>OY743097.1:10435291-13355370 GCA_963555665.1 Dircenna loreta | reverse complement strand
AGAGGTTCTGGTCAAAAAGGTTAGTAGTCATTTAGTATGGTTTATGAATGATTCATTAATTATGATTTAAAGACAAACAAACAAAAAACCATAACGGGGAAGCTATACGAAACCACGGGTTCCATTCCTGCCCGCGTTGACGTGATTGTCATTCTGAATTTCTTAAATATTGCCATAAATATAAATATATATATTTCTTTTACTTGAAAAATGTTTAACAAAAAGGACATTACAGGGTTCTTCTAAAGATATAAATACAATCTGTTAAATCAATATTAAATTGATAAGGATAAAAGTGGGTACTTTAAAATTTCATCCCGTCACTAAATAAACTTATGAATAAACATTGCTTCCAAGAATTTTTAAAGCAACACAGATCGACAGACGAGGAACGACACTGAGGCTGTATATGGCTCTGAGATAAATATTATTATTTGTATAAGAATATTTATTTCAAACGTCGACGTGGACGATATCCGCAATATTTATCTTCAAAAATATGAATATATGAATATTGAACATATGAGTCATTTAAATATTAACTAATTTATAGATTCTGGATGTGTCTAAAAGTAATTTTCTAACTTTTATTTTAGGGCCACCATTTTATAAACTGTAAAGATTTAATTCATTTGATCTAATAGCCTATCTAAGTATGTATATATTTTATATGCCCTTTAAATTGTGCTATTCTTAAAAATATGGATATTTTTTTATAAATAAATAAACTTTTCATATCATTAACTAACCATGGAATTTAATAAAATTCTTTCTACATACCATTACGGACATATTTAAAAGCGATCAATCAACTTATTCCATGTACTGGTTATATATGGTTTGATATATATATATATATATTAAATTACATGCCCAGATTAAAGCGGAAAGGATTTTACAAGGTAATATATAACAATCCAAAGCTCGATAGTGATTTAGGAGCCAGCGAACGTCACCGCATTGCAGGCGACGGCTACGAAATGTGACGCTAATTACATCACCAACAAACTGACAAATAGACGCATCAACTATATATAAATTCTGTATTGACAGCAGTATATTTTAATATATATATCGATACGTGAATCAATAATTTTGTTCCCCATTTTACGAAACATAAATGAAAGGAGATGTATGATACATTATTGAGAAAACCTGACACATAACGTGTTCGTTTCATACAAGAAAACCGTTTCCGTTTCTTAAGAATACGTAAACGAAAAACGTTTCCGTTTCCTAAGGATACGTTAACGAAAAACGATTCCGTTTCGTACAGGAATACGTTAACGAAAAACGTATTCGTTTCATAAAAGAATACGTTGTGTTTTACATATATGTATGAATATTATTATGTGTATGTGTATGAATATTATTAATTTTGAGGTGATTTATTAGTACATATATATATTTGACATTTGATTATTTAACATTTGACTATATATATTAACAGTATATAGTATAAAGTAATAATATTCAGTAAAATAAATTCTTTAAGTCCTGACCTTTAATGAACGCAAAAACATAAAATAACGGTCGAGTTAATATTTATATGTAGAGTTGAACAATGATTCAATGAGTCAATTTCCATGCTTTGGCATGTGCCTGAAGGGTGTGGAAACTTTATAAGTTACAATTTTTCAAGAGTAATACGTATGTGATTGTATCCGGGCCGTCCTGCGTCACGTGACAAGCTCGTAAATCACCTTTACGACGCAACGGGTTCGATTTCCGCTCGATATTACGATACATATTCTAGCGTTCAAAATCCTCTTGCATGAAATGTTTTAGGGAATAAAAGGGAATAAAAAATAAAACTGTTTCTTTTGTTCAACAATGAAGATATATTCTCTTTCTCACTCTCTCACTCTCACTCTCATTATTAGCTTTGTTTTCTTTTACGTGTCAGAAACTAACGATCGTGTTTAAGATAGGCCAAATAATAACATAATATGACTTGGACACGTGTCGCGAGATAATTAAGAGTTCTGACCTTGACACACAGCTTCTAAATAGGGATACATTCTATGTGAATTAGAATTTATCGGATTTTTTTAAAATTCCTGTTTCTTAAGACTTTCGTTGGTAATTTTTATAATGTAAAAAGGATAAGCCCGATAATTTTAACTCAATTATATAATTTAAATTATAGTTCGTGTATTAGGACGAATCGATAGTTGATTTGTCCAACTTGTAAAAGTCTCTAGAGAGTAATTATTCAAGGAATGCTCTGGTATCTGTAGTAATGAATATATCGACTTAGACGCATTATATTATTTGTATATATATTTAATGTTATATCGCTTCTGATATACACCTTACTGGTACATTTGTTAAATTTAAGGATTTATAAACTGATACAGACAGGTATCGAACCCGTGCCAATAAATAACAAATGGCTCCCGCACGGAGAGCAATAAAAACCATTAAAATGGTTTATTTGCTTACTTCACAATATACAGAGTTGTTTAGATAAAAATATTAAAGAAACCACATTAGGCTCTATTTTTACCTAAGAATACAAATTTTCAAACTTCAGTAAGAGCAGTGTCTATCTGACGGAGAAGTAAAACGGATTGCCTTTGAGTTGTAGTATCTTTGACCAGACCAGACCAAGACAAATATAAGTATATATTTGTCCGGACCTGGTCTGGTCTGGTCACAGCACACATACGAGGTGTGTTCATTAGAAAAAACGCTGGCACAAATGTGTGACTACTTTGAAGGAGACAAAATTGAAAAATAAATAAATATTTTAAAGAAAAATTAAAATCACCTAATTTTTTGAACACAGTACGTATATATAATGATACTGTATACAATAAACAATAATATTTTTTGAAATACGAGAACTGATGGTTATTTTTTTATGTAATTACAAAACTTTGTCTTACCACGATATCAAAAGAAGTGTGGAATAAATCCCGTCTCAAGAGTACTTCCACTAAGTTTAAGTAAAACTTAATGGAAGATTCACGAACATCGATGTAAAATGGTTCATTGCTGGGATAACTTAGCCTTACATAATATAAACGTCTTAGCTCAGTGAAGATGAAAATTATGATTTAGTACTTTTAAATAGTTTATTTTGATATTATGGAGAAGGAACGTATTTGATGTTATTGAATTTAAAATAGGAACTCATTTGTTATATTTGTTTCTTTTATTTAAACAAGATATTCAACATTCCTGACAGGAAATACGTAAAATTTAATAAATACATACGACGTGAGACTGAGGTTTTATTAAAATATACCTACATTCGAATTTTGGTAAAAAAGCATAACACGACAGACAAATTTATTGATCAATACAAATGTATATTTTACATTTTAGGACTACATCATACATATATATGTTAATGAAATAAATATCTGCAGTCTTCAACAATAATTGATATTATTTATATATATATAATATATATATATAAATAATATCAATTATTGTTGAAGACTGCAGATATATAAATAATATCAATTATTGTTGAAGACTGCAGATATTTATTTCATTAACATATATATGTATGATCACTCTATAATATAAAATATTTAATATGAATGGATAAATATCATAATTGTCTAAGTATGAGATGAACAAAGTCTCTTTGTATATAAAAAATAATTTAGCAAATTGAAAATAACAAGAGGAAACAAAGATTGAAAGAAATATTTGCGGACTGAAGACTATTTTGTAAATTTTAATAGAAATGAAAGCGTAGTCAGAGGGGAAATAGGCTGTTCGTTTAAGAAGGGAAGGCGATAAATAATCAGATAATGGCCGAAAGGGGTGACTCGTAATACCGGGAAACGTCTTGTTACAGCACATGCATGCTTACAAAATGGCGGTTCTTCTGGTCAAAACACATAATGCACTAATATGGTATAAAATTAACCTAATTTCCTACTAATTAGAACTTGAAGAGAATTAACTTCGTAGCGCAACGCCGTTGCAACAAAAAAATATAATTTCATTTATATTTAGATAAAGTGTGATTACATTACGGTAGATATTAAAAATTAATAAAACTGAAATACTATTTCTATATGAATGAAATGAAGCTGAAATTTCTGAAATGTCACAATAAATTTCGACAGAGAAACAACAAAAGAAAGTTTATGATTTAGTTACGACGCCATATTAAAGTCAGTTTACGAGATAAGTTTCCCTTCATAGTTTTAACTTAAAATACTGCTAAATAGAATCTGTTTTTATTTTCCTAGAACAAATAAATGTTTATTTTATTTGTATGAAACTATTGTAAAGCCACTTCAAGTACCACATCCTGACATAAATGTGAATACAGCATGAGATATATTGTTTTCTTAGCAAAATATTATACAATTTTTATATATTTTTTAAAGTTAAAATAACAAAAATATAAATAATAGAGAAAACAATACCTCATAGTATCTAATTGTGTGTTATTATTAAATTTCATTTCATAGTTCTGATTTTATAAATTATAATGTTTCCATGAAAGGCGACATATAATCCAGGCTTTCAAAAAATTAGAGCGGTTTTATGGAGATTATGAAATGTCTCATTTAGCACGAGATTGTTTACTTCCGCGGTCGCTTTCAGACCTTATTTGGACTATGAGTTTGTAACTTTTGTTTGAAACCACCAAATTCTTCATAAAAATACTTTGAAGAGTTTATTTTCAAATAAACAGCTTATCGTTAATTAGGTTTCTAAACAAGAAGCCTTTTCAAAATCTGGATTTTATATTGTTTTTAACAATCACAAACAAACAAGATATAACAATATTACAAAAGTCGAGAAAAATAAAAGCGATTTTATGAAATAACATACCTTCTTAAAATATAACTAAAAAAAACCTAAAAAACAAACACAAACACAAAACACAGCACTGAAATTACGACAGAACACACGTGTTCCATAAGAAACAAAGTATCACACACGACCGCTACCCTCGAGCGCTCAATTCTTACTGACGCTAGTCTCATCAAACGAGAGGGAAATTTTGCCCCTTCGCTTCCATCTCTTTCTCTCTTAACAGTCTAATATATTTTCACCTCACTTTGACTTTTCCTGGCGGGTACTTTCAATGCGCCCACCGTTTCATTGACGCTGAGTATAAAGCGGATGTTTTCTTTCACGGTTGTTCGAAATATGGAGTGTAATATATTTCCTATTGCTATTCACTGCAGATTACTTTAAGGTAAAAATTGCACAAGCAAATAACGTCTATAGCTTGAAGCGAGAAGGGGTATATTTGAATGAATATAAAAGAAAAAAGGTTGGGGAGAGCGCTTATTATTTCGCGGTGATACAAACTTCCCGAATGCAATCGTCCTTTTTATGTATTTTCTTTGAGCTTACGGCAAATAAGAATTTTATGAAGTCAATTTAAATGGGGAAGATTTTGATTAATAGCTAGGAGTTAATCAACCGAGAAATGTAAGAAAATAAATGTTACATTTTGTTTTACGCTGAGGGCTAATTCCTTTCTCTGGATTGGAGGAATTTGTGGATAACAATATTGTTATTACGTAACATACGAAATACGAAATGTAGATTAAATAAAACAACACTCTATTGCTTTATGGTACTCCAGACGCGCTCAATTGCTAAATCTTAAAAAACAAGATACTCACAGACTATATAATCAGCCTGTGTTCACAAAAAAGCTTTAATAAATTATAACAGACTTCAATTTTAATCTACAATTTATTAACATATAGCGTTTGGTTCTACGAGTCAATTCACGCCTCTAGTTCGCCAGACTTCGAGCTCATGAGTCAGAACCCCGAATGGGTTCGAAACTAGTCGGGCAAATTCCTAGGCTAAATAGCCGGGTATATATATATTTATATATACAGGTATTTATAACGCATGATGCGTTAAAGCTCGTAGATTTGTTTTACTAAGTCCCGCGGGTCTAAGGCAGGTGAGATAAGCGAAGTGTCGACTCGTCTCTCCATCATTAATCTTGTCACGTGACATGCAGATTGCCTTAGGTGTAACGTAACGTAATTTATTTTTTCGAATAAATTACCGAGTTTTTATCATTTTTTCCAATAAACCTTTAATATTTAACAGTAAGCTTTTCTAATAAATAATTTAAATAAATTTTCCAATTTTTAAAACAAAATAACATCAATATGAGAGCAGTATTTTTTCAAAGCTAGGGTGTCCAATGCACAATAGCTGACAAAACAAGATGCCCCGAGGGTCCCTCGCTTGATATACGCGGATGTCGCTAAAACGAATTCACTTATATTTTATTTTACATTTAATAATATTCAATATTGGGTTAGTATGAATAACGATATTCAAAATTAACGGACCGTTTATGTGATACCATCTCTGCGGCCAGTGAAAGAATATTAAATATTAATTCATATTATACACACGAACACACTAATTTATCTAGCTTACGCTTAAATAAATTAATTCAACGTGTTCATTAAAAAATTAAACAAGTATTATATATATATATATATATAAGTCAATGTATGTTTGTAGAACAACACTCGAACAGAAGATATAACATAATATCAGCGAATAAAAAGCGAACTAATAATTTGTAAGAATACCAAGCATCTCCGGAGATGACAGGACTTATGACGTCACTCTTGTCGAGAGCGATGCTGGCGCTTCTCTTTAATTACAGCTTCAATGTCGGTGCTTATCTGAACGGCGACGTGCAAGAGGGTTGATTACGTTACTTATATATTTATCAAATTCATTTAAAACATATTTTTTTTTGGGTTCGATTAATGATATAATAGTTACTTTATTTTCAGTTTTCGTATGTGACGGAACCAGTATATATCATAAATTACTAGATGTGACCGCGGCTTGCGTGGTCGAGGACCTCCTGTCCCAGCTGATACCCAGGATATATTGCCACCGCGTATGAACGAACAATTTTTCTTACGATAGGAACTATAATTATTACTGCGAACACAATTTAAACAATAATCTAACATGTATACTAAAATATGACGAAAAAGTTTTCTTTAAAGATAATGGAATCTTTTATAAACACACTGACGGAAAAATATTGTAAATTTATATATATATTTGGATATATTGTATTCTGCGGACCCCCCAAATGAAACCCTCGGGAGTTATCAGCTCGTTACAGAAGCACAAACAGTCAGACAGATATCGGCAACTGTCGACGTCAAATAAACCGCGAACATTCGTCGCTAATGTCAACAGGAAGGGCGGATTGAAGATCTGTAGATATATATGTCTAGACAGAACTAACGCGTGACTTGTGTTTTCTGAGCATTCACAAGTGAAGCGAGACACTAACGCAGATAAGTAACATAAACTTGCGTAATGTTACACATCATAACACATAAAAATATTTCAAAATAACTTAAGTAGAAAGTTTGAATAAAGTGTGCAAGTGCTATTCGAAAATCGACTAGACCGTGTTGTCAACAGACTAACACATGTGTATGTGTGAGAGTCTGTTGTCATACACACTCACATTCACACACACATGCACACACCCACACAAACATATTTACACGCAGGAACATGATTTAACAATATTATCATGTGAAACGAGGTCGAATTGTAAAAGAGCTTGGCATTTATAAAATACGTTAAAAACTGTGAAATATTTCTGTTCATGTAATTACATATTTTTAATATATTATATGATATATCAATCGCTCTTACCGTAAGAAAACGAACTCGAATGGTACATACCTGTGAAAGAATTACATAGTTTGAAATAAAAGACAATAAAATAACTTAAAAATAATAACAAGTCTATTACATGTTAAGAATTCGAAAACGTATAAGTAACATATATTTACAAAGGAATATATTAATATAAATATTAGTAAATACTTAACAGCAGGCAATTCTTACCAATTTTACAACATCCAACTATTCCACCACAATTATTAGAGAACTTAGTCTAGACCAGGTTATTTTTGTTACTAACCATATATATATATATAACCATGCTACATATTTGTTAGGTAGTATGTTATAACCAGCTCATCATTTGATACATTTAAAGCTCTTAATGATCATTAATATATTAAAAAATATATAAAAAATAAACATATACTTAGAGGAATTCGAACCCGGGAGCTCTGGGACGCCCGTTGCTCTATCAATTTGGTTACCATATCAGTATTATACCAGAAGTCGCGGTCAGTAATGTCAATGAGCTTAATATTGCTATACATGTTTGTAGACATTTTTCTACATTAAATTCTTTGTCACGGAGGGTATTGCGATGTCAGAGCAGACGGTCTTTGTGCCTGCACATTGAATATCAATGGGTCAGTGATGTAGGTCGTGACGCTCTCGTTAGAATTTCATTTAAAATCACTGCAGAGCATAATTATAAGCGCTCGTGAGTAGATGCGGATAAGTGACGGGCGAGCGTCGGACGAGTGACGGACGAGAACTGGACGAGTGCCGTACGAGTATTGGACGGGTGTTGTCCGCAGTTATAGCTGACGTTTATATATTAAAAAATAATGCTTTCTAATTAACTTGCTAATAAGCAGTTATGAATATTAAACTTTGTATTCAAATAAGCTTAGTTTCTATTTTCATTTTAACATGAATATAGCGCAATGCAGAACTTGTCCATATTGTTATAATATAAATAGTTTCAACGTTCCAAACAAATGGCTTAAATGTTATAATATATTACAAATAACCACACTCTTAACACAAAGGGATAAGACTCAATATGTTAATTCATCGCGCCCGGTGGCAGAAACGAGCCGAGCGTCACATATTACACAGCCATCATATATCAATTGTAGATCATGGTCCTTTGTTCTACAAAACTGTATTTTTATGCTAAAATATTCTAACATAAAAATAAAAAGGATACGTTTCTAAAGATGGCGGCATTATGTAGTTTTATTGTTTTACTGTGGAACGGTCAACAGTATGAGGAATTCATTAAAAACTTGAAGTCTTCGCTAGTTCAAAGGTTTTTTCTTTTAAACATATTAAATGTTATGACAATCCTTTATTAAGTTTCAGACAAATTGGTCCATTTATACTTGTACTTAAGAGGTCGGGTTCATGAAATCATTTTATGAGCCTGAGGGGCACGAGAGGCTTTCCAATACACTTAGACGTGTTACTTATTCAATAATTGTATCTACATGTTGAATATACATAAGAAAGAAATATTCATGAAGAATTTGAGGGAGTTGCGTATTTATTAGAAAAAATAAGAAATAAACCAACATCGAACCAAAATAAGTTAACCAACAAGCTACGAGGCCTGTAGCGTTCTCGTAGCAAATTTTAAATGTAGATCGTAACCCGTAGACCGTAGCACGGCTACGCCGCTACTGCAGGCCATTGAATCTTTAACTACCCCCAAGAGACTTGACGGTACTCATATCTTCACCTATATTATTATGGTCTTAAAGTTCAAATTTATTAGCACTTATATTGAAAGCGTCAGTCCTAAAACAATCTACAGATGGAGCTTGCAAAGTATGTAACAAGAATTTTTACCGCGTTTTAAAAGGCTGCACTGAGTCCAAATTACAAATGATGTTGGAATTTGGAACGAAATTTTTCATAAAAATCTACTTCACAAAGACCAGTCTAGACTATAAATTAATTCCTCTTAAAAGCAAACCCGACTTCAGGAATATTGGCGTCAAATTATCAATTTTAAAAAACCCTTTTCTTTTTCTTAGAAAGGACTTATCATAAAGCCAGTCCAGTTTATCAAAACACACATTCATATATAGGTTATGGTAGACATCGAAGTTCCCATTTCCTCGTGCTATCCGCTATTAGCACTCATCGTCTCGGCCCAGAAAGCTTCTTTGTGAGGCAGCATTGTTTGTCATTTGTGTTTTTTCGCAAATGGGTCGTTCTTTCAGAGCTGACATTAGCGGCGATGCTTTGTTAAATAGCGGGTTAGCGGGACGTCGGTCGGGCTTGGAAGTTATTGGATCATGGCTTACTAACATTTGTGACATACAGTAATCAAATCTGTTTATTAATGTATAGCCTTTAAGTCATATCAGCCGGCCAACCATGAACTCTTAAACACTAACATAGTTTTAAGAAGTTGCAATATTACAATACTATTACTTTGACTCGTAACATGAGCTCTATTAAACTATATTATTTTATTCTTGCTTAGTGACGTTAAAGATTGAATGCTTTCATTAAATGCAAAAAATATATATATAAAAATCATATTACCTTAATATATAAAATGTCAAAAAAAACTTCATGGTACGAGATATTAATATCTCCTATAGCAAAAGAGCTCATCGTTTATGATGACGTCATCGAAACTTCATGTCGAAACATTATTAAGTATTATTACTTTTAATGTGAATTCGTAAGTAAGGTTATTGTAACATTGCTGTAAGGGTACATGGTAGGACTTCTGGTTTCGCGTGTCTATAACCATAACTTATACATTATTTTTTTTGCTTAATTGCGCAACATACAAGAGCTGCTTAAAGTGAATTAAATTAAGCCGTAAATTCCAATTAACGAAAAAAAATCCAACTCGAGTACCTCGTAAACCTTAACAAATAATAAAATAACTTAATAATTTGCGAATGAAGCTGTCTCTGAGCCCACCGACCTCTGATAAAGAAGTGGCGTTTGAGTAAACTTAAGCGATGCCATAAATTTTATATATTTAGCGAGTAAGTTGTGTACAAGTAAGGGTTTTGATGAAAAAAGTTGGTACGATTATTTTGATGATTAATATCGGACCGCTCGCTTAATCTTGGCCTCTGTCAAATGCTGTTAAGAGAACCTACTATGTTGTAAATTTTTAACAGATGTTTTCAGTTCCTTAATATAGAGGACCGTCTGACGTAGAAATGGCCTATGAATTAATAACTCTCGGGTTCGATCCTCGGCAGGATTAAAAACATTGTTCATTTAGGTCGACAAAAAACACCATATTAAAACCTCAATGGCTTAAAAGAAATATAGGATAATACTTTATTTAATGGCTTAAAAGAAATATAGGAAAATACTTAATAAATATGATTTTATGTCAATGGAATACTGAATTCAAAAATAACCAAACAATATTAAGTAATGTGACATTACATACAAACTGAATTCTGTATGTGTAAATAGTATAACGCACGCTGTAACATAAAATGGTTTACTGAACTCTTACGTTCTAAATATTTGTGTTGTAGTAAAGGATGCCACAAATGATTTCACAGGCAAAACCTTTTCCGTTGGCAAAACTGCAAGAATGGACGGACAAACGAAAACAGACTGTGGAATCAAGGATTAAAGTTCAAAATATATAAACTGTCGGTGCATCGGCGAAGTTAGCACTCTGTAGAGGAATGTCGAATTTATGCGTTTTGTTGTTTATGTCGTAGGGATGAACAATGTTTTGTTAAAAAAGAATGCTTTTCAAGGGACAGAGTGCAACTCTATGTTTGATAGACTTAACAAGATTGGAATAAACTGCGTTTGAGAGGAACGACTCTATACCAAAACATTGTTCTCAAGAAAACACAAAACGGAATTGTATTTAAGATAAAATTCTATCGTCGTTTTAATTTCATGGAAGCTTGAACATTCTCTGAATCTTGAAGGCTATTGAAAACAGCATTCAAAAGCTTGATATTCATTCGTAGAGCAGTGACCTTTCGCAAGATGTCTAGATGCGCTCTACCGAGATCTCGAGCTACAAAGGCGCACTAGGGGTGCGTGTCATTCCCGAGCTTTGAGGGAAAAGAAGACAAACACACAAGCCCACTCACACAGACCTTGGTAATTTTGAATATACAAAAATAAAAATGGAATTGCATTTTTTAACATTTAAAGGCTGAGCTAAGGGATATTGAAATAAATAATCTTTAAACTAACTTATACTAATATCAATGACTATTCAGGGGTACCTTTTATTGATTAAAATTAATTTAAAATCTATACAACTGTATTAGATTCTTACAAAATAATATTACATGGAAAATGTAATTTATTGTTAATTATATTGTTTATAGTAAGTAATATTAACGTTTCTTTATAGAACAAACACCAAACAAACCAAACCTATTACGTTCAGGAATTTCAGTTATTATGTATCTTACGAAAGAAATGGAATGCGTAATTTTGCTTTGAAGTTTCGACATCAAAGACATGTCTGGAATGAGAAGAT
The DNA here is from genome assembly GCA_963555665.1 of Dircenna loreta. Classification (NCBI taxonomy): domain Eukaryota; kingdom Metazoa; phylum Arthropoda; class Insecta; order Lepidoptera; family Nymphalidae; genus Dircenna; species Dircenna loreta. The sequence goes on along the minus strand of OY743097.1, from coordinate 13,343,237 downwards.
GGAATGGAATCATTTGAGCTAAATAATTTAGGTAACAAGATTTTTTATAAATCTTAAAATAGCAAGGTTTTTTAAATAAAGGAATATTATTTCTAAACTTACTGGTACAAAGTATCGATACAACCACAGATTATAAATAACATCCCCGACAAAACAATACCTATTTAATTAACTTAGTACACATTAATTGCCACAAAGTATGGGGGTTGGTAAAAGCATTGCGCTGTTGGCACGAGTCGTTTGCGTGAAGGACGGCCAAATAGAAATCGGTTCTATGTTTGCTATGTTATTCTTTCTAACGTTTTGGATTTTTTTCTTTAGATTACAGTTCTAATGTTTTGGATAATTTAAAATGTACTAGAAGAAATATTCCCAATGGAATGGCTTTAATAATTGTTTTTAACATTTAAAACAAATCGATTGTTAAAAAAAAAACAGATTTTACATAAAGACAACCTGCGAACTCTATGACACCGATACCGTTGGGTACAGGTCGCACATTCGATTCCTGCTCATGTTGATGAACTTTCCATTCAATATTTTTATAACATTTGAATAAGCTTCACATACATACATATTTATAGATAATTTCAAAACTGCTATAAGTCAGGTTTAAGTTTAATGCTAGTAACCTATTATTTAGATTCGGTGTCGTAAGAAATATTAGCTTGGGATGCATTTCATCTATTAAACTATAACTATTTAGTTAGAATATCCTATCGTGCAACTAGGTAATGAAAATATTTAACTATCGTTTAAACTAAAGGCTATTCCTTTTAATATTTACATATCAAGTGTTAATGTTAGTCTACTCTATGAGTTAGTATCTACATCCGAGTTAATGGGTTAATGAAACAAGCAGTAAATACAAACACATTTATTATTCACATTTTTAACAAGCGATCACCAATGAGGCAGATGTTGAATGATTGTCTCATCAATAAACGTCAATATTCAACATCAACCTCAAATCCCACCACCACGATCACCACCACCAGTTAGTACCCATGAGTGTTAAGCCACTACCAGGCAAGGAGTTTCAAGTCCCGTGCCCCCTCCCCCTCCACTCACCCTGGCGCTCTCCCTCCTCAACGGCCCCTCTGGTCCCCCGTACGGCCGCCCAGTCCTCTCTCAGCCGCATGATGCGCTCCTTGATCTCGGGGGCCACGGTCTGCTTGGCGGCGAGACACTCGCGCTCAATGTTGTTGTAGTTCTCCAGAACTTCATGGATTTCTGTCTCCATATCCCCTACTGAGGCGTTTCCTTTACCGGCCGCTCGCGCCTCCCCCGCCCACGCACACGCGGCGTCGAGGCGAGCGCTGTACTTACGCAAAGAGGTCAGCTTGTGAGACACGTACTGACCGTGAGCCGCCAGGCTGGCTTGAGCCTGGAGAAGAAATGACGACTTGCATCATGTTTTTCTTTTTTGTTTTATATTTTTTACTTGTTATAAAGTATGTAATGATAAAATGTAATAAATAATGATTTTTATTTTCTAAAGACATTCTTGACGGGTGATAGAAAACTTACACTCGTAGTTTAGTGAAGGAACTACGCGTAAGGAATATAAATATATACTAGCCGAGGAGCGCTTTAACGCGTTTATTTACTTAACTAGATTTAAGTTCGCGGACTGAGTCTGGAAAGGATTAAAAGAAAAGCGAAGATTCTGAATAACTTACTTAAGATATTTAAATAAACTTCATAGAACGAAGAGCATCCCTATTTACTTTACATTGAAACTAATATTTAAAATAAAGTTTGACATGTTTTCTATTTATAAATTACTTAGTAGTTATTGTCCACCATTATGTCTGCTCGGAAAACTTGGAACGACTCGTTCTTGAAGGTACTTCGTAACAAAAAAGTATGTAAAAACAATATTTTATATAATTGCAACGTTAAATATTTTAATTCAATAAATTGACTCCTTTACCAATTTTTGCATCCGTATGTTTGTCTGCAAAAATTGGTTGGTTGTTTCCGTGAAACAGGTGTTTTTGTATGTAAGGAATTAAAATATAAAAATAAAATATATCACTCCAGTATTAACAATATTAAAAATATTGCTCGTTATTGTTATAAAAGATATGTTGTTTAAGTCCATTTTATATCTTTTAGAGATCATAAGTCTCATGAGGATCAACCGAATTCAGTGTAGCGTAGACTTTAAAGTATATTGTGCAGCGTACTAAAACTATCAGTTTTAAAACAAAAAATACTGTGAAATATACTAATTATATTCCTAAATTTTAATAAAAATATATTAAAAAATTCTGAATAAATACGACTCCTAATAATAAAATTATAATTTTTTTCATTGCGTAAAATTGAGATAAATCTTAAAACCTGTTTAAACTTTCCTGACATGTCCTCAAAAGAAATTGCCATCAAACCAAGGACCTTTTTTAATCACAAAAGTTTTTAAGATGAAAAATAATAAGCAAACAAATAATAAAATCAGGACCAACTTCACGTTGATGTTTAGACAAACCTACCAAGAACAATCTATACATTCAATGAATAAGGTCACATACATATTATATATGATGACCTTATATATTATATATGATGACCTTCCTTTAAATAACTATTTACGGTTGAAGTAAATTTATATTCTATCCAACCTTGTAAAATTAGTACGTCTTAAAGTATACATTACCTCTAATCAAAATCTATGTAAATTTAACAGCTAGATAGCTTTCGTCCTTCAACCACAGACACGATTCCTAATTCCGAAGTGGTCAAATAATGGTGAATTATGGTAGTGAGTCGCTGGACGTCCTGATTTGAAACCATGCTTTGAGCAAACGTGTGCTGGAATATGTTAAAGTTATCGCATAGCAATGTTTGGAGCTCAATAAATTTCTTTATTTATTATTATATTATTTGTTATTTATCTAACTTTATTTAATATTAAGTTGCTAGCTATTATTTCTTCTAATTATGCTTAAAAATATTTTCATTCGTCATTTAGTTCGGCTCATCGTCCGTCAGATAAATTAAGACAAAACAGTACATGTCTTGTCTCGTGATAATTATAGTCCAAAGGTATTTCCACGTATTTTTTTTAAATGTAGTATTTTTTTTTAGTTTTTTTTCCTATTTGTTGATTCCAAAGATAATCCGATACTACACTAACTGATCAACAGTTAAACAAACAGACAGTCCATTTTTGTACTTAGATGGCACCATTACTTAAATATATATATATATATATATATATATATATATAAATATACATCATTTACAGATTTGACTTGCTTTGTCATTAAACTAGCTTTTCCGATCACGGCTTTGCCCGCGTGGAATTAGAAGCGTATAGACGTGGTCCAAGCGCCTGCTTTAACGAAATCAAAATGGAACCCTTTATAAGCGAGTCCGACGCTAGTTAGTTTATTTTTTCATGAATTTATATGTCGATATTAATTAACTATCACGTCGCTTATAAGTCGAGTACTAATAATATTGTTCACGTCGATAACTTCAAAAGTCTTTATTTACTTTAAAGCACTTATATTTCAAAGGTTTAGTTTCAGCTTCCATCTTAACATGTATTCATTAATTTGTAATAAACAACTAAAATCCAAATTCCACTAACTTTTACGGTATAGAACTTTCGTATCAAAGTTTTTCACCCCTTTCCCCCCTTTATGATGGAATATTCTGAAATCCTCTTTTAGCGCTCACCTATACTCTCCAAGGAACACACATGCCAATTATCAGTTTCTTACGTTCAGTAGTTTCGGATATGCATTGTTTGTCAGTCACTCAGTAAAGGAATAGTTTTATATATGTAGATTAAAGCTGTATAGGTGTCCATGTGATAAATCACTTTTACGAAGACATGAATGAGACGCATAGTGAATGAACGTTTTGCATAATTCATGAACATTTTAAAAACAATTTTTATACTCCTTTAGTGACAATATAAGTATTCCGGATACGAAGCAGACGTAGGGTTGGGAGGACCATCTAGATGCTGGATCGTGCTCTCGGCTCGCGACGGCTAATTAGATCTCCACTACACAGCTTGCTACGACACGCTAAGCGTTGCGATACCGAGTACCGCTATTGTATACGAAACATTACATTTGAAGTATTGTTTGAAACCACGATAATGTAATTCTATAATATAATATATATTTTTTTTATTTTACCATTTATACACTATTTGATAACATTTTTAGGCTTTAATATTTATATTTATTTATATTAACACGCCACCACAAAATAAGGCATAAAATAGTTACAACCTTTAGATATTGCATCGAAATTAAATTAATCGAACGAGTATTGTATATTATTTTAAATACCATAGGATCATTTAAGTTTGAATTATCATACATTCAGAAATAAATATGGAACCTAGCATTACTTCAGATGTCAGCTTAGGGCAAGAGATATGGGGTTGGAGTAATGTAAATTGTGATATAGGAAGTGCTACCGTAAAGAAATAAATGGAATTTATAAGCTCATATTTCAGGATACATCGTAAAAAAATACACAAAGCAGGACTCGAACCTGCGATTTCCGTCTCGTCTTATCTCTATAGCAACTAAGCTATCGTGTCGGTGTACGAATTTATTTATACATCTATTAGTTTGTTTTGGAAAACAAACCAAATATAAAGGTATTATTAAAATTTGAAGTCGTACTAATAATAAAAACAATACCAAGCAAATACAAATAAATGTATAATAAACATATAATAAGAAAAAAAAAATGTCATACTCATATAGGCACGTCATACGTATATATCTGAAGGCTAACAATTCGTTCAAAAAGTTTCCAGTCACCCCACACAGACGGACCCCAACTTTCTTGTTTTTTATATTATTTGTCAGAGCGGTATGTATGCCTACTACATAGGAATACATGCAGTATAAGAAAATTACCATTAAATTTATAACTAATATTATAATTCGAGATTAGAATATATTTTGAAATATACTAAGGTGTAATAGCAAATTCGTTAATTTTTTTACGTTTTATTTTGTAAGATATATTTTATGTTTTATTTTATTATCACAATAATACCAACATTAATAAAAAAGTCAAGACTAGAATCCTTTGAATCAACTTTATAATTTAAAATCATTATATCTCTGATTCTTTTACACTGTCATTAACTTACATTTATTTTATTTCTTTTACATTTATTTTATTTCTATTTAGAAAAATAAAATATAAAAGAACTTAACCCCACCTAAATCACTGCTGCGTCATCTACATGTCACATGACGGTCACAATGTCATGACGCAGTCATTTCGCTGATATGCATCGGTTGTGGTTAACGTTTATTAGGTATAAAGCGGTCATTGTAGCCAAATCGCCTCGGTGAGGGGTGACTGAACAAATTTGATTATTTATTGGTTACTAGCCCTAAACCAGACTTCTCTCGCAATAAAGGCAGTTGGGAAGTCAATACTTTTGTAAAATAACTAAAGTAACAGACAGTGGCAGAGCGTTTTGGTCTAACTCTGTGCAAAATTCCATACAATTCCATTAATACTTTTTTTTCGTTAATGAGGGACAAACATAAACAAACATACAAAACTGTCGCATTTATAACATTAGAACCAATTACTCTGAGACTCTTTTGGAAAAAGAAAAAATATTTATCAATGCATAGACTGTCTGAAGCGACATGTATGTATATTGTACACATAATATAGCCCATAAACAGTCTGTCCTGAGATCAGTTACACCATATATAACCACATTAAACCAACGGACGGCAAACATCTGCGCTATCTGGCCGCAGACAATCGTTTAAGAGGCGCTATAAATTCGTGCTCTCAAACTTACAAACTTCTCAGTTACGGAAGCTGGCAAACATCCAACGTCTGAAGTATTTTTATAATTTATTTGGAATTATGAATGTCGATTAACTTTTACTATATTTTTTTAAAACTTTTTTTTTTGCTACGTTTTAATTTAAATCTTAATTATTTCATTAATTACTTTAATTGGGAACTATATTATTGTCATCTTTTTAAATATCAGATTTAAAAATAATCAGATTTTCTGATAGTAATAGTCTTTTATCTGTATGCAGAATTGTACCTTATTAACATAAATGTAAATACAATATTTGCATACACGCACGCTGCCCTCTCCATGTACTCGTTAGGTATGTGGTATGGTACCCTAGGCAATAAAACCAACACCAATACTTGGTTTGGATTGGTACGTTGGGGCTTCATGATAAGTGTGGAGTGTCGTTGTGTTTAATGTTGGTTCCAACTATTACCAATGTGTGGTGTGGATTGGTGTTTTCGGTGCTCCTCGATAAGTGAAGAACGTGGTTGTGTGTAAAATGTTGGTACCAACTAACACCAATATTTAGCGGGGATAGGTGTGTTTGATGGTTCTCGATGAGCGTAGTGTGTGGTTGTGAGAGTGATGTTGGTTCCTACACCATTCCGTGTAGTATCTATGTGTATGACACTGTACCTGTTCGAGCTCGTCGCGCACGTCTCCGCTGGCGAGCGCCATCGCACGCGACACCTCCTCTTCACGAGCCTGTAACAAACAATATATTAAATACTAATAGTCGATACAAATATATCAGAAGTTTATTTCATAAAGTAAAGACAACATTTTTAAATTACACCGGAAAGATGAAAGTTGTTGTTTGTCGTTGTATGATCACGTAATGCTGAGGGACAAGCATGAAACGAGAGTCTTCAGTATGAATGTGGCCATCAAAAATGATATAAGAACCATTTATAAGAGGGTACCGAAGAAGACATGAATGGAGGGAGTGAAAAATTTTATAAAATACAAGTCTTTGCTGAGATTACATTCATACGTCATCTCAGCAGAGAGAGAGAGACAGGAGTCTATTTTTCATCCTCTTCTGTCATTAGAAGAGCGTGGAAGAAATTGACCCCAACCCGAAATAATTGAGAAAGGGCAGGTTGCTGATTTGTTATAGGAAGTTAGACTGACCGGTGAACAAACAAATGTTTCAACATTCAAAGATTTAAAGTTTGTTATAAAAAGTTTGTAACTCGAGTATTTTATTTACAAAAAGGAGTCGTAGTTTCGACTGGGAGATAAACGAAGGATGAGGGTAAAGTAATTAAATTAAGCTATAAAGAAACAGATAGAAATACATGAAATAGTGACTTTGTATTTTATTTGTAGAGTCGAGTCTACATTATAATGGACTTAAGGAATCGTGTTCGTTTCGTCGGATTCGGAAACGACTACAGGATCGACGAAATTGCATTGTTTAGTCGAAAAATCTGTATTGGCTATGATATTTTTCTGTATCTGTATTGTCTGTATCTGTATCTGTATTGGCTATGATAAACGGTTGTATATTATCTTTTCTTCAGACCTCTTCCTAAAAATACAAGCGTTAAGTGTTAACTTTTTTTTTTAAATGTACAAAATATAAAATATATATTATGAATATATATTTTTATATGTAATTATATCATTAATTATTTTGTTCGATAGCATAATTTCAACCCTGACTCAATGTAATTTTATACAAATGTCCTCCTTTTCGTTTGCTTATAATTTCAAAAGGTCTATGAATATTATTTACAAATCTACCTACCTATATAAACCCTGAGTTATATGTCAAAAAACTTTAAGAAATAATCGAAATAAGTAATATAATTCAATTAAAACAAGCCGACATAGCTTGCAATATAACTATTATTTACAAATCTACCAACCTGTCTGTAAAAGAGTCATGTATAAAAAAAAATCCAAAATAATTGAAACAAATTAATTCAATTAAAACAATTGTAAACCAAATTTGCAATGCATCTAATTCTGACGACTGGACCGTTTTCCGGCGCCAATGATCCCAGTGGCACATTATCTACGACTGAGTAACTTGAATAATGGTCCATCATTCATTACAAGGCCATAATCACGAGTTGGACATCTCAATGACCCTGAGGGACCTTTACCTGGGTTTACATGGATCGCAAATTTGCGTTTACAGCGTTTGGGTTTTAAACAACTTAACCATCTAAAACAAATAGACTGAAGATGAGTCGCAATTATTTGGTTAGTATATTTGTATATATAATATAACTTATGTATTTTTAATATTATTTATTCTACATAATAGTATTTTATCAATATTATATCTTAGAAAATTTCGCCTTTGAATTCACTCTACAATAGAATGTAGCAAATATTTGGAGATAATTATAAATTAATTAATATTGAATCGATAAAAAACGAATAATACAAAGAAATATATATATTCGTGATATATAACAGTGAATATATTAACATTTTGGCCGTTAGATTTCTTTATTTATTTTAAAGGGAAACCAACATTTATATAATACTTATATATACAACAAATAACGTATGTAATGTTTAATCCTAACATTTTAATAAAGAAGGAACCGTATCCTGTAATACGTATTCTGTATCCGTATTATCAAACATCACCTATCCCCACCCCGACTAACACCCGACACAAAGCAAAGCCCATCATTTGCTGCTTCCTACACAATCTAATTAACGTGCAAGGGGTGCATATTTTAAACCTTTTATATCGTTATCCACTTTGAATTTTTATTTTGAATGTCTTGATCAATAAGCTTGTAAAAATGTACATATTAAGTGCATAAATATATTATATATTCACACGTAAACATATAACTACACTGGTATAAGTGTGTAGTTATTTATATGTATGTATATTGCTATATTATACTATAGCACCCTATTTAAAAAATGACGTCCTATTTTGTTGTCTGGAAATCTAACTTAGGTGAAACCGCCACTATTACCTATAATTTTTTTGTTTTTTTCTTATATATATATATGTTCTATTTCTTGGTGTACAATAAAGAATATATACATACCTTATATATATAGAAATGTCACACACAAACGCAATATTTTAAATTTATTGTAAGCTGTCACACACACACGCACTTATTTTAAGTTTTAATGATACTTTAATTCGCGTAGAGTTTTATAACGCATCGGACACTCACGAGCAAGACGCGGATAAAACTAACACGCACGTTCAATTCAATAATGCTATAATTTCTGAATATTTTAATATCATTCAAATATCAACTCTAATTATGGAACAATAAAATTGATAATAGATTGGACTGTTTTTGGTATAGTGCATTCGAAGTTCGGTTCGCAGGAGATACTCCGATGCTCAGAAATAGAATAGTGTGAAGATATTGTGTGAACCCTATGCTTTTATATTCAAACTTTAAATTGAATCCTAAACACTGCTTAGGCTTTAAAAAGACTTCTAAATATGACTAATAAGTACTTATATCAGAAAGTTTATTCAATTTAAATAAAATGTTATTTCTGCCGAGGCTATATATAATGTTCAGAAGATTAAACGTTTATTTAAAAGATACAAAAGATAGCATTCCAGAACGTTTTCAAATAAAAAGGTCGTGCCCAATATAGATTTGGAAAAGGGAGAACTAAGAGTTGTGGAAAGCTTTATTGAAAAAGTACGAACAAACGTAATAGACATTCCGGAATGATCACACGCTTGCTGTTATACGAAAAAAGATAGAAATATTTTATCTATTGCTATGAAACTAAAGGACTCTTAAGCTATTTCATCAGTTTATTAAACCCCCCCTTACTAGTTTATTAACCCCCCACCCCCCTTTCTTCGTGTACTCATCGTGACTCACAACAAACGTCTATTTTTACGTCGACGAAAATAGCTGTGTACTATTTTCGTCGTGCTTACATGTTTCCACGTTCGCGTCGCGGTCGTTTTTTTGTCGTATTTCGTAAAAAGGAAAGTGAAGATAGAAAATTGTATTTATTTGGTCGAATTTTATAACGAAAATTAATTATTTTTATAGGCGTTAAGTAAGAAAACATGTAATTTTATTAAAATATTCACTGTTTATTTTTCTCTTTTATATGTCCAAATATATATTTAAAGATAAAAGATTTTCCTTGCCTAAAGCTCTTTCACTGACCACCGCCGGGTGTGAACTACACTTTATAATTAATTTCTTAAAAAACAAACGAATTTAACAAACAGACCGGTCTGCACCCGCATTGCAGCTTCCACGAACTCTGCTTGTATTGGAAAACTTTTGACTCTAAGCAGATAAGAACTTTCGACTTTTATTTATTGGAACAGACGAAGACTTTTTTACCTTTTTACAAAAATGCTCGTTCAGACTAATTGATAAAACACCGAATATACCAAATTACCCTGCGGTTTAAAACTTATAAAAACTTCTATTCTCTCTTTCTTTTCTATCTCTCTCTCTTTTTTTAAAGATAAACTAATATATTGTTTGTGTTTGTGAGCAATCAGTTATTTGGCAATTCCATTAAAACATACAATTTAAAATCAACAACTTTTTTTTCAGACACAATTTTGGTGTCTGTGATCGTGTAACATCACGTATATGTTATTGATGCAATAGTTGGGCGGCTCTCTACTAAGCACGTATGGGGGGGAATTTAAAAGTAGGATATTATAAGTAGATTTTTTATTGAACCATTTAAAAATCGATAAATTCCAAAAAAATACTTCGAATAAGGCAATCGCGAATGCTTAGTAAGGCTATATTTATTGTTTGTTTTTAACGGGCGGGCGGAACTATGCTTATGTTTCGAATAAAATATATTTATCGATTCTATAATATGTGGTGTATTGGTCTTGTGGTTAGTGAACCTGACTTCTTAGACAAGGTACGTGGATTCGATTCAAATTGACAAAACTTTGTGTGATCTAGAGAATGTTGTTCAGAATTGGGGTGTGTTTATAATACGTTATTCACATATTCGTGAAATTGTTATATTTATTGAATTTATCCTGATTATTCTCTAATTGGGTAGTTATTTCAAATGAACAAGAAAAATTTAAATTTCTTCAGAGATATAATAAAAATAATACGAAAGACCTAAACATTATATATATAATAAATTAAAGTAATAAATTAATAAATTCAACAATTATTACTACTTGATCTTTTTTTTAATCAAATACAACGGTTATTACTATTAACAGCAATACCCGGTACTACGATACTACGAGCGATATCTGTGCAAAGGAAGTCTGCAGCTAACAAAGCGAGCTGTGCGGAGTGCGCGGCACCAGCGAGCACGACTAACAAAAACAAAGCACGAGCCAACACCGACTTTAGCCTTTATTGACTCCATAATACGAACTAAATAGCCCTAAACTTTGATCAAATATTTGCTTCCAACATTCATTCTTTCGCGCGGAATTTGAACTTTACACGTATAAAAATAAGGTTTATTTTAGTCAGTTCGAAAAATTAGTTTCATCTCAAACTATGAGTGTGAGTTTCGGATCGTGGATAATATGATATAAGTTGACGGCCGAGACCGTCGCCCGTCTGTGGCAACACTGACAAAGAACACATTGCACACTTTTTATTAGTTTGTCAGATTTAAATTTGTGTTTGTTAAAATAACAATAGTAAGTTCGAAGAACAACATTAAAATCTACAATACATTTTATAGAACATCGCAAATCCTATCAATATACCAAGATATAACATTGAACATTATGAACGAGACGCAATCCTACCTTGACGAGGCTATGTCTGACGGCCAAACTGGCGCGGTCGGCCGGGTTGGCGCTCGTGGTGTGCAGCAGCTCACGCACGCGCTCCAGAGTCACGGCCGGCTCCGGGGGGGAAGGAGAGCGCGTGGGAGACAGCGCCCCTTCACGGGGGAGCGCGCCTACCCGCAGCGCACGCATCTGCTCCCTCGCGCTGTGCACGCGGGCGTCGTGCTCGCGCAGCTGGCCGCGCACGCGCTCGCCCAGCGCGCCCGCGCACGCACCCAGCACGCCAGCGCCTAGCGCACCCAGCGCCGCCGCCTCGCGCTCGCACGCACGCAGCTGCCAAGGATCACGAAAGGTGTTAAAGCGCAGACATTTCAAAACTACTGAGTATGTCTGCTTCAAAATATTCTTTTTTTACTTTTATCTATCAATCGACGACTATGGAATGTATGAATGACTCAATAACTTACAAATAGATATTATAAATTGCTTCAATAATTGTCCCATCATCTAAATAGTGAAAGAGTTGTTACGATAATTTTTTGATCACACGACAATTAAAAATTCATAATCTTACTGTCACGACGGTGTCACAACACTATCTTAGAACATTAGGCAAGTTCCGTCCCACCTGCTCTTCCCACAGCCGCAGTCGCTCCTCTCCGGGCGCCACCCCAGCCTCTCCCGCCTGGCCCAGCGCGTCATGTAGCGCATCCAGCTCCTCCCCGCCCGCCTCCAACCCCGCATACAGTCGCGTCCACACGCCGGCACACCGCTGCCATCTACAACAAACACACACACGCACACTCAGTACCAGTCAGCACACGCCACACACACGAACATACCTGACTCCTGTCTTTACCTATCATATCGCTCGTCGTATGCGTCGTTCAGCTGACGCAGCTCACTCCGCAGCTTGTCCCGCACGCGTTCCGCCTGCTCGCCGGCACAGTACAGCCCGTCTATCTCTTCCAACGATTGCTCGATATCAGTAATCGATGATTTTATTTCCTGCAAAAAGATTGACGTATTACCCACGATCACACCTACAGCACTTACAGTGCGGTCAGTACGTACGATAAGCGCGTCCTCCTGAAGCGGAAAATCGTCGTAGTCGGCGGCGCCCAAGGGCGGGGCGCGCAAACTGGCCAGCGACCGGGACACGGCCTCGCGGGCCAGGTTACACTGCGTCACCAGCTCCGAGCGGTCCTATGGAACCCACGCACGAGTTAGTAACTACAGTAGTAATATTAGATAATAGATAAATACAGGTAAATACAGCAATATATATGTTTAATGTATGAATCGATATCCACCGGTGTGTAGGATACGATAGGATACAACATCACCACCGTCAAATCGTATATTTACCGTTTTCTTTCTATCCTTCTTTGGCAAGTTCCTCTCGTACTTCTCCTTGGCGGCGGTGAAGGCTGCCAGTGCGTCCGCGGCGGCCCGCTCCGGATGAGCGACCCGCGCGGCGCGCAGCTCGCGGCACAACTCCCGCACGCGGCGTGCGTCGTGCTCCGCGGCGCTCAGCGCGGCCCCGGGCCCGCGCGCGGCTCGCATCACGGCCTCGGCGCGCGTGGCCAGCTCGCGGGCGTCGTCCTCGGCGCGCAGGGCGTCTCGGCGCCGCGCCTCTACCTCGCCCCGCAACGCGCTCCACCGCGCCCGCAACGGCGCTTGCACGCGCTCCTGGACGCGCCGCGCCAGCGCCGGCCGCGTGCCGTGCAGCCGGTACACCAGGCTGTCCCCGCGCGAGATCAGCGCCGCCGCGTCAGGAGCCACGCCACCCAGCTGATTCTTCAGGATCTAGTAATGCGAGTGTGATTCACATATTTCACTTTGATATTTTAGGGTGGATATTTTTATATATCGAGACGTAGCGTCATCATATTTGGTACCTCGAGCCGCTTGGCGGGGTCGCGCTCCGCGGGCACGGCGGCCAGCGTCAGCAGCACCACGTGCAGACGCCTCAGCATACGCGCGCCCGCCGCTTCCAACTTGGCCGCCGCGGCCTCGTCGTCCTCGTCTTCCCCCTCTCCGAGGTCCTCACCCTCCCCGCCGTCCTCCTCGATCGCCGCGATCTCCTCGACGGAAGACGTGAGTGGTTCAATCTGCGAAACCTGAATATAGCGAAACCAGATACGTTAATATGTTATTATTATGCGATCAAGTAAAAAAAAATATATAAATAACATGCATCAAGTTTCTCACTTGAGCATAGTCATCGGTCCTCTGGTATTTCTCGACGGCCACCTTGCCCATCAGTGGGCTGCTTGGCTCCAGCTTGGGCGACGCACCCACTATCTGCGCTTTGCTCTCTTGCTTGACGGGCGTCGACGTGGACAGAGGCTCCTTTATGTCGAATTCGGACGACAAGACACGAACCTGGAGAGTCGACTTTATTTGACATAATATACAAAATTATTATGTTTAATAAATTGCTATTATAAAAGAATTATATCTTAAGACAAATCACTTGGAATCATTATATTAAATTTATACTTTTAATTCAATCTCACGCTAATTAGAATACTACTGTATAATACCTGAGGGGCATCTTCCACTTCGGAATATATAACTTCGTCCTCCGAGGGCTCGCTTATCTTCTCAGCGACTTCCTCCGTCGTTTTAATGTGGTCCTTCGGCACATCAGTGGTCTTTTTCCATCGGTCTTCAGTTCCTTGTCCAGGCTCAGTGTGAGTTGCGGAAGATTCGGGGAGGGCGGCTTGGTCCTCCGGGACATCATCTAATATTAAGTATTCGTTGACCTCATCCCGCATCAAACACGAGTGCACGTCGTGCGACGGAGACCGATTCCCGAGCACGGGGACGACGTCGGGAATCACATCGGGACCGTCAGGATTTACTCTCACCACCTTCCCCTTCTTCTCCGTCACTTCGCCTCTCCGCTTCAAAATTCCGAGCGTCGGCTTCATCCTCTGTTCAAGTGTCTTGACCTCTACAACGAAGGTCTTCGGCTCGGAGCCCAGGTCGACGGAATGGCGCCTTGTATCTGTCGCTTCATCGTCGGTGCTGGGAGAGGATTCCAACTCCGTGTCGTCGATGATGTCAACGGTTTCTACAGTTTGCGGTATGAACTCAACCACCGTCTCGACCGCTTCTGAAGGATATATCTCCATGGGCTCTATGGGACTGACGGTCGACTTAACGATTTCGTGCTCTTTCACCTCCACCACATGATAGGACTCCGATTTTAATTTATCTAAAGGCGACGGAGGCTTTGGCTCTATTTTGTTTTTTGATATTTGTGTAAACAGGTAACTATCCTTTAAAAGGTTGAAAGTGCTACTTTCTTTCCGAGGAGTGTCGGGCGTCGTTGGCAACGATCCCTCTAGCGACATGGAGCCTTCGATGGAGTCAGTGGACATGGTGCTAGTGACGCTGTCACTCATAGGACTGCCTGCTTTTCTATGTCGCCTCTCCAGCGAGGAACCCCTACTTCTGCTCCCACCCTCCTGCACCTCTTTTTTAATCGGCACAGGGCTTTTTAATGCTAAAGGTATTCTGGATCTCTTTAGCTCCGGTTTTTCTGTTTCAGGTGAGTTGACGGGGCTCTCTAGGCGTCTTTTTATCGTGTCGGTTACATTTTCATACTCTACTACTATCGAGTCTTTGTCGTCTGTATTTGAGGCCTGCAAGCACAAACCGTCGTGTACTGTTTGTTACGTGTAATGTGTTAAGACAAGTCTGTTATGTACGTGTTAGTCGCGAGTCCGTCCAAATGATCGCATGAGTCCAAAGCATCGGATGAAAAGCATGATCCCGTGACTCCTCAAGCCCAACGTGTTCATGGCCTTATGCTGTGATACAATAAGCGTTCGTTTACAAAACACAACTGTACAGCGACACCACTCCACTTATTTACACATTTCATAGTTATTTACAACATCAGGGCTCAGATCACGTATAGTGTTTTAACTTAAGGTTTTAGTACAAGAGCACACGCCACAAATCATAGTACGATTCGTGCATCTCGACCGTCACACACAATCAGTAGTACCGTCAGTAAACAATGGCCATCGGGAGGCGTCTACGTGCTAGTTTATAAACAGTGATCACCAAACAAAAGCGTAAAAAATGCAAATAAACTTTATGAAAACAACAATCACCGGAAGAACCATCAAGATGTGACATTAGAGTAAACCCCTCAATGAAATAAGATGAGATAACGACGACGCACAGAACGCGATCGAAAAAATCGCTATACAATAAGAGGAAGCAAACAACAAGCGAGCACTGACCGTGGTGCCGTCCGTCGGGCTCGTCTCCGCGGCGGTACCCGGGTCCGGTCCCGGTCCCTGTCCAGGTCCAGCTACCGGTCCCAGTCCCACGTCGGTTCCGCGGCGTCGCAGAGCGTCCCACTGCTCGTTGAGGCGGCGCACGCGCGCGCGCAGCTCAGCCGGCGCGCCGTCACAACCACGCGCAAACTCTTCGTAGTTGGCGTTGAGGCGGTCCCGTACGGGCTGCATGCGCGACATCTCCAGCTCCAGAGCCTGGCGGCCGGGCGCGCGGCCGGCGTCCAACCAGGCACCCAGGGCCTGCAGGTCGCTCTGCAGCTCGCGCGCCGCTAGCAGCGCCGTCTCCAGCCGGCCCTTGGACTCGGTCACGTGCGCGCCCAGTCGGTTGTACAGCTCTTTCAGCGCGTCTATTCTCTTGGAGAACTCGCGCGGCTCGGGCACGGTTTCGTCCTCGACCATCTTGCGGCCGGTCTTTATTATGGACTCCACCTCGCCTTTGATCTCGCTCAATGTTCGATAAAATTTCTGTAAGAATTATCTAAGATGTATAAAAAAATGTTTAATGCAATTTAATTCATTTAATAAACATAATATCTTACGAGCCATTTGTAAACCGAAAGACCTAGCGCGAGAAACGTGTAACACGAGTCCATAATCGTAACAAATCGCAACTGATCCGTATTACAAAGATTCACTGTCGAGTCACTACCACTATAGCTATAGTGCCGTCACCGGACCTGGCGCGGGTGCACTAGACGGAATCTCTATACAATAACATAAAGCAGATCGCTCGTATGTATGTCAATACAAATTAAACTATTATATTCTTTGCATGTCATGGTCTGATGCTCAAACGAAATCATGAAATGTTTGGATTAACCTTTATAAGTTGATAATTGATTGAAACAATTTCGGTCATAATAATTACAATATTATGAGATTGTTTTGTTCAATTTTAGGACCGTTAATTTTTTTTTACATTACACTACTGCTCCTCTTATGTTACATATATCCACTAATCGGAACAATGCCCACCGAACAAAACCATACTCCGCAAACTGCTGAATAAGTCTCACCACATATTTTTTATTTAAGACGAGCTTAATTATTTTTTAAAGATTATAATCTTTTTTTTTTCAGAATTATACTCAGTTAATATCATAAAAAATGATTTGTTGGAAGGTGGAAAGCAAACAGCAGTAGAAGTCCTATAAAAAAATTGTATTTGTTTTAAGACAAAACTATATTTTATGACTCTAAAGGATGCAGTTGAAAGTAAATGAGTAAATGTTGGGATATTTACAAACAACGCAATGTAGCCTCCAACAAGATACACCAAACCAAACTAGATCTGATAAATATACATATACTTTATATTTTTACATAAATTCACACACATACATACATATAAACAACAACAGACTATAGAAAAAGAAAAGTTTTTTATTACAAATATTTTTCTAGTGTACAAATTGATTGAGTTTAAAGTGTATCCGTGTATGAAATGTTCCCATCGCCGTGTACTCACGAGACACGCCCGCAGCTGCGCTCGCACGGCGTCGGGGTCGTGCGCGCGCACAGTGAGCGCGGCCGCCGCCGCCTGCACCCCGCGCAGCGTCTCGCCCGCACGCCGCAGCCGCGTCGCCACGTCCGCGTCCGGCGCCTGCGGGGCCGGCGAGCTGCGCAGGAAGCGCTCCTCCGCTTCGTTCAGATCCCGCTGCGGGCGATGTGGGCAATTAGATGGTAGTACGTGCGCGAGGTCGGTGTACGGCGACGGTGAGCGCACTCACCTCCGCCAGCTCGAGCTGGTCCCTCAGTCGGTCCGCGGCTTCCCCCCGCCCGGCTGCGCGGTACGCCTCCTCCTGTGCGCGGACTTCGCGCAGGGCGGCCCGCTGAGAGGCGAAGTCCTGCGGCAGCTGAGGATGTGAAAGATTAGGATCGGTTATGATCAATGTGTTCGAATGCACCTCTCTCTGCCTCCGTCGGACGTCACTCACCGGCGGCTGCGAGCCATCCCCGGCGGCCGCCAGCCACTGTCGCAGCGTATCGAGTGCCACCTCGCTGCGAGCCGCCTCGCGCGCTGCCGATTCCAGCTCGGCCGCGCGCTCCGCCGCCTGACACAAATAGCACATCGTCGTACTCTAATTCAATAATGTTTGTCAGCCGCCGTGAGCACTCCTCACCTGCTGCCGCAGGGTATCCCAGCGGGCCGCCAGCGCCTCGGTCTCACTCCGTATCCATTGCGGCATGATATGAGCGTCGGCCAGCTGACGGGCGACCGCCTCTATGCGGCTCATGCGCGCCTCGTCACGGTTCGCGATATAATTCTCCAGGTCCTGCCGGCGAAACTCGTCAGATTCTAGTGACACACGAGCACGTAACCGAGGTGTAATACTCACATATAGTTCATCGGATATGTCCTCTGCGTCTGCGCGGACGGCTCGTGTCTGGTCGGGGCGCACCCGCCGCTGCAGCCCGTCTAGCCAGCCCGCCTGAGCCGACAGCCAAGCTCGCAGCTCGCCGGCCTCCAGCCACGCCTCCGCTAATACCCTGCGAGCGACACCAGTGTAAGCACACGTGACGTCACACTGTACGTCTACCTCGCCCGGCCCGGCCAGTACTGACTTGTAGCGCTCGTACACGGCGTGCGTGTCGGCCGTCCAGCGCGCGTTGAGCTGCGTGAGGCGCCTCGCCACGGCCGGCGCGCCACCATTCAGCAACATCTCGTTCCCTAAACAGGCTCATGATACATTTCTTACATTTGATATTACTTTTCCGTATCAAAAGTTTGAAATCCAACGGACCATCCTCATTGAGATTCCGGAACTCCTCAGTCTTTTCGTCACACTTGTCTTTTAACGCCTGGAAGCGCGTCTTCATCTGGTACAGCTGTGCGGAGTCCTCGATGCCGCACTCTTCTTCACTCGGCATTTCCCCTTGCAGCCGAGTCAGCCAGGCCTCCATATCATCTATGCGACGGAACAACCCCTCCGTTCTCTCCAGCGCGCGACGCAACTCCTCGTTTAGTTTAAGAGACAACTCCGTTACGGTATCAAACCGTTTACGTAACGTGTTCGCTTTTAGAGCTTTGGAGAGAACCTCGTCGCAGTCTTCGAGTATAGTCTGTTTGAGTGTGTCGATTTTTTCCACTTGGGATTTTTTTTCAGATTTTTGTTCATCTAATTTCTGTAACAATTTTTATGAATATGATTTCGATGTACTCGATATGAGTTAGTACAATATATACCACCTGTTTCCTTTATAAAACAGTATAGGAAAATGGTTATAAATAGGGGATAATAGGGAAATTACCCTAGAAAACATACAAATAACCGTTTTTTTGGTGTCAACTTTAAATTTCTATATAGTTATATAATTTCTTGTCAATTTACTTCGTTGGGTTTGCGAGTAAAGAATATATAATAGCTTGGAAAAAAACAGCCAAATCAAGCCAGTATTCATTATTAATATTTAAACAGGTTGCTTACAGTTTTCCTCTATCTAATGTGGAATAAGATTTTCACACACGGTTCCAGTTACAAAACATACTATTATGTTTTCTATCTAGCTGTAAAATATAAAACTATATACTCCACTCACATTGCTCTGATCGAGCAGCGCCTCCAGCTGCTGCAGCTCACCGAGCGGTACCGCGCCTGTTTCGTCCACAAAGCGCTGCAGGCTGTCGAGCCAGGAAGTAACCTGTTGCTGCTCATTCTCCAGCTGGGTCATCAACACTATACCTGAATGAAAATATTATTTTTTAATAATTTATTAGTCACTATAACTTTTAATATGTGGAGATTTATTTACCTTTTTCCAATTTAACGATTTTTTGCTCTAAAATCGTCTTGGAGTCGGAGAACCTTAAGACCAGATTCTCGACACTGCTCCTCAAGTTTAACTCTTCTAGACTTCCCTTTTCAAATTTCTCTCTCTTATCTTTCACAACTGTATCGTACGATGATTGCAGATCGTCAAACTGGCGCCTCATTTGCTTTAATTCTTCTAACTTTTTAGTCATCTCCTCCTTGGACGAAATAATCGCGTGCTCCGATATGATCTGCGACTCCATGTCTTGTATCTTTCTCTGCACGGACTTAAACTCATCTTCGGTTTGAGAAGGAGATAATTTTTTGTTTAGTGCAATTTTTATTTCTACTTCTCTTTTTGAGAGGTAGAGGAGCAAGTCTTCGAAAGCTTCGTTGATTCGTTTCGTGTCCGTTTCAATCTCATCCTTGTGCGTCTTTGAAATCGCCTTCGTGAGTAATATGATCGACTGTGCGTTTAACTCTTTGAGTTTTATTTCGAGTTGTTTGAGCGTTCGAATTTTGTTTCGTAGATGTATTAGTTGGTTGTTGGTCGGTGGTTCCTTTAGCATTTTGTCTTTCCACGTGTGTATATCGCTTAGATCGGTTTCTATATTCTTTACGTTTTTGTAGTAGTTGTCTTTGTCTTCGAGCAGGTTCAGCGTGTTCCTTATATCGAGTAGCGTTTTCTGGATCCCGTCCCAACGCTTCTTAAGCTCTTCTATACTTTGTGCGTGTAACTTTGCTTCTTCTGAAAATTAGATTCATATTTTAGCTACAATGTAAATGTAGATATTTATATGAGTGTATGTGTAAGCACACACCTGCCAGTCCTTGGTCCGCGGCCAGTCGTCGCTGGATCTCTTCAACGTTCGCAAAGTCCGCGCGGCGCTCTTCGCTCTCCCGCGTCACGCGCTGCAGCAGCGCTCGTGCGTCCGCCGTCACGTCGCCGCCCCCGCCAGCGCCACCGCCCGCTTCTTGCAGCTGCTGCAAGCACTGCACACGCATACCGCATTAGGCGACGTACCGTCACGCACTGCACGCAAAACACCTTGCAACCAACCTTTTGCAACGCGGACTCAGTAGAGGCGGCCCAATTATCAAATGCACGGTACCCCGCCTGGAAGTCGGCTCCGGAACGCTCGTTTTCCAACCGTGGCTTTTTGCTGACGTGCTCGTCCACGCCAACGCCAACCGTCTCACTCGTTATGTCCACGTCGAAACCAAGTTCACGGATCTGGAAAGTAATTTTTCTTTATCTTTGTCCAACCCTAGCTTAGATTTGGCGAAATTCATATAAATTTAAATTTAATTATGAAGACAACACCATATTACTGGACAATATGTATGGAGTGATATCTAACCCTGTCCGCCTGTACGCGCAGGATCATATCGAGTGCGTCAAGCCGGTCAGCGCAGTCGTCGGCACGCTCCGCAAGCTCCGCTCGCTCCCCCGCGCCCTGTTCCCCTGATTCTCGCTCCGCCTCATCTAGACTCCGGAGCAGCTCTGCCAGCTCGCTCCGCCGCGCCCGCAGCTCAGCCCCGCAACGCTGAAGCGCACGCACGCGCTCTAGCACTTCGCCGATCTCTTGTGCGGGATACGCTTCCATCTTTAAAATTTAATACAATTTCATTTAAATGTCGCTATTCCCTATTTCAACCAGTTGATTTAGGTACATTATCAATGCTTTTCTATAATTACGATTTAAGAAATTGCTTTCTACGTTTTCGTCAATATCCATATCATGTATTTATTTATAAGCCTATAGGCTTAGATAACGGCTAGACCTGCTTGAGGTCGGCCTCGAGCGCGAGCACGCTGTCCCGGACGGCGTCAGCGAGACGCGCTTGTTCTGCGCCGCGCTGCAAGCGCTGCAGACGAGACAGCGTCCACTGACAAGCATGTGACCAGCGCTCACCCAGCGCGCGCAACTCGTCCTCCATCGCCGCCACGTCTGTAATCAGAGTACCCCGTTTACATGTATGATAAATAATTGAAAACAATGCGTTTATTAATACAAATATCTAAACAATAAACTAATACTTACTGTCACTGCTCGTGAGTGGCAGTTGTTCAGGGTCATCGGGAACATCGGTCTGCGTGGTAGAATCGTCTTCGTCGACCACGAGCACGCAATCAGCGAGTGCGTCCACTAGTGGCTGCTGCTGGCGCAGATCAGCATGCAGCGCGCGGGTGGCCTCCAGCGCAGCGGCGACGGGAGCCGGCGCCGCCTGCATTCGCGACATACGGTCTTCGGTGGCGGTGAGCCAGCGCCGGAAGCGCTGGAGATGATCGTGTTGCGTGCGCATGAGTGCGCGGTGTAATTCGGCCTGCCGCGCCATGGCGGCTCCTCGTAACGCCTCCCAGCGGCGAGCCAGCAAGCGCAGCTGCAGCCGCACCTCGGCGGCCTCGTCTCGCGCCAGCGCCGCCTCTCGCAAAAGTCGGGCACCCTCCTCGAGTACTCCGCCCACGCGCCACTGTTGCTCCGACAGCTCCAATAAAAATTTCTGTACCATAAATCGATAGTTACGATCTGTGATCGATCCGCATAAAATTTTTCCTGAAGTGTTGGTCAGGCGACACTCGCCTCGTGTTCGTGAAAATACTCCTTAAGTGTGACGAGGTACTGTCCGGGCGGAGGGTCGGCGGGGTGGCGCGGCTCGTCAGGCGGCGGCGCGGCCCGCAGACGCTCCTCGCCCAGCAGCAGCGCCGCCAGCGCGTCCTCCAGCGCGGCGCCATACGCGCCCAGCTCAACAGAGCACGTGGTGGCCACCGACACCGGCCGTGACGCGGAGCAGCTGCCGCCGCCCAGCTGCAACCATATTATGACATGTTATTACGACGAGACCAAACGAGCGGACGATCCATCTTATCAAAGTGCCGATGGACACTTGTTAGTAGCCATTCTTGATAAATTGGAGATGGAGTTGAAAAGATTAGGCTCTTTCACTATTAAATATGATGAAACTACCTCTGATCCGAGGTCTCCAGGGCTCCCGATCTCATCTCCGTCTGTGTGCTCATGCTCCAACTCGCAATGCTCGTGCTCGGAATGAGGGTGCGCTGGGGCAGGTTGCGGGAGAGATTGGAACAGGCACATCACGTACATCATTATTGATTTCTTGTCGGGATTCGGCGTATTTACGTCTGGAATGCAATTAAAAATGGATGAGAAAATGTCCTATTTTACATCGGTCATAGTAGACGAAGGTTTCGTACCCTCCGGGTCCAGCAGCCGGTCGATGCCGAGGTGCGCGTGCGCCTGTGCGAAGGCCCGCTCGAGTCGCGCGGCGGGCGCCAGCGCACGCGCCTCACTGTAGCGGAACAGCTCGGGACGGAAACGATGGAGTAGAGCACAGAAGGCGAGTCCATCTGACCAGGATGATGTAAAATTCTCCACCTTCACTCCCGAGTAGTCCTAGGTATAAATATTATTAATTAAACATTTTTCAAACAGATATTGTAAAATAATAACTATCATTAAATCTTACAGACTGCAAAGTCGGTCGACTTGGACAGTATTATAATTTAGAAGTGAATAAAACGCAAAAAGAGCCATATCTCTCACCTGTGTATGATTGCGGCACCAGGCCAGTAGAGTTTTCTCCAGGTTCGTCTGCTGCAGCTCTGACATAAGTTCTTTGAGGTGATAGTGTACTTGCCAATGCAATATGATGCTCCACACGAGCCCTGCGCGAAAATGTGAATGAGTATGTTCTTATATGTACTTAGTTTGCGTGTATGTACGAGTGCTGTCTATGAGTGTATTTTAGTGCATGCATGTGTGCGAATACCCAGTATGAGCTTGGGGTTGCCGTCGACGATATCCCCACTGCTGATATTGACGAGGCGCACGCCCGCGCCGGCTAGCGCACGCAGCGCCGCATTCACATTGTTGAGCTGATGTACGCGCATGCGCCCCCGCTCGCGTTTCTACACTCACCAAACAAATTAATTGACATTTGAATAAGTAAAGCAGTAGTAAAGATTAAAAAAAATAACGAAACTTACAAACTGTTGCGCCGTGAGAATTTCCAGTAGAGAGAGTAAAACTTCTCCATCGCGTAGATCTTGGAAGAGGTCCTCGACCAGAGGTTTTCCGTGCTGTAATTATATTAAAAAACGTTTGATATTATACTCTAAAAATCATCAACTTTGCGGTACATATTGCTACAAAATCAAACTTAACGTAATAAAACCTATAGTAACAGCAGATATAATGTTTCTTTACTTTTAATTCCTTAAAAAAAAAGTTTTTAATATAAATAAAACGATATTCAATCTTTTAGTCACACATATTCCACGAATTCAGGCGTATTTTCGATACATTTTTCTTGTATAGGTTACCATAGATTTGAGAATAAAAAAATACCTCGGGTAAGAAAACATACTCAACTACAATGCTATCAAAAAATTATTATCAATACTTAGCAAAATATCTTAAAAAATAATAATATCATTTTTATTTTTTCACGTCTTTATAGTTGACACATGAATATTTATCTACGATAATAAGGTTTATTTGTTTTATTTTACATTTTTATATTATCATTTTTTAGTAAATATATAGATATTGATATTCTGATGGATGGAAGTATCCAGTAGCAACTGGATATCCTAGACGAATAGAGTAAGGTGCTCCGAGTTTAGGCTTCTTTTGTAAGTTTTGATAAGATCTTACCGTCAGACTTGATCTAGAGACCTTGAGGTATACTGATGGATGGCTACTATTGGATCTCCTAGGTGAATAGACCTTTTTTTTTTTTTTTTACGTTGGAAAATCCGTTACGGATACCCCCCGGCCGAGAAGGTGACGGCCGGAGTGGTTATGTGGGACTACCCGGCAGCATAGAGGACGCTGCCATTTTTAAGGCTACCCACTAAAAACCAACGGTTACCCTCATCGCCATAGTGGGACGCCACGGGATCGCTTGTCGCACTCACCGTGACGCCCCGGCGGTATCGCCACCCCCGATAAGGGTGCTCCGAGTAACGAAAGCACCCTTACGACGTAGGCCTATGGCAGATGGGAGAGGTCACCCTCCTCTCCCACCAAGGCCTACGGCTGGGGAAGGAAGCAGCCGTGTCCACGGACTCCTCACAGTGGTGGCAGGAGGGGGCCGCCTCCCTGCGTGCTATCCTGTGCAGGTACTGACCGAAGCATCCATGCCCCGTCAATACCTGCACAAGACGGTACGTTAGGGTCCCGTGTCGCCGGTTGATCCAACGATCCATGTGGGGGCGAATTGCCCCCACTGTCGCCAGACCGGCGGCAGGAGACCCCAACCCCGATTTCCACTGTCGGATAAGGGCTCGGTGAGCTAGAGCCCTGACCTGCGCCGCCTCAATCCTTTGCCCATCCCTGGCTTCTGCCCGGTGCCAATACACCCTGGCGAGCACCTCCGCGTGTAGCTCCCACGGCGGATCACTCGCCAGGAGTGTGGCCGCAGTGAAGGACACCGTACGGTACCCCCTGATCACCCTCACCGCTAGGACCCTTTGCGTTTGGCGCAGAAGGGCCCTGGAGTCCGCGGTGAGGGCTCCCGACCATATGGGAGCACCGTACAGGGCCATGCTCCTCACGATGCCGGCATATAGGCGCCGGCACGGAGCCTGCGGCCCACCGACGTTGGGCAGAACAAAACAAATCTAAGCTCGACGCAACTAATTCTATACGTCTAGATGATCTGGATTAGGTGCGTCGAGTTTTAATTATCCATCAGAATACCTTCAGGTTACTGCGGCAAGCCTGATTGAAAGATCTTATAAAAACTGTCAAAACAAGCCTAAACTCGGTTAACCTAGCCTTTTTCGTTTAGGAGATCTAATAGCAGCCTTCAACGTTTGGACCTTCAGGTCACAAACAATACTTATATCATATAATAAAACATAATATTTAGCATAAAAAAATAAAACAATTTAAATTATTAAAAGTATAATATTTGAAAAATAATAATTTCAAACTATCAAAATTGTTTCATGTAGTCATTATTTCGCGACTATACATGCGTATGTGTGCGTAGTCAAGCTTTGTCAATGTAGTTATGTGATTTGCTACCCATCTGTTTCGTAAACGCGTCCTTAATATAATTCAATAATTAGATACAATATTATATGTAAGTAAAAATATATAAAATATTATTTTGTTGTTATTATATGATATGTAATAAATGTTATTCTCATTTCATACAATTACTTTCTAAGCGACAAGATAGATTGTTTAAAATCCTGTTTCCCCAACTGGTTAAGATTATATATCTATTAAAGCTTATCTTAATATTATTCAAATACACATATATGTATATATGTATATATATTCATATACATATATTGTAAATTACTGATTAAGCGATTCGGAAATGTTAACGTTTCACTTAAACCCTTATCGCTTTATACGCGCCCACAGAACAGTTACAAATATAGACACTTCAATAGACAGACGGACGCCGTTCAGTCTAATTTCAGAGCGGTTGTTTACAATGCAGTAATACCCTGCACTGGTGTGTATTAAGGCAGGGTTGGTATAATGTTTCAATGCGAAACTTTAAGGATGGAACAAAATGTTACTAATACATTTAATTGGGTTTTAGTATGGGATGCCAAATTTTATTCGGACTCAAGAATAAAACTAAATGATACTGTATAAGTCACACTAGCGCTAAATTGTTACTCTACAGTCTAGATTAATGATTACAAAATACTCCACTTTATTTTTTTAATCCTGTAGTTATGACATTATTTAAGTATAATTCCTTAATATATTAAAAAAAAACCAACCTTAGCGAGTTGTGAATTAATCCATTTGGCAAATGTCTTCTTTTGTACATCCTCCCGCTCATCTGAAAACAGAAAAAAAAACATTAATGAAAACAATTTTAAAGATTATTATTTATAATCTTACATTTACTCTTTCTACTTAATAAGAATGCGTAAAATAAGCCAACATTATTATCAAATTTAAAGCGTGTTCAAACCTAACTACTATATAAGAATTGTATTTATTATTAGTCAAAAAAAATCATGATAAAGTATTTACAAGGATCCACGAACAACTGAGAGCCAATTAGAAATTCACATATCTTCAGCAGCGTCAACATTACCAATACCGTACCAGTCTACCAGGCACCGGATACCATATTTATTGACTAGGAGACATTCCGTAACAGCTATTATTATTCTGACTTATTACAACTGGCGTATATTATGATAAAGTGTTACGCGACAAGAACAACAAAACTACAACTGAACGACTGGATTCGAAATTAGCAAGTCAGTGATAAGTCCTCTGAATATAGGTATGGAAGCACTGTAATATATTCATGTTTCTGAAGGTTGAGGAGATATAGACAAGAATTATGTATTTGTCCAGACATTTCTATACACATCAGTATATGAGGTAAACATAAGTTACTCGCAAAAAGTTTGTGACATTAAATTATAAACAAAGTACATTAAACACTTTTTACACTTTACCACAAACTTTTAAATATACAATAAAAAAAAACTAAATTCAACGAAGAATCAAGATCAAATTACAATTACACCAGACTATATACAGAATAGCTGGTCGTAAACAAAACACATTTTACACTCTGCGACAACATTTTAAATGTATAAAAAAAAAACTAAATTGAACTTAGACTCAAAATCAAACGACAATTACACCAGAGTGTAAACCGCTAAATGGGTGAGCGGAAACGAAAATCCATTAAACACATTTTAAACTTTGTAACAATTTCATAAATAAAACTAAATTTGATCAAACGACGATTACTGTAGACTGTAAAGAGTAGATAGCTAAACAGCTGATCAAGGTATTACATTTGTATCTGAAATAAACTGAAGCCAAGCTGTTAGACGCGCTCCAGCGGCTTGCACCGCGCCTTTGAATCTGTCCTTGTAAACTGTGAGCACGGGATAGTGACTTCACCTAATGGATTAACACCTATTGGAATTCATTGTCCAATAGATAAAGCATACTTAATGCAATCACCAAGGTTGCAAGGTGCCAGTGATAATCATCAGATGAATTATTATATTTTATAAGTAGTACCTTATAAAATCAATATTTTAAAAATATAATATATAATAGTCATGGTTCCGGAAAGTTTAAATATAAAAACCTCTTTGAAAACAATCTAAGATGAACGATTATTAATTTCGGACATAATACAAAAAAAATATAATAATCGTAAGCTATAAGCCTCTATATTCGTCTATGTATTAATTGTATGTCTGTTCGTTACAAAGCACGAGCTAATTTATCAGAAGGTACGTCTAGTAGGACAGAACAACCCTCACGTCTCCTTTGCTCTACGTATATACGTCTATATATATATATATGTATATATATATGTATACAACATCTCAACCCCACCAATCGTCCAGTTATAAAAGTTGAGTAATAAATAAAATTAGTAAAATTAGTAATTTTGTTAAACTAAATATTTATCAAGGACATTCATTTAACAATTTAACGCCTTTTGAGTACAGTTAATATTTGTAACATAAAACTGATATTTATAGGTTTAAACGATTTTTAACAGTATCTTTACGTTGGTAAAAAATCAATTCGTTAATATATTCAAACTTTGTGAAGTGTACGCTCTTGATATGCTTTTGTAAGCATCGCAAATTATAACGTAATTAAAATTAAAATACATCGAATATTTTATGATAACTACAATTAATTTAACATTTTATTAATCTCATGTCTAATACAGTCGAAGCTCGATAAGTTAAAGTAAAAGAAAACTCAAAATATTTTAAATTATAGACTTTTAATGGATCAAGGGTTTATTGTATCACTTGTAGTAAAATAAAATCAAATAATTTGTCTATGCCGATTTCCTCCGAATATTTTAGAAACCCTTGGACATTAGAAAAATAAAGAATATATTTTTTTATTTCTTATTTCAGGTACCTACTTATACACATTTCGTTATTATAAAAAAATCTAAACTTTTATATGATTGGCCATTAGTTTCAAGAGCAGGGGTTGAACTTTTGTGACGTAATATATCCCAGGGGGTAGCAGAAAGTGTAAGAGGGTGTGATGGGGGGTTATATAGGTGTAATTTTAGGTAATTTATTTTATGAACGGCCCCTTGCTACAAACGTTAACGTCTAAAAGACGTTAGTAGAGGTTAGTAATAGAATATTAAAAGCTAAAAATATTTAACTAAACGCATTCAGGTAGAAGGTTATTGCTAGTTATTGATACTTGTTTATTACAAAAAAATAGATTTAATACAGCCACCCATATTATATTTTTACTAATCAAAGAACTAAGTTCAAGCAACGTCTTTTAGTATACTTGACATATAAATTGTATTTACATGATTAGACAACGGGTTACCATGTTACATCTCAGTTTATCTAGATTACAGTGATTCATATACATTTGTTTAAGTAATAAATTGTAATCTATATATTGCACATATTATTATGTTACCTTTAAGAAATAATTCCAAATTAGTTTACTTTTACTTTAAATGGACTTTTTTATGGTTTATGATATGCCATTTGACTCTACCAGGTGCTCTAGGAAGGTAGTTATTCGACGAGAAAATAGTAAGAATGGTTCTAACAACAATGGTGACGTAAAAAGTACTTTATAAGACAAACGTGCCTTGCCATATTTCAGCTAGGATCATTTTCTAATGACGCCCTTGTCATTCATTACTCTGTGACGTAGTCTGAGTTTGCACTTAATATTATTGTTATTTTTATAATTTACACCTCGTTTAATAGATGACATGACATTCAATGTATACCATTATATATATAGAGATTTACTGACAGGTTTTTCCTGTAGTAATTAAAATTGCATACAATCGTTTTATTATGATTATTTTGCTGTTTAAATTAACACACCTAACAATTAAAAATAAACGCTCAATCAATCAAAGTCACTCCCGTCATGGAAAATAAAGTGGGCGTGTATCAAGATACATCTGCAATAGAAAGTGGCTAATACGCTTATATGATATTAAATGTTTCTTATTTGCCTCACGAATATTTAAAATTTATATATATTCAGTTATTCAATAAAATATAATAAACATAATTCTCAGCATTGTTGGTGGTATTCAGTCAGAATGTTCGTTGAGCCGCCACGCCGTGCTGGCCGCTCCGCGATCTCTCCGGTATAAAAACATTTGTATATAGATTTCTACTCGCTCATAAACGGATATTTTATTCCATACACACTAGCGGGCTGTTTTAATTGACTAGATTTAATAAATATAACGTTGACGCCAAATAATAAAAAATATTAATTATATCCTTTACTAAAAGCATAAATTATATACAACTAGTAATAAACTGTATAGGAAACTATAAGTATAGGAATTAAAAATGATAAGAAATTCTCGTTACACAAGTGTCATGAAACGTTATGAAGTTAGTAACAAGTAGGTTCTTAAGAATGATCAATGCATTAATACATTATGCAAGACAATGCACTGCATGTCATATGCTGAGCCCGGTATGCGGACGCATGCATGCGACCTCACTGTCGCTCGTCTGTACCACACCTTTGCACTGTCTACTCGCTGTCAATCAGACATCCGTCGCATCCGTTGTTATTTACATTTCCCAATATTTTTCAAAGTCACTTTCATGTTTAAATTTAACATATTTTCCTTATATAAACTATATACAGGCAATGGCTTATAGAAATTAGTGACGATATAATATATAGGTAATGGACACATTTCATCGTAGGATCTAAACCAAATGATTTCACCTTGAAGAATAACTTATAGGCGAATCCACGAATGAGATAGAAGCACTAACTCACTAACAGCCATTTCAATAAAATACCATAAGACTATTCGGTAGTAATTCAGTACTAGTACGAGTTTTGACGTTACGAAACGTTGATAGTTTTCGAGCAGTCACGACACCTGTTATTGATTGTGATAGGTTGTAATTTGGTTGTGATTATTAGTAAACCAATCACAACCAAGAACTCGTTTTGTGACTGCTCGAAAACTATAAACGTTTCGTACTATTAAAACTCGTACAACGGTACTGAACGTCAAGGACTGTCTAGTATTATCGCTGAGTATGAGTCACGCTCATCAAGCGGGCGCCAGCTAGTTCGTAACAAGCAACTTCTCACGACAATCTCCTCGTGATTAGCATGACGTATAAAGAGAATAGCTGGCTTCACTTCTAGGAAGATAACGAATTCTCTTATTAAAAACGCATCACG
This sequence comes from Dircenna loreta, assembly GCA_963555665.1. Lineage (NCBI taxonomy): Eukaryota > Metazoa > Arthropoda > Insecta > Lepidoptera > Nymphalidae > Dircenna > Dircenna loreta. The sequence continues at coordinate 13,312,407 of OY743097.1, read as the reverse complement.
CGATATTTTACTTAATTGAACATGAGTTTTGTTCAAATGATCGTCAATTTGGATATATTTACTTTTTAATATATTCAGGAATCCAAACTCAATAATTATTATTATAATGATTACGCTATAATAGCTATCCTTTCAAATTTATGGCTAAATTATTTAAATCAGACACTTACTAGATACTAAAATCAAAAACAAAACTAAATTTTAACGATAGTTTAAATTACAGTCAATTTGTGTAACTGGACTAAGTTGTGTGAATTACGTCATATACATACACATACACATTAATACACACGGCAAACTAACACGTAAATAACAATGGAAAAGAAAAGATACTTCAATATCTTAAAGATAAAGTTTTTAATTTTTTTTAGTATTCTGTGCTGTTCGAACTTTGAACTAGGCAATTTCCTGAAACAATAAGGCACACATGTTATAGGTTATTCGGTGTATTGAGATTCTTATTTTTGAGTGTTCGTGTGTGTGTGTGTGTGTGTGTGTGTGTGTGTGTGTGTGTGTGTGTGTGTGTGTGTGTGTGTGTGTGTGTGTGTGTGTGTGTGTGTGTGTGTGTGTGTGTGTGTGTGTGTGTGTGTGTGTGTGTGTGTGTGCGTGTGTGTGTGCGTGTGCGTGTGCGTGTGCGTGTGCGTGTATGTATGAGTGTGTGTGTATGTCTACGTATAGTTTAAATGAGATCCTAACAATTCTTAATTGAGATGTTACATTTTTGTTTATGGAATATACATTTGTGTTACTATGATTGGTACTAACACAAAACACTTATATTTTAATAATATATTTAACCGTTTTAAATACCAAAATATAATCTTCTGAATCATGGCATAAATTAAACATTATATAATTTCACGATAATAATTCAAGGTTTTTTAAATAAAAGAGGTATGCTATAATTGTTCTTAAACCATACCATAGATATAGTTTTAAACGTAAAAGGTTAATTACTGATTGGAAAGTTACACACAATTTACGACAACTTAAAATGTGATTTCGAATATTTTATACGTTCATTCTTAAATCAACAAACGGGGATAAAGGATAGTATAAGAATCTGCATGAAATTAATAAAATTCGTAAATTGAATTGTAATTGCTAATAAATTATTTAAATGAGTTGCAATGGGAATTAATTGACAATTTTATCATTAAATACTGTCAGATTCTTAATTTTCAGCTCAGCTTTATTCAATCTTGGATTTGATTAAATAGAAACGTACGAAACATCATGAATAAATAGTTTTTAATGTCAACAAACCGGCCCGACCGTGGCGGAGGCGGTGACCATTCATGGCGGGCGATCATAAAATGCTTTAATGGAAAGGGTACAGCCACATGTGCCAGAAGCAGAACTTGGTCAGTGAAACAGAAGCCCGTTTTGTGAAAGCGTATTCACTCGCAAGCAGCGGATGCCATGTTTTTTGTTTTTACATTCATGATTCACAAAAAAGTATTTACATATATATCGAATAATTACATATTTTCTTTTTAGTTATAATCGCTAATAGTTATTATAAAGGTAAGGAATTTGTAAGCTATGAGGAAGCGAATGTCAACACCGCGCCGGGATACAGTTACGAGACGAACCCCGACGACGGCTAGACAGTTGACATCGACTGGAATTGTATTGGGATCGCGAGCTATAGTTCAATGCCTCGTAGATTTGTTTATTTATCTCCGCTAATGTTTATATATCTTTATCTTTACATTCATCAAAGCCCCCAGAGCTGTTCGAGTTCATATTTTTGTAACAGAACATTTACGTAATCGTATCATTACGTGCAGTAATAAAAGTTGTTTAAAATTTATTACAATTTTACTTTTTTGTAATGATAATTTTTGCGTAATTTTATTTCTGGGTCAGTGCCATGCAGGATTTTATTGTAAACACAAAATATTTTGCCAGAAAATAGATTTCTTTTCTTCAGTGTTGCGATGATCTTTGATGAATACGAATAATTTTAATGGAAAAAATAAAGCACCCATTTCATTATGCAATTAACAGTGCACTAGTTGATCCCCAAAAATAGGGAGTTAGAATTGCCCACCAATCAGATGGAAGCACTAGCTAACTAAGTCTTTTCACAATGCGATATTTGTACCTTAATTACGATATTTGACCTTTTCGTGAATTAAATAATGGAATGACTGCTTAATTCGGGTATGCTGTGCAAGTGTACCTTGCAAGCAGTTGCGCCCGTTACAGTTCAAACATAATTTCCGGCAATTAACACCAACCTTTCCATGTCTATTCTAAAACTCATTTGAGTAAAAATATGTATGGGAATATTCGTTACATTTTAATGCAGTATAAAATGTTGTTAAGAACAATTTAAACATATTTATGGTCATGTATATAAAAACTATTTAAAATATTATTGTTCTCAAATGCTATATTAATTATATTGCTACGGGCATCGCGTGATCATTTACGTCTGTTCAGACGAAGAACTGGAGATTTCTCGATCGTGTGCTACAGAGCACAGCAACATTATTAAACATTACAAGTTATAAGGATATAATAATATTGTTTAAACTTATAGTGAGACGATTTTATAATAACATTTACAACTAGAAAATTAACAAACGTTTATGTTTCTAAGATAAAAATTACATATTTAATTGTTTCAACACAGCAGTAAATGCTCATCAGGTTCACTGTGACAATTGGAAGGAAGAATTAGTGTGTGTGAATGACATCAGCCTGATAATTGACTAACACACACTAGCTCAAAACACACGCACACACACAAATGTAAGGTGTCATAAGTTCGCGTTTATCGTCACACGGTAATTACGTATTGTCTTTCGACAGTGCCTTTTCAAAGACTGAATTATATAATTCTATGTATACTTGATATTAAATTGTCAAGGAGGCGCTAATAATATAATTATATACAAATTAATACAAAATCAAAGGATGTAGACAGAAGTGTTCTGACATTGTAAATTCCTGATCACATTCCGTAAAGTAACTATTCAAGATGTAAGGTAATAATTATAATTAAAGTAATAATAATTCTACTAATGATTTAATAAAATTATGTGTGTATATATGATGTCATTTATATTTTAAAACAATTTGAATCATGAAAAATGTTTTATTGACAATCTATATAATATTGGTTTATTTATTTATTTATTCTTTATTGTCCAAAAAAAATGAACAATGGGCGGACTTAATGCTATAAAGCATTTTCTACCAGTCAATCCGAAGAAAAAATCAATCAAAAGTAAAATATTGGTATATAAGTAAAATATTGGTTTGTTTATATACAAAATTTACTACATTTTGCTTAACATCTGCTCATAAACAAAGTAAATAAAACAGTTAACATGCATATTCTGTGCAAGGAGATATGCACTGCATGTGAAAATTTATCCCTCTCAAGTTAAAACTTATAGAAGAAAACATATTGTTCACTTTAGAATCAATGAAATATGATCTAGGGAAATGTGAGCTAGTCTTTGAGTTGTGTTGCTTTTATACATACTTTAGAGCATTAAAAGTTACATTGGTAGTGTAAGTATATAAACCAAAATATAACATTAACTATATTGTAGAAAAAAACATATTTGTCCATAATTTTCCAATTTAGTTCTTGCAATTCAATTCCAGTACATTAATCATTGAAAATAAAATAGATTTGAAGAACAACAATCTTCGGGCATTAATTTTACAGCACTCTACTTGCCTGCAAAGTCAATCTTTTACTCTTACAAAAAACTTAATCTCTACTCTACCATTACTTTATAATGTCTTATCAGTGTGTATATAATATATTATTTTTAAATATATTTATTTTTAAATTTGTAAAAATATTTAGTAAAATTGGTAAATACCAAACCCTTGTAAAAGGAAAATAGGATATTTAATAAAATAAAAAAATATATAATTCTTTTCTTAATTATTTTCATCACTTGAAAAGCATATTTGGAATACTCAGCAAAATATTAATTATTTAAAACCCATCACATAAAGTAACAAACTGCTTAATGCATTATTTATAATACAGAATATATAAATACAGCAGTAAATAGCTTTATTATATATCATTTTATGTTTTTTTTATATGTTATCTGCTACATACATAATATGAATAGAGTAATAATGTAATAAAATATAAGTTTTTATAAAGTTATCAAAAGTTTCGAAAAGTTCCATAGTAGGTACATTATATTCACAAAATTATCTCTTTCATAAATTACAAAAATGTAGCAAGAAAAAGTCATGACCTACTTCGTCAAATTCCTAATCAAGAAATCTGTATTATCACTTTATTGGATAATATAAATTCTAACGCCTGTAAGAATGTAAGAGGAACGTATACCGATGATATCGACTAGAGCACACAGCGCGAGATAAGATAAGCTCTTCATAAAATTGTTTCGAAGTAACATTATTTCTCAGTGCATGTTTTGGAAGGCGTGATACCTAATTGCATCATAAGTTGAATCAAACAGCGGAGTCAAGGTCTTAAAGCAAGGAGGCAAGCGATATGAATGCCGATCCACCTCCCCCAAATAATTTCTACTCACCAACACCGCTCGTTTCCATGATTTAAAACTTGTATATCCACCAGATGAGCCGTTTCAGATTATGTTTGTGTTATGATACCAACTTTCTTAGACATATCAACACACTCCACCACTCCCAACTAGAAAACTTTGTTCAAACTTTAAAACCACAGAAAAACTTCTCACAAACTCTACACCACACGAAGAACAACACTTCCACTCACATACAAGGCACTCAGTTTAATTGTCCGTGCAAGATATTACGGAAAAAGAAACGAAAAGTAAGGAAACCATTCTCGCTGAAAGTAGCGAAACCAAACTCTAAACAACTTCAAACAAAATGACAAGGCAGCGGCGCGCACGACGTGCGGCTTACCACAGATAATATATAATTTTGAATCACAAATGAGTGCAGTCTACAAAAGATTGGCGGTAAATTTTGAATAAGTGTTGTGTATATATCTTGTCAGTCTATAAATATGATATATAGCATTCTCTATCATTCTGTATCTCCGGAAAAAAGGAAAGGAATTGTAACAAGTAGTCTAGAAATTTATCAATTAACTTCCCTTCGAATGAATCTGAATGTTTACGTATTACTAAATTTTAAGAACATTATCTTAAAAATATACAAATTCCAATGTCCAAGAACATACATTTTAAGAAAATATGATTTTAAGCTTCCCATGAGGTAGATACAATTATTGTTGATTAAAGTTAATATTGAAATAAATATTGTACATAATCGGGCTACAAAAAAATATTCAACACAATTTATATTTCTTCACACCAAATTAAAAATATGTTATATATTAATAACTTACACTTGCTATGATTTAGGTGTATTTCATAGGGTCCGGTTCTGTAAGGAGGCACATCTCCAATCTCCACTATCCATGTGAGCTGGCGCGAGCGCAGAGGCGATGGGGGCGACATCTCGTTGTGTCTCCGAGCATCACTACACTGTACACTGTACACACGCTACCCGCTCAGAGCACGTAAAATACGGCCCATCCACTAGATGTCCTCACTATTTTAAAATATGTCTGAGCACTTTCATTTCACTGTTGCGCTATTTCAATCAAGAAGTAGTTTAAAATTTCCTGCTTAATTCAAAAATTTTATAGACAAAAAGAAATTAACATGAGTACGTAGAGGTCAAGTTCAACATTGGAAAAACATAAAAGGATTTATGGATATCCACAGACACTATTTCAATAAATTTTAAAGATTTAAAATCTGTATAGACGGACTGAAACTAAAGTCTTTAAGAGTAAACAATTCTTTGATTTCATAGGTAAAGTATAAATTTCCAGAATCTGAAATTATCCATCCAAGTGTAAAAGTAATAACGTTTATGAAAGTGTACCTTGTTAGGCACTAACTAGTTTGTGATTAAAATTTTTAATCCGGTGTAATATCACGCACTTGGTATCAACAGTGCCCCTAGTACGAGTTTTGAAGCTAAGAAACGTTGATAGTTTACGAGCAGTTACGAAACGAGATCTGTGTTGTTAGTTGTGATTTCGGTTTACTAGCAGTCGCAAATTAAAGTTGGTTTCGTTGATTGCAACTTCGTTTCGTTAGTTCGTTCGTTCACGTAAAGAATTGTTGGTTGTGATTGGTTGAGTTTTTAATTTAGAACCAATCACAACCAAGAACTCGTTTCGTAACTGCTCAAAAACTATCAACGTTTAGTAAAGTCAAAACTCATACTAGGGGCACTGAGCTTGGAAACGTGTACTTTCGCCAATGGATAATACGTCCCTTGGTTTTATTTTTCCTATTTATCAGTCCGGCTATTTCGAGCGCGGTTCACCTTGAGACCAAATCCTCGGCGAGCCTGCGCTGGACTCGGGACCAACGAGACACTAGTTTGCATGTTATGTTGCCTTAGTAATGACTATGCATATTGCATACCTTATTATAATACTAGCTTTAAATCACGGATTCACCTGGCTCAACAATTCTTCAATGTATAACTATATCTGTCTAGATTATATAATTACTGATACTTCATATTATATTATAAATATAAATTGTTTACGTCCGTATATAACTTAAGAATCGAAATCTGTATAATACTAGCATAGCTGTAGCACCATGGCAATTATAATTTCGATAAATATGACCTTAATCGATAAAATCATTCCGATATTACACAATCACTAACGATGTATATTTTATATTGGATACTTTATAATACCTATAAATATTAAATATTTAATATCGTTTCCGTTTAGGTTAACTAGTATCTAAGTTTTTATTTACGCCAAAAGGAAATGGTAGAGATAAGATACCGGTTATGAAACGAAAATGTGATTGCAATATTTAAGTGTATATTATATTTTTGGGCATGACATTTCTTGCTTCAACTTATTATGGATGTCTAAATTATCCCTTCAGGTAATTTATCAATTTAACGATTAATAGTTTCTTGAAGTAACTAGATTTTGGAAGAAGCAGCCCGGGGGCAACTAACTAGTTAATAGAATTCACTCTAACTTAATTCAAACCTTGGATGAAATATGATTACGACGTTTTGGCTAATATTATTATTTTCCTTCGATGCGCGTGAGAGCGCCCTGCAGGTGTACCTTACTTCAGTAAGTATAGCTATAGGGAGCACATTTTTTAATACAATTTTGTTAGCTTCACCTGTCTTTATATAAGATTATCTTACATTATTTTTAAGAAACTAAAGTCATATTTTATAATAATTTTCACCTGATGTCCTTGCTAGGACGACCAGTACGTACCCCAGGACAAGTTTTTACAATACGAAACGTTGATGGATTTCGAGAAGTCACGAAGCCAGTTCTTGCTTGTAATTGGTTTACTACCAAGCACTAACAAATCACTACCGATCACAACCAAGAACTATGACTATTCGAAATCTATCAAAGTTTCGTAACGTCAAAACATGTACTAGGATAAGGAAAAAAATTGTAAACAAAACTAAAAAATATCCAGAAAAGAATATAAAATAATAGCTTATTTCATGGACTCCACGCTTATTTATAATAGAAACAATGATTTATCACTTAACTCGATTTTCATTTTATAGTTATAATTATGTTATAACAATTACTAAATGGTCCATTCCATAAAACAATAACATTTTATTTCAATTTATTTTCTAATTTTTAGTTTTAGCGTGCTTTTTAAGTTATTATTTGTTTTAAAAGAAAGCAAAGCTAAGTTTAACAAACTATTAGCTAAACACTCCAGTTAGACTTTTTAAAGAAAAACGCTATTTCATTGTCGCCGTGAAACAGTTGTCGGCCGACAAAAAGCTGCTCTCACAAACATATTTCACAATTAACATAATGTTAAATTTACATATTTTAAAGCGACGTGATACTTAGAATACTTTGAAATTGTTGTTCCGTTCCGACTCATTATTCTTCTTTGGCATTTTTTAACCAGTACTCTACCGCGGCGTTAATCATACACGCACCAAATTTTAATTAGATTTTTTAAATTAATGACTCATTTATAAAATAATGAAGATTGTGGCTCAAACAGTGAATATGATGATACAAATATAACAGATTTTTTTTATAATGTCTATTAGTAGTAGCTCCAGTTAGTCAATATTATAGGCTACAATACATAAAAGAAATTGAATTTTCCATCTATATATATGTATATGATATCTGCACATACGAATTCACATATGTTATATGTCACCGCTAAAACGCATCGGCTGTCGTGTGAAGAAATAACGATCGAAAGCTATTACTGCTATTAGGGACACTCGAGTGTTGCGTATGCGCAGATAAACTAAACATTTTCCGTTATGATGAATGACACATAAACTTATTGAAGTTACGTACATACTTTGTGTTTGTGCATTCTATTTTCAGTTACATTTATAACTTAGTTTCTAGGAATACGTTGTAAACAAAAGAATAAAGTATTATTAAAATTATATGACAAATACGATGAAATTTTAATTTTATAAATAAGTTGTAAAATATCCATATAGTTTTTTGCCAACCTTTCGCAACCGTGGAACTAGAGTTTTAAGTTATATATGTATTTTAATTAAAAATAGAATGACTTTAGCTTTTGAACAAAAATTTCAAAAATAATATAGTGATTTGAGTACACAGTGAGTTAATACAAAGACGCTGGAAAATGTTTTATTTTGGTTGTACCTAATTAAGGCGTAACTATTTCGCTGTTACTGGTAGCATCATGATGAGCTTCGACGCTCTTTCATCAGTCGCAGGGCTGCTACTCAAATAATATATTTAATAGCTTATAGTATATTATAATAATTGAGTAAGTTTTATGATGACATGTTTTTATTGACTTTTTTGGTTCAACCCTTATGAAATCAAAGGTGATGGTATTTGAACTTATTCTTTTACTTGTACAAAGAAATAAGTATGAATAACATTTAAAAATAATCGTTGTTATAAAACACTTTGTTGATAGATAAGAGTTTAATAAAAAAAGTAGCATCTGTCTTCAAATTTAAGTTGTTAACGATAATATACGATACGATACGATACGATACGATATGCTTTATTGTACCACAAACAAATGAAATATATAAAAAATACTATGACAATGTAGTAAGATTTATAATTACGAAATGTTGATAGTTTTCGAGCAGTCACGAAACGAATTCTTGATTGATTTCCTACCAATAACAACCAAATTACAATCAATCCCTACCAAGAACTTCTTTTGAGACTGCTCGAAAACTATAAACGTGTCGTAACGTCAAAACTCGTGCTAGGAGCACAGATACCATCGCTCATAATTGAAGCCTATTCATAACATTTTACAGATTAAACAATGAATTATAAAACATAAAGAAAATACTTCAAAACTAGAATTTTGTTTTTCTTTGTATTATTCTCTCCTAAGGGATTTGTGATGTACAATTTTTTTTTTTGTATCTTTAATGTTTTATGACAGCCCTGATCGATGCGCAAGCGCACGCAAGTGCGGTACCGAGGGTGGTGCGTACTGTGAGAGTAAGAGGGGGCTAAGATTAACTGACATTTGAGGCCTGATTTAGATGCGCGCGTCACCACTACCACAGATATATTATGATACAGCTGACGCTTTCCAATTACAGAGTAAACCAAACCAGAAATATCTTAAATATAGCACAATATTTACCTTCTATTATTAATGTAACTTTGTTTGAATATAAGATACATTTACCTCCGTCTATTGTGCCAGTGGTCGTAGGTACAATCCCCACTACAAAATTAAAACTTGTATTTTTTTAAGGGTTTGGGTGTAACATGTATAATATGTATATATTTAATAAAAAAAAATGTATATTTATCAGTCTACCCGCAGTACAAGCTCGACAAAGCTTGGTAATTGCGTTATGAAATGTTCTTTTATTTATTATTATTATTTCAAAATAATTAGCTGTTCCTGAAACCAATCAGCGGAACCGATAGAGTCGAGTAAGATGATATTTTTGTCCTTGTGAGTGACTGAGTAACTTTTACTTGTACTTTAAATAGAATATTGCTAGAGTATAGTTCAAATTTATTGACTTTACACTCGCGTTATATCTTATATGGACAGGGCTTGTGAAGTTATAAAGTATTCTAGTTGTAAACCATATGTAGAGTTCCGACAGCGGAGAGAGTGGTACAATTTACATTTCTTTACTAATTTGGATTACACGAGAAATGCATTTTTTTAACATTCTATTAGTAAAAACTTGAAATTAAACTAGAATTTAATGTATGTGTAATTTAATGTTAGAAAAGTCAACAAAACAAGTGCTTGATTAGTAAAGGCCCGTTTATAAGTTTTTTTATAAAAAAAATAGTATATCATTAATAAATTAATTAATAATATCTAAAAATAAATACTTCAAAATATTTTAATTTTATAAACCCTAAAAACCCTGTGCGGTATTAAAAAAAATCAAAATTAAAATATATAATTAATTATAATATTCATGATAGGTTTCGTGAGATAAAGCCATTACCTAAGGATCAAGGAACCAGCGTCTCAATAAATTCCGCTGACTCACACATTTACTATTTCTATTTGGGTGACCACAGTTTCAAATAGTAAGTTCTGTGACCATTATTTGAGTAATTTTTAAAATTAAATTAACTTTTTAGTCAGCTTTAATTTCTTATATAAATATAAGAAATTATTTTTTCTATAATTAAATATAAATATATTCGGATATTTTCACACAACGCAATCTAGCCTTAAGCTAAGGAATGCTTAGTTAACTACTAGACAACTAATAAACATACTTACACCTTTTTTTGTAAATACAAACATTTTATGCTTAAAGAAAATACAGGTTTTTATTAAAAAATATTTTTCTAGTGTCGGGGTCGAACCCAGGACAAACAGAATAATAGTCGGAGTTAAGGGCACTGTGACAATTAGTCGTCACAGGTAACATTACTGTTCCACTAAAAGACCCCTATGTATATTTTTGAAATGATTTAAAATTTATATTTATATTTACCCGGCTGTATTCACGTTGAATTTCAAGCTCTAAGCGCGGCGGACTCGCGGCGCGAACTGCGAATGGGTTCGAAACTAGTCGGGCACATTCCCATTTTATTTCTACGTGAATACAGCCGGGTAATATAAATATAAAAGTCATGGTTCACGAAAGATTTCAAATTTATTTATTCGTCTTCGCGTACATAAATAATAAATATTGTATGTATGTACTCATGTATGTATGTATGTCTGTATTGTATACAACCTCCCTCCTCCCACGACATAAGATGCCACAAATGGTTCGCGATCCGCGAGGTCGCGACGTACTCCTACGCTATTGTGAATTTTTGATTGTTTTATTAAAAATAACAATATATTTTTATAAATAATCGTCAATTCATTCTTACGATTATTTTAAACGATATATTTTTTCAGTGAAATGTATTAAAATGGCTGATTAATCTATACTTCTTCAATTAATTAACTATAACGCTTTATCAGCCCATATCGCTTTGTATCGGAAAAATGATAAAATGCAATTAAAGTTGCTATGTTCTATAACAATTAAAATAGACTCAAATTAAAAAGGTCTAAAGGATATAACAAGCAAGATAAAATCATGAACCCCTCCTGTTTTCTTCGTAATCGGATAGAATTAATTGTAATTAGTATAATACAATTAACACATAATTGTGGAAACATTGACAAGGGACAAATAGATCGATAAATAATATATCTAATCGTGTCGCAATGTAGAGCAAAAGAGGCAATAAATTTCTATTATCACTGACACACTGCACTATATCTGCAACAATTATTAAATACCTCAATTCACAACGTATAAACATAAACACGGATGTATCAACCGCGCGTGTCGTTAATGCGTGTTCTCACCGCAGCGCGCAACAAGCAACTGTCAAAAAAGGCGGGAATCCCGTGCATCGAATCTGGATGCAATGTTTTACATCTGTATTCTGTAAGAAGGTTGGATACTAATCAAAATAAATACCAATTGTTATTACGGCGTACTTTGCAATGTAATTATTACATTATAATGAATATCAACTGATAAGGATCTCTAGCGTCGTATCATACCAGAGATAAACACTTTATCATGAACGCTATTAAATAATGTATAAGTCAACTTTATGATCACGAAAGGATAATATAACCGTTGGGTCATATAATATGATATATAATATATAAAACCGTTTGATGATGTATAAAATATATAAGTTATTGTAGCTGATGACATAATATAAAATAGAAATATGGGCATATGGGCGTACTAGTACCTACTAGTACTAGAGGCAAAATATGTAGGCGATGCTTTCATGGCCGATGTCATAGTCCTCTTAGCTCAAGATCCAGAAAAAATACTTTTTGGTTACTTCTAACTGAACTGAACAGATATGTAAGTACCACTTAAAGTACCTACCTACCTTATAGATACCTACAAGGCTGAAAGGAGAGATTTGTTTGAGAATTACTTAACGGATATTGATAGTTCTTTTATCCTAAGAATGGGAGATTATCCTTGATATGCATTGTTTTGTTTAAAAAAAGAAAATGTTTATAATAACTACGAGTGCAACATCAATCAAACAGCTCGTATGATCGTATCGTTCGTAAAGAGAATACCTATAGTGAAATATATATTTATATATATATCACAATCGTGATCTAGATCTGTTTAATAATTGAACTGTCAATTGATAATGTTAATATATTTTTTAATGCTCTGCTAAACAATAAACATTGCTTTTCATTTCCGTATTAACATAATTATCTTGACATTTATTTAAAAATAATATTTTTTATTATTTGCAGCAACACATTTGTTTATATATATATAGCAACACATTTGTTTATATACATATATATATATTGCCCAATTATAGACAGCATTTTTGTTTACTGTTTTACGAAGTGCAGGCTCAGTTCCCTATCCCTATTACGAGTTTTGACCTTACGAAACGATTTTTTAACCCTAATACTAGTTTTGACGTTGCAAAACCTTGATAGTTTTCGAGCAGTCTCGAAACGAGTTCTTGGTTGTGATTGGCAGTAATTTGATTGTGATTGTTATTAGTAAACCAAGCCTAACCAAGAATTCGTTTCGTGACTGCACGAAAACTATAAACGTTTCGTAACGTCAATACTCGTTCAGGGGTACTGGTAGAACTTCGTGAACGAGACAATCTGGCCGACAAATGTTAACAAATCTCGTCTGGTGTATTATGTGGCTATAAAACTAGCGGTAGACTTTACTGGCTTTAAACATTAAACAATATATGCTATAATAATCATATTTCTAGTACGATTCTTACATAAGTACTACAATTATACACATTTTACAGACAAACACTAAATTTAAACACTTGCAAGTCTTAGCACTTAGATTTCGCAATTATATTTTTGTAAATATAGTTGTATAATAGCGGGCCCTTCTGGTATAATATATATATAGGTACTTGGATTACCCCAATCATTATCTATAGATGTGTTAAATACATACTTATAAATTATAATTACTTATAATTATGAAAAATAAACTGACACGGCCAAGGATTCGTACCCGTGACCTCTGAGAAGCCGTCTCGTCGCTCTACCAATTGAGCTGCCGTATCGCTGCCGGTGAATTTAGCATTTTATACAAATTTATCTTTATCGGGCCTGTGGTGACATCTATTAGGCTTCTTTCGAAAATACTAACTGATTATTCTAGCATTGCAGTATAGATGAACATTGAAAAGATGCTACAACCGATATTAATGTTTGATGAAATATCTACAAACATGTATAGCCATGTTAAGCTTACTTTTGACTTATTGTATGATGAAAGTTAGGATGATGAGACAGCACTGTCAAACTATCAACCAATCAGAATCGTGAACATGGGATTTGACAGCAAATTAGTTACTTTTAATATTAACCAGTCTCCAGATGAGCTGAACGTGGCATAGGTTGGCTTGTGCTGTCATGTGGCAACCGAAATGTAATAATCTAGATTGACAGGTTGACGCACTGTGCACTTGTGTGGTGTGTTCTGTGCTGATAACAGTAATCGGGATTGAATTGATAAGGTGTCGCCCTGCGTGGCGATCCCGGTGTTACTGCATCCGTGATTACAAAGATGTTATCTAGCCTCGGGCATTGACCTCGGTTCTAATAATTCGGTGGTTTTGTTGAACTCATAGCGCACAGCTTTATATATATATATTTATATATACTGCGATACTATGAAGATACTTCTTCCTATAAAAAATATTAAAGCCACCAACGTTGTTAGAAAAGTATACAGCGTTCATTGAACTTATAAAAGTACTATCATAGATCCGTTATTAAATGACATGTTGTGTTTACAAAGTATCGCGCATAAATTAATGGCTGACCGAGATATTTAGTAGTTACGGGTCGGAAGCCATTGTTACAATTAGTTTAAACTGTCGATGTGTGTGTAGACTAACAAATACAATTGTCTTTATACAAAAAATATGTATATTAACCTATATTTCTGGCTACAAACGGACATTGTACATGAACGTTTACCTTTTTTTAATGGTCCGACTTCATTATACGATCTGAGCCACTCTCTTTCAACTGGCGTATATCGAATCGTATAGTGAAATGAGTGTTAGTGAGTTAGTGCTTCTCTCTGGTTTGTGGAGACGCCTATCAGCTATTCCTGAAGGTCAATGGCAAGATTTAATACAATAAAATATTTTTTTAGCAACAATAACCACTAGAGTTTACATAACCTAGGTACGACCAGGGTCTATTATAAAACGGATATTCACTTTCTGACTAAAATTACCATTTGTACCTACTTTGAGACCAGACTTGCCACTGTACCGCATTCTGAATACCTTATCAACTACATTTCTGACTCTTACACAATAATATACATTTTCAAGAACATGGACTACTAGTGTTCCGGTTCTTTAGTATTAGGTAGGATCCAACAGAAAGTGTCTTCACGACCAGACTTGCCACTGGCCCGCATTCCTGTCATCATGATGTCAGATTGATTATAATGGTGGGAATTATTTAATATTGGTACATATTATGTTACATGGTATACGTATAACGCGTTCATTCCGTTATACAATTTAAGTTACACTATTTCACCCTGAAAAATAGCGAGAACCAATTGGAGAGAAGTACTAAGTCACTGACAGCCATTTCACAATGCGATATTAGTACGCTAGTTGAGATAGTGTAGTTTAGATTGTATAATGAAATGGGCGCTTATGTTATGTTATTGGTAATGAATGTATGGAACAACCGACAAGTCACTAACTTATAAGTAGATCAAGTGGCTCTATAGATTTGTATGCGAGACATTATTTTAATCACCAGAGAATTCCGAAACAAGGCGACTTTTGAACTAGAGTTTATTATTCAATAATTGACTGGAATTTCTTTATAGTAACATTAATCAGGAAAAACGTTTATAAGAGATATTGAAGAGTAAATTTTGATAAAGATCTCGAAAGAATATGAATCAAAGTCAGTTTTTTTAAATATCAAATGTTCTTCTTTTAAATATTGCTTTTATGAAACGTCAGACTCTAATTGCAGGTTTCCAAAGTAGGTCCATGGAGAAGAAACGTCAAAAAAACTCTATGGGTACTCTTTTAACTTATTTCGTATAAGTATTACAATTATCCATAGTATTGACAATTTCAGTCACAGTAAACATTCAAAAGTATTGTAATTATATAATGCCCTTGAACCAAGAACGCCAAAAGACAATATTTTGAAAGTAAACTACTAAAGTAAAGTACTTAAGAATCTTTAAAATAATACGATAATGTTATGTTTTTCTTTGTTTATTTTGACGTACCCTAGATGCATGACAGAAGGGCTCTCATACACAGAAAGTGCTAAAGTCAATTGGATTCAATCTAATAGTGGTAAGCTTCGTCAATCATCAATCTTACTACAAATTAATAGCTGTTCTAGTAACTATTTGAAGACAGATGTTACGTGTCTGTCTACGAGCTGCGATTGAAATGTGTACCAAATATGTAATCAAATATCTAAATGTAATTCTTCAATAAAACTTTAATACAGTATTATGATAAAAAAAAATCCGTTCATAAAATATAAGTTAAGAAATATTTACTTTATTTGCAAAAAGTAATTAAGTACAGTCTAAAAGAATATATAATGTTATACTTGTGTTAATAAATAAATATAAAAAACAAATACAAATTCTTAAAAAAATTAAGTATTGTTTTTAGTTTATAGATTTTGTGTTTTATTTGGCTGTGGTGGTACCACAACTCCAGTAATTTGCGATACCAGCGACATCGGGAACAAACTATCTGTCTACTAACGCTACAGCTTACTTAATGCTACCAACGAGATATGATAGATGGCGCTGATGAAAATTGTATATATTCAGACGTATATAAAATTATAGTTATTTTAATTATTTTACTATTGTTCGTGGTATTGGGATTAAAATTAAGTACTTAGAGGAAAAACAGGAAATATATTTTTTTAATGCATGTAAAGTTCTCTTGAACTTGAACTTATTAAATCCCTTGTTCTTATAAGACACGCACTTCTAATTATAAAGTAGTTTTAATTAGTAAGTTCACGCAGATGTTACATCGAATAGTCCTTTCGAAGCTAAACTATTTCTTTATAATTTCAACGCAGCCTAAAACCATAAGACACCATAAGGCTTTTGGAACGAAGTTCCTTATCTATTTTAACATGGATTTATGATTGTGTATCCTCATTTAATGGTATAAGTTCCATTTCTTTATAATTTATTTTAGTCTTTAGAGTCATCAATCCTGAAATAATTTCAGGTGTTTTGGGTGTGAAGGGTTGAGGATAGGGAGGTGGAGGTTCGGAGATGTCGTCAACTCGCACGGGCCTGATTAAAGTGATCACTGCAAAATAATGTAGGGGGTGGATTGAGGGAATACTCCCTACTGTCATATAAATTTAATTTTCAACGAATAATAATAAAAACCAGAAATTAAGGATTTCTTGAAAACGTTATAAATATATATTTAAAATATTATTTTGATGATCGTTTGATAAGAGCTGTGTATATGGTTAATGTCTTTGCCTAAGAACTTCAAGAATTTTAGATATGCCTTCAATTGAAAAAGTAAAATCAAAGTTATTTAAATTACATCTATAAAAAACCGAGTCCGTCCCATCGCATAAAATAGGCTGTAAGGGTGCAGAGGGCGCGCGTGCCAGTCGCTGCCTCGCGCCGAAAACAAACAAGCAAGGCATGTTGTTCAGCTTGCACTGTACTGAAACTGAATACTCAGTCCTACACGTGTAAATGACATAAAACCATTCATACAAACATGTTGGTGCGCTGATCAAGACTTCAGGATATCAAAAGGTGTTAATATGAATAGTGGTAGAGCTGATGCGTCTACATCCACCGATGACGTAAAAGTCAGTCTAACTAATTGTTATTTACAAACTTTAAGCTTGTTTCAAAAAAGAGATTGTCTTATTCCTAACTATTTGCGTTATTTTTGCAGGGGAGGCCACTGTGTTTGTTTTATTTCACGCATCCCTTCGGAGTGCTGTCTCCGGAGCCACCCCTCATGAGTCCGGTGCCGCCGCATCTGGCACGGGCCTTCGATATGGAGCCCGGGTCTATGTGGAGTTCGTCCACTTCGCAGGGGTACGACACCACCTCCACCAGGCCCAGCTTTGACTTGGGCAACGCAACCGTGCACAGAAATCCTATTCAACTAGTGCGCAATTACGGATTCGACCACAGAAGAGAATCTATATCCTCTTCTTTCTTTTCGAGTGACGTCTGGTTTGGTTCTAGTGCTAGCTCTCAAAAATATGACGAGAGGCGTGTCATACCATACAATAGGATCTTGCCCCCGCTGCGTCTTCCCTCGCCGCGGGATTTGGTGTTAGATTTAGATAGTTCTGATGATGTGTGGCCGAAGAAATGCTACCATCCTGGGAAATTTTCGTTGCCCCCTATAGAAATGCCAGTGAGTTCAGTTACTTGTTCAGATGACTTGTTTGGGGAAAAAGTGTTAGTGAGTGAAAGTGAATCAGTAAAGAGACACAAAAGAGTTTTCGGTGTAAAGAAACATAAGCGTAGGAATCGGACAGGAAGTGTGCGGAGGATGATCACGCGTCTCATGCAAAGGAATGTTAAAGGTTAGGCACTATTTTTTTTTAATTTATAACCTAATAATCTAATGAAAAGATATTTTATATATAAAATGAAAGCCGTGAAATAAAACCTTGTTCTTTGGACTGTAATGTTGACTCTTTGGTAATTTACATCATTTAGTTAGATGTCAGTGTGACATGGGTTTTATGTACACACAATAATTCAATTAATATTATCAAATGAGTGCCGTTCTCGAAAACTGTCCGGCCGTGGAAAATTTCTGTCTGTGCTTGCCTTTGAAGGCAGGTCTCCTGTTTATTTCAATACTGGGACTGGTATGCGCTGGCGTCTTTTTATTCCTATTCACGTCAGATGGAAGCGATCAGTTAAAAAAACACGGTCTCCCAAAATCATACGTAAAACCATTGCGATATTTGTGCGGTTTGGTTGGCGTCCTTCTATTTGCAGTGAATATACTTCTATTGGTTGCATTCAGGGCTGAGATCGACGCTCTCTGTGAGGTGTACATCTGGTGCACTATCCTTATTTGGGGGCTATTGATCGCGGTGACTTTTGTGCTTATCTGCGGAGCCATCATCGCCGGCTCTGAACGGTTTGCAATAACGCTGGGAGCAGTCATGCTATGTATCATTCTCGTGTCTTTATATGCTTTGATAGTTGTTGCAAATTATAGAATGACGCTGCCGTAAAAGATAAGAAATGTCCTAATTTTATTATTTCTATTTTTTGTATTCATTTTAATAAATATATATATATATATTTTTTAATACGGTTGTTTTTTTTTATTTTAATTATTTTACTGAAATTATATTAGTTCATAGTACCTAATATTATAATTATCTTACTTTGTTTTGCTAACATGTTAACAGAGTAAGCACCGTAGGAAATAAATCTTATTCTTTTCCTTCCTTAAGCTATGTAAAAGGTATAGAAGACACTCAGGAAGATAAATAGGAGACGGACGGAAAGATACTCCAAAATAAAAAAGAAAGGTAACATTGCAACAAATTTTCTTAAAACGATTCTTTAAAAGTTCTTTGTGAGGCTTCAGATGTTTAAAAAAGCAAGGTGTACAATGGGGCTGTATCCAGCGTCGACCTGAGGCTAAGGCTAATATGAAACCAAAACCAAAGAAAGCGCCCCTTCAACTCTAAAAAACGCAAATATTTTTTTTGCCACTGGTGTGAACCTGAATATCCTAGTTAAATTAATTACTGCAAGAAAAAATCATTTAATCATCAATCAATCAATCAATTCCATATTTTAGAAATATTTATTAAATAAATTAGTATTAAGTACAGCACAGACTTCCAAACTTGAAAAACCCGCATATTAAATACCAATATGAATAATAAATACTAGGTAAATACGGAAAAACATTAAAAGTATATTTATATTTTACATAATAATTTTCATAAAAACACTTTTTTATGACTATGACATTTCTTACTTTTTTAAATATGCCATTAAAAAAAAATATGTTTGTCTTTCAAACTTCACTCTTACTTATAGCTATATAATCTATAGATATAGATCTATTATCTATAACACACTATATTTTAGTTCAATCTGGTCATAACACACAAATTTAAATAAATTTAATATAACATCAATTTAATCGGAACTGCTACCACATTGAGAGTCAGAGTCATTGGAAGCTGTCTGCACTTCATTCGCCTCGTTATGAAGCATTTCTATCTTGACTTCTCCCAGCTCCGCATCATCTACATCGAAAGTCAGGGAATCCGCCTCTGGTGCCAACTCACCTTCTGTCTTCTTCTTTTTAACCTTTTTAATAACTTTTAATATGTCTACTTTTGCTGTGAGTTTCTCATCTTCGGTCATACTTTGAAACGATGGTATTAGAGATAATAGAAAATGTCGGTCAGCGTCAAGATCTTCAACTTCTACAAACTTTGACGGCGCTGGTTCTGTAGCCAGCTCACTTGCACGCTTTGTCTTCTTGGAGATAACTTTAATTTTAGATGCTTTTCTTTTGCCACGTTTGCTAAAAAACTCATCAAGTTTAGGTTCGAGTCCCGGGTCGTCTTCCACGGGGGCGATATGCGGCAGTAAGAACAACATGTGTTTGAAGTAAACGTACGTTTTTCTCTTTATGTCATATCCTTCCCTGATCTTCTTTTCTGTTAACAGTTGTCTTTTGAACGTATCTCGAAGATTACGCCATTTTTTATTTAAATCTGAAACTGAAAAAGAAAAATTTGCTATATAATCAGGCATATATTATACTTATCTTTAAAGCAAATAATCTGACTTCAGTGATCAAAGAAAATGAATACCAAGGCATATTCGAGAAATAAGAAATAAGAAAAAAAAGGGTGGCTCCGTTTCGAGTACTTTTTGATATCGTTATACATTTAAATATAAGCTGAAAGTGTTCTTCTTGCACTGTATCCGATACGGCTCAAGTACTCGTAATATTTTCACGAGTGCCTATTTACTGTACCCGAGTTTTATTCCAAGGAAAATAATTCATAAATCGTATATGTATAGAAATCTGTACAAGTATTCATAAAAATGTGCCCTACGAAAAAAAAAGGTAAAATAAAGTTAAATTTTATTAAAAGTTATCTGATATACTGTTATTTCAATCAACACGGATGTAAATAAATAATCCAATAATAAATATTTGTCAATATTTTACTATATATTAAGTATTGTCTAAAAAATAAGATAAAATACATTTTATACTACCTTTCTTCTTAATATGTACTAGTTGTTGTCCGCGACTTCAGAAAACAGTGCATGTAAGAAATTCTTTCGCTGGATCTTTTTTTGGTTAACTTTACTTCGAAAATTGCTCTCTAAGAAAAGCCCTATTATTATTTCAAACTTTCTATAATTATATTATACTATATTTTTTAATATAATATAAATTAGAAAAATCTTTCTTATGTACTTGTAGATGGTCACCTGGCGCAATAGAATAAAAAAATATATATTTTCCTATTTCCTACAACATTTAAATTTAACTTATTTTTTAATCTCAGCAACACGTGGTCAGTTATCCTTTTAAATTTTAGCCTATATAAATCGTTCTATCTATTGGATACTTCCTTAATCCAGTCAAAAAATACCGCCATCTCTTAAAATTGCATGGAATTAACAGATGATTGCGACTGTCAGATAATAAATAAATAATTTGCTATAAAATATATAAATGGATTGAGATATAAACTATCCTATCTTTTAAGTTGGATCAAACATTAGATACCTACAAAATTTCATTAGAATCGGTTTAGTAATATTGGAGTCCACTGAGGACAAACACTGTGACATGTAATTTATATATATATATATATATATATATATTAAGATAAATTACGTGTCACAGTGTTTGTCCTCAATGGACTGAATGGCAGAGTGAAAGTAAACAATGAACTTATTGATTACGAATTTATAATAAAATTTCAACTTTCAGCACTCCTTTTCAATATAAACTTAAATTATGACAAATCTCCTATTTTTATTTTAGTCTTTTCTAATAGTATAGGGACGTAAAGTTTGTTTGTTTGTGAGTTTATACTTTATAAGTTAATTTGTTGTTATACTTTATAAGCTAATTTTCAAAGTAATTTATACGAATCTAATAATTCCTTAAAATATATTAAGAAATGACTTTCACAGTGAATCTAGGTTATATTATATTATTCCCTTGAAATAATAAGCTCTTCGTAGAGAGCATTTTTGGAAATACTTTATTTCCCAACCAAAAAAAGCTCGAGTGAAGGAGCTTCTTACGAGCCTTGTATTCTAAATCTCTCGCGGACTGAGTCGCGAGCAACAGCTAGTATTATATTTTTTTAAGTTTTGTATACACAATACCGGTGACGCTGTAACAGCCAATAGGGCTAACAGCAGAGACATGACAAGCAAAATAAACACAATACATACGTTTGTGTTCTTGTGTTCTTTCATCAAGTTCATCCCAGTTGTCGAAAAGTGATTTCGCGACTTCTAGCCATATTTTGTTCTTAAAGTGAGTACTGGCGCGCTCGGAGCCGTCTTTCGCGTATAAAACCGGCCACTTCTGTATCTCGCGAATTATATTTAATGGATGAATCTCCTCCAAAATCTTATTAGTTCTAATTTCCATCATTCATTAAATTAAGACTTTTAAATTATTACATAAATATACAATTGGAGTTTTAAAACAAATATATACCTTATCAGTTTTATACGCTATTCGTCGTAAGCCAGTGCGGCGACATACGACCCGACACGTACTGACGCGGAGCGGGACGGGCGGAGTGAGGCGTGCGGGGGGAGGGCGAGGTCATTCCTACCCATTCCTCCCCCCACTGTCACGATGTAGAAACTGATCCTGACTGTACTGATCCTCGTGTATTTCTCTGTAATATTTCAAGTTGATCTGCATCCAAAGTTAATAATCAATCTACAATCCAAGACAGTAAATGGATTTTCACAACCGGCCATCGCGCGTTCGTTGGACGACCGTTTACGATACAACACGAGACGATCCGAATGAAACCAACTATGCATTGAGAAATGCTTACAATTTATTATTGTAAAAAAATAATATATGACAATAAGCTATGTCTTGTGAACAATGAATAATGCAATTAATATGTTTTATATATACAATGCATCATACATTATACATATTTTCGTCGCTTTCCACTACTACTAGATAATAAATGTAAAATATAAGAATTTTGTAAAGTATTTTGAAAAGCACGCCATCTCTTGGTTAACCAGTGCATTTCTTTTGAATTAGAATTCACGTAACGTGGTAGATGGCAGTAAAGAAAATACTAATTACTAAACATATTTCTGGCACTTGTGATTCCTTGAATGTTTTTGTTACAATAAAGTCTTCTTTGATATACCCACGGAAACTTGAATATGGATTTGTTTAATTGGAGTACGATATCGCGCTGTAATATTTATTATGCTAGATAAAGTTGTCCTTAAAATGAAAGAAACAATGATTTCTATCTCTCTCCTACCTTCTTTTTTGTAATTGGTTATACTTAGACCGCCATTAATTGAATGTAGAAAATAATTCCTAAAAGATGTAAACGTTTTTAATGCAGATAGCATTTTAAGTTGATATCATGATTGCAATTGCCTATATATAAATAGAAATGAAGTTCTAGGTCATCTAGTTTGAGGAAAAGCTGATAGGAATACCTAGATATTATATTACATACACTGATGAGACTTCCTGCCGTCATATTTGATGGATGGATCTGCAGTTAACGGATGTAACAATATACTATCAGTGTTATTGGTTTTAATATTAATATCTATAATATTAAGGTAATATTAAAGAAAATACTAAATATTTATAACATTTATTGTAATAATGTCAGTTCTAAATCAAATAAATAGATGAGTTTGACCAAAATTGATTGGATTTGTTTATTTTTATGTACGGTTGCTAATGCTAAGTTATGCCATGAATATAAGTTAAATTATACGTATCTGGAATTAAAAAGTCCAATACCACCCACGCTATATTGAATTCATTATCCTTTAAAACCAATTTCCTCTACACAGAAAATAAAGAGAATAATTCGAAATGTAAGTAGTAAATAATTTCATGGAAGAGCTTTACTACGAATTTGTAATATTTATTGAAATAGAATTTGAGTAGAGCCTTCATAGAGTCGAAAGTTACACATATATGAAATGTTTATATTTCCGTGAAGAATAAAGGTCCCTAGCGTGGAGCATTCATAATTCAGAATCCCATGAATCGTGCCAAGGCCCTGGGGGCCGGTATATACTTATACTTCTTTGATATATTTTCCAACTCTACCTGAGACTCTTTATACTAAAAGACTGAGATATATTTTACGCGCAGAAAATTTTTGCTCTGATATAAACATTATCTTGTAATTGATAAATAATCAGTCGATATTATTTATTTCTATGATCTATTTGAATCTTTTAGTTTAATTGATAAATTGATATTTATCTACATATTAATTTAATTTATTTTATTGCTTTTGTTATTGTCAAGAAGTTTTATTTCTTAATTTCTTAATATTCAATCTCTCTCCAAATATAGTACGAGTATTTCAGTATAACAAAATGACTAGTAATCACTACATAATTGTAGTAATTTCTGAAAAAAAATAATACAAATCTTATCTTGAAAAAATGTTTTAATTTTAGAGCTGATAGAAAATTCCCTTACATTAAGCTCATCTCTTACTGAAATAAAATTCTGTAAATATGCAATAAAGTATACAAATAAATAAATAAAACATAAACCACTGTATGAATTAATTGGTTTAAATTAAGATTTTCTATAACGTCTATACCTCTACGACATTAGTCTATACCTCTACTACGAGTTTTGTGAACAAGTCCTTGGTTGTGATTTCGTTTCGTTACTGCTCGAAAACTATCAACGTTTCGTAACGTCCAAATTCCTACTAGGGATATCGGAGTAAATGTATGATTAGTTAATTAAATTTGCATCCTCTAACTTATCACGAATAATTCGAGAAAAATATTGGTTCTGTAGTTTTTGTAAGCAAGAATATCAAAATATGCAATTTAATTAAATAAATATTTTTTTAAAAGTTTTATTGCATGGTAAAAAAATCAAGAAGCGCTCTACCAGCTCAACTAAGGTAGTACAGGAAAGAAACGTGTGTATGTACGAAAAAAAAGAGTCTTACTTTACTTTTCCGTAAACAGTAACTACCTTCAATTAGTTTTTAGATTCTTGGGAAAAACGTTTCAAATTGATTTTAGTTAAATTCTCATTAGACTATGAAAAACCAATAAAATCATAAAGCCATTGAAATATCGAATATAAAATAAGACAGCCGGAAAAAGAAGGTATAATATTATTTTATATACTAATATAGTATTGTATTATATTATTCAATGTCGAGAAAATGACTGTCACGGAATAAACATCAATGATAATGAGCTCAATGTGTCCACAAGTACAGACAAAAACTTAATTGTATTCAAAAGAATATTGAAATCCAAATAAGGGTACTTCCTACACGATTTTGGTTGCAAAGATGGCTGTTTAAATCATCAACAAAATGTATGTATTTACTTTACTTTATATATAATTATTTGTCAAAAAGTATCAACGTTTTACAATACGTTAATTATTTTGTAAATTGATCAATAATAGTCATTGTATTATAACTATTTGTCATAATATGGGTCACGTTACAATGGAAGCCATTTAATTGTGACCCGTAGGTTGTGCTCCCATTTCATTATACAATCTAAGCGACACTATCTCAACTAGCGTACTAACATCGCATAGTGAGATGGGTTTTGGTGAATAATTGCTTCTCGCTAATTGGTAGAGGCACTTTCTCGCTATTTTTCAATGTCACATAGTGTCACTTAAATTGTATAATGAAAGTAAATCTTTTTAAAGGGCAACCTTTAGAATGTAATGTAATTAACAAATATTTATAGCAGGTTTACAAGATTCAAATACCGGTTATCATATTTCACCTAACGGTTATTTCATTTAAATATCCAATATGTTTAATAATCATCTAGTAATTATAATAATTTCAATCGTAATTGTGACTGGATACTCGCAAACTAGTTATTACCTAAGTGAGTGTCAGTAACTTCCTTCCGACCTCGAGCGAGGTCAGCGCTGGACACGACACCTAGCTGCCATGATTCCTTCTTTACTTTTTATATGGCCATATTCATGACGGCATTCTATTAATGTCATCATTTGTTTATATCTGGAATTCCTATCTTTAAATAAATTGACTAAACTCACATTAAGAGAATTTTCGTGTTATAGATATCAATGGACTGAATGAAGTTTTAAAGTCGCCAAAGTAGGTCAAATCTACTTCCACTATCATGACATAAGATGCTCAAAGGCTTTAAAGTAGAGCAAATTTTCCTTTGAAGTTTTTGTCATAAGTTTCTAAATGCGGTATAAGTTTTCCACCACAGTTTTAAGACACAGCCAAAATATACTGTTGCTGTTTGACTTCGACTCGAGGTTGGATACTCGTTCTTAGCCAGTGTAATTCGAGCGCTGAGGCGCGCCGCACGTTAGTACGCGCAGCAGTTAGAGCCCGCCGCGATCTCGCGCCGGTTGAACTGTAACGAGCGTGAATAAAACAATTACTAAAAATATTTAAAAGCGGTATCGCGTTCCTAAAATCCCTCAGGGAGTCGAACGTGAGGCCGAATTTTCAAGAACTCCGACTACCCTCATCGTAAAGATTGTTGCCAAGCTACCGTGGTCAGGCAAGTGGTCACTGCAGGAGTACAAGTTAGTATTGATTTTTCTGTTTTACCTGCCTAGTAATGGTAACGGAATGCGTATTGCGTATTAAACGTTTACTTCGCTGGTTCACCTTGCTCTTCAACCCTTTGTTTGCTGATAAGCTGCAAAACTTGTCAGGTCACTCCACCAAGGTACTGGGTTTATACTTACGCATGTCTTTAAAGTCCTTTTTCATATTTAAATTTCTTAAACTTTTAACATGTTGTGGTAAACCCGTTATACTAAGAACTTCATGGCCTTTAACTACTGTATCACGAGTTTGAAACTTCGAAAAATCTACCTTTACAAACCAAATTCTATCCATGAGGGTAATTCCAAAGTTAATAGTTACAGGATGTTTGTTTAGTGCTATTGTGTGAAAAATGTATTCTCTTATAATCATTTGTATAATATTTCCAATAACGTTCAATGTATTTTCGTATCGATAAGAGAAACGTTTAGGAACGCTATTGTCACGTGACTCACGTGTCAGGTTAATAGCTTTATAACCGCTGGCTTAGTTCATAGCATTTAAAAATCAATTAAGATATTATACCCATAAAGGTAAATGTGTTAGTTTATTTTATTGTGACAAACAGTTCCTTGTCTATTGATAGTCAAGGATCACCAAAGGTCACCTCGGCTAGACTGACCTTAAAGTATTTAATTAACCTAATGGCTGTCCAAAATGTAAAAAAGAAAAGCTTATCTTAATCTTAAGCCTAATTTGGTTGGGAAATATTTTTGGAATTCTTCTTGTGTAAATGAATGAAACCTATTTTTTGTATATGATTTATTAGGCTTCCTATATAGAAGAAAAATGCATTGAAGTTTGAATTTATCTATAAACATGTTAAGTCAACTAAGATAATGTAAATTTTAAAGAAATATAATATAAAAACTCAACAACAAGGACATGTATTGAACCGGCGACCTCTAGGAAAATGTCCCGTCGCTCCGCCATTCGAGCTATCGTGTCACTCCCCGTTTCAATGAATCTAACACTATATATACGGTTTACTTAATAAGATATGGGCTCCGTCCACATAAACGTATACATTTTTTATTATTGTATCGGTGTATCGGTTCAAAAAAACAAATTGGGCTCCAAATTGACTTTCAATGTTTTATTAACAAGGAAGTTTGTAGTTACCATCGAGTATCGACCACCCGACGACTTCCTTATATCTAAGTGTCAACTAACCGACAATCATCATTCTATTAAAGGTAATAATTAGGTAACTTATAACGATTTTCATTTAGAAGCATCAATAAGTAACATATTCGTGCTTTTAGCATTTGCTTCAATGTCTTTAAAAATAAATAATATTAAGAATTTTAACATAATTTATTATTTAAGTGTGAACTCTAAGAAAATATGATTAATCATATAATTGAATTGCCAATTTACATGGTTACGTATTTACATATGCTTAATATATATAATACTAAGAAACAAACTCTAGCTTTCTTTCTATGTTAGGACTTACAAGACGGCGTTCGGCGCAATCGATAGTTGAAAGTCAATTAAGTCATTCAGCAACACTGTTTGTGCCGTCGATATCATCTTTAAATTAACATTCACAAGATAAAAATTACCCTCATATAAATAACTTTTTCGATAACGAAGTAAATGTAAGAGATATAAAAAAATAACGAATCAACTGTAAAGAATTATACATATATATTTATTTACCCGGCTGTAATCACCTTAATATATATAAAATAAATATATAATTAAAAAGTTAATATACTTGGGTAAATATTTGTATATAACGTTTCATGTTTCACGAAAGTTTAAATGTAAAAAAAACAATACAAATTATTTGGAGAAACTTAGCAACAGACGCCTTTGTAGTGGCGGAATAATTTTAGACCAGTTGTTCATTCAAGAAATATGCAGGGGAATATATCTTGAGTAACGCGAGCGGATGTACGATAACATCGTCCGTCCATCTCAACTCTCACGCCAAGCTACTGTGTTAATAACCTTCGACCTCGAGGCTAGTTACTTAGTAATTAGACTGTTCTCTTAGTTCTTTTCTTCTTTTTTTTATGTTCCATAAACCTATTAGCCATACCATCCGTCACGGCCGGAGCTAAACCACTAATTTGGCAAACCATCCGACATCTATTAACAAATTTAAATATGACCTTTAACAGCAGATTTAAGAATGTTATATCTAATTTATGAAGCCAGTTATTATGTGTAAATTTACGAAATAATCTTTTAAACAGACTTCACTTTATTTATTGCAACTGAAGCAATGCGAAAGATAACGAGTAAATCTAAAAAAACTTGTCGTCAAGGTGGAACTAGATAATAGGCTTATTTTTTGTTTATTCATTATCTCTTATTGTTCATTCAACCTGTATTATTTGTTTTGATAGGGACGTACCGAAATAATGATTGTTGTACCGAAATTATGAAATGCTTAAGATTTAATCAACGCTTGTATAGAGCGTTGATTATACAGTTAGTTATCAATAAGGGATACTTTCTTAAAGATGATTAGAATTTATACATTCTTAAAGTAATATAGTAACGAGAATAAAGTAAGGGTCGCTTGTTTTTAAATTTTGTTTATTTACGATCACGCTCAAACTACCGGACAAATATGGATATGATGTATGGGTTTATCATCGAAGTATAAATAAGGGATACCCTTGTGGAAAATCTTTTAGGTCCCTTAGAAAAATCTTTATAAATAAGGGAGACCATTGCGGGAAATCTTTCATATCATGTCATGTCCTTAGAATGAAAAGGTTGTATGAAAAATCGAAAAATTTACTTATTGTATATAATGATACAGCGTATTACTTGACGCGTTAAGATCACGTCATTAACAAATGAAATGAAATGAAAAAATGAAACAAATAATTAGATTCCTTATTCAAATTCATATGAAACTCTCAATAGAATGTTATGACGTGTCCATTTGTAAACACTTCCAGTTGTCTTTGTGATGATATTAATAAACTTCTATTCAGTGAAATACCACAACTGTTAACTACAGATTAGTCATTATGTATTTAAAACAGAATATCTGCTATCTTATAAATGTATGCAAATATATGTATAAAAAAATCGAGGGGACGAGTTTTAAAAAGGGCACATGGAGTGTCTGACACGGCATTTATTCTGTCGCCGTCTTCCTTTAAAACCGTATGGCTAGGCTTTTTTCCTTTTCCTAGTATAAATAAAGTTGAGAAAGAACTTTTTAATTTCTCGTAAACTTAAAAATTGACTAACATTTGAATAAGCTTAAGTAATTTAGGTAAATTTTCACTTGGTAAATGCCTTAAAAGCAAATTCTGATAAAACCCTGCGTCATTATGTAATAAACGATATTGGATTAATATTTTAATGTTTATTATGTATAAGTGTTCCTTGTGTCGCAAGGTGTTCAGATATATATAAAGTAGAGACACAAAGACACCCGGAAAAACAATCCGATTTTCACCATCACATACAGAAATGTCGTGTTTGGAAATGGAATTCATGACCTTTGCTTCAGTGGTCAAGATCACTATCAAAAATACTAAATACTAGACCAATAGGCCGATTCAAATAAAAATCAAAATCTTCATTGAAAGTCTGTTCTATACAAAACATATATACATATAGTTAAAGATACCACAAGCTCGGAAAATTATATTGCCATAGATCTAAGAATTTCCTAAACCACCAGTAATTCTGCAGGTAAATTTAAATTGGTACCTTTATCAACATTGCCAAGCACAAAAATGTCTAAATGTTCTTAATGCTATTCCGCCTTCCATATATTATTCCTTACAAGGTAACTGAATTAGAAACGCTTCTAAGAAGTAATTTCCGACCTCTATAAACTAAAAGCCATTACATTTGGCCCAAATAATATTCTAGCATCTGAATTATTTAGGAATTCTTAATTTAGCAAAATGTAATAAACGTTTTAGTATTTTAACATTGCATAAGCTCTGCCTTCGCTGCCTTTGTATATTTTATATATACAGTTTATAAAATTGGAAAGTTAAGTTCGATTTTAACTTTGTCTTGACATAAAGCCTATTATTTTTGACCTTTACGACCCCAAGGTGCCACCTCGTCTATTCTCACAACCACTCGATACCGACCAGAACAAAATGAGATGCAAACTTCGAGAGACTTTTATCTGTTCTGGACTTTTATCAATTGACTAGGTTCACCATGCATTGGTTTGTTTCTTGACTTTATATTATATATTATACCCAATGACGTAACATTACTAATTGTTCAGACTAATATGCGCAACGAAATATGACCAAACTTATACCTGTGTGATTTCAGATATAAATCTATATACATTTCCATATATCCCGTTGTATATACACATAAAATCAAACACAATCACACACAATGATATATAACACATTATGTGAAACATAAGTTGGTGTGTTTATCCTTAAAAACACACGAAAACACATTATAAACACAGCTGATTTCGCATGGTCATCCTAAACTTGACCTAGTTTGTGCTCTGCGCCGCTGACTCACGTTATGACTCACATTTTATATTATTTTCATGAGGCTTTTTAATCAATTAAATTCATTATTCGAAACTACAATATAAAGCGGTAATCATTAATAAGAGGGCCTTTTCTTTAACTTTATTTTTAATATCATAAATTACTTTTAAGAATTAAAATAAATCTTTCCACGTAATTAAAGTAAACAAGGTTGGTAAAACAAAGCTTAATATGGATGACGTTTTCGAAATGCCACAAAAAAGACAATCTATTCTATTTTCTTACGTATAATAATAAGAAAGCACCCAAGTGTAGTGAAATGGGGAAAGACTCAGCCGTGGGTGGATATTAACCCAAATTCTAATATTATTGCAAATATACATATGTATATATATATATATATATATATATATATATATATATATATGTATTTTGGGTTATTTTTTTGTTATATTATCCGATATAGCCTTTGTCTGACCGTCGCATTGCACCAAGTTCTCGGGCCGCTTGTAATTATTCTTTTGAATATATGTTAAATGTTACTATATGCCTGTGTCTATTTTCACTGGTAAGTTACAAAGCGTTTGTATTTTAAAATAACATATGATATTTTATTAGAATAAATAAATGTTTCTACTATAGTGAGTTCAAGATTATTTGACGACAATCATCGGCTTAATGAAATTAAATATTCCGACGTAATATATTGCAGCTATGTTTTAAAACAAATAACAGATTTGTCTAAAATATATAAAAATGTTAATATACTACCCAATATTGTTGAAAGTATTCTAAATTTGAATCTTTCGTAACAAATTTATATAACATTGTTCATATAAAGTTCTTAAACTTTTAGCAAGAGCCCACTGATAGGTCTATAAAAAATAATGTTATGTTACTTTTGTGAATACTGTAACATTGTTATATTATTCTTAACCTTTCACTGGCGCTGTGACCGGTTTATTTATTTATCTTCACGTTATTGTAATCACTTTAATGGATGGTTTGAACGTTGTAATTGACCCAAGAGATTATATTAAACACAACACATTATAATATAGATTATTTTATTTTTATACGTCACAAAATTAAGCATATTTTAAAAAGTATTTCGTATTGTACTTTGTTAATTTTATATATTTTTTTAATATTATTTATTAAAAATAGTGATGGGGCATAATTTTAAATATATGTATTAATTTAATTTTTGCATGAAACGGATCATAGCTCTACACTTCATTATAAATTCATTATACATATTTTAAAAGTACGCTGACACATAAATGTGATATTTCAATATCAAGGGAGGGATGGTTCATTATATTTAAAAATATAACAGCATCATGTTGATATTGACGGAGCGAGCGAAACGAGCGAAGGCATTTGCTTAGAAACAAGGAGAAAAGCTTTAGATTTTTGTATGTGGTATTTATATATGTAGAGATCTCATTTCCCATTTTGATGAAACTTTAGATTCATCTTACATAATAAAAATAATAATTAAAACACTCAAAACGTCTGAGTATGTATTATAAGTCAAGAAAATTGAATTTTGAATAAAATCTCAACAGGCATACATTATAAAAGTATATATAATAAATGAAGATAGAAAAAACTTATTTATAATGATTCTTGTTAAGCCGATCTAAACGAACCGTCAACGGGTTTGGGGTTCGATGCCCGGTCGTAACCAAACACTTCACATGTGTTTTCGATTTGTGGGAGATATTGTGCTTTATATGTAGCCATGGAGGACAGCACTTAGTTGTAAATAATTAATGATCCGATTGAAATGAAGACGCTGTTCATTTAAATGGGATCATTAATAAATAAAATTAGAAAGCTTATTATAAATAAATATAATTAGAATGTTATTGGACCGATATTAACGAGATGGTATTAATTATTAATTAAGTTGTGTTCGAATTGTTTTTAGTTTTAAAATAAAATTGTGTTAATAATTTGCATGAAAATTTTACTGAAAAAAAAAACAAAGTAAGGTTCTTTTATCATAGAAATAACCCAGATGTTCGTAAGATTATACTTTTTAGGAACGTAGGCTGAAAGAGATGCTATTTACAAGAATTGAGGTTCTTTAATATTAAATTTAATCAGGTTGTAGCGTGTCAGTGACCTAAATGTAGGTCTCGAGTTAACGACCTAGGACACCGGTAAAACTGTATACACTCATGTCGGCCTCTTCCGAACTGTTTGTTCGTATGTTGCCACTGGGAACCGTAATATATTCAGCTTTTTTAAAGATTCTTTTATATATTTATATTATCATGTAGCGAATAAAATCTATATATTATTAGTAAAGCACTTATTTTAAATTTCTTTAGGAGATCGGCGAAGAGGTACATCAGCCGCCTTACGCGACACGCTGCGACTTTTGCGCGACGCGTGGCCAGAGCCCGCCACGCTTGGAGACCGCTGCACACGGTGAGCCATTAAACAAATAAAATATTACAACATTATTAAATTACGTATAATCAGGAAAAACAGTACAATTAGGCATAAAGGCATAAATTAAGTTTCTGCAATTTCATACTTTACATGCATGGTTCCGAAAATGGCAACTCCGTGGATGAACTATCCAATCGAGCACAAAAAAAATCTATTACCTCTTAAACATATAACAACTACATGACTCTAAAGCCTGAAAAATGTTGTTAGCTGGAAGTTGTTTAAACTTGTAGTCAGCATTATTTTGGATGAAAGTTCAATAAATGCAGGTCTGTTGTTTGCTCCTAAACTTTCATTTAAAAATGAACCTTAAGACATATAAATATAATGAAAAATTTATCGTAAAATACTAAGAATACCGAGTTCGGGAAAGTTATGTAACTAGACAATACGTTTTGCTATTTACAATACTGGTTATACAAGTATTTTAACTTCAAGTATTATGTTGTTGTAAGGTCGTCTTGCTCTTGATTTTCCTAGAATTGTATTATTATTTGAAATGAGGTTTTCGCCTAGAAATGGAAGTCAGAATGAAGAAATACGTCAACGCTAACAAAGCCGCAAACCACGATAGAAAACGAGCTGGCTTGGTTGCTAGGTTATACAATTACGTTAGATAATATTTATCCCTTAGATCTGGTCTAGATTTTCTCATGTATATATATGACATAAGGAAATGGGAATGAAATTGCTATGTAATCGGTAGCAAAAGCTATTTTATAAAAAGTGGAGCAGCTTTATATACAAGTTTGATAAGAAATTTTAGAGATACATTTTTGGCTTTTGAGTTTTGTCGCAAGTACTAATTATAGTATACACTTATAAAAAAATGTTTGTTAATCCTTTTAAAGTTTCTTGAAAAAAAAAATATTTAGCCAATATATATATATATATATATATATATATATATATATATATATATATATAGATACAATTACATACAAGTACATAGATACAGTACAATACCCCGGACTTAAGCGATAACTGAGACCAAGCGATAGCCGTGTAGGTCGGGATATCGTAGCCGGCATTACTGTATATATTTTTTAAACTTTTGTTGCTATTTAAATTATATTAATTATGACAATCTTAAGATATACTATAAATGAATTAAATAAAATATAAACCCTTTGCTAGTGTGAAGTTATTTTAATTTTCTCGGTTTTTTTAATGGACAATGTCGATTATAAATACAGTGGAAATTAAACTGTGCTTCAGTTTCATAAGTTGTTGGCGTTTTGAAAGCCTTTGAAATTAAATATGTTAAAATCCGCCTTCACAATAGTAACGTGGCCAACAAACCAGAGTTATCAAATAAGTTTAATCAGTGTTGTAAATAATTACTTAACTAAACAAATAAAGTAGAATAATGAGTTTATTAATTCAAATGTTTATATTCTCTGTCTGGGCAGTTTGAAATATAAACGAGTTTAACTTGTGCAAATAGTTTGAAGACGGTAGAAAATTATTAATCTTGGTAATGATTTTAAGCATTTAGATTCTGACAAATATTACACGTGTACTTATATTAAAGATGAATCGATAAAATAAATAATTTATGATATCTGAATTGGAATAGTCAATGTACTATAAATGTTAAAAGATACCAACAGTTTTGTGAAGACTTGTTGGTTCTTTCTTTTGTAACTCTATACTTTACGGTACCATTTGCATGAAATGCAAACACTTGTAACAGACATTTAATTGGTCGTTGTTGGAACGATGGTTCCAAAGCTGACACCAAAGCATTAATGAGTTAAGTATATCGCTTGTGTGAACGATGGTTCCAAAGCTGGCACTAAAGCATGCCTGTCACATGAACGCGATAAGTCTAACGTTAATTGATTTATATCATAGGAAAAGCATATAAATAAATATCTATACTACACCAGTTACACGAGCTTTAAATGATATTTAAATTATAAAAATATATATACATTGGAGACTTCAAAACTCGTTTCAGTCACGCAAAGAAAGTATCTAACTTGTCTTGTTTAAATTCGTTCTTTAACAAGTAGTATTAAGTTTACAAAGTATTTATTTCTTTAATTTCTCTGTTGTCATATCTTTTGATAGATGCTGGGGCCATCATACCAGTATCATCTGTTTTTGACATGTTGACAACTTAACGGCCTTTGTAAAGATATAATATAATAATATAAGGTTGTCAACTTGTTTATCTCACGCCTCAAATTGTTGACAGCTTATTATGAAATATTTCTGACATTGTCAAAATATTTAACATTTTATTCAATTTAAAACCTTCAAAGAGTATGTACCATGTACCATGTACAAATGCTATGATTTCTCTCAGGACAGTCGGGACAAAAGGTGAATAATAAATTCAACATTTTTCAACGAAAAATTCACTAACAACTTTGGTGAAATTCTTTTACAAATCAGATACAAAATAACAAAGATACATAAAAAATGTGAAATTTTCGAAATAAAAAAAAATTATAAAACTGAAATTAAAAAAAATAATATAATAATAAACTTATATTTAAATTATTTAAGCGTCGTAAGGAAATCGCATTGACCTAATAAGAGACTAAATGGTTGGTTTAATTGCTCTGAACCAATATAGTTAAATGCGTACACTCAGAGCCACAAGTATCTATTAGTTGCTACCTAGCGCAGAGTACCATGTGCCAGTACCAGTACCAGTACCAGTAGGTCATAATTCCGAAGTTGAGCACATGCATACTTTTT
The DNA here is from genome assembly GCA_963555665.1 of Dircenna loreta. Classification (NCBI taxonomy): domain Eukaryota; kingdom Metazoa; phylum Arthropoda; class Insecta; order Lepidoptera; family Nymphalidae; genus Dircenna; species Dircenna loreta. Next base: position 13,276,337 of record OY743097.1, on the reverse strand, counting down.
AATTAGAATCTGAAGTGATACTAATTGGATACTTTGACGTAATAAAAATTATTAAAAATTATAAGTGGAAAATTTACTTTTAAATCATCTATACTTTACTGTAACTTGCAATGTTATATTTCAACTAACCGTCGATGTTAAAAATAATGTTCAATCCGAGATTGAAATCAATCTTAGATTGCTATAGTATCAGCAATGTTAATTCAATAAACGGATTATTGTTTTTACTGTCTAGATTTATATGAATTGTATCGTTTATATAACGTCGTAACATCGTCGTAACAGAATACGAAAATTCATTTCAAATAAACTATCACTCTAATACGTAAAACTTTAAATTATATTATTTAAACTCATTAAAGCTTTCAAATTCTGAAGAGCTTGTCGTGGCAAAGCTTCCACGTGGGAGGCTCGCGGTAAATTTTTAGAATACCGTGTTTAAATATAGAAGCGACAACGAAATCGCTGAAACGGAGATGACCTTTACGAAACGAAGAATTCTTTTGTTGTTCGCAATGCTGATGTGCATATAAAGCTTAGAGGAGACTGTTATTTTCGTGATTTAAGTTTATGAATATATACGGATATTACAAAGAGCGTATTGTTTATTTAAAAGCCCTGGTACTACCAGTCCCATTTGAAAAAATATTTTGCATTTGATATATATTTTTTTTATTTATTTATTAATTTTTTTTTTAAAGAAAATTAATAATTTTCTAATGTTTCAAGTATGTACTTGCACCATGTTTTGGAGATGGCTTAAACGACACAGTTTACAACTTTTGTAGTCTTTTACGAAATATATATTTTTGGTAGTTTATTGTATGTAAATTAATTGAATAAAAAAATGGGAGGAAGGCTGTTTAGAATAATAATACCATTACAATTATTAAATTAAAATAATGATAAATGTATTTTAAAAGCTATATAGTAAAAAAGGAGCGTCTCTGCTTTTAACGTCTCCGTATATAATAAAAACAATACGTAATAAAAACTCGTACTTATTAAACCCGGTTAGATTAAATATGAATACTCCTAGTACGAGTTTTGACGGTTGTGACTCCAATCTCAACGTAGAACTAGTTTCGTGACAGCTCGAAAACTATCGACGTTACGTAACCTCAAAACTCCTACTAGGAGTATTGTAGTTGAGAACTTATGTTTCGAACTTGTAATGTGATTCACGTGGATTGAAACGTGAGGAAAAGCTGGTTTATATTTATAAATAAATTCCAATAATTTTTATTCATTTTTAATCAGACTCAGATATGGTAAAAATACATCGACGTATACGGAGTGTTCTCAGTATGTCATGTAATAATGTATGTAACCTGAATACCTATCGTCGGCGCTATTCATCAACAGCTCTGTTGAATTTCCACGAACGAACACACAGCTTTTACTAAAAGTGTATTTATGACGTGAATGATGGATGTGTCGAGTCTGTACTCACACCCGTCACAGATTAATGTTGACAGACAGAGACAAATATTATCTGAGATTTAATAATAGTTTTTTTATGTGTTTTCCAATAAAATAATATCAGTTTAAATTTCCATTGTAATAATATTTCTGCCCTAAAAACTAAACTCAAAAGACTAGTGCTTCTATCTCAACTCTGTCCATTTGATATTTTACCTTCTGTACAAATTTATCAAAACCTACTGAAAGTGTATGAAATCTTAAAATATTATTACCTCATGAGAGAGTTGGAAGTCATATGAACGGAGTTAATAAAATATAATTAAGTATAACTTTAAAATACGGAAGTCCATCATTATCAAGTCATAGTAGATGAAAAATAATTTTACCAAATTAATGAAGACCTTGTTTGACGAAAACAGTTACTTTTTATACACTCTACCTTTGTAAAACACACTTTGGTAGGAATTTGTACGTAGGGAATGAAAAAGCAGCTTGATTTTATGTATGTACGTTCACACATTTTTACTACAAGCTTTTTATATTTCAGCATATTTTTTTTATATGAAAAGGTGTGTTCGGTAAACATTTTTTTTTACTTGTATAAGATAGCTCATAATGCTCTCCTACCTACAGTTCAAACTAAGGGTCTGATTAAGTTTAATTGCTATTTGTAATTTCTGATAAGTGGCTCTTCTATCGTAGTCTTACCGATATAATTCCCACATTAATGTCACGCAATGTTGTAGAAACCCTATCAGATGTAGCGCAGCCCGACCTCTGTGTTTATAAACGGTAAGCCTTACATCTATATTGATACATTTAATTGAATAAGCAGCATTGTACAGATTCCGTTCAGTTCTAAAATCACATATGTGTGAGCGATTTTTTATTTGCAAAAATTAATTAATTTTTTGAAGAGGTAATATCATACATAATATATAGCTGTTTATTGTTCGTTATAAAAACGAATAAATATATAAACGATAAAAAATTATATACGAAATATATAAACGATATACGAAAATAGATATTGTCACCAAAGTTAAAATGTTAAAATTTTTTGTTTTTACAATCTAGATAGATATGTACTTCTAACATTTACTAGACGTCTAGTGATATCTATATCCCCCATTGCGTGACAAGACAACATAAACATCGTCTAACAAAATAGTACATGCTTTTTTGTAATTGTAAAGAATTTAGCGTAATTGATATTAAATAATAGGTACAAGAACTTATTAAAACTTGATATTTGACCTTTGACCTCAAATGTCGCTATATACCACAAAAGTTCTTAACAAGAATATTGGTTATCATTAAACTTTGACCTTTGACCTAATATTGTCGATGAATACTAGAAAATTTCTTAATAGAATGGTTCTTCAACAATGTAATGTCTGACTGAAATACCACCCAAATGTTTTGTTAATTATATTACTATTCGTACGATTTTTTTGTATATTTGATATTCATTAAATGTTTCTAAACAGCTTGTAACTGAAATAAAGCCTTATCCAAGAGCTAAAATTTATCGCATGAAACAAATGCCAGCTATGAGCCAGCCGCAAACCGCAGTACTGACTCAGTAGTCAGTGTTCACTCGCGAGCACGGACGACGTGCGCGTCCAGCAGCGTGTAAGTACGAATAATAATTTCCATAACATAGACCGACATTCTGATATTGTGTTTTTAATAAGAAATTGTAATACGTGGATTGTTCGTGAAAAAAAGGTGAGGTTATTTGAGTTTGGCTGCATTGCATTTATATGGATAGACAGTTATTACATATATATTTAGCCGGCTGTATTCACGTTTACTTAACCGAACTCAAGTCGGACATGCTTCGAGCTCATGCAAGAACCCCGAATCGGTTCGAAAGTTCGAAAATTTTCGAACAAATTTCGATCCAATTAACATACAGATTGGTAAATATATATATATATATATATAATAATCATGGTTCATAAAAGTTTTAATATAAAATTTGAAGTATAGTAGTTGGAGCTTTGTTTAAAATAAATCTATTGTTTCGTGAACAGACAGACACAATAGCGAAGAACTTACGTACTTTCAATACCGCAATATATTTTCTGACTTAGGTCTAATTTTATGGAGTTGTTTAATTCAATCTATCCAAGTTGCGTTTTATTGTTAAATGCAATTCTTCATTTCAAAATGGATTGTTTTATTTTTATTAAATCAATTAAGAAAGCTTTGGATTTATGAAGTTATGTACTCTATTGTACTGTTTCATAGAAAATGTCATACATGTTCATATTTCCATGAAAAAACCGTCAAAAAAATTATGAAAGTGATATATGAGAATATATTAAAATCCAAATGAAGTGGTGATTAGTTTATTTATAGTACTTTCAAGTGGTGTTATAGCAGCTGCCGTTTACACTCGTATTACAATATCCCTGACTCACTTGAGGCAACCTAATTAGAAAATTAGTAAGAGTACATTCAACATTACTGTATAAGTAGATAAACCGTACAGAATGTTTAGAAACTATATAAAGCGAATGAAAATAAGTACAGAGAAAATGCCTTCACACTTGAACAGTCAGCGGACTCGTCACATCTCAGTAGTGTCCGCAAATACCATGAGATGCCAGACGATGCTGCGTTCCGAGATGACTGTAAGAAGAGAATCAATATTGTACATGAAATTTAACTGAATTTATAAGTTTATAGAGATTTTTAATAAAAATAAGTACTTTTGATGATTTTCATACGTTACTATAATAAAAGTCCTTTACTAATATTTATATTTAAAGAATTGCTTACAGAAACAGATTCCGCAAATAGAATGGACCTAACTTGGAATATGAATTATTGTGTTTAATTAATGCCTTATGTTATATACACTGATATGTTAAATAGAATCAAGTTAATTATATATTAAAAACATGTAGGAAAATAACCAAGTTCCATTTAGTTATCTTTTATTCATTGCGCTCTGTTTACCTTTAGACGTTAAGTATACAGTTCTAAATGGTCTGCAAACAATGTGCCCGTAAGCTGGAATTGATTATTTATCTCTATTCGATTCGTTCATAATGCTATCATTGGTAGGCTTCCTAATTTCTTGCACCCAAATAGCCTGTAAAATGTGCAGTTCCGGAGAAAGCAGCTCCTATCGGTGATTTGAGATTTGGAGTACTTCCAAACTATAAAAAGTTTTAACTTGTTACATTCCTTCTTTAAGCGAAATCTTTTCTCAGTGTATTTATTCTCTGTAATCATCAAGATTAAAATTCGAAGTTATAAGTAGAGATTGAAATATATGCAACATCAAATAGAATAAAAACTAAGTTTAAAAAGACAAGTCGACCTCTTTTGTTTGTCAGGAAAAGAACACAATGAATGACAATGATGATGGAGCCACTGTACATATTGATAAAAATATAAATAAAGAAAAATATTTCTAAGGTTTTAGACATACATTTAAGTGATTGTGGTTAAATCACCGTTAATCGAACACACGCGAGGGAATGTGTTACAAGTATCAGATTTGAAAACAATGGGAGACAATGCGGGCGCTTGTGGGATTTCAGTTGAGAAATGAGAAGTCAACATGCAGTCAGTTTATGCAGTTATATAATGAGAACTTTACAAGGTTCGTTAGTATTGACTTTATTCGAACAGAAATTTCTTTGTTTATTTATTCATATCAATTAATTGGATTCATTTTATGAATCCAGTTAATTGAATTTCGGAATAAATATAAAACATGTTTGCGTAACGACAGAGTAACTGCAGGATATTATTGATTTATACGTGGATATAAATTGTGTGTGACTTTTTAATAATGGTGACGGTTTAACGATACCATTGTATGAAGCTTAGGGGTTTTCAAATCCCCATGTAAAGAACAAAGGAGACTTGGCCAAGAAAAAGATAGATGGATATGATGAGTAAGGGTATGATGTACTACACGCATAAGTCACTTATTCTCACCAGATTTTTGACTATTTGTTCTAAATAAAGGACAGAGGTTACATAATATATAATATGCTATTTCATCAGAAAACTTATAGCAACATACCTACTCCATATTATTATTGTGTAACCAGGGATACAAATTTAAAAATATCCACCACTGGAACGCAAAATTCGAGGAATGTCTTCTTTAAACTAGGCTAACTTATACCACTTTACATATCTGGGATATTACGTTAAAATGATTATTAAATATCAGTTTCATTCATATTTTATTTATATTAGAATTAGTTTAAAGATTATTTATATTTTAATAAATTGGGTGTATCAAGAAAGTAAACTTATTAATATAATAAAAACAAAAATTATCCGCAAAAGGTATTGGTCTGTGATGTTGTAGCATATGATTAATTTGCTTTCATATGATTCATTTTCTTTCATATGATTCATTTTCTTTCATATGATTTATATGCTTTCATATGATATGAAATATGAATATAGAAAATAAACGAGATTATGTTTGTGTTTATGGTTCACGCTGAAGTCTCAAGTCTCAACAGGCCGCTGTTGAGTCGGAGTGTGGAATATATTCTTATTAATAGAAGGCGTCAACGTTCACACAAACCACTTAATGTACGCCTGTATAAATTTTACTCGTGTAAATATTGAAATTAAATTACTAGACATATAATGGAATGCAGTCATTCTTATCAAATGTTTTCTCAGAAAAATGTTGCATTAAATGTTGAAAATATTTTTAAATATGTTTGTTTAGCTTTTTCTAAAAATAAATCTAGAATTAAAATTAATTAAAATAAATGTCTTAAACGTTCATAATTCTAAATATTATAATATGTTACTTTGTAACACGTATATGTCATGAAACAATAAAAACTCGTTTCTTCACATATAAACCAAGACAAACAGCTTGAACAAAAACCTGTCTTGAAGTTGTCGCCACTGCTCTTGAAGTGCATTTACGATGCTCATAAGTCACGCTGACACGTCACTTCATCAGTCACATAAAGAAAAGAAAAGAATAGAGCTTGCACACTATTTGAACTTATTTTGTAATGAATACATATTACCTAATTCTGAAGATTGCTGATATAATAATATATTTAGTTTGTGTATCTCTAATATAATTGAATATTGATAAAAATAATTTCACTGGAGATATACAGTATATGTCTAAATTGCAAGAATAAGTTCAGTGTTTTGTTACACTTTCCGAGAACGTTATAAAACTGTCACTTATGCCAAATTACTTCCGAGAACCGAACGGGTTTAGAAAATATATTTAACTATGTCACTGGACTAGCGATGAATTAACGGAGCATCACCCACGCTTCCTTTGTTTGGGGTGGTGAGTCATTTGTAAACATTAAATTAGCTTAACTTAATGTGTTATAAATTGTTATTTGTATATGAGATAATTACATATTGTTAAATGGATGAATGATTCAACGAGTTATTTGTTTACTTTGAACTTTCATCGAAACTTTATCCATATTAAAGCATTTTTTTGAAATTAAACTAAATGCTGTATTTCATGAGAGCTGCTAAAGCTAATGCATCTATAGACTAATTTGGCTATTTTAACAAATATTGACAAAATCATTCTCAAACATTACCGTTTGGCACAAAGCTAATAGCGATTGATTAGAAATTGAAATTGATATACGGACAAGTTATTTCATAAATATTTTAATTATAACTAGAAACGCAAAGTAACTGTCATCAAGATTCACGCAACGGTTGTCAATAAACATTTTAATGAGATTCAAGCCATCATAAGTTCTTTGAGTTTATATTTAGTATCCGAAGCATATAACGTGTTAAATAGAACATGTCGAAAGCAGGCATGCGTTTAATTACATCAATTATAAATATCTGACTATAGAAATAGTTACTGGAAGCTATCAGAACTCGTCCTCCCGGAACAATGCAGTTCCGTAACATAAGTATACCGTAATATGAATTTGTACGATTTATCTATTGAGTTCCGGAAATTTTTGGATATTCAAATAAATTTTCGATATGAGAAATATAGTTTACGGGATATTGACTTTGTTGTTTAAATTGTGTTTAAAATGTACAGTTTACAACCCATGATCTTTGTTCAGCGCACATGTATCAGATTTGTTTTTGTTAGAGCGTCGCGAGGGCTGATCTATTCTCGTTGACGTTCCTTCACAAATAACATCTTGACGTCTATTCATCTTGTGTCTTTCAGCTTTTTATGTCAAAATATATATAAAGACGTACATACTTTTAAGAATTTACTATATTTTTTATATACATAAATCATTATTTAATTTAATTGTCCTTTTTAAGGTAGTAAATATTTATCTACAATTAAATAAAAAAAAAACTGGTGCTTTGGTCTATAAATAAAATAATAATCAATAATTAATAAAATGATCTATCTGCTTATATATTATTTCACGATAAAATATTTCTAAATGCACTTATACAAATTGCTTTTAGTGATAATTTAAAATATCAAGGTGTGGGTTAAAAATAGAAAAGCTTTTACAAATATTTTTCTACAAATATTTTTTAACATTAGGCTTGGGTCGCAAGTCCCAGGAGCTGTTTGCACTCCTCGCCCTGTAACGCTATGGGCATTTATCTACATCAGTCTTTTAAATAGAAAGTTTTGATTATTTTTTTGAAAATACTTAAAAAAAATATGTATGTTCTTAATTTAAAGTTACAAATTTTTAAAAAAATTTTTTGTATCACAAAGTTGTTTTTTTATTTTTTTTTAATATGGAAAACTCATAATAATAAATTTGGTTTGCCCGGCCGATTTCTTAGCAGAGAACAAATATAAGTACAGTCTTTTTACTATTACGAATGTATAAAAACGTTATATAAGATATGTTTCGGTAGTCTGAAATATATAATGTTGTTTCAATGAATACTATACTGAACTTAAATAAAAGTAATATAAATTAATTGAAAAAAGAAACTTGAGCAAAAAATAACATTAATTGAAAAATATTTCATGAACCCGAATTCCATATGAATATTTGATATATAACGCTTTTTATACACGTTAGAATGAATAACCCACTGAGAATACATTTGTGAATTAATTAAACCATGTTAATAAATATCTTTATAAATATATGTATATATAGATATATATATATTACAATACAGATTTATTATATATACTTTAAAAACGACGATTTGAAAATAATGTCGTTATTTGTATGGAAAAATTTAGAAACTAAAAACTCAAGTCCTGTTTTTTTCAATTGTAGGCAAGCGGTTAGCGAAGAATCGTGTGATTCGTGCGAGCAAAAACACACGCGCGCAAAGATGTTCAGTAACAGCGGCGCCGGTGGAGGTGCCTCGCCGGGGCTGCTGCGGAGGCGCTACTCCATGCCCGAGACTATCATGAGGAAGTAGGAATTTTATAAAAGAACAATAGTAATAATTAAACATTATTTTGTTTAAAACTCTACATAATAAATATTTCAAATTACAGGTATCGGCTAGCTCAGCAGCGTTCTGAAGCAGAGAGTGACGAGGGCGGCCGATGGAGTGCGACGGGGTCCGGAGGGCGGGGAGCGTGTGCGTGGTGCGGCTCGAGGGCCAGCGTTGCAAGACGCGAACGGGAACACATGCGCAAGTCCGCGCTTTTGCGACTCTGGGGTCGCGCCGGCGCTTCGACGGCTCGGGCATGTCCATGTGCTGTCTGCGGGCCAGGACCCCCGACTGCACCCGTTGGAACGCGCTCGCTCGACGCCTCGCACTCAGAACTCCGTACCTCCCCGAGACGTCTGCGCCCAGACTCATCCCGAGATCGGCGCGCGGATTGCCCGTCACCAGCTTCCTTAAGCTATATGGACGTCGGCCACACGCGGAAGACCACCCCGAGGGGAGGAGAACGTACCGTCCGCACACCGGTCGACAGTCCGCTTCTACGAGTAGATGATTGTTCACTCTCCGATCTTTCGGAACCCTTCACTGCTTCGCCACCGACGATGAAGGAGATCGAGTTAATATCTTCCGAGCCGTATGCACGGATCTCAACCGGTGATTATATCGACGGACGAGTCAGCGAAAGATCGATCATCGAGGATAATGATGAAAGTAATGAACAGTATGTTGTACCTTATATGCAACCGCTTACACTGGAGACACCTTCGTATGATGTGTTAGAAATTGTGGTGTCCGAAACTTTGGAAGTGCGACAAGCTCCGGCAGCAAAAAATGAATTGCCAGTTAGATCCCCTCCGCGGATACCTAAAAATCAAATAGAGCCTCAAAAAAAGGCAAATAATATACCCATAGACGAATATGTCTCTAATATATTGGTGGAGAGTCTTAATTCATTGAGCGATCAATTGGAGTGTATGAACGCTTCTTTTGCTAGCGATAGAAAATTAAGCATCGTTGAAAAAGAAATTAAGGTAAAATTGCAAAATACTGGTGTCAACACTATAGTGCACTTAAGTCCTACTTCAAACAATCAAATAATATTTGGTAATGAAGAGCTTTATGAGAGTGACGTTAGAAGTGGCCGCTCTAAAGACCCCCGTGACACTTTTAGTAGTAATATCCGTGAGGAAACGGTAAGTGTTGAAATGAATAACAACTTGACTTCGGCTGAAAGTTTACGAGAACATGATAACAACAGTTATCATAAACAGAATAAAACAGAACAATTTCTTAACGTTCAAAATGATACTGTAAATAAAGCTGTTTTGCAGCAAATACAAAAACTTTTTAAAGACGAACTACAAAGTTTAGAACCGGAAATGAATTCACCCGATGGTCCTCTACCGGGTATTTCGCATATTGAAATATCCAATGTTGACGTATTTATTGATAATAATGGAGGAACTTTACAAAATGCAGATACAATCGAAATGCAAACAAATAGAAACTTTGAAGTTTTAGGAGGAGTGGGTTCTTGCAATTACTATCAGGAAGTAGACGATACAGCTGTTGTTCCTCGTTTTTCAGCTTTTCCACATACCGAGTCTATGGAAGTAAATACCTCATCGTCTGAAGATGCAGAAATTTTAGGCTCTGAATGCACTAGTCTCGTTGATAGTTTAGATGATCCTAACTCACCACGTTCCATACTTCTTCGAAGGTCCTTCAGCAATAGAAGAAGTGAACTCGTACGTTCAGCTATAGATGTTTTGGATTTACTACCTGAAAATATGAATCAAAGTAATAACATGTCTCCTAAGGAAAAGAGTGAATCATTCTTTATACGAATCAAAGACGATGATTGTGATTGTGAGAAAGAAAATGTTATCGTGGCAGATCACATGCCGGAAACTATAAAACAAAGATTATACCGAAGACATAGGAAAAGAGAACTACGTATGGAGTGTGCTCGTCGTAGTAAAGTGAAACAGTTGAAACGAGACCTAGATAGTAATCATATAGAATCTCAAAAACTGAAAAAAGAAGTAGAGAGAGAAAGTGTGATTTTAATAAATTCACTTATAGATGATGTTATCTTTAAAATAGCGCAAGATGAATACAAATGCATGTACATAAAAGAAAAAGCAAATAGAATATCTGTGACCAAGTCAGATGAAAATCTCTCCAAGAAAAAATGGAAAAAGGACAGTGAGAACAATAACAATAGGGATAAAAAAAATATTAAGTCTAATTTTTCTCACTCAAATTCGAACGACGTAGATAAAATCTATCAGAATAATGAAAAAATCTTACCGGAGCGGGCCTCTCTTCAGACACATACACCTTCATCACCGGAAGATAGCCCCCCGATGAGAATATACCAAAAATCAGAGATACACGAAGGCAACAACTGTATTGAAATATTAGAGATTCTGGAGTACGTTAATAGTTCTCAAAATTCAGACACCACCAATTCTGATGAGAACCATAATCTTGGCGTAAAAAATAGAAAATCACGAATTCCTGTGCCGGTAAACGAGAAACTTCAAAAGGTACCTAAAATTAAAACTCATAAAAGTAGCAAAAGCAACGTTAGTAAAAAAAGTCCCAATCTTCTCTCGGGTGAGAAAAATTGCAAGTCGAGTCAGCTTCTGGCTAACATGCTGTTAAGCGCGCTAGGCGCTGCGAGTGACGCTAGCGATGCGGACGACGGCAGCCCACCGGCGCCAACCTTGCGACGTGCCTCCGTGCCTTGCGAAACCAGGTCACGATCTAACTCCTTGAGGTTTAAAAATGTTTTCGACATCATACCGGAAGAGAAAAGTAGTCTCAGTATCGAATCAACGGGGGAAGATTCCACATATAGTCGTCGGGCTTCGGCTCCGAGTTTCTGTGAGGATTTGAATTCCACCGATCAGGATGAGAGGCGACTTCGACCAGCAGAAACTCTTCGATATAGAGCGCTCCCCAAAGAATTGCGGTGCGCTGATACTAGGAGCACCGGAACATCACCTATGCCCGAATCACATAGGCAAACAACGCAAATAAACGTAAGCGCGATGACGTCGCCGCTCAGCAAGTCGGCCTGCACTAGTCCTATAAGAGTTGCGACTGCGACTAGCTCTAGCGCGGGTTGTCAGCAGCCGGTGGTACTCCCGCGCCCCGCGCATCCACCTGCACCAGTGGCCCCCCGCGCCCTGCGTTCCCGACACGAGGAAGGTACCGCGCGCACTCTCGCACCACTACTCGCTCATCGCACCGCTTCTACCATCGCAGTAGAGTAATTCTGATCAACATGACAGCAGATTATAGCAATCACTATATTATTAACTTTATTGTTTTGTTACCTACGAGTAGTTTTTGATTTGGTGCAGAGTTGTAAGATATTATTTTGATTACATAATTAAGAAACATTAACCAAAAAGAATAGTGCATTATTGTCGACTAAAGATGTAGTGTGTACAATCGCAATGTTATTTATGTCATCAAAAACAGCTGGACGTATTAGTTTTAATAACATCACTATATTTATTTAGATCACTTAAACATCACAGTATTTCGAGAGGCATTTTTAGGCACAGAAAATTTAATTGTAGAACCTATAATTGTGAATACTTTTTGAAGTCTGTAAAAGTTTAAATAAAGGATATGGAAGCTAGCCGTTTGTTTTATTTATCCGAAGGTTCAAATGGCAGACGACAATCGATTTCAACGCAACATGAACCGACTCGCAGATTGCGAGGCGGCCACAGTGAGTCTGATACTTCAATGTCAGGGTTTCGGCTGAAACGAGGCAAAAAAAACAATAGACCGGAAAGAAACGGTTCCAATACTATAGACTCTACGAGACGATCATCCGAGGATGTGCCGTCCCTAGGGGAGCAAGAACGGAGGAAGGAGCGTACAAAGATAAAAGAGATGCTAGGTATTGAGAGAAGAAGGAGGAGCGAGGCAAAAGTGGAGGCTGAAACGGAAAGAGAACGTAGGAGGCGGAGGGATGCGGATGAAAAGCACGAAGGAAATTTGGAAGAGGAGTGGAGCTCGAGTGAGTCAAGTGGCAGCCTGTTATGCTCGCTGGCACCGGCCTGGCTCACGGCACGACGCCGCCGGCGACGCGCCGCGCCCTCAGGTCCAGGCGTTCAAGTTTTCTAACTATTTTCTTTAGTATTTATACTTTTCACCTTTTTTACTTCAATTTTATTTTAAATAATTTACTTTCTATGACATTAAAATATTTCAAAACCGAAATAAGTAAGCTGAGTAATCAATGAAGTAGGGATCAATGCTTTTCTGCCAGGGTAAATTGGTCAAAAGTGGAAAATGTTCATTTAATATACAAACTTCAGTAGCTTTTCTCATTTTCATAGTACATGATCTTATTTGTATACAACCGGGTCTACCTTTATCTTTGTTAATATTTTAAATGAGCGCTAACTGATCTTACTAGCTAACTAGCTAATGTTTTATAACAACTTAGTAAATTAGTAATTATCGATACCTTAAATACATCCTAATATTATTATATTTTCTTCAGCTTCAGGCGAGTGGGCGGTAACAGTAGCTGGTTCCTGTCCTAGCGCGTTACCCAACGATGTGGAAATGCGTCTGAGGTTCCCGGAGCGCCGACTCGGCCCCCCCGCTCCTCCCGCAGCGGCCGCCGCCCCTGCACTTCCGGAATGTCATGTTCACCCCTCGCAAGCGACCATGCCACCACCATCCTGCCATCGAGTCGTTAGTAACACAACTCGCATGTTGTCTATCAAAAGGATATAGATTTATAAAAGTGTTTTCTTATTTCCATCACGACTTAAGAGCTTATAATATAATTTTGCATGTATACTTTCTTTTAACCGCTCAAATTTAAATACATTTTTCCATACGATCTGATAAGACTCCCAATTTCATTTTCATTTTCCCAATTGTATATTTCGCAAATAATAAATCTTTTTTCTTTTTTTAAGAAATAATAATTTGACAGAATGCATATTTATGCATTATTTATTAACGTGTATCTATTCCACTTGAGTCCATTACCATTGACCGCTTCTGTACGTCAAATGCACGGCCTAATTTTATGATGTACTTAGCAAAATAAGTTCTTCTGTGAGGACACTCAACTTAAAATTTAAATTACAAAGGCTACAAAAGCACCCTGGTCACAAAAAAATCACACAACAAACTCAGCCGTATATTTCTTTATTCTGATCACTGTCTTACAAACGTCTATATGAAGTGAGCAATTCACAAGCAACTAGAATTTTCGCAATTAGATGGTGTAGGCATAGCATACGAGTATGAATTAAATACACTTTTTCGATATCTTCGCAGGTTGAATGCGGCACGATGTGTGCTCGCGCTCATGGACGGCGCGGAGAGGACGCGGGACGACTCACGGTTACTGTCAAAAAAGAGGCTTCAGGTTCTTATATGATTTGGAAATTTAAAATGGATTTTTTAAAATAATAATAAAAACATTGGTGCCAGAAACAAAAGAAAGAAATAAACCTTAATATATAAAAAGTCAAGTTCATAATAAAATATTGGCTTATTTCTTAGTTTAACCTGTAGAAGTAATAAAAAAAAAATAAAAAATATATTATTTAAAGTACTTAAGCAAATTACGTAACTTAAAGTACTTAAGCAAACTGCTACGTCTAAGATATTGTCTCTATCCAGAAGCTGCAGGTTAAAATCCAGCTGTCTGTGCCTGCGACTTCTTGTATCATTTATTATTCTTTGTAAATGGCAGTACAATTTACCTTGTCCATTCATAACGAATAACTTATGAAATTTTACCTTGACATAGTCATATATTTCGATAGACTAAGGGCTAAAATCTTCATCGAAATTATAATAGAAAATTATAGATATGGTTGTAAATTCTAAAACATGATAATTTCGACGGAAATTGCAGATTCTTCGATAGTAGCTTCGAAGAGTATTAAGAAGTCTTCTGACTTGCTGCCTGATCTCCACACATATCGCGCGTCTCGAAGTAACACCCGGAGCTCTCTCAAGGTAGCTACGAGCAAATGTTCATATGAGTGCCACTTGCCACAATGTGGTAAAATACTCTACAACACGGTATAATTCTGGTAAACTCGGTCCAACGCTCGACAACATTTTAAAACATGGTACAATACTGTACAGCTCGGTACAACATTGATCAACATGGTACAATGGTAGCACATTTCAAACAGCCATAATATCCGTTTGTTTTATGATCTAAAAAGTTTTTTTTTAATACACAGATAGGTACTTTCCAAAATATCAGGTAGCTTCCGACGGTAGGCATGTTATTGACATGGAGAAGGCGGTTGTTTCAGACGCAGCGGGGATATTCCCTACATTGCTGGCTTCCACAAGAAGAACCTACGCCGATAAGGTAACAGTGATTCTTATATTATACCGTATCAAATTTTTACAAAAAGGTAAAGCGGCTGGCAAAAGCTAGTCTTTAGTCTTTAGTAAGTATTATAAAAATTGTAATGTAATAAATAGACGATGATTTTTTTTTACAAATTTTGCTCATTTACTGTAGAAAATTATAGGCTATATAAAATCATAACAATACAAATCTTATAGGTAAAAAAAAGTACTGTTAAGCTACGTTTGACGGCCAGCTAAAAGTTTTTATTTCCTTCAGAACAGTACTTTTTTTGGCATGAAAAATAATAGATTATATTTTCAGATAACAATAAGTAAAGCAAGCTTAGTAAACTACCTTTGTATCATAACCTAACTTTCTATCAGGGCACGTAATGGTTTAACGGTGGAAGGCAACGCGATCGTCCCGCGACGGAAGCCGCGTGCGCCCTCCATGAGTGAGCGAGATCTCACGCGACAAGCTTCGCGCTCTTTCCTACCCACACACTTAAGAAATATCTTCTAGAATACCAAAGAGGTTATAGACAAGTTGTATTGTCTTTGTCTAATTATAACAAAAAAAAAGTTGATATAAGATTTCGATAGTCAGATTAAAATAAGTTGTTTTATTGAAGGTTTAGCTAATAGCGAAGATAAAATATTATCCAAAACCTACAAAAAATATACTCTCATTTAATTATAATTAGTTTATTGTAGACGCATAGTTTCACATATTACATACATTGTTATTTTATTTCAAGTAACCTATAAGTGTTAAATGTTATTGTTTGAGTTACTTGTAAGTTTTAATAAGATATAACGTAATTCAGTTACGTTTATTAAATATATACGTTTTAATCTACATTTTGTTTTATTTCTTTCTTACCTACTTGATATATTCTTGATATATCTTGATAAATTATATTTTTTTAAAAGCTAAGACTTAGGGATTGAAATATACCCCTCCATTCAAATAGAGAAAATATTTTGAGCCTATATTATAAACGAGATCGAAAATCCTTTTTTGTGAAGTAATGGACTGCTCAATTGCTCAGCCGCCTTCGTCAAGAGGCAGGTAATGGTAAACCAGTACAACCATAACAGATATAAGGTATTAAGGTATAAGTATATTAAGGTATAATAAACAGTGAATATAAGGAGCGAGTGCTTTGATTGATTGACTTAATAATTAATAATAACTAACGGCCAAAATTAATATTCGATCTTAATCCACGTTTCCCAAAATATATCCAATTCTTATCGTTATTATATAATAAAAAAAATAGAGACATAAAGTAAAACGTAATATATCGAAAGACAGACGGTTTCTAATATTAGTATGTTATAATGTATTTAGACTGGCGTTGTGTATAATGCTCTCGTAAATATATAAGTTCTTATACCTAATGAATTGTTTTTGTAAGAAATTTTAACCCTTTCTTATACATGCAACAAATATGTAACTGATATTAAAAATATATATTGACTAGTGGTCCTCCGCCTGTATACATACATATCCGCAGGCGCGGCAAATATGAGAAATATATGCTAAGTCCTGGCATTACTGCTCACGTCTATCCTTGGTGGCTTACGAGTGTTACGGACACAGTACCTCCATGCCGATGCGTGTCAAATCTGTGTCATTCATATTTTTTTAAGTCATAACATTTTAAGTAACCTTAAGTCATTATCTAAGTCAGTGTATTTAAAAATAATCTTACTTTCTTTTACAGTTATGGGAGTTATATATTTAAAAATGAAATTTTATGGAATTTTTAACAGCTATGTAGGCGGAATTTAGTAAAATGCGTTCTTGGTAATTTTGAACACGTGTAAAAGAATATTCTAACAAAGTTTTAATACCTATAAGAGCTATATTTAAAAAAATATTTATTTTTTTATAAAATTTCGTGACATCTACTCAGCAAAAGGAATATTCCTGCCAAATATCAAGTCCATGGGCCTTGTAGTTCCAGGAATATCGTGATGAGTTCGCACATGGAAATCTCCTATATTTATCTATATATTGAGATATACACTCATATAGTTCTTCATGAGAAATATAGATCTTAGAACATATAGTTAAGACACCTTTAATACCAATATGTAATATTTTTCCTGTAAAATATATCCTTATAAAACTACGGCCATTTTGCAAAAATTGCATAAATAGTAAAATTTAAACAAGGTCGATTTTGAAATGATTATTATGGTTATATGACTTTTATAAATGCATTTAACGTGAAATTTCCCACGTTAAGTCAGGTATTTAATGCAAAACATGTCAATTGTATGAAATTAGTGTCTCATGAAGTCGATTACTGTAAATTAAGTTACTATAAAAGTATATTATAATATACTTTCAAAACACAATTTCACAACATCCGGGCTAAAATGTTTTCTAAATTTTTATTAACTTTAGAGGATCCGGACCATCCATTATTGGGTCCAACTTTATGGGGTTTGAAATCAACGATAATGTGTCGATCGGAAAAAGGGAAGGTTCGATTAATTTACACCACCTTTTTTTTACTGGCTATCGTTCAGATGATGAGTCAATATATTGAGATTTATTTAATGAGGGAAAACTTGTTATTAGCTCTCAAAAACTTGTCCGTAACGATTCTCATACACGTCAGTCTTGTGAAGATGGGCACTTTTATTATTTGGCAGAAAGACTGGATGAAGGTCATGCATTACGCTTCAATTCTAGAAAAACGTCAACTCGAACAGGAAGATCAAGTCGTTAAGGACATTATTAAGAAATATACTAAATATTCCAGAAGTGTCACCTATTGTTACTGGGTCTTGGTGGCAATATCTGCCACAGTATATTGTTTCTCACCTTTAGTATCTCATTTTTTCTCCTTTTATATCAGTAAATCGATAAGTACTGAGGAATCATATCCCGAAGTTATCAGCGTCTGGGTACCGTTTGATAAAACCAAAGGCTTTGGATACTGGACGGTTACTATTACCACGATTATATTGGTATTTTATATGGCTATTAGTTTTGCTATGTATGATTCTAATGCTGTTGTTTTAATGTCATTTTTTTCTTGCCAATTCGAAATTTTGCATTTGAACAGTGAAAAGTTATTTGGGGATGGAGAAGAAACAATCGACTATCAAGAATCTGTCCACAGGATCCAAATGATAAGCCATCATCATGTCCTTCTTCTCAAGTAAAGTATTTTAAAAATATACACAACACCCATCACTATCCATTCATCAATAAAGAGTTTTTCACACATATTTGGTTTAATATTCGGCATTTCTTTGCAGGAACTCGAGAATTTTAAACAGTTTGTTATCAAACCCTATGTTTATATATATCATCATGTGTTCTGTAATGATGTGCTCCAGTGCAGTGTATTTAACTACGGTAAAATTTTTCGACACCAAATAAATACTAGTACAATAATTATATAACAAATTAACATATGACTATAATTAAAAACTATTCTTTGTTTCGTTTAGGACGAGGTTAAATTTACGGAAAAAATGTTAAGCGCCGAGTATCTTGCTGCACAGGTGTTTCAGCTGTTCATGTTTTGTTGGCACAGCCAACAAATATCGGATTTGGTTAATATTCTTTATTTTAAGTGTAGATTATATGTGTTCTTATTCTAGATTGCAATAGTAGTAAAATGTCAGTTTCCAATCCCCATACAATGACTGTCATACACATATATTGTCATTGTACTTATTTTTATTTCAGTGAAAGTGATCAATACAATTTGGGATATAATTTTTTCTTATTTTTCAGATTAGCTAATGAATTAACCAAATTATACTTCTCCTGGAGTGTTAAAAAAAATACTTTTTGATATAATTTTAAATAAGTTTTATCTACATAGTTGAAAAATTAGTTAAACTTGTCTTGTATTCATATCTTAGGTATCTTCTATTAGATAGATTACATTTGATTATTGTTTATAGAGTCTGAAAGCGGCTGGTGGAGTCTACTCTAGTTGTTGGTGGTTGCAGGGGGTTCGCGTCCGCCGCAATGTGCTGTTACTCGCTGGACAGCTGAATAAGGAAATTATTTTGACAGCCGGACCGTTTGCTAATCTCAGTGTTGCTACATTTGTAGCTGTGAGTTTTGAAATTTTAATAAATGAAAAGTACAAACAGTTATCGCTTTACGTCATGAGATTCTCCGACAACCTCTGTTTTGCAAAGATTTTACGAAATTAAAAGTCAATGTTTCTTCGGTGACTTAAGGATTATCTTAGATTTTAAAGTAATCGGCAATGTATAGAGGCCTGTGAATCAGTATTGTTTGTAATCTTTCATTCCAATCTATAGGTGTTAATGGCACACCGTGCTTGGTTCGAGGTGGATGAACCTTGGGATCTGTTTTACAACACTTAAAAATAAGTTTAGTTCTGTGTCAGATAAAAGTTCCATCCTGCACTTTATTCCTTCTGCAACAATTTTTTTCTTTACCAGTTTAGGCCGAGAAAACGGTTACAGAATAGAATTTTAACTTCCGGAACCCTTTCTCACCTAATTAAACGTGGAAAATAAAGTCAAATTAAAACCTAACTCGAGCTAAACCCTAAAACTCACAATTATCATATTCTAAAACGTTTGTTGGATTAATTAAAAAAAAATATTAAGCTATATTTTTCTTTTGCAGATAATGAAAGGCGCATACAGTTACTATACTCTTCTGAATAATATGGCATATAAAAATTAAACTACTGCAATATTCTTAAATGCCCTACAAATTTGAAAATTTTTATCAATTCTCACATATTAGATAAATCTATATAATATCAGAAACTAGAAGCAAAAAATGTTATTTATAATCATCTCATATCAAATAGTCGCAAATAATTGATTGTAGCTTAAGATAGAGTGAATGTGACGTAGAATGAAATACAAAAACAGATACGAAATAATTATATAGGCATAACTTTTATCGAAACGTTCATAGGCAGTCAAACTTTGAAATAGGGACAAACTTCGGTCACCATTAGTACATGTTAATATTTTAAAGTATGAAAATTATACTGTTGTCTATAAATTCAATATACTCACTTCTCGAATCTAATTCATAACTAGTAAGCACGTTATCACTAGCACGGATAATGCATTTTTTTTATAAATTTGATTGTCATGACAACATCATTATAATACGAGGTGCGGGTTTGATGATCTTGCACGAATGACCACACGTGGCATAGTGGAATGCGTTTGACATGAAGATGGTTGTATTATACGTATTATGTAACGCTGTTCTTTAATTACAAATAAATCGATTAAAAAACTAGTTTAGACTTTTTCCTATTATTTTTATAAGTTTAGAGTTTAGTAATTGTAATATGGAAATTTGAAAAAAGTCGATGTTTACTATAGACGCCGCTTGATATTTTTATCTTATAATGTTGATGTATTAAGTGACGTCATTAAAGGTTGTTTTTTTATAATTTTTTTTATGATATAGTATAATGGGTCACCTAAGCGACTGCCGACACCCATGGATAACTACAAGAGCGTTGTAAGCCTTTTAGAAGGATACGCTCTAGTAAGTGAGTAAGTGTATTCCGAGAATTAGTTCAATATTTGATCATGATTCAGAAATATTTGGATTCGCAAGGAGTCATTATTACTGTATCCAAACTAAGCTTTTCAGTTGCAATGCACAACTAACGATATTTATGAACAATCTAATACTTCTTATGTACATAAATGAAACTTATACTAGATTAATAACAAATGATGACTGATTTATACCATACATTTTCTATAAACCAACGTTTTTTTGCCATGCATTTTGCAATCTGAATTTTAAAGCGCAAGCTATCACTCAACCATCTTCATGTCAAACGCATTTCACTTTATCACGTGTGGTAATTCGTGTAAGATCAGCAAACCCACACCTGATATTTGTGCCCCCGAAAACGAAATTAAAGGCATTTTAATTCATTTATCATGATGTTAAAACTAAACCCCTTCTTAATATAAACTAGATTAACTTACTTATAAATTTGGCCCAAAATTATTTAAAAAATCATTTTTAGAAATGTTTGCTTGTGAGAATTCCTATTGCCATCTGGTGAACAGTTTTAAAATGCATACGCAGAATCCAAATATATAATTAATTTATTAACCACTTCCTTGAGTGCACGTTATGTATATTTTAAAGGTTGCATTTTTAAAATCATATTTTGTCCCAATAAACAATATTCTACACATCATACTAATGATGTGTAACCGTAGAATTTAATCAATTATTAAGTAATCGGTTTCAATTTCATATTCAATATATTATTCTACTTAATATAAATAATAAATGTCTTCGGTAATCAGTAACTATAGTCTTAATGTGAATACCATTAAAAATATATATATTTAAAAATATTTTTTAATAAAAAATGAACTTATTCAAGTTTTGAATCTAAAAGTTTTCTAAATAATACCAAGCCTTCTTCATTGCCCTTTTTGATGAAATCCTGTTCTGAACAACGCTGCAACCAAGCAAATAAATTTGGAAACCTACAAAAAAAAAATGTTTTAATTGAAATAAATAAGGCATGAAGAATAAACCGATACGGGCAAGGATTCGAACCCGCGTCTTTTGCAAAATGGTACGCGCTCTATCACTGACGGGATGGTTCGAATTCCTTCCTGTATCGGTTTAATTTTTATTCATTGTTATTTAAATTAAAGTAAGTTTGACATGGCAGTAACTTTGCGCAGATGCAACATTGATGCTTCACTAAAAAGATTTTGCTAAATAGATATAACACTCTCGGATGATATAATCATCAGTTAGTCAGAATACTTAAAATTCCTCAGTGTGAAAATAAAAGCCATTGAGAAAATATAAGACGATACGTACTGCTCTGCATTTATGGGTAATACCATGTTCGTACTGCTAATAGTTGCGTAACAGCATATATCAGCCAGAGTGAGACTATCACCAGCTAACCACGGACGTGTGAGGAACTTCTCAGTTAGATCATAGGCCACAGATATGTTGTCCAGAGATTCCTTATTATACGATTTTGCTCCATAAAAAAGCAAAGTTAACTAGATAAAATATAAAAAGTGTTAATAAGAATAATAATCTTATTTTTTTGCTAGCGTTACATTTCCATACGCGTTGTCTGCCATTTATAATAGATATTAGCAATTTAAGCAATGAACAGTTTTTGGTTTTTTTTTGTGCATAAAAAAAATCCAGGCTGAAAAGTATCCTCTAAGTGGACTTTGTTGATAAGCCAAATTTAATTCAAATCATTTGAAAGTTTTGTTAAACGATGAATATGTCGTTTGAAAAGTTAAAAAATTACAAATGTGATATTGTGATAAATTAAAAATAGATATTTTTCTGCTCTCTTAGAAGTTCATTTTAAAATAGCTTCATATCAATTTTCTGCCTTCTGCCATTCATGCACGTTGTAGTACTAGTTAGGTGAAAGGCCATGTATACTAGCTGCAATAATACTTACTAAAATTTGACGCAAGGCCGGAAACAATACACCACTGTCAAAATGCAATCTTTGATCAATAATAGCCCGTTGTTTAGGTTCAGCGGGATTTAGAGAATCGTCCTTAGCGTACTTTGATAACAAGTATGCGGTGATAGCGTGACTGAAACATTTTTGTTGTAACTTAATTAAGTAATTTTTTTCTTAACAATTGTCTCGAGGGCTTCATAAATGTATAATAAAAAGACGTAAAGATTACTTATTCTTGGACTTGTATCACACAAATAATTGTTTCCGGTTTGAGACGAATCCGCGTTTCTCGGCCCAATCAGTCGTTCAACTTAATTTTCGAACTGGATGTTATTTTTTATGTTTGAATGTAAAAATAAAATACGCGTAATTATTATTATTGAGTTATAGATCTTTTATTTTACCTATATATATATAGAAAATTGAGTCCTAATTCTAATTCCAAAAATATCGTATATCACATTAATATTCACTTTTATTTGCATAATTGAAATTATTTATATTATTACCTGTCCCAAATAATGAAATCGTCATATTTTAGCGTGGGTATAGAGTGCTGAGCGTTCATCTGAAAATAAGTGGGAATATATTTTAATTTAAATTTACAAGCTTATGAAAAAATAACATAATATCAATAATATTTCATCATCCAATTATTTATATCTTACATATTTTTTGGGGCCGTGTGCAATGCAATTACAAATTACAATGTCTCATAAATGAGAGATTTTTTGTCTGTTTTTGCAACATCTATGTCACTGCGCAAGACGGCTTGTTATTCATCAAACATGAACTATAATTATTCCTTATAATTATACTTTACCACAAAGTGTACAAAACTTAATCTGTGGAATATTGTTGTAATTACGCGTTGCCATTTGTTTGAATATCAAATTAAACTAGTAATCTGTCTATCTGATAATTAGAATATACCTACCTACATTTATTGAATTTATCGCAATATTTTAATAAAAAATATAAAGATATGGGGGTTTATCAAGGTTTATTCTAAGGTTCATTTCTCTTCCTGGTTTACATTAATGATCTGCTTATTTTTGTAGACAAACATATCGAGATAGTATAGGTTATGTTGATAATTCTTTAATATTGAAAGTAAAACGGCATTATGTAATTAATAACAATATAAACAAAGCTATTTCTCAAATAATAAATTGATTTATTATTAGAAACCTGTTGTTTGATAATAAAAAGAGTATAATTTATGGCATGCGATTGATCATAGGCAAAATTGAATGACGGATTAATTTTCTGTGATTTTTGAACTTTTCTAAAACAAAAACAATCGTAGCGCCTGTTAAAATAAAGGCATAGTGTATACAGTTTTTTGATCTGATAGAATTCTAAAGTAGTAAATAATAATAATAATGATTATATAAGGGGGAACCTATCTACACCTTTCGGCCCTGCCGAAGGGCGTTTGATTGTAGGGGTAGTTTTCAAAAGGTTGTATTCTGATCCAGAGCTCATTCATTGAACACGTCATTGTCTATGATTTTTACTTTCAACTTCTGGGTTAGTTGAATTGGGTCAATTACGACGCAAAATTTTTCATGTTGTGGTTCGCGAAAGGTTCCAGTTCTTGTGACTGACGCGATAGTGACTGCACGTTTTCAGCAGGTTATCCGTCGAAAAAGTGTGGGTTCAATGCAAAATGTACCAGGAGTCCCAAAATTGTTTATTAACGGTACGAAACGTTCCTACAATAGTTAATTTACGCTAATCCTATGTGAGATAGTGTTAGTGAACCTGTAAAGAGCTAGCTGAAGAAGCTAGCTAGAGCTGAAGTCAAGTGGCTGTAGTTAGGCTCTACAGTCCAATACTATTAACATATTTTTAAATATTTACCTTCAAAAAACTATCTTCCTTTTGTTCTTCTTCCAGAACGCTAACATGTACGTAGTCAACATTAGATATATTTAGTTTATTGATGACTATTTGAATAGCGCGCACGGGCGGGCTGGTCCCCATTCCATATAGAGTAAGCACCATTTTGCTGAAAAATGTTTACATTTTAGTAGCAGAACTTTTATTATTAATTTTTTATTTATTTAATTGAAATTTTTTTGCTATATTTTCAACCATTTTTGTGTTAGGTAAAAAAAATTGAACTAGCTAGTATTGTATTTATTATTTTTATTAGTATTGTAGTAGTAATTGTATATAATCTTGCAGGAATTAAAAATAAAAGTCACGTTCACATTTTAGGTAATTTGTTGCTTATACCTGTATCCATATATTATTACAATTTAATCTTCTGTATATGTAATATTTTCTTCAGAAATCTCATTAATTCTTGTAAAATGCTTGCAAATTGTATAGGATTTAATAACAATACATAATAAATATACAACAGTCATCAACAATTGCTCATTTACCCCATTAGTGTCAGTGCTAACAAAAACGATTGTGTTTTTTAATTAAAGGTTCATACATATACAAATATATTATACAAACACATCATTGGATACAGAAATAACATATAAGTAGAAAATGTTAGCTCACTACTGCTAAAATAAAAAATCTTTTAAAGTAAATGTACGTTGCTCCCAACTTACCTAATTGATACATACTGTTATACTAAATAATATTAAATAATTTTCTTTGATTTCACTTCTTATTTTAAATTAGTAATGTCTATTTGCATTGTAAAACGTCGGAATTCGGTACACAATGGAAAATAAAAATAATTAATTAGCACAAGTTACTAGTCAATGCAATTATAAAATATATCTTGATATTTTCTAATGTGGAATAAATAATATTTTGAAGAGGATTCGAGAAAGAGAGAATATATTTGTAATCTAAAATAAAATGAACTCCGTTAATTTTTTTTTTTTAAGTATATTGGTAATTTATATAATATACACACCTCGTATTCGTCCAGTCTGCTTCAACGAGCTTGTTCAAATATTTACCTATGGCGTTCACGGTTATTCTGTTAAATATCTTCAATAACAAAATGGGTATGGCAAATATATGGTAATTTTTTTATAACGTTATTTAGATCTTTTCTTTAAAATATTCACAGTGTAAAAATATTCAAAAAATAAATTGCCATATAACGATATGCCATATAAATAAATAGGTCTTAAAAAACGGCATTTTTTTTTATTACGTTATTTGACGTGTTCTTTAAAATATTAATTACGTAAAAAGATGAATAATTTTTTAATTTTTAATTTTACGGAAAATACCTTTAGGGACGAATTTTAAATATCAGAATAATACAATAAACACAATAAATAATTTATTATTGTATTTAAAATATAATTATGTTTTGACCACGGTGTCCATATTTTTTTACAATATTGTAGCGTATCATCGTCATGCCCTGAGATGTTAAATGGCTTAAACAAAGTACCATTCCTGAATGGGCACATTATACAAAACATTATTTTAAAACCATTTTATTTATGATTTTATTATTGGTTTTGTATAAGAACTCTATACCGGTATTTTTTACAGATTATTATAGTAGTTATTTTATAAATAAAATATAATAATTTTGTAATCGTGCAACTGTAGGCTCGTTTCACTAAGCTATACGATAATTTGATTTGTTAATTTATGAATAACATATTATGAATAACATTTATATAACATATACGTTTTGGAAATATATTTGATTACTGTATTTTAAATTATAATTAAGCTTTATTGGAAATTATGAGTCAGCATTATGGTTACATTGAAAGGTTTTTGGAGCTTTTATTTTTAGCATAAATGTTATTTTTACATATATATATATATATATATATATATATTAATACTAAGCCTCAGAAATGAGCCCAACCTGAATTTTTTGAAACAGCAAAAAATTAACTCCAATAACATATTTTTTATGGAAATAATTAATCTATTTTGCTAACAAAATATACGATTTAGACTTATCGTTATACGATTAGTCTAAACTTATCTTATAACGACTGGCTACATAAAATGTAAATTGCTGCCATTGCCACTTCAGATTACTTTTAGTAGATTTTTTGGAGAAATTATAGCCTTACTGGTGCGTCGTTCTGTACGAAATGTTCATTTCTGCTATCGCCACTTCAAATTACTTTTAATAGATGTCGTTTGTGGACTTATCTTCTAATCGACGTGCTATATTATATGTTCAGTTCTGCTATTCCCACTTCAGATGACATTTAGATGACTTCTAATGACAGTAGACAATGTTTGGGATGATATGATTTTAAATAATAAATTTTGTTTTAACATAAAAATAAGTTGTGGGTCTTAAGAAAAGAATTGGAATACTTGAAAGTAGGTACTGGTTAGGGCATAATTATATTTTTATTTTTAATATAAAAATTATATTTTTAATATAATGTTGCATCTTTCCGCATAGGTCATAGTCGTAGCAGATAATTTGTTATATCTTTCATACCTCACCTCCGCTCCCCACACTCACTTTTATCTGAAAGTGATCTACTATCTACCTCAGATAATGCAAACGTCAATAAATAGGCTTGCATAAGCCGCATCGGAACATATTTCATTACTTTGCGAATCTCAATAAAGATTATAATAAGATACCGGAGGAGATACCAAGGCTCTGCTAACTATTCAAGAGCCCCAGACACTGAGGTCAATGAGTTCCAATTTTGCCGATTACCTGATTTTAGAACAATATTATTTTATCATTTTGTTATCTTATCTAAGGGGCACTATTTCAGCTTTTAAAATAGTGAGTGGTCCAATGATTATAGATGCTGACGTTGTCTTTACAGATATTCAACTCGATAGACTAAACCGCTGACGGTAGTTAAATGACACTATTCGACGTTTTTGAATTCGATGAAGTCGAATGTTGACAAGAAATTCAACAGAGTGCCAAGTGCTTTTGTGATCGCGGTTTTTCTCTTTGTAAAGGTACTGTTGTCGTGATAACTGACGATAATTTACCACCTTTAACTTGGAAGTTAGCTTGTGTTCATACTTTTCATCTAGGTTCGTACGGTATATGTTTTAAATTAAAAAATTTGGCAATGCATTTTAAGTTAAGAGCTCTGTTATCAAAAAAAATATTTTTTTCTTATTTTTGGATAATTTAATATATTTTCAAAGAACTTGAGCCTTGCAAGGAAGCCTTGAGCCTTTGCTTTGAGCCTTTGAAGGTCACTTCATGTTTATTTTTCTTTTTATGGGTTAGTAGGAATACACAGTTTGAAAGTAATGTTTCTATAATAATATTGGTTATGAGTTTGCGTAACTCGATTTGTAGGTACTAAGCCGGAAGTTAGCCAATACGTCAAACTGTCGAAAGCACTGGCAGGCGCCATCTTGGTGCGTTGTGTGAACGGTATTGACTTCACTCCCGTCACATCCTCATATGTGTAGTATAATATGGTAAAAAATACTTATATTACAGATAAATTATATCACTACATAATAAGACGTGAGAACGAGGTAGAAATAAAAGTCCAAAATTTCACCACTTTCTTTATTAAATAATTTATATTTGTCTTAAACAGATCATGTTAGTTTAGACTTCAAAAGATTTGATAGTAAAATCAAGCCTTCCTCATTGCCCTTTTTAATAAAAGCTTGTTTGGAACAACGCTGCAACCAAGCTGCTAAATTTGGATACCTGTTAACAAAAACTAATTTATAACAAAATACTTTATTTTTTCAGTTAACAGACTTTTGCTAAATAGATATAACATTCTCGGAAAATGAAATTATGGAATTATTTAACATGTTTGTCAAATAATAATCCTTTAAAGAATAAGACGAAAAAACAAACAAGATAGATAAAAAATAAGAAGATACGTACTGCTCTGCAGTTATGGGTAAGACCACGTCCATACTGCTAATAGTTGCGTAACAGCATATATCAGCCAGAGTGAGACTATCACCAGCCAACCACGGACGTGTGAGGAACTTCTCAGTTAGATCGTAGGCCACAGATATGTTGTCCAGAGATTCCTTAGTGTACGATTTTAGTCCGTCAAATATTACAGGTTTCTAGGTTTGAAATAAAAATAAAATATTAAAAAAACCTCTGGCTTATTCCTAAAATTTAATTATACTTGACATGAAAACATTAGCGAATGATTTATAAATTGATGACAGTTTTTCAATATATTTTTTTTTCATATCAGATCGATTATATTTCGATAAATACTAATTAACGGCCCATCAGATGGAAAGTGGTGCTGTCAAATAGAAATTTGCAAGAGGTAAGACTCTTGTTGAAGAAAAAAGATTTGGAAAACCGGTTCAACTTGTATATAACGTGCAGTCTTATGACCACTAGATATAAATTTAATAATTTACCTATTTTATACTTACTACAGTGTTACGTAAAGCCGGAAACAATACTCCACTGTCAAAATGCAATCTTTGATCGATGATTGCTCGTTGTTTTGGTTCAGTGGGATTTAAAGAATCGTCTTTAGCGTACTTCGATACCAAGTATGCAGCGATAGCGTGACTGAAACATTTTTGAAATATAATTATTCAGTTTTTTTTTATATTATTATCCAAGAGACATAAAATATACAATTCCTAACGATATTCTTGGAACTACAAATTGTGTGTGACACAAATAATTGTCTCCGGTAGCAATTGATCCCGTGACTCAGCCAGTCGCTAACCAGTCACTAGCGTCAAATTTTATTTAATTATTTTATTTTTGTTATTTTGCAAATTAATTATTGTGAATTTTAACGTTGAAGTGATTATATATTTTAAAAATCATTTCGTGTTTTACTTCGGAGACAATCCTAATACTTACAGTATTAACAGTAACTTATAATATTACAGTATTACAGTTATAAAAATATTGTGAAATACAATAGTTTACTTTAATATTTTCAGCTAAAATATAAATTAGAATTGGTATGAATTATATTGTATACCATACATTATTATTTATTTCTATTTATTTGTAGATAGATTGGATCTTTACCTGTCCCAAATTATGAAATCATCATCTTTCAGCAAGGGTACAGAGTGCTGAGGGTTCATCTAAAAATATAGACCATCAGTTAAGAACATCTGAATTAATTTATTATATTGTATAATTGACAGTGATATGTATAAAATAACAATATTTTGGAAAATCTACAAAGTTTTTTTTATATCAAACTCTTAATCAAATTAGCGATACAATGAGGAAGGGAGAGGTTTTGGCATCCATCTCTCTCACACAACGTACAAGACGTTGCTTTAATAGCTACTATCCTTTGTAAGATAGCGGTACTACCCTCTTCCACCTAGCCCTGCTGCAGATAAGTTGCAGTCAGTGAACACAAGTAGGGTCATCAGTTCCAGTAATATTAACATATATTTATATTACCTTCAAATAATTCCCTTCTCTATGTTCTCCCTTCAGAAGATCAATGTGTTCGTACTTCACATCGGGTATATTTAGTTTATTGATGACCATCTGTACAGCCCTTACAGGAGGACTGGCGCTCATTCCATATAGAGTTACCACCATTTTACTGAAAAAATATATAAATAAAGAAGTAGTTTTTATTATTTACTTTTCAACGAAATAATTGTCAAAAGTAAATTGACAAATATAAGAAGAATTATAGATATGTTGCATCCTTGAAGAAGAACATAGAGAGAGAGAGAGAGAGAGAGAGAGAGCTAAAACTGATTTATTTTTATTTAAGTTTTAGTAGGTGTATTAATATAATATAGTATACAATATATAAAAACCCACATTCGGTTTCAATCTGTTGTTTTCTTCAAAATGTGGTTGTAAAATATTACCATAAATATAAATAGAAACATGCTGCATTTATGTAAATATTATAAATTCTTCTATAAATAGGTTGTATGGAGAGTGCAATCGACGGGCAACGGACAGATTATAGTAGGTTATATTATATAAATAAGACAATAAAAGTTATATGTAAGTAATATATATCTTGTTTTGGTCTGAAACATATAGATAGATACTGATAAAAATAATTGTTAATGATAAACGTGTAGTAAACGATTCATACTCAGCTGTGACTTTTGAACAAAAGCTAATAAAAAAGTCTTACAATGTTTGAAATACATTTTCCGTTATATCAAGCAACTTAATTAGTTTTATGGCATATTGTCGCAAAAATCACGTATATTCATTTGTTTTTAATCATTTAAGCATCTGTTGCTTACTCTGTATATATTCTTAAAAAAAACTTTATTTATAACGCTATTTTCAAATATTATATTAATTTTTATAATGTCTATACTCTTTTTACATTACATAATACATAATATTGTAACTACAAAGATAAATAACATAAATAAATGTACAGTCGTAAAACAACTTTAATTTGATCTATAGCTGTCAGCGCTAAGAGTTGTTTTTCTACTTGAAGGTTATAATTATATATAATATCTACAAACACATCATCTGTTGATACAAAAACAAGATAATGCAAGTTGAAATGTCGAGATCACTTATTCATTCTTATCTAAATAATGATAAATAACTATTTATCATTATTTATCTACCATTACTAATATTTAAACAGATAATAGACTATTTTTTTGATATATTATTAAAAGACGTAACTATGTTTATAAACTTACGTCATTTGTCTATTTATTATTAAACAAAATTATATATATATATATATATATATATAACAATATTTAATTTTTACAACAATAACACTAAATATTTATAGCCCTAGCGTACGCAGATATATTACACCTCTACATATAACTGGAATAAATAAATTATTTAAATGAATTCTTGAATTCTAATAGTACTAAAGTATTTATAATAAGACGTATATAATCTAAAATAATAAGATCAAGATAAAAATCGCTTGAATATATTGTTATTAAGATATAATATACATACGTCGGAGTTGTCCAGAGAGTAGTAAGTCGTCCGCTCTGCTTCAAAGTCAGTAATCGAATATTACGACTCTGTTCTCAGATACATTCTAAAATAACTTTACAAACAAACCGGTTACAGCATACTGCATATATGATAATGAACGTGTGCTAATTATTATGTGGTTTTAAATGCTATGTAAAAAAATACACCATGAGTTGTTTTTTACCATCTGCACTGCCCCTGAAGAGTAGATCAAAGCTAACCACTCGTAATCATTTTGCTGTAGAGCAATGAATACTAGAGACGGATATAGATCCGTCTCTAGTATTAATTGTCAACATTTATTAATTTATTAATTTATCTCTTTTATTTTGGTTAGGTATATAATAATGACATCTTACATCACGTCAAAGCAATCATGTTTCTCCCCACTGGTTGTGACGAAGTTAACAGGAAATTATTCTTTTGATGCTAGAGTCCATTTTACCTCCGTTGTTACATGTCTTAAGCTTTTCTCTAACTTCTTGCAAATTTTCTTTAGCTTGGCGTAATGCTGTTATAATTCCAGTTCTTAAAATAAATAGTCCTGTATCCTTATCTTATTTTCACACTCACAATACAAAGGCGACGAATGTTCGTTAGTTAGGGATATCCCGGCTATTTTCTTGGACCAAAATTATTAAGTCAGTTATTAACTCTATATATATTATAAGTGTTCCGCTTGTCACGATTTCTTCTCAAAAGAAAGCAAGGTAAAAGTATTTTATAGTTTTGGATTATGGGTATACAATGATTATAAATAAAAATAAATTCATAGTACAGAAAAATGATGTTAATTTTAAATTTATTAAAACATTTTTGGAAGACCGCCTTCCCGTCCCAGAGGTCGCGGGTTCGAATCAATTATTTGATATGGGCCCAATAAAAGTCGATAAAGTCAAATTATTACGTGTTAAAATATTTTTTTGGTCAGAATGGTGTATACTCATAATATTGGTATATTGGTATTTGGTACCCATAAAGATAACCACAGAATTTATGAAATGAAATTGTTATATTATAAAATGTAATATATCCAATATTACATTTTATAAGATTTTTTTTAATAACTTCTGATACCACACTAAAAAAGTATATAAAAAAATATATTTATAATTAAATGCAGAACCCCAAGAATAAACATATTATCGGTAAAATCAACCAAATTCTTTAATACTAGGTTGATATTGCGTTTTGAGTCTGTTATTATTTTTTATACAAAATTACATACCCGTATCTTTAAAAATTTTACACAAATAGATAATTTCAGTATTGAGACAGCTGTCCGCCCATGTTATGATTGCTGTTTTAACTTTAAAGTGAACTAAAATACACATTAAAAAAGTTTGTCTGTAAGATTTGGGAAGTGATTTCAAAAAAAATGCCGTTTCTTAAATTCATATTTCTAAGGTAGTTTAAAAAAATACTTCAAAAAAAACAGCGAGAAGAGAAAACAATAAAAACTAAAAAAAATTAAATGCAATAAAAATCAGACAATGCATTTTTTAATTTTTATTTTAAATATCCCACGAGACAGTCCGTGTATTGAGTATATGTATATAAAGTTATTATAAAAATGGTAACAAAGAGAACGTTTTCGTAAATGATTTCATGGCAAAATTTTCTACCACCCGAGCGAAGCGTAGAGACGTGGCTTCTTTGTGGCTTTTTTCTATCGCATTTACCCCGTTGTAAGTGCTCCGAAGAGCCTCATCGCCTGCAATACCATCCTTACCACCGGGATGCGTGGCGATCCTCTACTGTGCGGTTTTCCAGAACATTTTTTCCACGTACCACACTGACGTGGATTGGACTTCCTTCGGCGGTGTTTCCAGATCGATACGACATGGGTACCTTCAAAAAAGGCGTTTATATCCACCTCCAAGGCCGGCAACGCTCCTGTGAGTCCTCGGTCATTGCAAGAGTTCGTGGGCGGTGGTGATCACAACACCTGTGATCCGCACGCTCGTTTGTCCTCTTGTAACATAAAAAAAAATGATTTTATTGAACGTAAGCAATTAACCTTGAAGGAATTTGAATTACAATTAACTTTATTTAACCTAATTCAGGAAGGAGCTTGACACAAGCTGAAAAATTGCGTAGGTGTGGCTAAAATGGTTAGATTGAAAATATTAATAAACATGTTGGCATGTTGTGAAACTTATTTAAATTTTAAATTAAGTTTGAAAAATAAACCGATACGTGTAGAGATCGAACCCGGCACCTCTGGGCTTCCGTCCCGTTGCTTTACAAATTGAGCTATCGTATCCACCGTTAATCGTTTTATCACCTTGACTAGCGTAAATTTGCTCCTTCCATAGTTTAACTACAATTTAAACTATTCAATCTAAGTAGTTCATCTTAATATTACATAAAAGCTTCATCATTGAAAAAAAATAGAATTGAAGAAACAAGTCAAACTAAATATTATAATATTTTTATTTATTTCAATTAAAAAAAAAGTACATCAATATAAATTATATAAATTTTGCTGGTTCAATATAATAGAATTGCAGTGGAATAAATAAAATTGAGATGATATATTTATTCTGTACAAGATGTCAACAAGATGATTTCATTATTTTCATTATTTATGATTTTTATTTTCATTCATTTGTGTAAATAATGTGTAGAAGCTATAAGACCCTTTTAAAATCTGCAAAAAAAAAAAATTGTGAAAGATGTAAGTTCTATATAAAATACTTTGAATTCATCAAAACGTATTTCTAAATTACTAACGTCAATAAACATTGCCATAGAAAAACTAGCAAATGGTCCAGCATCTAATATAAAAGAAGGAGCCAGCTTGCCCGCCAATAGCAAGACTTGACGTTTAATGAGCACATCAGCTCTCCACCAATTGCTAGCGTACACGCCGCGGTCAACTGCGTTGCTCTTGCGTATAATAAAGTGACACGGGATAAGAAAAAAAAAATGAAAATGCACAAAGTAACATAATAATTATTGAATATATGTGTTTAACGTTGTATAACATATGTATATAATAAGGCAATTTGTATGTACAATAAATGGATGTAACGATAAATTATTCCAAACACTATTGAAACTTTATGATAGATGAGAGAGAATGAGAGATACGGCACAGATGTTTATTAGTCTCTAAATTTGCAAAATATATGCACAAAAAAGTTTTTTTTTTAAAACAATTAACATTTTTGTAAAATAGTATCTACTTAGTTTTTGATTAAGACTGTTGGTTGTGTTTACAGTTTGTTAAAACTTAAATTTAGATCTTTAGTTATTTAAATATTATTTATTACAAGCTTAATTATACTCACCTCATAAGCTATTTCATTGCTATGCCAACAATATAGAAACAGTTGAACGCCCAAGGCTACCGTGTACTCTATAACCCATATTTTTTGGGATGCTGCAATGTCACCCTAAAACTTCTCATCGTTAGTGAATTCGTATAAAATATGGCAAGTAATATAAAATAATATTATAATTATGAATGATTTACTTACTATGTTTAGCTGTACAACGCTACTACAGATCATTATGGAACAGACAAGTACGTAGATAAACATAACTGGCGATATGATTGCGTTGAAAGTCTTATACTGCCTGAAATAAATTTATATGAAAATATATAAATTGTAATAATAATTAAAAATATGAAGATGTAATACACACTCAAGAAAGAAGTTATGCAAACGATGACATTCTTTAATATTATCCAACACTTTATCTCTTGGAATTGCTTCATCGTAACCAAATATTTTCTCACACTTATATTTTAATATTGTCAGTTGAGCTTTAAGAAACGTCATAATAGCAACAGCGTTCGAATCATAAACTGCTATTACACCAGTACCTTGGGTGATCATTAGTACATGGACAGAAACAGTGACCAAGTATCCAGGCATTTTGGTTTTATCGAATGGGAACCATGAACTTATAATTTGAGGATATGGCTCCGTACTATTTTGAATAGATTCACGGTAACCGGACGACGTTGCATATTTTAAGAATGGTGATGTGTTGGTTACAATATATGTCAAGAATATCACTGACCAGAATGAAAAAGTAATTTTTCTAGAATACATTTTATAATTATTTATTATTTCAATCAACTTTGGGTCGTTAGTTTTCGATTGTTTAAGTTCTTCTGTTGATATATTCTTTACTAATTTCTGCCAGTGTGGCAGGTACAAGATAAAAAACACCGTCTTGATAATTGAAACGAGACTCAATGTAGTGACGGAGATGTTAAATAGCACTTTCATTAAATCGTTTCTCATGTAGTACAATTCAATAAATTCACTCATAACAAAGAGAATGGACAAGAAATGAACAAAATTAAAGAAACCGTTTCGAATTTTGTTCCCACGTTGCCAGAGGCCGAACCAATAAAGTCCTTTCAAGTTTGGACCTAATAGAGGATATTCAGGGTTCTCTAGTCTATCTAAAATTCGATTTATTTTTGACTCCATCTTTTAGAATAAGTTACGCAATGTGATAAATAGGAAATTTATTGCTATTTATATGAATTGAAATTGATTTATTATGATGCAGCAAGAGTGAGGGACTACATATAATATTAAAAATTATAGTATTTAAAATTTTATAAATTTATTGATTTTAATATTTTAATTTTGTATCAAACCTTTTTTTAAATATAATCGACATTCATATATCATATTTTTAACTAAGCATTTCTTAAATTAATTTTTTATTGTTTTTTAATTATATTTTATGTTTTTAAAATTTAATTTAATTATCCTACAAAATATTTTAATATACAAATTAAGAAAAATGCAAAGATGCAAAAATATATGCATAAAGCCATTCAAATAATAGCAACACTGGACTGTCATTATAGAATTCTAATTCCTGATAGAAAGCTTTTTAATGCAGACGCTAATGTGTATTTTTACTGAACTAACATGGACCATGGCTTACCTTTTTCATATTCGAAAGTAAAACGACGGTGCTATGCACAAAACAAAGTTTCTATTATATTTACTTTGTTTTGTGTATTTTCTAGATTTATTTTTTCAAACCCTCTTTCTATTATTGTATGAGCATTTAATTTGATTACATAATTTTGTTAAATGAATTTTTCATTTTGGTTACATACACATCTGTGACCTTAAAAAATACATTTCAAAATGATTGTTATTTTTGATGTATATGTATTATAGATTAAGACGAACTTATTAAGTAGTTTTACATTTTATTTACATATTGAACACACTCAGTAGGAAATTGTCTTTTTTTTTCTTATACAAAAATTCTAGCTATGTAGATACTACTAAATAATCCTCGTTACAATTAAATTATTTGCTTTATACACAACATTTGTGAATAAAAATGTTTTAATGCTTATAGAATAAATATTATATTCTGAATACATTTAATTCGATTATACAATTTTATAACTTTATTTAGTCCACAATATAATATTTTGAAGCCAAACTTTATAGTAACGATTCAACATATGGCCTCCCAAAGAAAACTTTTTTGTCCTAAGGAAAAAAATACAAAATGTTGAAAGGTATCACGTTATATACGTACTTATAATTAACTATAACATTATAAATACGTTGTGGGTTAAAATGCGTTCTTTACTCTTGCTGTACAATTTTAGATTAATTAAAATTCCTTTTAAGTATCTCAGAAAGTAATTACTTTCTTAAACTTTGCGTAAATTTAAATATAATTTTCCTGCTACTAGAAAAAATATTGAATTCTCTTTATTTGCATCAAACTTAAAAGGAAGCTGTGGTTTGGCCTATGGCAAAGTGGGAACAGAATTTGAAAATGTTTTTTATTATCTTTATTATCAACCTTCAATATTTTCAGAAAAAAGTAAAAAAATAGAGAAAGTTCACATAAAACAGTAAAAAATTACTAAAACTAACAGTTTTAGAATGTTAACGGAATATAAAACATATTAAAGGAATATTAATATTTATTCTGGTCACTCTTCTAACTAATATTGAAACTATAACTTATTCCTATTATTGAGATATGTGACCTTATTCGTGAAAATTTCGTTGTCATGCTTAAAAATCATTCGCCATCTTTAAATTAAAGTCAGGTAATTTGAAGTTTATTATTATTATTATTATTTGGTTTTTATTACATTGTAGTTTAACTATAGTTTATCTTTAGTTTTAGTTAACATAAATGCTACATTTTTACTTTTGTACAATTAGTATTTTATACACTATAGAAGAAGTTTGATCTCTTAAAGTGGGTACCGTGTTTATTTTTCATTATAAGGTAAAAGAATATACATTTTGGAGGTCATAAGCAGTAATATGCATATTAATGATGAGTTTTGGAAACTTCTTTCGCATAAAGTCGAAAGCTAGACCATTCATCCAATTGTCAAAGCAGTGGCTGGCGCCATCTTTTATTGCGTTGAATATACAGTATTGACTTCGTTCCTGGTCAATACTGGACACACGTTCTCCTCACAATTAAACGGATATAAGTGGTTTCCATGTGTCTTTGAGGCTAAGAGTCAATTTATGCCCCCTAAAGTATCCTAGACTATTACTAAAATACACTGAACAAGCAGCCTGTGTTTAGTGTAAAAAAAGGATATATGGAGGCCACTTGCCCTAAACCTTGACGGTCAAAGGTGCGGTGCAATTGAGGTGCTCATGCCTTATTCTCTACTTATCAATATTCTTTTAAAAATAACGATTCAAGTTAAATAAAACATATTTCTTTGAAAATATCTTTGTTTAAATGATTATAAATTAACTTTTCAACAATGCGATCTCATCATAACCATTTGATTTAAGCCATTCCATTACGTTAAGTCACGATAGAAATATTAAAGATTTTGTAAATTATATAAGTGTACTGTCTCTTCTATAAACTGTCAATTTGCAATATTGTGATTAACAGCTTTCTATTTTTAAACATTTGAGTAATATCTAAGAGATCAGTGCTATTTTCGGACTGCACATAATAAA
Source organism: Dircenna loreta (assembly GCA_963555665.1). NCBI lineage: Eukaryota > Metazoa > Arthropoda > Insecta > Lepidoptera > Nymphalidae > Dircenna > Dircenna loreta. The sequence continues at coordinate 13,237,911 of OY743097.1, read as the reverse complement.
TCACTTTCTCACTGATAGTACGTCTTCCTTTAAGTACATATTGTCAATAGAAAGTCTACATGAAAGTATACTTAAGGTATAATATGAGAAATAATTGTTTTTATGATATGTAACACATCATTCTACAAAATATAAGTCATCACAAATATCTTAGCGTTTGAGCGGAATGGTAACAAAAGTCCAAATAAAAAAAAATAGTAAATTTTAAAAATTGTTACATATTTTTTTTTATCGGATTATGTAAGTTTTGACTCCAAAAAATTTGTCAATAAAGTCAAACCTTCCTCATTGCTCATTTTAATGAAAGATTGTTCGGAACAACGCTGCAACCAAGCTGCTAAATTTGGATACCTGTTGACAAAAACTTATTTATAATAAAATACTTTATTTTTCAGTTAACAGACTTTTGCTAAATAGATACAACATTCTCGGAAAATAAAATTATGGAATTATTTAACATGTTTGTCAAATAATAATCCTTTAAAGAATAAGACGAAAAAACAAACAAGATAGATAAAAAATAAGAAGATACGTACTGCTCTGCAGTTATGGGTAAGACCACGTTCATACTGCTAATAGTTGCGTAACAGCATATATCAGCCAGAGTGAGACTATCACCAGCCAACCACGGACGTGTGAGGAACTTCTCAGTTAGATCGTATGCCACAGATATGTTATCCAGAGATTCCTTATTATACGGCTTAGCTCCGTCGAAAACAGGTTTCTAGGTTTGAAATAAAAGGTATAAAAAAATCTTGTAACTAACATGCATTATACCTGAAATATCTGTATTATTATTGAACTACTCATGATTAAATATGACATGACATATCAAAAGTGAATCGTCAATAAACTGATTACAATTTTTAATAAACTAATTAGTATTTTTTGATATGTTAATCTGCTATGAAAACATGTAAAAGAAATAATGCCGACCTACTACCCGACCCAACCCGTACATGAGGTGTAGTCTAATGACCACCACGTATAATTTTAATTACTTATATATTTTATACTTACTATAGCGTCTCGCAAAGCCGGAAACAATACTCCACTGTCAAAAAGCAATCTTTGGTTAATGACAGCTCGTTGTTTTGGTTCAGCGGGATTAAAAGAATCGTCTTTAGCGTACTTCGATACTAAGTATGCAGCGATAGCGTGACTGAAAAATTATGATGGTTAATTCATTAATTGTAAAAAGTGTAATATTACATTTATTATTGCAAATGAATGAAATCGAGTAGACTGTATGTAGTTACAAGTACAAGTATATTGCCACAACTCCGTTCACGTGGAGATAACACGTCCGGATCCTTAGTTTAGAACTACTCATCAAACCTATTGATCCAGAGATAAGCGCGTTTAAACAAACCAAAGACAAAACTTTCTACCCTTATAATATTAAGGCCAATGGACAAATGAGTTAAAGTTATTACCCACGGACACGTGCTCTGTTTGACATTTTACAAATTTTGTTATGTTAACATAAAATATTATGTTGAAATATAACATATTAGCAAAATATATCTTTTTATTTAAATATGAGAAATGAGTCAATGTTAAAAATATCGTGTATCATATAATTATATTTGGTTTTCGATAACTTTGACATTTACCTGTCCCAAATAGTGAAATCGTCATCTTTCAGCGTGGGTATAGTGTGCTGAGGGTTCATCTGAAAAAAACCATGAAAGACTATCACGTTAGAACAGCTTTATCGATTTAGCTATTTTTTTATTATTCTTTATAATAAGTTAAAAAAAGAGTTGTAGTTAAGAACATTATTTTGGCTGATGTACCCGAAGTCTGCATAATATATATATATATATATATAGATATATAGATATCGGATTCTTGGTAGATATTGGGTTACCCTACTTTGAAACAATCTTCTGAAAGATGGTGGCGGTGGTTGTTGCAGTCAAGTGAATACCAGTAGGGTCTTTTCCAGTACTATTAAGATGTATTTACATATTTACCTTTATATAATTCCCTTCTCTGTGTTCTCCTTTCAGAAGATCAATGTGTTCGTACTTCACATCGGGTATATTCAGTTTGTTGATGACCATCTGTACAGCCCTTACAGGAGGACTGAGGCTCATTCCATATAGAGTTACCACCATTTTACTGGATAAATTATATAAGCCTGCGTTATTGCTGTAGTTTATTATTTCTTTTTAAAAATTGTAATAGTCAATGGCAAAGTATTAAGAATAAACAAATAATATGTAAGACACGGATCTTTTGAATACATCTTTTTTAAATAGGGTATAAAGACATAAAGACAGCGGTTATAAGTAGATCTCTTTCATCTATATTGGAGTTTAAAGTTCCATAAGTGTATGCGTTTTTGAAGTAAAACCTCTTCAGTTTCTAATTATTTTTCCCTTAATTCGCATTAAAATTATATATTTAATAATCGTATGCAGTGGAGTAACAATAAAGATATACAGAAACATTTATTTTGCACTTGTGACTAGTTTACACTATAATAATACGTTTTATATTTTATCAGGGAAAAAATCTACTGTTGGAATAAATATGAGTAAAAATAAAATACTTACAATAAGAGGAATATATATAAATTAATATAAAAAAAACTTCTACGTTAAAAATACAAACTGCTAAAAATATATTGTTTAATATTATAATAAACACACCCCGTAGTTGTCCACACTGCTCCAAAGCGCGCGATCAAATATAATTCTGCTATTCTGAGTGACTCTATAAATTAACTTTTATAAAACATGGATTCGATATCTACTTAGCACTTCTGATAAACGACATTTGTATTTTTTTTTGTGTTTATTTATTTACATTGGCTCATAACTATTCTTGCTTTCAAATATGACGTTGAAATTATTCTGATATTATTTAATGTGACTACAAAAAAAAAAAAACAATAATAGAATAAAAATAGTATTTTTTTTATAAATTGCCATCAATTGATTGACATGTGTCATTATATACATTAATAAAAACAGCGGTATCCATATTTTCTTACATCGTCGTATTCGAATCCACTATCATATAAGCACATATGAGATAACTGTAGTGGATTCATAATAGAACCTTTTAGTATAAAAAAATAGCTCATAAAAGATCGCTAATACATAATGATTATATTTATTTTATATATTTGTATAGGTATTAATTTGTTTCTCAGCTACCATTTAAATCATAATAAATTCATAACTGCAATGAACTTTACTAAGCTATAGGACAATTTCAGTTGTTGGCTTAAGAGTTCAAGTTAGCTTATAATACTATATTTCTTAGTTAAAGTAGATTATATTAAAATGTATCTCAAATTAATATGCAGGTGAAACTGTGGCTAGGACCAACAGTTGAGAGACTTTTGTAGTTAGACTGAGGTCATTCAGTGTCGACATCTACATCTGAATACAATTCGAACATCGGTTTAAAATAAAAATAGCTCCATAGTTTTAAGATTCCTACTAGCAATTTCTCTTTGGTTCTGCATGTTTGAAAATTTCATTTTTTTTAAAGGCTGTAGTAGTAAGTTATAAAAAATAAAATATCATGCAAATATTGTTTATTGGGATAAAATATTATGTAACATTGTGGAGTAAATTATTTCAAGATTATTAATAATTATCAAGGTATGAATATTAATGAAATATATAATTCTACGTAATAAATATCTTGTACGTGCTGAAAAACAAGATAAATAAAAAATCGAACCGTTTATTTTAAACATATATTCAATTTATATTCTTAAATACAACGGATCTATGCGAGTTTAGACTTTACGACATCGCTCATGAAAATCAAGCCTTCCTCATTGGCTTCTTTAATGGAACTCTGTTCTGAACAACGTTTCAACCAAGCCGCTAAATTTGGAAACCTGTAAACAAAATATCAGTTTTAATAGCAAGTAATAGTTTTCCGCGATTCCGTCCACGTGGACTAAAGGACGTTAGACGGTTGGAATATTAGCTTCAAACTACTGATCAAATTCTTAAAGGAAACATCATCATGATTTTATAGAACATTCTCTTTATATTCTAATTGTTTTTAAAAGGTTATTCCCCGGGAATCAATCCAAAAAATACCAAGAAGTATTTAGATAGGCCAGGTACCTCCAAGAATTTGATCACTTAAACAAACGAACAAACTCTCGAGCCTTTTAATATTAGTATTGATTAAAACTTGATATATCACATTATAATTTATACTATATGAACAATATTTAATAAATATAATGTATGTAATATATTTGTATAGTTAAAATTTCTAGAGCTTACATAGCTCGTAAAATAGAAATAAAATAAGTACGTACTGATCTGGTTTAATGGACAGCACAACGTTCAAACTGCTCAGAGTTGCGTAGCAACATACGTCAGCTAGAGTTAGAGTATCACCCGCCAGCCACGGACGTGTGAGGAACTTCTCAGTTAGCTCATATGCCACGGATATGTTGTCCAGTGATTCCTTGTCAAACGCTTTGGATCCGCCGAATACCAAAGGTTTCTGGAATTCAAATAATAGTAAGGTGTTAGAATTATAAACCGTGCATTTTCTTAAATGTTTGTAACATTATTTATTTATTCTTCTAATAATATATAACAATAAATTCAGAGCAAAACAAACTAATATCACTTTTAAATAACACCTTTTGATTTATTTCTTTTATGTTCTAGAAATGCGAATTAGTAAATGTTTGTACCATTTATCTATTTGTAAAGATAAATAACAATTAACATTTGACAGCAAGCGCTACCATCTCATGGAAATTTGCTAACCTTGGACCGTAAAACCGAAGAGGGATGGAGAGGGATCTAAGAGACTGGGAAACACGGGGAGGAAATTAGTTTGGGCATCCGGTTGTCTCAGTCATTGAACGTAGTTATGATATTTAGTTATAATAGCCGAATTTCTCTAACATTGTGGTACTATTCAAGGCTACCTGCGTTTGAGTTGAACTTTAATAATTGAACTTTACCACCTAGAAATTTAATTATTTACCTATTTTATACTCACTATAGTTTGACGTAAAGCCGGATACAATATACCACTGTCGAAATGCAATCTTTGGTTAATGACGGCTCGTTGTTTTGGTTCAGCGGGATTTAAAGAATCGTCTTTAGCGTACTTCGATACCAAGTATGCAGCGATAGCGTGACTGAAAGAAAATTGTTATTAGTTAAATAATCCAATTATCCAATGTGCTGTGGTCTCATTATAGATAAAAAGAAGAGACCGTAGACACACTCCTAGACTAATTGTTTGCAGTAGGAGTCGAATACGTGCCTCTGTCAGTAGATCAACAGGCAAGATACAATAGATTTATGATTTGGTAGTTCATTAAATGTTTTTATTCTTGCATAAGTTGTGTGTATTTTTATGATAATGGAGCCATTAAGACTACGACATTTTAGCATGTTTAGCTATGTCAAGTGTATTTTAAATATTTTTGGGCACTTTAAAAAATACTTTTTCTAGCAAGAAAAACGGGAAAATGTATGTATTTTGTATGAGTGTATATATATACATATATATATAGCCATTTTTCTTGACTCCGTATCTACGTTGACTGCAGAAGAGCATTAGGATTTTTTTATTATACCATTAGAAAAGAAGAGAGAAAGAGAGAGAGAGAACAATTCCTGTCTGTGGGGTTTTTAATGATTCTTAAAACTTTTTTAAATTATTATTATGACCGAGAGTATTTTACCAAAATGTTTTTTTTATAAAAATTGGTTTTCGTTTATCATTACATTATAATTTCAATTAAAGAGCAAAGGTTTGTCCATTACCTGTCCCAAATAACGAAATCGTCATCTTTCAGCGTGGGTATAGTGTGCTGAGGATTTATCTGTAAATAAGTTGTACATTAACTAAAATGACGTATGATATATCATTATTTGAGAATAAATCTTGGCCGACTTGGCTGCTTGGTTGCTTATAATTTGTGTACTTATTTTTGTTTCAATATGAAAAAAATGGTTCAGTTTGAGATTTCTTCAGTTCCAGTTTCTTTTTATATAATTAAAAAATATATATATTTTCTTTTATATATTACCTAAATACACACATGTTATTCCTGGATTGCTAGTATAAAATTAAAGAAACATAATACAAAGGTAACTTATTAACATATATAAAAATAAATACCTTTAAGAAATTCGCTTCCTTTTGTTCTTTGTTAAGGATATTAACTTTTACGTACTCTACATCAGATATATTGAGGATATTAATGACCGTCTTCACCGCGCGCACGGGCGGGCTGGCGTCCATTCCATATAGAGTAAGCACCATCTTGCTAAGGAATTTGCATAAGCGTTAATGCAATCATCTAGATTATTTTATGTTTATTTATTTTCAACAGTTAAAAAAACAAAACAAATCGAACCTTGGACACGAGGACTTGTGTCGGAGAGAGAAAAGCACTGAGAGAGAGAAGGAATCACTCATTTATCATCATTTTATCTTAGCATGCTAATGTATAATTGACGAGTTAAATAAGCACACTTTAACTCTTCCGGTTAAGTGAATTATATTGTTTATTCTATATAAATAATTAGACTAAAATTCCCAAACATTAAGATATACGTTGGTTACATTTAAGTACTACTAGGTAGTGGCCTAAATAATATACTAATACTAATAATAAGTTACAGTGGTAACTTTTATATTAGGTAAAATATTAATTGTGTTTAAAAAATAAAAAGATATCTCCAACATGTTAGTCGGGAACAAATAGCAGTTGGTGTTTAGTACAACAATATTACTTACTATATTTTATATTATTATTTTATTATTTTTTTTATTTTATTATTTTAGAAAATGTGCAACAGGAAGAACTAATCATTCATCTTTTACGGTTAATGCTAACAAACTAAATGTTTTTTACTACCGGAAAGTTAGCAAAATTATATATTCTACAAAGATATAATATGTAAATGAAACAAAGATATAGTAAGTGGAAATGTCGTGGTCACTTATTCATTCATAGGTACTTATAGAAATATGAAAAAATATTGGATTTTTTTAAACATAATCAGTCTAGCTTTAAATAATGTTACCATTAAAATATATAATATATATATTTATTATACCACTAAAATATATAATTAATTCAAAGAAGACAGATTAGAAAGAAGATAGACTTGAATTCTGTCTTTGAATTAATTATTCAAATTCTTATAGGTATTTTTATTGAATTTTATCATTGTTTATGCTCAAAGTTTCATAAAAGCTCCCTAATTAGTCACTACAGTAGATATATACAACGTGTCATCCGATTTCAATGTACGGAACGGTATTAGCTATCAAGGAATGACAGATCATTACTTTTGTGAAAAAAATCTCAAAACATCGGCACAAGAGTATCAAGATGAATTTTTTTAGAAGTGTCTCTTTGCAACATATTCTATAGCTGAGAATGATCAATTCAGCAATACAAGCGCCAGGTTATAAAGCTCGATGTGTGAACTGAGACAAAGAAAATTTTTGAAAACATAGGTTCAGACTTCATTAGAACAACTAGCAAACTAGACTACAAGGAAGACTAGCCGACATTTGGTCCCGACGTTAATCCACTAAATTATAATTTTTAGTCTCTAAATAATGCATAAGTTATATATGCAGTAGTAAGAGCTTCATAATTTTGAATGTATAAACTAACACGTATTACAATAATAAAGGTTTGATGCATAAAAAAAAATTTTTTGAAGAAAAGCTTTATGGCAAGTGTAATCGTAAATCGTAGTTTTAAGATATTTTAAATACTTACTAACTAGTTAGTAATGGTGATACTGAATTTTAAAAAGGTATGTAACAATGTTCAATTTTATTTCTTGAAATTCTCGTTAATTTTACATTAAAAATATATATTTACAAAATGGTCCTATGAAAAGTCGGACTTTGCTACACACTAATATAATGTTTAGGGTTTTATCTAAAAAAATATAAAAGTCGCTTATTATTTAACTATATAATATACATACCTCGTAGTCGTCTCTTCTTCAGCGCTCGAAATGAAATATAATTATTCTGTTCACAATTACTCTGTAATATAAATGAAACAACAAAATTGATACCGAATGATAACTATCTGATAATGATTATTTGATACTATTTTCCTTGTAGTGTATTTTTTTTAAATATGGAAGCTGTAATAATATTGAAGAATTAAAATTTTGTAATATGCAAAAAAGGCTCCATTGGCAAAGTATTAAATAGTAGTACAATAAAAGAGACAAAAAATTTTTAAATTTTCAAGGAAAATGATAAGCAAAACCGGCGGTATTCATATTTTCTTACAAGTTCTTCGTGAAGTATCCATTACCATCTATGCTCGTATGAGATTAATGTGTTCCAGAGTTGGAACCGGTTTTAACACGTCTTTTCGGCTCTCCTACTGAAAATTAGTAGGTAGTCTTATAAAAGTAGAAGTAGTAGAAGTTCGGGACGACGCCTGAAGAGACAGCCCTAGTGCATCAAATTCAAAAAAAAGATAACCGCTTGGATCCGCCCAATGATAGAGCCATTGCCATCATCTTCTTGTTCTCAAAAACAATGGAATCCATCGTCAACTGCCAGCTTCTTCGGTATTTAGAAGATTACCAGCTGTTTAAGAACCGACTATACTTTGCGAGGTTCCAGTAGTTATCTTGAAAGGCCTTTGATCAGGTTTGGCATAAAGAGCTTCTTTTGAAGCTCCGTTCTTACGGGCGATGTAGCTTCTCTCTACATACTTATACCACCACAGACTTGCGTCATCGTCCATCGCGACGAAACATCCAACCTCACCGTTTCAATAGCTTGCATACAACCACTGTACGCTTCTCTAGAAGCTTTTTGCCTCGCTTGACAAATCTGTGCAACAAATTCTTGCCTAAGGTAATTGCGGACCGATACGATATTCAAACCTTCAAGAAAAGAGGGCAGTCCCTTCTCAAAGACTAGCAACGTACTTGTAGCTCCTAAATTGCAGTTGTCCATGGTGACGGTAGTCGCATAGGTGAACCGTCTGCTCGTTTATCTCCCTATCCCATAAAAAAAAATAGATAGCAGAAAATAGATGGCACTATGATCAACTTCGGAAGGACAGATCGCACTCATGTGCCTGGGTTCTTTTGTGATGACGTTCTAACTAGCTGAGCTATATCTGAGACCTAGAGGCAGGAGCTGCTACTTTGGAGGTCATTGTTTCTTATTGTTCACGCGCCCCCTTAAGGTGTTGACTCAGGTGTCGGAGAAGGCCGTGCAGCCTCAGCATGATGCTGCCGTTGCGTCAACGATAGATATCCTGCTTGTAAAATAGACAAGACAGAGCACCCTAGGGAAGGTACATCCTGTTTTTTAGCGGAGGCTACAGCTGCCTCTGTTGTTCTATCAAGAGCGAGGAGCGGCTGAAAGTTCCTGCAAAGCGGGTGTTTATCAAAACACCCACCGAGGATACAACCAAGGGCGACAACTCCTTCACTGTGTCCGTATCGAGATCCGCATCTCTGTGGAAATCGTGGCTTTGGCCACGGATGCTTTCATCGCGATTTCTTTTTGGTGGACCTTAATTTTTTCCTTGAGGGTGGCCACATAACGATTAAGATTGACCTTAGCCGCTCGAATGCTTCAAGTCTCCTCGGGTGCCATTCTACTAGCGAAAACGAGTAGAAAATCAAATAACAAAAACTAAAAAAAATATAAAAAAATTTAATAAATGCTAATGAATTCGTAATCTTAGATTATAGCTATTAAATAACTTACAACTAAATATTTCTACCAATTTATCTAATCAATGTAAAAATCACTGTCAAAGTAATGTAATGATAAAATGTTACTTAAAAATAAATCACTTATCATTGATGCTATGTTATAATATAAACTAAAGTATATTAAAGTTTTATTTTATGACACTTGAGAAAATAGTTGCATTGAAGTTGGGCTGATATATATTTGTTTATATTTACATTTTACAAAAAATATATACATTTTCGGCTATATTTACTACATTTGGTGTAAACAAATTTTTAATAAATTTGGTGTAGAGTTATCATATTACATATAAAATACTTTTCATTTCTGAATAATCCATTATTTTCGTAGATAACCCAACCCAACAATTGTTTTACGCTGTAGGATCCTTTAGGATATGTTTTATGTGGTGTTTAATGTTTTTTTTTATAGGATTTTTTTTTATATCGCTATCGCCATCGTCATTGCTATCGCTATCAACATCGCTATGGCTATCGCCATCCCCATCACCGTCGACATCGCCATCGCTAAAGATAAAGTTGACTAAAAATTTAATTACTATTATATAATTCAATAGTGATACCTTATCAAATCTATTAGTCGGTATATATGACATAGTTAATATAATTCATAGAAAAAGATTAGATATTAATACCAGCAAACACAAACACAGTTAGATTTACTAATTTTAACGAAAATTCTAATGATAACAAAATAATTATATCTGACTGACAATAGAAAGGCTGCCTAGGGATACCCTGTTTATTTTCCTGGACCAAATAGTTTACTAATTTTTTTAACTCTATACATGTATTAAGTATTTCGCGTGTTATTATTTCCTGATTTCTTTTGTAGTAAGAAAAGGGAAAGCTAGCTAAAAGTATAGTATACAATTATAATTAATATGAATATATTCATAGAAACTTAAAGTAGAGCTATGCAAATTTTAAATAAATATAGAACGATAAATAAATCGATACTACCGGGTTGAGTACTCACGAACCCTGGAAAATCATGCCGTCCCGTCCCAGAAGTTGTGAGGTCGTATTCCTACCCGTACCTTTGTTAAGAATAGGTTTTTTTTTATATTGGTCCGATAAGTGCTGATGTATATATATATATATATATATATATATATATATATATATATATATATATATATATATATATATATTCTTTATTGCACACCACAAATAAATATGTAAAGTACAAGACAAGCAAACAAAAAAGATATAAAAATAAAAATAAGAAATAAAAAAGTAAAAAAAACAATAAAGTAAAAGAGAAAAAAAAATACATTTTGGGTATACAATAAGGCGACCTTATCGCTAAATAGCGATCTCTTCCAGACAACCTTATTTGGATAAGTAGTCCAATCATTAAGTGTTAAATTCATTTATATGGCAGAATGACTCATATTCTTAAAATAGTGTTATTTTGAGCCAACAAAGAAAACGATAAAGTATAATATATCTCAATCCGGGAAACTCTATTGGGCGCGGGGTTTTCTCTTAAATTACGACCAAACACATGTTTATATATAATTTTAGCGTTGAATTTATTACATTTTATAAATTTTTTATAATAATATTTAATAGCAAAATAAATATATTTATAATAAATTGCAGAACCCCAATAAAAACATTTCATGGTAAAATCTACAAAATTATTTAATACTAAGTTGATATTGCGATTAGAGTCTGTTATTATTTTTTATACAAAATTACATACCCGTACTTTTTAAAAATCTACACAAATATGTAATTTACTATTGAGACAGATGTCCGCCCATGTTATGATTGCTTGAAAACTTTCAAATGAACTAAAAGACAATTTAAATATCAAAAACAAGTAGAAAAGTTTGTCTGTAAGGTTTGGGAAGTGAATTAAACAAATGCCTTTTCTTAAATTTATTTCAAGGGTAGTTGTTTTTTTTTAAAAAGGTTTTAAAATATAACAATAAGAAGAGAAAACAATAAAAACCCAACAATGTATTGTTTAATTTTTTGAAAAAAATATCACACGAGAATGTCCGAGTACTGAGTATATGTTTATAAAGTTATGATAGAAATGGTTATAAATAGACCTATTCCATTTATGATTTCATTACAAAATATTCTACGAGGAGCAAAGGTACAAAATGATATTAAAATTTTTCCCCACTTTAGAAGACCCTGCTCATCCCTTGCTGGGTCCAACTTTATGGGGTCTTCGAACTTGGGGAATATGGCAATCACGTAAAAGCAATGTTCGAACAATTTTTAACATAATTCATCTGCTGGCCACTTTCTTTGTCTTAACTCAATACATTGAGCTGTATTGCATCAGATCAAACTTGGCATCAGCTCTTAGAAACCTGTCTGTGACGATGCTCAGCACTGTATGTGTGGTGAAGGCCGGCACTTTTATTATTTGGCAAAAATCTTGGAGGAGCCTTTTTAATTATGTGTCATCCCTAGAGGAACATCAACTCAAAAAGAGAGACCCTCTTACTAACAAGATTATCAAAAAATATACGAAGTATTCAAGAAATGTCACTTATTTCTATTGGGCTCTTGTTGCAGCTACTGTTTTTTCCCTTATATTAGCTCCTCTGGCTTTTTATTTGTCTTCATTTCAACGAAGAGAAACGATTAAAAGTGGTGACACGCCGTATCCTGAAATAATGAGCTCTTGGGCACCATTTGATAAAACTGAAGGATGGGGATATTGGATCATCACTCTTATTCATTCATTGATATGCTTTTATGGAGGTGGCATTGTTGCAAATTATGACTCTAATGCTGTGGTTTTAATGTCGTTTTTTGCTGGACAACTTGAAATTTTGAAATTTAATTGTGAAATGCTTTTTGGGAATGGAGATGAAATAATTGATTACGACGAAGCAGTTGAGAGGATCAGAATGTGTCATCATCAACACCTTTTAATAATCAAGTGACGTATTAACCATTTCAAATTTATAATATGTAATGATATTATCGAAAACAAAAAAGAACATTGTAATTTACAGCTATTTGCTCTTGCAGGTACTCGAAAGTCTTAAATTCTTTGCTATCTCCGGTAATGTTTCTGTACATCATTATTTGTTCGCTAATGATATGCGCTAGTGCAGTCCAGTTGACAACGGTGAATATAGTTGATCTTTCTTGCACCATGCACTTCTTATTTATAAAAAAACACAATCTGCGTTGCTCAGAACAAACATTTAAATTACATTAAATAAAACAAGACGTTTCAAAATTCAAATTTTTGTTTTTTGGCATATTGAAAATAACTGTAATTGAAATTATCAAAATATTAATGCAATAGGATGGCATTACAAGTATGCAGCAAATATGGATTGCGGAGTACCTGGTTGCTCTCGTCGCTCAGCTTTTCCTGTACTGTTGGCATAGCCATAAAGTTTTATATATGGTAAATATTAAAGGAATTCCCCAATACAGATCACCAAATGTTTCAATAAAAAATTAAAGGATATATAAATATGGATATTTGGATATTATTATAAAATTTCATTGTGTTATTATAGAGTCTAAAAGTGGATGAGGGTGTGTACTCTAGCGCCTGGTGGTCGCAAGAGGTGCGCGTACGCCGCAGTGTAGCGCTACTAGCCGGACAGTTGAATAAAACCATTATGTTCACTGCAGGACCGTTTACCAACCTCAGTGTTGCTACTTTTGTGGCTGTGCGTATTTTTTTGGTAGTAGTGATAGTATATATTAGATAATATATATAAGATAGTAGTGATTAGAGTGTCCATATTAAAATACTACCAGCTAACTCCTAACAAAAGTTTATCTATTTTCAATATTCTTTTTAACATTTTGTTTTTGTAGAAAAAAGTAATCTATCGGTTGCCTCTCTTCTACTTACACGAATATTGTTTTTATATTTTATAAATTTTTAAATAGTGTTATTTTTATTGCAGATATTAAAAGGTTCCTACAGTTACTACACGCTGTTGAGCAAACGGGGCGATTAAAAAAGCGTATATTACAATAACACATTGTATATGGAAACGCAATGACGCTAATAATAAAAAAAATGTAGCATCAGTATTAGAAAATTTATAAAAATAGAAAAGCTGAATCTTCATTTCACATAACTTGTGATTTTTTTTAATAAATTATTTTAAGAATAATTGTCACTCTTGTATTCTGATATCGAGCAAACAGTCTTTATTTTATTTAAAATATAAATTATAATTTTCAATCAAAGTACTTTTTTAATTTGTTTTTTTTTGGATCCTCGGCTGCCTTTGATTTAATTATTTGGCTTTTATTTCACAATGGTGGATAGGTTTTGGTCTACAAGTAAATCATTAAAGACGCAAGTTATTAATACTGATAGTTTCAAGCTAATCTCAAATACCTCAGAAAAACAACTACCGCCGATCAAATGATGGAATTGTTATTATTTATTACATTAAATCAATAATATTATAGGATATTTGGTTACGATGAAGCCTCCCCGAGAGGTAAAGTATTGGAATATCAAAAAGTGTCATCGTCGGCACAACTTTTTTCTCGATAGTGTTATTAATATTTCTAAATATTTATATATTTTCTCCATTTTTGTCTACAGATTAGATAAATATAGTTAAATATATTTTCGTTTCAACAGTATTTACTTTTATACTAATTATATCTTACTAGCTGACCCACCAGACGTAACGGCACCGAAAAAGTTAAATTAGTTAAAAAAAAGGGCCCCGGGCAAGCATGATGGCTCCATTACTATTTTAAATATAATTATTTATATTACTTTAGCTTAATGTATTTTACTTAACTATAAGCAATTATAGTTAAGTTATTATTTATAAGATTTTACTATTCTGCCTTAAAATTGAAACTGACGATGGAACTGCATGAGTGAAATCCTAGTTTTTTCATTTTATGATTATTATTATTTATTTAAATATATATACTATTTAAATTAGGTGGTACCTATATATCATGATAGTCTACCACCAAGGTTGTAATCATATTTTTTATGTTTAGTTTGTGTGTTTTTTTAAATTTATTATAAACATTAGTGGTAATGTTTTAAAAGCATACTGAAATAAATAATAATATACCAACATTATACAACTAATAATATACCAACATTATACAACTAATAATATACCAACATTATACAACTAATAATATACCAACCTTATACAACTAATAATATACCAACATTATACAACTAATAATATACTAACATTATACAACTAATAATATACTAACATTATACACATGGAACTATATAAGATTAGTAACAAAGAATAAAATAAAACAATGACCCGCGAGAGGCTTTACTTAGTATATTTGAATAGGACCCTTAATTGTTTAAAACCTTAGGTTTTTAAGACGTTGTTTATTCTCTGGTTTACGCAACAATTCTACATTTACATATTTTTAAAATGTATGAAGTAAAGTTGTTCTTATCTTTGTTTATTTAAAAATAGCATGTCACTAGGGCTCCAATTACGTAAATGTATGGTACATAGAGTCATAGCTGCAAGCGTTGCAATTGAATATATTTTCTTTGCAAATATTCGAATTCGGCTAACGTTGATAAAATTTTCAATTAATAAAAAATCTGAACAGTTAATACTCTTTTTAAACAGTTATTAAATTAGTATAGATGTAGTGAAACATAAAATGGAATAGATGTACGTAGGTGAAAAAGTTTTACCTATCCTTGTACTTTATCCGAATTATTTTATATCAGTGTAATATACCAATTTCTTTTAGGCTCTTGTATCATACTTTATATGCTATATCTTCTTTTTCATCTCAGGAAGACTTTCTCCATTGTCATATTATTTCTTTTGCTGTTGCTTATTTCACTTACTCAGCTTATGCCTTCGGTTACTATTTTATTTAATAATCGCCCACATTTATACTTAAGATTCTTTTCGTTATAAAGTTTTAATCCACGTTTACATTCTGAAAATGTTCCATGAGATATGACAAATCAAATCAAGGGCTTATTTTCTCTAATTCCATAATGCTGTTATTTTCGAATTATAATTTCATGCTGTAGACCTGTAGACATGCTATAGACCTTTGATATATCACAGAAAATGCCCAGGTATCTCGTAATTCCTTCAAGGTTTCAGAAATATTCAGCAATAATTTAACACCAGCATCTGTTGTTAAGCAACCTCTGTTTTTTCGGAAGGTTATTTTATTACAATGTGCAGCTAGTTGACTAAAGATATTTTTTTCAAATATGAAATATGAAAGATACTAAATGTCCATTGGTAGAGCGATGAGATGATTTCCCAGAGGTCGTGGGTTCTCATTCCTGCCAGTATCGATATATTTTTCATTCTTTATTTATTTAAAATTGAATTATGCTTAATATGACTATTTACCTTTCTGAATATATTCAAATAACTAATAAAGCTAACATATCTTCTACTAAAAAAATCCTTTAAATATCGTACATTTTGTAATTATAATTAACTTACTTAAGAAAGTAGCACCATTACTAAAATATTGCGTAAAGTTATTAAAATTTTTCGTGCAACTCGAAAACAAACCCTTTATTTTAAGCCAAGGTTGAAAAGGCCTTATTGCTTGGGGAAGATGTAGTGTCGATCTTAAAATGATCAAAGGGGTATTAAAGTAAAAAGTTTTGCAGTTATTTTTATACTTTTATTGTACACCACAATACAGTTAAAGAACACAGAATACAATAAATATAATGCTCAAAAAGGCGGCCTTAACGCTAAGATATTTCTTCTTCTTCATTTAGTGCATCTTAGAAGAGAAAGTACTAGAATATAACAGAGAACTTTCAATATTAAGGCAGCGTCAACCAAAAAAAAAACTCATTTTTTTACATTCACTCCTTTGTCATTACAAATCATTATAAAAAATAGTTTTACAACTACAAAGTGTAATTTATGTAAATGGAAATGTGCAATTCTTTGTATAATTGTTATAAATGAAACTTCACGAACGTTTTATTCACTTCACGAACGTTTTATTCATAATAAAAATAATTACTTTTGTATTGATAGTTTGTGAAATAATCATAAAATATGTAAATGTCATCCAACTTCTTTATGTAAAAAATGTAACAAGCATTATCATATTTTAATACACTTTGCCGTTCTTTCACCCTTTTTTGCTGCATCCACCGTCGTCCTCGCAAGCTGGCATCTTCGATTAACAAATTTTGCGAACACCCTTTATATTGGGATATTCACAAAATTTGTTGACAGTTCCATCCAAGTTAAATTTTACTCTTGCCTCAGTTATAAAATATTTTACGATATTGATAATCTACCGATAGATAAGGTCACAAAAATCTTACCTACGGCTAATATAAAATAGTTTACTTTAGGATTTATTTAAATACATGTTATGTCACGTAATATAATTTTGGGTTATATATCTATATGCTACGTAAAGGTTTGAAATATTTAACAATGTCTACATTTTTTAATATTTCTTATTCATCCATCATAATATTTTATAAAAGATAAAATATTTATTTAATATTATGTAATTTTATTATATAAAAAATGCTGTTTTTAATCTGTGTTGTATGTTCTCAATACAAATAAACTGTATATTCCAACGCTTGAAATGGCTAATTCTATTTGAGTCCGAGCTTCGAGGAAGCGTCGGTAACGTCCATTTTATTAGATGTGAAATATTGGCGGCAAAACTTCTAGTAATCGTTGTTATTGGTACGTGCTAGCGCAATCTTTAAATGTTTCACTTATTTTAGATATTTGTTATTTATACATAATTCTAAGCTACTGTGTTATTTAAAATAACTCTTCAAAATATAATTATATTCTAAATTTCACGACAGAACATTTTTTTATTTTACGTGTTGTCTCTACCGACGGCATGGCGGATGTTTTAAAATTTGCGTAATGAGTTCTCAGCCTAATATGTTAAATAGTAGTTAAAAATATAATAATCTTTGAAACATATAGTATCTTAATAATTATTCCTTAGAATAAAAATGGTGATTATTTAATAATATAAAGATTTAAGTTCATCTTAAAAGTCCTAACAGACATAGCGTTTGGAAAACAATGTATTTTGAACAGAGTTAATTCATTAAACTTTGTCTATAGAAGAAAGCCATAAAAATAATATATGAATGTGTTTTCTTAGTCTATATGTAACAAACAAAACTTTTAGTGAAGTCAAACTATAGGTTAAGTAATTAATATCCGAGAAGATGCCAAAAAGGTAAACCGAATCTGGGAGCACCAATAATAAAAAGAACTGTTGAATATTCCATTAATCATTTATAATAATCATTGAAAGGTTTTTTTTTTAGAATTATATATTTATAGTTTAGTTTATTGCGAGCAGTCTGAAATCAATATAAAAATAGGCATATTTATAATAAAGAGTAAAAACGACTTTAACTAAAACAAATGTACTCAAACAAATAAGTTTTATGATTACACAATTTTAACAAGGTTACATTTATCAACAAGATCTATTTATACGAAATTACAAGTTCAATGTAAGCTCACTAATTAATTATACGACGCCTAATGATTCACACGCATCACTTCACTTCCACACTATATCAACCGTTTCGAACGCCTAACCAAATAGAAGAGAGCGCTTATTTTTTTTTTCTTTTTTGTGATGTCTATGCTGTTATCGCTATTGGCTGTTACAGCGTCACCGGAAGAGCGGGTGGGTACTAGGACCTACCCTGGAGGGAACGGAGGACCTGAAGGGCCCCCTGAGGAGTAAAGGACGGGGCCCTGAAGGGACCTCAGGGGAACGCGCGTTCTAAGGGTGCTTCATGTAGGGCTCGGATCGCGGCTTAGAACGCCGTTGGTTAGGGAGGGCAGCTGGGTTTATCGGACACTAATGTCCTCCGAAGTCAGAACGCCGGAGCAACGTATAGGGGGGACCTCGTCTTCGCCGGCGAGGACGGTGTGTGTGTGTGTGTGTGTGTTATATTTGGTGTAATGCCTGCGTTTCCTACCGCGTTACCTAATGTTATTGCGTCGTCGGGGTCTGTGAGTACCGACTTCGGTTTCCTAAGTTCAAATCTTGCCTAACAACGAATATAATCGACCTTTGTTAATCGGATTGAATCTTTGCAATTGTGAATAATCAAGTAAAGCATTATGATTATTTAAATTTTTAGACAAATAGAGAATGACTGAAAGGAAATGAAATTTATAAACCAGAATCAGAATCTGCGATCTCTTAGAGGCAATTCCGTCACGCTATTCTTACTTATGAATTTATTCAATATTTTTACAATAATATTTTTAGTATGTATTGCTAAGGCATTAGTGAAGCTTTGGATTTGTTTAATACATATTTAAAAATTTAATTACACATTGAGTTCTCGCAGAAATGTTTAAAAATCTTTCGTGCTTGAAGCAGAATACTAGTTATACTAAATAATACTTCCACGTTGCAATTATTTAAATTGCTTTATACATTAAATGATTACTAACTTATTGGTAAAGGACAAAGGATTGGTATGGCTTGTGGTGAACTGGGAGCAGAATTGAAAATATTTAATCTGTTCTTCTTTGAATTTTGTTCCTTTTCCTTTGTTATTACTTTATTTATTGAATGGCAGTATGTAAGAAATGGTCTGATGACGGTACTATTAAATGTCTCAGTCTCTGCACTAAGTATAGTTTAATTTAGAAAAACTGTATTTTATTTTTATTTGTCGTGTTGGTAGAGATTATTAAAAAAATTAACAACAGAGGAGATTAATAACTCAAAAATTACGACGTTACCATGATTAAAATGGTAACAGAATATAAAACATATTCAAGTATATTATTGTATTTATTCTGGTCACAATTCTAACCAATATTGGAAGTGAAAGTGATGCTATTCTTAAAATATGCGATATTCTCAATCTACCGTGAATCTATTCAGAATCACACAGATCCAAATACCCAAAATTTTAAGTTCCTGGTATCATAAAACTATACTATTATAAAATGCCTGAATATTTTGTCGCTATTAGTGTTAATTTAGTAATAATCTTTTAAGGTGCACGTGTGCTAGTAGTTTATGAATCCATTATGTCGTTTTTGAAGGAATAAATGATAATACAGCGTTTTAAATGTGAGACGATTTTTGGTTGTGATGAAGCGATGATGAGAGGAGACATTTTAAATACTATTAAAGAGTGTCATCGGCTGCGTAACTTCTTTATGGAGTGTGTATTAGATCCAATTATTTTTATTTTTCTTGTTTTTTTTGTTATCCTCATCATCATCCTTTTGTTATCATATTATATATATATTATATTTCAGGCAGTATAAGACTTTCAATTCAATTATATCCCCAGTCATGATCGTTTTAACTACTAAAAACAATCGAATTATTCGATTGTTGAAACTTGTTGTTAGTAGTCGATAACTATTTAAGTCAGTCGATTGTTTTACTACTAATTACTAAATGAAAAGCGCGCGCTGCGGTCGCGAGTAACGAGTAATCATGAACTGATGCCGCCAGAAGTATTACCTATTAAAGACAATAAAGTATTGATGATATTTTTTTAAAATTTAAAAAGAATTTAAAGAAAGGCACTGCATAGCGCTTACAATCTTTTTTTTATATTTGGCTCAAATTCACTTGTAGCAACATGTAAAACTGCTTCCACACTTTCGTTTGCAAGGCGGTTTCGATTTTTTGTTTTATTAGACTCTGGCGTATCTTCAACTGAAATCGTGAAAGGATTGCTGAATGAAGATTGCTGATTGCTGAATGAATGAAGATGGTTTCACTTTTTTGAACTACGAAAATCTGCCTTGAAAAGATTGAATCAAAATATCTAGCTTTTCTAAATAACTGAAATTAATCAGAGTTTTGTTGAATTTTTCAGCCCTTTTTTTATAATTCGGAAAATGATTGTTTTTTTCCAGAATTCAATTGTGATCTGAAAAGTGTCATCTTGCATTGAAAGGAGGATACATGAGCGTAGAGCTGGGATGTCAGTTAATTTTTGCCTTGAAGCCGTGTGTTCAAGACATTCAAATGATTTGGAATGTCAACTAAAAAAGCCGAATCACACAATTAATGAGGATTTTTAAGTTTAAGAAATATTTTGCCAATTTCTTCTATCGAAATCGAAATCGTTCCAGTGTCAATCCACGACTTAGGCAACTTATTTCTGTATAATACAGTAAATCTCCATATTCGCTTTTGATGTCATTAAGGAATTGTTTGAATTGTCTGTGATTGAGTCCTCGTGATCTTATGAAATTTACAGTCGAACTTACCACCTTCATGACATTACTTTTTTCCATGATTTTACTTGGCAAGATATGGAACGGTCATATTATAGGAAGCGACAGCACGGAAAATTAAGAAAAATGTACCTTATTTAATAAAAAAGTATTTGCGCTGATAGACTTAAGTTTTATTGAAATACTTAAATGTTAAATAAATAGATAGTGGGCCCTGAATAAATGCATTTTGAACAAGCGCTGAGAACACTTGTAACGTACGTGACAGTTTAATCTAGTAAAGTGCTTGCGAGCGTTACGATGTCCCCGTCGTGTTGGTGAAACAATTATATATAAATACAAGTGAATTTCTGTTTCCATCTATATTTCTTATATCACATTTTAGTCCGATTAACGCCGCTGATGCATTTTCAAAATATCGTGATTTTTAGGTCTCATGTATTAATAATCTTTACGATATGAAAGTATCTTATTTTCGTTAATAAATAAAATACAAATTCTGCAATCTACTTATATAAGTTAAAATTCAACACTTATATATTTTAAAATATATATTTTTTTTTATATTAAAGAACAGTATATTACTAACATTATTAATTCACAAAAACGTTTGTCTGTGTAACTCAAAAGAGATCTCTTAATTAGATTCGTAAATATTAATAGATAAATAAATAAAAGAATATATATTTTACATAATTTTATTATTATTTTTTGTAAAAGTAGGCCATAAAAGATGTATATTTTTCTCAGTGTTGCGGGTATAAATATTTTAGTTCATATATTCTGTTAGCGCTACTCGTGAACTGTCAGACGCAGAACAAATAACTCGAATCTAGGAATACGAAAAGTTTAAGTACTGCTTGAATATGTCATCCTGTATCTTTTAAAAATCTGTATAAAATAAATATAGTTATGGTATTATATTGGTGCATATACTATTATTTGGGAGCCGATAAAAATAGGATATTCTTTAAGATTATATAATACAATATTATATAAATTAAAAAATATATAATCTTATAGTTTATTTTATTGTAAGTGGTACAATAAAATAAAAAAAAATATGGAAACATATGAAAACCCTTAAATTTAATTTTAGCTGCTGTTATTTGTTTTATTTTAAATGTTGGTTTGTCTGACTGTTTTGTACTACTTTTTAATATTACTATAATAAAATATATTGTACATTGCTCTCTAAAATTTAAGTACGTCAAGTTTGAGACTATGTGAGATATTTTATATGACTTCGTATTAAGGAAGGAATGATTGAAAGTTAAAGTTTCATTCGACATTAAATATATTACTTTTCAATCTTTTAAATAAACTGTCGTTCGTTTTGATCATTTTTATGATTACTTTAGAAATTTTCTAAAAAATATATTGTTGTATATTTTCTAAATCTCCTTTTAATAAATGCAAAAAAAAATGTTAGTATTGTATTCTATGAAAAGTATTGTTACTAAGCGCTATTTTGGTTATTCTGAGATTAAATGTTCTTGGTGGGTATGTTCATGAGTCTTAGATTTAGAAGAGATTTAGAAGATAACAAATAAGTGCTTGCTGAATTATTAAAAATATAACTTACGGTGATGTTAATAAAGTCGACAAAGCGTATATATCTAATTGTCTATGTGACTTGTCGTTAGTCGTTAGTCTCTAATGGTCCATTCTACCAACTGAATAGTTAGAGAAGTTGGAAAACTTGTACAAAACTTTTATTTGCTATTTTACTAAATTCCATATAATTGTTGTACCTTATAGTAGCCGTAGCAAATGATAATTTTCAATTCGGTAATTTTAATTAGTACGTTATGAAGTTGAGGTTTTCAAGTAAATTTTAAGTCAATTTTATAATTATTATATATCTTATAAAACGAATGTGAACGGAAACAAATGTTATAATAAACAAAGTGACAAACCATTGTAGGGAAAAACTTTTTCATTCTATTACGTTGTCTTTGTGTTTGTGCTTCAAGCACAAAATTAAATATCTTAAGGGATCTTAAGGAGTTGTTGGTTATTAGTATCCAGTGTAATTGTCAATTAAAGTTATATAATAAAAAATCATATCATATCATATCGTAACGTATCGTGTCGTATCGTGTCGCGTCGTGTCGTGTCGCGTCGTGTCGTATCGTATCATATCGTATCGTATCGTATCGTATCGCATCGTATCGTATCGTATCGTATCGCATCGTATCGTATCGTATTGTATCGTATCGTATCGTATCGTATCGAATCGTATCGTATCGTATCGTATCGTATCGTATCGTATTGTATCGTATCGTATCATTCATATCATATTCTGGTTTCATACTATGTGAAGTTAGTACGCCTATAATTTACTTAAACGCGTATAAACTAACATCAAAGTAACAGCAGCTGATCTCAACTGCTCCATCAACGTCACAACTACATTGGGAGGTAGTTAATGTCTTAGAATGGAGTAACATTTTAAAAAATTTTGATACTAAAATAACCAACATAGCTGGAGTCAGATCTTAATATAAATATGTTTTTTTTAAATAATATTCGCTCTTTTGGTTTTCGTCAGGTTTTCTTTTATTTAAATATGCTATGTTCTAATAATTTATATTATTAGTCCCAGTTGACATTAATGATGATTAGCTGTCTTTTACTCTTTTCAAGTTATTTATATACAGGTTATACAATCATTGTTAGCTTATTGGTTTATTTTTGACAGCACTTTAAATATATAATAGGTGTGCTATTTTATTTAATATCATAATAAATTATTTTACAAAATAGCTAATAATTACGTTCGATGTATCAGCAATGTTAAATATGCATTATAATTTTAAAAAGTAAAACTTTATACATAATATTCAGTATTTAATTCTATATTTATTTTAAATTTCAAAAAGGCTTAACGTGGCTAAATAAAAATTCATAGACAATACAAACAATAATTTCGGTTGTGGCATCTTTTGAATTTTATTATGTATTGGAAAGTTATAACTTCATGTTATTATATCAGCCTATACCAATCCCACTATAGAACTGGAACTGCTGCAGGCAAAGGAGGCATTTAATTCAACATTTGATTTATATAAAAAATCATATTAAGTGTATATTTATTCAATTCAATACCTCAACACTGTGTTTGTTTTAATGTCGTCATTCATTTAAATAAGGATAAATAAAGGCATTACAAACATTATGTTTCTCTAATTTAATATGTTTTATTTAAATAGATAAAATTATTTTTAACAATGTATATTCATTCATTCATTTTATCTTCTCTATTACTTTATTATTCTTTATTTTCATGCATCTGTGTGAACAATGTATAAAAACTGTACGAACCTTTGATAATCTGTGAAAATACAATTTAATTACTAAAACCAAAATTAAATAAAATAATAAATAAATGATTAAAATATTCTATTGATATATTCAAATAAGCGTAAATTATTACTAACGTCAATAAACGTAGCTATAGAGAAACTAGCAAATGGTCCAGCATCTAATATAAAAGAAGGAGCCAGCTTGCCCGCCAATAGCAAGACTTGACGTTTAATGAGCACATCAGCTCTCCACCAATTGCTAGCGTACACGCCGCGGTCAACTGCGTTGCTCTAAGATTGAAATAGTAAAACAGAAAGCTAATAACATAAGTTTATTAAATTACAGATGTGGTAAAAAAAATAAAAACGGAAATGTCCGCCATGGACAGTTCTAAATACAAAAAGATGAGTATAGATACAGGACAATATTCAGATGCATTCCACCGATTTCTCGAATAATATATTTTTTTTATGTTCATCCTATGTTAAGGTTTTGATTGGTTGATAACGTGACTGCTAATTATTGTGATAGGTTTTCCAACACGATAACAAGCCTTTAAAAATACTTTTGATTGGATTGCAAGATTAAATAGTTGCTTTTTGTTTATTTACCGATAAAACCTGCTACGTTTTGAAAGTATTGTAATTTTTTTTTAAACTCACCGCAAAGGCAATCTCATTACTATGCCAACAGTATAAAAATAGTTGTATAGCCAAAGCTATGGTGTATTCTATATTCCATAATTTTTGCGACGCTGGAATATCACCCTGAAAAAAAATCCTAAGCTGTATAACTAGATTTCTTTAACAAAAATTTGTCACATTGAAATGAAAAAAAAACAATTATATATTTTTTATGAATGTGATATACATTTACTTACTATGCTTAGCTGAACAACGCTACAGCAGATCATGATGGAACAGACCAGTACATAAACGAACATGACTGGCGATATGATTGAATTGAAAGTCTTATACTGCCTGAAATATATTGACATGATAATAAAAAAAAAAAAGGAAAATTAAAAATAATTTAATCTAATACACACTCAATAAAAAAGTTATGCAGCCGATGACACTCTTTAATATTATTTAAAATGTCATCTCTCGTCATCGCTTCATCACAACCAAAAATGGTCTCACATTTATGACGCAATATTATCATTTGTCCCTTCAAAAACGACATAATGCTGTGGAATCATAAACAGCTATCACACCTGCACCTTGAAAGATCATAATCAAATGGACGGTAACAGCAACCAAATATCCAGGCATTTTAGTCTTGTCAAATGGAAACCAGGAACTCAAGATTTGGGGGTACGGCTCTGTGCCATCTTGAATAGATTCACGGTAACTTGAAGATGTCACATATCTCAAGAATGGAGTTATGATGGTTATGACATTGGTTAGAATTGTAAGTGACCAGAATAAATACGTCAATATTCTGGAATATGTTTTATATTCTGTCATAATTGTAACGATACTGGGATCATTATTTCGTAATTGAATAATTTCTTCTTTCGAAATATTTTTTACTAATTTCTGCCAATTTGGGAGATATAAGATAAAAAACACCGTTTTGCTTATTGAAACAAGACTTAGTGCCGTGATGGTAACGTTAAAAAGGACTTCGATCAAATCATCTTTCATATAGTATAATTCGATAAATTCACTTATAACAAAGATAAAAGAACAAAAATGAAAAAAAATAAAGAAGCTATTTCGAAATCTGTTTTCACTCTGCCATAGGCCGAAACAATAAAGCCCTTTCAAGTTTGGGCCTAATAAAGGGTATTTAGGGTTTTCGAGTTGCTCTAAAATTCTGATTAATTTTGACGCCATGCTTCATCAAATGATAAATAAAGTTACTTTCTTCAACTAATGAATTATAATTTAAAAGTGATATTTATATGACTGAGTATATTTAATATGATGCAGCAAGAATGAAAAATGTAAAATAACTTTTTTTCGAAAAACTTATTTTTCTTTATTATCACGTCAATATATTTCAGGCAGTGTAAGACTTTCAATTCAATCATATCTCGTTCGTAGTCATGTTCGTTTATGTACTGGTCTGTTTTGTAAGATATAGAGTATATAGTAAGTATATAAGATATATGTATATATATATATATATATATTATACAAGATGATTTAAGCCACAAATGTTTAAGTGAATAACGGATTGATTCAATATAAAATATTCCGTTATTTTTCAATTTTCTTTAATAAAATGTAGATCAAAATAATTAATAATTTTTAGTAATCATTTAATGCATAAAGCAATTCATATAATTGCAACGTGGAACTACCATTTAGTATAACTAGTTTTTTAAACATAATTGAGTAGATACCTACTGCGGTTCTTTAACGTGTTATTACAATTTTAAATATGTATTAAGAAATTACTAAGCTTTACCTTATTCTTAAGTTTAAATATTTTAATAAATATACAATGAAAGATTCATAAATAAGAGGAGGAGAAGACGAAAAAAGCCGGTGTCATCTCCGGTATGGGCTCCAAGAGCTTCAAAACCCGACTCAGAGAGGGTTCAAAACCTGATCTTGTACATTAATGTTATTTCCTGCCATTATTTTTTTATTTATTTTAAAATCTAAGGAAGGATAGTATCTTAACTGATTAATTAATTTAAATTTAATTAATTGAAAATCTCTGTCATAAAAAAAAAACATTTTTTTACATAAATTTCCTATAAGCTTTTTTAGATTACCAAAGCCCAAATTTTATTAAAAAAAAAATTCCTTATCACGAATTTTCAGTCAGAAATAATGTATGAGCGTAAATTTAAAACTAGCACTATTATTTGTTTTCATTTAAGGATTTGACTTCTGACGTTATATGTAGATGTTAGCCGATGTTACTCTGATGCTAGTTTTTTAGCATTTTAACAGGATATGGACGTATTAATACAACACTATTGATTATTAAAATATGATCTTAAATAAAATAGTACATACAAATATAAAATGATTTTTACAGTGGCTATAATTTACTTATATTTATTTACACTACTTAAATAAGTTAAAGCATTGTTGATATATACCTGAATTTATTACATTTTTAAGTAAAACGTATCCAATTAAAATTTAGCAATTCATTTTTAAACTACTTTCGATACCACTTCAAAATATTATGTTCAATTTACAACATTACTTTAAAATAGCAACAGCTATTTTATCCAACTTAAGTTTTGAAGCGTTATGTCTTGAAATGTTTAATGTTTTTATTACTTGATTTATCTTTTTTAAACTGAAAACTTCCCATTAATAGGTGTAAAATCCAAAGTATACGTAAAATGTGTTAGCTTTCGTTGACCTTTCTTTACGTTTTTAAGGATCAAATTCAAGAAATAGGCTTATATGATAAAACAATACAGGTTTATGATTAAATGCCTTTTGACTATTATATTAATAAGTCTATTATTGTGTAACAAATACAAAATACGTGAAGTTAATTTAATGGAAATATTCGCTTCTTAGATACTTAATTTAAATATTGCAGTTCGGAATAATTGTAAAGTTATATTTAAGGTACTTATTTCTATGTAACAACTGCATTCTTAAATGGATATCTCAATAAAAATGTAAATTTTGAAGTCTTACCAAATTAAAATGTAAAATAAATATCGATGAAAATACAAAATTTAATTATTATTTACTGGAGTTAGGCTTGTAGTAAGGAACTTGTACAGTAAAAGAGAAAATAAGAAAGCAATAATTTTGATGATTTTTTCAATTTTCAAATAGTAGTACTGTTGAAGAATAAACCGATATAGGCAGAGATTTGAACCCGATACCTTTTGGAAACCGTTCCGCCACTCTACCAATTGAGCTATCGTGTCGCTAGTTACCTCGATAAGTTACCCATTATAGAGATCAACCCTATCGGGGCGGTGGCGATATTTAGAACAAATTGAAAGAATTGAAAATATTAATATTACTACTAATTAAAGTAAAATAAGTGGCATAAAATTCACAAACAATAAACTTATTGACAGTTGATAATAAGTCTAGCCGGTCCTTACAATCCCAAAATCAGCTGAAATGTCAGTTATTGCAAATTCAATAACTGTGATTCAGTGGTTAATTGGAGTCATATGGACTATTTACCAAATATAATAGTAATTTGGAAGCATTTGAAGAGTGTCACTGGGTCTCTTATTATATTGATAGAAAATCTTAAATTGGTATTTGATATCATATGAATGTATAAAAAAAGTTAAATATTAAAACTGTCAACAATACCTGTTTGAGGTATTGTTGAGCACAGAAAACAAAAAACATTGCAACATCAGAGGCTTGTAATCTGGAGCTGTAACTGAAATCGTAAGCTGTAATTATTCAATTACTCTGTACAATTATTATTACGGTATTCAGAAAAGTGCAGAAGATATTTTGTTGCTTTGGGAAATTCTGTTAGAGAGAGATTTGTCAATAATATTGTTAAAATAACTTATCTGTAAGCTTCTGAAATATCAGTAGACTTTTGAACTAAACAATTAAGTAATTATAATCACAACAAATTTGTTTACCCATTAGATATTAAAAGCATTGTTTAGTGTTTGTAGTATTTGTGATATAAATTTCAAATAATATTATATTACATATTATATTATATTACATATATATATGTATATATATATATATACATATATTTGTTCTTATGTTAGTTGTTATAAGGCGTTATTAAAATATTATTCAATTCAATTTATGTAGTCGATATATGTAACAAATAAGATTATCCCCTACTCTATTGTAGAGTCTATGAGTCTATTGTAGAGTCTATGATTCTATTGTAGAGTCTATGACTCGTAATGGAACAAAAGTCAGTCTCCTCACAACAGTTGTCGTATATAATTAATATTAAAATACCATATATTATAATCTGGTTAGTATTTGGCTGAATACTCATGATGCATATTTTTAAATATGCGCAGCGGTAGCGGACACACGAAATAAGAAATACTGTAATATAGTAATATAATGAATTTCGTGAATTGATCTCTCTGAATCTTATTTTGTTTATGTTATTTTTATTAGCAAAGTAGCTCAGAATAATAAATTAAGAGAATTTTAAAATATAAAATATCTGCAATAGCTGAAACATACTCAGTGAGAGTGCAATTTTAACCAATTACAACCATTACTTGAGGTTTTGAAGTCACTATATCAAATCTAATAAAATGGTCGTGCGACGCTCGCTCGAAGCTCGGACTCAAATAGAATTATCAATTTCACAGTACATGGGACGAAGAAGAAATATTTAACAATTTCCATTCGTAACATCTACATTTTTACGTAGCGTAAAGACGTACACTTACAATAATTGCATTATAAAGCTCGAAATATCAAATATTCACAAACATACAAATAAACAGACAAAAAAAAAAATAAAAAAAAAAGTTTTTTATAAATTTGCATCTAAGAACGCTAGACATTTTTTTTGCTTACCTTAGGAAACGCTAATAGAAGGCTTATATAAGCCGCATGCTTTAATAGACGCCCGCTTTTATTCATTTTATCTTCATGTAATATACATATTTAATTCTACCAGGTAGTAGTAGGGTTGCAACTGTTTTTTTTTGTTTAACTTTATGTTTTTGTGGTTCCATGTGTACATTTTAGGAAGAATAAAACAATAGAATGTTACATGAGAGGAATTACATAGTTTATTTGAATAGGATCATTCATTGTTTAATACCTGACATTGTTAAGAATTTGTTAAATTGCCGGTTAGACAACAAACCCTCTATATATATCTCTTATAATTCATAAATGAATGTGTCAAAATAAAACACACCATGTAAATATAAATAACGTATTAAAATATCTGATTATCTGAATAATACATTGACGATATATTTTTTTATTCTGTGTTTATTTAAAACTAGTCAGTCGCCCCGGTCTCGTCTGCTTGAACTACAGCTTACTGTAACGTCTTAACGTTACATTGGGTATATTTATTCTTCCCCAAGAATTGGTCCAACAAACAAAAGTTTAAGTTTTATAATTTGATAAAAATAGAGATTAATATATTCGTACAAAAAACAAACAAACATCAAATTTCAGCTTTATTATATAAATAATGTTTATTCCATTACGAGCTCGGGCAAAAATGACACTTGGTGTATAGAACGAGGAAAAATCAATTTTAATCATACCAAAGCTATCCATTAATCTATATCTTAAAACTGCAATGTAAAATATCACACAATAAAAACAACGCCACCTATGAGTTTAATTATAAACGAATAACTTATAAATAATATTTACATTTTACAAGTAAACATAATATTCTAACATATTTATAAAATAAAATGTATACACTTAAGGTATGGATGGATATTCAAGCTCAGACTCAATTAGCGCCACTTCTATGCGGTGAAATAATTTCATACTTTCAATGAGATATTTGATCTTGGTAGCTTTATAAAACGTATAATATTACCCACAGAAGCTCACCTTTATGTTTTCTAACAAACATTTAAGTTAAGTACATTAGTTAATTAAATTATAAATAACACCAAAGGTTGCCTGGAAGAGATTGCTCTTTAGCAATAAGGCGTCCTGTTGTACTTTCTTTTCTTTTATTTATTATCATTTTTATATTTTTTTTGTTTGGTTTGGTAATATAAAGCATATGTGGCAGTAGAGTGGCAGGATTAGTGACTGCACTAACAGAATTTTGGTCCGAATGGATAAAAAAAATTGCACCGATAAAGCAAACGTAGTGAATACGTTACTTTTCGGCTTACTGCGACTATGTGGACATTCCAACTAAGAGCTATCAATATGAAGACCTAGATTTTTTACTAATGGCAATAACGGTATGTTAATGTTATTATATACAACGGGTAGGTGGATATTACTAAGTTGAAAGACAGAAAATGACTAAAACTGCCTCTTTCATTTTTATCCTGAATCCAAACTCTCAACAAAAAAGGAGTTTTATAAATTTGCAAGTCTTCTAACCTTTCCTTTTAACTTGGCTGTTTAAGTTTATTTCTGGAAACGGGCGCTTTTTCGGAAACTTTGTTTCAATACAGTATCACAGTTTTTTGTATTTCTGTTACTAGAATTAAAAAGAAAACATAAAGCATATATATATATGCATCAATATTTCGATGGATCAATGCTGAAAATCGTTTACCTCTTATTATTTTCTCGGGCACAGGTTTTTTTTGATATTAGAGAAACAAATGTAGTTCTTCTTCCTTATATAACGGCAGAATAGAGCTCGTGTGTGCCCTTAAAACCACTCGACATGTCTTCGTGAAAAGTATTTATATTTATTTACATTGCAAGCTATATTGTGAGCTATGATCGCATTTTCTAATGATTTTATTTAGATGTAAAAATTTCGCTAGTATAGGGCTTTTTAATTTTCGACTACATTTTTAAAAGCTTAAGTATCTGAATTCAATTTTAACTAAACAAAGATAAATAAAAAAAAACTTTAAAAAAAAATATAGAGATATTTGTACGAATACCAAAACAGTACCTTCGATATATTAATGAATTCGTTATTGGAAAACAGGTCCATCTGTTTCACCAAATAGCCTATTCGTCCTTCTAATTCCATTTACTTAAGAGCTCTTAAGAAAATTATAATTATCCCGGAAAACCACTAAAATAATGGCTGTCATTATATATTTGTTTAAAACTCTTAAACAAGGTTTGCGTTTACTCATGTTTTTTGTTATCTTATATTCATACAAATATTTCGATGATATATTTCGTTAAATGCCAAATCAGAGGAACAAGTTACAAATAGGTATTACAAGAACTTCAAGTATAAACAATTAGAAAACATTTATTTATCTAGTGAATCTTATAGCTTTCGAAAAATTATTGCCTGTTGATTAAGATAAAGGAACATTTAAAAAGGAGGTTATAAAGATATAAAAAATATACAATATAAAAAAGTATAGTTCTCCTATCAGTTATTTTTATCAGAAAAATATATGTGTATATCATTTAAATGTATGGTTTAAGCTAATAATTAATTATGTGTTTATTTGTTTGTTCTTTATTGTATTATTTTATACAAAAAATATAAAAAAGTACATTTCTTAAAATTCTACATTAAGATGCGATTTATGCACAAAGGCGGACTTATCCCATGAAGAAAATATTAAAGAAGATAATTTCTTGTTGGGATTTTTACTCGTAATAAATGTAAATTCATAGAAAAAATCCAATAAATAAAAAATAAAAAATATAATAAATGTAAAAAATGTAATAAATGTGAATTCATAGAAAAACATCCATGATGTAGATGACGCAATGATGAACCAAATTACGCATTTAATTGAATGTGAGTTTATCTCGACTTTGGGTAAATTATCAAATCATTGAACTAAGAATGAAACCTCCCGACTGAAATTGAAATTATCAAAGTTGCTTCGACAAAAACGACAATATCAAAATGCCTAATTCATTGAGGCG
This sequence comes from Dircenna loreta, assembly GCA_963555665.1. Lineage (NCBI taxonomy): Eukaryota > Metazoa > Arthropoda > Insecta > Lepidoptera > Nymphalidae > Dircenna > Dircenna loreta. Next base: position 13,205,199 of record OY743097.1, on the reverse strand, counting down.
ATTACAAATTCTTGTAGTTCAGTTCGGAGAATGACAATTTGAAACTCCAGAAATATATTTTCATATTTTTACCTTGCATATAGTTTTCGTGTTAATTATATATTACTAAGTTTTTTAATCTTTGACACTGTTCTATAATGCTTAAATTTATAAATTTGTAACTAAGAGTAACTTGGAATATACAAAATCGTAGTATGCCTATAATATGTTGAAAATATTTTAAGAGTTTCCAATTCACAAAATATTTACACTTATAAAATACACTATAAATTCCAATTTATTAAAAAAACCTAAACATTCTTAGAAATATGGTCTTCATTCATATTTTAATAAATATATATTTCTATTTCACTTTGAATTATACATGTTACATTCGGTTCACTGAAACAGAAAAATAAAATATGAAGTCGCGTACAATATGAACTACTTCTCAGGAAATGACATTTATTTATTTATTTATTTCATATGAAGTCTACACTGCGACAAATAAGTAATATTAAAGTATACGGATATATTATATTGTTCTTAATATTTTTAGTGGAAACAGATTTGATATTTTTGGTTATATTTCAAAAGGAACGGACAGAAGCAAAAAAAGTTGAACTAATAGGTAAAAGGAGAGCATTCAAAGGAAAAGTGTTGGGTTTTTATAACTATTATTCTTTCTTTCACCATTACATATTATTGTAGAAAAAAAAGCTTGTAATATAAAAGATTATAAACCGATATTATTAAAAACCTACCTATTACCGTACAATTTATTTAATGTCACCTCAAACTAGTAAATTAATCTTTAGTAGTAAAAATAGAAATTATAGTTTTCATTGTTCTCAATAGCTTTTCATCAGAGAGTCATGAATTTTGAAGTAATTTAATTTGAATCTTAAATAATAAGTGCTTCTTGTATCGTAGTGAAATGTTCAAATTTATATTTTAATTTAATCAATTCTGAAAATAGTTGAGATCTATTTCTAGTGCTGATATTTTAGCATTTAATTTACGCTATTACAAATAAATAAGTAAACACATCGTATTATAATATGATTTTGAATAAGTGTTTGAAAATTCTTTAAAAATAAAGATAATATCGATGCGCAACCTGGAATAAGACAATCAGTTACTGGATCGAAGATTCAACTGTTAAGGTATATTAATTTTACCTCTTATAATTGCAGTATTTCATTAATTATATTATAAAATTGTATATTAAACAATTAGCATTGAAAATCCTGCCAAGAAAAGTCTTAAAATATTATGAAAGCATAATAACAGTGAAACGGTGTAATTTTATATTAAAATTCTAAATACTGAGCACAGATGATTGCTTCCAGAAACCAATTCAAAGTTATCGACATTTAAATATTAAGTAACAATTAAGTACAACAAGTAAATAGGCACTTCAATTTAAGTAGCTAAGATACATTCTAAGTAGTTTAGTAAATAATTTTACATTCATTTTTTATAGTCACAGGCTGTGACTATAAAAATGAATGCTTTTTATCATGAGTGTTAAAAATGAATAAATTATTAAATGAATGGCCTTGTTGCTCTTGCCTCGTCTTGTCTTGGTTCTACTAACCGAGACTTTTCTTTCTAATACTTCTCTACCTATTAGTTCAATAATAAGTTTCTTTGAGGAAATTTAAATTTATGCATGGTTAAGTTATAACAAATTAATGTTTTAATTTTAAATAAAAGTGTACAATTTTAAAACTATAAAATATCTTTAAATGGTCGTATAAAATTAATGTGAACGGAAAAAAAAGTTACAATAAGTAACGTGACAAACCCTTGTCAAGAAAATATTTCTTCATTCTATTACGTTGTTTGTTTGAAGCCCGATATTAAATGCGATTATAAAGGATCTTAATGGGCTCTGTCAGTAGTAATAAGTTTCTAGTAAATAAGTCAATTTCAAAAGATGGCTATATATTATATGATACTATTTTTGCTTCAATTCATGTTAAACTAATATGCTTATAACCTAATATAGCTTGAGAATAAACTCACATTACACTATAATATACTAACAGCAGCTGAGACGAAATGCTCAATGGGTAGTACAATCTTCGTAACTAAGACGTTCTTCCTGAATGTCAAAAGCACCAAATAGTAAAATTTAAAGTTTCAGGGGGGGGGGGGGGCAGTTTAATTAAATTTAATAAACGTATCAAATGAAATTGCTAAAATTTTAAACCTTTTTTTTTACAAAATTTGAATTTATTAAACAAATTTTACAAAATATTCTTTCAATTCTACTAGCATATTTTCGTACTGTAACACGGCTGATTAATATTGACAATAGCATGAAGTAGCTTAGTTTTTTTGTACGAACTATGAAAAAAAGCATTTTATTATTTTTATACGAAAGCCGGTTGATCAAATTTATAGATCGTAGATATGATGAATTCCTTTAATATTGTCTGTCTGTTACTTCCATCTATAAAAGCGAATATCCTTACTATTAATATTATAACTATAAGTTTTCATCCACAAAAACAATTACTCATTTTTTTTTACTTTGGGCTAACTTTTTATTTTTAATAAGTAAAATGTTTAAAAAAGTTTATAAAATACTTCAAACATAATTGTTACGCCATTATAATATCTTTGATACAATTTGACTAAAAGCTCTTAAGAAAAATATAATTATCCTGAAATACCGCTTTATATTATGCCTTTCATTAATTATATTGGTTAAAGTTTACTAAATATTTTTTGCGTAGGCTAACATTTTTTGTATTTTTTTATTTATTAATAAGAAAAATCTTGTGACAACAGTAATTCAACAAATATATTATTTGCAATACTAGTAGCTAAATGAGATATCTAATGGAAATTGGTAATTCTGCTTAAAAGATATCCGTTATAAACGGGGAAATACGAACCCTTACAAGTTAACCAGCTCAAGCAAATATAACGAATATTTAATGCGGGTGAAACCGCGAGAGGCAGATATGCATAATGAGAATTCGATGCGGGCGAAACCGCGGGAGAAAAATAGTTATATTTAAATACTGTCATTAAAAGGAACTGTCACCTAATTATTTAAAGTCAGTCTAAGTATATTCAAATCAAACAAATATGTTCTAAGGAAACATTAAAATTCCATGGCTCTTTATGAAACAGCTTATTTCTTATTGGCAGCAATCTCATTGTTACAGAATACAAGTGGTAATTGGAATGGAAATAAAAATAACACTTAGTTAATTAGACACCAGATATGTACTAGTATGTATGTACTCGTATGTAAATGTACTAGTATCAGATCAACTGTGATCCAGTCAAATGGAAAGACGTTATCACATATATCATTTTTTTTTTTTTTTGCTACTCAATGAGAATTTAATTTCTTTCTTATTTATTATATTACTCCCTAAAAGATTGGGACGGGTAGGAAGATTTTAATATAGCTGCAATTAAAAATGTCTTTCCGTAAGCAGAACCGCAACCTGGATCAAATAAGGATTTTACGACAAATTATGTTTTATTTTACGTGAACAAGGTTTATAAAATATATTTAAGGGTTTTTTTTGCATTCTCATTTTGTAATAAAAATAATAATACTATCTATAATAGAGACATTAACGACTATTTCTGTATTTCTATTACGACTATTTCTCGCCAGTACAAATGTTATCCGAAGAGATTAATTACTTTAAAGATAATATCAAAAGTATTAATTTCGATCGGGGCAACTTTTAAATATTATACTGCTTCTGTTAATTTTAACAATTCGGTTAGGATTTTTGACTAAAGCCTATTAGATATTTCTCCATCCCAATAAATATCATTATATAAAAAATGCTTAATTTATTGATTAGAGTAATAACTTAACTGGTAATTTAAGTTATTAACGGAATCTTATCAATGAATTTAGCATTATTTATAATATCTTGAGATTGGTAGATTTTAAGAAATTCACCGTCGTAGGTCTAAGCAACTCACCTACACAAGCACACAACACTCATTAAAATATGTTTTTTGTATGATCTGACTTTAAAACTAAAACTATGAAGCTAAAAACTAAACTAAGAAGAAGAAATCTTGTGAAATTATTATTAAAAGGAAGTGTAAAACCACCTATACTTAAATTTAATCATAATTGTATTTCCTTAACGAAAAATTATAAAAGACAAATATAAGTCTTTAGACACAAAAGACCGGCTAAAGCTGACAAAGCCTTAAAAGATTTCTCAATTTGCTTAAATGAGATTTTTTGCAGAAACTAAGCTGACACAGACTTAAAAGACTTTTCTATTTATATAAATGTTTATTTTTTTTGCAGAAACGTATAATATTTTAAATAGATTATGTGGTTCTTAACACATTTATAAAATAACTGCAAGCTTTCAACGAACTTTATATCATAGTCGGAATTATTGACTCATCTCTTCATTGTGTTATTAAATTCATGTAAATTAGATTTTGATTATGAGTTTTAAATGCTGCTTATTATTGTTAGTTTACGTCTTTAACTATAAATACGATAAATATCTTTGCACTCACACTCAGCCTGCTGCGAAAACGTATCCATCCATCCTCTATTTCATACTTACTAATAAGGTACCTGAGTAGGACATACGAAAGAAATCGTGTCCGAATATTTATCCACAGCGGAAGGGGAATATAAAGAAATGTATATGTTTGATTTATTAAGGACGGTAACGACACGGTAGCTCTTTTAGCAAAGTGACGAGATATCTCAGAGATTGAAGAGCCAAGACCCATCTTGATGTATGCAATTTTACTTTTAATGAATATGGATATTTATATATTTCGTAAAATACTTAAGTTAGGTATATCGTGGCTAAGAAATCTCATACCTAAAAAAAAAATTACAATGCACTCAAAATAAAACTAATAAGCTGACAATGATTGGCAACTATAAATAAAAACAACATGTAGCCGACCATCCTCACATTCAAGTAAGTCTTTAAAATGTAAATTTCTCCTTTTATTTCTATTGTGCACCAAATAACCACAGATATTTTTATTATTTGCATTTAAGACCATCTGGTTGTTTAATTGTTTCAATTTTGGCCCAAACTAACCAAACTTTAATTATAAATGATCAATGTGGCTCAAGTACAAGTTAGTGGAAATTTAAAAAAAAGCCACATGGCGGCTATGTTGACTTTCAAAGAACAGAGATAAATAAGAGAGAGATGGTATGAAACTTCAAAGTTAACTGGCCGAAAATTACTAACTTCAAATATCAAAAGAAAGCGAAAGCTTTCAAAAGATTCTTGTAAAAGAAATTGATAAATAATTCCACAAAGGCTAATTTAAAAAAAAACTGAAATAAAGAAATGTTATAAAATAAAAGTTAAATGAAGTTGAAACTCATTTATACATTTTATATCTTGATAAATGATTTCATAATTTTAAAGGAATAATTTTAAAATTTATATTATATTTTAAAATTTATATTATATTTAATTTTTCATAATTGTAAAATCTGTCGAATTATATTATACTTAGGTGTGTATACACAAAGTATCTATATTCTCTAAATAAAAAAAAAAACGCTTTTTATTTAACATTATTGCGGGGATGAATTATTCTTTATGCCAAACCAACCAACCAAACCAACCAATAATGGTTAGTAAGTTAAACTTCAAATATACTTATAAGGTAATACGAATAAACGAAACTATTTTTATTATTTTCAGAACGTTTAAAGATTACTTTATTTTTTTATCATCAGTTATATTATTTTTTTAAACCTCAAGCTTATTCATATAATGAAGGTTGGTTTGTAATGTTGGAGTGGATGAACTGAAGTCTGAACTCCAATCTTCCTCCGCAAACTCGACTGGCTGGATAAAGAACATAAAGCGTTCAGTTTATTCCTACTTGAAGAGGAAGCAAACGTTGTTGAATTATTTTTATATGTCTTGGGTTGAGGTTAATTTGTCAAATAATACCGGTGTAGGGAATCAAATAAAAAACGAATCGAGAAGAACTAATTCATCAACGAACATGTCGCAACTTCAACGGGGTGCTGAAATTTGTTTCTCGATATTAATAAAATAACAATAATATAATGTTATATTATTGTAAGAACGGGTTATTTAGTTTATAAAAATACATATCTTTCATTCTTTAGTTCGACTTTTTTTAATTATAAGCCCAGTGTTTGAGCCAGAAATTAGGTAGACGGTACGCAGGCCCTGACAGCGTCTCACTTGCTCACATACATGAAATGAAAGTCTTCAGACTGTTGAGATATCAACCTAATTCAGCTCTTCAAATGAACGTAGTTATGGCACAGTAGTGTAGTGTAATAAATATATGCCTTACGTTTTCCAGTCGTATACTGATTTGTAAAGCTGAAAAAATATTTAAAATTATAATAAGTAAAATAGTAAAAAACACGATGTGAAAATTGAGATTTTCTTTTTTTTTAATTTCCGTTTATTAAAGACGCTATTTAACATCAACATAATTTTGAATGTTTTAAATGTATTTGTTTAAATTATGTTAATATCACCCCAAAAGACTTTGACACGGAAAGTTTAAATTACCAATTCAAAAACCGTTTCCAAGGAACAAGGAAGTTTCAGTCATTACTCAGAATCAAGTAAGTATTTAGTTGTTTTTAATTATTTATTTTTGTGTAATAAACAATGGAAACAACAATGGAAACAATCCAGAACAGAAGAAGCTTGAAATTGTGATCATTGGTAATGTTAATGATAAATATGACAGTTTCATTTTATTCTGGTCTTATGCTCATAAAATTATTTAATTTGAACATTTTGAACTCATTAGGGATTTTTTGTAACTGGTAATATATTATTGTAATTTATAAATAATGTAAATATGTATTGTAAATAATATTAGAAAATACTATTTTAAAAATTAATAAAAATATTTTATATTTAGCAAAACATTTAATAAACTTGAATACTTGAATCGAAAATTTAATTGAAAATTAACATTAATTTAAAGCGATTAGAAATACTACTAAAATATGAAACTCAATATTTTAAAATAATTTATTTATATTATATTATACAAAAGCATGTATTTAGTACTATATTATACAAACAATTGATTAAAATTCACAGTATATTACTTGAAACGAAGCAAAGTGCATGAAAGTCAGCAAATATATACATGCGTTCAGCGAGCAGCACAGTGCGGCGCAAAGCTGAGCTAACGAAATAATCTTTAAAGGTGAAACATTTGACTTAGAAATAAACAAGCTTACGTTTTAAGCGTGTTAGCAAACTATCGAACCACATGCATTTTCTCTTGTATCCGAAAATACAATAGTATAAAGATTTAATTGAATTGTACAAGTTCGCCACTATTGTTTTCATTCATTATTTATATTATAGAGAGGGCGTGTGTCTTGATAGCATTTTAATATCCACCATTTGTGTTATAAATATCGTCTCACCAAATTCTTTAATGGTTGAGTAATTCATGTGAATCTGTCACAATCACAAACCACTTTAAATACTTAAGCAAGATTCATGAATTTACTTCTCTTGAACATCTTGTTTGTAGATTGTAAGCCCGGAAATCCATATAATATATGTGTCTTCCCTCAATATTCCTCTATGCATACGGGAATTAGTTCGGAAATGTATTTTTTTTACATATTATACCTTAGCTAGTAACTTTGTCCTTTTGGAAGGTGACCGTGCTAAAAGTATTCGTACTGTAAATAGATGCTCCGTCTATTATTTTAAGAACTATTTAAATGAATATATATTTTTAATTCTATTATGATAAGAGTTTAAGTCATTATTTCAAATTTAAATCTATTTACTCATTAAATACTTCAAAAGCTATTGAGAGCAATGAAAATTATAGTTTCTGTTTGAATTGAAAAATATAATACAACTGGTTAGTGGTTTTATTAATCGTATTGTACTGTATAGTACAATACGATACAATTAATAAACCAAACAGTATTTATAATAATCTCCGTGTATAATAAAGGTATTATATTTTTCAATAATAATATTTTGCTATGAAAAAGTTTATATAAAACTAGCTTTCCGCTCGCGGCTTTTATTTGTAGCTTTCTATAAAAACATGTATCGTAAGGTGTCGGTGGACCCCAGACACAACCCCTAAACGGACAACGTCATCAATTTCAATATACACGGCTACTATGACTATTATGTATATAATAACTAAAGACTTACCTAACTTCAACGGTATAGAACTTTCAGATAAAATTCATTCACCCTTTTCACTGCCTTCGAGATGAAATATCCAAAAATCCTCTCTTACTGCTCCCCGACACTCTTTCAGGAACACACATGCCAAATTTCAGATTCATGCGTTCAGTAGCTTCGGTTTTATATATAAAGATAAACGATATTTTTAAATGGGTTATGATTGAGAATAGTTATAATGACCTTTTAATATCTGTCCGTTCCTTTTGAAATATAAACACAGATATTAAATCACAGTGTATCCACTAAAAATACGAATATAATGTATAAGATATTTGAAACCCTTTTTTTTTTGTTTTTTATAGCGTACATTTCATGTGTAATAAGTTGACATTTAAGTAAATAAATGTACTTAAATGTCAATTCCTGAGACGTAGTTCATATTCTACGTGACTTCATATTTTATTTTTCTATTTCAGTGAACCGAATATGTGTAAAACTCATAATTCATAGTGAAATAGAAATGTATATTTATTAATGTATGAATGAAGACTATATTTCTGAAAATGTTAAGGTATTTTTATAAGTTAAAATTTATATCTGTATTTTACATATTAGCTTATGTTAAAATTAAAATCTTTTTATATTTGAATACAACCTTACAAGTTTACCTTCTGAGGTTGTATTCAAATATAAAAAAATGGAATGGAAGAATGGAAATGGAATGGAAGAATGGGAATGAGTTACCCTTAATTTAACCCTTAATTTAATTTTCAAGATTTATTAACTTGTGTGTGTGTGTTTTTTTATCTCAATAAAACTACCATATCTTAATGCATCCGTTTCATCTATCAGAGTAGAATGTTTGCTCAAATTAAAATTCTTCTATCTCGTCGTTGGTTAAAAAAATATGGAATGTATCTTTTATTTCTATATAACAAAACATAACATTTATGTACCACCGATTATTTAGTAATGTTATGTTTATTACGATGACGTAATATAACATCATCTACGACGTCATAGATTAATATCCGGTTCGATGCGGTATTTACACCACATCTGATGAACGGTACACAAATATTTACTATATATTAAATATTCATGTTTACGTCCAGGTAAAGATTGTACAGAAACTTGCGGTTCTTGCAATAGCCATATTGTACAAGGAATTTCGTGAAGTCTATAATACACGTAGACATTGCCTACTTTGAAGTGGGTTGACAGCACGACTGTAAAAAAAAATCCCGAATTCGCAGAACTTAACTAAGCAGAACTGAATTAGGCATTTTGCTGTTTTCGTTTTTTGTAACGTCAGTGATAATTTAAATGAGTTCTGTAGGGAAGATTTATTCTTAGTTTTATATTTTAATAAAGTTAATCAAATTCTACATTGTACCATAAACAAATTCACTCTACAATATTCTAAAGAATCAAGTAAAACAAAAGAAAAAATACACGATACAAATATGTAATGCCTTTTGAAACTAACACAAATCAAAAAAGTGTCTAAAGTTATGTAAATTAATTTTATTAGGGAATCAAGTTCAATAATACTGCGTTACTTATATATTAAGATATTTTGAATATATTTTTTTAAATCTCTTTAAGCGACCCTAAGCTCTAAGCTATTAGGAAATTGAGAGTAACCTATTTGAATATGGTGTAACATGGGTTAGAGGTACCAATGTCACCTTTGACTTCAATCGATCTTTCGGTTTCAAACTTTCTTTGAAATATATTTTTTCTAAGATAAGAAAAAATATAATAATTCCGCTTTGTTATGCTAAAACATATAGCTGAAACCAACAAATCTTAAAAGAAATTATATGATATGGAAGCCATTAACCCTCTTTGAACTGTTTCCATAAAGACGTATTTTGTTTAAATAAACATATTAATATAAATATTACATTAGGAATTAATAACGTTTTCCCGAGAAATTAATTTATACTCCTCAGCCATGACTGCAAATATCTCAGTACATTAAATACAACTGATAGCTTAAAAAATTCACTCGACTTTTAATTCTCATTATAAAAAGCAATAATGTATATTTGTTTACCATATTAGTAATAATTAATAAAATAATAATTATTTTTAATGAGAAATGAAAATTATAATGAAAGAACTGAAATAATATATTTTTCTGTCTTTTGGTAAAAAATTCATTTCTTCTTTCGTTTTACATATTTTACTCGTTATTGTCACAAAGAAACGAGAGAAAGACACGTGCGCCAAAAAAGTAAAATTAAGTCGCTGTTTCTTCAAATTTCAATAAAAAAAATAGTCCCTGTTAAAATGTATGTTTATTCATAAAGAAAATATATTTAATATTTTTTATGCATTTTAAAATTTATGACAGTCAATAATAAATAGAAATTTAAGATAGTAAGTTTGTCCATATTTTTTTCAAATTATAAACGTAATTTGTAACTTCCAAAGACTTATATTCTAAATCTACATTAATACGCCACTTTTTACTACTAACAAAAAAAATGTATTTGGTGCTGAATGCTGAATGAAATCAATTAATTGATTATATTTTGACTTTTAATAAAAACAGACATTTTTTCAAAAACTATTTTTTCAAAAGATCTTAAAAAATAGATAATTATTTGTAACAAACGACCTAAAATCAGATGATTATCTAGAATGTTAATTGTTCATTCGTAATGGATGAAAGACTCATTCTCATATGGAACAAGCGGTGACTTCTCTTCGTAATGAACAGAGTGGTTTAATCAAGTGGAGTGCGTCCGGAAGATCAGACATTTAAGAACACTTAAATGTCTCATCTTATATATATATATATATATATATATATATATATATATATATATATATATATATATATATATATGGAAGATGAGACATCCGTATATTCCGTAATAGTAAAAATATAAATTTGTGTAATAGAAATTTATACTATTTCTTATTTTTTTTTCTAAAATAACTTTTATATATATCCACTCAATATGTATATGCGCATTCAATCCATTATTGTTGCGATTTAGTAAATATTTGTAGACAAATCCATTCAGCTCGTGCCCTGTTTGTAGAATTTTATACGAAGTTGGCTAAAGGGTCGACTTTGTCACAAGGGAGCTGAGCTGAGTTCTCAGAACAAATGAAATGAATGAAACAAAGACAACGTAAATTTAATTTACTGTCCCAAATAGTACTGTGACATATGTTTACATGACAATGTATATTTTATAATTTAAGTAGCGCATGAGTTACTTCCCGTGTTGAAATGAAGTCATTTGCGAAAAGCTTTAGTATTGAGCTAATTTGACTTTTATTGAAAGCATTCGTAAGTATTTTGATAATCTAGATTTGATACGTTACAGAAACGCAATTGGTGTATAAATATAATAAAGGTATGTTTGTACATAAATTATATTAAAAGCGACACTAAAACTACATTAAATAAAAATGAAAACGAGTTTTAAGCATGTCTTAAACCATTTTCCCAGAGCGTGTAAGCGCTTTGAATCGAAGCTATCCCAATGTTGTACTTTCAGTTGAGTATTGCATTTCGTACAGTCCGTTTTTGCTTTGGCAGCACCTAAAAACTGGTACGCACCAGTAGTCCAGTCATTTGGTAGTTTTACCTTTAAAGTTTTCCGGGAGTTGTGAAAATTGGTTAGTATATGGATTTCGGTATGCTCTTTTCGAATTTCAACTTTGCCACCTAGTATTTCCATTGCTCGTGCCCCATATTGAAAAAAATGCGCCCTTTAACAGTTTTCATCTAATATCAAATTTGTTTTAGTTTAATTTTGTACATAAATGTTCTCGTGAAAGTATAATGTCAAAAATAATTTTCTAGAGATTAGAAATTCCCAAATATCAGGTACAAGGATTGTCCAAATAAAATGAATTTATTAGATTAGTCTTTTGCAACGAAGGAATGGGAATAGAATTCGAAACGGCTTCTTCAATTTTATTTATTCTTGGTCTATTATCTTTGTTGTGCGTTAATTTATTGAATTGGAGAAATGATTTGATGAAAGTTCTATAGAGATATCCTACACTGAATTGAGTCTCGCTTGAATTAGCAAAACTACTTCTTATCTTCTACCTCCTACACTGGCGGAAACCAACAGTAAAAAATATACCAACACTTAAACTTTGAAGACACTTAGAAAATAATAGAAATACGATCTGTCTTTTGGGTCAATTTTTGACTATCTTATCTTATGGATCATTAAAAAGAATGCAATATTCTTTAAAATTTACCATTAATCATAGTCCAATAAATTCAGATCAGTACTAGATGACGGCCAGTCTTTATATCTTTTTCTTTGATGAAGTCCGATACGTTCGTTTTTTATCACGCTTGGGTAGGTCGCGCCTTATGACCCGGCGCTGAATGGAGTATTCTCAGTTAAAGAATGTCACGTTGCTAGAATCCTTCACGGGAATTGTATCTTGATACACTTATGCCATGATGGTAATATAACCTTTTGATTTTGGTTAATTTGAATATGTTCCAAAATAACTATCATATTACTCTTTCATAATATAATACATCAGAATTTATGGTTATTGTAGATATATATTAGGATGATATATTCTCAACAAAGTAACAAATAAATTATCATCATGTTAATTTATCTGTTACTTTATTGATAAAAAAGTTACAAAGACTTTTAGTAGATTGGTTTTCACATTAGACTTACACTTGAATTGGTCGCACATATAACATGGGCATTTCTCAACTGGCAGCTTTGGACAGCTAATGAGAATATGAAAATACTATTTATATTACTAATTGTAATATTTTTAGGATTAACAAAAAAATATATATAGATAATTTGGACTTTCAATATTTTTTGAAATATTTTTTATTTCAAACTTTTATGTTAAATAAACAAAATGTCTGTTTTTATCAATAGCTTATTAATTAATTAATTGCCTTAGTGAAAATATAGTTAATTAATTTTCAGCCCAAATACTTTTTTTTTGTTCGTAGTAAAAAGTGGCATATTAATGTAGATTTAGAAAATAAGTCAATATCACATCAAATAACATTAAAATGCGTGTTGTAGATTTGAAGTATAGCCAAAGTCAGTTCTGAAAAAAAAAATAGTATTATAATATAGTAAAAAATATTCTACATGTTGACCGTGGAAATAACCAATAACCATTTATAATTGTATCAAAATTCTTTAAAAACAAATAAGAAAAAAGACTGCAAAATTTCAAACAATAAGTTTAAATTTTGAGTCATGAAAGAAAAGAGCGTATTCCCTCCTAAAAGGCTGACAACGTACGTTGTAGTACTGAGTTGCAGATGTCCATGGGCGACGGACGGGACGGGACGGACGGGACGACATCTTCGTCTTCTCATTTGCCTCCCTATCCCATAAAAAAAGTGTATTATAGGATTTACTTCCACAAAATACAAATTTAAATATATCAGTCAATAACATTTTACGATTCCGAACATTTCACAAAACTTATATAAAACGCTACATTCAAATAATAGCCAGACTATGATTTCCGTTTGTCGGGTAAAAATATTCAGGCGAAATAAATATTATATCCAGGTATTTATTCAAAAGAGTTCTTTAACAAAGGAACATAAGAGAGAATTCACGTCATCTTTTCAATGAAATATTTAGATGATTCATCGCTTTATATTTATTATATGTGATATTTTTTTTGCTGATATCATATTTGATACAGAAGCTATTGAATAGAAAACAACGAAAACATAATATCCTAAACTAATCGTATCATGTATAGTTACTTGTTTTTCTTTTTATACAAAAACTGAATATTCTAATCGATCTGACGATATCGGTGATTATTGTCATTTAAGATATACAACCGTTAAACGCAACACAAAACAAATGTATGAAGTTCTCATATATTTAACTAATCTATTTCCGTAAAAAAACACAAATATATATATATATATATATCTATTTATATATATATATATATATATATATCAATCACCCTTTAGCACGTACTCATGTAATATGTGTGGGAACCCCTTTTCTTTCAAAGCATTTTAAAGAATTTCCGAGACCCGGATCGTTTTTATAGTTTCTCTGAGAGTTCTTAAGAGTAAACTATGTTATTGTAGAATGTATAAAGTGTTTTTCTTTTGAAATATCGTTTTAGTATGTTCTTCCAACAATGTATAATTTATTTATAAAAAATATTTAACAGTAAAAAGCTTCCTTCCATTACTGTTTTATATAAAATTAATTTTCTTATTAACTCTTTAATTTACAACCATGTTACAAGTAATAACCGTTTATTACTTAGTTTATATTTGTAAGAGCAACTGCTTAACATTTTGTATATTATTTATTTTCTGGTTAACGCAAACTAATTCGTATTCAGTAATAATTTACAATCAATTAATGAATGAATGAATTAATCAATTAATGAATATCTAAAAATATAATATTTCCTATAAAAACCTATAAATAAAAACGAACATCAAGCTCCAGGTTTATTATACATGTTTAAAATAAACACTTTTAGGCTCACAGACTCAATCAACGCCACAACTTTGTAAGAAGTGAAATAATCTCTGACTTCAATATGAGATATATCTTTGATCACTGTACCTTGATAACACGTTTCATATTACCAGCTTCATCTTATATTACACCAACGGTTTAATATACTAAATTAATTATTTTATAAATAGCTCCATATTTTTTCTTGGTTCTGGTGGCACCAGTCTTTCACAAATCGAGTTGTTATGTATAGTTGTTATATCTTAAATAAGCTAATGTTTGTATCAACGTGATTTCGATGGAAAATATATTATTAAAACTATTATATAAAGTCTTTTCAAACGGATCAAAGCGCACATAAATCAGACTGGGAAATAAAATGGAAGGGATATCTGTAAATCCAACTGGTTCAGTCAGTGATTGATTCAATCGTTCAACTAGAAGTGAGAATGCTAATTTCAAGTAATTCATTTAAATATTTTTTTAACTATTTGTATGATTTTGTTAAAAATAAGATACGAGCAATTGAAGTTTGTTCTTAAGCTTTTGAATAAAATATAATATATGATATACGATATTTCATTTACAGTAAAAAGTATATATAAATATATGCTTATATATTCTAAATCTGAATCTATTTCATATAAGACGAGAATTAAAGGTTATGACGAGAATTATTAAAATATTTGTTCAAATTAATTAGTTTGCTTAGTTTATTGTAATAGTTCTTGATGATATTAAATTTATTTACATTTACTAAAGCCATAAACATTTAAAATATATATCAACTCAATGTTAGTTGATATTTGTTACATACAGACTGAAAAACACATTAAAAATACTTAATATAACTTACTTTTATGGAAAAATGTTAATGTTACTAGCCTTAATACCTACTTTGTTTTTTATATAACATGGATTTAAAGTTTTTTTTTTTTATGTATCAAACAAAAATAAATGTGAATATACACGAAGATATTTATAATATCAGTGAGTATCATCTAAAACTTGTATTTTTATATTAAAATTTTCGTGAACCATGACTATTATATTTTTATTCACCCGGCTGTATTCACGAAGAAATTAAATCTTGATTTAATTCTTGTTTCTAATTAAATCAAGATTTAATTTCTACGTCATTCTGTTTTAATTTGAAAAATGACGTAGAAATTAAATCTTGTTTCAATTAGAAACAAAAATTAAATCAAGATTTAATTGCTGCGTGAATACAGCCGGGTGAATATAAATATAAAACTGGTATGAAGCGTAAAGACGAAAACTAACATTAAAGGGACTCAGAAACTCATAACCAAAGTATGAAACTAGTTCTCTATGTAACAACAGAACTTGGATTCGCTCTAGTCTGTCGTAAACTGGTTTAGAATATATTATAATCCATGTATAGTATACATTGCTTCTCATATGTTTATTATATGTATGAGATTGCTTTGAAAATAAATTATTGCCATGTTTTAAATTCAATAAATAACAAAATGTCAGAAGTCTGAAGAATTGTAATTTTTAATCTATAGAAATAAGTATATCTGATCTGTTCGTTAGTATTGCGAAAATTTAAAAACGCCTTAACCTAGTGATTGATTGATTGATTTTGTGTATATTAGTTAGCTGCTAGGATAGTTTAGATTTATTATTATTCTTTTAGATAGAAGTTTTATTTTCTTTTGTTGTGTTACAATTTTTCATATACCTACAACTTTGAACTTTCTCTTACATACTTACTAAGTTTGCACCAGATTTTGCAATTGCAATTTTTTTAAATTAGTTCTTCACACCTATAAGCCTGTAATAAAGCATCAATTTGAAAATAGCTTTGTGCTAAAATTCAATTTCTCGACTTACCGAAGAAATTCAAGAAATCCATGACGGAAATTCTCGTGCCTCGAGGAAAATAAAAGTTTTCAAAATAAGAAACTAACTGCAGTGATGTGCTCAGGCGAAATATACGACATCGCTCCTTTATAAGGATTATATTTAAAAATATTTATTCTATGAAATATAGAGTTCTAATAAACCACATTATTTCTCATTTATAAGATTTTTTATCTGTTTGATATCAACCTTATTTTAAGGATATTGATTTTAATATATATGCCTTTTAACACTATTATTTTTGTATTTAAACTACCCAATGATTTTATTATACGTTTTACGAACCATTACTATTTGAATAAACTATTTTTCAGGTCGTAATAGTCAATTTGAATAACATTACTGTGTAAAATGTATCCGATAGAATATATTACAGCCTTTTATTAGATTAGATAAATGATAATTTATTATATTTATTACTGAAAATTAATATATTTACTGCTGAAAAGTAATATCTTTTTCGTTTCGTACATATAATAATTGTATTTTATTAGGTTTTCACGATTATTACATATTTAATTAAAAGTATTATTATTTGATTAAAGGAGTTAATTAAGTTCCCGTATAATTGAATATTGATTTTTATCTTTAAAATGATTGCAGCATTTCTTTTCTATATTTTTCTTTAAAATTATAATAAATCGTTACATGACCTTTTATATTATGTCTTGTAAAGAAAATCTTTTGTTAAAAAGATTATATTTTATATGTTGTAAAAATATAAAAAAACAACAAGACGCAAAATATTACGCACAATCTTTTTTACTATATTGTTATACTTAAAATGAACGATTGAAAATTGTAAGATTGAAAATTGTAAAAATTCTAACTAATCAACAAGTTACTTAATAAAATTAATTATTAAATAAATTCGTAAAATTATATAAACCATTTTTAAATTTTATAAAATCGAAAAAGGAGAGTCTATGAATTTTTTCTCATATATTTTGTAAATGTGCTACTGATGTCATAATTTTAAAAGTTGATCATTTTAAGTTTTTTCAAATATTTAATAAAATTCTACTTCAAAGACTACGTGAAATAGAAATCTAACCTCTTAAAACTTTTATATTATGAAATATTATAATATCATCTAAGATAATAAATAAAAATAAATTAACATAATTTCCATGCTGTAAATAAAATAAATAAATCTAAAAAGTGTCCTAAATATATCAGTCCAAATAATTAACAATGCTGAAAGACGAGCACTTAAGTCATGTGTCCATCAAAAATATAAACAATATATTTTTTTTTTGAAAAATGTTTTTTTATTGCTTGTGTTATTTTTTATTTCAATTCTTGATATCCTTCTTTTTAACTTTTCCAAACATTATAAGTATTTAATTTGTAGCTATAAAGCTATAAGTATTTAATTTTTATCCAAAAAGCTATAAGTATTTAATTTTTAATAATACAATCATACACAAAAGATATATATATAACGTTTTATCACTTTCCATACAAGGACTTGATACGATTAAACATTGCCAGGCGCTTATTGTTTTATTTTACATTACAAGATCTAACTAGATTTCCCTCGCGGTTTTACCCGCATAGAATTCACTCTATGTATATTTGCTTGAGACAGTTAAACTTCAAGCTTGTAGTCTGCCCACATAGTATTAATTAATGAATGTCGGCAACCTCCTAAACTCTGTGAATATCCACGGGCCAGGACCACTAATTTGCACTAAATCTCATTTTGTAATAAAATATTTATTTTATGGTTTTGTATTCAACATATAACAAACTTTTTTAAATTGAAGTGTCGTCCAAAAGTGAAAAACAAATAAATAGTACAAACCTAATTTAGAAAGTTTTGTACCAATAATTAATTGTTAGTAAATGGTACTGTTATCGACTATTCGGTGATTTCATTCAGTATCAGTTTAGGAAAGCTTACATTGCATTAATTTAATCGTTAACACATCGAAGGGTCTTTTTTAGATTTCTTTTTCTTAAAAAATTAGTACATCGTCAGCATTAACAAACCTTAATGGCGTATTAAAA
This sequence comes from Dircenna loreta, assembly GCA_963555665.1. Taxonomy (NCBI): domain Eukaryota; kingdom Metazoa; phylum Arthropoda; class Insecta; order Lepidoptera; family Nymphalidae; genus Dircenna; species Dircenna loreta. The sequence goes on along the minus strand of OY743097.1, from coordinate 13,186,667 downwards.
ATCCACTTAAGAAATATAACTTGACATTTTAAAATATCATTTGTAACATTTACACACAAAGTAGGATAAAAAAAATAATTTTAATTACGGCAATTGACCGTTCTAAAATGCTTCGTCTTTGTCCAAAATCGAAACGGTTGTTTGAGAGTGAGATAGAACTATACGAATGATTCATACAATTGCAAAAATTTTTGAACGTACTCTATCTGTTAATATTAATAATTAGTTAATTCATCGGTTAAGGATATTTTTAATAAAATTGCAATCAATTTTAGTAACCAGGGAACATTTCTATAAATACTACTTTGTGTAACATCTACAATTAGCTGCAGAAAGAGTCTTTTTAAGTGAAATGGCCTATAAAGACTTGCCCATAAAGTGTCTAAGCGTAAAAAACGTATAAAATGGAACCGACTCAGGCAAGTCCGGTCAGGCTCTTAAAAGCGTCATAGCAATAAGGTTGATTGATATTGTAAAAAAATAAGTACATTTATAGATTTGAGGTTTTCTATATATGTATAATTTATTCACATTGTAAATTATAAATAATTACATTATTAAGTAATGAATATATGTTTCCTTCGCTTTGTTTTTTTCTAGTATATAACGTATTTTTAAATAAACAATCGTTTAAAACTTAAATGTGATAAAACAATGTAAATTATTTTATACACTAATTTGTATTTATTTATCTTGCTATTATTTTTGGCAGGTTTTTCTTAAACTAATATTACTATAAATATAATTAATAATAAACAATAATAACTAATACAGGTTCCTACTTTGTCTTAAACTAATATTGTTATATCGAAATCCTGGTCTAAGCAATTTAGTTCTCGCTTTGTGCTCTGAACTAACAACAATATACTGTCTAATATGCATGCAGTTAACAAGCAATAATAATGAAAAACTTAAATTCTTAAAAGAAAAAAATAAGAAATTATAGGCATCAGGCCATGATAAATTTGTCTAAACTTCTGGCCACTCTTTAAATAAAAATCAAATGGCTTCTTGTTTTCTTTGGTCTATTTAAAAATAACTTAGTGTTATTAAAGTTTTTTCCTCCTTAAGTTAACGAAGTTTCCAATTTTATAATATCTATTTATTCGATGCGTTCAAATACTTAATAGCAGTTGTGATTGACACCGTTAATGGCGTTTTCTTTTACTGCGAATACGAAAATTCTCTGTCAGTCTGGTTATATCTGATTTCATTTCATTTAATTCATTCATTTCATTTCATTTCATTTCATTTTATTCATTTCATATCATGAATCAAATTACAAAGTACCAGCATCAAATAACAAATAGTATTTAAAATAAATTTTAATATTAGATTTCAAGTAGCTGTATATTTAACATACTTAAATAACAACAGCGCAAAATGATATTCCATTTGAACATTGTAAGAAATATCATATTAAACACAATTTAACTTAAAAAATATATTTTTTATTTTAGCTTTTGTTTCTTATAAAATAAAAATCAAATCTCCGTACCTACATTTATTATCTACGCTTTACAAGAAATGAAAAATAAGTTTGACCAGATTGTTTGTTAGAATTTATCTTCGTATACTTTAATGAAGTGCTAAAAGAAAATACTTCATTTTCAGTGGCTTTTAAGTGACTTTTGAAAGCAATCACCTGGACTGAGTTTTCTAAATTGCAGTTTATGGAACTACTTTTACAATTTACAACTTTCAAATGAAATTACACGCTTCCGCTGTTATTTTTAAAAGATTTTGAAATGCCTTTTAAAGACTATCAAATATAAATTTATCTGTATCATATTAGTTTGATAACAATTGTATTATAAATTCGACATAATGAACTAAAAAATATTATCATAAATGAATTTCTCCATTCTGAACAACTTATATCTAGACTTATTTTGGTTATACTTATGGGGATGATATGGTTACTAAGGAAAAAAAGTCTTATAAAAATGTTGAAAAATATGGAAGGAATATATTCAAATTATTCATAAATTAGATTTATGTTGAATGCCTAGTCTTTATGGGCTCTCATAGGCACCACAGATAATATTTTTGTCGCGCGTGGTCTAGACTAGCAATTGAACTAACGGCGCTTGTACCATTTTTGTGACGTCATCTTTTTGACCACCATTTACTTAAAAATTTGGTATTGAAGTATCTCAGAAGTCCCTCTTCTTAGTCATATTTCATTGTAATGGGATGTTTTTTAAACCAGTATTATGTAGCATATATAGCCAAGCTTACCATTCAAACATAAAGTAATCAATTTTCACAGCAATGTCGCACGATAAAAATCTATAAATTATTATTATTTTAAATTTCATATCAATATATATCTCGAAAATGTATCTGAAGCCACCAACGGTAGAGAATAAACTGTAGAGTTTCTAGCTGGATGAAGCCAATTAACTGCAGCTGATACAGGCTCGCACAACCGCGGTAGAAGCTTCTCACGGAAGATCAAAAACGTTCAAACATAAAAACGATCAAAATAATAAGCTTCTTGCATTATAACTCCGTGTAGTGAAAAGACGGACACAAACACGCATACATTTTTTTTTATTTTGTTTATGGTGTATGGCTGTTTACTTTTACATATAAATTATGTGGAATTGTGCAATAACGATGATATGCGATTTAAAAGATACAAAAATCTATACATTTTAATATAAGTCTTATATTGATAAAATTATAAGCAAAAATATTTATCAACTACTAATATTAAATTAATATTTGACTTCACAGGCTAGTTAGTATTTAGAACATCAAATGTTCTAAAAGAAAAGAGTAGGCACACTGGGCAATCTATTGGTATACGTGAACAAAAGCTAAGAAAAGAGTAGACACACTGGGCAATCTATTGGTATACGTGAACAAAAGCTAAGAAAAGAGTAGACACACTGGGCAATCTATTGGTATACGTGAACAAAAGCTAAGAAAAGAGTAGACACACTGGGCAATCTATTGGTATACGTGAACAAAAGCTAAGAAAAGAGTAGACACACTGGGCAATCTATTGGTATACGTGAACAAAAGCTAGTATTCTTCCAATGCTCTAGATTAAACGATGATCAGTACTGAAACATTTTTTTTTCACCGTTTAAGACTAATAATAGGTCCTACGTACGGTTTCATTTATAGTCACAAATAAGTTATCGTCCAGAAATAAATTATGGGCTAATTGAGATGTATTGGGTAAAAATTAGGGACAGTTTGTTTTCTTATTATTTAACAAAAGATTACTTAACGACAAGTTAGTAAACTAACATAAAATTATATAGATATTTCGCACGATGAACAGAAAAAGACAAGTCACGAGCTATTTTAGGAATGACAATTAATAAATTCATGATATTAAATAAAGTTAATCTTTAATATTATTAGAAATTATATTTCTTAATACAAAATATAAATTAAAATAAGATAAGACATTCTGCTTTAAAAGACAATGTTAATTTATAACAATTCTACCTATATTTTACTCATTGAAAAGGGTCTAAATTACCTTTGACTATCAGACTGAATTAATTTTAACTGAATATTATCATTTCAGTTGGAAATATATTTTTGATTCAATCCATCCATCCAGCGAATTATAGCAAACTTCTGACTTGATTAACTCTACTTTGATTTGCTCTTAATAAATTGTAAGGGTAATATTAATTTTGATATTTATATTTTAATTTAAAATAAATATAGATTGAAAAATTAACAATCTGTGTAATCAACTCAGAATCATTATTCAAACTAACCGTGTCTTACATCGACACATATGCAAAAACAAAATATCTTGAATATTTATTAGGATATAATATTCACATATTTAACTCTGCTTTAAAGATTTCAATTTAATAAATTCCAAACTGAATTTAAGTAATGGACGTGAAATTGAAGTTATCGAATCTGCGAAGACGAACTACTTTCAAAACTTTTTCAATATCTAGCTTAAAGTATTCCAATATCATTTTCTAGATTCAAACCTCTCTGAATAAAATGGTACTAGGAAACTAAGGTAAATCTGGATTTACCTTCGTTTTTATATATAAAATAAATGTTTTATTTTTAAAATTTATGGTGTGTGTGTGTGTGTGTTTCTAAATACAATTATCAAGGGTGCAGTCGTTGTCCCTGACTCTAGTTTTCTTTAATATAATACGTAACACCCTGTATATATTATTCAAAATGAAAATTTCCCCTGATGTGCCTCTGCCGATTTTGAAGTCACATACTTGAGTTTAAAAGAAAAATTGCCCTTGTTGTTCCAATTGTGTTTTTCTCAATCGGAACGCAGTTACATATATAGTTTAAAAAAATAAATTAAAAGTAGCTAAAAGGCAATACTAGAAACTTTAGTTAATAAAATATGTATGATATAATTTTAGTTAGTTTAACTAAAAGCAGTGGCGTAGCTATTCAAAATGAAAGTCTATTAACAAAAATTAAAAATATCGTTTCTACAGTTAACCACTTGGGGTTACACTAAAATATATAAACATTTTTAATATTTTGATATAGGGGAGGAGCCAAATTTTAATGCCGTGCTTTAACGGGCATGGAAAATATAGCACGTCACGTGAATGCTTTATAAAAAAAATAATGAAAGAACGGCAAATGTTAACTCCTCAGAGCAATGCCGTCGTCTAAAACGGCAGGCGAGCGGTAGAAGTGAAATCGCCGACAAAAATCTTAGCAGTTCAAATATTTTATCTTATATTATTTGATTTTATAATATATTCTCTATAGTAAATGACATCCTGAAGAATTGACATTATAACTTGACTTCAGTTTTTATTTCTTACATGCAGAATGAGAAAAACACATTTATGTATCACTTTTATGGGTTGTTTTTATAGAAAAAGTTTAATAAATTAACTCTGATCAAAACATTTTGTTTTTCAATCGCCATGGCTGTTATAACCTTGAAGTTCAATTAAGTTTATTTCTTAAATAGTTTAATAGTAGATATTATATAGATGATATAAGTTAGTAATCATATTTCTTTAATTCTATCTAATATTTTTTAAGGTACTTATGTGAAGATAATATAATTTATAAGTGACTTTTTAACGCTTTAGTCTTTCAGCTCATTAAATAAATTTTCAAAATGTCCGCAGCGGTTGTAGGACGGTATTAAATTTTGTGAGATGATTTATACGAATCTTATTTAAAAATGTATATTTTAAATAGTAGCAGAGGTTTAGACCAAGTTCTTACTAAATATCTCCAAAAACCGAAATATTCAGAGATAACTTAAAAGTATCAATCACGGCAATATTTATGGTTCTGACGCTAATATCTCATACACACTATATGTTATTCAAGTACATACACCACAAAGCTTAAAACTAATTGTATTTATTATAAAACATGGGAATTATTTAGTAAATATCTAACAATATCACAGAGTAACATCTTGAACTTTTATTTAGTGTAAAAACGTAAATAAAAGCATTCAGAATCCCCTAGTGTACCACTTATAATCCCCTAGTGTACCACTTATAATCCTCTAGTGTACCACTTATAATCCCCTAGCGTACCAATAAAAAAATCGGTGTCATTATCGTTAATCTATTGCCATGTACTAATTAAAATAATCAAAAATATCGTTATTAAGTCTGAATAATTGTAATATTTAATAAGGACATAAAAATAATCATTACTACTAATAGTTACATTACATAATTGAATTTTTATATCAAATATTCGTTTTTTGTTACAGTTTGTATGTAATTTTAAGCATCGTGCTGAGATTTGTTGTCGTTATTCTGGCCATACTTCCACTCTTCATTTATAGCCTTTCAGTCCTATTTTATAGGATATAAGCTTGATATAGCTTTACAGATTTTGATACGCATTGGTATTTTTTTTTTTGTTTTCATAAAAGCCTTTTATTTACTTTACACTATTACTATAATATATAACCATAAGACGCACAATGTCGTAAAAACCTTTCACTGCGACCTTCATCTTAATCGGAATATTATTTTAGAATATCAGACTCGTAGTCGTTTTATTCTTATATATTTTATGATGATTTTTAAATTTATTTGTTAACATATATCGAGAATTTTTATATATAATTTAATATACCTATATTTTTTGTATTTTATATATATGGAATTAGTTATAACAGATGTGATACCGTGACAAAATAAATATTCTTCGATAAAATATGTTTGTACAGAATCATTCGTAAAAATGATTCCTGTATGATATTTCGAACCCAAAGCTACTAGGAACTTCGAATGTAACGTGATTCGAAATCTTATTGTAGGAATAAATATGGGAGTAATTTCTATTTCCGTGTAATTCTCATTCGTAAATTCAAACTCCTATTCAAAGGAGTACCTATATTTTATTACCTCCGGAATCGGATTATTTTTTATAGGGGTTTTAAAAATTTTGTTTTCATATAAAACGACAACTTCACAGGAAGGAATTAATTTATAGTAATATTTTCTTTTTTTTTTTTACACTTAAACTAAGTTGACGCTTGACTACATTCCACCTGATGGGAAGTGGAAATGTAGTCCGTAGGTGGTAAAGCGCATCAACTTAGTAAGAACCTATTCACTCTTGCCTTGAAGACACCCACATTGTACTTGGACGGAAATACCGACGCAGGCAAGCTGTTCCACTGCTTCGCTGTCCGATTTAAAAAAGATGAAGCGTAGCGCTTCGTTCGGATATGCGGCGCGTCTACTACAAAAGGATGGATGCTCGCCGTGCGTCGGAACATCCGGTGATGGAAGGGGGATGGGGGAATTAGTTCATGTAATTCCTTCGCACACTCACAAAATGTATCCTATAGAATACTGAGAGGCTAGCAACTCTACGTCTATGTTCGAGGCTATGAAGATTGGCTTCCATCAATTCAGGGTCGCCAATTAGCCTTTTTGCACGCCTCTCAATTGTGTCCAGAGTAGCAAGATGACATTTTGCGGCACCAGCCATTAAATGGCCACAGTACTCCACACACGACCGGATCTGTGCTTTATATAATGTAAGAAGTTGTCCCGGTATGAAGTACTGCCGGACCTTTGCAAGGACGCCAAGCTTGCTGGCGGCTACTCTTGCTCTAGACTCAATGAACCGACCAAAGTTGAGGTTCGAGGAAATCTCTATCCCTAGCAACTGAAGTCGGTCACTGTATTCCAAAGATACATTCCGGAAAGTAGGAGCCAAGGTGAAAGGGCTCCTTTTAGCAGTAAATAAACACGTCTGCGTTTTGGTGGCGTTGAATTTAACAAGGTTGGCATTGCCCCATAGGGAGACTGCCTCTAGCTTGTCATTCAAACGCTGCACCATGGCTTCTCTTTCAGCCTGTACTTGATCTCTACTGGCCCGAGTACTCGGCAGGTATCTTTCCACCACTGTGCTGTCGTCTGCATACCCATAGATACCGGGTTTGAGCAGATCGTTAATATGCAGCAGGAAGAGAGTTGCAGAAAGAACGGACCCCTGAGGAACTCCGGTATTTATTGTTAAGGGCTCCGATGAGCACCCGTCAACAACCACTCGGATAGTTCTTAGATTCAGGAAGTCCGTTACCCAGCCGATCAGACCAGGAGATATACCGTACGCTGAAAGCTTGCTTAAAAGGCCCGCATGCCAGACCCTGTCAAATGCCTTCGAGACGTCTAGAGAGACGGCGACCGCTTCTCCATTCTTCTCCAAGGCCTCGCCTAAAATGTGTGTAGCATAAACTAGAAGGTCCCCAGTGGACCTATTTCGGCGAAACCCGTACTGTCGGTCACTGAGGAGATCGTTACCTTCTAGGTATTCTAAGAGGCGCGAGTTCAATACACGCTCCATAATCTTGCAGAGTATGGAGGTGATTGAAATCGGTCTGTAATTGGCAGGATCGGCACGGCTACCTTTTTTGGGCACTGGCTGCACGTTAGCAAGCTTCCAGGATTTCGGCACTATTCCAGTCCTGAAAGAGAGGCGATATAGACGTGTTAATACAGGAGACAACTCAGCTGCACATGTTTTGAGCAGAATGGCTGGTATACCATCCGGACCACTGGCTTTATTCACATCTAGACGACACAATGCTTTCCATACCTCTTTGTTAGTGATGCGGATTGCAGGCATAGAAATTCCGCAGTGGAGAAGATGTGCTAGGGTAGCATTGCCAGTGTCTAGATGAGAATTATTAGCGAAAAGAGAGGCAAATAAATTTGCTTTCTCTTTCGCTCCATGAGCCAGAGATCAATCTGGTTTCAGCAGAGGTGGCAGTGAGGTTCGGCAGAAATTCGACTCGATCGCTTTAGCAAGGGACCAGAAAGCTCTACTGCCTGATGGCAGGACTGAAAGCTTTTCGCCAACCTTAGCGATACGACCGAGACGAACCCTACGTAATGCCTTTTTATAGGACTTAGCAGCTTGGTTAAAGGCTCTCTTCTTGGAACTCACATCCGGAGCTTTGCGGTTTCGAGCATCAACCCAAGTAACATATGCCAAATGTTTTTGCTTTTCAGCACGTCCACATTCGGCATTGAACCATGGGCGAGCTTTGCCACCGATAGGTACATCAGCAAAAGGAATGAAATAGTCCATTGCCTGATGTACCACATCAGTTATAGCATCCGCGCAACTCGACGGATCCTCAGAAGAGAAGCAAACCTGCCGCCAAGGATAAGATGCAAAGAAGTGCCGCATCTCATCCCAATCTGCTGACTTGTATTTCCAAATTCGCCTAACACCATGGAAGTCTAAGTCCGGCTGGGAATAAGTTAATACAGATTTCACCAGACAGTGATCGGAGGTTCCCAAGGGGGAGGAAACCTCTACACGATACCTGTCTGGATCAGTTGTCAGCAGAAGGTCCAGGCAGTTGGCTGTATGTGACTCCACATCAGGCACCCTTGTCGCTTGCATCACCAGCTGAAAGAGGTCCAAGGACAACGCAAAGTTCCGCGCCTCTCTTCCAGCGTGGTCTGTCCTCTGGTATGGGAACAGCCAGTCCTGATGACAGGCATTAAAGTCCCCCAGAAAGACGAGCTGCGCAGAAGGGTACCGATGCAGAGCCATATCAGCAGCCTCACTGAGATACTCAAATAATCTGGTTGTCTCCTGATCACCGCTGTGCGAACGGTAAACACAGGAATACAGGATTTTTTCGTTTCCTGTGTCTACCAAAACCCATAGGGAAGAAAAAGTGGGGTCTTCAAGGTGACGAAGGCGCTGGATACAGAGGTCGTTCCGCGTGTACACACAAACCCCGGCACGTGAGCGGAAATTGTGCTCTAACGTGTACCCAGGGTAAGCAAGGTACGCAGTGCTCAAAGGACATTGTATCTGCGTCTCCGTCAGAAAGAGTAAGTGCGGCTGCTCTGTCTCTAGATGGTGATGGACAGCTTCGAGATTTGAGTACAATCCTCGAATATTAGCGAGGTGCACTAGGAGTGAGGAGGAGTGCAACCGCTGAGTAACCTTACTTTTCTTTTTCTTACTTTTCATAAAAAATTTAAATGGAGTGAATAGGATAGGAAATGGCAGTTGAACGAGGCGCTACGTATCGAACCCGACGTCGAAATTGATGTTGCTGTGCCAACGGGAGGCTAGTCTGGAGACTGCGGGGACGCCTGAACCCCCCCAGGGATCGCCATCGGGCCTCCTCATCTGGTCGCCAACCAGCACGATGGAGCCACCCTGGGATTTTTCGCAGCTGGCGGGGCAGCCTTTCATGGGGAGCTAACCCACTACTTGGGCCCCCAACTATCTGCGGGCGGCCAGCGGAAAGCCGTCGCTTCGGATCCCGCTACCCTCCTCGACTCGAGGCACCCGACACAACAAACACTAACTCGACGACAAAACGGTTCACCAACGCAACGCAGCTGTTCAGACCCATTTCCCATATACGGCTTCATCGAGCAACGTAACGGAACACGACAGAGTCGCTTTGCGGTGCGGCTTTGCCCGATGGGTGGTAACCTTGCCGGCGACCTGATGTTATGGCCTACCACCGAGAAATATGTTTGGTTTTTGTGATTCCATTGTATATGTAATGCTCAGTGGACGGAAAAAACGCCAACATCGCGTTCTGGCTGTCTTCAAATGCGTAGAACGCGTTTTGGCTGCTTTTGAACGCTCGCGACGCGTTCTGGTAATTGTCAAACGGCCGGAACGCGTTAAGCTCTCAAAACGCGTTCTTAATGTTTGAGTCATATTAAGTCCCACTCTCTACCTGCGTACAATAAAAATCATTTTGTGCTTATAAAACAAATGAATTTAGATTATTTTTGCACGCGTTTAACTTCTTGTGGAGTACGGAATAAACTTAAATTTATGATCTTTTGGTTAGTTATTAATTATTATTCTTCAGTTCTTGGAAGTACTTTACACTACATATAAACTTATATTGCAGTGCATATAAAATATGATTGAATGAAATGTTATTAATAATCTTTTGTTATTTTGAGATTTTGTCAATTTTGAGCAATAGAGGCTTACCGTTATTGGCAATAGTTATAAATTTTAGGTACTAGAAATGAACAACTTTTCTTTTTTAATAATTACAATAGAACATTTCACTGGGTACGTAATAAAGAGCCTTTACTTTTGTGACCCTCCGTAATTAGTACGATCTTTTCAGTGAATTCAGAACAATGCACGTACCGATGATTACATACAAACTTCTATTTCAATTGTTTCCAAAATGATACAACGATAGAGGCCTACCGTTATTGGCAATAGTTATAAATTTTAAGTACTAGAATATGGAATATGTATATAATTTTATTGTACGCACGTAGAGAGTGGCACATAAATACGACTCAAACATTAAGAACGCGTTCTGAGCGCTTGACAATTACCAGAACGGGTGGCGAGCGTTTAAAAGCAGCCAAAACGCGTTCTGCTCATTTGAAGATTTTTATCTGCACCTCTCCGCACCCCAAGCGATATTACATTATACATTATACCCCAAGCACAATATAAAGGCTTAAAGCTTTAATTATATTAGGCATTATAATCTCAGCCAGGTCTTACGGTTTTCCGTTATATTTAAAGCAGAAAACGACCCAATCTTGAAACTTAAACTCTTAAAACTCGACAATGACAGCTATTAGCTTACAAAATTATAATGCCACTAAGCTGATGAAGCGCTGCTGGACTGGAATCGATCGAAAGACCAGACTTTGGACTTTGGACTTTGGCCTACAAGTGGAAGAGAGCCCTGTCTGTTTTGTAGATCAAAATACAACAATTTCGTTTGTATTCGACTAAAAGACAAATTGATATATTTTTTGAAAAAATTTAATCCGCCGGTCTTGGTTTAATTTTTAATGGAAAAATTAAGTTCTAAAGAAGTATAATTAATGATCAAACTTCCAATTACATGCTCGAGTATCTTTTCTCGTCGTTCTTTAAATTTCATTAAGAAGTTTTTTGTCAATACATTTTTTATACAAGCTCTGTAGAAATATTTATTTAAAAAAATGTTATACATTTATCTAGTTTTTATTAATAATATTTTAAAAGCATTTTATATTATAATATGAAAATATATTTTTATGGTCCATCATTAAATTATATCTAAATATCCACATGGCAATACTATTACTAAAAAAAGTTTATATGTTTATGGTTTTTTTGGATTAAATCAGATCCTAAGAGAACAAATCAAATGAAAAAATGGAAACCTGAAAGAAACTAAAATCAGTATAGTGGTTATACTATTAACTTGTTATAATTCTTTTTTTAGTAAGTTTTTAACAAGAAGCAAAATACTTCACAAATATTATTTCTCAAACCTATTACTTGAAACTAAAATTACGAGGGTTCCAAACGCGCGCTGTTTTACTATTTAATAATAAGATTTCATAGACTATGGTTATTTTTATCTACGTTAAAATTTACAGTAAACATATCATTATTCATTTATTATTAATTTACTCTTTATTAATGAACAAACAGTAAATGCCAGCGACTTCATCAAGTAATTTTAATATAATTATTTAATGTACAGGCTAACTTTACTTTATTATTACATATTAAAATTGATTCTTGATGTAGCACCAAATTTAATAAATTTAACTTAAAAAAAATCAATTCAATTCCTTTGTCAATTAATTTTAATTATAATTAACGTTCCCGATATACTGAGACGAATTTTAATAAGTGTTCAAAGTAAAAGCAATGAATTACTTAATAGTTAATTTTGATTTGATTTGATTTGATTGAACGTTAACTAAAACGAACGTTTTCTAAAAAAATAAATTTTGTTGTGTCTAAAAAATTATATCATTCACTGTAAGTAGATATTATTAAAAACGTCATATATTCTTATTTGATAAATAATATTGAAGAAGTAATCACTTTTACCGGTTTCTATTATTCGTTTATAAAAACTTACCGACTGAAAATTCACTATTAATAATTTAAGGTTAAAATTACAATATAATTAAAATTATAATAAATAATATAATTTGAAGCTTATACAACCAGTTTCAATAAGTTTTTTGTATATTTTATTATTAAACTTAATAACTTTAATAAAATATAATACAAGAATATAACTGTATTAGAATATATATATAGCGCAATGTTAAATACGTTGCAACAAGAAATCGTCAAGTAAGTCCTTACTTTAAAATAATTTAAATAATTTTATTTAAATTATTTAACTGGTAATCGGACACATCTCCGTAGTAAGAATGTTTGATTAATATCAAAACAATACAATATAATAAAAATCAAAACAATTTTCCAAACAAAAACAAAATCTGTAAGCTATGAATATTAAATTCAAAACTTAGTTATTTATGTTTGCAGTGAAGTGTATATTTTTGTTGTTACAGTAAATTCTGTTTCCTATTTAAAATATTTAATTTATTAAAATATACGCTCAAGAGTCCTGCTAATTATAATTTTTTACAAAATACATGTCTTAGCTCTCATAAATAGTAGTCTCATACAAAATAGTCTTCTGTGTACATTTATTTATGTAATCGAGATATGATTCTATTTTTCTACAGTTGTCTTTAAAACAGCTTATTCTCAAATATAATTATTCAAATGGTATTTCAAATAAAACCAAAGTAATTGAAATATATATATATATCTGTTAGACAGATTTACGTTTGGTTGTCACATGAAACGAAAGCCCTAAGGGAGAAACTAGACCAGTGCCAGAGTCACCCAGTTACGGATTATTTAATAACGCGATCCCGATCCGCAACATTATTTATTTATTATTTTAAGCGTAATTTAAATAACTATGCAATATCACCACTATATTAATTAAATCGGCAGTATAATTAAAAAAATATATATTTTTAATAAATGGTTTCTTGTTTACATTTCATTTAAAATATCCTGAAATAACCAAAGAATTGTGTAAATATGTTACTTTCGTTACTCTTATTGAGGAAACGGCAACGAAATTTACGTTGCGTAAGATCCCGCTGTCCGTATCTGATGTTGCTAAGTCCATGTCGTATTTCGGACATCGTAAGTATTGGAAAACACTAAATGACAATTGAATTTTTTATGGTGACTAAGAACAGATCAGTAAACTAAAATGGATGAATAATTAATAATTCTTTTGTACATAAGATAGAATGTTATGTACTTTATTATTATTTTTTACGGATTAATTTTTGACTCAAATAGAAGTATATTTTTTTATCCTTACCAAGAGATTTTACCCACATTTATATTACTAGATAGTTCTAAAATTTATTTCCTATTTAGAAATGTATACTTAGGTATGTAACTTAATTGCCAAGCAAAAATATTGTAACTTTAGCTAATATATATAAATATATCTTGTGGGATACAAGTAAATAAAAATATGTGTCCAAGGTTTTTAGTAGTCTAGTTCTAATTACTGTACTAGTACAGTATACTGTTACTTTACTTAGCCAGTTTTCCTTTGTAGCGGTAATTGTAACAACACTTGAGTAACAAATTTATATTAATTAAAGTGCAGCTTCATCAAAGGAAAGCTAAAATATGTTATCTGGGTTTAATATACCTAATTACCATTACTTTGTTAGTTAATATATCTTAACGTTGCTTAATAAATTATATTATAATAAATAATAAATTAGATAATAATTACTATAAGTAATATAAATAAAGTTTTATATTTGATTGAAAGAAAATTGCAAAACGTATTATTGTCGTATTCATTTTAATATTTGCAGTTGATTTATCTTGTTTTTTTCAGTCATCAATGAATCTTCGAACAATAAGCTGGGTATTGTTAAAAAGTTAGTATGCCTTAGCAACATTTATTAAAATAAAAAACAAATGCAATTAGTTGACATATAAATAGCAAAATTTACATTAAAATATGTGGTAATATTGTTTTATTTGATTCTTTTCGTACCTATGGTTTAGTGTATATAGTGTGTGTGTATGAAAAAGATTGGAACGGAAACTTTAATAACACATTTAAAACCAAAAAAACAATTCTTTACTAATCGGAAAGCTGTATACCAGTTTTTATAAAAAAATCTATAAGATCTAACTACTTTTTATATACATTTACATTTTCGTTGCAATTAGGTGATAATCAAGAATATGAATCCCACCATACACCCTCTTCATATTACTTTATGATTTATGTAGCCTATAACTCAAACAGAACTAGTTCTCTCAGATGAGTGAATTTTCCAATTTATTTGAAATTAACCGTAATATTCTCGCCAATTAACACAGGATATTAAAAATTCATATATATATTCATATATATATTCATATATATATAAGCTATATTATTGTGAAATTATATTAAAATACGTTTTGTACTTTTCGCATAAAAGAGCAACAAATCAAAGAAAAAAAATATTATCTCAGTCAGTAGAAACAACCCTTATTTTTATATAAATTTTAAAGTCTGAAAGTTAAATGTTAAAAAGGTCTTATTTTATATTTATAATATCTTGAATGTTGGTGTCGTTGTTATTTTTATACTAACTAAATTTATATTATTTTATACGCCTATATTATAAGACTATATCGTTTCTATACCAAAACTTAAAAAGGTTATATAAATATGGTGATTGTAAGTTTGTCACATGTTTCAATGGTGTTTTGAATTTTAATTTCTGCCCTAAAATATGTTATATGTCAAAAATATTATTATTTATTCGAAATTCAACTATTTCGTTTCAGTAGCTTATCTAAGAAAAAAATTTTCATTAAACTGAGAGTAATAAGTTATTTTTTTTAAGAAAAAATATCACAATTTAATAAAATAGCCTCTCATAATCAATAAAATAATACCTTATCTGTAAAATGTTTTATTTAAACTAAACAACGGAAATAAAAGTAATAAAGAATAAAACTGTGAGTTCAAAACATTTAAGTCATGAGTTAGAGAGTATTTATTAGTGTTTATTTTTCCTATGACACAAATATCTTAATCAAAAAAACTATATATATTCCCGATGTTACATACAACTATTCTTTTAAATAAATTCAGACCAACCAATAACCGAAATATTATGATATAAAATCATTCGTAAATACAGCGTGCTACAACCCAAAACTAATAGGAATGTCGAGTCGCACGTGATTTGAATTCTTATTTGGACTGGAAACAAGAATTCTAAAATGAAGGAGTTCTCTAAAGATGTAGGAGGAGTTCAGTATATTTATTCAAATATTATTCTGTCAAATCACTTTATCACTTTTATTTGGAAGAAATGCTATTGACGTAAATTATGTTACGGATAATATTATAGAAAATTATAATTAATGTGTCTGATGCTTTTGACGAGCTTTTGATAAAATAAGATTTAATTATTTTCTTCTTTGTAGTGCATTTTCCAAAAAGTCTTAAACAGATTTATTTTTTTCTTCCTAACCACCAAGTAAGATACTTATATGGATGGAAAGAAAATTGTTCAAAATGTGGGGCTTTCAGGAAATCTTACGAATGAAGTTAAAAATATTGGACAACTGAAATTAATGTATGAAAATAGTATATGAACAGTTTTGCCCCAGTTTAAGCAAATTTGAAAAATCAAATTAACATGTAAAAGAAAGATTCAACAAATTTGCTTCCTTTTCTTTTATCTTATATTTCCCAATGCCCATTATATACAATCGGAACACCCTTTACTCTTTTAATCTTTCACCATCCTGTAAAAAAATAAAAAAAATATCTCTGTCTATATAAAACAGATCGAAGCAGGCCATTTAACCAACATAAAATATTTAGCGCGAGTCTGAAGAGTATTGGAAATAATCACCAAAGAAGTATGCATTTGTGTGAGAATATTTGATGGCATATTTTTCGAATAAAGAACGAAATATATAGACTCTTATCAAAAACTATTGATATAAATAGATTTAGATTTTTCATCTAGTAATAAGCATTTAAAATAGTATAAACATAAGAAATATACCATTTTTTATCTTTAAAAAATTGAAACTATTGTGAATTTTTCGCTTGTGTCTAATTTATTTGTTATATTATTTAGTAGCTGCTGCGAGAAACAAATAACAATACATATAACACGAAAAAGAAATGTATACTAAGCCTTATCTTTGGAAGAAGACGTATGTTTTATGTACTACGTCGGGTAGTTAAAAGATGGCGCCCCCCCTATTCCAATCTTCATAATTGTTGTAGCCTATATGTTGCCGATTAATAGATTTTTGCGTGAAAGCAGACATTAAAATTTCAAATGATTTTTTTTTTGGCTTGTGCTACTTGCAACAGGAGCCTTTTAATTTGATTTAACTGATTTTTTTACCGCACAGTTAGAACATTCATGTTATTAAACTGAATTACAAGATCTAACCTGACAGTCTTTTCTTTTAACCAAACCTTTCCTCCGCCAATAAATTTACTGGAAAAAATCGACATGACATACTTCAGTTAATATATATATACCTATATATTGAATTGTGAAACTCTATATCGAACAAGGATTTTGAAACCGAACCTTTTTTTTTTAAATTTGCGTAAATAGGTTTGTGTAAATTGACAGAGCTTTGACAAATTGTAAAAGAGATAACTCAATTGAACGAACAAAGAACGTTACAACGAGTAACGAAGTTTGTCGACATTTTGTGACAAACGAGATAAGCCCCTTGGATTTCACCTTTGACGTTTAGATTGCAATCGATTGATTAACTTTCGATACGTATGAACACATGTTCATAATGGAGATTTAAAATAATTACTATATTTTTTAAACAAATTTGAACATGTTGTTTCACTGTCACCATCTTCAGTATTATCTAATTATATTCTTAATTTGAATATAAGGCGTAAAAAAATTACTATAACTTTGAATGTCTAAGTTGAAATCCTTGAATCCCTTGTAAATTTGAAATAAAGAACTAATAATGGCGTGGTTAGTTACTCTAGTTTTCTTTACGGTACTATTCATTATTTGACTACAATCAATCAATCAATCAATCATAATACTTACAATGCACGCCACATTATAGTTAAAAAATATTTGAGTAAAGAAAAATATATCGTAAAATTAAGAAGGTAGTGTGTAGCACATTGTATTTTTAATATTTTATATAATATTTTTATTAATTTAATAAGTATTTATAAAAATATTTAATTGTTTGGAAATTTACTTTTCTTATACCTTTTATAGGAAAGGAAAAATAAATATAGGTCTCAAGTCTGAAAGGATAGCAGGATTAACTTTTTTGTGTAGCGGAATAGCGCAGGCATATTTCTAAACTTCAAGAAATATACCTATAAAGACTGTTTCCTTGATAATATGAGTAACGATGAAAGAAACAATGTTCAGGAGAGGAACAATCATATTTCAGCTAACGTTGTTATTATCAACGGTATATGTTGAGATGGAAAAAGCGCTCTTTATAATATCAACAATTTTCGAAAGTAAAAGTAGTGATTAATCGTTAATTTTTTCTCTAATAAAAGGTGAACATGCCAGTAATGGTGATTATTTATTTTATTTTAAATGATTAAGAATTAAAATTAAATATTTTATATCATTAACTACAAAAATTTTAGGTTCTATGTACAATGGCGCTTAAAAAGGCTTGCTAAAGCTGAAAGACTTAAAAGATTTGTTAATGATTCAAATGAATAAGGTTTTTCGTTAGCAAGACAACCTTTTTAAAATATTATGTTTATATTATGTCTCAAAAATATTTAGAAGTTGGAGGATAAAAAAGAGGAAACAAATTTAGTTGCTTTCATTTTTAACACAGAAAGATGAATGTGCATATTGAATTGAATGAAAAAAAATGGCGAATGAATGGGGATGAAAAAATATCTGAACGTATCATAAAAACTTAAATTATACACCGAATTTGCTATCTCTTATATTTAAGAGCGCTTATCGCACTTAAGAGTATTGTTTAAATTGAAATGAAATGTTTCATTTTTAACAGTAAATCTCGAATCAATTATAAATATAATTAATAAATATGCAACGTTGCCCATACCTAAACAATGTTCTTTAAAATTTGTAGTATTCTTGCTTTATTAGGATCCAGTTTTGTAACAAAACTCGTTGTTTTGTGTTTAAACAATACATGTTATGATTGACCAATCAAGACGATGACCGCCAAGCAATGCGTCACCAGTCATCTGCGAAGGATGCCTCGCATACGTTACACTGCGTTTCTCAGAATTATTGTCACAATAGGACTTTCTTGTGTCTGGATGCACATCATGCTGGCATCAACGGACGGTACAATGGATAAGGATGGTGAGGAGATGGTGAATTCCAACGACACATCAGAACTACTGGCAATACCAACGGAGCTACATAAGTTTCTGACCGGTCATCACAAGAATTTCAATAGGAATTCTACGAAGCACTATAGAACAAAGAATGGAACTGAAATGATTAGGACGATACAAAGGCTAAACGAGGGGCAGACTATTTACAATGAAGATATCTTTGGGCCAGTACAAATTGACACAACTATTATAGCCATACAAGTACACACAAGACTTACTTACCTCCGTCATCTGATATCGTCGCTAGCCCAGGCTACAGATATTGACAAGACACTATTGATCTTCTCTCATGATTACTACGACGAGAAAATCAATAACCTCGTCAAGAGTATTAATTTCACTAAGGTAATGCAGATTTTCTATCCATATTCCATACAAACACACTCAAACGAGTTTCCCGGGTTAGATCCCAATGATTGTCCCCAGGACGCTAAACTAGAACAAGCAATAAAACTTAAATGCAACAACGCCCTGCACCCTGACCTTCATGGCCATTATCGGGTGGCGGAGTACACTCAAACTAAACATCACTGGTGGTGGAAGGCCAATAGAATATTTAATCAGCTGCAGTGTACCGCTGGACATACAGGTATGGTAGTGTTCCTCGAAGAAGACCATTACGTAGCTGAAGACTTCATATATATGATACAGCTCCTACTGGTGACTAGGGATAAAACCTTTCCATATTGTGAGATACTCTGTCTTGGGACCTATCTCCAGACCTACGAAAGCACATCTGATAAAAAAAAGAAGCAACACCCACTAAGTTATATACAAAAAGTGAGGGCGTTAATCAACGACAGTCAACGCCCGCAGGAGACTTGGAACTACCAAGTGTACTCCGATCTATACGCGAGTACGCAGAAGGTGGAAATCACCCCCTGGCATTCCATAATACATAACATGGGGTTCGCGTTTAATAAAATCGTGTGGGAGAACATCGTGGAACTTCAGGCGCAGTTCTGCGATTACGACGATTACAATTGGGACTATTCGCTCTTGCATCTCTCACAGAATAGACCTGGGAGAGGGAAGTTTAAGGTCATATTATGTGAAGGACCTCGTGTGTTTCATATCGGGAAGTGTGGTTTTCATCACAAAAAATCAAATTGCAACCCTTCAACAATTATAAAAAAAGTTCAGAGGTTACTACAGATTGCTAAAAAATATATGTATCCGTTTAGAGTCACCGCTACTTTGTCCTTGGGAGGTGCCATGCATAAAAAGAAACTAATTAAGGGCAATGGTGGTTGGGGGGATTTCAGAGACCGGGAGCTATGTTCAAACTTCACTAAAATTGGCCGTCAAATGCGCAAAAATTTCTAATACGCGTAACAAACAGCCACTGTTTTCCTTTACAAAAATGTTTTGAAGAATACAGAAAATACCATCTCATTCTTGTTGCGCTAGAAAGAAACGACTTTATAGTTCATCACATTTGAAAAATCACCTTCGTCGGAGACTTCTGTTCTGAGACAAATAAATGCCACCTGTCTTCATATAAAAATTATATAATATAATTACATTTTTACTTTTATTACCAAAATATTTTTTTTGTTGTACTGGGATATTGTGACAATTTTTTTAATTAGTTGAATTCACTTTTTTTTATTTCAATTTTATACGTGGAATTGGATATTATATATAACCCTACAGATTGTACGGTTTACTTAAGTTAAGGTAATTTCAAATAAGCGCAGTAAATATAAAACAAATCCTTGGAACTTTAACTGTTACGGGTTATTAAATTCAGATTTTTCCTTATATATATATATATATACCAATTCTTCGTTATTGTCATAACAGCAATTCTTCGTTATTGTCATAACAGTAATATTTCATTTGATCATCAACAGCTGTCCTCACTTTGATATACTAATTATCAAATTTATCATGCCACCATTTCAAATTATACTGACACTTGAGAAAAATTCAGTTCATGAATAATTAAGCTTCATTAAGTTAATGAATAATTAATCATCATCATAAATATGTCTTCATCAATTATAAATATTTTTTAGATAATCTCATAATTTCAGATTTTATGTGAAATGTGAATAAAAATTTGTTAAAAGGAGTACAAACGGAAAGTGGATATAATCCACATAAGTGATGTGACAAACCCTTGTCAAAAACATATTATTTTTATTACCTTCTTTGTTTGAATTTCGAGAATAAATAATATATAAATGGGACCAATAAGGTAACATCTGTTTTTATAACATTCATAAGCTTTGATATCGTGTTGTATTTATTATATTATGAAGTTGAAGCGCTTTTTATTCAAAAATATTGTTACATCACTAAACAATGTTCTACTAACTGCGAAAGGTTTTAAAAAGCTATTTGCTTTATATAAAGATATATTCATAAATGTTAGGGATGGGTATAAAAAAAAAATAATTCGAGGCATCTAGATTAAAACAATAGTATTTGTTAATATTTTATTTTTTGTCTGCTTCTCTGTATCTTGGTACTCTCATTAGTCATCACCCTTAAAAGTGGGACAGATTTTGATCCAGATAATTTATTAATGAGACAGTGCAAGAACTGATTTGGACCAAAACATATATAACTGTAATTAAATGAATTTTTGTGAGTAGTTGACTTTTTGTCTTAGTCAACTTATAACATTCTTTTCAATCGAAAAAATTATATAATGTTTTCGATTTTTATAACAATATTTCATTTTAGAATATTGAATAACTAAATGAAATCATTTAAAAATAGACTATCTACTAGTTGTATTATTATTTAAAAAAATAATACAACCAGTAGATAGTCCATTATACTTATAGTACACCATTACTGTTTTGTACGCTAGTATTTCTGAATATTTTTTTGTTTGTTTGTCAAATTAGAAATCTAGAATGGGCTGCTTCAAAAGAACAGACTCAACCGAGCGTCGCTTTCATTCTCATTTACACGGCATATTGTTCTTCGAGCGACGGGCATTTGCAGACAATTTCGGATTTACTGGATGTACTTATAATATTTAAATTTTTAAACTTTTTTAAGGCGAATAAACGCAATGTGCCTTTATATTATTTAAATTTATTTTATTTTAAGAAAACGGGCAAGTCATTAACTACAGCCAAAATTGCACAGTATTTATGTTGGTGACGAGAAATCTTTCGAAAATATCACATTGGTCTAAAGTTTAGATAGGAAATTTTTAATTAATAATTGTTACAAAATCACTCGTGTATAAATAATTGCTTCATCTTTAATATCTCGTCGTAGAAAAGACTCATTACTGTATCTGGATACAGCTTTAATCGATGTAACATTTTTAAATCTCCTCTCCATATAACAGCTTTTCTAATAGCTAGCTTTCTAATAACGTGTAATACGTTTACTCATCTAAGATCGAGTCTTTGTCTTTGGGATAAACGACGCAGAATATAACTTAATCAATTTAAATTAATAGTAAATCTAGTTTTAATTTTTCAAAATACACGTTAATTATTATGCTTAAAAACTCTTTTTAGCAAATTTCTACCGCCTTTCCAGAAACACTGGCAAACTGGAAGAGAAGAAAAAATTAGGCACAAATTAGGCGGTTTATTAATAAGTGTCCATTTTATTTTATTAGTGTGATGAAAAAAATATTGATATAAGTTACAAAAATATAAATTTTCTGATTAAGGCGCATCGTCAAAATTCACATTTTTATCACTTAAAAATAATATTTACTCCCAGGTTGAAACAAAAACAACATCTATAAGTAAGTTACAATATTAAATATTAATACGTAATATTTAATTTATTAAATATATATACGTAATATTATGGAAAATACTTCGGCCTTTCGTAAGGCAAATTATACGAGAGACGCGCGGTCTCTCGTATAATTTGCCTTACGAAAGTGGCGCCTCTGTCATGTATTATAGTTTAACAGAAATTTAATTTCATTGACAGATAAATATTGTAAATATGACAGGTGTTTCATTCATAAGCGACGAGAGTTTATAACCTCTTTCACGTTTTATGCTAGTACTATCCTGATCCTAACACGTCTAGGTACTCCAAAGATAAGATAGATGCAAATAGGAAGCGGTTCTGGAATTAGGTTCTTTTTAGATGACTTTTAACATATTTATTTGCAAAATAATGTTGCATCTTATGAAATGAATGTCAGTAAAATAAAAAAACTTAGAAAAATCTAAAAAAAAATAAAACTTAAAAAAAAACACAAGTTTTAATTTTAGGAGCACTCAAAAACACGTCCGTACACCTCAAAAGCAGGGAGGGGTTATTATAAAACAACATATCTTCTGAAAAACTCATAATCAAGTAAAAAAATGCTAATATGATATCTAATTAATAAATAAAATCAATTATAGGAACATTGGATCAAAAATACCTGGTGGGTCTTTTATTTATTTTAATTTTAAAAAGAGTTCATTAAATTTTCAAAGAATGTATTAAATTAATTATTTAGTTTTTTACACACAGTTGTTGAGTTCAACATTTCGTATATCTGTAACTCCAAATTAAGCGTGCCCTCACATGACAGCTGAATAAGTATTTTAATTTAAAGTTCGACAGATTACACCAGATTGAACAATCCAGTTTATTGCGAATAGTTCTGAGAACTTGCTCACTATGGACGAAAGCTAATATTGACAGTGCCATAAACAGTTAAATTATATATGAAAGAAAAGATTTACTTTCAAATCATACAGACTCTCTGTGGCCAAAAATATACATTTTATTTTTTGTCACAAAAATATTTCTTTGGACGATATAATAGGTTAATAAAATATTCAAATTGTGATAAGCTTATTACACCGCGTTCTTAGGACATACGAGATGAAACATCTTAGAGTACACGAGGCAAATAACGTTTCATATAAAGTTTAATGGAGGTAGAGTACGGTTAAGTGAATTGCACTAAGAGACAAACCATAAACAATGTGCCTGTGACGTTCATTATTATTTTCTTTAATATATAATATTACAATGTATTAGAAGTTTATTTAATAAAAGGATGAAATAGATTCCACTTAGATATTATTTTTTAAATTATAATTTAATTGTTGAAAAGCTATATTGTTATAGTAACAATATTATTTACTAGATAGATATTACATATATTGTAAATGTTAGTTGTATTGTATTATTGTAAAAAAAATAAATACAATAATACTTTTTTTATAATAATTAATTGTATTGTATTATTGTAAAAAAAGTTAATTATATTTTGAGTATGAAATGCTCGTTATAGGAAAAATAATATTTTTGACATTCAATTATTATTGTTTTAGTTTAAAATGAGAGATAAATGTTTATAAGGGAGAAAATGTGTAAAATTATGACGTATGTATTCATCATTCAATAATTCAAATACTATTTCTAGCGGTTTCCATAAAATATGCTCGTAATTTCTAAATGCTAAGACAAATTAAAAATCCCAATATGTTTTATTAGATAATTTTATGGCAATAAAGCATTGGTTTAATTTGCCGAAAACGAACAAAAAACATCTAATACGTATTTTATGTCTGAAAGATTCAATTTTAAGGTGATGGACATATTAAAAAAACAATATATCAAACCAATAATACTTCAAAAAGGCTTTATATCCCTAGACCAGTGAGTAGTACTTTTCACTTTTAATATAAGCCAAGCTGTCAAACTTGAAATAACGATGATACAAACACGTAAAAAAGACCTTGTAGTACTAGGTGTGACAGTAAAAATATTCACGTGACATAAATCTTTCTTTCGGTATAAAAACAGTTTTTTGAAACAAAAAACCTAAAGGCGGAGAATTTAAATATTTTTTTCAGTGAATTGTATAAATAATTATACGCTTTATATTTATAAATTGTATATAATAAAATATTAACGTAAATTATTAAATATTTTTTGTCCAAAATAAAATTGTATACAGATCAAATGGCGCAGAAAACATAAAACATTAATTTTGTATTTTTTTATTTTATGATATGATATATAATTTAACTGCATGTTTATTTATAGGTTCTATTTAACTTCCGGGGATTTTCTTATAAATATTTATAAGTAAAGTAATAGCCGAGTTCAATACAACTCAACAAAAAGATCAATACAACTTAAAATGTATGCTAAAAATGTATTTTTTTAATCCTCTTTATTTTGTAATGTCGCTGCTGTTAGCCCTATTGGCTGTTACAGCGTCACGGGGGGAGAACTTTAATACTCTAGAACTTTTTATGGTTGGTGGTTTTACCCCAGACAATCAAACAATAAAACTCTTATTGAACTATTTCATTGTTAGCCAATTTTTTTATATGAATGCCATTTAACTATTACGGAAAATATAAAGTTTATTTAATGCGTTTGCGATTGGTCATGTTTCAGTATATGTACCTTAAAATAAAAAAAATCGTAATATTTATCAAATATGTAAAAGAATATATTAGATTTTTGTTTTTGTATAAAAATGAGTATAGTAATAGTTGACAGAAATTTCTTTAAATACTTATTTATTTTTAAAGGTTCATTTTTATATAAATGATATTTGTGTCTGTCAAATAAAATCCTATCTTTTTTGCTTATATATCTTTTATTTAAATGTATGTTTCTTACTAGTGTGTTTTTTTTCATATATTTACATACACACACATTAGTAACAAAAATAACTTCCTTCCCATTGATGTTTCCCAACATCGCAGCCTCTTCATACTCTATCGAACTTTAGACGATCGATTTAAATTGTATTTACGTACTCAATAAATTATAATAGTTACTGTATAGTTTATTTTGTACCTATTATACCTGTACCTGTGTGTCTTTTAAATTCGAGATTTGTATATACTTCTTGTGAATCAAAATTGTCATCCCTGTAATATAAAACGAGACCGTTATATATTATTTAAATTGACTATTACTGCTCTAAATTACGGCTCTCCTTTTTGGTTGCTGAGACAAGCCAACAAAATTTACGTAAATAATAATGGCCTCTCAATCTTTATAAGAGCTAGAAAATAATTTGATTTTAAATACACAAAGATTAAACTCTTAATAGGTATAAAATATTAAGAATTAAAATATAATATGTAGTTGTTTAGATTAGATACAAACACAAGAAAAATATTGCACCAGATGAAATATTGTATGATTTATGGAAGCGTTATATTTTACGTGTTACATAAAATATAACGTTTTTATAAATTCAGCGTCATTTGTAATATACAATGTAATAATTTTAGTTTACTTTATTTTTTACCAACTAATATAAAAATCAAACACCTTTATAAGTCATAATCAAATGTGAACTAATATAAATATATATATATTTCTATTTAACAATGAACTATTGTTACTTTCAGTTCATTGAACCAGAAAAAGGATAATGTCACAAAGAATATGATAAACTTCTAAGGGTTGGACATTAAAACTGTTTTTATTTATTTCTACAAATATATGTAAACTGCCACAAACATTTTTAGGTTGACGGATGCATTCTAATTCATTGTATAATTGAAAACGACGTTTATGAACTGGTTTTAAATGAGGAATTTCATGAAATAATAAATATAATAATAAATAAC
Source organism: Dircenna loreta (assembly GCA_963555665.1). Classification (NCBI taxonomy): domain Eukaryota; kingdom Metazoa; phylum Arthropoda; class Insecta; order Lepidoptera; family Nymphalidae; genus Dircenna; species Dircenna loreta. The sequence goes on along the minus strand of OY743097.1, from coordinate 13,160,420 downwards.
TAATGCAATATTAGTTATTTGTTATTGTATTTTTTATAGTTTATTTATGTTAGTTATTTTTATTTTATATATAGTTAGTCACAATAAAATCAGCTTAAAATAGAAATAAAAATTACTCATATCTAAACTACACTTTATTTTTTGGTGTTTCATCAATTTTTAACTCTTTATTTTTTTTTTAATTCAATTTTTAATTCTTTATATATATATTTTTTTTTAATTTTGACTTGGTTTACATTGTTTTACTTTAAATTGTTTTTTTTTATGTACTGATGTGTTATGTTCTTTAATTAAATGATATTAGTAAATAATTAAAAGCTATATTTTATTTCAGTCTTTCTGAAGGTAAACATATTTTATTTCAGACATAAGAAATGGCTAGCGAAGGGAGAAAAGGAAATGAAGACACAAAAAGGGTAAAGAAATTGATCACCTGTTATTGTATCATTTTGATTACGATATCCAGTTATAATAGCCAAGTAAAAGCCCATTTTCAGGGAAAGTATTGTTCCACCAAATTTGAAGTTAACGAGATGGAGCTTATTTCATGTCACTCGTGAATAGAAACGAAGTCAAAGGACGAGCTGGTACTATGTCAAAATAGAAAAAAAATATAAATCTTTTGAAGTTTAACAGTTTTCATTTTAGTTAGTTAGTTTTTATTTTAAAGGTAACACTATCCGCAATTATTCTGTCTCGTATAAAAGCATACTAGCTGTTGGCTTATTACATTCTCTATATACGATTATTTCTTACTTTCATTACGACAAACTTCAAATTTCAAAAATTCAAAAATACCGGTTATATTTGAAGTATCAAATATAACCGGTATTTTTGTCACAAAATAAAAAATGACATTTATTTTTAGTACTACTAATTTATTTGTTCTTTTAATTGAATATAGAAACCTATGAGTTATTTGTGTAACAGATTTGTGTTTTGAAAACCTTTTCGGGAATGAAAATGAAAAAAATATATATTTATTAACTTTTCACGAATATATATTTTTTATAATTTATATTTATACTAAAGGAGGATAACTGAGCATACCAGTTCACCTAACAGCAAATGTATACCTCCACCATGACGTTTGTAAAATCAGATGACAAGAGCTTTGCCAGCGTTTGAAGTAGAAGTAGCCGCCGATTTTGATGGTACGAGGAATCAGGGCTTATCGAGATGGACCAGTAAACAACACCAACGAAGGTAGCGTAAAGCGAAAGTAATTTTATACCAGGCAAAAGATAGACGTTCCCAGCGGAACGTCAATGGTGGCTTTTATTTATGGAATGTCAACAAACCAAACAAAAAAGGGGATATATTTTCCACGTTCGGTAGACGAGAAAGCACCTAATGACGTGGGACAGAATATTGGCAATCACAAGCTATTCTCTAGATGCTTCATGTTCATTGTCAATAAATAAATTAATAATTAACTATGTAATTATAAGTTAAAAAAAGGAATAATTTAGGAATTTTCTTAGAAGAGAAACTCTAACGTATTTAAAACAGACCTATTTAGATTATTATATCGCTTTGTAAATAGGTTTATATAAAATAGTAATTTATAAAAAAAAATCTCAGTTCAATTGACATTTAAAACAAACATAACATGACGCAATATGGTACCTTTATAACAGTTTTATTGCATTATTAATGTCTCAGAAGCATTCATTTAATAGCTTTTACTTTTACATCTAAACTTTCCACTAAACGTTATTTGTTTTGGTTCAATTGTTCTTTTTCCATCTCGCCTATTCTCAGTACCTTGTCGTCTCTAAATCCCTTTGCTATGCCGCAGACAAAAATTTATTACAAATTACTTTTCTCGTAACAATACGTTATGTACGTACCTAACTTATCGTAAACAAGAATAAATTTTGCAAAAAAAAAAATATAAGTATAACATAGTATATACACACATACACACACAGATGCAAACTATTGTATTTAATACTGGACGTTTGGAAAATTATTAAACATTTGATAAAAAAATGTCAAAGTCTTAATGCCTTTTTAATTTTCTTTGGTCTATGTTACTCAACGTAAAACTTTTGTTTGTTGGTTAAACTTGTCTATGTAGTTAAATGTTTGGATGCCGTAAGATTACAGGTAAACCAATTCGTTTTTATCATATTTCATATGTCATGTTTAATCACATCATATTTTTTTTAATTATATGTTAAATATATGGTTTTTCAGGTAGTTAACAAACATAAGAGTTTAATATGGGCTTGGTTGTAATACGAGAGCCTCACAAATAATTATTCCATGGTAACATTTTAAGCATTTCGAGCTTATGCTTATGATTTAAAAATAAAAGCCATCAGAAAAGTAGAGCTTTTACAATAGTAACTTAAACAATATTACTCATAATTAAATATATTGCTGACATTATAATTTAAAGTATTTTTAATCATAAAAAATATAGCTAACTTTTAAGGCTTACATAACTTTTTAATGAAGTAAATAAATATACAATTATTCTTTTAAGATCGACTATCTCATTAAAATAACGCTTAAGAATAAATTTCGCTTTAATTAAGAACGTTGGCCTTAATTATTCGTCCAAAGTTCCTATTTTTAATTAATTTTCGTAGATCGTATATATACATACTTGTATAAAAAAATCTATAAAAATTAATAATCATGTCAAGCTTAGATTTTAAATAATAATGAATCAATAAACTAATTCAGACAAGGATTCAACCCCGTAACCTATGGGAAACCTTTCCATCGCTCTACCAATTGAGCCACGGCATCTCTAACCAGACTCGGTGGATTTAGCATTCTATAGATATTCGTCTTTATTGGGACATCTATTAGGCTCCTTTTGAAAACCCTAACCAGTGTTTCTAACTTCGCAGTACATGATGCCACAGATGAACATAAAAATGATGCTACAACCAACATTAATGTTTGAAAATATCTATAAACATGTATAATCGAATATGGTTACATTTTAAATAAATATAGAATAAAAAACAAACGGATACGTGAAGGTATTCAAACCCGGAACTCTGGAAACCAATCAATCTACAAATTAAGCTACCGTAGCGTTACTTACGGTGAACTTAGCATTCTATACATATTCGGCTTCATGTCTTTATTAGTGATACCCAACTTTTTCAATAGCAACCTGAATGTAGAATATGTTAAGTCTTACAATTACAAAATATATAGTTTAAATAAATCATATGGACAATCCGTTAGGCTAGAGTCTATTTGAAAAATATTAAATCTGATCCCACAGCGGTCATGGTTACTCAATTATATTTCAAAAGTCACGAAGCCGCCATCACCCGCAAACTTGGAACTGCCACCATTTGCAAACTTGAACTTGCAAAGCCAGAAACACTTGCAAACTTCAGAGAAGTTAGACAAGAAGCAGGAGAGATTTTTTTCTATATTAATATTATTTTATATTATAAGCGTGTAATGAGTCCTTTGTCTTGCGATAAAAGTACGTTAATTCAGTACGAGATGAGTGTTTTCAAAATACGCTTGGATTATTAGATTTATTATGTCAGGTTGCTTTCTTTGTTTATAACCTAATTGAATTCAAATAAGTTTTATTTTAATTTATGAAAATGTTGAAGTATAAATAGGTTTTAAGTTTTATTGCTAAAAATATTCGCATTAAACGAAATTAATTAAGTAATCAAATAAAAGTCTAATGCAACTATATATTTCCAAAGTCGCTAAAAAACATATTTACGGAATTATGAATACGCTAGTTTTTTTTGTCTTTGAAAGATTTTATATGCGAATTAAAACTATAACACATTCTTTTTCATGACATTTTAAAACAACGTAGAATGAAAAATTATTCAATACGGGCAGGATTCTAGGAAAGCGGGTTGGCGAAAACAACGACGACAAGTAGATTATTCTTTTCCTTACATGTTTAAAACTCCAACATGTTTATACTTTCAAATATTTATTATGTTTTTCTTTTTAAACATTACTTTCTACTTATATTACAAAAATATGGTTCTTCTAAATGTGTTGCCATGTTATGTCTGAGACGAAGTAAAAAGTACATTTGGAAGGAATTTCGATAAAACCATGGGAAAGGTCTGTTTTATAACGTGCAATTACCATGTGTCACGAGATCCAGGCTACTTTCTGTTACTATAGTTACGAAGTCCTCTAGCTTCCCTAATACGCATTTAAAACCACAGGATAAATTCAGTAGTATTATGAATGAAAATACTTTAAAACTTTACTGCTATATCAACCCAACTTTTCTACTTTAGTAGTATAAATTTAACAGGGAGAAAATGCCGGGGGGGGTTGAACATCGGAATACTAAATAGGGGATGTATCAAATGTAGCTATTATATATGTATTATTATATAAATACATAGCCATAATTGTCTTTGAGAGAGTGGAATGGCGCCCGTATACGAGAAGCAGTGAATCGAATTCTGCATGTAATGCGAAATGAATTTCATTATAAGAATAATCAGATTATATATATAGTATAATAGAGTAATATATGATAGAGTAAAATATAATATATAATAGAGTAATTACGTGCAAAATGCGCTCATCAGTTTAAATATGACCAAAGCAAACCACATCATGGTGGTGTAGTGATTGGTGACTATTGAGAATAGAAAATATTTGGATATTTATATTATTATTTATATATTCTCATTCATTTTTTTCAGTATAAAATTGTTTAATATGTAAACAAAGTATATAAAAACCAAGTATAGGTTTTTATATTTATTATATTTATCGGACACGTTCACTTAAATGTTTATAATCCCGACAGTTTATTTGTTTTTAATATATGTGAAATGACCTCTCAGTTATCGTTACAAATTTTAATTTGTATTAGAAAAGTAATCAAATATAGCACCTTTTTATAAATCATCTGCAAATTTAATTACATTTTATTTCTTGTAAGCGTATTCAGTTTTCAATTATTATTTTCTGGACTCAATAAAAATCTGTTTGTGTAAATTATGTTTTTTTTTTATTTTTTTATTTAAATTAAACAAATAATTTATTATAGTTTTATTTTATAATTCAATTAACTGAAATATTTATATCATAATTATTTAATGATATCGAAGTTATATCACAAAAGAAAATACAATGGCAATAAAAATGACAACTTCTAATTAAATTTAATGTGTTCTTTATATTCCTTAAGAAGTTATATAAAACATTCGAAACATATCAACAATTATAGGCTTATACAAACATGGATGATTAAAGGCTGAATATATAAAATGGATTATAAAGAGTATTTGATAATTTGAATTTTCTTTGTAACAGTTGATTACTCGGTTTGGTATGGACACCAGTTGATGGAAGTGATAGGACTTCTGAAGTGTTAAATTGTAATTTACTAAAATGTTTTCAAATAATTTGTTGACTTTAGAAGATCCAGTCCATCCTCTACTTGGTCCAACATTATGGGGTCTTCAATATTTTGTATCGTGTCCCTCATACAAACGTAAACTACGATGGATTCAGAATGTTCTTTATTTGCTTGCTATTCTCATGATGACAAGTGAATTTATTGAGCTTTATCGTATAAGATCAGATTTAGCAGCGGCTCTCAGAAATCTCTCTCTTACAATTCTCGCCTACATCTCTATGATTAAAGTATACACTTTTTATTTTTGGCAGGAAGATTGGATGAGCGTTATGAATTATGTTTCATCTGTAGAGACATTTCAGCTCAGACAAGGAGACAAAGCCACTAAAGCCATTATTAAGAAATATACAAAATATTCTAGAATTATCACGTACTGTTACTGGATCCTTGTGACTGCTTCAGTCACGATTTATTCGTTTGCACCTTTGTTGTTTCACTTTTATTCAATACATATTAGCAAAACGATAAACGGTGAGGAAAATCCATATCCAGAAATTATAAGCACCTGGGTACCCTTTGATAAGACCAAAGGTTACAAATACTGGATCATCACTACGTTTAAAATTTTTATGGCATATTATTCAGCGACCGCTTTTGGAATGTATGATTCAAATGTTTTTGTTTTAATGTCATTTTTTGTTGGACAACTTAACATACTGAGGCTGAATTGTGAAAGGCTCTTTGGGAATGGAGATGCGACAATTGGAAACAAAGAAATAATTAAAATGATCCGAAATTGTCATCGTCATCATATTTTACTCGTGCGGTAAGATCTTATGTTATATATATTTACTTATAACACTCAGGATATGTGTAAGAGCTCTCGTGTTTATAACTCGAGCAAGGATAATTTATTACGTATGTTTACAGGAATTCCAAACTTCTAAATTCCTTGCTGTCACCTGTATTGTTTCTATACATCATTGTTTGCTCGGTTATGATGTGCTGCAACGCGGTACAATTAACTATGGTGAATTATTTCTTTTTTGTAAAACAAGCACTAATTTTATTTATAATTAGGGGTAGTAATTTATATGTTTTCGCCTTTTTTTTTAATTCGTAGAAAGAGGCTACAATCATAGAAAAAGCGTGGGTTGCTGAGTATCTGGTTGCTCAGATTTTTCAGCTATTTCTGTTCTGTTGGCACAGCCAGCAAGTTTTAGACATGGTTCGTATTTAGATTTCATTATGTAAATGTAGCATAATATACATATATATTTATCGAGTGTCACGAGTCCGCCACTATTTGAGCTCATGAGTAAAACCCCGAATGTGTCGAAACTAGTCGGGTACATTCTGCTATAATTCCACGTGAATACAGCCGGGTAAATATATAAATAAAAGTCATGGTTCACGAAAGTTTAAATATAAAGAAAAATGCCTAGCTTATTATTATAAGACCATTCAATATTAATACACGAAGAACTATTTATTAGAACTTTTAATAGTATAGCTATTTATTTATGTTAGTATATAATTATGTATGTAATGTTGACAAAGTATGTGTGATACTAAACCTATATTTATTTTCAGTCCATTTTTTTTCTATTAGCAATAAGATCGCCTTAAACACTTTTTTTTTACTTTACCTCTCTTTTTATAACTCCTTAGCCCAAAACAGTCAGTTAGTCGTATCTAATTAACATCAAGCATTTAATTTTGAGCCGACACGAAATACTTTCAATAGGATTTTTTATTTTCCTATAAACGAGATATATTACGAGAAGATGCAATTATAAATAACGATTCAAATATCTATATAGCAAACGGAAGTGGACACAAACAGAACTGATTTATATTTTAAACATGTTAATATAATATATTGTTAAATATATTTATAGAGTCTTAAAGTGGATGAAGGTGTATACTCAAGTGCTTGGTGGTCTCAAGATGTGCGCATCAAACGTCAGGTCATTCTACTTAGTGGGCAGTTGAATAAGAGCTTTATATTTACCGCCGGGCCATTTGCTAATCTAAACGTTGCCACTTTTGTAGCTGTAAGTAATAATTAATAACTAAGCCTATGTAATAAATATGCTAGTTTAGTCTAGTTTACTTGTTACGCAATAATGAGTGAAGTATTCCAGAAGGTCGTTAGTGCGTCAACCAATTGAGCATCAACAATTAGTGCATCAACAGTTAGTCATCAACAATTAATGCGTCAACTATTAATCATTAACAATTAGTGCATCAACAATTATTACATCAACGATAAGTCATCAACAATTAATGTATCAACGATTAGTCATCAACAATTAGTGCGTCAACGATTAGTCTATTTTTTTTTGCATTGCATCTAGTTGTCATAGTTTAATATTGTACAGTAAAGCGTTTACATAAAAAACCAGGTTTTTATTTCAACCAAATCAGGATTTGACATAATATTTTAATATTTATTTATTTATTACAGATACTTAAAGGAACATACAGTTATTACACGCTTTTGAGTAATGTGGGCGATTAAAAGAAGACAATTACATTTTTTTTTCACGTAGAAATGTTTTTATAAATTGGTCTTAAAGTCTAATAAATTGATAAAAATTTCTAATAAATTATCAAACTAGTGTATTAATTGTTATAAATAGATCTTACACCTTTGATATTCTATAGGGTTTTGGAATAATATCTTAATAGTATTTTATTATTCAATTTTGTAACGAGAAGACATTACTATAGTTATTACATTAGAACTATATAATACTTTATAATTACGTTATCTTGTTGGCTGTTAGAATATTGCAGAAGTTGCTTAGAACAATATGCACTGAAATTCATTAAAAGTTACAATAAAATTTTAGAATAATCGTTTACTAATAACTCAATATCACAATTTATATTGAATCAATTCCTTTTTTCGTCGTTATAGCATTAATTTATATAATATATGTTAGTTAATTTATATAAAAGAAAAGATGTGACATGGAAACATATTTTAATAAAACAATTATTTATATTTAAATATCGTTTGTTTTTATTATTATTATATTGTTGTTTTTAACATTATATTATATAAATCGTTAATATAATATAATATAAAATAGTGTTCTAATGGAACAGCTTTTTTACCTTCAATTACGTAAACATTTAATGCAAACAAACCGTGACGCAATATGGCTTCTTAGCACAGGTGTATTTTAGAATTTAATTTATTTAACAGCTTTTACCATACTTCCCCACTTAAATTATACACGAAATGTAATTTGGTTTCATTGAGACTGCTCATATCCCATCTCGCTTGTTCTAAGTACCTTGGCGACATATTGTTTCTTGCATCCCTTTGTCGTGACAAAGGGATGCGGAATATGTATGTCGTAATAAAGTCATGTCGTGACATGACTTTATTACAAATTACATTTCTCGTAACAATACGTTATTTTGTTAAGGGAACATTCTATTTCCCAGGTAAAAAAAATACGAGATGAGTTTTTTGTAACCATACTTACGGTAAACAAGATTAATTTTGAAAAAAACTCTGGATAATAGATATTAAATATATTTACCATATACTAAAATTAAGATACTGTTCCTGATGCCTTTCTGGAAAATAATTTCTTTACGGAAACTAGCTTTTTTTGGCTGGATTTTCTTTAACAGGATGAACTGTCAGACTTTATAATATATATATTTTTTAATAAATGTCATATCATGCAATTTAGTGATCGATTCGAAAATCGCTTTTACAGTTTGTTTAATATTAATAAAGAATAAATACCAAACTTAGGTCTGTATTCTGAACTTAACTATAGTAAAGAAACGTGAAAAGGCTAGCTTTATGTCTAATTAGCTAATAAAATAAAAAAATTGAAACTGATAAAAAACAAACGAAAATCTTTATTACATCTTTAAAAGGACATGCTTAAAAATATTAACATTTATGCTTATTTTAGAATGTATATTTGCGTTCACTCCACTACATTTAATCTGTTCTCAATCTGTATTACTCGTAGAACAATCTTTTTATCAGCAGTCAGCATCTTCCACCTGGAAATTATTTCACTAGTGGTGATAAAACACTAGCCCGAATATATTATATATTTATATCTAATTAACAGGTGGTTCATGTCATGTCATGTCATGTCATGTTCATGTCATGTCATGTCATGTTCTTGTAACTAGCTGCTTACAATCTGAGGGTTTAAGATTAATGTTATATAAGATCATATCACAACGAATGTTAGCATTAGAATTGATTAAAGCAAATCCAAGCAGAGTTAATCAAGTCAGAAGTTTGATATGACTGGCAAGGACCAATCTAGTCAACAAAAGATGTTGCCAACCGAAAAGGTAATATTCAGTCTAAATTAAATCCAAGTCAGACTGCCAAATGTAATTTTAGACCCTTTTAGATAAGTTAAGGATTCGTAGAATTATTATAATTTAACATTGGACTATTACTGGATATTTTATTTTATTTCAAATAATATTTTTTAATAATATTAATGAGAGAAGGGGAGAACTAAATTAAATAAAATATATTTACTAATCGACGTTCCTATAATAGCTTATAAATTTAGGTTTATCTGTTTTTTTTTATCTAAATTTTTATATATAAAAAAACTAAATATGTATATATAAATTTAACATATTAATTGTGAGAATACAATTGAAATATAATTTTTAGATTTTAGAACTTTTTTTTCCAGCTCAGCTAATCTAAGCTTAGGTTGTATAAATTCAGAAAAAAAATAACAAAATATGGCCGGATAGTCTTTCGTTTTACTCACCCCTATCCTACGCTAAATTTACTGGAAAGAATCGACATATAAAATTTAAATCAATAAAAAATTGTGGGCTTTATGTTAAAAAGGTGTTTTTAACATAAACAACTTAATAGAATACCTTTTTAGAATTCAGATTTGGGCACATTCTGCTTTGACAAATTCTTTGTAAGCTAATTCAATTTGACGAAAAACGTAATGAAGTGTGTCTACATTCTGTGATAACCCAGAGATGCAGTCTCTTGGATTTTACCTTTCACATTTGGAGTGCGATCGATTGATTAATTTGCTATACTGTTGAATATATCTCGATTATGGAAACCAGATGGAAACCATGAATATTTATTGAAAGTTCCACAGTTAACTAGCTTTTGCCAGTAAATTCATATATTTTGGACAGCCATTCAAAAAATTATATTCGTGAACTATTTTTATTTTTTATTTTTTCGTTCCGATTTCATTGCGAAAAATACTCTAGGTTACCAATACCAAAATAAAAATAATTAAATTTCTCGTTATTCTCTTAGGCTCTATTTCAAATGGTAAATATGTATTACGTCAGACTTCTAACAAATATAATAACTAAAGTATTAATTTTGCTCGGTTAACCCGTGCCAGCATAATGTATGGATAGCCGTAATTCATTGCGGACGATTTAAGAGGAAATTATATTAATATGACTGAATAAATAACTACCGAGCTCAGTAACTAGTAACTTCTGGAACAAATTTATCAGATAAATGAAGATTGCATTATCAATAAGTATTGGCTGATGAATAATGAAAAAAGTTAACATAGAAACAGCAGAAAGCGAATGTATTGGCTTTTACATCTCCATATCAGATATATGATATAGTGGATAAAAATCATCTACAAATATAATTGATAATAATATAATTGGTTATTTTTCTATATTAAGACCACATCTAACACACTCGTGCTACTAATATAAATATATAATACTTATAGGATCTTCAAAGTGTGGTTTTAGCACTAAATGTCAGTTCAATTTGAACGACTCCGCAGTTATACCGAGCTTACTTTGTCAAAATTTCAAATGGTTCTTTATTAGTATAATTAAGTGTAATTTTTATATAAAATAAGGATATATAATAAGGATATAAGGATAGCCACAAAACTTATGACTAAAATAATACAGTGTTGGCTTTAAACCCGATATAATAATAACTTCATGGCAAGGAGACATTGACAAACACGACGATTGCGCCTGCTGATTGCTCCCTGATATATAAGCGTAGTACATAAGCTGAATACATAAGCGTAGTAAATAAGCTAAGTATATAGTCTTAGTAACCATAAAAATGGCTATAGTGGGTTAATCTTAAAAGCTAGATATATACTGACGCCGAATTTCTTTTAGAACTTTTAAAGGGGACCAATTTTGTAGTGTAGATTTGAAACTTTTTATTGCTGTTGCTCCCCTATTTATCTTAGCGTTATATAGCTTATAGCATTCTTCAGTTATAGCATTTTTCAGTTTCTTCAGCTTATATTATTATTATATATATTAGTATATATAGATTATATATACTAATGTATAGATTGATTAATTAACTTGACACAAGTTTAACTTTTTAAATACTATTTCCATTTTCCACATTTACCGTAGTGATCACTGAGTCTGTACATTTTAAAAAACAGTAAAAAATGAATATTTATATTTTTACTAATACTTACATAACTTCTTATACACGCGATAAGCTCTAGAACTAGAGCTAAAACAAATATAAAAGTAAATTCCGACTACAGTCTGAACAAATATTAAAGACTAAATTCATTTAATGGTAGTAATAATATTAAGAGTAACGTCATGTTTATATTATTGAAAAAATAATAAAAATAATGAAAGAAGCGAGAGGAAGAATAGTGTAGATTCTATCAAAATATAACACATTTTCTATTTATATATCAAAATATAAAGTAACGAAAAAATATATGCCATTTCTGGCATTTCTGGATTTTCTGGCATTTCTGGCATTTCTGGATATCATTTTAGTTTTGAGCGATATCGGATTTCGATATTTATTCATAGTCATATATTAAACGAAACAAACAGTTTACTTTGTTTTCTAAGATATAACATTTTAATGGGACTTTTATTGACTAAGATTATGATTTAATTAATAACTATTTAAATGCAAATTGTATTACTTAAGTCAATTTGTCTTCTTCGGTTATATTAAGTGACACTTATGGCTGTGCAGTGAAGTGAATATATTAATTTTATAGGAATGGTATTTTGTATTTTAAATATTTCATACATTAAAATATAAGTATTTTACTATTTATAAGGTATAGTTTTTCTATAATATACATATAAGAGCTAAGGCTCTCATAAATAATAGTAATAAATTCTGCTCACACGGCAATCCTTACATAATACATACTATCTGAATTTTTCAAAAATTACATTCAAGTTTGATATGAAATGTTAAAGCTGATTAGTGAATGATATAAAATTTATACATATTATATTTGCCATAAATAGTAGGTTTTAATGTTTTTCTGTCGTTGCCCTGAAATAAATCTAACCCCCAAATAGATGTCTTCAATAAAACCAAATTAATTCAAATATGCTGGTGATAGACAAGTTTACGTCGCATAAATTAGACATTAACTTGGTTCTTATATTATACGAAAGCCTTAAGGGAGAAGACGCGTGCAAGAGTTACGTCATTAAAGGCTTATTTTATATCACGTTCTAAGATGAAAATACGAGTCTATTATTAATTTAAGCAGGTATGCTTTTATATTGCATTGTTATTGAAGGTACTTCAATATCAACACGCTATTTATAATTATCTGTGTAGTTGTACTTGAAATTATTTTTTGTTAATTGTGTAAAAATTCTGTATATTTTGTATGATTGCAAAATTCGTGATAGCGTCTGTGTAAAGAAGATTTTTTTCCGATACTCTTATTATGTAAACGGCAACTCAATTTACATTACGTAGAATCCCTCTGTCTGAAACTCGTCGGTATCTCGTGTCACTACAGCTATATCGTGTCTTTGACATCGTAACTATTGGAAAACACTAAATGACTATTGGCTAATTTTATGGAGACTAACATCAGACTGACAAACGTAAATCGATGCATAATTTATAAAGTTTTACAGTAGATATTTTTGAGAAATCTAATAATGTTTCATTTCTATTTAAAATCTTCCTACAACACTAGCTATTACCAACGAGTATGTCAGTTCCCACCCAGAGAATAAAAATTTATACACTTCCCAATATTTTATAGATATTTTATATGTTATTTTGCACTTTGACAGAAATTTTGAAAGAAATACAATTTTCAGACTGTTTATTCCAATGAAACAACAGCAGTGATTTGATGATCATCGATCCGAATCAATTTACGTTCTTTGCGGCTATTACAAGTGTTGCCAAGTTTTTATTAAGAAAGTTATAAGAGACCTGACTTTGGACAGAAAACCCAGAATCCCATCCAGAAGCCATGGTCCCAGTTCCAGCCAATGCCAGTTCTATGGTTGACAAGGGTGGCTATTACTAGCCTGGTACGTACGTATCGTCTAAGCACCCTTTAGGCCCCCTCTTTTTTTAAGGCTGGATCCCATCACTCACCTAGTCTCCGGGTGGTTTTTGTTTTAGAACTCAAGAAAGTAGTAACATTTTAGATAGCTTTCTCATATGGAATAGTATGCTAATAACTCCCTGTGCTGAACGCCGTCATATGGTTTCGGATATGACACAGAACCACCGACCAACCCAAGCTCAGAATTGGATTTCATTCTGGTAAGTAGAGTTTTTAGTGATTTTTTTTAATGGGCCGATAGTAAACGCGATGGTAAATTGTGCCATCGCCCTTGGACATATGCAAAAATGTAAGATTTGCAAATGCTTGCATAGCATTCCGATGGAATGGTTATTTTATGTTTTTTTTATTGTTTACCATAAAACTGAGATCACCAAATACTTTTGCGACTGATTTATGTGCTTAAGCTTGAGTATATTGATTTGCTAAATAGTTTTTAGCCGAAATTGGAACTTAAGATATAGCATTGTGTTTAGAAAACAATGAGTTATTTCTTGAAGTAACAGGAGCGACAGAAACACGGTTATAATTTTAAAATCTTTGTTCAAAATTAAAAAAAAAAAGTTTTAAATAAGGAAACAATTATGTTAAATTTGTTAATAAAGTAATAAAGAATGCAAAACCCGCTCCTAAATTTTAGCTTTATATTTTTTATATTGGTTTTATGAAGACCAATTATAGCCTATGTTTTTTTGTTCAGAAATAACCTTAGCGAATAGAGGTCGGTCAGATCTTATACTGAATTAAAAATTATTTATTACAACTATATTTTATTTGGTGGCATTAATATTACTTTAATTAAGAATCTGTTTAAAATGTATATTGATATATAATTTAGCTTCACAATACATCAAGCACACGTTTGGTATTTAAAAAAAATATATACAGTTACCTACTTTAGGTTTATTGTTAGTCATTTAACTGCTTTGGTTTAGGACATTACGAAGCTGCTGCGTTCATTATAAATGTGTTAACATCTTACCGAAGAAGAAATGCGAACAAGATTTACACTTTCCTAAAAATATATTGAATCGAACAAAAGAAACGAAGGAATGAGGGGTGAAAAAGTAAAAAGTAAAAGCCCTCTCTCATAAATAATACATAAGAGAATAGCTAAATGATATTGCAACTAGGACGTTGTGGCAAAGAATTATGATTTAAATTGCATTTAGCTGACAGAGTAACGCAGGTCTACGAGTATAAAGAAAATGATATTCTTGTTACAAAGTTTATTATTACATACCTGCGTTTTTGTTGGTGAAATGAACATATAAATATAAATAACCAAGTCCTTGAAATTTTTGGTAAGGTTACTTTCTGAAGTGGGATATTTTTTTTTTCATTTTATTTATTTCTGTCCACGAGTAACCGTTACTAGGTATATGGGGTCATAATAAACACAGCGTCTAGAATGGAGTTCAATGAGGAAGCCTTAAAAATTTCTTGTCTCACCAACTACTAAAGCCTTTTTGGACTTTTTTGTACATTTTGGTTGAGATGTATGGGACAAGTTGTATATGTACACGAAATAACTGTATCAATGTAAAAACAACATGTTATCAAACAAACAAGGTATTAACAGAAACATTTTTGTTAAATATATATTGACAATCTAAACTATATATAATTATTAGTTTTATGTAAAATATGATATATTTTAGGTTAAAGATACGTTCGTTCGTCTGTTTTTATACAATTATTAGCAACATAATACTATTTTTTAACAAAATATATATTTAATGAGTAATGTTTAATATCACCTACCCACAATATATTTATACATTATAACAATGTGCGCCGGTCAAAAGGCAAAGATTTTAAAATAAACATTTTCTAAATGTAAAAAAAATAAGAAAGGTTTGTATTTAAAGATACGTTTTCCTTTTTATTATCCTGTTTTTACAAGAACAGTTTGTAAAAATAAGAGAATAATAAAATGGAAAATAATTTATCATGCCTAAAGTAACGTTATAAGTTATATAAAATTTCCTTTAACGGCTCCTTTAACTTTTCTCTTCTTCTTTAACGGCTCGAACAAAATTCCTAAGTATTGTAAATATTCGCAAATCGTTGAGCCATGTGAGAATGCGCTTTTAAAATTGCGAAAATTTCTGCATTTTTTTATATCTGGCAACCTTTTAATTAAAGTTACAAGTGAATAACAAAATAATAAAAACTTATTATACATTTCAAAATTTACGATGCGAGTTATTGCGTATTATTTACAGAAGCGAAATCAGAACGTAAATAATAATTACATAATTTAAAAAGTATACTAATTTAAAATTGTCTATTAACATATGTTAGCCATGATGTGAGTTTTTTATATATTTTTTTAGTTTTTATTTACACACTAGGTGGGCGCTTAAGTTCAGCGGCGCGAGCGAGGAAAATCAGACAGGGAACGGAAGTCACCACAGCTAGGTTGGCTTACTTTGAAACTTGTGTTGCGAACGATGCGTTAAATGTGAAATAATTAAAGTTCTTTATTTAATTCTCGTTGCACATATGAAATATTTATAATGGTAGTTATAATAAAAAATATAGTTTATTTTAATATCATTGCCATAATAATATCTAAAAACCATTATACTAATTGTAAAATATAATATTCATTAGTGAATAATGGTATTTAAAAAAATACATCAAAATACTGTACCAGACAAAAATATAACCTTTTTTAAACCGGTACATTTCATCTTTCTGACAAAAAAACATGTTCAGTATAATTTCACAAGTTAAATTTGTATATATCTTTTTAAATTCAACATTCATCAACCCTTATATATTTAAATATACTAAATATATATTTAGTTCGCTGTATTCACCTTTTTTGTATCGGAATTTTCCTGACTAGTTTCGAACTCGAACATCTCACGCCGCGAGTCCACCATGCTTCGAGCTCATGTACAACAGCCCCGTGTAGTTTTGAAACTAGTCCGGTGAAATCCGATACAATAAACGTAATTATAGCCGCGTTAAAATATATACAATAATATAATATAATAATAAAAATTATTTGTAACTTTTAATATTAACTTACCGCTTTGCTACTTTCACTAAAGTATTTTGGTCAAAATCAATTACAAGCAACTGAAGAATCCATCAAACATCCTTTATTAAGTTCAAACTTTAAAGGGTTTTATTAGTTCTGCCCCTGGCAATTTATTGTCGTCTGAGAACCGTGATTAAATTTACGAATAATGTAGCTTACACAGTAACAATGTAATAATTTTTAACATCATTTTTTCATAAATTTAAAGCTGTTTAGTTGCTTCCAAAATAATTTTAGAAAAACTGGTATGACATGAAACACAAACCAGCTTTCCATTTTTGAAAAATAATTTTAAATATTTAACGATGAACCTGTAATGGCTGACTTAACTTCAAAGACAAAGACAGCGACCTTAAAACCCAGATAAGACAAACATAAGTTTGAATCTTCACATTGAATTGATCAATGGATTGACCAGGATGAATAATTAAAATTTTAGCCGTTTTATAAAACTGCACGTTTCCTTAACACAACTTTTTACAAGATTAAAAAAAAAAAATTAATCACAATTCATTCTTTTATTCTGAAATTAACGAAGATTTTCTATCCTCTGGTCCATCGGCTAAACATTTTGGATTAATTAATAAAACTGTTTGAAACTCAAGCATACTTTTATTTATTAAATTTCAAAACAATTTAATAATGAACTTCAGCTTTATTAACATTCTATTTCTCAGAATACCAGAGTTTGACTTAATTACTTTGATAGTTCCGAACGACGAGCGCGGCCTAGACTCGGCGAAGCGTATTCTCTTGTTCACTCAGACTCCCGCTCTCTTCTAATTAGACACACGGTGATATACTATTAATTGAAACCACATACTGGTCCGTTTGAGATATTTTAAATATTAAAACTTAGCTAAAAATATAAAGGACAATAACAAAAAAATAAACCTTCCAATAGCTGAAATTGAAACTGTGATTTGACAGCATGAAGAGTTTTACTACTGCTTGTAGAATATCTTAGAATTTACTTTCCTTTTTCAAAGTCCAAATAAGATTGCAAATAAAGTTCGCTTTGCGTTGAAATACGCCGTTAAAACTTTTTTAAGAATGTTTTTGATTGAAAATATTTTGATAATCGGTTCCGTCTGTATTTTTCTAATCGAAAAGTTTTATATAAAATCGGATATAGGTTTAAAATTTACAAAGGAAACATAATATTTGATTCTTTGCAAAAGAAAAAAAAAGAATCTTCTTTAGAGTATGACTTAAGTGTTTAGAAATCATAATTATATTGCATTCCCATTTTACCCCTTTTTTGGGTGTCTTGTGCTTAGCAAAAGGTATGGTCTTCTTCTTGAACCTCCCCCTTGAATTTCATTCTAGATATGTTAAGTGTCCCCAAATAGACAATATGGAAGCATTTTAAGACTAACGTCTCCAGGTACAGTGAATGTACTCCATACTCCAGTTACAAATATATTAATGTTAATTATAAACAATTCAATAAATGACCTCGAAATAAATAAATTATTATTATTATTATTATTAAAAATTAAAAATTAACCAACCTAAGAAAGTACCGTTACAAAAATATAGATTCCTTAGTAATTTAAATGTTTATCTTATTTCATAAAACAAAATGCATGTCGTAAAATTTTAATAAAAAACATATTTTTAATAAAGCCATTTTTCTGTCACTTGAATGCAATTATAATGAAAATTCTTTGCAACAATGGCCTGAGTGCAATATCGTTTAGCTTTTCTCTTGTGTATTATTTATGAGACAGGGCTTATGTAATATTTTTTCACTCCTTATTCCTTTGCTACTTTTGTTCGATTTAATATATTTTTAGGAAAATGGAAATATTTTTTGTAATTTTTCTAATTAATTATGCATTATATTTAAGTCTCAAACGGTTTGTAAATTAAAAATTTATGCAATATTCCGAAACAAACTTGTTATATGCATCATCAAAAATCTAAAATAGGCACAACTGTATAAAATAATCTTTAAAGACTTATCTATTTAAAGATTATTTAATAGAGTTTAATATTAAATTATCTTTAAATACATATTATGTAACATGTGAAATATATTATAGATGTACTACTATATATCTATCTATTTACAGTTTTTAGCATTTTTCAATCGCATTTGAAGTAGATCGAAAAAACAAAAATTATGGCCACGTAATTAAATAGAGCTTTAATAAATAAAATTTTATTTTAATTCTTACATCCAAACAAGGCCAATTAAAGTAACCTATAAATAAAATATAAACTATAATAAGTCTTCATAAAGCCATTATAAAAAGAAATATAAAATATAAGAGTGGGTTGGGCATTCTTCATTTCCTTATAAATAAATTCAACTTGGTTGTTTTCCTATTTGAAACTCTATTATTGTCGCTGATTGTCAAAAGCATAAGCCTTCATGCCTCCTGTTACAACGAGAAAAAAACTCTTTGTTGTCTGAACACAACGACGTATTGGGCTTTTTGTAATGATTTTTATGAGGGTAGGATAATTTGAATACAGATTTATTCCAACCACGCCAAAGTTGTTAGAGAAACTGGAAAATGTAAAAAAAAATCTGATTCTAAATAAGTGTCTAGGAAAACATAGTTTTAATGATTTCAAACTTTTATACATATTGCTTAATTAAATTTGTACTTCTTGTTTTTTGAGTACATTTTTTTTTTTCGGAGAAAAAAGAGCTACTCAATACTTCATGTTTTTTTGTATTCATACTTTATTTTAATATTTAAAATATTTATAAGAATTATTCATACTTATAAAACCCAAAAAACAACTAAAGGAAAAGTCATTAACCTACATTATACTTTAGACATATGATCGTATCAAATGATAAAGCAAATGGAAAACAATTTATTTCAACGAAACAAACAAGACTGTATATCATTTTTACCTTTATGATGTCAAGCATTTAGCTAAATTTTAGCATCCAGTCTAAGTTTATAGTGTCATTCTCCAATATATCTTGGAAAGCTCGTTTGATAACTCAGTTAAAAGACAGCAATGAGGATGATCTACTCATGTGACATAAAATCTTATTGATGGCCATGTTCCAGGTCTTTCATCTTCTTAAGATCCAACAATAAAATTCTCGTGAGACCGATTCTCTGCTTGTTGACTTTCTAACGGCAACTTGGCAACCCTTGCAAATTTGGAGAAGAGTAAATTTGACAATCTCCAGCCAGTGATTTTACTTCATCGGAATGTTCAGTCTGAAAATAGTCTTTGTAAACATTAATCTTTTTTACACAGACTATCACATTTTGCAATCAAGTCTCTCATACATAATAAACAAAATATCTACACTTCATTAAATTTAATTTCAAGTATTTTTAAATTTATTTGTATTTTCACCCCAAGTCATACGTGAAGCGGTTAGTCTGTCAGTAAGTAGTAAGGTCGCAAAAGGGAGTAGTAAGGACGCACCAAGGTGGAGTTTGTTAAAGAAGGCTTGTCTAAAAAAGACAAAATAAAATCATTACTCTACATTGGACAAAGATTACACATTTAAGGTATACAAGTATTACAAACCGACCAACGAACTTATTAGGATTAGGCATATAGTTAATTTGAACGCGGTAGAAGTAGGAGCGGAAGGTATAGCAGTGAAATATCTCTAATATCTAATCTAATAACCTACTTAAAGATCTTGGCCTCTCTAGAACTATCATCAGTTCATTTCTAGAACGTACTTCAAAGGCGGCATTGGTAGGTTCATTCCAAATTTGGTTAGGTAGGGAGAGGAGCGCAACCAGTTGATGGTGAGTGGGAATGCGCATTTTAAAGGTGCCCCTTAAACCTACACTTGGGTCGCAAGTTCCAGAAGCTGTTTGCACTCCTCTGCCTGTAACGCGATGGCGCGATGGAATGCTGAGAAGCTTCGTTTTTTAGACATTTGACGTTTTAAGCCAATCTGATTATTTTTGACATTTATTTTGGATATTCTTTAATATGTTGGTAGAAGGATCACAAGTGCGTGCCGACAAATAAATTAATCGGATGTAGACTTAAGATGATCTTAAATATTCTATATATTTTTAATATTCATATTTTAAATGTTAAACTCTTAATATTCATGTATATACATTCAAACTATAAAAAAACAAAACATAACTACAAGTTATTAGTAGGTATCCTTTACCTATGAAGTTTCCATTTTACGTAAAAACTAATTTTTAAAAACCCCCGTAAAGAATAATAATCTTAGGGGTGTAATGAGTGTTCTGCTTTGAATAGCCCCAAAATTACGATTGAATAGTAGTTTCACGGATAAAGAGATAGTTTTTTAGGAAACATAAAATATCTCCGATACTTATTCCCCAAATAAGATTTCGAATCACGTTACATTCGAAATTGCTATGCTTTGGGTTCGAAATACGGTACAGGAAAATATTCTTACGAATGGTTTTGTATAAACATATTTTGATTTTATCGAAGAGTATTTATTATGTCACGGTATCACATCTGTCATAACTTATTACATATTTATAAAATACAGATAAATATTTATTGAATAAAAAATACTCAATATATCTTAAAAAAGAAATCGCTAACTCATCATAAAATATAATGAATAAAACGGCGAGTCGGATATTTTATATTAATGTTCGGATTAAGATAAAGATACAGATAAAGATAAATAACCTTTAGACAAAAAGAAGTTACAACCACACGGACCTAATTTTATTTCACTATCTCAGAATGTGAGAACGGTTTCTGGTGATTATTAAGCGTCCAACGATATTTCTTCCTCAGTCATGCAGCGAACTAGCAATTACTTATTTTACTATTTTTTGTAAGAATTTAATTATTTTACTTTTTTGTGTAAGAAGTAAGAAGAAATTGGAAGTTTTTCTTTACGAGCCTTACTAGAAAAATGTTTTTATGAAACTTCAGTGAACTTGTTTCGTAGTGTCGTTTGAAGTTTTTTCTTTTATCCTCTTACTTTATTTACCTTTTTATTACAATTTGTAAAGACTGTCAGTTTGTACGGAACTAAATATAATTTTCATTCATCTCAGAGATATTATATACTCTTCACTTATTCTCTTCATTACTATACACTGATAGAAAAATTCTCACAATACGATAAATATTTTTATTACGATGTCTTCCGGATGCTTCGTCTTTCCTATCGACAACTACTTTAAACATTATCACAAGTCAAAGTATACCCACAACGAATGTCTTTTTAATACTCGCATACGATATAAAACTATTTAATGATTTTTTTTTATACTTTTTATCTCACTTTTAGACGTTATTTGGCAGCCAACTGTCTGTTCAATGACTGACAGATTGAACTGACAGATTGAATGCGTGATATTTAATGTTACGTAAACATAATAAAGATTTCAACGTAAAAAAAATTTACATCTTCATCAATTTAAGAAATAACAAGAAAGCTTTATATTTGAAGATAAGAACATTTTGTATAAACATGAGAAAAATATAATATAAATTGTTTTCTATTTATCATGTCTACGGTAATATTATGATACAGATATGAAATTTCGCTTTATTATAACGTCAACAGTTTGCAGACAAATAATAATTATTTCCAATAGTCGCATTCGTGGAACCGTACGAGCTTTCTTTATGTGAACACACTCTGTGAAATCTTATAGATTTGACGACATATTTCACGTAACAAATGAATATCAAACTACGAAAACGTAATTTTCTCTTTTAAATGGAGGATTTGAGTTATTATGTATTATATATAAGAATGAAATAAGAACATAAGTCATTGTTTACATATAAATTATAATTTCTATTATATTTGAAGGAACAAAAAAATGAATGCAAATCAATTATCTTGAATAATCTAAATAATAATTATTTTTATTTGCACTAAATAAGGTTAGATTCAGATGTCGTAGATTTATTGTTAAATTATCCCGCTTACATATAAAGCATGAAAAATTTACAAATTAAGGTAATTTTTTAATACATCCTGTCACTATGCATGGGTACAAGTCAATGAGACATAAAATAAAATATTTATTCACAATATACACATTTAAGGTTTATAAATAAATTCGTTTTTTTTTTCTTTTTCTCTGCAAGTTCAAAAAGTAAGCCCTGTCACAAAATTAGACCCTTTCAAATGTATATAGAACCCTTTTATCTAAAGGATAATCACACGCTATCTTAGTAACTCATCAGACCCTTTCCTACATAAATAAGTCTTTTCGTTTTTCAAAGGTGTAGAACCTTCGAAGTTGTTCAAAACATGTACCCGGAAGTTGGTTTAAATCATTATATCATTATGTAAAGTATTTGTCATTATTGTATTTGTCATTATTTTAATTTTATTAAATTTTTTAAATTATCTTTGGTAAATTACAAGCAATGGTATAATTAATTACCCCGATCTCATTAATCACTTTGAATAATTTAATTAATGTTTAGAATTATTATTTATCAAGTCATTCGAGTTGTATCAGAAGTTTACATTTTTAGTCAAAATTTACATTGAATTATATTTCGAAAATCGAATTTTAATATAGATTACTATTTCAATATATTGAAGCTGAAGTTAGTTTGTTTTTCTGGTATTAACGAACTAATAATTGAAAAAAATCAGATGGATTTCAAAAAACGTATTTTATTAGTAGTTCCCAACTTTACTCGTTCTAAAGTCGAAAAATATTTTATATATAATATCAATGAAAATGAAATTGTATTACATAAAAAGATACATACGACTTTTAGATAGGTTTTATAAAATAAACGACCGACACTCATTTCAGAAATTGTTTTAAAATATTATATTTTTTTTATTCACTAAACTTACTTTATACTTGTATTGTTTTATCAGTACTTGAATTCAATATATTTTAATTTTCCAATCAACACTAATGACAAACAAAAAGGCTTGACGAGGCTTCACCAAATAAAAACGCTCACACTGGATAATTATATTTGTTCCCAGAGTTTAATTATTAGTTTCCAACGTTTTCTAAAGTCAATAAAGACGAGTAACGGAGAACTGCCGGATCATTATATTTTAGATATATTTGAATTTTATAATATTAATGTAAATGTTTTCTATGTCTATTATAATTTGTATTTTATAAAAATACACATTAGGTTTTTAGACACCGACCAACAAACACGAATATTATTAATTGTGTCATATTTGTCTTCCCCATCCACAAGAATCACTTCATATTGTTTTAGCGGTGTTTTTAATAAATATATATTTTTTATTTTACAATCAATCCTACAAACAAACAAAAGAGTTTGAAGAGGCTTCACACAAATAGAAAAGCTAAAGCTTGAAGAGCCAGTACGTGACTTATTTAGAATTGTAATCATTTATTTTATTTATTTATCTATATAAATAAAATAAACTATTTTCCACTATCATACGCATTATTTAAAAACTGCTGTGAGTGGGCTTTATTTATTTTTTATAAATTATCATACTTTGAGAATAAGTTGTACGTTGGATGTTTTATTTGCTTAAAAAGTAGCAATAAATAATTAATTATTGATTCACGCTTTATAGCGTACTCAAGGTTATAATGAGTGAATATTTAATTTGTCTTGGGTTCAAGGAGCCAAATTTCAAATAATCACACCTGCAAATATATCTCTCAGGCGTGGCGTATATGTTGCTTTGGTTCTAGCTGCGGCGCCGCCAATAAACATTTTTCAAGTCTTGCCAAATAGAAATTTATTCGTTAGGAATTATATGTTAACGCAAGACTTTAAGGCATTTATTAGTCACACACACACACACACTAGTAATAGTGTGATAATCATGTAACATCAAATTTTACGAACGATATTATGATAAATTAATTACGATCACGACAAAAGAAAAGTATAATAATATTTTACCTTATCGCCAAAATATTAAACGCTTTTCTGGAAAATTTGAACAAAAATTAATAGTTGACAGACAAACACCAATGTATATTTTAAATTTTATTTAGGTTATTTAGTTAGTTAGGTAAGTTATTTAGTTAGTTAGTTAGGTTAGTGAGTTTAGGTTCAAATTTACAGAACGATATTTAATATCAATAATAATTCAGTAGCCAGTGCTTACAATAATTAAAAACTAAACATTCAGTAAGATTTTTAGAAGTAAATTAATATTAATTAAGTAATTAACTCACCGTGAAATGGTGAGCTTGTTTTTTTATCCTTTTAATTTGAATGACATATATATGACGTAATCGTATAAAAGCAGTCTCAGGATTTTATATGGACTATATTTTCACAAATTCTAGTATAAGCAAGTTCTTTTTAATTAGCGGCGTTAAGTCTGGCCAAATATAAAGTAATAAAATATATAAAATTATAAAAGAGCTTTGATTTTGGAAGAAGCACAGTGTTAAGAAGTTTTACTACGAATAATATCCAGAAATACCGTAACGATATTTCAAATAGAATTTTAAAATTTAGATTATCTCAAACGACTCTGACATAAATAAATGTAATCTTTATTTTACAATGAATTATAATTGTAATAAAGTTTTTGGAGAATAATATTCATTTTTGAACAATTGAACAAGTTTAACATGTTTTGAACATAAATATTTCATCTTTTAACAAAAATACATGTTGAATATGTTTTTTCCAGTAATATTTCTTTAACTTTTAATCTTTTACTCTTTGCTACTTGTACTTAAATATAACACTCAACATCAGCAAGCTACTGAAGAATATCTAATATCCTTTATTAGGTTCAAAGATTATAGGTTTTATTAGTATTGCCTCGGGCACCTTTTTATAGTCTAAGAATCTATATTAAATATACTATCTTGTTAAAATGTATTTTCTGTCCTGTGATCCGATCGTAAGAAATTTAAGCTTCATGAATATAACTAATTATTTCAATTTTTCTCATGCAAGCAACATTACTTTTTCTTGTATTAAAGTTCATAATATTTAAATTTATTAAACCTTAATTTTTATATTAAAATTTAATTTCTCAGTGCTCAGATTGACTTCATTACTTTGATAGTTACAAACGACGGGCGTGGCGTAGCGTCGGCTCGGCGAGGCGTATTCTCTTGTTCATCCAGACTCCCGCTTTCTTCTCATTAAATATACGATGATATACTATGAATTAAAACCACATACTGATCTATTATTTTATAAAGCCCTATTATTATTAAAAATTACGCTAAGTTCAATAAAAACGTAGATCTTAGAAAGAATATATGACAAAATATAAACGACGCTAAGAGCGTTTATTACGTTTGGTGGACTTCAATTTTGGGCATTTCAGTTACACGCTGCTATACTCAAACATAAATACTTTGATACTTTGGGGATGTGACTAATTTATAAATATAATAACATGATATTTAATAAACGTGTAATATGTTTGACTGTTTTTGTTTATTTCATCATTTTATAATAAAATGTTTTATACAATACTTACCTAACTTTATGGAATGGGAATTTTTTTTAAATATCAGCTTGATTTTTAATATTAAATTAAAAAAATATATAGTAAGTCCTTGGAATACGTAATATTTGATATTTTTTTCATTATTTTGTAATTGTTTTTTATTTAATATTGTTTAGTTCGGAGTTAGCTAAATAATATTAATATCGATTGTTCAATCGTTACGTAACAATGTTATATTACATATTTCAATGTAATATTTCATTTAATTTTTATTCAAAATATATTAGAGAAAGAAAAATACATTTTATAGAAAACTCATTTTATGTATTTTAACGTAATTGGCTCTATGTTTGGAGATTTATTTATTTTGAGCGACATCTCTTTCGTCTTACAACTGAAATTGAAACTTTTATTTGACAGCGTAATATATGAAGAGTTTTACTGAACTCATGAACTCAGCCTATTTCTTAGAATTCTTATTTTCAGTCTAAATAAGAAACCTAATCACGTGCGACGGCAAGTTCCTATTGGATATGGGTTGAAATATACCGTAAAAAATATTATTACGTGTGTTTTTTGTAAAAAAATGTTTTGAATATCGGTTCGTTAGCAGTTCCGAAGGATTGAGAAATTTATAAGGATTGAGGATATTGGACTGTTTGATCAAAAAAAAAGTCCACCGTAAGCTTGTGGCTTAAGTATTTCGAACTCAAAATTGTATTGCATTCTAATACCGTTTTTTAAGTGTAGTTTTTGAAAAAATTGTATCTATCATCTGTCTTTTTTGACAATTGTTTTCTTCTCGTTGTTTAGTTCAGTCAAGAAATCACGTTAGTATTTTTTTGAAAATCACTTTAAATCTTAATAATGTAATACTTATCTCGCTTGGTTACGTAAGCAACACATAACTTCTTAGCCCGGAAAATTGTATTATTATAACACACCCAGTATTACCTGGGATTCGAACCTAAAACCACTGGTATATTTTGGGCACAACACCAACGAAGCACCTGAATAATTGTTTTATCAAATAATATATTATTTATTACTGTTTTCTTTGAGACTTTAATTTGACTGGTCAAGAAAAAGTCTACATTATCACACACACACACATACACACAGATTAAAGTTACAAACAAACAGTTTGCCTAAAAAATACATCAGCCATGGTATACATACGTACATCAGGTATGTACTCGAGTAAATGCTACTAAAGAAATTTATAGCTCCATTTAGTTAATTTTACCACTTTTTTAGTATTGAATATATATATCGAATATAGTATCGATAATGCAAATTTAAGATATTTAGAATTTTATTAATATTAATGAAAATGTATAACAATTTGTATTCTATAAGAAGACATGAAAAGCTTATAGACATCGACCAACCGACACAAATATTATACACACACACACATACACTCTTCATCCACAAAAATCACTTCATATTATTTTATCGGCCCATTAAATCAACATTTTTTGTTTTCCAATCAACACTACAAACAAACAAAGGGGCTTAACAGCGCTTCACCAAATGGAAAAGCTTACAGTACGTGACTTATTTAGAACTTTTATCATTTCAATGTTTTCGCACACAATATACACAAATTTAAATAATTTGTCAAATCGGAAATATCGTCTTAAAAAGTTAAGAAATCCTTTTTGGGGTTGAGCGTACGCATATATAATAAGGTTCCACAAGATATCTTAGACCTTATTTTTCTTGATTTTAAATGTAAAATTAAAAGTATACGGTTAAAAAGACACAAGGTTACAAGAGTTTTTAGTTGATCGTATTTCGGTCAACTAAAAGGTTAGGTTGTGGAGCTTTGCTTGTTGACTCATTTGCGGGATATTCTAATGTATACATAAAACATTGTTAAATTGTTTTTAAAAGAGCAACTGTTGAGTTTCTGGCCAGCTCTTCTCAGCAGAGCCGCATTCCGAGCTGGTGGTAGCTTACTCACGTGCTGACATACTGACATACTATACTGACATTTCTTAATATAATGTAATTGACGATTCAAAAGTGCATGTAAATGCCTACTTGAATAAAGATATTTTTGAATTTGTATTTGAATATGTTATAGCCCTTGATATCCACATTATTAGAAAACTGCTGTGACCAGATTTTTATTTTTCTTATGAAAAAGAGTTTTAGTTTGAGAAAAGGTACGGAAGTGTTTTTTTTTAATTGCAAAAAATATATTTTTAGTATTAAGGACACGTTTAAGGTTTTGTTGAAAATCATTAACTTTTCGGTACACATTGCTACAAAATCAAACTTAACGTATTAAAACCTTTACCAACAGCAATACCATATTATAGTTTTTAATATTAATAAAACGATATTCCATCACTTCTTCATATATATTCTACCATCTTGTGTTAGTTACCATATATTTCAGAATAAAAAAATATCCTGGGTAAGAAAAAATACTCAACTACAATCCTATCAAAAAACCATTATCAATACTAATAAAATATCATTAAAAAATTATAATATATTTTTAATTTTTTTCACGTCTTTGTACTGTAATAACGTTCACTTTACTTGCGTTTTTATTGATTCTTTATACAAATATTTCTAAAATTTAAACATCATCTCAGTCAGTCTAAAACCATTGCCATGAGTGGTCTTGATCTCTTTTAGGCAAAAATTCTGTTGATAAATATCGCTTTCAAGCTTACACAATATTCTATATTGTCGACAAGCTAAATTATGAATCATAACGTATTCGTTCCAAGTAAGAATACGTAAACGAAAAAGGTATTCGTAAACAAGAAAACGTATTTGGGTAATTTTCACGAAATCCCGAAATTCGGCTTTCTTAAAATGACAAAAAATATTGACATTATTTGATAATTATTTTATGTGAATTTGATAGTACTAATATTACTAGAATTAAATTATGTAGTGGTCCCAAAAAATATTGTGTTTTATGAAAGTTCTGAGGACATTAAAAAAAAACAAAGTGAGGGAATGACAATTAAGGTGAGGGAATGATTATTGCAGACAAGTCATGAAGCTTTTTAAATGAAATTAGTTTTCTTTTAAAGAATTCTTTTTATTAAATGAAATTTTGTTCTTAAATAATAAGTAAGATCAATGAGTAATTCCAGCAAATCACAAAATTATTGCAGCACTTTGGCATAACTGTAATTTAAACTTATTTTTATATAATATTGCACTTATTTAAGGCAATTACACTTATTAATTAAATAAAATTTCCTTGAGAGATTTCAAATTTACGATGTCCTTGCCTTCAGCCACCGCTTTATCAGCTGTTCTTTTTAATGTGCCACCTATGCCATCAGGAGCACCTTTGCCATGGCCTGGTTCTGAATAATTCCACGCAAAAAATGTCGCACCCGAAAACAAATCATTTATATGATGATATACTAGATGAAACATGAACTTGTTCTTGTACTGGTTGACAGGACTATCACTTAGCATATGTATTCTGTGAATGTTTGTATTGTGATTTTTAATCCACTCAAAAACTGGTAATAAATGCATCGTGTCTATTATTTTCAGAAAGAGAGCAAAACGTGTAGGGTTTTACAGTGTCATTTTCACGTAAATATAATACTCCTGTATGTAGAGTAACTTGTTGTCTTGCACCTCCGAAATGTATTGCCTGAATCTCTTCGTTATATTTACAATTAATAGTTTTCGCTGAAGTCTATGTGAATAAGGACTTCATTGTCAGCTAAAGTCTTTTTAAGTTCAGATATGATCTGATACTGGTGTGCTATCGTAGCAATGTGTTTAAAAAATGAAGGCAAAGTATTTTCTAACTGAAGTACCAATGACCTCAGTGAAACCTTGATCTCTTTTAAAATAGGTTTTCTTACTGTCTTCATCTTTCCATTTTTTTCGTAGGATACAGTTTCATACATCCACTGTTTATAAGTCACTATTCTGTTTGGCTGTGGAAGATAATACTCTATCATTTTATTTGCGCAACCTTCACATTCTCGTAAAAGACATTTAGTTGAATAAACATTGCATGTCTTCATGGTCAAAAATCTAGTTAGATTACAGCAAAACAATACTTTATTTTCATGTAACTTCATGATCATCCGTTGAACATTTGCGTGGATTACACATTTGCATGTGTCACGGTCTTTTATGTTTGCCCAAGTCACCCAAAAAGGCCGAAATCTGCAGAAAGTTGTCAAGCTTATTTTATACTCAACTGTAGTCAGGAATTTATTGTGCAAATTTTTCATGGTATCGCACAGTAAACGTTTTTGTTTTACCTGTCCTTTTGACTTTACAAAATCTTTCTTTCCTGGACACATCCGAGAACTTTTGTCCTTTTCTAAAAAATCTTGAACATCCTTTTTTACCTTTATTAAGTTAGCACTGACTTTCCTAGAAACGCTCTTTTTGTAACAATCATGTTTGAAAAACTGTTTTGATAAGCTGAGTAGTTTATGCTTCTTCAAAAGATCGGGTTTTACTATTTCATAGTACTTTTTCTTTTCACTATGTTTCTTTAAAGTACTGTACCTGCCTTTTAGCTGTTGAGTAATAATTTCTGATAAAAGAAGCTTCTTCTTCACAATTTTAGGAACTCGGACGTTCTTTAAGAGAGCTGATACTTTGGCTTCCGGTGAAGTTTGATTATTTTTGTTTTGTCTTTGACATCTCTTTCGATATCTCTCTTTTCTTCTTATTTCTTGTTTCAGTATTTCCTGTAATCTGGATATTTTTGCATAAAGTATTCTTCTACGTCTTCTGAGTTGCTGCCTCCTCCGATGAACTGCCAGATTTCTCAATTCATCATTATTTTGCATAGGTCCTGGGCTAGGAGGTGGTGTCTCATCTAACAGTCTTGCTAAATTTTTTCGCACTTTCACTGTTTTGTCTCTGTATGTTTGGCTATTTTTCTTCCAGTCTTTCCTTTTTTGCCTTCTTTCTCGGGAACTCATTGCGGATATAGGTTTTACTTGGCCTTTTTCTTTTTTTTTTAGGTATTTAATTCTTTCGTTTTGGCGGAGTGTTTCAAGTTTTACAGGATCAGCTTTCATTTTTTCCCTGCGCTTTCGGTCATATTCTTGCTTTTTTAATTTAGCTTCTTCTTTGCTTATCTTCTTATTTCTTGACATTTTTTAACCTACAACAATATTCTAACAATAAATTCAAGAGTTAATAAAAGCAAACAATAAAAAAAGTCAGTAAGCCTATCCAAAAATCATTCCCTCATATATCATCATTCCCTCACCATAAATTTGTATGGGGGAATGATGGTGAGGGAATGACGAAATAAAGAATAACCGTTAAGAACTCGTGACATAACCTTACTTTTAAAACTATTTTTCTGCTTAAGGAAATTACTCCCAAACGTCATCTTATCTATGCAACTTACAATCAATTAAAGTACTTACCTTTTGTTTTTTTAGAATGTGATGAAATGACGATCAAAAATTTTACTAAACCATATAATTTATAAAATCTTTTTGCAGCGCACACCCGAATACAATCACAGAAAATATGCTTTTTTGACAAATTGACATTAGTGCCAACTTTCAAAAACTAATGGTAGCGTTCGTATTTTATTTAAAATGCGTTCATAATTCAACTGCCAGTAATAGTGTGAGGGAATGATTTATTTTTGTGAGACACATATAAATATTCAAATTTTGAACGCGTGTTTTCCTTTACAACGCTAATTTCGGTTTTTCCCCTTTAATTTACAATATTTTTAAATAATCCAACTTACTTCAATATGATTCGAATGATTTTTGTACTTTTTTGGTAAATAAAAGTAAATAAAATTGGTACTTGGGACACAGTAAGGGAATGATGTTAGGAACATTATGTTTATGCATTTTTATTTATTTATTTATACGGCTCTAAAATCTTATTGGAAACTTTTAGATATAATTATGTGGATTGTATAGAAATATTAGTAACATCCATTTCTTTGTTGGATTTTTATATAAACACCAAGGACAAGAATTTCGGGATTTCGTGAAAATTACCCATTTTCATTTTACTCAATGTAAAGATTACTAAACTATTACTCTTCAGTATTCATGTAACGCATAAAGTAATACCTATTTAAATACTGATGTAGATATTCTTTTAATTACAGACCCCTTTCCGGACTACCGTCCATCATAAATAAATATATTTTTTGAGGGAATAAAGCTACAATGATGTTACAATTATATTAAACCGATAGTAAATAATCATTTGGGTTAGCGAAAGATAGGTCAAGTACTGTTTCATCTGTTAAACTTTTTGGTCACATCTGGGTGCTGTCAGAACTGAAGGGACGGCAATGGAATTTTTTGTTGATCTCTCCTAGGGTTTTGATTTCGTTGACCATGACTTCTTCATTCTTAAAATTTTAAATTATTATTACATTCCTGACTCATCCCCGAGTTACTGTTCTTGTGCTCTCGTGTTTGTAAAATATACAATAAAAAGTCCCGTTTCTTCGGTTACATTAGAAAAAAAGGGACTCCCTGTAGTCTTAAAAAGAAAAATCTGTCCGCCATTCTGTTTAGACTGCATTTTTATTTTAATACAGTTTAATGCTGTGGTCAACTAATTTCGATTTTTTTTATAACATATAGATTATACCATTTTCTCATTTTTAAAAAGGCATCCTAAATACGTAGCAGTTGGACGTGTAAGGTATGCAATCACCTTAACGATAATTAGGAATTAGAGGCGAAGCGGAATTCGTTTAATTTTTTGCCAACATTGTTTTATTAACACCTTATTTCTCAGAGTGCTTAAGTTCGACTTTATTACGTTGGTAGTTACGTTGTACGTGTACGGCATCGACTCAGCGAAGCGTTCTCTTTTGTTCGTTGAGACTCTGGCTTTATTCTGGTTCGATGCAACATGCAATATTACTTTATTAAAAGATACTGATTGATATACTTTTTATGTATTAAATAGCTTTATTATTATAAGCGTTAAATTTAAGCAACATAATGCTTATAAAGAACAAAAACAATCCTTAATATAATATTTAAATATATATAAAAGTAAAAAATTATTAAAACCTAAATATAGTAAATATTTATACAAATTATGAATTAAAAAAAATACAAACTACCGTTAACAATGAAAATTTGTATAGCTTTATAATAACAGAAACGAATCATTGACTGAGACGGGTCTGTTGTAACACCTACATTATTTAAGCCACAATTAAATTTCTTAATATTCTTAATAAAATCTATAATCATTAGTTTATGTTTATAAGCTTATTAGAACTCTTGCAATAAGTACACTAAAATGCAACAATATCGTTGTTTTGTGATCGAAAATTATCTTTACATTTTCTTTCAATCATAAAAAACTTGCATCAATTTGAAGTGGAACAAGAATGTAGCCTAGTATATGACTTTTATAACTTGAACTTCGTATTGATGGATTTTAAACTCAGCTACCGACGTTTGTCTGTAATAAAAGTGGTCTGAAGCATCACTAGTTTTAAAAGAGGGTATTATGATTGACGACTGACTGAATGATTGATTTTTTTTATTACGTGTATCCCAAGTAAGATTCATATTGTTACTTAATATAAAATTTACGTTTTCTTACGTGTGTTCTGTACTTTATAAGAATAAATTGAGAAGGGTCTGAATAGCACTATTGGAGGTTTTACGATTGTTGAATATATAAAGAACTCAAGTATAATATTTGGCAAGGATCGCAATCTAGACCCAAACTGAGCTTAGCTAGTATTATGGGGAGGTACTAGTAAACAAATCTAATACAAAAAATATATATATTATATACCTATACTCAAAAAATATATAATATTTTTTCGTCGAACATACATATGAAATACCAGACCCTAATAAAATATAAGTTTATTACAAATATTATTCTAGTGGGGATCCAAGCCAGTATTGCCGTTGCAATAGACGAAGTAACGACCATTGCGGAAATGGGTTAATAACGAAAATTACGAGTTTCTTTCTGGTGGTTTTTTCCATTTTTATTAAAAAAAAACATTAAACATAACTTGACTGACATTAAACAGGTTACATAATTTAGAAGAACAATATATCCAATAAAATATTAAATACAATTTATAATTAAGTAGAAAAAAAAAGTTACAGTAAAAAAAAGTATGTGACGTACCTACATTTTGAATACTTGATTTCTGAGATAGCTTTCTGTCCTAAAGCAGCTGCTTTTAATATAAATTACAAATCGATTCTTTGTTATTGGTACGTTATAAGTCCCAATTTGTTAGAGTCGATCCCATAGGATGTGACGGTGATACCTTTCCATGTGGCAAGAAAAACTTCATAAACTTCAACTTCACAAATCATTT
Organism: Dircenna loreta; assembly: GCA_963555665.1. Classification (NCBI taxonomy): domain Eukaryota; kingdom Metazoa; phylum Arthropoda; class Insecta; order Lepidoptera; family Nymphalidae; genus Dircenna; species Dircenna loreta. The sequence goes on along the minus strand of OY743097.1, from coordinate 13,125,989 downwards.
GAAGCATATTAAAGCTATTAGTAATAAGCGGTGAATTACTACAAAGGGGGGAGGGGTGGCAGTTTTATCATTCCTTCCACATTGTATCCTCAATCTACAGCCTACGAACTCTGAACGACCTGTTAACCAGCCTCTTAAAAAGTATTTACAAGACAGCATTCGGGTAAGACAATTACAATATATGACATACCAGAGTGAGTTACATCACTGCCTTTGGGTGGTACAACACTACGATTGGAAATGTTCAACCAAGATTCAGAGAATATAATATATAGTTCTTTAAATAAATGTAAAGGCTTTATTTTTGTCCTATCTCATGATGTGACGTTTCATAAAATTTAAATCTACATATATTCAATCTACCCACCCCGGACCAGGGGAAGAATGTCTAAGAGTTAATGTGCCATAAAATGCGTCCTATCTTCTCCATTGTATTCAGCTAAAACCTAGATATTATATGATTTAATTCGTTTAATATATTTTCTCTCGATTTATACAGTTTTATGGTCTTTATATATGAAAGGAAAAAATATTTACTGAAAAAGTACTTAACGGTTCCCGGTTCTCACGTTTATGGTAAATGAAAATATAGATATAAACATATTCAGGGCCAGTTATAAGCCATGGCCATACGACGAATAGAGCGACGACTCCAAGTGGCAAGTCATCAAACCTTAAGACAAAATACTGTTTCGTATGTCTGTAAAGAGCAATGTATGGAAGGAGCTTTAAAAGAATTTTGTTTCATCCTAAGTCCTATCTCATCCTATGATCAGACCAGCACTGAACATAACAAGATATATATATTTATACTTTATGATAATAAATTCATTTTGTGGTTATGTTGTGCTTTAATTATTTTTATTACTTTAATTGCTACGTATATCCGCTTATATTGTACTTCGACTTCCTACCCCCAGATTTATGTAAAAGTATTTCCTAAGATAATATTAAAACAGCATTACTTATATATTTTGTGTCAAGCATGTTTTTGAATTATTACGTATAAGCAGCTTGAGGACACATGTCTTTTGTATTTCTTCTGAATATAAAGTATTATACAAAAACATTGAATGTGATCAGATACAACATTAGTTACGTATATGTAGACTACGATAGCACGGGTTGAAACTTTAGTGGTTCTTTGTTGCTATTACTGATTAAATTATGTATTGTGAATTGTATATAAACGATAATAAATAAAAAAAAATGAAATATATAGGGTTAAGAAGGTATTAAGTATGTCAGTACTTTAAAAAGTTTTGATACCTTTTTAACATTTTAGAATAAAAACAGCTTGATATCAAAGACATACGTTGATAAAGAGAGTATTGAAAAGTTATATAGTACGCGAAATAAAACGACATATAATTCTCACTCATAATATTTTCCACGTTTGAAAACATAAATTTTCACCATATCTTAAACACAATTACACCATTCTAGGATCACAATGAAGTTACTAGTAATATACTTATGTACAATAAATATTATAACACTTAACATATAATAAATATTAAAAATAAGTGACAAATCATATAACCTTTAAAATGTGTCGTTTTCTCGGTTCAAAGTGAAGCCTCTTTTAAGAAAATATTCCATGTTTGTTAATGTCATGTGACTATTAATGTCTTGAGTGGTATTTATTTAGTACTTTTAATAAGTTTACTTTAATTATAAAAATATAAAGAATGTATCACAAAACTAACAAACTAATAACATTTATTTTTATTTTATAGCTTAATATAAAATTACATACTAAAAGTTATATGAATTCGTCATGAATTAAGTACATTTGACATCAATATTTTGTATATACATTCATTTAAAGAAAATCATTTATTACATCTCGAGATAAAATAATAATCTGAAGTCATATTTCTCTAATAGAAAGCACTGGAAAATGGAGTTTAGAAGATATCATATAGTTATTTATAGGATATTGCAACATTGATAAATATCCTAATATATCTCAAATTCAGATAAAAGTTGTTTTATTAACACCAGGGTACGTTCTATACCAAAGAAGGACTAACTTTGCTAAGTGCTTAAACAATGGAATCATTGGGTTTATCAACTTTTGACAGTAATGGAACACTACTGTAGTCCTTAAGTCTCTCATTAATTTTCTTAGCGCCGTTATCGAAGGAACTCGCTGTTGGTAGCTTTGAGAGCCAATTGTTATTACCTATTTTACTTGACTTGTGATTCCCGATGGAGTTCACTTGACAATCCTTCAGTTTCACTTTTGGCTGTCCAGTCTGACTTACACTAATGTGAAGCGAGTTCACGTTAAGTGGTATTGAGTTTGTAATACTAAGCTTGTCTGTCTCTTCGCTATTATTTACTCCATTGGTAACTGGTTCAGTTGGATCCGAATGCTGTCTTTGCATTTTGATTGATTGTAAAATTGGTTGAACATCTTTTTCCAATTTGTTTACATCTACTTGTTTCTGAACTAATATACCAGAGCCTCGTCGACTAGATGATCTAGATCCTTGATCCAAGCGATTTCTGAATGGTGTGAGATGTGATAGAGATCCACTATCCATTGATTGACTTTGCAGTTTTGCGAGTTGATTTTTTTCTTTAGTCTCTTTAGGTGCATTTGGATCCACTTTTTCTCCTAATAACCAATACGTGACTAGAACTCCTTTGCCCTAAAATGAGTTAGAATATTTAATATAAATGTAATTATTGGAATGAAGACTGACAACATTCAATATAAAAAATATATTATCTTACTAAGTATTAATGAAGTTACAATAGCAGAAAAATTAAGAAAATCTTTGTACTATTAAAAGTTATGGTTAATTTATGATATAACTTAATATTGTCATTATTAATAGAATTAACTTTTTTTTTTCGTGCAATTTTTACACTGTATCGTACCTTCATAGCAACTTCCCCTCTGCACTCCAACCGGAATGTACCAAAGGAATCCAACAAGGCTTTAGTAGTTGGTGATACGTGAATTTTCAGAGCCTCCCCATTGGACTCCATTCTAGATGCCGTGTTTACTGTGTCCCCAAATAAACAGTATCGAGGCATTTTAAGTCCAACAACTCCAGCTACGCAGGGACCTACGAAATATGTTCATTTTCAAATTATATGCCTAAAAAAATTAAACCAGCCAAATTAAAGTGACATTAATGGCCACGTAAATTACGTAACGTCTCAATAAAAAAAGGTATATAGTTGTTATTAATAAATTTTAATTCATTCTACGATCCGACGATAATTTTTTTTTGAGTTACTGCGGAATAAAATTAACATAAATTAAAATTATTTTCCATATTGTACCCATCAAAAAAAAATAAACACAATATAAGAGCATTTCGTGCTTTCTTCATTACCTTATGTAATGTAATAAATATATATATATATATATATATATATATATATTTATTACATTACATAATATATATATATATATATATATATATATATATATATTCCAACTCTTAATTTTTGCTGATATCCTTGTTTACTTTTCAGGTTTAACTCACCAGAAATGAAACCAACTCACCAGAATGCAATCCAATCCTGAGCTTGAGTTGGTCAGTGGGTCTGTGTCGTATCCGAAACCGTCTCACGGCGTCCAGCAGCGCGAGTGCCATCCGCGCCACTTCGCAGGCGTGACGCGTGCCGTTCCTCTCCGGCAACCCTGACACTACCATGTAAGCATCGCCTATTGTTTCCACCTGTTTATTAGATGTAATGGGCCTTTTGTAATGTTTTTTTACGAGGACTCATCCTTTGGTTAATATTTATGAGTCACTGTATTGCGTCATTGTGTTGTTTGCTTTATTTATTGCTATGATGATAATATTACTTTTGGTACAGGTATATGATTTATGATACCTACCTTCCACCCATTGATAAAAACATGAGAAAATGTGTTATATATAAATAATCTAAAATAACATTAAGATAAGACATCAAAAATATTTTAATAGAAGACAACAACAAAGCATAGCTAATGGTAGCAGTAATGTGTACTAACCTTATATACGTCATAGTTCTCAACGATAGAGTCAAAGCAGGTGTACAAATCGTTCAAGAGATCAACGACTTGCATGGGCGTTGAGGACGCGGAGAGTGCCGTGAATCCAACAATATCTGAGAAGTATATGGTGACTTGTTCGAAGGTTTCCGCTACCACCGATTGTCCGTTGATAAGTTGAGAGGCTACTGACCTGGTGATGGAATAATATTTAAAAAAAAAACATTTAGATTTAAATATATTTTTTTATATTTAGAATAATTTTGGCATCTATATTTCTAAATTGAAGTTATGTAATCTCAACTAGCTTAAGTATTTTTTTACATAATTCAATTACAATTTAATAATAAAATCAATATACTCACTTTGGCAAAAGTTGATACAATAATTCCTCACACTTTTTCTTTTCTTCTAAATAATCTTGAGTACGTTCACTAACTAAAGTTTCTAAGTTATTAGCATACTGTTCCATACGAGAAAGCAAATTATCTAAAATATTACTACTCTCTTGAGTTCTGAAACAACATTTATAATACTTTAGAATATATAACATTTTGTACATAAATATTTTAAATTGAAATATATATTATTGGACAAAGTATTTGTATTTGGCAAGAGTTGGAAATAAAATATCAATTATATTCATATTATTTTACATAAGATTAAGCATAAAATCTGTGAAATTTGAACAAGAATTATACATAACATACAGTACAGTACAGTAATAACACGATTTTTTTATAATAAGTCTAAATATTTTGTAATTTTAGTTTTTTAAGTAATACTGCCTTATTGCCTTTTTTTTCTTTTCATTGTTTTTTTTCTTCGGGTTGACTGGTAGAAAATTCTTAGTAGGATTAAGTCCGCCCATTGTACATTTTTTTAGTAAATAAAGAATAAATAAATAAATAAATAACATGTTAATTTAAATACAAAGGCATTGAGTCGAAAATTAGCCCCAATTAGTCAAACATGTTCCAAGATTTATGGTTAATAAAGCCTTAAATAAAAACGATATCTACAAAAGTATTAATGTTTAATATGTACATAGTCATTACTTATTAAGTCGTCGTATGGCTCCCTTCAAGTGAGCAAAGTCTGGTCTCTCAACGGGTTCCTCAGCCCAGCAGCGCTTCATCAGCTCGGTGGCGTCGTCCGCTTCACACGAACGATTATTAGTGGTGTTCGGACGTAGATTACTGCCTTTTACTGCGTCTATTATCTCTGTGGCAAAATTATTTTTGTAAAAAAAAAGAATTCAAAATATTTTTTTTTTGATTTTTTTAAGATAAAAATAGTGACAGAATTATAAGTATTTCAAAATGGGATATTTAATAAATAACAAACAAAAATATTTTTATTAAATAATGTACAAAATTTTAAACCTTTAGGTGATAATTCAATATCGGGTCCTATCCAAAATGCGCCTTGTCGATTTACTATCTCATGCATAATGATGCCAAAGGAATAGACATCGCTTTTTTGGGTTCCTTCTGGAGGCGGATCAGCCATTCGTAGGAGTTCTGGTGAGGTCCATAGCAGACCTGGTGGGAAACATTTTTATTTTTAAAGGATACTATTGAAAAGTGATAGATGAACAATTTCGAATATCAAATTTATTTCTTATTTAAGTAAAAAAAAACTCCTAATTTTCTGGCATTTCTAAGACACTGTTAGTGCGTTGTGTGTTGACTGTGGCAAAGTTGACTTTTAATTACATTTAAAACACACAAGAAAGTAATAGTAAAGTTGAGTATGAAATTAGAAAGATATTAAAATAATTAAATTTAAATATGTACTAGAGCTGTACTGTACAAGAGTATATAACTTACGAGTCCAATAGCTGTGTGCTTTAGAATCTTTTTCGCAAGTCCTCAGAGCATTGATTCCAAAATCCGTTATTTTAAGTACAAAACGGGAATCCACAACGCAGTTACTAGACTTTAATGCCCCATGGGACCTTATATCGCTGCTATGGAGATAGTGCATACCCTACAAAGCACAGAAGTGGTTAAGTGTTAAATATATTAGACTAAACCTACTAGGTAAAAATAATTAAAAACAACGCTTGGCAGGTAAACACCACAGGTAATTTTAAAGTGTACTCTATAAGTGTATAAGTGTAATAGCGACATTATTGAATATATACATATATAGAGAGAGAATATAAGGGAATAATATTCATTGATTTTTTTTACCGACTATTACAAAGTTGTAGAAAATGAAAAAATATCTACTACCGGTTCTTTAACACTGACGACATAGAGATAGAAGGTATGTTTCATTTTTTTTTGTTAAAATTCATTAACTATATGTTATTGACATGTGTAATTTAATTTATACTTTATTTGTGAAAAAGGATTTAATTATTTTTATTCAAAGCTCTACAGTAAAATATCTAATTTTAAATAAACATTACCTTAAATATTTACAAGAATTATACACAATCCTGAAACACGAATAACAACGGAACGAAAAGCCGTAAAGCGAAATTATAGTCTAGACATTTTTATATCAAACGAGAGCTCAGTCAAATCAAAAACAAATTCGTTTCAACGAAACAAACAAAACTATTAATTAAACTTACCTTTACGATGTCATGCATTAAGCTAACTTTGAACATCCAATCTAACTTTATAGTGTCATTCTCCAATATATCTTGGAGAGATCCTTTAGGACAGTATTCAGTCAGAAGACAGCAATGAGGAGGGTCTACGCACGCGCCATAGAATCTTGCTAGATGGTCATGTTCCAGGTCTTTCATCTTCTTAAGTTCCAACAATAAAGGTCTGGTTAGGTCGATTCTCTGCTTGTCGACTTTTTTTACGGCAACTCGGCAACCCTTGTAATAGCCGCAAGGAGCGTATATTTGACGATCTCCGGCCAGTGATGTTGCTTCATCGGAATATGCAGTCTGAAAATAGTCTTTGTTAACATTAATTAATCTATTGAATCCAGGATTAATCTTAAAAAAACGGTGGAAAAAAAATTGGAGTAGCCAATTACATAATAATAATGAGTCCTGAAATGTATGGGCCACTAATTCGCAATTAAATTTAGAAATCAGAACTTACCCCAGAGCTATACCTTCTAGCCAATGAGTGTATGCTGCCACGGAATCGGCCCGGAAGAAGCACATCTGTCCAGCTCACTCTCCACGTCATCATAGCTATTTCTGCCTCCAATTTATAATGTCTAAAACAATCGAAAGGTGAAGGACAATGACATGCAATTATTAAGGTTTGTCAGTCTGATGTTAGTCTCCATAAAATTAGCCAATAGTCATTTAGTGTTTTCCAATAGTTACGATGTCAAAGACACGATATAGCTGTAGTGACACGAGATACCGACGAGTTTCAGACAGAGGGATTCTACGTGATGTAAATTGAGTTGCCGTTTACATAATAAGAGTATCGGAAAGAAATCTTTACACAGATCACTCATTTTGCAATCAAGTCTCTCATAGAAAATATATAGAATTTCCACATTTCATAAAATTTTATTTCAAGTACAGAAATAGAGTATTGATATTGCATAATTATTCAAATTATGCTTAAATTAATAATAGACTCGTTGTTTCTCTCCAGAACGCAAAATTAAATAAGCCTTAAACTCCATAACTCTTGCACTCGTCTAGCTTCTCCCTTAAGGCTCTCGTTTCTTGTGAGAACCAACTTTATATCTAGTATATGCGACGTAAACTTGTCTATCAGTAATATATTTGAATTAATTTGTTTTTTTTGAAAACATATATTTGCTTGTTTAGGTTACTTATTAATATTAGAAAAACATGAAACCTATCATTTAATATTATTAATTGATTACAAAAATATGGGTATAAAAAAATCACTGAATTAACTTAAACAAATTAGCTTAAACATTTTGTATCAAACTTCAAATTTACTTCATGAAAAATACAGATAAAATATTATATCACGTCTGGATATGTAACATCTGAGCAGAACTTATTTTGAATATTAGTATTATTTATAAGAGCTAAGACATGCATTTTATAGAAAAGTATACCTTATAAATAGTAAAACACTTATATTTTAATGTATGAAATATTTAAAATACAAAATACCATTCCTATAAAATCAATATATTCACTTCACTGCACAGCCATAAGTGTCACTTAATATAACCGAAGAAGACAAATTGACTTAAGTAATACAATTTGCATTTAAATAGCTATTAATATAATTATAATCTTAGTCAATAAAAGTCCAATTAAAATGTTATATCTTAGAAAACAAAGTGAACTGTTTGTTAATATTTTTTTATAGTGTCTTATGATATTACAGATATAAATCGACAATACTCACTATTTATAATGTATAATTTACATTCATTCATAATAATTTATCGATATAAATTTCCATTTCAAATGGATAAAGCAATGCAATATTACAAAAAATCTGGATTTTTTCATAGAAAGAAGCGAAAAATATAAAGTTGTGTTAAAAATTATCCCTGATTATTTTTGATATTTATTTTGGTTACTTTTTAACATGATGGTATAAATATCTTAAAGCGTGACAACAAATAAAGTAATCGGATATAGACTTAACATGATCTTAAATATTCTATATATTTTAATATTAATATGTTAAATTTGAAGCTTTATTATTATTATATACTTTTTACTTTTTTACACTTTTTACTTTTTTTATACTTTTTACTTTACTATTATTATATATTTTTATATCACATTAAATTTAACTCACACACACACAGAAATTAATTAGTAGATACCTATGGAGTTAACTTTTTAATAAAAAGTAAATTATAAAAAGAATAATCCGATTCCGGGCGTAATGAAGTATATTCCTTTGAATAGGACTTCGGATTTACGAGTGAAAGTATACGGAAATAGAAATAGTTTTTTAGGAAATATTAAATATATCCGATACTTATTCCCCAAATAAGATTTAGAATCACGTTCCATTCGAAATACGGTAAAGGAATTCTTTTTACGAATGGTTTTGTATAAACATATTTTGATTTTATCGAAGAATATTTATTTTGTCACGGTATCACATCTGTCATAACTTATTACATATGTATAAAATACATAAAATGTATGTATTGAATCATCATAAAATATACAAAAAGTATAATAATATATGTAAAAGTATAATATAAAATAGCTCATCATAAAATATACAAAAATATAACGATAACGAGTTTGATATTCTAAAATAACATTCCGATTAAGATGAAGATGCTTTGCAGATATTTTAAGAGACATTTCTCCTTATGGTGATAAATAGTTCTGATAGATTATATTCGAGCTACGCATTTTCAAAACAAATAACAGACTTTTATTGAGACAAAAACTAACTAATACTTATATGTTCGAATCGCGTCGCTAAATGATAAATAAGAATAAAAGTATCTGTAATCATATAAAGGCATTTGAAGCTAATATCCTCTTTGAATTACTTACCTATAAATGAAGACGGAAAGTATGGCCAGAATAACTACAACTGAACTCAGCACGATGCTTAAAATGGCATACACCGGCAGGGCTGTAACAAAAAACAAATATAAGATATAAATATACTAAAATTATATCTGATTGGGAAAATAAAGATATCAATGCATTTTTTTTATTTATAAATACGTATGAATACCATTAACTACAAAGTGAGATTCAAATGAACTCATATGAAACCCACTTTGCAGTCCGCGTTTAAATAGCAGTCCCAAAACGGCATAATCGAATGGTTGTTATAAATGGTTACGTTATTGTTATTATAACTATTGAGCAATAGTTTGCATTAATATCGCTATTAAACGGTCTTAACTGAATTTTTAATTGGTCATATAAATAAGCATTGACCACGTAAACATGAACTTTGACAATAAACTCCCATTAGAGAATAAATAATACCTATAAAGCGAGAGTTTTACAGACATGAATAACTCGTACAACGTACAACCAGACAAGGAAGAAAGGAAGGAAGGAAGTACAAAAATCGTTGAATCACACAATAAATTGTCGAGTTTGGACATCGTAACGTTTAACACTCAGAGTCACTAACCACTTGACCAACACGTTGCCGATGCATCGATCGTTTTAATCGTCTATGAGAAATGTTATATCCATGATACATAATAACAGAAAAACGATAAATAATGTAAAAATATATAATCAATAGAAAACCAAGAAATAAGTTATTTTTTACTGCATATTGTAGCCTCATGACATTTTGTAAGAATAAACTTATCTCATATATACTTCAAACCTGCTGTCAAACCTGTGTCAGAGCTGATCAACCTGCAGACCTTTAAATTGGATTAGCAGCTTATGTCTAATTATAATAACCATGACCGACAATATGTACATGGCACAAGAGTCATGGCAACGCTCAACTCAAATATCCATGGTGTAACTCTCTCACTTTTGAGTAGCAAGACATACAAACATAATTTAATTCCGAGTTCGGTATGAATTCAATAGATAGTATGAAATTATTAATTCTAGACAGAGTTACCTTTTTTTAATTTTATTTTAGATAATTTTTCACTGCAATATTTTAATCAAAACTATACTAGTCTCAACCCGTTTCTTTCATAATTTTCAAGCATTTCAATAAAATAAAAATAATCAATAAATGATTATTGAATATTATTTTTACTTAATTTTTACACTAATTATAACTTCAATTAGCATTTATATAAATCTAGAGCTTCTTGCGTAAATAAAAGGGTACACACCATCTTTGAAACAAAAAAATATAAATATTTATGTCCAGTTCTTACTGTGTTTAAATTAGCACAAGATAAACTGCGGAGTTTTCAAAATAGAAGTGTGAAACGGCCTTTAGTACTGAAAATACACTCTGAAGATCCTATAAGTACTAAATATTAATATAATTAAGAATTGTACATCAGATGTGGTATAAACATCGCAAAATATCCAAATATATTAAATATTCATAAAAAAATATTAATATTCATAAATACAATAGATTCCTTTTTTTTCTATGTCGTATATTTTTTCATTACTCATCAGCCAAAATAAATGATAATGCAATCCAAACATAATTTATTTGTTAAATCTGTGTCAGCAGTTACTAGCTACTTAGTTCGGTAATTATTCATTTAGTTAAATTAATATAATTTCCCTTTAATCGTCGGGATTGAAATATAGTTATGCATAAATTTTGCTGGCATGGGTTAACCGAACAAAATTAATACTTTAGTTATAACATTAGTTACAATTCTGACATAACACATTCACCATTTGAAATAGATAGAACGAAAGAGAAATACGAGAAAAAAATATAAATTTATTATTTTTTTTCTAAATTTTGGTATTGGTTTTAATAAAAAAAAAACAAGTTCACTATTATCGAAATTCGCCCTTACTCATCGGTAAAAAGCGCAATTATCTGTAACCGTTGTCTTATCATCTGAAGTTGTATCAACAATATAAATGTGCAAGATATTTCAGCATAGTATGTTGGAATTTATTGCACATTTAAACAAATACGAACTGATATCATTTGAATAAAGTTACATTCATTTCATCCAATAACAGCACGCAATTCGTTTCTTCATTTGATAACGATTTACTTTACTCTAACGATACGTAATTGGTACGGCGACATTTATTATATATGAGACAAAACAACAACACAAATGATATTGATAGCAATTCTATATTTCATGCCTAGATACTTACAGGTGTCTGGACAAAGAGAGCCATCAAAGCCACATCTTGGAGTATCCGGAGGGGGTGTGGTGCGACCCCCCGCCCAATGAATGGGACGGTTTTCAATGAACTGAAGTGAAGAGTTAGCCGCTACATATGTTGCAACTACCTGTAAAAGATACGTGTAATGTATTCAAACTTCCTTAATTTCATTCATTAATACTCAATTGGTATAAGAGGTAAAATATAGCCGTTTAGGAAGAATTTTGGTTTTCGTATATTAACGTAACGTATATAATCTAAGTACTAATTCTATATGAGGAAAACTAACAATGGATTAAGTTTGTTAAATTAACTTGGTATAGTTTTGTAGGTATGGAAAATTTTATCAACAGTTACAAGTTTCCGAAGCACACTGTATTGATTTCGTCTCGCTATATACTCTTATAGTGTTTTACTCAAGTTTATTTCTTTATCACAAACAATTATCTGGACTCTGCTGGTTGCCATGCTGCGCCGATACCAATTTATACGAAGTTATATTAATAAAGAAAATAACATTGTTATCTTTCTTTGTTTATAAAAATATATATATTATTTTACATAACAATAAAAAGTAATAACTACAATTGAAATTAAACTCTTAAAAATCACTGACTGTATCGGCGAAAGAAAGCCTTTATTGCTTATCTAAATTGTTTTATTTTTCTTTTATTGTACCATTTCAGTATTGACTAATTGCTCTGACAACAGACAGTCCCACATCACTTTTTTGTATCCATTACGAGTTTGTCCAACGTGAAAACAAAGGATAAGAAAGTCCATGGATAGTATTTAATTTACTAATACATAACATTTTTTATAGTATTGTCTATGTAATCATAGTTATATTTTAATATATGAGAACAAATTAGAATTCTAGTAATTAATGGTACCGGAAAAAATAACTAAACTAGAATACAAACATACTATTAATTCTTGAATTTCAAATTAACAAGGGCTTTAAAGAGTCAAACCTTAAACATTCAAAGTAATTGCATAACGTCTTATTTTCGAAATAAGAATGTTAATAGACAATAATAGAAGTGGCAACAGTGAAGCAACACATAGAGAATTGTTAAAAAATATGATAACTGCCATACGCCGTTACCGTCAGCATAGTCCTTGGTCTTATAACAACTATAACTCAACCAATCCACATGAAAATTGACATATACGTTGTTAAGAGTATATAATGACCTACTGCTTTAATCCAGAAAAATACTACTGTTTCCGAAAAATATTTTTTAAATGGCAGTCCAAAAAAAAGAGACTGAGTTTGTATCTAATGTGCATGAACTTTGACTTCGCATTGACATAATATAAATGCATTTTATAAATAATTCTCATTGGTTTCAAACCTCCATTATGAAGATGTTTTCAAAAGTATCGATAGGTAATCGATAGGTTGCACTCTAAATATGAAAGCAGAAATTCAAGGAACTACTTCTATCAATTTTCTCAAAATGTAGACAAACTTCGTTACGTTGTTCGTTAAATTGAGTTAGCTTACCTACATTTTGTCAAAGCGGAATGTGCACAAATCTGAATTCAAAAAAAGTTTATGTTTAAAACTTCTCTAACATGAACCTCACAAATTTATATGGATTTAGATAGGTCATGTTCATTTTTTCCAGTAACTTTGCTGTGAACTGAGAAGATAAAAAAAAATTCTGTGGATTGTTTCTGAGAGCTTAAAGAAAGAGTTCTTAAATAAAAAAGTAATACTTTAAGAATGCAACCAAAGTATTACGATGCAAATAATTCTCTATATAACATATGGACAAATATTTCTTCTGTACGTGTATTTGTCACTGAACTCCTCCTCAACAGCTGGACCCAATTAAATGTTTGGATTCTCGATCGGGCCAACTGATCCGGTAGAGCTACCAACTATAAGTTTATTTCTTTTTACACCTCAGAGATTCATAAAAATATTTTTCATCAATGAATATGAGATAAAAAACAAAAATGAAGTATGTTTATTGCTATTTTACTATTTCCCTACTTCCACATAAAAAAGGCTTTTTTTTTTACTTATAAAACGCAGGCAAAGCTGCAGATAAAAGCTGTTTATACTACATTTAAATATTATTCTATGTTTAAGAAATATTAAATATATTTTTTTCTATAAATGTCATTTTAATTAAATACGTGTTTATTTTCGCCCATTGACTAAAACAAAGAAGTAAATCTTCACAATTTTAATTGAAAATGGTTAAAGCGTTCACAGTAGTCATTATTTTACAAGTGCTAGTCTAGGTCAATTATATTTTCCTTAACAGCTCTTAGTGAATGGTCCATTATCATCCAATGGGCTATTTGGTCGTGATGATCTACTTCGTAATAATGACATGGCTAAGTGGTTCGTTTCAGCAATTCTATGACACTCTTCAGAATAAACATTACAATTAAATAATAAACTTTGATAGTCTATAAGCTATTTTTATCCAAATAAAATAAAGAAAATAAAATGCAGAAAACCAAAAAAGTATAAAATAATTAATTCACTATATTATTATTATTATTATATAATAATTTACTCTCTTAATTATTAATACACAGTAAATCTTGATAAAATCTTCTATCTTGTCTAAAAATATTGAAAATAACAGATTTTCTGTACAATTTTATGATATGTAAAGAGATATTTATAAATTACTTTAATCCATCTCAAATATATTATGTACTCTCTATTTATTCCCTTCGTTAATTAATTTGAATTATAATAAATTTTTCCAAATATCTTAAAGGGTATTCTAATAAGCGTTTAATATTAGAGCAACGAATACTGTTAATATTTATCAGTAAGTATTAATCATTAAATATTATTAAAAATGTGTTTTGGTACATTAATTTTACTCATTTTAACATTAAAGAAATAATAATTTATACCGGTTTATATCGTTCGTTTGTAATAATTTGAAGTAACTGTTTAGAAAATTATTTATCATATTTTTATCAAGCATAGGTTAATATTACAATATTTTTATACGCTTAAACAACTTTTATATAAAAATTTTAAAAGCTATTGGTAATTTTGATAATTATCAAATTATGATAATGACATCACTCTCTAATTAATAAGTATCAATGGCAGCAATCGCGCAGAAAAATTTGTAAGTAAAATAAAAAATACCATTAACAGGCGACCTGGATAGCCACCCTAAAACAGTTTGTAAACATCATTACGACATATCGTATGGATTGTTCTTGTGACTCATACCACTTAAACTAGAAAGGGCTCAGTGATCATTGCGCCGTATCGTACAACTTACACTGTTTAAATAAATATAGATTAAAAAATCATCAACACGGGCAAGACCTATCTGCGACCTCCAGGATACCGCATCAAAACTATACAAATATACAACGAAGTAATTGTTAAGTGATAAAAAAATATAATAATTCAACCATTATTTGTATTGCAATGAGTATTATGATTCCTTCGATTTTTTCCTATCAGTAACTACACTAAACAACATAGGTCAAAGTGTACCCACAAAGAATACCTTTTCAATGCTTCCATATTATATAAAAACTGGTTAATATAAATTTTCTTCTTTATTTTGTGACCTATGTTAAAGACGTTCTTTGTAAGATAGTTGTCTGTATGGACTATTTGTCAACAAAAGAAATATTTCAAGACTAATATTTAAAGTTACGTAAGCTAAGTATATTATACTTAGTTTTTACAAAGAGCGCCGCTCGGACGTCCAGTCAAAGAGATAAACATTTTAATAAATATAAATATAAAGAACGCTTTATTTTCAAAGAAATAAGAACAAAGTATAAGGATGGGATAAAATTAAAAAGGAAATTTCATACCTACGATAAAGTTATAAATCAACACATGTAATATTTTCCTATTTCATAAATTCAAAAGAATGTAAAAATTACTAATTATAGTAAATATTCGCGGAATCTTATATTTCTGGTAGCCTCATACTTCAAGTTAAGAAATGATATTGTTATCTTTTTTTATTATAAACGTAGAATAAAATAATTCGAATTAATCCCGAAGGTGGAGAGGCCCAGTTCTGCTAGTGACGACGAGTTTTTTATTTTCTGTTATATTTTAAGGAAAGGAAAAATAAATGTAAATCAAAATTTTGAATTTCGTTTTAAAATGGTCTAAATT
This sequence comes from Dircenna loreta, assembly GCA_963555665.1. NCBI lineage: Eukaryota > Metazoa > Arthropoda > Insecta > Lepidoptera > Nymphalidae > Dircenna > Dircenna loreta. Next base: position 13,110,140 of record OY743097.1, on the reverse strand, counting down.
TATAAGAAATTAATTAAGGTAATAATATTTTTTCTAAAAACGTCACCTCATCATCCATTCAATTAAAGCACGTGTTCTCATTTCTCCACGAGGTTCATAAGTAAAGTCTGGTAACAAAATTAGACCCATCCAAATGTAAATAACCCTTTTATCCAAAGGTATCCCACGCTATCTTAATAATAATCAAACCCTTCATAAAAAGTCTTTTCGTTTTTCAAAGTTCTAGAGGCTTTGAAGTTGTTCATGAATTTTTCCTTGAAGTAAGTTTTTATAAATCTATCTTTGTAAATCAAGCAATTTGTCGTTATATTATTTGAGCTGATAGAAATTTAACCCAAAAATTACCGTAGTTAATTACACGCAAATAAATAATTAATTACCTCGAGCTCATTAATCAATTCAGATCATTTCAATAAGGTATTGAATGAACAAATAATGAGTACCTATGAGTCAGGAACAAAGAGAATACATTATATTATTAATTATAAAGTTAATTAAAAAGCGGGAAAAACACGTTTTATAAAACCGTTTGTATATATAATCATTAAACATGTAAATCAAAATTGGAAATTGTTTATGTATTGCTTTATTAATATAATTAATTGAATTGAATTGACTAATGCTATATTATAGATTTATATTTACCCGCTTTTATTCACTAGTATCAAAATTGACCGACAACTTTTGAAACCATTCGGGATTCTTACTCGGCTCTTATCTCCAGAGGTCTAATGCAGATATTTATCACTCGTCGTTCTAATACGTTACGTACATACTGAACTTACCGTGTCACTTTTGAATGTGTCTAGTTTCTTATTGTACTTTATTGTATTAATGACGGTTTACCAAGTCAATGGCAGCATCCAACCACTACCATTAAAATTCGGTAGATGGCTGATTTCGATACCTTCTTGCACTTTACGCGGTACAATAAAAACTTTTCTCTAGAGAATAACGAAGCGGACGTTTTATCAAAACGTATGTAATAGCCCGAATGAAAGACGTGTTCCGTTATCGTTGAGCATTGCAGTCAAAATGTTTTGCACTTCGTATTTAGTAATCATTATACTGACATTTCGACGAGTTACCCCTACGTAGCATTTATTTTAAACACAAGGAATCTTATATTACGGGACGTTTAGGTTGCTTTTTCGAAATTCGTACAAAATATACTCTTAATACTATAATTCCGGCATAATAAGAACCCTATTCTATTAATGACCTCTTTGATGTATGGTAAGTAAAGAGGTGAAACTGACACTAATTTCATTTTTTAATTTTTTCCATTTGGGTTTGCTTGCATATATCCGTTGCTTTTTAGTATCTTTCTTTTGTTAAGTTCGCCATTCACGTTTATTGGGTCACATAATCGTAGAGGTCTATGTTAGTAAATTACGAAGTAACGCTGCTGAGTGTAGTGGGCGTGTATGTAATGGTCTGTGTGAATAGGCTACCTTTAAAAAGAAAGAACGAAGAACCGGCAAAAACTCCATACTCCATTAACTTATTTATTAAATTACAATTATCCATGATATTGACTTCAGGTTTCAATGACATGACTGTCAATATCACTGATATATGAAAATAGATTAAAATTCAAACAAATACCCAAACCAAAACAATTAACCTAATACTAGAATAACCAACAACACCGCTATTAGTTATATGATGCTTTCTCATTTACAAGCATTTAAATAATTCTAACGCTAAACATTTAAAAGTGTGTAATTATATAATGTCATAACTGGGAATCAAGAACTCTTACAGACAACACCCCGGAAGTAATTACAAAAAAATGTCAACAAGTTAATGATTGCCCAGCATTAGCATACTTCTAAGTTTTATAATGACTTTAGATATAAGTACGCGTGAAAAATGACCTTTTTTGTTGTAGTGAGTCTGAACCTAAGGACTATTATTTTATTTATATTATGCAAGTTTCTTATTAGTTTATCTAGAATTTTTACGTTTATAATTTAATAATAATAATAAATAAATTTATATTCACATAAAATGATATACAATATATTTTTTTAAATTACAGTGTGATGGAAGTGTTAGTGTTACAGAGTCTTTAAAAACAGTTTTAAAGAACTCCCAAGGATCCAGGTTGAATATAACTCGCTTTGCTTTTGATTGGTAAAAATAAAATTTATTATACATCAGCCCCTAATTCCCAAAGCAGAATAGACCTAATACCATGGAAATATGTAAAGTAAATAACGTAGCCGTAGCTATAACTGAACTTACTAATTTTTCTTACCGAATATGACACTCTCCGTAATATCAACTCCTTAATAGTAAAATATACGGATAAAGTTGTTGTGATCAACGCAATCAAAGGCCTCAGAAAGATCACAATAAAAGTTTCAATTCAAATGTTTTCAATGTCAATGGGTCTAGCGTAATTTTCTCCAAAATTATTCTCAATGACGGTAGCACGAAAATGGGTCTATAATCAGAGTTATACCATTTAGAGTCGGCTTAAAAAATGTATATTATTTTATTTAGTTTCATTAATACTGGAATTTAATTAATAACGTTGTCTATACATTGCTAAGAAATGCCTGCAAGTGCTGGAGCTATAGCATTTATATTGACAGAAAGTACGTAAACAAATAACCCATAGTGTATATTTGAATTCCTCAGTGTTTTTTGACATTTAAAGTTCTATATGACTTATTCTTGTTTTTGGAGTAATACATTCAAATTAAAAAATATTTACATTTTTATGAAAGTTATCTGTAAGAAGGGATTCGGCTCACAACAAAAACAAAACAAGTCAACAAAAATGTGACCTCAATTTTTATCACATTATTTTTAAAAATATACACATTCGTAAATATATTCTTATAAAACTATTAAGGACTAACCTTATACAGCCAGCTCGTCAGCTATCAGAATACATTACTGTTATGTTTGGCTATTACTTTAAAATTGTTTATTATTTGAGTAGCCGCAGCTAGAATTGAAGATGTGACATTTATATGAGGCCGGAGAGATTACTTTCAAGAGTCTCTTATCTTTACCTCAAACTATAAAATTTTAATTTATCATTATAATCTTTTAACTAAAAAAAATTAAATCTAAACATTACTTTCTAAGATAAATATTGTATTTGTACAGATGTTGCCTCTTTATTAACTTTTTGAACTTTTTAATCGCTCATGAGAGAGAACCCTATATGGTTTAGAAAGTTTCAGGCAAATCCGAAACAGTTAACACGAATTGAACACAGTTACTGGGATTAAATTTGAAATATGATCTTTTCAACCTCAATCTTTTCAAGCACTGGATTTAATCGTCTCTAGAGGGTACGGTTTTAATAATGGTGGTCTATCTGGGTTTTGGAACTGAAACATTAAGGTCAAAGTAAAATTTCTTCAATTATGTAACGCAGTTAATTATACGATGAAAAACTCATTTACAATACTGTTACAAATATATAATTAAGGGTGTTTGTGACAAAGATTCACACCCTTAGAGATTCACACCCTCAATCACATATATACATGTGATTATTAAGGGTATTTGTGAGAGATTCGAGATCTAAATAAATACCTAACCCCTTAAAAAGAATAAAATAAATATAACATTTATTAATAATATTTCTTAATAATGAAAGTAATTACACCTTAAGCAACTTGAACGACTTAAGCAACTTGAACGATAACGAATTGACACGAAGGAATTTCACCTCATAAGAAAAAACTCAAACAAACGAGTTAATAATATTAAGAAATTGATTATTTTTATAACTTACAATTTAACCTTGAAACACTTGGTCACTTTAATTATACGTTATGAATATTTAAATACAAAATTATTATTCAAAACTTAACTAAAAATATATTTTTATTACGAGACTGGACATTTTGATTTACGGTAAGCTATAAAACTTGTTTATAAAAATGTAAACTGCTTTCGTAACTTTCAAAGACTAACATTTGTAACGTGAGTTGTGAATAGTTTCCGTTAATTAGTTATTTTCATTTTACTCAAACAACGTACCTTATTTTTTTTTACAAATGAAGCCCATCACACAAAACTATATTATTTCATATCACTAATCAAAATCAAATCAAATCCAAAATCTTTATTGAAAGTAAGTCTTATACAAAACATTTTTTCATTGTCAAAACTACCACCAGATCGGAAAATAAACCACTGATAAGAGCTGGCGAAAGAAACTCAGCGGGCTTGTCATAAGATTTTTTTTAATCATCGTCAATCATATAATTACATTATATAAAAACATAATTAATACCATTCGAAAGAAGTAAAATAAACGAACTGGGTTGGAGAATCTATTTACACATGAAGAATATTATATAATTTGCTTCCTGTTATATTTGAGAACCATTTGCGTACGTGAGCTCGTAAAAGAGAAACGAATCTACTGACCTGAAATTTGCTTGTGTTGGGATTCATATCCAGTAGGGAGTAAGACGCCACCCGGTCGCCATTTCCGTTGATAATCACTTCACCGGTTATACCTAAAAGAGATAACTTATTTAAATAGACATATAAATTCTTATGATCGGTTTAAATATAAATGATATAGAAAGTTATAAATCTTTTCTTTTTATTTGCGTTTAGTCCATTCCAAGTCGGTGTGTTCTGACGGTGAAATTTATAATCGGTCTACAATCATAGATCGAAATCAACACTTTATTATATAATTCTAACTTATGAAACAAGTTACATATCTTTAAAAAACATTAATTTGATCAGGATCTTTGTACAACACAGACCACAAGTTCTGTCAGTCATATATTTATAATCTTAAAAAACATGTACAATCTAACTGTGATATCTTATACAAGAAGTAGTATCAAATTCTCAGTGAAAGAAAAAATAAAATGTTTTTTTTTATGTTTCATAAATTAAAATTTTAGGTAGCCTTAGGAAGCCACAAACCAAATGTGCTGCAGCTATTAAATATTAACAAATAGATATAAATGTAACTTTTTTTCAATATAAAGTGAGATATAATTCAAATCAAGAGAACATTTAAGTTACAAATTCAGGCAAACAAACACATTACATAACAAACAAACATATGAACTACGTCAGAGAAACTTGGGTAACGTAAACAAACACATACTCGTACCAGATGTCTGAGGTTATTATATTAGATAATCATTATTAATGATTAGAATAATTTTAATTTATCAACACCTCCATACTAATAATAAACACCCACTAACTGCTAAAGTCAATTATGACACATTATTGTGGGGTCAAAATCTATTAAATTCATTTTATACTGAGGCCAGAAAAATAAACGAGAAATAATGATTTTTATGAGACGCTATAGCATTTGAATACGTTATCATTGCAGCATTTTCCTCATTCTTTAAGAAAGAGGAACATAAAAACACTTGAATAATGAACAAAAAATCATTATTTATGAGGCTCTAAGAAGTACTACATCGTCTTATTTATAACGCGATCTTGGAACAGACTATTGACATTTGCTTTATATGTTGACTGTAATACTGATTTTATTTCTCGTTATGTTTCATGTCCGTGAAAAAATTGAACCAGCTTTAACAATGAAATTGCAAGAAATGGAAGCAATAGCTATTAAATACCCAGTCTTTGATCAAACTATGAGAACTCAGTTTCTGTATATTTGGAAGTTTGTGTATGTTTTAAGTCTATTTCCAGAAACTTAGAAATCATTTCAGATATGTAGATGAAATATTAACATCATCCTATAAACACAATTTCTGCAAAATATCCCTAACATGTGGTGAATAATCAAAATCTATTATAAACAAGAGTTAACGTAAATTTATTTATCTTCAAAATATCTACACTATTCAATATAAAATAAACATATAGTTAAATACATCACACCAACATCTGGAAAAAATTACTTTCTTGCGGTCGTTTAGTGCTATAATTAAAAACTATGTTTGGACAACTGACCTTGAAAAGTTCGATTCCACATATTCTTAATCACCGTTGAACCATCAAGTTGTCCTCGAGGGTTTGTAGCTTGTCGCAATGTATCGTTTAGAGCCAGAGCATAAAGAAGAACTGCGTCGTAGAAAGCTGCCACAAATGTGGAAACTACTTCCCCTTTCCCAAAAGTATAGTTGTATTTTGTAGCTGCTAGATCTTTGACCTAAAAAAAATATTGGCGATTCAAAAACCCACTTAAAATATTTATACAAAAAATATCTAAATATGAAGTTCTTCATTGGTCCATAGGTAGAGGGTAGGTTACACTTTTGAAACCATAGAAACAGATTTTTTATTAGTGGATATACTTTCTGGATATCTGAATCTAAAATTTTTAATTAGAATATGTAATGATTTTTTTTATTTATTTTTTTCAGATAAATCTTATTAGACACATGATGATTGTATAATTAACTGATACTATTATACCTGATCTGAAAACTCCAAATATTCTTTTTTCTCCGGTGCTGGACTGGTGACGGTGAGAACAGCGCTATACGCACGTCTCGCTCTCTCATTTCTTTCTTCTGTGTCACCTTCCAACTTCCACGGCTCTTTGGATGATGCTGATGCCAAACTATTGCATAATATTTTATTGCTATTTAATGTTATACTTAATTTAATAAATTTGACAGTCAATATAATAGTTTGATAAATTACGACAGTCTACATGAAAAAATTTGATAAATTGAATCGTAACATATGAGTACACAAAACTTACTTTGAGAACAACTCTATATTGAAGAACACATATTCGCCAGATGATACCATGTTGAGGTCATCTGCTGCCAACATTATCTCTCGTACCGTGCTTGGGTTTGCACACACAACAACAACTAAAAAACAAATATTCTATTAGAATTTTGTATAGTAGGATTACATAATTTTGACTCTATTATATATGAATTCAACCATAAAAAACACCAAAATTGTTGACCACATGCAATGTTTAGTTTAACAATGTGCAGAAAATACAAAGAAAAATGTGACCAAAACCAACACCACTTACACCCACACTTCGATCCGCAAATATTGAACTATCAAACGACAAATACATCGACAAATAAATCTAACCCTAACCGTGAGCCGAGATGTTGACTGACCAATCACATCTGCTTGCGGGCACCAATTCTCAAATACTACTATCGAGACAATCGAACTACACTTCAGAATTAGAATCATGATTTACTTTGAAATTGAGGAATGTAGTCTTAAATTACATTTTCTGATAAATAATTTATATTTTTTTTAAAGATTATTTTAATTGAAAATGAAAATAAGACTCAAAATGCTTAAAATTATAGAGGAATAACGATTAAATTCTAAGATTATAGACGAAGATCTGGAGGCAATTAAGATCTTTGTCTTTTTGGAATAAGCAATAATTTTAAATGATTCAGGGAAGATGTCTATTGTTCCAGCCGCCTGTTTGCATAATAAAATTTTTTCTTAATTACTATTTCGTTTGGTCCTTTATTTACAGTACTGGCCCGAAATTTAAGCTGCCTAAGATTTAAGACGATTTTTATTTTTTTTTTTTTTGCTTAACTTAATTTATAACTTTTATCAAATCTACGCAATGTTAATTATTTGAGTAAAATAAAAGAAAAACCTGAACATTCGTTGAATATTATATGAAGAGTATCTTTCATTACCAAAAAAAAAAATCATTGTTCAAGTCACAACGATAAAGTAATTGGCTTACTTTATCATTATTCATGATAAAGTAAGCCAATTACTTTTTCATGGAACTGATAGAGAATAAGAAATATATCTTAAAATATTATTACATGTAAATAATACCACATGTTATAAATTATAATGTGTATGAGAATTATATAAGTATTTCTATCAAGAGTTTATATAATGTACATACGAATAGTCGTTGGTGAATTCAGTTTTATTTTTCTATTAAAAACAATAAATAATACCATTTAATCGTACATATGTTTTACTTAGAATTAAATATTTTCCAAAGGAACAATGCAAATACAAAATCTTATGTAACACTGAGTTCTTAAAATGCAAATTTCGCTTCGCTATTTCCATAGTCCAGCGCAGATTGAAACTAAAGGAAAACTTTTCCGCACCATTTTATTATTATGCAGTTCTTTAACACTTTATAAACTCCCCTCCTAAAAACACTAAAGAAATTGGAAGTAACATATTTTATTTTCAAGTACTTTCATATAAAATTAAAAAAATATTTTTTTTACAAAAATTACCACCGTTACAATTCTTTCAATATGAAGTAAACCTGACATCAATACTCACTTCTCGTGCTAAGAGAAAGTTTTTGTAGGAGTTCTTTGATTTTTGTGGTAGTTATATTTGTTTCGTCAATCGGAATGTTCGAGATATTCCCTGTCCCTTTTTTCTGGAGGACCGAGAAGACCGCGCTAAGTGTCATGAAGCATGGACTGTTGCCTTTCCCTGTGGAAAGGCCGTTGTTGTGATAAAGCATCCCCAATCTACGCCAGTTGAACTCCTGCAACAAAAAAAAGAAACAATAATATTATTGATTTATAAATTACAAACCATTGGAAATCATTTTTTTTAATTATTATCATTAAATATAATTATCGTAAAAATGTACATTGATGTTATATGGATAAATTAATAAATAACATTAGTACAGTACATAAGGACAAGAACTAATAAGCCACAAATGATAATATTTTAACAGCACAACATTCAGATTGTCTAGAATCAGTTTTTTCTTTAAAGCCCTAGGCAAAATGAAACAATAAAATAACGCAAAACTGACAGCAAAAGAAACTAAAACGGTAGCAACAATGTTGGGACAATTATAAAGAGGAAGACAAAATGGCCAACAGAAATGAAAAATAATATGAAAAAATATTATAACACAAATATTTGATATTTTGTATGAATTATATTTGAACAACGTAATCTTTTTTCATCGCAGAAAACACATTTATTTTAACAAGAGCAAGAAACAAAAGAAATAAGTAAGAGAACAAATACGCAATTTAATTCAAGCAAAGTATTTGCTAATTCCAAAAACGAGAATATACTTATTTGTGCAAAGCATTTGTAATGTCTTCGTTTCTATATTTATTTTCTTCCTTTGTCAGAATTTAATTACATAACATTAATATTAAAAAAGAAATAACATGTCGATACATCATTTACAAAGGACATTGTGTACCTTTTTCTTTTCATCTAAAGTCATACATATTTCATCAAATTCTATTTCAACTAGACAGAGTTCTTACAGACATTTTAATAAATTCATAAAAGTATTTAAGTCCAAATGAATATTTTAAAAAATTTCGTCAATTAGACTAGCTACGATAAATTACCTGAATTTAAAAAATAAATTAATTGGATTTATTTTAGATTCTCTTTTTATTATGATAAAATGTAATTCAGTTTAAAAAAAATAATAGAATTGTAAGCAAGAAAAGAAAAACAATCTTTTGTTTAGCTTTCCTAGAAAATAAGCAAACCCCTTAACTCAAATTTTTTTCCAATTGAATGATAAATGGTAACAGCAAATAACATTTTAAAAAGGCATGTTAAAATTACATTATAATTAAAATAAATTAAAAGTATAAATTCAGATATCTAGTATAGACCAACATTTGTTCTTCTGGGTCTATTATTTACTATTACTAATAAATCAATTAATTATTAAAATAATTCTTGGTCTGAATGATAAATAAATGTAATATTTACGAGGCGAGAATTGATAATACTTGTTTAAAAAAAGAACACGTATATAATTCTAGTATTTTAATATGTATCGCGCGTTTGAGGTATGGGTATATGACTAAGTAACTTCCGATGCGGAGCTCGTATTAGAATACTAAGATTGTTGACTGATTCTATAATATGTCTTATAATTAAAGTAACTTCTGTTTAAATACGTTGGATATTGTAAACAAAATAGTTTTTTTTTAATTTCACAATTATGCTTATCAAGAGTATAAAAAACATGGAAAATCATATGGATGGAAATGGAATAAGGAAATAACGAAACCGGTATAAAGTTAATTAGTTTTTCAAAAAGTTACAAAACAAAATTGATATTCCTAGTATTTTTTATCGTACAAACATTAAGGTGCGGACAATATCATTGCCGCTGACATTGTATTATTTTCTCCATTAACGTTAAAGAAAACGATAATATAACCAGTAAAGCAAGAACATTGTCACAAAAAAATAAAACACAATAATTTCGGAACATAATTTAAAAGCACGAAAACAACACAATGACGACATCAAAAGTTGACATAAGACCAGATTACCTCAAACACTTTTCGAATCGCCACACCGGCTTGGGTGTAACTTCCCATCATTCTTGTTAGAGTCATGTAACTTGGATGTTTGTAACCAAACGCCTCAGCTTGTGCTCCTGCAGTAATGACCGGAATTCCCCAAGAACCAGCATACCTTGCTACAGGTGCTATCACATATTCACAACCAGGGCCTATGAAAGCATCTGCAAATAATTCAGCAAATTTATTTCATAGTTCTGCGTAGCAATAAATATATTGGTAAAAATTAAAGATAAGTGGTAATATCAAACTTACCGGCTGAGCCATTGATATAGAATTCGAAAGCAGCAAGTGGCCCTTCCACCGACGAGCATCTCGTATCTCTATAGTCAACTAATATTTTCCATCCTGGTAAAGGTCCATCAGCTCGTGTCATAGCTTGTATAGCCATTTCAACTATGGGCAAAACTTTAGCTAAAGAAAACACTTGAGTTGAATCCGCTGGTAACAAAACTCCTAATTTTAATATTTTTTCTTTAAACTGGTGTACTTCAGGTCTGAGATTAAAATTAGTTTTTTTTACATAAAAAGGATTCGTAGCTAACTCATGAGGATATCCCACAGCCCGTAAATCATAAATATCTCTCTCAGTGTGAATATTATCAGAATTTTCGGTATCATTTGTAGTGTCTTCTTTATTGTTGTAATAAGTGTAATATTTGCTTAACTCTTGAACCTCCGGTAGAGAGTATTTATCAGATGTGTCATCCTGGTCCTTGCCTTGAGCTGTCGTAGTGTTTTTCACCAAGGTATTTTCTATTAATTTATCACTTATATTACGATGGCGCACTTTGAAAATGTCAATATTTAAATCACTACTTTTGTAGTTATTGGGTCTTTCTTTGAACTTATTTATTTTGTTAACACTATCATCACACGTAATTATCACATTACATAAATACACATAGAAAACGAGGAATGAGAGTAAATTATTACATATACGTATTCTTGACACTTTCAGCGTTGCTTTAACCTCCCGTGTTTCAACATTGTCCAATGGCTTATTTCGTTGTGCATTTGGCTTTTCGTGTATATTTTCTCTCTTCTTTCTAAATTTGGCTTTATCTGGATACGATGTTTTTCTATTGCAGTTACTTGGGGTATATAAAGGGAGGATCGCATGAACGAACTCTCTTAGCATTTTACCGCAAATTTATCTCATTTTGTCGGTCTATCTATTTCTTCTTCCGTCAGTGTATAAGATCTGTTTAATTTTCGAAGCACCTCATAAGCAACTGTTGTTAAAAATATATTGCCAAACGCGTATTTATAAATTATTTAGTGAACGTTGATTATTTGTTTTTTTTTTTAATCAAATTTTTGTCTTTATAAATATAACACGTTACAATTACATACGTTTGATCATTAAATTTCGGGATGTATACCATAATTTGATGTATTTCCTGTAGTCAAAATTTTAAAATACGTATTTACTTCATTATTTGTAGTAGGTTATATTATTCTAATAAATTATGTATTTCAATGTTAAACTAAATATTAAAAAGCTAACCACCCGCTGTAATATTTGTACTTGCTCTATAAAATAAAGCATACATTAAAATGTTGTTCAAATATTTATTTTTTAAGGAATGTCTAGGATTTATAACAAAAATACATATTTATGTAGAACCCGTAAATTATTTTCGATATTAATGTACAAAAAAAAATTCTCAAAATTAATTGATAGTTAAATTTTAAAATTGATAACAATTTTAATCAGATAAGAAATACTATTTTTATTACGTCCACAAAAGGCAATGTCACACTTAGATAAGGTTATCCGAATTGGCCTTCACTTGACATAATTTCTATCAAATATGCGGGGAGTTTTTGTCGTTCATGATGATTTATTAGTACTAGAACAATTAACAGAGTTGTCAGATTATGTCATTTTAATATATTTTAAGTTGACATATTATTTTTTACATACTACCAGCTGGTTTCACCAGACGTCAGTATAAAAAAGTTTATATTTATTCCATTTTACTCTCATTCCAAGAATACCTTACATAGTATTTCGTGGTATAAGATTATGTCTGGAATCTTTCGTTAATTAAAACGAAGCATTTCTTTTAAAAAGCGAAATTCACTTATTAGTATATTAACATTTTTTTTTGACAATTTCTAGTTTAATCGTTCACTGTTCTACAAACAACTAATCATAATTGATTTTAAATAATATTATTAATGTTAAAGTGTTCTTATTTGTCTTTTAAATGCCATGGCGGTTAATAATCACGGAGATAATTGAAAACTGTGAAAGGACATTTCAACTCAACCCGGAAATGAAATATATTAAAATACTAATGTTCAATGTTTTTAAGAAAGCAAACTACTTTAAAATTATTATATTTTTAGATATTTGTTTACAATTACGTTAATTACGATTTATAGAATAAAAAAATAATAAGTATATATAATGTGACATTTTAACTGTAAATTACTGTTTAAATTGATTTTTCTATTTTAATACTTTCATTAACAGTTATAATCTTAATTACCACATATTCATCAGTTTTTTGCACTATAATCAAGTCTAAAATCTGCATGACTTCATTATAAATTCAAAGAATATATAACATATACTGTAACGATATATAATTTTTTAATTTTATCTTTATTGTTGATTACAATTTTAATTTTTTGATGTCTCTTAACTATTGGAATTTTTAAATTAATTGAATATACAAAAAGCAAAATAATAATTTCTTCTCGTTTTATATATTCTCAAGTTTGTTTTACATTGCATTAAAAAATATTAAGCAATTGTTCGTTTCCTTACCGATAAAAGACAAGCCTCGTCAATAAAATGACATGTATGTTTTTGAAATGTATTCTTATTTTATTTTATTTTGCAATAATCTCAATTATTTTGTTTTATACATTTAGAAAAAAGAAATTGCGTAGTCAAAAATAATTGGCGAAACAAGGAGTTGGGCTTTCTAAATATACTCAAACTACAATTTAAAATTATTAAGAATATTTGTATCTGTGTCTATTTTTTTTAATTTATTTTGAAAAACATCTTTTAGGTTCTTTGCAACATTATTTTAATTAATTTCTTCAAAATAATTTATATTTATTATATTATTTAAAAATAAAATTTATCTAGCAGGTTCATGCTTAGGTACTGTTATTTTATTTGTTTGTAGAAAAAATCAAACTGATTCTTTCATTGTAAACACACACATATTGTAAACATTGTAAACATGTTACATAGATATACACACTATTTTATATTCCACCGATATTCCAGTTTTTGAAATGCCGAAAGTGTCATGTCGGTTAACATAAGTTTAATTAAATTAACTACCGGTTCTCACCTAATCACACAGACCTAACATGTCTGCCGCATATCCTTATATATAAGAAATAGATTTTTATCAACTTGACGTAACCATAAGTTCCTTGAAATATAATTTACATTGAATATTATATAATAAAGTTACAATAAAATATTAGATTATCTTTAAACATTTTTAGCCATGTTAAGATTTTTAAATGTTAAATTACTTTTATCATTAGTTGAACGTATGGCTCAACTGCTTACACTAACCTAGTGGTGAGGTAAGGGGTTCGATTCAGGGTGTATTTTATTTTCGATAATTGATTGTTAAATGATTAAATATAGTCGAAATTATAATATTGTAAACAAAAACTATGTAATACATTGGTAAGAGTATTGAAATAAGGCCTCATTCTTTTTGTAATTATGCTTAATATATATATATATATATATATATATATATATGTATATTATTTATTATTGTATGTATGTTTTAATTTATTAATTTAATTCATATAAAAATATACATGCAATGTCAAATACGACTAAAGTATATTTAATATCTTATAATATATATTAAACATATATTTTATTTTTTTTATTCATGAACTTGGAACAAAATAAGCGAATCCTCTCTCTATAATAAGTTTATTAACCATTAATTGTGAAACCTCAAATTCGAGTCAAAGCTACGACAAAAGAGTCAAGTCAAAGCTGTGAGTAGATAATATATTAAAACTTTAATTAAATGTACTTTCAAACTGTTCCAAATTGTATTTTGTTATATATTATGATATATAAATTCCTAGCATAAATATGAAATGAAGAACCATTTTTTATCTAATCACAGTTACAGAGTAAATTTTGGAAATCGGTTTGGTTATGATAGAAACAAAAAATATGGATTCGTAAAAAATAAAAGTATTATATATACAAAGTCACTTATACAATTATTAGATAGTAGAGATACAATTCTCGATAAAATCGTCATTTACATAAAGATAATTACATCGTCATTTACATAAAGATAAAAAAAATGATTGAGATATTTTAATTAATTTTGAGAAAAAAAATTGACGTTAATTAATTTTAGAATGTGCTAGAATAATATCATAATACATAAAGTTTATATTATAAGTTTAATAAAATTAATTTGAAAAGAATATCTTTATGAATTTTTAATGATTAAAAAGAAACTCTACTGATTTAAGTTATTTATCGTATCTACAAGCATTATTTATATTTTTGTTTTCAAAAAAAAATCTATATAAAACAAAACTACGACACTTAGAAATGTAATATTATTAATGTGATTTATAAAAACATAGTAAAGTGTTAGATGTAACCACACAAATAAATAAATGGAATTATAATTTTCTTTTCTCCCCCGGATCTATCAATTTAGTAATCCTAGCATAAAATCTTAAAAACTATTATAGTTTTAAGAAGTTTTTTTGCAATATTACAATAATATTACTTTGTTTCGTACCATGAGCTCTATAAAATAATAATGATTCATTCCTGCCTGTGACATTAAAGAATTGATTCTCTTCCTTCTTAAACTATAAAAATCTTTATAACATTAATTTTGTCAAAAAACGCTTTATGGTACGAGTTAATAATGTTTCCTATAGCAAAGTGATAAATGATTTAGGATGACGTCATCAAAACTTCTTGTCAAAATATTGTTAAAGTAATATTACTTTAGGACGAATTCGAAAGTAAGATTTTTGTAATATTGCTATAGGAATCCATGGTCAAGAATGCTGATCGGTTCTGAACCAGTAACATCCATCATGGACACCGATGATGAAGTCGCGGGCAACAGCTTACATTTAAAATGCTATCAAATTGGCTTGTGTCTTGTAAACTATCACAGACCATATATTATCATAATAAAATAAATTAACCTCTTATATTGCGGTAAAATAAAAAATCTAGCATGCATGGAATTTTCCTTTCTAAAGGTGACCAATTGAATATATTACACAGGAACCTAACGGAAACCACGTTCATCAAATTCAGTCCAAGCATAAAAAAAACTATAAAACAAGAATTTCATCTAATCGAATAAATGAATCAACTAAAACCTCATTTATTCTAGACGACTAGACTACTTAATGATAACATATAATTTGTTAAAAATATACAGTTTTGTTTTATAAGATGTTGATGATTTAATGAACTTAAGTTGAATCCATAGTAAACTTCTTATTAAGGAGCAATTTGTTCTTATGTGAATTTACAAAAAAATAATGGAGATTAAAAAGCGACTTAAAAAATCTGATAAGATTAAACAAATTGATCAACATTTATTTCAGTGTATCAACTAGTTAATAACTTAGGGTTACCACTTAATATTTATATTCTGATAGTTGATATTAATTAAAATTTATTGACCAATATTAATATAAAGCATCCTTATTATAAATAAATATGAAAGACATAACCATATTTTTAAAGCACACGTCAAACAGCCTTTGTATCCACCAGTGAGTCGAGGTCACGGAAACTATTAATAGTAAATGACATTGTATTCTATGTATTTTTAGAAACTGGTTTGTATAATTTATCCGTCAAGTTTTTGTGATGTGATCTCGTCATATCTCTGAACCTATGATTGAATGTGTTTATATTAACAAAGTTTTTAAAACTTATTATTTTTGGCATATATTTATTTATAATATGTCCTAAAATCGTTAGTAATGTGAATATTTTAAACTTTTTTACTTAATAAACGTACCCTCCAATATTATTAAATAATTTTATCAACACGTACCTATTAACACTAAAGTAATATTCAAAGTTTGTCATGTATCTAAAACTGAAGACACATTAAAACTGAAGAGTTCAACCACATTCTCTCTGAAGAGTATTCAAAGAATTTTGAACCAAATTGAGCAAGAACTGAGCACGAAGAGCTGACCAGCACTGTAGTGTAAATCTTATCCTATTCTATCCTATTCCTGAAGCTTTCAATATCATGAGTACATGACAATAACTTTAAAGTAACGTAAGTATGTGATTTGTATGAATACCCGACCAGAATAATTATATACCAATATATTCAGTTTTACAAGATTTTGAAAAAAATTCCAAGATTTGAAGATGCTTTTCGAGTATCTGTGGATTTATTGGTCGGTTCTTTTCCACCGACCTACTTCCTTTGGAATTTAGCATGCAAAAAGTGTCAGACATTTTATTGTAAATCTGATTCCATTAAGTAGATAATATTTATTATCTAAATAAAATAAAAACTTTGGTTTTATCTTTAACTTTAAAGAAATATAAACAAACAAACACGCCTAGACATTTTTAATAAAGTTATTAGGCTAGGTTAGAGATAAAATATATTTTATTACAGACTTTTATATTTCATCTAGTCTATTAATAATGTATTTATGTTGACAGATATGCAAAATATTATAAAAGCAGAAACCGGTGATCTTTTTTAAGTATCGTTTATTTATACGACTAAACAATTTGAGTTTAAAGATATTAAATAAACCGTAAAAGCTGTGGATAAAGTAAATTACATAAATGTGTATACAATTGTTAAGCCTTGACAACTATTTACTGTTGCCTTCACCGGACTGAATAATATAATTACTTATTAATTATACAATCTTTGGTCATAAATTATTACAGATACGAATATTATATTCACTCCTAAAATAGACGATAAAAACGTTAAAACCAAAACGACCTTGATATTTATTTTGGCGACTTCGGGAAAAAAAACTAATAACATTGAACTTATAAATAAAATGAAGGATCTGTCTATGATTGCTAAATATTTGAGAATCTGCTTTTGTATAATATATATATATATATATATTTTGTAAATATATATATATAAGCTGATAAGTCTGTACAAGGTGGTTTATGGTTATATAATCTTTTTTTTATTATTATCTCCCGCTATCTGTCTTTCTATACATCCGACTAAACCGATGTTAATGGAACTTTTAATGAAAGTTAGCACGTCATACATATATTTTTTTATCTCCGAAACATTTGCATACTGAGTGACACTGAATGAAACTGAAAAAATAGTGAAGTACATACAGTAGAACCAGTGCAATTCAAAAAAAATATATAATTTATAAATATAAATATATATAATTATATATAAATATATAATTATAAGTTTTTCAGAAAATTGATACGCAAAATATGTTTAGGTTACGTTTAACAATAAACTAACATATTGATTTATAAAGCTTTTTTATTTAATTACCTTAGAATACTTAATATTCAGGGTCAAACGAAAACCAATATAGCATTAATATATTGGAAGGGTTCATTTAAAATTAAACAGCGGATAAGGAATCTAAAATTTTCAACTGGTTGAGGTTTCAACAGTTCGCAGGATGCGGATTAAAAATTCACAATTACATTTTCATGGAAAACTCTATTTAAATATTTCCTTCATATTTTAACATTAGAATAACATAAGTGCTTATAAAAATCGTTCATCCTACAAATCAAAGCCTAAACTAAAATTAAAATAAAATTTGAAAAATAAGTTTCCCCAATATCGTAAGAAAGGAGCTTTGGCAATTTCTCTTTGAAGTTTAAAATAGGATGAAACTTTATATGAAACTTGACTATTTTTCAAGTGAGATCCATGAAAATGGATATTTAAAATAAGTTTTATAAGATGTTTCAAGTATTCACTCAAATAAGAATTTTATGAATTTTACCCGAAAGAAGTTGGAGCAGGTCCGTTATATGACTGACTATGCTGACAGCGGTGTTGTCAGACAGCTTGGACAGCTTTATGAGATAGTCCTTAATATCTTATCTCTTAATAAATCTTAATCAATATTTATAAATACATTTAGATAACATTTATCTATAATGATCTTTGTGAACTTTAAATATAATTAATGCTCGCGACTTTACTTGCTTTGACATTGACAAGTATAAGTTATATCAAACAATAAGGAATATTAAATATTAATTAAGATGAATGATACAAGTTCTCTATATAAGAATTTGTTACAATAATAGGTAGAGATTTTTTTATACAGTTCATTAAATCATTGAATTATTTTTTGTAGAGGCTATCAAGAAATCACAAATTGTTGGTTTTTTGGTTCACTGACTCACTCACTCACTCTAAAAACTAAGAGATAATTTCAATATAACTTTGCATACGGCTGTGCCTGTTGGTCTGAGAAACATTTCAATATACCAGTATACCCATCTATTGGATCCAGATTTTGTAATTACTTTTCGTCGCTTTATTTTTTTATACATTGTATTTAATTAAAACTTTTGAAATATAATAAAAAAAGTTTTACTTATTCTTGTAATTACTATTAATAATAAAACATTTATTCTATTACGCATAGAAACAAAAAAAAAATATCTATGATAAAAAATATCGTAAACAAAAAACGAAGTGCTTCATAAGCAAAAAATATGAACACCGCTCTACCGCACTTAATATTTAACCGAAGATTACATAACGCTGACTCTATATTTAGAAATTACACAAAAAGTGGTATAGCAATAGCACCATACAAATAATGGTATGTTTTTTAATAAATTACTTCCCATTTTGTAGCAAATAATATTAGCAATCAAAATTGCAATTTTTGATCGTCTAAAAACAGATGCTAAAAAGCTATGATTATATTTCAGAAGAAATATTATATCTGCTTTTAGAATTTTAATGGGGAGTGCTGGATCTGGCTTTCCCCAACCACTGAAATGGTTTGAGGTCATTGCACCTACATAATAAAATGTGATTACTAATCTATATGTAAAGCAAGTAGTATAGGAGTAAAAAAATATTTTTGTACAGTGGGTGAACCGGTCAAAAGCATTATAGATATCTTTGCATTATCTTCATATTAAAAAAGCACTCTGGCTACTTTAAATTTACTCTTCCACGTTGACATGTCAATTTTTAAAAAACTGTGATATTTGTTGAAATGATAAGTAAGTGTAGTAATAATAGGCTTTGTATGTTTTTTTTATAATTTATATATAATTTGAATTATCTATGTTTTTAATAATATCAAATCATTACGTAAGTAACTAGTAATATCAAATTTTTTAGTTTTTAATAATATCAAATCATTACGTAAGTACTACCATCAAGTGAATTTTAGTATAGAAATGACAATTAGCTTTAAAGCATTTGTGTGATTTTATTTAAAAGATTCAAAATAGGATATAAAAGTAAACAATATTAGAACGCTAGCATTAGAACATTAGAGCTCCATTACATATACTTATTTGTATATCTGTATCTATCTCTATCTATCTCTATCTATCCCTATTTATCTCTATCTATTTCTATCTATCTCCACCAAATTTTGCCCATTATAAAAACCAAAGCATTCCATACACATTTCAAATGTATAAGGAATGTTTATATGCAACATATATAAAGGCTGCAATATTCGAAATAAATCTGTTTGTATTATTCGAAGGAATTTATTTGATTCTACAAATTTACATATGTTGCAGGTGCTGGGAATACATCAAAATTTTATGGATAAGGCATCTAGAAATGTTATATGCCAATATATTTTAACGTGGACGTTTTCTCTTTAGCATCAACTTTGACAAGATGCCAACTGTGATTGCTAAGCTTCATAAAACATATAACTTCACACCTAGTAATTTCATAAATACGTTTGTTGGTGTTATTTGGGTCATATAAATTTAACATAGGAAGGTTATAATTGTAATGCAATGCAATGCGTTTGTGTAAACGTACACAAACTTGCAAAGTTTATTTTTGCAGCTGTATAAATATATCAATGACTGTCTGTCTGATTGTTAACGGCATACATTTACGTGAACTTGAAAAAACTGGTTTATAATTAAGTGATTGCAGTATTTGAATTCAAATTAATGTAAGCTTTGTACTTATATGGTAGTAATAAATTCTCAAGAAAGTAATAATTGAACAACAAAATATATATTTACATATATATATATTATTTAATGATAATTAGTTAGAACAATTACTGATAGTACAATTAGTGATATTATATATATAATAAATAATATAATATATATATATAAATTTACTGACATCGTGCGAGAGCGACATTTACGATCACAGACAAAAATGTATCCGTTACCAAGGCAACGCACTTTTCTTTTGATCCAGTTTACGGCACTTTTTAGTTTCGAATGTATTTCCTGATGTTTTCTGATCAATATTTTAGTATATTATTTGCGTATTAAACCAGTCATTATCACCGACAAAACATTCTTGTCTTGAATGCCAGTTGTCCCGTTTCTGCGCTGGCAAACTACTCTAAATAAAAAATATGCCATTTATATAATATATGAAATCTATTTTTGTGTCTTTGACCGTAAGTCGCCATTTATTTGAAACTTTTCTGCTACATTACGTGCCGACTAAATTCTCAGTATACATTGTACCAAAATATATAATATATATTTTTTTAAACTATATTTAATATCCTAAAATAACCTTGACCGATCAAACAAGTAAAAGTAAAATGCTTTTTATTATAAAAATAGCTTTTACTTTATATATTTATTAAATACTGACTGACCCCGAAAACAATTGGGCAATCCGTTATTTTGGTTTACGAAAAAAGAACTCTTTTTATATCTTATATTTCTCGATCAGTCCACTTTCACTTCAAGTGGCTCATTTCAATCTATATTTAATACAATATAGTTTACACGTTTTTAAGCATATCTGATGTAATATTTATATTATTAAAGCAGGCATTGTTTTTTAAATTACAACATTACACACATTGTAATTTATAAATAGGAATGCGTTTAAAATTTAATATATCTGACGATCACAACAGTGCTCGTTGCAAGATAAGAAATTGCAGAATTTATACTCGTTGTTTAAAATATCAATCTGTTTGAATTCCAAGTTGAAATTAATGTTGATATTATCATTCAATAAATATTTTAAAATTATTTTAAAAAATCTGTTCTTTAACTGTTACTCCGGATTTAGCTTTTTCTTTAACATTACTATTTTATGAGTATAGATGAGATTGTAAGTCACGCTAATTTAGGATGCTTGAACAGATAGCTCTAAATATCAATTTACGATTGGTTATACTGGAAGAACATACATCAATTCATCTCAGACAGCTCAGATTTAGCCTCAAGTACCTAATAAAACGATATTTGATTATAAACGTCAAATCGGCAAGATAAAGCAGCTGGTGAAGTGGGTATGAATTTACTGAAAATCTACAAGAACATCGAAGTCAGCCTGAATTTGTTGAATGGCACTCAAATTAATGGAGTCTAAATTTAAATGCGACTTATGAATTATGAATGCGATTTACTTAGAATTATTGTAATCAAAAATTGTTTACGCAGTGGACTCAGTGTCACTTATGTCACTCAGTGAACTCAGTGTCACTTATGTCACTCAGTGAACACAAGTCAACAAGAGTACTCTCCAGACACACAGACACTTTAGAACCGACCGTCTCAAAGTAAGTGGAGCTTCGACAGTTTTCGAGAGTCTCTTCATCACTCTCCATATTCTCTAGAACAGATACTATTTATCTTACTTACAGAATTTAAGAAGGAGAAAAATTATGGAAAAAATTCTGAAAATACTTTTGATGAGATGGAATCAAACCTTAAAAGATTTTTGTCGAATATAACAAGTGCAATATCCATTACGTAAAACATTCATTTAGTTTGAAAAGAAATCAGAGTTAAGTATTTCATACCAGAAAACTTAATAAATATATATAGATATAATATAATCATATAACTTAATAAATATGTACTTGGGTTATCATCTAATTGGGGTTATTCGTCCATTGTAAATGAACTCCTACCCCTTAATATATCAGTTATATTAATACCACGCGGCGTTTTCATTTAGGAAAGTTACCCCAAAATATTTTGTATATTTCTTATATCATTCGAATATCAGAAATATTTTATCTCGGCTTTTAATAACGACAAAAAATATGGTTTAAGGTTTAAGTTTTAATTCAATAATAATCATAGTGATTTTTTAAATATCTTTTTTTTATTTGCTACTTAACTGGTTTACAAATTTAATTATACATTTCATTTATCAGTGGTTTTACGGATAAAATTAACTATATTGCATAATGATTCTTTTGAATATTATAAAGAAAAATTGATTTTATTTAAGCCGTATATATATTTATTATTCAAACCGACCTGTAGATGGAAATAACGAGTTTATTTCAATAAAAAAAATACGTG
Organism: Dircenna loreta; assembly: GCA_963555665.1. Lineage (NCBI taxonomy): Eukaryota > Metazoa > Arthropoda > Insecta > Lepidoptera > Nymphalidae > Dircenna > Dircenna loreta. Next base: position 13,087,352 of record OY743097.1, on the reverse strand, counting down.
TATTTATTAAAGGTAACAAAGGTACGTTGAATCTTCAAGCACACCCTGAACTATTTCGAATTCGGCCCAAAAGTTATGCTACTTTAATAATGCTTCGATCAGAAGTTTGATGACGTCATCCTAAATCATTCATTCTCTTACTAAATATTATTAACTCGTACCGTGAAGTGTGTTTTGTTTGACATTTGACTTATTATTGTAAAATCATTTATATGTCAAATTTTGGCATTTAAAGAGAATTCATAAATAAATACAGAATTCATTATTTTCTATCTCTAAGCAAACACAAGCTCATGGTACGAATTAAAGTAATATTTTTCTAATAATTCAACAAAACTTCTTAAGATTATAATAGAAATTAAAAATTAACGTTTACCCTTCTTTTTGGAATACAATATGTTTTTTGTATAATGTTTGAATTTTCATGTATGATGTTCATACAAATTTACTATCGAATAAGTGAATTATTTAATTCCTTCACATGATTTTCACATGATTCCATCTTTAATTCCAATAGCCGTTACGTTATCATATTTATTTCTCACGTGGTTCTAAATACGTACAAACATTTAACAGTCAGATCTATTTTTAGAAACAACCGACTAAAAATAATTTGGACCTAATTATCAAAGCAATAAAAGCTATTTTGGATACAAGCCATAAAGTTTGAAGGTTATTTAGGTAATAACAGAGCGATTACAGTTTTTGAGCAAAACAAGAAGTTAATTAATAAGTTTTTTTTACCATTATGTATATTTGTAAATAATTTCTAAATTATTTAATATGGTTTCGTACAGCTTATTGGAAACACGGTTAAAAGATAAGTCCCAGGTTTAAATCAGTTCACGATTGTGACAAGTTTTCGAATGATATTATATCAAATAAAAACTCCTTTAAAATTAAAAGTATCTGCTGTGTTGATAGAAATTCTTATATGTGTAAGTTAAATAAAATAACCAAAGCAATACAATAAACGAAAAAAAAATATTAAAATGATATAATTTTTAAATATAAAACCGTTTTACTTCATCACTCAGTTTGTTAATGTCAAAACAACTTTGTAACGGAAATTTTAAATAAGTACATTCCAATTTTCGTTGCATTTTTATTTTAAGTGAAAGGATACTCTGAAGAGTAAAAGTTGTTGATCAGAATTTTATAATGATGTCTTATTAACATTAATAATTATTTTAATTTATCTAACATTTGAATAAAAACGTAAAAATATTTATAATAGTTTAAATCCAGACAATAAATGCCAATTACTCGAGATTCTTTATTAGATATTTCAAATGTTCTCCAAGCTAACTAATTACGTTTTTCGTTTCAACAATAGAAGAAAAACACGTGTACTTAGTTCATATGTAAATGGAAATATTTTTTAGTTTGTTATTATGTAATGAAAAATGTATCTAAATAGACACAGAACTTGAACTTACGACCTCGCGAAGTTCATCCTCGTCGCTATACAATCTGGGCTACTGTGTCGTTACCCGACTTAATTTTGCATTATGTATATAATTGCCTTTATCGGAATAGATGAAACTTTAGGGGTAGAATATATACGATGTTTCAAACGAAATATCTTTATTATAAATTTCTTAAGCTATCAAATCTAATAGAAATAGAAACTTTGATACAATAAACTTTGCATGAAAATAAAGAATGTAACAACAATCAAAATAACGAGAGACGTGACAGGATGGAAATTATAGTTTTAAAGTACATTTAAATACTTTTAATTTTTTAAAATACTTATCTAGTCAAAAACAGAGTGTTTTTAAAATTGATCGTCAATCAATCAATCAGCATGTTGACAGCCAATCGCAAATAAGTGCTATCAAAGATTTTTTCTATATTAATTGTGAAATCATGTCCTACTCTTGCTAACGGCGGTTAGTATTAATTAAAAATTTATATTATACATGTTAAGCTTATTGAAAGTTTAAACAAATATATAACTAAAAATTTATCGCGTATTCTAGAAAACCGTTCCGTCGTTTTAACAACTGAGCTACTGTTTCGCAGAATTATATTTTATTAAATAATACAAATTGTAATTTCAAGAACAAGTCTATATTAATTCTTCTTTTGATTGAAATATCGTCATAATTATGGATAGAATTCTTATGTAGATATTTAGATTTAAGTATAAGAAAAGGTCTAAGTATTTTAGGCAAATACCATTATGTATAATATATAAGGATGATATTGAATACTTTAGCTTTGCGAGAATAAACTAAAATCAAACAACATATTCTTTAAAATAAGCTTATAATATATCCCTCAAATAGCAAATTTCAACTTTAAAGTAGGGTTCCAAAGTAATGATATCATTTATTTTTAAGATGGGAAAGCAAAAATTGTGAAACTTTGCAAATTTTATATCACAAAATTATCCGCTATTTGTGTTACAGTACTTTTTTTATAACATTCACCTTTTACAAAAAAAAATAAAAAAGTTATCATTTTTGCCGAAGAATTGCTTTTGTTACAGATTAGATTTAATTCATAATTCTCAGGAATGATATTTCGCTTTCTAAAGCAAATAAATACTAAATTTCGAATTTCGCCCCAATTACCACGATAATTGGTCGCCATGTTTCGCCGAAATATCAGATAATATTAAAAATATTATTAACTTGCGCAAGATCATTGATTGATAGGTCTTAAAAGTAAGTTTTAAAAATCGAAAGAAATATCTACATTCTTAGCTTATTTTCATTTTAAATTTGCTGGTAGTAACAAAAAACATTGTTATATTTTTTATTATTAAACCACACGGTGAAATACAATCGCGTGTATATTTTTTAAATTACGCAAAAAAATATTGTTGAACTCAAAGAAAAAATACTGTTGAACTCAAATAAAAAATATTGTTGAACTCGATTGAACTCAAATAAAAAAATATTGTTGAACTCTACGCATTAAATTGTATTACAATGTCTTTGACAAAGAAAAGTAATTTAACCGTATGTTAATGCTTGAACCGATCGATGGTAAAAAATATAAAAAACAGATTAAAACATTATAGAATAAGAATAGCAACACCCCCATTATTCAAAGATTTATTAATGGCTACTGTATGAAAAAACCGTATATTATATATAAAATAAATAATAAAAAACCCGTGTCATCATCATTATGAGATATCAGATTAAGTGGTAATAGAAAACCGACGTGTGGCAAAGTGTGATAAAAAAAATCGTTAGAGGATCCGCTTTAGGGTGTGCCTCCTCTGATATATTGAAGCTAAGCTAGTTTTTTGTAACTCTAATACTACAAGCCATAATTTAATATATATATATATATATATATATATATATATATAATAAAAACAGCTTTCAAACGATATTATTAAAGTTAAAAACTGTAGTAGTGATTAAGCCCATTAAAAAAAGAAAGTATACAGTCTCAGACCACAAGAGCAAAATACAAGTTAAAAGTAAATAAAACCATATTTATGACAAAAGTAAAACTACAAAAATTAAATATATGTATATCTGTGTTTTTGTGAATAACGTGTGTGATTGTGTGTGTGTGCGTGCCTTTGTGTGTGTGCATTTGCGTGTGTGTGTCTCGTGTTCATAATTATTTTACCATATTTTCTGTTATCATAATTTACAATTTGTTATTTTGTTTCTTTAGATTATATTTTGTTGCAACGAGTTCCACATCACTTTATGAAATTATGTGAATATTATTTTTTCTTCATAGTTTTAATTATAGAACGCTTATTCCATCATTGAAAACATACCTTGAGGTTTCATAGTGGCAGTAGCTTGAAGAGTAAATGGAAGCCATAAAATTAATCATCAACCCATGACTATAAAAAAAAATATCGCTATTTTAGTGGCTTTTTTTTATAGAGCTATAAATGCACCATAGAAACCATAAATCCGATGGCTTTATAGTGTTATATGAAATATTTCTGACTACTCAAGATTATCCTGCAACATGGAAACAAACAAAAGCCATACATTTTATATGGGAAACCAACTTTCTAAGCAATCCCAGATGTTATGTGATTTTTCAGAACATATATTGAAAAAGTAATTTTATACCTTCATTTGTTTATATCTCCGCTATAAAAAAATATCAATAGTATTTGCTAGAATTTCAATTTAATCAAATTAAAATCATAAAAAAAAACCATCATTTAAATAACCCGGTGTCACAACTTCAATTGGCCGGATGAACTTGGGCCTGGCCTGATTCGAGAAACTTTGGTAAACTTTACGATGCTGAGTATTTTGGTAGATAATGATTTTAATATATTAATTATCTATCCTCAACATTAAGAAAATAACTTTTAAATTGTAATTTTATTCATATAATGTAATGTCAATCTTCATAAAATAAAATTCAATTTTCATAAAAGGCCAAGACACCCTTTCACATCATTTGAAAGGTAGAATAAGTCACGCACTTTTGGAAATATTTAATCTTGTAACCACACATTTATGAGATAGCTTTTAAAAAATACATATAAATATGTATTTTAAATTCTCTAGAAACATGTTAAGCTTTGTTAAGCTGATTTAAATTTTAAATATATATAGGAAAAAATCCACACAGGCTTGACTCGAACTTACATTGTTCGTGCCTTTGATTTTAATTCTATATATATTTAAATGCCATCACAATTAAGCTTATTTGTTACATTAATCATTTAATAATAATTTTAATAAATCTTATATCCATTATAGTGGGTAATATAAAATGAGAACTAGATTACTTTTCCAGTAAATGTCTGTAATCTTACATAAAAACTGTAACTGTAACTGTAACTGTAATTTCAAGATCCCATATCACGTGGTCATTCACGTCACAACTCATGAACTAGAACCTAATAAGGGTTCTAGATAATTCTGGAAGGAAGGTAATTCTACTAGCCCTATTTTATAATAAAGATAGAGATAGAAGATTATTGCGGTACGTTTTCCTAATTTAAGAGCAAAAATTTAATTGTCAAAGTCCACTTTTATTATTATATAATATCGAAGCATTTATGGGGTAAAAAGTTCTTGTAATAATGGTTAAAAATATTTCGTATAATTAAATCCACGAGTTGAAAGTAATTTGGTACAAGTTAACATCCCCCAGGACAGACTTTATATTTGCGAGAAATTTTCCTTAGCAAGAAAATATTTTATTTACTAGTAGAAATAGGTTATTTACTAGTTGGTACCTACCACGTGTAACAGTTTATTAAATATTCTAAGACCCACGACAATTTTTTCTAATTAATAAAGTTTATTTGAGTTATATATAAACATATATAACCGTCAATTTAATAAATTAAGTTATTATATAATTTACGTACATTTATAAAAGCACATAAAGATATAATATGTCGCGTTTGCAATGTTTATAATGTTACGAATCAGTCGTCATTGACCTTAAAAACAAAAATTAAATTAATCCTGTACAGGACATTCATAAATAAAATCGCTTTAAGCAAGTGTTTATAATCAATCAATCTCTGTCAATCACAGCCTCGCTGATTTATAACTCGGGATTATTTTCCAATTTCATTAACTCCAACTGAAAATATTTATGAAACATGTTTTCATCGTGAAAATTGTATGTTTTTTGAAAAAGATTTATGACAAAAATTAATAATTCAAATTATATTTCCTTATTTACATAATAGGAATGTCCTGGAAAAATAAAAAAAATAAAAAAAATTGTCAATTGTTGTTTGAAAAGATCTAGAACCATGTATAGACATGTTATGCTTAATTTATTTCAAATTAATATACAATGAGAAATAAGCCGATATTGGAAAGAATTCGAACCCACGACCTCTGGGAAACCGTCCCGTCGCTTTGTGAGTTGTCTAAGCTTTATACTTATATATAAACTTAAGCCTGTTATCTATGAATCCTAAATAGCTCTTTATTATTATATATATATACTTAGTTAAATTTATAGTACCTCCGTCAACATAACAAATGAAATAGATTCTTTGACGTTTGAAGTTTTTAAACGATAAAATAGAATCGCAAGTCTTTCAACGACCTTATTCTATTTTGGTATGTAGCGTGAACTTTTATAAAACATCTTGAGATAAAAAACGACATAAAGATATAACATTATGCACGAATAGAAATACAATTTTATAATCGAATTCTTATATTAGCGAGTCATCACTAATAATAATAAAAAAAACAGCAGCTATGTTATTTCTGATATATGTGAGTACACAAGCAAATAAAATGCAGTCTACAAATTAATTGTATAATTTATGTTAGTTATATATTAATCGTTACATACATAATTAAAACTATTCATAACAAGTAATTAACATTTGTGAACGACATTTATACTACATTACATACGAGATGAATTACCATTTAGTGTATACATCGATATTATTGTAACAGATATGTGTTGATAAAATATATTAAATACAAGTAATATTCATAATATATTTATGAGTAATTTTACATAATCAATTTACATAGTAAGGGGACAGACAGACTCAGAAACAGATGGCAAGTGGTCACCTCATCATTTGTCATTCTTGAGCATTTACCCATTCCAGTATCTAAGATGGGTTGACATAACGTATTTGATATTTCCAAACACTTTTGTCATCCATCATGGCTGCCGCAACTCATTCTCGTGCCGCAACTCATTCACACAATTCATTCATCTCTTTTTGGAAAACCGTAAAATTAACAGGTTATGAATGCTTTATCGACCATGAAAAAGGTTAATTTAGCACTTGTAAATAGACTGGGGAACATAGAGGAAAAGGAGTGGGAGTCAGAGATCAAGTCTTTCTAAGTATGATATAAAATTATAATAGATTAATACAGTTAATTTGTAAAAATATATCTGTACTTTTATAATGTAATATTCTGTTGATAACGCAAATTTAAAGAAAATAAAAAAAATATTATTATTATTTTAATAATATTGGCAATACTGACGCTTTCAGCACTCATCTTAATAACATAATGTGCGTCCAGAAATACAAAAGTGTAATGTAAAAATCGACTTAAATTTTATAGATACTAGATATTATCATAAAATAATAATTACTAAATATATTATTATATTATTATTTATTTTATTTAATTAAAGACTATCAATGACGTTTATTACCGGTTCTTATCTATGAACCTATACTTTGGAACCGTGTAGGTAGCGTCGGACGTTTCATAAGTGCAACGTGTGCCTAAATGAAATTAAAAAAAATAAATTTGATTTTCAATCACGCCCTTATTGGAAACATATCACAACAGGGATGAAATCAATCTGTGTATGTACAGTTACAAGCTGTAAATCAAATTTAATACCGAAGAGAATACATATTTGTATCAATAGTAAACCTAAGTTATTATAAATACCTTATATTTTATAATATATATTTTAATATATTTAATAAGTAATTGAATATTGAACTTGTAATATAAGAAATAATTGGTTTGTTTAAATGGTAAGTATGGATTAATTTTAGATAAAAAATACGTTGTTGTTACAAATATGACTAGAATGATAATTGTCATTTGTTAATAAACTATTATTATGTAGAATTGTTTATAAATTATGCAGTTATGCATTGAATATATATTTCATTCGAATATCCTTGTTGGTGTTATTCTAATTGCACTTAAGAAATGTTTTTGAATATATTACTATATAATTAAAACTTCCTGATGCGATTTTATAAATAAAGCAATAAATTTAAAAAACATTTTTTTTAACTGTATACAAAAATAAATTGTATAAAATCAACACCAATAAAAAGCAATATATTATAAGGCTCTATACAAGGGATGGAGACGTCTTATAAATGTCATAGCTGGAATTTTGATTAAAGTTCTAAGCAATTAAATCAATTGTGCTATAAAATATAAAATAATATAGACAAACATGATATTAACATACACTTTAAATATAATATGAAAAATAAACCAATACGGGCAGGGACTCGAACTCAAGACCTTTTGGAAACCCTTGAGATATTATCTAACAGGATGGCATGATGAGGTGACATTCACAAATACAAAAAAAAATTACGACAAATTTGTTTTTAACAGAGACACAAGAGAAAAAGTATATAATGTAAGGTAATTTTAAAAAACTTCAAAAGAAACGTATATTCATCTATAAATAATTAAAGTGTCTTATATAGTGTGACCAATTGGATAAATTTCGTAAATTAGTGTTTTAAAATATCATAACTTATTCATAACAAATATAAAAGTGCATAAATGTTTATAGATTTAGTGGTTGCTTGTTACTGACTCGTTTTTATGCACTGAAAGCGTGATTTTGTAAAAATAATATAAAATACGAGAAGTCGTTACCAAAGTTTAAGACTCGTTGAATGGCAAAAAAAGACAATTTAAATTCATTTTTAATGATGAAGATCTTTCAAACCAACTTCTCTATGAAAAGTTGGAATTGTTATACAATCGGTAATATCATTTATAAGGTTCTCATTCCTTGCACTTGGGAACTTTAAAATCATTCTTAAGACAAAATAACAGTAGCGTACAGAATAAAAGTTAATATATATATACATATAATAAAAATAAATAATAAGTTAATATACAAATATATATAAATATATATATATATATATATATATATATATATATATATATATATATATATATGTGTGTATATATATATTTATGGTTTTCACATGAGTAATATATATATTATTCGTGTGAAAACCATCAGCAACACAGATTTAAGAGAGCACATTTTCACAAAAATACTTAAAATAGTTCGCAACGCTATTGAAATACAAACTCAATAGTAAGATGTTTAGAAATTGAAATCTACGAAGCACCTGCCATGAACAAGAGGTCTGGAGATATTGTTGGAGTTCATCTTTTATTGAATAAAAATATCCTCTTGCTCTATATTTTTTTCAAACTTTGACTCTTATTGGATTTGATTTGAGAAATTTGAACCTTTAATATCACTCTATAAAAACAGTTTGAATTACTATTCTATTTGACAACAATTACATTTTACAATAGAATTAGTATTTTTCTTTATAAATCATGGGTATTATTTTATATAATAATATAATACAATGTCGATATAACACATTCAAATATACACAACTTAACTAGAGTAACATTGCTGTAATTTACTTGCATATTTGTTAAAGTAATTCTATAATTAACCAATGAATAAAACAACTAAGGAATGCTCCGATAATTAAACTAACAAATACGTGAATAAACCGTGGAAATAAGCGATCGCTGAATAGAGTTGGTGATATCCAAGGTTTACAACCTTGAACGTCGGATTGTAAATCGTTTATTAATTTTGGCCGTTAATCTAACATTCCAAACTCTGTCCATATAAATGGGCATTAAATGTTATTTCTAAGGGGAATTTATTACGTGTCATGACTTCGAATCTATCAAAATTATAAAATTTTAACCTTACTCCTGTATAATTATTACGAAGAAGAGCCATTAGAAACTTGGAAAGCAAACTTCTAATAGGGCCTGATATATATTTAATCGAAATATCTTAGTATTACACAAACGTTATCTAATCTGATTCGCCTATGTGGGCAGTGAACAGTGAACTCGCTGATTTTCTGGCGTTATCGCAAATATCAATACTTCCTACAAACATGTCAATAACTCACCGATAAGAATTTGCAACAAGAAATACTAACATATGATAAAAAATACTTAACATAGTAAATTTATAAATTTAAGTACTATAAATTATATTAATCGTACTTAATTATAGAGCTCATTATAATTCACAACACGAAATGCTTTGTGGCTCTTTAACAAGTTTTACATACTTTAAACTCGAGCCGCGTGACTTCAATAGTAATTATACTTCGGTTATCTCGAGCTATATTGAAGTACTAGCTGATAACCGTGACTCTGTTCGTGTTTTTTTTTTTACACGTTCACTTCCACTTTAGAAGATATAATGTACTCCGCTGTACTCATTTTAATAGCGGAATTCGCTCACTTAGTTTACAAATTCCGGATAAATTTACAGGAGTACTTTAAATATATATATCAAGTTATAATATTATAATATTTCGAGGCACCTAATGTGATTTTATATAGCACAAAAATATAGCATATGCAAAAACATTGTTTGATTTTGCTCTCCTAGTTCCAGAGATTAAATCTAAAGAAAATAATAAATATTCTTAACTTTTTTATATAAATATATATAAGGGCATTATATAAAAAATATATTTTGAAATACTTTCCATATTTTAATGACCTATGACAGCACCAGTTTATCTGTATTTCTTGAAAGAATTATAATTTAAAACTTGAGCACTTTCTACGAAGCAGTAATTCTCTCCCTTAAAAGGTTTGCGAAATACGTTACTAGTTCTTAACTACACTTAATGCCATAAAGTTTTCGAAGGATTCATTTTCTAAAACTTTGAGAACTAGACTCACCCTCATGAGGTATGTGCTTGGAGGTCCTATAATAAAAGTTAAGTGTAATAAATCATTATGAAACCAATTGAACCAATTGAACCATTTTTCTGTTTAAAATAATTATTCTTTGTATTATATAGAAATATTGACATCTATAGTTTTAAACAACACGAAGCGCGTCAAATGTACTCTTACAAAATCATAATTTTATGCATTAACATGTAATTATGCTTTATATATGTCATTAACTTTCATATTACTACTAACTCATGATTACTAAAAACTCATGATGATATAATAAGTATTTAAAAATATGAAATAATTGATTTATACGTAATACTTAATTTGACCTGCACCAAATTTTAAGTAATATTTCAATAAACAATTTAAACGCTATATACACGTCAGATAATAAGATCCCTTGAGTCATGAAATGTCATGACATTAAATAAAATCTAATTAAACATACATTATACATGGACAGAGCAATTTTGGTTCAAATACAGTATTATATAAATACTGTTTCCCCAAGCCCCGAACCTAAGACTAAGTAAATAACATGTTTAATTGGTTGTTAAATTTAGTCTTAAATCAATTTAATATAGTCATTCCGTTTATATATCTATTAATAAAATATGCTTTTATTTCCACAATGAACAATCTTGAGACTTGAAAAAGAAGGTAATAAAGCTTCAAGCAAATTATTTCTTTTACAAGGCTTCTAATTCTGCACAGTTTCGATAAGTGGAAACGACGCTGGATTAGTAAAGTACCCTTATCATTGGGTGAATGCCAAAAATGAGTTTCCGAACATACCAACCTTTTTGCTCAAAAACAGGGCTGCCAATACAATTTAACTTAAAAAATACAATGTGAAATTAAATATTTTTCATGTATCATAATGGAAATATTTAGAAACATAATTTACTTATAAAATGTATGCTTGGTCTGTTTCGTTTTAAGAAACTTGTCACGAAGAAAAAATACAAATAATTTTTCCAAAGAAATTGTGTCTTAAAATAGGAAATGTCGTTCGAATAAACGGACGAAAATGTGACATAGGTCCACATCGTATTAGGGTTTTGATGAACCGGCTTTGTTTTGCGAAACACTTTGATCTCAAATTTGTGGCGTTAGGTTTGGAATTCCTAATTCAATATTATTTCAAACTTAGGCTCGTGTATTTTTGTTTTGAATTCAATGATTCATTTCAAACCGTTATTTGTTCCAACGTTTTGGAAATTATTACCAACATAACCAACCCCATGGAAGATCGAAGACTGGTTGATAATTAATATAGAAAGAAGGTCATCATAAAAGTTTTAAGCTAGATTATTAGCAGCGGTATGAGTGTTAGATTAATACACTTGAAACAAACTAAAAACCGTGTACCGTTTGAATTGGATGAAGCAAACAAACAAACGCATTGCGTTTTATGTTACATTATTCCAATATCACAATAACAAGGGAACTTTGACTCGTATCGTCACTTATTTTAAAAAATGGATCGCGTTCGATAATATTAAATACTCATTCAGGGTTTGAATCCAGGAGAACTGGTAGATGATCTCCAAAGCGATAGATGACACCCGAAAGAGTTCTGGAGAGTTTTTAGTAGTAGTAGAGTTTCCTAAGTTCTGCCCAAACAATTACAGCAGAGTTGAATAGTCACTCATGTAAACCATGAAAGAAAAGCTAGGTGTGAAACTAAAGAGATTTTTCTATTATTCTAACCCTCTGCTATTTGAGGACAATGCTTGATCCCAAAATCCAGACACGGTAGCTAAATTAGAGGATCTTCCATAATCCATTAAACGGAATAAAAATCCTTTTATCTTGCTTATATAACCTTTTTTTCCGTAATTTAGAAAACTTTTGCAAGGAAAAAATCAATATTTACGATTCTAATTCTGATGAAACAGTTAAAAACAAGTTTAAGGATTTTATTAATTCTCGCTCTAATAGTTTTAGTGAATAGATAATATCTTTACTTATTTCCATTTATATTATATATACTTTTCGATATATTTGTGTAAGCATTTTTGATGTAATGCTACATTTAATTTTGATATTCCGTAGTAACATTACTTGTCACTTAATTAGCTTTTTTTTTAATATATATCACTTAATTAGCTTTTAGTTTCGCTTGACTGGGAATGGATGTTACTATCTATATTGATAGATAAAGATATTACGCTTATTAAATATATGTAAAAAGGTAAATATCTATCTATAATAAGAATATTATATATATATATATATATATATATATATATATTTAACCGGCTGTATTCGCGTAGCATACAGTTCACGCCGCAAGTCCGCCACGATTAGAGCTCATGAATAAGAACCCCGAATAGGTTCCAAACTAGTCAGGCACACTCCGATTTAATTTCTGCGTGAATACATCCGGGTAAATATAAACATAATAGTCATGGTTCACGAAAGTTTAAATATATAATAAAAATAATTTGATAAAATATGAAAGTATTATTTAAATACACAACCCTATATCCCTGTATTGTTTTCACTACCCGTTAATATCCAGTATATTTTGAATAAGATCATTAAAAATGTTATTGTTTGAGATACGGTTGGGTGATCTTGCTAGCTTGCCAAAAATTCTCTTTTAATGCTTCCTGTTTTCGGAAACTATTATTATGTTGGTAGACATGATGATAGAATATCTATCTGTTATTACAAATTGTTAGCAATTACCCGTCATACGATCTTAGCTCATTCTATGACTGGAGATTAGATCACGGTCTTTTGTTATTATTGGACCGCCTTCAAGTAACTTAACACGCAATGCTTCTGGAAGCAGGTATACACTACAATCAAAGCAAATAAATAAACTGTACATTTAATAAAAAAAACTATTCTAATGAATTTGAAATCACACACGTCTACGTCACTTTTAAGAATAATTACAACTTTTATGGCCGCTAAAGGCCACGGCTTCAAACGTGGCTTCAATATATTGCATCACTATGGCGTATAGAAAAGTAATAAAGTTTCTCATAGTTCATGTGACATTCATATTCACGTGTCATAATATGATATATGATACGATAAAATATATTTTATTGGACACAAAAATCTAAAAATAAAAAGAAACAATAGTTATTGCAGCCTAATTGCTAGAGAGCAATCTCTTCCAAGCAACCTTTGGGTAGACGACATGCGGCATGAGCATGAACTTAAGTAACGTAGATAAATTAAAACTAACATAATAATGCTGAAGAGTTTTTTGTTTGAATGAGCCAGTAACATCCAGAGAGAACAATTTATGTGTGTATTGAAAATGATTTAGAAAAATTGGTAAGTGATAAAGCACCCGATGAAAATTTGCCCTTGAGATGGATAATTTTCATCAGGTTCATTACCTTGGTGTGAAAGGGATGAAAGAAATTAGGATAAGGAGTGGAAAAGTGAGTGTTCGAACCTCCACCTCTCTCACTCATCGTATGAAACATCATTGTAAGAGCTAATTGACACCGATATTTATATTAACTAGACTCAATATTCTAATAAAATTTTGAATATTTATAAAATATTATAAAACACTAATATAGAGAATATTATAGAGAAGATCTATATATGTATTTTTTTCTTCAAAACAATAAAGAATAATTGAACGCTGATTGCGTTTATATTCACGATAGAAAAAAAGAAGAAGAAATGTAGATTATATTCAAGAAGTAAAAAGTCTTATTCTTTTTCTCTCTATTAAGTATTAGACTATTTTTAACTCTAACTTGTCTATTGTTTGCATGTTAAGGACGCGTCTACGAAACAGATGGACGTCTCGATGAAAAGTCGAAGATCTCAAACAGCTATCTATAAAAATAAATGAATTAAATTACGCCAAATTATTAGAAAAGCGGGCAACATTCTTAATGATTTCTGAAATTCAGATTGTTTTCTTTGTTAATTATTAAGGAACATATTTATACAGCAACGGTGAAGTAATTTCACTCGTTCGTTTGATAAAATTTGATAAAATATATTTTGCTAATTATAATTCCGACAGACGGTATCTCAGACATAATATCAACTGTTTATTTATTAATAAACTAATTACAATCCTGATATAACATCATATCACGAATTACATTTATAATGACAGGAAACGGTTGTAGGTATTGTATGAGCTAGGAATAAGTTTGTCGTAATGGGCATATGACATGTGTGATGTTATAATGACATCATATGCTATAAATATTATCTTTATATTCCTGTATATGTATTTTATTTACATATTCAGGACTGTCACCTCAGACATACTTAGAATATATGAGGTGACAGTCACATTATATTTCACAGCGTTCTACTGAATTAAAGTTAAGCGATATAGCGATATGTGTGTCAGTCGATTATGTAAGTTTGTTTGCATGTGGAAAATAATCTACAGAACTATTGCATTTTTGAAAAATAGGTAGCTATTTAAAATATACATTTCTTCATTATAAGCTATAATTTACGTGGAATTTGAATTTCTAAAGTAAAGTAAAGTAAATAGTACTAATTGTAAAGTAAATAATATAAAAGCAAAGTACAAATTGTAGCAAAAAATAACAAATAACAAATAAATGGTAAATGTTTTAGAATATGCAGATTACAATATTATGGATATTAAATTGAATCGAATATTTCTCAATGTTATGTTTGATTTTCGACATTTTACTTATCTTTTCTGGAATATAAATACATGATTATTTAAAATAAATTGTTATTAAATGTTAAAAAATAAAGTGTTACCTGTATTCTTTTATTCATTTTCTCTTGATGAAATTGCATTAATTAATTTAATTGAATATTCATATAGAATTTTAATTATTACGTGTAATCTGTATTAACTTTACATAAAAGACTATAAAATACATAATTAATTTATTTCATGATTTGAAAATGGTAAATGATATGCAATTCTAGATATTTATTATATTAAATACTTAAAAGTAAGATTTTGATTTTTAATAAATGTTTTTTCAAACCAATAAAGTGTATATTCCAAAATTTATTTAAAAATTTATTTAATTTAGTATTAAGTAGTATTTTTTTAAATCCATATATATATTAAAAAATACTTTATTTCACTCAAAATATGATTGAGAAAAAATAAAGTGACAACCCTACATATACTTGTGAAACACGTTTACTCAATTCTTATCAATAACATTACCGCGAGGATACTTTAAATAGTAAATAATTACTTCATATACGATTTATTCTAATTTATATTAGATTTATAAGTAATTTCATCCATTAATGTAGTACTAAATTCACCAAAATTTATTTTATTATACGAGCACCTATAAATTCCAAATATTATCAAAATAAAAAACCAAAAAATAAACTAGTTATACCAACTACCATTTCGAAAAGTTCAAAAACCTGAATTACTCAAATATTTGTGATTTTGTCGGCATTTCGACATATTTTTGAATGGGTATACATTGCAACGGATGGATAATCTACTCAAACCCGGTGCAAAGTTTTACATCCAATTAAAAGTAATGCATGAAGTAATGTTTTCAAGTTAAACGTTCTCAAATGAAATCAATTTAAAAAGTTTATATTATCATCTTATTTCTATTATCAAACTTATTTTCGACAAAACTTTTACCATCATATTGAATTCAAAATGATATCCCAATATTAATATTTTTTTGTATAGGTACTAACTCTCAATATATTGTCATTAGAAAAATATAAAAAGTGTCAGTTTCAAATATATGCTTGTAAAGAAAGGACGTGGAACTTCACTGACTAGAACAGATCAGACGAAAAATAATTTTCATACCAGGGACCGGTCGATTCATCGATCGATCAGAAAGCACTGATACAGTTTTAAATCACGTAACTTTATGTATAAATAAATACAATATAAGAAAAAGTAATCAATGGCCTCAATATTCTACACTAAATTATACTATAAATTATTAAAATTTTGTATATTTTAAGCTCAAACAAGTAATTATAGCGCATTATATAGGGTACTTATATCAAAACCGACCTTATTTTCCAAATACGGTGTGAAGAAAGGAAGTTGACCGTTCTAGTTAATTGCGGGTACGTTCTAGAACATTTATAACGTTATGAGATGGATTTATTCAGTAATTATTTTAATCATACCCCCTTATTTTACTAACGATATTATAAATCCAAGCAGTAATTGACATGACGATTATATAATATTCCACTTTACATAGCAAACTCTTTCGCGATAAGAAAATATTCTTAAGTAATTTGTTTAATTATTAAAAAATATTTCAATTATTTTTGATAGTTAACTTCTACGTATTAAAAGAATGATAATTTTATACCAGCATTATTTTTCAATGAATAATGAATAATTGTGTACCCAATTGATGTATTCAAAATAATACGTTAAATATTTAAAATATAAAAGTAAATAAAAAAGAAAAACACAAAAACGTTAAATTATCAACCATATTACCAAATATACTACTAAAAAAAAAGGTAATTTACTTTTAACTTAATATTATATATGTTTAATAAATATTTTTAACAGATTTTAAAATTTATTATACTATTAAAAAGACGGGTGAGTCATATTTCCGTGAGAATTATTGATGCAAGACACTATGAACGTTGTTTAAGATTTCTTTATTTTGTTTTCATCTATAATATGTATGCACATATTGAAATACTTTGTTTTTATTTTTATTGCAGATCATAATCATAATTTATCGTCTTTAAAATTCTTATTCAGAATTAATTCTCAAGATTTGTTACTACGACTAATATTAATTATAAATTATGAAAGTCAAATATTACTTCGGTCGTGATATTCATGTAAATTAAATATTCACTATTTTAAATATTGTTTGGGGAAATTTTTATTATTTATTTTACATTGTTTATTTTTTTTTTATATATATTTATCCGTATCACTTTTTTTGTGATTTTCTGTTGATGCTATTCAAGGTTATACTTATTAGCATATTTAATTAAAATATTCGTAAAATAGTATTTGTAACATTGTCTTTTGTTAAACATTTTTGTATGTAATGACATTCGAATTCCTGTCTTTGTAAATTTAAAACACATTCAAGGTGCTGTCTAAAAATAAATACATTTAAATACCGTGTATAGAATTAACATAAAAATCAACGTTTGTTCAGCTGAAATTTTACAAGACTGAAAATAACAAACAACGCTTAGAGGTTTCCGATAAAACTTTCTTTCGTTAACTCCAAATAAATCACAAACTTTTAGAACACTTCACATTCGCACGTCACAATTAGAATTTTAAATTGTATTTTCGTCTAAACTGTCTCTGTATGTTCCCGCGTAAACAAACCCACGACGCGTGTGTCCACACTGACAGTGTAATTGTAACTGACGGATATTTCATTCAAAAACGTTGCGTAAAAAAACGTTTACTTATTTTTCTATAACCTGTTCATAATATTTTTGATTATAACTATACTTACAGCATTAAGTTAATATAAAGTATATAGTGAAGGTTGAAAATGTTAGAAAATCAAAAACTACGTTGCTATGATATAAATCTTTTTATTTAAGGTTTGATATTTTGAAGATTAAATAACAGTAAGTCTATCGAAGGATTTACATTTACTTTTATATGTATTTAAAATGCTCTTATGCACTTGACTTAAACTAAAAGACGGATTCGATAAAATATTTTACCGTTTGAAGCTTATTAAGTTTTTGGCAATTATTATAACATTATATGTAACATTGCACTTCGATCATTAATAAAAGGTACTCTTTGTCTCACTCGGATTCTATTAGTAGCTCTGTAGTCATTATCTGTACGTGTTCCGGAAAACTTTAAGTGGTTTCACGCAGACGGAGTCGCTAGCAATAGCAACTCTCTTATTAATACCAAACTTGAAATTACTTGGTATAATCGATAGTTAATATAAAATTTAAAAGCATTTTTTGTATAAACTTATCTTCTAATGCATATTCACAGTTAATTATGAATGTAAATATATTAATTGCATCATTAAAAATCACTAAATGGTACTAAAACACCTATTTTGCATATATTTTCACGAAAACATTTTAAGACATAAATTGTGTTATTGACGCTATTAGATGTATTATTAAAGAAAACTGCGAATATATTTCGTTCTTCGAAAGCTTCTTTTATTTTTATTTTAAATAGAAAACTAAAACTAAAACTTTAATATGGCCTTTTTTTATCTCTTTTAGGTAGTTTTGGTAGTTCACAGTACCCCGCAAAAAACTCCATGACTTTTAAATAAATTTAAAAAATATAGGAATGTGGGAAGCTTAGGAAAGATACCGTGGGAAAGGATGGGTGTTTAGGATTCCCACTATAACTCATCTTACAATGAGAGTTACTACCTCGTTCGATACAGCCTACAGTTAAAACTACTAGGATAGGTTCTCCGATACCCCCCTCCGATAAGTTTCATGTACGTCTTGTATTATAATAGTTATTTGAATGACAACTGTTTCGACAGGGTGATGGTAATGGCACATTTTTTCATTGACTTTGATTTTTAATCTCTTTAATATCACTTGATTGACCACTTAATATATGAACTAAAAAAATATACATTAAAATCTTTTAATAACGATACTTATTAGTATGTCCAACATTTTCCTAACGTGTCGAGATCAATAAAGTTGTTGTTGAATTTATATTTGCGGGGAAAAAAATATGTCATCTACTAGTATGTATTTTTATAATAATAAAAAAAACGTGTACTGCAGATTAAATTAATTAATTTACGATAAAAGAAGTCTTTTCATAAATAATGTTAATTTGATATTTGAATACTGCACCGTTTAATATTAATTAATATATATTAAATCATCTCTATAAAATCAATGCATGATTTCAATCAATTCGTTAAATAGTTATACGATCACTAAAATATAAATTATTTTATATTTATGATAATATTATAAAGAAAATGACTCTTACGATCAGATCGAGTCAAAGGAACTAGCTATATTGCTAAGTATAAAATAATAGCATTTTTTTAACATATATTAACGAAGTCAAATCAGTATAATAAATATTCAAGTAAGTAAATGTTCGAGTAATTTTTTAATGTATTTTTTTTGTGTTTCTTGATTTGTTAATAAAAACTAATAAGTAACTTTTAATTTTGGATATTTTTTATTAGTACGGAAAAACACAAAAACTGGTTTAGGCTAAAATAATAATAAATACGCAGTATTTATTACAATTTTCGATTGAGGTCTTGTTAAGATTACACGTGGTCTTGTTAAAAGAAACAAGAATATTGATGATTATCCGTTATTCTTAAATAAAGATATATTCAAAATTACTTCCTCTTATATCGATAAATCAATAATTAAAATATTTTATTTAAAATTCATACTTAAAATGGATCTTTGAAGTATATTACACACAATGATACACACACACACTTCCATACGTTGGGTTAAATACATAATTATTTTCGGGACGACTTTACATCAAGACTTACGAGACATATTAAATCTGGTGTTACGTAAGATGCTGTAATTTATTTGAAGTCCAATCACAAATTATAACTTTTATATCTTGCAGGCTTAGAATTTGTGAAACTTTTATAAAAATCTGAGTCTGAAAGAAATCATGAACATTTCGAGGACTTTGGGAAAATACGAAAATCTCAAACAACTATCTATAAAAATATATAAATTGAGTTACGGAAAGTGGTAAGTAAAGCAGGCATAATTCTTAACGGTTTCTGCAATTCAGATTGTTTTCTTTGTTAATTATTAAGGAACATATTTATACAATGTAAACAGCAACGGTGAAATAAAAACTGATAAAATATATTTTGCTAATTATAATTCCGACAGACGATATCTCAAAAAATATATGAATTGTTTATTTATTAATAGACTAATTAAAACTCCTGGTTTAACATCATATCACGAATTACATGAATAATGACAGGAAACGGTTATAGGTATTGTATGAGCTAGAAATAAGTTTGTCGTAATGGGCATATGACATGTGTGGTGTTATAATGACATCATATGCTATAAATATTATCTTTGTATTCCTGTATATGTATTTTTTTTTATATATTCAGTCACCTCACCTCAAACAACTGTCCCCCGTCACCTCAAACATACTGAGATTATTTGAGGTGACAGTCATATTATATCTCAAGCATTCTACTGAATCAAAGTTACGCTAAATGTATGTCAGCAGACTTTGTAAGTTTGTATGTGAAAAATAATTAGCATCTTTGAAAAATAGGTAGCTATTTAAAATGTACATTTAAAATGTACATTCCTTCATTATAAGCTATAACTTAAGTGGAATTTGACTTTCGTGGACCTTTTAAAAATGAAGGCGAAGACGCTGACGAAAACTAGTTAATAACACAAAATAACTCATTTTCCTATTATTTTACATAAGATACTAAGTAAGGAAATATCCTCATAATATTAACCTTAGCACACATTGTAACCTCTCATGAAGTAGAAAGATTTATCTCATATCCTATAACAAGACTTATACTATTTATCAAAACCTTCGGTAAAACGAAAAGAAAATGCAAAACTTAAAACTGAAACTTGTTATAAGCAAGAAAATAACTAAATAATTAATCATTAAAGATATGAAGTTTGTTTGCACAAAAAATATATATGTCTATTTTAATAAATATTGTTCCTAACGTGTAAGGAATATCTCTTACAAACTTCTCGTATTTTATCTATTTTAAGGAAAATCCCTTTGTTGTTATTTTTATTATAGTTCTTGTTTTACAGAAAATTTATAATGTAAAGTAAATAATATAACAGCCAAGTACAAATTCTAGTAAAAAATAACAAATAACTTGCAACTTGTAAATGTTTAAGAATATGCAGATTTCAATATTATGGATATTAAATTGAAGCGAATATTTCACAATGTTATGTTTGATTTTCGACATTTTACTTATCTTTTCTGGAATATAAATACATGATTATTTAAAATAAATTGTTATTAAATGTTAAAAAATAAAGTGTTACCTGTATTCTTTTATTCATTTTCTCTTGATTAAATTGCATTAATTAATTTAATTGAATATTCACATAAAATTTTAATTATAGTATCTTTACGTGTAATCTGCATTAATTTTATATATAAGACTAGAAAATATATAGGAGGATACTTAAAATAGTAAATTATTACTTTAAATACGATATATTCACATCAAATTCTACTCCAAATCATAAAATAATTATAGAAATTGTGAATAAAATAAAGATAAAAATTATATTAGTTATCTCAATATTTCATAAGTTTTTTCATCCATTAATGTACTAAGTATTAATTTTACCAAGATGTATTTCATTATTATACCAATAAATTCCAAATCATACCAAAATAAAAAAAACAAAAAATAAACTCGTTACATTTGTTACCATTTCGAAAAGTTCAAAAACCTGAATAACTCAAAAATCTGAAATTTTGTCGACATTTTGACATTATTTTTAATGGGTATAGATTGCAACGGATGGATAATCTACTCAAAACCGGTGCAAAGTTTTACATCCAATTAAAAGTAATGTATAAAGTAATGTTTTCAAGTTAAACGTTCTCAAGTGAAATCAATTTAAAAAGTTTCTATTATCATCGATAAGCTTTTTAGTTATAAATGATGAGATAACAATCAGACAAAACTGGCATATTTCGATAAACTTATTCTTAACTATTTTATATTTGAAACCGAATGGAACTTTTTTATCATATTGAATTTAAAAATTCTATCCTAATATTAATAGTTATTTTTTATACTAACACTGAATATATTATCATTATAAATATATGTATTAGTTTAATATGCTTGTATAGTAAAGACGTGGAACTTCACCAGCCACAGTAAAATACATCATCATTAAATGTTTAGTTTCTTCTCTATAATTTTTTCACTGGCGAAAGAAACCCGTGACCCAGATATAGATATAGATACATATATATATATATATATATACAATAAAATATATATATATATATATATATGTATATAAATATATATATATATATATATATAATAATATATATAATAAAAAAAAAATATATATATATATATATATATATGTATATAAATATATATATATAATAATATATATAATAAAAAATAAGAAAGCAGTATTCAATGCCATTAGTATTCTACAATTAATTGTAAACTATACAATTATTACACTTTTTGTATATTTTAAGCTCAAACAAGTTATTATAGCGCATAATTTTGGGGTACTATAAGTACAACTGACCTTCTTTTCCAAATACGGTATGAAAAAAGGAACTTGGCCGTTTTAATTCATTGCAGGTACGTTCTAGAACATTTAGTACGTTCTGAGATGGATTTTTTCAGCAATTATTCTAATCACACCCCTCAATTCTACTAATTCTATTATAACTCCAGGCAGCAATTAACATCACGATTATATACTCGTAATGTTGCACTATCAATAAGAAACTTTTTCGTGATGAGAACATATTAAAAAAAATGTTAGTTCTTAAAAAAATCAATAATTAATGACCATTAACTTAGTTCGTTTTAAAACACTAAATGGATAACGTTTACTTACAATATTTTTATGACAGTTTTATTTTACAATTAAAAATAAATTATTATGTGAACAATTGATGTTTTTTTTTTTTAAAATACGTTAAAATATAATAAAAACAATAAAATATTTAAAAAATATATCAGCAAATCACAAAAACGTTAAATTATCGTCTGTATTACTTTATTTCTTCTTCAAAATAATAAGGTAATTTACTTTGTCTCAAATACTATACTCTTTAATCTTTTTAATGTTATATATTATGTATAAAACATATATATAAAAAGCTTTTAAACTATTAAAATGAAGTAAGTTTTAATACGGGTAAGTCATATTTCCGTTAGAATGATTGATGCAAGACTATGAACTTTGTTAAAGATTTCTTTATTTTGTTTTCATCTACTATATATATGCACGTATTGAAATATATAATTAGTATTAATTTTTTAATGTAGATCATAATTTATCGTCTTTAGCATTGTTATTCATAATTAATTCTCAAGTTTTTGTATTGCGACTAATATTAATTATAAATTATGAAAGTCTAATATTACTTCAGTCGTGATAATCATGTTGAATATTCACTATTTTTAAATATTAATTTGTGATAATTCATTTACATTGTATATTTTTTTGGGATCTACAATCAGTACAGTTCTATTTCAGCTACATCTCTCCGTATAACTTTTTGTTGTTGTTTACTATTCAAGGCTATAGTTATTTGCAAATTTAATTCAAATATTCGTAACATAGTATTTGTAACATTGTCTTTTGTTAAACATTTTTGTATGTAATGACATTCGAATTCCTGTCTTTGTAAATTTAAAACACATTCAATTATCTGTACGTGTTCCGGAATACTTTAAGTGGTTCCCGCAGACGGAGTCTCTGGCAATAGCAAGTCTCTTATTAATACCAAACTTGAAATCATTTGATATAATCGATAGTTAATATAATATTTAAAAGCATTTTTTATATATTTTTTTCTTCTAATGCATATTCACAGTTAATTATGACTATACAGAGATTAATTGCATCATTAAAAATCACTAAATGGTACTAAAACACCTATTTTGCATATATTTTCACGAAAACATTTTAAAACATTAATTGTGTTATTCCCCCATTAGAAGTTTTATTAAAGAAAACTGCGAATATATTTCATTCTTCGAAAGCTTCTTTTATATTTATTTTAAATAAAATATATATTAAATAGTTTAATATATCAGAATAGTATGAGACTTTAATATGGCCTTTTCTTATCTCTTTTAGGTAGTTTTCGTAATTTCAGTAAGTCCATGGAGAAGAACCCGCAAAAAACTCTATGACTTTTTAATAAATTAAATAAATATAGGGATGTGGGAAGCTTAGGAAAGATAACGTGCGAAAGGATGGGTGTTTAAGATTCCCACTATAACTCATCTTACAAAGAGAGTTACTACCTCGTTCAATATTGCCCACAGATAAAACTACTAGGATAGGTTCTTACCGTCTTGTATTATACCTTACCTTGTATTATAATAGTCATTTAAATGACAACACTTTATACAAGTTGGTGGTACTGGCACATTTTTTCGATAACTTTGATTTTCAATCTCTTTAATATCACTTAATAAGCTTTCAGACTGAAAGCTTGTTTTGTCGATTAATAGGTAAATTAATCGGCAATAGGTAAATTAAGCAATCTAGGCACTGTCACGTTTTAGATGGGTGACCACTTAATATATGAACTCAAAAATTATACATTTAAATCTTTTAATAACGATACTTATTAGTACGTCCAACATTTTTCTAACGTGTCGAGATCAATAAAGTTGTTGTTGAAGTCGATCAAGTATAATTTATATTTCAGGGGAAAAAATATGTCATATATTTATATATATATTTATATAATACTAAGAAGACGTGTTCTGCATATTTTATTAATTAATTTACGATAAAAATGAGTCTTTTCATAAATTATATAATTATATAAAGTTAATTCATGACTTCAATCAGTAAGGTCGTTAAATAGTTATATGATCACTAAAATATAAATTATTTTATATTTCTGATAATATTATAAAGAGAATGATTCTTACGATCTCTGCCTTCTGTAATTCAGACAGCTGGAGTCACAGGAACTAGCTATAATGTTAAGTATAAAATTAATAGCTTTTTTATTTTCACATATATTAACGAAGCCAAATCTATATAATAAATATTCAAGTAAGTAAATGCTCGAACAATAATTTTTTAAGGTATATTTTTTGTGTTTCTTGATTTATTAATAAAAACTAACTTTTGGATAATTTTTTTTACTACGGAAAAACACAAAAACTTTACTGGTTTAAGTTAAAATAATAATAAATACACGGTATTCCGTACAGTTTTCGATTGATGTCTTATTAAGATTACTCATCGTTTTGTAAAAAGTAACAAGAATATTGATGATTATCCGTTATTTTTAAAAAAGGTATCGAAGGCATATTAAAAATTACTTCCTCTTATAACAATAAATAAATAATAAAAATATTTAATTTCTAAGTAATACTTTTGAAGTATATTACAAACAATGATACACACACACACACATACTTCCATACGTACATACGTTTACATACGAATACATAATTATTTTCTTATGAGTTAAATACATAATTATTTTCTGGACGACTTTACATCACGACTTAAGACACATATTAAATGTGGCATTACATAAGATGCTGAAATTTATTTGAAGTTCAGTCACAAATTATAACTTTTATATCTTGCAGGCTTAGAATTTGTGAAACTTTTATAAAAATCTGAATCTGAAAGAAATCATGAACATTTCGGGGACTTTGGGATAATACGAAAATCTCAAACAACTATCCATAAATATATATATATATATATATTGAGTTACGGAAAGTGGTAAGTAAAACGGGCAAAATTCTTAACGTTTTCTAAAATTCAGATTGTTTTCTTTGTTAATAATTAAGGAACATATTTATACAATGTAAACAGCAACGGTGAAATTACTGATAAAATATATTTTGCTAGTTATAATTCCTATAGACGGTATCTCAGATATCATAATATCAACTGTTAATTTATTAATAAACTAATTACAATCCTGATATAACATCATATCACGAATTACATTAATAATGGCAGGAAACGGTCGTAGGTATTGTATGAGATGGGAATAAGTTTGTCGTAATGAGCATATGACATATGTGGTGTTAAATGACATCATATGCTATAAATATTATCTTTGTATTCCTGTATATGTATTTTTTTATATATTCAGTCACCTCACCTCAAACAACTGTCCCCCGTCACCTCAAACATACTGAGATTATTTGAGGTGACACTCATATTATATCTCAAGCATTCTACTGAATCAAAGTTACGCTAAATGTATGTCAGCAGACTTTGTAAGTTTGTACGTGAAAGATAATAAGCAGTACCATTGCATGTTTGAAAAATAGGTAGCTATTTAAAATGAACATTTCTTCATTACATGCTATGACTTAAGTGGAATTTGACTTTCGTGAACCTTTTTTTGTAAAATGAAGGCGAAGACGCTGACAAAAGCTAGTTAATAACACAAAATAACTCATTTTCCTATTATTTAACATAAGATACTTGGTAAGGAAATATCCTCATAATATTAACCTTAGCCCACATTGTAACCTCTCATGGCGTAGAAAGATTTATCTCATATCCTATAACAAGACTTATACTATTTATCAAAACCTTCAGTAAAACGAAAAGTAAATGCAAAACTTAAAACTGAAACATGTTGTAAGCAAGAAAATAACTCAATAATTAATCATTAAACATATGAAGTTTGTTTGGAAAAAAAATATATATTATCTATTCTAATAAATATTGTTCGTAAGTGTAAGGAAAGTCCCTTTCAAACTTCACGTATATTATCTATTTTAAGGAAAATCCCTTCAATTTTATTTTTATATTATGATAGTTCTTGTTTAACAGAAAGTTAATAATGTAAATATATAAAAATATATAAAAACAAAGTACAAATTCTAGCAAAAAAATAACAAATAACTTGCAACTTGTCAATGTTTAAGAATATGCAGATTTCAATATTATGGATATTAAATTGAATCGCATATTTCACAATATAATGTTTGATTTTCTACATTTTGCTTATCTTTTTTGGAATATAAGTACCTGATTATATAAAATAAATTATTATTAAATGTTAAAAAAATAAAGAGTTACTTGTAACCACATATTCAATTTCTATTGATATTTCTATTGATAAATTGCATTAATTAATTTAATCGAATATTCACATAAAATGTTAATTATATTATCTTTACGTGTAATCTGCATTAATTTTACATATAAGACTAGAAAATATATAATTAATTTATTTCATGTTTTCAAAATGGTAAATGATATGCAATTCTGGATATTTATTATATAAAATACTTTAAAGTAAGATTTTGATTTTTAATAAACGTCTATGAAAACCAATATAGTGTATATGCAAAAAATTATTTGAAGAGGGCCTGCTTTAATTTAGTATTAAGTAAATATTTTTTTTAATCCATATACTAAAAAAATACTTTATTTCACTCAAAATATAATAAATATTCTTTATTGTACACCCTGAGTATAATATTACAAAAAAATGATTGAGAAAAATAAATAATAACATTAATAATAAGATTTTAAATAAAGTGACAACTCTACGTATATATACACATGTAAAATACATTTACTCAATTCTTAGCAACACAACCATACCACGAGGATACTTGAATATTTACAATGAATTTTTCTCCAAATTAAAATAACTATCGAAAGCGTGAATAAAATAAAAATAAAAAGTGTATCAGTTATCTCAATATTTGATAAGTTTTTGCATCCATTAATGTACTAAGTATTAATTTCACCAAGATGTATTTCATTATTATACCTATAAATTCCAAACCGTATCAAAATAAAAAAAAACAAAAAATAAACTCGTTACATTTGTTACCATTTCGAAAAGTTCAAAAACCTGAATAACTCAAAAATCTGAAATTTTGTCGTCATTTCGACATTATTTTTGAATGGGTATACATTGCAAGGGATGGATAATCTACTCAAAACCGGTGCAAAGTTTTACATCCAATTAAAAGTAATGCATGAAGTATTGTTTTAAAGTTAAACGTTCTCAAGTGAAATAAATTTAAAAAGTTTCTATTATCATCGATAAGCTAAATGATGAGATAACAATCAGACAAAACTGGCATGTTTCGATAAACTTATTCTTAACTATTTTAAATTTGAAACCGAATGGAACTTTTTTATCATATTGAATTTAAAAATTCTATCCTAATATTAATAGTTATTTTTTATACTAACACTGAATATATTATCATTATAAATATATGTATTAGTTTAATATGCTTGTATAGTAAAGACGTGGAACTTCACCAGCCACAGTAAAATACATCATCATTAAATGTTTAGTTTCTTCTCTATAATTTTTTCACTGGCGAAAGAAACCCGTGACCCAGATATAGATATAGATACATATATATATATATATATATACAATAAAATATATATATATATATATATATATGTATATAAATATATATATATATATATATATATAATAATATATATAATAAAATATATATATATATATATATATATATATGTATATAAATATATATATATATATATATATATAATAATATATATAATAAAATATATATATATATATATATATATATGTATATAAATATATATATATAATAATATATATAATAAAAAATAAGAAAGCAGTATTCAATGCCATTAGTATTCTACAATTAATTGTAAACTATACTATTATTACACTTTTTGTATATTTTCAGCTCAAACAAGTTATTATATCGCATAATATGGGGGTACTTATATAAAAACTGACCTTCTTTTCCAAATACGGTATGAAAAAAGGAACTTGGCCGTTTTAATTCATTGCAGGTACGTTCTAGAACATTTAGTACGTTCTGAGATGGATTTTTTCAGCAATTATTCTAATCATACCCCTCAATTCTACTAATGATATTATAACTCCAGGCAGCAATTAACATCACGACTATATACTCGTAATGTTGAACTATCCAAAAAAAATTTTTTTTTGATGAGAACATATTATTAAAAATGTTTTTAATTCTTAAAAAAATTATAAATAATTAACGACCATTAACTTAGTTCTTTTTAATAAACTAAATGGATAACGTTTACTTACAATATTTTTATGACAGTTCTATTTTACAATTGAAAATAAATTATTAACTTAGTTCTTTTTAATAAACTAAATGGATAACGTTTACTTACAATATTTTTATGACAGTTCTATTTTACAATTAAAAATAAATTATTATGTGAACAATTGATGTTTTTTTTTAAAAAAATACGTTAAAATATAATAAAAATAAATAAAATATTTAAAAATATATCAGCAAATCACAAAAACGTTAAATTTCTCGTCTTTACTACTTTTTTCTTATTCCAAATAATAAGGTTATTTACTTTTTCTCATATAGTATAGTATAACCTTTCTAATGTTATATATTATGTATAAAACATATATATATATATATATATATATATATATATATATATATATATATATGTATATAAAAAGCTTTTAAACGATTAAAATGAAGTAAGTTTAAAAACGAGTGAGTCATATTTCCGTGAGAGTGATTGATGCAAGACACGATGATCTTTGTTCAATATTTCTTTATTTTGTTTTCATCAGTAGATAAAGAAATTTAAATTTAATATTTCAATACGTGCATATATATAGTATATATATGCACGTATTGAAATATATTATTATTTTGTGTTTTTTTAATGTAGATCATAATTTATCGTCTTTATCATTGTTATTCAAAATTATTTCTCAAGATTTTGTATTGCGACTAATATTAATTATAAATTATGAAAGTCTAATATTACTTCGGTCGCGATATTCATGTTGAATATTCACTATTTTTAAATATTTATTTGTGACAATTCATTTACATTGTATATTTTTTGGAATCTACAATCAGTACAGTTCTATTTAAGCTACATCTGTCCGTATAATTTTTTTGTTGTTATTTACTATTCAAGTTTATAATTATTTGCAAATTTAATTCAAATATTCGTAACATAGTATTTGTAACATTGTCTTTTGTTAAACATTTTTGTATGTAATGACATTCGAATTCCTGTCTTTGTAAATTTAAAACACATTCAATTATCTGTACGTGTTCCGGAATACTTTAAGTGGTTCCCGCAGACGGAGTCTCTGGCAATAGCAAGTCTCTTATTAATACCAAACTTGAAATCATTTGATATAATCGATAGTTAATATAATATTTAAAAGCATTTTTTATATAATTTTTTCTTCTAATGCATATTCACAGTTAATTATGACTATACAGAGATTAATTGCATCATTAAAAATCACTAAATGGTACTAAAACATCTATTTTGCATATATTTTCACGAAAACATTTTAAAACATAAATTGTGTTATTCACCCCATTAGAAGTTTTATTAAAGAAAATTGCGAATATATTTCATTCTTCGAAAGCTTCTTTTATATATATTGTAAATAAAATATATATTAAGTAGTTTAATATATCAGAATAGTATGAAACTTTAATATGGCCTTTTTTATCTCTTTTAGGTAGTTTTGGTAATTTCAGTAAGTCCATGGATAAGAACCCGCAAAAAACTCTATGACTTTTTAATAAATTAAATAAATATAGGGATGTGGGAAGCTTAGGAAAGATAACGTGCGAAAGGATGGGTGTTTAGGATTCCCACTCTATCACTCATCTTACAATTAGAGTTACTACCTCGTTCAATATTGCCCACAGATAAAACTACTAGGATAGGTTCTCACCCCTCCGATAAGTTTCATGTACGTCTTGTATTATAATAGTTATTTAGATGACAACTGTTTCGACAGGGTGATGGTTATCGAAATCAAAGGCAATAATATAGGCAGATTAAGCAATCTAGGCACAAAAATTATACATTTAACTTTTTTAATAACGATACTTATTAGAATGTCCAACATTTTCCTAACGTGTCGAGATCAATAAAGTTGTTGTTGAATTTATATTTGCGGGGAAAAAAATATGTCATCTACTAGTATGTATTTTTATAATAATAAAAAAAACGTGTACTGCAGATTAAATTAATTAATTTACGATAAAAGGAGTCTTTTCATAAATAATGTTAATTTGATATTTGAATACTGCACCGTTTAATATTAATTAATATATATTAAATCATCTCTCTAAATCAATTCATGATTTCAATCAATAAGGTCGTTAAATAGTTATACGATCACTAAAATATAAATTATTTTATATTTATGATAATGTTTTAAAGAAAATGACTCTTACGATCAGATGGAGTCAAAGGAACTAGCTATATTGCTAAGTATAAAATAGAAGCATTTTTTTTAACATATATTAACGAAGTCAAATCAGTATAATAAATATTCAAGTAAGTAAATGCTCGAACAGTAATAAAATAATAATAAATACGCAGTATTCTGTACAATTTTCGATTGATGTCTTGTTAAGATTACTCATCGTCTTGTTAAAAGTAACAAGAATATTGATGATTATCCGTTATTTTTAAATAAAGATATCGAAGGCATATTAAAAAATACTTCCTCTTATAACAATAAATGAATAATAAAAATATTTAATTTAAAGGTAATCCTTAAAATGTACTTTTGAAGTATATTACAAACAATGATACACACACACACACACTTCCATACGTACATACGTTACATACGTTGAGTTAAATACATAATTATTTTTTCGACGACTTCACATCAAGACTTAAGACACATATTAAATGTAGCGTTACTAAAGATGCTGAAATTTATTTGAAATTCGGTCACAAATTAAAACTTTTATATCTTGCAGGCTTAGAATTTGTGAAACTTTTATAAAAATCTGAATCTGAAAGAAATCATGAACATTTCGATGACTTTGAGAAAATACGAAAATCTCAAACAATTATCTATAAAAATATATAAATTGAGTTACGGAAAGTGGTAAGTAAAGCGGGCAAAATTCTTAACGGTTTCTGAAATTCAGATTGTTTTCTTTGTCAATTATTAAGGAACATATTTATACAATATAAACAGCAACGGTGAAATTACTGATAAAATTTATTTTACTAATTATAATTCCGACAGACGGTATCTCAAAAATTATGTATTATTTTTTATTTATTTATAGGTTAATTAAATTTCCTGGTTTAACATCATATCACGAATTACATTTATAATGACAGGAAACGGTTGTAGGTATTGTATGAGCTAGAAATAAGTTTGTCGTAATGGGCATATGACATGTGTGGTGTTATAATGACATCATATGCTATAAATATAAGCTTTGTATTTCTGTATATGTATTTTTTTATATATTCAGTCACCTCACTTTAAACAACTCTCACCCGTCACCTCAAACATACTGAGATTATTTGAGGTGACAGTCATATTATATCTCAAGCACTCTACTGAATCAGAATTACGCTAAATGTATGTCAGCAGACTTTGTAAGTTTGTATGTGAAAGATAATTAGCAGTACAATTGCATCTTTGAAAAATATATAGCTATTTAAAATGTACATTTCTTCATTATAAGCTATAACTTAAGTGGAATTTGACTTTCGTGGAACTTTTTTTATAAAATGAAGGCGAAGACGCTGATAAAAGCTAGTTAATAACACAAAATAACTCATTTTACTATTATTTTACATAAGATACTAAGTAAGGAAATATCCTCATAATATTAACCTTAGCCCACATTGTAACCTCTCATAGCGTAGAAAGATTTATCTCATATCCTATAAGACTTATACTATTTATCAAAACCTTCAGTAAAACGAAAAGTAAATGAAAAACTTAAAACTGAAACTTGTTATAAGCAAAAAAATAACTCAATAATTAATCATTAAAGATATGAAGTTTGTTTGCACAAAATATATATATATATCTATTTTAATAAATATTGTTCATAACGTGTAAGGAAAATCCCTTTCAAACTTCTCGTATATTATCTATTTTAAGGAAAATCCCTTTATTGTTATTTTTTATGATAGTTCTTGTTTAACAGAAAATTTATAACGTAAAGTAAATAATATAACAGCCAAGTACAAATTCTAGCAAAATATAAGAAATACAATACTTAATACTTGCAACTTGTAAATGTTTAGGAATACGCAGATTTCAATATTATGGGTATTAAATTGAAACGAATATTTCACAATATTATGTTTGATTTTTGACATTTTGCTTATCTTTTCTGGAATATAAATACCTGATTATTTAAAATAAATTTAAAATTTAAAATTATTAAATGTTAAAAAATAAAGTGTTACCTGTATTCTTTTATTCATTTTCTCTTGATTAAATTGCATCAATTAATTTAATTGAATATTCACATAAAATTTTAATTATATTACCTTTACGTGTAATCTGCATTAATTTTATATATAAGACTAGAAAATATATATTTAATTTATTTCATGTTTTGAAAATGGTAAATGATTTACAATTCTGGATATTTATTTTATAAAATACTTTAAAGTAAGATTTTGATTTTTAATTAATGTCTATGGAAACCAATATAGTCTATATTTAAAAAAATATTTAAATATTAATTTAATTTAGTATTATTTAAATATTTTTTTAATCCATATATATTTTAAAAAATACTTTATTTCACTCAAAATATGATTGAGAAAAATAAATAATGACATTAATAATAAGATTTTAAATAAAGAGACATCCTTACGTATATACCTATGTGAAACACATTTACTCAATTTTTATCAAAACCATACCGCGAGGATACTTTGAATATTTACATCAAATCTTTCTCCAAATTATAAAATAATTATCGAAATTGTGAATAAAATAAAGATAAAAAATATATTAGTTATGTCAATATTTTATAAGTTTTTTCATCCATTAATGTACTAAGTATTAATTTCACCAATATTTATTTCATTATTATACCCATAAAATCCAAATAATATCAAAATAAAAAAAAACAAAAAATAAACTAGTTACATCTGTTACCATTTCGAAAAGTTCAAAAACGTGAATAACTCAAAAATCTGAAATTTTGTCGACATTTTGACATTATTTTTTAATGGGTATAGATTGCAACGGATGGAAAAACCGGTGCAATGTTTTACATCCAATTGAAAGTAATGCATAAAGTATTGTTTTCAAGTTAAACGTTCTCAAGTGAAATTAATTTAAAAAGTTTCTATTATCATCGATAAGCTAAATGATGAGATAACAATCAGACATATCTCTGTCTTGTTTCGATAAACTTATTTTTAACTATTTTATATATGGAACCGAATGCGACTTTTTTATCATATTGAATTTAAAAATTATATTCTAATATTAATAGTTTTTTTATACTTACTCTCATTATATAGTCATTATAAATATATATACAGTATTAGTTTAATATATATGCTTGTATAGTAAAGACGTGGAACTTCACCAGCCACAGTGAATTACATCATCATTAAATGTTTATTTTCTTTTTTATAATTTTTTCACTGACCAAAGAAACCCGTGACCGGTCGATTCATCGATCGATAAGAAAGTACTGATACAGTTTTAAATTGACGTATAAATAAATAAAAAATTAGAAAAAAGTAATCAATGCCATCAGTATTCTACAATTATTACACTTTTTGTATATTTTAAGCTCAAACAAGTTATTATAGCGCATAATATTGGGGTACTTATATCAAAACTGACCTTCTTTTCCAAATACGGTATGAAAAAAGGAACTTGGCCGTTTTAATTCATTGCAGGTACGTTCTAGAACATTTATTACGTTCTGAGATGGATTTTTTCAGCAATTATTTAATCACACCCCTCAATTCTACTAATTCTATTATAACTCCAGGCAGCAATTAACATTACGATTATATAATGTAGCACTATCAATAAGAAACTTTTTCGTGATGAGAACATATTATTAAAAACTTTGATACTTCTTAAAAAAAATAATTAATGACCATTAACTTAGTTCGTTTTAAAACACTAAATGGATAACGTTTACTTACGATATTTTTATTCCAGTTCTATTTTACAATTAAAAATAAATTATGATGTGAACATATAATGTATTAAAAAATATACGTTAAAATGTAATAAAAACAATAAAATAATTAAAAAATATATCAGCAAATCACAAAAACGTTAATATATCGTCTGTATTACTTTATTTCTTCTTCAAAATAATAAGGTAATTTTCTTTACTCTTTAATCTTTTTAATGTTATATATTATGTATAAAACATATATATAAAAAGCTTTTAAACTATTAAAATGAAGTAAGTTTAAATACGGGTGAGTCATATTTCCGTAAGAGTGATTGATGCAAGACTATGAACTTTGTTCAAGATTTCTTTATTTTGTTTTCATCTACTATATATATGCACGTATTGACATATATTATTAGTATTAATTTTTTAATGTAGATCATAATTTATAATCTTTAGCATTGTTATTCAAAATTAGTTCTCAAGATTTTGTATTGCGACTAATATTAATTATAAATAATGAAAGTCTAATATTACTTCGGTCGTGATATTCATGTATATTAAATATTCACTATTTTTTAAATATTAATTTGTGACAATTCATTTACATTGTATATTTTTTTGGGATCTATGATCAGTACAGTTCTATTTTAGCGACATCTGTCCGTATAACTTTTTGTTATTATTTACTATTCAAGGTTATAGTTATTTGCATATTTAATTAAAGTATTTGTAACATTGTCTTTTGTCAAACATTTTTGTATGTAATGACATTCGAATTCCTGTCTTTGTAAATTTAAAACACATTCAAGGTGCTGTCTAAAAATAAATACATTTAAATACCGTGTATAGAATTAACATAAAAATCAACGTTTGTTCAGCTGAAATTTTACAAGACTGAAAATAACAAACAACGCTTAGAGGTTTCCGATAAAACTTTCTTTCGTTAACTCCAAATAAATCACAAACTTTTAGAACACTTCACATTCGCACGTCACAATTAGAATTTTAAATTGTATTTTCGTCTAAACTGTCTCTGTATGTTCCCGCGTAAACAAACCCACGACGCGTGTGTCCGCACTGACAGTGTAATTGTAACTGACGGATATTTCATTCAAAAACGTTGCGTAAAAAAACGTTTACTTATTTTTCTATAACCTGTTCATAACATTTTTGATTATAATTATACATACGGCATTAAGTTCGTATAAAGTATATGGTTAAGGTTGAAAAATGTTAGGAAATCAAAAACTACGTTGCTATGACAAAAATCTTTTTATTTCAGGTTTGATATTTTGAAGATTAAAAAACAGTACCTAAGTCTATCGAAGGATTTACATTTACTTATATATGTATTTAAAATACTCTTATGCACTTGACTAAAACCAAAAGACGGATTCGATAAAATATTTTACCATTTGAAGCTTATTAAGTTTTTGGCAATTATTATAACATTATATGTGACATTGCACTTCGATCATTAATAAAAGGTACTTTTTGTCTCACTCGGATTCTATTAGTAGCTCTGTAGTCATTATCTGTACGTGTTCCGGAAAACTTTAAGTGGTTCACGCAGACGGAGTCGCTAGCAATAGCAACTCTCTTATTAATACCAAACTTGAAATCATTTGGTATAATCGATAGTTAATATAAAATTTAAAAGCATTTTTTGTATAAACTTATCTTCTAATGCATATTCACAGTTAATTATGAATGTAAATATATTAATTGCATCATTAAAAATCACTAAATGGTACCAAAACACCTATTTTGCATATATTTTCACGAAAACATTTTAAGACATAAATTGTGTTATTGACGCTATTAGATGTATTATTAAAGAAAACTGCGAATATATTTCGTTCTTCGAAAGCTTCTTTTATTTTTATTTTAAATAGAAAACTAAAACTAAAACTTTAATATGGCCTTTTTTTTAACTCTTTTAGGTAGTTTTGGTAGTACACAGTAAGTCCATGGAGAAGAACCCGCAAAAAACTCCATGACTTTTAAATAAATTTAAAAAATATAGGAATGTGGGAAGCTTAGGAAAGATAACGTGGGTAAGGATGGGTGTTTAGGATTCCCGCTCTATCACTCATCTTACAATGAGAGTTACTACCTCGTTCGATACAGCCCACAGATAAAACTACTAGGATAGGTTTTTACCCCTCCGATAAGTTTCATGTACGTCTTGTATTATAATAGTTATTTAAATGACAACTGTTTCGACAGGGTGATGGTTATCGAAATCAAAGGCAATAATATAGGCAGATTAAGCAATCAAGGCACAAAAATTATACATTTAACTTTTTTAATAACGATACTTATTAGTATGTCCAACATTTTCCTAAAGTGTCGAGATCAATAAAGTTGTTGTTGAATTTATATTTACGAGGAAAAAAATATGTCATCTACTAGTATGTATTTATATAATAATAAAAAAACGTGTACTGAAGATTAAATTAATTAATTTACGATAAAAGGAGTCTTTTCATAAATAATGTTAATTTGATATTTGAATACTGCACCGTTTAATATTAATTAATATATATTAAATCATCTCTATAAAATCAATTCATGATTTCAATCAAATCGTTAAATAGTTATACGATCACTAAAATATAAATTATTTTATATTTATGATAATGTTATAAAGAAAATTACTCTTACGATCATTTGGAGTCAAAGGAACTAGCTATATCGCTAAGTATAAATAATAGCATTTTTTTTTAACATATATTAACGAAGTCAAATCAGTATAATAAATATTCAAGTAAGTAAATGCTCGAACAGTAATTTTTTAAGGTATTTTTTTTGTGTTTCTTGATTTGTTAATAAAAACTAATAAGTAACTTTTAATTTTGGATATTTTTTATTACTACGGAAAAACACAAAAACTGGTTTAGGCTAAAATAATAAATACGCAGTATTCTGTACAATTTTCGATTGATGTCTTGTTAACATTACACATCGTCTTGTTAAAAGTAACAAGAATATTGATGATTATCCGTTATTTTTAAATAAAGATATCGAAGGCATATTCAAAATTACTTCCTCTTATAACAATAAATGAATAATAAAAATATTTAATTTAAAGGTAATCCTTAAAATGTACTTTTGAAGTATATTACAAACAATGATACACACACACATACTTCCATACGTACATACATTACATACGTTGAGTTAAATACATAATTATTTTCAGGACGACTTCACATCAAGACTTAAGACACATATTAAATCTGGCGTTACGATTAAGATGCTGAAATTTATTTGAAGTTCAGTCACAAATTAAAACTTTCATATCTTGCAGGCTAAAAATTTGTGAAATCTTTATAAAAATCTGAATCTGAAAGAAATCATGAACATTTCGAGGACTTTGGGCAATACGAAAATCTCAAACAATTATCTATAAAAATATATAAATTGAGTTACGGAAAGTGGTAAGTAAAGCGGTTTCTGAAATTCAGATTGTTTTCTTTGTCAATTATTAAGGAACATATTTATACAATATAAACAGCAACGGTGAAATTACTGATAAAATTTATTTTGCTAATTATAATTCCGACAGACGGTATCTCAAAAATGATGTATTATTTTTTATTTATTAATAAATTAATTAAATTTCCTGGTTTAACATCATATCACGAATTCCATGAATAATGACAGGAAACGGTTGTAGGTATTGTATGAGCTAGAAATAAGTTTGTCATAAAGGGCATATGACATGTGTGGTGTTATAATGACATCATATGCTATAAATATTAGCTTTGTATTTCTGTATATGTATTTTTTTATATATTCAGTCACCTCACTTTAAACAACTCTCACCCGTCACCTCAAACATACTGATGTTATTTCAGGTGACAGTCATATTATATCTCAAGCATTCTACTGAATCAGAGTTACGCTAAATGTATGTCAGCAGAATTTGTAAGTTTGTATGTGAAAGATAATTAGCAGTACAATTGCATCTTTGAAAAATATATAGCTATTTAAAATGTACATTTCTTCGTTATAAGCTATAACTTAAGTGGAATTTGACTTTCGTGGAACTTTTTTTATAAAATGAAGGCGAAGACGCTGATAAAAGCTAGTTAATAACACAAAATAACTCATTTTACTATTATTTTACATAAGATACTAAGTAAGGAAATATCCTCATAATATTAACCTTAGCCCACACTGTAACCTCTCATGGCGTAGAAAGATTTATCTCATATCCTATAACAAAACTTATACTATTTATCAAAACCTTCGGTAAAACGAAAAGTAAATGCAAAACTTAAAACTGAAACATGTTGTAAGCAAGAAAATAACTCAATAATTCATTAAAGATATGAAGTTTGTTTGCACAAAATATATATATATCTATTTTAATAAATATTGTTCATAACGTGTAAGGAAAATCCCTTTTAAACTTCTCGTATATTATCTATTTTAAGGAAAATCCCTTTGTTGTTATTTTTTATGATAGTTCTTGTTTAACAGAAAATTTATAATGTAAAGTAAATAATATAACAGCCAAGTACAAATTCTAGCAAAATATAAGAAATACAATACTTAATACTTGCAACTTGTAAATGTTTAGGAATACGCAGATTTCAATATTATGGGTATTAAATTGAAACGAATATTTCACAATATTATGTTTGATTTTTGACATTTTGCTTATCTTTTCTGGAATATAAATACATGATTATTTAAAATAAATTGTTATTAAATGTTAAAAAATAAAGAGTTACCTCTATTATTTTATTCATTTTCTCTTGATTAAATTGCATTAATTAATTTAATTGAATATTCACATAAAATTTTAATTATATTACCTTTACGTGTAATCTGCATTAATTTTATATATAAAACTAGAAAATATATAATTAATTTATTTCATGTTTTCAAAATGGTAAATGATATGCAATTCTGGATATATATTTTATAAAATAATTTAAAGTAAGATTTTGATTTTTAATTAATGTCTATGGAAACCAATATAGTGTATATTCAAAAATTTATTTAAATATTAATTTAATTTAGTATTATTTAAATATTTTTTTAATCCATATATATTTTAAAAAATACTTTATTTCACTCAAAATATGATTGAGAAAAATACATAATTACATCAATAATAAGATTTTAAATAAAGTGACATTCCTACGTATATACATTTACTCAATTTTTATCAAAAACCATACCGCGAGGATACTTTGAATATTTACATCAAATCTTTCTCCAAATTATAAAATAATTATCGAAATTGTAAATAAAATAAAGATAAAAAATATATTAGTTATGTCAATATTTTATAAGTTTTTTCATCCATTAATGTACTAAGTATTAATTTCACCAATATTTATTTCATTTTTATACCTATAAAATCCAAATAATATCAAAATAAAAAAAACAAAAAATAAACTAGTTACATCTGTTACCATTTCGAAAAGTTCAAAAACGTGAATAACTCAAAAATCTGAAATTTTGTCGACATTTAGACATTATTTTTTAATGGGTATAGATTGCAACGGATGGAAAAACCGGTGCAATGTTTTACATCCAATTGAAAGTAATGCATAAAGTATTGTTTTCAAGTTAAACGTTCTCAAGTGAAATTAATTTAAAAAGTTTCTATTATCATCGATAAGCTAAATGATGAGATAACAATCAGACATATCTCTGTCTTGTTTCGATAAACTTATTTTTAACTATTTTATATATGAAACCGAATGCAACTTTTTTATCATATTGAATTTAAAAATTATATTCTAATATTAATAGTTTTTTTTATACTTACTCTCATATAGTCATTATAAATATATATACAGTATTAGTTTAATATATGCTTGTATAGTAAAGACGTGGAACTTCACCAGCCACAGTGAATTACATCATCATTAAATGTTTAGTTTCTTCTCTATAATTTTTTCACTGACCAGAGAAACCCGTGACCGGTCGATTCATCGATCGATCAGAAAGTACTGATACAGTGTTAAATTGACGTATAAATAAATAAAAAATTAGAAAAAAGTAATCAATGCCATCAGTATTCTACAATTATTACACTTTTTGTATATTTTAAGCTCAAACAAGTTATTATAGCGCATAATATTGGGATACTTATATCAAAACTGACCTTCTTTTCCAAATACGGTATGAAAAAAAAAACTTGGTCGTTCTAGTTCATTGCAGGTACGTTCTATAACATTGATTACGTTCTGAGATGGATTTTTTCACCAATTATTTAATCACAACCCTCAATTCTACTAATTCTATTATAACTCCAGGCAGCAATTAACATCACGACTGTATACTCGTAATGTTGCATTATCAATAAGAAACTTTTTCGTGATGAGAACATATTATTAAAAACTTTGATAGTTCTTAAAAAAAATCATTAATGACCATTAACTTAGTTCTTTTTAATACACTAAATGGATAACGTTTACTTATGATATTTTTATTCCAGTTCTATTTTACAATTAAAAATAAATTATTATGTGAACATATAATGTATAAAAAAATATACGTTAAAATGTAATAAAAACAATAAAATAATTAAAAAATATATCAGCAAATCACAAAAACGTTAATATATCGTCTGTATTACTTTATTTCTTCTTCAAAATAATAAGGTAATTTTCTTTACTCTTTAATCTTTTTAATGTTATATATTATGTATAAAACATATATATAAAAAGCTTTTAAACTATTAAAATAAAGTAAGTTTAAATACGGGTGAGTCATATTTCCGTAAGAGTGATTGATGCAAGACACGATGAACTTTGTTCAAGATTTCTTTATTTTGTTTTCATCTACTATATATATGCACGTATTGAAATATATAATTAGTATTAATTGTTTAATGTAGATCATAATATATCGTCTTTAACATTGTTATTCATAATTAATTCTCAAGTTTTTGTATTGCGACTAATATTAATTATAAATTATGAAAGTCTAATATTACTTCAGTCGTGATATTCATGTTTATTGAATATTCACTATTTTTTAAATATTTATTTGTGACAATTCATTTACATTTTATATTTTTTGGGATCTACAATCAGTACAGTTCTATTTTAGCGACATCTGTCCGTATAACTTTTTGTTGTAGGCTATAGTTATTTGCATATTTAATTAAAATATTCGTAAAATAGTATTTGTAACATTGTCTTTTGTTTAACATTTTTTTATGTAATGACATTCGAATTCCTGTCTTTGTAAATTTAAAACACATTCAAGGTGCTGTCTAAAAATAAATACATTTAAATACCGTGTATTCAATTAACATAATAATCAACGTTTGTTCAGCTGAAATTTTACAAGACTGAAAATAACAAACAACGCTTAGAGGTTTCCGATAAAACTTTCTTTCGTTAACTCCAAAAAAATCACAAACTTTTAGAACACTTCACATTCGCACGTCACAATTAGAATTTTAAATTGTATTTTCGTCGAATCAGTCTCTGTATGTTCCCGCGTAAACAAACCCGCGACGCGTGTGTCCGCACTGACAGTGTAATTGTAACTGACGGATATTTCATTCAAAAACGTTGCGTAAAAAAACGTTTACTTATTTTTCTATAACCTGTTCATAACATTTTTGATTATAACTATACTTACAGCATTAAGTTAGTATAAAGTATATAGTGAAGGTTAAAAATGTTAGAAAATCAAAAACTACGTTGCTATGACAAAAATCTTTTTATATCAGGTTTGATATTTTGAAGATTAAATAACAGTAAGTCTATCGAAGGATTTACATTTACTTATATATGTATTTAAAATGCTCTTATGCACTTGACTTAAACTAAAAGACTGATTCGATAAAATATTTACCGTTTGAAGCTTATTAAGTTTTTGGCAATTATTATAACATTATATGTAACATTGCACTTCGATCATTAATAAAAGGTACTCTTTGTCTCACTCGGATTCTATTAGTAGCTCTGTAGTCATTATATGTACGTGTTCCGGAAAACTTTAAGTGGTTTCCGCAGACGTAGTCGCTAGCAATAGCAAGTCTCTTATTAATACCAAACTTGAAATTATTTGGTATAATCGATAGTTAATATAAAATTTAAAAGCATTTTTTGTATAAACTTATCTTCTAATGCATATTCACAGTTAATTATGAATGTAAATATATTAATTGCATCATTAAAAATCACTAAATGGTACTAAAACACCTATTTTGCATATATTTTCACGAAAACATTTTAAGACATAAATTGTGTTATTGACGCTATTAGATGTATTATTAAAGAAAACTGCGAATATATTTCGTTCTTCGAAAGCTTCTTTTATTTTTATTTTAAATAGAAAACTAAAACTAAAACTTTAATATGGCCTTTTTTTATCTCTTTTAGGTAGTTTTGGTAGTTCACAGTACCCCGCAAAAAACTCCATGACTTTTAAATAAATTTAAAAATAATAGCATTTTTTTAACATATATTAACGAAGTCAAATCAGTATAATAAATATTCAAGTAAGTAAATGTTCGAGTAATTTTTTAAGGTATTTTTTTTGTGTTTCTTGATTTGTTAATAAAAACTAATAAGTAACTTTTAATTTTGGATATTTTTTATTAGTACGGAAAAACACAAAAACTGGTTTAGGCTAAAATAATAATAAATACGCAGTATTTATTACAATTTTCGATTGAGGTCTTGTTAAGATTACACATGGTCTTGTTAAAAGAAACAAGAATATTGATGATTATCCGTTATTCTTAAATAAAGATATATTCAAAATTACTTCCTCTTATAACGATAAATCAATAATAAAAATATTTTATTTAAAATTCATACTTAAAATGGATCTTTGAAGTATATTTCACACAATGATACACACACACACTTCCATACGTTGGGTTAAATACATAATTATTTTCTGGACGACTTTACATCAAGACTTACGAGACACATTAAATCTGGTGTTACGTAAGATGCTGAAATTTATTTGAAGTCCAATCACAAATTATAACTTTTATATCTTGCAGGCTTAGAATTTGTGAAACTTTTATAAAAATCTGAGTCTGAAAGAAATCATGAACATTTCGAGGACTTTGGGAAAATACGAAAATCTCAAACAACTATCTATAAAAATATATAAATTGAGTTACGGAAAGTGGTAAGTAAAGCAGGCATAATTCTTAACGGTTTCTGCAATTCAGATTGTTTTCTTTGTTAATTATTAAGGAACATATTTATACAATATAAACAGCAACGGTGAAATAAAAACTGATAAAATATATTTTGCTAATTATAATTCCGACAGACGATATCTCAAAAAATATATAAATTGTTTATTTATTAATAGACTAATTAAAACTCCTGGTTTAACATCATAT
Organism: Dircenna loreta; assembly: GCA_963555665.1. Classification (NCBI taxonomy): domain Eukaryota; kingdom Metazoa; phylum Arthropoda; class Insecta; order Lepidoptera; family Nymphalidae; genus Dircenna; species Dircenna loreta. The sequence continues at coordinate 13,042,956 of OY743097.1, read as the reverse complement.
CACGAATTACATGAATAATGACAGGAAACGGTTATAGGTATTGTATGAGCTAGAAATAAGTTTGTCGTAATGGGCATATGACATGTGTGGTGTTATAATGACATCATATGCTATAAATATTATCTTTGTATTCCTGTATATGTATTTTTTTTATATATTCAGTCACCTCACCTCAAACAACTGTCCCCCGTCACCTCAAACATACTGAGATTATTTGAGGTGACAGTCATAATATATCTCAAGCATTCTACTGAATCAAAGTTACGCTAAATGTATGTCAGCAGACTTTGTAAGTTTGTATGTGAAAAATAATTAGCATCTTTGAAAAATAGGTAGCTATTTAAAATGTACATTTAAAATGTACATTCCTTCATTATAAGCTATAACTTAGGTGGAATTTGACTTTCATGGACCTTTTAAAAATGAAGGCGAAGACGCTGACGAAAACTAGTTAATAACACAAAATAACTCATTTTCCTATTATTTTACATAAGGTACCAAGTAAGGAAATATCCTCATAATATTAACCTTAGCCCACATTGTAACCTCTCATGGCGTAGAAAGATTTATCTCATATCCTATAACAAGACTTATCCTATTTATCAAAACCTTCGGTAAAACGAAAAGAAAATGCAAAACTTAAAACTGAAACTTGTTATAAGCAAGAAAATAACTAAATAATTAATCGTTAAAGATATGAAGTTTGTTTGCACAAAAAATATATATGTCTATTTTAATAAATATTGTTCCTAACGTGTAAGGAATATCTCTTACAAACTTCTCGTATTTTATCTATTTTAAGGAAAATCCCATTGTTGTTATTTTTTATTATAGTTCTTGTTTTACAGAAAATTTATAATGTAAAGTAAATAATATAACAGCCAAGTACAAATTCTAGTAAAAAATAACAAATAACTTGCAACTTGTAAATGTTTAAGAATATGCAGATTTCAATATTATGGATATTAAATTGAATCGAATATTTCACAATGTTATGTTTGATTTTCGACATTTTACTTATCTTTTCTGGAATATAAATACATGATTATTTAAAATAAATTGTTATTAAATGTTAAAAAAATAAAGTGTTACCTGTATTCTTTTATTAATTTTCTCTTGATTAAATTGCATTAATTAATTTAATTGAATATTCACATAAAATTTTAATTATAGTATCTTTACGTGTAATCTGCATTAATTTTATATATAAGACTAGAAAATATATAGGAGGATACTTAAAATAGTAAATTATTACTTTAAATACGATATATTCACATCAAATTCTACTCCAAATCATAAAATAATTATAGAAATTGTGAATAAAATAAAGATAAAAAGTATATTAGTTATCTCAATATTTCATAAGTTTTTTCATCCATTAATGTACTAAGTATTAATTTTACCAAGATGTATTTCATTATTATACCAATAAATTCCAAATCATACCAAAATAAAAAAAACAAAAAATAAACTCGTTACATTTGTTACCATTTCGAAAAGTTCAAAAACCTGAATAACTCAAAAATCTGAAATTTTGTCGACATTTTGACATTATTTTTAATGGGTATAGATTGCAACGGATGGATAATCTACTCAAAACCGGTGCAAAGTTTTACATCCAATTAAAAGTAATGTATAAAGTAATGTTTTCAAGTTAAACGTTCTCAAGTGAAATCAATTTAAAAAGTTTCTATTATCATCGATAAGCTAAATGATGAGATAACAATCAGACAAAACTGGCATGTTTCGATAAACTTATTCTTAACTATTTTATATTTGAAACCGAATGGAACTTTTTTATCATATTGAATTTAAAAATTCTATCCTAATATTAATAGTTATTTTTTATACTAACACTGAATATATTATCATTATAAATATATGTATTAGTTTAATATGCTTGTATAGTAAAGACGTGGAACTTCACCAGCCACAGTAAAATACATCATCATTAAATGTTTAGTTTCTTCTCTATAATTTTTTCACTGGCGAAAGAAACCCGTGACCCAGATATAGATATATATATATATATATATATATAAATATATATATATATATATATATATATATATACAGATATATATAAGATACAGTTTCAAATTGACGTATAATGAAAAATAAAAAATAAGAAAGCAGTAATGAATGCCATCAATATTCTACAATTAATTGTAAACTATACAATTATTACACTTTTTGTATATTTTAAGCTCAAACAAGTTATTATAGCGCATAATTTTGGGGTACTATAAGTACAACTGACCTTCTTTTCCAAATACGGTATGAAAAAAGGAACTTGGCCGTTTTAATTCATTGCAGGTACGTTCTAGAACATTTATTACGTTCTGAGATGGATTTTTTCAGCAATTATTTAATCACACCCCTCAATTCTACTAATTCTATTATAACTCCAGGCAGCAATTAACATCACGATTATATACTCGTAATGTTGCACTATCAATAAGAAACTTTTTCGTGATGAGAACATATTAAAAAAAATGTTAGTTCTTAAAAAAATAAATAATTAATGACCATTAACTTAGTTCGTTTTAAAACACGAAATGGATAACGTTTACTTACAATATTTTTATACCAGTTCTATTTTACAATTAAAAATAAATTATTATGTGAACATATAATGTATTAAAAAATATATGTTAAAATATAAGAAAAATAATAAAATATTTAAAAAATATATCAGCAAATCACAAAAACGTTAAATTTGTCTATTTATTTCTTATTCAAAATAATAAGGTAATTTACTTTGTCTCAAATACTATACTCTTTAATCTTTATAATGTTATATATTATGTATAAAACATATATATAAAAAGCTTTTAAACTATTAAAATGAAGTAAGTTTTAATACGGGTAAGTCATATTTCCGTAAGAGTGATTGATGCAAGACTATGAACTTTGTTAAAGATTTCTTTATTTTGTTTTCATCTACTATATATATGCACGTATTGAAATTTATAATTAGTATTAATTTTTTAATGTAGATCATAATTTATCGTCTTTAGCATTGTTATTCATAATTAATTCTCAAGTTTTTGTATTGCGACTAATATTAATTATAAATTATGAAAGTCTAATATTACTTCGGTCGCGATATTCATGTTGAATATTCACTATTTTTAAATATTTATTTGTGACAATTCATTTACATTGTATATTTTTTGGGATCTACAATCAGTACAGTTCTATTTAAGCTACATCTGTCCGTATAATTATTTTGTTGTTATTTACTATTCAAGTTTATAATTATTTGCAAATTTAATTCAAATATTATTAAAATAGTATTTGTAACATTGTCTTTTGTTAAACATTTTTGTATGTAATGACATTCGAATTCCTGTCTTTGTAAATTTATAACTCATTCAATTATCTGTACGTGTTCCGGAAAACTTTAAGTGGTTCACGCAGACGGAGTCGCTGGCAATAGCAACTCTCTTATTAATACCAAACTTGAAATTACTTGGTATAATCGATAGTTAATATAAAATTTAAAAGCATTTTTTTATCTTCTAATGCATATTCACAGTTAATTATGAATATACAGAAATTAATTGCATCATTAAAAATCACTAAATGGTACTAAAACACCTATTTTGCATATATTTTCACGAAAACATTTTAAAACATAAATTGTGTTATTCACCCCATTAGAAGTTTTATTAAAGAAAACTGCGAATATATTTCATTCTTCGAAAGCTTCTTTTATATTTATTTTAAATAAAATATATATTAAGTAGTTTAATATATCAGAATAGTATGAAACTTTAATATGGCCTTTTCTTATCTCTTTTAGGTAGTTTTCGTAATTTCAGTAAGTCCATGGAGAAGAACCCGCAAAAAACTCTATGACTTTTTAATAAATTAAATAAATATAGGGATGTGGGAAGCTTAGGAAAGATAACGTGCGAAAGGATGGGTGTTTAGGATTCCAACTATAACTCATCTTACAATGAGAGTTACTACCTCGTTCAATATTGCCCACAGATAAAACTACTAGGATAGGTTCTTACCGTCTTGTATTATACCTTACCTTGTATTATAATAGTCATTAAAATGACAACACTTTATACAAGTTGGTGGTACTGGCACATTTTTTCGATAACTTTGATTTTAAATCTCTTTAATATCACTTAATAAGATTTCAGACTGAAAGCTTGTTTTGTCGATTAATCGGCAATAGGTAAATTAAGCAATCTAGGCACTGTCACGTTTTAGATGGGTGACCACTTAATATATGAACTCAAAAATTATACATTTATATCTTTTAATAACGATACTTATTAGTACGTCCAACATTTTTCTAACGTGTCGAAATCAATAAAGTTGTTGTTGAAGTCGATCAAGTATAATTTATATTTCAGGGGAAAAAATATGTCATATATTTATATATATATTTATATAATACTAAGAAGACGTGTTCTGCATATTTTATTAATTAATTTACGATAAAAATGAGTCTTTTCATAAATTATATAAAGTTAATTCATGACTTCAATCAGTAAGGTCGTTAAATAGTTATATGATCACTAAAATATAAATTATTTTATATTTATGATAATATTATAAAGAGAATGATTCTTACGATCTCTGCCTTCTGTAATTCAGACAGCTGGAGTCACAGGAACTAGCTATATTGTTAAGTATAAAATTAATAGCTTTTTTATTTTCACATATATTAACGAAGCCAAATCTATATAATAAATATTCAAGTAAGTAAATGCTCGAACAATAATTTTTTAAGGTATATTTTTTGTGTTTCTTGATTTATTAATAAAAACTAACTTTTGGATATTTTTTTTTACTACGGAAAAACACAAAAACTTTACTGGTTTAAGTTAAAATAATAATAAATACACGGTATTCTGTACAGTTTTCGATTGATGACTTATTAAGATTACTCATCGTTTTGTAAAAAGTAACAAGAATATTGATGATTATCCGTTATTTTTAAAAAAGGTATCGAAGGCATATTAAAAATTACTTCCTCTTATAACAATAAATAAATAATAAAAATATTTAATTTCTAAGTAATACTTTTGAAGTATATTATAAACTATTTATCAAAACCTTCAGTAAAACGAAAAGTAAATGCAACACTTAAAACTGAAACATGTTGTAAGCAAGAAAATAACTCAATAATTAATCATTAAACATATGAAGTTTGTTTGGAAAAAAAATATATATTATCTATTCTAATAAATATTGTTCCTAAGTGTAAGGAAAATCCCTTTCAAACTTCACGTATATTATCTATTTTAAGGAAAAGCCCTTCAATTTTATTTTTATATTATGATAGTTCTTGTTTAACAGAAAGTTAATAATGTAAATATATAAAAATATATAAAAACAAAGTACAAATTCTAGCAAAAAAATAACAAATAACTTGCAACTTGTCAATGTTTAAGAATATGCAGATTTCAATATTATGGATATTAAATTGAATCGCATATTTCACAATATAATGTTTGATTTTCGACATTTTGCTTATCTTTTTTGGAATATAAATACCTGATTATTTAAAATAAATTATTATTAAATGTTAAAAAAATAAAGAGTTACCTGTAACCTCCTATTCAATTTCTATTGATATTTCTATTGATAAATTGCATTAATTAATTTAATCGAATATTCACATAAAATTTTAATTATATTATCTTTACGTGCAATCTGCATTAATTTTACATATAAGACTAGAAAATATATAATTAATTTATTTCATGTTTTCAAAATGGTAAATGATATGCAATTCTGGATATTTATTATATAAAATACTTTAAAGTAAGATTTTGATTTTTAATAAACGTCTATGAAAACCAATATAGTGTATATGCAAAAAAATATTTGAAGAGGGCCTGCTTTAATTTAGTATTAAGTAAATATTTTTTTTAATCCATATACTAAAAAAATACTTTATTTCACTCAAAATATAATAAATATAATAATAAATATTCTTTATTGTACACCCTGAGTATAATATTACAAAAAAATGATTGAGAAAAATAAATAATAACATTAATAATAAGATTTTAAATAAAGTGACAACTCTACGTATATATACACATGTAAAATACATTTACTCAATTCTTAGCAACACAACCATACCACGAGGATACTTGAATATTTACAATGAATTTTTCTCCAAATTAAAATAACTATCGAAATCGTGAATAAAATAAAAATAAAAAGTGTATCAGTTATCTCAATATTTGATAAGTTTTTGCATCCATTAATGTACTAAGTATTAATTTCACCAAGATGTATTTCATTATTATACCTATAAATTTCAAACCGTATCAAAACAAAAAAAAAACAAAAAATAAACTAGTAACATCTGTTACCATTTGGAAAAGTTCAAAAACCTGAATAACACCAAAATCTGAAATTTTGTCGTCATTTCGACATTATTTTTGAATGGGTATACATTGCAAGGGATGGATAATCTACTCAAAACCGGTGCAAAGTTTTACATCCAATTAAAAGTAATGCATGAAGTATTGTTTTAAAGTTAAACGTTCTCAAGTGAAATCAATTTAAAAAGTTTCTATTATCATCGATAAGCTAAATGATGAGATAACAATCAGACAAAACTGGCATGTTTCGATAAACTTATTCTTAACTATTTTATATTTGAAACCGAATGGAACTTTTTTATCATATTGAATTTAAAAATTCTATCCTAATATTAATAGTTATTTTTTATACTAACACTGAATATATTATCATTATAAATATATGTAAAATACACAATGTTTTCATCAGTAGATGAAAACAAAATAAAGAAATTTAAATTTAATATTTCAATACGTGCATATATATAGTATATATATGCACGTATTGAAATATATTATTATTTTGTGTTTTTTTAATGTAGATCATAATTTATCGTCTTTAGCATTGTTATTCAAAATTATTTCTCAAGATTTTGTATTGCGACTAATATTAATTATAAATTATGAAAGTCTAATATTACTTCGGTCGCGATATTCATGTTGAATATTCACTATTTTTAAATATTTATTTGTGACAATTCATTTACATTGTATATTTTTTGGAATCTACAATCAGTACAGTTCTATTTAAGCTACATCTGTCCGTATAATTTTTTTGTTGTTATTTACTATTCAAGTTTATAATTATTTGCAAATTTAATTCAAATATTCGTAAAATAGTATTTGTAACATTGTCTTTTGTTAAACATTTTTGTATGTAATGACATTCGAATTCCTGTCTTTGTAAATTTAAAACACATTCAATTATCTGTACGTGTTTCGGAATACTTTAAGTGGTTCCCGCAGACGGAGTCTCTGGCAATAGCAAGTCTCTTATTAATACCAAACTTGAAATCATTTGATATAATCGATAGTTAATATAATATTTAAAAGCATTTTTTATATATTTTTTTCTTCTAATGCATATTCACAGTTAATTATGACTATACAGAGATTAATTGCATCATTAAAAATCACTAAATGGTACTAAAACACCTATTTTGCATATATTTTCACGAAAACATTTTAAAACATAAATTGTGTTATTCACCCCATTAGAAGTTTTATTAAAGAAAACTGCGAATATATTTCATTCTTCGAAAGCTTCTTTTATATATATTGTAAATAAAATATATATTAAGTAGTTTAATATATCAGAATAGTATGAAACTTTAATATGGCCTTTTTTATCTCTTTTAGGTAGTTTTGGTAATTTCAGTAAGTCCATGGAGAAGAACCCGCAAAAAACTCTATGACTTTTTAATAAATTAAATAAATATAGGGATGTGGGAAGCTTAGGAAAGATAACGTGCGAAAGGATGGGTGTTTAGGATTCCCACTCTATCACTCATCTTACAATTAGAGTTACTACCTCGTTCGATACAGCCCACAGATAAAACTACTAGGATAGGTTCTCACCCCTCCGATAAGTTTCATGTACGTCTTGTATTATAATAGTTATTTAAATGACAACTGTTTCGACAGGGTGATGGTTATCGAAATCAAAGGCAATAAATAATATAGGCAGATTAAGCAAACTAGGCACAAAAATTATACATTTAACTTTTTTAATAACGATACTTATTAGTATGTCCAACATTTTCCTAACGTGTCGAGATCAATAAAGTTGTTGTTGAATTTATATTTGCGGGGAAAAAAATATGTCATCTACTAGTATGTATTTATATAATAATAAAAAAACGTGTACTGCAGATTAAATTAATTAATTTACGATAAAAGGAGTCTTTTCATAAATAATGTTAATTTGATATTTGAATACTGCACCGTTTAATATTAATTAATATATATTAAAGCATCTCTATTAAATCAATTCATGATTTCAATCAAATCGTTAAATAGTTATACGATCACTAAAATATAAATTATTTTATATCTATGATAATGTTATAAAGAAAATTACTCTTACGATCATTTGGAGTCAAAGGAACTAGCTATATCGCCAAGTATAAATAATAGCATTTTTTTAAACATATATTAACGAAGTCAAATCAGTATAATAAATATTCAAGTAAGTAAATGCTCGAACAGTAATTTTTTAAGGTATTTTTTTTGTGTTTCTTGATTTGTTAATAAAAACTAATAAGTAACTTTTAATTTTGGATATTTTTTATTACTACGGAAAAACACAAAAACTGGTTTAGGCTAAAATAATAAATACGCAGTATTCTGTACAATTTTCGATTGATGTCTTGTTAACATTACTCATCGTCTTGTTAAAAGTAACAAGAATATTGATGATTATCCGTTATTTTTAAATAAAGATATCGAAGGCATATTCAAAATTACTTCCTCTTATAACAATAAATGAATAATAAAAATATTTAATTTAAAGGTAATCCCTAAAATGTACTTTTGAAGTATATTACAAACAATGATACACACACACACTTCCATACGTACATACATTACATACGTTGAGTTAAATACATAATTATTTTCAGGACGACTTCACATCAAGACTTAAGACACATATTAAATCTGGCGTTACATAAGATGCTGAAATTTATTTGAAGTTCAGTCACAAATTAAAACTTTCATATCTTGCAGGCTAAAAATTTGTGAAATCTTTATAAAAATCTGAATCTGAAAGAAATCATGAACATTTCGAGGACTTTGGGAAAATACGAAAATCTCAAACAATTATCTATAAAAATATATAAATTGAGTTACGGAAAGTGGTAAGTAAAGCGGTTTCTGAAATTCAGATTGTTTTCTTTGTCAATTATTAAGGAACATATTTATACAATATAAACAGCAACGGTGAAATTACTGATAAAATTTATTTTGCTAATTATAATTCCGACAGACGGTATCTCAAAAATGATGTATTATTTTTTATTTATTAATAGATTAATTAAATTTCCTGGTTTGACATCATATCACGAATTACATGAATAATGACAGGAAACGGTTGTAGGTATTGTATGAGCTAGAAATAAGTTTGTCATAAAGGGCATATGACATGTGTGGTGTTATAATGACATCATATGCTATAAATATTAGCTTTGTATTTCTGTATATGTATTTTTTTATATATTCAGTCACCTCACTTTAAACAACTCTCACCCGTCACCTCAAACATACTGAGATTATTTCAGGTGACAGTCATATTATATCTCAAGCATTCTACTGAATCAGAGTTACGCTAAATGTATGTCAGCAGACTTTGTAAGTTTGTATGTGAAAGATAATTAGCAGTACAACAGCATCTTTGAAAAATATATAGCTATTTAAAATGTACATTTCTTCATTATAAGCTATAACTTAAGTGGAATTTGACTTTCGTGGAACTTTTTTTATAAAATGAAGGCAAAAACGCTGATAAAAGCTAGTTAATAACACAAAATAACTCATTTTACTATTATTTTACATAAGATACTAAGTAAGGAAATATCCTCATAATATTAACCTTAGCCCACATTGTAACCTCTCATGGCGTAGAAAGATTTATCTCATATCCTATAACAAGACTTATACTATTTATCAAAACCTTCAGTAAAACGAAAAGTAAATGAAAAACTTAAAACTGAAACTTGTAAGCAAGAAAATAACTCAATAATTAATCATTAAAGATATGAAGTTTGTTTGCACAAAATATATACATTTATATCTATTTTAATAAATATTGTTCATAACGTGTAAGGAAAATCCCTTTCAAACTTCTCGTATATTATCTATTTTAAGGAAAATCCCTTTATTGTTATTTTTATGATAGTTCTTGTTTAACAGAAAATTTATAACGTAAAGTAAATAATATAACAGCCAAGTACAAATTCTAGCAAAATATAAGAAATACAATACCTAATACTTGCAACTTGTAAATGTTTAGGAATACGTAGATTTCAATATTATGGGTATTAAATTGAAACGAATATTTCACAATATTATGTTTGATTTTTGACATTTTACTTATCTTTTCTGGAATATAAATACATGATTATTTAAAATAAATTGTTATTAAATGTTAAAAAATAAAGTGTTACCTGTATTCTTTTATTCATTTTCTCTTGATTAAATTGCATCAATTAATTTAATTGAATATTCACATAAAATTTTAATTACATTACCTTTACGTGTAATCTGCATTAATTTTATATATAAGACTAAAAAATATATATTTAATTTATTTCATGTTTTGAAAATGGTAAATGATTTATAATTCTGGATATTTATTTTATAAAATACTTAAAGTAAGATTTTGATTTTTAATAAATGTCTATGGAAACCAATATAGTCTATATTCAAAAATGTATTTAAATATTAATTTAATTTAGTATTATGTAAATATTTTTTTAATCCATATATATTTTAAAAAATACTTTATTTCTTGATTGAGAAAAATAAATAATGACATTAATAATAAGATTTTCAATAAAGTGACATTCCTACGTATATACCTTTGTAAAACACATTTACTCAATTTTTATCAAAAACCATACCGCGAGGATACTTTGAATATTTACATCAAATCTTTCTCCAAATTATGAAATAATTATCGAAATTGTGAATAAAATAAAGATAAAAAATATATTAGTTATGTCAATATTTTATAAGTTTTTTCATCCATTAATGTACTAAGTATTAATTTCACCAAGATTTATTTCATTATTATACCTATAAAATCCAAATAATATCAAAATAAAAAAAACAAAAAATAAACTAGTTACATCTGTTACCATTTCGAAAAGTTCAAAAACGTGAATAACTCAAAAATCTGAAATTTTGTCGACATTTTGACATTATTTTTTAATGGGTATAGATTGCAACGGATGGATAATCTACTCAAAACCGGTGCAATGTTTTACATCCAATTGAAAGTAATGCATAAAGTAATGTTTTCAAGTTAAACGTTCTCAAGTGAAATCAATTTAAAAAGTTTCTATTATCATCGATAAGCTAAATGATGAGATAACAATCAGACATATCTCTGTCATGTTTCGATAAACTTATTTTTAACTATTTTATATATGAAACCGAATGCAACTTTTTTATCATATTCAATTTAAAAATTATATTCTAATATTAATAGTTTTTTTATACTTACTCTCATTATATAGTCATTATAAATATATATACAGTATTAGTTTTATATATATGCTTGTATAGTAAAGACGTGGAACTTCACCAGCCACAGTGAATTACATCATCATTAAATGTTTATTTTCTTTTTTATAATTTTTTCAATGACCAAAGAAACCCGTGACCGGTCGATTCATCGATCGATCAGAAAGTACTGATACAGTTTTAAATTGACGTATAAATAAATAAAAAATTAGAAAAAAGTAACAATGCCATCAGTATTCTACAATTATTACACTTTTTGTATATTTTAAGCTCAAACAAGTTATTATAGCGCATAATTTTGGGGTACTATAAGTACAACTGACCTTCTTTTCCGAATACGGTAAGAAAAAAGGAACTTGGCCGTTTTAATTCATTGCAGGTACGTTCTAGAACATTTAGTACGTTCTGAGATGGATTTTTTCACCAATTATTTAATCACACCCCTCAATTCTACTAATTCTATTATAACTCCAGGCAGCAATTAACATCACGACTATATACTCGTAATGTTGCACTATCAATAAGAAACTTTTTCGTGATGAGAACATATTATTAAAAACTTTGATAGCTCTTAAAAAAAGTAAATAATTGATGACGATTAACTTAGTTCGTTTTAAAACATTAAATGGATAACGTTTACTTACGATATTTTTATACCAGTTCTATTTTAGAATAAATAATAAATTATTATGTGAACATATAATGTATTAAAAAATATATGTTAAAATATAAGAAAAAAATAAAATATTTAAAAAATATATCAGCAAATCACAAAAACGTTAAATTATCGTCTGTATTACTTTATTTCTTATTAAAAATAATAAGGTAATTTACTTTGTCGCATATACTATACTCTTTAATCTTCTTAATGTTATAAATTATGTATAAAACATATATATAAAAAGCTTTTAAACTATTAAAATGAAGTAAGTTTAAATACGGGTGAGTCATATTTCCGTAAGAGTGATTGATGCAAGACACGATGAACTTTGTTCAAGATTTCTTTATTTTGTTTTCATCTACTATATATATGCACGTATTGAAATATATTATTAGTATTAATTTTTTAATGTAGATCATAATTTATCGTCTTTAACATTGTTATTCATAATTAGTTCTCAAGATTTTGTATTGCGACTAATATTAATTATAAATAATGAAAGTCTAATATTACTTCGGTCGTGATATTCATGTATATTAAATATTCACTATTTTTTAAATATTTAATTGCGACAATTCATTTACATTGTATATTTTTTTGGGATCTACGATCAGTACAGTTCTATTTTAGCTACATCTGACCGTATAACTTTTTGTTGTTATTTACTGTTCAAGGTTATAGTTATTTGCATATTTAATTAAAATATTTGTAACATTGTCTTTTGTCAAACATTTTTGTATGTAATGACATTCGAATTCCTGTCTTTGTAAATTTAAAACACATTCAAGGTGCTGTCTAAAAATAAATAAATTTAAATACCGTGTATTGAATTAACATAAAAATCAACGTTTGTTCAGCTGAAATTTTACAAGACTGAAAATAACAAACAACGCTTAGAGGTTTCCGATAAAACTTTCTTTCGTTAACTCCAAATAAATCACAAACTTTTAGAACACTTCACATTCGCACGTCACAATTAGAATTTTAAATTGTATTTTCGTCTAAACAGTCTCTGTATGTTCCCGCGTAAACAAACCTGCGACGCGTGTGTCCGCACTGACGGTGTAATTGTAACTGACGGATATTTCATTCAAACGTTGCGTAAAAAAACGTTTACTTATTTTTCTATAAACTGTTCATATTATTTTTAAATATAATTATATATACAGCATTAAGTTAATATAAAGTATATAGTTAAGGTTGAAAATGTTAGAAAATAAAAAACAACGTTGGCAACAGTAATTCTCTTATTAATACCAAACTAGAAATAATTTGGTATTAGATAGTTAATTTAAAATTTAAAAGCATTTTTTATATAAACTTATCTTCTAATGCATATTCACAGTTAATTATGAATGTAAATATATTAATTGCGTCATTAAAAATCACTAAATGGTGCTAAAACACCTATTTTGCATATATTTTCACGAAAACATTTTAAGACATAAATTGTGTTATTCACCCTATTAGATGTTTAATTAAAGAAAATTCTAAATTAAATGAAACTTTAATATGGACTTTTTATTTCTTTTAGTTAGGTTTGTAAATAACAGAGTTGTGGTCAAACTAATAATTAATATATTGAGACATTAAAACAAGGAAAGTCACAGTCAACACGTTTTGACTATCTATCTGAAATTCATTACTCTTAATCAGAATAAAGTTTCAAACAGTAAGTCCATGGAGAAAAACCTTAATATATAAGACTATACCATTTTTCTTTACTATTATTTCCTATAAGTGTTTCAGTACTATCCCTTAATTTAATAAATATGTTCTAAATAATATGTTAGGGAATTTCTTAGATGAGTTATAATTACGAACTATTAAATGCAGTCCTTTTTCTCTTGCGTAATGGCTTTGTTTATAGAACAGGGTGACTAACAACCAGAGGGCGGAAATAAAATACCGTGCAATAACTTATGGGCATTTCTTAAATTAAATGTAAATAGATGACACTCTTGAGAAATGGAGGGGGATGAGAAAGCTTAGAAAAGGTAACGTGGGGAAGTATGGCTGTTTGGAATTCCGACTCTATCTCACTCATCTTACAATGAAAGTTAGTACCTCGTTCAATATAGTCCACAGATAAGAATACTAGGATAGATTCTAACTCCTCCAATAAGTTTTATCTACGTCTTGGAAAAGTAATTTTGAACGAGAACAGTTTAGTCAGGGTGATGGTACTGGCACATTTATTCGATAACTTTGATATTTAATCTTTTTAATATCGCTTAAACATTGACACACTGAAAAATTGTTTTAAAAATATGCCTGTCGGCAGGCTAGTTAAGTAATCTAAATGCTGTCGCTTTGTAGATGGGTGACCACTTAATGTATAAACTCAATTCAGTAAATATACATCTAAAATATTTAATATTTTGATAATACAACAATCATAATATTAAACTAATAAAACTTTGAAACAACCCTAAAATTATATTACAAATATTTGAAATCAAAATAATTAAATTGTAATTAAAACCCGTAGTTTTAAAGCTAAAAGTTAGTTCAATTACCCAGCACGATCCCTTTATCGGGCAATTAATAGCTTGTTTGGATCAGTTTATGCAAACAACCCTACTTAACATTAGCAATGGCCGCTTAGAGTACAATCAACACCGGCGGAGCTGAAAATGATTCGCGCTCTACAGTGAAAGCTATAAAATATTATGTGACATTTTATTAGAAATATTTCAAAATATATATATAAATATTTGAACATGTAATGTTAAGTTTATTATTCATTGATTCTAGATTTATTCGAAATCTACTCAATAATAATATATTTTTTATAATCTTAATGGCCGTTTCAACTGTCAAATGTATAACTTTAAATAATAAATAAATTTGTATACTGTTCGTTATTTTACTGTATTTCGTTCTGTTTCCAAAAGGCCTAAATAAATAATTTTAATTTGCCCATCGGTCTGTTTAAACACAAAAGTATTTTTTTAATTTATTTCGAAATTTCTGTTTCAAATACGCAAACAGTAGAAGACATGTATATATTTTAAATGATATGCGAATAAAGTTTAATAGCAACAAAATCTTATGTTATAGTAACCATAGCATATCATTCGTTGTAAACGAGGCTTTAGTCCGTCGAACCCAATGTCATCTCATGTCCTTTGACCCTTGATAGGGAGAGCATTACTTTAACAACTGGAAGGGTTCAAACGGAAATTAAAATACGTTCAACTAATTTTACTATAATTTGTTAGTCAAATTTTAGTTTAATTACCACATTTTAATAGAAAGATGTCTGAGAAGGCTTTGTAGTGTTTTAATTGGTTGATGTAATTTTTAAAATACTGAATAGAATATTTAAAAATATGAAGGTATATTTTATAAAATAACTACTTACACCATTATTGTATGATATCGTCAAAATATTTGAATTATGCTTTTTGCAATAACTTGAGAGCAAATTTCAATTAAATTCTGCATGCAAATTACAAATTTGAGCCTTTCAAAGTGTAACAATCTGACATCTACATAAAATATCATATATCAGGGTTGCGTCTCAGCATCTTTACTATACCCTGTAAGCTGTATCTTATTAATTTAGCATTTTATGAGAGAAAAGAAGAAAATTATCAATATAATATCTGATTTACATATAAGATAAGTATTTTCAATATTTTTTTATAGTCTCTATTAACCTAGTTTAAAAAAGTCGGTCATAAATCCATAGGAATCTATTAATTTAGATTGTTCTAATTTTAATACATCGTACATCATTTATATTATTTGGAAATTGATGTGTCAACCCTATACAAAATAATCTGAAGTCTTATGATACTTGCGGAAGCTGGTCGCAAAATTTCTTAAATTTACGAAGGAAACTTCTACTTACGACTCGTAAAATTTGGGCTAATTTTGCCCCAGGCCTGAAGGTAAATAAAACCAACTTTCACTGTTTCAAAAATGTAACATTTTCTTATTATTTTACAAATAAATCTTATAACCAAATGATTTTCGTAATCTTTTTAACAGTATTACAAAATTTCGGAAAAATGTACAAGATGTCATTTCTTTTTTGAAGACTTAAAATGTAATTGGATGGAGGAAATAAAGATGTTCGACATTTCCGCTGACGGTCTGTAACATTTGTGAATTAAGGTAGATTTGTCCTTTTCCCAAAATTTGGTTTATTTTTGATGTCAAGTTAAAATCTTTTTATTTTATTTATCTCTTAATTTATGCTCTAATTTTTATATATACAAAAATAATAGATCAACCATGGATATTGTATTTTTTTTTTTGTAAGAATCTCAACTTTATCAAGAAATTGATATATGAAAACTTCGATAAGCTCCAAATAACATCTATGAAAAAGTTAACAATCGAAATATGATTGATGACCCAGAAAATGTCAATGCTTTTTGTTATACTCCTTGTCCAACTTTTACACATAATAAAGTCTACGATAATAACATATATTTATGTATTTACAGAACTTAGTTTGTCATACAAGTGATACTTTTTTTATTTACAAAAAACAACTCCCGAATTCCGAAAACGAACATATAAATAGAACCTTTGTTAATGAGAGTTAAAAACTTAATCAAAAAGCCATCAAAAATATTCAACAGCAGACAATAAGTAACAAAAGGAGACAAAGTAGGAGAGAGAGAGAATTCGTTAAAGTAATAAAATTAATCGAGATCCGACCAATCCAGACAAATAGTTTGAAGTCAACTCCACTCAAGTTGAAGTCTCAAAACTTCTAGCGCATATTTCAAGATTAATCGTAGAATTTATAGTCTCTGCTTCAAAAACTTATAAAGCTTTCAAAGTCATTATAATAATCCGTAAAACACATCTCAAGGAGATCAGTTCATCTTTTGTTTTACGACTGTTGCTAAAAAACAAAATGAACTTTACATTTTAATGTCTTTTGAGATTAAAAAAAAGCTTAAGTAATTAATAATAATTAAGAACGAATTTTGAACTTTACCTAATTTTTTTGTATTTTTTATCGTTTTTTATAAGCCTAATAATTTTTAGATCACATTAGGTACTATTATATTTATACTCATGATTTTGTAGAATAAGGTAGTTTGTTTGTAAGGGCCTTTAATATATTTTTTGTATGCATTTTAAAAATCAAACAAATTTATAGGTTAAGAAAAAAATAATTATTAGAAAATATATAGAACTAAAAAAAAAAAATATAACAATTAAAAACTAAAAGACTTTCAAAACTTTATCTTTTATTTCAGTTTGTAACAAAAACTGACAAAAGTATTCTAAGTTTGATTTTATTTTTTTGACCTCAAAAGAGGAATTATCGACAAACAGCTAACGATAAACAAAGGCTTCTTTTACTGATTACACTTTTAAAAGCACACATGGGGTTGGAATGGAAGTCAATTTTGCCTTCGTAGAGATTTCTGTAAATATCATCTCATTTTATCCAATTGCTTAAATTGCTTAAATTGTAAAATAAATCATATTTATTTTCCATTTCGGACAATTAAAACGTTATTTCCATTTGCCGTCTAAAAATGTTAGGAAACAAAAGCCTTTCATAAATTAATGTTCAACGTTTTTAACGTACATTCAAACTGTCAACGACACAGTTTAAATCAAATCCCTGCTTTATTCGTTTAATCCAGAAGCGTCAATTAGGGCGTAATTTTAACAACTTTTCACGCGTGATACGGAAACCGCCATTTTGATTGCCACTTCTGACATCTGATTAAGCTAAAATTTTCTGTTCCTGCTTTTACTTAAATTACTTCAAAATCGTATTAAATTTAAATGGAACAGGTGTAGAATTATGAAATGTATAATAAATTCATATAACTTTTCTATTAATGAATAATTATTTTTATCATAAATTCTCTTTTAACATTTAGTGTCCGTTGACAAATAGATTTTAAAAATGAGTGACAGTTATTTTAATTGCATAAATAATTTTAAAATTTTTGAGTTAAAAGAACCACATTGAACGACTATGAATACTTACATAAGATACTTAAATATATTATATATTTACAGTTTGGACTATTTAGAAATATTATTTTATACATAATGTTTTTATCAAATATAATGATACAATATTCGTAATAAAGCGAAAATGTCGTTTCTAAAATGCATTTGATCTTACGAAATAGTTGCTGGCATGTAGAGGAATCACTGGCGTAGTGCAAGTTTATTTTATCAATAAATTATCTCATAAGTGACAGGTATAATTATTATTCTCAGTCAGTACTCTCAGCCCCTAAATCAGTGACGTCACAATGCAGCGTTATATAATCCGTCAATGGCGTGATTATTTAAAATTGAAAGTTATACATTAACACTCTCGGTACGAACGGTTAAATGTAAACTTATTAATATATTCGTAGGGTTATATCTACGTTTTTAATGAATGTTGTTTTTTATTTTAAAAAACCTTTAGTACTCGTTAAATTTACAATTTATTAATCTGATCAAATAGCTGACTTTTATGATTATAGAGTTCGAAGCTCTGGAAATAAAGGAGTTTTTTCTGCCGTTTATCTACGGCAGAAAAAAAACGTAATTAAAAAAAAAACCTTTTTTAGAATAAGATTTGTAGACTCGCATTGCGTCGTTGATATTTTTTTTAAATTTAAATCATTATTTATATAGTTTGTGATCGGTGACCTGTCGTATGACCCTACTATAACAATACTATCGTATTGTGTATTGTACACAATATTATATCATTATATATTATACAATATTATTGTATTGTATGCATCTGGATAAAAAAGGCTCTACATGTGATTAAATTGCATAGAGAGATGAATTATATTATTGAGTGTTAAATCAATGGATGATATACGATATGAAGGGAAGGAAAAAGATGCGAATGACCGATCCCCTCCCTTCCCTATTTTTTATTTTTATTTTTTATTTGGTCTCTTACTGTATTGAAGGAGGAATCTCTTGTTATGTTTTTCTTGAATAAAAATTGTTTTATTTAATTATATGGTAAAGATAGATTGAAGGTAAAGAAAACCCCTAAAAGATATTAAATTGTTAAAACGTTTTCTTTAAAGTGGTATAAGATGGGAAAAGATAAAATCAGAAAGAAAAGAAAAATGCGTGTTGAACGATATTCCAATCGGTTTACTTCGGTTAAAAAAACATAGATGAGGTGTTATATAAGTATAAATTATTTTTTGAAATAAAAATTAAATAAAAATCAAATACTTCTACCAATATAATTGTAGAAAACAATGCAGAAATCATTGTTGTAATGGACTGATCTATCGATTGGTCCACTATCAATTTATATCTGACTGGTCCAATATTCATATCTTATATGAAATAACAAGCACAGACACCGGACCTGATAGTATCTCCGAAAAAAAAAAACCTATTTTTAATTTCGAAAACCAATATTAAGATCCAGTTTTTAAACTTTCACCATCACGTGTTTGTATCGAGTTTTGTCTTATCCTTTCACGCGTACATTAAATACTCAAGTTTCATTACTTACTTGAATATCAAATTCAGACGATATTATTCAATATTTTTTTCTAACTTTTTTTACTCAGGACCTTAAGAGCTCTCCAAATTTATAACTGTTTTTCCCGATCCAAACTCTCGAAACATTTTTTTTTAACTCTCCAGATATGTTTAAGATTATAAACGTATCACTGACGCTCTACAAATTTATTTATCGTGTCAGTTATCGCCTAGACGATTTAAATGTATCAGTACTTTGTCAATTATTCATATTTTTGCTAGCGTTTTATCCTATATTGTAATATTTGAAAAGGAATTCATTCGACTATAATGCAATTGAAAATAATATTAAAATATGTTTAATTATACATACATTTTTACAAAACAAAATATTTCAAACTTGCAAGAAACAAATTTACTATAAAATGACGTAAACATGTGTTGTATTTAATAAATACATAATTTAAGTAAAAATAAATAGTTTCCGTGAAGAGTTACGTCATTAGATAAATCAGGATATTCTTAAAAATAATGCCAAATTGATATTCATTAACTAAATTCTTGAACTTTAAACTCTTTCACCTTGTGTATTGTTATTTATCCGTCAAATAACATGGTTTTTTTTTTACAAATTAAATAAATTATGTAAAATATTTGTACGAATGTTGTTTAGTATAAAATGTTTATAAAATAGATAAAAACTAAGGTCGGTGAATTGATAAAAGTAGTTTAATATTTTAGTTTTATAAGGAATCAATTAATTTTTGACGTTTATATTTTATTTCATATATAAAAATACATGTATAAACATTTTATCCCATTAGCATTAATATTTCAGATTAAGCAATCGAAGCCAACAAACAAATAAAATACAAACATTTTCAAAACATAAAATATTTGCATTTAAATGTTACCTGTAAATCATCCCTTTCAAGCTTAAAAGGAATGTTTACGTTTCAAATAATTAGAATCAAATTAAGCCTGTGTAAAACCAAGTGTAAAAACATCAAACGTGCTGTGAGCATCAACTTTCCTGAAAACCCCTATAAAACCTGAATTGATTAACCCCCGAAGGGACTCACTCGCGTAATTATTTCCAACATTTTGCTGTAAAAGGTCCTCGAAATTCTGATGGGCTTGCACTTCCCGACCGAAAACATCAACGCCTTCAAGTATCATGTAATCATGAATGGTACTTGCCAGAAGAAAACCACCTCTCCAGCCTACTAGTGGTGTATAACTATATGTATCATATAAAATAATAGTTCGACCCCATTCAAATCTGTTGAAACGATATTGTGTTCAGTGACATCTAGCGATATATATTTGAATCGTAAATCGAAGGAGCGACATCTAGTGATATAATTTCCAATCTATAACGAACATCTTAAAACAGTGACATCTATTGTAAAATAATAAATTATGGGTGACACCTAGTGGCGAATAGATAGAACTTATTTCAAACCCTTATTACAAATATCACAGTGCAGTCAAGTTGTATTAAATAAATTACAATTTAAAACGAAAACGTAGTATTTACTTACCTTGACCAGTAGCTGCATTAAAATATATTGATAATAGTTACACTTACTTGAATATTTAAATCCAACGTATAGCTTTAAATTTTCGGTATAGTTAAGTCCGCCATCTGACGTGGTGTCCCATGGAATGTAAATGATATCTTCTATTTTAAGGAAATTTGCAAACGTCTTCATCATGAGGTGGCACGTTGACTTGCCGGCGACTTCCAATTGTGCGTCAGGTTCATTAATGAGCACTAGTTGTCTCCAAGCGTAACTAGATGGCGTCAAAATAAATTGTGTTAGTGCAAAGCCACACAGTGCAAAAAAAGGGTGCAAGAACATTGTTATTCTATCATTTAAAAATTTGAATGTATTATTATTTATATCAAATAAATTATTGAACGATATTATACAAGGTGAATAATGCCCTATATATTCTTTAAATGTCAATAAAATACTTCTTTATTCTTGGATTTATGAAACACACTCCTTAAAAATTAAAAAAAAAAAATAGTTATGAGCGACGTCCTACTTAATAATCGATTCAATAATGGCCGTAAGTAATTATAAGTTCCACTAATCATATTAAATATTATCTCTTAGTTTGTAATTTAAAAAAAATGTAATGAGAAGAATAAAATAGAATACCATAAAACGTCGCAATAATAATAAATGTCAATCTATAAAATATATAGCTTTTAATACAAATTATTTATTTCGTATAAAAGGTCTTTATTAAGAAATTCCTTTATCGCATATTACGCGCACTCAACTGAATTTCAATTAAATTAAATTCAGTGTTGAATTAAATTCGCAATGCGTGTATAATATAATGTGGATATTCATGATCGCTTCATTACAAATAAGTATATGAAATGCATTTTTGATAAAAGTATTCTTTTTTATTCAGAGATTAACTATTATCCCATTTTCACAATGATTCGCCATATTTTTTTAGATCTCACACTTTTAAAAAAAATAATTTACATGATATTGAATAGTTTGGTTTCTTAACAAAGCGTTTAAAACTTATTTTATTAGCTTCTCTCTCTATTTACTGGGTTTCTCATCTATTCCCGTGATTGTGTGTTAAATATGATTGTAAATGTATAGAATACCAAGTCAACACCATCCACCACCACCACCAAAAACCTTTTTTAAAACCAGCGTGTCAACATCATTCGTACGAAGGTAAGGAGGAAGAGGTAAAAAGTTAGAACACACCATGATCTAGGTTTCCCTTGCTTACATACTTGAAAATACATCAGGAAGTGATGTTAATATTTTTTCAACTAGAGGGAGAGCTGCCGTAGAGGGGGATATAAAGGTCACACAAAGAGGAAGGGAGAAGAGCCTTGGCATTCGTTCCTCTCACTCACCATACATAGCAATAATATTGCTTCAAATCAATCCTTAGCAATACTAACCTGCTTGAGCCAACCCGATGTAAATATGACAACAGCTAGACTCTACTCTACTCTATCACCGAAAAAACACGAAATAGTGTTCTGTTTCTAAAAACTCCACTTACCGTTTCAAAATGTATCTTATTTATATAAGATATCCATAAAGTCCAGACAACTCTTTCTCTCTCCTCTCTCTTACTCGCTGCGAAGTCTGATGTAGAGTTCAAAAGATTCCTTTGGTATAATTGGCAAAACTTAAATACATATGTATCTACTTACTGTCTCATAATATCGATGAGGAAGTAGGCCAGATCCTTAAACCCTAAAGGTCCAGCTCGCACCATCATGTAGAATTCATCCTGGCAAGTCTGTTTCGGCTTTACGAAGTCGAATGTGAATCCGCCAGTCGTTATAATCGGCGTGCCAGTGTTTCCAAGAAACTTAGCTATCCTGGCTACAGAAGCTGAAAGAAACAAATTAAGTTATTACTATTTATATGTATAGTATTTTCTATATTATTTATTAAAGATAGATGTTAAGTAAAATTGATATTTTTATATGAATTTGTTACCGGTGGTGAAAATTCAGCTAATTGGAAACATAATACCAAAGTTGGTAAAGCGTTGATTCCAATGTAAACGTTATTAATATAAGAGGCCGTGCCTTAATTCAATATTGTGTTATATTATTATTGATAAAGGCATTTATAAATATTTACGTGTAAATCTATAAAATTTCCTACAATCCAAGTAATTCTTGTTAATAAAGGAAAAAATAATTTAGCGACACCAGCAAATATCGTTGAAATTCGGATAATTTTATCCTATTGGTAGATTTTTTATAAATGTATAATTTGCGATATACCATAGAAATATTTAGAATTTCGAAACCCCCTTATAACTATCGGGATAAAAAAAACAATAAACGTAAAATGGTTATAACATTAGATACAATTTCATATAATCAAAATTGTATTTGGGCCCGGTGTTATTGATAATATAATATAGTATTTATTAAGATAAACAATCGACATTGTAAGATATTTTTCAAGGTCAAATTTATCATAATACTATTTGACCTTGAAAAATATTCAGTAGGTATCTCCACTAATCAGAGAGAAGCACCAACTCAGTAACAGCCATTTCACTATGCGATGTAGGATATTGCAGTTAAAAAACTGTTGCTTAGATTGTATAATAAAATAACAGATCACTAAACATCTTGTCGGTACATGACGATATTAAGGAGTAAATTAATATTTTGGACAATGTATCTCAAGTAAGTCTATTATATTTATCATTCAATAAATAATCAAATATGTAACATATATTTTGGTTTAGTACATATTTTTTTTGTTTTCTTAGGAAATAATTAATTAACTGAAAATGAAGTATTACGACATTACAGAATATCGAGGAGAATAAATCTTACTACTTTGAAGTCAAGCTTCTAACTCTGCTTCTAGAGTAAGAGCAAGTTCTAACTCTACAAACGCTAGAAATTACAATTCATGCTAAAATTTTGTATTAATAAATCAGTCAATAATTTGCATATTTAAAGGCACACATTTAGACAAATATGTTATTTAAATGATTTACTGACACTATCCGACGATAGATGGCGTAATAAAAACTTGGCAAAACCTGAATCACGCTAGTGGATTTACTTTCCAAATAAACAGTATCAAACCTGATGGCCACTCAAGCTAGACTCTTCCGGTGACGCTGTAACAGCCAATAGGGCTAACAGCAGAGACATGACAAAAAAAAAAAAAAAAAAAAAAAAACTCAAGCTAGAATCTCATGCGACGCTGTAACAGTCTGTAAAGCTAACTGCAGAGACCTAACAAAAAAAAAGCTTACATCACAGCTTCTGCATTATTAATTATTATTACCCCTTTTAAAATCATCCGTCATCTGCATGTCACGTATGATTTTAAATAAATATGAAATGGTAGAAATTAGAAATCGAGCTACAAACTGAGAAATGTATCAAAAAAATGTTATAAACAGACGGATATAAGCCATTCTTGCATGAATTAATTTCACGACTGGGTATGATTCGTAAGCTTTGTTGGAATTGTAGTGTCTATATTATTTGAATTAATTAAAATAAATGTATTTAAAAGTTTTTGTTATATTCATGATATTATTTATGAGGTATTCTTTGTAATTATGATTACATAATATATTAGTTCTGAATTTTTAATATTATCTTGTGCCTGGTGTAAATCCAGCAAGATATGAAATTAATTTTGTGTAATTGGCGGTTATGTCATTTTTATTAAATGAAAGAAAAGGATAAAAGTGATGACAAGATGTTATCTAAAATATTCACTAGAGGGCCCTGATTCAGGAACTACTTCGCGGTAGTAGTTTGTGGGTATGAAATTATATCTAGTGGGTCTTAGTGTAACAAGTTTGTGCTACAGGTAATTAACTAAGTTACTAATATTCTTGAAACGCTAACGCGTTGAACTCATATTCACAAGTAAGTGTTATAATAATCTAAAAATGTTTATACTATTCTTGGGGATGAGACCTTCTACTTAAATAATCTACTATTATTTTATCGATAGTTTTTAAAGCAAGAAAAATCGATACAATATCAACATCATCAGCGGCCGAACTTATTGGCGGTGGACAATGTTTAGGTTCTAAATCGGGGAGCCAAAAATGTTGCTGTAGTAAATAAATGAACTTTTTGTATAAGTTCAAACCTTTTTTTGAATACATTTAATAAAATGAACTTTATACTACTTTATAACTAACTGAATGTCCAACTCATTGTGACGGATTTGATTTTTCTAAAAACTGTTTCAGGCACTTTATTATAGGAATAGCTTTGCTTGCGCTGACATATTTTTCACTACACATCTCCTCGCTTACTTTTTCAAACGGTTTGAGCATTTTTGCGATTATTAAACTGTTTTAACACATTCACAATTCAAATTCCGCCTATCGTAGTTAACGCCCCGACGCACAGGTGGCGTTACTGTAAATACGCGCTGTGACAGACTTAAATGTCCCCGACATTGTGGCAAAAAAATCGTTTATTAATCGATTATTTCCAATATTAAGATCGCCTACAATAATCGTTTTTTTTCATTTATCGATTATAAATCGATTATTTTTTCACATCCCTATCTATTCCTTTTTTTATGTCATTTTTATTAAATGAAATAAAGGGTTAAAAGTGATGACAATATTTCATCTAAAATATTCGCTAGAAGGCGCTGATCAGGAGTTCCTGATCAGCGCCTTCTAGCCGCGATGTAGTCACATCGCGGTAGTAGTTCGTGGGTTTGAAATTATATGTAGTGGGTCTCAGAACAATCATATGTGTGCTATAGGTATTTTAGTTACTAAGTTACTATTACTTTTGAAACGCTAGCTTATTTAACTCATAGTTACAATTGTAATGATCTCATATTTTCATACTATTCTTTTGACTTAAGATCCCTAGAGGTAAGAATTGTAAGATCTTTATATACAACACTAAGGTGCTGGTTGTTTTTTAAGTTAATTTGCCCATTTCAATATTCAGATTAAGCAATTAATTACTTGAAACGAAAAAATTGCGAATAAGAGTCTCCACCAATCAGAGAGGAGCACTGTCTGTCACTGTCACCTGAACCTGTCACAATTCGGGATTAATGCGCTAGTTGACTTACATTGGATAATTAACCGACCGCTTAAAGCTTCAGCAATTATTCATTTATATTCATTGGGTAATGTTACAATGTCTAATTTGTGAAACTTTGCTTGGACTTGCATATTCTAATTGCTGTTGCTGTAATTTAAATAATATGTAGTTGAGAATTATTTTTAAATAGATGTTTCTATGGCATATTGTTTTTGGTGCGTGCAACTTTTAAAAAATTGTAGATGTCATTCTTAATAGCTACATAGCGGTATTAGATGTGTGAAGAGATTTCTTTAAAGTTTGCTATTCTTGTCTAACGTAAAATCTATTATGTAAGATTAAATAGATGCATACACATACATAGACAATATATAATAATGATTTAAATTATCTTCTTTCTTTTTGATAGTCATTCGTACTTTATTACCTATTATTTAAATTTAATTAAATATAGAATCCTAATTGGCACTCAAGTGGAACAGCGACGGTACGGTTCCCAGAGGTCGCGGGATCAACTCCCTGCCCGTATCGGTTTATTTTTCATTCTTTATCTATTTAAATTTTAATAAGCTTCACATGTTTATACACATTATTGTTCATTTGTCATGTATTTTTATAAATTATATGCAGTTTATAGTTGAATCGTTATATAAAAATCATTAAATCCTTGGATGGTTCAAAATTGTATTTTATCTATTTGTTTGCTTGTGATTCTTTAATGTTTAGCAGTTTTTTGCAGTTATTAAAATATTACATACCTATATAGATTTTATTGTCGTAACATTATTTTTTGTGCATTTCTCAATATTCTGTTATAATTATAGTTTTATCTGTCTGCGTTATAATTTAAAGGCATCCAAGCCCGGCACGGAACTATTAAATAATAATATACCTTTCCTGCTAAATCTAAATTTTAGGATGATCAATCTTTCGCGCGTCAATAATAATTTACGAGTACACTCAAGTAAACAGAAAATGATCGAAATCAAACTAAATTCCCAGAAATATCTCTAGAACTGCTGTATACAGACAGACGAATAAACACACTACCGTTATAATAGTTACATAATGATATTATAAAATAGAACAGTATTTTTTTTATTTCAGTTACAGAGTTTTAGTTCATTATTTTTAATAAAGACTTATACTAATTAAATATAGTTTTTTTTTTTATGAAAGCTTCACTGTACGTGACATTTTTGTTTAGATAATTTTTGCCCCGAGACGGTTAAACTGTTTAAAAAACTATTCAACTATAGCGCTGTAGTTTTATTTGAATATTATATATTTTTATTTACCCGCTTAAAATACTCGCCAACGCAAAACGCATTAAACTGATTAAAATTAGAAAAAAAAAAAAAAAACATGAAGATTAAGGTTATTTCCTTACCTAATACGCACACACACAACCTAACACACACATGTATATTCACTACTAAACACTAAATGCCTACTGGCTACTAATATGTCGTAAGTACTTATTTCATTATAAAATATATTGTTGTATATTAGGAACGTTTCCAATTGCTAGTATACCAGCTACCTATGTTAACAGTTGACACTATCGGACGATAGATGGCGTGTTTAAGAGATAGAGGAAACCTGAATCACGCTGGAGAATTATAAATCATGATTATCTCAAGCCTGTTAAATTTAGTGACATTAAATAAATTAAGAATTTTGTTATATAAAGCACGTATTTTAAATTGTAAGTTTTATTCGCTGTGATAGTTTATAGTTTATACTATATAATTTCTATTCTACCCATAAATGGAATACTAAGAAGAGACTGAGACTGAGCTACCAGAGAAGTATGAGAAGACACGCTTCGCCTTTAAATAGAAGTATGGTATGATAATTATAAATTTAAATCAAATCTTAATTTGCTTAGTTCGCATACTCCTTAACCAGTAATAAATAATCCAAAGAGAAAGTAAAATAGCAAACACATTGGTTTTAAAAATAAATGCGAACTTTTGAAATTACATCATACGATCTGAGCCACTCTATCTCCACTGGCGTAAATCGCATTGCACAGTAAAATGGCTGTTAGTGAGTTAGTGCTTCTCTCTGATTAGTGGAGACGCCTATTAGCTTCCTCTCAAGGGCAAGTAGTATGGCTTAGATCGTATAATATAATTTGTCATTACACTGAGACGTGACAGTTATACTTGGAGATACAGTGTACGCCATTTAAAAGTAATTAGCAACTCGGGAGTCGTAGTGGATTGCTTAATATACACAGCTTGGTGTTTCGAATATTTTAACGCCATTTATTTAACGCTTAAAAAAATATATAGCGCTGCATGTTTTTTTTTTTTAGTGAAAAACTGTAGTTTTTCGGGCACTACGTATGGTATAATTATATTTATTAAGATGTCAGATCTTCTAAAAATTAAAATGAGTTTATTTGACTATAGCAACGGAGTATTCATATTCTGTATTATTATTATTTAAACTACTTAAATAATCATAAACCGAAAAAAATATATAAAAGTAGGTAGGTATATAAAAAAAATCAAAACATGAACCAATATTTGACGGTGCGCTTGACATAATGAGTGAATGAGTGAACGTCTACATCGATGACAGCGTTAACTGTCATTGACATGTGCCGTCTGTCCCGTCCCTATCGTTCACTCTGACGCAACCTTGCGCAACGTTTTGAAAAGTCAATCGATTCGCATCGGAAGACGCTACGCGTTTGGCAGAGTGTCATTTGATTCAGTGTACTTCAATATTGGACAATGCGATCTCGAATATACATATTATGTTCGATTATCGCTGATTCGTCATAGTGAAATAATAATTTACCTCAAACCACGTGTGGCGATTTATTCTCCTGGCCTGAATATCCACGCCTACCCAAGATCAGGGACGGAAGATAAAATACCTTCTTTTTCCCCTTATATTATTAAAGTTTATTTGTGCAAAACATATTTGAAAAAAATATATTATATTCAATTCTGCTTATTAAAAAATATCATTAAAATATCTAGTAAAACAACCAACAAAATTAATGAAGGAACCTCGCCTCCTTTTGTGTAAATATTACCCACTTTATTTAAGTATTCGAGCGTTATATCAGATCTCCCACAGACATTTAAATTATAAACGTTCTCTTGAAGATTACGCCAGGAATTAGACAGGAATTATTTAAGAATGTCTCAAGCTTGCACTGTGGGGAATATTCATATAAATATTAAATAATACTGACGTATATGGAGTATCCTTGGTTTATTATATATTATATTAGAAAGCATTTTATTTACTCGTTCCTTCACTTATGTGCTAATGATACTATATTAATGTAGGGTTTGAAACAGCCATTTCTAATTCCTACCTACTGGACCTAGCACTCTTCAAATTGGAAGAGTGCTAGGTCAACTAGGGTACTAATATCGCATTGTGAAAAGGCTATTAATGAGTTAGTGCTCTTATCTCATTCGTGACCACTTCTACTCGCGTGTTTTTGGGGTCAAACACTGTAAATGGAATAACAAAATGGGTATATATTATACAGTTTTTTCTATTGGTTAATTAAAACAAACAAATTTATTGTCAAATCACGTATACGTTTTTATAGTTGGTTGATGAAGTGACCAATCACAACTCTTAACAATGCTGTCAAATAATTTTCTCTTAAATATTTTTTCAGAAACGTCTTACTAGGAACTTACTTTTCGATTTAAATATAAAATTATATTTCCAAGAAGTTATTTCAATAATTTATCATGAATTAATATTTTCCGAACTAAATATTAGATTTTATTATTGAAAACCATTATTAAATTTCTAGACAGCAATGTACATACAGCGCGAAAGGTAATGAAATTATTAACGCGGGAAGCGAGCTGTCAACATTGACTGAAAACATTGCTAGAGGAAAATCTTTTTCTACCGTTTTAAAGTTTTCGTGATTACTACAGGGTAAAGTTCGCAATGAATATAAAAATATATGTTTATTATAATTATTATTAAGTACAATTTCAGTGTTATTTTTAAGAATTATAAAAAATAACAAATTGTCACCTAGTTGGAAATATATAATTAATGATAGCAACATTAAAAGTGATGATGTTACATTTTATTTTTTCCCCGATTTCTTGTTTTCCAATCGTTCCAAGAAATCATTTTTTTTTTGTCTAAAAGCCGTTGCCAAAAGTTGTTTAATTTCGTATCATTAAGGGGAAAAATCGTAACCATTTTACCTCTTTATATGTTTTCTATAACATACTTGATTTATCGCTGATAATTCAATAAAAGTAAAATCATTTGAATTCGTATGAAAGGTTGATAAAGATAACTTAAAACCACTAATAACTAAAATTACAATGGCAGCGCCCGCGCAGCTCTTGGCTACCTATTTTTCTCACTGGAATCTTGTATTCATACAGATAAAAGTATGATATGACGTTCGGTTCATGCTTTATCTTTATGCATTCTGTATCAATCCAGTACTGTTTGTTTGACGGACCAACATCCAAACATACAAACATTCACATAAAAAAAATGTATTTGTACGATATACAAGGAAAGCATAATAATTATAGAATTATATTTTTACATATCTTAAGCATTTACAATATATTAAGTTCATTAAGCGTTTGTTGTGATGCGTGGTCTGTGTTACACTCTTCTAATATCAACCAATTGCCCGTGCGCTGCATTCATTATTGACATGTATTTGTTGACACTATTCGACGATAGATGGCGTATTTTAAATATATTGAAAACCTGAATCACGCAAGTGATTTTATTATATAAATGATCACTATCCCTAAGCTCTATGTCTTATATGTGAGGGAGCTAAAGAGCCGGATGCTCAAAGCTAATTATTGTTAAAAAGCGATGAAGTGGTGGATATCCACTCTCTTCGCTTAATAGTATATCGATGTATCTACTATTTCTAAACAAAATGCACTAAACGCACAACAGTGCAATAATTGAAAAATTCAGTGCTTGCCGTTGATTATATGACACAACTCAAGACGTTTAATACATATTCTAAAATTATTGTTTGTTCATACTTCATAATTGTTTGTTCACGGAAAGTTTTGCGTACTAGTTAGTGAACATGGTAGGGCTATCGAGAAGTGGAAATCTTCAAGGTGTTTGCTCCCGTCAACAAATGAGCCTTATATTGTAACAAATTGTGTGCAAAAATAATACAATTTCCGGCCTTAATCGGAGCTGAAGAGATTGGCCGACTGGATTATGATGGATGTCGACTATGGCATGTTCTAAGCGCCATGATAATTTGAACTTTCTAAAACAATCCATAAGATGCGGTGAAGAATATCAACATTATTTGAAGGAGTCTATTAAAGCCAATAGGGATCATGGATGGGCACGGGAATATATAAACTTACATGCATTATAGTAATAAATGTTTAATGCAATAGAAAATAAAAGATTTTCCCGAAAAAAAAAATGCTTGCAGGATTCGAATCCGCGACCTCTGGGAAACCGTTTCGTATCTCTAACAATTGAGCAACTGTATACCCGCATCTCATATATAATCTTTATTGTGACGTAGGCTCTTAGGCTTCTTTTTCTGAAACAGTGATCACAATAAAGAAATACATACTTAAGTTTGTTATGTGGTTTTTCTCCGACCAGGGCGCGTTTGGGACCCTCATAAATTTAATTTTAAGTTCAGAGGTGTTCTTGCAGAAGGGCTTATTTCGATATTTACGGTATAAAAATAGGCCCTCCTGACACCATTTAATGTGTACAAGCGATCAATGGTAATGATTTAAAGTGGAAAATAATATTATTTATTTGTATAAATAAATAAATAATTTATTTATTTCTATAAATAAATAAAATCTTTTTACCGCATGTAAAGACAATTTATAATAATTCAGTTAAAGTCAAGAAGAACGTTGCGGTTGTAATTTGTTTACGTCAGAGTCGAGTCGTCTGAAGCTTACTTATTTTCCGTTGTCACCTCGCATTCACGTTCATATTGATTTTATTTTCTAAATAAAAGCTTTAGCCGTTGATATTTACACAAAGGCCTAATCATTTAAATTAAATATTCTAATAATAGTCCGCTACTGTTATTGTTTAACCATATCTATGTCTGCTGATAACCGACTTGTTTAACGTGATCAAGTTCTGTACCCCTAATAAGAGTTTTGAAGTTACGAAACATTGATAGTTTTCCAGTAGTCACGAAAAGCGTTTCAAGCAGTCATGAAACAACAATATATCAACCCACTTAATCCGAAGCTCGCTAATCGGAGCAAACCTATCTAACAATCGCCGTAAAAAATAATCGTTCTATACTTAATATGGTATGGTCAAATGTGACCCGAAGGCCATTAGAGTAAAAAAAAAAAATGAAAATTTTTATATATTTTTATAAAAAAGTCAAATATTTATATTGAGATTTATATTTATATTGATCATGAAATATCAGATATCACAACAAAATACTTAAAAAGAAAACTTTGTTTTAATCCTGAAACGAGTCAAAAATGACCCGAAGATCGTATGAAGGTTAATAACCTATTTAAGTAACAGTGTTTATAAAAATACGTATTTGATTATTTGGTGCTAGTTTTAATTATTGTAATACTAAAAATATGTTTCTAAAAACTTAAAATGTTATTAAAAGGTATAAACATTAATTTTCTCATACATAAAGAAAATATCGTAAAATATCACTTTGCTTCATAGGAAATAAAATCCATGTCTCCCGCGTTATGAGTAATAAAAACGTATAGAACTAAGGTTATTTGACTAAGAGCGTTATATTAAAGTAACGAATATTACTTTCATATTACTTTACGTTACTTATTACTTAGTTCAAAGTAATATTTGATGTGATAATATTTTCATCAAGATGAAAAGTATTAAGTAGCAAGATACTCAGCTGGATACTAACTACTTAAGGGTAAGCGAGCCAAAAAAACATCTGGATCTATTTCATTACTTTGCCGAGAGAAAACAAAAGGACTTTTGTTGATAAAATATTGAATAAATTTCCTCATATAAAAGAAATATTGAGTTAATATTTATTTATCTTACATCGCTACAATTTCACACCTTATTGTAAATAAAAGTTATCTCACGCCCCAATTAAGTCTCGCTAACCAAAGCGCGCTTATTTAAAACGCCTGGAAATAAGAGGCTTATAAAAACAATAAAATTGTAATAAAACAAAGTGCTTTTTTTAACATAAAGATGTATCTAAAATATAAAAAATAATACAATTCTTAAGCTCCCGGCAGAAAGAAAGAAAGCATTTCAAATAGCGTACATGTGAGTTACAGAGTTTTTATGATTTATGAATTGAGGGAATGTCTTCATTTAAAGCAATTTTACTTTCATATTAATTTTTCTTTAGCAAAGAGACACAGAGATCGTGAATATTTATACATTTTACAAAAGATAGACGGGATATTATAACTGCATTTCGTAATTTGAGTTACAAAGTTCAAAGCCCACCCCAGTATTATTGGCAGCCAAATTTCTTTCATAGATCTCTATGGCTCAAGGGTGCTATCGTAATATATAAATCCTCTTATATACCAGATTTAGGTGTTATTTACTGTTTTTATGTAAACGGTGCCAATAGTGATAATGGCTGCAAACCATTTGAAATGTCAGTTTAAAATATTAAATTACTTTTATTAAATTTACACATGAGATGAGTCCGTAATTATATTTGTCGAACAGGGATAAGAGTTTTCCAATTAAAGTAGTTTAAAAGAGTTTCCAATAAATATTGAGTTAAATAATTATAGTAAAATATGATGTATATAAAATAATAATAAGATAAATATGAATGGGCATCAACAACAATAGACAGACAATAGATTAAATGTCAAAATTAATTAATAGGAAGCTTACAGCAATTTTATATAACCAGGTAATTATTTGTAGGAAATTACGAAGGAAGGAAGGGGAAGATGAGGCCTTAATGAGGAGACAATCTACCAAGTTGTGTAGAGTCAGTCTTCAAATTATAAGATAAATAATTTAATGTTTATATTTGATTTGAACGAATTAAAATTAGTAAAAAAATGAAAAATCCAAATCAAGATTATCAAACCTTATTTCAGTTATGACATCAAATAATATATTCAATTGCTTTTACTGTAGTATTTATCCTGCTGTGAGTATTCAAGGGCATGTTTATTTAGGAAGGACTTAAGCTGACGTAAAAGTCACTTAAGGACTTCTGAATGAAAAGAATGGTATGTAAGAGAATTTATTCACGTTTACGTACAATTGTTATTTGGATATATTTTCTAAGAATCAAATGATTATAGTTGATAATAACCAAATAAGTCATCAATTAATAAATATGAATTCATTTAATATTGATATGAATTTAATTGTATGTTTCCGTTTTTTGTCAATGATTAATTTGTTATTTATAGTTGTGTTTTTTATTTATTTTTTTTAACTTTTAACTTGTATTATATTTTAATACCAGGAACTTCTATGGTCAACTGTTATTTTCTTTTTGTTATTTTCTTTATTTACTGTTATTATAGTTTTTGTTACCAAAAAATAAATAAATGAATAGCAATGAAAAACTATTAATATTAAGTTTCAGGTTATAAACTATTTAAATTTTGAATCCGTAAAGTCAAAGCGCTATCAAGTCTTTTTGCGCGCCATCTGTCCTCCTTCAATGTAAATGAAGCACGCTTCTACAAAGCCGCGTAGCTTTTTGAATCATAGTTATATTTACTGAATTAAATTTCATATTTGAATGCCTGTCATTATAAAAATATTAATATTAACCAGTACAATAGTCCCTTATTATTATTGTTTTATCTAATAATATCATAATCCTACAAAAGTTAATAAAAATAAGTATATATTATATATATATATATATTATATTAAATAGGTGTCCGCGATGTATTTTATTAAAAAGTCTTTATTATATTAACACATATTGTAATGGTAAAAAAATGTATTTATATGATACTTAATTTCAAGACTAATTTAAAATTAATTCAAACATCAAGAGAGCGCTGTAAGAGCATTAAACCACGTATTTTTCGTTTGAGCTCATCGTTCATTTAAATATGAACAATCTGTGGATTTCAATTTGAGTTTTAATTACAGCTGAAAGTCAAAGTCTTTACGAAGTCAAGCCAGATCTTTGTCAAGTAAGTTCATTAATATTTTATTTACCTCAGTAATATTTATTCAGAGAATAGGTACTGCTTACACTGAAAATAATTTTCATAGAAATTAGATAATCAATGTAAAATTTTAACGCTGAATCCTAGAAAGGCAATGCAATAAACGTATTACAATTTACCATAACAACGATATTTAGAATAACAATAAATAAATAATTATATTGTAAATACCACGTAAAATCATTAATTCCTGTAATTGAAATAATATTGTTGGTAAACAATGTTATAAGCCTGTTTTCATAATCTGGTAATTTTAACCGTCATTGATTTAAGAGTATTTATTTGTCTTTTTTATTTAATTTACTTGTCATGTTAAAACTAGTAGTGCTGTACCAGAGACTGAAAAAGCAAGGGGTTGAATATAATATAGTCTGCACTGAAAAACTTTTAACACAAAATATAAGCTAAAAATTAATTATACAATATTTAAATATACTTTTTTAAAACGGTTTAACTTTCTAGAGTTTTTTGTCTTGTGTTTTCTCGAATTCAGAGTTTAATTAAAAATTGGCTGTAAACGGCGATCTCTACGTGAGTACGTATATATATATAAATTAAAGAAGCTTTTTCGCCTAGTTTCGAAGCAATGTCCTTCGCGACAATTTTTTTTTTTTTTTTTTTTTTATGTGATAAGAGGGCAAACGAGCGTGCGGATCACAGGTGTGAAGTGATCACCGCCGCCCACGAACTCTTGCAACGTCCGAGGACTCACAAGAGCGTTGCCGGCCTTGGAGGTGGAAATTAAATTAAACTATATTACAAATTAAATCAAATGACAACGTAATATATATATATTATTGTGTAATATATTAATATACGTTCTTTATAGAGTGAACTACGTTTAGAGGCAGAGCTAAACTGAATGTTCAAAACTAGAATTTTTCAGAAAAGACTATTGATAGTTACGTACGACTACATAACTTGAACAAGTCGTTTATCTTTATCAACTTCTACCTTTATATTAGTAACGACTTATAAAAACAAGTATCTGATTATTTGGTGTTAGTTTTAGTTATATTGATACTAAAATCATTAAAAAAAAAAATTCTCAGACATAAAGAAAATGTCGTAAAATATCACTTTGATTCATAGGAAATAAAATCCATGTCTCCCGCGTTATGAGTAATAAAAACGTATAGAACTAAGGTTATTTGACTAAGAGCGTTATATTAAAGTAACGAATATTACTTTCATATTACTTTATGTTACTTATTACTTAGTTCAAAGTAATATTTGATGTGATAATATTTTCATCAAAATCAAAAGTATTAAGTAGCAAGATACTCAGCTGGATACTAACTACTTAAGGGTAAGTGGCTCGAGCTAAAAAAACATCTTGATCCATTTTTTGTTCGGGCTGGATAAAAAAAAACTAACACAAATTCGTCGACAAAATATTCAATAGATTCTTTTATATATATATATATATATATATGATATTCAGTAAATATCTCCATATCTGACAACGCTCAAGTTTTACACCTTATATAACATAAAAAATATTTTACCGTTTTCTTAAGTTATTTTATATAAAAGTTATCTCACGGCCCCAATTGAATTTCGCCAACCAAAGTGCTTGGAAATAAGACGCTGAGGTAATATTTAAATTTTTAATCAAAAAGAAGCTTTTGTTGGTTTAACATGAAGATGTATCTTAGATGAAAAAACTAATACAATTCTTAAGCTCCTGGGAGAAAGAAAGGAAGCGTTTCAAATAGCATTATGAATTATAGAGTTTGTATGAGAAATATAAACATTTGAGAGAATATCTGCTTTTGTTTTGATCATTTTGGTTTCGTACTTGAGTCTTACGAGTATATCTTTCTTTATCTATTAAAATGAATAATAATTTTGAATATTTGTAGCTCGTATACAAGTGGGCTCGACCGGGGTAGTACCACCCCAATACCATTGACAGCCGTAATCTCTTTCCCTATTAATCAAGGGTGCTATCGTAAAATGTTAAGTAATTCTAGTAGGTAGTAATATTTTTTCCTAAGGTTCCATTAGCAGTTCTGAATATGTATGAGCTTCACGAGAACGGAGTCGCGTGGAGTAACTAGTGGTCACCCAGTGGCCAAAATTTTAAGTTTTAATGTTTATAGGGGCTAGGACCGTCGCCTTTATGTATATATGTCGTTTATTTCTTATTCTATGACGTCAAGTGACAAACAACTCTACGAATATTTGACATAGACCTAATATATACTTGACATTGACAGTGACAACGTAAATAATGAAGTAGTGTGTGATGTTCCGCATTGTAGTATTTGAAATGTTATTTATGCATTATTAAAATAAGATATTATTTTGCCACAGTTCTCAGTTCTCTGTATATAGTTTATCTGTACCTATTTTCATACTTCTCGTTACTTCGTGAAAATTTCATAAAAGGGGTAAAAGGTTTTTGCTTCACGTATCACTATGCTATCAGCCTATGTCCTAATTATTTGGGGTCAGCGCCATAGGTCAATTTCTTCCACGCTTCTTTAATGTCATATCATCTGTGATGTCAGTGGAGACTTGCTTTGTCATTCACATTCATCATTAAGACTTCGCTTTTCCGTTTCACCCTTTCGTATTCCATGAACCTATCACAATAAATGTTAGTCTTAATACGATAAATGATGTTTTGTACGTTTTTCACGAGTAGTAGACAATTAAATAATATATTATTGGCTATATATATATATCGATATCGATCGATATATATATCGTGAAATAGAACAACAATTCCTTTTCACGTGAACAAGATGGCTGTTGTAAATGATACGTCAGGTTACATAACTTTAAAAATAACGAAGTATGCACGTCCATTAAAAAGTTTTATTTAAATGTAATAATATTTATCAAACACGGATTTAGACCAAGTGGTAGTAGTTATAGTAGTAGAACCAAGACTTAGGTAATAATCAACCGAATAAATTAATTACAGAACTACACTTAAATATGTGTCATAAAAATTAAGATAAAATAATCATCTAACATCTATATAAAAGTTACATATAATGAGAAAAAAAATAAATCAAATGACAATATATTTAATGAAAAATTTATAGAAACTTACTCCATATTTATGTAACCTAGTAATTATTAGCAAGGAATTACGAAGGAAGGAAGAGATGAGAAAGGGGTAAGGCTTCCCCTTTCCCCTGAGGATATAATAAATATTGACAGTAACCAACTAAGTGACAGTGAACGAATCAATATGAATATAAATTTAAAGAATAGGATGTAAGAGAATTTTATTAACTTTCATCCATAATTATTATATATTTTTCAAGGACAAGAAATATATTGATAGTGGAAATTATAAATATGAAATGAACTTTTAAGAAATAATTATACCTTTTATTAATTTGGACTCTTTGATATTTTAGATTATGTAAGGCTAAGATAAAAATAAAGTACGTATTATTATGAATAAATTAGATTTTTTATTTTGTGCTGAACATTTTTCTTAACAATTTATATTCTTTACAATTATTCTTTACATTTTTCTTAACAATTATCTTTCTTCTAAGAAAATGCAATGTATATTTGTTTTGTACAATATTTAGTACATTCTTAAGAGACTGAACCATTGTATTTCTCTAATTACTACAAACTCATATTTTTTTTTGTAATTACTTACAAATACAAAACATCTAGACATCTTTGTTATATAATAAAAATACACAAGACGTAAAGTTCGGAAGCTTCGAAAAACAAAAAATTACGGCCAAATAAAGTTAATTGGTTGTGACCACATAATGTTAGTAGTAAATAATTGATATATTTAAACTTTCGTGAACCATGACTATTATATTTATATTTACCCGGCATCAACGGACTCGGAATCACTCACTCAAGTTCACGCCGCGAGTCCACAACGCTTAAAACTCATGGGTAAGAACCCCGATTGGGTTCGAAACTAGTCGGGCACAATCCGATATAATTCCACGTAAACACAGACAGGTAAATATAATAATTAGGCATTAAATAAACGTAATAAAAATCTTTATCTTTTTTTTCTTCTTTTACAAGAACCGGTCGCTTAGTTATAATTTAATGAACTAATGTTTATTTTAATAAATACTTATTTTATAGGGACTTAATTATCCAAAATTTAAGAGCTTATAAGATAAGTTAATCTTTGTAATTTTTTTTTCATTTTGTAATTTTTTTTTTTTTTGTACGTAAATGAAAATATTTTAATTTCAAAACTGAACATTATTTATTTATCTGTATGTTAAATTAATGAACAAGACTCTTTTTCAAAAGTTAGATCTCATAAGAGGACATGTTCTACACAAAATAAATATGTAGAGTTCTTTATTTTATTTTAAATATAAGGCTCGATGCGCGTAAATGGAGTCTTAATTTTATAGTAGCTCTCTGATATATGTAATGTAAATAATATATTCTCATTCTAAACAACCTTTCAAATCTTGATTCTGAATTTAAATAAACTTGAATATCAAAGTGACGTTATTTTTTAACTAGTTATTGCCCGCGACTTGGTGCCCGAGAACTACAGCAGTAAGTGTTCGTAAGAATACCATTCCCGAGAGAAAATTGCATAAAATGGTCACCGCGTAAGAGCAAATAATAAACAATGAACATTCCACCCGTAAGTTGTTCAAGAATATTCATAAAATTAAACCTATAATTTGACTTGGGGCTGAATAAATCCAAAACCGCTGCTCGAGGTTTTAATAAGAGAGTTGCCGCACTGACAGTGCTATTTTACAACGTCAATAACAAGCTAACACTACTTAAAATATTCGAACATTTGATTTCTTTATTTCTATTTAATATTAAATTGAAATTATATAACAACAGCATTGATAGTTCGTACATAATAACCGCATCCTATAGATATAAATACCGTTGTTCATGAAACCAGCTAAGTCAGACCAAACACTTTACCAATTGTTCAAGATGTCAAGAAGTTCCGTTGTTGTTCTTGTTACTTTATAAATGGGATGATAACAAAAACAAATTGTTTCTAAAGATGTTGTTCACTCGAGTATATTTACTAAATAACTATATATATATAATTTAAATAAAATATCTACTATCTAGAATGTCTGAAAAGATTAATTGGTAACTTATTTATGTAATTTTCATGTATTATTGTTGAGCTATCTTAGATAATAAATTAATTTTTATAAAAATGTATTAAAAAAAATACATGATATATATATGTATATATACATACATACTTACTTTGTAAATGTATAATATTTTAGTAAAATGTCAAACAAACAAGTTGACAGAAGCATACCTAAATAAAACTTTTTTTTTTTAATTCATCTCACGCGTTATTGAATTTATATCTTATTTTTTACATATATTACACATATTTACATATACATATATTTTTTATAAATTTTAAATCGATATTTCGGATGCTTTACAGCCATCGTGTTCACAGAAAGATGAGATATGGGTGTTAGTAAGTGTTAATAAGTCAGTTAATTAGTCTTCCACCTCAAAAGGTTTTTAACAGTCCGGTCATAGACTTCAAGATGCGCACAAAACGCACTAACACTATCTTGAAGTCTCATAGTGTGGTCACAGACATGGGATTTACATTATTCATGAAAGGATCCCAGGTGTTTGAAAGTTTCTAACCTCAATACAATCTATGAATCTTAATACTCTATTAGGATTGGGTTTTTTAAATTAAGTATATATAATATATGATTAGGCTTGTCTTTATTTATGTTCACGGACTGCTGACTTCGATGTTCAATTATTTTTTATAAACACTGTGTTTTCTCTATCTCTTGTACTGATGTTTCTCTTTGGTTGGCTACGATATACCACAGTCAATGTAAAACAGAAAAAAACTTATAACCAGCACAATGTAAAGGAGAAAGGAAAACTTATATCTCTTGAAAAAGATAGACAATTTAACATCTGGATATATATATATATATATATATATATACATATACATATGGCCTGTCCTGGGACAGACTCCAGTATTGTGGGAAACATAAAAGTTATATGGAGGAAAAGTACTAAAACAACACATTTCATCAAACGTAGAAATAACCGGAGAAAACCAGATTCATTTGTTTTCAACAAAAACTTTGAAGTAATTAACTTTGTGATAGCTTAGAATTTCGAAATTTAGCAATGCTCTTCGTAATTCATCAAGAAGAGTTGATACAATAGCTCAGTTTGCTGAGCGGCAAGACGGACTGCAGGTTCGAGTACGGGTAGGTTTGGGTACGTGTAAAAAAAATAAATAAACCTACGCTCTTCCAATGTACGCCATCTTAGTGTAGGGTTACTTCTTTACAAAATTATATAAATGTCAAATAAAAATTCGTACTCATATTAAAAAATGAAAAATATATAACTTTAAAATAAAAGTTATATATTTTTCATCGTTTAAATTGAGACTTAAATCATCTTCGTCTCAAGTCCATTAAGATTAAAACAAACACTAACCTGAATACCCGCTAATGGAACTTTTAAGAGCCTCTACATAAATATATCCATTAAATGTCTACAGCGTGTTCTCATTATTACTTAGATTCTTAAGTAAAAATATCATTATCATTATAATACCCACATATAAAACCTCTATATAAAGAAGCTATTCATAACGCTATCTCATAGAAAATAATACGAACGGATATAATGACTAATAAAACCCGTGAATGTCGTAATAATTGTCTGCGTCAGCCTCGATATTGTAGCGTAAATGAGGGTTAAATATTTTATATGAAAATAGATACGTAAATTTATAATGCAACTAGCATTTGCCCGCGGCTTTATTCGCGGTTAAAGGTTTTAACTCAACCAGATTGTGGTTTCCAGTTTTGGCACGTATATTGTCATTAATTAAATAAAAATATAACATGTTTATTTCAAAATCGCCTCTATTAACACACCCACGAGGGATGAATATCCAAAAAAGATAAAAAACAGCCGTTATTTCATATTATTGTAAAATTCTTATCATTATAGTGACCCAATGAATACAATATATTTCAAACAATAAATAACATTCTGACACTAACAGGAATTCTGTACTAAAAAAATAAAAGTAATTAATAGGTTTTAAGTGACCACTTATCAACCGATTATCAACCGATAAAGACTCCTAATATATTTTTTAATTAAATCATTACCTGTTCGTCAGTTTATTTGATCAGGCTTTACTTGACCCTTGCTCCTAAATTATATGTTAGAAAAAAACTTAAAAACTGGTTTGGGTTATACTCGTATTTACAATCATACAAAATTTGACCTACAAAATACATATTTTGTACTTAAGATCAACATTTAATATTTACATCGCCAAAAAATGTTTAAGTTAAGTCAGATATCTTTAATAATATAATAAAATTGAATAATATTTTTTTGTGTTTTTGGTTGAATCCACTTATCCCTGAAATGAATAAAATTTTGATATTACAGAAATAAATTAAATTTGTATTAAATAAAATAATATGTACTCGTACATAGTAATTAATTTAAATTCATAATATCAGAACGCCGAATGTTTTCGAAGGTTTTGATATAGTAAATGATTTCTTACACTATTGAGTCTGTAGACTCATACCAATACCGCCACAAATAAGAAGCCACAATAACTTACAAGCTAATTAATTCTTAGACCACATTATTCTAGGCATTGTTGGCATTTTGCCACATGTTGTGGTAAGACAAACTGTAACTATATTATAGTCCATTCCAATATAAATTGTGTAAATAAATCTTGTTCTTTTGATGATATTTACAATTAAATATTAAAACAATTAAATATTAAATTATATATTTTTTAATGTGTTTAAATTTAGAATTAAATCATCTTCGTCTCAAGCCTTCTATCTATTAGTCTAGTCTATTAAGTTTAAAGCAAACACTAACCTGAATACCCGCTAATGGGGCTTTTAAGAGCCTCTACATAAATATATCCATTAAATGTCTACAGCGTGTTCTCATTATTACTTAGATTCTTAAGTAAAAATATCATTATCATTATAATCCCCACATATAAAACCTCTATATAAAGAAGCTATTCATATCGCTTTCTTATAGAAAATAATACGAACGGATATAATGACTAATAAAACCCGTGAATGTCGTAATAATTGTCTGCGTTAGCCTCGATATTGTAGCGTAAATGAGGGTTAAATATTTTATATGAAAATAGATGCATTAATGTTTAATGTAACTTAATGTCACTTGCGGTTGCTCGCGGCTTTATTCGCTGATAAAACAATTTATCTCAACCACAGCGATATCTCCCGTGTTTAGGTTTTCTGATTTCCATTTTAAGTATACATATTATCAATATGAATAATTTTGGAAAATAAAAAATATTTATTATTTTTGATATTTATACTTCCTCGAAGTTTGCTATCCAAAACAAAATACAAACAAACAGCTTTTATTTCTTAAAAAAAAACTCTAAATATAAATTCCCATTTTGTGAAATATTTTTTTTTCCGTTCAAACTTTCAACACCTTTTTCTTTCGCCTCTCCTTTTCAGGCTCTCTATATTAAATTTCATGTCAATTTACAAAATGGTCGTGCCGTAAAAGTATAGAAAATAGAATATTACTTTCGTATTTAAAATATTATTATGTATACACTAAGGTCGTAAAATTATTTTTCTTAGTATTTCGCTCACTATCCACTGCTGTAGGTATAATTGTCTGTTATTTACATAAGAGACGTAAATATTACGCTATTCAAGAACACTATTGACTTAGAGAGACTTTGACTTAGAGCGAAGAGAAAAAGTCAAAGATTGTCTGAGTAGAATAAGACTAAGATAACAGCCGAAGCATTGCTTAAATATACATTTTTATAATAATAACATAAAATTGTAACGAGACGAATTCTGTACATCAAAAATGTTTTTTAGAGAAATCTTTACTACGTTTTATTTTATCTATAAAATATTTTTTTTAAATCGTTATTTGTGTATTTGATCAGGCATCACGCATCACTTGACTTGTTCTCATAAATTGTATGTTAAAAACGGAAAATAACATAAAATCTGGTTTACGAAACCTTGCCTACAAAACAAATATTTTGTACTTAAGTTATATAATATAGTATTCATAACGTTGCGAAAAATGTTTATCTATATAAATAAAAAGGATCTTCTGGATAATATATGTATATGAGTTTTTGGATGAAAAAGTTTCGGCACTCATTTCTGAAATTCAATATTTTTTTTTATCATGCTAGTAATAATTAGTAGTAGTTGTTATTAGTAAATTTGTACTAAATAAAAAATATTTGTAACTAATCAAATGTTAAATTTATAATATCAGAAAACGCGATGGTTTCGAAAGGCCTACTACGAGTATATAGTACATGAATTCTTCCACCATTGAGTCTGTACTCATACCAATACCGCCACAAATAAGACGCCACAATTACTTACAAACTAATTAAATTAAATCTTAGACCACATTATTCTAGGCACTGTTGGCATTTTGCCACATTTTGTGTTAAAACAAACT
This sequence comes from Dircenna loreta, assembly GCA_963555665.1. Classification (NCBI taxonomy): domain Eukaryota; kingdom Metazoa; phylum Arthropoda; class Insecta; order Lepidoptera; family Nymphalidae; genus Dircenna; species Dircenna loreta. Next base: position 12,998,022 of record OY743097.1, on the reverse strand, counting down.
GTAAGTATATTATACACTTTTTTAATAGAAATCTTGTTCTTGAGCAATTTCGATGATATTGACAATTAAATGTCATTAATATAATAAGGAGTAATTGTTTCATGAAACAAATAACACAATATTGAATTGTATTTTTATTTATTAAAAAAACTTTATTGTAAAATCAAATTATATAATTGGCGGCTAGTCAACCGAAATAACATACTGAGAAAAATAAAATAATTAAAAAGTGTTGGCCCATGACTATTTAATATTAATTAATAGCAGTTTTGCCCGTGACTTCGCTTGCATGGCGCAAACGGAACAAGGAGCAGAGGACTGGAGAGGAGAAAAATAAATAAAATGGCGTCTTCTGATAACAAATGATGACAACAGATGACCACGTGAACCAATTTAGTCAAATAATTTTAAAATCAAACAAAATATTTTTACTAGTCAGAATCAATCAATCAAATTTATAATTTAAAAAAGTTTATGATACATCCAAAAGCAATTATAAAAATAAATCGATGTATTTACTTATTTTCTTCATTACTACATACGAATATGTTACCAATATTCATTTACTTCCCAAACATTTGTCTATATATGAATAATACCAATATGGCCGGTTTAAATATTAGAAAACTTCTATTGAAATAGGACATTATTATATGCTGAATTGCTAATTGAATACTACTGACATGCTTCAAAACACGCTTCGGTGCAACTTCAAAGCATTTAACTTCGTTATAGAATTAAATCCGACTTCGTAAGGTGACTCGTAAGTCAATTTAGATATTGAACGGTAAGCTAAAAGAGTTTTATAGGATGTGTGTTCATTCTTTCAATAATCTTATATACTATGCCTTCTATTACTATCATAAAATTTATCACATAACATCATATCATATCATATCATCAGACGCGTGTAATATTCTCTCATTAATGTATTTCCTAAACCTTTCCATTATAACATTATTACCGTCCGTAAATGTAAATAAAATTCACGATATTATGAACTGGGAAACAATATTTTTTTGGTAAATTGTATTTTATTATCAAATACATTTACATTTATAACTTTGTTACAGAAAATTATTTAATATTTAGGTTAGAAAAGATAATTGTAAAGTAACATTGAAAAAATACTAGACAATTCAAGCCGAAGGTAATGGTAAAATAACATTGGAAGGTCTGAAGTACAGAATACATTTTTTCTAAGAAGGTTTTTTTTATAAAATCAATTATATACTTCGTTTTTTATACTTACCAAGAGCATAGTCACACGATGGTCCGAAAAATACATGAGCGCAGTCATTGTAGGCGTCGATGGCTGATATGACTGCGTAGGCTGCGTCACAATCCGTGACGTCATAGGTCAGCCATTCAAACTTCAGCCAGGATGGTAAGATGTCTCGTACTGCGTCATGCTGCAGTGCCAGTTCCAGCACTGGCTCCACCTGTATATATAGATAACGTACAAAAACTACATCCAAATTTGAAGTAGCAATCTGTGGAGCAAAATTATTGTATTGTGTGAGAATCGAACCCACGAACTTTAGCCCAGCTTTTAGGTTACTAAGCCAACAGGCCATATCCTAATTATATGTTCGTCAAGCTATTATTAAACAGAATAACGTTCAAATCACATAATAATGACTTCATGTTAGTGTGTGTGCCTGCGTGTATATTAACAGACCTCGTGTTAGTGTGTGTGCCATATTGATATGCCAGATTAAACCGGTAATTTATTATATTGACAAATTTGAAAGGGAGATTAGTTATAACTGTAATAAATTGTGTTATTGTATAACGTATATGATATTAAAACGTAGTACGTAGTTATTAAAACTATTTTGCATTTGTGAAAATAAATAAGCGAATAATGTAGTTGAATTTAACCCAATATTTATTTCAAACCACCTTATGTTTTAGATTATTCGTGTATATTTAGATTTCAATTAAACTTAACTCAAGAGAGCGGAAAAAGAACATATGTCAAGTGTATGTCTGAAAATGTGTACGAAAAAATGTATGTACGTCTCAAAGTGTGTGGGAAAATGTATGACCGTTTGAAAAAGGAACAAATACATATATAATATATTATATTAAAAGGGGAGTATTAATTTGCTTGCTTACCACAGACAGACAAGCATCGTAGGTAGTGTTCTTCGGCAAGAGAAGGGCGGCACGGATCTTGCAATTTCCATTCTGGTCGCAAACATTTTCACATGCTCTCTCCCGCGGTTCCTCTCCCCGACAATTCTGACTGTTCACGCACACCACCAACCCCACTAATATAAATAGCACACACCACCCCATGTTACACATATCGATATAACTAAATGTAACTACATATTTACTTTTAATTACCACTTCACGTCACCTGAAACAAAATTAATTAATTTTAATGTTTGCTTTTAAATATCATACAATAACAATGCAAAGCAAATAAAATTCAAAATTTATATTATAATATTTATTAGCAGTAAGTAATTTCATTTTATCATCAAAAACAATTAGTAAACAGTTTTTTGATTCCCGAAATCCATTTTTACAATAATATTGATTTCCATCTTTCATGACGTTTAAATACCATTATTAAATTATCGTCACTTTGTTGACGGGTGAAATATTGTGAGTTCGCGTCACCGACATGCTAACGCGTACACGTATAGCACATCGTAAATATGAACTTGACCGTGTGCTGTGTGCGTTAGATGCTTTGTTGACGGGCGAAATATTGTGAGTTCGCGTCACCGACATGCTAACGCATATACGTATAACACATCGTAAATATGAACTTGACCGTGTGCTGTGTGCGTTAGATGCTTTGTTGACGGGCGAAATATTGTGAGTTCGCGTCACCAACATGCTAACGTATATACGTATAACACATCGTAAATATGAACTTGACCGTGTGCTGTGTGCGTTAGATGCTTTGTTGACGGGCGAAATATTGTGAGTTCGCGTCACCGACATGCTAACGCATATACGTATAACACATCGTAAATATGAACTTGACCGTGTGCTGTGTGCGTTAGATGCTTTGTTGACGGGCGAAATATTGTGAGTTCGCGTCACCGACATGCTAACGCATATACGTATAGCACATCGTAAATATGAACTTGACCGTGTGCTGTGTGCGTTAGATGCTTTGTTGACGGGCGAAATATTGTGAGTTCGCGTCACCGACATCCTAACGCGTACACGTATAACACATCGTAAATATGAACTTGACCGTGTGCTGTGAGCGTTAGACGCTTTGTTGGCGGGTGAAATATTGTGAGTTCGTGTCACCGACATGCCTAATAGCAGTACATGTGTAGCTAAACAGGTAACGTAATGTATAACATCAGCGCTGCTTATACAAATACCTTTACAAGTAAAATTAAGTGGATTTAGTAAAGTCTTATAATTATTATCTACATGCATCACACGATGAGTATTTCAAAATGGCTTATAAGTTATCTTACTACAGTGGTAAAACATACTTCTATTTGTTCAATAATATTTTTGCTGTGGATTTTAAAATTAAAAATATAACTCAGCGGGAAGCATGTTTAGGACTTTAACAAATTTGAATTAAGTTCTGTATTGAAAAGCTTTTTCAATATTCAGTGGTATAAGTCTGGACTATTGTCAATGCACTATGAATTGTTGAACCATTTTAAGCTATAGCAACTTTTCCGGTTGATGCACGTGTGTAAAGGCGTTGGAAATAACAGCAGTTAATAATCTAAGTTTTGTTGAAATTAATGAGACAGTGATACAAATAATAAAAATAATGTTAAAAATCATGTACATTGAAATTTAAGTAAATGCAAATATTATGCAATAATAATATAATTGCATTTAAATTGTTATTTCGATTTAATTATATATATTTGTTTATATTTTATCATGATCTTCTACAGACCGTGATATATTTGAATAAAACCATATAAACATTTTTTTATTGTTTCTTCGATTATTTGTAGATGTTAAAACTGGACTGATTTAAATAATTTTAATTTTAAACATTATAAAAATGCAAATTTTAATACTTAAAAAAAAGTTATTATTTTTCACTTCCATCGGCAGTCCTAATGACTGCTTATATTTTCTTTAATTTTAATAATTTAAAACCAAGCAAATATTTTAGGTTGTAAATATTTTAAAATTCCTTATTTCAAAGCGCGGAAACTTCCTTCCAATCATGAAATAATTAATTACCTACTTTCAGCATTTACGTCTATAAATTTATTTTATTACTTTTTTTGAATTTCACGTTTTTCCTAATGAAAAGAATTTCAACTTCAAAGATCGAAATTTGCAATTAGTGAATAAATTTACTTTGTAATTTGAGCGACAACTTTACTTGAGACAGATTAGATACTTTATTTGTTTTTAATTCCGATAATACCCCTATCTTATTCGTTAATCAGAGTCAAGCAATCAATCGATCAACAAAAAGTACCATCCTCTTTCTTTTACTCATATTGGCTTAGGGCTATCATTTCCAAAAATAAAGCTATGAAAGCGAAATTGTCAAAATATTTCAACTGGAGTAAATTATTTTGATATTATTTCAAATTAAGAATTTCTTATCATAAAATACTTGGCAATACGAGTTTATTATAAAATGAAGTGACGTAAAAATAATTCGTTGATGGTAATTTGAAACAAGGATATTGAATTATAAGTATTATATATATATATATATATATATATATATATATATATATATATATATATATATATATATGTGTATTTAAATATTCATGAATATATATTTACTCAGTTGAATTATAACGGAATTTCGCCCGACTAGTTTTGACCCCATTCGAGGTTCTAATTCATGAATTCAAAGTATGCATGACCCGCGGCGCGAACTGTTCACTTCTCGTTTTAGTTGGACTAACTTTCAATGCAGTTGACGTGTAGACAGACGGATAAGTATATATATATATATTTTATTATATTTCATTTATTTACTAAATCTTTATGGAACATAAAACTATGTTACTATGCACATGCTATGTGCTATGCATACAAGTGGCAGGGTTATATTAAAGCACTTATCAATAAATTAAATTTACAGAACACAAACACAAACGAGGGGTAGAACAGAGAAAAAAGAAAATGAAAATAAAAAGAGACAACAATACATACACGATACCAACAGAATATATAATACTTATGATATTAATACCTAATATAAGTATTTATAAAAATAAAAAATTAGCGATATATATATTTGATATAGACATAATCGTTTTTTTCATAAAAATAAAAGAAATTTTCTCGAAAATGGTAAAACATAAATATTGTATTGAACAAACAAACTGCCGGCAATAGAAATTAAGATTATTTTATAATTTTAATCAGCCTTAGACCTAATAAATGCTTCCATAAGAAAGGATTCAAAAGATCACGACATCAAATTTTGTATTAAAAAATATGCGACTGTCTGAATCGTGTTGATACACATTGGTAAATTGGAAAAATCGATCAAAGAAGATTATTAATTCATTAATATCCAACCATAAAATAATAGTCTTTCAAAACGAACAAGTATTAAATATAAATTAATGATATATAATGATAATATTTAATTTAATGATAGGCTGAAAACATCATAGGCTATATCTAAACTCCTGAAACGAATGACAGCTACTCACAAATAACATGACGGGATACGATACCAACATAACAATTGAGTAAAACACTTAATAATAACAGCCCAAGAGTTTATTTCTTCAATTACATTTTAGGGAACTTAAGAGTATCACCACGCTGGCCACATTCAATTCCTAAAGTATTACAAAATGTAATGAATTTTAATGAGCTGTCAACGGATAATAAATCGACTTAATGTTAGCAGACTGAAAATAAAAATTTGTGACTAAAAATAGTTCAAAGATTACAAAAATGAATTTCTACGTAACAATATATTTTTTCCTTTATATATATATTTATACTTTTATTTATATTTGTAATATATACTATTTAATCAGATTATAATAATATATATTTCGTTTTTTTTAATGTCTTCAATAAGGCCAAAGACTAGTACTAGTAGAAAAACTTAGGTGTTATTTATAACCAGTATTTTCATCATATCATAACATTAATACATTATGGTTCTATTCTAAGGTGAAACTCCCATAAAATAAATAACCTTTCACGGTCAGTAATTTATAAATTTTAAGTAGGTCTTAAGAGCAATAAACATTAAATCATGCCAAGATTAAATATTCTTGTTTGAGATATTAATAGATACAAAAATAAATAATGAGTATTGAGATATTTTTAGGTAAAGTAGCAATGAGGATTGACGAGGCTTGTTATAGAACGCATATACTGTATTATAATTTATTTAAGTAAACGGTTCAATCTTATTTGTTTTGTTTTTCAAAATATTTTATTGAAAGTAGTATTAACCTGGGGTTAAGTTATTGTAGTTACCCCGCCAATTCAATTCTACGCAATTGTAATTCTACGGGTTGCTGGATTGTAAATCATTGAGTTTTAATAAATCGAAATTGATTACAAGTGTTCATCTTATATATTTACTCGTGTATTATTTATTAATAATATTGTGGTGTAATGTAATCCAAGATGGATGTAACCTAAGGTACATTTTAATTAATAAAAACCACAATAGCTCCGACGATAAACTTATTATGTTATATTAACTGACAATCTCTCAACAAAATAATTAGTTTGAAATGTTCCAGTATCACTAATATTGATTTTCATCGCCTGTTGTTTTAAGAATCCACTTCAATCACAATTTATAATTTGTTTTATTGCTGTCCGCACGTATGGCTTTTTTCAAGTACGTATTTTATTTTAAAAGCTCGTTCTGTCCAAATTAAAACCAAATAAAAAAAACTAATTTGTCTGCAACGGCCTTAAGTTTTGTAATTCTGATTACTTATGGGTTTTATAAATATGAATAGATTTACGATAGAAAAGCTATTTTTAGAAGCTTAATAAACTATAGCGAACTTAACCTGTATGTGAATGGCTAGACACACGAGTATGCAACACACTTTTTACTACCGATATTCAAATCCGATTCGATAGTCAAAACCGATTGAACTGCAGTGTTAAATGCAACAATTGTGATGCATTCATTAAAAATCCAATATGACATATAAAATTGTCTACAGCAATCGCATGGAGTATTCTTTATGTGAAATCTTTTTTAGATATACATATACATACGACATATATATTCAACCCATGGGGTTCGATTTGTTTCCCTTGTTTCCCTTCCGATGATGCCGGCAACGCTCTTGTGAGTCCTCGGTTGTTGCAAGAGTTTGTGGGCGGCGGTGATCACTTAACACCTGTGATCCGCACGCACGTTTGCCCTCTTATACCATAAAAAAAATACAGGTTAAGTTCGCTTCGTCCGCATATATATATATATATATATATATATATATATATATATCTAAAAAAGATTTCACATAAAGAATACTCCATGCGATTGCTGTAGACAATTTAAAAAAAAACCCAAATTATTGACGTGATTGAACTAAGACGGTTAAGAACTTTTTTTAATTAGGTTTTGTAAAACAGAAAGTAAGCTTTTTGGTTTTATTTTTTTTAGTTTTTCACTGCATAATTTAAAAACTATAATAGGTATATCGAGACTCTTTTTGTACAAATTATTTAAAATTGGAATGGGAAAGAAATAATATACAAAACAAATTCTCTCAAAAACAAACAAACTCAAACAACAAGTTGACAAGTTTGAATCAACTCAACTTGAATCAAAGGTTTTGTAAATAAAGTTACAAAAAAAAAGAGAGTTGAAATCACAATTGAATTGAATTAAATACATAGCGTAAAAATGTTGAAAACTGCTGTTATTATTTTAAAAGAAAATATAACAAACAAATTATATAATACCTTGGTGATTAAAATGAAAAATGTATATATCAAAGAAAATCTTTATTAAGCTATACGAGAATGTTATTAAACGTAACAAACAAACATTACAATATAACAAAGAAATTCAAAACATAATTTACTGTTACAAAGAGGGAAGGCAAGGTTAACAGTAGCAAAAGTATATATAAGATTTTTTGTACGTACACATTTTATATTTAGGCGGTGTGAGTTATAATGTCATATTACCTTCTTTTAGGCAATTAATTTCAATAAAGTTGTAAGCTTTGAATTAGATTTTTTGTACTATTGCAACTTAATAATAATTTAAAATAATAGTAGCTTATTGCCTTATTTTTTATTAAGGTACGGTTTGATGCAGACGCTTTGTACTCTAAAAAAACATCGCGTTTTTTTGTGACGTGTGTACTGTGTAATGAATTAAATTTATTAAGATTCATACTAGGAATAAAGAATAGGATAAATAATAAAAATTCCCATGAATTTAAAAATAAGTATATATATTTGAATTTAAAAAATATATTTGAATTTAAAAATAAGTATAAGTATATATAATATAATAAGGGTTTAGATAAGAAATAAGGATAAAGATGAACGTGGAACAATTTAGAGACAAAATAGAATGGAGAATAAAGAGTTAAATTCATAGAGTTTTTCCTATTTGAAGACTATTCCCAAAAATGTACTATATATTTACTACAGTTAAAATTTAAAAACTATAAAAAATGACGCTTTGAAAAATCGTATAAAATAATATTTAACAGATATTATTAATCAATAATATTTCTCATGTAAACATTTTTTTATTTTATAAACACATTTGTTTACAGAGAATGGAAATAGAATAAAAAAAACAGTTATTTAACATTTAATGTACTGAAACCTTTGTATTACAGTTAAAAGAAACACAATACAAAGATATCTTGGGAAAAATGTTTAAAAAACATCTCGTTTCCTCGATTTCTTACTAAATAATACCGAGTAGTGTGAAACATTTTTTGGCTTCCGTTGTCATAAATAAGTCAGTTATTTGATGTTTCCTCGTTTGTTATAAACAATTTTTAAGTAAGACTTAATTTTGTATTATTACATTAAGTAAAATACGAAACATACTTAGGACAATACATTTTTATATGTTATTATTAAATTTTAACTAATATTCATCATTCATTGTTAGTCTATATCAAAAAGAAATCTCGAATCTTTACCTGTCGTCCGCATGTTTTTTTTTTATAATGTTTGTCTAATTTGTATGTATATTGTATATTTTATTGTGAAATAAATATTTCTGTTTTTTAGAACCTATACTAAGCTTTGTATTGTATAATTAAAATTATTTGTGTTGTTAATAATATAAATTAGGATATGGCAGATCCCCAGAGGTTCTTTGATCTGATAAAATGTTTTCGACGTAAATAGTATTTCTTCAAGCGGAGATAATTTCTCGTTTAATTTGGAATGTTCTAATTAAAAGAAACATGTTTAATTATGATATTTTACTATACTTTTCTAGCTTTGACGTTTTTATAGCATTTTTTCAAACAGTGTTAAATTTTAAGACGGTATAAGCAAAATAGGAGTGACTGAAGAAATTACGGCGGATAGTTAGGTAGTGCTGACCCCACAAAAAGTGGGAAAACGGCAGGGAGATGATGAGGATAATATCTTTTAAGATATTGAAAGGACTCCTTCCTTGAGATGTTACTTATCTCATATACATTTATGAGGTGAAGATGGGCGGAAACTTTTTACAAGTAAATGCGTCTTTTGCGTTGAAGCGATCGTTTACCATGTCTGTAACCTCTTTAGCCTTAAATAAGATATTTTTTTACAGACTTCACAATAATTTACCTTATTTGGTTTAAATTAATATTACATACAAATTATTTATATTTAAACGTTGATGAACCATGACTATTATATTTATATTTACCCGACTGTATTCACGTAGAAATTAATTCGGAATCTAATTCGCGCCGCGAGTCCGCCACGCTCAGAGCTCATGATTAAGAACCGCGAATGAATAATCGAAACTAGTAGATACATACAAATTACTAATAATTATTTTACAAATTATATATTAAATGCTACTAAATAAGAATAAAATTGCCTAAGTAAGGAAAATTGTCTTAAAAAAAGATTTAAAATATTGATTTTTTTTTATAAAACGTCTATTAATTAAAATGCAATAGAAGTAATTTTTATTTCTGAACTTGTTATTAAAATTTATAAACAAACTGGAATAAGTGAGCTTCATTTGAATACATTAATGCAAGATTCTCTATTGACTTTTCTTTACCGTTTCCTTCAGTTATGAATTCAAATGAAGCTCCAAGATATAATAATTGTCTTTTTAAATTCAGCAATCTATAAAAGTAATAAAAAACGTTGATTTAAAAAAACAAAAATTAATAAAAACGTTTATATTTATAACAAGAAAAAAATACAACAGTTTAATTTGAAGTGAATGAGTGATTTTAATTTGATTTTATTATTTTTGAATGTAATGCAATATTTTAAAGTGAAGTGGTAGGTAGGTAGATTTCATAAATTATTTTTTTTAAAGTTTGTTAAAATGGTTTTTTATTTAACCTTACATCGAAAATTAATTCAGTTTCTATATCATATGTTATATTTGCAGCGAAAGTTTACTGATTTCTATATTACGTATTTTTTGTTTGTACTAGTCTTAGTTCACATTTTTTTCAATTACAAATAAATACAGAAATTAATTCAATACTTAGCTTTGTAAAACAGTTTTTGGATATATGTTTTTCTGTTTTGTTTTGGACATTTTAATTTTTTCCGATAAAAAAGCGTCTTACATGTTAATTTGGAGAATAAGATATAACAGCAAAATTTAGACGAAATGTTGAATCCAAAATGGCGGACTAGGCAGAAGAGGGGACTCTAGATAACTATTTTATAAGCAACTTTTTATAACAAAAGAAAAACAACTGTTTTTATGGCGTTGTTATTGATATTCTTGTTTGTTTAGTCAACTACTGGAATAACAACAGTTATTTTTATTCGATATTTATTATATCGATTCTATAAATTATTTTATCTTAAGAAATATGTAAAAGAAATAATTTGCAAACAGTCTGTCAAGTAATATATTTGAACGTATCAATCAATATCAAATGGACTTGACTTAAAGATTGGTATTATTTATAAAGAGGAAGATAAATTCTAAGGAAATAAATTTAATAAGCTTATTGCGTCAATAATTGATAAAAAATATATATAATAAACACAGTAAACTGTTGGTGAATAAAATGAAAAGATAAAAAAAATATATATTTCAGAAAATATCTTTATTACGCTTTACGGGTGGTTATAGTAGGAAATAATACGATATAATAACGAACTTTTAAGACGTCATTTAATGTTATTAAGAGGGAAAGCTTAACTGTAGAAAATGTATAATAAGTGTTTTATATATAACAAAATATATATATATATATATATATATATATATATATATATATATATATATATATATATATATCTTTTGATTAACGTTTTTGTTACAGTAAAAATTAACAATACAAATATATCTTGAGACATATTTATCAAAGGACATCTCCTTTCGTCAACAACTTCTTACTAAATTATACTAGCCTTGAACAATCTTCAGCTTTCTTTGACATACATAAATCAGTGGGTTGATGTTTCCGCTTTTGTCATAATCATAAGTTATATATTAAGTTATATTTAATGAATAATTTATTTTTATGTATAAAATTCTGCTTGAAGACTTTTAATCCGTCAGAAGCAATAAGTCAAAGTTATTTACATAAAAATCAATTGTTCATTATATATAACAAACAAAAAATATTATAGATTAAATAATTATTTGATGAAAAGTACATATATTTACTTATGTTTGTTGGAATAATAGCGGTTCCAGATTGGCGCCTTGAAGAAGCGAGATTAAGAATGTTTGAAGTGTCAAGTCTGTTCACAGGTGACAGCTTGTGGATACAAACTGATACCCTGTTTACGCCTTATTCTACAGTCCGAGCTAGTGGTATGTGACCGCATCAAAAGGTTGTAGGCCTCAAAATGTCAACGTTTTTCCATATTAGCAAATTTAATGTAAAATATCATCTATAAAGTTTTCTGTCGTTCACGAAACTACCAACTAATGTGTAGTATTGAATTTTTCATTGCTTACTAAATAATACAGTTTTTTTTTCATATCTACGCCGTGGTTTTCTACTTCCAGTTGGTACTATTATATAATGTTTGTGTTGGAAAAAAAATATAACCAATATGTATTAGGATGTAAGCAGATCCCCTGATGTTCTTTTATCTGGTAAATTCTTTACGATATAATAAAAAATCACCGCGCCGCAATTCTACGGGCTTCTAGGCTATAAATCTTAAGAAATATAAATTTATTACTAATATTCTTCGTAGTTATATTATCTTTATTATAAATATTGTACTATAAGCAATGCTAGTCTAGTAGTACTTTTTAATTTATAATAAAACCGGTCAAATGCGATTCGGACTCGCGCACGAAGGGTTCCGTACCATCATCTACAAAAGAAAATCACGTTTGTTGTATGCATGCTTACATTTTTATTTTTAAGTATATATTTGTTATTATAGCAACAAAAGAAATACATGATTTGTTAAAATTTCAGCTTTCTAACTATCACGGTTTAGAATATACAGCTGGTGACCGACAGACAGACGGATAAACAGACAGTGGAGGCTCAGTTATAGGGTCCCATTTTTACCTTTTAGGTACGGGACCCTAAACACCACAATAGCTTCAACCTGCAACTTGTTTTTGTTATAAACTGAAAATCTCTCAACAAAACAATATAATATTACATGTTCCAGAAATAGTGATAATTTTCATCACTCTGTGTTTCAAAATTAAAATCAAAATTACTTGCAATAACAATTTAAAGACTGTTTTTTTTGCTGTTTGCACATACTATGGCTTTTTTTCTCAAACGTAAATCATATTTACTTTAAAGGCTCTTTCTATTTTAATATGAATTTGTCACCCATAAGAGATAAAACATATATATTTCAATCATTTACATTTTATTTTTTGGAAAATACACTTGTGAAATAATTTCTAAAATGAAAACAAATTTTATAGAAACCCAAATTTTAGAAGCTTTATTTTAATTAATCTGTATTTGGGTAAAATAATTAACAAATAATTGAAATTAAGTGTTACTGGCTACAATGCATAATGAATTCATTAGATTGATCAACCCAAAACGTCGGACGTGACAGAAACGCTGTTTTTAGAAAACTATTTAAATAAAGAAAAAATAAAATTACTTTTTTTTTTAAATACTGGCATAACAAAACTAATTTTCTACAAAAAGATACAACCAAATATTTTAAATTAAGAATGATGCAAAGAAATGCGGTTAAGTTATGTTTAAAAGTTAAAATAATGTTGGTAAATAATATTATAATAGGAAAAACAAAATAAAGGAAATCTTTATTGGGTCAATATATCTATATATTAACCAAATGAGCAGTGAAGTGACGTCCCATAATGTTATTTCCTATAGCATTTGATGTGAGCTAATCAATAATTTGCAATAATCATAATTAATCAATAATTTGCAATAATTATAATTAATCAATAATTTGCAATAATCATAATTAATCAATCATTGGTATAAGATTAGGATTGTGGCGGGATACCCCACTAGTGGACGATTAAAACAATTATCACCTATATTAAAACATTTCAAATTAATTTTTGTTGACAGATTGTCACTTTAAAGAAGACAAGTTGCACGTCAGATATATTGTGATTTTTAAAAATTTATATGTACCACCAGTCTTAGATGACGTCAGAGTACAATAGTATTAATGATATATATATACGATGTATTTTATTAATCAATCAATGTTTCTTAAGACTATGATTTATAATCCAGAAATTCTGGTTGTCTCAGTTTCCTGTTTCCAGGCTGTATTTGAATTTCCGATCCATTCCCATCACCTACGAGATTTTATGTGTATATTTTTTTACTACACAAATATGAACAATTTTTTGTACTCCGAAAAAAGACAAGTGTGGCGTAGCTACCAGAAAAAGGAATTAATATTATGTGATATACAATTAAATCTATGGACAGTCGTCTCACATAATAGTCGTTAAATAATGCCAATACGTATTAGCTTAATAAAAAAATGGATATTTAATGGAACTAAGTCCAACCATAAATGACAAAAAAATTGCCTGGACTCAATCAATAATAAAGACAAAAATCTGTGGAAACGGAAGTCAAAATTAAAAAGTTTACAAAATTTAGGCTTTTAATTTTAAAAAGTTTAGCTAAGATTTCGTAAATCGTATATGATTATGTGTTAATAAATCACACCGAAAATAGAACAGAAATTATGTAATAAAATAACATTAGATGTACTGAAACTCTTCTACTACAGTGGAAGTTAAAAGAAATGTAATATAAGGATGTCTTGGGAAACACGTCTCGAATAACATCTCCTTTTCTCAACAACTTCTTACTAAATATGCTTAATATTTAATAAGAAGTTGTTGAACGATATTCTGCTTTCGATGACATAAATAATTCAGGTAGTTGATGTTACCTTCTTTGTCATATTCAATTCTGAAATGGGATAGAATTTTGAATTGGCACTATTAATTATATTATTACGTGAATAAAGCACGTTGAGTCCTCCATGCTTAGAGCTCATGCCATTTAATGAAAATAACATGTTTTAGGTTACTATTTTATTATAATTGCGATTTTAGATTCGCGCTTTTAAGAGGCGTGAACCTGACAGTGGAAAGTTCTCGTTTATTGTCACATCACACCTATTCACGCGTTGTGTTTAGGTTCGATTCATTTTTGACCGCATCAAACAAACCACAAATCGTGAACACTTTTCCACATTCATTCGAAGTTAAATGTCAAAATTCAATTTCGGAAAACATAAGCAAAAAAGTTCTTTGTCGTTCGCAAAACCAACGACTATCTACTGTGCATTAACATTGTATATTCTATTGTAAATTGTATTGGAATTGTTTTTTTTTTTTGGAGAGAACTAAGCTACGCTTGCCGTTTTTCGGAGCACAAAGAAATATGCTTTTTTGTTGTAAGAGAATATAAAGAAACCTACACTTTTATATGATAATATATCTAAGAGGGACCTCAGGGAATCCCCAGAGGTTCTTTGATCCGATAAAATATTTTCGATAAGCGGTGATATTATGAGGATTGCTCTTATTTAAAGATCAATATTGTAATTTTTTTTTTTACCTGGAACGGTTATTTAAAACACATTGGAATGCCTACTTTAGTTACATTTATATAAGAAGTAAGATCTGTGCTAGATGTGACCTAGATAGTCTGATTTAATCTTATTTTATACAAACTACAATAGCTCCGAGAAACTTAGTTTGTTATATAAACAGAATAATTAATTCGAAATGTTCAGTATTAGTGATATTGATTGTTCATCGCCCGCTGTTTTAAAAGTACTCAATCAGTGTTTTTCCTTTCGCTATTGCTTCTTTTCTAGTTCAGAAATCAAAGTTATTTAAAAAGCTACTTAATTTTTTAACCAAATTTTAGCACCATAAAGCATACACGGCATTATGGTCTTTGTAATTTCGAATCTTTTCTAGATATTTTTTTTTATATTTAACTTAAACTGTGACTGGATACGTCCTAGACACAAATTCATACCAGTGATTGGCATGCAGTTATACATTTAACAATGTGAAGGGGTCAATAAAAATATAATATCCAATGAATAATCCGACATATACAATACTATAACAATAGAATTGACTTTAATAAAAAACCCAAAATGGCGGACGTGACGGTCACTGATAAAACTATTTTATAACACAGAAAGAGATCTTTTTTGATGCTGATCTTTTTATTATTTTTGTTTATTTGATCCATTATTTTGCTAATCAAACATTACTGGTCAGGCTTAAATTATACATATCGTTCCAAAAATTATTTTATGTTTAGAAAAGTGCAAAAAAATTCTGTTAGCATATATGAATGTATCAATAAAATCAACTCCAAATAAAAACCACACATGAGGTTTATGAATATAATATTTTTAAAAACAAAGTTAAAATCACAGAGTTTTTAAATACAAAACGTAAAATATTTGTACAAAATGTTCAATCGGAATTATTTAAGCAGAAAATATAAAACAGTTGGTGAATGAAATGAAAAAATAGAAAACTTTACAGGAAATAAAAAATATATTTTAGGGAAAATCTCTACAAAGCTTTGTTGTTGTTCATATGTTCATAGCAGGATATATTAAATTATAACATATAACATATAAGATATATTTCAGCTATGAGGAGGGAAGGGCAGTTAATATGTTAACGGAAATAATAAATAAGTTAGCGGAAATATACTCGTAATACGTTTTTAGTGCGAACACATTAAAGGTAAGTTGCTAAGAAAGACATTACCTTAGACAATTGATTGGAATTAAGTGGAGCTTGAATTATAAACTAGTTAATACCGATGAGTCTGAAAATAATAGTCGCTAACTGGTGGTGGCTATTGCCGTATTATCTATTGAGAATTAGTATTAAAAGTTAAGAAGAAGATAAAGGATTATTATTATAAAGGATTTAGGGATAAGGATTGGGGATAAAAATGATCAAGATATTAAAGTAGGGATATGGATTAATTATAATTAGTAATCCTATTCCTAATGAAATTGAAAAGTTTAAGTCCAAAATAACTTTACATATTTCAATATTACCGCGTAGTCATTTATTTCTGACATATAACTTGTCTGTACACCTACACAAATATATATTTTAAATTATTGCATAGACATATTTATTAGGCAAAGATTACAGTAATGTTGTCATATAATTTAAGAGAATTGATAAATAATAAAACAAATTTAATCTATAACCAAGAACAATATAAAACAAAAAAAGTACTACCAAACTTATCGTAAAAAAATAAGAGATAAAAATCGACTAAAAAAAATATACAATAAAATTCACGCAACGAACTTTAGAAAGCTTTTGTAAAATTGTTTGCAGCAACTATTAATCATATTTAGTTCATAAGAATGTTTCTTGTAAATAAACATTTGTTATTCAATAGACTTAAACATTTGCTAACACAGAAAGGAAATAGAACAAAAATGTTGTTATATAACAATTGATGTTGTGTTATAGTGGACTAATGAAATAATATAAATATATTTCGGAAAATATGTTTCAAATAACACCTCCTTGCCTCAATAACTTCCACCGAGTAGCCTTAGCCAAGCGTGTTACATTGATGGATGTAACAAATTAAAAAAGCATAATAACACCTGAAATAGTTTTTTGTCTGTCGATCACAATACACTTTTATTTAAAAAAAAATGTTTGGATATAAAAACGCATATATTTAAAACGTCGGGTTTAAATTATTTTTTTTACTTTTTAGTTCTTTTTTTATTAACAAGAAATAAAAGCTTGTTTTTAAAAAGTGTTTTTTTTTCTTTCAATTTTTATTTTAATGATAATATTAGAAAAGTAACTTGTAGGAAAGTTACCTGAAGTTCTTTGATCCGACAAAACTTTTTGAACCTAAAGTCAATCTTTTTTTATTATTATTTATCGTCTGAAGATTGAGACTCAGCTCAAGTTAATTACGACATATAATTGCAAAATTAATAATTTTAATTGTCTTTTATTCAGGTTAAACTAAAAAACTATTAAATAGAAGCAACTTTAAAAACAAATGAATCAAAATAATGAAACTAGGCACAATCTAAAGACAGATAAGAGAAACGCCCAACAACAATGGTGGCTCCTCACACCCATCAGTCAGCTCCGAAGATCCATTTGTATGCGACAGTGGCACTACCGCGGACTATCGTAAACTTGTCCTTATTAACGGCCCAGGCATTTCCTATTATGCCACACCGACATATATATTAATATTGCATTGTTTTAAAGCTTTGTGTAATAATTATTAAAGACTATGAATCTACATTAGTTTACTGTCTTTGTACAAGTTTTCAATCTTTAATACTTTCTAGATAATTAAAGAGCCACTCGATCTTCCGAGATGCTTTTTATCTCATATTCTCTTGCAAGGTTAAAGGGCGGAATCTTTTTATTATATGTAAATGAGTCTTTTGCGTTGAAGTGATCGTTCACCACGTCTAAAACCCACTTAACCTTCAATCAGTTAATCTTTCACATATCTTATAAATAATATATGTACCTAAATAAATTTCTTGATTATTTTTTTTTGGAAAAATGGGGTTTGACCTTTTTATATTAAACCAAAAATTGACTAACTTTTTTTTTTGCCTACGTAACTTTAAATAATAAATTCAAATGAAGATAATGATTTACCTTCCGCGGTCAACAATCTACAAAATTATTAAGTACGATGATTTATATAAAATGAATAAAAACATTTTTAAGAAGAAAAACTACGATATTTGATTTAGAAGAGAATAAATTATTTAAAATCAATTTTATCATTTTTAAATTAATATATTTTTTTTATGTTAATGGAAAAACACAAACTATATGAAGCAGTTTCTATTAGACAATTAAATTAAACATTTAACATTATTCAATATATGTTTTTCCGTTTTGTCATAAAAATTTAATATTTTTTCACATAGAAAAGCATTTTACACGATTTGGTTAAAAGGCTGAATTAGCTTAAATTCATCGACACAATAAAGATATTAAAAATCACGAACTTCTATGACTGGTGTAATATTTACTTAATACGTAAGTACGTACGTAGATTACGTTTAAAAAAAAAACATAACTATAGGTTTTTTAAATATTTAAATATATATACAATTGTTCTATACATTATATTTAAAAGATTGTAAACAGTAATAGTCAAACTACAACAGTTAATATTGTAGAATGCTGTTATTTAAAATGGCGACAATGTCACCATTTCTCTTAGAACCATGACAAAAAGTTGATAGCTTAATAAAAAATAAATTATTATAGAAATCAAAGTTGCTAACATCTTTCTAATTTTACTTATATAAGAAAGTTAAGCTTTATTGTTTTATTTAACTTGACATTTGGTATTATTCTTCCAAAGATTACTTTTAGGCCAAGCGTAACGAATAACTAAAATATAAAGTCTTGTTGTAAGTAGAGTTTGATCCTCAATATTTTATTTTCATTGTAATCTTAAGTCCCCAGAAGTTCAATAAATTTTTCTTCCTTAAGTTAGTCTTCCAGTAGCTAGAGCGCAAAAGGGTATAACAACCACCAAAAGGTTCATAGAGTTCATTAAAGAAGGCTCGTCTAAAAAAACAAAACAAAAGCCTCACTCTATCTTAGAGGCGGCTCGCGATTGGACTATAATGATGGATACGTATGAGAGACAGTATAGAATTCCTGAGGATATTGTTGTCTCGTCATCCAGACCGGACATATTCCTGTACTCTAGACAGTTAAAGCGCGTGATACTTGTGGAGCTTACTGTTCCGTAGGAAACTAATATCCCCAAAGATCACACAATTAAAATAAACAAGTATTAGGTACGGACCAACGAACTGACCAGGAATAGGTATATAGTAAATTTGTACGCAGTAGAAGTGGGAGCGAGGGGTATAACAGCGAAATCTCTCTATAACCTACTTAAAGATCTTGGCCTCTCTAGAACTATCATCAGTACATTTCTAGAACGTACTTCAAAGGCGGCATTGGTAGGTTCATTCTAAATTTGGTTAGGTAGGGAGAGAGAGCAACCAGTTGAGGTGAGCGTGAATGCGCATTTTAAAGAGGCCCCTTAAACCAACACATGGGTCGCAAGTTCCAGGATCTGTTTGCACTCCTCTCCCTGCAACGCGATGGCCCCGGCACCGCATGGTGAATCCATGGAATGCTAAGAAGCTTCGTCTCTTATACCAGAACTGAAATTTGCGTTCCTCTCATAATTTTCTTATATTTCCGAAATTTTGTTTATATTGCCAAAATAAAAGCAATTACAAGACTATCGCTATTCATAAATGATTTTATTTTCTATCTGATCTGACCCTCTCATATTTACTCATTTACCAACAAATATATTGATATTATTAATTGTGTTCTTGTTATGTGTTTCCGGTTACCTATTTGTGTTCTTCTATTTATTTACTGAATTAGGTTAAGAGCTCACCCCCAACGCCGTAATTGTCTTGTTTGTCAAAATAAAGTATGGCGGGTTTTCCTTCAACCTTATTTGTGATAATATTTAGTAAAGAAATATTTGTCTTTGAATATAATGTTCGTATTATTATATATTATTGTTCTATTTATTGTTTTAGTTCCAGTTTTGGGTTACATAAAATTTGCATAATACTAGGATGTGGCATTGTCATACCCACCAGCTATTATAGGGTATAACATTATGGAACTTCACTTCCCTGATGAACTATTAAATGTACGTAAATTTCTTTGTATCGACTCTTGAATTAACTAGTCTTAAAATAAATTGAATAAATAAATACTTAATAGACATAATTGTCTCCCTTATTAAAAATGTAAAAGTATTAGAAATATTTATTGCTGAAACTGACAGATTCAAAGACTTCAAACGCAATTTTAAATAGAACATAGTAAGTTATACATTATATATAACTTACCTAAAATATTGTACAGTAATTAATTATTTATCAACTAATCCTTATAAGAAAAGTATATATGTTTAAAACCATTATATTATATTTTTGATTTCTAATTAGCACCTTGGACACGTGAATGTGGCAGGTTTTCACATCTTTTCACACGCTTCACACCTGTTTACGTCTTGTTTTTAGTTCCGAGTCAGTTTTACATGACCGAGTCAAAAACATCACAAAACGTAAACGCTTTTCCACATTCGCAAATTGGATATTATTTTTTTTTATGTTCGGAATACTTCCCTATAGTATCTACTATGTATTAATATACGTTTTATTTTAAACTACATAATACTATTTTTTTTTAAATAGCTACGCTTGTCTTTTTCAGAGTTTCAAAAATTGTGCTTAGTTATGTTGTAAAAAAAAATTAAGCAAACGTTCACAGTAATATAAGATCCCTTGAGGTTCTTAAACTTAACTCTTTTAAAGCAAGTTTATTTCTGATATAAATTCCATTGCTCTGATTTAAGGATTCATATTTTATTATGATAGCCTGGCGAACTTCCATTTTTCTCTTTTTTAGAAGTTTTTTTCTATTTCAGATATTTTCTAGAAATATTAAAAGCCCCTCGAGGCCAAGATGCTTTTTATTTCATATTCCTTTATGACCTAAATGATGTGCGATTTTTTTTACATGTAAATGAGTCTTTTATTTGTAAGTGATTATTTGCCACGTCACAAACCTATTTAATCTTAATCCGTTCAATGTTGAGTAGATTTTCCAATAATATTCCTTATTTGGATAATAGTATACCCACATAAAGATAATTGTATAAACAATCTTTTTTAAGGTGAACCAAATTACAATACTTGATTTACAAGTTATAAACTTGTTAATCAAGTGTAAATGTATTGATTATTTTAAGAAGTTATAACAGAAAATTCAGACAAAATAATTAAAATCCACCCAGCACTTTTGCATCATGTGAAAATTAAGAAAAAGATAAACAGACAAGAATTTGTAAAACTATTGTATCATGTACTTAATACATAGTAAACGCAATAAGAAATAATTTTGATAAATATATAATAAAAATTGTAAGATATCTTGGTCCTAAATCAATATTATTTAAGATGGCTTTAATGGCACCATGGAACTTGGAACAATGCCGAAAACTGAACAAAACAATAAAAACAACATAATTTTATAAATTAAATTTTCTGTAACATCTTCATAATGACGCGTCTATGAAAAATGAATGTTAAACTTTATTTATTTATTTAACTGTATATTTGGGATAGTTTCATTCAACTTTACGTTCAAGCATAGTTCGTGTTTCAAAATAAAACAACTTATCGTAAGAAGACATTAAATTTGACTAACGATATATTTTTTAAATCTAAGTTTCCAGAAGCTCTGTAAATTTTACTTCCTCAATATTATAGCACACCTGAAAATATCATATAACTAACTATATTTTTTATACGTATATGTTTTACAATAAATTTAGGTTTATAATTATCGATATTACTACATTACAGGAAATTTGTAAGACTATCGCATTCACATGTAAGTCAATGAAAAAATTATATACATATATTTTTAAATTCATTTCATCAATTAAAATAATTACAAGTAAACTGTCTACTATTTATAACCGAATTTGGTAAATGGCATCTTTCATAAAGCCGTAATTGTCTAGTATATCTCAAAGAACAGAGATCGAACGTCTTTGTCGTATTACAAAAAATGGTTTTCCCTTTATACTTATTTGCAAAAATATTGTGAAAAAAAATATAAATGTCATTAAATAAAATTTGTCCGTTAATATTAATTTATATCATTGTTCTTATTTTTGGGTTACAAAAATATTTGCATAGGATTAAGATTGTGGCATGTTCACACCAGATGGTAAATAACGTTATGGGGCATCATTTCACTGACCAACTGTTACTCGTAAATTTATGTACATATATTACATGTCATGTGAAAACTGATTTCAATTATCTGTACTACCCTTTTCCGATGCTGAAATAGTTGTCGCGAGTCTTTTTTAATGTCATATTATACTATGAATATAATATCAAGATGCCGTGGACATAGATTAATGAGTGTTTATAATATGGCTTTTAAAGTAAACCTCCACATCAATATGGAGTTTTTTGTTTTTTTTTTTTTATTTTTTTCAATCGAAAACCGAATTTTATAATGTACATACACTTGGGTTGCTGGTTAGTTCGAAAAACATTTTACAAACCGAAATCAGAACCAATAATAGCGCTGAAGTATTGAACGCAACAATGCATTGTGGACTTCATTAAAAATCCAATATCACACGAAGGGATTCGACATTCAAGTACTGTAAGCGAAATTGTATTTTTTTTTTCGCTGACATGACGCGCACATGGAGTTAAACAAGCTTTAATAAAACAGAGAGAAAACTTTTTAATTGGTGTTGGTTTTTTATATTCTTGCTAGATTTTTTTTTAAACGATTAATGGCATAACAAAACTTATTTCGTACAAGTTGATAAATCAAATATTTTTTATAATAACTTGTGTAAAAAAATATGTGGAAGCGAATTCTTTTAAGTAATAATAATGTTTGTTTGAATGTATCAATCAAAATCAACTCGACTTGACTAATATATATCGTATTTAGTACTTATAAAAACAAAATTAAACTCTGAATTGAATATTTTCAATATAATTCGTACACTTACTGTCATAATCATTCGAAATGAAAATATAATGAACATAGAAAAACGTGAATGGAGAATAAAAATATAAAAAACGGGTAATAAATACAAAGTTCAATGGAAATCTTAAATTTTTGGCTTTATTATATTTTTTTGAACAGGATATATAACAATATAATACAATCTTTTCAAACTTTATTAAATGTTATAAAGAATATAAATGTTATGAACATTTACATGACGTGAATATTCTGAAACATGACTCTTCTATACATTCACATATATAATTATTCTGAAAGAAATATTTTGAAGTATGTTATATATTATATGTATTTATAATCAAAAGGTTAAATTAATAATGTCATTCAATTGAAGCAAATGGATATTGAAAAAAAAAAAGAAATTTAAATTCTGACCAACAATAATATTTCGTACAGACAGTGTATAAACACAAAATCTAATTATTCTACGGTATAAAGCAAAGATATTACAAAATTTACGTGTTCGGTTTGAAAAAGGTTTTAAAAAATGGTATTTAGTAAATATTAATCAATTTTAGCTTTCAGGAATGTTTCACATAAATAAACATTAGTTAATAGACTTACACATTTATAAACAAACAGCGGAAATAGAACAAAAATTTGTTAAATAACATTTCATGTACTCAATATTACAGTGAAATTCAAAAGAAATTTATCTTGAGGAATACCTTTCAAGGCACATTTCCTTTGGGCAACAACTTCCCAAATTACACCGACTAGCGAACCATCTTTAGTTACCATTTACATGCATAATTCAGTTACTTTATGTATTCTCCTTCGTCATACTCACTTTTTAAAAAAGACATCTGTATGAATTTGTACATTTTGGACATATAAATAATTAATTCATTTGATAATTTAAATTCAAACAATATTAATTATTCAAGGTAAGTCGAAAACGAATCGAATTCTCGAGTCTCAAGGACGTTTCTGCACGTGCAAAATGATCTGTCTCGTCCTTATTAATTTAAATTTAAATTTATCGTCATACAGCCATTTTATGACTAACTTGGAAATTTTAGATTTTATGACTAACTTGGAATTATTTATTTTAGTTTCTTAATTTTCGTCGCATCTTTACAAGTATTATAAAAAAGAAGAAATGTTATGAGAAATATTAAACAGATTTTGTCTATATTTTCTTTGATAATAAAGACTTATAATATATATTTTTTTATTAATTTTAATGTTATATTGAAAGCAAATTTAGTCTACCACAACAGAAAATATTTTCTATTTATGTTTTAATAATGTTTAGCATTTTTAGAACGGTTTTTCAGGATTATCTCTATTGTGTTCAAAGAACATTGAATATTAGCCTTTTTGAAAAGTATAAATTTTATATTATGATTATATTATTGTTATATTAGCGGTTCCAGATTCACGCCTTGAAGAACCGTGAACGAGAACGTGAGAAGTTTTTATAGATCTGAGTCAGTTGTATGTGAAACTACTCCACGTTCGAAAATTAAATGTCAAAGTTCAATTTCGAGATAACATCTGTTCAAAAGGAGATTATGTCTAATATAATAAGAGTTGCTCTGATTTAAAGATTCGTGTTTTATTATGATAGACTAACGAACTGCTCTCACCTTGCCCTTTTCGTAGAAGGTTTTATTCTATTTGTGAAATTTTGGGAAGCTTAAAAACCTCTCGAAGCTGATACGCTTTTTTTTCGTATTCGTCTATGAGGTGTTTTGACGATATTTTTACATGTAATTGCGGCTTTTGGGTGAAAACCACATTCACGATAAATCGGTTAATATTTCATAGATTTTACAATAATTTACCTTATATGGATAAGTATCAAATGTTATTTATCTAAAATAAATTATCTATATGATTCTATAATTTAGTAAACATTTTTTCTAAAAAGGCCATCTTAAAAAAAATATAAACGGAATAAATTAATTTACGATCTTTTATTGACCTTATTTTCTTCGCCGTTCCATTCAGTTATTAATTTAAATGAAGCTCAAATGTAGAACGATTGACCTTTTACGGTCAATAATCTATGAAATTATTAATAGCGACGATTTACATCAAATTAAAATAGGAGCTTTTTAAGTAGATTAAATTACAATACTTGATTTAAAATATTAAAAATGATCTATATATTACTTTTTGAAGAATAAGCTAACAGGAGATTAAGACAAAAGTAACAAAATTTATCTAGCGCTTTTTGCGTCATTTGTGAAATAACAATCAGATAAGAATTTTTAAAACTATAGCATTATGTAATTAACACGTACTAACTGCAATAAGTAGTAGTTTCTTTAAATATTTATTAACATTCAAGCAAACCGACATGGTAAATCTACACCAATTATTGTTTTTTCAAATGGTTTCGAGACAAGGGTCGAATGGAATAATCAAAATCGAAAAATAATCTCCAACACCATTGTCTAGCGCTTGCACTTACAGCAGACTTACAATACGTCCGGCAAGGTGACATAACTATTCAAACTGTCCGGCTACTAAGATTATATTATTTAATAGTTTGGAGAACTTGACGTAACATATACATATAAAATTCAGCTTTTATACTATGACGAAAGTATACATATTTTTTTTAATTTAGTGGTGACCGGCATGCGGTGGAACTGGTCTTGATATCCAGCAATGGGTGATATGATTTATTATATTATTGCGAAGAAAATATGGAAAATCTGAGCATAATACTTTAACGAATTTGAGTTCATATTTGAGACTGCTTTGCTACCTGTTATCTTCTCAAGTAACCACGATCCAAACTTCGAAGCCACTGCCTGTGTTGGTGACATGCGTCTATAAACTTTCTGCTAATAAATAACGAATGCATGGTGGTCACGGGCTCTTGTTCTAATTGGAACAATGCCTAAAAGTCCAAACAAAAACAAAATCTTTTTAAAAAAACTCAGTTGCCGCAATTTCTTCCTAATAACACATTAATGGGAAGAGAAGGTTAATCTTCTTTATTTAATTAACTTTACATTTGGGATAGCAAGTATCCTAAAATATAATGACTTATCGTTCGTAAAGCTTAGATTTGACTCTCAATATAATTTATTTTCATTCTTAGGCTCCAGAATTTCAATATTTACATTAAATTCCCTAAGATGTAATAATTATTGTTTTGAAATTATTTGAAAAAATAGCAATTTTTTTATTTAAAAAATGTGTAGGTATATTGTAAAACAATTTTGTTGTTTAAAAAAAATCTATATACATATATATCTCTTGCCGTATAATATTTTTTCCATAATAGTTGTGTTAAAATTATCCTATCGTAACAAAAAATAAATCTACGTTAATTTTATTTCATAAATATTATACATGATATTAAAAAGTCCTTTTATCCAACCCTTTATTTTTTTTATACACTAGCAATTTTTATATTTAATTCCTGTTTATAAATTATGAATTGTACTAAAACAAATAACATTATCGTATTCACAATTAATTCAATAACATTTAATGCATTTGCTAATTGAATCAAATAAATATATTTATAGGCCCATAAATCACATTATGAGTTCTGTTACCTGTTTGTGTTCTATTATTTATTTACCAAATTAGGTTAAGAGCATCACGAATCATAATGTAACTATCTAGTTTATCTAAGTAAATAGATTTCGAACGTCTTCGTCGAATCACAGAATAGGGCGGATTTTACTTTTTCCTTGTTTGTAATAAAATTGTATTAAGCATTATAAATGTCTTTCAATAAATTGTAACCGAAAATATTACTATATTTCATTGTTAGAACAATTTTGTCATTTGTACAATCCTTCATACATCGGATTTGACAAATACATTTGCTAAGGACAAGAATTGATTGAATTGACAGAATATGGTGATAAAAGTATTGAAGTGACGTACGAACGTACACTTACAATACTTTTATCATATGGGTGAACGTTTTGAATAAAATGAAAACAAAGAAAAGCATCCGCAAAAATATATTTATCACTGTTTATGAAAATGGTTTTATTAGGAAATAATACTATATAACAACGAACATTTAAGGCGTGATTTAATGCTATGAAGAGGGAAAGCTTAATTATAGAAAATGTATAATATAAACATTTTTATGTATAAAAATATATAATGGTCGCTAACTGGTGGCTAATGCATTACTGTCTGTAGAGAAATGTTTTGATACGAACGCTTTGTTCTCAGATAAAGCAACACACATGGCGATCTATGACGTATGTGGATGAAATGTGATTAATTGATACTATGACTTTAATTCAGATTAGTAATAAAGATTAGGATTCTTATAAGGAATACTCAATCCTTATAATGATCCTAATAAATCCTATCTTATCCTATTCAATCATCTATTTCTAATCCTAATATTATTCTTTATCTCTAGCACCAATCCAAAACTTTATTCTGCAAACCTTTGATACTAATCTGCATTAGAGTTTCTAATTAAAAAAGTAAACAAAGGTAACTTTTCATATTTTAAAAATACATCCTATTCATTTATTACTAGATATGTTGTTTCTATACATCCGAACAACTGAGGACTGGAACAGCTTGCCTACCCCGGTATTTCCGTCCGAGTACAATGTGGGTGTCTTCCAGCGTAGAGTGAATAGGCTACTACTAGGTTGATGCGTCTAACCACCTAAGACTACATCTCCACTTACCATGGTTCTTGATGGAATGTAGTCAAGCGTCAACTTAGTTACTATGTAAAAAAATACATTCACACAGATAGTTATTCTAAAAGGAATATTTTAAAATATTTTGTAGACCTATTTACAATCGAAATGTTGAATTACTATTGTCATTCAATTGAATAAAATGGATATTTAATAGATTTTTTTTAAATTGATGACCAACAATTTTATTTCATAGTTCAAGTTTGATTCAATATAAATACAAAAATATTATGATAGTTCAGTGAAACGTAAAAGTATTACAATATTTAGGTATTCAGTTGGAAAAATTCTTGTGAAATGGTATTTAACGAATATTGATTAATTTTAGCTTTTAAGAATGTTTCTCGTATATAAATATTTGCTAGTTAATAGACTTACACATTTATAAACACTGGGCGTAAATAGAACCATTAACATTTGATGTGGTATAACTTTTGTATAACTGTTTTAGTCAAAAGAATTAATATAAAGATTTCTTGGAAAATATGTTTCCATGAATATCTATCCTACACTTCTTACGGTGTTCAGACGTCATTTACATAAATAAAGCAACGAGTAAACGTTTCCTCATCATAATTAGTGTTTAAATGAAACAATTTTAAGGTTAAACAATAGGACAAATATTATTGACATATAAATAATTTATTCATTTGATAATTAAACTTCAAACAATATTAATTATTCAAAGTTAGTAAATCATTTGAATTCTCGAATCTCAAGGACGTCTTTGCACGTGCAAATATTTTTTTATTCCGATAAAGGAATTTTATGACTAACATGAAATATCATTTACATTCTTCATTTTTGTCGCATCTTAACAATCTTTACAATTTTTCAAGTACTTTAAAAAATGAATTTTCATTTCTTATTGGAAATTTAAATAAAAAGTGATTATGAATTCCTTGATTTGTATTCCTGAGTATTTTTTTTTTTTTGAGAAATTTCCATCTATTAAAAAAAAATTCCTCCATTCCTCCTCAACGGAAAATGTTTTCAACAGATGACCTATTGCGATCAACAATCTACAAATATATTAATAACGAAGATTTATAAACACAGAACGAATAAAAGTATTGTAATCAAGTATTGAAAAATAATTTTGAATACTTGATTTCGATGAGAATGAATGACTTTATATAAATTTTATGCTTTTTATTATATTTAAATCACACAAATATTTTCTACATGAAGTAGATTTTATAATTATAAAATTAAAAACTTACTTTTGTTCAGTTGTATGTTTCAAATATGATTTTCTGTTTTTTCTTGAAAATGAGTAAAAATTTCGCATTTTGAGAATAAGCTTTAACAGCAAATTCAGACAAAATAATCCGAAGTCATTTATTATTGAGCGTCATGCGCTGAATAATAAATGGGCAATAACGAGAATTTCTAAAACTATTGTATTATGTTATTACTAAGCAGTTATGGCTAATATTATATTATTTATGAATATTCTTACATATACAGACTATTGTTCTATTTTCATCTTCCTAATGATTTTCGAAGGAGAAGGGAATTTAATTTAATTTTCCACGGTTTTCGTCGGTTTGTCACAATAATAGCGGTTCCAGATTCACGCCTTGAATAGCCATCAACGAGAATATAGAAAATTCTCACGTCATCTATTTCTGAGTTCTTTGATCTAACTCAGTTTTATGTGATTGCATCAAAAGGTTCCAGGCTACAAAACGTAACCATTTTTCCACTTTCTCAAATTGAATGTCAAAGTCAAATATCAATACTGTTGTAAAAATAATATAACTTACAAATACAAACATTACTTAGTTCCTATAAAATATTTTCGACATGAAGATTATTTCTGAAATAAATATTATTGCTCTGATTTAAAGATTCATGTTTTATGATAAACTCACTCACTGTCTTCCCTTTCATCTTTTTGTAGATGTAATTTTCTATTTGTCATATTTTCTAGAAAATTTAAAAGCCTCTCAAGGCTAAGACCCTTTTTATCTTATATCCGCTTATGAGTTTTACATGAGTGGAATCTTGTTACATGCTAATGCCTCTTTTGCATTGAAACAACTATTTACCACGTTTAAAATCTATTTAGCCTTAAGGCTTAAATCAGTTAATCTTTACCTTAATTTATTAAAATTCTTATACAATCTAGAAAAAGAGAGCTTGAACTTAATACGTTCATTTAAAATACTTTATTGACTAACTTTTCCTTGCCGTTTTCTCCAGTTATGAATTCAAATAAAGCTCCAAGACATAACGAATGACCTCTTGCGGTCAACAATTTATAAAAGTAAGAAAAACACTGATTTATATAAAACGAATGTAAATAAAAAAGCTAAGAAGAAACATTTACAATACTGGGTTTAGAAGGGAACAAGTAACTTCAGTTTGAATTTATTTTATTTATTTTGAGACATTTTAAGGAGTACAACACACACAAACTACGAAGTAAATAGAATTAAATCATAGAATTCAACACTTAGCCTTATAAAACACATGCTATATATATTATATAGCATGTATTTTAAAAAACTAAGTGTTGAATTTTATATATGTTTTATATATGTATGTTTTTCTTCTTTTTCTATGAAAATATGAGGATGATTCGTTAATAGGTTCGATAATAGAAAGGCATCCTGGTCATTAATTTAGGATAGGATGTAATATCAAATTCAGATAAAATTTTCTAAAACCTTAACCGTCAAATAAGCGTGAATTAAAAATAAACAGACAATAATTTCTAAATCTTTTGTATTGTGTTGTCTAATATATTGTATACTTAATACGTAGTTATATTTTTTTTTTACTGTTATATCTTATTAGTCGTACATAGACATTGTATTTTCATCTTCCTAATGGAGTTTTTATGAAAAGTAAAGGTTAAACTTTATTTATTTAATTAATTTTTACTTTTATTTCAAGTATAATGATTATCACAAAATATAACATCTTTTGAAATGTAGAGTTTCTATTTGGTTCTCTATATTTTTTCTATGATCTCATATAAATAAATTCATACATCACATTTATAGTAAAGTACGTACATTTAATAGTAAAGAGTTTTTTATTATTTTATTAAATATATATTTTAGTTTACTTAATAATTTAGTAAATTATTATAACAATATTAGTTATAAGACCTGTTTTGTTGTGTTTCGGTTACTTGTTTGTGTTCTATTAGTTATTTACCGAATTAGGGTAAGATCATCACGTTTAATGACGTAATTGTCTAGTTTATTACCAAAAATAGATCAAATATATCAATCATATCACAAAACATTCCATATTATATAATAAAATTGTATAAAGTTATATACATTCCTTTGAATTAATTATGTTTTTTTTTATATTACTATATATATTTGTTTTATGTTTACAGAATGACTTGCATAGGATAAAATTTTTCAGATGATAAAATTTGCCCACAACAGATGCTTTAGGGGATATAGTTTTGGATAAATATTTTAACTATTACAACAGGAGACAAACAACACTTTTGTTTGCAGTTTTTCGGACTGTATTTTTTTCTATTGCTTAAAAGAATCTTAATATAATTATATATATATAATATTCTATTTTTTATATATATTTATATTTATACGTATCGGTTCACTTATATCATTAACACACTTGATTTTTAACTCTATGAATGCTCCACACTCATTCTAATAGTTTAAATAACATGTGTTTAATTTTCTAAAAAAAAAAATTATCTCGTTTAAATTTTATATCGTAATTTTGTCAAATGCTGGATTTTTGTCTGCCACTACCAATCTTATTTCTATTTAATTCAGTATTTTTGAAGTAACTAAAAGAGTCTTGCCTTTTATTTCCCCCGTCACATTTCAACAGGCGAACCCTTCCAAATTACTTCTAACGTCGTGCCCGATCCAATAATACAAAATCTTTTTATTTATCTTTCCTTTTTAGTTTTTTTTTGTATATTTGTGCCCCAATAAAGAAAGAATATTTTAAGAACAGTTTATGATTTATTTTTCAATTCATACTATGCTTGCATTTTTGAATATTGCTATTTGAATAGAAAATTTCGTTAAGATCGTTAAAAAATCGAAAACAGCGCGCGCTTCAAGGTCTAATAATATCAATAATTATAATGGCTTGGTAACAGTTTTTTATTTTCATACAAAAGATATTCTTTATAGAAGATATTATAAAAACGATAAGACAGAAGGGTTGAGGAACAGGAGGTTGAGGTTAGGAATATATAAGGAGATACTACAAAATATATTACCTAGCAGTAGTGCTCTTTGTTGCCTGAGTCTGAACAGGACAGACGAAACACTTAGAGCTGATATTAAAAATGCGCTCTGAATGCCCGTCTAAAGTCTACATAGACCTTGGAAACCGCAAATATTAAACAAAAACAAAAAACTTTTAATGCAAAATATTATTCTTAATTCAAATCTAAATATTTATCTTTTCACGAAAAAACATGAAAAGGATAAGAAAATGAATATCAACAATTAATGGAATCTTTAGAATTAAATTTCTATACTGATTCAGGAAATGTTTAACAAAGGGATGAAAGGAATAACAAAGTTAAAGATTAATGTATTTTAAATTGAATTACTAAATATACAAATAAAGTGGCTTTTAATTCTAAATAAATAGAGTAAAAAAAATTAAGTGTACATTAATATTAATTTAGAAATTACATTTTCTATTGCCGGATTGCTTTGCACAGGTATCTTTAAATATGGGTGCAGAGCTTAACCCACAAAGCTCACCCACTGCTGGTGTTACATAATATATTTTTTTCTAACAAACACAAGTTTCCTTTGGTGGTTTTCGTTACCGGTCAGACCCGGACCATTATAAAATGAGACGGCCGGAGATAAGCCTGGGAAACGTCAATTCAAAAGCAAGCATTAAAGATACAAAACTGGTCCGTACTAATTGCATTTTTTTTTATAATTGTTATCAAATTGTATATTGAAAATTGTATGACAATTGTATATTACAGATTAAATATGCAAAATATTGCGGAACCCTATTTTTAAATATCAATAAAAAAAGAAATTATATGATGCTGAATTGGTAAATATTCAACAACTGTTTAAATATTTACTTAGCTTGCCAAAGGCTTTTATGACTGTATACCTGCACAAACTAGTGTTGTAACCCCAAAAAAACGATACTCACGTCCGTATCGAGGTTGAGCTTTAATATAATAATAATATATTTCTGTCAATTTGTCAAACATCGTCCTTTCGTAAGTAAGTATTCTAACCACATTCGTAGAACCTAACATCTTTACGTGAACATATAAATAAATATTTATAAAATGTCTTTTTTTGATTTGGTTTTATATTATAATTAATCAGATAGATGAAAATATTGCTTGTCTATTCCGTATTGTCCGTTAAAGAATACTTATATAAACCCCGTAAAATATTTTTACATAAATACATTTTTATTTATATTTGGTACATTAATCAATAATGCTTATAATTTATATATTTATAGGTAAGTTTAAATAACTGGTGCTCGTAGTAAAACTTAGCAGATTATAATTTTAACTGCAAAAAAAAATTAATAAAAAATAAAAATAAATTTCTACACCGCCGCTGTCTGGGCACAGTTTCAAAATGTCTCTTTTTTAACCTGAACTATCTTAAATTTTTATTGGTTATTTTAGCTTCAATTATGATAACCGTAAATTTTAAACTGTCGTTAATCCATAAAATCAAAAACCTTTCTTTTATTATAAATATATATAAGTTTCTAGACCAGCCATTATGTCTGTGTACCTGTCATTAAAACATGTAATGTCATGTAATACGTAGTATAGATTTGAAAAGTAGATTAGGCTTAGATCTATTAAATTTCGATTCAAATGTTGTTTTTGTCATGTTTTAAATTTTAGAGTAGTATAATAAAAAAAAGGTTTTTAATTCTCTTAAGGCTATTTAAAATCTTTAATTAATATATTTACAATATAAAATACACAGCACTGTTTGCTATAAATTATTACTCATTTTTACTTTTAAGAGTCTTTTCTAAAGAGGTTTCAAACAAGGATTTAAGGATTTATTCTAGACCCTTCTTAACCTAGATATCTCGTTTGTTAGAAACATACTTAGTGTTCCAGTAAGGCGATTATTTATATTACAATAACTATATAAATTTTCTTAAACATATAAAAAAAAATGGCTGACTTTTATACACAGTAAAATGCCAAGTCTATAAATGTTAAATCTTTAACAAAAAGACATTTATAAATCGTTCAGCAGTGACAACGGATTTTCGGATCGTCTAAAGCCTTTTAGATACATTTATATTTCGAATTTTCTGTTTTTGGTCGACACTTTGGTATACATTTATATAACAAGCGAACCCTGGCTTTAGCACAGGTATAAATTTAGGTAATAAACACCATTAATTTAAATATTTTGATATGGTTACATGTCAACACAAACTGTTAAATTGAGCGTCACATTTCTTAAATTAAGATTTTATAATGCTAAGTCCGGTTTTCCCGGTGACATTACAAAAAAAATAACTGTCAAACTTAACTGACAATTAAATTTTTCAGCCATTCTTAAGTTATTTTTTTATATATTAAAAACCTATTGCAGTTTTTATATTTATAAGACAAAAATATACTAGTTTTTTTCTTCATTAACCTTTGTAACGTTTAAGGATAACAAAATATATACATATATAATAATAAATAGTTTACCGCAAAACAATTATCATTCACTCATTCATTCAAATCAAAAAGATTTAAAACATCATTCATTCAATACTTTTTAAGTCAAACGTTTCCAAACTTGTAGTATCTTATGTATTATGATATAAAATTTATATAAATATTCTTACTATTACTGATTATTACGTAACTGATTTGCTTTTATTTTTTCTTTGAATGTCAGTGGAATTCTTTTATTTCATCCTGGCTGAAACTAATAATGCCTACTAATTTGAATTCTATCCGAGATATTTAATTTGACAACTCATTTACAATTACCATACAAGTATGGGATAAAATCATTTTAACATACTTTGTTCATAATTTCTATCATTTCATTTAAGAGCTTTCGATAAGCTTTTAAAATAAAAGGGCTTTTAAAGAGTAATTAATATATTTTTTAAATATCTATAGAGTCTTAGGATTGTAATATATTAGTTACACTGTAGACTGGTACTTGGATATGCATTGAATATTTTTAATAGTTTTGTATAATTTTATATTTATAAAAGAAATTCTAAGCTTTTATATTTGTATTATTAATTAAATTCCAAGCATTCATGCCTTGGGCAAAAATAAATTTATGAATAAGTAAGTTTCGTTTCATATTTACATTTTCTTTATCTGTCAGATACAATCATAGATTTATTAAATTTCTTTACAGTATATAATATAAACATATTCTATAATCAAAATATCATTAATA
Source organism: Dircenna loreta (assembly GCA_963555665.1). NCBI lineage: Eukaryota > Metazoa > Arthropoda > Insecta > Lepidoptera > Nymphalidae > Dircenna > Dircenna loreta. The sequence goes on along the minus strand of OY743097.1, from coordinate 12,962,743 downwards.
TTTTATTATATCCAATGTATGTATTATATTTGTAAGGACGTCTCTATTTAATACACTACATGGAAGTCTATTAAAATTAGTTCAATTAAAAAAAAACTTTTCTTCTGTCATTTCAAAAATGATATTTTCCAATGCTAACTTTTATCACCTATTTTATTCTCTTCAAGCCTTATTTACAAGAATTCAAAGAAATCACAAAAAGGAAAAAAACAAGCCTATATCCACGTACATACGCTCATGCTCTGTCCCTGTGTAAAAATTTATCATAATTACCTAGTGGTTTGGACGTGACGGGAAAAACAAATTGAAAGGAATATATAGAAAATCTCTACAATAAAACCGCAATCTCTTAGAAATAACCACTTCTTTTCATTTAAGTATTATTTAGAATGAATGAATAAAAGAAAGATAGAATGGGTACTTTGAAAGGTTGATGAACGAAGAAAATGAATGAAAACGTTGGAAAAAAATATATATATATATATATATATATATAAGCAAAATGGATATGGTGAGAATAAAATATATGAATGATTAATTTATGAAAAATGGGAAAGCAGTTAAGCCAGATGGTATAATAATAGAAGTAAGGCAAATAAAGAAATATATTTTTTTGTTATTGTGTTTACTTTAATTTATTAATAATATCCTTTAACGAGATACAGTAAGCGAGTTCGTCTCTTTCTCGTTTCATCGCATCATTTTCCAATGCTGACCAGAATCGGAAAAATATGAAAACATAAGCCTGTGATGGAACCGCCAGTTTAAAAAAAATGGAACACCGATGTTGCTTTTCCAGATAGTCGTTATTTGCGACAAAAAAGACCCATACAATACTTTAAAAGCATTGAAAAAAAACTCAAAATGTCAGTTCTTTTCCTACAAACTATAATGAGTTTATTCTTATTAACTCATATAATTTAGAGACTTCAGTGGAAGTCACGGAGATTTTAATAAATTTTCTAAAACTGGTGTTTGTGTGAGGTCATCTTACGACGATAATATATTTTTTAACGTCTCATAGTTTTACTTTGATAACATTTTTATTGTACTCACTGTACTTTGTTGTTAAAAATAGAAATAGAAATAATTAAATAAAAGTGAATTTGTTGTTAAAAATAGAAAAAGAAAAAATATTTTACCTTTGACTTATCTTGAATCTTTTATAAACATAAGTAACACTATGGGCACTTTTTGTAAATGCTTCTTTTCAGTTTTTGTGGAGAAAAGTAAGGTGTGAAATTCCTTTCAGGATTTTGGTATAAATGTGTGTTCGAATAAAAATATTATTCGAATCAATAACCATCGTGAGCAGCTGTTAGTGTTATAAGTCCATTTTAGATTGAAATATTTAAAAAGATTTACGAATTGCATTTTTATTTCATCGCTAACATCTCTAAGTCTTACATACAAATGTATGTTCAACGTGTGCTTCAACAGTTATGTAATATTTTCGTTAAAAGCATTATAAATGAAACTCTTCATGTAAAAACGCTATTATTCAACTTCCACACCAAAGTTGAACGAAGTAAAAGTGTTTTTATTTCAAATAAGTATACTTTGCGCTTATGGAACGTCAAAATCTAGTTGTACGGTTCCAACGGGTATCTATGGTGAACCAGCAAGTCACTCCATTTTTTTAACGTTGTTTTTTCTGTAAAAAAGTTTACATAATTTACAAATATCTCTTAATCTGCACATAATCCACTATAGAATCTACGGGCATATTGTATAAGCACGATATGAAAATATATCGTCACCTTTACACCTTTGTCTGTGTGTGTGTCACTCACAATCACTAGTGGAATATGCGAATATGCATGGAGATAAAGTTTCAAAACATGTTTTCGTCTGTGTTGGAAATTATCTCCCAAGTGCGGTGCTGATGTGAACGGTTTCTAATTACTGTAGCTCAAGCAACCAAAGCAGTTAGAAAACTATCATTTCTTTATAAAGTAAAAGCTTTTAGAAAAATGGTGGAACATTTTTTTGTAAAAAGAAATTTCAATCTTCACAGCGTAACTAGTTTTACGGACACTTCAAGCTGATTAATAAATAGAAAAACCACTGACATCATATATGTTATAAAGATAAGATAGAAAATTACAATAAATTGACTATTGATTAAAAAGTGACACTTGTATGTGATAACAGAGAATTTATTCAAAACTACATTCTCTTCGGAGAATCACTTAAAAATCTGATTGTATGATAAGAGTGGAGTTTAATTGGACGGATAATATATATATATATATATATATATATATATCATTTCTGTAAAAAATGTACGTAAAACATTATAAACTGAAAAGTGTTTTGATATATGCAAAATATGAAATAGAAAGTATGAATTATGATAGTCCCTTTTTGTACAATTACTATTATTACTAAATACAATTAAGATTGACTTTCAAAGTCAAAATGAAAGTCAAAGTCGAAATAAAATTATTACACAAAGCTTACACTTTAAAAATTTGAACTGCGATTTTCCTTTATTATTATAAAAAAATTAGCTTTGGATTGATTCTGAAATATATTTATTAAATTTTTCTCATGTAAAAGCCTTCAATAAGCTTTTGAAGTAAGAACGCTTTTTAGGGGCGGAATGGGAATATTACATTTTTATAAATTAGCTCACAAGTCATGATAAAATATTATTTTATATTTTATTTTATTAAAAGATAACTTATATATTGTAAGGAAAAACATTTTGTCTCGACTCAATATATCCCCTAAATCGAGCCAGTCTGAGCAGCTTGTATAAGCTGCTCGGATAAGCTGTTCCAGAAACTATTCCAGCTGCTTCTATAGTTATATCTAACTTATACTAAAAATATAGTACCTTTAAAACTGATTAAGTCAATTAAAAGTATTTTAACCATTATTGTACGAGCAACCTTTTAACTTACAAATTTTATCATTTCAACAATAAAATCAGTTCCAACGTTTTGAGCTTTTTGTTACTATAAAATGAAATCCTTAACCAAATACGCCAACCAGATTACTGAACGTTAATTGCTGTTGACAACAGCATCAATGGTTACAGCGACAAAGCCTTGTGTTTATTGACTAAATACGACTTATTTATTTAACAAAGAACCGTGATTAAAGTAGAGACATGATATTTCATTCTGTTTATATTGATGTTTAAGCTAAACAACAGTTAGTATAATGATTTACATTTCAATAAATATTCGTGTAAACCATTACAGATCTTCGTATTTACCTTTATTTATGTAAACAAGTAAATAATAAACAGATATTCAGATATTTTTTTTTTATAAACAGAACGTTGGTTTTAGAAATAAATATATGAAATGAGGAATATTTATTTTTATTTTAAAACATTGAAAATATAATGTAAATTGTGCCAAATAAATAATAAAGTAGTCTAAATCAAATCAGGTTAGTATCGTATAGTGTTAATATCGACATGTCTGGGTGGTAAATACGACCATGTCACACTACGTCTGGATGTCAATTAAATTAGGTATTTAATATGTATTTAAATTAATTGTTTGACTAATTCGCTCTTTATTTACACCTCGTTTGACGAAATTCGTGATTAAGCATTTGCGCGGAATATTTGTATTTATTTGGGTCTAGCTAAAAGAGGGTTCCTTCCACCCTTCTCATTTTAGAAGGTTTGAGTGGGATGCTTGAGCTCTCCGCGTTGAAACAAACCATAGAGTCTCTCTTTATGGTGCACTCTACGTAACTCCTAGGTTACTTCAAAAAGTTGATAGTCGTGTAGGTATAAAGGACTCGGACATTAAAAAAATAGGGAGATAAGTTATTTTATCGGTATAAAATATAAATTATCGTAATTTACTTTAAAAATCTTCTGATATTTAAAATCCAAAAACTCATATTCAAACTCATTATTATATAAATTGTTATGTATTATAATGTATACATAACGTAGGTAATTCTGTACAACTCGACAAAATGGCACATTATCACTTCAAATACTGTTCTATCATAAATGGATTACAGTTATCAAATAATTAATTATAGAATATTATTTATAACGATTCTATAATTAAACATGATAAATATAATATTGTTATCATTATATTTAATAATCTGATATCATTATCAATCATGAAGTAAAGTGTGAGTGGCAATAATGACTTTTCGAAAAATATTATTGGGCATTCCAAAACAAATAATACTGTGAAAATTTTGACTATTGTGTGTCAAACTGTGATTATTGTAAGTTTGATTTAAATTATATAAAAAATGGTATTTTTAAAAAATCCTGTTTTCAAAACCAACAAACATCTAGTCTAGATTTTTTCTGCCTGAATTACCAAATAAATAGTATATGAATGTAGAATGAGAATGTAGAATGTAAAGTATATGAATGTAGTATATGTATATGAATAATATAGCACTAGACACAATTGAGAGGCGAGCAAAGAGGCTAATTGGCGACCCTGAACTAGTGGAAGCCAATTTTCATAGCCTCGAACATAGACGTAGAGTAGCCAACCTCTCAGTATTCTATAGGATACATTTTGGTGAGTGTACGAAAGAATTATATGACCTAATTCCCCCATCTCCCTTCCATCACCGGACGTTCCGACGCACGGCGAGCATCCATCATTTTGTAGAAGACGCACCGCATGTCCGAACGAAGCGCTACACTTTATCTTTTTTAAATCGGACAGCGAAGGAGTGGAACAGCTTGCCAGCGTCGGTTTTTCCGTCTGAGTACAATGTGGGTGTCTTCAAGGCAAGAGTGAATAGGCTTTTACTGAGTTGATGCGCCTTACCACCTACGACTACATTTCCACTTCCCATCAGGTGTAATGTAGTCAAGCGTCAACTTAGTTTAAGTGTAAAAAAAAAACTATGAGGTATAAATATTAGTACCATAAAATAAAAGGTGTAAATTACTAAAAATAGTTATTTTTATTTAAGTTAATATTTTATCTAACAGAAGTTACAATATCACCATGTTTAAATTAATATAAATAGCCGGTATCTTTAAAACTAACGATGAAATCAGCTTCATAAATGAATGATCAGATAATTCTCATTGGTTAATTAAATAACGTGACTGAACAAACGAGCGTTCTTACTTCAAACGTAATTAAGTTATCTATTATAAAATCAATTATTTTGTAAATGCTGACATTAACACGTAAAATATAGATACGTTTTATCAAGTAATAAGTAAGTCTGCTAACAAACAGAGTATTCTAGGTGAACAACAGTTATGGGCATCTGCTATATAAGGGGAGCTGTGCGGTGCGAGTGGAAAAAGGGGGGATAAAGAAGTGTAGGATGGAGGGGAAAAGAGTGGAGTAGAGCTTCTAGATTTTTCCTTAATATTGCTCCAACGAAAAAAACCATATCCAGTATATTTAAATTTACTAATGATTTTTTAAATAAATTACAGACAATAATTCATATATATACAGGAATTTACATGATTTCTTCATTACAAAAGACATGCTGCTATCCAAAACTAATCCGATAGATTATATTTCACAGATTAAACAAGTAAATCCAAGGCAGGTCACTTATAATTACATCTCGACCTTTGCTAACCCTTTCAATCCCTGTGTAATTACTTTTAAGGCAGAAGCTTTTGGGTTATCAAGAACTTCGGAAGTGTTAATTATAACTTGGTAATTTTATTTTTAAAATATTTATAATTGCATGTCATTCCGCCCCCTCTAGTAGAGTCTAAGAAACTCACACCGACATTGAAGACGCCATAAAAAATATTAATTACAAACATACAACAATTCGTTTATACGTTTGTTTATTTTTTACGTTTAACACCGCAATAAAATGTATAATGGCTTGCTATTTGGAGATACATTTAAAGATAATATGCATTTAATTCTGATTGATTCTTTATTATTGGTATTAATTTCTCTGTCTTCAAAAACATTCCACACTATAAATACACTAACACAACTATTCATAAAAAGGTAAAGATGTCAAATAACCTCTGCCACTTCAAATAAACAGAAACGTGACACATGAAATAGGCTAGAAATAAAAACCTTTTTATCTCACTTTATCGAGGACTTTCTCTCATATTTCTCAGTGTACTGAACATGTGACTGAACACACATTGAAATATTACATTAATACACACACGTCTGCCAACCGTTTAGTTTTAAAAGTATAATAGTATAATATGTACAATGCTTTATGTAATTACATGTGTAGATGTGTAGGACGTGCTGGGATAAGGCTTAGTCTAACACACTAACACTACGAGGCTACACCTTAAATATCGTACATTCGAATTACGGAGGAACATAAAAGTAAAGGCTTTTTATTACGTGGCCAATGAAATGTTCTATTGAAATAATTAGAAAAGAAAAGTTGGACATTACTTTCTAGTACCTAAAATTTATAACTATTCCCAAAAACGGTAACTATTGTTCAAAATTAGTTGACAAAATCTGGAAATTTAATTCATTCATATTTTATATGCTCTGCAATATAATTGTATATGTCGTGTGAAATTCTTTCAAGAACTGAAGAACAGTAATTGATAATTAACCAAAAGATCATAGATTTAAGTTTATTCCGTACTCCACAAGAAGTTAAATGTGTTGAAATATAATCACAATTATTTGTTTTATAAGTAGAAAATTATTTTTATTGTACGCAGGTAGAGAGTTGCACTTTATACGACTCAAACATTAAGAACGCGTTTTGAGAGCTTGATAAATGATAAAACGCGTTCTGGACGTTCGACAATTACCAGAACGCGTTGCGAGCGTTTAAAAGAAGCCAAAACGCGTTCTGTGCATTTGAAGACAGCCAGAACGCGATGTTGCCGTTTTTTCGGTCCATTGAGCGTTTTCGGTCTTTGAGCCTGACACATATACTTTTTTGAAAAGATTTTTATTTTATATATTAACAAGATCGTCTTCAGTGGTCAGTTCGTAAAAATAAATTTTAAGACACATAATACGCAATCCACGCCTCTTGTTTTTTTTATGAAACTGAATGATTGTAGCATTAGAGGTTACAATAAACTTTTAATAAAATATACCAAAGCATAAAACAAGGAAATAAAAATGGATACTTCTGCTGTACGAATCGTAAAATATTATTTATGTAGAGTCTAAGGTTTTACTAAAAAACTTCAACAGTATATAATTACTCTATGTTTCTATTGAATTTGTTTAATCTATATTGCAATAAAAGTGTGACTCTACAAATAATTAAATATTTTTATTATAATTTAAGGAGTCCTTTCATTATAAAACAACGTGTCATTGTTCAACCCTATTCTCATTACAATAAGGACATATTGAGATAAAAAAACAATTATTATAATAAAAATATTGTAAATCGTAACCTCAGTCCATTTATAATAGTTTAAGATTATATTCCTTCCATATCGATTTCAGATAAAATCTTAAAAACAACATTTTGAAATCTCACCTCAGAGTCAAACACATGTTTAACTTTTAGAACTGCACGAGTCACAGTTGATTCGTGACCCTATTGTATTCATTAACGTCACTTGACAAAAAATATAGAATCTTCCAGAATAAAATATCAAAAATCCTAGAATGTATGATAGTATTATATATTCTCAAGCTCATAGTGTCAACCCTACATATAGATGACTGAAATTGGAATTACTTATTTTGTTCCAAAATAGATCAGGCCAAGGTTGAACTCTCTCAAACACGATAATATTTTCGTAGAAAATATAAAACTATGGAATGGGTTAGGTATTAACAAAATTATGTAAAAGCTTTATAAAGTTCATATTTTTATAATTCTTTTGTTAATAATCTTTTTAATGCTTTTTTATTTAAAAGCTAGTTTTAAATTCCTAGCTTTTATCTTGAATTATCTTTGGTATTCATAACTCATTATAAAAATTGATTTTAAAAACTTAAAACTTGTATAATAGCTTCGGTAAGCAAGATTATAGGAAATCTAACTATATCAATATCTGACCAATTAAAATTGCATTTGTGGCTTATGAATTATTTAAGGGAGGCTGACTTTTCCGTTATTTTACTATCCAGTCATGTCATTGTTGGAGCTTGGTGGGAATGGGAATCAAATTAATTGCTGGAAGAGTCTTCAATCTCTTGTGGCTCAAAATGTCAACGATACTTTAATTGCAGCTAAAAGTGAACAGATAAGATTTAAGATGAAGTTTTCTATTACAGCTGTCGGCTTAACATTTCCTATGAGAGAAAACAATTATTGAAACTTATTAAAGTAGGATTGAAACTGACAATTACAAGTCGACAAGAAGCCTTCTGAATTGGGCGAGTTCAAAATCTTTTATTGTAGTTTTGAAGTTATATTTTTCATAATTTATTTGATCTAAACTGAAGACAATTGCGCAAGATGAAATAAAATTCCTATCAATACAAGCAATGTTTAGATAATACTATTTTTAACTTTCAAGTGCTGTTATCGTTTGTGTCAAGTGGATCGCCTTCTAGGCCGCATTCGTGATAAGGACAGTAAATAAATTCTCAGGATGGTTAACAATTGATTGCACAAATCACAAGTGCTATATACGGTACATTGCAATTGTTTCTGTGGTAAGAATGTTTATTAAAACGTATATAATAGCCATATAATATATATATATATATATATATATATATATATATATATACATATATATATTATCTCGGTGCATTAACGGACATGCCACGAGTACGGACTGCTTTTGCTCAAGAGTAAAATCTTTCATAATAGCTTACGTGAATACATCCGGGAAAATATATACATAAAATTTTCCCGTTAGATTCCTTAAATAAGAAAAATATTTCCATTTGTAAATATAAATCCGTCTCACTATTTGTACATTGAACGTTTCTCTCAGCAACACTATTTCCAACTGAAGATCTAAAACTTTGTCTAATCAAAACAACAAAGGAATTCTGATTTCTGAGAAAGTTTATTACATAAGTATACACATCAAAGAAGCTATGTTTTTTAGGATATAAATAACGTATTGTAGTAAATAAATAGAAAAACAACGTTTCATATTCCTTCATTTCGACAAATACAAAGAGTATATAATATATTATTATGTATGTGTGTTTGCGTGTGTGTGTGTGTGTGTGTGTGTGTGTGTGTGTGTGTGTGTGTGTGTGTGTGTATTATGTATGTGTGTTGATATAATGATCTTCACAGCAAAGCCTCTAAGCCATGATTAATGTACCTATTCCTTCTGACATTCTCATCTCAACGCGGCGTAGATATCTTGATGTCAAGATGACATGTATTCAAAATTGTAGTTTTGAAGCAATATATGTTCTTATATTTATATGTTCTTAGTATATACAGTATATATATATATATATATATATATATATATATATATATATACTTTAAAATAAATATACAAGTACTTGTGACCTCACGGGATAGTTTCAAAGAGATCGCGGGTTCGAGTTCGTCCCGATTCGGTGATTTTTGCTTTCTATATTTATATAAAATTATAATACGTAATTATAATTTTTAAAAAAATATTTAAAGACAATTTTAAACAAAGAACTCATATATATTGAAGTACACAGTGAGAATATAATAAAGGCATAAGAATTTTTTAGTTCCACAAGTAACTAATGGCTAGCTATTAACAGCCGCTAGATGGTCGAAATGGCTCAATCTAGACTAGGGTTTAAGATACGTTGGATGAGATTAAATCTTCATGAGGCACGTAAAACATTAGTACCGGCTATTATTTCCAACTTATCCCGTCATATTCGCTCGTAATTTTAATAAAAGACGTTTTCAGCTTAATAATGGGAAAGAGCTTCCGTAACATCTTACGCGCCTAAAATGTCGTTATCATAAGTGATAACAAACTACTTCTTTGCGATGATAAATAATGATAATACATTAAAATATATATTATAATTTTTTTGATAAAAGAATATAATGATAATAAGTGTGTAGTTTTGTTTGTAACAAATTATAATTACGAAAACCTAATAAGTATTTGTGAAATAGTTTTTTAACGAACTTAGACATACATTACAATTTTATATACAAATTAAGGGTTTTTAAAAGCTTTATAAAAACCTGATCCGGGTTTAAGTAAACTTTATATTCGTGAACAGTTTTCAAGCAACATTTTTGAATTATGTAATAAGGTATGTAATAAGTCAAGCTAATAGTTATGTATTACAGGCTGTTATTCTTCGCTTCACTGAGCGAAATGTCATATTCCTAACAATCGTTTATTTTACGAGAATTATCAAAATCGTAATCACAAAAAAAAAATAAAAATAATAAGTACGACCTATTCCACAGTATGGGCAATGATATCAAATTTCGTTGAAATCCATCCATCTAGCTGTTTGAGCGTAACAGATGGAGGGCATTTTAAAAATAAAAAAAATAATGTAACCTATCGTAATTAAACTATTTTACGTGCCCACCGAAAAAAAAAAGTTACCTTGTTTCCATCTAATATTTACGAATATTGAAATTTCAAACAGAAAACTTATTGGTATAAAAAAAATATTCTTTCTTAATTAGAAATAATGTAGCTATCTACTTATGAAATATTTTAAGAATGGTTCGGTTGTTCTCGGAATCAAAGTACTGTAAAAAAATAATTATGGATTTACTCTTTAAGAAAATTTACCTATTTAACTACTAGAATATATTAATGAGTGATTTTTTTAAATATAACTAATAAAAAATAATAAAGTTACAACAACACAAAAACTGATAAAAGTCAGAAATATTTTTCTTAAGAACAATCAGTCGTGTCTTATTCAAATATATATACAATTTTCGAATCAAGCTCTCAAACATACTGTACAAATGTAAGTACATATGTACCAGGCAAATGTAAAACAAACCATGTACTAGCAGCGAGTAGTACAAACGTCCAAAATCGATTTAAGCAGGCTTAGATGCCTCATCGGATAGAACAGTGCTACATTGCAGTAAATTAATTAAAAACTAACGTACATATTGTACAACAAGGAAAATAGGTAAGATAAAAAGAAACAGTCGACGCGAAAAATGTATATATAATATAAAAATATGCATTTTATCACGTTATTAAAATTCTGAATCTCAATCTTACCTTTTTATTAAATAAAACAACAATTTTAACAATTCCAAAATGTTACAATAGTTCAATGAGATGCGGGGAAAATAAACATCTTCAAATTCCGATAAGAGCTTCCGGACAATAGATTTGAAATTCTTTGTTACACTCCCAATAGATTCGAAAACACAATATATAGACAATATAAAAAGTTAATTTAAAAGTACTCAATTTTCTTAAATCCAATTAAAATATTGCAGTGTGTTAATATATTATTAATTGCGGACGCCTCTATAATGTTTTAAGTCTGCAATCTGTCAATTATGGCACGGCGTTAAAAATATTGCATCCAGATGTTATTTACAACTAAAAGTTGTAAACATATATCAAATTGTTTATAAGATATACAAAGTGTTAGAAATGAATTATCAGTTCAGTTTTGTGGAATTATCTTAAAAATAATTATATATAAATCTATATTTTTATTACTTTTACTTTTACTTTTACGAGTAACTTTTGTACTAATCTATTTTATAAATTAATAGCTTACGACTCTTTTCGCTTGCAATACAGAAGGGAGTTATACGTTCGAAATATAAATTTAATAGTAGGTACTGATACACCATTATCCTCATTTATCATATTTTTGTAGTACTCACTAATATATTTAGTATGACGTTATAAAACCTTTTTTCAAACTTCCTGGATAAATGTTCCATAAAATAAAAATACATAAATATATTACTGGCAGTTCCAAAGTATTTTTTAAGTAAAAAAAAAAAAAAAAAAAAACAACTGCAGCTTGGTTTTATTTTTATAGATAAATAAAATATTGACTTGTCTCTCAGATATCTTCCAATGTCTCAATATCGATATCACGTTTCTTAGAAATGATTCTGAATTTAAAAAAAAAAACCAGCGTGAGTCATTCTTATTTTTTTATGTTGTAAAATTGTTGCTACATTGTTTTCGGTCTAGATGATATTTATAACAAAAAATAATTATCTCACTTAATATTCTGGCACTAGTTTTTATTATTTATTCTAGTAGTATCTAGATTACTTGGATAAACTCTTCAGTTATGAGCCAAAAGAGTGACCTATTTTTGTTTTTACTTTTTTATTTTTGCTGTTTGTATTCACGAAAAATATAAGAGTTACCGACCATGGTGAAAGCTTGAACGGAACAAATAAAAAACAATAAAACTTGCAAAACATTTATGTCAAAAAAAATTAGTAATTTAATAGAAGTCCAATCTATAATTGGTCTAGATGAAAATATAATATATATTTTCAATTTAACATATTTCAAGAGTCAACCAATGATAGACAAGAACAGTTTATTTCGAAAATGAAATAAAACATCAGTCAAGGGAAGGTCGTGACAGAGAATGAAAGTTCATTATACTATTATCCAAAACCACAATACAATAATAAAGGATGAAGCACAATACCACGAAATTGGATAGGATTAAAGATAAACTTGATGCGGACATTTTTCTATCTATTGTTGAATCTTTTGCTAACAATATATTTTACAGCCGGGACAAATTCTTCAAGATCAATCAATGTTATTACAAGTACTGGTTTATTTTCCGTAGATAAAATTTAACCGGAGAAATGTTATATCTTGAAATTTATTGTCTCTATATATCTGTCAAGATATAAAAGTAAATTCAAAGTTAAGTTTCCATTTCTAGAATATTGGTGCTAAATATATTTATTTCACCGCTGTCTGTTATCATATAACATACGGACACGGTAGCTCAATTGGTAGAGCGACGGGATGGTTTTCCAGAGGTGGCGGGCTCGAGTTCGGCCCGTAACAATTATTTTATTCTTTATTTACTTAAAGTACAAAAATTGTAATAGTATAAAAAATTATGTCAAAAACATATTTTTCCTGAAAATAGTATACTCTTAAAATTTGATCCCAAAATGTTGAAATAATTTCAAGTAATTATTACAGGCAATGTGCAATTAAGATTTGTATTTCAAGATCCGTTCCCATAACATCCGTTTTACGATGTTGCTTAAAGATTGTAATAAACCGTAATGATCCCTGTAATATTCATTAAGACTGTCATTTTCATACGTAATACGTAAACACTCTTATTTGACACCACGCTATAGAGTCTCAAAACTAACTTTTTATCGTAATATATGATAAATAATATAATTCTGAACAAAAATGACGAACTAAAACATTCATTTATTTATACTTACTATTTTAAATTTATCTTACTTACTCTTTGTGCTGTTTCTAAGTTGTATATAAATTGGAGGTAATACCTCTAAATTCTAAAGCGTATACCTTCAGTGTGTTTATTAAATACAGTCTCATTAAAGCATCTTAGTGCTATATATATTTAGGATATTTGTGATATATTCGTAGCATTATGTCATATAATCCATACCAGGAACTATCCTGTTATAGCAAATATACGTTTAATATTAATTAAGTACAAACAAAGTTTGTAAACAAGCTTCGGTTATAATCTTAATAAGTTCAATTGTATATTAATAACATACCGTTGTTTTATTTATGTTTAACTTAGGTTCACTTTTATTCGTCTTATTTTAATACCTAGTGACAACCAATAAAAGGACCAGGATTCCGAACTAAAGGTAATTTAAGTCGACAACGTTTAAACCCTGGACTCCTAAGTACTTAAGCTAACTTTTACCAAATGTAAAACTTTGTTTATATAAGCTGTGTTTGTAAATTCAAACATTAAACTAAGTTTATTAACACTAATAAAACTACTTATATAATGAATTTACACACACAAACTCACACACGATAATTGCTCCCTCCACTTATTAATCATCCGTTATTACTAAAAAAGTTAACAATTCCATACAAATTAATTTTATAAAAATTATATATTAAAAATTGATTTTCTTTTCGTCTTAATTATACGATTTTTTTGAGAGACTAACATCCTGACAATACTAAAAGTAAGGTAATAAATTAAAACTACATCAAACTTTAACGAAATCCGCCCAGTAGTTTTGATAAATACTAATTTTCGACGAAATTAAGGTATTTAAATTGAGATATTTTCCGGAGTGGTAAAAAAAGGTACATAACTTAAAATCACACCAAATGTCATCAAAATGGGTCTAGCATTTTTTTGTATTTTCAATATCCGCTGTCAATTAACAGAGCAAATGGAATTTGGAAAAAAATCGAAAGAAGTCTAATATATATGGCCACTTTATCGATAAAGACGGGGGGACTTATGTAGCATTATAGAATAGTAAATAAATCTAAACGGGTCATACTCTATCGGTAGAGCGGCGGGCCGCAGATTCGAATCCTTGCCCGTAATGATTTAATTTTCATTTTATAATTATTTAAAAGTTAATCATGCTATAATAAACTTAATACACATGTTAATAAAGATTTTCCTTTTTTTTGATTGATTGAATGATCCTTTAATTTGGGTGTCTCAACTATTATTTATTCAATATCTTTCAAGTATATAAATACTATCTTTACATTCATATTATTTATATCAGATTAAGAACTTTCTAAAAGTAAATGTACAAAACTTAAAACATGAATATTTATAACAAATTTCAAACTTTTCACAATTGAGTGGCAATTTAATAGAACTTGTGAAACGACCTTTATTTTATTGAAAAAGAAATGACGGTCGGCTAGTAATTTATTTGTTCAAATATTTCAAACAAAAATAGCACAACCATTTATATTTTGTACAGTATATTTCTCGTAAGATATTCTATATCCTTTTATAAGTTAAAAATGCATCAAAGGTTACATTGACAGTACACACATACATACATTGATTTCAGCTATTCATGAAACAATGATTTTCTTAGGTGAAAGGAAGTGAACTGATTGGTCAACTGTAAGGTAATAACCATTAGGGGTCGTCCATTAATCACGTAAGGCTCGATAGGGGGGAGGGGTGGGTATCGGCAAAAATCACGAAATATCACAAGGGGGAGGAGGGTAAGATATCATGTGTATTTATTCCTTCCATTACCTTCAGTTACCTTCAATTAGCTTACTAAAAAAATAAAGGTGATTTTAGGTAGGGGGGGGGGGGAGAAAAATGGCTAAGAACATCACGTGATTAGGACGACCCCTTAAATTTAACATAATATGCCAAAATAGATACATTTGTTGTGTTGTGTTTGATACTTACAGAGCTGTGAATATTTACACCTACAACTACAAGTAACAAAACAAAATTACGTCCTTAGAGTCTTATATCTATTCTTGTATATTGTCTGACTCATCATTCTCTTCTTTTATAACAATATCTAACAAGTTGAAACGAAACTGAAAAAGGATCAAGATATAATTTCGAAAGAAACTTACCTCATCGCTGAATCAATAAAAACTAACTTACCCTATAAAAAAAAATTATATAAAAAGACATTTCACCAATGGAGTTCATTTCGGTACGACTGAACCAAAGTTTTCTCTTCGCAGCCAAAATCAATATATCGTAATAGGCATTTAATCCCGATAGGGAAAATATTAATATTCTAAAAGCTATTTAAATCTTAGGTACGTGATCGCGCAAACCACAAAATTCATACAGAGAGGGTTCATCAAAAATAACAAAGTGTATGTAAGTAGGTTAGCCGTCGAGATGAATCTGAAAGATTATTTTAACTAGAAAATGTAAATTTAAGTTGTTTGTTTAATAAATTTTGTCATTCATTTATTTGAATAAAATGATTAATTATTGCGGTCTTTAAATTCATAACTGACCTTTAAGCCAAAATCAAAAATCCATCCTGAGCCATTTGTTTCTATTAAAGATAAAAATATTAATCTGATTTTAGAGTTATCATGAATTAGTTTTTGGAAACCATGTATTGTTAATTTCCAAAATTAATTACTTACTACCGATATATTAATATCAAATTTCACGAAAAACTTCAATGAAATATAAATAAGCTTCTAATCCGATAGTTTATGTTAAATAAAAGTTTAAACTCTTTGTTCAAATATAATGATAATGTAGAATTGAAATGTTTATTTCCACGAGTCTCTCAGATCTTACTGAGATATTAAAACTAAAGCAATATTCAAGATTTCATTCTTGCATACCTACACTTTAATTTCAAAACGAGAAATGAAAAATAAAAGGCTTATTGTTTTTTATACAATAGCTAAAATTGGAAATCCATAAATACAAGAATACTAGGTTTTGAACGTGGTTCGACTTGTTACATCGAACAGTTAATATTTAAATAGCCTGCGAATATCTTCATCTATCTACACAATTCTAATAATGGTCGGTCAATATAAGGAAACATATTTGGAGAGCATTTGGCAAAAGTTTTAGGATTGGCTGCCATCAACACTCCATGTAAAAGCCTGTGGCTGCGATTTCAGCCGCGAATTACATATAACACTATTGCTTAGATTTCATATAACACTAATTACATATTACACTATAGTATTCTCTCGAATTTTGTCTTTTACGGCATCTTGAGGAAGCCCTATTCTAATCCACAACCACTCGGCAACCACTCAGCATTGTTAGCACTTAATTATATTAATAAGAGACTACTATAAGACAAAACAATAGATTTTCTATATTTCAATTCTGCAGAATCCTGTAAATTACACATACCTGGCTCCTATTACCGGAAGTTCCTTTTACTGGAGTAATATATCAAGGCTTGTTCGTATATAACAGTAATAATTATATAATATATATTAATTATATATATTACATAAAATTCTTATTTCAGTATTATACGCAGATCTAAGAAAAATAAAATAAAATAAGAAATAAAATATAATAATCAAAATAATAATATAAATATAATATTTTTTCATATGTATCAAAGATCACTTTAGACCAGTTAGAACGTGGACACTTCTTTGCTGTACTCGAAATTGTAAGTAAAATTTGTATATAATAATTCATGAAAATTCCATCCAAAAACGTTTGATATTTAAATAGTATTTTCGTCAGAAGGTCTGCATTTTCTCGTCAAAAGTTAAGACTGATCGATCGTATGTTATCAATATTTAATGAACTTTTGTATGTATACAAGGTAAGTTAACTATGCCATCAACATTTTGATGAAGTTGTAACTAATTAAGATTGTGTTGCATTTCTGAAGAACCTGTCCTACGTCTAGGTGGTACGTGTACTTGATAAATATTTACAGTCTTATATAACATCACACTGTACTTATATAATAAATAATATAATAAATTGTAATACGTCTCACTTTTTATCTCTAGGACTCTTGAATGTATGTCAAAGTTCCATATAATACAATACGGGCAAATTTTACACCTAAAGCGATTTTTAATAAACGATTTTCCCAGTTACAGATAAGTAAGTTTATATTGTCTTTTTAATTATAATTTAATTACAAATAAAAACCAGTCAGCTACAGTTACAGTCTCATTATATAAAAATAATCCTGAGGGTATATATTCTATATAATACAAGCAAAATTAAGTATTTAGTTTTCCATTTTCCTCCATATTTTAGAGAAAATTGCGTCTAATTTGCCTATCTCGGAAGTGATGGATGTAACGAGACTTAAAATTATATGTACGTAGATTAATGTGAAATGGATTCTTAAATTATTCTCGTATACTTTTTAACCTAGAATCATGATTTAATATTACATGTAGGTTACTGAGCCTCAAGTTATAATATAAATTAAAGTGAATTTCTTTAACATCATATCACAAAATAACCAGTAAAATGATAAAGACTATTATCCATCCAGTAAAAAATATTTTTTAATATTAAAGAGATTAATGTTGAGGTTTATTTGTATTACAATAATAGATAAGTTAAGAAATTAATATATTAGAAGAATTTTGAAAATTTAACTTGTTATAGAGATGAGAGATGCGATACAAAATGATGTAGACGTGTATGAATACGACATGTATGAATGTAGATGTAGATGGATATGCGGCTAGAGCAAAGCCAAAATAGATATAGATGGATTGTGCGAATGGTGATATACGATAAAAGGAGATGGGGTAGCTTTGACAGGAGTGAAAAAAAAACATTCGCGTATAAATATAAAGACAGAAGAATGATGAAGAATCTTTACATTTTAGGGCTGAAGAGTTTTTAAAATTAATATCTGGAACTTGTTGTTGGATGTAATTAATTCTTTATAAATTTAGCAATCCATATATTAGAGATGATTTTTTAGGACAGATATAATATTATTACAACTAGTATGAGCCAAATATCCCTAAAAAGTATAGCAAAGTATTTTTTTAAGGGCTTACGAAGTGCGTCTCTGTTCGTGTTTCTTTACCGGTTTAATGCTGAGTGCCGTAAAACTTATGTTTCACACGCGTAACGTCTCTCGTAATTCACAAGACCGGAGTCTCGAGAAGCAATAAATTTGTTAGAAAAAATATATTATGTATAGAAAAGTATATTAATATCAATAATAATATATTTAAATGATATAGTTTTATGTATGTTTTCTAAAATGTGATATATTTTATTGTTTTTGAGAACAACTAAAACTTTTAAGGTAAGGTAATCTTTGCTTCAGGAGTTTAAAGAACTTAAGAAGTGCCGACGGAATAATTTTACTATTCAATAATTATTATTTGATAAACTGAAAACAACATTATATTTTAAAATAGGTTGAAGATACAGTAAAATAAATTAAATATCTATTATTTAATAAAATGTTATTCTTCATCTAAAATGTACTATATTTATTCATTATAAAAGATGTATCTTTATTCAGTTTGTAAAACATTTTAAAGAAGAAATATGAATATACGTCTGTGAAATACCATCCATATATGGCTGATATAACCGATTTACGAGCCTAAATTGATCCTTAGATTGCTTCCTCCTAAATCAATTCATCGTTCAGTTACAGTCAAACTATCAAGAAACAGATTAAAATTTTAACCTTTGAGAGCAAAATACGTTTCAGAAATATTATTAATTTCTGTTGATAATCTGTCTTCACTTTTGCTGTGCGAGTCTTATACCATACCTAGACTTATTTATATATATATATATATATATATATATATATTTTCCACTTTGAAACAACACTAGTGTACCTATTTTAAATGCTATGCCAGAAAAGCCTATTTTAATTTTATTTATTTACTCATTTTCATTTGAGAAACAATACAACATATCAAAACAATAAAACTTAAAAATAAAACAGAGATCAAGTAAAGTTGCCACTAGTAAGATACAATAGTTATCGAAATAAACTCAGCTGGTTAGTTCTTTATTGTGATCTATGTTTCCCAAATATCAATATGTAGCGAGATTTACTAACAACTACAACCATTGTAATAGATACGATGACTTATCAAACGTGTCGATATTATTAATTTATTTAATAATAAGTCAAAGCAATGTAATGATATAAAAATACAATGTAAAATATAACAACGGTGATAAATCTTATTTTTTAAACGACAAGATATTATAATTCCTGGGTCAGAGCTTTTTTATTCACATCCGGAATTAATACTCTCAGGGAGATGAATTATTACAAACCCTGTATTATGGAAGCGTTTGTGCTTAAAAATATTTTAGGTATAATAATAATTTTCTAATGTATCTCTTAAAATATTTTCTTTTAAGTTAATAGTATATCTAGTTTATTTTTTCTATTTATATAATCTTTTTCTCTCTTATTTTCACGAAAATTCACTTAATGGTTAACCGTTATAAATTATGAAGATATATGTGCGAATTATAATTTTTAATCTATTTAATTTTTATATAAAGTAAATAGTAGTTAAATATCTCATTTTCAGATACATCATATTATTTAAATTCATGTGAATCATATTAGTACAGGGTGGAACAAAAGTTCGTTTAAATTTGAATAGGTAGCTTTGACGAGCAGTCATGGTGGGGTGGGGCGGAAAGTTTACAAAGCGCAAGAGCGGCCTTTGGGAATTTAGTACCGTCGTTCAGAAAAAAAGAACGTGTGGTCTGTGTACTACCGCAACAACGACTATTGTACTCTTTGGTATCTATCAAAAGCCTATACCTGTTAATGTAACTGTCAATAAGACTTGTCTATGATTAGATGAATCTATTAAATACTAGTAGCGCCACCTACGTACATTGTAATATTTTTTTGAATAAAAACGCTTAGTCTGTTGCGAAAAGTCTAACGTGTTTCAATAGTACTCAACTGCTACGAAAACTGAGCTCTTTACAACATACAGCGTAAAATGAAACTCCATCTATTCAATCAATTAGGATTAAAGTTCGAGGAGTCAGGTTCAACTACGATCCAGCGAACCTAAATCTTTAAGAGATTCCGAAAATCCTGGATACTCTACTCGGAAGCTGTCTACCGCCTTAAATGTGCTCAGGTCATCTTTGTTTCGTATTCTTCACAAATATTTACATTTACATCGGTACAAAATCCAAATGGTACAGGTACAATTTTTACAAGTTTACAAAAACTAGTATAGTAGGAAAAAATACACTTTAGTCTAAAAACGCAAGTTCACAAACCTTTTATCGTACATTAAGTTGAAAAAAAAAGATAAAAAAAATATGTCAGCGACGTAATCGATAAAACAAAAATATTTATGGAATATTTTTTTAAATATCTTATCTGCATAAAAATGCACAAAATATTAGATTACAAATATTTTTTTATCTCCAAACTTCACGTCATAACTAAAAATAAATCTCGCTGGCAACTTATTTAACACTTCTTATCCAAATATATCGTTTTAAAAACTTCAAATACGATCATTTTAAGCTACATCAACTTTTTATAAATATTTCATATACACTAAGTTTCCGACCATACTCTGTGTACATCATTAATTTTGATTGTTTGGCCGCCACCGTCACTCTACTGTCCCTAGAGTACAACTTTAAGATATCGTACACTTGGGTATTAACTCATAATAACTCAAAATAAATTATAACTCCAAAACATTTTAAGATTATAATATTACCAGGCTTCCTCACATAAACCAGAAGTTTCAAAAATAAAAAAGTTTCCGTTTATATAACAAGTTAAAAAGAATCGTGCCGCAAGAAAATACCAAAACTGTAAAAGTTCTGAGATTCAGAGAGAGCCTTTATTAAGTAAGTTAATATAATATGAAAGTTGTGTTTGGAATAATAACAAATAAAAAATCTTGTGCCTATCATTTTTTTTTTCTAAACGATTTGAAATGCCAAACGGTTTCCAAAAAAATATATATTTCAAGCAAGCCTTATTAAATGTTTTGTGTAATTCATATCAAAATATCTGCTTATAGAAGAAATATATATGTTATATATATTTTTATAGAAAGACGATAAAGTTGTTAAGGACCCCAAATTCGATTTATTATTTAATTAAACTTTTTAAGGACTTGAGAAAGGGTCGAAGTTTCCAGCTGTTAGTAGAATCCATCTTTTAAAAGGATCTAAAAATGAATACTTATTGAATTTTAAGAAAATATTTTTTTTTTTTTAGTCAAACTTAACTTTATTTAAAACAATTTAAATAACAAGTCAAATAATCACTGTGAGTGAATATATAATGTAAATCATATATGTACTGACGTAACTGTACAATGCTATATATATTTTTATTAGCCGCCAAAAAAAATAAGACGTTATTGCACATAAATAAAACTTGAAGTAATAAAAGTGTGGGTTTAGCGCTAAAGAATCTACAAACAAACAATATAACGTACGATAATATTAAGATTTATCTCATTTAAATATGCCTATATTAAAAAATATTATCAATAACAAATTCTGCTTGATTCTAGTAATGTAAATTGAAAAGGCGATAATAAAATAATGAATTAAAACTGATACCGATATTTAATTATACGTAATATTGTTATATAATCAAAGATAAGTTCGACAAAAATAGTTTTGATTTGATTTTCGTTACATAAATTATGATAGGAATAACCGTAATGAAATTACAAAAATAACAACTGATTAATATTTTTTTATGCATATTTTTTTGTATTTATAAACAAAATTGTGTTTCAAAAAAAAAATATTTTCATAATAATAAATATTTAACTTAATTTATATACGCAAATATTTAATACGCAAATTTACTACAAAAAAATATTTATATTAAAACGCTACTCACCAAAAAAATCACAGGAAAATCCAAAATGAAAATTAAAACCAATAAAACACAATTTAAATACCACAAACTATAACAAAATGAACGAACGAACTTTTCACTCCGCGGCTTGTTTGATCTCAAACGAAAACGCGTGCTCTCACTCTCAAAGCTAGCAACGCACTGACGCGTTAAAGAAAATATAACATAAGATTTAACAGCCCCTATCAAATACTAAACTAACATACAAGTAACACGTCAGTTCGTCTCGAAATGTACCCGATAACTGAGTCCAAACATTTTTTTTATATTTACTCTATCTATCGATACGATAAGATAGTATCCACTCAATTAATATAATAAGTAAATTAATATATCCCACTGATAACAGATTTTAATATAAACCTTTTTATCGAGTCAAGTGTTATTGGGTAGGAAATTAAAAAAGGCTGTGATTTCAGATAGAATTGGTGAATGACGCACGCTCCATTGTTTACTATGACAGAGATCAAACATTTGTGAACCATTGATGGCCGTCAGTGGATTTTTTGTTATTTCCCAGCTTATTACTTAATATTTGGATTACGATATCCAAATGTTTTATACAAACAATATGGCTTACATATGTTTCTTAAGTTCATGTAATATAACAGTTATTTTAGAATGACACTTTAAAAATATATATTTTTAAGAGGCAATTATATCAAACATATTAAAATATCTAAGAAATGCTAAGATCAAAAAAATATTTACAAATTAAAGTTTGTACCTAAAAACTTCCTCTAAAGCTGGAATTACCGTCAAAGATGTGTTATGTAAGTATAAATATTGATAAAATAAACCAACAAAATTAACTTTATTAAGATTACTTCATAATACTAAATAAAATATTTTTAAAATAAACTTGACAAATTTTCAAATTTATTCCTAGTACATTGAAGCTGTCAACCCTGATCTGTAAGCATTCAAATATAGATAATTAAAAGTAATGACGACTTCAATAAATGTGCCATTCATTCATTATGTACATTTGAATTTAATTAACATGTACGAAAATGGTAGAGAAATTTAAATGGAAGTGTAATTAAAATAAAGACTGCTTTTTTCGATGATAATAAAAAAAAATATCTGATATTTCGATGATAATGAAAAAAATATTTTTTCGATCGTTTTATACAAGCAAGATTTGAACCGAGAATGTTCGAAAAACCGTCCTCTACCTTAGATATTAATTTTTTAAATAATAATTTCGGCTGTGGTATCAATAATACAGTAGGACCATTGATTGGTTCAACATTCTTATACATAGAATTCTAAATTCATCGGGCCGATACGGTACATCAAATTGTAGAGTGGCGGGAAAATTCCCGGACTTCTAGGGTTTAAATGCTGCCTGTATCGCTAAGTACCCTGTCCTTTTCTTTTTCTTTTTTAAAACATCCACAGAGATATCCACTTTGTAAGTTTTTTCCCAACTTTCAAGAAAGATTTTCACTTATTTTAATGAGAATTTTATTCAATAGTTTTTAACTGCAGCTTGTTTTAAAAAACTTTATCTTCTCAGAACTCGCACCAAGAAAAGTAAATCCATTAAAACAGGAAAAAGGTTATACTCTTCTTGTGCACTTCCTTATACAAGTATATAAGGAAAAAATCCAAACACTTTTCACAAGTCGTATATTTCTTGTATATATATATTTAATATACTTTGAAAATAACTGACAATGCTGAAATACTCATTTTTATCCATTTTTGAAAAACTTATAATATTAATTAACGACTCCCTGTGCTACGAAATGCAGAAGACCTCAGATTTTTCATACAAACAAAGAAATTATCCGCTATGAATTTCCCTCAATATTGAAAGTCAGCAAAATGTCCTTTATTAACAAAAGATTTATTTCCTTACCCTTTCATTTCCTCGTCGCAAAAGTTATTGAGCATGTAATGAATATTAATTAAATATTTTGTGTCCTCTTGCAAAACCAATAACCCTAAACAAAGAACTGAGCTGAAGTATATTAATTAAGCTGAAGTATATTAATTAAACTGAAGTATATTACTCCCGACTTGGTGATTAGTGATAAATGCAAGTCATATGATACATTAACGAAGCATCATTAAATATAACATATCATTTAGTGGTGAAGAATACTAATCATAGTGGAGAGTTGACTAACCTGGACTCTTCAAACTCTTACTTCAATAATACTTATATTTATATAAGCACTCAAATATACCGCACTGTGCACGTTTGGCACATTCAATTAGAGATGAAAAAAAAATTAATAATTAAAAATAAATTAGATCTTTTTCTTTTTCAGCCAGTTTTTGAATATGTAGATACATTTAAACTGAATACATACAGGTGCTGAATAACTTCAGCTTAAATGACTCTACAATCCAACATCATTCCAATTTTTGACTCTTCTTCTTATTTATGACACTTGTCTTTTTCTTATGAATATCAAATTACATATATTTTCACCATTTATACTTTAATATTCCATTCAAAGTCCCATTATTCTTTTCTTACAATACATTTTTGTCTGCGAATTATATTATGTGTGTAAGGTCAAATAAGATCTTAAAATATACAACCGACAAAACAAATATTTTATATAAATTAAATTATGACCTCATTCGGTCGTCTTCCTTTAGAAAATAATTCGTTCGCAACAAAAACACAAACAATGGGATATATAAATGTTAAAAATATTTGTAAGATGTTTTTATTAAAGTCGTATATTGATAAAAGAAAATAAGATATCAACCAATTAAATATATAATATTGGCTACTTTTCCCGCAAGCATTGTTTGGTAAAGCTTAATAAAACACAAAATAAAAACATGACCCTTATTTTTCACATTAAGTCTCACATTACAAAAATAATATAGCAGTAATATTCTTGATTTTTATGCTATAAAGGGCAAATCTTCTGAAAAGAAATTGTCTATTGTATTCGTCTCTACCTTCGTCACTAACTACGGCTCAGACGTATCTCTAGTTGATAAATGATCGAGCTCTCTCAGCTTTTATAGAGTCAGATAAGAAAGTTAGTATTATTTATTACTCTACAGATTGTATTTAAAAACAATATTTTTAACGATTTTTTTTCATATTTACCCAAATTTTAATTTAATACTTATCGAAATGCGATACGATTTAAATGAAATATCGTCATATTTGTGTGATTGCAAGTAAGAGAGCTCTTTTAGGGATAAGTTCGCAACTATGATATGTGTGCTGTCTTTTTATTGCGTTATTATTTTTTATGTGTGCAATAAAAAAAATCATAAAAAGGGGATTAAACTATTTAAACCACAATTATTATATTACTTATAATAGATTAGATAAATCAGTTGCATTGTGGTCGTATTGACGAGATGTTGGATTAATTCCTTTCTCAATAATATATCTACGCTAGAAACCTTATATATTTCATCTAAAATATATATTGTCAACTCCCCTTTTATTTTAAAAGATAATAGCAGTTTGTTAGATAGACTTATATAAAATATACATAGATAGGTAAATACAAACAATTTAGACTCATCAATTATTTTAACTTCGTATCCTTTGGTTTTGGAACGCAATAAATATTCAATATTCAACTTCACTAAAGCAAAATATTGTATTTGAAACTGAAAAGTGTTTATAGTTATTAGAATATTTTTTTTATATTTAAATCTGTTCTAATTGTCACTTGTAACACTACCTTTTTAATGTTTTTAAACTATCGCGACTTGTACACATTTTAAACTAATATCGGGTCTACTTCGCGATAAAAATTAATTAAGGTGAAATACCTTTTTATTTCCCGACGTTTCGGCCGAATTTCACCAGCCGTGGTCACGGGATGACTAATGTCAGCTCAGCGTCGTCTTCGTGAGGCGCGAGTCTCGGTAACTACCCTCGCTTGTTCCTCATTATTTGTGTTGTTGATATTGTTACTATCGGAAGTGAGGGTATTTAAACAAACGACACTAACGGTGTCTACACACTGGCTTATTAAGTCGCGGCGAGTATGACACATCTTTTTATTTATATTTTCTTGTATATCAAGCATATTTGATTATAATATTTCTTACACATTAAAATAAAACTATTTTACGGGATCTAACTCGTGTATAATTTATTTTAATTTAATCCCACGTTTTGAATACGCATACACATATTAGTTTTTTTCATGAATATTAATCACAGACTTAATCACATCAGTTATTGAAATATTGGTGAAGGATTATTGTATATTCAATTAGTTTTATTAATTGGTAGTTAATTTGTATAATTAAATTTAATAATACTGGTCGTGTTAAATTATATTTCATATCATTTTAATAAAATGATTGATCTTCATTTATTAACAGAAATGTATTGCTTTTTATGTAAAATCATATTATATCAACGCTTTGGTGTTTCATGGCCATTGTAAATCTATGTTTTTTTTAATAAATAAAATTAGTATATCCACAAAAAAAAATTATTATTAAAAATGTTTGTTTTTGTTTATAAAATGGGTTTACAAAGGAATAACTGGACACGTATCAAACCCATATTCTAGATTATTCAGTTTTTATAATTTTCTCTGATAAACGAAATATATGAAATATTTTAATTAAAACCTTGTCCAAAATTAACTATTTTGTGGTTATACTGAAATTGTATTTATTTTTTGTATGAAAATTCAATCAGTCATTTTTTTTTGTTATATATTACAATTTTATTTTAAATACATTGAAAAAAACTTACATTTAATGAGAGTTTTCAAGAATTATTCTTTAAAAGCGTACATTTAACAAATCTTCATTTCCGGTAAATTAAATATAACGGGTATTTCAAAAAAAGGTTCGCTCTGAAAGATATATATCATGGATAAATATGTTTAGGGGCTACGAGGTTCCTCGGCTCTTCATTATTCATATAACGGAGCACTTTTGTAATATTTGTAAAAAGCATTTTTGGGAATAAAGTCTCACATGATCATGAAAAAATATGATATCATCATTCATTTATTTTATAAATACATAATTTTTTAATCATTAATAAATAAATAAATTACTGGAAATGAACTATCTCACTAGTTCCACTGATTAACTAATCTGTAACTACTAGAAAGAAGAACTAGAAGTAGAACTACCTAAATAACCAGCCGACAATATTGCGTCTTAGGATATCTAATTTACCGTATTATGATAACTAGTTTAGAAGTTATGTGTACAAATGAGCACACATACAAACAATTATAACCATTTTTTTTACTTAAGCGTATATGTATAAAAATTATAAATTTTTAACTGGATATGAAATATAAAACACGTTCAGAGATATATTAAAGAAACGAAGCGACATACAATTCATTTATTCATCTAAAGACGTTCGTACAGAATTTCCATATAAATTGTATTTCTCGAAATTGCCAAGTAATTGTATTTTAAATGTATTGATTTAGAAATTATAATTTCACAAACAGCCTCGAAAGATTTCTGTAAACGATGGAACATACATATATATATTTTTTATGTTCAAAATATTGTTGAGACGTACTTATTAAAATCCTATATTGATAAAAGTAAACGAGATTTCCACAGAATAAATATATGAAATGGACTACTTTTGCCGCAAGCTATATAAGGTTAAGTTAAGCTAACTATTAACAAAACTAAGCTTAACTACAAAAAAGAAAACATGACCATTATTTTTTACATTAATAACATTTCTGTCTCAAATTACAAAAATAATATTTCGGTAATACTCTTTATGTTTATACAAATATTTTAATACAATGAATTGACACGCGTGTAAATCGATCGTAGATTACTACATCATACTTTATGACACATTTACACGCCTGAATAATATTCAATGTACAGAGTGTATTTAAAAACAATAATATTATTTTGTTTTCCGCACATCCGAGTATAATTTTATTTAATTCAAATCAAGATACAATGTCACATAAACATTGAAGATGACCTATTCGTCATACTGATCATAAAAATTATTTCAATACTCATAACGTAGTTTATTTTACACCGGCCTAGTATTGCTTTCATAATATTATTATGAGCATAATAACATTTCCATCGACCAGTATATTTAGATCTTTTTCAATATTTACTTGTCCTGACTTATCTTTCACACGTATCTTAATAAATTTTAATGGATATGTCTACGTATTGTTAGAAATATAATAATATTGTATCTGCATCTTAATCCAATTATTGTTACCAAAAATATATAAGATTTTAAAAGTACAAAAAGAATTTATACCTGCGAGGTGAATAAATTAGTCCTCATTGTTGCAAATAATATTCACAATATTATCTGTCCTTAGGAAGCCTATCGAGTTGTCTGTGTAAAGGTACGTAGCAGGGGCCAAGAAAAAACATTAAGATACACATACATGGACGAGTTTCTAAACTTTCACTCATCCGTGTTCTATTTTCACTTAAAAAGTATTTAGATTTACCTTCTATCATATTGAAGAAGTGACTTAGCATATATAATGTATTAAAAATCAGTCAACTACGTACAGTTAGCACACCTACCTGTTAACAAGCTAACTGTTCGCAGATTACGAAGTTTAATGTGAGTTGAATGGTCTTTGCAGACTAAAAAGTTTTTAATTTAACAAGAACACTTGGATGAACCATTATTTATGTAATTATTCTCTGTAATTTATTTATGCTTATTATAATATAATTATAATATTAAACGGGAATAATTTTATTCTTATTATCCAAAAAAAATATAAGCATGATAGTAAGCGTCGAATTAGTTATTGTATTGTATATCGATGCCAGTGAATGATGTTTAATGATTGTTAAACTTATTATTACTTAAACTTATTATGACATACTCAAATGATTGTTAAACTTATAAATAAATTTATAATCGTAAAAATTGTTCAAGAAATAAACACGATAGGTGTTTAGGAATCTGAAATTCTCTTTTTTACTACAGACCCTACGTTTCTATTTTTTTTAATATATTTCATCACTCAACAACTAACAAATATTAATGTGCAATCTGTCCATAGTGCGTTATTATACGCTGAGGCTACCCTCAGCGTATAATACCGCGCTAGTACCTACGTACTCGTAACTGTACTCGTGAAGATAAAAATATATTTTTATTGCAATAATGTGATATAATGCATGGTTCAACCGCCATTCAAGGAAATACACGAGGAGAGCCAGTTATCATTCTTAGTGTCATTGTGTAATAAAAACATAAAGAGCCTATTACGTTTATTGTGCGGTCATGGGATGATACGGATTCTTGGATTTTATGGGCTGTCATTTTGTTTGAACGAAATCAACCATCAGGTCTTAGATTTGTGCATTGTTTGCTTTTTTCGGAAATAGCTTTAATTTTGATTACAGGAAGTAGAACCTCATTAGACTTACTTTATCAATGTAAAGTGAGCCAATAATATGCTTAGTGTAAGTAACAATATAACTTATTAATCTGGGCAGAATTCGAGAACTCTGAGAAACCATCCAACCATCGCTCAGTTATATATTTTCTAAGAATAATTTCGTTTGAGATATCTTTCCAAAGTTTATTTATATTGCAGTCTACATTAGTTAAGATTTACTAAAAAAACCTAATTGATGATACCGTTTTGATAAAGATATTATATATAGAATGGTAAATACATCGCACCGGGTAACCCCAAAGAATTTGAATTCTGCCCGTATAGATTAATTCTTTAATCTTTATCAATTTATTTCAATTCAAATAAGTGTAACATGGCTTAACATGTTTATAAAAACTTTTCAAACGGTCTCTTTTCCTTTTCTTCAAGCGTTATATAGCTATTGTCGCTTTCAACATGTTATTTTTAGAGGGCATTATTTTTTTAATCATCAAAATAGTACAGTATAGTTGGGTAAGCTTTTGATTACCTTCCTAGTAACATTCTAGGTTTTTCCCTTGACCTTTGATTGACTTTCATTGACCTTTGATTGACCTTTGACTCCTTATCTACTGAGATACCGGGCAGTAGATAGTTTACAGCTGAACTATGGGTCAGCTATCTAGATGACAGGGTTCCGCGGGACGCCGGTCCCAAACCCCTCCGCCAGGGACTCATACGCAAGTGTGCAAACTGGCGAGGTACCGTTTCGGTGTCGGAATCGCGCTGGTAATCACTTAACTGCAGAAATTCGGCATGTTCGTTTGGGTCTCCACAGTTGTCAGGGCCAGTCAGATTTGGCAAGCAGAGAGAAATGGAAATGACTAGCGTGAGGCAAAGGGCCGCCTTTTGCCATTTCGGAGCTTAGAATACCCCTTTAAGCAGAGGTCCTTTTGAGCCACTGTGCTTCGGGCAGCCACCTACTTTTTGGTTAAGTAGATAAGATAGAGGTAACCTGGTCACCCGACTGTCGAACGAGGAAAGGCTTGCGAACTGGCGGTAGTCAGGAAGTGATCGTGACCACAGCTTCGGTACCAGCTAGATACTGTTAGTTGGCCCCTCTGACGTTCTTAGCGAATGTTATCGCGAGAGCGCCTAGTGTACGGAAAATGAGCTACAGTTCCGAAACCTTTCTTGAAAAACAGGTAGCAGGGTGGTTGAACTGGGAGTTATCTATGACCGATAGGCTGGCGAGCTTACAAGACTTTATAGTTCGAGATGGCGTTGGAAGTAAGACTTACTGAAATTAAAGGTCCCCAACCCATTGGCAACTATGGTGCGGAAGGGAAATGGGCCCTTTGACTGGAGCTTTATATGAATAGTTAAATCTTAAATTGCTTTTTTATGTAAAATTATATTGTCAACGCTGTGGCCTCGTTGCAAATTTTAATATTTCTGTTTTAAAGCGATTAAATTTAAATATGTCCAGACAAAACATGAGTAAATATAAAAATACCTCACAATATTATTAGTCATTAAAAATATCGTTTTTTTTAATATTTACATTTATTGCAACTTTGGCATGCCCTTTAAATGTCCTATAAATCGCGGAAACTAAATAAAAGTAAATAATAACTAACAGTGCTTATAATTCTTTTATTTTATGAATAACCTTTGAGTAGTAATTACTCTTAAGGTAAGATTATTTATTATTTGGGTATACATATGTATTATAATCGATGAACTATCGGTTATACTCATATAGTATTTTCATTATTTTTTTTTATTTTGCAAACTGTGTTTGAAATAAGGTTTAATTTATACAAAATATCTTGATGCAAATATTCTTTCCTTTATATATAATTTCGACGCTTAGACGAATAACGGAAAACATAGAAATTCCATATTAGTCGCCATTTATAATTTCCATTTATATAAAAAAATGTTGACAAAAGTTTCAAAATAATATATTGTTTAAAATTAACAACTAATTAGCTGTTGTAATTATATATTTTTTAAAAACAAAATATCTACAACAGCTATTTCATAGTTATGTAACTTCGACATTATCTTTTACAAATTTAAGTTCTACTGAGAAATGTACAAATAAAATAAAAGAACCTTATTTTTAATTAGAGTCTTGTTTTTGTCACTCATTC
Organism: Dircenna loreta; assembly: GCA_963555665.1. NCBI lineage: Eukaryota > Metazoa > Arthropoda > Insecta > Lepidoptera > Nymphalidae > Dircenna > Dircenna loreta. Next base: position 12,931,110 of record OY743097.1, on the reverse strand, counting down.
TTAAAGAGGGAACATTTAATAAATGCTCATTTCGTTGAAGTTAAATATAACGGGTTCAAAAAAAGGTTCGCTCTGAAAGATATATATCATGGATAAATATGTTTGGGGGCTACAAGGTTCCTCGGCTCTTCATTATTCATATAACGGAGCACTTTTGTAATATTTGTAAAAAGCATTTTTGGGACTGGAATTAAAACATAAGTTCTCATTTCACTTAATAAAGTCTCACATGATCATAAAAAGTACGATATTAGCATTCATTTATTACAAAAATATATACATTTTTCAAACAGTTCCAATATTTTATCTCACTAGTTCAATTCTACAATGATTTCATAAGTAGTTGAACTTCAAGCAATAAACAATCTTCCTAGTTTAACCGTTGCACTAATAACTTAAACTATGAGGAACTAAACAGATGTTTAGAGAACATTCCTGCTAGTACGTTTAACCAGAGGATAATATATCTTCTAAAGATACCTAATTCATCGCATTATTATAACTAGTTAAGAAGTTATACGGGTAATTAACATACATACGTACAAATATCACCACCCTTTTATTTTCTTGTACGTATACGAGTAAAAATGCACATTTTAAACTGAATATGAAATATTCAAAGAAATATTAATATTTTTTTATTCATCTAAAGACGTTCGTATGACGGTATTTCCATATAAATAGTATTTCTCGAAATTGCCAAGTAATTGTATTTTAAATTTATTGATACATAAAAATGAATTGGCTGGAACAAACGAGTTTCATAATCGTCCAGATACAAATTGGATTAATATATTAATACTAGCGGTTGTTAGAGACTCTACCACAGCGCTACCTGCCGGGTCCAGAAACAATGATAATTTAGCTACTAATTCAAATATTATGTTAGTAATACATAGGGCAGTATATCGTCAAAATTTTAATAAATAAACTATTATTATTTTATCTGTAAGGTCAAATAAGATCTTAAAATATCTGTCAATTATCGACAAAATCAATCTTTTATGTAAATTAAAATTGTATTTTAATATGTCGATTCCTTTAGGAATTATAAGTTCACAAACAGACGCACAAACGATAGAACGTGTATATTAAAACTCATACGTATTTAATTTTTATTTTCAAAATATTATTACGACGAATTTATTAAAATCCTATATTGATAAAAGTAAACGAGATTCCCACAGAATAAATATATGAAATGGACTGCTTTTGCCGCAAGCAATATAAGGTTAAGATAAATAAAATATAAGATAAATAAAATACTGGAAAAAAGAAAACATGATCATTATTTTTTACATTAATAACATTTCTGTCTCAAATTACAAAAATAATATTTTGGTAATACTCTTTATGTTCATACAAATATTTTAACACAATGAATTGACACGTGTGTAAATCGATCGTGGATTACAACATCATACTTTATGACACATTTAACACGCCTGAATAATATTCAATGTACAGAGTGTATTTAAAAACAATAATATTATTTTGTTTTCCGCTCATCCGAGTAAAATTTTATTTAACACTTATCGATGTCACACAAACATTGAAGATAATACAACAATTATTGCAATACTTTTTAACGTAGTTTATTTTACACCGGCCTAGTAGTACTTTATTAATATTTCAAAATAAATTTATACAATAATATTATGAGCATAAATTACATTTCAATCGACCAGGATATTTTGATGTTTCAAAATTAATTTAACTTGTCTTAATGACTCAATGCTTACACATATCTCAATCGATTTTAATTGGTGTATCTATATTATTATTAATATAATAGTATTGTGTTTATTCAATCTACTGCGACTTTACTGCAGTCTATATTAATAATCTATAATAATGCAATGTTAGTTTATACCTTGAAATATACGAAAGTACAATCAAAATCTTGATCCAAATGTTAATCTATAGCCAATGTATAGTATAAAGATATAATATTTACAAAATATTGTTCAAAATTATTCCAACTAATAATGTGTATTATATTATCTGTGCTGTCATAAGCTTAACGAGTTGTCTGTGTTAAGGTACTTTGTAGGCAGCCAACAAAAAATATTACAGACACACGTACATGGACGAGTTTCTAATCTTTCATTCAGTCGTGTTTCATTTTCACTTAAGAAGTAATGAATTTTACCTTCAACGTAATTAAAGAACGTGACTTAGCATACAAATGAAATACACAAATGCCTACTGAGGAATTGTTCATACAACAGTTCGTAGATTACAAAGTTTATGTCTTAGTATAAAAAAAGATGTACAAAATTAGTAAGAATAATTAAATAAATCATTTTAAATATAATAAGAGTTTGAATATTATCAAAATATAATACTCGCGTAATTGTGAATGATCGATTTACTCATAAATCTTTCGTAAAACAGCATTTTCAACCAGTAACAATACCGCAGAAACATAAAATTTTACATTTTTAATATTAATTTCCTAAAAATAAAATACAACTTGACCGGAAGCATTATTTCTATAAATTTTGAAAAAAATAACACTTTATTAAAACTTAATTATTTATCTAAATTTTAATAAGTGTTATTTTATTATTTATTGGTAACTTTTAAATACAAATATCTCAAGTAATAGATACGATAGACTTTTAATAAATAGAAGCTGAAGTCTGAAAAAGACTTTTTTTATACACTTTCTACATTCCTATTTTGTGCAAGTATATTTTATTGCTCAACAATTCTAACAGATAATAATTTATTCACTAAAAGAATCTGTCCATTACGTGGTATTATACGGTGAAGGTAACAATAACTTCTGTTTAAAATATTTTATAATGTAAATACTCTTCCAAGTAAAACACGAGCAGAGTCTGTTATTATACGTAGTATATAAACTATGTATAATTTTATAATTATAAGCCTTTTATAGTACTATCGTGAGATAATACGAGATATAGGACAGAGGGATCTAAATTTTCTCAGTGTTTGAAAGAAATCAATCATGGGGGGTTAGATTTGCTCGCCCTTTTATTTTTGCTAATTAGCTCTTATTTTATCTCATAAGAGGAAGCGGAACCTTTTTTTGGCTTACTTTACCAATGTTATTGTTTGTACGCAATTTCAGCTTACAAGGTTTATCTTACGAAGGGTAGTTTAATTCAGTAAGATGGTTCAGAAACAAAAGATTAAATATTTTTTAATTACCAGAAATATCACAGAAAATAAACAGAACATTGTTGGCGATATTTAAAGATATCCAAATCAATAAACATATATAAATCAACTGTATATTTATTTTCTTGATATTATAAATAATATTATTAGATCAAAATAATACTGTGAGCCTTTAATCAAATTGATACGCATCGCTCGGCTTGGTCATTGTTGACGTTTACGCATATTGATTTCGGGCATGATAAGTCATATAATATAATATATCTTTATCGGATAACCCGCAACGACAAGTGACAGCAATTGACAAAAATAATCTACAAATAGATCTACGGATGGATAACACACATACATGTTTTTAAATAGAACAAGACAACGTTGTGTAAAACGAAATAAATAATGATAAAAAAATACACCTCAGAAACACTCTTGTTAAATGGCTGGTACACTTAATAAAATAAACATTAGAAACATTTCTATTAGATTTGTTAAACAACTATAGTATATAAATTTAGGCAATTACATTAGTCCCTGAATCTCATTTAGATCATTATCACACTTTATGATCAAACCTCATGATCATTTATTGAATGAATCTGACTTTCTGACCCATAGTATATTGGTCTGTTACGGAATCTATTATCTCTGCGGTCGTAATGTCTTGCCAAATCCACCAAAATAGGCTCCATTTAGGGAACGGCGAATTGATAGGGTCGTGAGTCACGTCTACCCTTAGAATTTATATGTTACTACTTCACTAACAAAGAACTTGTGTGTTAAAAGCACAAAGAAATATTTTAACTTTTAAGAACTTGTGTGTTAAACGCACAGAGAAATATTTTAACTTTTGAGAACTTGTGTGTTGAAAGCACAGAGATATTAACTTTTGATCATCGATATCTAAGAAAATACCTCATGCATTTTTAACATTTATAAAAATCTTTATTTTAACTTTACAGACTGAGTGAGAGATGTCAATTACTGCGAAAATGCTTTTGTAATTTGTATATCTTATACTAATATATAAAGCAGAAGAGTATGTTTGTTTGTTTGAACGCGCTAATCTCAGGAACTACTGGACCGATTTGAAAAATTCTTTCAGTATAAAACAGTTCATTTATCGAGGATTGCTATAGGCTATATAATATTACGCTAAGATAAAAGGGGAGGCGTGCGGTGAGTAAACAGTGAAAGTTAAGCAAAAATCAACTTCTATAAAATTGTTCCCCTGTAAAAGTTCTAAAAGAAAGTCTGTGAAAGTATATATCTTACCTTTTCAGAATAACTCACTTTAACCATTTTTATGGTTACTAAGCTTATGTATTTAGCTTATGTACTAAACTTATGTGCGCATCTTATTTACTAAGCTTATATACGCAGCTTATTTACTAAGCTTATGTACTACGCTTAATTACTTAGCTTATGAATAAATTGAATATACTTTCGTTGTTCTTATTATTAAGCATCTTTTATTTCTTAATAGTTTTTTGATCAGAAAGGCTTTGAGGGTCACGTGATTATATGTCTGTACACGCTGCTCGTTCAGTCTCCGGTGCACACCTATCAGCTAAAAAATGCATTTACCGAAAATATTAATTATTATAATTAATAGTCTACTAATGAATTGTTCATAATAAATGGCAGAAAATAGTAAAAATAATAAGAATATTTGGAGGTTCATTCATATTAATTTTTATATAAATGCAATCTGACTAATTCGGACATAGTAATTTCAACGTCAAATCATATTAAATCATAGTTTATTAAATATACAACTTTTTCTTTTAAATTTTTTGTGGTTATAACTTGTCTTTTATATTTATGTTATACGCCATTAAATTTTATTTATTCGTTGTTATTTTAATAATATACTTTTTTTTAATTAAAATTTAATTTATGGACTATTTGAATTATTGACGGGTATTGTGCCTGTCTGTGAGTTTAATATTATTAAATTAAATGTCTGTTTATATTTTATAACACGATCCTGAGTCTTTATTCGTTTAAATGACAATTTTATCTACTTTACTTTAATTTTGGTCTTATAAAATAAAAACTGTAATACATCATGCAACCGTAGATTATTCTCATCTGTTCTTTTATAACTTAGCTTTGAATAAATTACAGAATCCCACAGACACTATTACAATTTTCATTACTAACACTGTCATTATATTTAAGACTCTTTAGCTTAAAATTTAGAGCTTAAAATGCAATAACCATGTGCGAATCTTATCACGTAAGTGAACTTAGGTTACACCTTGACTGAATTTAAGTTACATGTAAATTAGATCGCCGATTGTTGATACCATCTACAAAAGGGTAGATAAAGGGAAATATACATACGAACTAATTTAAACCTTGACATCTTATTTTAAGACTCAAATTCGTTTAAGATTACATTTTAATTCTATTTGTTAAATTGTTTGGCGGTGTTATTTATTTAATTTAAAATAAATCAATCAAGTTTCCAAAAATTAACTGAATTGTCACTTATTATAAATTATATTTTTCTTCTACGGCAAATTTTAAAAAAACATGATATTACAACTATTTATCGATTCTTTGTTTGGTGACGTCATAACATCCCTTTATGTTGTCATTAACACAACAAAGTAAAATTTGATAAAAAAAACTTAGGAACAACCTTTTGACATATAAATATATTAGACAGTAAATGTGTCAATGTATAAAAAATAAGCAATGCTTCTCCTACCACTTGAACATATCGTTAAAAATATCTATAAAAGATTTCAAACATTTAAACTTAATTTAATTTTTAAGTTGGATTATATGCAAAAATTCATTCTGTTCTTTCTTAAAGTTATAACGTCTAGTAAATCGATGAACGCCGGCTGCACGCACGAAAAAGTTGGACTTATTGTCACGTTCCATCTCAGCCAAGTATGCAAGCGAGAAAGTGAAACAAGCAATAGAGAGGCACGATCGGCCCAAGCGTTGGGCTTGTGGCGCTTCTATCGCTCTTACATTCCATCAGTCGCTGCGTCCGATGAACACGTGAAGTGTTTTGTCAACTGTTTATAAAGTAGGGTGAAATGTTAATGTGGTTTCCATTGTCAACAACAAACTCATCAGCCTGTCCTTAACAGAATAACCCACATTGGAAGATCTTAAATATCACACATGTATAAAAGTTGTTAATTAATTATTTAATGTACATTGTTACTTTTTATTAATCTGTTTAATTTAAGTAAAAAAATATATGTCAAATAAACTCCTTGCTTATATTACACAAAATAATTCTAATTCAGTGATAATAATTAAAATAAAAGTACGCAATTTTTATCTACATCCTTTTTACGTTATCACGTAATACAACAAAATATGTATATACATATTATTTTGATCATTATTTCTCTTAAAATATTAGGGAGTTTCGTATGTTTTCATCATCTACAGTGATAAAAAAAGCATATTCTGTCATCATATAAATTATATTTCAGTAATAAGACTCAAAGCGTTGGAGGAGTCGACAATTTACATAATACATCTTTTTAAGATAATATTAAAACTGTTAATTACATATTTATAAAAAGCCTTATTATTATTGAACATTATATATACAATATACCCTATTATTTTAGTAATACACTCTATAGATTTTTTAATTTCTATGGCACTGATCTCAAACATTTAGCGTTTTTCCAAATTTTGGGTTTTTTTTTATATTTTACCTTTACTAAACCTTCAAAAAAATTTGTTGATTTTCTTAGGAAAAAAACATTATTTTCTTCTTGACAAAAATTATTTACAATTCTATAATTTACAAATTAGATTTGCAGGCAAAAAAAAAGCTATGGTTGTTTATACGAAAGCGTAAACTAAACTGAAAACTGTGAACTAAACTGAAAACTGTAGTTAAATAATATTCAGATAAATATAACTGTTATAGTTTGTTAACTTAATAGTGACCACGGCAAGAAATTTAAAACACCGTTACAAAAATAGTTCGAAGTAATCGGAATTAGTTTGACCTGGTTTTTTACAGTCCATAAAACCTTTCAGTTTACCAAAACGAGGGTAGTTGGTAAACTTTTACGGGTACTGTCTGTCGTTAAAAGTTTTTTTTTATGAATAACTAAAAGACATACCTTTACAACATAAATAAAGAGTGTTTTTTATTATTTCCCTAATATTATTTTATATGCACACAATTTATTTCTTTTATTTAAGTTACCTAGCAAATTAATATGAACTAATTTAAAATATACGTAATTAAAGCATTTACAAATGATTTTATTCACATATATTATCGATATTTATCATTTTTGAGTACTTTCTAAATTTATAATTTCCAATATATATATATATATATATATAATAAAAAAATATTTTAGTAACACGGCCTTACCAAAATATATTTTTTTTGTTTTTTTTTTTCTAAGTTCAGGCAATAGTTTATTTTAATATATTATTATAATTATTTCTTGGTGTAATGATTGTATGAATTTAAACTTGTAAAGTATATTAATTATAAAAAATATTTACAATGTAGTTTACATACAATATCGATTAAATTTTATATTAAAATATGTATTATTTTATTTATTGACAATCTAAAAAAAATAATAGTGTATTTACATAGTGATTTTTATATATCTCACTAGTTCATGCCCGTTACTGGTATTCTATATTTGAAAAAAACAAAAATACATATATAATTAGCATTTACATCTCGGTTTGAAATTCAATTCAACTGAACAACATTTCAATATTTTTTATATTATTTAATCATAAAATATTTAAAACATTCTTCTCAAGATTGACAAACCTTTTAGAAGGGTCTAATTCCACATTTTTTTATTTTTTTATATTCAACAAAACCCTGGGTTCGTGTGCTCAATAACACACCTCTTGCAGTACTTCTTGACCGCTCTGTATCCTCTCAACGTGACAGGAGTATCCTGTATATTCAACTGAGTGAGACCTCTACAGTAGTACGCGACTGCTTCTAAACCATCATCCCCGATCAGTTCACAGCCTCTTAACGCCAGCTTCTTTAGATTCGGGCAGCATCTGGCAAGAATCTGTAAACATATGAACGAATGAACAACCAAATATAAGAAAATATATGAACACTTTCGTGAATCATGACTATTATATTTATATTTACCCGGCTGTATTCACGTAGAAATTAAATCGGAATGTGCCCGACTAGTTTCGAACCCGTTCGGGGTCCTTAATCATGAGCTCTGAGCGTGGCGGACTCGCGGCGAGAACTCGCCGCGAGTCCGCCACGAAACTAGTCGGGCACATTCCGATTTAATTTCTACGTGAATACAGCCGGGTAAATATAAATGTAATATATGAACACGACAATTACTTCACAGAGTTTTTTTTATGGTTGTGTTGCTTCAGTCAAGTATACGTGTTACAATGAATTACCTAAGACTAGTCTGGTAAAATATTGTGATCTGTAGACACCTCAAAAAACTCATATTTTCTATAACTTATATTTCCTATAATGGTGCAATAGTGCACCAAACCTCACTTACAATCTATATTTGAATTATGTTTATGTAATTGGTCCTTATATATCACAGAGAGTACTACTATTATTATTAAACTAACCTGTAGCCCAGCCTCCGATACGTCAGTGGCGCCGAGGTCGAGCGCTCTTAGCCGAGAGCAGCCGCGCCCGACCGCCTCCACACCATCGTCGCCCAGCGCGCCGCAGCCCCGCGCGTTCAGATACCGCAGCTTGTAGCAGCGCCGCGCTAGAGCGCGCACGCCAGAGTCCGATACCTGTGGATTACTTGATATGTTATATCTGAGAATATCTGACTCGCCTGTAACCAAGACTTTGTCATCCAGACGGGTAGCTAAAAAAAAAATGTCCGGTACTATTGATCCAACTAATATCAAGATGGTAGTTTTAACACTATTCTATCTGTCATAGTGTAATGTTACAGTCTGTTAACTTCAACAAGAATTGAACTACACTGGCACAACTTTGCAAATGACACCTGCGCTTCCAGAGAGAATAGCTCGTATAGCCAACAAAAATCATTTCAGCTTTGTAATATTAGTATAGAGTTATTGAGTATAAATATAAGAATCTAGGTGCAACGTCTCGTACGTACTAAATAAATTATACATGAGACTAGCTTTGAGATATCGTACGGATGGTTGGTTTTTAATGAAATTTCACATAACTTTATATTTTTGTATCATTTGCAAATTAAGGAGGAGTTATACACTTTATTTATTTTTTTAACTACTTTAAGAGTGCTATTTCTAAATTTGATCTTATTAAGTGATCTTCAGGACAATCGTGTATGAACCAAACTTGCAAGAATCTAAGCTCAACAGTACAGGTTTGACTAACTGGTCTAGTCAATCTATCAGGACAAGTCCTTTTTATATCAATATATTTTTGTTAAGAATTTTAAATATACAATACCTGAGAACACTTAGCAACGGAAAGATATCGTAGAGCCGGTCCCAGCTTTGCCAACTCGTATAAACCGAAATCCGTAACCCCCGTGCAATCAGATACGCTCAACTCTTTCAAAGCGCAATACGACGGTATCCACCGAACTCCTGCATCTGAAGAATATTAACTATATAGATTAAACTTTAATAATGCAAACTTAACAATAATTAAAAACATAATTCATTTGAGTCTCATCTAAAACATTAATTAGTACAACATGTTATTTGAATATTAATGGAAATATTTGAATAATCAAATTAATAAACTTTCGAAATGAATAAATCTTAGACAGCAAAAGTTAACACAGAACAAGAAAATATATTACGACTCTAGAGAACATTCAATTAAATTCACTAATTACCAGTGACTAGAGTACATCTCCTAAGATAGAGATATTGCAAGGATGGGCAGGTGTGGAGCAAGGCACAGAGACCAGCATCAGTGATGCCGCTGCAATCAGTCAAGTCTATGTATTCTATCGGAGGCCGTCTATTTGTTAGACGACTCTCCACCCATGCCCACTCTGGCCAGTCCACGTTTGGACAACCTGTAAACGAAACAAAGATATTTAATATTGAGTCTTATGTAAAATTATTTAATAGCGATGTATAAGAGTTTTTCCACTCAATGAAATGAATAAATAATTTTTTACTCAATGAACTTCCTAAACAAATCTTCATAAGCCGCAAACTTTGAATTATCAAGTTGGAATGGATTCAATTGAATAATTACGAACCTATTGAATATATTTCATGAATACTTGGCTTATTAAACAAAGCTTGTTAAATTAAGATTCAGATTTACAAGTTAGAAATTATCAATATTTGAATTAGGTAACTTCTATCTCGGTTTGTTCATTGTTCAGTAACAAAAGGTCGAATATAATTATAATATTAATCCTATCAATTCCTTTGATATTACTAAGTCATCATAATAAATGATTTAATTGGAGGACTTTATATAATATTATAATAATTACAAAGTACTTCAATTAATAAAGCAATAGCAAATATTGTCAGACCGTACGATGATAAACTTCTGATTTAATTCCACAAAAATATACAATGGCACCTATTAAAGTATGTATTCGTTTTGATATATTAAATTGAATTAAAAATAAACATTCTCTTACAATAACATCTTATACTTCATGAGATCAATTATATAGAAACTTACCTGTAAGATCAACATGCCGTAAGTCAACTAAATCTGTTATAATTGGAGCCAGCGCTCTTGCGTCCACAGTATTTGAGTTAGTTAAGGCTAAATGAGTTAGGTTTCTAAAGGTCGCTGCTAATAATTGAGCACCAGCCACGGTTACCTACAAACATAAATATAACATTATGAAATCCATTATGAAATTTTAATTTCCTATGCGTCGATGGAAGGATGTGGCATATTTCAAGGATGAGAATCAGCTTTAATCTAAAAACTTTTTTACATAATACGAACAAAATCATTTTGGGTGGACAAGTAAGAGTCCGACTCGCGCTTCGACATAGTTCATTCATGTTATGTTCGAAACTTTAATTCAGAGTTATGAATCAAAGTGAAAAAAATAATAGTATTTGCATTTAAATTTTAAGCCGACAAATAGACAGAAGTCATCCTCATTGTCTTTTGTGGTACGAATCTCACGGAATCAATATAATCAATAAAAATGAAATGTTTACTTATAGTCAATAAAAATTTATAAAATGTTTACTTACAGCACAAGTCTTCGACCTCCATTCTCTCACAGCGCTGACACAGGGACCCGCTCTTGCGCCTGCGCATCGAGCAGCTATTTCTAATGGACCAGCTGACCTTACTCTTCTCCAGGGTTCGGGCCTGGATGTCAGCCTCGCAACAAAACGGGACCAGCGTCTGCAAACTCGCGACATCCGGCACAGGTCTGAAACCTGAAATAAGGACGATTACCATAGTTGCTAGACTCGATATTAAGAACAAAATATATTTACGGTTTTTATTAAATTGTTTTTATACCTCAAGATACGACAATATTTTCAGCCATAGTGCATCAGTGAGAGTGTTATCCCTTCTTCGTCTCGGCGGACCGCAGTCAGCTAAGGTGTGGTAGCCCTGGTCCAGACTCAACTCGCTCAGGTCTGCGGCCAGGGACAAAGCTGGTTCAGGGGGAGGCGGAGGACGACGTCTGGCACCTCCGCACATCCCTGGACCGGAGCAACTCCCACTTGACATGTTGCAGGAATTCTGTAAATATTTTAACCATTTTAATTTATATATATTTGATTAACAGATAAAATTAAAATTAATATTGATATATATATAAGGATTTTTTAACAAATAAACAATGAACAATAAATCACAATCAAACTAACTTCAAAGATATTAACTTAAAAAGACTATTATTTTAATTTATAGCCCATAAGCAGTAAAAACGACAAAAGTCGAATATTAGTATGCTCGAAAACGAATTCACATTTAATCGGACTTTAAAAAGTTTTCAATTTATAAATAAGTGTAATTGCTCTATGTATATTGCACCTAAACTAACATAGGAAAAAGCCTACTCGTTAAGAGTTTATAACAAATAACTAATCTTTGGTAAGTTTTAATTGACTTTCTTCAGTGATTGCTAGACTGAAGTCAAACAAGTCAAGTCAAGTCAGAATAGTTTCCGAAAGATCCGGTTCATTAACCATCGACAATGCACAATAATCCTAGAATAATAAAACAAATATGTTTCAATGTTCTAACTGTCTATCAGTTTATTTTATGTATGAAATTTTAATTATAGTTCAAATAACGTAAGGTAATTACTGAGTATGGCACTAATATTCGTTGACCTTATCGTGCAATTACTGGCTGGTCTGTACAATGGCAGCATAAATCAATCCACGTCATTCGACTCGTCGCCTTCAAGGGCTTCATCAAGAAACAATTGAAGGGGTGTCTCTTATTTGACATAATGACAAATATGTATTTGCGTTTAATTGACTTTGATGTATACGTAATGTTAAAGTATATTTTTAACATGTGACAGATCTGTCAAACAAGATGGCGTCAACTCATACGCCAATGAACTTTTGGAGAACATGAGTTATTTAAAAATATAATTATGTTTTTGATTTCCTTATTCCTATTTTAAATAATAATTATATTAATTTACGTTTAATGTCTCAAATTACTGAATTTGCATGAAAGTCATTTGATTTTATTCGTAATTTGTAATATTTATGTTATATTTCAAACATATCGAATGTCATTTAAACATATAATAAAAATTTTAATTACCGTTTATTTATCTGTCAGACTAGCAGTTACAAGTCATAATTTATTAAAACCGACTTAATGTTGTATCCCACGTGTTGTAATTAATTAACATATCGAGTTCCGCTACGGATATACAGTAATCTTTAAAGCTATTTAATTTTATTACAAAAAAGATATGTAACAAATTCCTTTTTGGAATAAAGAGCTTGATGAAGATGTTTTGTCAACTAAAGCGTTCTTACTTAAATTTCCGAAGTTTGATAATCCCTGAGGAGATATAAAACATTTTCATCCAAACATTATTATGGATGAAATATAATCTTGTTATAATATTTATTGCTGTTAAATTTTATTACAAAAAGATATTTTACAAAATTTTAGCATAAGAAACTTTTTGAAAATGTTTCTTCAGCAAGTTAAGGTTTGGTACTTAAGTTTGTTAATCATTGAGATATAAAACCTTAATTTCATCCAAAATATGTTTCCGCGTCATATATAAGCTTGTGATAAGTGTCTCGCCCGCGGCGACACCTGGAGATCTCGAGATAATACAATTATACAGACGGTCAACGACCATCATCGCCTACGATCCTGTCTTCACTATGATTATAAAACGATTTATTGCACTCAAGTGTTCAGGAGACTGATGTCGATGAATAAGACAAAGCATCAAACTTCCTCAGGAATCTGAACCTTGTATACATTGCTATAAGTTCTCCGTTTTCTTGCAGTTTTCCTCTAAAAAACTTCTTGCCTTTATGTCTAGCCGCGATCCACCTACGCTTGGAATTCGCAATTTATGCCCTTCGGTTTCTGGACATAGACCATCGTTGTGAAGTACGAGTAATGTACGTCGATTGTTCCCGGTTTTCAATAAAGTTTCCTAACGATTTACTGGATTTAAAGGTATTTGGTTTCATTTCCAATACCATGTTCAGGTAGAAGGTAGGTAGGAAGTTATTATAATATATCAGTTAGGTATTTAGGAGGTATTTAAATGAGATACTGGAGTGTCACGGTTGGGTGTAGAAGCGATTCCGTGACGTCTCTCTGTGGCTATGATGGGAACCACTGGTTTTTAGTGGGTATACTAATATTCTTTATACCGGCGAGTCCCACATATCCACCCAAAGTCCCCCCGGGTTGGGGGGATGTTTTCCAAAAAAAATATATTTTTTATACTTTAATATGATATTTTTTTTAGTATCGCATGACACTAAAAGCATGAAATTTCAAATAAAGCTTAATAGGATGAAAAAAACTATTTAAATAACTCTGAAATAAGGTAAAACATAATTCATATTTACTTGTCATCGATCAACTAAAATAGTAGGTATATAAAAATATCGCTTTAATAAATGAGATAAAGCCACAAGATTTAACGTTTTTTTACAAATTTTACCAAAGACAATAGGAAAATTTTAAACTTCCTAATTAACTTACTTAAATTTATAAAGTTTAGTTTTGAAAAACTTCAGAATGAGTGAGTCAAAGTTGAGTTTTAAAAGACTTCAGAATGAGTGAGTCATTTACGAGACAGCTGATACCCTCTCTCAACTTTATTAAAACAATATTGTATTGTTCCTTTCAATAAGTTAAATTAAATTATCAAGGAATGCTTTTATGAAAATGGTTACCTATGAAGGTTACTTATACTTTAATGAATATAGAATGAAAAATGGATTTTACAGCAAAGTTAGAAAAATTGGCTAGTATTTTCGAAAGAAGCCTAACAGGTATCACCACCGTCCCGACATTCTAAACTGGCTCATAACAACAACCAAACAAATACGATTTGTATCAAATCAACTACAATCTATACAACATAATTTTGTAACAAAATAATCACAGGCTAGTTTGTATAATATGATTGAAATATGCGATACAATCACAAGATCAATTAAGGTGATCGAAGCACTACAAGTTAGGTTCGAAGCACTTCAAGTGACTCTATTTAGGTTAATAATAGGCTTCAAGATGCAGTGGCGCCAACATTCGCTGGCCCACGCAGAGCCTTGAGTTATAATATACATTGACTCGTTAAATATGAAGCTTATTACATGTCCCACAGCTGGGCTTCTAGCAGGTGTCAATCTTAACTTGATATGCTTCTCCACAACGTATTGGTTGATTATGCATCACGGAATTTCTTCTATAATATGCTTCTTCAGGGGAATTTCTGTTACCTAGACTAGGATAAATGTAAAATACGGCCAGGCCTCGAATCAAGGGCAAGACAAGCAATAATACGCCAGATGGTTCTAGAGTTTTTATGTGCTTAGACATAAATATATTTAAAACTTAATTTCTGTTTATTGTTGTTGAACATAAATCGAAAAAGTTTATTTTACAAACTAGGTTTCAACCGCACGTGCGAACCACATGTAACCAACTAACGTTCCAACGCAGTGGTTTATTTCTTTTCTATCTTATGAAGTGGCTACACAATCTCTACACCTGCTAGAACATGGACTCCATTACCCTGAACTTGCGTTTAGAAACATTCACAACAATGTATGTAATAACTTACACATACCTTTTAACATACAGTAGAGTAAAACGCTTTTGAATACATTAAAAACTTTAAAAAATATTCTACAAATACTAAAACAAATTTTGTACTATGATATATTGATCGATTGTTGAGTCAAAATAAAGCCTGTGTCAATAACAAAACCATTATTAATTCAAGACATGAAAGAATTTGACCTAATAGAATCTATTTTATAGAAAAAAACACAACAAAAGAAAAATCAAAGAGGATGATTGATTTATCAAACCTGTGTATGTGAAAGAAACGCTTGTATAAAAACTATTTTATTTTTAGCACCAATTAGAGAAAAACCACGTAAAAAATAATAACTTTTTTAAATTTAAAAACAAAAAAGTATCTTTGACATACTTCATTCTTTCTTTGAGCCACGTCCCAAATATACTAACCAAATAATATTTAGATTAAAGTTTTTTTTTTCTGCCAGAATAAAATGGGGGCAATATATTCGGTAGCTGACAGATACCTTTTTTTTTTTTTATTTGTTAGAGAAAAGAGCTGACGGTTTACCTAGTATTAAGTAATGGTAAGCAATTTCCCGCCACCCATTGACATCAACAAATATTTTATGTTATTAAAATACGAAGATCTCTATCTCATTCACTGTACCGCAGTACTCATAATAGCACCCTAATTATAGGAACGACGAGGCCCCACGGACGAACCAGCAAATAAACGAATTGCAATCAAATAACTACGACTGATCCTATTATAAAAAAAAATACATTTTTAAGTTCAAAAATTTGTATGATTAAAGTTTATAAAATATAACACACTCATTGAAAACATTATGATTAATTTATATTAAACTTATCAATGAAATCTGTAAGTGATTCATCTTTCTTAAAATAAACGCATCCTTGAAGCCAATAATAAATAAACAGCCAATGAAGTAAGTGCAATATTAACACATCTCACCGCACAATAATATTACAAGAATATTCAATATCACTAAGATTAAATGCAACTCTATTAATCTCATGTTATTATTGAGATAATGTTGAAACTATTTCTAATAAAATTGATTGTCGAATAACGACTTTAAAGATATAAGAATAAGATCGAAATCATCGATAAATACAGTCATAGGGTCCTATACATGCAAATTTAAGTTTTATGTCACGTGTATTTAAAGCTATATAGAAGCCCTGATCTCGTAGTGCCAAGGGCGAGGCGTGGGCACAGTGAATGTTGGCGCCAAAATCTTATTGGAATTCGAATTTATAGATCAGTTAACGTCAAATCAACTAATCAAAATGGCGCACTGTTTAAGAGATTGTCAAAATAACAGTAATAATTTTAATTGTTAATATTCATAAGTTACAATTGTGCAATATTATTAAGTTATTGCTTTATTATGCAATTTGTAGAGAAAATGCAAGGCGTCTGAAAATGACAGGGTGGCTTTAGTAGGAAAACGAAATTATGTTTTTGAATTTATAATAACAGTATTATTTTTTTGATGGCTTAAAACGGAATTTATGTTTTGAATTTATAATATATATATATATATATATATATATATATATATTTTAAAACAAGACAATAAAATTTTATATCCTTACTAGTCTTGTGTTTTTTATTCATATTTTGTATTAAACCCAAATGTAAAAATGTTTTGAAACAAATGTTTTGGGATAAATACGAGTATATGTGAATATACATTTTTTACATAAAATCTTACCATTTTTTTAAAATATGATCACTATTTTTTTTAATTTGAACCTTGTTACTATAAGAAACCTTCGCTATTACTTTAAGGTCTTTCATATTTAAAATCCATAGTAAAATTCTGAACAAACCTCACGAGGCTGTGTAGTTGATTAATATTTACAAATTCTCGACACTTTAAACCCTAATGGACGGCGTACGAGTGAAAATAGATACTACACCATGGAATGCAAATGATAATATTACATCCACAATGCCAGTCTAAAATGGTCTTTAGCAAATAATGCATACAGGCTAAATTTCTGTGTGGATTATTTACAATTTTCTGCTATCTGTGTTACCTTACTTTTGTTACCTTAAGGCTTCTTAAGTTATGATGATATACTAAAGTTATTTTTGCACTTAAGTACAACTATTTAACATTCCATTTTTATGTTGATGCAGAAAACGAATAAAAACAACAGGTAAAGTTCAACCATTCATACAAAACCTAAATATATAACGACAAGCTCTGATCCAGTGACTTTTTCTGACTTTACATTTTCCCGACTCAAATGCTAAACCATCTATCTATCATAACTTCAAATATATAGAAATCCAAACGTTTATAGTTTTATTATACTTATAGCCCTGAAGTATTATTCGTGCTTTCTCATTAAATTAAGAGAACTTTCCGCACTAAAAAAGTATATGTTGACGGACGCAATAACCTACAATCATAACAAATTTCATCAAAATGCTTTCAGTAAATTTAGTTATTACGTTAAATATATACACGAACAAACCGACGGACAAATATTTTAGCTATTGTATTGAGTGGTGTCATTAATCATTTCATAATATTTTTTTCATTAAATATGTAATAATTAGATAAAATATTTTATGCACAGACACCTCGTTAATATTTTATATGTATAGAACTAACAATCTCAACTAATGATTGTTGATTGTAACACCAATTCGTTCCACATTCGTTTTGGCTGTTTTAATCAGTTACCGTCTGTATCTAACGGATTCGCACACAATATAAAAAGTTTAAAACTACATACCTATAACTAAATGGTACAACTAGAAGGTTTTTGCAGCTGAATAATCTCACATACCTGTGTCTACACCTGGAGAAAGATATCTTGAGATATTTAAAGAATTACTTCGTAAAACCCAAGAATGCGAGAGCTCACAGCTGGAATTTTGCTAGCCTGCTGGTTAAAAATAGTAAAAATGTTTTGAAATATTTAAAATGGAGGTTATGAGTTGCCTTGAAGTTTCAAAATTCAACATTTAAACATATATATGTAAGTATTGGATTATGAATTTTTCAACGCAGAAGTTGCAAAATAAATAAAGATTGTTTCTGTGGCTTATAAGCGATTGAATCAATTGTAATATAGAGTCGGTTAATATGTACAGTAAATGTATGTGTGTGTGTATGTGTGTGTGTTTGTGTGTGTGTGTGTGTGTGTGTAATAAACTAGAAATTAGTTTATTCGATTTTAGTCTAATAGAGCTATGACTCATTTCAACTGAAACAGCTTTAAAATAAAACAAAGACAGATAGTTATTTGGGAACACAAACATAGAAAAAAACGAACCATTTTAAATTTTACTTTGAATTTTTTGCGAGTTCAAAATTAAATTATAATTCTGATAGTTGAATTTAAAAAAAAAACCAACACGGTACGAAACATATATGTCCAAACTTAATTACTAATATTTCACTGTCAAAGAACTTAGAAATGATTGCCAATTACTTGAGCAAGACCCATAATTTACATGTTCTTTGAAATGCAATTTCTAATATCTCACCCCGTTGTATTTTATGTGTTCCGAATGACATTTTAAATAGGAATCTAAATAGTAAATCTTAGTGGCTTAGTGTAAATCGTGTTGTTGCTTTAATGTCATTGCTATATAAGAATACCGCAGGCCTACCATTAACTCAGAGTTTTAAGAGGTTTTGTTCCAATATTACAATAATATTACTTTGATCCGTATCAGGAGCTCTATTATACAATATTGTTTTATTCCTGTTTAGTGACGTAGCTTTCTTTAAATGACAATGATACTTTCAAATGTATCAAAATGCACGGAACGAGTCAATAATATCTCTTATAGTAAAAGAGTGAATGATTTAGAATGACGTCATCAAAACTGTTTGTCCTAACATTGTTAAAGTAATATTACTTTTGGGATGAATTCTTAAGTACGAGTATTGTAATATTGCTATAAGAATTCATGGTAAGTTTGCTTTTTAGAGTACATTTAGTTATTGAAAAAGCTAAGTACTTTTGACACGACTTAAAGTCTCTAAATGCCATGAATGATCTATTTCTTTCAAACGAATTATTCAATCTAATTTGATAAAACTTTTGGAAACTCCCATTTAAAATGGATAGATTGTAATTTGTCCAGTAGTTTCCAAAGTATTAGAAACAAACATATTTGTGAAAATTGCAAGTCATCTATTCTAGTTAAGATATAACAATATTTTCCAACTTCATCCATTTTTTTCAATTCAAACCACATACTTAGAAACTAATTGATAACCTTTTATAATTTGTTAAAAAAGTCCCAGTATCAATACATTATTCCAGATGATGAAATAATTGAATATAATAATCCATTATAATCAAAGTTCCGAACCAATCAACTCCGCGATCGTATTTATTTCCTGTCACAACCAGGATTTTATAATTAATAATATTTATAATTATCCCATTGAATGACACATAACATTATTATAAGCTGTCAAGAAGTATTGTAAATTATTGTATTGTAACTGTCAAGCGTTGTATTGTAATGTATTTCGAAACAGACCTAAGCCAAAACGTATACAATAATTTGCACTATATAACCCTTATTATGCTTAGCTATAAATAACGCCCCTAATTGTAGTATATTTCCAGGATCATGCAATATTTATTCATTCGAAGCCTTTCACGTGTCGGAAACTAAAAATTCATGTGATAGTACCCTCGTGTGCGTATAGTATATATTTTTATTTTTGGTGATTTTCGAACAATGGATACTTTTTCTTCAATTTATTGGCCTCTTGATTAGATTAAAATAATATTTTTTATCTTACCTAAATAAAAAAACATATTTTTTGACGTAAACGTAAGCCAAAACGTATACAATAATTAGACGTTTGTTAACCTTATTATAAATAGCGTCAATAACTGTAGCCAATTTCCAGTATCATGCAATATTCATCTATCAATCTAACAGCCTTATGTCTAGGAAACTAAAAATTCATTTATACAGCCCATGTAATGTGATAGTTCCCTGGTGTGAGTTTTAATGTATAATATATTTTTATTGGTGGCACTTTTCTCACACAGGTATACTTTTTCTTAAATTTATTGACCTTTTATTTCTACCCTCTTATGTAGTTAGTTTGAAATAATAATACGATGTGCAATAGCTGTAACTTATAACTTTTGTATATAGTTTATTGTATTATGGCTGATGGAAATTTCTATCGGCAATGTCGCAGGAATATTCATAACAGTTTTTCATATGATTCTACTTTTTACTCTTCATTACTCATTCTTTCATTCATTCATTTGATTCATTCTCTAAGTATACAAGTATAGACTCTAACTTTCAACGTTGTCTTTCAATTAGATAGACTTTATAATCAATTATTTTTTATAATTTATTTCAACGGATATTTAGGACTTTAATGTATCGAAATATTCGATGTAGGCATTTATATGTACTTTCTTAGGAATAAGTTTAGGTGAACGGCCAAAGCTTTCAAAAGTTTATGTTGAAATGTGCAACTACCACTCCTTTTAGAAATATTCACCACCAGGTTAAACTCCAGTTTTCTTTATCGCAGCAACTTTAAACTTTCTATTAATTATAGTTTTTATAGTTTTAGTATAGTTTAATTTATCTAAATTCAATCTCACAATAAACCAACGATTCTCAAACTTTGCTGGCCCGTGTTACACTAATCTTATTTTGTATATATATTTTAAGGTCCGAAAAGACTGACCACTGTGTCTATAAAATCCAATCAAATATGTCTTACTTAAACGGTCTAATCCATCACAAGAATTTCAAGGAATTCACTTTGAGAAACCCTGAATGATGTAATTACTCAACGACACAAGAGCGTACAGTGCCTGGGGCAACTGTAGAAAAACGACTGTCGCAAAACATTTTAAGAAAAAACTTTGTATGTAAAAAAAATGCAAAACGTATAATTATTGTATTAAAATATAGTACAGGGATTGTGTTGGATTATTAAAGTCATATTCTAATAAGGAAGAATATTATTTACAGTATAATAAAATTTAATAATCTAGTTTATCGCCTTTAGTACTCAGCATTCTTAAGGGAGTCTAGGCACCGCGTCCGATCCGAATCCGAATAAAAAAACTCGGATATCGTTTGCAACTTCGGCTTACAATACTCGAATACAATGCGTTAGCTTCATACAAATAATACAACGGCTAGGTCAAATCGTCATTTCTCATTCGGATCGATAGTGGTGCGTAAGCGATCCAAGGATATAAAATCAGTCACAAATGTCTTGAGTCTGCAAATTATATTTCAACAATAGTGGCAATGCCATGTTTGGAACGATTGCATCGAAGCCTTTCTACGATAAACTTCAATCTACTCGAGAAACGTGATTATGAAACCGTGCACAATAATTATTGGAAATATAGATAAATTTAAACATTCTTATTGTTCTATAACTAATAACGTTAACGGATTTAAAGTATTATATTAATAAAGGAATATTATTGAGTATACCAGGGGTAAGAAGGGTAGGAGCCTTCCTGGTAACTTCCTCCATGACTGTGTACTCTAACTATGTATTTCAATCTGTGGGATAGGCTGTAATATTGACCGGTGCTTCCTATAAATTGAGTAGACGGTTAATGACCTCTTTCGGGTTCATGACTGACTGAGGATAGGTTGTGGTACTGAGGTACTTCTCTGTTCGCAAAGCGAACTCAAGAGTGGCGACGCAGATAAGAGGAGTAGGAGGGGGAGCTTAGGGCCTGGATCTCTTTTTGATGAGTAAGTTGTGTAGAGCGTGGTTTGCGTGGAAATGTTACGGGACATTTTTGAAAAGCTGTGTGACTCATTTTTGCGCTTGCGCTGCAGCTGTATTTCCTGCTAACTCGACTTCGGTCAACCCATTTGGTCACTCTTGGTCTCTTACTCGTGATGGAGGCATGCACCATGTTTTCCTCTAGAATAGGCCTATTTTGGCGATGCCAGGTACAAATCCCGGACATTCTAATGATCAGGCTAGGTAGGTGAGTGATCCCAGGTGGTTTTGGCGTACGGTCATTTGGTCATTTTGGATGAGGCCCGAATTTTTTTTACATCCGTTTCAAAAACGGTATCTGTTAGGAAAGAGCTCCGGCTTCCTTCTTTATTTTAGAGGGATAGAATGAGCCCGTTATAACAGGCCTAAATAAAGCATAGAGACTCTCATAGCGGAGTTTCCTGAACATGGTTGTTCTGTCGGAGCGCCGCCGTTAAATACACCAACGATCCCGTCTCCTTGCACTATGACGGCAGACTTTGATATAGTTGGTAAAAACGTCAACCAGATGTTGCCGTCTTTGATAACTGCCCATCCCCTGGGTTTGTAATTTTATAAATACGTCCTTCCCCTGGGTATGGAATTCCAGAAGTAAAAATTAGAAATGGGGGCAAGATAAGGTCTAAAAGTTATATAAATATTGGGGTATAATATATTTGGGGTAAAGTTTCATACACTTTTTAAATCTTTTAGGGATGCAACTTATAAATTCCTGTCTTAACAAGTACATTAATCCTAAAATAATATTTAAATATATAAATATATATATCAATAATATATAAATGTTATCAAAATAAATAATACCTAAATGACTTATCAATTGAATGGATCGCAAACATTGATATCAAAAGTAAACAATATTTAATATAACTTCAGTTACATTAAAATGATCATATTAATAAACGGAAGAAGTATTGCATTCTTTCAATTAAACCAATAATACATAAAAACAGGTTATAGAAAAAAATATTAATATATGTAAATTATATATCTTAAGCAAGAATATTAATATTCTATACACATAACAACACCTGGCTTATGCAGTATACGAGTAAAATATAAACTTACAAGCGTTAAACAGTATAAAATTATCTATATAGGAATCTGGTTCCACTCGATCTCAGCTATGTAAACTGAATCTGTCCAATCTATACTAATATTATAAATCTAGAAAGTTATTTTGTTTGTTTAAGATTTCTACTCTCTAGAATTACCAATTGAAATTTATTGTTTTGCATTAATATTCCAATTCTCGTATCTAAATTAAACTATGTCGTCAAAACTCAGAATTAGAAAGTTTTCTTTAAAAATGTATAACATTATATTTGATTTACGCCTTGATTTGATCTATATCAAAAGTGTATCACGCAGACGGAGTCGCGAGGAACAGCTTGTCGTTTTATACCAAGTCAGGATTATTGAGATTAGGACACGTAGAGTATAGTTCTGATGAAAGTGTATGATGAATATAAATTTTATGAAACTAAAATCTTCCTATAATATTAATAAAATAATACTAATATTTTTATCAACAAATTTGATTTCATCAGAAAAATATTCGATGTCATTTTGTTAGATTTTGGTTTCAGATGTTTTCCGAGAAGTACGTCTCGCTCGTTTTTAATGTTCCTCAATGCCATACCCAATCATACCGACTCGTTGCATCGAACTTTAAAGGGCAAACAAACAAATAGACATTCGAATTTATAATATCACTAGAGTAGACACTCTCAAGCAAAATAAGCAAAATGTATCACTTACTTATGTTATTTTACATGTATTCTTATAGAATACATGTACATTCAAACAGAGCGTAGTATCCCTTGTATTCCTATAAATGTTACTATATCCTTATCTGGTGGTTCTTAAATACAAACAAACATTACTCTACAATTTTATTATTCACTAAACCCTAAACGTATAATTTTATTAGTCTAGGGACATAAGAAACGGCAGATAAACTTCTCACTAACAAGGAGACCAATCGTTTATGAAAAGATCTAATTTAGCACATTTTTATCTACATTTTTATATAATCTGGTCTCCTGGGAATAAGAGATCGGAGTAAGACTGTGGCATCATACATAATAATGTAAGTAGTTACCATATATCTTTATACCAAAAGGGATCACAACTGACAAGGGCGAATATATATATGTACATATACATATTAGTTTAATTGTAAATATTTTTTTGTGTGGAATATAAAAATTTGTTTATATATCTCCACTTTCCAATTTCCCTTAAGAAGTGACAAATTCGCTTATCGACATTTTGATAGAATTATCTTAAATCAACAACATGCTGACATCCAATTGACTTTGTAATTGTATATTTTAATATAATCAATAGAAACTGGTAAATTGTTTCGATATAACTTAACTAGCGTATAATGTATGTCCTTTGGAAATAGATAGGAAATTTATCTTCAAAATTTACATATCACCCTAAGGATAAAAGTAAAGTTTACACGCAAAGCTATATTTTATTACAGATGTATGTAGTATGATATCTATAATAAAATACTTTATATATAAAGTCATAACTCTTACTCTATAAAGGTATCACATTACTTAAATATTTCATTTAGTGTTCTAGGATTTTACGATTAGTAAACATTTATATAAAATATTTTTTATGGTCTCATATGGCTTTTATTCAAAAGTTTTATTACGCACTTATCATAGGTTTATCGTAAACGGTTAGAACGTAATAAAAAAATTAAAATATCTTAGTTATAGTACATGAAACTTAAATTACTAAATACAATTTTAAATGTTAAATATAATATAACTTTGACTGTGAAATATCGCTAACAAATATTTTAAACATAAAAAATATTTACCATCATAGCAAAAGCACATTCATTACAAATTTCATGTCAGCAAAAAGTTCTTACTATTGGTGACTACAATACCCCTACTACGAGTTTTGACGATACGAAACGTTGATAGTTTTTGAGCTGTACGAAACGAATTCTTGATTGTGATTGGTTACTATCAGTACCAACTTGTTTCGTGTCTACTCGAAAACTATCAACGTTTCATACTATCAAAACTCGTACCATGGGTACAATTCGAAAGTTTGAAGCGCGTTTGAGCAGCGCCCACACAAGTATCCAGTCACGCAAGTGTAAGAAATACCTAAGTCTAAGAGCCCAATAATACGTGCTTATTATTTGCCTCATTATTGTCAGCTTCACCTCAGGCGTTATGAGATGGTCCATAAAAGATCTCGGTTACTATTTATGAACTATTTTATATAAACCTACACGGGATATTTGCAAAGTTATTAAGTTCTTCGCTGCAGTAAAAATATATTATTTTTTCATTACACCTTCGCAAACTTTCAAAGTATTATTAAATTTAAAATTTTAATAAACAGGTTGGTTATACGTATGTCTTTACGTGCTGACTCTACCCGTGTTTTATTAATAGAATTAGGTAAATATTTAAAAGATAATTACTTATTTTTTTTTTATATAGATAATTTGAATTCTTTGTTTTTAATAAATTTCCCAATACAAATTGTCGTTAACATATTATGGCGTCTAATATAAGGCCACATCATTCTTAACCTTCTAGATAATAAAAGTTGAAATTATTAATGTTTTTATTACTCTTGCGTAAGTTGAAGATCAGCGGCTAGTATGTCAATTGCAGCTGTAAATCAGAGGTGACATAAAATTACCGCTGTAATACGATTACGGTACTTAATTAAATCAGACAAACGTAGATAAAGACAGACTTGCGACTGTCTAGTCGTCCAGTCGTCTATCTAGTTGTCCCAGTCGTCGACTATGAGTCGAGTAATTAAAAATAAAAATTCGTTTCTATGGTTAAAACATTAAAAAAAAAAACAGTATTTAACGAATTCATAAAAACGTAACAAATATATAAGAAAAATAGAGAAAAGAAAAATATTACTTTTTTTATTACTATATAATGAAAAAATAAATCACAGCAGGAGCCAATTCTTTTCGATTGATGTATATTTATAATATAAATAAGCTTTTAATATAATTATCTAGAGAAATATATAGACAATTTATAAAAATAACTTTAAAATTTATAGCAGCATATATGTGACCCAGGTGTGACAAACGCGGGACATGGAAAAGTCACACGATTTACGATTCACGCTTACGTATTTTAGAAGACTGAATCTTTGACGTTTTTATGACATAAGGATTCCCGTTATATACAAACAGTTAAGCCTCATTGGGGGGTATTTTAAAATATATGAGTCTAACGGTACACAAACTTAAAACTTTTAAGTTTTATAATACACTTTTGGGCGCTCTTATGGATTTCATCATGATTAAATTCGTGAAGTAAATTGCATTTTAAGTCATATTAGATGTTAAAAAACTTTGATTAAGTAAAGTTCAGGAAATTTTTTTGTGTTTTTTTTTTAAATAACATTTCGTATTTCTTATTTAGAGAGAAAAATGTAGAATCGACTGTTTTGTTTTTTTTTAAGTCCGCGTTCATAAATAAGGTTCAAATTTCACAAGGTAATGCCACCTATTTCATTAAAAAAGTTATTTGTATATAAATTTTAGTGTAATTATATTTTTTTATTATTACAGTAGTAAATTTAATCAGATAAACCTTATGATATTGATTCGATCGTATTTGGATAAATTCATAAGCACTATTGTTTCTACATATTTAGATAAAAACCTTAATAAAAACAATAAAAACAAATCGCCATTAAAAAAAACCAGTCTTCTTGAGAAAACAAACTAGTTGTAATTAATCCAATCAGTAATTCAATAACTAACAAACATCGCCGCCAATTAATTCAATTTTAATTGAAACGTAACAATATGATACTAGATTTTAATATCCATATTTGAATAATGTATAAATGATATTATATGTATTTATATATAATTATATGACAAATTGGACGACTGATTGGCGCAGCGGTTGTTACTTCGTCTATTTTGTTCCGACGGTCGTGGGTTCGATCTCCACAAAAGAACATTATTAATTAATATAATATTTCTAAACCCATCTGTCTGTCTGTTGTTTATATGTATAATATGTAGGTAGTTACAAAAAAATATAATGTATGTTTATTAGTTGTCTACTAGTACTAGATTGGATTGGGTGGATAATATCGTAATATGTGAAATATAATTATAAATATATAATTATAAATATATTCGTATTTTATACAGATTAAATATCTTGTTTTGTCTTTACGTCTCTACATTAGTAGAGCGGGTATGGCACTAAAATGAAACTAACTAAATGGATTTTGATGCAATTTAGATTAGTTTTATATGAGTGTGATATTAACATGAAGTATATATATATATAATCCCAAAATTATTCCGCGGCAATAAAGTAAATTATTTTTGATCAAAGATTTACAAAATATAAAGATATTTTATTACATTAATTTTGAATAAAACATCATTACATTTTCGAAAGAAAGCTTTCTGGAAATTGTCTTCTTGGACAAGCTATTTTCCAGGAATTTTTCAATCATTAGAATACAAATTAATAATATACCATTTCTAACTGTTGTCAGATTATATTTATTTCGCAAATATTGAGTCAACTGTCAACACAATGTTTTAAAAGCCGTATTTTTTCGTGTTTTTACTTTAAATCGGCATTAGTGGTCAATATAACTAGTACCGAAGTATTATAGAATTTATTTGTATCTTTATTAATACAACTTGTGTTTTTTTTTTAGTACGAATCTGGTAATAGTACGAGTATAAGGTTTGGCTTTTTTGGGATTAGCGATGTTTTACTTTGAATTTGATTATTATTTATTAAAAACATACAAATAGCTACACCTTTTTAGACATAAACTCACTAGAATTGATTTTAATTGATCTATATTAAATAATTTTTCTTACTTTATTTAGATTAAAGCCGTTTAATATTATTTATGTTTTGCCATGTTAAGCTTATTGAAATTTTAAATTAATATATATTATTAATAAGACAATACTTGAACCATCCATCCTAGAGGTAGCAGGTTCGAGTCCAGCCGGTGTTGAATAATTTTCTATTCTCTATTCAGTTATTTAACTTTTTATGTGCGTTGGTTTTGTTATAGGACAAAATATTATGTTGTTATATTCAATGTGAAATATAAGTTGTTAAAGCTGCAGGTCAAGTTCAGAATTTATTTATTTACGGATGCTGTGGGAGAGATTTGTGTTACGAGTTTCTTTCACGCAGAGATGAAGCAACAGTTTGACATATATTTTTGTATACCCGCTGCGTAAGCTTGATTTCGAAGCAATATTATTATGTATTTAACATGTGAAAGTTTATTTCTTCTGCTTTATGTTAAAACGAAGCATTTTATTCGTATAATTTTTAATATTAATTTATATCACCCGAACATTACACGAACCTTTATTTTAAAAGAGTTGAGTCAAACTAAAAATCAAAAAGTCTCTGGCCAGCAATCCTACCATGAACTAAAAACTAACATATTTTTAAGACGCTTTATTGTAATATTACTATAATAATACTTTGATTCGTACAGTGAACTGTAAAACTATATTATTTTATTCCTGCTTAGTGACGTAAAAGAATGAATGATTTCTGTAAATGCTGAAATTTGAGACATAAAAACAATATTACTGTAATATTTCAAATGTCAAAATATATATCGAACTCGTGCAATGAAATGTTTACAGTAAAAGAATGAATGATTGCGAATGGATGACGTCATCAAAACTTGTTATCAAAACATTACTATAGTAATATATACTTTTAGAACAAATTCGAAAGTAAAATTATTCTAATATTGCTTAAGAGATCAAGGCAGGTTTGCAGACGCAGACTGCCAAAACCGCATACATACATAACTAACACAAGAAATAAAGAAACAAATAAATGTAAAAATGTAAGCATCAACATAATTACCTAATTTACAAACGTAGTTATTAGCCGATAATTTCTTACCATTACAAAAGTGCCACTAAATAATATTAAATATTGCTTCTCCATTCATTACACCGCCGCCATATTTAAATTTAATAAACGGTAAAATGACAAGTGACAGGTGACATTCAAACAGTTTTGAATTTTCTGTTAAAAATTTGCAAAACAAATTAGTCACGTAAGGAGGTTATTTTTTTTTAAATTGTAACCACTATTTGGCTTTCATTTAATTTAAAAATCGAACAGGTGGTATAATCGCCATCTTTTTATATTTTTTATACTAATATATTGTTTCCTGTCATATTGCGATAAAAATATCTATAGATAAATGTATATGTATAACGTTTTCCAAGTATACAAAATAATGTTGTTATATTTTTTTTAAATTGCTATCTTAGAACGAAATAAATATAGTTAATCTGTTCGTCGGAATCTTTTTAACGTTAATTCTGTCAGTGTATCCACATCGTTTATCTAAAATACTACAATTTAATCTGAAGATTAGCCACGAGACATAACTCATTCCAAGCCATAAAAGGTACAACAATATGAACCAAAAACGGATATCATTTTCAATCTATTGGCAAAAAATATTTAAAATCATTAACAATGTTGACCTTTAGCACCTTCATAATAAAGACTAAATTATTCATAAAAGCACCAACAATCTGTTCCCACGAGTGGCGTGTTATGTAGAGTAACGAGTAAAGCCACGCGAGGTACATTTTAAGGCAATTTTTAGATTAGAAATCCTTACACTAATTACATTATAAATTTTACCATAACATACACCTAAGTGTAAAATTTGTTAAATATGTTACTTTTAATTACATTTTTATTAATTTATAACATGATAGACTAGTTATAAAATATAAAAATACTTATTGTAAGAGATCTATTGTACAAGATCAAATGTTTGAAAATATCATTTATTTTATTTTGTATATGCTTAAGCTATTAGTAGATTAAATCAATTAGTAGATTTTTTTTTCATTATTTATTTATATGAATAAATGTATCTACATTTTTATAAAAATATGATGACAAAATCATAGATATGTTAAAGATTCCAAGCACAAATTTTCATTTTATATTTTATAAAACTTAGAGCGATATAATAATACAATAAATAAATGAACATATAATAATAATAATATAACAAAATGTAACAATTGAAAATTGTAATAATATCGTCTGTGTTCAATTTAACAAACATGCCCACAAAATTGCCAATCTAGTTTTCCATGTTATTAGACTATTACAAATATATACATTTCCCAACATTTAACCGAAAATCCTACATACTTACAATTTCATTTGGACGTAAAACGTTTCTGTATTTTTGTTAAATATTTATTATATCATGCCATTGTTTTATAAGTAAATTCCTTTTTCTACTTATTTTCACATATCTATACGTTACGTAAACGTTCAAAGTTAAAAGTTTAACAAGACTATGAAAACTATTGAAAGCACAAGTTTAATAATAATCCATGTTTTTAATAAAATTACTTCCAATAAAGCGTTTAACATGACAGTACCTTAACCACATCATAAAACATTTTAGTTTTCGTCTTTCTTTTTATAAAACAATATAGAAATAAACGCCATTCCGTATCCGTATTATTAAATATAATTTAATATATAATCGTACATTACAAACACGCCGTGTTAACAGACAACTAGGCCATAGAAGGATTGCGTTGTGACAAGATACAAATCTGTATATGAAATATGTTCGACCGAAAGAGAGTTTATTATTTACATAATGCCTCTGGTACAGTTAACTACACCGTATAAGGCTCGCTTCTGATAATAAATTTTGATATATTTCTTTAATTATTTCTAAACTATAATGTTGTTTTACTTAAGACTTGTATCTATAAACGTGTATGGACATGTTAAGATTATTTAAATTTTAAATAAATATAGATTGAAAAACACAAACTGATACTGGAAGAGATTCAACCCCGGAACTTCTGGGAAACCGTCCCGTCGCTTTACCAACTGAGCTATATATTCGTCTTTATAGAGGCGGTGGTGACATCCTATGCAGTATATATATTGAAGTAAATGATCACAATTTTGGTACTAATATGAGATAAGAGAAGAGTAGAGAGAGTCACTCTAACACATATTATAATTAGAACTCATTCAGCTCTACTTATGTAATATAATATCGAAGAAACTTTCTAACTTTTTTTATGATATGAATAAACAATTTCAATACACTAACGACACGACACAGTAAAATCCACTTAGAAACTAATCTCATAAACATTGATAGCAGCCACGCCCATACTATCAACGAACTTCTTACTATTTACCTTTTTATACATATATACGTAATTTAATATTACTTACTTTATACATAAATGACATTTTGTAACCTTATAGTAATAAATGTTTAACTCAATAAATGATTTATTTATCATTTATACGCATTTAACTAACTTTGGTGTGATTTTGTTTAAATTATTTTGAGTTGTGCTCGACCCAAAAATTTTTGCCAAAATCGTTTAAGGTCATTCACCTCGCTACGCAAATTTCAAGTTACAACGGACAATCTACTATCCTTTATAATCTTATACGCAATATCGTCATTCGACAAACTGTTTTAGTTATATTTAATTCTTTCTAGAAATTAAAGTGACTTGATACATTAAAAATTATCAAAGAAGATTATATTTAAAATAATTCTTTAACACGTTTGGTAATGTCCAAATCTAGACAATAACAATTCTATACATAAATGTAATTAATCAATGCGACACGATAGCTTAGTTGTCAGTGCATCAAGCAAAAACTCCCAGAGGTCGCAGGTTCGTGTACTGTTCGTGATTAATTTTTATCTCTATTTAATTAGAAATGTAAGTTCATTATACGTATACGAATATATTAACGTAATTTATAGTAACTATGAAACATCTTCATTGTTATTTTCCATTTAAATGTTAAGAGGCGGTCTGTTTACATTTCACACAATACACACAACCCATCCTTTGGAACATCCGGGTTTAACAATGATATAAAAATGTTTTTTTTTTGTTTTCTCTGTTGTTAGCCCTATTGGCTGTTACAGCATCACCGGAAGAGTTAAAAATGTAGGTAGTCAAAAATCAAGCCATGAAGCCATAGCTGATATAAATAATACATATTTTATACAACTTCAGGAAGTTTTTCAAAATATACGCAATCTTATATTATACATGTTTACATTTCATTGTTATTATTTTGATTCCTTGTCGGCTTATCAATATATTTTATTATTTGTTTGTTCGCTCATCACACAAATCTTCTAGATTTAGAACAGATGTTAATATTATTATTTTTTCTTTGTCCAACATATAAGATACTTCTTGGTAAATTCGCTGCTGTTTACGGAACAATACAAAAACGGCTATAACCTTTAATTATAATAAAATGAAATATATTTTTTATATTCATTGCTTATTACTTCGGATGTCTTAGGACTGATTAAATCGCTCAGAACAGATTCGCTCAGAATCGCTCAGAAACATTTTAAAATGTAAAAATATATAAAAACCTGAAATGGTCTAGTTGTCACAAAAGATTGTTTATTATCCTATATACCGCAACATGTGAACTAACTAGACTGGATAAATCAATATTTTTTTGTTTTATTAGACTTGAATCATGAAATTTGTATCGTATATCAAACAAGTTAAAAACTCAAAAAAAAAACTTAAATGAAAAATACCACAACAACATGCAAATAAAAAACGAAAGTTAAACTTTTGAACAACTGTTTGAAAACATCTTATGTAAATACATGGAACACGTGCAATTTTAATATTCAAAATATCACGTTACCAATCAATATTAAGAAATCTATGCTAAGGATTAATAATATTAACATTTTAATTAAGTCAGCATCCACTGATACCTTACGAGGCAGGCGTGAAATTTACGATAATAACTCCATCAGCCACTTTTCTATCTAGTCTTAGTTTTCCGTTCTCACAAGCGTGTTTAATAGAAAATATATTAAAAACTTGATGTGAAAATGAGAAATGTCTCAACGCCTACAAACCATTAAAAATTTATTTCAGTTTAAATAAGCAGTTTTCATTTTAATTGATATTGGATTATAGTTCACGATTTTCTATTATCTATAAAATACCATTATTAAGTCTATTTATCAATTCAATGCAGAAATAAAAGATTGTTCAATAATTGTACCAGAATTAATTATAAATATATACTTAATAATATATTCTTTGCTAAGAGAAATGTTCATACCCTTTTCTACCACTCAAAAGAATATTAAAACATTTCAAGGGCTTACTGATTTAAATTAAATGGAGGTTATCAGTGCGAAGTTAAAAATAAAATCAAAGTATATGCCAAGTTTCAAGAAATACGATAAATAAAAAGAGATTCATTTAATTTCATAATGCATTTAACCATCAAAACGTTGATTATAAAACATTAATATTAACTGTTAATTTATTATTATAAGAGTATTCGTAATATATTCTCACCACATCTTGAAAAGTGTTTCAATACACTGCCTATTTTTAATAAGAAATTATCAGTGAAATTCAGTTATATTGGTTCAGGTTTAGCCGTGAAAAGATAAGCTACTTTTTCATATATAATATTACTATAGATTACATCTATGGCTTATAATTTTATCATATCATCTTATGTTTATAGATTGCATACAAATTGACTATTAAAATCTGAATGATAAATGATTAAATTATCTTATAATATACTAATTCTCACTCGCATCATTAATCAATTATAAGTGTATGGCTAATTTAATGGTCAGTTTATTTTGACTATTAGATGTTTTTTTTATATGTCGTACTTAGTTCAAATTCAATATATCTCTACATGTGCTTTTGCAATTATTACATTATAAAAATGTCAGTGTACAAGGTCCATGAGTAAGCTACCATCAGCTCGGAATGCTGCTCTCATGAGCTGGCCAGAAACGCAACAGTTGCTCTTAATAAGTTTCTACATTTGTTTTTGATAATACCGAAATGGATTTTGTTAATCTAACAAATTAATAATCATTTCGGATTATATATCTGTACCATCAAATTTATAAACACAATAATATACACAGAAAAACCTAAATGTACATATTTCAGTTACTAAAGATTTCAATAGCAATCCCTTTTTTGAATCATTAATTAATCGATTTTGATCCGTTTTTATATCGATTCTTAATATTGTTAGCGACAAACAAACATGCAGACAAGTTTTCAAATACATTCTATACCCAATAAAAGAGATCGTCATGAATAAAAACATAACTAATCATAGACCTGCAGTTAACTGCTGCAACTAAGTTGTTCAACTCGAAGCTCTAATTAAGGTTTTATCGTCATCATTTCTATCAAGTGCCTGATAGATCTTTGCAATTAGCAAACTACTAAATAGAACAAGTTTCCAAATTACATGAACTCTCTTTATAGGAGGACTGTATGAAGCTGCGTCTCTATCTTCTTGGTTTTATTCCCAGTTTTGCTTGTGTGAAGGTTCATTAAGTTTTACACTATGAGGAGAGGTTTTTTTTAAATAACAAAGGAAAATAATTAAAACAAATAGTTATGGAAGATTTGTTTATACGTTGATATAAAAAAAGAAATTCAGTTTCTCTAAAATATTGTGGCAGTTAGTAAGATATTATTAAATTGTCTTTAACTTCCATTAGGTCTTCTTTTTATATTGATTGTAGAGTTTTTTAAATACAAAATTATATATTTTTGAATAAATGATAATTGCCAAATTAGTAGATAAGCACGCATTATAAATAAAAAAGAGTTAATTTCATGTAATAAATCACGTCCAGCAAATTAAAATGGTTAACAAAGTAATACCCAACTTATCAAGTCCAAACATAACTTGTGGAACAGGTACTGCAGGCAAACGGTAGCCGTTTATCTAAAAAACTCTGTCTGATAGTATGAGTATATATATATATTGGTACAATATGTATATAATTAGCTCGATTGATGTTTATCTAAAGTTTTTTATCTTGAAATCTACTAATTATTTAATTTGTGTTGTTAATATATTTGTTAATTAATTTTATAATTAGTTATTTTCGATTTCGTATAAATGGTATTTCTTTTTTTTATTTATGTTTGTTAAGTCTAGATTTTAGGAATAATCTAAAAACCTATAGCATATTTGGCAAGAAATCTAAATTAAAAATATCTATAATGGTTGTTTTTTAAGAGGAATGTGATTATATAATATCTTTTTTCGCTTATTAAAAATCAAAATCGTATTTATTTCTTCAAAACTATTTTGGAAATCATAAAATTTCAATTTCTATAGAGTATTATAGCGCTAGATAGAGTAGAAATTTATATCTTAGCATAACCTTGAAGTAAATTAATAGTATGAAATATTATAAATAGCATATAAACACTGAATTTAAAAAAACAAATCTATGAATAAAAAATTTTTAGTAAAGATTTCAAGAAAACTTTTCCAAGCAGAACCTCACCTATTCCCCGCTCTCCTTTTTTCTGACGGATTTCACGTAGAAAATATTTTTCCACATTTTCATACACAAGGTATTTCCATTGCATAAATTCACTGCACTTCACTTTTACATTATTACACTGGACACAGGTAACTCAATATTTGACACGTCCGGAGCTTCACAATTCTGTGACAACCTGCACCGATGAAAAAAAAAACCCGTTATTTGTAAAAATATTCAATCAGTCATTTACTTTTAGAATAATTTCCTTGATATGATATGAAATTCGTTGAATTATTGTATAAAGGACAGCTATAAAGCGTTTGGTGACCCTAAATGTCGCTATACAACTGACTTCAATGCAAAACTCACAGTTTCTCCTGCGCGAGCGCGGTTGGTATGCGATCATGTATGTGTGCGTGTATCTGTACACAAACTCACACACACACCATCACAGGCTGCACGGTTTTTGTCGATGTCCACGGGGCAAGTAACCTTAACATAAAAGTGTTGTAACTTTTGAAAGCCTGTTTCAAATGTGTTTGATACTTATCAATATAACGCCCGCATTTTCAATTGAATTCCAATTCGTATTTACAATATTTTCAAAAGAAACTTTGCTTTGCAATTATAAGTATTTGAGAATTAAATAATTATTTGTTAGTTTCAGATTCAAGAAAAGATAAGATTTATTTAACATAATTAAGTTTGTTATAAAAAAAAATGTCGAGTTACAACGTTGTTACTTGAATGTGAAGTTTTTCTGAAAGCTGCTGGTCGATGTCCCGCTAGCAAGACTCAAGCTCAGTATTCTATCACTCTCCAACAATCTATCATGCTAAGGCTAAAAAGAGACAAATATAGTTGTATTTTTTCGTGTAAATTTGCAGAACTTCGAGTGGCTTTACTGAGGAATTATTAAAGATCAAAATTACAGTCGTGTAGGTAAAAACCGGCACATTTGGAGAGGTTTACAAAACTTGAAGTTGTTTTATAGAAAAATGTACACTTTTAATGGTCGGTTAAATGGTGGTACCGTATCATTTGTTACAGATGATAGTCACAGTATCTCGATACAGATTTATTTAGATCAGTCGATTTAGATATTTTAGTTACTTTTTATTTTGATATCAAAATTATTTATCTTTTATTTATTGATAACTTATCTTTTTTATCTAACATATTTTTACTTACAAAAAAGCTGTATGAATTTAATTGTTTTTTTTGTCATAGTAAATCTGACCGTCTAATTAAAAAATGTAAAATGTTAGTAAAATATTAACTAACGTGCATATCTTAGAAACTTAAAGATAACTTAGCGACTTTAATATTAAAATGATTTACATAACCTCAAATATTTAAAGTTTAACAAAATGTGGAACATTGATTATAAAAATATTTTGCATCCAACCTCATTATATATTTTTTCAAACAGGCTACTTTTGATGAATAATAAAATGTTAGGGACATTCCTGATCTTCTCTCCCACTCTTGTAACCCATTTCTTGATAAGTGGGAGTGAGACGGATGCTGGAGGAAGTACGGCCTTATCGCTCATTCCAAGAATAACTTTCCCATAGATTGTGATGTTGGATATGTATGGAATGCAAAAAGTGTGTTACTCATCTTCGTATTTCTAAGCCCTTAAACCTTTGATGTGTTTTGCCGAAGCTCGTTTAAACTCTGACTCGTTTAATAATTGGCCATATGTTTTAATTATTTAAAATTAACAAGCAAATGAAATTTATAAAATATTTGATATTTTGAATATTTTTTTTTAATGAATATATTCTTAATTATAAACAACCGTTGCTGAAAAGCTGAAATTTATTTGGGTGTCTTATCTTTAATTTCGTTTTCTAATCAGTTTATTTACTTGTATTTTATCGAAGTGTTATCGTAAAAATTAAGCCACAAACGAACATAAAAATTGCACTTAAAATACATCCGGACTTGCACGTCAGATGAATTACTTCGTAACACGATACGATCACGATACGATTTATTTATAATAATATTTGATTATATAACAATTTAAAAACCGCTAATTTATTGAAATTTTTACGTGTTTTTTATAGGTCTCATATTTTTACGGTGATATAACATATAATATATTCCACTATTATGTTTTTCAAGTAACGTAACGTTTTGTCTTGTCGTGTGTGCAAAACGAACGTATAAACGTCATTCGCCTGGATTCAACCTAATTAAAACATTCCGCATCGATTATCCCAACATAGACGATATATCGACATTCAGTTTAATTCAATTAATTACAATTTACTTAATTGGTTGCCTAATTTGTTACAGGTACGGAAATTGGATCGGGTGTAATTTTTTTTTTAACATTAAAAACCTTTTTTTTTAGTATTAGTCACTATATTATAACTAAAGGGTATATAAACTAAAAATGAGTATTTTCATACCTACAAATTCATAATATTTTTTTTTCCTTATTTATTTGATTTTCTAAACAACCTATATATTTTATATATTATAAAAAATAATTTCTATAAAATAAAAAACTAATCACAATAAAAATAAAAAAATACTGTGAGCAAAAAGCTGCCACTGAACGCGTTGATGTCTTTTATATGGGGCGTAGAGAATTTATTTTCTCACACAGCGATGATAATCTAGTATTATTCACGCTAGACCTTCTGGCTACAATTTAGGTAATACCATAGAAATGCATTAACTACACCCATATACATCTTGAAGATATGGGACGGCTGATCTAATTTGCACAACCGATACTAATCTGTGAGGTTTTGAATTTATTATTGTTATATAAGAACTTTCTAAAGAGGGAGAAGAAGAGAGAAAAGAAAGAGAGGGAAGTGATTTTATTAATTTATTCAATACAAACAATTGAAAAAGTTCAATTTTTCTATTCAATTCAACTTAGTTTTTATTTTTTTTATTTCATCTCTAAATCAAAAGAATATGAAACGAAATTCATATCCACAATTTGATTAATTCAATAACAGGAGATAAATAAATAGATACTTGATTTTAAAACCATAAAAAAGTAATATTTAAGACATATCTTCTACAGTTTCCATAATGAACAAGCACATTTAAATAATAATAGGTAAGTTACCATGAGTTATGTATAAATTCTTAACGATTCTCAAATTACACACATTTATAAATTAATAACATTTGTAACTTTGATATTCATATTAAATATCAAATCAATAATATTTTTAAGTACACACACCGCTTATATCATAATTATACTTATATATCACGTTTCTGTGTTCGTCTAATTACATCATATGTAATCAGACACCGCTGGAGGCAACTACGGCTTAACTCTACATTTACGAATACGAAAAGATATTTGTTTATAAAAAATGCTATGATTTATTATAAAACAAAACAGTTTTTTTGTTATCATATCACTTAAATAACTAATGTGCAAAACAAAGAGATGGTAAGTGGTGCCTTCAGTTATGGACATCTGCAAAAATGGGACATTTCAGAAGCTTTGCCATTCTTAAGAAATAAGTTGGGATACAGGAGGCTTAGACAGAGAGAGAGAGGATGAGTACTTTTGGCTTTCTCTCTCTCACCAATCGTCTATGAGTACTATCCCGGTCCAGCCAGCCCGCATACGAGCTGCGGTCTAGTAACTTTATTTAGACTCTACATACATCTACCTCTATACTTCTATACTTATACTCTACGACGTAACCTTCGTATATTTATACATATACATACAGAAAAAAAACACGAAGAACATTAAACCGGTTATAACAAAAAAATACTCAAACTATGAAGAATAATAATTATAAATTATACATTGTAGAATTTGTATAACGAAGCAGACCATTAAGTAAAACAAAGCAAACGTTTATAACGAGTTACAGTATGTGTTGAATTTAGCGTGCACCGGTCAAAGTATCGAAATTACCGATACCTTCTAATTAGAATTCACCGACAAGTTATAAATATGCGGTCTTCATTAACTAGGTAAACATTTTTAACTACTGAGAAATTCGTTTAAGTTTGTATTTAAGTTGTATGTTTAGAACAAAATGTAGTAACATCTTAAATTTTATACATTGTGCAAGTTAGTGGAGTTTTTTCTATTTTAATAATTACTATATTTTTATAAGAATATGTATAGATTTAACTGTTATTTTCATTGTTATAACTGCAATATTGTAATTTTATTTGTAGTGTTTTCTGTAACTTTACTTTTCTAAGCTATAAGAAAACGACAGCTCGAAATTTTATTACTTGTATCTGCAATTTTTAAAGTAAATAAGATATATTTTAAAATAATTTAACAATTGAAAGTTATATGATATTGTCTATTTTTTATATGTATTTCTTTGTATCTAAATAAATATCAAAATATACTCAACCGTCAATCCGAGCAAAAGTTTATATATAACTCGCATCACATATTTGGAGAACCGTATGTCAATATTAAAAAATATTTTAAAAATCTATTTCCCTTTGTCTTATATTAAAGCCGTTGCGTAACCGGACCAGTCTGGACATATACATAGATACACACATACATAACAAATGACCAACATATATAATACACTGCAAGTTAAGACACATGAGGGCATCCCAGATCCCAGGAGTCAGATCTCATAATGGGATATAAAATATTTATAACATGGCTATCTTATATAACTGGTTTGTATACCATTTAATAATTGTTACATAATTAAAAAATATATAAAGTTTCGTTGAGAACTTAACCATAATTTTGCAGTGCATCAAAACATCTTCGTCAAAAATTCGTCTTTTTCGGGACGGTGGTGAAATCTGGTGGTCGAAATGATCGCTTAAAGACGAATATGTACAGAATGCTTAATCCACCGAGTCTGGTAGCGATACGGTAGCTCAATTGGTAAATCGACGAGACGGTTTCCCAGAGTTTCCCTGGTTCGAATCTGTGCCCGTATTGGTTTATTTTTCATTCTATTTTTATTTAAAGTAAAGTAGCCTTAACATACATGTTCATGTATATTTTCAAAGTCGTATTTACTAACCAATATGACAAGCATCTAACTATAAAGTATATAGTATTAAAGGAATATATTGACTGTCAATGTTCGCTCCTGTGTGTGTTACACAGCCATGGCGCCATACAATGACCCACTGCGAAGTTATTTATAATTTATCTAGATCTGTGTGTCACAAACTAGGCTAATTTCAAATAGTAATAGGTTTATATTCTTGATTAATATTTAAATTTTAGAACAAAAGATGTCGGGTCGAATATATTAATATCATAATTTATGCAAAAGATTGGAATTGAAGATTTAACATTAATTATTATGTACTTTTTTGTAATCACAATATAATGTTTAATTTATTTAATATTAACAAGAAGATAAATAGCAAATACATTATTTTTCAATCATGAAACATTTTTTTTTCTGAGTTGTAACAGGGCGTATATCTGCGTTCTTGTAAAAACTGATTGTTGTAACTTAGCTATTAAAGGTCTTTGAACCCTAAACATATAATTATATTTTTGTCTGTTGGTCTGTCCGTCTATATTAAAATGTATTTCTTTTTTCTACATATAATAATAACTGTCCAGTCTGACTGAAAATTAAGAATTTAAATGTAGATTATTTTTTAGACTTCTTTGGACATTTGGAAATATTAAAAAGGACTCGGAAGCTTTTATGAACTTGTTATTTTTTAGGTTATATCTATCAAACAATATTTTTTTTGTGAAAAGGTTGGTTTCACTAATCCTGAAAACTATGTACAACCAAAGTTAGGAAACTTTAAACATTTGTATAAACTAATATTATATTATAATTTCTTAAATTAAAAGTTTTTAATACATTTCTTTTGGTTGATTTGAATTTTACAGTAAATACGGGGCTTAAAGTATTTTTTATTTGTAGAAAAGAAATAAAGGGCTTAGTTTTGTTTGTTGAATGTTATACATTTAATTTTGTTTTAGTTTTTAGAAAAAATTAATAAAATGCTTGTCTCTTCCCATGGACAGTTTGACATTAATTAAATTGTCTCATTATGTAACATTCCGTACTTGGAAATACAAAAGCTAATTTGTAAATTTCGGAAGACCAGAGCAATTTGAGAAAGAAGTTTACATGGACTAAATTGCACATGTATAAGATGACAAGGGCCATTTTTGTTAAAACGTGCAATTATTTCAACGACAATTAACAAGAAGTTTGTTAAAAGAACGCCGTGTGTGGCAACATATATGACAAGGAAGTAATACAGGCCTACCATAAATTCTTATAGCAATATTACAATAATCGTACTTTAGAATTCCTCCTAAAAGTAATATTACTTTGATAATGTTTTGATGACGTCATCCTAAATCATTCGTTCTTTTACTGTAAGAAACAATAATGTTTCATACCATGAAGTGTGTTTTGACATTTGAAATATTAATGTAGTATTGTTTTGTCATCTGAGTAAATATTTCATTATTTGACGTCACTAAGCAGAAATAAAATAATATAGTTTTAAAGAGCGTGGTGAATCAAAGTAATATTATTATAATATTGCAACAAAACCATAAACTATGATTTTTTTTTTTAAAGTTCATAGCGTTGCAACAAAACCATAAACTATGATTTTTTTTTTAAAGTTCATAGCGTTGCAACAAAACCATAAACTATGATTTTTTTTTTAAAGTTCATAGCGTTGCAACAAAACCATAAATTATGATTTTTTTTTTTAAAGTTCATAGCGTTGCAACAAAACCATAAACTATGATTTTTTTTTTAAAGTTCATAGCGTTGCAACAATACCATAAACTATGATTTTTTTTTTAAAGTTCATAGCGTTGCAACAAAACCATAAACTATGATTTTTTTTTTTTAAAGTTCATAGCGTTGCAACAAAACCATAAACTATGATATTTTTTTTAAAGTTCATAGCGGATGTTATGATAGTTGCGTTGTTTAAAATGTGTTGGTGATTGGTTTTGAATAGATTTACATTTCTAAAGTAGATTGACACGAATGCACTAGACCCAAGAAACGTCATGTTAACTGAGAGTAATTCATGCAACAAACAATAACACAATCATTGTTTGAAATTGTCTATAAACATGTTCAGACAAGTTAAGCTTAGTTAAATCATGTTATACGTCTAGGTTGTAACCAAGGACAGTAACCCAGGGGTCGCAGTTTGGATTCCTACCCGTGTTGATGAATTTTTTGTTCCATATTCATTTAAAAAAACGACAAATTATGGCGTGGAATTTATTTTACCACGGTAATTAAATGTATAAAATATAAATAACACCCATTTTAACTTTCTCTTTTTAATCAAAACTTTTGCAACATTCTCATGGAGCAATTCCACCATTGTTCTATTTATGAGCAGTATGATTATTGAGCAGAAATTCATATTAAAAAAGTCAGTATGGAAATTCGTATAAAATACGTTCGTATCAAATTTGGTTAGGTAGGGAGAGGAGCGCAACCAGTTGAGGTGAGCGTGAATGCGCATTTTAAAGGGGCCCCTTAAAACCTACACCTGGGTCAGAAGTCCCAGGAGCTGTTTGCACTCCTCTCCATCGATGGAACGCTAAGAAGCTTAGTCTCTGGCAGTAGGTATTTACTACTATACCAAAAATAATATGATTTTTACCATTTCATACAAGAAGTCATTCCCATTCTGGATCTCCTTAACATTCGTTAAAATATGAAAATTAGTGACCTTATTTACATTTTAATAAATATATTATGAAAAATAAACCGATTCGGGCACTAATTCGAACCCGTGATCTCTGAGAAAGCATCCCGTCGCTCTACCAATTGAGCTACCGTATCGCTCGCGATACCCAGCCCGTTTTGAATAGATCGCGGGTTCGAATCCCTGCCCGTATCGATTTATTTTTCATTCTATATTATTAAAATTTAAATAAGCTTTACATGGCTATACATGTTTATAGACATTTTCAAACATTAGTGACCATATTTTAATTAGATGAATGTTTGATATCTTCTTTTCTTCGAGCGTTTCAAGCTCGCTTGCAAAACTTTCTATTTATTTTTAGTTGCGATATGACTTCGACTTTTGTTTCTTTTTGTCGTCTTCAAAGGTGAAATTTCCACTTCAAACATACTTCTTTAATGTTATCATTGGCTGAAGTTCTATGGTTTAAGTTCTAACTTTTTTAACATTTTGATATAATAATATATATAATATAAATAAAAAAATTTCAAATGTTCAAGTGTTTCAATGCTCAAAAACCTAGTCATAATATGTATACATATATATTATTATAAAGTCAGATTATATTTTTTTATTGTTAAAAAAGTTTGAATATAAAAATCCTTAATAAAATTAAGGGCTGGCTGGTAACAGTAATATATTTCTAAATCGTCAGGGAACTCTAAAACAGCTGTACAGTACAACGACCATACATTTCTTGAACTTTTATTTTACTTTTTCAATCCTTTCTTTTGACGTCCAATTACAACGAAGATCGTGCTTTAACGTCGCAATATTTCACCTGGACATTTGTGCAGATTCTTCATATCTCCTGTATCAAAGCCTTATTAAATCCAATACAGCGTATTTTATTTGACTTCTACTTGGAATCAACTAAATAAATTGTTTACAAGACAGAAACAATGTCATAATTTTTCATTTCATCATTAGGTGTAATAATGAAATGAAAAGCCTGACATGAAATCCTAAAAACTATTATAGTTTAAGGAAGTTTTGTTGCAGTATTACAA
Source organism: Dircenna loreta (assembly GCA_963555665.1). Classification (NCBI taxonomy): domain Eukaryota; kingdom Metazoa; phylum Arthropoda; class Insecta; order Lepidoptera; family Nymphalidae; genus Dircenna; species Dircenna loreta. Next base: position 12,886,861 of record OY743097.1, on the reverse strand, counting down.
TAATATTAATTTGATTCGTAGAATTAACTCTTTACAATATTGTTTAGTGATGGTAATTTTTTTTCAAATTATGGCTTCATTCACAATGATAAAATAATAAAAGATAAAAAGATAAAAAACAAGATAAGAAGATAAGAAGACAAAAGATAAAAAATAATAATAAATGATAAAACAATAACGAAAGAATGAATGCTTTCTTTAAATGCCAAAATTTGACATACAACAGTATTAGGTACATTAATATTTCGAATGTCAAAACACACTTCATGGTACGAGTAAATTATGTTTCCTATAATAAAAGAATGAATGATTTAGGATGACGTCATCAAAACTCGTTATCGAAATATTATTAAAGTAATATTACTTTTAGAACGAATCTGAAAGTAAAATTATTTTAATATTGCTATAACAGTTCATGCTGTAGGAGTAATGTTTTGTCAAACAATAAATTCATAAATATTGACAATAGATTCATCTAACTCTCATATTGTCCGGGGAACAAATAAGATCAAGTTTGATTCCAATTAGAAGAACAACAAAGAAGAATAAAGACAACTAAACTAAACTAAGTTATTTCCAAGGTGGTCGAAGCCATCTCAATAAGCGTCGCATTCAGTTAAACAGCAACTTTTGTTCTTTTAAATCAGTAAATTACACTATGTTACATTACCCGCAATATGTAAAATACGGTACTCAATTATGGATCTTATTTAAAAGTAGTAAAAGACTGAATCGTTTGTAACACAATATTTCTTAATACGCGATGTGACATGTGTGATTGATGACGATTGCGCGTTTGTTTCATAAAATATGTACACGAAAATGAACCTTATTACTTTAAATTTCAAGTGTATGTCATAAAAATTACCTCACTATAGGATGCTTTCATTTTTTTTCTTTACGGTCGCTTGATTTCGATAGAGATAAAATATCTTTTGAATTCACTCGGGATGTAATAAATTGAACGGTAGTTAGTTTTAACATTATAACAAGCAATTATAACCTTTATTTATATCGGTTTAAAAATCAAAATGGATTCATAAAAATCGTGTAAAGTTAAACTTTATTACCCACAAGCGACGCTGTGTTTTACTAGACCAAACATTACAATATAAATTATTATTTATGTAGGACATTATTATTTACCTCTCTTGGTATTTATAACTTTTTACATACATTCCACTAAATGTGTCTGTTTGATTTTATTAGTAAATAAAATATTTTTTGTAATAAATATTAGAATAACAACTGCTTATTGACAAATATTGCCACAAGTTTCTTTGATAATTCTAAAATGTTATAAAAATATACTATTTGCACCCACTTTGAGCAATTTTCAAGACTCAATGGACTTTCATTACTGTTCTCTGTAGTTTAGAATTATGCGTAGTACTAATTTTCTCCTACAAAGCTCTCAAATTGTAATCATGGCTCAAATAATATACATTGCTTTATGTTATTATTTTTGTAAACGTTAAGTATTTGTGTAGGTACGTACATATAGAAACAAACAAACAAATTTGTAGTTATTACTATATTTATATGTTTTTTACACTACTTAGTAAACGTGGAAATTAATAATCAATCATAGTCCGGGATCAATTAAACTTAAATGTCTACATTCTACATTTTATTCAGGGGTTGGTGAATGCTTTTGAATAACAAATAAATTTGTAATTTTTATGTTTAGTTACAAATATAATTATATATGTAGTTATATATTTACAGCAACAGTTGCAAATGCGTAAACCTATCCATGCTATTAATCTGTGTTTTTAAGCCATTTATCCAGTTTATTCTTAAGATTATTAATTATGGTTGCCACAACTACTTCCTGTCAGAGCTTGTTCTAGATTGCCACCTAGCAGTTAAGAAAGTGATATGATATTTGAGTGGTTTGATTTTGAAACACTGTGTCAGCTGTTAAGTGAATAGATTATCTTATAATAACTTACATTTATATAAATACATAATTAATTTTGGGAGTAAATGAAAATATATAAATAAAATATATAATTTTGGACTTTTATTCAAAAGGCTGTATCTAATAATACATAAGATAAATGCGTAAAAATTAAAAATAATAAGATTCTGAAATCAATAAATAATTTTTAATTTATAATAATTCATTAGTCCCAAAATAATAATTAAGAACTTCATTGCTGACATTATTTTGCAATATAGCACTTTATACTTCCTTGCACATTTTTCCGAAAATATTATGGTTTTTTAAAACAATACTAATAATTTTCTATACATACTTAATGACAATTTAGATCTTTAGTAAAATAAAATTGCTAGGACAGATATAATATTTATGATTAATATAAAACATTAATCAAAAATATAATATCTTGATTACTCCATTTTTAATAAAAGATTTGAATAAAAAAGTAACCATACGTGTAGCTTGCCCGCGGTAAAGGATATAACTTCCTCAATTAAATCGCTTTCTATGTTAAGATACTTTATTAATCATTTACTACTTTCTATTGATATTTATGCACTTGAATTAAAAGTCAAAATAAATTTGGCCAGCATTAAAATAATTGCTTGATATTGGTGGAATATTGTAGACTAAGTTCAAAGACGAGATCAATTACGAATCACGATAAATAGAAATAACGCTATGTCTTGCTGACCAATGATACATCGACCACCGAGTTCCACCCAACTGACCTAAAAATTGAATCTGCTCTGCTCCCTAGTGACCAGATTAGTTCAAAGCTCAAAGTAGATGGATATTATATACTATACCATTTTTTCAACTTTATCACCCTTTTATTAACCTTTATTATTAAGGAAACATGTAAAAAGCGATGGTCTGATGGCTAGTGATGACTAGTCCTGCTTTTCAAGGATTATTCAATACCACTGCAAGGAACTCTAAAAAAACATTTCATATTTTAAGATTGGAAACTTCATTTAATACTGAAATAAATGAATAAGTAATAAAAACTACTACTACTTTTTTTTAAAGCCCCGCTTGTCGGCGAACAAATCTACTTTTTTAATAAATAGGTTTAAAAACTTCCCTTTCCCGAAATAGAAATCTGAAAACGCTGATCCTAACCTCAATTGCTGAACCACCGTCACTATAAAACAACGAGTTACTGAATGTCCTTTATAGTTTTTATAAAAATATCAAAACAGTATTGAATGGAACATTCGTGATTTCGAGAGAAATTGACTTATATTAATTAATAAAGCACGTTACCAATATACAACTTATTATTATAGATATTTACAATGTTTTACTACATCATATAAAAAATATAAAATACATAATATTTTAAAAATACATAATGTTTTAAAAATACATAATGTTTTAAAATACATTATGTTTTACTACATATATCGAATTTCACGAATATGGAATATTATTAAAAACGGAACAGAATAAAACATAATTCTTTGGGTTGAAATTATATATTCATAGAAATTACTAACTTTAATCTTTGATATAATGTACTAAGTTTAAAACCAAAAAAATGGGTTATAACTATTAAAAATGAATGTTTTATATATATTTACACAAAATAAAACAACTAAATCTATTTGTACATTTAATGTCTTAAAACCTACCATAGAACTAAATTATGTATTATTTAAAGAGGAAACCATCTTTGTGCTCCATCTAATCTTATAACTTCACCATTTAACATGGGATTCTCAACAATGCTGGTCACTAAATGAGCAAACTCTGATGGCTTTCCTAACCTTGAGGGGAATGGCGTCATTCGTTTGATAAATTCTATCATTTTTTCTGGTAAATATGAAACTAGGGGGGTTTCAAAAACACCTGAAACAAACAATACCATTATTGAAGTATTTAGCATATGTTTATAACATTCATTAATTATTTATTTAATACCATACCTGGGGCAATAGTGACAACCCTTATTCCTTGCGAGGCCAGGTCCCTAGCTAGAGGTAAGGTCATGCCTATGATAGCTGCAGTGGACGCAGCATACCCAGCTTGGCCAATATCTCCTTCATATGCTATAGTGGCAGCGGTGTTGACTATAACACCTCTTTGACCATCCTCCGTTGGTGTATTCTTTCCTATTAGACCAGCTGCTAGCCGTATTGTGTTAAATGTACCTATTGTGTTCACCTGAAAAAGAGATATTTATGATATACTTATACCCAGTTATTTGAATCATGTTTGAGATTAAAACTATTTTACAGTTATGTCAAGACGGATTTAAACCCACAACCTCTGGGAAACAGTCCCGTCAAGCTCAACCAATTGAGCAATCACATCAGATATGGTAGCTCAATAGGTAGAGAAACAAAGGAAAACCTGCCCATGAGAATTCATTTATCATTTTCCCATTTAAAATTTCAATAACCTTATAATAACATACATATTGTACAATCAGAAAAGGATACCTGGATATTGGTCTTTTTTAAATAAACAACTTATCTTGAGGAATGAACACATACATTGTATTTGATTTAAAACTTGTTAAGCTAGAATCAGATGGCTTTAAAGATTAGTGTAAGCTTGAATTTGTTTTTAGCTATAAATTTGAAATTTATCTATCACTACTTTAAATTTCATATATTTATTATTAACATTATTTTAGGATATAAAGTTGTGTTCATAAATCACTTGTCAGCATTTTTATTTATAAAATAGTTTTTTGAACAGAATGATTTCTATTTTTAATTTCTATAAAAAGATAATATTAAATATTAACTTATTAAGTAATGAAAACATACATTTATACATTTTCGGAAGTATTGCAAGTCACATACTAAATCCTTATTAAAGTTGTATACTTGGTTAGTTTGAGCAAAACCAGCACAATTCACTAATGTGTCCAGCCTTCCAAACTTTGTCTTTGCTAGTTCTAAAGCTTTCTTTACATCTTCTTCTGATGTGACCTGAAATAAATGTTATAATTCACTGTTTATACTTAAACTTTTGTGAAACATAATTATTATGTATATATTTACCTAGCATATTTATATAAGATAATACTTTGATTTTTAAATTCATCTTTAAATCATTATATAATAATTATATAATAAATACTTATGTAAGAGGAAAAATACTTTATTTAATAAACAGTAATTTCTTAATCAGAACTCTACTTACACAACCCATAGAGGCCTTGGCATCTTCACCAAGACTCTTAGCAACTTCTTGTGCTCTAGTACCTTGAATATCAAGAATGACAACTCTCCCACCATTCTGGACTAATCTCTCCACTGTCGCCTTGCCTAGTCCCGAAGCTCCTCCAGTCACTAAACTCACCATTCCCTAAAATGAGGTTATATTTTTGTTTACATTCACAATTTATCGCAATTTATAGGCGATACATAGATTAAATCTTGCCTTTAACATGTTTTAAGAGTATTCTTTAAAGGTTCTTTATGTAGTCGGGTATTATCACAAAAATAACATATAAATTTGGATTTAAACTTGCTCTTACGGCCACCACTAAATGTCAAACTAATGACATTACAATTTACACATAAAACATAATTATCGTTACACGTACTTGAATATAGTAAATTCGAGTAACTTATTTTAAAATTAAAAGTTTTTTTTTAATATTATAAATGATTATAAATACACCAAGAACATTTTATAAGTATTTATTTGAAAATAAATTAATCAATCATTATTTGTTTCCTTCAACTATCCGATTATTCTCAAACAAGTTTTAGCGAAAAACAACAATGAAAATGGTGGTGGCTTGAAATTAATTAGAAAATTTTAAATTGTAATTGATAACATAAAGATACTTAATTTACAGTGTTTAATAAAAAACATCTAAACCTAGTGTTAAAGTTTAACAATATATAGCCAGGATTTATGTTTATACCTTAAATGAACAAGACTATGCTATTATATGTGTTATAACTTATAACTATCAGTTAAGAGAAGCCATAAAATATAACTAGTAGTTATAGCGATTTTACCTTGTTGATTAAATAAAGGCCTTATTAAAAGCATACACTATGGCTAAGGTAGAGCCTCCACTCTTTATACTTCCTAAAAAGCGTAACGGAAAGAAATCCAACCCGGTAGCCGGCCATGTCGACCACATAATAACAGTTCAGGTTTGCTATCATTATTACTCTAAAAGCTGCACTTACGTTTATAATGGATTGTAAGGCTTTAGCCTTACAATTGTTAGATGTATAAAACTCATGTTTTTTTTTATTATAGGGAGTTGATAATGAATTACCATCTAAATACAAAAATGGTTTGTCCCCGGTGACTGAACACGTAGTGAATGGAATTATACATTCCACTATGGAAGGCCTCAAGTCTAATATGAAAATAAACCTGCCAATAATAAATGATGTTAATGATGAATATATTGCTGAATCTCAAGCTCAAAATGATCAAAAACCTCAGAAAAATGGCTATCAACCTCTATCAACTCTGAATGGAAGCCGGGAAATCATTGATTTATCTCCTATTTACGAAAACTCTTCCGATGCTTGCTCTAGCTATGGTGACTTGAGGGAAATTAATGATAATGACCTACAGCGCAGCTGCAGAGTTCTCAACAGTGATAACTATGAAAGTTCATGTGTGACACCCAACAGTCTGTCTCAAACACAGTCAGAAACTAGCTTTGAAATGGGACCACTAACAGATAGCTTAAAAAACAGCGCCAAAAGAAGGAAAAGAGTTAATATTGTGGCTGGGATAGTCGAAACTGATAATACTGACACCGAAATAACTGCTTTAAGAGTTGAGTCAGAAAGTTCAATTTCACCAGAATGTTCTCTCTCTGAAAACAAAGATGGCTATTTGACCATGACTGGCACTATTAAGAGGGGGAAGAAAAAAGGGCAAAATGTAGATGTAAAATTGAACATATCACGAGAGGAGTTGGAGATCATCGAAGCAGCTATTGTAGCAGATGAGTATAACAAAATGGATGTCTCAAAATGTTCATTATATAATGGGCCTCATATATTCATATTCACGCTTCTATGTATTCCATTTATAGCTGTTATATCTGCCGTATATTCCTTTTATATTGGTACAATGGCTTGGTATAACATTTTTACACATGTTACTGAAGATTTTAGCTGTTTAAAGAAGGTGTTTTTAGCACCACTTGTGATTTTGTCTTATCCGTTTTTGATAGTTATATTTACTGTATGCCTGGGCTTATATGCTGGAATCGCGCAAATTACATTCAGTGCCACAAATTGGTGGAAGGACATATGCGATTTTGAAAAAGGCTTTTATGGGTGGCTCTGTAATACATTAGGTATGTCAGAGTGCAGCCCGTATGAAGTTGTGGTTTTAATGGATGTTAAGCAGTAGCCTTATTTTGAATGTTATTGAAACAGATTTGTTGCTATTACAATTTTATACAATTAAACCCAGCTACATTTATTACTGCCATATTAGAATGTAATTGGAGCTATAATATTATTTACTAAGATTAATTAGCTCTCCAACATTTTAATGAGAAATCTAGTCTAAAAAAGGGATATATATAAATTGTATTTAATTTTACACAATCTTTATTCTATATTTATTTTTAAAAATTATAGTAGCATAAGATGGCTAACATGTTATAGACAATTTCAATCACTCTTTTTTTTTTATTAATTGTATGACATTTTTAAAATTGGGAACAAGTGTCAGGTTTATCCAATTTTAATACAAATTTTGGAAATATTTATAAAATTGAGACTGGTTGAAATAATATTAATATTAATATTAAATAAAATAAACTTGTCTAAGTATTTCCAAATGTATCAGCCAGATGCACCAAAAGTAAATTGCAGTAGTAATTCGTAATTTCTTATCTTCATTTACAGTTTGTTATATTTAGTTACTACAGTACCTTAGAATTTATTCTCATATTGTTTTTCAATAATTATTGATATTACAATAAAATTTTGATCTCATTTTATTTAATGTAATGTATTATTTACAACGAAGTTTAGTTGAAGTAAGGAATTTTATATAGAAATAATTATACTCATATCAAGCTATTTGTATATTGGAAGTATTAATAAGTATAATTTAATGGAATATTATATTAACTGTCAGTACACTACATATATTACGGTCAGCTTATTTAATAATTTTTAATATACATAACAGTAATTATGTTGTAATCATGAAATGTCTTATTGCCATCAAATACAAAATATCTTTCTAAATGTAATGCTTAGCATAATTTATTGACTCCCAGCTTAAACAGCAAGCAAGAATATATCTAATGTAGAAATAAATAGCACATAATCAATTTTTATAGTATAAAGACTGATGTATTCTAGTCACTATTGTGTCCATTTTCTATGAAATAAAATATTTTACAAAACAGTTTCTTTTTACTAAAGTAATACCTACAAGAAATGTAACAAAACAAACACAGTTGCTGATGTAATCATGAAGTGTCTTTGGGTTGGCTTTGTTCAGGTTTTGGTTGTTTTTCCTTTAATTCTGTATCTATTCTTTCCTTCGCTCGGACTATTTTCGATTGTAAATAAAAGGAACCCCCTTTTGCTTTATCATTTACAGTAAATAAGTGGTCATAGCTGTTCTTAATTTTCTCAGGATCTAATTTCTCTATGTTAAGAATTTGCATGGCTTCCTCGAGTGTAAGCCCTGATGAGGCATTTGCGGCAGCTCTTCTAGCACCTTCAGGACCTCCACCTGCCTTTTTTGCTGCTTGTTGCGACGCAGCCAACTCCTGTTTTAAAGCCCTCGCAAAGGCTCTCCCAACGACTTGGGCCCCCAGGACTATTATTTGAGCAATGTACTTTGCCATTCCTAAATATAGAAAAAAATGTTTAAAAGTGTTAGTCTATCATTACTTAACGACAAGACTTAAATTTTTGGGGTTATTTAATCTACTGTCAAAATAATAAAATGTCAAAGTCAAACTCGAAATGTGTATTTTTTAATCACGGCAATACAAGAATTATTTATTTCTCCACATCTGTAATTGCGATTCAACTGGAAGTTAGGAAAAAATATATCTAGTAGTATACAGACGTACAACAGATTTATTTTCAGATACAGTTTTATTATAAATAGATTTCATCATGGCAATTTGATAACTGGTATTTTGTTTTAAACGTAATTGAAGAGACATATTCGTAGACAAAGAGGGATTACAGGTTTTTATTTTTAAGGATAATTGCTTATGTAATTAAGTTACGAATATTATTTCAATGTGGTATATCCCACCAAAGCGAAACAGATCATGTCTTCTCTTTTCAGTTTCATTTTGTAATCAATAATTCATCCAAACACGAAATTAATTGATAACAATTATTATTTGACGTTATAACTCTTACTATGATATCATTATCCGACTCACTAGACGGATAATGAGTCAAACAGAGACTTAAGACTAGTATATTAATTTGTGATTAATTTTATAACATCTAAGAGATAATCAATTTAAAATAAAATTAAGACCTAAAAGGACTCGAAAATTATCCATTTTAGAACCATTTTACTACAACATAACATTAAAAAATATTTCTATGCAAATACTTAATAAAAATAAAATAAATTTGTGCACACAATAGTAATTTGTTCACTAAATATATTTTTTTAAAATGGCTAGATCTCAAAACAATATTTACATTTTATTTTCTTGTACGTTTCTTTACACTCGCATTCATCAGTTAAAACAAATAAATCAATTTTGATGAAATTTTGTGTGTTTGGTTTTTTCTGTGGTCCTCACAAAGAAATATACCACGGCAAATGCTCTTATTTTTAGGAGACGCCACTAAAATCAGTTTGGACTATAATTACAATAAATATGTTTTTGGGTCGGTAAATTTAAAGAAAGGGAGCTCTAACACAGTCACTTCTATTCAGTCATGATGTTATTCCATACTAATATAATTAAAAAAAATAGCGGGATAAATATGTATACGCAAAAAGCAACACGATTGCTCAGGTGAATAATTGTTTTAGAAAGTTTACCATTTCGCACTTAATATTATGAAACAGTATTTAATATATTTTGTTATTTATTTATTTATTTATTTATTTATTATACATCAAACATAATTAATATCACTAATCCGACATTTACAATATCATTTATCTCGTATATAATATGATGTTTTAGTTCGTAACATCGATAATTATTCGATTAGCTTTGACATGTTTCATTATTTACAACCTTGTTTGAGTTTTGACTGATAAGTGTCAATTTTGTGATGGCCACGCTTGACGCAAATTTGTGTTATATTTTCATATTTGCATTAGAATTAATCCAGCCACAGGAGGAGTAACAATTACCTGCGATAATCAGAGGAATCTTTGGAAAACTACCTGCACTTTGAAAATATCATCAAGTTTTGATTAAAGGAGCCAGAAACAGCGAAGATGACACTGGGTACCTACAATAGACATCAAGCTGAACGCAAGAAGTAAGATTTCTCTTCTTATTTTAAGAAATTGAACGTATAATATAAAATGTATTGATATAATTCCTCCACGCAGGCAAGCGGCTCTGGCAGCGGCATTCCCTCAAGGTATTCGTTGCCAGAAGTGTCTCGAATACGGACATTGGAGCTATGAGTGTAAAGGGAAGCGTAAAATTCTTGTCCGTCCGTCCCGCTCGCAGATAATGAAAAAGAACTTGCAATCAAAGCAAGGAAATGAATGCAGGTCAGAAACTTTTCTTGCCTAGATATTTTATATTTTTATTTATAGACTACCCCCATTCTATATATAGTACTGTTTTTCGTTATTTTCACTAGCTATTGCCTGAATTAATCATATACAATTAACTATTTTACTTATAGTATCCAATAAATATTTGTGCATATTATAATGAATAGTTTTTGTTAAAATACTTTAAAATTAAAAAAAAGAAGGTGGGTGTACTTATTTTTAAATTTACCCGACATTGCTTGAATAAACTATTTTACTTTTCACAAAATGCAATTAATATGTGTATATTAAAATGAATAATTTGTTAAAATTGTATATAATTTAAAAATGAGGGTGGGTACATATTTATTTTAAAATATATCAGACAACTTAACAGCTACCTACAATAAATTATAAAAATCTTTCAATAAAATTTTAATATATTGTTTTGTATAGCAATGGAAAATGCAAGATTCCCAACAAAAAGAAAAGACAATCATCAGACTGCTCCGACTGTTCCGATAGCAGCTCATCTGGTAGTTCGTCCGAGTCCTCATCAGGCAGCTCCAGTTCTTCTGATAGTGACAGCAGCAGTGACTCTGAGAGCAGCAGCAACGGCAGTAGCAGTGGCTCCGAGTCCTGCAGTGATTGTTAAACTATTATATGTAACGGAATCTTCTCTATAAGCTTAATGTATTATCACTCAATTTTCTATATAATTTATTTATTATCCTATCTTTTCAATGTTTTATAAATGTCTATCTTTCTATGTATATATTTTTTATTTAATTTCACTATGATTTGAGAAGGTTCCAAATTTGCCGGTAGGTTAACTATGATGCTGGTCATTTAAAATTAGGTTAAGTTGTATTATTTATGAACATGCTGGTGGTTTTGATATTTTATTTTGTGATTTTGTTACCTGATTGCTGATAAACAATAAGCTATATAATCTATGACTTCAGTTGACTCTAGTTATGTCTTGTAAAGAAATTGTTGTAAGTTGTTGTATGTATTGTTTATTGGTGATGAGGGTGAATGTATTTCTATAATTTAATTTTTAAGTGCTAATGTTTTAACAATTATAACTAGATATTCATAGTTTTAAAGCTGTAAAAACATGCTATTTGTAGTTTTTAAATTATTATTGTATTGTACTAGATGATTACTTTTATCCATTTTAATGATAAGGATTGTATGTAAAATGTTTTCTGGAGTTAAATTGTTTTTATTTAATTAGATGGATATGAATTTCGAGAATAAAGATAATTAAACAATTTGGATAAGAATAGTGTTTTATTTAGAAAAATACAACTTCAATTATCAACGGTGAATAAACAAATTGTACTTACTAGAAAGGCACAGTAATATTAATTGTAAAGCTAGGTGGGGCATATTTATTTATTAAAATCAGTTGATTTTATAATCACTTAAAAATATAAAATCACAGGTATTTCTATACTTAGTTTAACTGTAGTACATCAAAGTATACAATTTTTATTATAACAATGAAAAATGTGATGTAAAAGATCTTTTTTGTCAATGACTTGAAAGTAAATTTTCAAAACATACTCTTAAATGTCTTGTTCCTCCATTATTAAGAATACAAACAATATAGTTTCAAGATGGTAAAGTAATACAGAAACGAAATATTTTTTACACAAGCTTGGCATACTAAAATATACAAGCTTGATTGTAACAATTTAATAACATGATTCAAAATTATGAACAAAGATCATAAAACTATGGCACCTCATTGAGCTGTTGGCACTTCTGGCAATGTATGCACAATCACTTTTCGTTTGCTATCAAAGCTAAAGTTATTCATTTTGAATATTCTACTATCGTAAAATGGTTTCAGGTCTGAGATATTTATCTGCCTGGCGCGTTCGATCAGATCTCGTTCAGATATTTCTATAGTGGATTGCGAGTGATTGTGGAGACCTCTCATATACGCCAACTGGTCCATAGTCAGCTGCCGTAGAATATAATAAAGTAGCTCGCTGTTGTCTTTCTTGTAGGACAAATATTTTTGAAAAGTCTGGAACAAACAGGTTATAATGGTAATCATACATATGTCCCGAACAATCTATTAGATATATATATGTTTTTTGTTGTGAGTTCGTACATCAACCTTCACTGACTATAACAAAAAAAGTAAATACAAATATTGATCCCACCCATAAAGTAAAAACGCTTGGATGTAAAAAATGGTGAAGAACCATACCTGTCTCATAGCACGCATGACGCTGTACTTCTGCGTGGCCACGAAGCTCTCCAGCATGGTGCGGATGGCGAGGTTGACGTCCTGCTCGCTCACCGCCGCGCGCAGGTGCATGCGGGCGTGTGCCTCCGACATACGAATCACTGGAATGTGTATGTGGTTATAGAAGCGGCATTGGACGGTCATTGTACTTCTTGTAATTGCTGTATAATATTAATCTTTGCCTAATTAAAATATATATGTGGCAGTGAAAGATGAATTAAGTGTGTAACTAATTTTTTTTTAAAGAATTTGTGTCATATATATGTAATTTGGAACGCTCGAATAAAGATTATAATAATGGGCTTTCCAATAGGGTTAAGTGAGTCATGTGATGCAGGAGGATTCCATGGCAAGTATCACAATAGAAACAGCACGCCCAAAAGATAAATCAAAAAAATCCCAAAAAAATTTAGGAGTTAGGGCATGGGTCTGACAGAACAAGTTCCAATTGAACTTGGAACTTAAAGAAAATTACCATAGGCATAAGACAACGCTGTTTGTCGGCTGAATGGGTTTCTGAGTGTTTGAAAGATGCTTGGCGGGAAAACAACCCATGGAGACGGGGTGCAATTTGCGGAATAAATCTCCACAAGGGTGAAAGATCAGTAGAAACCGCGTTATAGTAAGTAGAATAATCCATCTAGAATCTGACGTGTATTGGCCATCATTGTTCATTACGGACTTATGGCCACATTTCATAAAGGATCTATAATTTGATCTTAAGAAATAGCTAATGTGCGTCTCCACGAATCAGAGAGGAGCACTAACTCACTAACAGCCATTTTACTATACCATGCACATGTACGCCACTTGAGAGACTTTATAAATAAATGGGACCATAATTCTTGTGAGATTGTTAAAAGTATAAAATTGTCATCATAAACCAAACCATTTCACAAGTTCAGCCGGTTCTATCTGGTCATTGTAATTCGACCTGTCGGATCCGTACAATCTTTCAATAATGCTCATTATTATATTTCCAATAAGAAAGCTCCCCTACTTATCCTGTTATATACCATATTAACATCAACTAACTTTGATTGGAAAACACTTTAAGTATATATTTTATTTGAACACAACATGTTTCTTAGTAGTAGAAAGGTGATTAATACTATTAATTTATTGTTGTCTCAAAATAAATATAAATATTCGTACCAGATTCAATATGACGAACAGTGATCGGTAAACTGCCAGTGGCCAGTGACTCTTGTCTCAGCTGACTGTACATCTTTGCTACTTTATCTTGATCCATATTCTACAAAACATTAAAGATAATTTATTAAAACATTATTAAAATGATGTTGTCTTGAGATTTGAGAAGTGTTGTTACCTGTAGTTTAGGATGAATATTCTCTCGTGAATAAACAATGTATTTTTTCAACAGATCCTGGGGTAAAGTGAATTCGTTGTCTGTAGTGTTGTCCTCGAGGGTGGTGCCGCGCTGTGTCGGGTGATGTCTTATATGTGAGCTGACTACGAACCTGGAATAGCATACGTTTTAGGAGAAGATTATTTTAGGTAACATCAATTTGTCCATGGAAGAAGTACAATAGAAACAAATTTTGTACTTTTTGCATATATTCTTATTTATATTTAATCGAACCACAGATGTCACACAGTGTGTATATCCTTACTTAGCGAGATGTGCGTCCTGCATGGGGTCCGCCTCGTCCCGAACGACGCACAGTACGTCAAAACGAGACAGTATGGGCTCCGACAGGTTCACGTTCTCCGAGAAGGTGAGCGATGCGTCGTATCGACCGCCAATGGGGTTGGCCGCCGCTATGATGGAACACCTGCAGTACAACATTTCATAATTGGTGTCGGGACTAGACAATAAAGACTGTTTATTATTAAAATTCTAAATATATATATAAGCATGAAAATATGTACAATATCCTATAAGGGACAGTACATAGTGAATTCTATGTATGTAATTCTATTAACATACATACCTGGCATGTAATGAAGTAACAATACCCGCTTTGGATATAGATATGGACTGCTGTTCCATGGCCTCGTGTATGGAGGTTCGGTCCTGATCGTTCATTTTATCAAACTCGTCTATGAGACATACGCCACGGTCTGCTAACACTAACGCTCCAGCTTCCAGTGTCCAATCCCTGAAAGATAAGATTTTTATTTTTAGTACATAATAATATTTTTACTCATTGTTATTTATTTAACATAGCAATTTTTATACAAGTTTTGCAGAATTCATTGTTTATTTGGATGGTAAAATACTCTACCCTCTTAGGAGGGTTTACCGACAATAGTCTTAATATATATACATTAAGTGTCATTATGTTTGTCCGCTATGAATTCTTAAACTACTGAACCGATTTTGATCAAATTTACACACAGCAGTTTGATCCAATTTAAAAGAAGGATAGTTTATATAAGATAATATATATATATATATATATATATATATATATATATATATATATATATATATATATATATATATATATTATTTATTTTATTGAGAATTATTTGTTTATTATCCGACAGTCACAATTATCTGATAGTTCCATACGATTCTAACAGATGGCGGTATAAGGATATTGGTTGACTAGATAAAATAAGTATAAAGATGGCGGTTTGTCAAAAGTAGGTACAAATATTTCATATAAACTAAAACTTAATAGGATAACCGACCATGTGTTGCTGAGGCTAAAGAACAAGTTAAAATAATATTATAGTAAACGCAATACTGTAAAATGAAATATAAATATACCATATTTTTCATTCTGTTACGCCAGGTGACAATTTTCCAGTACTTAGCGACTATTAGACATCGGACTTATATATTATATTTGACATTGAGAGTGTGGAAGTAAACAATTAACTTATTCATTACATAGAAATTCAGCTTTCAGCACTTCTTTTAAATATAAACTTTAACTATGATAAAGAAAAAGTTTTTTTTTTTTTTAGTGTAGTTTAGTTATAAACTAACAAACATACAAACTTTAAGTATAAGTTTGTATGTTTGTTAGTTTATAATTTTATTTGTTGGAGGTAATTTTCAAAGTATTTTATCCGAATCTAATAATTACTTAAGCAATATTTAGAAATAACTTTCACGGTGAATCTAAGTTGTTATATTATTCCCTCGAAAAGAAATCGGGCTTTTCGTGGAAAGCAAGGTTTGTAAAGTTTACCAAAAATAAGCTCGAGCGAAGGAGTTTCTTACGGACTATGTGTCTGAAGCCTGAAGTCCTTGAAGAGGGAGTTGCAGGCAACAGCTAGTATATTATATAGCACTTACTATATTTTAGTCAATTATTATAAGTATTTTAGTTTACTATAGCGATGCGACACTAATCCCATGTTTAATCGAGTGACTCAAGGGAATTTTGAAATTCAAACTTGAGTGAAAAAAAAAAAATTCAAATCCGTTTGCACTACACAACAAGAGCATACACTGTCGTTGTTTGACATTTACGTCAATATAAAGTGTGAACTGTCACTCTTGAGACTTGAGGCAGGAATGTCAGTTTTATCTATTTGGGGGCGTCAAAGTACTGTGTGGTTGTGACTCTCGTAAGTGTAGTCGTAAGATACTAGTAGAGTAGTAATAATAGTTGCTGCTAATTGTGGACACTTGATAAATAAATTATTGAAGCTGTAAAAATAATGTTTACGGTAAACCATTATTACACAGAAGAGGACCAAAAAAGATGCGATACAATAACGTGGACACTACTGAAGATAATGACTGTACTCGACGATATAGAAAATAATTCTCCTAAGGAATTTCGTATCGATAATCACAAGGACCTTCAAGAGCTGAAAACTAATTTTAAGTTGAAAATTAAATGTTTAGGTAGATCTAATGATGTACTTGAAATTTATTACTTGTTTCCTAAATCCATTGTAGTTAAGACTAAACTTGTAATACGTTTGAGATCCTTTGCAGAACACTTATTGGCTGAAAAAGAATATCATGAGATAAAATCTAATAAGTGGACATATTTAGCAAAATTATACAAGAATGAGATAAATCAGTTTCTTTTAAACGATAGATCTCTTAAGTTTCAATTTAACTTTGAAGTCATGACAAATGTAGTGACACTGGAAAATCTTCCTAAAGGAGAGTTAAGTAATGATTTGCAGCACTTGCTCAATACTGGTCTGTTTTCTGATGTTATCATAAAATCATCTGAGGGTAAAGAATTCAATGTCCACAAAGGAATATTGGCCGGCAGAAGTACTGTTTTAAAGGCTCATTTTGAACATAACACTTTGGAATGTCACACAAACATTGTAGAATCAACTCTTGAAACTGATATATTAAATGAAGTTCTGACATTTATATATAGTGACAAATCACCCCGAGTTGATGATATCCCTGACAAACTTCTAGCTGCTGCTGAGTTCTACCAACTTGATAAATTAAAAAAAATGTGCGAACAGGCTCTTCAGGAAAAGCTATCGGTGGATAATGTTGTAGAAACATTAGAACTAGCAGAATTGTATTCTGCAAACACACTAAAAAAAATGAGTTTAGAATTTATCAAAGATGGTCATACTAAAGATATAACAAGAACTACAGGTTGGGCTAACATTAAATCTATAGACCTTATTAAATCTATTTATAAATACATTATGGATGATAATGATGGAACTGAAGAAAAGGAGTCTCCCTCTTAAACACATTATCCACCATTTTTTCTGAATTAACTATAAATATTAATGTACTTTATTGCACACCACAAATACAAAAGTATGGTACAATATAAAAAAAGAAAAATATTAAAACTAATGATGGGCATTCTTATCGCTAGGTAGCCATTTCTTCCAATAAACCTTATTCTGATAGGAACGGAGTATGAGAAATAGATCAAAGAGTGGTGAATAATAAGACAGAACACAAATACAAGCAAAATAAAATACATAAAATACATACTTATTATGTACATAATATATAAATAATTGAATAATAAATTACAACAGTATAAGACATACATTCAATTATTAATACATATAATAAATAATAAAGAGCAAAGGAAAGAGAATATAGGATTATATAAGAGTTGACAGCTCAGGATATATAGACACAAAAGAGACAAATTATTTATATTATATATGTGAGACAAAGCTTCTTAGCATTCCATGGATTCACCATGTGGGTCACAGGCCCAATCTCAATAAAGTATATTAGAAATAATTATGCAGAATTAAAAGAAAGGCTTTAACATTTAACAACCTTTTGAATGTGGTCAGAGACTGTGCCTGTCTTATAGCTTACGGTAATGCATTCCATTATAAAAGTGCTTGTGAAAAAAAACCAAAGAATATTTAAAGAATGGTGAGATGGTAAATGCAGAGTACAGTTAACAGAAGACCTAAGTACTTTACTATGAGTAAAGTTTCTAATTGCATGGCTGATTGTCAAGATCACTCATATTAATATATGTATATATATTCCATGAAAGATAGAAAAATATTATATTTTCAATGCTAATTCAGCTGTACCTTTTTTTTGTATTAACTGTAGCTGAAACATTCCTGCAGTGCAGCATAATGAAATAGTAGCCATAGAATAGTTTTATTAAAAAAAAAATGTTAATTTAATATTCAGTTTAATTTTAAGATTCCTGTAATTTGTTTTAAAATAAGAGAACTGTGATAGCTTAAGCATAAATAATACACTTAAGGATATTTTAATAAAAAAAAAAGGTTTTATATTTCCTTGAATTTTCCTAAAATACTACATTTTTACTAATGTTTCAAAAAATTACTATACTTATAGGGTTCCCCTAGTTGTGAAATATATTCCATTTTATTATGACAATATCTATATATTTTAAGGAAAACATGGTTGTTTTTTGGTTCTTGAAATAGGTAATGTTTTGATTTCTAATATGCATACATATACAGTAGACAGAATTGTTAGATTTGTTACTTACCTAGTGGTTGGATTTTTTCTTACATATGCAGTAAGACCAACTGCACTGGCCCCCTGACCAGTTGTAAATACTGCTCTTGGAGCAATCTATAAACATTATTATACATTAATTAAAGTATTCGAAATTAACCTTAGCTTGTTTATATTAAAATGGTATATTACCTTTTCTGTATATTTAAGAAATTGAGATTTTGCTGTGCCTGGATCACCACAAATTAGGACATTAATATCACCCCTCAGTTTGTGCTTTTCACCTAAAATTATTATGAAGATGTGATCATCATACTTCTACTATACTATAAAATAATTTACTATAGAAATATCAATAATAACCTGGATTCTTCGGTTCACCACCAAATAAAGCGAGAGCCAAACCTCTTTTAATGTAATCATGGCCATAAATTGAAGGGGCAATACTTTGTATTATCCTCTCTCCTATCTGCGGATCCTTTGACAGCTTGAGAATACTGGCTACATCATCATCGGTCAGAGATTCCACTATGTGCTTGCAGTCTTTTACTACTATGTAGTTTGCAATTATCACTGTAGCAAACACTGGGAAGCCCTGTAGTCATATTGTTTATTATTATTCAAATACTTACAATGCATATAAAAACACCACGGCAGTTTTATAAGGGATGAAAATTAATAGTGCCAAAGAGTAATTTTTGATGTCTTGATAGACATATATTATAGTATGCTAAATAATACTGGAGGCCATGGGTCCAAGTCCTGCTTATGGAAATGTGTTTTTATTTAAATGATACTAATAAAACAATATAGTTATTTTTAATAACAAATATTTAAAATTTCTGAAATTATTTAGACTGACAATCAGGGCACCTAACCTGGTATAGACGTCCTTGAAACTAATAATGTTATTAGGTTTCAATATAAATTTTTGGATCATTTAAATATATTTTTGATTTGATATTATGTAAGAAAACCATTTACAATACCTCACCTGTTCAGTGTTGAGGGAGCCGTCATAGTTGTTTGTATATATTCCAGTGAGGTCGACCTCGTCTCCTGGTTTGCAGCGATCGCAGAGGTCCGCCAGCAGCACACAGTCCTTGCTGCGTGGGATTCGCCCCGCGGGGATACGTCCCGGAGACTCCTGTATAGTCACTTTCTGGTAGTTCCGGTACACCGTCTGCTCCATGTTCACCTGCAAAACGAAATAAATATTAGTGCTGATGGCGATGGATATTTAATAATATATATTATACATAAACACTGACTTCAGAATGAGTGTGCACTGTGCAGTTAAGTGATAATATCATGATTAATGGTATTTATTGCAAATTATAAATCATAATTTTAATTCAGGACAAGTATTTCTTATTTGATTTTAATAACAAATATTGTGTGAATTGAAATCTATTCTCTAGATAAATTAAATTACAGTGCTTCTATTTTCTTAATGCATTTCAAATATTATTGGTAATCATCAGATTAGAGTAGACAATTACATAAGTCTTTTTTTATTAAAAAATATAATAATAGCTCTTTATAGTTTCAAGTTGGTTGAGAAAGTACAGTTAGCACCAAGTTCAAACTGCAACTGATAAAATCTGAGAACTGATGAATGATGATGTTTAATTAGTAAATAGTAAGTCTTTTGCTTTAAAACTTTATAATAACACACTAATCTAGTATTAACAGATTCAAAAGACATTCCTCATAAACACCACAAGATCACTATGAACTTAAAAATATATATGCTTTGTTAAAGAACAAAAAAAAATCACAAACCATAAAAGGCCCAGCACTTTGACATTCTGGACAAGACCCTGGCTTGACCTCTGAATTTTGCGACTGTACAAATGGACCCAGGATATAACCACATCTGTTACAATCATATTTCACTACTGACAACTGTGGCAGTACACCTGTAGTAGCAGTTATAACACCCACAGTTCTTACTAATTGATTCAAATGAAGCTTCCGGAATGTTCTTAACTCTTCTATGAGAGGCAAATCAGCGATTCGAACATGTATTTCTGAGGTAACTCGCTCGTAACTCGGGAATATTTGAAGAACAATCTCTTTAGCAACTTCGTCGAATATTTGTAGCATTTGGAAAGGTGCTTCAGGGAGGAAATATGCAAGGACTTGCTCACGGCGAGCCAGGACGTCGAATTCTACATGAAATGACGCTTGATTGTGTTCACACATTCTTCGGATACGTTCTTTGTATACATATTGTCCTTTTGGATTAGTATATGTTCGGAGGAAATTTTTAAATCTGAAATAACAAGTGTTTTAATTTATTGAAAACTATATTCTGAGTGTTATAAGAATAATTTGGATTTTGCGGATCACAGACGCAACTAGGGATGTATTTAAAACAAAGATGAACTTTGCCACTGAAATAAACTGGTAAAAAAAATGTATATATTTTACAACACTTTGTTAGATACCAATTTAAGTAAAATTATATACTCACCTATTGGCAATCTCAGTCCTAGGCCCCAACATGGAAACCCACTCCTTTGTAGAGTATCCTTTAGTGTCTTCTAAGTTCTCAATACTTTCTATACCTTCCTCAACCTGTTCCTCAGTCCCAGCTGCTTTTTCAGCCGCTCGACGACGTTTTGCGCGGGGTGCGTCACCACTTTCCTCGTCGGATTCATCTATGATAATTTTATTTATTATGAACTAGCCACTTGATGATCCAGATACAAATCAATTTAATTTGCAAATTTTTGGGAGATAAAAAGCATCCTTAAAGTTGACTCAGATAGATTGAGATCAGTTCCCATCTTTGATCTATTTCATAAGTCGTACCCAGTCATTTTTCATGTGTCATTTACCCATATTTTAAGTTTCCCGCTATGTTTGAATTTATAACACACTAAATTAGATTATCATATACTAACCATATAACAAGTCTCTGTCATCTCGTCTTATCCGTCCTTCATCTCGGTCTCGTCGCTGCAGCTCGCGCTCCGCAGCAACGCGATCACCAGCTGACATCGCATCATAGTCGTCGTCGTCTAGATCTTCAGCGTCGTAACGATCCAGGGCTGGCATTGGTCGGTAATCACTATAAATAATGATTAAATGATAATTTATATTATACTCAATTTCTTATTCTGCAACAAGAGTTTATTGACTAGTGGATGTATCATCCCTCTATGGATATCCATAACATTTAAGTAATTAATAATCATTTATTCCATCATATAATTTGGCTTAAAATCAAATATTACTAATTACTTAAATATTACTTAATGATTCCACTTGGCAAAGCAGTTGAGAGATACATGTAATTAAATATTATTATATATATTACTTAGTGTTAAAATATTGACACCACCTGGCAAAACAGTTGCAATGTTTGTCAAAAGACAAGTTTAATTATTACTGAATAGCTAAATATTTTGATGATAATTAATATGCTACATTTTAGAAAAATATACATATGATGAAATAAGTACCCAGGATTGACGGAGTGTGTCTAAACTCCCCTATTTATTTAATAACCACCCAAGGGTTTGCCAGACAATAAGAAAGCAGTGTTAGTTAACTTTATACTTAACATATTCCTATCAAGGCAAATGTTAGTAATACAGGAAGCATAATATTTGTGGAGGTGTGGATGCTCCTGTTCCTACAAAAACAAACCGAGAAGATACATTACTTACGCTTCCATGTTATCATTAAACAGCTCTTCCCCATCTTCTTCCTCTTCTTCAGCGTTGTCACCCAGAATGGCTCCCTCATCTTCGAACATTTCATATTCCCGAGCTGGTGATGTCATCCTAGACCGGGCTCCGTCTCTTTCAGGTGGTGTATCCGGTATAGGAGAACTCTAGAATGAATTTAAGATATATCTGTTCAGGACTAATTTCACACTTAAGTTTTTTGGTTAACTATGAACTTATATTTTGTTGGTATGTGATTCTAATTAAGAATACTAACCATCGTGAAATAGATTTCAGTTAAACACTTTTACTTAATAAAGAATGCAAAACACTAGCTCAACAAATCAAAATCCGTTATTGCTTATCAATAAAACAAGATGAAACGAAGACAAAACATTTTTATACTTTTATTGTCAAAAAGAGCGCGAAATTTTTAAGACAGATAATGTAATCATAGACAATTATTGAGCAAAAATGACAGTTTTAATGCTCAAGCCTGGTTTTTTTTGTCTGTTTCAATTATTTTTGAAGAATATCTCTTTTTTTTTACATAACTTTCGGTACTTGAACTAGAAGGAATATTATTAAATTATTTTTTAATTAGATACTATTTTAGATACTACAATACGATACTACTATATTGTATTTAAAATTCTTACAAAATGGGGGTTAACTATAAATGAATTTATCTGGGCATCTGGTAGTTTCGACTTTCGAAGGTACGATTAAAATATATTTTGATAGGTAATATTATATCCATTATTTAAAATGAATAATAAATAAATATTTAATATCATTTAAGGCAATATTTATTATTAGGCTCAAAATTCGACTCACTTCTGTTAATAGGAAGGAGCAGTGATTTCACTGCATTTTTAAAAGAGCAGCTGGAATGCCAAGAAAAGAAATGATTTGTAAGGAAGTGGAGAAGAATCAGCGGTGGATGTATATATTATTCACCATATTCAGAACATATTCAGAATGTTAATATTTTTTAAATTAAATCTCCAGATAGCGGTATTTACTACCAGCGATAGCATTTCGAAAAAGGGTTAAATTCTCAATAAAATAAGTAAAATCTTCTAACAATATGACAAGAAAAAACATTCTGCTCCGACCCCTATAATGGCACCAGGGATGATGTCTGATGATCCTGTCAAACACAAAAACAATACTGATAGATTTACGTGGAAGTCTGTGATTTGTCAGTTGTCACAGTTTCACGTCTGTAGTTGTCTGAAGACCTAAAGACTGAGAAGTGCGTACTGTGGCTCGTTGCATGCGTTCTAAAAGTCTCAACATTTGACTAAGTTTCATATTGCAAATAAATACCCGTGCAAAGGGTGTGGAGATGTCCACATATAACTTTGATTTAATAATATGTCGGGTTGGTATTGGAGGCTGATTGCCATTAAAGCGGCTTTCGTGCTTACTTGTTTTGTTTCTTATCTACGAGCTGATGATGCGGTTCCGAAATTGCCGTTCTGTAATCCTACCACCCCGAAGAATTCTCCAAGTTTTAACGAGTGTGTTTTTTTTATTTACATTGCTATGCGTATTGGGTGTCCAGTGGACTTGATAATAGATAAGAATTAAATAGTGTTTTGTAAAGTAATACTGTTTACATTTTTTAAGTTAATACAAATGAGTCATAAGTTGCTCTACCAAAACGTTAGGGACATGATAACATGTTCGAACTTGTATTAAGAATTTTCTATCATGTCAATGAAGACCTTGAATTATTTCAGTGTATTTTTATAACAGATTAATTCCACCTTGTTTTTAAATCAAATCTATGTTTATTAAAATAGAATAAGATGTATATATTTGTATATTTGCACACTATATAATACATTTCTTGCTATCTTAAGCATATCTGCATATTTTGAGAGATTTGTCTTCTTATATTACTTTTTATGTGCTCTCTTAAATCATGTAGCTTATTTGGTGCTATTTACATTTGAAAAGTCCCATAAATATTACTTTCCAGCTTGGTGATAGTCAGCACTCTGGATGGAAAGATTACAGCTTTCTCAACAGAAAATGGTATTAAAGCATGGGTTTTGGAAACTCAACCTTTGTTATCATCAAATCTACACCATGTTGAGGTATGTTATATGATTTAGTGTCATATTATTATTAATTCAATTAAAATCACTTCTTTTTGTATACAGTTTTTTACAATCACAATATACAATTATTCTGGTGTTTTTAACTATAATACAATACAATACACATTTTGGATTAATTGTCTTCCAGTAAAAAGCATTTATTTTAGTTTTAAAGTTAATGTATGTTTTTTTCAATAGAAACATGCTATAATTGGATTAGTGGATAATCTACTTTTCTCTGAATAGTAAAGTGACTATCTGCATGTATGTACTTTTCCTGATCATCTAAAAATATATCTCACAAAAATGTTTATGCATAAATATAATGGCCTATTTTTGGACACAATCGGATGCAGAACCATGAAGTTTGATAGTATAGGTTTTTGTTTCGCATTATTGTAGATTGTTAAATACATATCAGATAACTAGAACATATGTACTTACACAATGATTTGTGTGATTTTGATAGGTGGGCGGTCCTGATACAAAACATTTAACACAAATAAACATTATTATTAATTATTTAGCTCATAGATCTAAAAGATAATGTATAATCCAAAACCAAAATCCTTATAAAAGAATAAGTTACATACAAAACATTTTTTTCGTCTAACCTACCACCAGATTGGAAAATTGATCCAAGAAGAACTGGGGACAGAAACTCAGTGGGATTGTCATATGTTGTTTTTAAATCATCACTAATTACATATGTATGTAGAAAATACTCTAAATAAATTTTGAAACAGCCTGGCAGTGAATATTCCATGCCCATGGTGCATCATCCTTTAAATATTTGGAAACAGATACCACAATCTGTTGCAACAAAAACAACTTTCTTAAATTTGTTAAATGGTAATACTTGAACATATGCTGAGAGCTTGTTTTATACATTTACCTATAAAATTCCAAGTCAAAAATGCTTCTTTACTTTAGTATTTTTTCAATTATTTTATTGTTATTGTTACACTTGATACATATATTTTATTGTATTATTACATACACATGTTTTCTTTTATAGCTCTCATCTGGTGGAAAATGGGTGAGGCTAGTGCCTTCCCTCCGAGGCAATTTGTTCAGTCTGAGTGGAGATTCAATTGAGCCATTGCCATTTGATGCTGAGCAGCTATTATCCTCAACTTTCAAATACTCTGAAGATCTGGTGATAGCTGGTGAGTACTCAGCTTATCTTGCTAAAATTGAAATGTGTGTGATATAGCAGACATTCATTATATTATAATCCACAAAACTGTCTGTGACATATTGATACTTTTTCATTTTATTTTTTCAATTTGTAGATATAGTCTAAACCTATGGTTATGTTATTGTTAAGATATATTTTATATGTTGACAGACAATAAGGTATTACCACAACAAATTTCTTAAAAAAGTTTACAAATTTTTTATATGCAAAAACAGATGCTAAAATAATGAAAAAAAAAACAAAAACTGTTGTGTACCTTAAATGTAGTATAACTTTTTCTTAAAAACAAATTACTCAGATTTTTCCTGCATATTAATTTATATGCATTAATATTAATCATAGCATCAATACAATTTTTCATTTATGGTAAGGCAATGTTATTTTAAATGTTTTCTTTATTATCACATTAATGTTACATTTATTATCAAAATAGATGATTCATTGTCACTCATAATAAATGTTGCACAATCAGCAATTTTATGATATGTTTTAAAATCCTACTCAAACTACACCTAAAGTACCTTGTTTACTTTTTTATATCTTATCTCATTATTATTCACTAAACAGGTTGCCCTCTTGTTTCAATTGAAGGAAAACTAATGGAATATCTATACATGTTAATGAAGTATATTATATTTAATTATTAGTATTATGCAGAGGCGTATTTTAAATTGTAATGCGCCTATGAATTTCAAACATGACTTATAAATCTACAGTTATTTTAATTAAATTGTAAAGATGACGAACATGACTTCAAAAAAACTTCAAATGACTTTGGTTTTTTTTCCAATAATATTTACTTATATTTTTAAATAGATTTAGTATGTATATATCCTATGTCTAAATGAAATATTTTTCATTATGTTTTATGTTATATTATGTATTAAATTCAAACAAGTTCCCGTTATGCGATTGAACTGAAAGTGTGCATACGCTTTTATTTATTTATTTTTTTTACACTTCAACTAAGTTGAGGCTTGACTACATTCCACCTGATTAATTTCAATTAGCTTTTTTTTCCTCTCTTTTGAAAAATTCTTTTTGACTTAGGTGTGAAATAAATTGGTTTTACAAGGATACAATAATAAAAATGACTTCATTTACAATCCAATGTATGCGCCAGAGTTTTCTTTTGACATGCGTATCGAATGATAGTATAACAGTATAGGCGAGAGAAGATGTAATTGAAAAACCAATATGGCGTATGTAACAATATGGCGGTTGTCATAATTGGTGATATATAGCATAGCATATTGCAGAACACGTAATCATTGAAAATCTAATATTACGGGCACAAAAAGATGGTGATTATCGTCATGTATCGCCATTATATAACCTTTTTATCGATTCGGAAAACAGTACACGTTGCTCTAATCAATGCAAATTTTAAATATACAAGTATATATTTAATATTATATTCATTTTTAAATAAAAAAAATAATTTAATTTAAAACGAATGTGTTTATTTTGACTCTTAATTGCTTGAAGTTTACGCTTTACTTTTTAAATACGATAATATGCTTCGCTTGTTATAATTACTTTTTTAGGGGTCTGGCAGAAATACAATACATTTGATTTTCGTTGTTTAACTACTAGAATGAAAAAAAATAACCCGAAATTTAATGTTGTATAAATATATGTTACTTTTAATAGTTCTTCAATTAGTCATTTTCTAAACACAAAATTAAAACAATCTGTATTATTCCCACATATATATTTTTAAATTAATTAAGTTTAAATTAAGAATTAAGTTTATTCTAGAATGTTCAATATTAGGTGCAAGAGAGACGGTATGGCTGGGTGTGGATGCACACACTGGCACCGTTGTATACGAGTGCGGCTCGAGCGGGTGCAACTCGGAACAACAGACTGCGGGTGCTGGAAGAGACATCATAGTGCTCCGACGACACTCCAATACTGTCAGGGCGCTGGATCCCAGATCTGGGAATGAGAAGTGAGTTTTTAGTTTAATGGATAGATGGATGATTTTATGATTGGGAATATCCATTTATCTTTACATAATATTTAAATATTTTTGTTTTTATATGTGATTTTTATATTCTATTACTGTGTAGTCAGATTTTTGATGAATTTCTCGAAGGTTATAAATAATGTAATATTATCATCTTTATTTGTATTCTAATTAATTATATCTAATTTTAGATAGTTAATTTTTATAATAGTACTACTTTTTTGCAGATGGAATTTCAGTGTAGCAGAACACCAGCTGGCGTTGAGTCGCCGTGAGTGCGCAGAGAAGAACAAGCCGCAAGTGGTCGCTATATCGGTTGCGCTACCAGAGGGTGTTGTCGTTCTCAAGAACCCAGAATCCAAAAAACCGCTGTGGCAACAGAAGGTACTTTATTTCATAAATATATCCTAACTGCATTTTTTTTATTATCAAACCCCATTTAGGAGATATAAAATAGTTCACACCGAAAATCTGCTATATCGATATCTAAGTTTGAATTAGTTTTTTATTGATTAAAAGACAACCATCCGAATCTACAAACATTCATAATAAAATGAATCATGAAGATTAAAACAATTTGCAGCTGGATGCACCAGTAGTAGATATGTGGCGGTTCCAAGGAGGGACTCTGGAGCACCTGGATGTTTTACTGGAAGCGGCTCAAGCTTTAGTGGAGATCAGCTCTTCCAACTCTCCTTCCTTGTACTTGGGAATTCATAATTCACAGGTATACATGTTATATATATTAACTGTTCTTATCTACAGCAGGTTGTTTTTTTTTGTCGAATTCACTGCAATATTTTGTAATACTATGTTTAGTAGGGAAGATGACCTACATACAAATTAACAATAATCTTATATTAGAATATATAAATAAAAAAAATAATTATTACTATATTTTAGTTCTACATCCAAGAAAGTGATATCTATGCTCAAAAGCTAGAAACTGCAGTAACATCTAAGCCACTACCGTGGAAATTGAAGAAGTCTAGACCACTGCTAACTGATGGTACCACCGCACTCTCTCCTGTAGATGAAGATAATTCACTATCTTTGGTCAATACAAAGGGGAATATCGGTGAGTCAGATATTTAGTTGTTTTTTATTTACCATGACTAAATAAAACTAATGTCATGTCAAACCCCATTTAGATCTTTCTGATTGGTCGATGGAGTATCAATGGATAGCCAATCACAACTCAAACATTCAAATAATTTAAAGTTTGATAATCATTCTAATTTAATTGTCAGTCTGTAACATGTAGCTCGACGCAAGCCAGACAGTAAGAGCCATTTAATCGAAAGAACATTCCAGAAGACCACGGCTTCTTCATCTACCTCCAAGACACATGCGAGGAGATGACAATAACGGAAGACATGCTACCGGACATCGTACTCCCCAACAACAGTAACGAGGCCATGCACCACCACGTCCACGTGCACGTCTACTCTCTATGGTTCTGGTGGAAGGAGGTTCTAGTCATCGCCGTAACTTCCGCCCTCTTTCTAAATCTCGTGATATGGCCGAGGTTCTTCGCTCCCAAAACACCACCACCCACCACGCCGTTACCGATAAATCAAGAGCCCTTTACAAATACATGGCAGGTTGGTAAACCACCGCCCGGTGAGTACTCGGGGAGATATGAAAACGATTTCGCCACATTGAAGTATTTGGGTAAAGGTGGCTTCGGGGTCGTTTTTGAGGCGAGGAACAAAATCGATCACTGCTCGTACGCCGTTAAAAGGATCACGTTGCCGCGACGGTAAGAACTTATATTTATTATATTAATTTGATTTATAAAAAATATTGATAATTTTGCCACAGCACCATTAACCTAACATGTATTGCAATATAGAAATATGAGTAATTTTGTTAAATATTTGTGACATTGATACTACCTTAATAATTTCATTGTTGGATAAGAAAATGAAATAGTTTTAATTTTATATGACAATAATTTTAATCTGCTATAAATTATCTGTGCTCCAATTCGGATGTTCTCGTAAAGTGCTTATTTTAATAAGTATTATTTAACCTTATCAACATGTATAGATAATATATCGTTACTGACAGTAAGTGCGCCCGCGAGCGCGTGTTGCGCGAGGTGCGTGCGCTGGCCAAGCTGGAGCACGAACACATCGTGCGGTACTTCAACGCCTGGGTCGAGGAGCCGCCTCCGCACTGGCAGGAGACACGCGACCACCAGCTGATGCAGTCAGTAGACACACACACACCTCACCGCACTTACACTGTACACTCACTCACACCCACAACGCCGTCGTTAGAATCAATCAGTATACAAACTCATGCACACAAGCACACTAACACCAGTACGCCGCGACCACACACAACACACCCACTGACACACGTCACCTCATTTAGATGCAATCAGTGTACGTACACACTAACGCATACGTGCACTACGTATACAATGAACAGTTAGTATACACACCACACCCGCGCGACATTATTTGTTATTCAATATTAAAATCTTATTATATGATTAATCTTTGAAAATAAAATTTAAAAGCATAATTTTTCATTCCAGACAGTTTGGAGAAGGGATGTCTCTTGCGACGTCTGAAGACTATACATCGACCCGCCCTTCTTTGCCTCCCCTTGACAACAAGTCACTCCGTAAAGGGGATGTGATGTTAAATTTACACAAATCTACAGATTTCTCTGTTGACCCAATGGACTACGGGAAACTATCTGTACCGAGGAGACTAAGGTAATAAAAAATAAATATTCCATTTTTGCCTTAAATAAAAATAAAGTTAACCAAATTGGTCTTATCTGATTACTGTCAATTTCAATCAGATTCTCAATATAAGTGTATGACGTTGAGTTTTTTATCGCACAGATCACAGAGCTGCAGTGATTCATTTACAGTAGTATTTGATGATGACGCCCCAAAGAACCCCCACCTGACCTCAGATGACTTCAAGATAAGTGACGTCACGAGCCACACGTCCAAACATGTGGGGAGTGGGGATAACGACGATTCCTTTATTGTTTTTGAGAATTCACAACAAAATCATTCTGGATTATCTGAAGCAAGGAAAGATATATCTAATAGAATATTGGAACAAATAAAAGAATCGGAAAGCTATAAGGATAGTAGTCATATTAAAAAGAAAAAGGCAAGTATACACAACACGCAATCATACAAAAAAATATATGAATATTCTTTGAGATAATCTGAATTAATTACCGTTTTATCCTTATACACTACAATTCTGATTATTATTTCATTAAAAATATCATATTTATCAAATCAATCATATTTATTTGATTTATTTTGATAAAAAATATTTTTTTCACAGAAAGGGCACACCCGTCATTGGTCACTGGACATGTGCGTCAAAGAGGAAAGCAAAAAGTACCTATATATACAGATGCAGCTTTGCAGACGAGACAGCCTCCACGATTGGCTCAATAGTAACCGTACCTCTTACGCTAGACGGGATTTGGTAAATTAAAGTCACTTATATTATACGTGTTTAAAGATAAGTTCTCTGTCCTCAGATAATTTTAAACTAAATTATTTCCAGATTAAACCCCTCTTTGATCAGATTGTCTCGGCGGTGGAATACGTGCATCTTGCGGGTCTCATACACAGAGACCTGAAGCCTCGGAATATTTTCTTTGCACCAGATGGAAAAGTAAAGGTTGGTGACTTCGGACTCGTGACCTCTATGACGGACAACTCAAAGGAAGGTCCCACAGAACTGGACGCACACGCGCTACATACACATAAAGTTGGTTAGTTTTCTTATATTATATGTATTGTAAGATTTCCAGGTTTTGTTGATTTCAGTATAACATTTTTATAAATTATTTTTTCACTTAAACCTTAATTAATACAAAATATTACAATACATAATATATGTATGTTTGAAAATATTTATAAATATGTATAGCCATGTTAAGCATTAAATAAAATACAATCAAACATAAACTAATATGAGCAGGGATATAAACCCCCGATCTTTGGTAAATGGTCTTGTCGCTCTATCAATTTGTATGTCTTTAAAAAGACAAAATAATTATATAATTAACATAATATTTCAGGAACACATCTCTACATGTCTCCGGAGCAGCTACAAGGTCATCCATACAACTACAAGGTGGATATATACTCCCTAGGGCTGGTTTTGTTTGAGTTATTATATCCCTTCGGCACAGACGCAGAGAGGATCAAGTGTTTGATGAATGTCCGACATGGAAAGTACCCTGAAGAGTTTATTAAGGAATATACAAATGAGGTAATATTCATATTTGTAATCTTATAAATAATATGAAATTCCACATCCATAATTTTTTTTCGCTACAAAAACTGGACTTAAATACAGTCTTGATCAATCCAAATAAACTAAAAATACAATTTTGCTGTTTTTAAAGGAATGGATGTGCTTGCTATATGTGTCTAAAAAAATTTTATTGAATTTAGACATAAGTGTTCTTATATATAAAAATAAAACAATATTTAACCTATTAGCAATAACATTACTTTAGTAAATGTCATCTTCCTAAATGTTTAAATTCTAATCACATAGGTTAGCTTTATATGCACGAAATTATTTTATAACATATGCTTTTTAATTAATAATCTGAGTCATATATTTTTATTTACAGCACTTGCTAAGTGTGTTACAATTTATACAATTTCTTGCCAAACTGTGCAAACAGTATGCTCAGTTAGTTTCACTTATATCTATATATAACTTATAAATATTCAATTTTGTTGTTACATATTATACCAAATAATCAATTTCACAGATGGAAGTCCTAAAACTGATGTTAAGTAACAATCCCAAGCAGCGTCCCACAGCAAGTGGAGTACGAGCTAGAGCCCCTCTGTACCAATGTACCGAAGAACAGTGGCACTTCACACTACCAACCATGGTGGCGTGTTAGTGCGGTGTAGTGATGTGCCACTTAGTGCTAATGTTGAAGAGACTCGAGTGATGTGTTAGAAGACCAGTAAAGTGATGTGCCGTACCATAAGTATAATAATAGAAGTATTCAAGATTGTCTTTTATTTATAAAACATGGATAAAATTTAATTAATTGTGATTTGTTTTACCATAATAGTTAGTACATACGTATTGTAGCTTTTGTGTCCATTCAAAAAATATGTCAACAATATAATTATGCATTTTTTAAGAAAACAAAATTTGAAGCAGTTATTTTATTAAAATACTGACTATTAATTTATATATATATATATATATATATAAAGATGAAATTATGTAATGAATTCCTGTACTCCTAGTAAGAGTTTTGACGTCACGAAACGAGTTCTTGGTTGTGACTTTTTTTGCTACCAATCACAACCAAAAACTTGTTTCATGACTGTTCGAAAACTGTCAACGTTAGTTTCGTTGTCATATCACGCCACTCATGTTAGATTCCTAGTTGCAAATGTTATGTTTCCGATATACACATTATGTAACTTATATTTTTCATATTGGTCTCTTATTCATCACACTTAAATAAGACATTAATTTATAAGATTATTGATTTTGATGAACTATTTTGAGCAATATTCAGATTGTTTTTTTGTGTTGATTTAAGCCTACTATAGTTATTTTTTCAATGGTGTTAAAGCAATTTAGGTTTTTATATATTTAAGACATATTTATTTCGTGTATCTTATTTTCAAATTATACAAAATTTGCTGGAAAATTTATGCAATTACAATGTTCTTATTTTATGATGTGTTAAAATTTTGGCCATGCTTAAATCTCATGAAGTACATTATATCAATAATAATTATATAATGTAGTTTAGGAGGTAGTATTTGAAAGTTATCGAATTTAAATATATATCTTATTATGTGAAAAGAAAAAGTTGCAATCGCTGTTATGTTAAAACTGTCAAATATATATTAGTCTGATGTTAAATAGTAGCTGTATAATTCAATAGAATAAAAAGAAAACATATAAGTAATGTACTTTATCCAAACCATCGCAAACACGCAGTCTTAAAATTATGGTCAAATTTCGGCCATTGGCGTCCACTAGTTTGTATAAATATTAAAAATATTGCTCATGATAACTATAAAATGTTTGATAGCATTGTTTTTAACCAATTAATTAATGATAAAAGCTTATTATACTTAACTTAGGGCTAAAACCAAAATGTGCTTATTTTAGTGAAATTTGATCAAAGATGGTAAATTAGCCTATATTCTTTATATAAATCATGTCTACTCCACATTACTAAATAAGACTTTATATCTGTCTACACAAATAAATATAAAAAAACAACATTTCTCAGAAATCCCCAATTCTGTAAACTATGTATTTAATTATATGATATTACATAATTTAATTATAAAAGCCAGTGACTCTATTTCATTTAGGTTTTAAGAATGCCTTATTTCTATAATACTAAGACAATATTATTAAGTATTAATTAAATGGATAAATTAAAGACTGTATGGTGTTGGTGGTGAATGTATATTTATATCATTAGAAGTGGATGTAAGTATTAATGTTAAAAATAATTATTTTGTATTTTTAAGTAATAAGTAATCATTAGCTGTGAAAAAAACAATTTATAATTAACATTTCTATGAGCTTCTTCATATTGTTTTCACACTAGTTTACTAGTTTTATTTTTTGGAAAGTTATGTAAAAAAATTAATTTTTATTTGTTTTTTGTATCAGTCATATAAGTTAAGACTTAATTTAAGAATAATGGAATTCTGAAGGTCTTATTTAATAAAAAAAAAAGCAATAAATAATATGTTTTCTTGTTGGTATATAAGGCGATTTACATTTACAATAAAAAAATACTTTTATAGGAAAAGAAAAAGAAAGCTTTTTTATAAGGTGTTATTTCATTTGAAAAATATTTATTTATTTCAAATAACCTTAATAAATTGGTGATTAACATGTTTTGAATTATAATTTAAAAAATCACAAATATAATACTTAATACACTTATAACACTATTTAGTGATTCAAGCCTACGCCATAATATGGTATATTAAAATAAAATACAGAAACACCGTTGGTCGTTACATATATAAAGTTTAAAAATATCACATCAATGGGTCAATACGACATATACAAAATACTAGGGTCAATTTCATGACAATTCCCAACCTTTTGCTATAAAGGAGTTTATACATAATATTACAACATACTTATGTTGCCTTTATTGAAGCTCAAATATGCTATACACATTTCTTAAGAGTTAATATCTTATATAAATAGGTTAATTATTACATACCAGCATACATTGGCTAAATATCTTAATTTTTAAAAAGTATAAAATAAATTTACTAAGCTTTGAATAATTTAATTCAGAATTAAATTGAAATAAACAATTTTTCAAACCATATAGATGTCCACCAAAATAAATAAGGAATAATGTCAAAAAATATTATTTCTATCCTTATCAACTATTTAGGTGCTAAAGCCATTTATAATGTTACTATGTAACAAAATATTAATAGGTTTTAAAGATAAAGCTTTCCTTTACATTAAACCATAAATATGAATTACTATATATACACAATAATTGATTTAATAATTACTAGCTTATTGTCAACTCTTGTAGCTGTGAGTGGAATTATTATTTTGCAAGAAACTTGGGGTCTTACCCTCCTTTACTATCCTTAAAGCTTGTAGCACTCTTGCTGTGTCTAATTCCCTTTCAGATGCTTTTTCACTGTCTAAACAGATTTCAGTCATTCGTGCGTTAAATTGCTCTATGACATTTACTCTATAATCTATAGTCGACGCCACGGGGTTCGCAGTCAACCACAGATACTCCAAACATGGTAGGTTACAAATATTCTGCACTTCCTCCACATCAGTGATTACATTGCAGCTTAAATCCAAACTTTCAAGTGAATATAGTTTAGAGAAGCCCCGGAGAGATTCTATCTTATTTTGTGAGAGATCTATCCTGACGATATTTCCTATTTTGGCATGCCAGTTCTCACACAATGAGAAACGATTCATCGATATATTTAAGACTCGCAGTTCGTGTAAGCAGGATATATCACAGAGTTCTGATAGTCTGTTTGAAGAAACATTCAGCTTTTGTAATCTTGGAACAAGCTTAATACCCCAGTCTACATTATTTATGTTGTTGCTTGCAAAATTTATTGTTGACAGTTTCTTCCACATCTAGAAAAAAAGGTGTTTAATAAACAAACATTTTAAAAACAAAAAATATATTCAAACTATCTGTATACACCAGATGATAACCAAACATGTGTAACCTATATAATTATAATTAACAGATAATAACACAACCTAGTTTGAATGTAAACTCGATCTCTGAGTCACTGTCATGACCTAATCGTAAGATATAAAATTTATGTAAATTTAAACCTTATATTTCCTGAGGAAAACTTATTACTATTGGCTAGTTTATCTACTAAAATTTATTTTTCTCCAAAAATTGAGTCAAAAATCATCACAAAATTATTGTCTCAACTATAATAACATAAATTTGTTTTTAAGTTTACTTACTACGACATCAGCTAGACTAGAAGGGTCTTTGTGCAGAATATCAACAAGTAGGAATTCATTCAGTGTCTCCACACTTGCAATGTGTACTGACAAACTGATTAAAGAATCCCGGAGGCTTCCTGAAAATATATAATCTATTAAGAAAATATGTTTGTACTTAATATACGAGTTTCTTACTGTGATAAATTTTAGAGATACTATTTATATAACATCAATATTATTTTTGCAAAATTAAATATTTCAAGGCTTATTGAACAGCTGGTTTTGTTGAAACAATGAGGTTAAGCATGTTTTATAAAATATCAATAATGAAATGGTACAAAATCAATAGTATGATAGCTCTGTTATCAAAATATCCTCATTAAATAAATGTTAACGGATACATACTAACCTTGTACACATTATAATCTTTATTGTGTATTACTTAACTATATATAAATAATAATTATAATAATAGTTTCCTACTTACCAACACTTTGTATACAAGACATTGGAACACCAAGAATCTTCAAATCGGTTAATGTTTTGAAAGGTATAAGATCAAAGGATAGATCATTGGGTATTATATTGCTAGTACCTAACTTCTCATAGCTGCCTTCTATGCTAAGAGAAGAGACTTGGGAACAGAAGTCCAGGATATGACTGAAGTCATACATCTGATCTTGTTTCTCAGTTTGTGGACATGCTGTTTTGTACCTCTCTCTGATTGCATGTAACTGGAATAAATAGTGATATATATATATTAAAGATATATATATTTACTTGTAAACTTTCATAAATGTGTCACATATTAAGTTATTCACATTTGTGTAACTTGTGTACTTAGTGTTTTTCAAAAGGTTAAAAAATATATATTTTACCTCCATTAGACTGAATTTATGAGTCTTTTCTGTTTGTAATAACTTATCACCTTCTAAATATAACTTCTTAGCTAAATCTTGCAACAAAAAGAACATGTCATACAAATGGAAATCTAGAAAATGGGTAAAAGCCGATGGCATAGTGAGCCTTAAGTAGTTGAATACATTTTTTAAGTATTCGTTTAGCGCTTCACGTCTCTGTTCCACGAATTTTGGTGTTTTATTGCGTATTACTTTTTTTGGTGGAAGTAAATCTTTAGCCACGCCATGGTCTACTACTAGCTTGTCATGAAGCTCTACAAAATCACTGTAGCGATGAGAGACGCTCCACTGTACTACTCCCACATTCACAATAATTTTATAAAACGTAATATTATCTTTTAAACATGCTTCAGAAACATTCACAGAGCTTTCATTGCGATAATTTATGAAAGAGGACATTTTTTTTAAGAAAATTACTAAGTAGGGTTTGTTGATTAATTAGTTCCGCTAAGCATATCACGATATTTCACATCAAATCACCTGACTTGCAATACAATACACTGTCATAAGTCGTAACTAAAATGAAACTATGTAGCAGAAACTAATTATATTTGACGGTTGACCTTTCTTGAAATCGAAGTTCCAATTCTGTAAGTCTCATGTCATTGTCATTATATCATTTGACATTGACAGTTGTTTCTATTCGACATTTCAGTTTAGTGTACAAGTAATGAAAGATAAGAACATTTAGTTTCACATTTTGTTTCTTTAATGATTACACACTTATCCATGGAATTATCCTGATGTCCTAACGTTAAATAGACATACTGTATACATGGGTCCATTGAAATGTTACATTTACTTTGCATTTTTTAGAGGTCGCAATTTTATTGTTACGACATGTCAATAGAAGCTTAACTTTAAGTTTGTGGGGTCGCCGTCCATGTCCCTCGGCAGCCATCCTGGAAAAGGGGGTGGAAACACTATTTTTGCTTGATCTCTGAAACTATGCGTCATAATTTATAGGAAAATGTCTTGCCTACAAATATGTCTATATAACTTTTTGCCCTTAATTTAAAATTAAAGTAGTGATAAGCAAAAAGGTGAGAGAAAAATTACTTCAGACCAATCTTATAGATAATCTTTTATCGAAAATTTTTCACTATATTTTTTTTAATTTCATTAATTTGAAACTCTGTTACAGCGTCCGACGCATACGTTCCCATGACTTTGTTCCGGTTATATCAGGATTTTCGGAGTAACCATCAAGCATAATTGTTGCAGATAGTCCATAATATGCTCTTACATACCAGATATACTTGTCAAGAATGTAATGTTATGTAAGTTCTAAGGTAAAGAAAAAAGTTCTACGATTTTGACAAAAATTATGTAAGAATATATTTACAATAAAAAGTATTAGGTATTATAAGTATAAGGGAATACTTAAAATATTTAAGATGTTAAAATAACAGGTTAATTATTTCAATTGGCTCCAGCCTCTCTACCCCTATTTCCATTCTAACAAAGGTATCACATAATTGTTATTATACTTATATAACAATAATGACACCTTTTGCAATTGTTGTGACTTTATGACGTGCAATTTTAATAAATAAATACTATATTTTTCACTCTCTCCTATCTATCTATTAATCTTTATAATATTTGTTTATATGTTTGGGCAGCATAATCTAAGGAATGTCAATAGCATTGTAACAAAGTTTTTTTGTAATCAATTTATTTTTAAAAATGCTTCGACTGACACTGATTTAATTGATTGCAGATTTCATTGATTACAAAATGTCTGAACACGGTGATCTCATCAAACGAGAACCACCTGGGTCAGAAAATAGGAAACAGAAAGCAGAAATAGAAAAGAAATTCAAAAACACTAAGAAGTTTTTGAATTTATATAGATATATGACAGCCAAAATTCAAAACTTGAATGTGGCATCTACATCTGCAATACAAAGCAATGCATGGACAGTGTAGCTTCTATATGGCAACCCAGATGAAAAAGCTACTCAAGCGATTCTGGATGAAAAATTCCGGAAAAGACATTCAAAATGAATTGATAGCTGATGGGTCAAAAAGTGAAGTCAGAAATCATATCACGCGCAAAAAAATCAAAATATTATTCTATTATAGCTGACTAATAATATAGTAAATCGGACATTAGTCACGTAGAATTACTTTCACTGATAAGACGATTTGTCATCAAATGACGACAAAATATCAGTAAAAGAGTATTTCGTAGAATTTTAAGTACAAAGGAATTGGCAGAAGAATTGGAAGTAGAACCTGTGTTTCGAGCCACAAAAAAAAATCGATTTGTTAAGCGTCGAGCTGATCAAACTGCCCGTGACGAGCCTATTGTTTCCCCTGAAAAGAAATTTGAAGTAGAATTTCAACCCTCTCTTGGATTCTACATTAATTTCATTTAATGAAAGATTCGAACTGTTAAATGAGTACTCGGATAGCAGGTCTCTTTTGTACAATATAAAACAGATTCCTGTAAAACCCGACCTTCTCAAATTCAAATGTAGTGATCTCCAATTGAAATTAACTGTGGATTCTAAATTAAATATAGATGGTTGTATGTTGTGTGATGAACTTATAAGCCTGAAATCTTTTTTACCTGATCAGAATGTGGCTACTCCTGCTTATGTTTTAAATTTTATGAAAGATCGCAACTTACAGGAATTGTATCCAAATATATGGATGCATTGCGAAAATTACTGACTATACCTGAAACGGTTGCTAATGGGGAAAGAAGTTTTTCCAAGTTAAAGCTGATTAAAACATATCTGCGATCGACAATCTCTCAATGTAGATTAACAAATTTAGTCACCTTGTCAATCGAAAATGAAATTGCAGAAAACGTAGACTTTGAACATTTAATAAAAGAGTTCACCGATAGTAAGGCTAGAAAAGTGAAATTTTATTAGTTTTTAAATAAATGTTTTTTTTTAATAGATGGTTATCTCATTGTACCCATTGCCTATTTTGTGTGTAATTGAATTGCAATTAGAGGGCGCCGAAAAAATCTCAGGCACTGAATAAAATTGCGACTTCTAAAAAATGCATAAAACGGCCTTTGAATTGTAACGTTTCAATGGAGTAAGAGACGAGACGAAGCTTCTTAGCATTCCATGGATTCACCATGCGGGTGCCGGACCCATCAAGTTGCAGGGAGAGGAGTGCAAACAGCTCCTGGGACTTGCGACCCAAGTGTAGGTTTAAGGGGCCCTTTAAAATGCGCATTCACGCTCACCATCAACTGGTTGCGCTCCTCTCCCTACCTAACCAAATTTGGAATGAACCTACCAACGCCGCCTTTGAAGTACGTTCTAGAAATGTACTGATGATAGTTCTAGAGAGGCCAAGATCTTTAAGTAGGTTATAGAGAGATTTCGCTGTTATACCTCTCGCTCCCACTTCTACCGCGTACAAATTAACTATATACCTATTCCTGGTCAGCTCGTTGGTCAGTTTGCAATACTTGTTTACTTTAATTTTGTGATCTTTGGGGATGTTAATTTCCCACGGAACAGTAAGCTCCACAAGTATCACGCGCTTTAACTGTCTAAAGTACATGAATATGTCCGGTCTGGATGACGAGACAATAATATCTTCAGGAATTCTATACTGTCTCTCATACGTATCCATCATTATAGTTCAATCGTGAGCCGCCTCCAAGATAGAGTGAGGCTTTTGTTTTGTTTTTTTAGACGAGCCTTCTTTAATGAACTCTATGAATCTTTTGGTGGTTGTTATACCCTTTTGCGCTCTAGTTACTGAAAGACTAACCGCTTCACGTATGATTTCCAACACTTTATTCCAATAGCACCCTACACCCTACCAACAAGTGTTTAGCTGTTCCTACTGCCTCCCCACAGATATTGCAAGACTTTTCGGTAGCTTTACCCCATCTTACTAAATTACTTTGATCTGGGAGAGTCATTTGGAATGCATTTAGATAGAATTTTAATAAGGCTGGAGACCAATCATGAAGTAAGGTGCGCCACCTCAATGCTAATGGAATACAAAAGTCGCCTATGGTCACCCACTCATTTTGAATTTCTATATTCATCGCGTGCTCTCGATACTTGTCGTTTTCATCTTGCCGAATAAAGGATTTTGTTAAACCCTACTTTATTTGTTTGAGCACCTATCATGAATTGTTTATGGAATTGAAGTCGTGACTCCAGCAATGATGCATTTTTATCTTTTGGAAGAGATGTTACAATATCATCATGAGATTTTTCGATGATATGTCTTTTGGTAGCTCTTAAGTGTTTATAGAGCTCCGATGGTTTCTTTAATTTCATCCCAAAATTGTTTCGGTCTCTGAATAAAGTTGAAGAGTCCGCTGAACGCGCCAGCCCAAACCACGACTTCAATATCTTTATGACGTTTGCATCTAACTTAGAAAAAAGGGTTTTATTAAGATCGTAAACTAGAAAAGGCTAATTTAGACGTGACGTTAGATAATTGTCATATATCCAAGCTTTTTTGATATTACTGATTGGTTGATCGTTTACCTTCTTAAGATCATTTAAAAAGCTATCGACTATAATATCTAGAGATGGAGTGCGACCTTTGTAATCTATTTTTTTACCTAAAAATTTGAATGGGGCTACTTCAGTAATTGTAGCAACACTTTGACCGGTTTATAAGAGGTATATTTGGTATCTCGTCTACCCAGACACAGACAGTGGCATTTACTGGGTTTTGTCCTCAGTCCTTCAGTCCACGTTCAGAAATCCTCTACTTAATTTAAAAGTACCTGACATTGTTTGGGGTTACGTGTCAGTATAGCGAGATCGTCCGCAAATGCTAGTATTGATTCCGTGTATTTATTTTTAAATTTAAACCGATAACCCCACTTTTTCTCATGACTTATTAATTTATCTATTAAAATGTTAATTACTATATTAAATATTATTGGAGAAATGCAACATCCTTGAAATAAACCAATATTATAGCTTAGCGGTCGGGAATGGTTTCCGCTAGAAGTTATTGAAAAAAATAATTTTGAATAGTATGATGCAATTATGTCGATAACTAAAGTAGGAAAGTTATACCATCTCAACGCGAACATCATCAGTTCATTTCGTACCGACCCAAAAGCGTTCTCCAAGTCTATCCAACACACCGTAACTTGTCTTTTGCTCGTTCTGGCATCTTTAAGGCTTTCCGAAATTAATGTGTTGTGTTCCAGGCATCCAGAAATACCGGGCAAAAGCCTTTCTGGTGATTCGGCCGGAAATACTTATTTTTAATCATGAATTGCGTCATTTTATTTTGTAAAAAAGAGAAAAAGATCTTAGAAATTGTGTTTGTTAAAGCTATCGGTCTAGTGTCTTTCAGATTCGTGAAACTGTCTTTTTTTGGAATGAGGACAAAAATGCCTTTTCCGAATGTTACCGGCATTTGCTTCCTTGACCAGATTTTACCGAATATATAAATAATATATATATATATATATATATAAAAGTTTATTACGAACCGACGGACATTTTTTATATACTATGTAAGGAATACCATCAGAACCTGGTGCTGATTTAGTTGGCTTCTTTTTTATTATTTTATTAATTTCCTGCAAAGTTGGTGGGTTGGATTGAAAATCAATAGAAGGACTCTCAGGTCTTTGTTTGTTAGGATCCTCATATAGTGTATGAGTTTTTGGTACTTGATATGTGCTTTTGTAGTGATCCTAAATTTGCTCGTTGGTCAAGAGAAGCTTACCTTTTTCTTCTTTGAAAATGTTTTTTGAGTACTCGAAAGGATTTTTATCGAAATCTACTTCGTGTTTTGCCCGGTCAAAAGTGTTAAATCTTGACACTTTTGACCGGACAAAACAAATTTAATTTAATTTAAATTCATTTTTCTTGTGTGTAATAATTAATAACTCAAAAAAAAAAAATGTACCAAGGATTTGTCGTGCGAGGCAAAAAGCTTCTAGAGAAGCCTACAGTGGAGGTACGCCACCTGTTGAGATGGTTTTGACGCGATGGACGATGGCGAGTCTGTGGGTGGTAAGTCCTAAATACCCTCCAGAACACTCCCCATGGTATAAGCGATGGAGAATATAGAGGGAAGCTACATTTCTACGCAACGCAAGGGATCAAGCCGATTGGCAAGGCCTTGGCAATCAATAATATTGTTCTGCTGTTTCAATATTGGACTTATATGATTAATTTAAGCTATTTAAAAAACCATGCACATTCCAGTTCGTGTCCTGTCTTGTGATATACGAACATAATAGAACGTGTCTTTTTTTAGTGGAAGCATTATATGTGAAAATAAAACAATGTTTAATATTCACAACTTTATTTAAGTATATGAAGATATATAAAATTATTTATAATACAGTATATTAAAATTGTGCAAATCAATTTCACAATTGTATAGGCTATTTATAAATAAAAATTAGTTTCATTTCACTAAAAAACTATGACTTGTTATTTTTATTACATTAATATGAAAAAGTACAAAATTAGTGATGTACCATAATTTTTTTTTTAATTTTAACGGTTGAAATGGCAAGTATAGTACCTGTATCAGAAATATGCATTAATATTAAGTAAATGACAAAATTATTACTAAAAGCAATAATTTTAAAATGACTATAAATAATAAAAAAGGTCTACAAAGGGTAGACCAATCCAAATCATTTAATATTTTAGCTGAACTGAAGGAGCTATTAAAATAATTCTGATTTCCAAAAATATAATAAAAATCAGCTCAGCCCATACAAGATATACAGGCTGATTGATCCAAACTTATAAATTTAAGTAGAATTAGTACACTGTTTACTTGTATGTAATAGACGTTTTAAAATGCTTATTTTGTACAAAAATTTAATGAAACTAGTTTTATGAAAGTTATTTTTGAATGTTTTTTTGATAAAAAGCTTTTATAAGAAAATATATACTTATAAGATTCCATGGACGGACACGGACGATATTAAAAGTTAAAGATTTTGCGCTTTTTGAAACATGTACAAAATTTTCAAAAATTTTACTTTAACATGAAAAATATTTTAAATAACATTACATGTCAAAATATATTAATTAAAAGAAAAAAAATATCAAATTTCGCCAAATAATATTCGTTGTACGAATATGAATGAAATATTATAAAAAGGAAAATAAAATATATTTTAATACAAAATATGTCACAAAATTAAAATTATTAAAAAAAGTAAACATACCTCAATAAAAAAAACCAATTAAATTACATGGTCCTTATAATAAAACATTTAAAAGTTACTTTCAGAATTTAAATGTTTATACAATGATAACCTATTGTTACAACATACCAATACTTATTCAATTCTAAATTTTTATTAAAAATAGTGTAAATATTTAATAAATTACGATCCAATTATTTTTGAACATTATAAAAATCACAGTTCAAAATTACATTCATGGCATTCGATGATTAAATTATAATTGCAACGTTTTAAAACTTACATAGTTATGTACTTAGAGTTAAGTATGTGGTACGTAACACCTAAGGCATCTAGTTC
This sequence comes from Dircenna loreta, assembly GCA_963555665.1. Taxonomy (NCBI): domain Eukaryota; kingdom Metazoa; phylum Arthropoda; class Insecta; order Lepidoptera; family Nymphalidae; genus Dircenna; species Dircenna loreta. Next base: position 12,842,246 of record OY743097.1, on the reverse strand, counting down.
AGCTAACTAACTTACTATAATATAAAACTCTTCACATAATTGACTTAAAATAAACAAAAATATAATTTACATTGTAAGGTGTAGGTTATTTACATTTTTTTGCTAAACGAAAGTGTCAGAAATTACTTTATTCTTTTTAAAGCCGGAGGCAGCAGCCAACAGTCATAATGCCACAGATCGTATATAAGTATCGTTCTCATAGACGTCAGCTGTCAGGCGTAAGGCATGTTCCTCACATATAGCGGATAATTCTTTTAACCACTCGTCCAATACCACGGCATTTAGGACGGATCGTAGTGTAATGGACTGATTCCAATAAACTTCTTGAGTGAATATAGGACGTCTTTGTGCAGGGGAAACGTATGTGGAGTTTTGTAAGCTTTGCGTGTTTTGTTGTGATGGCGACACTGTGACAATAATATTAAATTAAAATTAACATGTTTGTAGTTAAAAATAATTATTTAGTTTGTTTTACTTACAGGATGCTTTTCTATTGAACATACTAGAGAAGCTAGAGGATATACTTCGTCTCTTGGCCTCCACTCTTCGGAATGGTGATTCATCTCTTGGAGCTGGAGAACGTTGCGATTGGCCTAATAACAAAAAAATTAAAAAAAACTGACATAATCAGTACCATAGACCAATAAAATTCATCATCGTAGACAAAAAATATAAAAGAGGAACAGAGATTGAGAGCACTGTTGCACCAATACGTTTGAGTCCAGGGTGCATGGAACTGCATGTGTTTTATCGATTATTTAGAGAGTTTATTAACTCTTTATCTCACCGTCTTCATTGGCAGCCGGTCGCCTCGTTAGCGCCATCTCACGGTGTATGAGAAACACTCGAGCTTTATCCACCAGCTCGTTTACGTTATCCAACCCAGCTGTTAGCTCGTCTAGCTCTTGTTTCAGACGACTGATGATCTGACGCAGGGAAAGATACTATTGAACACGCTAAGTTCATCATACGTAATAGCGACGCGGTAGCTCCGTTATCAGAACGATACCCCAGAACTTACAGTTTTTATACCTCTTCGTGTTAAATTATTCTATAATTTATTTAAACATACTATTTAATCATTAACATAAACAATTTAGATACTTTGAAATTTTTATGATAATAAGTTACTATTATCACAATTAAAATTACTAACTGTCTACTAATAAATCAAACTATAATCAAACAAACCTGTATCAAAACATCATCAATATAACCAAAACTCACCTGAAACAGCGATGGTACATTTGGCTGCAGCAAGAAGCCTGGACACAACAACAGCGCAGAGAGCAGGGGTGTAGGGAACGAGGCCAGCTTACTCAACAAACTAGACACCCGGCAAGTTATCAGCACTTCTGATTCAAGGAAACTTGCTGATTTCCGTAAGAGACTGGCTAAGAGTGGGCCTGGAATGTGGGCATGATACGTACAGATTGGTGCTTTTATTTTTGAAGTTAAGTAAAAAGTAACTGAACTGTCATAAATATTCAAACTTAGAGGGAATATTATTTTGATATTTTGTATATAACTAGCTGCTCCCATCGAGAGATTGAAATAATAAACCATATAACATGTCATAAAATTTATACTAAACCATATCTATGGCAAGGAGACATGTTATATGCTACTTTGAGGGGAGTCATATATATAGATGGCGCTGCACAACGGAGACAATAGATAAATTTTTCAATCTGACATTCCGATATAGTTATGTAGCAAACGAAGTTTTATCCAAATCAGTCCAGTAGGTTTTGCGTGAATGCCGGACAACGGGCAGACACAAAAATTTCTAAATTATTTTTTTAGCTCGTGTACTTGTATGACCCTAGGAGTATCTTCTTTAGTTTTTATTCGTTGTACAATATAAGGATATATTTATGTATATCCTTATATGACTATTTTTCTGTGAATAATAAATTCTCACCGATAATTGTTTCAGCGCTAACTCTCCAGCTCTTCACAGGTTCATCATATTCCCTAACTTCCGGCTTCGCACTTACAAAACTCTTCTTAAACGAATCCTCTGAGAATCCTTCATCGTCTTGATCATCCAGTTTGTACAGGAAACTGTCGTAACCGCTACTTTCACCGATAGATGTCAAACTGTCGTGTTCTTTTGTTTCGTTATTCTCAATTTCCTTAACTTCAGCGACCTCGTTCAAGGAGTTCAAACTATGAGGTTCCTTTTCTGAAGTATCACTGTTTTTGAGGGTATCGTAACCGCTGGTGGATAGTGAGACTAGGCTATCCTGCTCTCTTATAAGTGTTGTGGCGTCTATATCTTTCGTTTCCTTAGTATTATTGTTGGTTTCCCGCTTAGGGGGTATACTATCGTATTTATAGCTCCAATTTGAGCATGCGATTGATCTTGATACGATTTCGAAACGGGCATCACAGAGGTACGCGTGATAGTTGCTGTATAATGTTTCGTTTGGATTCTGGAAGTGACAGAAATTTACAATTAATCTAATAAATAAAAAGCACGAACATAATACTTCTAAAGTACAAAGGGCACAGATTCAATTTTTATTTGGTCTCCTTAATCAAAATATAATAATATATTTACTAACCCCATAATCAAAATTAACTTCATGGACTAGATTGCTCATAGCAATATCACCCTGCACGCCATTAACTCTCCGGCTATCATCTTCTGTTCTAAAATCTAAAATCCTTCTTCCACTAAGTGCTAATTCATCAACCCATTCCTTAGTTTTATTTACAGATCTCCCACAACAATTTGGACTAAGACCTAGTAAGGCTACCGCAGCTTCCCTATAGGGCTCCGGATCTGACAGCTTGTTTCTGAATACCGCCATCAAATGATTACCGTTTAGGAGATATTTGTATACAAGTTCGATCATTACGTCTTCAGTGTTAAGATCTATCAGCGTTTCCATAAGAGATAACGTAACTAAAGATAACTGAAATATTATAAAAAATAAGCTATAAATGTTTAACATGTTACGGGCAGTTTTTATTTATTCAAAATTACTTTAATAAAATATTCTTACTTGGGAATTCCCTTCCAACCTTCCAAGCAACACATCAATAACTTTTACTCCATCGTACTCATACGTGAAAAGGTAGTGCAAGATGACCTTCAAGAGCCCCCCAGAGGTCACACAACGCAGTAGCAGTTCTAGATATGCCATGGCGGTCGCCTGTTCTACCGCCCCATTCTGTAAGGAATCCGCTTTCTTCTATCCGTTTCACGAAGAACGCGGTTTAGTGACAGTTATAGGACTGGATTTCAGGTAATGGACAAATTATTAAAATTATTTTGGAAATCAAAAAGCTATGGGAAGAGTTATTGAGTCTTATTTGATTTATTTGTCAGAAAAAATAAATGTGAATTTTAATACTTTGCTGGTATTAATTAAGCGTATTCAAACTGTGCTATGTGTAGGTTAGTCCAAACTCAAAACAATTTTATTTTTAATACACGCAATATAATAATATAAATATTAAACTGGTGCTTTTGTGATATTTTTATAAAAACAAATGCGAACAGCAAAAAAAAACCCAAAAGCTTATTATCTTATCGTACGGCAAATGAAAGCAAAAATGATAAACGAAAAAGGACTTTAGGATGAATAGCGAAAGGTTTACAATACACTGTCACTGAACCAAACCTGGCGTATGGTCAACCGTTATGTCCATAACCGATCGTGAAACAAAATTGATGATTATTTTAACACCTTATTGATAAGAAATATTATAAATAAATATATTGAGCTTTTATATACAGTTTTACAATAAAAAAAAATATATTTTAAATAAATATTGATATTATAATTATTACATAATATACTTAAAATATTTAGTACAAAATTAAGCTTATGTTAGTTGGGAATTAAATCAAAATGCTTTTTGTTATGGGGACATCCATTTTACAAAAAAAAACAATAATGGGTATAGGTATTAAACTTTTACTCAATTGGTTCGAAAAAAAATGTATACGTTAATGAAAAACTTTACAAGGTTTACCACATTCGAATGCAATAAAAGTTTGGTTTGAATTTATATTATATACTTTAATGATTAACATCCCTTTAAATGATATACTTTAATGGTGAACGTCCATTTAAATGATATATATTTATGGCGAACGTCCATTTAAGTGATATACTTTTATGATTAACATCCCTTTAAATGATATACTTTAATGGTGAACGTACATTTAAATGATATATATTTATGGTTAACGTCCATTTAAATGATATACAACAATTATTCCAAAACAGTTAAGTTATTTTGTGGCATCTCTGAATGGTACTCACATGCACATTAAGAAACCACATTCAAACCCAAAACAAATGAAATACAAGGCGGTTCTTTAAATAAGTTTATAATTTTTAAAATATGTTAATTTTTTATAAGATTGTTTTCTTTACGAGCATAAATTTTAATAAAGTATTATGCGGATTTAACTCGCGTATATTATTTGATTATATGGACTGACTACAATTAAGAATTTTAGAATCACTTAGAAATTATGACGTCACTGAGTGACTGACCTTTACGTCGTGTTATTAATTCGTCGGCCTATTAAAAATATAATACAATATACGCGAAATAAATCTATTATTATATTTACGAAATATATTGATTATATCATAAGTAAGAATGGCCTAATATATTTAAATTTGTATGATACCCGTACCATTACACCAAAAAATATAATTCTTAGTATTTTACCTGTAACAATGCCGGCCCCATCACCGGTACCAGGAACCCTTGGTAAAGTAAATCCAGGAGGTGCTTCTTTATTGATGGGTGGGCTACCTGTTTAATACTCATCATTTGTAATATAACGAATAACTTCAGTGACATGATAACACAGTTTTCGTAATGTCAATGCGTTATTACAGCTTTGACGCATGAATTAACGAATTCTATAACTTACCTGTGCAACGGCATTGCAAAATTCCAACGAATCAATGAAGAGGGTGAGCTTGTGTACGCGATTTACATCGTCGGGCAACAGTCGCGCCACATTCAGCGACCGCGGTAGCAGTGAGTACAGACCACTGAGACCTGTGGCAATGGTACTTGTGTGTCACGTACAGCTCTTTATTATTAACTTATTTTCTATGGTACTGCCATTCGCAAAAAATGTTTTATAATATTCAGGTAGATAAAATGTTTATATTTTGGCCAAAACAGTATGTAACTATGCTATGTAACAATAAAAGCATCGGGACAAGAAGTTGATCAAATCTGTTTTTTTTATCCCGATTAGATTCTGCCTAGAATGCCAACTCACGCTTGACATAAATAAAAACACAACTCACCGGTGGCGAGTATGGGGCAGGCGTTGCCCGCCAGCAGGCAGTGCGCGAGCGGCGGGCAGGCGGCGGACATCTTGGCGCACAGCAGGAAGGCGTCCCGCGCGCCCGCGCCCGCCGCGCCCTCGCGGTGCACGCAGCACAGCAGCAGCCGACCCACTATGAACCTGACACGGATATCACTGTTTGATCACCTCTTTCGAATCGATTGTATTTGTGTTATGTATTTTATTTGTAGCTTTGTTTAAAATTGTCTATAGATACCTGATGATATTATTCTTTGGAATCGATAATATTTGTAAAGATTTTTATAAAGCTATCGACTCGTCTAAATAGCTGGTTAGTATTTTATCTAAATCAACTCCCGCATTAGAGAAATTATCCTTGCGTGTGGAGGTTTTACAAACTGTAATAATGAACACAGTACACCCAGACTCGAAACGACAACTTGTAGTACACAATAAGACCTGTTTCGTGTGTGGATTGAACTAGACCAGACCAGACCAGACCAACAGGCAGTTATAGATATTTGATAGTCTTTGCCTCTTTCGAATCGATTGTAGTATTTCATTCATTGTTTCGTCTGTCTGTAGGTATTTTTTTTTTTTTTTACACTTAAACTAAGTTGACGCTTGACTACATTCCACCTGATGGGAAGTGGAAATGTAGTCGTAGGTGGTAAAGCGCATCAACTTAGTAAAAACCTATTCACTCTTGCCTTGAAGACACCCACATTGTACTTGGACGGAAATACCGACGCAGGCAAGCTGTTCCACTCCTTCGCTGTCCGATTTAAAAAAGATGAAGCGTAGCGCTTCGTTCGGATATGCGGCGCGTCTACTACAAAAGGATGGATGCTCGCCGTGCGTCGGAACGTCCGGTGATGGGGGAATTAGTTCATGTAATTCCTTCGCACACTCACCAAAATGTATCCTATAGAATACTGAGAGGCTAGCAACTCTACGTCTATGTTCGAGGCTATGAAGATTGGCTTCCACCAATTCAGGGTCGCCAATTAGCCTTTTTGCACGCCTCTCAATTGTGTCCAGAGCAGCAAGATGACATTTTGCGGCACCAAAAACGGCTGCTCTTGCTCTAGACTCAATGAACCGACCAAAGTTGAGGTTCGAGGAAATCTCTATCCCTAGCAACTGAAGTCGGTCACTGTATTCCAAAGATACATTCCGGAAAGTAGGAGCCAAGGTGAAAGGGCTCCTTTTAGCAGTAAATAAACACGTCTGCGTTTTGGTGGCGTTGAATTTAACAAGGTTGGCATTGCCCCATAGGGAGACTGCCTCTAGCTTGTCATTCAAACGCTGCACCATGGCTTCTCTTTCAGCCTGTACTTGATCTCTACTGGCCCGAGTACTCGGCAGGTATCTTTCCACCACTGTGCTGTCGTCTGCATACCCATAGATACCGGGTTTAAGCAGATCGTTAATATGCATCAAATATAAATATTTATATAAATATTTATATAAATATTTATATTTATATTTGATGTGAATATATCGAATCCATTGTGATATTCGACTTATCGTTTTGGGTTTCGATGATCTAGTATATAAATTTCGATGAATGGACTATATACTATTAGTGAAAAGGTGAGTGCAATGCACTTAATCTCCCTCGGGAAGTAGGAATGGTCGATGTTGGTGTATCTAGTTAAATGTCTTTACAGAATCTATTGTGCTATTATAAATGGTTTATCTCTATTATTTAGTAAAAGTAACAACCTATCCATATTGTTCAAGACTTTTTTCAATAATGGAAGATACGAAATTAAATAATTAAGTAGTTGATTCTTAATTAATTCATTATTTATTGGTTAAATATACTATTAAATGTACATTGTTCTAAGAAGTTTCTAGAATTGAACATCTACTTTTTACATGGATAATACTCACTCTGCCTGAGAACCGTTTTGCGTCTGCTTCATCAGGAAGAACAAATCTATGAGCTTCATATTCTGCATCAAAACTACGCATAGTTGATTTAGTAAAGATACTAATTGACCTGAAATAAATAAAAACTTTTTAAAACACATTTTATATATATATATTGTAAGATACAGATATATACTCAATTATATTAAAAATGATTATTTTTTAACATACATTCGAGATTAGACGGCAGCAGTTCGTTTCTAAAACCACTGAGTAATTTTAATAACGGCCGGAGGAACGGTTCAGCCGCTATCACCTACAAAGAACAATTATTATTACACATATAAGAGATATTTTAATAATTAATGAGTTCGTTTACTTTATTACTGTTGTATGAAAATATAATTTATTAAGTTGTTTACTTTAAAAAGGAACATTAGTTACCTGTGAACTATAGTGGCTGACCAAGTTCCCATATAATCGGAGTTGTTCCAGTCTGACTGCATTCTCGTATCTACATATTACGAACAGTTGCAACATTAATTTATATAAATATAGAATTAAAAATAAACCGCTAGGGGCTGGGATTAAAACCCGCGACCTCTAGGAAACTATCCCGCCGCTCTACCTATTGAGCTACCGTAGAGTCGCGTAGAGTATCCGAATCTAATCCCTGCCCCGTATTGGGATATTTTTTCATTCAATATCTGTTACGTGTTTAAAGATATTATCAAAAATTGTAACATTATGCGAACAGCTCAGGAACAAGTTAAAAGTATAATTTCATAGGGTGAATGTATGTATTTTCATATATACAGTGTAGTCCGTTTAGTACGACTCCGCATATAGCAACCAACCGTTTATAGCGACGAAAGTTAAAGCATTTGTTTGGTTTTAGTATAACGTTGTATGAAAAGACATTCGTTTATTACGACTTCGCTTACAGCGACCATTCGCTTTTAACGACCGAAATTCACACATAATCGGTTACAACGGTCCGGTTACAACGACGAGCGTCGCCGTGTTTACAAATAATTCCTAGAAAAGAATGGAATAAATGAATAGCTATCTCCGCTGTCGCCCCGCGCGTCACCTTTGATTGCAGCAGAAAAGCAGCTGAAGCGCTTAATGTGTTTGTACATTCTAATTTTGAAGATGACGCCATAAAAAGCCATATGTCTCGTTTATGTAATGCAGTTCGTACTTCCTACTATACAAATAAAACCAGAAAATAAACAAAAATTACAGACTTTTTGTACTAAATGTTAAGTTGTTAGAATAGATTTATACCAAGTTACTTAAAGCGGTATACACGTACATTACACATCCTTACATAATTTGAATAATTAATAAATAACTATTTTGGTTAAAATGAGTTTTTTAATCTTCTCATCACCTAAACGGACATTTAACTGTAATATCTGATAAATATATATATATATTTTTTCTGTTCGTTTAATACGACTTCCGGTTAGTACGACGTAATATCACCGGTCCCTTGGCCGTCGTTATAACCGGATACTACTGTAGTATAAAAATATATTTGCGTAATGGATATTTTAAATTTGTCATTTCTCTTATAAAATATAAGTGACATTAAATTAGTTTCTTTAAAATTAGACCCATTTTCAAGTTGCAGAGTTACAGAAATAAATTTAGATTCAGTTAAATACATTTTCAATAATGGCTTAATTTATATAAAACTTAGATTCAAATTCAAAATATATTTATTAAAATAGGCATTTAATGGACATAAATCATGGATATTTATATGTCCATGATTAAGCTACCACCAGCTCGGAATGCGGCTCTGCTGAGAAGAGCTGGCCAGAAACTCAATATGAGCAATATTGAGTTTCTGTTTGAGTTTTTTAAAATAATTTAACATTATTTGTTGCATATATTGTAATAATTAATATTTCATTGAATCAAGTAGCTGAATATTAATGTCTATAAAATTATACGAACTAGATAATGATTTATCAATATTATCAATTATTCAGCTCATGCTGTATTAAATACTTCACCGATACAATGATAAGATAATATCAATTGATACAAAAACAAAGGAAAATATATTGCAATTAAATACTATTATAATAAAAGTAATACATTTTAGGCTAAGTTTTAATGTATGTGACTAATTTATATAAGTCTTTCGTTGCAAAATTTACCTATTGTGTGGTCATATACAAAAATCAATAATAATAAATTTATTACATTACAAAGGGATTTTTGTGAAAGCATTATTTTATTGCATATAGATGCATAGCCATACCCGAGGGGTAAGAGCGCCCTCAATAGAGCTAAATTTTGTATGGAAAGTTTATCTTATTCTATCACTACTCACATATTCATAATTTTTACAACATAACTATCTAATAGTAAACTCTTGACAACATATATATATATTATGTTGTTTTATTAGACTAATTAAAGAAATGTGTAACCCATAGTCTCAAATCTGTGAGCACTGTTGGTAATACATTTGTTTATATAGCATATATGACAAAAATATATATATATTATTAAATAAACATTTTAATAATATACTTATATAAATAAAAATATATTACCAATAATAATATTAAAATTTATTACAAACAATACAATTGGCTATATTTCTAGAGCCGATCTAATTAAAAATGTGTTTGATATGAAATGTGTCCTTATCTTTGTTTCATGTAATGAATCATGAAGGAAACTGGTGGCACTACAGAGTACAGACCCTGATAAGAACATTGCAAAATATTAGAGTGATAAATATTAAGAAGATATGAACTCCATTTTATTAACTGTTCCATGTTTTTCTTTGTAGTAATAATAATATCATGATGAAGAAAGTGTCTGTTTTTTTTGCTGTATCTAAAAGTTTTATATTTATCAACCATATTTTTAATTAGTTCCTTGTATGTGTAAAGTAACTAGAGACAATCTAAAATATAAAAATTGATTCTGTTTGATTAGAGAAATCATAAATGCTTATATTTAATACCTATTATTTTATGCTAAGAAAAGAAAATTAATATTCTAATAATCATACCTGCCTTCATTACATCAATTTAGGCTGATTGTCAAAATGGCTGAATTAATTTTTTTATTAAGAAAAATATACTACAATAGTGGTTGCCATAATTGATAGAAAAAAATGATAAGTTATTGACAAGAATTTAAAAATAAACATTACAATGACTAATGACTAATTAACACAGATGGCTTGTATAAATATAAGAATGTTAATATTCTTATCTTAAGAATTCTATATAATAATCCTATTACAGGTAATAAAACTCATTTTACAAGAGTGGTCAACCACAGCTTAGCCACAATATGCATACATGGTACATAAAAAAAGGTTAATTATAATTAAAAAAATGCTTCAATCTAACAGCTTTGATATAATACAGAGATATTTATTTAGTAATGCATAAGTGTTTTCAAAATAAATAAATTGTATGATATAAATTAATTACATGAAAATCAATGAGTATCAATTTAAACATGAAGATATCACTTAATTCTAAGAACTTAGCATTACTATACCCAACAAACAATACATGGTTCACTTGAGTCGGTATATAATTTTGCATAATGTTATGTCAACTGTATGTGATACACGTGAGGATGCTGTAACTGGATGAAAACCGCAAGTGACAGAATTCGTTAGAAGATTGGGGGGGGGGGGGGCTTTTACCCAATTGGGATCCTAAATTTAACCATATATTTAAATAAGCAAAGCTTTTTTTGGAAATAAATGTATAATAATTATGTCAACAATACATAATTTAATATCAACCCACATATATGTAAGTAAGGATGTTCCATTTTAGTGTTATTGATATTAAAGTAATTGTATGATATAATTTCTATATTTCTGAAACTTTATACAAATTTGTATATGACAATTACTAAAAGTTTCTACTAAGAATAACTTAAAAACATTAACAAAGTAATCTAATTTCAATATTAGTTTAAAAGATAAAAATATAATGAAGAATACTTACTTGCCAGTAATAACAGCCCATTCATAAAGTTTATCAAGGAGGTTTTCGCTAAGTAGATACTCCAAACAAGATGCAGGGCTGGACATGGAACTTATCTGTCTGGCTTTAGCCTCAAGTACCAGTAGGGTTGTCAACTGTTCCAGGTGATTGACCACACCCAGCACATCATCATGAAGATGTTGAGGCTGTAGGCAATTAAAATCCAATAAATATATGATAAAATAATCATCAAGGTGACAAGAAACCGGTAACTTTATTCATCATCCCCATTGATAAAATGCCCTGCCATTGTTTAAATTATTTTTGATAAGTAATCACACTTCACATAACCAAGAATCAAATTTAAATATAAGTATGTATATTTATAATGTACTATTTCCTAAAAATATTGAACCCCTTAACTATATCAAACAAAAAACAAACTATAGAGAGAAAAAACATTTACAAGGGGTACATAACAGAAAAATAAAATCAAAATAAAGCTTAAAATTATTACACATTTATCTACATATCTATCTATTTATATCTTACCTGTGATTTGATTATAATCTCATGAGCTTGCTGCCAATGTTTACAAAAGGAGCTATAGCAGGCTTGAGGTTCATAATCATGACGGGGATCCAGAGACCGAGACAACTGCCTTGCCAGTGTCAGAGATGTACTGCGCAACCAACTCATCTTGATGTTATTTCATTGTCATCTAGAATGTAAAATTATTCATACAAATATCTTCAATGTTGATAGGCGTAAGAATTTGATTGTGATTGTTATATTTATGAAGTAACATAGCAAAACACCTATAAAGTTTTTACTTAATTTAAGGAATATGAAAAAAATAATTGCTAAAATTATTATATATAGTTTGAATAGGTAACTATTTCTTTACAGATGTTACCTTGGATTTAAAACTACATCTCATTTAAACATAGATCTACTTCAATTGGTTTAGCACTAATACTTTCACTACTTGCAATAGCTGTAGCATTTGAATTGTCAGGAAATCAAGATAAAACCTGTGTGAAGATATTCACAATGAATGGGCAATAGTGAAATCGGAATAATAATGTTCTAGTTATTAACTACTATATAAAATATTGTGATCATTTTTAAATTATTATTTAAGTACTATTTTGGATTTACTAATAATTAAAAGATATCATTTGAATATATTATATTTTAATTACTATAAATGTGCATGATTTCCTCAATGTAAAGAGTAAAGGACATTTACGGACCTTGACATTAGAAATATATCAGAGACATTTTTTAAAACGAACATTAAAATAACATAAGTTTTACTTAAAATACAAAATAAAAAGAACATTACATACAATAAACAAGAGCGGATGATCGAAAATAGATTCAGCAGCAGCAAAATAAACCACAAGATCACTGAGTTACATGATACGCAGTTTCTCGGAAGAACCTATGGCTCTATCACTCAATTGCAGTTGGTTTAATATAAGTTTTCACTATTAAAACATTTCCAATGCTGTTATTATTTATGTTTTGTGTTGCTTTTAACTTAAAACTTTTAGTTCTTTACAAAAAATATTATCGACTGAGAAAAAAGGCAAAACAACCATACTCGAGCATGACAATTGACAAATGACATCACTGGACATTGACAGATGACTCGAATGTTTTTTCTCTTCTCATATTATTAAAAGCAAACAATAATTTTTACCGAATATCTTACTAATATAACTCTACATGAATAACACTAACAATGTTAAAATTTTGATTTGAGATAAAAAAAAATTGAGTGATATTAATCAACATTATATAGAGTTATTTTAACATATCGTAAAATCTTTGTTATTATAACAAAAACTTTTATTACATTACATATGTCATTTATTTAATTAAAAAGATATACTTAATGGCTTAATAGCTCATTCATCATTTTAAATTAACTCTTCTATTCATGAGCTAAGTATTAATAAAGAAATATTAATAAATTCGACTACCTATTATTTCATTATGATTTCTAGGAAATCAAGGAAATCATGCATAGGGCAAAACAAGGCCACTTCAAGAGCTTTTAATAAGACAAGAGAATGGAATGAAAATGGAAATCCTACTCCATTAAATTTTGACAGGTTCATACCGTGGCTTTGTCTTCAAATGTGCGTAACGACACTTGTAACTGTTGAAAGAATGACTAAGGGTATTTATTTATATGAATTAATAGATTTTTATACATAATAAGTTTCAATATATATAATTCATAGCTTTTTATGTTTTGTGTCAATGACTTATCCATTGTGTATTTAAAATGTGATTTATTACAGATGAGGATACGTCACGTGAATGTGTAGTAAAGAAAGCGGTTAGTAGTATAAGATCAAGATCAAAAGAAAGCACAGTCCCATCACAATATTTGGATATTACGAAAGTTAAAGATTTAAACTCATTTTCCAGTTCTAGTATATCAAGTGGTATTGGGGATAATAATACTGTAAATATACTATCATATTATAATCAACGTAATGAGTTAGTTGAGATTGCAATAAAAGATTGCCCTGTTGGAATTAATAGAAAAGTGATTCAAGCAATCAATTTATGCCTGCCTTTTCACGAGTTCTTAAAAAAGTTTGTAATTAAAGGAAAGGGGCTGACAGAAGCTGCTCTTTACGAAATAGGAAAACTTTTGCCGCATTCGAACATAACAGATGTTTGTCTAGATGGCACATACCTACCAGAAGGAAATTATTATGTATTGATTAATAAAATAAATAAGTTGCAAAATATATCACTGTGCAGATGTAAAATTAATGATGAAGTATGCAAAACACTGGCTGCCAATTTAAATTTTGAAACACCAGCCTCCAAAACCTTACTAACTATGAACTTAACTTCTAATCGTATTACGGACTTAGGAGCGTCTTATCTAGGATTTATGCTCAGAAAAAATAGATCTTTACTTTATTTGAACTTGTCAGATAATATAATAGGCGACACTGGAGCTTCAAATATTTTACGATCGTTAATGTTGTTCACGCTAGCAGATGATGAGAGTTATGAATTAAAAAAGAGAAGGTTTATATACGCAGCAGCAAAGTTAAAAGAGTACCAGGCATGTGAGAAGAAAATACGCGATCGCATGAAATCTGAAGAGATTAAAGAAAACGATCTACCGAAACCAGGGAAGGAAAGGATTCCTAAATTTAATAAAAAAGGTAACATCCCAGTTGATGTTCCAGTTTTAGATGAAATATCACTTAAAGCAGAAGCGGAAAAAATGACTAAACATAATATTGGTGTATTTAGTGATGTTTTTGATGATGAAAATGTTACTTACAATGACGGTAAGTTACAATGCATAGGAAATTTAAGACTTTGTTATTTAAATCTCGCTTACAATAACTTAAAATATAGCTTTTTAAAAAAGCTTTGTGATGTTCTTAAATACCAGAGCTCTATAGACAGGTCACATTGTAAGGGGCTAATGAAGGTTGTCATCGATGGTAATAACCTTCCTGTAGCTGATGAGTTATTAGAAACCATTCAATTGTATTTAAAAAGCGCGGTTAAAAAGTGTTTGCAATTTAAAGATTCAAGTATTTCTTTATTGGGAAAAAAAGGGCGAAAGAGACTTGTACATACTTAATACTTTAAATATCATGTATGTGCTACAATATTTGATTATTGTAGTAATTTATTAGCTACAGTAATTTTATCATAGAATAAAATATTGTTATTTAAAGTTAATGAACCTAATTTAAATAATGATTTAAAGAATGAAGTTTAAAGACGTTACTTTTCGATTAACATAAATACTAGAAGTAGCATAAATACTAGAAGTAGCATAAATACTAGAAGTAGCATATATACTAGAAGTTAAGTTTTTTTTTTTAATAAAAAAGATATGTTCTACATAAGTTAAACAATTTAATTTAAGTTATGGTAAGGTTTTTAAAAGTCATGTTAGTTTAGGATAGAGTTTACTTGAAAAGGACAAACATAAAGAAGCATATTTTTTTAAATAGTAGTTGCCTGCTTTTTATTTTGGGCACATAGACATGAACATTGTCTTCTTGGCCTTTTTGGGCCATGATATTATTGAATACGATGCGTAGATTGTTATATTTTTAATTTTTATAATTCTCATTAAAATTATATGTCAACAAAAGTCCCACTATTAATTTGTGATGGTGTAAATGGACTTTTGATCCTATGTGTCTTCAGCCTTAAGAATTTCCTATAATTTGATTTATAATTTAATTAAGTAAGAGTACCGGAATACGGTAGTTGCAATGTTTAAGTTAAAACATTTGGTTTTGTACTACATATAAGAACACATTTAACAATTTCCTGATATTGTTTTGAGAATGTTAGTTTTTGTTATTGCGATTTAAACGCAATGTACTGTAAATGCATCAGTGTGAGGAAAAATATTATAGTGGATAGGTAACTGTTTATTTTAAGAAAAATAAATTACAATAAAAATTTTATTATTCTTTGTCGCATATCATTAGTGTATGTCAGAAATAACATACGTATTATAAATATATATATTGGTTAATATATGCTACAAATAATCAGTATGCGGCGGATAAATATATATACCAACTTGCTATTGTACGTGACTCCTAGTGGACACAGGGCTCATGAGAAACTCCTTCGCTCGAGCTGTTTTTGGTCAACTTTATTTCCAAAATTGCTCTTTTCGAAAAGCCCTGTTATTATTTGATGGGAATAATATAATATACCCTAACCAACGGGAAAGTTATTTCTAAATATTGTTTAAAGAAGTTTAGAAGTATTAGATTTGGATAATTTAATTTTAAGATTACTTCCGACAAGTAAGCTTAGAAGATATAACCATACAAACTACCTGTTTATGATATTAGTATAGACTAAAGACTAAGATCAAAATATGAGATTTGTCATAGTAAGTTTGTTGAGAAGGAATGCTGAAATTCTATTATATATTCGTAACGGATAAATTAATTTAGTCTTTCAGTAGCTAGAGCGTAAAAGGGTATAACAACCACCAAAATATTCATACTGTTCCTTAAAGAAGGTTCGTCTAAAAGAACAAAACAAAAGCCTCGCTATCTTGGAGGCGGCTCGCGATTGGACTATAATGATGGATACGTATGAGAAACAGTGTAGAATCCCTGAGGATATTATTATTTCGTCATCCAGATTGGACATATTCCTGTACTCTAGACAGTTAAAGCGATAATTTTGGAGCTTACTGTTTCATGGGAAACTAACATCCCCAAAGATCACACAATGAAGGTAAACAAATACTACGATCTGATATATATTAGTAATTAGCCTGATGTCTAATAGTCGCTAAGTACTTGTAGATTGCCACCTGGCGCAATAAAATAAAAATATTTTATATAAATTTAACTCGTACTTTAGACTCAGCAAGACGTGGTCGTTTATCCTATTCATTTGTAGCTTATATGAAATGTTTGTACTTTTATTAAAGCGCCATCTATTGGATACTTATTCAATCCAATGAACTTATTGCTCTTATACCATGGACATTGTTATACCGTATTGCAATATGCAGACTTCATTTTAGTTATGTTTGCCTTTTAATCTTCACAATATTGTTATTTAAAAATTTCTCACCTCTGCTTTAATTCTCTATAGCTAATTTACATTCTATATTTCATTATTTTATTATTTTAACCAATATGTATCAAATAATCATCACCATCTCATCATTCATCACCATCATATGAAGTAGCCAGGCCGCATAAAGGAGGATACTGAATAAAATCACAAAATTCTACTACCCCGGCTACAACCCATCACATTTTCTTTTTTACTTATCAAGACAATAAAATTAAAACATCTGAAAAATTTATTTACCCTGTTAAGCCACGTCTGCAAGCGCTCAGAAGATGGCCGAGTTTTTATTTCATCTTGAATTGAAGCCTTATTCTATTAAGTTGGAACTCTGTCATTTGTGAGCAACGGCAGACGAAACACGCAAAGATCTTGCGTAGAATAAAAAAAAATTAACCGCCACCTGATTGAAGCTTGTGGAATTGCTACTGTTAGATGATAAACAATAATTCACAATAAAATAAATAAATAAATTGAGATATAAACTATCCTACCTTTCAAGTTGAATCAAGCTACTCACGTTGTGAAAATTTTATAAAAATCGGTTCGGTAAGATTTATATCATCATAAGATCAGTAAGGTTTATCTGCCTGCCACGGATTAATTGGGCTGACAGATTTTCCAATAAGGATGCATACATTTTTTCATCATTTGCGTAGTCTGCAATAAACGAGTACTCGGGCCAGTAGAGATCAATTACAGGCTGAAAGAGAAGCCATGGTGCAGCGTTTGAATGACAAGCTAGAGGCAGTCTCCGTATGGGGCAATGCCAGCCTTGTTAAATTCAACGCCACCAAAACGCAGACGTGTTTATTCACTGCTAAAAGGAGCCCTTTCACCTTGGCTCCTATTTTCCGGAATGTATCTTTGGAATACAGTGACCGACTTCAGTTGCTAGGGATAAAGATTTCCTCGAACCTCAACTTTGGTCGGTTCATTGAGTCTAGAGCAAGAGCAGCCGCCAGCAAGCTTGGCGTCCTTGCAAAGGTCCGGCAGTACTTCACACCGGGACAACTTCTTACATTATATAAAGCACAGATCCGGTCGTGTGTGGAATACTGTGGCCATTTAATGGCTGGTGCCGCAAAATGCCATCTTGCTGCTCTGGACACAATTGAGAGGCGTGCAAAAAGGCTAATTGGCGACCCTGAATTGGTGGAAGCCAATCTTCATAGCCTCGAACATAGATGTAGAGTTGCTAGCCTCTCAGTATTCTATAGGATACATTTTGGTGAGTGTGCGAAGGAATTACATGAACTAATTCCCCCATCCCCTTTCCATCACCGGACGTTCCGACGCACGGCGAGCATCCATCCTTTTGTAGTAGACGCACCGCATATCCGAACGAAGCGCTACGCTTCATCTTTTTTAAATCGGACAGCGAAGGAGTGGAACAGCTTGCCTGCGTCGGTATTTCCGTCCAAGTACAATGTGGGTGTCTTCAAGGCAAGAGTGAATAGGTTTTTACTAAGTTGATGCGCTTTACCACCTACGACTACATTTCCACTTCCCATCAGGTGGAATGTAGTCAAGCGTCAACTTAGTTTAAGTGTAAAAAAAAAAAAAACAAAAAAAAAATAACTTAGTCTTGCTAAACTAATACATAATAAAAAAAGTAGTTTTAGTGTACATTGGAATAATATCGAAAAAATATTTCAAGGTGTAATTATTTGTCTGGAAATGCAACACGCGAGCACTACGGCATCGATCGAAATAAAAGTAATTTCTAATTTCTGACCCGGACACCGAGAAATATTCTGTATCAGAATATACATTTACCTATAAAGCGCAAGCGAAGCCTAGTCTTTTAGATCAATACCCCATTGAAGGTATTTTAAATCAAGATCAAAATTTATAGATTAAATTGTGTCTACAGCTCCCATAGTGGTAAAGTTAAAACGGATCATCTCCTGTGCCATGTACAAAACTGCTATTAACGACATTGACTTTAACACGCACCACGTTGACTAGCACCAGCTACATGCTACTCACTACGGGAGATGAGATGATGAGAGTGATGTATTTGACTTTGCGACGGTGAACGGTCTATGCCATTTGGTTGAGACGTTCACTTGTCTCCCAGATGGGGATAGCCACGTGCCCTCTTTGTTAACTACACATCTAGAGAAGTACCAGGTACGTACACATCTAGAGAACTACAAGGTCTATGACCAGCTGGTATCGTCTGACTATTATTTGGTACTGAGTGTAGTGTCAGTTCAACATCCGCGTCGTAAAAAATCGGCAAACATCTTGTGAGCAACCCGTCTGGGCGTTCTCCAAAACTGCTCTTCGCAACTTTAGCCGGTTTTGGGAAATAACCCCTTGGCCCTTACGCCAAAGAGAAAGCTGATCTTTTGACCACTCTTTTTGCCTTAAACTTGGAAACCAACAGGCGATATAGCTCATAGGTGATTCACAGCTCGTTATGAAACCTAGAAGACACGGAAAATCGTTGACGATTGACGAAAGTTTGACTAGAGCCAGTCGAAAGCATCGGTCACTCCTGCGTCATCATTGTGACGATCACCAGATGGAGCTGGACTTCAGAATTGCATCTCAAGGTTAACCAAGATGATCTCTTGAGGTTTTTAATGTGAGGTGGAGAATGAGAAATGAGAAAAATTGTATTTGTATAACCCCTTTATACAAAAACAAGGGTTGCTTATTGCAATTCTGCTTAAAACAGCTTGAAGCCCTTAGCTGAAGACTTCCTGCTTGAAACCCAATTGATCTTCCAACCGAATGTACGAGTATAATACGTGGGAGGTTATTTTCTCCGTCTGGCAGCTTCAAGAAAAAAGTCGGGAACAAGATCAACTTTTGTATTTATGTTCTGTTGACCTACAAAAAGCGTTTTAGAGTGTGTATCGAGGAGCCTTAAAGGTAGTATTAATGAAATTTGGCTGATTTAGTTGGTATAAGTTCCACAAAACCACCGCACTCTATCCCTCGGGCATGAATATATATATCTACAATGGATTTCAGATTATGAAAAAATAGGGGTGGTTTGGTTAGTTTTTACGGCGCACTATAAAAAAAATTGAATCTATTTACGTTTATACAGTTAATTAAAGATATTTTTTATTTCAACTATGAATATCTATCTACCTACGAGTAATTATCTACTAGGAGCATCGAAATCGTTAAAACCTCTTTTCTCGTGTAATAAATAAACGTTTATTACACAGATTTAATGTCATTGTTTTTATTTACTTGACATTGTATATGAGTTTCTGAGACGTTGTATTAATTTCGATAGATTTATTTTTCGGATATTATTATTTTTTGATGATTATTTTATTTATATTTTTTTATTAAAACATGAAGTCTACAAGAAGCACGCGTTCTTTAAGGTCCATACGATCAGTCAAGTCGCTAAGATCTGGCCGAGATTTAAGAAAAAGTGATAATGTGTTTCAGAGCTTTGAAAACATGTTGGGTGCGGCTTGTATGAAATTTCAATGTCCTTACACTGTTATAGTTAAGAAGGAAACCAATAACGGTAAGTTAAATCAGCTCTTGATATTATATTTGGGGATGTTATTAGCAAATTTAATTACTTAATTTTCTTTAAATTATTTTTGCAATTTATTTTTATTAATTTTAGACGATTATTATAAGGCGTTAATGAAACCTGATGTCAAGGGCAGGTCCAAAAGAATGAGTTTTATCTCACAGGCAGCAGAAAAGACTTCAAAAGCTGAGTCAGTATCTTCAGTTTCTTCTGATAGCTCCACATTTGCGAGTGAAAAGCCTGTACAAATTGATTCTATAATAGTTACTTTGTTATATGATACATTTAACACTTTAACAGAAATTGTCATTGCGAATAGAAGAGACGTCCCACGTATCTTGTTGAAGATTATTCGCGTACTGGTTCCATTCTACCAGAATTTAACAAGAATTACTATTACTAAATGTAAAATAGATATGTACACAATCCATGAGTTGAGTAAAATGCTCCAAGAGTCTACAATCAACAGCATATGCCTTGATGGTTCCACAATACCATTGGGAGACTTCACAATGCTACTGAACACGAGTAATCTTACCAGTTTGTCCCTATGCAGATGCAACATTAATGATGATGATTGCAAATTAATTGCTTCAAAGTTTCATGGTTCAGCTCCCGCAAATAACTTATTGCTATTAAATCTAACTACAAATAGCATAACGGACGTTGGAGCGAAATATATTGCAGATTCTCTGAGAACTAATAGACGTTTGCGGTATTTAAATCTGGCCGACAACCAGATACAAGATGAAGGTGCCGGCTACATATTTGATGTCTTGATAGAGTTTCCTTTGACATACAACGAAATAATGAGTATGAAAGAGAAACAACTGGAATACTTAAAATTGAAAAATGATTTATATACTAAATATTTTTTACAATATTGTAACACATCATATGATAATATAAGTCATACCTCAGCGTCTCGAAAGAAGAAAAGTAAAATTATACCAAAAAAAGAAAAAGATAGATTGAGTAGTTGGGCCAATGAGGAATATATCAAAACAAGAGCAGAAATGATGGCAATAGATATTTTAGGCCGTTTTCGACATCCATATCAACCGGAAAGTATCAATTTTAAAGATAATTATTACCATTGTTTGGGCAATATGACACTCCAATATTTGAACTTGGCTTACAATAATTTATCATATATAAGTATAAAAAAAATATGCGATGTGGTAAAATATCAAAATGATAGGAGATCGGGAAATAAAGGTCTAATAAAAGTAGTTGTTGACGGTAATAATTTACCCATAACTTGTATTGAAATGGATATTATAATGGAAATATTATCCAAAAAAATAATGCGATACAGTGGGAGAATTTCGGAAGTTGTCCGTCGTAAAAGTCGACCTTTAAAAATAGATGATACTAAAGTTCGATGACTATGATATTAAAAAAAACCTGACAACTTGATTTATAACTTTGATTTATTTACAAATAAAAATGCTTAAAAATATATATAATTGTTTCATTTCATTCAATAGTTATTTACGGTAAATTTAAAATATATTTTTGTACTTTATTACCTGTTTTGGTAACTTTAGAGTTATGTACTATTTTATCAACATTTCAACTTATACAATATAAAGAAATTCAATTATACTTTAAAATAATATCAACATGTGGAATGTACCTATCCTATTTATATATGTTAAGCACCAAAATCTTTTTTTGTCAACGTTCTATCATTTTCATAATAAGATTTATTTCTAATTACACGGTAATTATTATTATTATGGTTATAAGGTTTGTAATCAATTTCTGGGCGGAAGATATTCTCTGTTTGGTTGGGGGACTGGGTAGCTACCATCGTTGGGTCCTTGAGGTTTCGGGGTACCTGGAGGGAAGTTTGGTCCAGATGGTTTGCCCGATGGGTAGCCTTGATTACTTCCTGGTCTTGATCCTGGATAGTTTCCTTGGAAATTAGGGCCTTCGGGATTTTGCGTTGGATAGCTTCCAGGATAACCAGATGGACCTTGCTGACTGGGTGCACTAGGATAAGATCCAGATTGCTGTGACCCGGGATAAGAATTTTGGCCTTGGGATCCCACATTTCCGGGATAGTTAGATATAGGGCTATGAGGACTGGAACTACCAGGGTAAACAGTTGATGGATGTTGATTAGGGCCACCTGGATATCCAGCTGATGGGACCGTACTTCCAGGGTAAGTTGTCGAGGGACCCGTATTACCGGGATAAGACGGGCCCTGAGGATTATATGTGTTAGGGGATGAGCCAGGCTGTTCAGGTCCTTGAGGATATCCGCCAGGCTGTTGAGGTCCTTGAGGATAATTACCAGGCTGTTGTGGACCTTGAGGATAGCTACCAGGTTGTTGTGGACCTTGAGGATAGCTACCAGGTTGTTGTGGACCTTGAGGATATCTACCAGGTAGTTGAGAACCAATAATTGAATAGTCGTAAAGATTTGCGTTTAGTTCAAAGAAGCCTGGAGCAGAATTGCAATCAAATTGGTTCCACCAAACACAAACAAAGTACTCTTGTGAGAAAACAGTACCGTTAGGACATAAAAAGTCGTATGTTATATTATTCGCACAAACATGGAAAACTTGACAGCGCGTCTCTACATCAGCGTAGTAACCAGGATAAGCCTGAGCATCACACCTGAAAGATGTTTCAGGGATAATTGACAGTATAGGGTAGTCCTTGTCAGGTTCTCCAGGTATAGCTGAATAGTCACCATTCTCATAGGCACCCGAGTTATCTAAGCTAGGTCCCACTGGGCCAAAGCCAGGTGCGCTCGGCCCGAAACCGGGTAAACCAGAACCGGGGCGACTTGGTGTTTGTCCTTGTACTGGGTAGCTTCCACTTTGTCCTGGGTAGCTTCCACCTTGTCCTGGGTAATTACCGCCTTGTCCTGGATAGTTGCCGCCTTGTTCTGGGTAATTGCCACCTTGTCCTGGGTAATTGCCTCCTTGTCCTGGATAAGTGCTGCCTTGTCCTGGATAGGTGCTGCCTTGTCCTGGATAGTTGCTGCCTTGTCCTGGGTAGTTACTGCTTTGACCTGGATAGTTTCCACCTTGTCCTGGGTACTTACCACCTTGATTAGGATAATTTCCTCCTTGCCCTGTTCCTGAAGGGCCACTGGGACCAGTTGATGTTTGTCCAGGATACTTTGTTTGAGGTCGATTGTATCCTGGATAGCCAGGGGTAGTTCCTGAACCAATGCTAGGGTAATTACTGTCTTGAGGGGATGTTGGGTAAGGTTGCGAGGTAGATGATCCTGGGTATCCGGGTGTTTGTCCTGTCTGATAATCTGGCTTGCTGGAAGGTGTGGTGATCCCAAACGGCCTCCCTGGTTTATTGTATTCGTAACCAGTTTGAGCGACCGTTGCAGCTAATAACACTGAAACAAATGTTTTTATTTTTGAAATATTATTTTTAATTCTGAAGAATTACTGTTAAATATGTTTATATTGTTTTCACAAAGTGAAATATCTAAATTCTCAAGGTACAGTAATTGCAAAAGATGTTGAAAACGCTTAGTCGATTGCAAAATGAGGTAATTGGACTTCAAATTTATTAGCATTTTATCTAATTTCCTCCCCTCAGGCACAATGGGCAGTTGACGTCGCGTGTGACCGGCCATCTCCGACGTTTGCGTAACTTGAGTTTAAGATTTAAATAAATGCTTTTAAACGTAATAAATTTGTTTCATTTGATAAAAAAAATACAATCCTTAGTAATACATATCGGGGAAATAATTATGTTCGTTTTCATAAAATATATATAAAAAGTTAATACGTAACTGAAGAGTTGTTTGTAAAAAACAATCCTTAGTCAATGTCTGGTCGATTATTTTCCTTGAAATTATTTTGTTATAAGTGCGATAGAAAATCAGTATATTTTGAAGTTTTATTATATAAATGTATTCGTATGTTACAAATTCACTGAACTGAAGGTACGGTGTAATAATGATCATAATGGTTGTTGGCTGATTGCGCGTACGCATTCAACAGATGCGAATTAGGAAAGGTGACATTAGTTATATAATGTATACATAAAAGAAGCAATAGGTATATAATTTATAATTAATAGTTATTATAACATAACCTTTGTATACTATCCAGTAACATAGAAAAGCAGTAAAAAATCACACTATATTGCGAACTTCTCTGTACAGATCCTACATGTAAAACGATTTTGTGCCATTAAAAAAGAACAAAAGGTACGAAAATAAATACCTATGTTATATAAAAACATATAGAAAGATGCAGTTGCAATTTATGTGATCGTAGGTGTTAATTGTTACTGAATCTGGATGCAATACAAAGCTATAAGAATAGGGAAGTGTCCTAAGGTTCTCACGTGGTCTGATACATTCGTGCTCTGAGCTCACGATACAGAACAATGCGAGGAAACACAGGAAATGACACTGTTCTATTTTGTTGGCATTTCAATTGATTGTATTACAAGGGTATAAAGTTTGAAATGTCTTTAGCTAAATTCAGGTTGCGATAGAAATTTGATAAATGTTTATTTTAAAGTTTAAATGTAGGCAATAGCAGACCTATTACCTACATATATTGCATTGAATGGAACTAATATCAATTCTTCACAATGTAAGCGAATAAACATAATAATAAACACTATGTTATATTTCGTCGTCTTTGTACAAAAGTTGATATTAATATTCAATCTACAATCCGAGATGGAAATCAACCTCAGACTTCTTCTTGGAAAGTCAATAACTGATCCCTTGCAATAATAAGAACAACGTTTCTCAATCAAACATCTTCAATTTCCATTTCAATCTTGAAAAAGAAAAATGGGATTACGTTGCACTTTACAAGGTAAATATATATATATATATATATATATATATATGTTGTAAAAACCCAATTCGTTTTGGTTTCAAAAGCAACCAACACAAGAACAAAGTGGATCTAACTTCTAAATCTAATTATCGTATTCAAGTTATACCTACTATAATATTTGTTAGAACAAAAACTATGAAGGTATTTCGTAATTATTCCTCTCTATTTTCGCGCCGTTTGAGCTTTTTCATTCTCAGAATTGACATAAGAAAATGAAAATTATAGATTCTCATGACTGTCCTATTATGTACAGTATTTTAAGTATACATTATTAAATATTTTAAGTATATATTACAAAATAAATAAACAACTTGAGAATAGGTAGTTTATGTTTTCAAATTTTACTGCTTATTTGAATGGTTTGTGTTGTTTTATTTGAAAGACAGATTACAAATTCTGTCATTATGTAATTTATGACTTATCAATGATTCGATTTCTTTTTTTTTTATTCTTAAAAAAAGGTTTTTCGGTATTAGTTAGCTCTACATATAACAAAAAAATATATTAAATTTTGAACTATGCACTAAGCCTACGTAAAAAAATACGTTAAAATTCTTTTAATTAAAATTAAGGAAAGATATTTGAATAAACCAATTATTAATATATTATGTTATTTAAAAATCTGGCTTATATTCATAAACGAAATCCAAATTAAAAATTGCCTTTCTTTGTTGAAACCAAGCACAGTTGGATCCATTTTTTTTCAGGTTTAAGCTCCGGTATGGATCCTCATTATAAAAGACAAAGCCGAATTTATATCCACGTTTTATGTGAAGCGCGGTACACATCAACAAAGCATGAAGTTTGCTAAAGCACCACATATTATATGAAGTACGCCATGAAGTTTGCTAACCATTGGACCACTCGGCGCATGTCAATCTACTTGTATGTCCGTGTATTATCAGGAGCCGTGAATGCCGCCGTTTCACAAAGCGCACATCGTTTGCAGCGCAAACTCAATGAAACTCCACTTGTACCTACATATTCCAATCTTGTTCAAGCATAATGAAGTTGCGTAAAGCAATGGACGGAATAACGTCTGTTCAAAGCTTTATATATGTCAAGCATAAAATTATATGACAAAGATATGAACGGACATAAAGTTCAAAGCCTTATATTGTAACTTAAAAGCGTAAAATTATTTTATTATTCTATATTATATTCCATCATATTTTGCGATTATTGACTTGGGTAGTCAATCTAATAAATTGTCAATAAACAAAATATTTTATGTGGATCTCGTGTATTATTTCACATTATACATTTATAATTTCACAAAAAGTTTAGAATGCTTTGCAGCAATCGTATAGACACTGCGAGTACTAAATTCCTGTTATACGCGAGTTAGATCTGTGAAAAAAGGTTCTATATTTTCTGTTAAAATCTTAAAAAATATTAAATTGTCCAATAGATGCTAACTACTATAAACAAATGTTGGATTATCTAAATCTAAATTATTTATTCCAACATGTGGTGAATATTTTTTATTATTTTACTAGTTGAACAACTTTTTATGTAAGTTTAATGGTTCCGATTTATTACAGAGTTCTCAAACTAATTATTAAAAAAAATATATTAAATAACTATAAAATAAATATAAAAAAAATAAACCATTTCAAAACTGTCTAAAAATAGTAAACAGATAATATCTATAAGTTAAGTAGATGTAAATTCAGTTCATGGGTACCAAATGAAGCAACTGACAATGAAATTTCGAGATGAACTGATAATTTTTGTCTGTTTTTGTTTTTAACTTTTTAATGAGGAAATAAAAAACATAGGTCTTAATGAGAACAATGGAACAAGATTAATATGGAACGTGATTCAGTAAATGCAAGAATATTACTTAATTTATTACATTTGGCGTTTAGTCTTTTTCTAATATAGTTATAATAGGATTTTTATATGTTTTATTTTGACACTTGACTGTAAAATTTATAGATCATCGGTGCGTCAAAATATTACATAAAAATCAACTTGACGTTTATTATTTTTGGACACTTTCTACATTTTGCACAAAACCGCAATACATCTTCATAGTATTATTCTAAAAAGTATTAACTATTATAGGTATTATAATAAAAAGTTTTTACTAATGCGGGTAAACATTTAATTTAATTTAATTAATTCCGTAATAATTTGTTTTATTATCTCAATATTCTCGAAAACAAAAAATGTGTATCTCCATAATTATCTTTTATTTTAAACGTTTTAAGTGTGTATCAAATTGTTGCCTCACTTTTGAACAAATAAAAGATCGTAATAAATTTCTAATTAAAAAACCCCGACAATATTGCCTGACTGAAGCTTCGATGTAAGCTAAATATCTTGATGACTTTTTATTTCCACTAAAGGATCGAAAAATAGAGCAAGAGAAAGAGACAGAAAGGATACACCCAAGGACGAGCTCGACACATCTTTCGATTAAAAGATCTCAAATCGGTTCATTCGTTTGGGAGATATAATACACAGAAACACACATACACAAATATACACATATTAAACAATTAACAGCCCTTATTTTTGAAAGGGTATAATAAAATTATGAGGACATACATCTCTTTCTCTCTCTTCTATACCTAAAAACAACTTTTGTGTTCATTATTATTACCCAATCATAGAATTTTATTAATAAAAACAAATTCTTTTTTTAAAATTAAATTAACAAAGTTTAATAATTATCTTATTAATGTGTATCAAAAATAAAGTAACAAAATTTGTATCATTGTATAGGACTTTTATCGAGTAGTTTCTCTCATGAGTAAATCCCCCGAATGGGTTCGAAAATAGTCGAGCCGATACAATTAACGTAAATTTAGCCGGTTAAAAATATATATGGTAGTCGTTATCGTTCACGAATTTTTAACATAAATTAATTATATTAAAGTTAACAATTTTTATATGTATATTTTATTATTTAATATTCTATAAATACTTACTACAAAACGTTGACAAACGCAGCATTGTGGTGCTTATGTAACCCCTAAACTAAATCTGTAACAAATGAGTTAGAATATAGTAACTATATCAAATAGATATCCCGTTGTTTTTATTATAATATTTTTAACAATGCCAAGCTATAAATTTATTATGATAATGGTTATTTATAATGTATATAAGTGTTAAATGACAGTGTATTGTAAAGACATAGTATTTCATACAAACAAAGCATAATGCATTGTTTTTTATCGTATTCATTCATTAGACAATTTGACGCCCGGGAAATATCTTGAAAAAAAATACAATTATTAGCGTGATTAATGAAGTCTCAGTTCCTATGACTTTTATAAAAAGATTAATTACAAACACAGATAACTATATTTTCCAAGAGTAGCGAATATTGTTTAAATGTTAATAACCTTAGCAGTGGAATGTTTCTCTATCTACGACAAGTCTAGATCTATAGTCATACTATCGAGTATTAGGAATATTTGATGTGTTCATCTTTGTATTTATTTATTCAAAGTTTATTCTTGTATTACAAGAAGTATTCTCTTGTATTTTATAAGAAATAGTTTTCTGTAATTTATTAACAGAAATAATGATGTTTCGGTATTTGTTTCGTTTATATTTTTTATTTATTTAAATTTAAATAAGCTTCACATGGTTTTACATGTTTATAAATATTATCAAACATTTCTAATATTCTCAAATATTTTATTTTGACATCTAAAATAAAATTTTCAAACCTGATGGGTATGTTGGTATTTGTAAATGCTAAATATGTAAATATGTATTGTATTTTATTATCATTTTTAATAAATTTTGCGATCTTTATGATTGTTATTTTGTTACGTCATTATAATTTATGGAAAACGTATATTAACATATTTTCATTTTAGATAAAATAATTTGAAAAGGGATAGAAATATTTTTACGCATTTTTACGTTGCGGTTGGGCGGGCGGCGAAAGCATTTTATTAATATATATTTTTATTGTATTTCTTTTTTTAGTTTAATTAATTTTACTTTTAATGAAATTTTAGTTGATAAGGACAATTTTAGGTATGATTTTTAAGGAGTGTTACAAGAATTATTTATTATATATTTGGAATATATACATTTATATATAACTCCAAAATAATAGACGCACAAAATTCACTTAAAACACTTTTCAATCTACACTGACAGTTAACTTTTATATTCTGTGACACTCACCGTCTTCGTACGGAGTGGAAGCGCTAACGCAAACTGTACCGACATGGCGTCTCGCGGGCTTTTATGTGTCAATTCCACCGCCCACCACGGAGGGATGAGATCGCACTCGAAATAATAAATGTAAGCCATTTGCAAAATAACCAGGTCATCTTTAAGCTTTGTACGTGGTTTATGAACGTAATGATTATCACGTTTGCGCAGATTTTCCATTGCATTCATCATTGCAATGGTGTATGACAGATTATATGGAGACTTACCTTGTTTGAATTATAGTGTTTTGTTTGTAAATTCTATAGATGTCAGCGTATTATATTTTAATCGAATTTCGTGTTTATTTATTATAAACTTGCCTGTTGTTTTAAATGGTAAAATTATTCATGTTGCTTAAAGTAAGAGTATTATTTATTTTTGTATTTTATACATATATATATATATAGCTTATATAATTTAAGAATCCAGAGACCAGAGCACTCCTTGATCAGAAAAGGACTGTAAGAAGACGTAACTATCTACTTAATCATATTATTGAAGCACAAGCAAAATATCTTGTACGATGGGAGACGGCTTCTGTGAGGTCGCGGCTTCGAATCTGCCCGTTTCGGTTCTTTTTTCGTTTAATATTTATTTTAAATTTAAATGAATTATTTATATATAAATAATCATCTTTAAATTACTTAGCATTAGGATGTTTTTTTACAAGCAAGTCTATTCACAATAATGTTTTAAATAGTCTTCAGGAATACTGTTTGGAACTTATATATACAATATTGAAATTACAATTATTTTGTAAATCTAAATCTTATATTATAAACAAAATTACAATTATATTTCAAAATTCTTAATCTATTGCATTACAGTAATGTACTTTGTTAATATTGTAATAAGTAATATTACACCGATTTTGATAAAGTTACTACATATTTGGGATTCAATAGGGTTGTCGCTTCGAATTTTTATTAAAAATATGAAATGTAATATATATATATTTATTTTCAAATTTGAGAGATGACAATGCAATCGATCTTATATAGTTTCTTCTTTCTTGACAATAAATTCGAAAACGAAGTGCATTGACACCCCTAAGTATCTACTAATTTCTATTGAGCAATGTTTTTTTTCTAACAGTCCACTTATAACAACCCCTATATTAAGTATTGCTTTAGTTAATTGAATTAAAATAATATAACGTTATTTTAGCTTTACAATAAAGTAAAACATTCAAATTAACTTGAATTTACCAAATCCGTTTAAAAACATTCTAAAGACAGAAACAATATATATATATATAATAATTATAATTAATTTGTCGTGTTTTTTCTAACAGTCCACTTATAACAACCCCTATATTAAGTATTGCTTTAGTTAATTGAATTAAAATAATATAACGTTATTTTAGCTTTACAATAAAGTAAAACATTCAAATTAACTTGAATTTACCAAATCCGTTTAAAAACATTCTAAAGACAGAAACAATATAATATATTAATAATTATAATTAATTTGTCGTGTAAACTTTTTAGTGTAAGTAAAAAAAAACATAGTAATGTCGTTAGTATTTACCATTTATCATATAAACGCATTACACGTATATTATTAATAATCTGGGCATGAGATAATTCAATTCAATTTATCAAATAAAACGATTTATTTCTAATAAATGTGATTATTGATAGTGCTAGAGATGTGTCACTCACTATTTGTTATAAAATAAACTCAGTTTCAATTATATAAAGTAATTGAGATCTCGATCATATCCGGCTCCGATTTCCAGAACTTTCATTAATTATTTCGAGGCAATTACGGTACAAAGTTATAAAGTTCTTAATATTAAATATTAGAATCTATCTCTCTTAGGATGCATACGTAAATAATGATTTACTTTTAAATAATATATTACCAAACAATATTATAATATGTAAGAAATAAAATATATTATTGTTTAATTCAATATCCTAGTACGAGTTTTAACGTTTTTTAGTTTACTAAAAATCACAACTAAATAACAACCAAGAACTCATTTCGTAACTGCTCGAAAACTATCTACGTTACGTTACATCATATATCTATAAATATGCAAGGTAAAGGAACAAGTCTACACTGAGATGACGTATGATTGAACAGCCTGCAAAGAATTGACATATTGTCCCTAATAAATGGGATATAGGCGAATTATTTCATACAAATGAAATGTTCTTCTCAGCAGATTTAAAAGTCTTCAAATTTTGACGTTAGATAACTTTTGTTATAAATTTTAGAAATGTACCTCAGATAAGATCTGTATTGTCACGACGACTGGACTAAGTTAAATTGACGTTTGAAAAACTTTCCTCTGCTATCAGATAATTGAATTAATAAAATATATTTTGTAAGAATTAGAAATGATTTAAATGTACTAACTGTCTAAGTCTCTGATTATTTTTAAGTTCCCAGACACTTGAATAGTACTGTATTTGTATTTACAAAAAGTGTGTCAGCAGGTTTTTTTGTAAATGTTTTAGTTTTCAATATAAAAATATAAAATTATAAAAAAATAACTACGGACTCGAACTTGCGACGTCTGGGATACGGTCCCGTCTTTCTGCCAATTGTGCCACCGCATCGCAACATTCGATCAATTATATATACTTAATAGAAATCTAAATAGTGTTACCATGGTTATTCATATTAATAGATTCCAAACAATATTTTGGTTTTTAAGTCACGTAAAATTAATATTATTAAATACCTGATATTTCTTAGTCATTTATATTTTACATTTATATATAAGTTGACATATAGTAGCGTAACTCTGCCGACTCGGTCGTCTTAATTACTATATGAGTCCATATAGTAGTAGATATAGTCATTGAGTTATATTTTTTCTTTCGCAGTGGTAAAATCCGTTTCGGATACCCGCCGTTCAAGAAGGTAATGGCCGGGGGGCTATGTGGGACTACCCAGCGGCATAGATGACTGATTTTAAGGCTACCCACTAAAAAACCAACAGTTACCCTCATCGCCATAACGGAAGCCACAGGATCGCTTTCGTACTCACCGTGACGCCCCGGCAAAATAAGAAACATTAAGTCCTAGGTGTGAGTTCATACACGTGTTTTTTTTTCTATAATTATTTCAAACTAGAGTAATTAGGTATAACATTGTAAGCATGTTTTAGTGATATTTTTGTTCCGATTCCATTATCATCCAAATTCAGTATCAAAATATCTTTATTCAAGTAAGCATATATATACACTTTTGAATCGTCAATTATTACATTATAAAAATGTCTGTATAGTCAGTCCGTTAGTAAGCTATCAGTTTTATCATTTTTTTTTAGCATCCATCAATCATTTAATCAATCAATATTTATTATTTTAATAAAAGAAAATATAGAAAATAGTTAGTATTGAAAACCTAATTTTCTTGTTTTTTAGTGTCCTAAAAGTCCTTCTTACAAATAAATTTCATTTACTTCTACTATTTCTAATCGAATGTTTTTATTACAATTTTACTGAAATATTACTTTTATAAGTTCTAATATCGAATTCCAGATTTAACGTATTTTAAATGCTACAAAAATGAACATGAGCTCAGCTTATTACTTTTCAATACACGCTTCGTATTAATGCATATATATAATGTAATAAATACACATAATATATAACATATATAACATTATATAAAATATATAAATGCATATGTAACAATTGATGACTATTTTTTACAATATATCTTTACACTATGAATAACATAAAAGTGTAAAAATGAATAATTATTAAACAATATGATATATTTTACATTTAATATCATAAAATTATCAATATTCGAGTTCCACTTATTTATTAGGTAATGTAAGGCTTTATATCGAAGAATAGTCGTGAATTACAAAACATTTGCTCCACGACAAAGCATATACATATATAATATAAAATGTGTTGATTGTTTGTTACATAATGTTCTAAATATTTACATATTATGTGCAAGACCCTCATTATTGGGAAGACCATGTATTTATGTCAATATAGAGATATATTATATATTATATACACATACCCTTGTGCAAGAGCTATATTATAATATTTGGGTAAGAGAAAAAGAGAATGAAATGAAGAGAGAGGGAGAGATATGAAACCTTTATTAAAATTAAAATTAAAAATGGCGAAATTGAAAATTTTTATATAAGATAAACTTTTTTACTTTTACTTTTGGAGGCATTTAATTTCGAGAAGTACATTTAAAAACAAAACAAAAAACCATCCCAAACCGATAATTTTTGAAAAAGTTCTAGCATTTAAAAAAGAGACCGTTTTTTTTTTAATTAACTTTTTTAAGTAGATTTTTTTTTAATCTAAGAAACGTCTTTCGTATGACAGAAAAGGCAGGAAAACTTTCAGCCAAACCTAATGAGGTCGGGTTCAAAAGTTGTCGATTTGGTATGGAATACCCCTTATATATATTGAATAATTTAATTTCGAACTGAACATAAACTCATTAGAATAATAGATGCATATTACAATTAAAAATAAATACAATTAAATACAATACCATGAAAAATAAAATAATACAATTAAAAATAAAACAAAAATACATACAATTACTATTAATAAAGTTGCAATATCATAAATGATGGTCACTATACATAATGAAGATATATCCTGGGCCCGCGCATCACGTCGCCACGGCAACGATCCTTCACTACGCTGAAAGCACTTCGCAATGCATCAACTTTGCCCCCGATACCAAGTACTTCATATTTAATGTTCACACATTAAATTGGTCACATAATTCTCGCTTTATACTATAACTTATTAATATTTGTATCAGGCATACCATGAACTATATAGCAATATTACAATAATCTTACTTTCGTATTCGTTCTAAAAGTAATAATACTTTAATAATGTTTCGATAAATTTAGATTACGTCATCCTAAGTCATTCATTCTTTTAATTCATAAGAATCATTCATTCTTTCATCATAAATCATTCATTCTTTTACAACATTTGATATATGAATGTACCTAATATTGTTTTTATCTAAAATTTTGGCATTAGAAAACATAAGTTTTTAAACAATATTTTTTTATACAGCTTATAAGTAATTTTATTTCAAAACAATTTTGTTTCAAAGAGCACATGGTACGAATCAAAGTAATATTATTGTAAAATAGCAACAATACTTCCTAAAACTATGATAGTTTTTAAGAGTTCATGGTAGGCCTTACGTGATTAATACTTTTTATTGTTTTAAGTAATTTAAAAAATATATAAAATAAATCGTTACATACAGGGATCAAACCCGAATACTCTGTTTCAAGCGTCTTAAAATACTAAATATGTATTAATGGCAGCTTAAAGCATCGGAATGTAGACATATTGATAAAATCATCAATTTACAAGATTCAAACACTAATATTAAAAATCTCTAGCAGATTAAAGTGACCCCAATCATAGCCTATGACAAAATAATCATGGCATCAGCTAACAAGTTTATTTATTATAAATAATAAGGTATGACTCATTGATAATCAATTCTTATATACTAGAATCTCGGCGTCGCTTCGGCTGGAGTTGGAAATTGATATATTTGACTTCTGATTTGTATATAACTATTTTTAAGTTTAGACTTTTCTGAATCATTACCATTATTAATATTTCATTGTCTTTAAAATATTTACAAAAACTACACAAAAAAAAATACACGACGCTAGGATTTGGCGTGCAATGTCACCTTTAGGAGTGTTTTGTTGGTTTTTAAAATTGTCAGAAATTTCTCATAAAATATTTATTGGTCAAAAAAGATACACGACGTCTGCTAACCTAGAGAGTTGGGGTTGAAAGTTTCGTCTTTAAGAATGTTCTGTGGTTCAAAACTAATAAATACATCCGTAAACACTTTTTTCTCAGTTTTGTAAACTTGAATGCATTTTACTACAGGATATCTTGTTATTATATAATATATATATATTTTAATGTGTTAAATGTAACACCTGCTTTGATAAAATCACATGAGAAGCGCACCAATTAAATAATGCTCCTAAAGGCGAATTCACACCAAAAGAGGAGAATTTTGCGAGCTACATTTGTTTTATATAAATATTTTTTCGTTACAATCTTTACTTAAACGTGAATCACCTTTCTCTAAATACGGATATTCTTTATGTAATTGCTATAAAAGAGTTTAAATAATCTTCATTAAATTTCATAAACTGTTTTAAAAAAAATAATTAAAAGACTATTAACACGATGTATATATTTATGTGATATAAATAGAAAAAAAAACAAATAAAAAAAGTTTTTTTGTTATTATAAAAAACCTTAACCGTCCGTGCTTACGTCAAGAGGTCACGAAGTCGTGTTAAATTGTCAAGAGAATTGAAATTGGCAATGCTGTTCTGTGATATTACACTGCATTTATTTAAAATGCATATTTATTTATATGCATTATGTTATAAAATATTTTATTATTCAATTTCCGCACGTATATATAGTGATTTACACAAATTAGTTTGATATAGTTAATTGTCGCTACTGTAATTGTCACTGTCATTTCTACAATTATTACAAAATATACATGTAACCTACATGCAAGTTTCTTGTTAGATTATTCTCTGATCCAATATTACCAAAAGGGCAATATTGAAAGCCATATATTAGAATGATAGTACGAATGACTTAATTTTAACCTATGAAGTAATGGTGCGTCACGAATGCTGAGCAAATGTGCCTCCAATTACATTTTGTTTTGAAGAACCTTCAAGGCGATACTGTTAATAAATATATATTATTTTATATATTTATGCTTTTATGTCATTTACATTTATTTATATGTTATTTTAAGATATAATTTATAAGTGTTCAGATGATTTCCAATTGATATAACTAAGGAAAGCTATGGGAAATAAATAACGGCTTAGCAACCAATTATTTCGTAAATACATACATACGAACAATCACGACTATCTAGATTAATGCAAGTTTTTAATACAGATATTTTTCTAAATCGAACCAACGGCCAGCTTCATAATAGACGTCATTACAACGACTTCACAAATCAGTCCTCAAGTTGCATTACTTTGTAACATTGACTCTTTTGACAAGACAATGGTAACTCAATAACACAGTAATATATTGTTACCAACTCGTTATCTAATTACCCTATAGGCTATAAGTTTTTATATTTCTTAACTTCAGTGTTTGACCAAGAAATACTCACATTACTAGACAATTGTACAATAGATCGATATAGGATTCGGTATATTTTTAAGTCTCACGGCTCAATTCAACTCCCAGTGCCATATGTCATTGCTTGGTGAACTCCTATGTTAAAAAACTCGTAATCATGGGAAAGACACAACAATAATATTTGTTGTAAATTGATTAATATTTATTGATAACACATAATTAATGTTTTGTAAATTTAATTGTTGGAAAATTTTAAAAGATAGGAGATAATGATAACACATTCAATGAAGGATTTATTTAATGGTAAAAAAATAGGTAGTAAGTAGGAATCTAGGTAGATTTTTTAATAAAACATTCTATTATGATAAGGATGCACGCTGCGTCACTGGGCCTTAAAAATTTCGCCAACAGCTGATGTTTCAAAATGGCAGTCACGTCAAATCTTCACCTATGACATGAAGACAGGCAACCCGGTATTAAATGTACATTTGTACGTTATATAATATATAATTTGTTTTATTGCATTTATGGCTTTCATATGGAGCGTTTAGTTACACAGGATGATTTATGAGATATGAAAATTCCTATTTATTATACAGAAAGTGTTTTTTACATCGGATTTGATTTGTAAATACGATCTGCGTGTTTTATTTTAACGGTGTAATATTTCATAGTAATTCTCTGTTCGTAAATCATTGATGATGATTGAAATAATATCGTGGGGTACACGAACGTATAGGTTAATTATGAAGTGTGTACCTACAAAGTATTCGGAATAATCTTACACAAACAGGAATATTTTAAGTAGTAAGTAATTAAAGTAATACTAACTTTGTAAGTTTTAGTTTTTACTAAACAGTAAATTTATGATTATAACAATACCTTATTAATATAACAAGTAAAACTATTAATAGTAATATATAATGTATTTAAAAACTTAATTACTTTACACCCATGTCATCAAACGTCTAAATAATTATCTTGAAATATGAAAAATATTTTTTTAAACCTTTTTTTTTACTTATTAGATAATAATTATACAAATCTTGTTTGTTAAGAGTGACCTAAATTACATTAACGTATCTAAACAAATTCTTAATATTTAGTTACATAATTATAAATTATTGAAAAAATAATCTCAACTTTTACTTACGACTAACTTTACTGATTTTTTACTGGGAGTAAAATTTTTTTGTAAGAAGTCCTATTTTAGCCAATTATACATTTATACAGCAAATAAATCATTAATTTGTATTTAGATCATTATCTTCTACTTACAAGTCGTTATATATTCCACTGCCTTAAATGAAGTTATATAATACCTTTATATTTAATCTCAAAAATAAATTCATTTAAGTTTTACATCGCAGTGACCTCAGGGTCAGTTGTGACACGTTTTGTAAACAGATGAGCTTATTTGGAGTTGACCATTAGAATAATGACTTGGCGATCAAATAATAATTGTTAGATATA
Source organism: Dircenna loreta (assembly GCA_963555665.1). Classification (NCBI taxonomy): domain Eukaryota; kingdom Metazoa; phylum Arthropoda; class Insecta; order Lepidoptera; family Nymphalidae; genus Dircenna; species Dircenna loreta. The sequence continues at coordinate 12,804,318 of OY743097.1, read as the reverse complement.
AAATGATTTCAACGATACCATTGTCATTGCAATGAAAAAAAAAATATAATTTATATTATATAATTCCTAAAGTAATAAAATCTTACTATCATCAATACACGCATTCATACAAGCATACCTACATACAATTTCTTGTATGGTTAATGCCAGAATTTTTGTTATCTAAATTCCTTAATGTATAAGCGAAGTCTGAGGTCTAAAATTTAATTTGGTACATGTTAAGAATTCTAGAATATTTTTACCAAATATTAGAACAAAATTATTAAAAATAAAAATACCATATAAACTTTAAGTGAACTCTTTAGAACATTAAAATAAAAATATCCGAGTAGGGTCATGTCCGTGCCTTCTTAGCAATCAAATATCAGCGACATTCGCACGAAGAGAATAATAACTTCAATCACACGATGAACATGATTACTAAACTGAGGTTTGTAACGAATGTGTTGATGGTGGATACTTGTGTATTTGAACCATTAATATGGTGGTTCGTTTGAAATTAAATTGATCTGAAGATTTATCATGAACTCGTAGCAATATTACAATCATCTTGGTTTAGAATTCGTCCTAAAAATAATGTTTTGATGACGTCATCCTAATGCATTCGTTCCATTTCTATAGGAAACATTTAAACTCGTACCACGAAGTGTTACGATTTTTGAAATGATAATGTAATATCGTTTTTGTTTTTCATTTTTTTTTCAAATTTTCGCATTTAAAGTAAGCATAGAATCTTTTACGTCATTAAAAATATTGTTTTATAGAGCTCATGGTACGAATCTAAATAATATTATTGTAAAATTGCAACAAAGGTTCTTAAAACTTTAAACGTTTTTAAGCGTTCATGACAGGTTTGTTATTGTTTAGAAATCTGTGGATGGTTGACAATGATGAAAGGCAATTTTTTCTCTTGAATTAAAAAAATAGAATTAAACTTATATCTATCTATTTAAAGCTGTACTACAATGTCTATCAAACGTCATCAATATCTCCAAATCTATTGTAATGAAATTCCTAGAGTTTATTATAAACAATATTCGACGTTTCGTTTTGCAATTCGTATCTTATCTAGATCGACCTGATTATCCAGGATTCATATTAAATGCTGTTCTTGTTTAGATGGTCTGTCTAGAATGCTACGTCGTGTACAATAATCAAACGCACTTCGGTGGCGAGGCGTGTGTCGCAAGCTCAGTAACGCTGAGAGTCTGCGACAACCGTTGTCTTGAAGCAATCAAGCGAGCTTTAATGACCACTGTTGCGTGTTTAATGAGGTCATGCCCAAATCAAAAATTATTTTATTGTTGTGGAGGTACATCTTAGGTAGATGTATCATATATCATGGTTTTTTATCATAATATTTGCGTGAACAATCAAGTTCATCTCAGTAATGTAAACGGAATTAACACTGTATTATTATAATCATATTATCTGACCAGTTGCAGTGGAATAATAAAATTATTCTTATTAATTTAAACAAAACCTTTTCTATGGCCTAAGTTGAACTATCACACAAAATATTCACTATTTTATAAAGAGGTGGTTTTCGTCAGGTAAAATTGTAGAGGTCTATGTATATTTGGATGATATTACTTTATAAGCATTTTTGAAATAGTAAAATCATCCTCTTGTAGATTGTATATTCGGTGAAATATATTTCACAAGTGAAAATGATTCTGCTAATGTTACATTTCAAATCTTAATTCTTAAGCTTATTATTGTAAATAATTTTATCTTAATCACATTTCACGAAAGCAATTAAGTAAAGTGGACGTCTTAATGTGAAATAGTTATGTTTATCACGCATTTCATAGTTATGGAGTGATTTGTGCATCGTTTTCGTAATATTAAATGCTTGTGGTTAATCTCTGGGTCATTGCCACTGCGTGTTTGAAAGATGAAGATAATTTATACAAACTTACTGGTTTTTTTTTTGACATAGCGTTTTTAGGTTAGAAATAAAAAAAATGGCGTTTTACCATAATTTCATAAAAATGTAGTTGTGTCTTCAAAATTCTTTGGCTTGATATTATTCCTAAATCCTTAATTTGATGAGGAATGAGAAATAAATAAAATAAAATTTCGTTAGATATAAAATTTAATAATCGAGTCAAGGTAGATTTAGCGAAGCACTAGTAACAATAAAATATACATACGCATTCGCTAACGTATACTTATATCTACTTATAACATAGGTATATGACTAGGCCAGTAGGCCAACTACTAAATGAATATTACATATTTATTATAAAATGCAATACAATTTTTAATCTACGGAAGCCAATGTTTTTAGTCTGTGTCCGTATATTTTTAATATGTGCTCCAAATCTCAAATCGTATTAAAATATACATATCTATAACTAAAATACGGTAAATTGTTTTCGTAACAATAATAAGTTTTTTCTTGCATTATTGGCAATTTAATGTTATTACAACTATTTTACATAATCGATATGCATATTCTTAAATTATTTTTTTTAATTGTCACTGTCTAGCACCACAATCTTAGTTAATAATTCTAATAAACGAGGTGGGTATGATGTCAATGATATTATAACTTGCTTTATAAGTTACACACCTAAATACTAGTGCAAATTCTTTAATATATAATGAATAAAATATTTTTGGATACATTATTAATTATGATTTACTAATTTTATTTTAAATCTATGTCTGAAATTAAAAATCACTGGAATCCAATGCAAAACAATCAAGTGGCAACATTTTATTTGGCATGTATTTTTTTTAAAAATGGTCGACTTTAACCGCTACAGTATTCAATGTTGTCGTCGCAGGGAGGTGTATCTGGTCCCAGTCCGTGCTCAAGTGTGCTTCCGTGTCTGTCGCCTTGATTGTGAGTCCTAGTGAGGGGACCGCGTTAGCGCAGTGCGGCAACCGTAATGTTACCGGTTTTAGAAATACAAGACCTTGCGGACCGCACATCACTAGTGGGGACAGCATCGCCTCACCTATTGACATATTTATGTTTAAATTTATTGAATATAATTTAGTTTTTGTTTAGTTTGTGCTTTGAAAACCTATTTTATTAATCCAGTAACGAAACATTTAGAAAAGATTAAATATTAATTTGCATCGCATGAGCTATAAAAATACATTGAAATGGTGTTTTAAGTCAAAAAAAAGGTTGTATAGCAAAGATGTGATATGAGTACAATAGAAAATCATAGGCTCAACAAAACTGAACACACAAACACAAATCGCAACGAATCAATATTGTTAAACAAGCCAAAACCAAAACAGAACAAAAACGATAAAAACCAAGCACCAAAACCAAAACCTCTTTCCAATTACTTTTGTATATAGAACAAAACCTGCAAACTCACACAAGATAACGTTTGAAAATATAGGTTTTTAAGTTTTTTTTGCACATTATTTACAGTGTACGTAAATTTGCAAACATTTGTTCAAACATACGATCACGATACGACGACGATACGATCACATGGTTGGATGAAAGTAGCACTGACGTCGGCTCTTCTCCTCTATCTTTAGGTACGAGTGTATTGTATGGTAGACACTGCGCAAAAATATTTAATGTTAATATGGACATGAGCCGTGTGTGTGTGTGTGTGTGTGTGTATGTGTAAAAGTTGTGTAATAATATTAAAAAATAAAAACACACACAAGTGCAATTTGTGATTGTGTTAGTATGATTATTATATTAGTTTAAAGAAAAATGCCAATGCGATAGCTGCGGCATGCAACTACCATGCAATAAACTAAATAAAATCAATAATAAAACATTTCATTACAATCTATGCGATCCAACAATACCCTCTCTTGTCCCCTCATTTAAATTTCATTCCACTCTCAAACGTTAATTGCCGATTAGTAAGTGCAGTCTACGTTACTACAATCATCGCGTGCTTCGTTACAAAAGCATTACCGTTATCCATGTCGATGGGGGGTCCTCCCACGCGCTGGCTCAGTCGAGGGTCTGACACGGTAAAATAGATTTTTTGCTTGATACCCGGAGCGATGGCTTTTGGAGGAATAATCAATGATACTCCCCAATGCCTGTCCTCTAAAACGCCACCCTCGCTATCAAATATACCCCAAGAGGTGTGAGGTCCATCTGGTTGGACTTCATTTGTTTTGATTGCGGATTCATTAGCCTCTTCAACTTCAGCGTCAACAATTGTGGTGTCATTGTTTATTACTGTCGTTTCGTTCCCACCTGACATATTATCAGATTTGTCTTCACTTGTCTCTGGACTTTTTTCTAATATTTTTTCGCAAAACGTTACAGTTCGATTAGATTTTATTCCACGATCTTGCAAATCTTGCGATGCATACGGCGTGCTTTGTGGTTTATTCTCAAAGTTCATGCTGCATTCAGATGCGTAATGAGTTTCCATTGAGGTCGTTGACTCGTAAGGAATGGGAGAAGTTGTTACTTTGAGAGCATTTGATATATGATCACCTTTTCCATGAAGGCGTGGTGCATATTGTGGTTCACCCTTTAAAATATTACTTTCCAAATTCTTTGACTTTTCTTTCTCTGCATCTGTTTTAGACTCTGTTAATCGCAGCTTAGAAAAGTCAATTTCTTGGAATTTTTCTGGTTCACCATCCAATGCTTCGGCTTTCGTTTGATACAATGACTCACGTCGTGATAAATGATTCGCATCACTAAGCTCATATGGACTACTCCTAGCACTGCCTTCCGGACTAACTGAGGGTAGAACCTCTTTAGTTTCCTGGTGAGATTCATATATTACACTGTCTTTTAATTCCCTTTTAGATACATACAATGGTTCTCTACTTTTCATCGAGTCACTGTCATTTGTTTCAAGTCGGGTTTGATATATTTTTTCTTTTTTAGCTTGATTTCGCTGTTTTATCATTTCCAACTTCTCTTCCAACTTACTTCCGTAAATCGATTCCTTGTTTGCCAATAAGGCTGCCTTTTGAGATAGTATCTCTTGCTTTGATACATATGTACACTCTGCAGATGCAGGCCTTACATTTTGTGAGTAATCTAGACTATCATTCCTGCTGTAATCATTATCAGAGCAACTTGATTTCATTTCAGATCGTGTTGAATATGGTGATTCAGTTTGGCCGACACGTGCCATCATTTCTGTTCTACTGGCATATGGAGGTTCGCTCATACATTTGCTCATAGGCGATATTCTCCCAGGAAAGTTGACTGGAGTTTGTAGCCGTCTATCTGGGCGTACTCCATAAGTACTAGTGTCAGACCAAGATGTGCTCGGTGGCGGTTCGTAAGTTCTTTTACCATATATTGGTTCCTTACATGTAAACGAACCATCCATTCTGTGTTTAACCATTTCATCTTTTGGACTGTAAGGCGATTCAGAGAATCTTTGCCTCAGCATGTCTTCTTTAGTGGCATATGGACTTTCAGGAGTCATTCTTTGCCGTAACATATGTTCCTTGCTTACATATGGCAATTCACTATACAATGACTCAGGTTTTCTGGGCATATCTTGTTTTAATGAATATGGATTTTCCATAACTTCACTTTTTGTAACATATGGATCTTCCCTCATACATTCAGCCCTTGTCGCGTAAGGAGGGTCCAACAGAGGCATTGCTAAAGTCTCACGATTGCCATAAGGATTCTCGAAACTTTGGTTCGAGGTTTCTGATCTACTTGCATAAGGGTTTTCACTAGAGGTATCGTAAAAAGAAGCGTAAGTTCTTCTTGGCTTAGGAATAGGATCGTATACAATATGTTCTTTGCTTTGGTATATTGGTTCTGGAGGTAGAGGTTGAGTAGGATAAAAAGGTTCATGTTTCATTTGTTGCTGTCTTTGGTAGATGGGATCTATTTTGGTAATCATATTAAAATTAGAGGTATGTCCATAAACTCCTCTCCTATTATATTCTATGAGTGAGTTCTGTCTACGCAGTAATGGGGTAACTTTCGGCTCAGTTTCGATTTCGCACATGGAATTTTGTCTTATTAAGTTTTTTACGACAGGTTTGGTTTCGTAATCTCTTATTGTACATATGGAGCCATTTCTGTCATCGCAGAAAGAGCTTTGTCGTTTGAGTATCGGCTTTAAGACTGGCTTTTCGCATGAGGACGAGTTGCTGCGTTGCAACATTTGATTTCTTATCTGTGTGTTTCTCATGTGTGTGTTCAGGTCGCTCAGGTCTGACTTCTCTCGTCTCAGCATTGGCATTTGTTGAGAGTATCTCTGTTGCAAGTCACTTTCGCATAGTGACTTCTGTCGAGATACTTTTTGTGAATTTTTCGTTTTCGAACGAAATAGATCGAGGACGGCATTTTTAATGAACGATGGCTTTTTAGATAATTTCTTTTTAGTTTTTGGTGAAAACGTTTCGTCTGGCTCCAAGCTGGAGTTCATGGCGTCGGAGGAGCTGCGGAAACCCACAACCAAAAACCCACTTAGTTACTCAATGATACTGATATATGGACACCTCAGATAATTCAACACCTATATATTATTTATACATTTGATATAAAGATATATTTTTCTGGGCAAGTATTGAAAATTCTGAAATGTCACGATCGACAATGATAACTTATAAGTGATGAATTTTGTGATTCTATAATAAGCATATTGAAATAAATGTTCATAGACAATATAAGATATAAGAGATAGAAAAAAAAATAAGATAAGAACATATACTAATAAAGTCAAATAAAACAGACAGGAAAAGAATAACAAATTAATTCGATATGCTTTAAAGAAATCAACAATTGCACTAAAATGCAGACACGCACTGCCAATACAAACGTACTACAATACATACGTCCCGATAAAAGTTATGTTACATATATATATCAATACTCCACATACTAACCATATACTGATACTGGCCCAAGACGTGTTAGTCGTGAAGCGATTGTGTTTGCATGTTAGAGCAACTTGTACAGGGGCTAGAGTTCCTTAATGTTTTGGGAACATGCAAATTTAATAGATTTATATTTAATTTCCTGGTGCGTTCGAAAGGGACTTATACGAGTGCGAGGAGCGTATGGATGTGTTACCTCAGATTGTGCATGTGTTGCGGCTTCCTGTATAACTCGAAGGCGGATCCGCGCTGTTCTCTGCTACCTGCTAAATCTGGAATACAATTACATTTTAGTATTTATACATATCGCGTACTAACATGGGGTGGTGTGTGTAAATGTATGTAAGTGTGTAAGCTTGTTTATATCTTTGTGTGGGTGTGTAAGCTTGTTTATATCTTTGTCTGTGAGTCCTACCAATAAGGTGCGGGTTGTGCGGTAGGTTGATGGCGCGGTGAGGCGGCGGCGCGTAGGGCGGCGACTGCGTCACACCGCCGTACATATTTTGCTACAAACACAAACATTGTTACTACAATTTTATGAAACCATATGCTCGAATATAAAAAAATGCTAGCACTTCTAAAACTTTTACTACTTATCAGTATTTAAATATAATCGATTAAAAGTGTTTTTGCATCACTAACATTATCGAACGATTTATAAAATTTTCATCTTTAAAACTTATAAGTAAGTAACAAATACGTCAAATAAGTCAATGCCCGTGTGTGTGTTACCTGGTGGTACGCGTGGTGTGCGCGGTGCGTCTGTGCGTGTGCGTGTGCGTAGTGCGGCGCGCCGGGGGACGCCTCCATGCTCTGTGGACAAACACGAGTTATAAGTAAGTACACTAAAACTAGACATTTAACCATAGATTTGCTAATCGATAATAGATAACGAACTGACCAGGTTTATACCTTATTTTGACTAGATATAAAAAATCACACGTCAGTAAAAGTAGCGCGCGCATTTTCCAAAGATATAGGATGGGACTGCCAATGATCATTATCATAATTTATGTAAGATATTGATGATTTTAAATAATATGATATAACCATGACATCCGTATGATATGACAATTTCTTATGTAACGTGAGATAGTTCTACTTTATATAATAATATTTTATTAAATAATGTAATTCAATTGTATTTAGTTTGGAAATTTATTACAATTCATAGTAATTATGCAACATTAAAACGTACCAACGACTAAATCTCTTAATCTATTTATATCTTTCTTATTGCATCATCCATGAATTCCGTAGGATATTCATACGCTTCAAGATTTTCTAAACTTTTAGGAACTGATTGTTATACGTATATACGTTAGGTCATACCAAGGTTGATATGATGGAGATATTATACGTAAATATATAATTACATAAAAAATAAATGACGTATATGTGGCATAAGTGTGATGTCAAATTAAGGTCAGGTAATTACCGGACTGTGATAAAGCCCCTTAAAGTTCTCCACTTCATTATTCATTAAATACTTTTTGATATTGTGATAAATAGCATAATAAATATAATGTCGTCCACAAAGAACGCCTACACCTATTCATTTTGAATTCGAGCTTTAATACATATAATTTTTGTCTAAACTTACTCCATTGCGTGGATGTGGCGGCAGCGGGTGTGATTGCGGGTGTGGTTGCTGATGTTGTTGCTGTTGCTGCTGATGTTGCTGATGTTGCTGGTGTTGCTGCGGTTGCTGATGGTTCTGGTGTGGTTGCTCCGGTGGTCGGTAGTGTTTGGGCTTAGGCGGAGGCACTGGTTTGTATGGAGGCGCCCGACCGCTGTAGTCCGCTTGTGATGCTGAGTTAGTACGTACACTGGGGATAGTACACACCTTGTTAAAAAAGAGGTTCTAAAAACAAATGTACATAGAAAAATATCTAAAAGTTGGTATTTTCACTTTTACCTAGGGGTGTTCTACAAGGTCTGTGGTACAAATCATTTTAGCTATTTCTAAATATTTAAATCAATATGGTCTAAGAATCTTTTGTTTCGTGCAATAGAAGTTAGTAAAACGAACCTGTATTTAGCATGATCGTTCGTTGGTACGCTGGGTAGGGAGGGTCCTCGCGCGTGCATCGGCGTGTTTGCCATCTGGGCATTATGGGCATTGTGAGCGTTGTGGGCATTATGAGCATTATGGGAATTGTGGGCATTGTGGACATTATGAGCGTTTTGTGCCTGGGCGTTATGAGCATTGTGGTTGTTGTGGGCAATGTGAGCGGTTTGCGCATGTGGGCTGTTGCCGTTCATCGGCGGTCGGGTCTGTGGGGTGCGGTAGTTGTCTGGTGGTCTGTGGGTTGATGGAACAAGTTTAAAAAATCTCTACTATTACATATTTATTATATTACTGTGTGTATATTTAGGTCTTACCTATAGTTACTATCCGGGGTGCGGTTGTAGTCCAAAGAGTTATGTTCGTGCGAATTTGAGTTTCGTTGCGGACTCTGGGTTGCCATAGTTGCCGGGTTTGAAGGTGGTGGTTCAATTTTTCTGGTACAAAAAAATATGTAATTATTTTGCACATGAATATTATGGAATTAATTTACTTTTTGTGGAAACTGACTGATTTATTTTTAGCTGTAATAAGTAATAAGTGCGGACATATTAACTTACATGGAGGGTGCAACCTTCAGGTCGTCTGGAGCATTGGGCGGGAGTCGAGACGAGTTGAGGCCACTGGCGCTGTAGTCGTACGTGCCATCGTATGAACTTTGCTGTGAAAAATAAACAATGATTTATATAGCATATTAATTACACTCAGTTCATTTTAATTTAAAAAAATAAGTGAGTTGATGATATTTTCTGTAGAAACGAATGTTTATTGATTTATTTTTAATAGTTAATTAATTTAATTGCCTAAAAATAATAATAAAATATACAAATGATAATCGATTTAAAGATCTTAACGGTAGCACCGGCAACTAACCGGATTGTTTGGATGTCTATGTCTGTCGAGGGAGCCCTGGGGCTGCGCGGGGCGCGCACTGTATGTGTCGTCGGGCTCCTTGGCACCGAATAAGCGCTCCTGTGCAGTGGGGCGGGCCTAAGAAACATTTGTCGAATAAGAAAATGTAAACATTTTACTAATAAAATGATACTTCGTTGAAATTCTTGAGTCTATAAAACTTGTTTAGCATTTTATGTTAACACCAGATGATGATGAAAATATAATAAATATAAATTATCTTGAATATTAATTATTACGTGAATACCCTCTAGAAGTAGCAGGTTTCAATATCTATAGTGTTGATAGTATTCTCATTATAAACCTTTCAAAAACTAGAGCATCTAAACATGTAATAAAAACACCAGGCAGACATAGTCCTGCCAGAAAAAAACCTACAGGGTCCAAATGAGAATTTTAATATCCAGGTATCCAATCATACTCAAAGAAAATATCAAAAGTGGACCCTCCAGTCTAGATTTCAGAGGAATAGGGACGAACATAATTACAGAAGAATATATAAAGATATGTTATAAATATTCTGTACAGGTTTATACTTACAGCAGGGTTGTGTCTCAGTCCGTGGCGGGCGGGGGGCGGGGCGGGTAGCAGCACTCCCCCAGCGGGGCGCGTTCCCGGCCCTTGGGGGGCGCCGGGACCGGGGGGAGCCCCCGCTGGACCACGCGGGGGGAGCTCTGGGACTGGGGGTAGGTTATGTCATATTATAAACATAGTGAAGATATCGAGCCATTTTGACGATTGATTAAGGATACGTGTTTGAAATAACAATACCAGATAAAGTTATTCTATATAATAAAAAAGTTTAGTGAAGCCATTCTTTAATATATTAAATATTTATATCAATTCCTCACCCGTCCCATACAAGGGTGAGTGTGGAGGTGAATGCGTCTGCATCTGGTAGGGCGGTGCTTCGATCGGCAAGCTCTGTGTGCCGTTTGTGGTGCCGTTCGCGAACCCATACTTGCTATCGTACCCACCTTGCTGTGAAAATAAACCTTATTATGTAAGACTTAAGGATTATTTTACAAAATTAAATTTACACTGAAAATAATTGGTACTATATATATAGGAGTCATATAGGACTCATAATCAATATAATTTTGTGGTTATCTCAAAACAGTTTAAAAAAAAATAATAAATGGATATATAAATATAATCATTGGTTATTTATTAATATTTAACCTTGATAGTGCTTTTTTTTTCATAATTATGTAATAAACTGATCGTGCGATATTAGTGTATCATTATTTACCGAATATGGCGGAGGAACAGCGTCAACCATATGATTTAAATCATCATCCCGATCCATGTTATCTTGAGTGGTTGCTATCGAGGGGTCTGATGAAGACTTCACCAATCTTGGCGCTGGCGGAGGACTAACTTCCAAGTCACTTTCTGGACTGGATGCGTACGACAATCTATTTTCCGAACTTGAAGACAGCGAAAACAAAAAGTCATCGGATAAAGGCTCTGGCCTCTGTTGCCGCCATTTTGTTTGTTTGTTTCGTTCCATTTTTGAATCCCAGCGGCGTCGAGGGTAGGTATGGAATGGGGTGACAAGACAAGACAAATGAATGATTGCTCAAATATTACAGAAACTAAAATAAATTTAGCGTCTGCAAATGATTAATGCAAAGTACACACAATAACATCCAAATAAACCGTTATTTATACATATTATTCTATTAAAGACTAGATTTAAAGTTATATTTATTCGGACGTCACTTTGTATTATATAAAACGTGGTATTTAACACTGGTTCTGTATTTACAAAATTATTCACACATATGTTTGTTTTTTTTATTAATTCGAACACAAGGAACACAGAATATATAATTGCAAGGTCACACACAAATATATAAATAATATAATAACAATAAAGTAATAAAGCGTGAAAAGATTATTTTAATAAGCGCAATATATAAACAACATGCAAACAGAGTTATGAGTTCAGTAATAATCTACTGGTAACTGTTGACTTAGGTTATTAATTTTACACAAAGCCTAAATGATTTTCAGACACAGGTTTGGATTTTGAACTTGGATCTCGTTCAACTTCAAGATCTTCCTTTTCATATTTATCTATTTCATTTAATTTAAGAGTTGGGAGAGATAAGTTTTTAACTTTATCGAGAGATCTCGTGGATACGGACGGTAATGTTCGAGATTCGCTAAATCTAGAAAGAATATTTGCCGGTTTTTCCTGACATTTACAATTCGGTATCCGGCAAATTTGCCTGATTGGTTTATCCAAAATGGGTTCCTTTAGAAGAGCTTTCCATTCTGGAACTTCTTTTGTTTTATTTCTAAGCTCCGAATCTCGAAAGAAAACAGAAGCCGGTCTAAAGTTGTCTGACATAGGAACAACTGAGGTTGGCCTTTGAATTTTGGGCATTGGTGACGTTGTCGAAGTTTCGAGAACACTAAACGGTCTAAAAACATGAGAACTGTTATTGCTTTTTGCGAAAATCTTCGAAAGTTCTGGACTAATGCTAGAATTTTGTAGTCTTGTATTTAATTTAGTTCTCTGTATTTGTCTGTCATCGTAGGGATGGCTGGTTCTGTGTCTGTTATTGTGCGGGTTAGACATGTACAAATTATTAATCATGCATGGCAACGTTTCCGAATAGTAGTATGGCACAATGTGATTTCTGTTAGCATCATACACTTGATCGTGACGTTTCGCGAGTTTAGTATTAGAATTACATGGAGATGATTTGGGGGTAAGAGATCTTTGGGGGGAAGAGGGGTAATAGTTCAGAGGGTATGAAATTGGGTAAAAAGCTTGATAAGGGGAAGGTGGGATTGGAAAGTATATGTCCGACACCATTTCAACGTGCTACACCAAGACAGAACAGAAAGAAATTGGTTAATATGCTTTACATATAAAGATATAAAGATATATGGTAGTATCGTTAAGATTTTATCAAAAAAATGTAATGTAGGGGACATTACATTGTCATACCATACCATTACCATACCCACAACTGTCAAGACTTGTGATTGGCTGATTATCATGATATCAACCAATCAGATTACTCGAGTTTTGACATTTGATTATTTAATTCCAGCCTTGAAATCACCAACTTAATTTATTAAGATTATACTAACGTCGCTACCATATATCTTTTATATGAAAGTTACAGACACCTACTAAAATAAATTGTATAATATTTTGTATGCACCCTTCACCTTAATACATTTACTAAGCACCGGAAGCTTCACTGACAATACATACATTACTTAAATATGACAAACAATTTAAAAAGCTTTATTCCAAGTACCCATATACTTCAGCATACATACAATACAAAAAAAATGAGCGATAATTTACTGGTTTTCGCTAGATTTAATCTTCCTAACAAACTCTTAATAATATATTTACGAGAGCTATCAGATTTCTTTTCAACCACAAGATAAACCGATGTTATAAAAATCGGTCCAGTAGTCTGTGGACTGTATATATATACGGTCTCCAAGCCACCCACCTTGGTCTCCGATACCCACAGCTGCTGCTGCTGGGTGCGTTGTACGAGGTCCCCGAGTTTGTTGAACCAGGTGTTGGCGGAGGCGTCCCCCAGCGTCACGGTGTGCGTGAACACGTGACCCCACACGCGCTCCATGTGCTGGCACTGCTCCAGAAGCTTCTTCGATGACTTGTGGGCTGACCTTGATTTATTTTGTATGTTGTAGCGACTTTTAATTTGTATGATCTTAGAGATTAAAGATTTGCCGAATTTTATATACAGCAATAATAAATATTGTTATTAGTAGATAGTAATATGTATAAAAGAATGTTTCCTACATTTTTGATAAGATTCTTAATTGAAAATGTCTATCAATAACTAAAAAGTATCAAAGGTGAGACAACACGTGACAAGAAAAGACGATAATTTTAGAAACATAAAAAATAATTATAGTAGTTTAATATATAAAACTTAAATTAATAATAATAAAGTATTTCAATATAAACAAACTCACTTTGGAAGACCACTCCTTAGTTGTTTGATAATGTGTTTATTATCCGCCTTTAAGAATATAACGATGGGGTAAAATTGGGCGTAGTTCAATCTGTCCACGGCGTTAGGTGTGATATCCAGCAGCGCGTGCTTCCCTCGCTCCATGATGCTGCGGATACTGGACAGGCGGATGATGCTCGTGGACTTTGATTTACTGTCCTCCAATGTGCTGTCCATTTCTGAAGTTAATATATGTAATTAAGAGTTTTTTTTCTGTGAATATTAGTTTAGAAATAAAAAAAGTTTTTATGAATTAATGTTTTTTTTTTCAATTACAATATCCAGTATTTTACGATTGTGCTTAATAAGTATAAGTTTAGCATTCCAGATATTTTTATATATTTTCTAATTCTTTAATATGTTTTTATACAATACAGTTTCTAATATTAGATGTCAGAAACTATACATACTATGTACAAACTTCCACACTACTAGTTAAAAGTACCCCTAGTATCTATTTTGTTTTGACGCAATGTTGATAGTTTTCGAGCAGTCACGAAATAAGTGTTTGATTGTGATTGGTTTACTAACAATCACAATCAAATAATAACCAGTCAGACAATCGTGACTGCTCGAAAAATATTAACGTTTTGTACTATCAAACTCGTAGTAGGGGTACAGGTAGAAGTGGGTGTACTCACTGGGCGAGGCGAACTTGTCCCCGGCCTCGGCCAGCAGGCGCTCCCGCGCCACGTCGGCCAGCGCGCCCAGCACGATGACGGGCCGCACGAACCCCGCCGCCGACAACACCACGCGCTCGTACGCGGGGAACTTGCTGATGCTGTCCGACAACACCACCTCGTCCCAGTGCTCCTGCGCCACCGACGAAAAAACATATAAGTATTAGAAACTATTAAATCAGATACGAACTACATTTTATATCATGACAACAGTTCCGAGATATCGTCAAATAATTGAATAAGAGACGGTACAGTCCGTAATGAGGGTGCTTTCATCACTGATGTATTAAATTACGAATTAAAGAGAGGCGATAAATATTTGAAGTTATCTACAAACATGATAGCTATGTAATGCTTATTGGTATATTGCATGTCGTCCGTTGGCATTTGGCAGAACGATGAAAATGGACTCGTAAGTCGCAGATTCTAATTTTTATTTTTTTTAATAAATTAATTAACAATTATCATATAATCTAAATATATATATATATATATATACAAAACTACCTTCCCGAGACTCTTGCTCCGTCTGTGCGTGGAGCGGCGTCGTCTGAAGAAGTTCGTCTTAGCGTCGTTCCCGGACATCTCTTTCTTGGTGGCGTTGAACTGAGCCGTGGCGAGCTCCTCCGCACGAGCCTTGTTCGGGATTGTACCCTTCTGGACCTCTTGGTTATTGCGTCCTGTAGACAATATTTATATATTATAAATTCAACCTATATATAACTATGATGACGATTATAAAAGAGTCATAGTGTATATGTATGTTTAGCTCAAAAAGTATTTAGGTTTGTAATAATAAATATTTTTAAATAAATATAAATTATGTACATAAAACAGCAATATGTTAAAAATATTTATTTTCCTAATATAATACAGAAATTATATTTATATTTACTTGGCTGTATTCACGTAGAAATTAAATCGGAATGTGTTTCATAGTCATGGTTCACGAAAGTTTAAATATAAAAATAATACAGAAACATAAAAATGTTTTTTGTGCACCTTATAGCAGAAATAATGTATTATTTGATTATAAAATATATGGGAGATCAAAAATTTTAGAATATGTGTTTACGCCTCAAATGTATAAAAGAGCCCTTTAGTGGCAATAAATTTCAAGACATTGATTAGAAATTCATTATAATGTTATTTTATACTTTTAATTTAAATGAACACTAAAACAATATTTATTAAGACATCATTTTAATACTTCATTTGTTGTTTGAAATCTATAAACATGTTTAGCCATGTTAAGCTTACTTTAATTTATATAAATATATAATGAAAATTAAACGATTCCGTTCCGATCGCTAGTGATACGGTAGCTCAATTGATAGAGCGGCGGGCGGTTTCCCAGATGTCCTGGGTTCTAATTCCTGCGATATTGGTTTACTTTTAATTTTTATTTAAATTAACTTAATTTGTTGTTTTTAATTTGTAAACCTTGTATGAAAAAGCACTATCTATCATTTAATTGAATGTAACATGGTTTCTTCCCGTACCTATCCGGTACACCTGCCAGGCGCCCACCGTGCCGTTGTGCAGTGTGTCCATGACGTGGAACACGTCTCCGCAGCGGAAGGACATCTCGCCCTCCGTGGGCTCCGAGTAGTGGAAGTGGGTCTTCACGTGGAAGGAGTCTCCCGCTGGAATAGAGAATTTATAGTTTTTTTTCTTGTAAGCTGTTCTTATAATCTGAGATTTATATCAAACTTAGATATCTTTGATTAATCCGCCTGGTAACTGAAGATTATATTTTCAATCTTTAGTAGCATGTATTAGTATCAAAATAAAATTATTATTTTATAATTAATACACTCTGGAGATTAAACATCAAAATGTCATTCGTTCATCAATCACTCAATCAATCAATCAATCATATACGCAGTTCGCATATAAACATATTTTAGAATTTCAGATCCTCATGATTTGAATTTAAAATACTGAAGTCTTGCCAAGGATCCTTTCAATCTCCAGTCAACTCACGTGTCTGTCCACTGGCCACGGCGTTGTACTCGTCGGGCGAGTGCTGCACGATGAGGTCGATGCGATCCTGGAGACTCAGCAAGAACAGCACAGCCTCCTCCCTCGTCACACCTTTCATTTCCATGTCGTTCACCTGGAATAGTTAAATTTCGGATGTTCAAGGAAGGATTTTACTGCTACTGAAAATAAAGCGCTTCCAGCTGTAGTTAAGAGCTGTACATGTTTTCCTCCACCAACCTTGAGTATCTTATCAGCTGGTTGCAGCCCCTGCAGCGCGGCGGGGCTGGTGGGCTGCACGCCCGACACAAACACACCGGACCTGTTCCCACCACACAGTCTCAGACCCACTGAACCTTCTTTCTGGAAACTTATTAGTCTTGGTTCACTCCTGAAATTTAAAAAAAATGTTTGAATTTTGCACAAAAAGTTATGTCACGTTTAAGTAAATATACGTACGGTGGTTTATTTCTTTGATTAGTCATTCCGTCTTCTTCGTAAAGTTGTCTCCTACTGCTGTAATAATCTGAAAATTGATCTATTTTTAATGAATACTTGAAGTTTTAGAAATTATTAGTTTCTATAGTTACGGTAAATAAGGAGTACGATTTTAAGAGAGCAAATGATAAAGAGCTCTATATATACCATCGTTCCTTGGCGGTGGAGGTCGTGGTGGTTGGTCGTCGTGTCGCCTGTCCCCTCGTACTGGTGCCGCCACATATAAGTTCTGACCGCTGCTGGAGTACGGAGAGGACATAGCCTCAGCGTTGCTTGGGAATGTTGTGTGAGGAGTTGCTTCTAAAAATGAGACAGATGTTGGATATTAAGAAACATGGATATTTTTTTTTATTTTGAGCTGATGTTCTTAGTATGTGCAATCTAAATTGGTCTGTTTTTAATTTGAAATATTTTTCAAAAAAATTAAACAAATATTTTTGCTTCAGAGATGCAACTTTTTTGGTTGGTTGAGCAGTAAAACTTACTTAAAAAAATATTTTTGCTTATAAAGGTATCCATCTCGAGGAAGTTGCTATGATCAAAACTTACCTTAACTACTAGTACAAAAATCTACTAATGCACAGACTAACTTCTCAAAGGTTTAATATACCGATGCACAAAGCAATGATCAAAACTTACCTAAACTGCTATAATTATTTTGGTAATTTCCGTTAGTAACAGTTTCCTCTCTGATAAGTTCTCTAGTGATGACCAAATTAAGACGGTCCTTGCAAGAATCCACTAATTTCTTCGCTTCTTTTAACGTCATTGCATCCGTCACTGCCGTGTTATTAATTCTTGTGATGACGTCACCCTCACACAAGCCCTGTCCTGATTGGTTCAATTGATCTCTCGCCCGCATCGTCAGTTCTTTGACGTAAATTTTGCATCCCAGAACTATCCCAAAATCTAAAACAAATTTGGTAAAATTATTAAACACATCATTATTGTTTGAAAATATAGTTAAGTGTGTTTGTTAAGCTTATTAAATTTCAAATAAATATTAAATAAAAAAATAATCGGTACGGACAGGGATTCGAATCCGCGACCTTTGGAAAACCGTTCAAAGGTACATTTTTCATTATTTATTTAAAATTACATCATTCTTATTCATAACTAATAGCGTTATACCAACCTTCCTTTTTCCCGTTTCTGGTGAGCGCTAGTTTGATGGTAGTGGGGGCGGTGGGGGGTGGTGCGGGGGCTCGCCTCCTCACCACGAGGGACACCGTGGCCCCTGATTCCCGTAACACTTGAACTGCCCTCGCGTATTCCACATTCTCTAGTGGTACTCCATTTACTGATACTATTCTGTCGTTTACTCTGCAGAATAATTCATTAATTTTTAATGGGTTTTAACATTTCTTAGTAGTAGTAGTAGTAGTTAATTAATAGACAAAATACATAATGTGATCTAAACCATACTATATTTGACCTTGACAGAGGCGTCTCCAAATCACAGAGTAGCAACTCACTAACAACTAACTCTTTTTACTTTGCGGTGCTACTTAGATCAGTTGAGATAGACTAGCTCAGATCGTATAAGGTATTTTAATCAAAATAGTGGTGAGATTAGTAGTTTTAAAAAAATATTAGATTTAGTCACAAAAAAAAAATCATTAAAATATTTTTTTTTTTCATACTGGTAATAATCAATGTTTAGTCAAACTGCATTCAAGAATATAAAAACATTCATACGCATTTATAAACATGAATATCGAAAAACCTTATTAAATCACCAACTAAAGATTAGACAATAAAGAAAATATGCATATTTAAAATACTGTTTTCATATTTAATGTTCATGAAAGGTCTTCAAGAGTTAAAAACATTCAAACGTATCATATGAAGATTGAAATTGAAGCAATACGATAGAAACCTGAATCAAAAACTTATAATCATGTATGATACGTACTGCAGTTTGTCCTCTGCGGGCCCTCCTCTAAGTACATCAGACACAGCAATCGATGGGTCACCGCTCGCGAAGTGTGGGTTGTCCCTGCCCCCAGATACCGCGATGCCAAACCCATAGCCAGGCACGCGGTTCAGCCGCACCCTGTGTGTTTCCCAGCCGGAATTGCGATCCGCTGTCTGCAAGCAAATTAATGGCTTTAGATAAAGAATATTTAAGCCAAGACCCTAGATTGATTCTATATTATTAAGTCGGTTTCACACTAGCTTTCGGCAAAGAAGATTGGAGATGATGATGCTGATGATTTTCTTTATAAATAGCTAAATATCGCAGAGAGACAGACAATAGCAATTATAACACCTTTTATTGCACTAATTAGCACAATGTTTTTGTAACATTGTAATTAAACCTGGAAAGGATAATTTTCACATTCAAAAGCATGACAACAAAGAAACAAGATGACACAAAGGAATGCTCGTTCAGCGCTGTTCTCACATTACAAAACAGTGTAGACTACTGTTTATTTTGTTTTAACTAAACAAGGGCGTTACTCTTTTAGCCTAAAGTACAATTATTAGAGGACGTTAAACTTTAAATATTTTAATTCTGAGTCACTTGAATAACCTTAGTATGAATCCTTTATTACGTAGTTGGGATGAAATTACAGAATATCATTACTAAGGTATGATAATAAAGTGTAATTAACATTTTTGAATAGGAAATGATGATAATAAAATGAGCAAAAAATGTGAAAGGAGACTGAGCGAAGTGGAGTGAGTGGAGTGCATATAATGTACATGAGACCTTTAAAGTTTTTCTTATCAACAAACAGTTTCAATAAAAAAGATGCTTAACATTAATTACAATAAAAGGTAGTTTAATTTTTTCAATAGTCTTAATATTTGTCAAGCTACGATTTTTTTTAAATTGTTATCTCGTGTTTTAGTGTTGTTCCATGGGCCCCGAGCCTCTTTACGTTATCATCGCTGCGCCGCAATTATAAAATATGAATTCAAAGTTTCATTTAATTGGTTGAGAAATGCGATCTTTATGCGAGTTCATACTGTCGTAATCCTATTTTGAATAGAAATACTATTAAATAATAATGCACACGTCTAAGCTAATAATAGCACTAAGATATATAATTAATTAATTTTAAGCGGTGTTCAGATAACATTCCGTTGAATGACTCATCTGGATATCATTTGAATGTACGCTCATGTTTGAACATGTTTAAGAACGGAGCACCACGGGTTGAAATGGTATAACTTGAATACATTGCAAAAGGTAAGATTAAATAAAAAGAAAATGAGTCGTTTTCGAACCTAAAACTCAGCGAACATCAAAGTGAAGTTTAAGCTTATGTTATTTTTAATCATCAAATACATATAAATTATTTTTATATATATTTGATAATTCAACAGCCCTACAGAATGTAAATGTGTCAGCCCTGGATACAGAGGGCGAGAAGCATTTCAAGCATGCTCTGGACAGCATACAGGTATCATACCACACCCACACCACCACACCCACCCACACAGCCTCCTCGACAAAGTAGGTACATATTACATACCTGATATAAATCATAGTGTTTAGGGCAAGTGGTAATAAACAAAGGTAAATCTTGATCGATAAGAATTTTACAACCTACTTATATGAAAAGTTCCATCCTATAAGAAAGTCCGGATACAATATATGTATCTAAGTATTCGTAGATTTTTTTAACCACAACAAGAATACATTTTGGATCTAAAATACAAAATTAAATGTTTGTCAAATATCATAAGGGTTTCTAAAATCAATTAAAATTGGCTTAATTACTTTTGGTAATATAATATAAGGAGAAAAAGGTTAAAAGGAGGGGATACATTTTTGTCCGAATAGTTTCCATTTTCCAACCCACTCGGATACCTTATTCATGAGTGTACCTTAAACGCGGTGGTGCAAATGACATGACATATTTATACTAAGAATCATAAGAAACAATCCACTTTATTACTGAGTACAATATTTATGATATACGGACAGGACGAAATAATAAAGTGTTAACTATTTGGATTTGGAAATCTAAAAACGTTCTTTTCAAATACAACATCGAATGTCTATGAAGTGTGGTAATGTAGGTACTTCATATAATGTACATCCTGTGAATCCGTTAGGATGACAAAATATTGTCAAGAGGCCTACCACGAACTCTTAAAAACTATTATAGTTTTAATAAGTTTTGTTGCAACATTATAATAATATTACTTTGATCCCTGCCAAGAGCTCTATAAAACAATAATGTTTTATTCCTACTTAGTGAAGTAAAATACGACATAAAAACAATATTACATTGATATATCATATGTCAAAACACACTTCATGGTAAGAGTTAAGGTTTCCTATGATAAAAATAATTATTTAAGATGACGTCATCAAAACTTATCGAAATATTATTAAAGTAATACTTTCAGGACGAATTCGTAAGTAAAATTATTGTAATAATTCTATAAGAATTCATGGTAGGTCTGCTGATTTCTGAATATTAACTCTCATTATGATTAGATAACGCAAAACAAATAATTAAAACATACACAATGAAAAAAGTTTAACTCTTAATATTATAAATAATATTTTTTTACACTAGGAAGTATTCTTTGTAGTACTTATCTAATTTGTATATGTAATCTGTGTGTTGAATGACAGTTCATTGCAGCGTCCGGTAGGGAGAAAGGATTTATTTGCTTAATCAAATCAAGATTTATTAGATATACTTTTATTTTTAATGATAGTTTAACATTATTTAGAATCTTGAGCGTTTCCAAAAACTTTAATCTCAGAATATATATATTATTTAAAATGGTGGTATATTTTTTTATTGCAATAATCAAACCATTAGTATTTTTATAGAAAATTAAAATGTGTATAAAGCTATAAGGCGTCATAAATTCTCAGAATCTAGATTGCCTTAATGACCTAGCTGTTAGGTTTAATTAGACAATGTTTCGTAATGGTCGGTAAAAATAATGTTTATAAGCTAAACGTAATTAAACTAAGTCATATTGTTTTTAAACCAAATCAAAAGCTTTGAAACTAATTTAATTTATAAATTATAATTTGAATCTGTAAAAATAAACATACATAATTAGGTTATAATTTCATTATTTTACGTTCCCTTGGCTAGAAATTACAGAAGCAAAGGACAAGAAGCCGTGTGTGAACAGATTACACTCATCTTTCCGATCATAATGGCGACAAAACCATAGACAATTGAATTATGTTAATAATGACGGGATTAACATATTTCTTGGCATTAAACTGTTAAAAACATTCTTATATTATATACTTAAGCTTATAGCTTTATATATAAGACGTAATATAACTTGCATACATAAATAAAGATTTATAGCAACATAAAGATGCTCCCACACATGCCCATAGTAGACATATTTATATATTAGAAAACCAAAATAGGATTTAATGAGAAAACCTGAGGTAGAAAACGATATTTCTAAATGTAGGTCGGTTTTCAAGACGGAAAAGTTCTAGTAGCCTACATTTTAAACACATATATACGTATATAAATAAACAGATTAAATTAAGTGGTCTTAAGGTAAACGTTGAATGTTAGTATTTCAAAAATAATTACCATATAAATATATTAAACATAACTAGTTTAAACTATAATTACATACATTTCAACAATATTTGTAAAATAAAAGTCTAAGAATCATGTCAAAATGTATGATTTAATGGTAGAGGACTTATAACATGAGGTTACATCACCATGCAAATAATGTCGCGGACAACAGCAAGTTCGAAAATAAAACAATAAAAACAAACTTTTAAAAAGAACGTTACTATTATATTTAAAAATAAAAAAAATATTTACAAAGTTCAAGATAACAAGAACATAATATAAATAGCTTTGTACAAGCATTTACAATAAAATATAAAATAAGGTATAAGGATAGCAAGAGCATTCACATGCCGCCTCGGAATGCAAGAGGTCAGAATTAATACTCAAGAAAATGCATGTAATACGGCCAAGTATGCCAACATTATACTTGCTAACAGATCTACTCGTATTTTTTATAAATATTTATTTCCTAGTTAAAAAGCATTAAAAAAGGTGGTAAATACAAATAAATATGTCAAAAAATTGTCACAAAAAAACAAACAAAAATTTACTAATACGAAGAATTAAATAAACAAATATAAGTATACGAACAACAACAGTTATAAAAACATATATATTCAAGTTAATGTATCAAAAATAAAATATTTATTTCCAAGTTAGCCAACATACAAAAAAGGTGGAAAATGCAAAAAAATATTTAGACGTCAAAACGTTATCCTTCAAAACCAGGAATAAAAGTTTTGAATCTTCGTTCTTAAATTTATTTAATGTTTATATATAGTTTGTAAATTGTAGTAAAAATTATATATATGAGTATACAGTTCAAAATCCTTATTAATGTTCCACAATCAGGTTAAATATAACTTGTTTACCTTCCCAAGTAAATCCTAACAATAATAAACTATCATGTTAGCTAGTGAGGCTAAATAATTATTGAAAGCGTATTACTTTATTGACTAAGTTATGTTCAATGTTTACTTGGTGTATAATGCATATACATCTTGCACAATCTCAAATTAAATCTCGCCAGTTAAAATGCTACCGACGCAAGTCTTTTAGATAAAATTTGTTCAAGTAAATAGTGTAATGTTGGTTAACCTGTGGGTATAATTGGAATAATTATCTTAAATTGTAATATAGAATATGAAATAAAGACTTTGTACTGTCGCAAAATTTGTTCCAGTAAAAAGTTAAAATATTTTATACATGGATGTGATGGAAAGATTTGTATGAAAAAAATAATTACGGTACAATTATTATTATTATTATTATTATTGGTACAGTGATCGAATTTTAATTCATTCATTCAATATATTGGTCTATACTAAAAATCACATAAAAGCATATTCAGTCCTGATTTATTAGAGAAAAGCATTTTTTAACAAAACAACTCAGTCTATCTAACAAAGTTCTAGGATTATGAACTTTGTTGCATATACTGAGTTGTTTTGTTACATATTTAAGATGGTTAGTTATACGCGCATAAAAAACGTGGTATTTTGCTTGAACACTTGGTGAAGAATTGAGAAACCTTAGTCTAAGTATGTTAGTAACATCTTATTATGATGTCGTTAAAAACACTTATTATACAATTTATCCAAACATGAATTAAGTATACATAAATAATATATGCATAAAGTGAGTACATAAAACAAAGAGAAATAAACATAAATGTAAAACAAAAGTAATACGCGTAACGAACCTGTAATTTTTCAAATCCAAAGTTATCCAACTTCATTTCCGATAAAGTTGTCTTCATTTAAAAAAAATAACACAAACAAATTCACACTTCACTAACACATGATAAATATTCTAAATTATAGATATTAAGCAAGTAAAGCGTTAATGTTATAGTACATCATTTTTATTAAAATAGACGTATATAAACGCCTGCTTTGCTCCACAGTATACTAACAACAAGAATACTTTACAATGAATATGGAATTATTTATTTTTAAATGTATTATTATAATCATATGCCGAAGGTTCTATCGTAGGCGTCCAGCGATGACGCCGTGTCGCGCCATATGAGAGTGATTACAGAATACACCTAACGCCTCACATAAACTCGAAGGCAGTATACATTAAACGCCCGAGTTCAAAACACCATGGGTCGCCTTAATTTCTCAAACAAGATTACGCTTTTCATTCGGTCGGTTAAACATGTGCTCAATGCTACTAAGTACCGTGTCAACGGTTTCATTTATCTTTAATTTAGCGCACAAATTATGACTTGCAGCATCGTATTCAGGGTATTTTCATCTCTTGTAGAAATTAATTGTCGAATAGAATAGAATTAAAAAAGTATGCTAAAGTTGATCTTATAACAGACGATGGCGATATGATCCATGTCCTGATACATTCCATAGAATGCAAAATGACTAGGAGTCTATATTTCAAGAATAAGTTAAGAAGTGACGAGTGAAAGCCGTGACTGACAAGATATAAGCTGCTGTTAGATGACTAATACACAATGAATTCTCTTAACTAATTAGTAATGCTTCTCAAAAATTTTATATTTATGGTCCCATTTTTTATACAATGTAAGCGACACTATCTCAACTATCGTATATCGCATCGCATAGGGAAGTTATTGTTAGTGAGGTAGAGTTTCCCTCTGATTGGTGAAGGCTATTTTTCCCGGTCAAATAGTGTCGCTTAAATTGTATAATGAAATGGGCGCATTTAATTACCAATCCTCTATATATTTATTGGTACATATATGACAAATAACTTTAGACCTTCTACGGCTATTTACGCAAAATAGAAGTATCACCTGTCGCCCAATACCGCGAACGCCCCCAATCGAATTCCAACGATTTCACAAAGCTGTCGCGTACGCATTATACTTTGTACGGCATCATTATTCAACCAGCAATGCAATAGATTTAAAATAACAAGCTTTAGCAAAAACACAACTCTTATTACAAGCAAATAAGGTCCTAATTACATTTCCATCATGTTTATCAGACGCAAAACATTTGGTGGCTTATTTTACAGACAATGGACATTCTGTGTTTCCAATACAAATACACGCATTTTCCATCTTAATGGTTTGAGCAGTAAAGACCAAATTGTAGTGGACCACCATATTAGGTATTTCGAATTATGATGCGACACAGCATGCCACAAGTCGAATATTGAATAAATAGGTTTTTGCTACAAGCTTCATTATAATATCTATAAAGCATAAATTAAGAATTCAAATGTGAGGCAGTGGGACCAGAGTTGGTACAGTCTATTTCGCTTTATCTACATTTATATAGATTTGATTGTACTTAAAATAATATTAAAAGATCCTCTTGTTATGATTTGTTTAGTCGTATAATAAAAAAAAAAAGTAGTGGGTGTTCTACTTAACTTAATAAAAAGTCATTGACATTTCAAGTGTGAATTCAATATTCAATAAAAAAATAAATAAAAATATTTTTTCAAATATTGTATTACTAATACATAATAATTAAAACACAGTTTAAAAACAAGTTTTTTATTACATAGCTATTATATGAGGTACTTTTCAATAATCATTTAATATAAAAAATATCTTTAACATGCTTGTGACGGCCTCACCCCTATGGAAAGATAATATAAAAAAATATTTCCTAAGAAAATTATGAACTTATACACAAACAATAATTCCTTAAAAAAATAAATTGTGTATTTAAAGTTGATGAAGTCAGGATTTTAATTGTCTATTTAAAGTTGATAAAGTCAGGATTCTGATCGCAGTACTTTAGACAGTCTAAATATTTTGATAGAACAGTCAGGATAATACTGGGAGTCAGTACAACAAGACATCAAATAACTTGTTTATAAAGATGTATATATATATATTATGAGCTAACAAAGCACTACTGCAATTTAACACAAAAACATTTAATGTTCTTTTAGAAAAAAGTACATGTCTATACCATTATGAGAATTCAATGATAACATTAAGTTTTTGAGGTTTGAGAAACACAAATTTAAACATATTTCAATATCTTACGTTGATGATTGAGAGAATATCATTTCCAGGACATAAAAATATATTTTTGCTTTTACAATTGATAGTATCTCTTTAATGCATGTAGTTATGTTCATAACTTACAGATTTTTTTTTACAAAGTATGGTTATATATAAAATTAGTGATAAGTTTATGTAAAAGCAGCAACAATGTTTTGTGTAAAATCTTTCCAGAACTTATACAGGATATCCTTGTAAAGACGAAAGATTTGAACCACTAAAATCAAAATACTCATTCGGATTTGATTTTAATTGCTGCACTAGAAATTGCTTCTCAAATCTAATTATATTTAAGTTCTCCTGTTTCATATATTTAATTTGCTCAATAATTCTATTCCTTAAACTTCTATGGATTGATGGATCTTTTAACATTTCCCCTAATTCACATAGAGTTGTTGGCAAATCATAATCAGATTCATTTTCAACTTCAACATGTTGTTGTCTTTCCATGTAGTGCTTATAAGGAGATTGTTTATATGAACAAATGTGGTTCTCCCATCTATTATCAGATTCCTGAAGCCTCTGACCATCATCGTCAAATATAATCTTTTTATTTGAAGCACAATCACATTCCCTACATTCTTTCTTTCTTTTTCTATTATACCGAATTTCTTTATTGTCTAAATTAAGTAAATGTCCATATTTTGATTCTATTTTGGATATAACGGCCTTGCAATTTTTGTAAGCTGCCAACAGTTCCTGCACATCACTTTCACTTATATCACTTGGAGCCTTTTGTTCTTCTGAGGATGAAGGCTCGTTTGTGTTTTTTAAAATATTCTGAGGACGTTCATTCGTTACCTTAGTAACATCCTCCGTGTCAGTATTGTTTTCGTTTTCATTTTTAACTATTTCGCGGACATGATTTTTAACAACTATGTACTTTTTTGATTCCATTCCGTCTTTATCTAATATCATTTCGACAGGTCGCTTTTAACAAACCATGAAGTAATATCAAATTGTCTTCTTGTTTCACATTAAAAAGTTATTTACTCTCCTAAATCTTTTATAAAATTAAAGAAACTTCACCACGTGCATTATTATCACACTTGATTCATGTTATAAGAATTATCGGATTTGTCATTTGACTTTGACATTAGAAGAATACAGATTACAGCCTGTATTTTAGTTATATTTTGATTGTTGCAACTCTTAATAAAATAATTTTCACACGTCACCTTTATTTGTAGGTTATGATCACTTGTCCCATAATAATCTATATTGACATTTATAGTTACGAATCTTCTTTGTAAAAATCTAATACTAATGATACATAAACACTGAATAAGATTAATTTAATAGTTAAAGAGACTTGTATAATATTTTAATCTATTAACAACTTGTACCATTGGCAACAGTACACAAAATGGCCGCTTTGTCTCGCCGTTCGGAAACTCGCTATAAATTGAAAAAAATCATAAATCGTAATCGTTCGGAAATCCTATTTTAAGCCTGTAGTTTATAAATTATAATAGCAATATGTAAGAGTTCATAAAATAAATAATATTACTTAAAATATCTTTATAAGTATGGTAAAAAAACTATTTTTTCATATCATTCATCTTTATTTTTTCGTTTCTTTTTCTTTTTGGGTATATTGTCATCTATGCATTCACTTTGATCCAAGTTTTCTCGAGATTTTTTGTTCTTTTTCTTTTTTATATGAATATAGTCAGTAACTTCACACTCTACATCTTGCTTTTTTTTCTTTTTTGATTTTTTTCCTTCAGCAGATACCTTTTGCTGGTCTGGAATTTGTTCAGATACTTCATTAATTTCTTGTAATTCTATACAATTTTCTTGTGTTAAAATATCTTTGCTTTTGGATTTCTTTTTTTTCTTTTTCTTAATTACTTGCTCATTCTCATTTGTGCAGTCTTCAGATGTAAGGTTATCTTTTATGTTACTTTCATTATTTGACTGTGTGCCATAAAATGAAAAAGACTGAAAAACATTTTCACTAGTATCATTGGATTTACATTCTCCCGGAGTAGTAGAGGAGAATCCTTGGAAACCATATTCTGTAATTTCTTCATCGTCATTCCTATCATTGTTGAATAACTTAGACTTCAGTTTGAGGGATGCTAACTTTTTCTTAAAATAATCATCCATACTTCCCTTTTCGGTAAACACTTGTTCTGATGTTTTAACATTGTCTTTGAGAGGTTCTTCAACAGTTTCCTCCTTAAAGCTTTTCTTACCAAATATGTTTGCGAGGTCTCTCTCACTATACCGAGACAAATCTTTACCTCGGGTGAACTTGTGATAATGTATCCGTGCTTTACTTTTTTTTGACTTAACTTCTAAAGATATGCCACTTGGCACATTTTCTGTACTGTTTTCAGCTAAAACATAAATATTAGATAAATTATTATATTTCATTTTAGATTGCATTTTTTTTAAAAATATAATTGAAAGATTTTAAACATAATATAAACAGAATTATACTTACAGTTCGACAGATTAGCTAGTAACGAGTTAAAATCGTCTTCATGTTTTGTCCATTGATCATTCCTGTCTTCAAAACCTAGGCCTCTATCGTCATTTTTATATTTAGCGACAACATGCTCAACTATTCCATTTTCATGAGCACCTAACCCCTTGCCGGAACTCCAGCCCATTTTCTCCAACATTCTTTGCCCAAACTTGTTTGAATCATTGCTCCAAACATTATTTTTAGCTCGTAAATTAATCACTTTTTGTTTTCGACGAGGTCCCGCCAACATAGCCATAATTAAATCACGTATAACATTAACAGTATTAAAATCGTGGACGTTTATATTTCGACTTTAGATTTACACTCCTAACACGTGTTGAAGTAACCTGTCAAACTCTGTCAAACTATCAAAATGGCGACGTAAAATTCCAAACACTGGTCAGCGATTGGTGAACGTATATCTAACAAACGCAACAGATAAAATATTCCTGTTCATTTACCAATAGCGACGTGTATCTACTCCGTGACGTTTGTATGCCAAAGCAAGTCGGAACGCCATTGGTCAAAAATGAAAATATATCTTTGCCTTTACAAGTTTAGCGCGTAATTCAAAATGTTTGTCATAAATTATAAAATTAATCATTTTGTATTACATATTATGAATTATCTTTACTTTAAGTTAAGAAATTACATAGTTGTGAAAATGTTGGTAAGTAGAAAATTAAGATCTTCGGAAAATATAAAATTATATAAACATATTACGTACTTAGATTGTAGATAGGCAAAATTTCAAAGTTATGCGTCCATTTCTTTTTGAACTTAAAAATATCTGAGTAGCAATCTCCACTACGGGGAGAAAAGCACTAACTCACTTGCAGCCATTTCACTTTACGATGCGATGTAGGGAGATAGTTAAGATAGCGTTGTTTTGGATTGTATAATGAAATTAACGTTAGTATGGTAATCACGCTATCTTTATCTAAATCTATACATATTTCTTTAATTTTATTATATTAATTTAAATTCGTAATTCACGCTTAATCTGCTGTACATTTTTGCATCTTTAAATCTAACTAATAAGTTAGTGAACTATAACTATAAACTTTTTCGAATACTTATTAAGATTTACTAATATTAAAAAATTACAAAGGAAACGTACTAAAAGGTTAATTAAAACAATATTTAAAAGATAACAGACACTGCAAAATCAGGTCTGTGAAAAATACACATACCGGTTACGCCCACTAGGATATTTTATAACGACTATATAAAATGACAATAAATACTCATTAGAGATTACCATTTGTATTTGTTTTAAAGTATGTTATCATATACTTTATAAAATGTAGATTCGTTTAGAAATATATCGATAAAAGTATTATAAGCCGATTATTTAACCTTTCTCATTTATTTATTTCCATTTTAACAATAAAAAATATGTTTTTTTATTATTCATTAAATGTATATGATTTAAATATGCTTATTGTATTGTCTAATGGCAAAAGGAAATCTTATTATCTCGTATTTTATTAATTTGTGGAGAATTTAGCTCACAAGGAGACAATAACATGGAATCGGACATGAGCAAAAAAAACATGAAAAAATGTACCTCTGCTGTTATCAATATTTTTGTTGTTCTTAAATGCAATACTAGGTTGATCCTTAAAATGTGCACTCGAATTAAGGATAGTTTTATTACGATCGATAGAGTAGTGTTTTCTTATGATACAGGGCACAGCTGATAAACGTTTTATTGTAGTTAGTATACCCTAAAATCTAAGTTGTTTCCTTGTGAAATTTTCGGAATTAAAGCATTCTATCAGATAATAAAAGAAGAAACACCACACAAATTTGTAATAAAACTCTAAAAGTAATTTTTGGTTCGCGATGGCGTCCAAACAAATAGTTTATAATTTTAATAGACAACAATTCGATTTTTCAATAACTATTCAATATACATCATTACTATTTTATTATAAGGACTTATAGATAACATTACTTATTTGTTGTTATAAAATAAGTATATTTTTAACATATTAACATAAGAATAAAATTTACTACTTTTATTATGTAGGCAAAAGTAAAGATTGTAGAGATAAGTTTGAGAAAGCTTGAATATCTTAGGACTTAAAAGGAAATATAGAAAATGTAACCCGCAGTAGACGAGATAGTCTTCATCCGAAGACGAGATTCTTAGTACTAAATAATCAGCACAGTATTATTAACAGCCTTACTTCTCCAGAAATTCAGCTATCTCTGATTGGTTTAACTTTATTAAACTGTGAAGAACAATATCATAAAAAAAACTGTCAGATTGACTTTTCAACTTTGACCAGAAATTCATCATTGTGCATGACTACCATGAACTAATAAAAACTATCATAGCTTTAAGAAGTTTGAATTATCACAGCATTATTTTGATTCGTACCATGAGCTTCATAAAACATTAGATATTGTTATTGTACATATTGTTTATAAAAGAATAAATGCTTTCTTTAAATGACAAAAATACATAAAAGCAATACTAAATTAATATTTCAAAATGTCAAAACACACTACATCGTACGAGTTAATAATGTTTCTAGTATAAGAAAGAACATTTTGGGATGACGTCATCAAAACTTATCGAAACATTATTAAATGAATATTACTTTCAGGATTACTTCTAAAGTAATGAATTGTAAAATTGCTATAATAAGTTATAATAGGCTGTTGTTTTAAGTTGTTTAGCAATATTATAGAACACGCGTATCTCCAGACCGGTCCTCAAGAAAGTAAAAGCAAGTTAAATTTTCGATGCAACATTATGCAAAATGGCGGAGCAGGTTGGGCTTTCTTGTAACACGTCTAATTAAAGACGAGTTTCGTTTTCTTTATTCTATATTTTCAGTTATATAATATGTTAATTCAGTTAAATGTATTTTTCTTATAAATTATATGTGAAGTAATCAAATTTATATTATACAAAAGTTTTCTCTCTATCATAACCTACTCTTTATTTGTCTGTATAAAAAATAACAAGGAAAATCTTAATAGTGAACACTTATTTGAAAAATAACGTTACTTTCAAATCTGCTTAAGCTATTCTTAACTTCCTTTTTATTTAACTTCGTTGATGTTTTTGAAATCTGTAATATCTAGCAAGCTGAAGAAACCGTCCTCCACCTCCACTTTTAGTTTTAATCTAAACTCTAAGAAATCCATAATTCATAATCTATATATTTTGTTAGCATACCTACTTTTTGTAGCACTTAGGTAAAGACAGAAATTCACTAAATAATTAATTTATTTTATTGCTTTGTAATAATACTTTTATAAAACTATTGCATTTTTTTTAATAATGCCATTTTTAAACTATAAATTACGTCAAAATAAAGTTACATGAACACACTATTAAGTAATGACCACTGGTCTTTAATAGTCTGTGTGATTAAATAAAACAATAAAATAGTTTTAAACGCAAGGAGTTTTAAGCTGTTAAATTATGTATTTTCCTATATATTGTCTGTTAAAATAATTTGTTTGGAGAGCCTCCTTATAATAAAAAAAATATGGATTTGTTTTTAATTCAATTAATCCGGCTGTATTTACGTGAAATGTATCGGTATTTTTTTCCCATTAGGGGTTTTTGCTCATGAGTTCTCTAAGCATGGCGGACTAGCGGCTTCCAGTTCATGAGTAGGTAAACCGAAATGTTTACGTGTATAGCCGGGTATATAAATAAAATATGATAGTCAACGTGGTTCATTAAAGTTTAAATATAGTAATGTATAAGTTAAAAAAACTTAATGAATACTTCGTGTATAATTTGCATGTATGACAAACGCCATTGAGATCAATCGATCGTGTTGAAATAATTTATGGAGGAATGGCGTCGTGACGCAAAACATTAATTATAAATCATATGTTGATTATCTATTTTATAATAAATCATAATTAAGATAACTTAAAATGGAAAGTTTTTGAGTTATAAATTTCTTTTGGAATGTTTTTTAAATAAAAAGAAAAAATACAGAATTATTCTCGTATTACCTATAAGTTAAATGTTTTTATTTAAAACATCTATATATATACATATACATATAACTAGAGTTTCCATGAAGTGAAGATATGGACCGGTCGATAAGAAAGTTACGTTCTCAGAAAACAAGTGTTTTTACTTAGAAGTAGTTATAGGAATAATGTACGCGCTACTTGGATGCGTCAAAAGATTTTCAATAATCGTTTTTATTCAGCATCTTTAGGAATTAATTATAACAATTAACACAAAATGTAGCGTCCTTTTTAAACAAGGTACTATGTATTTGACCCACTATATATTTAACCGGCCATGTATTTGCCACTTTAATCCACCTGATTCCATATTTGATTTTTTTTTCTATTTTCGAAGGCAGAATTCCTGAACTTTGTTTTTAATAATAATAAACAACAGTTGTGAGGTACTGACGGAGTTGCGACGGAAATTAATAATCAATCCTGATCCTATGTTTGCTTCTGAGTATTGAAATTTTAAGCCGTTTTTGAGTTACTTTTATAAAGTTTTCAAACAATAAATTACATACACATATAATTACAATTATCTTATGTTCTAAGAATTAACAATTGTGAAAATATTATTTCAATACATAATATATAAATCTGAAAGTACTAAGATTTCAGCTATAGAAGTTATTCTAGCGATATGTTACAGGAAGTCTAGGTAACGTGCGATGACCTATATAGCAATTTATAAACTCTATTTTAAACTTGTCTGAGCTAACTCTTAGACAAAATAGGAACACAAAACAACACACATGGAAGAAAACTGTGATAACAAATATGAAAGTTATAGTGTGTTTGTGTGCGTGTTTTATATTCAGACTCTGGACTTTCTCAACAGATTTAAGTAAGGATTCAAGTTAATGTTTTATCAGTTTTTCTTAAGAATATCTGACAGAATGAAAGTTTTGTTGTTAGGAGTTATATAGGGATTGAAAAATAAAGTTATAGTTAGTATTTTCGTGGGTATTAATTGCAATTTACTTAGGATTATTAAATTACGTACTTACATTTTTTCAAGTGTTCATTGAGTAGCAACTTCTTAATAAGTTGCGACATTTTGTATTACTTTCGTTTTTAGGATTTATATAAAACTTAAGTTATATGTTATTTTTTATTACAACGTATTGAATGTTTTTAAAAATATATTAACCACTTTATTTTTTAAGAATATCATAATTATAATAAAAATACTAATAAGTCTAAAAAAAAAAAAATCTGTTATTATTTTGGTCTATATTGTTCAAGTCAATAAGCGAACCGAATTTTTTTCGTCATGGGAACACGCCTGACTCATTCAAATGCAATTTTGATCATGATCCACGACACAAAATATCAATAAGGAGCACACTAACAAATATTCACAAAATATAAAGCTTATCAAATTATAAAACCTATTTCAGAAACAACAATCCATAATGAGTAAAGGTAACGGTGTATCGCGGAGGCTGAATGCTGGAGCCCCGAGGCCGATGCAGAAAAAAAAAAAGGTAAATGATTGGCGACCCAACCGCTTTACCGACGACAGCTGCGAATTGGCGCGAAACAGGTTTGGTTGGGATTAATGACGTCATCTGACATGTGCCTTCGATTTGAAAACGCTCTGCAAAAAAATGGCCTTTTTCATCTCGGTCCATTCGATTTTACGGCTCTTTATTGTTGTTGCAGTCTTAGTATTGTTATTACATGGACAGGTGTTTTTAACATTTTTGAGAGTAATTCAAACTGGTACCATAATATAGTTTACCAAAAAATACTTCGTCCACTATTTTTATTAACAGTGGAAATAAATATATTATAAAAATAACATGACAATTGTCAACTTAGAAAAAGATATATCCTATATATAGAAATTGCATTGCATTGATACATATGACAATACTCTGTAAACGAATTTCGTATTAAAAATACTGCAAAATATATTAACAGATAGTATTCGAAAATATATTCTACATTACAAAAAACGAAATCATAACACTGTCTAGGCTCATGTATAAAAATAAACCAAGTACTTTTAACTAGTTATAAAATATCCGTATTTCTACACTTTCTAGTATTTTATGCAG
This sequence comes from Dircenna loreta, assembly GCA_963555665.1. NCBI lineage: Eukaryota > Metazoa > Arthropoda > Insecta > Lepidoptera > Nymphalidae > Dircenna > Dircenna loreta. The sequence continues at coordinate 12,769,264 of OY743097.1, read as the reverse complement.
ATCGTTATTTCCGTTATTTTATCACTTATTAGCTGTTTATAAACGTAATTGCAAAGTAATGTGATATTAATTCATGTAAATACCAATTATTGTTAATAAAAAAGATAAAATTATCGTTAAATCCACGGTCTATAGACTTTTACATTGTAATTCAAAATATTTTGCATATAATTGTTTATTATTATATTAGATGCATATAAATACTTACTTATTTATATTATATTATATTTACGATTTAACCAGCATGATAAAGTTAACTATTAAAATATAAAAGAAAACATATTTAATAAGGTTTAAATATTCTGATGTAAATAATATACAAATTTGGTAATACCATGTGATATAAAATACATCCAAATTGATCACATGCATTCTTTATAAACCCACGATCAGTGTTCAGTTTCTATGACTCATCTGATAGCCCTCCAAGCGCCTATCCGCCACACTAGGGCTCCGTGATTTGTATACCAAGACAGTTTGAATAAACATTTAATATTTAACAATATATATAAAGATCGTGTCTTATCAATACGAAGTATCTCCTTATGTTACGGTCCAATTACATATACATATTACGCAACGTGGGAATTTTAAGTAATTATTAAATATTATACCTACACATTAATTTTATTATTTATTCTGGAATGTTAACATTTATCACGAGATGGTATATTCAGCACTTGGTATGAAACAAAAGTGGTTTGAAATAAATTTTTGTCCATAGATTATATAACAAAATGTAAAAAGATTAAGAATTTTGATATTAAATAATATATTAGCGTTCGTATCAAAATTGGGATAACTATTACAAGTGATAAATTATTAGGGAGTCAATGCACTTATTCATAGGCGGTATGCAACGGAATAACTTGTTTTGCTTCGATACCTACCTGAGAGTCACTTCGGACGTGGTTCAAATTGTTTACAACCAATCCGTTGTCTGCCATCGGGTCCATTGCTGTAATCGACAGGCAACACACACATTTCAGTCCAAAACCTCAATATAACCCGGCACTTACTAACACAGAACCAAACACAGCCTTACGAATTCACAAACAATTCCGATAAATCACCAAACCAATCTTGTATCATTGTGATATTGAGTTTAAAAGTTTGGAGTTAGTTTTTAATAGTTTTGAGTGAGTTTCAAATAATTCTGAGTAAGTTTTTAACGCGGCACGACCGTCCGATCCTAAGTAAGGACGCCAGGCGGCGAAAAGTTAACCGTGCGTGATTTCTTGGGACTTTCAAAACCGAATGGTCATATACGCTATCAATCTTTGCATACCAGAGTTGTGAGGTGAGACGGATATAATCGGGGGTTAGCGTCCGCAACAAGAGTGAAAGAGACAACACAAAACCAGGTACTCCGCACCGAAGTATCTACAGGTTTCGCTCCCACTACAAGGCTCGGAGCAGCTCAAAGCTTGAAAGTTAAGTTGTAGTTGAAAAAGATAATCGCACAGTCGTCGCTAGACAAGCCACTTTTTACTATGAGACTTCATACCAGACTCTATAGGTCTATTTATATTGAAACTCTTTTGTTCATATATTTAATTCCATTTGATAATAGTGAAAATATCTACATATTGATCTAAGAAGAATGATTCGATAAATATAACCGGTTCAGTGTAGCGAAGGCCGTGGATCGGTCCTGCACGGGACCAATGTCTCATCAAATCGCATTATTTAAATAACGACCTTATGGTAATTAAAGAAGGTTTAAATTACAATGATAGTATTGTTAGGGCTATCCTCGAACAAATCCAACGCTGTTCTTATAGTAAATAAATATTCACTCTTTATATCTAGTGATATAGTATAGGAATTTCTTTGTCTAAGTTTAGAATAACTATATATCAAAGGAAATAGGTCCCAATTCATTATACGATCTGAGCCACTCTAACTCAATTAGCGTACATCGAAATAGTGGAATGGCTGTAAATGCTTCTCTTTGATTGGTGGAGACGCCTGTTCGCTAATTTTCAAGGTCAAATCGTTTGGTTTTTGATCGTATAATGTGGCCATAACAATTTTTTGTTGACCATTTTCAAGTGAAAGTCGTTGTTATAAAATACAGTTTCTTGAATAAAACTCATATCTAATGATGTATTTTCCATTATAAGGTACAATGTACAATGATCATATATAGCCATATTTCATTATACGATTTGGGTAGAAAAATGGTATTCAGTGCGAAGAAGTCTTCAAAACATCATATATACATATGTTTTTATTTGTAGATTAAATGGTGAAAGTGTTGAAAGAGTTTCTATATAGGTACATTGATAAAAAATTAAAAGTAGGATACTACAGCCGTTAAATTAAATAAATAAAATTATAAATGTCAAACAATTGTCAATGAATAAAGAAATGTCATGAATCGACAAGAATTCATCCTCATAGTTACGGCGTCAGCTGTATTTTCATTCCTTGCGGAAGTTGTTGAAAAATCCTACAGGGGAGGCCGGCGTTGACTGAAAATGGTAACTACTTTATTTGAATATATATATACGAGGCTATGACACATAAAAAACATCAATTTATAATCTGTGAGTTATCATTGATTTATATTAATATGGTTAATACAATTCATTTTGACTTTCCAGGCTAAACAAACAAAATGAAACTGAAAATATTTTTTTTATTATATCCATTCCATCCATTCACATCTGCCTTTATTATTAAAAAATAAACTAAAATGCTCCGAAGATATTGCGGCATCAAGCCAACTCACCTCTGGCATTTGACGTCAAAAAAAGATTTCCTCTATGTCCTCAATAGACGTGAGACAGCGAGACCAAATTTTGAGCAAAGGGAAAGAAAAGATTTCGCTCAGTTAGTCGCAATAGTGGTAGCATCCAGTCTTGGAGTATATTTTTCGTACGGAAAGATATGCTCGGAAAGTCCATGCACAAGTATACTACCAGAGCCGTGCAAACCACGCGAACCAGAAAAACCCCCCACCCCCAAGAAAGTATGTCCCAAAGTAGAAAAAACACCACCCTGTCCCCCAAAAAAAGAAAAAGAATCTCCACCTCCAAAAGAAAAGCCTTGTTCTAAATCTTAAGATGATATATTTTGTAAAAATATATATTTAAAATATGAAACTAAATAAATATTGTTAAAAAAATTGTGTTTTAATTTTGTGAATATTTCGTACCTATGTATAACATTTACAATTACGGGATTGTTTATAAGGATAAGGATTGTTTTAACAAAATTTAAAAAGTTTTTACATTCGGGAATAAAAAATATAACGAAATAATCTAAACCAACTAGATAATAAGCCAAAGTTATATGGCATTTAGTTAATACTTATATTTTTCATTGTAATATGGAACAAATTATAAAAGCCTTATTAGTAGCTGTGGCTACAGTGGCAGCCTATCATTATTATATTTCGCAAAAGTAAGTTCATTTTCTTACAGCAATAAAAATTCTAAATCTCTGTATATATATATATATATATATATGTCTGGATGTAGCAAGAAGGTCATATAGGAATGAAATATTGACTATGAACGGATATTATCTGTGAAAGAATTCGGATAGACGGAAAATGACAGATATTTGATAAAATAAAAACAATAATTTATGAATTAATTTTCGGATTTTGCTATAAAATGGACAGAAAAGAACAGCTAAGGATACTTTTCATGGTGGTATCCATGGCGACAATTGTGGGTTACTCGTATGGAATGGTTAATATCCCCAGATGGACCCCAGAAAGACCTTACACGAAGCCAGCTCATATAGAGTCCAAAGACAGAGGGAAGTATGACGACACAGATCATATTTCGAAGTTCTCATTTAAGGACCAATATTAAAATTTAGTGCAGTTTTTAAGTTACATTTTTGTTGGCTAATTATATTTTTCTTTTAAAATATTTTTTTCATTTTATTCTAAGTTGTAAATTATTAAGATATTTGTAGTTATAAAACAGCGTCTCCGTTGTAAGTAAATAAGTAAAGTGTGTGTAGGAAGATAGTCCACTTAAGTAATTACTTACTTAGTTAATCATGTTCAGTTACTGACTGAAATATATTTTTGAGTATACATAAGAAGTTATGATATATGATGAAAAAATATTTAAAAGGCAATATAAGAAATTGATATTGAAAATAATATAATATCGACTGTTATTTTCTTAAAATGTATTTAATTATAAAATGGCATTGTGAGATCTTTAAATATTGTTAATGAGAAATCCTACACTCGTAGTGTTCTTTGTAGATTTTAATTCTTTGTCCGAAAATGAAGAAATTATATGATCATGACAAATTAACCAACTGATAGACACCTACATCTCCTCTTTCCATGAATAGAATTACTGCAAAGCATTTGAAAGTTAAACGTAAATAGAAATAAAACAATATACGCGAACTGAATTGAAAAATTCTTTTTTTTTAATCTTAGAAAATATTATTATATAGTCACTGAGGAGTTAGTGAACTTATTTTCATGGTTTTACTTTTCAAAAATTATATATATTTTTTCTTTTTATTTTATCTTTTCGTCTCATAAAAACATAATATCAACAAATTGTAGGCGTTTTCATTAGTGGGCCAAGACATTTACAGACAAAATATTTAAATATATTATCAACAAACCTCTTTACATAATATATATAAAAAAAACAAAATTAAATTATTTTATAGCTATTTTATTGATTGATGACAATTATTGCAAACAGCTGTAAATGTAGCAAATAAAAAACAAAAAAATTATGAATAAATATTTAAATTAGTCTCCCATTCGTATTAAATATGAACGGGAGGAGATTTTTCATGGATGTGATAGTGTTTTCCACGTCGTTCTACGTGTCTTACACACTGATGTCGTTATTTATCGAGAGATATCGAGGGAAACCCATCGAGACTGGTAAATAGCATTCATATAGTGAGTATATCGATATTTTTTTTATACAGAGCTATAAAGATTTCTTTTTGTGCAAAAATATATTCGTTAATATTCCTAAGTCAGGGAGGCCGTATATTCAGCGGTGGACAAATAATGCCTAAAATATTTATTATTATTAAGGTAATAAAATTGGTAATTTTCTTACTCTTTTACGTCTCTTCCTGCCAGGGAAAGTATTAAGTGCTTGATGCGTGGGTGGTACATGATAGAAATAAGGCGGCGTGTACATGATATCCTCTATCCCAGCGATGGGCGTCGACCGCGGCGCAATGGACCGCACCGTCCCATAAAAACTACGATTTCGACGAGTTCCATACAAATTCATCATTCCACTAAACAAATGCAAATCCTAGCCACAAACACTAATAAGTTATTATTTTCACTTAAAATGTGCAAAAAATGTAGCACCGATTTAATGACACACGCGGCTCGTTTCTGTAAGTAGAACTAATTTTTTTATAATAAAAAATAAGTCACTAAATTGTTTTATTTTTTAGTATATGGTATCTAAGATACAAATATTTATAACAATATTTTTATTTAGAACCCGTTACCAAATTTGAGGCGTGCGAGCGTTTTGTGATCAACATTTGAAATGCGTTTGTCGAGGATGCAGATGTACGTACATATAATATGTAATTATCATAGTTTATCTGCTTTTTCCAATAGGGTACGTGGAGCGCGACGTATCTCAAATGAGAGAAACATGTATGTACACGCATTGGCGGCAGGCACGCACCGATACACATGAATACATTTGAAAAGTTTGTCATCGTTGCATTAAGAATTTAAATATATTCAAGAATCGCACATAAATTCCGTCCTAAAATATGTGTCAATTATATTGTTTTCTATAGATATTAAGTGTAGTCTAAGCTTTATGACAGGAATTTCGTCAAGCATTTCCGAAATTAGTAAAGGGAAAATCAAAAATATTAGTACACAGATATGCTTCTGTGAACTGCAGTATACAGTATATTTTCTTATATTATCATGTTTTTTTTGCATATTCTGTAAATTAACAGAGTTGGATAGTATTTAAGAATTTAAATAAAATAATAATAATAATATAAAACATTGAGTAACATTTAAATTTATTATAGCGCCATCTATAAAAGTTACTAAGTATTACGTACTATGCTACCATTGCGACATAGAAACGAGTTCTGACAATAATTCATAGATGGCGCTATGTTTACTTGAAACCTAAATGAATTTAAACTCACTTTTATCAAATTAAAAAAAACATAAGTTTTGATTTATGTCAACATGGCTATTTGCCGAAAATGAAATCCGTATTTTTACCACGATGTTCAAATTAAAAATGAACATCCGACGTACCAGCTGAAAAATTATATTTTTTTTACTCCAATGGCCGCTGGCAATATAGCTAGAGCTTTTTTTGGGCTGATCTTTGATAAGGTTCATTGTGCCAACTACGGGAGTGACAATGGTTTTGGAAGCAAATACGTATGGGCAGGATCTTTGGAATCTGGTGTTCAAATAGCAACGCATCACAAGAAACCAGTGATGGTTATCATCCACAAATCTTGGTGTTCAGCATGCAAAAATCTGAAACCAAAGTTCGCCAACTCCTCGGAAATTCTGTCGTTAAGCAAAAATTTCGTCATGGTCAATCTTCTAGATGAGCAGGAGCCAAAAAACAACTCATTTTCTCCCGATGGAACTTACATTCCTAGGTAAATATTATTTCATCTAAAACGAATATTAACGGATGTTTATATTGTTTCTTTAAATAGTAAGCGTTTTAAAAGTCTTGTAGCATCGAGAATGTCTTTCTCATAAAGTTTTGGAAGACTTATTCAAAACCCTTATAAATATTAATTTTAATTTATTAGTTGTAAGTCGTAGAAAGAAAGTTACCAGAAACGAGTTATAATTTATTTATAATGTTCCTAGGATTCTCTTCATTTCACCTACGGGTCTAGTGGACCAGGACATATATAACGAGGAAGGAAGCAGCCAGCACAAGTACTTCTACAGCAGACCGGAACAGATCGCCAAATCAATGAAGAAGGTCCTCGAAAAGTACAGGCACGAACAATTTGATGTTTGAACTTTCCTGAGAAACTTTTGTAAGATTCTTCCTTGTCCATATTTTCATTTATTCTTTATAAGATGTAATGATATCCAAAATATGTTTCAGAAATTAGAAAGAAAATGTCACCAGCTACGCTAGTAACAATCTCCTAAACCACTCAACAATCAAATAATTATATTTTAATAAAAGCTTTATTTTCTATTGTACGAACTTTCAATTAATTCTGTGACCCTCTTAACGATTAAGATACATTTATGATGAGAACAGATCCATCTGTCCTTTTTTTTTCATCCATCCAAAACAGGATTATTTCATCCTGAATTACGTACGTAATTCTGGTAATACCTGCAAAATAATAGGACAAGGTACTCACATCTTCAACTACGGGTTCGACGTACATCTCCATAGTGTTGTTGAGAGGAGGTAGCGGCATTGGAGAGGCAGCCGCTGATGACCGACGAGAGACGCTGTTGCATGAGCATTGCGACACAGACCGACGGGACCGGGGAGATTCTCTGGAATAAGGACAATTATATAATACAGCTATTGCTTTTTTATACATCCCTAAAAACGAAAAAAAATATGATCTTTATTTATACCCTTTTGGGAACATTAAATAAGTATTTTAACATATAAATAAAACGGTCTTTTTTAAGGACTATTAATAATAAACTTAATTTAGATATTATTAAATTATTAAGATGACAGTTTCGTCTTATACTTTCATAGCATTGACGCTACTGATGACCAGTTCATGGCCACCCAATGTACCTTTTACTTCTCCTACACAAATGTCGAGTCGATCTGCTGTCACATCTACATCTATATGGCACGAAATAACCCAGTTGGGGCAAAGGTGCAGGTCCAGAAGAATCACTGGAGTCACTCCATTCCGGCTGGCTGAATGGATCCATGTCTAAAGTAGACGGCATTTTCTCTTTTCTCGCTTTTTTAATATATCCGTCATCAAACCTTTTCGGGTAGCCTTTTTTTAATCTGGGTGTTTTTTTATCTGCATTGTAAATAGTTCCATTGTTCACAGTCATTTGATCACTGAACTTAACACCATAGGTATATATTTTTACAGTTTACTTATTTTTTCGTTGAGCACTTTTTTTTCTAATTAATTTAAAAAAATATATTAATTGCAACAAATTAGTCGTCTAACTTCCACCATATCTTAGAAAGTATTAACCTATTTAAAATTAGATAAAATGTAAACAAAATTTCGCGCTGATTAGAATTCGGGTGCGTGAAATACTAATTAGATAAGAGCTGATAAGATACGACGTTTATTGACTTATATACTTTTAAATAATAATAATAATAAATGTCTGAGTTAAGAAAATTTAGTTAATAATCAATTGTTATTAGAAAAGTATTCTTTAAGAGGAATAAAAAATATGATAAAAGAGTAGAATCCAAGATAGACATAGATGGAGTGTGGAAGAATCCTAAATTATTTGGATGAGGTCGGTTCCTCAATAGAAAGCTTGAATAGTTTTGTTGAATTCTGAGAACAAACAAAATAAGAATGTTTTACTGTTTGTTATAAAATATATATATGATATAAATGATATTCTGATTATGGTTCCAAGCTATGCGGCCATTTCATTATACAATCTAAGCGACACTATCTCAGCTAGTACACGTACGCATAGTGAAATGGTTGTTAGTTCATTAGTGCTTCCCTCTGGTGGAGACGCCGATTAGCTGTTTCAAGATATTTATAACATAAAGCTAAAGATAATGTTTATTGGTTAGACGAGCCGATCGTGATGATCGATTTTTCGAAGGCTGGAACCAACATGACAGATTTGAAAAAAACTTATTTACTGAAGAAGTGTGTAGACTAATCAACATTTGAAGAAACTTATTGCATTTGATAAATTAATTTATTAAGTGTGATTGTCGATGACATAACATCCTACAATTCTTAAAATAAGATAAGATAAAGAAAGAGCCAAAAGATAAAAGATAATATTAGGAAATGCTTCTGGAAAAAAATGGCAAATACGGATAATGCTGTCGATCAGAAATGTTCAAGTTACCTATCAATAAAGTTCAAATAATCCTGGTTTCGATAAGTAATTCTGAGGTAATAAAAACAAAATATTTTCTTTAAAACACATGCTAAAATACTTTTTACACATTATTTGATAATTATCCTTGAACAAAAATAATAATACAAGCATTAGACCCTCATACGTGTTAAGAACGTGACGGAACGTTCCTTTTAGTAAAAGCATTTTTCCCGCGTGACTCACAAAGAACTAATGTGATTAGGGATGTTTTTACGACGCGTAGAAAATTATACACGAATTAGACATTCTTGTCGATTTTGTGTATAATTTTACAAATAGAAACTATTTAATTATTAGTACTATTAGAAACTTCCTACACAATATATATTTTTTATTAAAACTAAATTACCACAGATGAAAAACTTAACTACAAAAGTTATTTTCTAGATAAGCAAATTTCGGTCCGAGTTTCGTCAGCGTTTTAATTCTCTGAAATTTAGCCCAATACCTGATATTTGAAACATTATGTAAGTCTGCTAATTATGCAGAAAACCAGAAAATAACCAGTAATAATAACTTAAGTCACTCCAAAAACGGCATTGAATAAAACAAAGGCGAGCATTTAAAATGGAGGAAAACGTTTATTTGTATTCAGAACATTTGCGTTGCGGTAACTATTTGAATAACTTACATTAAAGCATTTAAAATAGAAAAAGTAGGTTTCATTTGTATTTATTTTTATTTATTATCTATGTGGCTGTGAAAACGTCAAAAGTTTTTGAATATTCTGTCCTCAAGTGTCCTAATGAGTTTTTAATGTTGTACACTGATTTGAATGTACAACTTAGGTACTTCAGTTCCTTTGAAGCTATATTTGAACTTGGAATCCCAGCTAAATGGATGATAACTTTGTAGTTGTAACCTTTAATGTTTGGGTTTTTGTATGAAAACGTGGTTATTTCCGTCGTCATATATATTTTAGTTTGAGAATTCTTGAAATTATGAAGCTCTGTTATTTTTTTTTTATTATAAACAGATTTAAAATGACTTATTACTAAACCACAAAACATCATAGAGGAAATTTGACTTAAGTTCAATATTGGCGCCAATAATTTTTCTATACAACTATAAAAAAAACTTTTTCCATTATTACCAACGTACCGGGGCCAAAATAACATTACTTGCAGACTGCCAGCCAGGTGCGAAACAAAGTTGAGATGAATCATCGATCATTGACTTGCTCAGACGCATTGCCAATATAACAATACATGTGAATGACGATTGATTTATGTTTTTGTATGTTTACGGGGCTAAAGTTATGTTTATATTTGCAATTTTATTATAAACTATAGTACAATACAGTAATCTATACTAAATAACATTAAGTATTTTAAAATTACAGATTTTATTAGTATGAAGGTCTTGGAGACATTTCGTTGTAACTTCCGTAGGCAATCTATAAATAAATAGACAAACTAATATGATATTATATCTAAAGTTTAATAAAAGAAACCGCTGTTAGGTATTTCAAAACAAAAACGGTATGTAAAATAAAAAGCATTTTTATTCTGTGGTTCAGGCGTAATATAAGAAATTTATATTTTATAGTTTTTAATATATGTATATCTCTTTTTTTCTCTTAAACAATTTATAAGAACTCAAGTGACATTTCATATAAAGTTTGAAAATGGAATGATTTCTAAAAAATATTTTCTGGCGATATCTTTAGTGTTCTTTGTTCGTTTTCAGAGGGTGGCGGGTAAATTGTCTTTTAAATTATTAATCGTCACCCCAGCCCTGCCTAGACTACAGACAAACTAAAGAATTTTTCAATGTCGTCTGTCTGTCTGATGCGTATCTCGGTTTGAGTTCATTCAAACAAAGAACGCTGCAGTTATAGAACAGAAATAACCGTTAGATATTTCTATAACAGAATCGCAATCATTCCGATTACAAATAACTTTTGATTATTAATACTTTAAATATACCCATTTTATTATCAATATTATAAAAATATAATATCATTTCAACATAATATAATAGATACTTCAAAATAAAACAACTATTGTGTCTGTCAGTAACAAAATCAAAAATAAAAGTAATTCCGTTTTCTAAATGAATTTTATAACGAGACTTATTATGTATAAAGATTTTCAGTAAATTCTTTAAAGTTTGTTAATTATTATTGAGTCATATATAAAATCTTCTGAATAGACGAAGTCGTTTCCAGGTACTAGTATATTATATTAAACAAAAAAAGTAAGTCTTTATCCAGTATACATTGACCTGTAAATGTAATCAGATTAGAGGACGCGAGGTTTCTTTAAACTGTTTATCTGAAAGCTAATACAAAATCAGTTTTATATCTATATTATTTATATATAACCTCTATCTATCACGTATATATAAATGTATAGTTCTAAAGCTCTCATTAAATTCAATGAAGTTGAATAACTTAATATTCTCGAAGCTAGGTAGGTAGGTATTCATAATGTTATTTCTTGGTATTATTCAATACAATATTTTCCGTAATAAGGAAAAATATTATCATAAAAAATATATGATATTTTAAAGATATTATTGTATACGTGTAATACTTTAAAAAATATAAATATTATAAATTAATATTGTCTATAAGGCGGTATGATTGAACGACTGGCTTGCACATAGAAGTAAATTAAAAAAAAAATATTTCAAAAATATAAACAAAATAATTATATCACAGACCTCCAATTAACATTGAAATCTATCCGAGTTCGTGATCTAAATATTTCCATTAAAACTCGATCAATACAATCTAATCTCTAAATACCTCTGACCTTTAGACAATCTATTTATTTATACAACTATTTCACCGTGGTTTTATATGTAATATTTATTTTATATGCTTTGTATACTTAATAATATATTGTATACTTTTATATTTAATCTTTCGTGAGCCATGATGACGGTATATATAAATATATATATTTACCTGGCTGTATTCACGTTAATTGTATCGGAAATCACGCTCGAGTCCGCCATGCTTTGAGCTCATGAGTAAGAACCCCGAATGAATCCGAAACTAGTCGAGCAGATTGCGATACATTTAAAGTGAATGCAGCCGAGTAAATAAATATATAATATTGTAGATTATAATTATTATCTTATAAGCTAATATAACAATAAAAATAATACACAAATTATAATATAATTGATCAAAAACTAATGCTTGAAGGATTTACGAGTCTCGTTTCCGGAATATACATACATACTACCAAAGGAATTTCCTAACTTGTACTAATTCCACAAATGTATATAAATTTCAACGCTCAGTTCACTTCTCATTAATTTCTGTCTGAATTAATGATCTTGTCAAGTTTATAAGCAATTCGTTTTGTTTCATGACTTTTTGTTTTTTGCTGCTACAGCTGTTTACGAATGTTCATTTTGAGCTGAACTATTTGGAATTTAAATTAATATCTTAATATATATAAATCTCGTGTCACAATGTTTGTCCCCGATGGACTCCTAAACTACTTAACCGATTTTAATGAAATTTTGTAGGTATCTATATTTTGATCCAACTTAAAAGATAGGATATTTTATATTTCATTTCATTTATTTATTTTATTGCAATTTATTTATTTATTATCTGACAGTCATAATTATCTGTTAATTCCATAAAATTCCAAGAGATGGCGGTATTTGTTGACTGGATTGAGGAAGTATCCAATAGATGGCGCTTTGCTAATGTACAAACCATTTATATACGTTAAAATTTAAAAGGATAACTGACCACGTGTTGTTGAAACTAAAGTATATGTTAATTTTATATTATATTAAAATCATATGAATTTCAATATAAATACATTATACTTTTTGTTCTATTCGTTAACATCAGAAAAATAAATAGTTGACAATGACAGTGAAAAAGTAAACAATGAACCTATTCATTATGAATTTATAATAAAATTTTAACTTTCAGCACTCCTTTTCAATATAAACACAAACTATGACAAATCTCCTATTTTGATCTTAGTCTTTTCTAATAGTATAGTGCGGTAAAGATTGTTTGTTTGTGGGTTTATACTTTATAAGTTAATTTGTTGGAGGTAATCTTCAAAGTAATTTATACGAACCTAATAATTCCTTAACAAATATTAATATTATTGACTGTCACGGTGAATCTAGGTTATATTATATTGTTCCCTTGAAATAATAGTAGAGCTTTTCGTGGAGAGCCTTTTTGGAAATAAAGTTGAGCAAAAACAGCTCGAGCGAAGGAGCTTCTTACGAGCCCTGTATTCTAAATCTCTCGCGGACGGAGTCGCGGGCAACAGCTAGTATTATTATATGTTCTACATTTTATAGACACTGTTGGAATGATTTATTTGGAATAATTCCTACGATCTGCTGATGAGGAGTTTATGATTCGTACTATGAGTTTATAAAACACTATTGTTTTAATCCTGCTTAGCGATGTACAAGAATGAATGCTTTTTTAATGCCAAATTGGACATAAAAAAAATATAGCATTAATATTTCAAATGTCCAAAGACATTTCTTGGCACATGTAAGAAAAGAATGAACGATTTATTATGACGTCACCAAAAATTTGTAATATTATTTTTAGGACGAATTCTTATGTAATATTATTGTAATACTGGTACAGAGTTCTTGGTAAGCTTGCAGATACAGTTATAATTGTTTCCACCCTAGTTAAAAGTGCATTGGAGCCGTTGTTAGCTTTCTGTAATGTACACCCAACTACCGTCAAATATTATTTAATTTATTTATGGAATGGAAATGGTATCATCATTGTATGTTATGGAGTTACTTAAATATATTCAGTTACAATCACGTTTTTGAAATGTGTTTGAACTAATGATGAAACAAATTTACAAATCGTAATAAGACTCGTATAACTCCGACTGTTTTGTATTTTAGTCGTGGGTTCAATCCCTATAAGTAACATTTTAATAAACTAAATTTATTTTGGTTAGTTTGAGTATTGTTTATATGTATTGTATGTATGTATTAACAAATATATATATATGTTTATTGGTTGTCTAGCGCCCATAGTACAAGCTTAGCTTGGGGCTAGATAGATTGCATTAAGTTGAAATGTCCGATATAAAATTATATATGCTCCATCTTTAAAGTTTATAGTAATACTATTATTATTAATACATACAATAGTGCTAGTGTTGTTTGTATATAAGCGGATATGATACGTCAGTCCATTACTTGGATTAGTAGGGTCACAATAGAAGGGTAAAAATTCCCAGGGATCAAGTGTTAAGTGACTTCAAATATAGTCGCGGAGTCAAATAGTGGTTTTTTATATTTAGTACCATTAACATCAGTGTGTGGGTTTATTCAGTATTCATTACAGACACACACACTAAAGTACTCCTTATTCAGTCTTCATTACTTATAATATTAAATGATTTGGTTTAAAACATTTTATGATTTTTATTGCTTCTTTCCATACAAATATTAAAATAAAATAATATTGCAATTGTGTTAATTTCTACTTTTTTGATTATACGAGTATGAATATTTTAGAAGGGAGTTTTAGTATTTTATTTAGAAGTTGGTTTTTAGGGGATCGTCTGTCATAAGTGCCATATTTGATTTCTGTTTGTGTATATACCTACCATATTATACGCGGGCACATCCTTAAGCTTTTTAAGCTTAAGCTTATATTTTGTTGGTTCTAAAAACAGTTGCATTTTGCAAAAAAGAATAAATAAAGTTGAAGCGTTTTTTTATTGTATTCTGACTACATTGGTAAGGTAATATTATTTTAAACATGTGTCAAAATGTTATTTTTATAATAATATTCTAATAATATAAAGTCAAATTGTACTTCTCATAATATTCTAATAAAAGAATGTCTTATAATGTTTAATAAACACGCCGGCTCAAGGTACCTACTAATTTGTAGGGCAGACTGGTCTATATCCGTACGTGTTGACACGTCGCGACTTGCGTCTGATGACCGCCATTTTCTTTTATTCCGTAGACTTATGAATTTTGGATCAATATTAAGATTATTATTTTGTAAGATATTGTAAAAGAGGTACTATATTAAAATAATATTTTCTATACGATTAAGTTCGTTTTGCTATGTTTTTAACACGCTTAGGTAACTTCTAGGTATGTTTTAAGGAATCTTTTGAGACCGTAAGTAATTTTATTTAAAACATAACAATTATTACTTATTAAAAAATGAAAGGTTTATCATTTTTTTAATATAGGTACATATCTACATTTGTGTATTTGGAAAGAGAACTTCTATATATCAATTTACAGCCCACATCTAGTAGTTTATTTTATTGACAGATTTATTGTTATTGTGTTGGTAGCCCTTGTTTAATTAACTTTGTTTTGAAACGAACAAGACTTAACGAGTTTTCATATTTCTATATATTTTTTTTATATTTTATACGAACTCAGAATTATACCAAATATGTTAATATTGAAAAAACAAAAAGAAAACACAACCATTAGTAGATTTTGTTATACCTAATCTGGTTATAAAACGTAAAATAAAAAATATTAAAATAAAAATGATCTTATCTCCTATCAGTTATATATATTAAAAAAAATTTGTTTGTCTATTGGTCCTTTTAGGGTACATAATATGACAAAAACCGAATGGGACATATCAATTATTACATATTTGTTCTGGAAAGTTCCAAGTATGGCATATAATCGCTTGGAAGAAGCGTTTAAAAGATAGAAATAAATAAATTATAGACTTAACTAGTTCATCATGAACGCTTCACACCTGCTATATTATTACTCTCTGGAAATATTTATGATTTAAAATACTCGTTTATATAAAATATGAACTAACTTTTGTTAAACAAACAATAGTTTTTTATTTATTTTCTAATTTTGTTTATTTTCCTACAAAACTATATATAGGTATATACCTTATAAGGGTTTATAAGGTTTTTTCATTTCAGTTTTCTGTTTTGAATATTAATATGTATATTATATTGGTTGTACTTATATAACACATATACACAGTACACACTAATGTAACACGTGTTTATATAGTGTCTGTGAATTGGCGTATTATGACGTCACCTTGAAGCAAAAAATGTCTACCTCTTTTGTACTTCAGGAGTGTGACAGAGACAGCAATTTTTTTTATATTGCTAGTGTTTTTTTAATCTTCAGTAATAATAATATTGTCACTCCGGTTTAGGGAAGTTCAAGGTTGACTACTTATTTGTATTATTATTTATTTTACAAGTACATACGTATTTAAAAATGTATAGAGGTAAATAAATGTTAAATAATCTTTTTAAAGTTCTGACTTCTATGTTTAATTTTGGCGTTTATAAATCAGTCAGTTAGTCTGACCGTATGTATGATGTTTATTATTCTTTCTTTTAATATGCTTATGTTAAACAAATTATATGTATACTATGAGCAGAACGAGTACCTTCATTAATACATAAGTCCTAAGTTCGTGGAGAGTAAGGTTATACATAATATATAACATATATATAATAATATATATATATCCTTAAGACTACGATCCCTCCTTTCGTTATTCATCTACGATGATACTGAAAGTAGGTATATATAAGAGCTATATACATATGAACTAGTTTTCGGTGCCATGTAGATAAACTTGCAGATATGCAGACAAAGAAAAAAAAAGAAAGAAAGGAAAAAAAATATTCGTGATTTTCTTTTTCTAAAACCGCTAGATAATTTTGTTGTTTTTCGCAAGTGTACAGATTTTTCAGGAATACAGCTCTATTAATAGTAATAATAAAGTGAAACTATTAATCCTTTAAAAGCAACACAGATATAAAATGATTTCTCAAGCTTACCATGTTTTGTAACGAAAATGATATTATTGGAATGGAATTATTATCCGTACTGCAATTTTTTAGTACGGATAATAATTCCATAAATATCAAAATCTTGAATCTTGGTAATACAAAAGTTTTTCAACAAATAAGGTAGTATTTTGGCTTCAGTCCAGAATTGGCAATGACATTCACAATAACATTTTAATCGCTCAGTATTCATTTAGTAAATTGGATTATGAAAACCGGTAATAAGATTAAATTTACTGGTTTATTAATTAATAGTTTTTGTGACAGCTGATAGATTGGTAAATTGTATACAGACTGCATGGTTACGTTTTAATTTATGTTAGCTGTTGTCCTCGAATATGAAAATCGAAAAATGAATAATATTTATTATATAAAATTTACAAATAAATACACTATTGAATCAGTTGCAG
The DNA here is from genome assembly GCA_963555665.1 of Dircenna loreta. Lineage (NCBI taxonomy): Eukaryota > Metazoa > Arthropoda > Insecta > Lepidoptera > Nymphalidae > Dircenna > Dircenna loreta. The sequence goes on along the minus strand of OY743097.1, from coordinate 12,751,994 downwards.
AGAAATAAAAATAACTCTTACTTTACTAAACGATTTTTATACCGTTCTGAATATAGTTATTAAATCATAGGTCATTTTTTTAAAATCTAACCATTATAAAGCAAACTGTAACTATCATGTCATACAAATCAAACTTATCTTTTTCAATTTGTTCAAATTTGATATTAATTATTATGTCTGGGACTCCTGGACCAGACAGTATGGAAACGTGCCACGACATCGTTTCAAAACATTAATACCCCAGTTCCGTACACACTTCTTAGAAATATATTCATTACTCATAGTAGATGGTTGTAGATTACTTTTTATTAATTTCGAACTAATGATATTGGTATCTAGTTTCAAGCTATTAAAGTGAATTATTTTTTTACTATACCCATTATCGTATTATAAGTAATATCCTTTTCTATACATTTTTTATTTTCAATATTAAATCTACATTATTAGTAACGCGTGTACCTATTGCTCCACGAGTAGATAGGACTAAACGAAATGTATATGTTTTGACAATCAAATATTGTTTTGACAATAGCTATTCAAATCAATCACCTAGGTAACAAAGAAAACTACTTTAGACCGAATATTAAATATTCTATTAGACTTCATAATGTGCAAATTACGTTCAGGTACGTATTACGGCCCAAATTCCACGCATTACAAAAAAACTCATTTGTGGGAACTAACAATTAAAGCCTGTGCATTTCTCATTAGATCTGTCTGCGCATTTAATAATTTCCATCCTTCTCCCAGGTCAACGAATTATCACTAAATATAGCTAACACTCGCGGTTATTTACTCTGTTTACATGACTTTTCTTTTTAAATAATTAATAATTATTAATTATTTATAAATTTTACCATATCACTTTTAAATTATAATAATAAATTATTTAATATAATAAACACTATTTGCACTACACATTATTTACATTTATTAAAAAGCAACCGATAGTAAGTAACCGGTAAGGTACATTATTTAACATGTTCACATCACTAGTTTATTAAATATTTTTTTAAATTTGAAATTATTTTTTCATATTTCGAATGCGTCAGTCGACGCGGGACGCCGCGTCACAGTCTAGCGTCGACTGGAAGCCGTTTCGGACGCCTGCCAAAGAATCCATGACTGAAAAGTTATATTTATATAGTTATGAGTGTACTTACAGGGGTTTTATAAGGTTAGTCCTGAAAAAATATTTGGATATCTCTTTAGAACTATTCACCTGGTTTTTATTGACAAATACTTAAATTACTAAATCTTAAACATTAAGTGATTATTTAACATAAACATATTTATCTTAAAGTTTCTGTTTCTTTTGATAACAATATTTTATCTTTAAGATATATATTTGTTACTGTATCTTTATCTTTCTTTTTCAAGTGTTTCAAAATAAATCTTATACAGAGGGGTTGTTTATCTTCCGAAGCAATGACATAATTTTAGAATGTTAGGTAAAGTTTGTACAAACTTTACACTTAACTTGGAATTAACGCTACTGTTGAACTTATTGTTTAACAGTTTTCAAAGCTCAAGGTACTTTCAAGGTTAATTTTGCTAGCTTAAGTTTAAAAAAAGATTTAGAAATAAAGTTATTTACTCGTAAAGATTGACTAGTTTAGATTTAATTGTTCTCAGACAAACAATCATTGTATGACGTTAATGAAGCGTCATATGTCATATTTATTTTGTCTATTGACGTTTTATATTGATATTAAAAAAAAACTAATCGGAGTTTAAAATATTATTTAAAATCTCATTAAATTGGATATAAGTTAATAAGTATGTAATTTTTCAGTGTTTGAAGACTATTAAAGCCAAAAGCCTTCAAAGTCTTATTTTCTTGAAATGATATATAATTAAATATCAACAGATCTGACACGAACTATTTATCACCAAACCGTCAATGCTAAAAGCTAACTTGAGCATTCGTGAATTAGAACGCCCTGTGACCTAGATCTGATATAGGTTACCTACGAATGACGTAATATTAAGGTGGGACTAGATAAATATTTATATAGGATAAGATTTGGCAAATTGTGAATACAGGAGAGAATATAATAAGATATTTAAATATATATATGTACATATATATAATGAATTCATCAACACTTTGGCAGGATCCGAATTGGGAGTCCTGGGAATGCCGCAACCAAAATATATGATATATATTTTCAATATTATTATATACTACAGCCAGAAAGATTGGTAAAGATTTTCAAAAGAAGGCTTAAAGATGTCGCCACTGTCCTGATAAAGACGAATATATATATAGAACGCTATATTCATCGAAGTGGGTAGCTCAATTGTTAGAGCGACGGGACGGTATCCCAGTGATAGCTGGTTCGAGTCCTACCCGTGTCAATGATCGTTCACGTCTAAACATGTTTATAGACAATTTTAAACATATACAAACATGTTTATATAAATGAAAATAAATCAAGTCTATATTTTATTTTAGAATGGTATGGAAAAAAACATAAAAACACAAGAAATATAAAACTAAAACAAAAAAGCCATTATAACCAATATTTGTCAAGATTAGAAATCGAACATGAGACCTTTCGTGCAAAGTCCAACATATAGCCACTACACTCATAAGTCCATAAATAATTTCAAATCTATGTATAAAGCTTTTTCATAAACAGAGGTATTTTTATTACTTGTTAGGTAGGGACCTACCCTAAGGGTCATTACCCTTGGTAATCTAAACCTACCCTCCGACTGAAGTATCATTGCAAACAATATAATAACTTCCACCTCTCTATTTAATTTAACTAAAACATTCATATAATACTATAATATGGGCGGAGTTCTTTTTTTATTACTGTCATAAGAATGAATTTTTTGTTCGGTAATATTTAGTAATAACAAATAGTTTGACATATAACATTGAAAATACTTGTTTATTTCTATTTAGATGAAAGACTTTTGAAAAAATATTAATAACATTCTCCAATACACAATTCGTATATGTGTAATGAATATTCAAAATGTTTTCAGCAATTCATGTTTTTTTCCTTATTATATTTAAGTATATGTAATATTTAAGTATATATCACTTTATTGGTAAACTATTTAGTCTGCATTTTGTCCAGTTTTTCATCAATCATTTATTATTGGTTATTCGATATTTCAACACTGTTGCAAGCACCATAGACACGAAGTTTACTCCATGGTAAAAATCCCTTAAAAACATTAATAGCTGTAATTTAATAACCATATTAGTATAAAATCTTATACTATTCCTAATAATATGCATAATTACATAAGAATGTTTATCTACGTACTGCTTATTCAATTATATATTATATGATAACTGCAAAACTTGTTATTGTATGAGTCGTACTTAGCAGTTAGCGTCTAAATTGTATACATGTCTATAAAGTAAGTTTTTAATAGTAATTTACATTTCAACGAATATAGAACTAAGTTCTTTGTAATAAGGGATATTTTTGAATGTATGTTATGCTCATTGTAAGATCTGATTGCATTTATTTTATCAAGACCGCACGTGCGAGCGTACGATAAAATTGTTTATATCTTGAAGCATGATTAAAGCGCTTTAGAGTATTGAAATTATTTTTTTACACTATCTCAAAAATCAAAATAAAGTATAGACACATGATTTAATAACTATTATATTGTTTATTCATAATTTCATTACTGTGGTACTGATAGCAAAAAAACTTTCAAAGATAGGTCTGCGCTTACCATCTGTCAATTAGCATTTTCCTGCATGCCGCCATATTGATTATCCAAAACTTAAGAACTTAAGTCGTCAAATTTACGCGAAATAAAATGTAGACTAATTTATACTAGAAAGATTAATACAATAATAATAATTATTAAAAAAACATTATAAATATACACAAATGTTTAAATATTCCACGTATAATGAAAGGTAAATAGGCCCTTTCAATTCTTTCAACCATATACCACGAGTCAAGCCAGACAAACAGCCTATATATATACATATATACAGACAGACTAAAATGCAGCATTTATAAAGCGTCTGCTGCAATGCAGGGTCACTCATGAAATCTGTTGGTAATTTTATACTTACAATTAAGTAGGGTTTTCGCTGAAGTTGAGGATAAATACCCCGAGAACGAAAGTTGTTTATGAAAGGTATTTTTTAAGGTTATTTTAAATCGTTTTACAAATAGATTCCATTATATTATTTATAATTTAGATATAAATAAAATACACCTGATTGTTTTTTTATTTTATTACGTCAATTACAAACTCTTTGCTATTATTTGATATTTGACTAATATATTATGGACATTGCCAGTGTCAAAATAAAAAATGTAGTGGTGTGTGTAATATTTCGCATTGTAGTGTGTGTAATGTTTTTTGATTAGTTTACATATTATATTTCTAATGCATTATTATATAAAATAATACCTTCTTGCGCCTTCTTTCTTCGTATAAACTGTAACTGTGACAAAGTTCTTACTTCTCGGTCAGCGTTTATTTCGTAAAAAGATTTTGTTTCATATATTATATTAATAAAGCATTTTAAAAATAATTATCCAATAGGCGGTTTATGAGATTAAATTCATTTACAACTAAATATGTATAAAATGGCACCAATTTTAAAGTGATTCAGCGCTTTATTGTATACGTTTATTTTAAGCATTCGTCACTTTGATGAAGTACTTACTAGGCTCATCTCTTTCTCTTTTCGTTCCATGAGTTCATCAGTGCATTTGTTTTTTCAAGACTAATTTAGAATTGAAGGCGCCGGCGTTTGAAGATAAATTGAATATTTTCATTGATACAAATAATAATGATTTTACGAAACGTATAAAAACCGATGTTTTATCAAATAAAATGTACAGTACCGTATTTTTTTTAATAAAATGGTTTTGTAACGAATAGATATATAAGTATAGTATTTTGTAAATCAATAAAAAAATATATTAAAAATTACCAACCTGATAATGTGTAAAGATCAATATTTTAGCCAATTACAAATGATAATACTTTTTATTTTATATTTTTTAATCATATGTTTCTAAGTAATAAAAAATATATATACCAACCTGTTAATATTAATATTCATAACCATGTTTTCTTTGGTACTGCCGTTGTATCCTGAAACAAAAAATAACATCATTTAAAAACACTTGTATCTAAAGATACCATTTTTGGATGTGGTGATTGACGTGGGTTGAGCTATGAGTAAGAATCTTTACAAGTATATAAATATAATAAATTAGTTACTAGAATATATTTAAAATAATAGATACCTAATTGCATAATACAGCCATTACAATAAAGGCGCCAGTTCTTTCATCAGTGTTGTCATAATATTAAATCTAATTAGTACTTATACTTTGATGTTTACATTTACCTTTAATTCATCGGTGCTGTCAGAATATAAATTAAGCTATGTAATTATACCTTCATGTTTACATTCACTTTTAATTCATCGATGTTGCCATAAAATAAATTCTGCCAAGAATACCTTTATTTAAACATTCACTTGGCGAGCCCTATAAGGACGCAGTTAGCTCGATAGTAACTTTCGCCCTGAACTGAACTATGAAATATAATTCCTTTGTCTACCAGTCTATATCAAATAAATAAATTATTATAATTTAACAAAACTTGGAAATGTTTATATTGTTATATTCAAGTTAGAAATATTAGCATATATTATGTATATACAAATTATAACATGACATATATTTGATTTAGAATTAACTTTTTATAATACACACCTAGTACCTATTAGAACATAACATGCCCGCTGCGTCTGTCAGTCTGTCCTGAACGATAATCTGATAAAGTATTTGCTAATCGGTTTTTGGTGTGATTTTTATGAATGGCTAGTGATTAATGACGAGGGTGAGAGTGTAATTGATGAATGTGTGTATGTGTGTATTGGATGAAGGTGTAAGTGTGCGTGTGTGTGTAATGATGGAGGTGTTTGTGTAAACAGGACACGCCATGATAAGTAATATAAGCTCAAAATAAATTCTGAAAGATTTAACACTAGTTTTTTTTTTAAATGGTTTAAAGACATTTATGTACAAATACAATATATTTTATGACGCATTTTTAATAAAAAATAGTAAATTCTGATTGCCTAATATTGTGTAATTAATAAGTGTTATAATCCTATTAGTATTTTTAGTAGCCTAGAATTAGATTAATCATGATAATCCTATCCATGATAGAAATGTTTCACAAAAAAGGTATTATTGGTTAACCAATTTAAAAAGAGCAACTTCAGTTTCTGGCCAGGTCTTCTCAGCAGAGTAGCATTATGAGCCGGTGGTAGCTTACTTACTTACTTGACTATACGTACAGTTTTATAATGTGATAATTATTGACAATTTAAAAGTGCGTGTAAATGCCTACTTGTATAAAGATAATTTGAATTTGTAAGTGAAGCTTTTCAGAGGCCGACACACAGGTTTTTTTATGTATTTTATCAGCTGGTAACTGTGTGAGTCAACATTATTCTTATAACAATTTATATTTATATATATATACATATTTAAATAAAATCTTATACATTTTAAAATTACGCCACAGTTCTTTTGTCACTCCAGCTCTAAGTATGGTAAGTTGAACGAATCGTTCAGATCGTGTCCGTGTCGCTTACGTTACGTGACTGCGTGCGCGGCAAATCTTGACTGCAACTAATTTTATTATCTGTACCCGTAGTACGAGTTTTGACGTTACGAAACGTTGATAGTTTTCGAGTAGTCACGAAACAACTTCTTGGTTGTGATTGGTTGTTATTTAGTTGTGATTTTTTGTAAACCAATCACAACCAAGAAGTCGTTTCGTGACACTTGAAAACTCAACGTTTCGTAACATCATAACTCGTACTAGGGTTACTGTGGTGCATTAGCCGGTAAATTCTTACTTTAGCACGGTCTATTTTATGCTATTTACTAGCTTTTTCCCTAATTTACAATTTAGTAATAAAATCTTTAATTTACTGAAAATATAGTATTTATACACGTAATGTTCATTTGTTGTAATTTAAAGAACTATGATGTAATAATAATAGGGTCACATCTGATAAATGGAGGAAGGACGTTGAACTTGTTTTTTGACAGAACAAAAGTGTTACAAGGTTGAAAAATTATAACTTAAAATGGGTAATGTTATTAATGTGAAAGTTAATTGACAGTCATTTTGTTTTATATTTTGTCCTTATTTCGTATATTCTAAACTTTCCGTGGCGAGGCAATTCAATTTGTAATTTTAACAATGGCTCGTAAAATATAAATTTTACGAGCAAAGGTTATTATGTCTTGAATTCAAATTCGATAAACAATGTCAGATTTAATAATAATATAATTTCTATAAAAATTATATTGTTTTTTTTGTTTTGTCTACGCTCTAGAGTCATGACTATGACAGTGAAGCTAGGCGGGAAAAATCTAATATTTAATAGTTTTAAATTGCAAAATATTTCATCTATGCCCAAGATTCTAGGTTACATTAAGCCACTCAGTCTGCTAAAAAAAATATAAAAACTGCATCTTTTTGTCACATCTTAGTCATTTGTCACCAATTCAATGTGAACGAGTTTTTGCTGCTTCCTAAAATAACTGGTCTGTTAGGAAACAGACTTAATACTTTGAATATATTAAAATACCTTATCTGATAAATAATAATCAATAACGTAATAAAATCAATGTCATAACTGTCATTTTATTATACAGACAGATTGACGTTTTAGTATTAATATAGTATTTTGGATAACCCATATTTTATCGGCAAAGCTCAAATGGTTTGAAAATCTTTGCTTATGAAAAAATATATTTATAAAAAAAAGGTTTTAAATAATACAGCAATAAATGCTCTAAAACCTCACCAGGTTTTAAGAGCATTTAAAAATTATGTAAGTCAAACACGTGTGATGCAGTTACCTACTATAAAACATGTTTGTTTATTCATTGCGGGTAGCTTACTGACGGTTAAAGGTTAATGACCTTTATTTCAGGCTTATTGCTGGAGTTAGTACAATTTAAATTTGTATAAACCATAAGTCGATGTTATAGCATCCATTTGAAATACTATTTAATATCAATGAAAAAGTTTAAAACAAAAATATAATCATTGCACGAATATATATTTCACGGAAACAGTTGTTTTTTTTTTAATTATCAAAAACAATCCCTTTATTTGTGATGATTTTACATTTAAAAGATTACTTACAATTTGATTTTTGGAAGTGTCTATCATAATTCGCAATCCTTATATTATTTAAATTAAAAAAAAAAAAAGTCTATATTTTTTCAATAAAGACACTGATATTGATTTAGATTTAAATCTCTCTCAATTGCATAGATTTGTAATATTTCTCATTTAAATAAAATAATAAGTAATACTAATATTGCACATAATGTAACTGAATACCTACATCAAGCTTTCAGTGATCTCGTGGAAGGATGTGGTCACTGGCGTGGTCACGACATGGAATACACAGAAATAAGTATTGGAACATTGTTCATTCATTCACTGACTAGAAAAATATAATGATGGACGATGAACCTCCGCCATGAATTTTTATAGCAAACATTACAATAATCTTATTTTCGAATTCGTCTTGTAACTAATACTTTTTAAGTTTCTATAAGTAGTTTGATGACGTCACTCTAAATCATTCATTCTTTTACTATAGGAAATGTATTTTTGTTTTTATGTAAAAATATCATTTAAAGCAAGCATTAATCATTTTACGAATATTGTAATATTAACGAATATTTACTTGCTTTGTCTATTCAAGAATATCTTGATTCTTCAATGAAGAAATGAATATTCATTGAAGAAATTAATCTTCATTGAAGAAATGAATGGACACAGAAAAGAATGTTGCCTTCAAGATTCGCTAACTCGATTAAAGCAATCCAGAGGCGACCTAATTACTATTGCTTTATTGAACTTAGGGTCATTGATTGCACATCTTCTAGATTCTAGAATGTTCCATTTTAAAATAGGTTTAGTTTAAAACTCAAGAGACGATACAAATTGCGTTATATCTTAACGTAATTAAACACACTGTCATGGCTCATATTTATTCCTTTGTAGCTGTATCATATTTCTTTTATCTATGGGAACTGTTTGTTTAAGATATGTTTTTGTTAATTATAAATAAGTTTTGTGCCAATTATAAGAGTTCCTTGCGATAAGAGGAATGGTATTCCCTTTATGTATTTTGTTTTGAAAACATCAAGATTGAAATAGATCAAGTCTGAATGAAAACTATGTAAAAAGCTTCATGAAATCAAATGGGAGCTGAACTAGGATACGAATTCAATTGATATTCTTTGCATTCAAAAGCATTGAAATTCTTTGTCTCTGATCTTTTGTGATGATCTCATTAAGATCATTCGTCATCGTCAGTTGATTGAAAGATGTTTGAAGTGACTTGACTGTCAACTGAACCATTCTACAGCAGTAGTGTATTCTTCTCTGTATTCTTCTAAAGAAGTATGTATTCGTCCCTATATTTTTAGATTTTCCTTATTGTTATTTTGTTTGTATTGTTTGTGTCTGCTAGATATAAATATTTTAGAATGAATATGTAGAAGCGTATTTTACACTATAATGTAATAGATTTTTTCTTGTTTTCAACATATTGCCTTGTTGTCATGGAACGTTAGATTATTTTAATGTTTATACATAAAAATTATTCTCGTCGTCTTTAAATATTTACATATTAATAAATAGTATCAACAAAATCAAAAGAATTTATAACGCGGATATAATTATGACACAGCTATGATAGCTTGAATTAATTGGCTTAATGGCTTAATTATTAACCTTGACTTATATTTAAGATGACTATATATGTATATATAATCTCAATATTTTACCTAGAAGTATACAGGCTATATATATATAAAAGACAATAAAGCAACAAAAACTATCAAATAAGAGTTTTATTCCCATGGCGGATTCACACGGCTCGTCACACCCCGTGAGCAATCGTAATACTTCTTAAATAGGGTTGACCGGCCTTTGACCCCGGCGATTACATTGAAAGACGATCATTTATTATAGACGATGAGTTCAAAATCATTTAAGTCATCGTAAAATATTTACGATTTTATTTAAGTAAGTTAAGTTTATAATTATATTTTGACTTAAAAAATATATTATTTGAAGTATTTTATTTAAAATGATTTGATATGTAACTTTCTTTCTGTATTTTTTCAAATTATTTTGACACTAAAAGTAAATTTGCACTAACTGGCATAAAGATTTAAAGCAGCTGCGCACACGCATCTTGGAAGGGCAGATGTTTGAACACATGTTTTGCATCGAAATTCATTTTTGACCTTATATAAACTGTTTGGATGCAATTTTGAACAAATTGCGTTTATTTTTATAATTTGAAAGTTTAAATTTAATTAGTTTAATAATTATAAATAAGGTTTTTCTTCATGCTGTTTTTGTATATGATAAGTAATTTACAGCCGAAGAATTCAGGTTTGAAAGTTGCTTTAGGTAACAGAATTGGAATAGAAAGGTAATCGTTATATTATTGTAACAATTTATACTGAAATTCTAGCAATTTCTTTTTCCATTTCTGGAATCTTTATAGTATAAGGAATGAGGCTCATAAAAATAGTTGTCATATTTTTGAAATCTTTGCAGTTTTTTTTTTTAATCAATGGAACAATATTAAAACATACAATATGTACCTTGTTTCTATACATACAAGTTATGTATATCAAAATAATTACAACCAAATTTTCCAACTGAATTATTTTGTTGCGTCTACCAGAAGTGATTGTATTGTTAGGTCATTGATTAACCAACCAAAGTCGGTTAGAGCATAGTTTAATAATAAACACTTTACATAATAAATAATAATAATGAAAAATCATCGAACCTGCGACCTCTTTTATATATCTCAATTGACAGAGCGATGGGATGGTTTCCCAGAGGTCGCAGGTCGCTACCCGCCTCGATGAATCTAGATTTCTATATATCATCGTCTTTCGAGGTCGTCCTGTCAGTTTTGATGTATTTTTCACTTTAAAAATTATAATAGCTAAATGTATAGACATATTATAACTATAATTACTTATGACATATTAATGACAGTGCTATGAAATTGCAGCCATTTTGAATAAGTTAATTTAAAACAGACATATTACCATTATTTCAGGTACCTGTAAGTAATACTGTCGCCGTGAAATCGTTTCAGCACGGAATCATAAGATTACTGGGCTTAATGTGCAAAAAGCTGACACGTGTCTATGACGAAAGGGACGACACGAATGCTATTACACTAATCTCCTTGTCATGTCTGCGTCCCTGGTACACCGCATTCCTTTACAATTACATATTTTAATAGAAAAATATAGTTATGAATCGGCAGGCCTACCATGAACAATTAAAAACAACCATAGTTTAATTACAATATTACAATAATATTGCTTTGATTCTACCATGAGCTCTAAAACAATATTTAATTGATATTTTAAATATCAAAACACATTTCATGACATATCATGAAATGAGTTAATAATGTAACTTTAAGTAAAAGCATGAATGAATTAGGATGACGTCATCAAAACTTCTTATCGAAACATCATTAAGGTAATACATAATATTTTTAGTACGAATTCTAATGTAAAATTAATGTAATCTATACGAATTCATGGTACGCCTGCAGTAGAAGTAATAAAACTATTATTTTTACAATGGTTACACCATATTAGTTATGTAGCTGACATTGATTAATTAATATTCTTTAAATATTGAATAACAAAAAAACACTAAAAAAAGAAGGAATAAAAAACCAGTTACATATTAACACATCAGATTATTTTGAATATTCTATTAACGTTTAAATATCGAATTATAAAAAAAGATACGAATAATGTTTGTTTATCCCGTTAGAACATAATAAAGTCATTTCAAAGGATGTGTACTTAGACATGTAATTGTTGTCGTGACGGGCAACATTCTTGGCTCTACCATGCGCATAGCAACAAGATAAATAGATTTATGGAAAGCTATCTATTTAATAAAATCTCTTTGAATTACTTTTTTTAAAGACATTGACATTCGATATGTCATAAGGTGACAATTGGAAGTTCTAAATTTAAAAATGAATAATTTACGATTATTGTTATTATTACCCTCGACTTATAGCATCAAGATGGATAGTTTTTCGAAAAGCTTCAGAATTTATTTTAATAAAACATTTTTTTAAAATACATGGAGTTTTGATATGTCATAAGGTTAAGTAAGTAAGTTTCATAATTCGAATCTTTGAGTTCCTTTTTTGTAAAGACAATTATTTTGTCATTTGATTTGATCTGTCGTAAGGTTAGGATTTTGAAGTTAAAGTAAATAATTTACGATCTATATTATTATTACTTATTTCAAAGATACAACTGTAAACAAGCCGCTGCAATTCGATATTTTTAATGCGATGACATCACGCCATGGTTTATTCGTATTCAGTAGGAGAATTTCTTTGATACCTACAAGCTCTAGTCATGAGCACCGGATGTTAATAGTAATTTTACGATATTATAACCTTAATTAGAACAAGATAACGTACCTGCTCAAACTAAATTAAAATGCATTGCGATGCATGCAAATATTACATTACTTATTTGAAACATTAAGAATAGAAGATCCATCGATTCCAAACCTACTAAGTACCACCTACCTAGTAGAAGTCAGATATTTGCTATGTCGATAAATTCTACCAACATTACGTAATCTACAATTACGAAAGACAATATTATTATTATACGTGTACAGTGCAAAATAATCAGTAACAAACAAAATAAATAATAGTTAAAAAACAAAAGAACACGCTTAGTGAACTCACTTATTTTTTTAGTTCATTTTTTCAGTGTGATTTTTCGTTTTTTTAACTATTATTTACTTTACATTTTTTACACACATTTTTTACGCAAAATATATTCGCCAAAATAGAACATCTGTATAGACGGGAAGTGGAACACCACCAAACCCTTGTTTGTTTACGATGACCTTGACACCATTTATAGTTTAAATAAATATATATATACATAACATAAACTATAGAAGTTTCTTACAATAAGATTGTATATAATTGTCATTAGCATATAACTAGCCTTCTTTGTACGGAATCTCTTCCCGAGACAAAATTAGAAAAGGACGATCTCTCTAAGTTATATTTGTTTTCATTATAAAAATTTAAAAATATCAACATTTTATTTATGTGTTTATTAAGAAAACAAGCAATAATATCTAGAAAATAAGCAATCCTTATCTTTATATCTGTCTTTATTTACATAATAAATAATGACAACTAACTAGCACGTATCTTGCATTTAAAGAATAAGAATTTTTATAATTTGAATTAAGACGTTTCAATATAACGATGTTATATATGTATGTCTACTAAACGACCAATTAAATTATCTTATGTAATCTGTGCTTTCTTAGAACTCGTCCGTTAAATTCTTGGAACACAACAATCGTCCAGAGATCGACGTACTTTTTTCTCTCTGTGCCTGAATAAACAAAAGACTCAAATATTAAACATTGTGGTAGAAATGACCTAAATAGATTATAAATATAAATTCAAACATTCATTGTGAGTGAACAAACTAATTTAATGGCCAATTGTCAAATCACAATTACTTTCAACAAAAGCGGTCAGCTCCCGAACGCACCCGCATCTTGAATTAGATGATTTTGCGTTATATCTGCTAATTAAATTATAAACTTAACCCCATTACATTAGAGTCGGTTTACCTTTGAAGAGCTTATTTCTCTCCCCTTCTTTTGGGCAATGGACTGCAATTTTCCAATCAAATGGTTGTTTGGTTAAAGTTTTTTTGTCTCATGCAATTACTGTCATTTTAAATCTCGGCATCTTGAGTTTGGTTTGTGACGTTTATACATACCTAGTTTGAAACATCATCTTTATATAAATAAATAAAATGTGTATAGACTTATTATATGTATAATATAATGAGGCTATAGATATTTTATTTATACATATATATTATTATACACTTGAAACAATCTTGATAAACTGTTAGCTCGCATCCGACTTAATGAGGGTAGTTTGAGGCTGGTATACCTTGAGCATACATATTAATTTAATTTACATTAAACGAAATATGTATTGTATTTAAGGATTAAGTATATAATAAAAGCTAACGGTATTTCATAATGAATTTATTAACAACTTACTTATAAACTAATTAATTTTTACCAATATATACAACATTAATCGAGAGGTTAAGGATTGGCCAATGGCGAACCTTTTAAATTTTATAAATAAAATATACATACCATTGACGACATATCTTTGTCTGTCAATTATAAGTTCCGTGGCTAGTTTGGGGCATTCATTGTAAAGTACCGCGCACAGATCTCTCAACCTTACACCGCTTTGTTTACTAACAACATCTATGAAACAATTACACTTATCACCATCAACCGCACTCGTAACAACTTCTAGATCATTTAAACTTAATATACCCTTTTTAACAAGTACATCTAACACATTTGTATCACATAATTCTCGTAGTAATGTCGCTTTGTGCTGCGCGAGGCCGGCACAGACATCCGCTACGGCCGCCATCGTTCGACTGACGTTACGTCCCGGAAGAAAAATGGTTGCCTGAATACGTCCATTCAGAAACAGATGCAAGCTATCGCAACTTGAGTAGTAATTTAGTAACTTGATTCGATTTGGACCTTATGTGGAACAGCTAAAGTTGAATATTGTTTGATCTGTCAATAGCTACTTGAAAGCAATACAGTTTGTGTCGTTGCCATCGCACAACATCACTTAACTCATTTTTGTATATTATAATGAATACGTTTATTCCGAAATTATAAGCATTCAAAATTTGAATTAGCTGTTAAAGTTTCGGTACACTTTTAACCTATCTCAAATATTTATTTGAATATATAAGGTATATGTGTAAGATGATGTTGATAAATTTAAATAAATAAAGGACCGCCAAGTCATCTATATTCTATACAAGTCAACGATGTTCTTCCATTCACACAATCATTACTCTCTGGCAGTTAAAACGAGTAAAGGAACAATCTAGAAGGAGGCTCACTATGAGAGTAAATACATACTTATACGAACACTATTTGTTGCCTGCGCACATTTGGAACATTAGTTCCAAACTACTGATCGGAATAAGGAATCGTCAATATTCTTATTCGTCATATTATCTAGATTCTAGTCGCTTACAAATTACGTTCATATTTTTCGTGCGATTTCATAGACTCCATAAGCTTTAACCACAGAAATGCAATTAAAAGCCGTTCAGAAGTTTTTTTACTTAACAAAAACGATAACGTCTTAAAATTTTTGTTTTTTTGCACCTATTTTGCTCATCGTAATACAAATTACGACACTACGGTTATATTTTGTAATCACTTTTTTAGACAATGCTTTTTAAATATATTCAATATTTTCTGACATTACTGAGAAAACATAAATTAACCCTATTTTTCTCTATAACTTAAAAAATATATATTTTTAATCATAGATATTGAAATGAAGAATGGTAACTTTAAAAGATTATCCGTTACTTTTCTATACATTTGAGCAAATAGCAGACAATCATAACTTCCTGATATATTGCAGAATGTGATGCTATATTGTTACATTGCTTGTTTGCAGAGTTTGTGGTACAGATTAGGAATATATTATGTTCAAATTAAAGAGGTTGACAAGGGGGATTGATACAATTTCGATGTACATCAATAATATGCACATTTATAATAAATTATTAATTTAATAATGCATAGTTGAAAATAAATTATTAATTTATAATATTTATTTAATTGTGAAGAAAATCCAGGTAAATTCATTAACAAAAAATAGAAAATAGACGACGTAACCTTTCTAATCTAAATTTGATTTTTCTTTTTTTTAATGACTGCCTTTTGGAAGAGAATTATTTTTGTAATAATTTTGTGTAAAATGGGTATATGAACTTCAATCTTGAAATGTAGATAATAAATGATCTTAAAGCTATAAATGATCTTATTAAAAAATGAGATTTTGGAAAAATAAGTAAATCTAGTTTTATTGTCATTTGTGGAAACCATTACGGAATAACCACTTCAGATATTATGTTACAAAGAGACTGCCTTCCGATTTACTTACAAGCTAATTGCTAATACTGAGCTAGCTAAATAATATAAAGGTCTGTAATATGTCTCTGCAAACACACATGCTACTGGGTAACATTTTTCTTAAATTTGCATGAAGTCTGTACCTATGCAGAACCACAACTTTTATCTTAATATGGTTAAAGAGCATTCTAAATTTAAAAGTGATAATACATGCTCTTTAAGCAGCGTGTTTATCTTGTGACAGATAACTTGAGCTTAAGATATAATGAATACTGATGGCCAACAGTCCTCACCTGTTCGACAAGACTCAAATAAAGAAAAAAAAGCAAATTGTCAATCGTCAAAAGGCTGTATCACTAGAACCCACAGCATGCTTTTCGGAGAACTAGAAGCACAACAAACGGTTGTCAATGTCAACTGTCAAGTCTAAAAACGCAGTGGATAGTAATAGATTATATATTGTATTGTGTATTTTTAAATTGAAAACATAATTTTTGTATAACCTAGCCTTAGTATAGATAATTATATAGTTTTATGTTTTCAATACAAGTTACTATAAATTATTAAAATGGCCCCGAAGGCGAGGAAAGCCGCCGGAGGTAAGTTGGAAATTAAACACTCTTCACAAACAAGCATATTTTTTTTTCAAATGTTACATTTGTTACTATAAATTGATATGAACTCCAATATTATCCTTAAAGCAGTCCTTGAATGTTAGTTGTTTTTATTTTTACTAATCTGCTAATTTTCAAAACAATTACAAAGCATTATAAATTGTCAGAACAATTTAAAATAAAAATATATAAATAGCTGTAATTTTCACAATTAATTATTAAAATTATGTACTTATTAAGTTTATTTAAGGATTTCCGATGTATTGGAGAATTAAAAATCACATTTTTATTCATTATGCTTTTCCAAAAGTACATTGAGGTTAATTAAAAGGCTAATAAGAATGTTTACCATACAATAATAAAGTTGACTGAACAAGTCTTGAGTAATTAAAGCTTCATAAGTTATTTCTAGATTGAAGTTTATGAATTTATTAACTTAAATTACATTTCACAAACAGGCCCTATTAGTAAGTATAGCATTCGTAATGTATACATGATAATACTTATTTTGTTTATAATAATTTTACAATCTTAATCTATATATACCTATATATGTTAGGAATATTGATTAGGAATTCAAAAGCAATCTCATAGGTGTTGGTACATCTGGAAAAACAGGTTTATATATACAATGGCTAATAAATCGAGACAAGTACCAACATATTAGCTTATACAGCAGAGAGGTGGGCTTCTAAAGGCTGCTTGTGTTAAAGAACTTTTCATATGACATACATTTAAATTTTAAAATTAAGGATGTTGAATATGGAAAAAAGGAATAAACATACATGGCAATAGACAATACATCCAGTATATATATTTATGATGTCTTCACACTTACAGATACAGACTCCGGTTCAGATTCTGACAGTGGCTCCAGTGGAAGCCGCAGCAAAAGTGCTAGCCCTGCTCCAGGGAAAGAAGGCAGCCAGTCTCGGTAATTAGTAAAATTATAAATAACATTAATATTTTTTAACTAAGGTGTGTAACATGATCTGCCTACCATGTTGTACCTTATTAAAGTATGGTTTACCTTTTTCAGTTTATTAATTAAGTTAATCATGAGCCAAACAAGCCTTTAGCAAAACAAGCTATATGTGAAAGATAACACAATTGTAATAATTTTAAAATCTACGATCTGCATTAAAAATAGATTAATTACAGGTCAGTATCCAGAAGTCCAGCAAAATCTGGCAGTGAATCTCCTAAATCCAATCACTCAGCCAGATCCCGTAGATCATCAAATGCTTCCCGTTCAAAGTCAAACTCTCCAGCGCGATCCAACAGATCAGGATCCGCTCAGAGTAATAAATCCGGTACATCCAGTCCAAAATCACATGCCTCTGGGAGTCATAGGGCTTCAAAATCCAGATCCAGATCCAGAAGTGGTTCTGGCAGTGCTAGATCACGTTCTGGGAGTGCGCGCTCTCGATCTGTTAGCCCAAAATCAAGATCACATAGTCCAAAGTCAAGGTCTCAGAGTCCAAAGTCAAGGTCGCAAAGTCCAAAATCTAGGTCTCACTCACAATCTCATAGCTCAAAGGGTGCTAAAAGTGGATCTCGATCACCAAGTGGCAGCCCTAAAAGTAGAAAATCTAGATCAAGGTCAGGAAGTGCGTCTTCGAGGTCTAAAAGTCCAGTGGCGAGGCAGGATGTAGCTGACAGTAGATCCAATTCTCCAAATCTTATGATCGATGATGAGCAAGCTAAGGACAAATCGGGGAGCAGATCACGGTAAGTACGCGACACGGTAGCTCAATTAGTACAGCGACGGGACGGTTTGCCAGAGGTCACTGGTTCGAATTTCTGCCCGTATCGATTTATATTCTATATTTATTATTTTTTTAAATCAATAGATGAACAATGTTTCCTTTTTTGTAGATCACACTCAAAATCCAGGTCAAGAAGTAAATCTAAGTCTAGGTCTAGAAGCAAGTCGAAGTCAAAGTCAAAAAGTCGATCCCGATCACGCTCAAAAAGCTCTAACGCATCAGATGCTGGAGGTAAATCATGATCAACTATGTACTGGATTTTTAAATTATCCAAAAAAAAAAAATTTTTTTTCATTTGATAACAAGTAATATATAATTTGATTACTTTTAGGCAATAAAAAGAAAAGTTCAGTATTATCTGACTCTGAGAGTGATGGCGCAACGAAAAGCGGCCCAAAGCGTAAGAAGGAATCTGAAAGTGGCTCTGATACCAGCAGTAAGCCCAAGAAGAAAACAAAGAAATTAGAATCTGATGATGAGAATCAGGAACCAACAGACACTGGTTAGTGAAAATTACTACAATATACTTATTTAAAAGAATCGAATTTGTGATCATGAAGTTACATTGCAACCAAACATTTTAAAGGTTTTTTTTGGTCAAAAATCTTGAATTTTTTAAACTTTGATCACAAGTCATCACTGTTATAGACTCAAGAAACTCACTTCGAGATACAGACTGAATTTACCAATACTCGGTTTTATAAAATGTAACAATTATCAAATTAATTGTATGTTTACTATAAGAATTGTTTATCAACAGTGACAGCGGATGCATTATTTGGTGATGCCTCTGACATAAGCACGGATAACGAAGCCGAGAAGAGGTCGCGTTCGAGATCGAGGTCCCGATCAAGGTCAAGGTCAAGGTCGAGGTCGAGGTCGCGCAGTCGCAGCCGTTCTGATGATGAGAGGCGCTCTGATGATGCCAAGGGTAGTGATGAGGTTGGTTACGATTCTCAACATAGTTCTTTGTAACTCTGCAATAGAAAAAAAAATCTGTAACGGAAAAAAAAATACACACACACCCGCTAGCACGCACAGACGCACGCAACCTTTAAGGCACGCACGTATTCACGCACACTTCTTCAACAAATGAGACTTTTTATATCATGTCTTTACCAAACCTCACAATGGCGATATTACAGTAACAAATGTTTAATATTTGATATGAACATAATATATAAATGTATATTGATTCAGGAAAACAGAGAAAAACCTGATGAAGAAG
The DNA here is from genome assembly GCA_963555665.1 of Dircenna loreta. Lineage (NCBI taxonomy): Eukaryota > Metazoa > Arthropoda > Insecta > Lepidoptera > Nymphalidae > Dircenna > Dircenna loreta. Next base: position 12,732,276 of record OY743097.1, on the reverse strand, counting down.
AAATTGAAATTCCGGAGACCCGTATAGACGTGGACATGCCCAAGATATGGACCGAGCTGGGGAAGGAATTACATTTCGTGAAGTTACCCAACTTTCTGTCAGTTGAGACGAGGCCTTATGACCCTAACACATATGAAGATGAAATTGATGAAGAGGAGACACTCGATGAGGAAGGACGAGCCAGGTAGCTATAGATTCATAATAGTAAGGTTGGAAATATGTTGTGCTATTTCATGTTTAAAAGCTCTGGAGTAAGAGCTACTTATACTTCTACTAAAAATATTACTATAGTCAGTAAAAGTATGAGTTTAATTTATTTGATATTGAGAATATCCTTAAATCATTAAACATTTTTTTTATATATAAATTTTATGTAATATAATATTAACCAAGTAAGTAGTTGTAAATGTAACATTACATAATAGAATTTAGTATGTACATGTTTGAGTTTCTGAAGCTTATTTTTGAATCATTAACTTAAGTTTTTTGATGAATATAATAATAATTTTTCAGGTTAAAACTGAAAGTGGAGAACACAATGCGTTGGCGCACTGTGTTTGATAAGGAAGGCAACGCCGTGAAGGAGTCCAACGCTCGTATGGTGAAGTGGTCTGACGGCAGCATGTCTCTACACCTCGGATCTGAGATATTTGATGTTTATAAACAACCATTACATGTAAGTATTGTATTTTATGACATTCATTTTTTATTGCCTCCTTGGTGTAACTAGAATTGTTTCATAAGTGCAATGTATGTAAATGTAAACTTGAAAGAAAGAATGCTTTACTACAATATATTTTTAATATGAACATTTCCACTATATTTAATAACTTATTATTTATATATTTTATATATTTCCAGGGTGACCACAACCACCTGTTCGTCCGTCAAGGTACAGGTCTGCAGGGTCAAGCTGTGTTCCGTACCAAGCTTTCGTTCAGACCTCACTCGACGGATTCCTTCACTCATCGCAAGATGACTCTATCTGTGGCTGACCGCTCTACTAAGACCTCTGCTATTAAGATACTGTCGCAAGTGGGCAGTGATCCAGACGCTGACAGGAAATATCAACTGAAGGTATGGATTTATAATTGTTTCATAAAAATTGTTGAATATTAGGAAGATATAATGATTGTGTTGATAATTAATGGCATGTATTATTTTAAGTTTTATGTTTTAGTACAGAATAAAAGATGAATAAATCTACTTTGGCCATCTTCCATTTTGTTAAACTTCTCTCTAGCATTACTAGCATTTTCACCATCCTGAAGTGCGTATTTATATATTTATTATTAATAGTAAATATTCATAGGAAATTCATTTCAAACATATCGGTACCATACTAACTTTCATCCCCTATCGAAAGACCTCTAAATATTGTAAAAATAATATATTTTAACTAAAGCTTATGTTATAAGATAAACCTAAGTACCAAATTTCCACTTCCATGACAGCTCAGTAGTCAGACAGTTATCCACGACAAACGATTTTATTATTAATTACTATTTTTATTATTAATTAATTATATTACTATAATAACAGAAAGAAGAAATGGAGCTCCGTGCGGCGATACGCTCCCGCGCGTCCACTCGCCCCAAGCGGCGCGCGGGGACTGCGGGCGGGACGCGCACCGTGCGTCACGACGACTCCGAGGACGAGGGCGGCGTGTCGCTGGCCGCCATCAAGAACAAGTACAAGGCGGGACAGAAAGGTGAGTTACGACCGTGCCCCTCGGCGGTCGAGCGAGTAATGAGGGGTGAAGGGGGAGGAGACAGGGTTATCCAGAAAAGGCTAGTTAGGTGGATGGAAAGCAGACGACTGTGTAGTTAGAAAGTTGAGGTGTTATGATAGTACTTCAAAAGTAGTGTTATTATGCAAAGTTAATACAGGTTGCTATAATGTCTCGGGAACAGCCATGGTATTGCACCTCCTACACTAGGGAAGGGGTAGGGGAAGTAGGGGAGAAGGGGGATTGGAGAGGAGGAGACAGAATTTTATTAGGTGTTGCAAAAAGTTAACATATGTCTTTAGATTGAATATTTATTTATTTATTTTTGTGTGGTATTATGATGTAATTTAAAGAATATTGCCAAATATTGTAACCAAAAATCTAATTACAGCAAGCGCCGGAGCTGCGATATACTCGTCGGAGTCTGAAGGTTCAGATGTAGAGACTCGTCGTGCCAGGAGGCTGGACCGTGCTAAGGCGTTGAAAGATTCTGATGACGAAGGTAGTGATGCTGGAAACAATACTCCGCAACGCAGTAACAGTGGCTCAGGGTCCGGTAGCGGTAGTGAATAAATAGACAATGTATTCAATAGACTAATAAATATGTAAGCCTGTAAATTGAGTTTTAATTTTAAAATTTCATTTTTGATTTGGATAATAAAATTCTTGTTAGTCTCCCTACAGTTACGTTAACTCTCTTTTTAGTCTTCCTATAGGTACTTTTACTCTTTTGTGAGTCTCCCCATAGAGGCAACTAGAGAGTTAAGGGTAGACAGTCCCTATGGAGATACAGGAAACACGTCTTTGAGTTTAAGGATTGCTACCAAAGTTAGTCTTTATTTCAATATGTGGTCAAGCCTAGGTGTAATCAATTAACTGCGGCTCGTATACGGGCTGGATCGCCGGACTAGTACTCTCTAACAAGATTTGTGTGAACTAACAAATATAGCTACGTTTATCGGTATGTTCAAGTCTACCATCTTTTCTCATGAGTGCTGTGCACTTTCGAATATTTGTAGATTGTAGATTGTACAGAGGTAAAAAAATATATATATAAAATCCAATGACATATTAATACGATCTACTTAGTTCGAGAACAAACTTTAAAAAAAAAACAAAACTTTTCAAGTTACATTGTTCTTTATTTGTAAAAAAATAGTCGCTTCATAAACAATTTTTCCGACACCTATGATTTTCCACATCCCTTCATCGGCTCTCGTGACATTTGGTATGCAGAAGCCACAGGAATCGAAATGTTTCATATCTCGGTCATAAAATCTATCAAATGTGGATCTTGGGGCGATAATCTCGCAAGTCTCGAGATGCTGTAGCGGGTACGCAAACCGTAGATTGAGATCTTCTCCCGGGTATAAACTAGGCGCCGCTGGATGTATCGGTATTGTTTCTGAAATGTTAATTATTTCTGATATACCTGGTCTTATCAATAACGGAAGTTCACAGTTTACTATCAAACTAGTTACATTGAAAGTAATTATAATGAAACATTCTATTCTTTAATAATTATTAGTTCCTTAAGTAGTTTTCAAATTCTTGAATTTGAAATGTTTCTTTTCATATCCTTTTTGTGACTAGAACTGTTACAGTTAACTGAAATTGTATTATAGTACATTTTCTTACTCCTGTAGGTAGTTTTGTAACTAGCTTATAAAATTTATATTTATACGAATTTGTCTCTTCGACTAAAATATATAAGAACTAAAATTGTACTGCTAAATCAAAATTATCCACGGAGTATAAGAACTGACCGATTCTCCCTAATAAATTTTCGGTTGTCAGTTTTATTCTCGTATCGAGTTTTCAAAATTTATGAGATATTCGTCTATTACTGGTAAATTCATTTATCTTTAACTCACCTATGATTTCAATAGTAATAACTTGAAACATTTCAATCCATTCCCCGTCATTTCCTTTATAATTCACGCTCAGAACCCAATTTCCATGATCACTTTCATCTAAAGGTCCTATCACGAAATCATTCGACAGCAATACATTTTCTTTTTCTTTCAAATAATGATGGCCATCAAAATAATTCAATGGATAATTTATATTGAATATTCTATACTTATTTATTGGATTTATTATTGCTTTTGGTTCTTCTTTTAAAATTTTAAGTGCTATGTTATTGTAATTGTCCTGTCGTGCTGATAGTTTATAGTCCGTTAAAACACGACTCATATTTAATTTTAGTTCTTCCACATCCCCATTCGGTTTGTTTAAATAATACATAGTATTCCTATCAACCATTGGGGCTGAAAGTACGATAATGTCGTCCAATCCAGCGGATACAAGCAGCGGTGACAATTCTAATTTTGATTCACCTTAAAAAATGGTAATGTAAGGATATTTAAATTGTGTTTTCTACTAAATGTTTTGGTGATATTATAATACATTGACGTATGTAGTACAGCACATGTATAAAAATATTTTTTTTAAGTTTATTGCCGTAACAGCGCATGGTATTGTTGAAATTAATTTTCTTTTGTTAATGATCCACACTTTTTAAACAAACAATGAGATTAACATGCGAATATATATCCATATCGTAAAAATCCGGTTTTTAGATTGTTTTTTACTAAATATAATTTATAACATTTGTGGCAAAGCTGAGACCTCAAAAACTGTTACTGCTAAGACGAACCCTCAAACCCAAAGTGGAGCAGGGTGGTAGTACAAGATGAATCCTTTCCTCATTTGGAAAGGAGACCATTTCCCAGCTGTGGGACTTCTGAAGTTTGTTTAATACTTTAGTTAACTTTTGAATTATTTAAGCACCTATCAGAGTAAAGATGCTAAGGAACACTAAGTGAAGAACGGAAATAATAATATATATACCTATATTTATTTTGTTCACTATCACACACTTAGATATCAACATATGCGAGACAAGGAAAAATAAAACCACCACACGCGCGCTCATAGCGACGGTATGAGAAAACTGATTGGTACTCTATCAGTGCTCAGACATGTAGTCAATATTTAAAATTACATTAAAAATACTAAATATTTGTCAAAGTTATCCTTTACAATTTAGGAACTGAAAGCAATAGAAGGTCATTTTTAAGATTATTATCGAGATTTTTTTAGCTGATTGACACTATCGATGTCATTAAATCCAATAATTGATTTTCAGTGTCTTTATTTTAATTTCATTGTTTTTGGGGGGAAGATAAAAAAGCAAAAATGTGTTAATTACTTTTAGAACAGACATGTTTTAACAAATGGAGGTTTTTATTTTGAATGTTTTCTTTTTGGTTTCACCAATTATGAACTGAAAATTATTTCAATGTATTATGAAAAATAATAGAATAGAGCTTCGGAATCCCTATAAATCGACTTCGAAGGTATAGCCAGGAATTTGTTATTTTTTTATTAAAATAGACATATGACTAATAAAGTATAATTCAAAGCCACGTCTATGAAGACGTTAAAAAGTAATTCGTCCTTACGTAATGGATTGGACACGCATTATTACGTCGTTTAATTTAAAACTAATCTGAGTTTTCTGATTCTTCTACGTGCATGTTTAAAATTATTTACAAAAATAGACCAATCTTAAACTATGTCAAATTAATTATGTATTTCTTTAAGGTAACTCTTTTTTTAAAATAAAAATATATGATAAGGTTGAAACAAAGAAAAAACACTAAATTTAGTGACATTTATTTATTATTATAACTTTTTGTTGGTTTTTCATAAATGATGGACGAATTTTAATTAAATTTTGGTGATTTTCTTTATTTTAATCAATTTGTCCAAATGTTATATTACGATAGACGTCATATTGCTTTAACATATAATATGTTTTAGAGGTAGAGCATTTCCTAAAACGTGAATAGATTAGATGATCGAAGTATATTCCTGTGATATCAGCTTATCGCATATTGACCGCTATTGTATCTGACGTAAATACATTTTGACAACCAATTGACTATCTAAGTATACTATCTATACTTCAACGAGTTTCAGGGTTCTGTAGTAAATAATGTCAAACAAGGCGAATTTTAAACATTTTGCTTTAAAAAGTCTTTTACTAATTTATTGCGATCATTAATATAATGGCAGAGATAGATATTTATTTACTTCTTACTATATTTTATTTTCAAGTAGCCATACATGGCATTTATGAAGACTAGTTACACGGTTCCAAAGGGTAGGTCCATGGAGAAAAACCTTCTAGAAACTTCATGGACTCATGTATTATATGCTATTATTTTATTTTTATAGTATTAACTATTGAGGAGAAGCTATACTCGATATGGGAGAAGAAATTAGAATCCAAATAAAGCGTCTTACTAAAAGAAAATTAGAATAACTTATTATGTACGTCAATACTAGCTTTATGCCGCTTCTACATTTTCAAGGGCTTGATTTTTTGGTTCTAACATTAAACATTAAAAAAGAAAAGGAAGAAATAAAATAGGCGTTAAATAATGATTTTAAACTGTCATTTTCACGTGGTTAAAAGTTTAGTTTTGATGATGTTGAGAAACTACTACAGAAATTAAAAAAAAAACCATCAACACACACACTTACATAAACACCCATTTACTGCACATGAATACCTTCACTGTGAAGTTGTATAATTCCTAAACTAACTAAACAGTTTTTGTCTTTTGGAAACATTTAGTATACCTACTTATTTTAAGGAGAAGAAACTGTCATCCGAAACAGCTTTAACTAGTTAATGTCAGAGGATGTCATGAAAGAGTGTTTAACTAGTTAGATGTCAGAGGATGTCATGTAAGAGAATTTAACTAGTTAGAAGTCAGAGGACGTCTTGTAAGAGTGTTTAACTAGTTAGATGTCAGAGGATGTCATGTAAGAGTGTTTAACTAATTAGATGTCAGAGGATGTCATGTAGTGTGATGTAAGAACAATATTTTATGTATTTATAAACGGACAATAAATATACTTTATTATTATTATATTATTAATGATATTTTTTTAATAATACGCAAACCAGCAGCTTATCTGATCGTGAAGAGCAACAGTAACCAAAAGATATTTCAAATTTTTAACAAAACTTAAATCCCCTCCCCTTGATGGGCTTTTTTACAGATTTAATTTGAGAGTAACAAGGAAAATTTTTTCTTAATTTTTATTATTCATATATTTACAGAGGGAGGGAATTCTGAAACTGTAAAGAGATTTGGTGGCCCTGTAATTTATAATAGTCAAGTTAAAATAGCTACTATATGCGGATTAATAAAAGACTGTAAAACTGCACACCAACCAAAATCAAATCAAAATCAAAAATATCTTTATTCAAGTAGGCATTTACATGCACTTTTGAATCGTCAATTACATTTAATTACATTTAAAAAAAAATGTCAGTATGTCAGTCCGTGAGTAAGCTACCACCAGCTCGGAATGCGGCTCTGCTGAGAAGAGCTGGCCAGAAACTCAACAGTTGCTCTTTTTTTTTAAAAACAATTTAACAATGTTTGATATATACATTAGAGTATCCCGCAAATGAGTCAACAAGCAAAGCTCCACAACCTAACCTTTTAGTTGACCAAAATACGATCAACCTAAAACTCCTGTATTCTATAATACAGCTTCTTTTTAACAGAATACTTTTAATTTCGCATTTAAAATCAAGAGAAAGAAGGTCTAAGATATCTTGTGGAACCTTATTATATATGCGTACACTCAAACCCATAAAGGATTTTTTAACTTTTTGAAGACGATATTTCCGCGTTGAGAGTTTATTTTTATTTCTTGTATTTATATGGTGTCTGTCACTATTTTTTACATATGTATCCAAATTGTGACGTACTACGAATATTAAACTAGCGGTAACTAGGCTGTATCTCTACTAGTAAGTTAGTTATTATAAATAAATACTTTCTTAAGTCGAGAATAACTAAATATCTTTCCTTTTTGTAAAATGTTTAAGTCATTAGTCCGTCCTCTATTACACAGATAAGAAGATAACAGAACTTCACTAATGAGGTAAATATTTGAATTATAGTTTTAAGGCTACTAAGTTAAACTAATTTTTAAAAACCGTTCTCTATACATCTGTATGTACATATTTAGTATAATTTTTACATTTTACGGTGTCATTATGACATACCAAAATATGGCATCATTCAAAGTGATTGTCTAAGATGTCAACATTTCGGATTAGGATTTATTATATTGGTAAATTACAAATATGCATTTATGAGAACATAAATATTAAATATTACGTATCCATAACTACATGACATCCATCAGTGATATATTTTTGTATAAATGAAATTTGCATGTCAAACTATGCTGGTTAGTGACCCTGTGGATACAAAGGTTATCTGTTTGATTTCCGATTGGGGCAGTATCTAGCGTGAGCTCTCTACAAAGTAATATACTTAGCGGTTCCAAATCTGGGTTTACTCTGTTTTATCTTAGATCTTTCTTATCTTAGTTTTAAAACTATAATTAAAAGGATACCGTTAAATAAAGCTTATTATAGCGCACAAGAGTTTTTAGTGGATCGCATTTCCATCAACTAAAAACTTATGTTGTGGAGCTTTGGTTGTTGAATGAATTTGAAAGGAGCAAATGTTGACTTTCTGGCTAGCTTTTCACAGCAGAGCAGCATTAAGTACTGGTGGTAGAACATGGTGGTGATATTAAAACTGAAATTAAATTTGAAAATTTGTTCGGTGTTACTGGGTGTTCGTTTTTTGTTTTATTGAAAACCACAAGGATTAACAAGAACTGGTAAATGGATGACATTATTTCCTAATAATAAGTTTTTTTAAACAAAACGCAAAATAGGAATAACAAATTTATTAAAAATAAATGTATCAAATAATAATATACAATAACAAGTAATAAATGTATAATTATACTAATTGTTATCAAAATTTCTATACATTTCAAATCTTCCTAGAGCAGCATTCTCTTGTCAGACTTTGATGCTGCGGGGGTAATTAAAACATGCTAAATAAAAAACGTATATTATATATCGTAGTTGAACTAAGCCGCACAGGCGGTGTTATTCACGTTACTGGGGGGAGGGGGTTTCCTCAAGAAGCTGTTCCTCAAGGCACTGGCTCGTTCGCGAGCCCACTGTCTATTAGTCTTTGGAGCCATGACGGATGATACTATGATCATAATAATACCGGTCGCTATTAAAATCAACCAGATCGGTGAAAAACTGTAATCTGAAAAGTAATATATTAAATACATATATAGCAAGTAATTAAAATAATTGTTTTTCAAGATATGTCTCAGGTGATCTTTTTCAGAACCATCATGAGAAATAAAAAACGCATAATAAACTTACATCGAGTCTCCATCTGTCTGGGTACGAAGATGGAAACAGTTCTCGCGATTTCATCTCCATCGACGAGCTTCGCCACCACGGTCCAAGGACGTCGCTCTACGAGATTGGGCGTATTCACCCAGAGACGACACAGACCATTCCCCAGGTCAGACTTATCGAAGTAGCGAGGAAGGTCTGCGACGCTCGTGAAACCTGTATCATGATCAATGTTATTGGCTGCAGAAATGCTATTGATTATATGTATTATAAGAGAAATATGGCAAATATAATATGATTACCAAGTCCGTCACTGCGTACAAATCTACAATACTCGAGCTGGTGTCCGTCGTGCACGCGGGCTTGCACCACCAATGTGCCTGACAACTGTTCTGCCCTCGCCACCATGGGGTCTGGGGCAAACAAAATTATGCATATTCAGACCGTTACAAATTTAGAATTCTATCTTTATCATTCTAAATTGTTTTTTATAATATTTTCTGGGCGTCTGCGCTTTAAGTTCTTTTATGTACATATTTTCTTGGGTAAGTGCTACAGCTGGATACCGTCCCGTTTTGCTCAAGCTCTTATTTGGCTTTAAATATGGATTATATGATCGAAATTCTTTGGTAAACTATTCTTAATGTAATATGTTTCTTATAAAGTTTTAATAACTAAAGTGTTTAAAAATTTCAAGCACGCACCATACACTGAAACATTGATGTAAGACCGGAGCTCCTTGATCGAACTTTCATCGTCAATACCAACATGGCAACTCCAGGCTCCGGAGTCAGCGACCTCAAGCGAAGGGAACCTGATCCCGCACTCGCCCGACGGGTAGCCACCACCCTCGTAGTTCTGAGATGCTGGAAACCATAAAGGAGCCAATTCATTATCCAATTTATTAAGTTCTTGGTCAATTACGGTACTAAAATCGCATTTTGAAAAGACTGTTAGTGACTGAATGGAGGAGACTCTTAATCATTGTTTTTTGGGGTGAAATAATGCTACGTGAATGGATAATAAATTTGGCGCATTAAATGGGTTGTTTTTGATCACGTTGAATATTTCAGAAACTGAAGATATGACTTCATTCAAAAGACCTATAGCTTATATTTTTTTTTTATAATTTAGGTAGCTCTTATGTTTGAAAGTTTTTGTTACATTTTAACCCCGTTATTTATTTTTTGAATTAATATAAAATAATACTATATTGTTATTAAAAAACATAGGTTTTCTTATTGTTTAAAGTGAAAAACTATCAAGAATCATATAATTAAAGAAATCAAACATACGATGTCACCTAAAGTAGTAACAAATGAATGTGCCTTACTGGGCTCGAGATTGAAGACTGTTCCGTTATTACTGCGGAAGAAGCAGTACCGGAGTGGTGCGGGCACAGAGCAGCTCAGAGCCGTGCTGGAGCCAGCACGCGTCACCACAGCTGAGGCAGACAGTGTTGGCTCTGGGGAAGAGTCTATATTACAGTCGGAGTCCTATGTCGTTTGTCCGTTTGTTCCAGATACATTTGATTGATATTGCAATCCGTTTCTTTGATTTATCAGTGCAAAGACCTGTGTTGTGTTTATGAGAAACTATCTAAGGTTGATTTTAAATTCTGATTTGAGATTGACTATAAGCTTAGGACGTTAAAAACTAACACTAAAGGTACTCACTTTTTCATTTAGAACATTACATTTATGAATATGATATATAAATGAAATACCTCTAACGATGCCCGCGACGACTTCAGGATCCCTCATCAACCAGGGAGTCAAGACCTTCAGGAAACCATAGTGAACAGCATCTTCGGTCTGTAACGCACATCTCCAGAAACCTTGGTCTCCAACAATTGGATTTGTGATTTGGAAACCACATTCGTGGGAGTAAAGACCGTTAGTGAACCTGGAAATTTAAAATTGATTTAGTAACATGATCTAGAAAACAATAGTTTTTTTCATTAATTTCATACGGTTTTTTTTTTTATGTGATAAGAGGGCAAACGAGCGTGCGGATCACAGGTGTGAAGTGATCACCGCCACCCACGAACTCTTGCAACGTCCGAGGACTCACAAAAGCGTTGCAAATCGGTAAAAAACTAAAACAGTACTCATAGTACGAGTTTTACCGTTAAGTAACTATCGACCTTTTAAAACGCGTACTATCAAAACTTATAGAAGTGGTACAGGTACAATTAAGTAAAAACTTAAACTGTTCCGATTTTGTGAAGCTGAAATCACGGGTTCTATCCAGCGTTCATATAAAATACAATTAAGGGTGACTAACGTTTGTTGATATCTTGGTTTGATTCATCTCAAATTTCGTTCATAAGAAATATATTTTATACTTTATTATCGGGGTTTAAAATAATATGCAGGTGTTTATCCGTGCTTGTGGATCGTGTGATATAAAAATTCGATAATTTTATCTAAGTATTTCACTAATATTCAAATCTGATATGGAGATGACAAAAAATATCTTATCAGGGTAAGTAACATTAAATGGTCAATAATAAAAAGATACGAGATAAAAAAAAAACCATCGTAAAAAGAAATGATTATTAAAATACTTCACCCTATTATATGGATATAATTACAAGCGATCTTGAGGTTCTTAGAGTTAAATTGTAAAATAAAATAAATAAAATTGTTAATAGAATCTACCTATTGGTATTAAACTCTTTCAAACTGAACTTATACATTTTTATTTTTAATTTTTCTTTACGTTAAGGGGTACACATTGATAACTTATCTCTTTTTAATTAATATATGTAGCAACTGATAAGTAAATTAATAAAAAATCAAATCATGAAAGAGAAGCAATGAGAGAAGAGAAATATTCTATACCTAGAACCATCACCATGGAATGTGAATCTCCCCTGGCCGACTCCTTCTGTCGCGAGCAGAATCTTTCCATGAGGGTTACGGAATTTGCACGTCCTCAGAGGAAAGCGACTGGTGGCATTGCATGTGATGATCACAACTGGATTGTTGGCTATCACACTTGTCTTGACCGGGGTATAGTGGGCTGCAGCATACATACAAGATTTATTTTGTGAACAGATCGCAGGATGCCATGTTTAGATTTTTAATATCTGTCATCTGCGTATTAAAATAAATTTGATTTTTTGCTAACGATTTACCTCTCTCGACAACTCTGACGACAACCTTGTAATTTTCAGTGAACACTCCACCAGGAACACCAATATTCATTTTCCAGTCACCATCGTGCTCCATCGTTACTCTATTTACAACGACTCTACATCTACCAAAACTGTCAAAAACTACCCTCCCACTGGGATCCTCCAATCTACAGTACACTGCGTCCTCAGGCCCCAAAGTGGTGTTTATTTCATCACCTCTATGCCAGATCAAAGATGTCAATTCACCAGAAGAATTACCTGCGTGAATATGTTTAAATTAAAAAGTGGAACTTATTCCAAATGTTGTAAAATAAAAAGATTAAGAACTTTTTTGGTATTATTATGCAATTACCATTAATTATTACCATTGACATTCAGGACGACTAGAGCCGTGTATACAATTTTATTTCCATATTGAATTTTCCACGTGCCGCTGTCGGCTGTCGTTACTTTTTTAACGATAAAACCACATTTAGACGTAAAGCGATCGTCTTTTTCATACTCCCGAGAGCCATTAGATCCAACAAGTCTGCAAGTATCAGAATTGGGAATAGAATTCTCCAATCGAATGTAGAAATCATTCCCTTCGGCTAATGTGACTTTATCAACAGAAGCATCAACCATTTCTGGAAAGATAACATATTGGAATGAAGCTTTATGAAATAAATGAATTATGCAAATATATACTAATTCCAATATCAGATTACATATTTAGATTTGGTTATCTGGACGTGACTTGATACACGTATACAATTATCAATGCTGTAAGATTAAAAATTATATCACTAATACCTTCAACGTTTATCGTAAATGGCAACCTCCTCTCTATTGGCGTGGAAAAGCTAGTTCCAACGGAAATTAGCATCCAGTCTCCCACCGCTTCCTCAGACTTGACAATCATCTTGATTGCGCACGCAGCATCAGAGTGAGATATAACTTCAACTACATCAGGTTTGTCTGTACTTTTTAAATCTATTCTCTGACCTTCGGGTGTTTCCAAAATACATCTTTCGGTTGTACTTGTAAAATAGTCTCTAATAATAAACGTATGGTTTGTCCCGAGCGCGGTATCGATACTTTCAGCGGGCAAATTTTGGATTGTTATTCCTGATTCTGTAGATGTTGTAACCTCAGGCTCAGCTGTGGCTGAAATTAAATGTACATTGAAAACAAAATAATCAATATTAATTAAAAGAGTTTCAGTACTACAAATGTTCGAGAATGGAAAATGATACAAAGAATTTTATAATCGAAATTTATGTGATCTAATTTATAAATTTACTAACTTTTTGGTTCAACAACCGTAATGTTATATGATTGGTGACCCGTGGTTCCAACCGTTGCTTCAGAGTGAAGCGTCCAAACTCCAGTGTCATTTTGATTTAAATCTTTTATAACCACTCTGCAATCTATAAACTCAGCTGGAGTAAATTCGTATTTATCTCCAGACGTGTCGTGAGGCAGGAAGTCTATGACTTCATGGGATGGAGTTTCTAAGTAACATTTATTGATTACAACTCCTATTGTAACAATTCCAGCAGTGAAGTTGCCTCCTTCTAGATGTGATTCATGAATTGGCGATGAGTCACATAATGTACACCCTGAAAGGAAATCAAATTTAAATAAATAATGTCACGAATTTTAGGTACATGTATGGGATTAAAACGTTTTTATAAATACACCGCTATTTTAATAATTTATAAGAATATATTAAAGTTATAAACTAGAAAAGTTTTACAGATTTGGATCTAGGTAAAAATATAAATGGGATTTAAAAAAAATATATATATTTTAAATATTTTATTAATCGTTACTTTTATATGACAACACATAGATTCGCGGGCAAGAGCTAGTATATATAACAGAACGGTGGGTAGGTACGATTTTCGATTAATACTAGAGGACGGAATGGGAACGTGGCGTTATATTGATAGTGTTATCAGAATTCAACAAATTCAGACAGAATTTATCACAATCATCTCTACAAAACTTCTCCAACGCTTAATATTTCCAATAATGTGTAAATAATCATTAAATAAACGAAAAGTACTTCAACATTACTTTACAAAAAACTAGACAACGTAGAAATAAATAATAAGCCCTTTTATTGTCCAAATGTTCTCTAAATCTTTTGTATATGTATCAAAATAGTGAGTGAAAGGGAGAACTATATTCGATTATTACGATTACGGCTTTAACATGGCTTTTGAAAGCCGGAAGATGATTAGTCCTACATCCGATAAGCCTAGGAAACTTTCCAATCTTCAGATTTGTCATTAGTTCAACTAAACTATTAACAATGCCCACATCTACTAGGGGTACTGTAAAAAAATTCACGTGTTTATAATCATAGTACCGTTATTTCGTAATCCTCAATCGATTTTGATGGAATTTTCACATTAAAGTATTTCGAGTTTCTGATAAAAATATGTTTTACCTGGTAAAGGTAAAGGTACCGAACATGCTGGCTTATAGCTTATTATTATATGTTATTATTTGTATCCAATCAATATTTATTTAGAAGGGTATTTACTGTGTTACGTACGTGACAGTACACTAAACTATAGTTGTTGAGTTATTAGCTGTTTATCAGTAGGTACTCCTAGTGCGCGTTTTGACGTTACAGAATGAGAAATCACAAAACGAGTGCTAGGGTGTTTGTTAGTAAACAAATCATAAACGAAAACTCGTTTCATGACTGCTCGAAAACTTTCAACGTTTCGTAAAGTCAACACTTGTACTAGGGTATTGTATGCCATCATGCAAAACAAACTAAAAGCAGGATATGATACCTTATTGCTCGAGGTAAAATATACAGGATTCGTTTTACTCTAGATTTTTATTTTATTTGCATGGGCTAGGCTATAATTACCTTGGGAAGGAAAATCGTTTTTGGACATGGGCAATTTTCTTTTACCGTTAAATTAAAGTTATATCATTTCTATTAGTTATGGCGTATATTTAACATTTGTATAGAAACACAAATTACCTTATAGTAAGAGAGTGGGCCTATTTCACTAGAAAAACTTAGCTACTCATGAATATCAACAGTCATTAATTCGGGTCATACAGGCAAATTATTCTATATATATTTGTAACAATATATTCTTGAGTTGCACAATGTATACATATACAATATAAATAACGCAATTTATAATTAATATTTATACACTTGTATAATTATTTATAGGTATGTAATACAATATATAAATATACAAAAATGTCACATTCTTTACGTATAGCATAAATAATATATTAATTGCATCTACCTTTTATCATTGATGTCGCAAGTTAGAGCTGTTATCAAGATTACCTACTTTGTTATACAAATAACAATGGATTGGTAATACTGGTAATAAACCAAAACAATGATATGTTCGGTTATTTATAAAAAAAAGTGTTTATCCCATCCATATCACAATTTAATCTGAATATTTTCAGAGTTGTCGGATAAAAAACTATCGGTCAAGATATGATGAGATTATCTGTAAGGAATTTTGAAAAAAACCGACAAGAATTTGTCTTTGTGTTAAGTTCCTATTAAGAGAAAGATAAGGCACGTTTATCAAACTATATGTTTATTTTCTACATATAAATAGAGTAAACAAAGGGAAAATGGTTTTGGAAATTCTAATGTTGGTATCGAAATCACCAAGCAATATAATCAAATAATAGAAAATAACAATAATGTCGTTTGTTCGCGCGTTAAGTATTTAATAACCAGTCTTAGCTTCTAAAAAACAAAATGGATTACTTTTTCAATAATAATTATGTTATAATTATTATCAATGCCATGATTTTCATGATTAATTCTTTTTTCATTTCCTATCATGTTCCCAAAAATCTTTGTAATGTAATTTCTAATGTTACTTTTTAATATCTTCCTTATATTGATTGATACAAATACGACAATATTTCAATTCGAGGAAGACTTATAAGGTAGAGGTGAATATTATATTAAAATATATTAAAAGTAATTACTATTTTTTTTTTAATATTAAATTATTTTATTTAAACGTGTTGAATAAAGTTTTTATTATTTCTAAAGAAGATAAACAATACACTTTAATCTTTAAGTCATTAATGTATAATTTATTCTGTGACGTATCTAGTAAATTACCTCTCGCCTTGTTTTAATAAAACTGTACTAAAAAATTATAAATTTGTGATAAGTATTTTATCTCCTATCTGAAATAATCGACAGTGGTAATAAAAATGTAAATCTAGAGGAAAATTCCGTTAACTATTGAGTTTTCTTGGAAATGTCCATGAGGCCAGTCTTTTTGTTAATTTTTTTTTTTTTTTAAGAAACAGATAAAACATGAGATTGATTATCAAGATTCCCTAATTATATTTAGTTTAAACTCACAGTATATCACAATGGATTAGCTGTATAATAAATTAAAACAATTCAGTTAATTTCCACCAGCAAAAAGATATTCAAAGAAATGTTAGCTATTTTCTGTATTCGTATTATATTGCGATGGATTTACGAAGTCACGTTATCAATACAAACTAAGCATAAAAAGTAAATATTACAATATTATAGTATTATATCGACACTTTCAAGGACACACACATACACGAAACTGGATATACCGGGTTAAACAATACATAAGTTTTAAAGGAAAATAATGTCAATTATTCATATATTAATCGACCTATTTCGTAATTTTCTATCGAAATTAAAAGCCTTTTTTTATATATGTATGATGAAGCTAAAGTATTACTAATATATTATAAATAAACACACCTGTCAGCAAGATGGCGGCCAAGACAGTTATATGAAGCGACCTCATGGTGGCGCCTCGGTAACCGAACTGCGCGCGCGCATACAAAGACCTCGATCGAAGTTTCTATCAACCCTTATATCCTTGTAATTAATAGATCTTCAGTAGATATCTGTTCTGAATTTCATATCTAATCTCTTACGTATTTTTTTTTTGTTAAATTTTAATAATATTTTGTATGTATTTTCTTTTGTTCGATACTAATTATCTGTTACGTAAAATTTTGAGGTTTTTCTGTACTTTTATGAATAATAAAATATATAAATATTTTTTCCTAATAAATTACGTATCTATTAACATTATTTTTAGTTCTTTTTAGTTTTTTTATAAGATTAATATATTTATGTACTAAGTTACCTAATAAACGATATGAATAAAACAATATTAAAAATTAAATCACTTTCGTACACTGCACTTTCAAGTCACGTCTGTACTTCACTGTATTAAAGCCTATAGAGATATACTGAAACTGTAAATAATTTCAGTATTTATCTCTATTCACATGATAGTGATGTCATGAGATTAACAAACAGTTTTATGAATAATACATTCTATTTTTGGCACAGAGATTTTAAAAATATACACATAATGTAGAATTATACACAATACTGGGAGATTTACAATTATACAGTAATATTTATCATTATGTACAAGGAAATATTGATTAAAAAATTTATAACTTTCCTGGAGTGAATAGTACAAATGAATATTTTTGTAATTTATTTCTATTAATAATATTAATGGTTTAAGTTTTTTTTTTATAATATATGTATATTGAAAGTACATTATAAGTTATATAGAAATAATGATAAGAATGGTTCAATGGCTCTATAACATGTTAAATATCTTATATGAATCATCAATCTTATATAAATAGTACCTTAATGGCCTAAGTATAATATTTTCTAAGATTTTCGCGGGTACAGATTTAAATGAAACTGCGTCTAACATCTACATCTCATCTCACCGTGAACAAGGTTGCTGCAAAGCGTTCGATTACACGCGAGTTAGAGATCCGTAAAAATAGTTTTGTCCAAAGTATTCACTAGCCAAATAAATATATATATATATATATATATGTGTAATCGGCCGATATCTCGTAATTATGGGATAAGTTAAACATTTTGACAGATATGATATTAAAATAATATAAATATTTTCTGAGGCAGTCATTTTATTATCCAATTTATTAAGTTCTAAGACATATACGAGATGACTACTATCGCATTGTGAAAAGGGTGTTAGTGAGTTAGTGCCCACATCTGATTGGTGGAGACTCTTACACGATATTTTTTTTGGAATCAAAGAGTGTATAAAGATACTTAACAAAAAAAATATTATTTAATAAATATTATTTTTGGCTCAAACCGATGGTAAATTTTTTAATAATTCTATATACTTATTTGAATTATATTTGATTTGTGTTACATTAACTTTGAAATGAAATCTTATAAGTTTATATGAATATGGAGACCTCAAAAGTTCTGTCATCTAATTACATTGTAGGTAATTTATGCAGGACCTCCCAGGAAAAGGGTAGGGTGACTATGATAGGATTAAGATAAAGACAAAATATTACTTTATTTATAACTTTAAAAAAAAAAGTAAAACTTTCATAATATTTAAGTGAGTAATAGTAAGAAACTAGCACATAAGAAGTTTTGTTCAAATATCACAATATTACTTTGATTCGTACTATGAGTATTATAAAACTTATAAATATTGTTTTATTTCTATTCAGTGACGTAAAAGAAAGAATTCTTTGTTTAAATTCAATAAAAATAATATTACATTAATATTTCAAATGTCAAAACACACTTCATGGTACGATTTAATAATATTTCCTATAGTAAAAGTAAAATGATTTAGAATGACGTCATCAAAACTTCTAATCAAAACATTATGAAAGTAATATTACTTCCAGAGTGAATTGTAAAGTAAGATTATTGTAATACTGCTTCAAAAGTTTATGGTAGACTGTTTATTATAAAATAAGAAAAATAATCATAAAAATTATATAACATTTTCATTGTTTTCTATAACACTTAGATTAAATTTTTAATATCAGTAATTTGTTACAAGAAGCCATTCAAATCTTCAGACAAAGACTTTATCACATGACTTATCAAACTTTATCAATACATTTCAAGATATGTCAAAGATTTTAGATGAAAACAGAACTCTTATTATTTTGCTGGAAATAAATGTCAATCAATGATACTTCTAAGACTGACGTCACTGTTGATGGCTGATAGATGGACTGTTCTGAATCAATGTTGACGATAATAAATACTTCTGGTGAATATATATCCTATATATGACGAAAAAGGAAGGGAAAACACTAACATGACGTTTAAAATGGATATGCGCATATAATGAGTGATTAATAAAATATTTATTTAATACGAAGCCAAAGTAATACACGATAGACGTTGGTTTTACATGTAACTGAATTGATATAAGTTACAGGATACGAGTACCATTATTCAAGACTTATTAACATGCAAATGTAGATTGCTCGATATTTCTTTGAAAATAAATTAAAAAATACTCAAATTAATAAGTATATACTAATAAAGTCTTTGGTATTGTATATTAGCTAACTCTATACTGCCATACAAAAAAAAAACAAAAACTGAAACAATTAACTTAAAAAAAATAAACAACTAATGTAAGAATAATCAAAATAAAATAATTTGACAAAATAAAATTGAATTATTGTAAGATGTATCATCTTAACTACAATGTGTATGAACTATGAGTGCCATTTGTCTTTACTTGTATTGATTTCTAAAATATATTTTAACGATCTTAAAGGTGTTCAAATGTAGGTCTATATGTCCTAATGTTTTTCTTTATATAAAATGATTGTCACCACCGTATATTCCAGACGAGTTAGTGTTACACGCAGCGTCCAGCGAAGTAGAAAACTATTTGCTCTTTGGGCCATGTGTGCTGTTTATACGCTTCATTATCGTTAGGGATAATGAGGCTAAATCCTATGAAGAATTTTGGTCCTCCGAGTCAGTTTTTTTCTTGGACGAACTATGTAACACAGATTATTGGTCCTTCGAGCCAAATTTTTGTTTACGGAATATTTTACACTAATCGTAATCGTCTTTTAGGTATTAGTTGATTTTATTTACCTTAAGGGCTCTATGAAAACAACATGACCTGCCCACCCTTAAAAGGGAGCGCTGAATTAGTTAATTAGTCAAATCAGTTAATAATATTAGTAAATTAGGCCAAAACACGCCTCCAAAGTGTTTTTTCATTAAAAAAAAAATATATATATATAAGCACAGAATCAGTAGCCAATCTAGAAATTGATACTGATAATGTCGAGTAGTAAGATATTAAAAAATGGTTTATTATATTTTATAAACTTCTAGATTCTGTCTAGACAAACATTTTAAAAACTAATTGTTGTATTGTTAAATTTTTACCTGTCTTTCTTTCTGTATTTTATTTTATAACGACTTGACCTATTTTGATTAAAATTATTATATAGTAAGAACAACAATAGTATAAATGATAGGCTTTATACAATGTCGGTATACGTAATATTAATCTTTTTTTTTATGAAAGTCATTAATGGCTTTCGTATTTCTATGATTTATTTATGTGTTATTTCCCATGTGTGTGTGTGTGTATGTTATTAGTTATATAAAATATTAAAGAAATCTGTCATTTTATAGATCATTTGCGTACATGAGGTTCCGATGAAACTTACATATCGAATAGTAATCTAAGTTAATGCACGTAACGCACATATATATATATCTATATATATATATATATATATATATATATATATATATATATATAAGTAAATATATAAATATTAAAGAAGTAAAAAAAATGTTTGGAACAGTACTCCGTTTGTAAAGTCGTTGGCAAAAGCTAGTAAAATATACTTACATTGTTCTTGATCCTACAAGCGCAAACTTGTAGGGCGTCAGCTTGTTGATTGTCAGCCGCTACTATAATACCTTTACTAAACTGTCCATTAAAAAAAAGAGAAATTTCGGTCCTTCGAGCCTTTTATTATATTACATTATTGACAAATTATATTTTTAGGGGATTTAAACGTAATTTCAAGGAGCTTGGAGTAACTTTTAAGTTAAAAACTGTCTTAAATACTTACATTATATAAGATGCATAGAAACTATATCTAAATTGATTCGCTTTATTTCACAACTCTTAAGTCGCGATATCCTTTCGCCTTTTCTCTTAACATAAAAGAAATGTGTAAACGTCCGTGGCATACACAATTTGTATGTAGAGCGAAACCAAAGCAATACTTTATTACAATGAACAAAGCAAATATCAGTCTTATTTCATTGCAATAAGGACTATTTATCTAAAGCGAAACCATTGCAATACTTCAATACAATAAGACAAGCCAATATTAGTCTTAAGTAATTGTCATAAGCTTCATTTATGTATGCAAAACGTAGTGACTTATAGCTTTTCAGCAATTTAAAGGGTGAGTAGACCGGCACAGCGACTCCATGCTTGTTTCACGTCATCAGTCAGTATCAAAAACGCCTCGTGGCTGTACGTGGTTTTAGTTGCAAGTTAATAAAAGTTTAATTTTAATTCATCCATTTATAATCTTTGTGATATTAGTGACATTTAGAAGTTGTATTGTGTGCATTATTGGAACGGATTTCTGTTAAAAGTAAGTATTTATAGCTTAGAAAATATCGAATATCTGCCAAGTTTTTTTGAGAACCAAATGTAGTCCTATCTATTTAATTAATTATTTTTTCAATGAATGTTATCCGCGATTCCGTTACTTGTATCTTTAGAACGTGTTTGACTACACTTTACTTCCTCTGGACATATATTTCTAGAGGATGACAATTTCTCATACATATTCAGTTTGTTTATATAGTATTAATTGTGTCGTTTGCTGGATAAGGCCATGACTAATCTGCGGTTGGTTGACTATAATAAATATTTATAAGCGGTCTGTTTGTTTAGATATCACTTACAGACATGGCATCGTGAGTCTCCATTAGATAAACCTCAATGTTAACGACTTAAAATTATCTCTCCATACTCACTTCGTGCAGTGTTTAAGAGGATTCATTGTGGTATGGGAATATGTCTTACATTCAAAAATTTATATCCGTTAGCTTCTATTGGTTGTACCCATTTTATATTACCATATAATGAAAGCCGCAGTAGAAAGCAGTGGAATAGCCAGTATACTTAACCTACCTATTAGTTCATTTGCGGATTATAACAGATTAATATATAATATTTTGTAATATAAACTATATTATACATTATCATTACATTAGTATAACTAATATATACACTCATATTCCTGGTTGTATAATTAACTAGCAGGTTGTACTGAAAGATTGTGTTACAGGAAGCTGATCGAGCTTGTCCGCTAATTTACTACTCATAACGGCATTCAGTCAAAACTAAACTGACATGACTAATATTAGAACTATATCTAACAAAGAATAAAATATTACCATATACATAATTGACAGTTATAAAGTGTTTTTAAACAATGACATGGTTCTAAAATTTTGGCTTTGTATTGTTAAGTAAGGCGATTATCGATAATAGTTATTTAAATGTCTATTATGTATGCTTATATGAATATTCATATATGAGAAGTTATTTATTGTCTCTTTTTGGTCCATGATGTTTTCATATTTACGTCTCTGTCGCATGTTCCTTTAAATATTCAAATAAAAAAATATATTATTGTTTGATTTATTTTATCTGAAATATGAAACCTTCAGGAAATTAACAAGGTTACAAGAATTCATATATCTCAGATATGACCAAATATTTCATCTCACTGGAATGTATATTAGATTTGTCTGACTTTAATTTGGTTGCAAGTAAAAAGTCAAAACTTATGTCCGTCTGTCACGAACGTCGTCAGTTCGCTGACCGTTGTATATATTACTTGAATCTATTTTCAAATGTTGCTAAGTAAAGCGTGTACCAAATTGCGTTGTCTTTAACATAAATATTAATGTTTAATACGACAGTTTGTTTATTGATCGAAATCCGAAATCATTTAACAAATAGAGGAAAAATATATTTGTATTATGAATTTATCTTCTTATTTTATATAAAGATATTTCAATATTTATGATAACATAACTATTTCGTTTTGTTATATTACATTTTTGCATTGTATACTTCCACTAACATTTTTATCCAAATTTCATTAGTTTTATAATACAAATATATATATATTTAGATATTATACATCAGTGTATTTGTCAATACAAGTCTAAACTTATATTGACCAATACACTAAGAATAAAAATAACTCTCAATGGAATTGCTGTTATACATAGAAATATCTTATTAAGGAACATAAATGCAAAACATATAGAAAAGTATTTATTTCCATATAAGTGAAGTAATTTATTGGAATTGTTGATTCATTCCCAGATATGGTCAGATGCACTGGAAACTTCAAAGGACAGCTGTGTGTAAACGTCCTTAGAAATAAGGTCGTATTTACACTGCAATTTCTTACCTTTATTTTTACAATAGCTACTGTCTAACAATACATGAGTACCCCTAGTACGAGTTTAGACGTTACGAAACGTTGATAATTTTCGTGCAGTCACGAAACGAGTATTGATTGGTTGTTATATGGTTGTGATTTTTAATAAACCAATCACAAGCAAAAACTATTTTCGTGACCGCTCGAAAACTATCAATGTTTCGCAACATTAAAACTCGCACTAGGGGCTATTGAGCCATATTTATTGGGTGACGTATACCCCATTGAAAAACCGTTGCTCGTCACCTCGCTACAGAAAAATGAATTTTATTATCATTAATAGAAAATCCATTTTAATTTGTTATTAATTAAATTAGAAACCAAAATCAAAAGACGGAACTGTATATGTATGTATACATATCGTGTTATATATTCCGGTTAATTTTGTATATATTAACAGTTTTAACAAATAAGAGAAAATGTTACCAAAAACCAATAAGGTCAAAATAATTCAAAGAAACAGAATTACTACTATTTATTTATATTACTTCTAATAAATCAATTATATTTTTGTATTTTTTCATTTGTTATGTTACAATACAGCAGATCCAATATATTCTATGTAAATGAGTGAACCATCTGAAATTATATAAACATTACTAACGTATATATATAATGTAAATGATTCTACTATATATATATATTTATGTATATAAATAATATAAACCATATATTTGTGTGTTATTACGTTTGTTATTTTAAACAATCCAACAGAAACAGTATATATCTTAAACAGATGAGAGAAGCTTCTAGAATCATATAAACTAAAGTATTAATAATCTAAATTTAGAATGTATGTTACCAAGAAAACTATAACTCTAGTCTAACTATAAATCTAGTCTTACAATTCTACCTGTTTCTGGGCCTGTTTGAAATCTGCTTGAAGGTTTCGTTGGATTTTATGAGGCTTTTTTAGGTACAAAATTTAAATAAATCGAAAAATATAAACACAAAGAATTCTTTCTATTTTTGATAAATAATTTACTGTTAATAATAAAAGTATCGTTATTATCTCTTATAATTATTCTGTTATATTTCCAAACCTGCCTGGAGTTAAGTAAAAAATCGATTCCCCGTTAGGTGCGAATAAAAGGGTGTCTTGCTACGTCACGGTCGAGGGACCCCTCACATGAATCTGAGTTATTACAGTACTTGTATGGGGTCCATTTCTTAACTTTTAAATATAGACGTGCTGGTTTTCAAACCGGAAAATAAAATAAGTCGAATTTTATTTCTTGTGTAAATAATGCGGTAAGATATAAAAAATAATTTTGTCTACTTCGTACTTATTGTAAATGTACTTTTTTTTTAAATAATGGAAATCTCGAATTCTGCCTAGGTCCGGTCAGTCATGAGATTTATAAAATATAAATATGTATTATTAATTTTACTGCAGTTGAAAAATCTTAAAAAATCGACTTTGATCTACTTTATAAAATAATTAAATAAAATCTTATAAAAAAATACTTTTGTCTATTTTAAAAATAAAGTAAATTCCATATTCTTTTTCCATATTTTCCATATTATTTTTTTTTTTGAGAAAGTCAAACTAAATTCTAGGATAATATGACGTGCTAAAGACGCTAGCTACATTCCTGTGCTCATTATGCTTTAAGCCCACAGAGACATAAACGTGTTCTGAGAAGCTGTATTGAGTTCAACATCATCATCATTTGATTGCAGCTCAGTACTGAGTATCATTTCACTTTTTATGATGATCTTAACGTATCTTTACAAAAATACTATTTATATACGGAATAAATGTGTCTCTTTTTGGCACAACGACAATGACTCGCTCGTTTCTTTGATAAATTTATTTTAAGCTTGCAGATTTTCTTTTTGTTATATATTTTGTTTTAATTATTATAATATTGTTATATTTTTTATTGCAAAATATATGAATTTTCTGTTTAGCTGACCGAGACATCAAATTTCACCAAATACACTGCAGACTTTTTTGAGTACTATGCAAACAAACCAAAATAAACAGACAGACAAAAATACAAAAAAAATAATATTTTGAGATTTATGTCGCACTTAAACGAAACAATATTTAATATCCAGAATTTTGTCTCGTTACTATATTATATATAATAGTAGATACAGTATTAAAAGCTCGTATACGTTGTACACTAAATTTCATCAAAATCAGTCCAGTATTTTTATACAATCCACTAACAAATAGACAATAATAAATACTTGACACTTATGATACCAAGTCAATATCGGATTTATAATAAATATATTTCAAGTATCAATTCATGGCACAAACGCTAATAAGGAAGTCACAAAAATCTACAATAAATTGACACTAAATGGGATAACAATACTTATATCTCTTAAACTGTCTATAAATGGAACTATAAAAGTTACTCACTATGAGCTTATTAACCTCGAAATGAGGAATAAATCGAGTAATTTAATTCAATTTTAATTCCTACAACATAAGTAATATAAGTCGGCAATAAAGTTACTTGTAAGTAATTTATATTTTTGTTACTATTTTATTCATAATAGACGTTATGTGTAAATGAAGAAAAGATTATTACTATTATATAACAAAACAAACAGTAAGATAAGAAAAATATCTCTTTAATTTTGATACAAAGTGACGCTTGAGTGGAATAAATCAAGTAATTTAATTAAAATTTTAATTCCTACGACGTAACTTATAGAAGTTTATACTTATATAACTTATAGTAGTTATAATAAATTAATTATAGTCGTACTTATAAGTAATATATTTATATTTTTGTTACTATTTTTTTAATAATAGACGTAATGATGATATGAAAAAAAAGCTTCCTATTACTATTAAATAATAATATAAATAGTAAGATAAGGAAAAGACATATTTGATTTAGATACAAAGTAAAGATTACCCGCAGTCAGTAGCCTGCGGGGGCGGTTGCCATGACAACGACAGAGCAGCGCTATTTCGGTCAGAAGCTGCGTTCTTTGATCTCGCGAATGGAATTCCATTGCGTTGCAATTTCAACAAACTCCGGGTCAAGTTAAATGTTATTATATATAATTAAATTTCCGGAAATTTCATTCATTCTCCTTTCTTCTTTATCATTTAACTTTTCGTTTTATAACATAATGTTTTTAATAAAAAGTTATAAAGCATTTGCATATTAAATATACACGTTGGTATAAATGTTTTTTTCATGACCAAGCTATGTCGTTATCAAACACTAAAGAGTGAGTCGTCTTGAGGGTTTCTGGAAGGGTGCTAGATGTCCTATAAAAAACCATATAACACCTGAAGTGCTAAAAAGCGCTGACAATAGAAGTGTTATTTTAAGAGTGTGTGTGTGTATGTGTGTGTGTGTGTGTGTGTGTGTGTGTGTGTGTGTGTGTGTGTGTGTGTGTGTGTGTGTGTGTGTGTGTGTGTGTGTGTGAAAGAGAGAGGGAGAAAGTAAGTTACTTAGAGATGGCCTGTCAATTAATAGTTTTATTGTTTACAAGTTATTTTATGCTATGTCAAAATAAGATTTCAATTTTGTAATTGTGTGAGTTTATTATGTTCAAACTTAAATAAAGTATAAGATTGTTTTATTTATTATTTTTCGTTCTTCTATAAAATAGTGCCATTAAAAAAAATTGTATAGATATTTTTTTTGTGTTCAAGAAATGTTTGAACAATTTTTTTAATCTACAATTATTTAATAAAGTTTTATCACATAAACATACATAATTATTTTCATTAACCGTAAATTTACTTTATTAATATATATTCGTAATAAATAAAACATTTTTTTTTTATATCAAACCTTATATTATTGCTAATAAATCATATCTATAATCCCACACATTAACAATGAAATAATTATTAATACAAGACAATTCATACACAAGGTTTACTTTCATGAGCCTGAGAGCTATGGGAGGGACAATGGGACATTGTTTAGACAAGTACGGTCTGCATAAAAAATATAACAAAGTAAAAGTGTACGAAGGACAAAAAAATATAGGTTATTGACTTATGTTATGTCGAAGCGATATAACTTACGAGTAATGCTGATTGGATAGCATGTTAATAATAATTTATCGACACGACGCGAACCTGTGACCTCTAGAAGTCCGTCCCTTTCGCTTTGCGAACTAAGCTATCGTGTCCATACTGGCCTTGACAAAATTAGAATTCTTTATATAATTTTGTTCAAAAGTTTAATTAAAAACAGAATTTGAGTGTTCTATTATTAATTTAGTTTTTTAAGTTTTGCATAATCAATCATTTAATTAACATAAAAAAATAATTATCTTTGCGGAAATGAATTTTGAAATTAGTAATAAAATTATATTATTTATATATATATGTATTTGAATAACCAGTTACCTTAATATGAAATAGAGAACATATTTTATAATTCATGAATTTAGGAATGTGGAAACGCTTTCGATTTGCTGACTTTAGGTTTTTTGCTATAGCTTAAACCATAATTAAGTGACTTTTTAATACAATATATATATATATTTTAATAATCAGTTGGAAGTACCACAGTACTTTTACTACAAGTTTTGATATTACGAAACGTTGATACTTTTCGAGCAGTCACGGGACGAGTTCTTGTTCTTGTGATTGGTTCAATAGCAATCACAACCAAATAACAACCAATCACAATAAAGATGCCATTTCATTATACGATCTGAGCCACTCTATCTCAACTGGCGTACATCAAATCGCACAGTGAAATGGCTGTTAGTGAGTTAGTTCTTCACTCTGATTGGTGGAAACGCCCATTAGCTATTTTTCAAGGATAAAGCGTATGGATGGTATTATGAAATGCGGCCATTAGATACCAAGAAGTATTTATATAGAGCTTTAAATTGGTGTTGTCGGGTTTCTGACACAATAGTGCATATTGGTTGTGGGGATAATTGGCCGGTACCCAAGTCCATGTATTGAGCGAGGCGCTCGTGCACTGTCTAGTACAGGCCAACCCTGAACCCGTATAGCAATATTACAATAATCTTATTCACGATTTCGTCCTGAAAGTAACATTACTATAAAAATGTTTTGATAAAACGTTTTGATGGCGTCATCTTAAATAATTCATTCTTTTATTATAAACATTATTAACTCGTACCATGAAGTTTGTTTTGACATTAGAAATATTTTATCTTTTAAAGAAAGCTTTGATTATTTTACTGTTCTTAGCAGGAATAAAACAATATTGTTTTATAAGCTCATAGTAGAAATCAAATAATATTATTGTAATATTGTAACAAAACTTCTTAAAATTTTGATAGTTTTAAGAGAGTTTATAGTAGGCCTGCAGACCTGGCTCTTGTGAATTCATCTTAAGAAGTCTATTATCCACCACAGGATATATCTACTTCATCCATATTTTAAACGTCATACAGAACAAATTTGTCTTTTAATTACTTTATAATTTGCTGATATTTAATTATTTGGATGTTGATTTTGATGTTGTTGGTGTTTGGATGTTGGTTAGAGTTTTAATTATTTGGATGTTGGTAGTTAGTCGAACAAGGAGTATTCCTTACCATATTGATAGTTTTGAACTAACAAAGCCAATAAATTATCTATTTTAAGTCTGACTCATCAATGTTTATTCGTATCCGCAATTCGTGTTTACATTTTATCTCAATTCCAGGAACAGATAAGACTCAGCATCGTTAAGATCAGTTTAGACTAACTTTATGATGTTACCCACACATACAAGCTAAGACTCACACAAGTATATTATTATATATGTGTTACTAACCCTATAGTAGCTAAAATTACCCTTAAATACAAACAAATACACACAAGTATATTTTTTATATATGTGTTATATTTACCCGGCTGTATTCACGTGGAATTATATCGGAATGTGCCCGACTAGTTTCGAACACATTCGGGGTTCTCTACGCCTAGTTCACGCCGCGAGTCCAACACGCTTGAGCTCGAGAGTAAGAACCCCGAATGTATGAAACTAGTCTGGCAAAAGTAAGCTGACGAAATAGGAGGAAGTTGGTATCAAACTTAATTATTTCAAAGCATTTTAAATTTTGCATCTTTATAAAAAAAAATGTGTAAAAACCGAGTTCCGCCGAAAAAAACCGAGAGCAAGAAGCTCGTAGACGATAAGGCATACATTTTATTAATGCGGGTACTTGAACTGCGGTCGACCCTGGGGCTTGGTGACTGCAAGGTTAAGGATGTTTGCTGATTGGTTACAATTCAAAAATGGTATATACTCAATGGTTATTTCTCCAAAGTAAGCTTTTATGATTGGTTCTGACAAGGTTAAGGGTGTTTGCCTACTGCAGGCCTACCGTGAACTCTGTACGCCCTGAAAGTAATATTACTTTATTAATGTTTCAATAAGAAGCTTTGATGACGTCATCATTCATTGTTTTACTATAGGAAACGTGATTAACTCGTACTTTTTAGTGTGTTTTGATTTTTTGTAATTTAAAGAAAGCATTCATTATTTTACTTCGATAAGCAGGAATAAAACAATTTTCTTTTATAGAGCTCATGGTACGAATCAAAGTATATATGTTATTGTAAAATGGCAACAAAACTTTTTATAACTATAGTTTTCAAGAGTTCATGGTGGGCTGGTTGATTACAGTTTAGATACTTATAGCTAATTTATTATCTGTCCTTATTATTGGTTGTTTGCGTGCCATCCTACAATCAAATACAAATGCGGGATCGATCCATGGTTTTTGTGTTAGTAGATTCTATTGGGTTTGACGATTATTAAAGTTAGACCTCTTTCCATATTAAAAATCAGCGTCAAACCTATACCAGTTAAATGTTAAATAAATACTATAACATTATTTTTTACATGAAATTAAAAATAATAAAAATATGATTAAATTGCAATTTAAGGAACCATTTTTCATTCCTGTAATAACCCTTCAGAGATTTTCCGTTGCATTGTTATTTTTTTTTTTTTAGATTGTTTGATAATTTAAACATTTTGATAGATTTTATGACAAAAACAAAACAAATATCAAAGATTTTATTACCTTGTCAAATGACAACTGCGAAACTCCCGCCATACTTATATTTAAAATGGAGCCTTAAGACGTCATGTCTGGATTGTCGCATGCCATTCTACTCTCATAACAACAACTATATTCATAAATTACTTAACCATCCACATTTTCAAACATTTATATTATAAGTCTAAATATTCCAACAAACAATTTAGGTTGTTTTGTCGTTAAAAATAAAACATTACTTACAGACATATATTTTGATTCCATTCTAAATAGGGTGAAAAACCTGACTGTTGACTCGGCAGTCCTCGGCAAACTTCGGCTTGCGTCGGCTTGATTGACGTCCCCTCGGTATATTTTTGATTTTGGTATTATCTTAAGTAAATTTTGCCTTTGTGATTCATATTTCGTACAAAGCTTAGTTATTTGTTTATATTTATCTTCCGCAATTTTTAAAGCTTTGATTTAAGAATTTATACAAAGGAATACCGGGATTCATATTGTTTTCTGTTTGTTGTTACAAGTTTGTTTGTAAATGATTCCTTTCGAAACGGAATTTAAAATAGAACTAGACAGGTATTCACTTGTTTCTTTTATAAAGTTGCGTACATATCCTTTGAGACACATGTCAAAACAGATACCTAGTATAAAATAAACTTAATAAGGAAGATAAGATCGCGCTATAATATTATTAAGTTTAAATATTAACTGACGCTATCAATGATTTATTACGTTATAGATCGCATCATGAAAAATATAAATTAATTAAGATTAAATGCCGTTGAATTCTAAAAGATTATTGAAGGGTTCGATTAACCTCAATATGCCTGGCAGGGCTTACAGGTGCGACCTAATTTGGCGGCCATTTTGGCTCTCTTTTAGATTCTGTTTATAAAACGAATTGTGTAACAGATAGCTTGTTCTCATTTTAGTTTACATTATATAGTTTGAAACGAGTTTATAAATGGCGAGTTAACAATAAATTGCGAGTTAACAGTTAACTAAAGTGTAAACCAGTTCTTGTGAACTTGTTGATATTAGTGGAGACGAAAGCGACGCCAACATTCCTAAATACTTAAGGTAAGTTTATATATACATAAATAAATAAATATTCGGATAAACGAACAATTTCTTTTTCATAAGCATATTTATTATACATAAATATAGATTTTTCTTACAAATAATTTTCTAGTGTAGGAATCAAACCTAGGACCACCGGAATAATAGACGAAAAACTACACCATTCGGTCAACATGGTATACTGTTAAATTTAAATGTAAAGCTAGTTAAAGTTGTTCAAAATAATACACTTATGGAGTCAAAACAAAACAAATGTTTAAATTCTCAACCATCGCGGGAGATAAAGTGTTATGATATTAATAACACGAGACAGTGAAGCCGAGCGTTATAATATACACTGACATACTTAAAAGTAAAAAGGTTTTATATTTTATGCCATATTCAGGTTAAGTTTTTATTTTTTTATATAAAAACTGTGCAATTTTATTTATTCTAAATTGTCTATGGTATTTTGTCATATGAATGACATTTAAGATGACGTTTGAAAATGGATTATACTTCTTAAAATAAACAATAGATTCATTCAAATTTGAAATCCGATAAACAATATTTAAACAAGAAATTAATGTAGGATATAAAATATTTCAGTATAGGTATATCCCCATTCATATAACTTACTTGAAGGAATCCCCGTACTCTGTAACGCTTTGAAAAGGATTAAGCATCCACACAATATGTAGTTTATTAATAAATATAGTATAAAACAGTAAAAAATATATTATAATACTTTTCGTATTGATTACTATAATATTTTGCAACGAAATCTGTGCCAATGCGCACGAAATCGCAGTTCAAGTAAACAATAAGTCAATGAAATTATACAATTCTTGCGACATTGTACGATTTGCTAATAACTTGCGCATTTTAAACAACTATAATAATTTGAAGAAACACCGCGTTTGCGTTTAGCGCATTTTGTACTAATTTAAAGAAGCACAGCATTTGCGTTTTGCGCATATTGTACTTGAAGAAACACAGCGCTTGCGTATTATGCATATGTATATGATGTTTTATTGCTAAGTGATGTATAATATACAATTATATAAAATTAAGTCATTATTTATATACAAGTCTTAATGAACGACGTATAATTAAACTTCAAAGTCATTAAATACGAAAACATCATTACGAGATAACATTATGAGAAAACGAACCATAGTTGACTTTCACTAAAATGTCACCAACACTTATAACACAGATACGATAGAGAAATTATTAGAGAATCTTTATATAATGTTTTTTTCTTGTTATTTTATTATATTTTAAACTTTAGTAATTATGTTCATAATTGTCATTGTTTTGCTGAAATTTTGTTTGTTTGTATTATAATTCCTTACGATATAAATACGAAGTAGATACTGTTGGAGAATTTTACTGAACTATATATATAGTTCAGTTAAGTAGTAAGTAAACTTCAATAGTTAAACATATAGTTAGTATCTATATATATATATATATATATATATATATAGCATTTTAAACTATATTGAACTTGAATGTTACGAAGTCAATACTTTTTTACGCCTTTATTGCTGTTATTTTAATTCTTTGGCATATAAGTTTTCTATTGACAAATTTTCTACTGAAACGTAGGTGGGTATATTTAATCTAAATATCCAATAATTTTATTCTTACATAAATAAACTTTCTAAGTATACAAAATAAAGATACATCATTAAATAATGAAATAACTAGATCGTGAAGCTCAGTGATAGAAAAGGGCAGTTATACAACTTTTATATACTTATGTAACCATCGATAAAAGAAATCGATTTTTTATCGAGACGCACATTTTTATCTAATATTTACTAATCGATTAATGTTTTAAAATGAACTGTCATTTGCTTTCTTTTTTTTCCATAAAAAAAAACCGTTGACAACTATCTTAGTAGAAATATTTAAATACCAGAAACAAAAAGTTGACATTGTCAATAATTGTTTGAGCACTGGAACATTTTTAACAAACTATATCTTTCTCTCTTGTTTACTAGTAAATTATGTATATCTTGTACATCTGGCTCTCTCCGTTTTTGTAAATTGATAATATTATTAATAATAATTGTACAGTAATTTTAATCCTACTAAAAACTATTATTTCCGTCAATCATTGTTAACAATCAACACATCTATTTGATATGTCGATACAATATAAGATAAGATATTCTTCAATGTTTTGAATAAGTAACGTAAATATTCAATCCACATATGATGTCGTTTTCTTTTTGTCTCAAAGACTAATGTATTCTTTACATAATTCTTAATTTATATAGCCAATATGTATAGGAATTATATTAAAACAAACTAATATAGTAAAAGTATTTTAATAGCAAAATAATATTTAGTCGGATTACTTTTAAATTTTGTTTCCAATATTAAAACATAATTAATATATAACATATTAATAATATTAACTCAATTTTTCTGTACCCCTACTACTAGTTCATTAAAAACTAACTCACTCTCCCAGTGTTGAATACAATCTACAGCGCACTATTTGACCCCAAAAAATATCTCCAACAATCAGATCAGAACTCGTACTACGAGTACTAATATGTTTTAACTCATTAGTTAACATTTAATCCCTTACTTTCCCTTAAATTACTTTCACTATTGTATTGACCTTATTGCTGATGAGTCGATGTCAGAGTGTAATTATTGTTTGTACCGAGGAGACCGGTTGTCGTAATGTCCGACTATTGTTCCGATGGTAACAGGTTCCATCCCAAATCCAGAAAAATGTTTGTTAATAAAAATTGTATTGTTAAAGCACTAACGAAAAAAAATAGTTTATGTATGTTTATGAGCTGTATAATATTTATTGTATAAGCTTTGCTTAATTTGGAGCTATATGGCGTGTGTGGAAATGTCCGAAAAAAAAAATATATTATTGTTATGTAGTTCATACAAAACATATGGTCATATGATGTTTTAATTTATTTTTAATTTTAACAATATTATTTACTTTATTAAATTTTGTCTTAGAATGTCCTTAAAATCACCTAAATAAAGGTTTCTTTTAAGAACTTTAATATGACACACGCGTCTTAGACTGAAGGGATCTTAGATCTAAGTAGTTGGCTTCTTTCCAAGATTTTGTAAAACTTGTTCTTTTCTTCAGAAATGTAGGATGCAGACGTCTTGTTTTCTTTATACCTTATTATTGAAGAAGCTACACGAGCCATTCCAGAGCTCATATATTAAGTACGCTACAGTTTTCAAAACATTTTATTAGATATTATTGTTTTATATTAAAGCATCAATTTTTCTAAACACTCATAATTTACAGTTAGAAGGTTAATTTTGTTATATACATATGAAATCTTATTTATTTATATCATTACCACTTTGAACCAATAACAGCGATCATTTGTGTACGTCAAATGAAAGTGTCAAAAGGGCGATTTTGATACTTATCGAAATAAGGCTTTTTGTAAAACACTCTCCAACTTAATGTTAAAGAAACGAAGGTTCCAAACCCTGCCTTGAGAAAGACTACACAAGGAACTCAGCCAGGCATATATTTATTTAATAGGTATTGAAAAGTAAATGGCTTCATAAAAAGTCTTAGACTTAACTTACTATGTGGCCTCTATGTAGACTGGTGTCTGTGTACTGACACGAGGAGTCTTCAAGAATCAATCTTAGGATCAAAATAAGAAAAAGGAAGCAATGTTACCATGAACTCTTGAAAACCATCATTGTTTTAAGATTTTTTTTTTTTGCAATATTACAATAATGTTACTTTGATTCGTACCATGAGCTTTATAAAACAATATTGATTTATTCCTATTTGTTTTATGGACTTAAAAAATTGACATATAAATAATATTACATTAATATTACAAATGTCAAAACACACTAAATGGTACGAGTTAATAATTCCTATAGTAAAAGAGTGAATAATTTAGGATGACGTCATCAAAGCTTTTTATCGAATGATCGATGAATTCTATGGTCAGATTATTGTAATATCATTATTCATATTTAAATTACACATTTTCTTTTATAATTCTTCAATTATGTAAATACAGGATCTATCTTTGTACTTAATATGTAACATGAGGTTGATCACATCTCTGTTTATCTCAAGTCATAATGCGATATCTGACGGCTGGATAAGATTGTAAAGAATGACGAGAACCAATTTAAGGTCATTGAATAATACTTAGGTTTTAGATATGAAATATATTTCTACCTAGAAGATATTGTTACTGTAACAAAAAAATATTTATTCACTCGGCTGAAATATGATTTTATTTTAATATTACAAAATTCTCTCTTTTAATACTTAAATTTACATGATTCATGAAGACATGCATTTACCCGGCTTAACTCACATTACTTCGGAGTTTTGGCAAACTTGTTTCGAACTCATTCGGGGTTCACACTCGGGGCGTGAACTGTTCAGCATTCCTACCGTGAACTCTTAGAACTCTTAAAAACTATTATAGTTTTAAAATTAAAATGGTTTGTTGCAATATTACAATAATATTACATTGATTCTTACCGTGAGCTCTATAAAACAATATTGTTTTATTCCTTAGAAGTGACGTAAATAATGAATGCTTCATGAATGTGTACATGTATATTATTTTTCATGGATTATGAAAGTTTCAATAAAAAAAAATGTATTTTGTAATGTAAAAAGTGAAAAATTTCAGTTGTCTGTGTGTACAAATATATATAAGAGCAGAGACATTTATTTAAAAAAATACTTTGCTAACTTTAAACTATAACTAAATCTATAATATCAAAGTATTTACACTTAGATATTTGTTTTTGAACAAATTTAATCAAAATAACTTGTTATTACAGAAAGATTTATGAAATGTTAAAGTAAACCAAATCGTTTGTTTGTTTTACTAACAAATGAGTCATTTGTTTTCAATTACATTAATTACGTGTAATCCGAAACATTTAAATGTATTAAATAGTCAATTAACTATTAATTTGTATTTATTCAGTTCCAATAATTTGGTTTAATAATGTTTTCCCTTTTTCAGTACTTATCAGCGCTATGCTGCCATCATTATCAGTGCAGCCAAGAACAGCGGAGAGAACGCATCACTGCTGAGATAAATAAACATAAATCTTGGATTAAATATTAAACCAATCCGTGTTAGTGATCCAGTTTATTTAACTACGATAGAAATATTCTTAAGTTTAAACTTATCAGTGTAGTGTAGTGGACTCATAAACGATGGCTACTACTGGTAGTGAAATGTGGCTTCAGTGGTTCGCGTGCTGCTACCAGCCGGCTGCGCAGGCGCAGCGCACTCGCCGGAGAATAGATAGATCTATGATTAGTGCGCCTACTAATTTCCAACACACGGGACACATAGGTAAGCATTAGAAATGAAATGATTTCTGAACACACACATACATACTATTAATCTCTCTCTATCTCTGTTACTTCTCGAAAAGAAAGATATATTATAAGGAACCTCAACATATTTTTTCTTTTTGTGTGTATATTTTTTACTTATTCATATTCATTATAACATTCTTACAATTAATGAATTTATATAACAGATGTCAATAACATTTTTTAAAAAATAAATAAACATTTGATAAAGTTATAATATTTTTCTCTAAAAACGCATTAGTTAGGATTCTTCTCACCATAAAGCAATAATAATTACAAAAAGCAATAAAACAGCAAATGTATAGAAAATAAATAAATAATATGACACAAGAGTGATAAATGATGTTATATTTATTGTAACTTTTAAAGTTTAAGTATATTCAAGTTTAATAAAACAATTAAAGCTCTCAAACTGTCAATTGCCATTGACGGAGCATCAATCCAGAAGACCAATATTTTCTATAATCGAGATGCTATAGGTCAGTTGATAGAGCGACGGAACGGTTTTCCTGAGGTCGGGTTTGAATTCCTGTATTGATATTTCATTCTATATTTATTTCAAATTCAAATAAGCTTATATTATATATCCTGTCAATGGTCATTATACATAGAGGGAACCATGATTCAACCACTTAAATAACATTCGCTTGTCGTGAAGTGGTGCTCTTGAGAGATAAACGTTTTATTTCATCCATGCCATGATAAGGAGACATTTTATCAGATTTTCAAAATTTAGCTGAAATGTATAAACAAATTGGTTGTAACGTTTCGAAGTTAGCGTTTAGTTTCCTAGACAAATAGCTTTAACGATTGATGAATAGAATTATATATTTTTGACATAAGGGCACGTTATACTGTCTCTTAGGTCCATACATTAAAATAGAAGCGACGAGCGTTTACAATTTGGCTACAGCCTTAAACGTCAACATTATCGACATCGGGCATGTTTTGTCTCTTATTAAACTATGTCTCTCTCTCTCTTTAAACATAAAATGCCGCTCATTCTATTTGTACTGTTTGTTAGAATCTCATCTAATTATTTCTTTAAGAAGTTTCAATGAATCATAGTAACTTTTTGTGGTTACTACTTATAAATGAGGATAAATTTATACTAAAACATAGTTACAAACGATCACAGACAGACAAGCGGTTAGTTGGAACTATTCAATATATATATTAAAACAGCATTATAAAACTTCACTCAAAACATTCAGCGTATTTCGAAACATTTTACTCTAAAAGAAGAATCCAGATATACTTGGAAATATTTTGCTTTTAAAAAAACAGATCCTGAAGATCTCACCACAAATGTACATGCCATATTTAGAGGAGTTAGTTTTTCTGATAACTATATATTTAAGACAGAGTAGGAATATTCGATCTATAGAATTGTAGATGGAAAAGTGAATATAGTTGCGATGAAGTTTCTGCGTACCATTACCTTTTGTGACCAAGCTATGAACTTTTCTAGATCTATGAGGCATTTTGAATAGATGTATTGTTTAATATATTGTTTTAAAAATATATAAATTTAACTTAATTTGATTGTAAGTACACAATAGTTTCATAGTATTTATTTTACAATTTCTTATACATTGTATCAAGATCAAAGTTCAATGCTGTCGATAAAATGTGATTCATAATTATGAGAATATATTATACACACACACACACACACACAGACATACACACTCGTATATCAAATTTGAGGTTTCACTTTGAATAAAATGGACATTTAAGACTATTTGACCCGAAAAAATAATTAGTCTCCAATAATCTGATGGGAGCGCAATGGAGCGCAACGCTCACGAACAGTCTTTTCACAATGCGTTATTAGTACGCTAGTTGACCTAGTACTTAGTCAATTGGATAATGAAATGGCGGTTTTAAACAATAATATTAACAAACGTTTAATAGATTACATATTAGCGAACTCGTACTAGGAGTAGTGTATGTCATCGTACTCTTAAGCCATTAGAATACATATGATAACACATATTATATAAGAAAATATATAATTAGTATGCAGCATACACTTCTTCCAAATTCGGCCTCAGGGTAGTGGTTTGACGCCTCGCGTGCCTTATATGTCTGAGTACTTCTTAGTATGTCTTAGTATGTCTCAGTATGCGACAGTGGAATACATACAAATTACGTGTAATGTCTACAATGTAATCGCATTAGTATGTAAGTATAGTCTTGATCTATTTAATATTATATAATAAGTATATTGACATTGGTTATTTACAAACTAGGTTACTGTGTGAATTAATCGACGTCAATTAATAGTATTGTGTCCAAATATTAAGATAATTAATATTAATATTTTTATTCACCTCAATTTATATTTAATATTTATTTATTTGTTTAACATAGAATCGTACAAAGGCACTGCTTATCTCAAAATGTCTTTCCACACACCTGTGAAAGGAGAGCGAAAAATAAAAGATTTTTTCTTTTATTATCATCTTTTTGATAAAGGGAGCTTTTACCCGCAAGGGCTTGCCTCTATATTTTATTACGAAATAATAAATAACAACATCTAGACTATTAAGAATCATATAATATAAAATACTATAACTAAAAGATTGAAAATTATTGATCTATGGATGGACTAGGGAACAAAACTTTTGACTAAATGATTAAGGACTTGATGTAGATTATATAAAACCTACATCAAAATAATTTAAACTAAATTCTAGTATGAATCAATAATTCTTTCACTTCCGTTCTCCTCACATTCTATCAGGAAATGATGTATCCTCCATTAGATTCCAGTTTGGCGAAGCAACTTTTCGCATAAGGAATGCAATGCTGATGGAAAGTGTCCAGCAGGCCTATTATAAACTCTTAAGAACTATCATTATATGCTTTAAGATATTCTATTGCAATATTACAATAATATTACTTTGATTTGTACCATAAGCTCTATAAAACAATATAGTTTTAATTCTGCTTAGTAACTTTCAAAGAATGAATGTTCTCTTTAAATGTCAAAATTTGACATAAAACAAAATTTCAAATGTCAAAACACACTTCATGGTACGAGTTAATAATGTGTATAGTAAAAGAACGAATGATTTAGGATGACGTCATCGCAACATTATTAAAGTAATATTAGTTTTAGGACGAATTCTAAACTAAGATTGTAATATTGCTATAAGAGTTCATGGAAGTCACTAGGCCTGCTGATAGGTAGTTGTCTTAGCATTAGGTCTGTATGATATCTAGTAAGTTTTATATTATCAAAACCAAGTATACAACTGCCTTAGATAAGTAGAAAAAAGTACTTTGGTAATATATATAGTACCAGAGTATTGTTTACGTTTTAAATTTAAATCTTATATAAAGAAAACTTTATATATCGAAATATCAAACAAAATATTTAAATTGAGATATTCTAAAAAAAAATCAATCATCTTGTTTAAATTGCAATACTTAACTTGAAGTATTTAAAATAGAATGCAATATGCTATTTATTACGTGATTATTTTATCTATATCAAGAAACTTCTGTGGATGTTCAACAGAACAATAGCTTGCATATTAAGAAATATATATATCATACAAATATATACAGGTGTTCACAAAACAATTACTTTTAAATACATATGTAATTTCTTCAGGACGTATTTTG
Organism: Dircenna loreta; assembly: GCA_963555665.1. Lineage (NCBI taxonomy): Eukaryota > Metazoa > Arthropoda > Insecta > Lepidoptera > Nymphalidae > Dircenna > Dircenna loreta. The sequence continues at coordinate 12,691,739 of OY743097.1, read as the reverse complement.
TTTTTGCAATGCTAATTATTGGAAGCCATTTTAACTAAATAAAAATGACTCACTCACGCTGATATGGCGTTGAGTGTTCTTTTGTTTTTTTTTTTTTTTGTTTGGCTTCAATAATTATTTTATCAGCTAATGTACATCGATCTGGTATCCAGGTGTTTTAGTTTACAAAATTTGTGCATTTATTTTCTGTATCGAGTGATATTATTAAATTAAATATTTTTAATTTTGAATGAAAAATAAAACGGTACGGGCAGGCAGGCAGTCGAACCTAATTTCGTTAAAGTCGTAATTTCGAAACTGTCCTGTCGCTCTACCAATTGAGCTATCTGCCTATGTATCGGTTATTTATATCAATATCTGGGTTGAATTTTTAATATTATACTTGTTTAAAATTTAAATAAGCCTAACATGGCTATACATGTTTATATACATACATATATCAAGTAGGTATATAAAAAGAAACTAACAAAGTAAACTAATAAATATATATAGTTTAGATTATTCACTATTCTAAATAAAGCCACCATTACCCGTATACACTCAGATAAACAGTAATACATAATACTATTCCAACTTTTACTATTCACCCTCCGTCTGTGGACGATCAATACATTTGTGTTATAAAGAAATGGAGACAGGAATAACCGCTGTGTCGTTGAATTTAAATTTAGAATGTTGAAGTACACGTTCATACATCCGAGTGACGCGGACGTCGTCCATATCAAAATAACCTGCTAAGTTCGCCGGCCGTGGCGCGTAAGAGTGACTCATCTTGTCTATACTTATTCGCAATTCGCGCTTATTTTTCACATACAGTTTATTGTAAGTTCTTTCGAATAAGGTTTTATACTCAATATTATTGTGAATGCTTACGAAGAAGGTTTTATACTCATTAAAAAAGTAAGGATGTAATACTTTATTACAGGCCTCGCAGACTAGGCAATATGGCAATGCGTAGAAAAGTCATACGTTTGGGTTCTTAGGCAAAATTCATTTATCATTAAAAACTACACGATAATTAAAGTATTTAATAGTTTATTAATTACAGACCCTGCAGACAAAGCTACATAACAATGCTGTTTTATACATTTGTTTAATCCATTAGAAAATATCACTAACCTTATTTGTACAAATTGCAGAATGTCATACAATATGAATAATTAATTATTTCAGCGTGTCGTCATTACGACATCACGCTTGTTTCATATTACAAATGAATTTAGTTAATGAAATGGCAACAATGGATGCAAAACACGAAGCCAGCTAAAAACATTTAATTATTTTAATACTTAAATAAACCATTTTACCTACCTGTACTGTTTGACAAAAATATTGTTGAATATATATTTTTTTTAATTTAAGTATACATACGGTTTGACATATCAAGTTAAGTTGCAATAATATCAATATATTTGCAGGTTCCTCGTTTCTTATAATTGCTAATCTAGTTTCAATAAAGGTATATATATACAATTTATATAAATATACATTTCTACAAAATGTCTTTTTGTATATATACATAATAATTCAACACAGACCTTTGTCTATAAAGTATAAATAAAATATGTGAAATATCATAAGTGTCAAAAGTGACATAACGTGTCGTTTCTTCATTACTTCGAAGTTAAAAAGTTTTTTAACAAAGGAATCGGCAGTAATATTTTATAACGTTACATTATAGAAAATGAAATTCTACTTAAATGGATTTTAATTATGTATAATGGGCAAAAAATATGCAATGTTTAAGTCGATCATGACATAAGGTTTTTTTGTACTGTAGATTCAAATTGCAGACTTCCGTCGTCTTGTCGTGACAGGTTTCTTGTGTATGTATTATTAGATATTAACTGTTAAAATAACATGAATTTCGTTTAGTTTTCATATATCATTGTTAGTACATAGTCTATAAACGATATTAACATAAACGAAATAATATATATAGATATAATCATACTATAAATACTCGTATACGGTATGTTTGTTGAAAAGTTAAAATTTCTGTCATAACTATAGATTAGGTCAATCGTTTTAACTATGCAAGTATAAAAACTCTTAAAAATTTGACAAATAATCACATACATAGATAAATAAGTACACGATTTGTAGTAAATTTTTGTAGACACATTTGTCGAACAGTTAAATTTTTTTTCATAGCTATAAGTGTAGTCTCTAGGTCAAACACAATTACTATGCAAGTATCAAAACTCTTCAAGTCTTTTATCTTTCATATATATTCTTAAGCAAACAACATCACCTCGGAACTTAAATAACCGTGACTGTCAAAAACCTTAAACCTGAGGCCATCGCAATAAAGATAAACGGTTTCGCCGTGAACTTTTATACTGTACATGGGTATTGTGTATACATACTATACTTTAAAAATACACGATCACTCGTCATGACTAACGGTAGCATTTTTGGATATGTAGAAAGACATGGCATCTCATGAACACGTTATCATTATATAAATACGTCAAGCAAAACTTTGTAACCCTTTGTACGAAATATGAAAGAGTATAAGAGAGATTTATATGGAGACTTGTAGACAGCTAATATTTGTATATAATGCTCAATTTAATGCAATAAATTAATCAAAGTATTATCATAAATCCGTTATTTCATATGTTATACTTATTTTGAAAATTGTAATGTTTGTAACAAACATTGGTAATAAAGGGAAAGAGGCGATAAATATATTTTTTTCCGCCCATTCTAGATTATCATCTATACAAGGTCTGAATATTTATTGGTAACTTAGCTTATAGGAGAAAAGTTTGACCTTTATTTTAATGGAGCATTCATTAATTATTAGAACGGTCGGTAAATTGATATTTATTGCCACTTTTCCTCTATCCAAGTTTTGGCATTGGGTACATATCTTGGTAATACATCCTTGACAATCTCAAAACTATTCAAAACAAAAACAATCTTAGTTCATGAAATACAGAAATGTTTAAAAGTACAATTTTATTAAACGAACTCAAAATCATTCAAATATTATGTAAATTTTACCTTCTCTCAATAAAAGCAATTAGGTATAACATTAAATAATTAATAATAAATTCAAACTCTAAAACACCTGTTTAAAATGTATTCTGAAAGGTCATCTGGGGTAACCCAGATATATCGCCCGACCTGAATTCGTTTACTTTGACAGCTGCTACATTTCGACCACAACTAGCATCTACTTCAAGGTCGTTATTGTTCAAAATAAAGCCTTCTACAAACACTTTCACCTAAAACTAAGCCGAATAAAAAAAATAAAACAGATAAAACGTTACTTTGAATTGGATTTAGAATAAAGAATCTCAACGGTAATGTTGAATAGTATTAATATGCATTTTATTTTATATTAAAAATATAATATGTAGTATCTTTTTTAGGCTATGCAAACTATGATTTGAAAATATGTTTATTTTTATTAATTGATTATTTATTTTCATTACATAAGAAAAGTGAAGAATTTCACTAGGCATATAGTTCGCCTTTTGTAAAAAAAAATAACAAAGAGGATAACTTAAAAAAAATATGGACAAATTATATTTGATATGTTTTTTGTATTTTATAGTATTTAAATGTATTGTTGTGTATATGTTAATTATATCCGTAGACGAGACGTGTTCTATCTAATTCCATGAACAATTTCACAATCAGAAGTCATTTACTAGTCATTTACATCTGACCTTCTGAAACTAATAATATAGAAGCGATCCTTTAACTTCATACAGATTATAAGTGTTACTAAATTAAACTCATTAACATATTATCTGATGTGACGTGTTGACGTCGCAGTGATGTCGACGTGACGTCAAGTTGAAGTCAACATGACGTCACTCGTGATCATATCAAAATTCATAAGATACTTATTGTCTTCATCATTAAAAATTAGACAAACAATTTGCTTATAATATCAATACTTAAAACCGATCTGAAATTTAAACCAACCTTAACTAACATGTATGGATGTATTATCATAATAATTAAGATAATACATCTTAAGATAGGAATATTATTTTGTTACTAATTATTCATTCTCTATTTATATAAATTAAATAAGCTTAACATGTACTCTTCACATCTTAAAAAGTATTTTCAAGCATAAAAGTCGGTTTTGGCATCTCTTGAACGTAATTTTATAGTGCAAAGTAAGAAAGATTGGTTTGGATTTTCGAAAGAATCCGAAATCCATGTCGTCACCCTCACGATAAAGATAATATGTAAAGAATACTAAATTCACCGAGGTGCGGGGCGATACGGTAAAGCGTTCGGAACCCTGCCAATTTGGGTTTATTTTATATTCTATATTTATATAAAATGTAAATAAGCTTAACATGGTTATACATTTTTATAGATATTTTCAAACCTTAGGTCATTTCAATCTTTATCTTCTGCTTTAGCTCCTGTAGCTTTTATGAGACTTTTTACTTATATATATATGTAATATATCTGTCAATATTTTTTCAGGTTCTACAGAGGTAGAGATGCCCTCATCACTGCTGCATTCCATACAGAATCAGATGCAGAGCAAAGGAGGTTATGAGATGGCGTATGGAGTTAAGGTGAGAAAAGTATATATTTGTTTTTTTTTTTTGGCAAAAGATAGTTCAGGATTTTAATTTTCTTTCTTCGATTTGACATTAGTTTAATTTAATCCATTCGCAGAATAAATACCTACTAGTGTGTTTTTTTTATAAAATAGCTCTATGATAGAAATTCAATCACTTGATTCCTTTTCATGTAAATTTTTAGATCTTTTTCTCAAGATATTATTCTCTTTTCAGGTTTATTAAGCTGTTAAGAGACGCCGCTGGAACGAAAAAGTGTGAAAACGTTTAATTTCTATTGATCTTAACCTGTATTTATTAAAGAACTGTAGTTTAGTATTAGTCAGTAGTTTTGCCGTGTACACTTTCACTATAGAGTCGTTTAAATGTATGAGTTACCTTTAATAGCGAGTTTGACACGATTTTCTTGTGTACCAAATAATTTTTATTATTTAAGATGTCTAAATTGTAACATCGGTGCTTATATAAATATATCGTAAAAACAATATGTTGATAAAATGAGCACCATTGTTGCAATTGATATAATTAAATTAATTTTAAATTAAAAACCTTATTGATGAACGATCTTCTATCATACGCCATTTTGTTATTGAGTTAAAAACTTTTGTGTCTATGTTTTCCACTTTATGTAGACTGAATTATTGTTTTTTCTTTTATTTAGTGTATTTAATGCTCTTATTTGTAAATATTTTATTTAATTAAGAAATCATAGCCAAACATAATAAGTTTTCCAACAAATGTAATATTTAACTTGTCGTATTCCGTCGAAAATGCCTTATAGTGTGTATATAAATGAATGTTTTTGAGCATGCCGAGACTTGTTCTTATCTTTGTTATTTTAAACAACTTCACACACACACATACAGCGTAATACAAAGAGTAATAGGAATGTGGAATCAAGTCATTATTAAAAACAAAATGGACACGTATCTATAAATTTGTGATAAATGTAGACTTTAATTGTTTAACACAATTTTGAAATTTCAAGCCACATCGTTTCCAATATTCAAGTTTAAATATAACCAAATATAGGAAAGAGCATTTCATTTTTAATATCTATGTTATTTCTTTACTGGATTCCAATGTATCTTATTTATCTAGATTCTTGTACGTCTTTAGACAGTTCGTATCTTTGGTGCAGAGTTCAATACCCCTAGTACGAGTTTTGACGTTATGAAACGTTGATAGTTTTCGAGCAGTCACGAAACAAGTTCTTAGTTGTGATGGAAAGTAAACCATTTATCGTTTCGTGAGTGATCGACAACTATCAACGTTTCGTACTATCAAAACGCGAAGTAGGGGTGCAGAAGTATCCTATCTATATCTTTTAAGTTATAAGTTTCCTACACACTTAATGGTAATCAAAGCCCTTATGTACCAAACTGTCCAGAACTAGTTATTACTGTGTGTTTACGTTTGTTAGTCAAATATTCTCATGTATAGAGTAAGTTTGTACTGTATCTTCCACGTTATAATTAATTAATATTATGAACGGTCTTCATGCCCGAATGCTTTTGGGCATACGAATGACTTAGAGATTACTAATAATCCCTTAGTAAATTTAAGCGGCGGTGTATATATTTCACGATTTATTTCCGACCATTTTCAGATAGAGGTATGTGAATGAATAATTAGAGGCGCTGGATATTCTGACAGTCTAGACAAGTGCAACCGCCATTGTCTGATCTACTTATGGGCTCATTTCATTATACAATCTAAGCGACACTATCTCAACTAGCATAAGTCGCATTGCATAGTGAAATGGCTGTAATTGAGTTAGTGCTTCTCTCTGGTTAGTGGAGACACCTACTCGCTATTTTTCAATGTCAAATAGTCTCACTAAAATTGGATATTTAAATGGACGCTTTTTTAGACTGCTCAAACTGTCACCAATTAGTTTATAAAAAGGCAATATGGACGTAGTTATTGTTAATAAAAAATAGTTTGGTATATGAAAAAAGGTTTGATGTTAAGAAATAAGATCCTAATGTCGGAAATGATTCGTTTAATATGAAATTGCTGTTTATTTAGAGTTTTGTACCTATTTACACCCCATACATGCCAATCGATTACTGTTTAGCGATAATGTTAACTAATTTTGTCATTTTATTGTTAAAAAGACAAAGTTGTGTGCAACTTACATATAGTTATTTATACATTGTAAATCAATATTCTGTTTGAAAACACGGATTGTGGAAAGATTTTTATTGTTTTATTTCTTCTTCTGAAAAAGTAATCTAGTATATATAGTTTGCTAAGTTTCAAATTTACGAGTTGTTTTTTAAAAAAACAAAGTTACCATTGAAAAATATCTATGACTACATTTCTACTTTCCATCGGGTAGAATGTAGTCAAGCATCATCCTGGTCCGATGTAAAAAAAAATAGACAAGCATTTTACATGGACAATCAAGAATGATATACCTACCGCTTTCGAATCCTTTGTTTGACAGATTATCTTTTGACATTAAAAACTAAGTCTTATTTATATTAATCCAAAAAGATTATTATTCCAACGTAATTATAATATTTTATTTAAAAAAATGTCTTTAATAATATCGTAAGCTGATTCATTTTTTAGAAGGGGCCCTCCTCCTCCCACAAGGAGCATGGAGAAGTCAAGTAGCTCATAGTTTTGCACCTATACTGTTTGTGTGGGTAGATTAGTCGAGTTGAGAGAGATCATGAAATGGACAGAATTTGAACTTTTGACCTTCTGAATCTGTTGATAGTTACAAAGACCCTGGAATCTTCATTCAATTCTCATCCCTCATTCCTTCTTATTCATTCCTCTCTCCATTCAAAGCTCTTCAGGGTAAGAGTTTGTCTAATACAAATTATGTGGCAGATATCCGATTGACGAAATAGGGTATTTAAAATTTACCAACCGATTACCGAAATTATATACTCTCGCTTCTCCTGACGTTAATTTCTTCACACGGGCTGTTCTTAATCTAAACGTTTAGTGCTTATCACGTATTTTTATATTTTCTTATTAGGGGTTTTTGTTGTCAGGGTTTTTAATTTTTACAATGATTTTAAACTGATTGCATAATATCATAATTATTAGTGTTCAAATAAGGTACAATTGTCATTGAAACTATCCGACGGTAGATGGCGGGATTAAAAGTTGGGCGACCTGAATTACGCTAGGGTTTTCTTTCCCAATCAACATTATCAAACTAATTTCATTGAAACATCTTATTCTTTAGCTCAAGTTCAAGCTTGGAAAAAGCTTAGATACCCTATTTTTTTTGAGCAAGAATGATCGATAGATATGAATATAAGAATTATCATCATCGATATTAGAAAAACATCGATAATGACATCGGGGTAAACATCTAGATTCTAGACTACAGCATCGATGTACGTTAAACGTCACATGAAAAACATCGATGTTGCATGTGGCATGATAACACCAGTTTCGACGCCGGGTTCAATACGTCGCGCCTCGTTCAACTGCCATTTTCCATCCTGTTCACTCCACAATTTATTTCTTATGGAAAAAGTCAAAAAGGGCAAAACGTTTACACAGCGGTTGCACTCCTCCTCATCCAATGTGCACCTCACTAATAGCAGGGGCTTGCACTCTAACATCTCACCTGTCCACCTTCACCTGGAGACAGAGCACCCGCAATTGCTCTTTTTGACGGAGACGCAGATTCAAAGACCTTTGACCGCTGCACACCTCGATTTTCTTAACTACACGTTGGAGCATAATTTCCGCCCACGCGCCGGGGTTTGTGTGTATGTCCGGAACGACCTCTGTTTTCTGCGTCTCCGCCAGCTTGAAGACCCCACTTTTTCAATGCTATGGATTTTAGTAGACACAGGAAACGAAAAAATCCTGTATTCCTGTGTTTACCGTTCGCACAGCGGTGATCAGGAGACAACTAGCTTATTTGAATATCACAGTGAGGCCGCTGATACGGCTCTGCATCAGTACCCTTTAGCGCAGCTCGTCTTTCTGGGGGACTTCAATGTCTTTTATCAAGACTGGCTATTCCCATACCAGAAGACCGACCATGCTGGAAGAGAAGCGCGGAACTTTGGGCTGTCTTTGGACCTCATTCAGCTGGTAAGGCAAACGACAAGGGTACCTGATGTGGAAGGCCATACAGCTAATTGCCTGGACCTTCTGCTGACAACTGATCCGTTCAGGTATCGTGAAGAGGTTTCCTCTCCCTCCCCTCCGATCACTGTCTGGTGAAAACTGTATTTGCTTATTCCCAGCCGGATTTAGATCCCCATACTGTTAGGCTAATTTGGAAATACAAGTCAGCAGATTGGGATGAGATGCGGCACTTCTTTGCACCTTATCCTTGGCGGCAGGTCTGCTTTTCTTCTGAGGAACTTACTTAGATTATGTACAGCAGCAGATTATATACTCAAATTATATACTTAACTCATGTACTAAGCTAATTTAGTTAGCTTATATATTCAAATTATGTACTTAACTCATATACTAAGATTATTTACTTTGCTTAAGCTTATGTACTTAGCTTATGTACTTAGCTTATATGCACAGCTTATGTAAGCTTATATATTAAGCTTTATGATGATTGCCCTATATTAATTAACGTTCCGATATTTTATAGAATATTTTTTTTATATTATTATGAAGTTATTGAAATAGTATATATTTAAAAAAACCCACATCATACAAATACAGACTAAAAATTCTATTTCAATCTCGAGAAGTACTAAATATTAATAAGCTTGGTTCCAATGGTATCAGATCTGTAGGTAAAAAGCAGTGATTAATAAGAATTTTACAATAAAACAATATTGTTGATTTAATTATTTATTTCAAACATCTGTAATCAAAGAAAAATGTAAAACTAAAAAAAAAATGCCATATAATTTCAAATTGAAACCAGAAACAACTATAAATAATTTTACATGTTTCAGTTTAAGCAATAACAATCAAATTTAACATAGTTTTTGAACGACACACTTTTGGTTAAACTTATCTCTTTCTATGTCTATGCTCTGATCTCGCTCCATTCGGTTTTGAAGTTTTCTCCTTGTATCGTAAATCATCTGAAATCAAAAATGAATATTATTGTTAATAATTTATGTACTCACGTTTATGCAATGAACCAATTTGTCAGTCAGCTTTTCTCATTTTATTATATTTTACTGGCTAGGGCGACTCCTCAAAACATTGTATTTAGAAATCAAATTCTTCATTTACAATCAGTAGAAGTCTCAATGACTAGACATTTCAACAGACACATGAACTATATTTGTGAAATACATACATATTTAAAAATATTTTATTTTATCAGAGTATTATAAATATTATGCCATAAATAAGTCGTTCCTACCCCTGTCTCTGTGTCGGTGCCGTCTGTCCCGATCGGGCGAGTCGTGCGTGTCTCTCATCGAGGGTCCTTCGCCCCCCCACCACCAGGCAGGGGGGCTTGTGGGGAGCGTCGCCGGGGGAGCGGACGCTCGCTGCCGGAGGGGGGAGCCCACGTACGGAGAAATAGGGGGCATCTGGGGAAAGTGGTAATTATAACTTTTATTTAAAGGTAGGAAAGTAAAAATATTAATTTAAATAAAAAAATATATATTCCGTATATATTCCGTATATAAAGATCTTATCAAAACCAACAAAACAAATCTAAACTCGAGGCACCTAAAAACTATACGTCTAGAAGACCCAGTATTATTCATCCATCAGTATACCTTCAGGTTACTCCGTCAAGTATGATGAAAAAATCTTATCAAAACTGTCAAAACAAGCCAAAACTCGGTTAACCTAGCCTTTTTCGACTAGGAGATCTAGTAACAGCCACCAACGTTTGGACCTTCAGGTCACAAACAATACTAATATCATATAATAAAACATAATATTTAACATAAAAAAAAAAAAAAAAGAATTATTATCAAAAGTATAATATTTGAAAAACCAATAAATGCAAACTATCAAAATTGTTTTATGTAGCCATTATTTCGCGACTATACATGCGTATGTGTGCGTAGTCGAGCTTTGTCAATGTAGTTATGTGATTTGCGACCATAATCACATAACATCTGTTTCGTAAACGCGTCCTTAAAGATTACATATAAAAATGAAATCAAAATTGAAGGAAAAACAGGATTTAAATTTGTTAGAAATGCTATTATAAAATTTGGTTTTCATATACTCGTAAGTCTCGTATATACTCGTAAGTCTCGTATATACTCGTAAGGTATACAAGTATGAATAATGAATAATTTGAATAATAATGTTCAATCGTACTACAGTACTAACGGGCGGGTAGTCGTGCGGCAGGCGGTAGTGCGGGTGCAGGGGAAGGGGCGGGGCGGGGGGCGGGGGGTCGCCCTCTGCGGTCCGCGGGGGGCTCGCCGCCAACTGACATATTTAATTAGCACAGGGAATTGTTTAATCTTAAGTTGTTGGAATGTTGTCTTTTTTCCATTAATAAATATAAGAATTCACACCTTCTGTTTGAGACTGTTGAAGTCACTGCTCATATCCCGGTAACGCTGCAGACACTCCTGCCACATGGACGCCATCTCTGACATCTCCGATCGCTGCTTGTTTATCTCCTCCTAAATTATTACACAATACTTGAACTTATTCTGTAACTATATTAGCCATGATGTGTTTCTTCTTAATTAATACAAAATTAAAAATATGAACACAAGCTCATTTGATAACTGCGATACCGTCCCCGTCACTTCACCAATAGGCTTTGATGAATTTAACGTACTACATATAATCGCCTTTATCGTGACGGAAGATATATCTATTAGGTTCTTTCTCAGCGGTCTAGGGTAAGTCCTGCCCAAGTTGATGTTTTTTCATATAACATTTATTATAAGAATATAATTTTCATTATGTAAATTTATCGTTTAAATTATTATTATTTATTATCGTTTTAATTATTATAAAGAGAAACCTAAATACTCACCATAAGCCTGGCGTCCGTGTCACCCACGTCCCTGGCGACGGTCTCGTACCGACGCATGCACTCGCGCCACAGCCGCAACTGAGCAGCCGCGGACTCCTGAAATGGTGGGGGAATTACTCCAGCAAGCCAATGCACACGTAGAGGTTTAACTTCAGATAATCAGACGATTATCAGCAACAAAAACATTTAATTTGATTTAATTAATTCAATACTATTTATAAATCGTTACACTCACGTTAACTGCTTTATCTCTACCCTGGGTTTGTGAGATACCTTTAAAACAGCGCATCAACTCTTTCCACAGTTTCATCATTTTGTCCATTGCTTCTCGCTGTTCTGATATCTCTTGCTGGAATTATTAATAAAATCAATATTTTGTGTACCTTAAAAGCCTATTTCTATCATTTTTACTCGTACTCACTTTAACAACTTTCAAATAATTGCTTTTGCCACTCATAGTACTAGTCTCGCCATCGGCCACACTAAGACCAGAGTCTCTTTCTCTCTCTGAATATCTGTCTCTATACTCCTCATCTCTGGACACTACCGAACTTCTTTCAAAACGTTCTAGATTCTTCCTTGTCCTCGGGTCTTTTCCATGTGTATTAGCATACATTCTTTCGCGGTCTCTTTCTTCGTAATATTTGTTTCTATAACAGCTGTCATCAAGTTTTCTATTTCTATATTCCCGGTCCTCATAAATTTTATCTTGAATACCATCGCTTCTAGTTGTCCTTCGGTATGATCTGTCTTCATCAATGTGACTTTCTCTCTGTATGTCAAAGCTTCTACTATTTTTTTGTTCACAAAGACGTCTCCTGTCCTCACTCTTTCTAGGGTCTCTTCTTTCAGTATACTCTCTAGCATCTCTCCTATCGGGACCGTTGGATCTGTAGTATCCTTCAATATAACTTCTCGTAGCAGTTGTTTCAAGTGGATAATCTCTGTATCTATCTTCTTCGTGATTTTTCCCGCCATCTATATTAACTTTGCTCATATATCTAGGTTGTTGTTTGTCAAATGGAGGACAACAACTACATTTTTCTTTTCTATCATCCAATGGAACTGCAATGTTATCATGGCTTCGAATACGACTACGGAAATGGTCGCTACTCCTTACTCTTGATGGTGAATGTTCTCTGGAATGCTCACAGCTCTGAAGTCTTACCGGCCGGTGGTCTACATCATAGGAATCCCGTCGTGATACCACTTCACATTGCAGAGATTTATGGCTTTGTGAGCGTGGCTAAAAATGGTCGCATATTTTCATAAAACGATAAAAAAATACAAATTCTTTGAGTTATATTTACAAAACACTTACGACTGTATTAGTGTTTTCATGATGTGGGGTTTTTTCATTCATTTGGGCACACAATTTAGCAAAAGTTTCAAATAAAGCTAGTTGATCCAGGGGTGGATGTTCCTCTTTAGTATGTCTGTAAACAATAGGCAAAACCTTGAGTACCTATAATGGAGGTTTATCAATCCTTTTTAAGAGTTTATTACTTGTCTCGATGTCTACACTCATCCCGATGTCTCCGATGGTGGTGACGACGTTCTTTCGTGACGGATACGTCGCGATCGCGGACAGTGCGATGGTCATCATGTCGACGCTCGTGCCGGTGTCTGTTACAACCGAATCGAAGGTTAGCAGCACACACACACGTTTACCCCATTTGGTTGTCATGTAGATAAAATTTTTCTTGTTGCAACTTACTTTTTTTTGTCTCTTTTAATTGCTTCCTCCAAAAAAGCGTAAATAAAAGAGTCCTGATCTTGAGGAACTGATTCGATAGTATTTTCACCTTCCTATACAAAAAGATATTGTAAAGATAGGATCTTTTCTACAAACAGACTAAAAAGAAATCTTAGAAATTACCAAATGCGGTGACATCGAACGAGGTGTGGATACTAGTCCTGCCTTCAAAGCTAATGAAATTCCTTGTCGACTGAAAATTGGCCAAATTAAGAGATCGATTCAATATAATATAATGGAACTATGGCTAAAAATATATTAAAACATACGCAATGCGTCGACGTCGACGAGGTGATCGGGAAGGACGGTGATCGTCGCGAGGCGACCGCGACTCTGGACTGCTATCTCTATGTATATAAATAGTTTGCTTATTATTTACTTTAGTACTAATCGTGGTGACAACGATATTATTACCATATAAGTTTGATTAAATATCCGGTCTTCCTTACTCTTGATTCAAATATACAATACATTTATTTGGATACCATACGATTTAGTGTTTTATTTTAACCTTTTTGCAAGACCATCTTGTTCCCCGTCCGTGTTTTCTGCTGGTAAAATATCCTGTAAGCTTGCTTTGGCTGAAGACATTCGGCGTCCGTTAGCTTGAGCAGCCTGTACATTTTTACCTTTTAAAATACCGTGCCTCACGTATTAATCTCAAACCGCTTGATACTTACGCCAGTAGATTCGTCTGTAGCTAAAGAATTGCTGTCATCTTGTTTTTTCCTGGTCCGTTTACGTTTGGATGCGTCGAAAACTTTAAATAATTTTTTACTATCGCTCTGCTGACACTCCATCGGATATGTTCAAATGGATCACGGGACATCTGACATACCATGTATTTGCATTATACTTATCACTGTTGAATGTTGTGACTCTTACAGAAGTTTTTAATCGGAATTTAAACAAATATTTTTACCAAATAAATAAATAGAAGTGACTGACACTTCTAATGAAATTGAAATAAGAATTATTATTTGTAATTTTCTGTTAGTATAGAATTGTATGTGCCTGATATATTTTGTGTATTTCCTACAAGGAGGTATATATTACACACAAGCTAAAAATTTGTGGTCGCAGATTTCAGACCTCCCGCAGATCATTTTTAAATATTAATTGTTATTAATATTTGAATTTAAAATTTACATCTACATATAAATCTTCGTAGAAAGACATATCATGATATTAAGGTACAATCGTAACTCAAGTTTTAAATAATTTAGTGTTCATAGAATATGTAAACAAATAGTACATTATAAAAAAATCTGAATTTTTAATACTATATACTTGTAAGTTTTCTAGTGTAAAAAGTAACTTATCTTTTTTTTATAAACATTTACTTTGTACTCAATTTAAGAAAATTCAAAAATTAAGCTACTTTTGAATATTAATAATATAGTCATCATATCTTAAATGTATTCGTCAGACAAATACTAATTTTATTAATATGTAATTTTTGTCTCGTTAAATTATTAGATATATATTAGAGTTAAGTATTTCATGTTATTTTTTAGAATAAGTGTCCTCTTGAACAAAATAAATTGCATCTTTTATGAACTGTGTTAGCGGTGAAATGTTTTTGGTAATTTGGAATATAGGTGTATGGAAATTTAAAATGCCAATTAGAAAAAAAAATAATGAAATCAGATTCAATTTCAATATATTATAGATTATTGTAATAATTCACATTAAACTTAATTAAAACTTATAGCCCACATAAGCTCCTCACTCATCACTACTATCTCTCATAGACAAGGTGCTAAGGTACTCGGTATAAAGTCTCCATCATAAAACCAATAAACAGATTCAAGTCCCATTTTATTATAAAAATCAAAATTACGAGTTATAATACATCTGTTTCTCAATCGAACAATAGAAATCGATTATAGCACATTGACATTCTTGTAAATAAATCATCGTGGACATAAATAACAAAAATCAGATTGTACAGCCGTCACTCGGCGGGGGGGCGCGCCGTATGCCTATATGTACACGTACCAGCGGTAGTCAGTCTGCGCCCCCCCGCCCACTCGCGCCTCACTCGTCGCGCTGCCGACTGCACTGAAACAGCACGTCGGCCAGCTCGTGCGCCACCTTCTGGTCCAGGATCTGGCTCATGACCAGAGACAGCAGGCGGCGCTCGTGGCGGCGGATGAGCGGGCGGTTCTCGGGATGCTCGGCCAGGCGCAGCAGCGTGGCGGCCGCGCGTCGCAGCATGTCCAGCGACGTGCCCATGGCGTCAGGGTTGTCGCGCAGCGCCGCCACGCCGTGCTGGTTGGCCACGCCCAGCGCCGTCTGCTCCGCGCGCTCGATGAAGGCCACCAGCTGTGCCACCGCCGGCGCGTGTAGCGCCACCTCTCGCGCCGCCGCGCCGCCCGCGCCCGCCAGGTAGTGCAGCAGGTTTACCGCAAACTCGCGCACTACGGGCCTCTCCGGCCGGCACAGGTCGCGCGCCAGCCCCGCGCAAAGCGCCGCCATGCGTCCGCGCGGTGGAGTGGCCAGCACCAGGTCCACGTTGGCGTCCGTCACGCACAGCTTACACAGCGCCTCCAGCGCCAGCCGCCGCGGCGACAGCGGCGACCCGGGCGAAGCGGCCGGCGGCGCATCGCCAGCCACGGCCGCTGGACACACGCTCCAGTGCAGCAGCCCGTCCAGCAGCGGCCGCGCCACTGCTTCCGGCTGGCCACCCAGCTCCACGCTGCCCGCGATGTTGGCGCAGCACACCAGGGCATCCTCTCGCAGCTGCGCCAGTGTGTCCCACCACCACTCTCCCTCGCCTCGCAGGCTCGAGCAGCACGAGTCGGCGTCAACTTCGTCCCTGGCGGCCCTCTCATAGGCTCGCGCGCGTGCCGCTCGTGGGGCGTGTTCGTGGTGCAGAAGCAGCAATTTACCGGCGAGCGCGAGGAACGCACCAGATCTCGAAAATTCGGCTTCATTGCCTGGTACGAACGTGAGGCCTCGGAGAATATTCGATAATGCGATACATCTTCTTGCTAGAGCGTCGCGGGATTCGTTCACTAAATTGAGGCTCGGTTCGTCGCGCGTGTAACACTCGTCCTCGTAGTCCTCGAGTCGGCGACGCTTCAGAACGCCGGCAGGATCGCGCACCTGCAGCGAGGGCCGTCGCTCGGGTTCCAGCTCCATTGGTTCGGCTTCCAGGTTGTCCGCGTCGGCGGGCGCCGGCGTAGCCGCGGGAGAGGGGTCCGGCGAGGGCGCGGGCACCAGCGTGTCCCTCGGCGAGACAGGTGGCGCGGGCGCGGTTGGCGGCGAGGGCGCCCGCTCTCCCGGTAATACGCGAACGAAAGGCAAATGCACAAATTCACCGCGGAAACAGGGCATGACGTGCGCGCCGGCAGACTCTCCTCCTAGCTGCCAGGGCTCCGTCACGTCGTCCACGTCACGGTCGATTTCAGGATCCTCGGGCGCAAACAGATCTTCGTCGGCGCGGTCGGCTTTTGCGACCATCGTGACGGGTAGGCGGCGGCGCGATTGTAGTGTGTAGTTTTCGCAGCTGAGTATTCGCACCCGGTCCGTGGGGTCGGGCGGCTCCGCCCTTCGGCGGGCGCGGGCCACGGGCTCGGGGCTGCTGGGCGGCGCGTACCACGGTTCACTCTCGGCCGCGGGCGCGTCGAACACGTCACCCAGGCTCTTGTGGAAGTGCTCCAGCAACAGGTCGAGTAGACCGGGCATGTGCTGGAGGCCGAAGTAGCCTATGCAGTTGTCGTCGAACAGGAGTATATTGAGTATGTCCAACGCCCAGCATGTTTCTGCCAGCAGGCCGGACTTGAGCGCCATCATGATGCGCCACGCGTCGACGGGCGCCACGTCGGCTTTGGTCAGTCGGCGCCGCTTCTCCGCGGCGGGCACGGTCGCTTCTATGCACTCCGCGGGGAAGGTAAGTTCTCTCTTTAATTGTCCTACGCCCGCTGCACCCTGTAGAATAAAAAGAAAACGTTTTATATAATCTTCCAAATTAAACACGAATGAATTTAAAAGAGAAGAAACAACATGAGGCATGCAAAGATCTCATCTACTATGTAAATTCTGTTTTTCTATCAATAATGTCGTCTAATGTAATAATCATAACAGAATTCAAAAGGATCGTTGTAGTAAGATAGTTGGTATATTTTTAGCTAAGTCTCTTTAGTTTTTTTTTTTCCTTTTACATCTTTGTTTTTTTTCCCATAGAACTCGATCTCCGAGATAATTTCTTTCATGAAGCTTAAACATGCAAAATAAGCGTGATGTAATAACGCTTGACAAAACCCTCTTGCCCCGGCGCTGCGATCCCAAACTACCGACAGTAACAGTGACACCAATGATCTAATGTCGACATGTACTCCTGTCTACGGCAATGATGACTTGTTAACACATGATATTAATAAATTCAAAGCTAGTCAAGCGTGTAGGCTGTAGTCACAAGTCTCGGTAATATGATCCCGGCCGGTTTATGGAAAGATGATTCGAGTTAAATAATTTCATAATATTGTCTGACCGACCGACCAATCAAAACAACACTGGATTTGACAGCATAAATGTTTCTTTTTATAATCAGCCTTCGAGAAACCGGTATCCGAGAGTTAATCACGGCCAGCACGCAAACTCTAACAAGACAATCCAAGCGTGTCACAAGTTAACAAAAACCGCCCGGGTGCGTGTGGGCGCAGCGTGCGGGGTGGTGGGGGGGTCACTCACGGGCGAGGGCGCGGCGGGCGGCAGCTCCTGCGACGGCCGCGGGGCACCCCACGCCGCGCCGCCCGGCGTCTACAACACCCGCACGATAACTACCCCGCTTAGTGCACTCACTAACATAGCGAATTGCCCCGAGTTTGCATATGTACTGAGATTGCTAATTTGTGTATGATTTTTATCACGAAATTTATAATGGTTATGAAAACAATTGTTATTAATGGAATGGTCCTGATGATTAATAAAGTAAACGCTATCCGCTCAACAAAAGTACTACATAGACATCGCTACGTACCACATATAAAAATGAGTACTTAAATGAGTACTTTCGTCGAGCCAGATTTGATCGCATGCCAACTTAAAAATTGGTATTTTGGACGGGAGCACTTACCGGCGGGTGGTAGGGCTGATGCGGTTGGTGAGGCTGGTGGTGCGGCCAGGCGGGCTGGTGCGGGTGGTGCGCGTGCGGCGGCGGCGCGGGCGGACGCCAGGCGGGCGCGGGCGCTCCCCGAGGGAAGCCGCCCGCCCACGCGCCGCCCGCGAACCGGGCCGTGCCACCCGGGCCCGCACCCGCATAGGCCTCCTGCTTGGCGAAGTCGGGGTGCCGCCGGGGAGCACCCGCCACGCCTCCCGCCGCTCCGCCGCCCTGCGTGCGCCACGGTATTACATCGTTAGGTGGGATTATTAAATACGAGTGCCGTGATGCGCTAAGGTGTAGGTTCCATGTCTGTTTTGTAAGTTATTCAACACTACGTTGAACGATTCTTATAGATTTAAAGTATTATTATGTATAATTAATTTCATCCCTCATATTTCTTTGAATTTTATGAAATTGACGTTTGAGTCAACATTTCTAAACAATCAACACATTTTTGTTGTTTGAAGTTAAGTGCAATTTTAACCTAACCTTAGCGATCACTTAAGTTAGAATTAGAAATAGTGATAATATATTGAGAAAGCAAAAGAGATATAAATATATATATAAGAAAAAGATTTATAATACAAACCAACATTAAAACATCTTTTGCTTTTTCATTAATATAGGTTACGATAGCCGTGAGCCCAAAATGTTTCCTTAATATTAAAATGATGAATTAATCGATATCGGTTCAAACGGATCTCAACAGTCATATCTCCAGACAGTTGAGATTCGTCCGAGGGTCCGCAATATACAAAGCTGCGACGACGCTGCTCCTCGCAGCTAAGCTCATGATATCTGTGAATGCATGCAAATGAGTCTGTGATATTATTATCACGTAAAGCCACCACCACACACTCTAAACCTTAACTTCCATGTTTTGTTTTAAATTTTTGTTAAATTTTGATAGTCGATTTGCTTCCGAATAGTATAAACCGACGGTTCGGAAAGCCAATTAATCACACCGCAAGCCAAAATTTAGTTAAACATCTGAAGAAAATTAACAGTGACAGCTTGAAATTTCATTAAGCCAGTGGTATTATTCGTAAAAAAAATAATTAAATGAAGCCAAAACCACGGATGAGTGCGACCCTTCTCCCGTTCGGCTGTAATCTTTAACGCATACTGTATTAAATATTACAGCCGATAAAACATATCATAATTGGGTTTACCCTTTTGAAATGCAATTATATTGTAAATTTTAAAAATATGGGAGTACATAATTAAAAAGATTTTTTGAAATCTATGTAGCAACTATATAGTGAATATTTATATATAAATACACTACTTTTCTATAATAAATAATTTCTATTTTATTTTCGGTGTAAATTGTCAGATTTAACAATATAATTTCAAAATATCAAAAATATTAGAAACGAGCCAAAAAATGTGTTCATTATCATCTAGGTGCATCTAGGTCGGAGTGAGTGCGCCCAATCATGACACGCGGGGGGTCGGTGCAATGGACCGGTCGCCAATATGGGAAGCGGTGTTGAGTGCGTGGTACAAACGTCCGTACGTAGGGGCTCCGCGGAGACGGCAGCGGCGCCGAGAGCTGCCGCGCGAGCTGAGAGCTCAGCAGCCCGCCGCCCGCCGCCAGCTACACACAGCACGGGGACGGTACGACCGACGTACGGGGGCACACATATGTTAACGGTTCGTTTATACATATGTAACCCTCGCACTCTTTCACTCTTAGTTATACGATCACATACGAGCCATTAAATATATGTTAGTGTCGTGACGTTATCTATATCGATAAGATCAGACCTCAGCTAAATTTATGTGTGTAAATAAATCAACAGAATAATTAATATTTAACAATGTCTGACAATAAACAGATAGCGACGGTCATATTTCACTCGCACGCTATCCGTGCACCACAACTAATTATTAGTGCTCGTCGATATATTACTAAGTGACGTCACTCTCATCGGTAGTATATGCCGTGGTGTTTACTCACGTCGTGCTGCTGCGGCGAATGCGGCGGGTGCGGGTGCGGGTGTGGGTGCGCGTGCGGGTGAGGCGGGCGGTAGTAATCGGGGTAGGGCTGCGCGGGCTGCGCCGGCGCGGGGTGCGCGGGCGCTGGTTGCACGGGCGGCGCGCCGGGTGCGGGCGCTCCGGCTCGATACCCGCCATACCCGTAGCGGTACTCGCCGCTACCTCCGTAGCCCCTGAGATGGTCGGTCGAGCGTTTAGTGTATTTCCCTCGGCGCACTTTATTTATTATATTTTTTATTGTTACAATATTTTGATTCTCACCTATCGCCTTCGGGACCGTACGGCGGATAGACAGGCCTGTTCGACGGATAGGGAGATCCGTATTCGTACCCGTAACCTTGTTGATAGCCTGAAAATCAGAAAATGTTGGTTAGATAAATATAGATGGAGATAAATAAAAGATAATATAGAGACATGCAACTTCTAAATACGTTTGAGATTTAGAGTATAGATACGTTGTTATTATATAATATGATGCGATTCTACGACTGTATAAGTTCCAACACTATACATACTTAGTTCCAACTATTTGCATAATAAAAATACCTCTATAACAAAATATAGAGATTGACAAGCGACACTGCAGGCTAACCAAATACACAAGCTAGTCTATTCTATTAGCATATTAGTATAAGCACCATAAATATTAATACTTTTCAACATACATGAAATTTATCTAACGTAAGAAAAGAGTTCATAGAAAGAAAAAAACAGCCAAATTATTTAATATATTGATTGATATGGTTTCTGATATATGGGTTTTTATTATCCATTTTTTAATGTTAATAACGTTTAAATTAATTGACAAAGTATAAAAAAGAACAAGAATAAACGATTTAAATAATTTTCATGTACCTAATAAATAATATATTATGACTATAAATTTGTATTTTTTTTAATTTGATGCTACATTATTAGAAACAACTTAGGACTGGTCTCGCTGCATTAGTGATAATTGTTTAATTTCTGTTTTGACTTCTCAGTCTGCATATGCAGGAGTGAAGATAGCGTTAGACCAAGACTCGGGAGATAAAACAGAGATAGTTCGAGGAGGTATGGACGGTGCGGGGTTAGTAGTGGAGGGTGCAAGGCTATCGCGGTACCTGGGGGTCGCCTGGGCCCCGGCGGCTCGTCGAACGGGTTGGAGGCGGCGAGGTTGTCGCCGCCCGGCCCGCCGCCTACAACCACACAACCCGTTACGTGCATACACGGAAATCTACTGACACCGCCTTCATATATACAGTTAGATGTGCTCGGAGGAACCGTACACGTCGTATAATAATTATGTCAATAGACTTCCATTAAAAAATATTATCTGCTATGAACATGAGCCACAAAAAGTTTTGAATTTAAGACATTGCATAATAGTCAGATATACAAAAAGAAATAATGTTAAGGTAACTTTTCATGGCGATGTTTAAATGAGTCGACCTATAGTGCTCTTAAAGGAGTTAGTGACAAGCCAAGTGAAGCCAAAAGATTTGTTAGCAGTCGTCATCGAAACAAAATACTCTCGAGATATATGACACCACAATGTATTAACCACCAACGAAAGTTAAACTCGGCACGTCGGTCCACTAATAATCTACGATCGGAAAGTTATTTGGTTTCGACGCCGAAGTTGGTTAGCCGACGAGTCGGGGTCGGCGCGGGTCGGTTCGGACCGCACAAATAAGAAAAAGAAGCAGGTCCGAATTTGTATTCGTCACACGGAAGCCATCTAACTCTAGATCTAGTCGGCTCGCTCGCGGCCGTCCGACGTAGCTAGGGACTAGCGCTAGGTCAGTCAAACTAAATCCATTCTCGCTATAGTGTATGTACAGGGGGGGGCGGAGCGAGCAGTACCCTGCGGCTGCGCCGGCTGCGGCGGGTAGGGCGCGTAGTGCGCGGGGTGCGCGGGGTGCGCGCCGTGCGCCGGGTAGCCGTCCAGCGCGCCCGCCGCCGCCGCCGGGAACTGCTCCGACGAGTTGGACGAGCCTGCGGGGAGGTAAAGTCACAAATAGGTACTGTTTCTTTTTAACTTTTTATACATACATAATAGACACAATTTTTTATTTAGTTGACCTTTACCTGCACTGGTTGTACTGTTGGCCTTTCCGCTCTTCTTCTTGGTGGAGGCCTCCACTTGACTGATGATGGGCTGCGGGTCGATCCCGCCGCGGTCGAAGTGGCACTCGTACGCCAGTAGGTTCTTGGTGTAGTGCTTCCGCAGCGTATACGCGGCCGATGATGAAGCGCCGATACCTAGCAATCCCGCTATGTCTTTCCACGTTTTGTTTTTTGTTACCTGTAAGTGTAATTCATTATTATTAGAGAACATAGTTAAATAAACCATTAGCGTAAATTTTAAAATACATAAAACATATTGAGAATGTGAATCGTTTATTTTATAGGATTAGCAAGCTAACGGCTAATAAACAGCTCGCGTAGCTGCATTTAAATATTTAAAACCGCGTAAAACCTTTTTTTATTTGCTATTTAGTACACTACAAGTTTACGTCACAGATCGTAAATGACGACAAAAAAATATCTCAATAAAATCATATGATAAAAAGTTAACAAAGTCAAAATTAGTGAGCGACGTAAAAAAGAACGATAATGACAACCGCCAGCGAGTGGACACCTCACCATGCTAGAAATTTTCGAATCGGAATTTCCTTCAGTATTTAAAAACGCAACACGAGCGTCGAGTCGGCCGCTCGGAAATCAACTATTTTACAGTTAAAACATTGTTCGCGCAGTCGAATCGTTCTCCGGGAACACTAATGATAAAAATTTATTAACTATCGTTAAAGCGGCGGCGAGTTTATGACGGCTATTCACATAAAGCCGGTACATGCACTAACATAAATTCGAGTCGAAGTCTATTAGCCTCACTCGCATAGCGCAGTGCAACGCGCGGTTTTAATCTTATAAAGTAACACGAATGTTACAAATAACATATCTGAAAGACCTATTTCCCTAGAACGGTCGAAGATCCATGCACCGTATGTATGGAACCATAATTTCAGAAGACGTTCCTTTGATATGATAGATCGTCTCACCGGGTTAACCACCTTCATGCAATATTGTAAAGTACACCCAATGCGGGCGGGTTGGAACCCGGCACACGGGGTGTAGCGAGAGGCATACCTCGACGAAGCCCCCGCGGTCGCGCACCAGCAGGTAGAGGCGGTAGAGGTCGAGCGGCTGCTTGGAGATGGTGGGGCAGGCGGCGATGGGCGTGCGGCGCTCGTCCATGAAGGCCAGCAGGCGCTCCACCCAGCCGCGGCGCTCGGGCGCGTCGTCCATCTCGTACAGCTTGCCCAGCGAGTCCGACTTCTGGCGCAGACACACTCATCATACACCCCACACTTAATCGGCTCTTATGTTACGTTTTAACGTTATTCTATTCTTAGTGTGTCCGTTGTATGTTTAAGCTTTTCGCATTATATACACCGTTAATTGCATTAGGTACGAATCATTGTAGTGAACTAGGTCCTTAAATAGGACACTGTTGACTTTTGAATTATTTAGATATCTCACTACTCAGAGCTACACAAGACTATCGGTTCATACGAATATATAATTTTATTTAACTCTACGGACTTACGGAATGGACCGATGAAATTACACAAAAGTATATATTGCGGGAAAACTTGGCATCATTAAACAGCTTTAATTTTAATTTAGCGGCAGGCACCATTGCGACAAAATTAGCATACGAATAATTGAAATCGACTAATTTAAATCCTAAACTTGGTCATGCTCTACTGAATTCGAGTACAATTATTGAAATATCAATAGAATATTCAAAATTAAAAAAAAATATAACTGCTATATTAAACTATACAATAACGACGTCGCATAAAAATAAAAAAAATCGCAACGTAACAAAAAAAAAAAAAAAAAAGAGGACCAACACCAAACAATTTTGAAACAAGCACAAGTTGGGGAAGCTCATAAGCGAAGTATATATATTTAATTTTTTTTTTTTAATATTAATTTTGCGCAACATTCCAATTAAAATAGACTACATAGGCATGTAACCATGCATCGTTAATATCGAGCACTACACATGCTTAGTGAGCTTTAACTTGGATATAAACCTTTGATCTGTAGGACTCCGGCGCTATGTGACTGTTAAATACCTGAAAATTATTACAATAATGCAATGCTTTCCCATCCTACAGGTCTGCTCAGACGACGACTAACACACCGGCCGCGGTGTGAGTGTGTGCGTGTCATTAGTGCATACGAGTGATCTATCACAACTACCATTACTTACGAATTTATCAACTAAAATATATTATAGTTATTTTTTTGCGATATCAATAGGTCCAGTATGTGATTCATTTTAAGAAGATTTTTATTCTACTTTACTATACATATGGGACCCACAGACATAAATATATTAGAATATGTTTATGTACACCAAACTCATACTCTTATTCATATAAAATAAAAATATTAAACAAATTATACAAAAGTCCGGTTATGTTATTTTGTAAAATTGTTATAATTTTTAATTTTTTTTAATCTGAGAATATTTATATGTTGATGCCCAATAAATGAAATCTATATACAATTATAGTTAACTTATAAAAAAATATGCGAGTCAAATACATTGAAACAACACAGTTTTATGTTTAATTATTTTTACAAATTCATACCGGACAGTCACCAGCCAGTACGGGTCAATCAAGCATCATTAATTATTATTGTAATTGTTTTTACAAAAACAACTCAAGGGTATTGTTAAATTAATCGTTGTTTGTTATTTACACGTCAATACTCCATCTCTTTCAGTGGGTGCGTTTTTGTGTATGTCAGTGTGTATGTGCGTGTGTGTGCGTGCGCGACTCACGGGACTAGAGGGCGGGCGCGGCCAGGGCGAGGCGGAGGTGTCGTAGTCGTCGTGCACGGAGGAGTGCGAGGCGCCGCCGGGGGACGGCGACGGCGCCGCGCTGCCCGCACCGTACTCCTTGCGGCTCTTGGGGGTACCGCAGGCCTCCTCGCCAGACGCTGCAACGGAACAGAGCGGGGTTAGAATTACATTGGAAACGGAGCAATGCTGTACATATCATTTAATATTTTAAGAGATACTGGTTGTATAGTATCCCAGCGTGTATGTTTCCTTGCGTGTACCTGCGGAGGCGTTGCTGAGCGTGCTCTGCTGGCTGCCCTCGTCGAGCGCGGCACCGTCGGGCCCGGTGGTAACGAGCGCGGTGGCAGGCGCGGCGGGCCCGTTGTCGTGCGGCTCGCCCGGCGCCGTGGGCGGCGGCATGGCCTCGCCCGCGCCCGGCGGCGGACCCATGTGACGTCCCGCCTGCTGGAAACGATCA
The DNA here is from genome assembly GCA_963555665.1 of Dircenna loreta. Taxonomy (NCBI): domain Eukaryota; kingdom Metazoa; phylum Arthropoda; class Insecta; order Lepidoptera; family Nymphalidae; genus Dircenna; species Dircenna loreta. The sequence goes on along the minus strand of OY743097.1, from coordinate 12,666,058 downwards.
TCGTGGATGTTAGTCAATATACATATAACGTGCTAGGAACCAGCACATCTTAAACGGAAAATATCGTAGGTAGATAGGTATTAATAACAGTTAATAGATATACCTTTAAAGGCGGATAGTGTTGCGAAGGATGCGGAGGCGGCGTCGGCCTGTACCCTCCGTACGGGTAGGGATGGTGATTGCGCGGCGGATAGCCGTAGGGCTGCGGCGGGTAGGGCGCCGATTTATAAGGCCCGTGATGGGGATAGGGCTGCGGTAGCATGGCGCCGGGGGGCGGAGCGCCGGAGGGTGGCGGTCCGGCGGCTGGAGCGCCGGTGCCTGCTCGCACGGTCGGCCCGCTGCCGTCCGATAGGGACGACGACGGCCGCGGTGGCATCGGTAAGTTCTGGGTGCCTATAACAGTACGTAATGTTATTTTTCGTCACAAAAACGCTTATATGTCTAAATCATAATATAAAACAAACTCTTATTTTCACGGGATTTTCTATAAAAAAATATATTAATTTTTAACTTAATATCGTTGCTTACTCCAAAAAAAATTTGATGCAATCAGTCTTTCGAAATCATACCTAAAAAAGAGTGCCTCTTGCAGACTTTATAATTCTCAGTTTATTTATTGCTGTATTGGTTGAGTTAATAAACAGTATAAACATGGTTCGGAACTCGAGTAGCTCAGAGAGCGTAACGTAGCTGTATAAACGATACGATGAAAATTGTTTGTTTTTGTAATGTGGAAAGAGAAAAATGACCGTTTTATAATAAAGGAAAAAAAAAAGCAACATGTTGGTATAAGAATCGATTCCCAGCCATACCTATAAAGTATACAATTTATTAACATTAATGTTTTAACAGTTATCGTTCAAAAACACGGTAATAATGATAAGATCCAATGTTACGATAATCTTATAACATTAAACTGAATAGCATTTAAGATAACAAACAATTGGAGAATACTTTTATTGGGTCGTAAAATTCCGTCTATTCCGGACAAGACCATTTTGTTTACCTCCTCTACCCGTCTAACGTCATGATACAAAACGTGGGAAATACTTGAATTAAATTGTATTCGAGAGTGCAAGCGACGAGCGCCTCCGTGTGTGATCGATCCCGGCTATGTTCCTCGTGCAGTGTACACATAATTTGAATAATACAGTTAACGAGGGCCCGTCTAAGCCCCGGCTCGCATCAATCGGGGGCGGACAGACGCACCAGATCACTTTCATTTTCAAGCTGCACGTGAGTTACATACACCGCTAGCCAGCGAATTCTCGCTGCACTTTATTGCATCCGTATATGTGTATACCACATGCACGCACATTGACCGAGGCCGAGATACGAACGTCAGTGATTTGCAACGACGAAAGTGGTATAGCAGCTTTTATGTAGGTCGATTTGAACTTATGTAGTTGTTAATATTACGTGACATGACTAAACCAATGTTGCGCGTTAACAACAGCTGTTCATCGGGCTCTCGATGCGTTCTATCGCATAAACAAAACGTTATCATGTGCTAAGGACTTCAATAATAACGTTAAGCAATTATCGTGTCATTATAATATTGTAGGTACGATGAGACGGTTCGCAGACGGCAAGGCGCCGGTGAATCATATGAGGCAGATGCGCCCACCTATATTTTATATCTATTTGTTTACGACCACCATTCACGACAACAGTCATGGTTGCCGAGTCGGTACTGTAATACAAAATATAATACAATGACGACCGCCATCTGTGATAGAAGTTCTTGTGTTGTACTTATTCTATAATTAAGAGCAATATATAAAACTCAAAAAAAGAAAATATTTTTTTCCATTCTCAGTCTATAAATTAAAGTGAATTAAGAAATAAAGGAAAGCCTACACATTAAATACTAATAAAATGTACGCTCTATAATAACTATCGAATTATTATTTATTATTCGAAAGTAGTTAAAAGGCACAGCGCAGTAAATAAATACACCGTTATTGGTATATAAATTATTTTAAAGCGGGTATGTTATTCAAGTGCGGTCGGCTGTCGGAGGCACAACCAGCTCTGTCAAGGGCAGCAGCAGTCGACACGCCGAGGTCTTTACTTTCCCGGCCCGACGCAGTCGGTCAGAACGTGACCGTGATTACAATCAGACCAATACACGCCACCCAGATATTATCGTAGCTAAAATATATTTAATATAAACTACTGGAATAACACAATAGATTGTGTTATTTTATTTGTTATAATATTAATTGTTGAATACTAATTAATATTATATATATTTAAAGATTAAGTGGGTTTATTTGTCTTTTTGTAACGTAGCAATTAATAGATTTCTTTCTTAATTTAAAAAGTTGAAAGGCCGTCAAGTTGATTGGTTTTTTTTTTAAGGACAAATGTCAGGTATCCCGACCTGGTAAAACCCTAATTAAAAGGGATATTATGATGATAAACAACAACAACGTGAGGAAACCCATGTTCAAATGCTAGTTAAAAATATATTTACAGTTATTGGTCACACTGACTTAGCTCAATTAAATTAAATAACGTATAAAGAACTATTTGTTTACTTAATTAGAGAAAAATAAACGCAATTATTTTTTATTATGTATCAAATACTTTCATTACAATAATAAAAAATCCCTTATGTTTTAACGAAACATATATTTTCAGCATCTTTATAGAAATCCCAAAAGAATTTTAAAAATAGCAGATGTATTAGTATTCTTTCTCTTCAATTTATATGCAATTTTACATTATTGTAATATAGTCTTTAACTCTACGATAAACGGTTTATTTTGGCGTGTGGTTAAATATAATTAGTGTTGGGTTGTACAGTATAGATATCATGTGTGGAGAATGCTGTGTTGCGGGCTGATAATGTGCGGCGAGCCACGTACCGCTGAGTCGGCAACGGTAGTCCGACATTCCATAGAAATGATCGTATGACTGACTGTAACACGCGTAGTGACGTGCCAAGAACTAACCACGCTCGTAAGAAAATATTTATTAAAAATATATTTTTTGAGGTCGTTATTAGTTTTAAAATAATATCTTCTGGAAGAAGAACAAAAAATACGAGGTTTTATATGGCGTGGGTTTTTACATGTATTCAACCGAAATGTTTAAACAATTTAAACATTATCAAATATTTTTATAAGCTTTAACAAAATTCAATTATCGTATCGTGTATAGGTATTCAATGTTACAGAATGTAGAGTCACGGGTCACGACGTACGGATGATACCACAGTACCGAGAACCTTACTCAGTGATTTATACATGACTAGATTCAAAATACCTTACAACGAATATTCAAAGTTCATTATTAAAGTTTTAAATGAAGTACATACAATATTTGATAATAATCTCACCTCAACATTTTCAAGTATACAATGTTAATTTACGAGTAAACTTGAATAACAAATCTCCAACTGGTTTAGATATGTATCTCATTGACCCATTAAATGTAATTGCGTCAGCGTTCCTAACTCAATCGAAAGGATTTCAATTAAACAAATGCCTACTGAGGAGAGTTTTTTTAAACAATTTTTCATTTACACGAGCCAATCTTTTATCTTTATTTATCCGTTTTATACCAAAGCAAGTTTGACGTTGCAAATTACTAGCAAGTCAAGGCTGTTTTTTTTTTCTTCCACTGACTCACCGGATGTGTATCTGCGAGTCGAGTAAGATCAGATTTATCAAAGAAAACAATTCACTTGAATGAATTTTACATGTGGCGAGAATATGACTATAATATCAGTTTAGTAACTAATAAAATAACTCCACATACCTAACTTGGGTAAGCAAAGTGATATGTATATAGAGGTTATTATATTTATAACTTGTTAAATAATAACTATAGGCACCCTTCAGAATGTTTACCATCCATAGACAATGCGTGTGTTCATTTGGAGCGCTAACAAGAGCGGCCTAGTTCATACTTCATAGTGTAAAGACTAGAGACAAATCGTAACATCACGAGCATACCGACGCTAGTTTCAGGATAAATATATTCAAACTTCAGTATCAAATATGTAATTTAATCAAAATTACAAAATTGAATCAAAATAGAATATATTATATGTAATATGATAATTAAAAAAAGTTTAATAAAATTAATTGACCTAATTCGAAGGACAAAAAAACTTTCCGGGCGGTATCATTGACACTTGTAGGATCTATTTACAGGTTGTGGGGGAGGACGTAGTAAGGTACAATCATTGAATGTTTTTACCAGACGAGGAAACCGGGGAGGAGTTAAAAGAATATCTCGCACCATTAATAGAGGGTGGGAACGGGGTGAATGGAATGTCGAACCCTCCAGCGACCTTGGCTTGATTTATCACCCACTCGAGAAGCTGTATACCTACGATTAGGCGAACGTCCAGCAGAGTCGCATCAGGTATTCAAGTGATAAATTAAAACAGCGACATGTGCAATACATTTGTTATCTTGCCGTATCTTGAAACGTCATGACTCACGCATCATAATAAAACCAATCAATCCAGATACAACAAAAAAACAACCTAAACAAATTCTACGTATCGTTTACGTGAAAACATTCAAAACAAACATGGCAGGGATCACGGCAAAAAGCGTTTTGTTTCTTTCTTTTTTTTTTAAATTTTTGTATTTAAAGGAGGTCGTTGGCCTTGTCAAGGACGTGACACACGTGGCGATAGACATTTGCCGTGCGACAGTCATGACGACAGAAATGAGCAGGTGTCTCCTCGCTCCTGGTTATAGAATAAAGTAATTGAATTTATCTATTATTATCCACATATGTTAATAAATAATAAACAAATTAATTTACAATAGAATCTTACATAGAACGATAAATACCTACCTGAATTAGTAACTAGATAAAATACTATTTATCCGGCTCGAATATTAATAGCACATTGCAAACAAGTTCAAAGTAAATAAAAATATACAATAACATTGACATGTATAGACGTTTTATTTATAATTGAATATATAATATATATATAACATGACTCATTCATATTGTATTTTTAATTTGCATACATATGTATTACACTAATAGTAAATAATTCATTCAATTGACACATGAATTTATCATGGTTAAGTTTAAAAATATGTAATATTTAAATATTTTTAGTACTCAGATATACTAATATATTTATTCTATGGATATTTTAATGAGATTAGCAAGATTTATGTTTCGACTTTTTTCAGCTAAAAATATATATTATTTGTAGTAAAGTAACGAATGGCTTTTAATTTTGGTTATGCTCAGAACCTGAGTTATCTTAGGCGATGACATTCCACTGCCCGACCACCGATACTCGCAGCGGGCTGACTGCAAAATGCTTTTAGCGCCCATATAAAACACTACCAACAATGAACTAAGGAAAATGAATTCTATTTTTTAAGAGATAAATCTAATAATTGAATACTCCACATATATAACAAAATTCGAGCAAAAGAAACCTTATTCATAAAAAAATAAGGTCGTTTTCGAAAGTCACGTTGCATGCGGGCTACGAACAATACGCAATTCACCTTCGAACGCGTCGGGTTGCGGTATTGCGGCTTCATTGTGTTAGAATGACGATGGAACTGGGATTGGAACAGGGTACAATGAGAATGATAAACAAAACATTATTTTTTTTTGTATATACCGACCGTGATAACAGAGTATTAATTTGTAATTTAAATTTAGAACAGAATAAAAATAGAAAGAGATGTTTCAATTCATTCCATTCTTCTTTATTATCCAATAGATACAACAAACAAATAGAGGAATGTCAATCTATGAATACAGATATACAATATACAAAATGTATTGTATCACTGAACATATCTATAGTTTAAGTTTGTTAATAAAAACAATTCTTCGAATATAATAAAATGTTTCCTTAAGCGCCCGGCATAATTTTCCAATGTGAGACTTCATATATTCACTGTGTTTATCGAGAGTCGAGAAGCCCGAGGAGCCGAACGGTTGACGTCATGTAGTCATGTTAAAACCTCTACCACCTCTACGACTTGAAAAGCGACAAACCAAGTCGCTCGATAGTATTACATTGCTGGTTTTAAAAATTCATCCATACGAAGCTAAAGGAATGACGCAGCAATGTATAAAATACATTGCCTCGTGGTAGATAGGTTTGGTTTGTGGCTTGGTTCATAATAAAGGCGTATCGCGGTCATATAACCGGTATTCTTGCTCACAGTCGCCACTCGGCCAGTCCTCGAGCCGATGTTTTGAGAAAGCCATGTTCGGCAATCGCGGTAACACATAACAAGATTGCTTTTGGTCGTTCGCATGGCGAGCGTGATAAAACTAAAGAATATTTTTAAGACACTCTCGATATAAAGTGAACTCTCGTGATAAAATGAACAAATTACATTTTTCATATCAAAATAATCATGATTAGTATTTTTTAATGTATTTTAAAAGTATTACAATAATATACGTTAATTTGTAATACGAAAGCAGTAATGTTATAAATGCCTTCCAAGATAATTTAAATTTAATATACATATGTAGTCATGTGACTACAATGAATAAATTCTTAATGAACACGAAATCTTTTATCACAGAAAAGCAAAATTAGTAGGTCTTAATAATTTATACGTATTCTAAATATATACTAGATAAATTTACGCATAATGAGTTGCCTTCTAGTAGATTATAATACACCTCTCGAATTCGCAAATAATATAATCAATTAAAAAGAAACAAATTAAAGAATAATAATAATAATATAATATCTTATAAATGTAAAAGGTATATTAACGTGAGACATTAAATATTATCAAACAGATTCAGATAAAGATATTTCAATACTAAAATGTTTACAATACGTCTATAAAGTAAACCATAAGACAATAGCACGTAGCTTCATCACAATATAACAAATCGTTCAAACGTAATTGTACAAATGTTGACCTCGTTACAGATTTATGAATGAATCGAGCTAGACCAGGATCGGAATAACTAGGTTTCTTGCGGTAAGTTATATAACTGTCAAACGTTAAGTGAGTGGAGGTGTAATGGCCACCCTCTCCGGTCATTGACCCCACATTAGACAATCAGAGGGTAGATTGATAACAAACGATCCTTATACAAATATAAATAAAACGATTTCTTTGTGTCACTAAAATTACTTAATTGAGAGGATTTCTTTTACTTATAAAATACAGCCCAATGTGAACATGTCATACTACTCTATGTGTTTCATTAACCTGTATACACTACCACTACCCAAATCAAAACTAAACATATGATAAACAATCAAACACTTTCATATAAGACAATTTAGACAAAATTGTATACTTGTACAGTGAACTAATGAATGAAACGAGAGATTAAATTTAATATTTGGTTGTAAATAGAGCAATTAAGGATATATTCAATGACAGTTGAGGTCCGGCGTCGAGCGTCAGTCGGAACATAAGAGTGACGCGTCGACACCCGCAGGGTGGAGGTCCTGTTTTGCGTGCTCGCCTCGACTGTGGGGGTAAGTTTTTCACGAGACCCTATATACCGCGACCACCCTCATTCGTACATAAGGTGGGCGGGGGTGGTTCGCGCCCGCAAAAGGGGCAAAATACGGTGTACTCTGGGCGCCCGCTCTATGTGGGTCAATGTCGGGAAAGCCCGCGTCTGCTAGTGACGAAGTATGCACAATGAATCTGATCAACAAGCCTTTGACGAAACTATACATCTGGCAAAATGCATCTACAATTAGTGGACCAAGTTTTGTAATTGGTTTTAGGTATTTTAGCACCACCATAGTTAACAAATACGCTCCTTCATGAAATAACTTAAGTAACACTATACGTGAACCGAAAATGCTTCTGGCTTTACAAGAGCACATATACATAGAAAATGTATGACAGATTAGATATATTAAAATTGTGTAATTCAGAATATGAAGCTCTTAAAGCAAAAGTAGTAAAAATAAACAACAATGAAACAAACCTTCAATCACTGAAGCACAAAAAACAGTGCTAGAACGTATAACATACGTACATGTACATATAGGAGATGTACTCACCGACAGCCGGTGACATGGATCGGGATCCACTCGAGCCGGTGGGGCTCGGCGTAGGCCTCAAGTGCGGCGTGGAAGCGCGCCCCGCGCCGCCGCTGCCGCCGGAATCATTGCTGTTCTGACCGGTCAGATCCTGAAACGAAGTCAACCATTAGGATTGTATTAACACTAAAACTAAATGAGTATGAATGATATCATATAATAAATATATAAACATTCAATAGCGTTTCTTATACTGAAAGCCTCGCTACATGGTATTAATGCTAGTCGAATAGAATGATAAATGTATGAGTTTGACATACGATAACGCTGTACTATCGCTTACGTCCATACATTTAAATAGTAACAACAACGAACGCTTGCCATTTGGCTATATGGACTGAAAAGTCAGATATTAATGATGTTTTTATGTAATTTTACCTCTGGAATAAAAAATGGTATATATATTTTATCATAACTATCTTCATCATTATTCCGTACATAACTAGCACATAATAAAAGTGAACACTTTGTTAGTATCAGTGTATAATCAATAAATGAGTTTAATAACTTGATGGCATTATTACTTATATTGGTATAAGCTTTAGCTTTCGACGATGATAAGATCCTGAATCGCCTTCAACACTAATTATTGATGAAATTAGGAAGCCTTTTAAGTATACTTCGACATAATCTTTGTCTGTCTGTCATGCATACAATTCATGCATAAACTAGTATCAAAAACCCAATACTAAATTTAAACATGTTTTTTTTTAAATGATAGGTGTCAAAAGGTAAGTATAAAAACTACTTTAATTAGATCTAAACGTAAGTAATTCGAGTCCTTGCCATGGGGTCACCAGTGAAGATTACATTTGAATAGACAATTAGTATGCAAATTTAATTGTAGATAAAATACACCTTGACACTGCAACCTCTGCAAGAACACCAACACAATTGTACCGCCGTTTAAACAGATCATAATACGGCATTGCATCGTAAAGTACCAGAAACACACAAAAAAAAACAAAAACAATCCGTACTGGAGGGTCTAACATGTTATTATTCCATTGCATAATCAAAGCGTGGAGAATTATGTATTTTAACAATACGAATCGAATTAGGCAACTTTGAAACTTAACTGCCACAACAAAATAGATACATCGGATTATTAGCAAGACTGAACTCACCGTTTCAAAGTAACCAAAGGTCCACACAGATCGTAAATCAATCGCTGGTCGCTTTCAATTGCAACGCTATCAACAACGGTACAAGCCACTGGAATATAAAGTTTACAGTCGAAAGCAAACTGCGGCAAGGCAACGTTCGAGCATTATAGAATCGAGACCGAGCGGTTATAATAAATATATAGCAAAGAGAACGGCTCGGCGAAGTAGCGCGTACACACTAGTAGAGAGCGAGCGAAGGAGCCCGGCAAGACTCGACCCCCCGCTGGTGAGGTTAGCTCGGCCGAGAGGCTCCGGCGTCGATCACACGAGTCCGGCGCGGCGACGGGGCGAGGGCCGGGACGGAGCGGGGGGAGGGGGGGTGGTACGAGCGCGGGGCCGGGCGTGGAGCGCGATAACCGCGCCGATGTTTTTGCCGTTCTCCAACTCGCTCGTTCGACGCAGCAGCGCGTTCTTCATTTAGTACAGAGTCCATTATCTCTATCCCCGTCCCTCTCGCACTCGCGGCAGCCTCGTCGCGCCTCGCCGCACTGGCCGCTGTTTTATTGCCAGCCGACGATTTTAACGTGCGCTCGCAACGTCCGGAGCACAAAAGTTTTTATGGAAATTTCATTCCGAATGCGCCTCGCTCGCTTGCTCGCTCGGGAACGTCAATATAAAAGCACGATAACGAACGGACGAGTCAATTAATTATTATTGTTGGAAGCTGTCGGAACGTGCTGGGCGGCTCTATCTAGATATGTACTGAGCTGAATGTATTGTGCTCTGTGAAGCGAGCGTATTTTACATTGTAATACAGAATTGATTTGAACAAAGTGTAACCAGTCCGTACGGTCGCTTGCCATCATTTATTAAAGTTTTCACTGGCCAATTACTCACAAACTTTAATACGACATGAATTATTTTATTGCCATTACAAACTAACCTAGAAAGGTAGAACAAGCTGTTGTAAATATACCTAAGTTATTCATACTTTTATCAAAATGGATTGTTACAAAATACTGATAAATATTAAGTATTTTTATCATTAAGTGTAAAAGCATTACGATTTAAATATCATAATGATATGAAGAATTCATTCATTTCCTAAGTTCGCGATAATATGTATATATACTTAGATATATTCTAAGCAAATCAAGTACACTGATCATCTAGCGTCATAGAGACATATCCACATACTTAGTACTAGTTGTGTGATAATTTTTGTATTATTAACTTGATAATTGTAAAAATAAAATACAGTCTAGACGAGGTTGTTAAAGATATGGATGTCCCTTAAATGACAAATAAACTGGCATGTTCCTACACACACATAGACATAGCGCCGAGATGAGGTACAGTAGTAGTTGCTACCTACCTAGCTATGGTGTATCTAGTGGGGCTAGGTCAGTGGCACGGGTTAGAGGGTACGTTTATAAATAGGAAGCTTGCCACTACTAATCTACATAACTAGGTGATTGCCTCTGCACCCCCGGTGCTTCTGCGTCGTATGGTATATGCATTACCAGATGATCAAGGGCTTTGTGAATATATAAACATTTGTGTTTTTAGAATCTGTTGCTTGTTATGTAATTAAGAAATACATTCAAAAGGTGATTTTTAAATCAACTGAATTATAATTTACGGTAAGTGGCGTGAGACTATAGTATTGATTTAATTGACAATACATCTAGGTATGAATATGGACATATATAAAAATAGTTTTTATATACTTGTGAAAAGAAAATAGTACTAATGTGCTTTACATGTCGTGGTCGTTAGTCACTGTACTTGAAAACAATCTAAGACATTAAGTTTCGACGAGACGATGTTAAACATACTACAAACATAAGATGGTTATACAACAAAAGGGTGAGCAATGTCACCCGAAGACATGAGGAGATTAATCGTCGTAAAAGCGTTCCAAGATCATTCGAGAGTTCATCGACCGGCGTGTGAAAATGTTGCCTCGTAAATAAATAATTCACAAGGCTAGTGTTGTGTTCTCTCCGAGAGCACGTGGTGGCGTGGCACGTGTTGTAGGTACATACGTAAACATTTTACATTACATAACCGGCTCGTCATCGACGACCGCGGTGTATCGAGAGCGAATTGCCTTCTCTCAGCCGTGCCGCCCTAAACGCAGGCCGAGGCCAATTATTGCAAACGTGCCACAATAGTACCATTTTCACTTGTCTACGCGCCTGTACCAGTTTCTGCAAACACTGTTGCAGTTTAACGATGGCCGATTGTTTTCACTTTCCGTGTTAAATTGCGCTAATAAAGAAACCGACGCTTCTACTTTTTTTTGACACACTTTGTGGCTATTAATATCATGAAATAATAATAATAATAATACATCAAGCGTACAATCAACATTGGCGTGATCAATACGACATAAGTACATAAATATAATACAACTATATATTAATTAAGAACTGTGAATGAACGTAACATTCAAGGATAAGACGTAACAAATTAAATGAGTAATGATCATAAATAATGCGATAGTTTCGTACAACACATGAATGAAACATTATGACGTAAGAAAAATATATAATAAACAGTTTCCAAACAAAATACACCTTGACAAATTTATTTTTAAATCTGAAAATTGAAAATAGTGTTATTTTTTGGCATTTGTTCAGTTGTTATTTTGTACCTCAGTGATAAATTTCCTAATATTATTATTTTTATATATTACATCTTTCAATCATATTTCAAATTAAATACAAAAAAAAAATTGTCGATTCGACACTACGCGTTACTCGTAGTGTCGAATCGACAATTTTTTTTTACAATAGTTTTCGTATATATTCGCGAAGTCTGTGTAAAATATAAATTGAAGAGTTTAAAGACAAGTGAAGTAAGAGTTTATTGAATATCTTTACAGGCCACCTGTTACCCGGGGTCGTTGGGGAAAACAGCTGATCGAGCCGAAGCGAATTATTATTATTGCCGAATGCCGGCCCTAGCTTATTTATTTGCGGGGAAAAGGGCAAAGGGGGTACAACATTCCTCGTCTTTAATTCTTCAAAGAGAGCGTAGAATGAAGAAAAAATACATTAAAATTGCAAATTTCTTCATACATTCAACATAATAATTCGAAAACAATATTTCACTGCAAATACTGTTACTGTAAATATCTTATCACAAGAGCCTTTAATAATAACTAAGAATGAAAATTTACAATTTATTTTCTTTTGATTCTACACTCATAAATATTTATATTATTTTAAGTTATAAATGTTTTTGTACAAATCTCGTTCAGACTAGAATACTAAATGAGGGTGAGAATTGGTAGGTCACGTAGTTAATTTGACATCTATCTACAAAGCACTCATATTTTCGCAACTAAAAACTATAAACAACTGAACAGAACTAACAGTAAATTGAGAATGCTCTGTTTACTTACAAACGTGAGGTTTTAGTTTTCTCGACCATCTCTATTAGATAAATTAGTACAGATATGTATATTTCTAATTTCAATAATCTTCATTCTAGATATGTTTATTTCTTCATATGATATATATAAAATCATCATCATCATCATAGTGATATTTTATAAAAAGAAAAAAATAAAATAGGGCGACAATGAAGATGTCACAAAAATAAACAACTCTATTGAACATTTATAAAAAATCTAAAAATTACAATATAGGTACACGCGACGTTATACATATATTTATATATATAAAAGTTAATTCAAACTGAATACAACAACAAAAAGCGGGATGACACGCGAGCGAGATAGACAGAGAATGAGATGAGAGATGAACAAAAACCAAACTGAACATCATTTCAAAAGGCGCTGCGTGCGTGTTGTCATTTGACAGTTGAAAAAACACACGATGATGATTGGAAGTAAATAAGGCCCGGTCCAAATGACTGTGCGGGCGACTGGTAATCACCGAGCGGACCGGGCTGCTCTAATGAGACGTTCGCTTCACGGGATAGCGTAATCATACATACAATGTATCATGTATGTGGTTCTATCAAGTTTTTTTTTTTATTATTAAATAGCCCAGCTTTGCTTATATTATTTATAAAGAATTCCGAAAAAGTACCTCTAGATACTATACTATAATATTAGTTCAATGAAGCTGTTTATTTATTAGTTTACCAAAACTGTGTTCATTTTCAAGCATAAAAGATTTTATTATCATAACAATTGCTAAAAATTTAATATTATAATATAATGCTACTTGATATACAAAGTTTAACAGCTATTATGAATTGTATACCACAACTTTTATTTATTAAATATCATTACTTCAAAGAAGTTCATAGCTCTATTATATAAAAAAAATAAAATAGTAATGTACCGTAAAATTAATGTACGTGTACAGTAAAGTGCTAACAAAATTTGCTACAGCAAAACGAATTCAATAAAAAAAACACATACACACAAATAAAAACATAAAAAATATTAAAACCAAACACACGAGTCCTCTTCAAAAACGTCAAGTGAACAAAATGTAGAGAAATAAAAAAAAAACGAGGAACAATGCCAATGTCCAATTAAACAAAGGAGAGCGCACACGTTATCAAAGGTGTTTCCCGAAGAACGTAACACACATACGCATAATCAGCTGACTGCTCCGATTTTAACACACACTACCAAACGACTGTTAGAGAACATAAATAATGACGGACCAACCTGAATATATCTATATACATGGTATAATTTGTACGAACACCCGACGGTAGTGTGCGTTACGCCGAGTTTTCTCCAACGCAATATTTTACGGCATACATATAAAAGCTTGTTGCTGGCAGTTAAGACATTTCGTTATTAGATACTAGCTAGCGTGAGATCGCATTAAATAATCAATCTCATAAACATAATAAACACGCAAACTTATTGTACTGTTAGTGAAGTAAAGAAAGCTGCTGGCTTTGAATTGAAACTCTTTTTGTTGATGTTTCTAAAATCGTCTCTTACATAAAACAATAGTAGTATAAACATGTATTATACATTTATATATATATAGTATAATAAGTTGTTATCAATATGAGTATAAACTTATTCAGGGTTTTCGGAGTTTTTTTAGATTTAAAAATATATTTTAATCAATATTAAAGTAAGGCGGGCTCTCTAGATATAATAAACTTTAGTCTTAAAGAACATAATAAAATACCAAGTTCAGAAAAACGGTGCAAAATGGACATAATATAACTTCGAACCGAGAATACGCCTATAAAGTATCCGACGGCAACCGATATTTCTTTCAGAGATATATTATGAAGTATTTCATAAAATATATACTAACATTGATATCTTTAATATAATTATTATATTTTGTTAGTGTTAAGAGACGGTAGGAAAAGGGATTTTATTTTTAAATAGTAATAAATTAAGAAAATATATTCATATAGAAACTGTTTGATAGTACGTTTTACTCAAACTTTCCAGCAGTCACCGGTCATATGATAATAAAAACAAACATCTAGTCTCTCTCACAAACACCGTCACTAAATAGAATTCACAAGTATTGAGCTAACACACACCGACACAGCCACGGTCGGATGTCACGCACACCACGGAATTGTAGTGTCCTCACGCACGCACACTGGCACGAAACGGCTGTAGATAAGAATCGTCCCATTTTACTAAGGAGTGATGCGCCCTCGATACTTACTGTATTCGCAGGCAGCCTTATGATGACGGCCGTCTTGAACACTTCTTGGAATGACACCGATACACAGATTAAAGTTAGCACACATGCACTCACACACACAAGGAGAACACAATGCGACTTATATGACAGCACACCGTCGGCTGGTAGAGATAGATAGGAAAGGATGTCAGACTCGAAATATGAGGACGGAGGAGTGGAGTGAATGTGGGAAGTAGAGTGCGAGCGAGTGTCGTGTGGATATAATAGGAGTAGGCTCGATTGCGCTAGCGGTGCGCGCGTTTCAGTTGGCGCACGGCGACTGGCGCAGGCGAGGCGTGCGGTGCGACGAGGCGGGCGGGCGAGCGAGCAGGCGATTTCACCGGGCTGATATTGCGACGGCGGCGCTGCGACCCATATGTATAACTAGCGACCGAGCGAGTCGAGCGGGGGGTCGCGCTATGCCAGCGCTGCACGCACCGTATACGCCCGCTACACTGTCGGTTATTTGTTCGCGCACAGAACATTATTCCACATTAACGTATATTGCAAATCAGCTTAGTTCTGCTATGGCTTTGCTACATAGGTATATTGAATCATCTAGTCATGTCAGACACTGTATATTTTACAATATTTCTACTGACACCTTAGTTATTAAAAACTACATCGGAAACTATTTTAAGACTTTAATCGTACCTACTATGTATCATTTCATTTATTAATTGTGATATGCAGCCCTGATATTAATGTATCAATTTACAACCCTTCATATTATAACGTTTTAATATATTTTGCTGACGTCTTGATTTGAAGCGAGATATTTTATGTAATATTTTTTTTAAATAAACAACTCTTATCTCTTTCACGTACTCTAAAGTGTCCACATGTTCATTCATCATCATTTATAATACAAAATACTTATACAAAAGTACAAGTAGAAACATAATAATTGGCTGCGTAATGTATGCTCAATCCTAAATAGCATAACAAACACGAGATAGCAGTAAGCGCCACATACGCCTAGCAACAAATTAATTAGCAAATATTGATCGGACTGCGTGCGATTGTCATATAATACATACAATACATATAATGATATGTCGTCCATCTCATTACATTTACATACATACTATAATGGCCTGTTGGGAATGCGGGTCACTTGCATTTGCGCACTGCTGTTTGTATATGTACCAAGCTAATGGCTATATATACTCGTAATTGGATACACAAATCAATCAACAATTTAAGGATAAATCAATAAGTTAAGTAATGGCAAGGGAATATCTTTTTAAATTATAGTAGCATATAAAAAAATTGACATGAAATAAGGGCTTGCACGGATGAGAGGTGAGCCGGACGATAAAAAATCTAAATAATGCGAAGCTGGAAGGAACCCGGCGCCACTGCGGCGCCTTCGTAGTATGGAACAAAAGACGCCCAACGGTCTGCGCGAGAGCATTATAGTAATGATTAAATAATCGCACCATTAAAAGATATTAAAGATAATACTAAATATGTATTATATTATCTTAAAAAAAAATATAAGAATAATATGTATATATATGTATTGAATTATAACCAAAAATAAATGATGATTTCGTTATACATGATACCAAAATAGTATTATATACAAAATGTTATACATTCTCGATGTTAAAAATATATAAAATATGCAGAGGTATCGTAATTTTCGATATAGGAACCTGTTCTTTAAGAGCGGACCGGCGAGAAGTCAGTGGAGTGTTTTGAGCGCTCAGTAAAATAAAAGAAATATGTTTTAGTAGGTTAGCTAACGTGTTGGAGGGACATTGCGATTCCTTCGATTAGATTATACCGGTATGTAGGTTGGGGATTTTTTTAAATTTATATTTTGTGTGAAACAATATTCTTAATATGTTCTATGGTAGTTTAAAATATTTGATTCATTCTATTAACAAATTAGGTTATAATATTCCGATAAGCGATGGGAATTTGGTCAGGTTATTAAACTTAGATGAGCAACATTGTATATGAAAAGCGGTCCGGTGACGCCATCTGTCCGTGGCTCGGAGCGGCTCGGACCGGATGCGCGACCAGTTTCTAGTGACACAGAACACCTGCAGGGTCTACCTCCCTCACTATTGCCTCAACTTTGTAATGATGAAAACTACTAGCAAGTGGTTCTTATACTTGGAAAATATAAATAAACCTATGACTTATTTAGGCACACTTCTAACAAATAGATAAATACAAAATCTTAATGAGTTTATCGTTTCTGTTCCTAATGTTAATAGAATTTTGTTAATAAAGCAAATATTATTTTACTAAACAATAATAATTATAATAAAAAAAAAACTTAACAAAAAACATCAAAAAACAACTCAAAATGATGAAATATTCATTACATGTCAAAGGTCTACTTTGGGTAGAGTTCAAGTTTAAAAAAATATATACAACCAATAAAAATGGTGAATGCAAGTAATGTTATTTATATTTAGTATTCATCGTGGCAATAAGACAATAAAGCGAGTTACGTAAGAAAGCGCAAGACGCGTCAATGGCATCTCGACCCTGCCTCCGTTCTCGCCACTGACCCACATAACTCGCATGCACACACACAAGCACACAATCACACAATCACGGTTCCGGTGTTAATGTATATTACATCATCATTTGCAAATGTCACTTCTTATCTATATTTATAAATGTTTGTTTGTATGTGTAGATTTAAGTTAATATTAAATTGCCATCAGATATATCATTCTTAACTCCGACACTAACAATTTGTTAGAATTTCAAATCACGTCTCTACATAACACGCTAAGTCAGAAAAGGAAATATTATCTTTATTTATGTTATTACAGTGGTATTTTTTTTAACTAACTGTAACTATTTTAAACTTTAAAAGAAATTGGTATTAAAAAAGTTGATTATTAGGAAAGTTATCAGTTATATAAAAATGTTAGCGTCTATATTTATCTTTAAATTGTTTGTAATTTGGCAGTGTGTATGTAACTTTTTACTATAACTTTTATACAATATGGGTCGTACGATACTTTTATTTCTAACAATTACTAGTCATGAGCGATGTTAAATTTAAGACAAACATACCGTTTCAATCTACGATTGTATTCATTTAAAATAAAAAGCTACAAAACAACATCTACATCACACGGGGTCTTAAACATAATCTGTCAAAAAAGATAAAAAAGTCTAATTAGATATTTTACAATGCAACATTGGCAAGGTCGTACGAGATAAGGATATAAGTAGCGTCATCATAAGTCACAAAAAAAAAAAAAACAAACAAACACGTGACCGTTCTTTATAGTAATGTGTTATTAGTATAGACGAGCACTGAATGAAATTTCGTGAGGAATGGGCGTGTGTGCGTGTCCCGGTGTCAATGTAGGCCACTGTCAAGGTCGAATGTTTAATATAAAGTCTGGCGTCGGGACATTAAAATGGTCGGTCCCTCCCCTAGACCCCCTTATCGCTGGCTCGGGTGGCGGTCGCAATCGCTGCACTCGTTATTTATTATCTACAAGTAGCCCCCCGCCTCTCTCTCTCTCAAGATGCTTTCAGTCGTCGACCTACAGACCTAAGTAATAAAAAAGAACAATATAGCACAGAGGGCCATTCTTATAAAACCCGGCTGTATCACGGACTAGTAACAACGAACAGCTGACGAGATAAAATAAACACATCCCTGACCTATTCCGAGTGTGACGAAAACGGCACCGGATGATTACCTACACGCGTCCTAAGATAGATAAAAATAAATTTAGTGCGTTATCAGCGAACGGTACTAGGTAGACTTGAATGGTTCAATATGTAGGTCGCATCTCCTGTAGTAATACACAAGCAATGTAGTTTAGAATGAAGCTAGATGTATATACAAGCTAGGGGTGTGTAAATCTTATATATATATGTAAAGGAGGTAAATAAATGCGCGGTGTCGGTCGACGTCAGAGCGTGCTCTCCGAGAAACTTGAAACTTTCACTTTCAAACAAGAAAGGCTTGGTGGCTGTGCAGCGACAACTTCAATACATAAGCACAACTAATACAATACATCTATGTGTACAACGTGACATTAACCCTGCTGGCTTATTTCCTCTCACAATGTTGTTGTTTCTAACGGGGTTACCGTTAGTGAATTGTAAAATTTCCGCTGAGACAAAAAAAAATGGTACGCGTACTGAGAATTAATTGCATTGATATAAGTTGACGTTTTTATAGACAGAAAAAAAATTAACAACAATTTGAAAGGAATGAAAAACATAACACAACATATTTCGAACAAAAACATAATTATTAAATCGTCTGGTGAATGTTGGGGTTTCCCCATTGGATACTTGCCAAGAGGAAATAGGCATCTTAGAATAAATTTGATTAACAAATATTTCACCGTCCGCATTTCTGGCAGATGTTTTTTATAATGAAATTGTTTAGTATACAAAATATAGTAAATTTTATTTACCACACAGAAAAGAAATAAATACGAACTAACACTGTTCTAGTGTTTGAAATTCTTCTGTTCGATTCATCAAACATAGAATCGTATTCGTCACAACATTTTTTTTAAATACGTCAACTGTTTTCGTTGAAATTTTACTTGCGGATAAATACAGAATGGCAGTTTGTCCCCAGTGGTAGTAACCATTTAGTACAGGTGTTGTTACATTCCCCTTTCTCGGCGTAACATAAAAAGAGTTCACACCGCTGCAAGAATGCTCATATTTGTAAGCATGATATTCCATAGTTATGCATAACTACCAAAATGATATTTATCATCTGCAAATAACAAAAGAGTATCCGTTTTTACGATCAACCTTCAAAGAAGCACTTAACTTTGGAACTGTTATGAAGGTATTCATAAATTCAAACCTCTATCAAGCCTCTCAAATGCTGACGAAAGTAATTTATTAGTGAAACTACATTGTTTGGCTCGTTACGTTGGCGTGACGTAAATTAAACAATACGGAGTTACGGGCCAGGTTAGCGGCGGACTGGAGCTGCGAAACGTCACAAACAAGCACTTGATTGATAGTTGCGGTGACACTCGTTGCGGAGGTCGGAAGGTCGCGGGGTCAATGCCGTCTCCATCACAATAACCACTGTAGGATATTATTACACTATAAAAATCATAATTTATGTCTACGCATAGAATTGTGATGTCCATGATAAGCAATAAATAACATTGCACTTGATTTGGAACTATAAATCTATAATGTTGTAATTCGCCCGTGTGACATGCCTTTTTTTTTTTACTTTCGACATATATAAATAAATAAATGTTAAACGGCTATTATTAAAAACAATTATATTTAGCAACAATTTGCTATATTTTACTAATAAAAATAACGATGTTACTAAGTATAGATTGACTATAGACAACAAGACGTAAAAGGAATTCTTCGGTTTTTTTCGCAGGACTTCATAACATTCAAGTATGTAATTTTAAATTCAAATAATAAATGTCTTTAATGAAATGTACAAACAAGTCGGTTAAAAAAACAATATAAACATAATGATATCAAGTTTTAACGAACATAAAATTCCAAAACTAACATTAATCAACTTATCATCAAGAAAGTAGCATTAATTCATATTAATAGGACAATGCAACAGATGTATTTACAATTCCTTTAGCGATAAAAAAGTACTGATGTTGGCTGGTGTTGGCCAATGTTGGCGCAATCGAAAACATTGTTTATGAAAATTCATTATCAACAAGGTGGGGAGCACTCGGGTTACGACCACCCGGAACGGCCATTCGGTCCCGTTCCGTACGTGGGGTCGGATCGCCATAAAACTGCCCCATTTACGACAACGGCAACAGTGAACATACACATTAGAGTAGGTATTCTAAAACAATAACGACACGCCGAGGGTACAGCGATAGGAACCTCTTTGATGTGATAAAAGACCCTCCTCTATACCATACGAAGTTACGAAAATATATTTATCTTCACCTGCTACCTTAAAACGTTATTAAGTCCATAAAAGTTACGCCACAACCTGTATCTAATGAGAGTCTATTCTGTCAGGTTTATGCTATACAATTATTTTGTATTGCTTATTTTGAGGTATTATAAACCGCTGTCGTTATACTGGAATTTCAAATTGTATATACGTATATATAAACGTGTAAAGTCAGCTTTGAAAACATATATGTATATACTTTTATGTAACAATTAACCGCAATTTTCTCTCCCTTCAAGTAGGTCGTTAAAAATAACGGTCGCATCAATGGAAACGCCTAATCGGTAGTTATCACAAAACGTATTTATACGGTTAATATGTTGATAAAATCTTTGAATATTCGCTAGTCGTTTAATTATGTCTAAGCTAGCAATAGTCTGTAAGTTGGCTCACTTTGCGGTGAGTACGAGCTAAATATGGTAATACAGACATTATTAAATCGTACACTTGCGCAGTTAACAAAGTAACCGCGCCGTCGACAGGCACGCTCCTGTGCTGGCTTAGCGGACACGTATTTTAGTGGTCCAATACAACTCTCTTAAAACTCGCTCTACAAAGTAAGTTGATGACTAGATAGAGGCTGGCTGGCTGAGTAGTGACACGTACTCTCTACGCGTAATATGAACATAAAAAAATAATTACTTATCTCATTTTGCGGTTGAATTATAAATATGAAACTTTATATAAAAATAAATATCTTTACAAACTTTTCACAAATCAACTTTTAATGAAAGGTTTTAAAAATAAAATATATTGTGTATGTATAAAATATAAATCAAGAAATTCGTCTGATTGCTTGAATATGTATTGCTATTAACCAGCGATTCTTATGGTTACGGGACGGGTCGCTTTACAACCTCGTTACCGACGATCCAAGGTTTTTACAACCCGATTACACCGCCCAGCCCGCTCAACCTACGCACCCCGTAATTGGGGTAAATCTTTTTATTAAGGACTACAACATCGCATATAAACATTTATACGACCGGTTTGAAAATTTACAATGTATATTTTGAAACATCTATTCAAATTAATTAAAAAAAAATACAATCAAACAATCAGTAATTATATATACGATAATCATCAGATTGTTTCACACATATAAAATGTATTGTAATGAACACATTATGCTGCTGTATAGAGGGTATTAACGAAAATGCTTTATGTATGTTTTTGAAGTGGTATCAATTATTGAAATGCAAGTATAACGAGTGCCAGACCGCATTTTGTTCGCGTTCGGCCTCGCGGCGCATTATCGAAATCGTACCGCAATAATTACATTGGAGCTGAATGCGGCCGGCCGCTCCATCCGTCTGTCTAAATGACTGACCAAATAAAATATATCAACTGATATAAACTTTTACCATCGAGGGATACGTTATATATATATTTGCATAAACAACTTTTGTGCCGAATTCCAAACCAGTTTGTGCCAGTGGGCAATTTAAAATAAAATTACGATTACATTTAAAATATAAAAAAGAGTGGTATAATTGCTAGAAGTTATGAAAATAATAATTAACAAATATTGTAGGTGAAATAAAGTTCCGCAGCCCGGGGCCATTTAAAACGGATTATAATATGCAGATACTACTGCAGAGTGCAATGCGAGCTTTTTTTTATTAAATACGTACGTCGATAAAATAAAATTAAACCACGAACTAAACACATGAAAAGCAAATGCATATTGCGAAAAATAGAGGCCGAAAATACACATTATTTTTTTTTAATTGTAAAGTCCATCATAATCTATTTATAGACTTTAAAAAAATATCATAAATTAAAACGATAGTGAAATAAAGACAAGCTGTAATATATATAGCGTTAATACATTTAACAATGAACATAAATATAATAAAATAAAAAAAAAAACAAAAAAGATAGCCTGAGAGACACTGGTATCTATTGTACCGTTGTCACGGCACATTTACTTTTGTAAAACGGTAAACAATGTGAAAACAACGTTCACGATTCCCAAACATTTTTCTTTTGAAATAAACGTATTCTGTTTTGTTTTGCACATCCACGGGGCACCGGCTGACGGCTGATGGCTGATTAGGCACTATACACAGTGCCGTCATTCATTTACGTCTACACGGCCCCACTCAATCTCGTATATTATGAAAGCGATGGCCCGTCTAGCGTTTTACATTTGCTACATTTTGCTACATAAAATGCTTTTAGTGTCAATGCCATGCAAGCGTGCGCTGACATTCGTCGTGTCGTTTTAAAGCGAATTACACTGCCAAATATATATTGATTTTGTCCAACGTGATATACGCGTTCTCCATTAGAGCACGCGGTTAGTATATAAATTTAATTATTATTATTCCTGTACTGTAAAATTTAAGGTATTCCATCACCCTATACAACTATTTAGGATTAATAAGACGTGGGGTGCTACATTAATGAATGGCATTGTAACGTCGACATTCTTATAAAAGTATCCCCCTTCGTTTCTAGGATGCATATTTCTTTTGAAGTGTCATTCAGCGCTCTACGTAGAGTTGCATAAATAAATAATTCGAATGGGACCCTTTACGACCTCAACTCGTTACTCGTAAATGACTTACTTATAAAAATAATATTGCTATTAAATCTTGCATATCTTATTATTATTATAATTAGTATCGGAATTATTTAGGACATTTTTTTTTTATGAATGAATTTGTTAATTTAGTTTAAAATGTATATTAAAAAATGCATTCAAAAAAACACAGTTTAATTTTAAATTATATAATTTTTCATTTTGCTAAAAGAAAATCCTATAACACAGACCACCCAAGTAAAAAAATAAAAAATATCTCTGAAATTATGAAGGAGCTAAAAAGTTAATAAAATACCCTGACGAAAATTGTAACAAAACACAAACAAGGGTCGACGACTCGGTAGTAGGCCGCGCAGACACAGCAGTAGGAACGGTAAAGAGAAACCGACCCCCTGTTTTTGGTAGTAGAACTCTGGTACATTCATTACAAAAACCGACACATCGTGGAGGAGGGAGGATCCGCTTTAATAATTCCAATCATTTCCCTCTCCCTCCTCGCAGTCTAACTGTATCAATAAACATCAAACAAAAACCGCTTCAATCTTTTCAAATACGATTATGGGGTTGCTGGGGACACCGCGTGAGAGATAACTGAAAACTAAATAAAAGTATTTCAGTCACTTTTAAATGTATGTGATAGGGGATGAATCCTAAAACAACAAGCCTATCTATTCCATTCAACCGACCCGCATCCAGCCAACTGCGTGAAGCGAAAGAATAACCATACACAAAAAAGGATCTTTGAGGTAACAATAAAGATGTCAAAATATATTTTTATGCTTCAAGAAATCGTGTATCGAACTCACAGCCCTACATGGTAGGGTTGGCACCGTCATGGACATTTCTTTTATAAAACAGTTTGTAATGCAGCGCCGCCGGCTATGTGTCTCTCAAATAGAGCCGCGTGCTTTGATCTATACGCTTAATGAAATAGCAGAACGATACATACAGTATAAGCAAATAAAAATCTGAAATTTCATCCCTTTGCGGATAGAAACCCGCCTGCAATTCAATTGCAAAATACATTCAACTATAAATAATAACACGACAACGCGCTTCGATTTCCTACGCGAATTGCATGGGAAATTGCTTTCATTTTTAAAGCGCGAAAACAATGTTTAGACTATAAATAAAACGCGAACGCCTACACAAATTGTAGTAGATTTAGCTGGCGGGGGCGACACAATTTAGCCAAACAAGCTTATTGTCAAGTGTCGGCTACGAGCGTGGAGTGTCAGAGTGTCAGTTCACAAACAGTGTTGCTCACTTGTTTTCGCAAGCCGCGTCACACGCGCTGATGAGGCGACATTTATGATTATAATTAATGTTGTTTTTACTCGGGCCATTTCAGACGCATTGAGGTTGAGAGTTGTGTAGAGCGAGTTACATTTTGTAAGTTAACGATGTCGTGTAGTGTGTACCTACTATGTAGGTTTTTTAATTTCCATTTTATACTTATATTGTTAGAAGTGTAAAAGATGTGTTGTTTTTTTTTTTTTTGGAGGTATGACAATGTTTGATATTTTTAATAATCATTTGAGACTTACCGTATCCTGATCATGTGCATTCGGTGTAGAAGGCTGAGCTGGCCTGGGAGGAGGTGGGTAGCCCTGTGGAGATTTTTTTTGTTTGTTACTTGTTATATATAACACATATCAAATATTTTTGTCAGATTAATTAATAAATTGGTATATATAATCTATATTATTCTATAATCCAGTAATGTACATAAATTCTAATGACACACACAAAATAATATAAAATCACAATAATTTTAATAAAAACAAATAGTCGATCGACTCTTCCCATATACATATATAGTAAGTATAGTGACAGGTAAACTGACAAGCGTCGACCCTAGCGCTAGGGTTACCAACTGTGAACAGTATATTGTATAAATATATGTGTTAAAATTTAATCAAATTTTAACACTCTCATAACATTATTATGCTGGTACTCAAAATAAATAATAAAAAGTTACACCCGTGTGGGTGTAACTTTTTAAACGTGTTAAAAAAATACAGCTACACCCACACACGTGAACATATTACGAATCAAACGATTAATACTAGCACGTTTCCATTCCTGATAAAATAGATAAACAATAACAAAACCAAGCCATATCAATATTGACAATAATATTTTGACATTATTCCTTGTCTATGTCCTATACGTAGATTGATTAGAGATAAGTATGATAGTGCTGTGAATGATGTGCCGGCTGATGAGAATTTAAAATCATTAATTTGATGTACCGACAAAAAGTATCTTCTGTATCTATAAGGCAATGCAAATATGCCTTCACGGTAATATAGAGCTTAATAGCATGGAAAGAAGGATCATAATCTATTGTGATTAGCAGTCACGCATTTGCCACGTGATAAATGGTGCGTAGGGTCGATCATAATACTTTTATTATTTACGGGAATCACAAGTTCCATATCACGTATCTAACGTAGAATCAAAATATACAATTTTAATTGACATAATATTACGTGAGCTAGAAAGAAAATACAGTGCAACTTCAATATGGAAAATCGCAAAGGGATAATTAAATATTCGTTGTATCAAGATATTCGTTAAATGAAGGTTTTTTATTTTGAGGTAAGGTTGGTCTAAAATTTGTTATAAAGAGGTAAAAACCTGTCGCGACTGAATCACATACTATGGGATTAAGGGCACTATATAGAGACGTTCCCGTATAACAGGGAACGTTATGTAGAGGTTATCAGTTGACAAGTTTCGTTAATAAGAGGTATTCACACTTTTTTGATAGTTGGAAATACGTTATAAAGAGGTTGTTTGTAATAAAAATGTAAAGGTATATTTTACATAAATTCTTATGGACAATTCTAGGGCATTACGAAAAATTGGTTATATTCAGGGTCGTTATATTAATATAGCACTGTATATATTGAGTCTTCTTTACCTTATGCACCCATTTCATTTTACAATTTAAGGTAGACTATTTGACCGTGAGAAATAGCGAGTAGGAATCTCCACCAATTAGAGAAGCACTAACTCATTAACATCCATTTCACTATGTGATGCGATGTACGCTAGTTGAGATAGTGTTCCTTAGAATGTGTAATGAAATGGGCACATTAACTAGAGACTAAATCATTCACATAAATAAAACTTGAATCGAAATATATTAAACATCTGATATAATTAAATGCATATAATGTCTGCAAAATACGAGTAAATCCCCTAATACGAGTTTTGAAGTTACAATACGTTGATAGTATTCGAGCATTCACGAAACGAGTTCTCTTGGTTGTGATTGACTTTACTAAATTTCGGAGCGAAATAACAACCAATCACAACGGAGAATTCCTTTCGTGACTGCTCGAATACTATCAACGTTTCGTAACGTCAAAACTCATACCCGTACATCATATTCCCGGCAATTGTTTGTAATATTAAAAGATGTGAGGGTATCTCATTAAGTGCACGTCACCGGCGATGCTTGACCGAGCCGTTCATTTGATACGACGCCGGCAACTGCTGTTAACCGCTCGGAATTATATCCTCTACTCTATAATTTTGACTTTGATTGCACAACTTGTATTTTTAAATCATTATACTTTATTGATTTGTTTGAATCATAATATATATATAAAATAACCTGAAATATGATTTAACCATTTACTAATAGAATTTTTGAATTGACCAAAAAAAATTTTAAACAAATTAAGAAATGGTCAAAGTAAACGTTATTTTAGTTTAATTAACGTGTAAAATAAATTATTCTTATTACAAATAAATATAAATATGTCAAAACAACCCTTAATTTTACATGTATTTCCATACATGAGCACGTAGTGCAGAACAAGCAAGCAATTGCAGAGTTGAATGCGCAAAATACACTAATTCTAGTTTGTCGGTCGCTCGCCGCTCGGATGCGAGTATCTATCTATCTATGTGCTTAGTGAATGAAAAATGCAATTCAAAATTGTATGATTGGTCCCTTTGTTCGCTGAATACGAAACATCGTTGACAAACAGACCGGTTTGTTTTGGCTTGTGTAAACCGAATTTGTTTGATGACAACAATAATTATTCGGATACGACGCGACAATTGTTTCAATTATTGATTTGTTTTGTTTTACGTTTTTAATATTGTTTACTAAGTTTCGAATGTACATAACAAAAAATATTGTTCTGTTTTGTAGAGATAATTTATTAATTGAATTGACACATTTACCTATACAGAACTTACTAACAATTTTCATACTAACAAAAAAAAATAATTCCAAGCGACAAAGAACAAAACATAAAACAAAATTATCAAAGCGAGCTAATCTCTTTTTAATCATAAGAAGTAATGTCAAAAGCGAATATAAAACAGTAGCGATGTCCAATTAATGGGTAGAGAGAGGGCAGACACGTCACTTGCAAGCGGGGGCTTTATTCTTCCAGAGTATTATTTGCGGAAAACGGGCAAAGGGAACTGGCGTCATAATTTATCCAACACGGCAATTCCCGACAGCGTCGCCGCTGCCACTCTGTCGCAAAATGTAAGTAGAGTCAGCGTTTCATAGGTTCCCGGGCGAACTGCGGTAAACTTCCCGGAATCTAGAGCATTTTGCAGTTTGTTATTAGAGCACTCCGCTCTCAACTCCGACGATAACTTGGCTCTTTATGTACCAAGAAAAACATAGACACGACGTTAAGTCGCTTCGTTGTTGCATTGCGGGCCGCGATAACTTAGACTTTATAAGATTAAATTGAGGTAAAGTTATATGAAGTCAAGTAATATGCTTTAGCGATTGTTTGAAAAGAAATGAGATAAAGATACCAATCACCAAGAAGATTTCTGATAAATATATCATCTTGAAAATAAAATATATCGAGTTTATAGTTGGATAGGCGAACGGGTAGAGCTGTCGCACACAACCGGTGCGCCCACTGTAGGGGAATATTAAACGGACCCGTTAGACGGAACATTATATCTTGTCAAGTAATACTCTACTTCGAACACATCGTGAATATAAGAAATAAATCCATCCAAAACATTGCCAGTATTGCGAAGTCACTTTAATAAATGCTAATAAGGTTCTATATTGCATAAACGAATAATAAATTCGCTTCCATCCCAAAATTCTGCCATAAAAATATCAATGTAATTAATAACGTTTCAGTAGTAGAGTCCAGTAAAATATAATTAGTGATTCCTCATTACCGCGCGGCATGGCCCCTCTGGACGTTCGTGCGTCTGCTGGCTTATGGTTATTAATAACGCTTGCCTCCCCCTCCCCCCACCCGCCTCGCCTACCCCCCCTCCGCCCTCACTCGCCCGCGACCTGCGCCACACGCCTGACATTTTAATTCCGGACTTGGGGCTATACGTCCACCACGTGCCTGTTCTATCGACAAACAATTTTATTCACTTAAGTCCAATTTAATTTAATTTAATCCAAGAGCAGATAACTAAGTTTACTTTGATATTGGATCGAAGTTTTAATCTATGTTATGTTAGCTTAAATTTTTGCAGCTTTTAGCCATATAAGAAGTACAGTTTTATGTCCTTATAAAGCAATAAAAAATAAAAAAAGCCGATATGACTGAAACACGCCATTTGGGAACTATAAAACATTGTTAAAATAACATCGAGCGAAACTGTTGAACATCACTAGCTACAAATGCTACAATGGCGGTCGGGCGAGCGCAGGTCGAGCGCAACATGGCTGCCTAGTAGGCGGTTCGAAAGACAGAGACAAAAGAAGCAGCGAGTATGGCTCTCCTGCTCGCACTTGCACGCAATGCTCGAATCGATCTCTACTCGCTGTGCTCGCCCCCAGCACCAGAAAGGCGGAACTAACAAAATTACAAAGCGCTTTCGAGCCGCTAATCATAAAATAAGATACGACGTTTCATTTCGACCGTACGACTCTCGAGCGATCACGATGCTGGAATGGCCCTTGCCTCTCAAAATTCTCCCCCGACAACGTAGAGTATTAACCTCACGTCGAAGTTCGGTAGAGCCATAGATGGTTTTTAGATTGCGAGCCGCGCTCGGGCTAGATGCTAGATTAATGTCCTAGATATAGAGCAGAATATTTAGTTTGGAATAGTTCGCCTGCAGCACGAAACTGAGCAACAAATTGCTTCCGGACATAATAATTACATCAGTGAATACAACACTGTAGAGTTTTAACTCGGAGTGGAATTTTTAATTACGTTTGTTTCTTTGATTGGTAGCGAGAATTGCTTTATAGTCGGGATAAACTAAAACGGGACAAAGGGAGACCTTATCATTGTTGCAGCTCGGTATTGCTAAAAAATTGCTCTGTCTGATTGTATACCATTCGAGATGCGTTTATTTAAACACCCTTCGCGAGTGTTCTGCTCTGCCGGTCTTGTGATAGTTGAGTGACGTTTAATTTTTGTAACCCACGAGAATTAAAACTTGCTGCAACGGCTGCGGATTTCTATTTAAAATTAATAACTAGCCTTCATGTCTCTTTATAGAGACTTTAATAAAAATGTTGATGTTTGGAATAATTAAAAAATATAGAAATATATTTAATATTGTATTTTAAATATATTTCTATATTTTTTATTATTAAATTTAAATATATGTTCTTATGACAATTTAAATATATTATTGAAAAATACGATATTTCATAGTGTTCGTGTATACAGTCGATAGCGCTACGTCGCCTGCAGGCTTTTCATACATTAGAGAATGTCGGACGAGCCGTGCCAAAAACAAGATGACGAGTACTAATAGATATTTTAGTTGCATATAGATGTCAGTTTAATTCGTTGCTTTTGGTATTTTAACATAATTCACGGAATTTTATTGATTAAGCAAAAACATTAAAATTGAATATAAGTTCTAAAATGTGAGATATATATAAAGACACGGTCGCATTAAAAATGCAAATTTAATGATTAATGGTATAGTAAATCACAATTAATTCCTGACAAAAAAAAATTGAACAAATCAATTTCGAGACCTTTATGTCTCTTTTATAAAACATTAATTTATTTAATAAAAAAACTTCAAAAAAAAAAAGCGTCGAAAAAATTAACAATCATGATTATAACGTAATAATTTATTCCCAAACAAAACATATGTCTCACGAGCACGCCTAAAACCTTACTTCGAATCATCAATAAAATTTAAGACAGATTTCAATAATGATTAAATCAACAATTATTGGTTACAATACAAATTGATAATATATATTTAATTACAAAACATAGCAGAGTATAGTCAAAACAAAACAAAAGACAACACAAATAAAAACAACAGATGAATAATAGACTAAAGGGATCACGGCTGAAACAATTAGCCTTTATAAAAGAGAGATCTCTTAAAGAGATTTATCATAAGTTAATAAAACATACCACTGAAGGTTAACGTTATCATATAATCATATTATGCAACATCACACAGCAATTATACACACACATACACACATACACACATATACACACACATACACACATACACACACATGCAAAGTATAGACCACTAATGAATGTTGTTAAATAGATTTTGCTCTAGGCTTTACTTGCGTAACTCGGTTAGTCGTTTACATGTCCTCAATTTTAGCGAAGTAGGGTGAATTTAATATTTTTTTTAAACTGTTTTAGTATGGAATTTAACTTTTTAATAACTTGTCGACCCATTTTTTTTATTTCTTATTTTTTCGTTAGTACATATATTTGTTCATATTTTCCATTTTTTATTTTAAAAATATATATCATGTCTATCATCTAGTGAAATTCTAAGGATAGGAATTAAAAAACCCTATCTTAGTGCTTTGCTACCTACAGCCAAAATATCTGGTATTTCACTAAAAAAGGAGTGTGTAGGAAATGTTCCATATTAATATATTTAGTATTTTTGTTAACAGTTGTAATATTTCATTTTCTGTGCCGCAAAAAGAAACAGTAACTAGACTATTTAGATGACTTATATATTTCATAAGATTTCAGTGTTTTCCTCTTTGAAAAAAATAAAGCTATTTCCACTCTTATATTTTTAATTCGAGTCAAATAAAAGAAAACATTTATAAAATTTTAACACAAAAATATTTTTTAGCAAAATAACATAGATGTTACTTTTAAAAAAAATAATAGTATTACCTGTATAAGTAGCTAAATGATATAATATATATAAAAACAAATATTCATACAAACATTAAAGTTTACATCTTGCCGAAAAGTCTATAAAATAAAGACACTGTATTAGTATGCCAGCGCTTGTAGAGCCATAAGTAACCAAACAAAAAAGGTCTTTACCTTTTTAGTAAGAAACTAGAAGAAACAAAAAAACAACAACAATACCGCTAAAACATTAAGAGAAGAGTCGAAATCTTACAAAAGAAAGATATATAAAAACAAAAAAAAGAAAAAAGGAAACGCATCAAAGTTCGAGGGAAAAGTAAAAGTTATCCATTAGGACGGGGCAAGACCATAGACGGTTTATTGAAATAGTTATTGTGGGGGGAGGTAATTTTTAAAAATTGCCTACATTTGGCAGCAGTTTAACGGCCGCTATAACAGTAAAGTTCATAGCCGGCGAGCTCCACGAGGTAGAGTTTCGTGGATTACTCCACTCCCTACTATCTATAAACGGGGGGAGGGGGGGCTGCAATATCGTTAACATTACAGATTTCCATATAAAATAACATCACATTGAGAGCGTTAACGTATAAATAAACTACGTTTATGTTAAAGATGATATCTTTGGTATTTCGGAGTGGTATTTAAGGCAGTCATTCGTAAGAATTTCTTGACATTTTGATGTTATAAATGGCGACAAAATAGCACGTTGTGCGTTATTTAGGAATAACTTCGTGGAACTTTGTTGGAATATATACTCTCTTGTTTGTCCTTCATATATTTTTATTTGGTCAGTAATATTATTACCTTACTTAGAAGTATATTGGTATACATTTTACATCATCCATCGCCCTCCAGCGATTCTCAGATATTTTCATTAATTGGTGACAAAAACAATATACTAGAAATGTCAACAACATCTTCCAGAATAACAAACCGTCCAAGTAACACTATCAGCACAAAACACACGTTTTAATCAAAATCGGTCAAGTTGTTTAGACAAAAGAAACACCAGTTTCTTTTAATAATTTAAATTATCTGTAAATTATACACCTTTTCTTGTAACATTTGTTGTTTATATGTATGGTTAAGCATTGCATTCCGTAAGCAGAAGTTCAAAGATGATTGCGTTCTAATCACAGACAAAGCTTTGATAAATATCATAACATTTACGGTATTCTAAGTTCTAAGAAAATCATTCTTTCGTTCCTGTGGTCGTAGTTTGATTTACACTTTTAAAAATATTTGTAACAAAAACTTGATATTTTTTTTTCTAGGTAAATAAATGCAACGGGATCTTTAAGGATTAAACAAGTTATTTTTTAAAGCGTATTATTATTTGATCCAAGATAAGCGTTTCATTAGCTTTGCAGAAACTGTGTCTTTAAAGCAAAGTGTCTTTCGTAATACAACTTCGATTTAAGCGCAACTTATAAGAGATTACAGTACTAAGGAAACTCGAAGGATATCGGATTAGAAAACTGTACATACGAGAGAATGTCATTATATGTGACGATAGAGAGGCGTTATGTTAGAGAAAGTATGAACATTTTCAATATATTTTGAAAATATAAAAAAAAAACAAAAATAAGTGTATCTTTATATTAATAGCAAAATTCATGTGTCTCTAAAAGTTTTGTAGTAGGGGTATATATATATATATATACATATTTACTTATTTTGTATTTTTACATTGTATCATACACATTGGCGTGTTTTATAATACAATACCAGTGATAAATTTAACATAGCTAACCTTATCTTTAACATTCGTGATAAACAATATTTATAATGTTGTATATAATAATATGTCACTAGTTTATATATAGTTATTGAAATGCTTACTTTCAACTGTTAATAAATTTCCGAAAGTAGCTTAAAATATTTTTATTTAATTACAAATTAGTAAAATAATGTTTAATTTAACAGTATGTAATTTCAATTTGTATTTTGGATTATAAACTGTCTTTGTATAAAATGGGCATACTTTTCCAATGGTAAAAGGATAAACAATATTTTTTATATATTTATTTAGTGTGATCCTCACCTGGTGCGGCGGCTGTGCGCCGGGCGGCAAGTGCGGCGGGTGCTGCGAGTCCTGTGTCGGTGAGAGGCCGCCGGGCGCGTTCTGTGCTGTGCCGGGGCTGGGAGCGCCCGGTGGATGGTTGGGCGGCTGCGGTGACCCACCGCGTTCGTAACCCTATTAAAGATTTTAATTTAGAATACAATTTAAAAAAACATTACATATACATAATTTATCTCTACATAAATCGCTTTTGATTTCCTCATAGCTCCATCGTTTAGACATGTATAAAAACGAGTTTGATAAAACCAGCTACCCCAATAAATACTTCAATGATATCAATGACATTCACGTTTGATATAAAGACTAAAAATATATTTATTTTGAATAATGTTATACAATTTTAAAACTACTAAAAAAAAAAAGTAAATTTTTAACTATATTTGTATTTCTATCAGTACTACACATTTAATGATACCAAGTTAAGTCAATATTGGATAGCAATACGGCATTTAAGGTACATTTATAAATATGTACATTGTATCAAAAACAAACTTCTGATAACCCTAATAATATATAATAAATTGTATTGTTATTTAAGGGTTCCTGAATACGTGTTTAATATTAATTATCAAAGTAGCTCACAAGCGCTGCCAAGGCTCTAAACCTTGACCGTGCTTCTATCGCCAGCGGTTATTTATGAACGGTGTCATGCAGTATTTCTAAACACGTGACGTGAACACAAGAAAATTCTAAAATAAGCCTGATTAACTGAGGCCAGTTATGTTCTGGATGATGGTAGTAAGTTATTATTAATTGTACTTAAGATATATTTATAGCGTTTATAGGATTATTTAATTTATTATTATTCTGATGTAAATAATAAATCAAAAGATTAAGAATTTGAGTTCCTTTGAATATTGTTAATATCATACGTATAGCAAAAAGTGTTTAACGGACATACCATTAACATTTGAACAGAATTTAAATCGGATTGCTCCATCGAACCAAATGGAATTTAAGTTTTCATTGCAGGCAGAATGTACTGACTTATGATGAGCTTATGTCAGGCTAACGGTAACCGGACGAACATATAATAATAGTAAATAATTTGGTATTTATTCTGTCACTTTTTTTCAAAGTCCTTCACGGTATTGTAAAAACAATTTATGAATGATCTTGCTCATTAAGGTAAAATTCAGATAAATAATATTCTCATAAAAATTGCGGAACCATTACGGTGCTATATGAGTATGCTTATTAAAAAAAATAAAAGCACAATCCTGGTACTAAGTGTTAAATTTATCTTAAAATTCCTATCAATATATACAACAAGACAATAAAACGATGAATTCAGACATTGTTAATTCCATTTAGATCACGCAAACGTAATTCCAGCACAGTTGTACAAGCCGTACGTGTATACAATTGGTCCGTTAATGTAATCTCAAACTAAACAATGGATGTAGGGCGCAAATGTTCATGCGTGCAGCCGAGGTAGGACCTTGACCGTGTACATTACTATTACATACAAAAATAAGAACATTTAAGCAATGGATGGAAGGCTTATTGCATTATCTAGTTCAAAATTATTTCTAAATACCAAAGGAATCCTGATTTCGTGTACCAAGTAAGATGAGCCGATGTCATCGTTCACCTTCATCATTTATAAAGTTCTTTAATATCGTTTTTATCGGCGGACAAAGTTGGGTCATTTGGTATATGATATTTAATTGTTCTTCTTTATATTAACGATAAATTAAATCAATTCGAACGCATTTCTATTAATGTTTATGATTCATAGTTCTATATTTAGATACATTGAGATATGTGCTTCATTGCCACTTTGCTGGCGTATAGTATATGATATTGTATCACGGAACACTAAACTACAATTAGGTTTGTTTAGTATTGATCAAAGACAAGCTTGCTTGACGGGTGTTAAATCAAGCATATTATAATCCACTAATTAATCGGTCCCAATACACTTGAACAAATAAGTCAATGTACATAAGATGACGAAAATATTAAAAAAAACGATGTTTTTTTTTAAAGTATTAAAAAAGTAGTTTTTTTGTTGACTAAACGTAAAGTATATATATAAATGTTCGTATAAATGTAACGGAGTATATGAACGAATATAAACGGTTTGAAAGTCAGATCGCTCATTACAAAATAGCAGCAGAGAGACGTCCTCGACACAGTTTGCGACACTCATTGCCTTAATCGTAAAATGCTTTCACTGGTAGACACTTTCTGCGTCACTGTACAAGGATGTACGTACACACAGCGAGTGTTTGACAGTGAGCCGCACTTATCACAATGTTCTAATGTTAGTAAATTATCATTGTCCCAGCAAACTTATCTACAAACATATTTAGCCATGTTAAGCTTATTTAAAATGTATATAAATATGGGTTACAATTCTCAAAAACCTCTGTTCTGTAGCTACTTAATTTAAACAAAAAATATATAATTTTCTTAAGAATCTTACTAAAAGTAAGTGAGCAATACTCATTAACAAAGAAGTTATTTTTAAAACGCTACGCCCACGTAAACGCCGTCATCGGAATATTTAAATGTAATAATACTGTCAAGGTCGAGATGAGTCATAAACTTTTTGTATTATCCATTATTACACTTTGATAATTGATTTTAAAACGTTACAAGTTCTTGGCCGTCGTTACGTCACAATATAAGAAAACAATTAATGATAGTCGTGAATTAAAAACATCGACGTGTTTTTTATTATTGTCTACACACTTGTGTCTGTATATTTGTGTCTATACATATGTTTTTGTACACTTAGTGTTATTAAATAGGTTCAACTCCATACAAAGTACATTACAGACACCTATAATTGGCTGTCGAAGTTAGTGATCACGAGATATCGAAATTCGACTCGGTGCTAATGTTTTAATCAGCTTAAAGAGGATAGAGTGTTACGTTCTCAGCGTGGACGTAAGGGAGTCTTTACTTTATAATTGGATATATCAAGTCCCACTCATCAATAAACCAAATGACCTGTGCAATGATTTTCTAAGTGTTCTTAGTTAAATAAATTACATTTAGAGTCTAACAGTAAATTTGCTTTGTTTTCTTTGTTTTACTAAAGTGTTATGTTAATTATGTTTAAGTGGTACAAACCAGTAATACGAGGAAATAAGGATTGTACTCGAACTGTATAATATCCTACATCGAAACCGTTACAAATGTTATTTAACAATTGTGTCAACGGAATAACTTTGAAGGAGAGGGTGGCTAGGAGGTGAGGCGGCCGGGGCCAAAACAAAACACAAAGAATTCCAAGAACTTTCGCTGAATAATAATTCGGGGGTAAAAGTTTTTCGCTTTGAGGTAGCAGGAAATCGGGACTAACGCCGGTTCGGAGTTTGGCTATGTTTTAGTAGAACCATTCGCCTCGGTCGCCGACCAATCCATCAAAGGAGGGAGACTGGATCGGGTGTGGGTAGCCTCCCCTGTACCCACATAAATATTGCGGGTAGGTGAGTACAAACCCTTTGACCGAGTTCTGTTTACTTTCGTTTTCACTCAGCTGACGGGGCCGCCACCCAGCCTATTCACCGCCACTATTATTATGATAATTAGAAGGTTATAAACTCCATATCCTACCAGTTATTAGGTGATAATTATATAACGCTGAATAAACAATATTATTGATATTTTTTTAGAAAACATCGAACCGATCGGTTATTGGATTTGTTAAAAGATGCAACTTCGTCAAAATGCGGAGTCCTCTCGTAATCACAGACGTGTCACGGAGATTCAAGTGGGTAATTCTTTGAGGACATTGCACTTACATAGGGCTCGTCCCAGAGAGTACTCAAGGTTGCAACGGGTTCGGACGCGGTAGACAGGGCGCAGACGTGCATTATTAGGTGGGTGTCGGAACACCCGCGGGGGCCTAGGGTGGCGGTGGGGTGCGCGTATCGTACGTCATCACCTGAGGCGCGCCCTTGAAACCGTCGTCGCATTCATTGCACTCGGATGCGGCCCGTATCCCCAAGCAGGCGATACCCGCACTCAAGATCCCCCCTAACAATCTTATATACATCCATCCATGTCTTACAATAACAGAGCTGACATTGAAAAAAGATAATTTCTGCATTAATCAGACATGTCATCAGTATGGGGATTATTGTAAATTGATAGACTATATAAGATTATTGATTGCGATACAAGTATGATTTCATACCATATTGATGGCACATATTAATTACAAGCCGAGGGGACACAAGTCACAACAGATAGGATCGTAAGCAAAACAATATTAGAATGCGCCATCCATAACGGCTGACATTTAGATAGATAGCAGTACTAACGGCGAGCAGTAGTCGCCCCACTATAGGATGAAACCCTATAAATCAGCAATGCAACGAGACCGGCTCTAACATAATAAAGGTAATAAACGTAAATATCACTTACGGTATTAAATTTGTATTAATTGAATACTAGTTGTCCCCTACGGTTTTCCTATATTTCTTAGTGGAATTTACTAAAATTCTGACACCAATACTTCTTCAATTTGAGGGAGAAACTTCATACAAACTTTAGTGGAGGAAAATATGAATATTTGCGATCAATTTGTTTCATTTTTTTTTTTTAGTAAGATCTTATACTAAAAATGCGATAGAGGTCGAGCTGCAGTAAAACCATTGATGTAATAAACTGGACAGCAAGAGCTCTGAATGAGGAATCAGTAAGCAATAAGTGCATAAATTATAATACATTGAGGCATTGAGCAAAGGATTTGCCCCTGTCTTCTTTGTGAAAAAAAAAAGAACTAGAAAACACTGGCTTACATAAGAGACAACTGCAGAGTTTTGTATTGAATTTATATTTTGCAAATGGTACGTGTAAAGTGGCGAGCACTGGATGCCAATTTATATACCGATGACATTGGTGAGTTTTAAAGTAGTAAAAAATAACCACCAAGGTATAAACGTTTGATTATAAAGTATTACAAATTATTAGAGTAATTTATGTTTTAATACATGTATTTCTTTATTTATTGAAATATCGAAATATTTCAGCACTGTTGCAAGGACCATGATCACGAAGTTTACTCCATGGTAAATAACCCTTTAAAACATTAATAGCTATTATTTTAATAACAAGGTTAGAGAGTTATAAGAATATTGTTTGTAATAGATTGGTTCAACACAAATCAAATATATATTTTTATTAAATTATTTAAAAGGAAAATACTCGTTTGTTGAAAAACGCACTCGTAATAAGTTGCACTGAGTGATGATAAACGTTAAAGTCGGATAAATCTTTATAACCGTGACAATGCAACTAAACAACTTATTTTGTTTTGCAAAGATTAAATATTAAAGATGCAGAGAGGAACAATTAAAATTCACAAAATATATAAATTTATTGGACAACAAACCTTTACTAAGTACAAAACAAATTGAAAACTATGAAATAATCAAACACGTATATTTAATTCTTATGAAATAAGTATA
The DNA here is from genome assembly GCA_963555665.1 of Dircenna loreta. Taxonomy (NCBI): domain Eukaryota; kingdom Metazoa; phylum Arthropoda; class Insecta; order Lepidoptera; family Nymphalidae; genus Dircenna; species Dircenna loreta. The sequence continues at coordinate 12,627,181 of OY743097.1, read as the reverse complement.
TAATTGACTTTGGCGTTACATGTGTGTCGTCCGTTTCATTTTGTAAGTAAAGACGGCATTAGAAAATTATTTCTGGTAGCTCCGGTCTAGCTTGAGGATACGTAAACCAGAGAATATTTAAGATGAAATATATAAGAAAATGTTTGTATCTGAACTACCATGGTTTATATTTAAAGTAAAATAAACGTTAAAAATTCTACCATTTTATTTTTATATTCCATAAAAATAACGAACGATTTGTTATATTCTAAATATAAATAGGTTTTGATCTATCTACATGTTATTAAAAAATATTTTTTAGCTGACGTGAATGCTCCGGCCTTGTTTTTTTAACTCATTTAATTTTTCCTCTGTTTATAAATATTGTAACTGGAAAATATTTGTTATTTATTTTCAGAGCACGTATGATAAAACATTGTAAATGGATATTTCGTTTTAGGTATACATATTTTTGGCGATATACTGTAGTATATTTACATTAAATAACTTTTATTACTTCTAAATAATAAAAAAAAGTAAATAAGATAAAAGCTTCTACTTTAATTTAAAAACCATCAAATAAACTCATCAATTATTTCGAACCAAAAAAAAAAATGTCTTAAGAGTTTTAGAGGTGAAATATTTAATCGATGTTTAGTTGATTGTTATTTTATTCAAACATTGTGAAGCAGACACTTATAAGAGTAATTATAAGAATATAAAAGAAAAATAAAATATAATAAAAATGATTTTATTTATAAGTGAGATAAGGAAGGACGTAACACGATGCATCACTCGTTTATTTTTTTTTATATTATGTTTCTAAGGTACCTAAAACTTAACCGTTAATGTCAGTGTTTGTCATGAATATGATCTTTGCTGACTCTTTGCTTTTAGTTAGGGTTGCCCTTTTTTTTATGCCACACAATTAAATTGGCAAAAGTTTCAGAGATTTTCTTTATTGTATTTTTTTTGGATTTACAATAAAGCACATTTGTTTATTATTGGTAAATCTTTTTATTACTAAAATAAAGTCAGACTTTTCATTAGTTAGATAAGTTATTATCAAAATTATTAGATTGTTATTAACGTTTTAACAGTGTTTTAAAATAATATTTACAAAATATAAGAACTTATCCGTAAAATCAAACTGTAGACAAAGATTCCAACCTCCGTTAAATTGTTTAATATTTATTTGTGACGAAGAAAAACTGTGATATTTTTTCTTTTAATATTTTATTATAGTCATATCCAAATTTAAAATTGAATACAGTATTTTGTAATATATTAATGTATTAAGAAATTATTGACATTTTTTATGGTTACTTGTTGCATAAGTTCATTACGAATTGTTTTGGATGAACAATAGAGATGCGAGACAAGAATAGGCATACATTTCACACGATCTATCCAAACTTTGACTCTCAAGATATTTACTTGATGGTTTAAACTAAAATCACTATCAACTTAAAAACAATGACAAAATGAAATAGAGGCTAGAAATATCAGAGAAATATTTACTTCAAGGTATTATTCACCAGACATGGCTCAAACCGACCTTGCGCATTGTAAGTTCATTTTTTCACAGCAATTTCTAGACGACTTCGCTCCAACAGCCCTGCTTCAAAACCGTACCTCCTCCGGCTTCGTTGCACAACGAGCTTACGTCAGCTAGCGAGAAGCGGCTTACGTCATTCAAGCATGATGATATCAAGCTAAAATAGAACCTATTCGCATTGCATTATAGACGCAGTTGGCGTGGCGAGGGGGGTAAAGTATGATAGAGCGTTTATGTTCACGTGAGTGGATGAGGCTCCGACGCGCCGCCGGCTCAACGATTCTGAGAAATGTTCGAGGCTCTCTAGTTTCGGACTTGAATATGAATCGTGTAATACGACTATGATGAATATTTTCAAACGACTTTGTTTTGTCAACGCTTTTTTCCTTTACATTTATGATATATATAGTTGACTAGTTACATCTATCAAAAATATATTCTTATTAAACTATGGTATTAAGAATTCCGTGTTATGAAATAATTACATTTATGAAGAAAAAAGAAGACATTTAAAAATTTAACTAAAGTTTCCATACCTAGAACCGTAGTTGTTTGAACGTCGGATTATTTAATAAAGCAATATCGGAGCGAGTCAAGCTTAAGATAATGTCAGGCTGCAGGCACATTAAAATGCTTTAGAGTTTACTGACTTTAGTTGGTCGGGCTTAAGAAAAAGTTTTTCTAATATCACTTCTACTATAGTATATAATTAAAATAAATTATAGTTTTAAACTTATATGTATTCTAATAATAATGTAAATGTTTTTTTTTTGTCAATAATATGACTAAAACGCTGACTAGATTTAGATAACATTACCTAGAATAACGCCATTAACTTCATTAGTGGAATAAAATAGGGGTTTGACATTCTTACGCCTATATAATATTTCTGAACTAGATACATGAAAACTTAAACTCAAATAAATAAAAAATAATGTACCTACGTCGACTTTTACAGTACTTTGACCTATTGTAAAATTTATGAAGAAAATTTCATACGTGAAGGTTAGAAGTTTTTCTATGTGGAAAAAATAAATGTTGTTACAAAATATTAACTTTTACTTATAACATTCTTATATTAAATTAAGGCCCATTTGTGAGAGATTAAATAAAATATTAAAATAGCCAATATTACATAAAGTACTAAATGAATGTTATTTTTTTTGTCTGTATACCGAAAATTAATCACAGAAATAGTAACCAACCGCGATAAATTGTAAGAATAAGAATTTTAGTACTCTTTTTTGTATCCTATATCTAGACCGTAGGTATATGCCAGGTTAGAGATATTAGCCGTATAATAGTAATAAGATAATAAATGTGACTTAGGTATTCTTGTCCAACAGTTTTGAATAAAACGGACATTTTATTTATTACATATTTTACTTTTACATTATGTATTATATTTAAAACCAGTGGCTTGTTCTATCTTCACGATTTTTTTATAAATAATACATAGATACCGGAGTTTCTTTATTCTTGATAGATAATAGTTATACAATTCGTTCGTTAACGACCCGGTTTGTATATTGAAATCAATAACTTGCTTTGAAATGTATAAATTGTTTTATATGGAATTTTGTTTATTTTTGACGAGCCTTAATATCATCGTTTCGCATATTTACCAGTAACGTAAAAACTGTGGTCAGGACACATTAATCAAAATTCATTTCATTCAAAGATTTCATACAAATTATGTAAAAAGTGGGTACTCTCATAAGTTATTCGAAATATTCGATGAAGCGGACACTTAATGTAACTTAACGTAATGTCAAAAGCTGAAACCACTTCTGAAGTTAGTTAAACATTATATAAAAAACATGTTAAACGATTTATATAAAAACATGTCAAACAATTTATATAAAAGCATGTTAAAACATTTTAAAAAAATTAATCACTTATTTCGTTATTTCTAAATACAAAAATATAATTATTCACGATTTGATCTCTAAACCTTTGATTTGATCTTTGAGCCATTTTTTTTTTTCTTACTTCTACCGCCCAGTTTTATACAAGTTTTCCCCTAAATACTAAAATTATTTGTATGACTTTAACACCTCGTCTAACTGAACAACACAATAAGTTATTGTTTCTAAATTCTATTTATTTTAGTTGACAAAAATAGTTGTAAAAATGTATACCCTGCTACCCTCATTCGCTCCCCTATTAAATTTACCCGTTAAACTCTAAGTTATGAAAGAGTATAACGTTATTCAAATTAAATAATGGCAGGGGTTATAAAAAGTTATTGAGAAAAAATATGATAGTTTTTTTTTTTGCTTTATATGTACATATCTAAAGTTTATCGGCTTAACACTAAAAGTAATCACACATCACAAAACTATCGACATAAGCGATAAAATAATAAAAGTTATGTAAAATTATACACTTCTGTTTCCACCTTTATTTCAAGCGTTAGCCAGGCTTTGACCAACTTCAGGAACTTATCGTCCGTGGTCCACCAAATTTACAAAGGGAAATATGAAATTTCCACGTCTTTCACCGACACTTTATTTACCTTTATCGTATTTATGATGATCTTATTATTACAAACTAGAAGCCGGTTGAGGGACCGCTTTTTTAATACATTCAACAATGAATTATCATTTAATTTATTGTCGGTTAAGGATAAAAGCGCCAATGTTTATATATAAAGAGTTACATTGTGAGTAATATTAAATGTTAATATAATATGTATTAAAGATAACAAATAAGGGTTTCGATTTACGATGATGTTAAGAAATTGTATATTTTTTATAATATTTATAGTATTGTAGATATTTCAGACCATTATGTCTAATAAAAATATTAATTGTATTAGGGCCAGTATTGAAATCATTTTTTTTTTTATTTAAAATTGTGTACTTTATTATTTATGTTTTTTAATATTACATATATGCCAAGAGTGTCAACGCCCAATTCCAAGATATTATAGAAAATATTAGTATGTTTATTAATTTATAAGATTTACAAAGTACATAATAAAATAGGCAATTTATAATCGTTTCTCATAAACCACTGGGTATACTCGTACTATAGCAACTCAAGGTATATTTTTCGAGTTTGTACAATTAAGTAAAAAAATCTCCAAAACAAAAACAATAATGAATTACCTGATGCGAGAAAGGCGGCCGAGAGTTGGGAGCGCCGGGCGGTCCTGGCGGGTACCTTGGCGGGTAGGACCCTGGCGGACCGTACGCTCCCGGGGGTTGCTGGGGACCTCCAGGAGCCCCCGATCCGTATGGTGGACCATAGCCACGTGGTGGCTGCAAAAGGCAAATTAAACATACTTTCAAAAAACATTTTTGTATGGTATTAAAAGAAAAACATTTACAACAAAAAGGTAATAGTTAATTTCATTAATATAATATAGCGTCTAATTCTATATCATCTGTAGATCTATACCTAAGATTTCAGTAGTCATAGTTTGTATTTATACCTACGAAAAAACGTATTAACATATAAAAACTAATTTCCAGTTCTTTCAAAACTGTAATTATGATGATACGATTGTAATGTTTTCTAAGATTTTTCAATAATACTAGTTTAGGATTTATCGAGCGTATATTAAAAACATTTAAGGTAAAAGCACTAATGCCAGACATTGCACCAAAGGATGACACTTTCAAAATAAACTTTTATATTAAGAACACTTTTATACCTATCGTAATATTATTAGTGTCAAATAATCCTAGCTCCATGTTTTGATCAAATGCCGCAACCATATTATGGTAATTCGGGGTAACAGAGCGCAGTGGGTAAGCGAGCGCACTGTCGATATCTCCGGCACGGGTTGCTGGGGAGTGGTGGGTTCTTTGGGTGAAACAAAGACGCTGGATTGGCAGACTAATAGCGATAAGACACTAGGTCGCGTTACCCTGCGTTCATTATTTTTCGAAAATATTAAATTTCCTAGCTTTATTGGTAATTTTTGGCACTGGAAAACCTTGTTACGTCAAAGTTTGTGATCTGGTATAAGTAAATAATATTTTGTTTGATAATGAGCATACTTTGAAATTTTGTGAGAAGATATTTTATGGTTATGTTTGGATCCTAAACTTGTATCAATATTTTATTGTATTTTGGTTGCCTGGGGAAAGTGTGCGCGGGTAAGTATGCGCATGCATACAACTTACCCGCGATACTAGTATATTTTTGTCTATATGTGGTAGTGTTGATCATCCTGCCGCTAAAATATATTAAGAAGGAACCTGAACTAGCAATAGTGACAGAACAACAATTTGATAAGGCTTAAGACCATGTCCAAAATGGAAAAAGTAAGAGAACAGCTGCAGGAGCTGCTGGTATCAGTGAATCCTGTTTGTGTAAACGACTTAAACTGGGTAAAGCTGCAGATTCAATGGGTGGCTTTAAGACAACATTTAATAATTAACAAGAGAGAGAATTTGATCTCTATTTAGATGAAAATAAATAACACTTAAGTTATAACCTGACAGCTTTGTGATTACAACAAAAAGGTTCACCGCATGATATATAAGTAAACTCACTTACTAAATTACCTTTTTGACTGAAAATGAAGACCGAAGAGTTAATAGTTAAAGAGCTTAGAGTAGAATGTTAAAAAAATGATTTCTATTTGTTTTAATGTATAATAAGGAACGTGCTTACTTACCCTGCATGCGTTCACTTACCCCACAGGGGTGCGCACGGTTACCCACAATACGGGGGAAGTGAACGCATTCCAATTTTTTGTCTGCTTAGTACTTATTCCTTAAAATTCCTTATTAAGTTATTTTTGTTTTCATTTATAGATGAATAAATGCTCTAGTTAAAGATTATTTTTTTATTTCTCTACCGTTAATATTTAAAACACAGTAAGGTCTGAAAGTCAAAAGTGCGTACAGTTGCCCCGAATGACTCTAACCATCTTCTGTTTAAAATTAATTTTTAAACAGAAGATGGTTAGAGTCATAATGGATGGTTAGAGAAATATATATGTATAAAATAAGTATGTGTGCAATGTGACACGTATGCTGCCATTTCTTGTTATTTTGGTTAAGGACGCCCCAACGACACAGGTGAGTTTTACTAAGACATAACTCTGATTTTTTTGTGTGTTGTAAACATTTATATATTCTCTAAAGATTAGACTATTTTTTTTCTTGCTTTGATTATTTAATTTTCCTAACAAAACAGAGTGTCTATTATTGGTTTCGAAAATAGACAGTACAGTCAACCCTCCTATAACGCGGTGAGTGCGTACCGCGTTATATGGAAACCGCGCTATAAGAAACTCGGATTTAACCGTACAAACCAGGCTAATTCGTAGCGCGTTCTATGGAAACCGTCTACCGCGTTGTATGGAAACCGCGCTACAAGAGACTCAGAATAAGTACAAATCACATCATTCGTACCGCGTTATATGGAGACCAATAAATACAAAAGACAAGATAAATTATAAATTATTTTTATTGAATTGAAGAGTTCATATAAGGAAATGATGAAAAAATCTTTCAACACACATCCTCACTGTCAGATATGAGTCGCCTAACTCGCCTTCTTTTAATGGGCAAAATGTCTTCCTCACTTGGTTGATCTTCACATTGGTTTTCGATTGTAGCTTTTTTTTCTAACTCCACTAAAATCTCTCTTTAGGGAGCTAAGCAATTTCTCAACTCTCTTTTAAACTTTGCGCTGCGCACCGTTGAATGATCAGTTTCAATGAAATGAAGTTCTAATTCTTTAGACAAATTTAGCCCTTTTTTCACATCTTGTAAATCGAGGTTTGGCACCCATTCGTTTTCCTTATTTTCGTTTACCAATGCATTTGAGGTGTGTGCATCAATTAATTCCATCAGTTCCTCCTCATCTAAAGTTTCTTCCCCGAGTACTAGTTCTCTTACATCCTGATGGTTTACTGCAAATTCTTCATCGTTTAAACGAGAAGCAATGTTTACTATTTCTGTAACTGGGAGTGAAATTGTAGAATCATCTTGTATTGCTTGAACCATTTGAGGTAAAAGAGGTTTCCAACACGCATTAAGCGTTGATGGTTTAATTTCCGCGCAATAGTTCACGCGACAATGTAGTCAAAAGATCACATATATATATCTTTCATGTTGTAGACACACACAGCATGGCACGCTGTCGATGCGAAACTATTTAGTTAATAGAAGTGGAAGATAGCGCATGAGGAGCCCCACCCGTGAACCACGCTGATATAAACATATCCAGTTAAAACCATTCATTGGGTGCACGGAAAGAACTGATGGGACTTTGTTGAACGGAAACCGCGCTATAAGAGTACCGCGTTATAGGAGGGCTGTCGCAATTTCAGCTCCGCGTTATATGGAAACCGCGTTCTGAGAGTACCGCGTTATAGGAGGGTTGACTGTATACCCAAAAGATGACATGCATGTCTACTGTTGATGTTGTGATGAAAATTATTTTTGAGCGCAGATTTGTGCAATCATTAACACTATTTCCAACAATATAATAACTGAAAAAAACAGCTCACAAAGTCATAAAGGAGGACCGAGTATGAGTTCAATGGTATTCCCATCGACATCAAGACTGTCATTGCCACTAGAAAATTCCTCATTGGTTCCATCGAATATGGTAGGTAATACCTAGTCCATTTATAAAGGCTTTATTTTGGCTAACGCCTCAACAAAATTCAAAAAGACCTAAGAAAGAAAAAATGCCCTCTCTCATATCATCTCATGTTGGCAAAAGTACCGTGAGAGCAAAGATTGAATTAAGATCGACTTGAAGTAGAGAAAAAGTGAAGAGTTCAGGAAAGAGAAAAGAAAAAAAGAGACTGAAGAAGTACAAAAACTCAAGACAGCAAAAAAAATACCAAAAATTAAGTACTTTGTTACGTCTATTGAGGTAAACATGTGTCAACCATTGAAATTAAAAGTGTGAACTTTTGGTGATTTTGATTTTTGGTTATGTCATCTTTTGGTTACTGAAACCAAATTGGAATAAAGCAAATTTTTAGGTAATTTATGTTGATTACGTGAGCTTTTGTCATAAAATATTGTTCTGCATGAGTCACTGTATATTTAAAAAATATATTTTTTTTATTTGCAATAATAAAAATACATTAAAGTTTAAATGTTCAGTCTTCCTTAAAGTGTCTAGCATTGGTGCTTTTACCTTAAATCTGACATTTCTAATACATTGACAGCAATCATATTCACGGAGTATGTCAGTTAGCCGATTAATTTGTCATTTGCATCCAACAATTTCAATATGTTTAATGGATTTTAATTAATGAAGTAAAACAATATTCACAAATCAATTTCAATAGATGCATACTTTTTAAATGTATAAACACACATCTGCGAGCACTCTGAATGACCTCAAGATACTGTTAGATCGATTTGTGTGCATCCTGAACTCTAGAACTACAACAATAAAACTGTTGCACGTAAAAGGCAATTTAACTGACTAACTGACAAACACCAACATATCGTCTCCTTTGTAAACACTATCGTTGCAAGGAACTTGAAATGGATTAAAATTTACAATGCCATCCAGTGTACGCGTGTTAAATTCTTAAAAAAATATATTAAAATATGATCATTATGTGAAGATTGTTTGTCAGCTTCAATATGTAATATTAATGCCTAATAATAACTATATCATACATATAAACAGTTGAAGATCTCATTCTAATAAAACCCTTCTTAAGGTACTACGACGTGCCCTTTTAATATTTTATTGTAATATCAATTTTCAGAGAGATATCGCATCTAAATAATTGAAGTTCAAACTAATTTGCTGTGCCTACAATGCCGCCCGTTTCAGTTTTCAGCTCTCATTTTGTTCTATGATGAAAATTTAATTATTCCGTACGAACCACGCTTCGAGGCAAACGAGCTCCGGGAATCGGTCGGTATTCTTTGATCGAATGTTCTACATCTCGAAAGGACGCTTGATACCGGAGCCTTTGGAGCTACTGGTACTAGGCGATATGATCCGTTTGTCCGCCAATTAGACTTACATTTTTACGAACATCGGGGTGTTTTATAGCGGATTCAATGATTTATGAGGGCGGTGTGTTGTCGGGGTGCGGTGCGGGAGGGGTAGTACGAGGGTAGCGAAGGCGCGGGGGCGGGTGCGGCGGGGTCGGTGGCGCGCTATTGGCGGACACTGCATCGATCGCGCGACGTTCTTCGAGCGGCCCGCCCGCGCCAGCCAGCCTCCACCTACGTTAATAAGTAATCATCCGACCCCGCGATACCTTAGCGTGTTTTCCGGACAGAGCTGGAACCACTGAGACGGGCCTCGCATCTCCACTCTGTTGGAACAAAGAGCCACCGCATAGGGCGACATCCGTATTGATTTATGCAGTAATTGACCTGCGGGTAGATGCGCAGCCCGCGCATACCTCAACCCGCTACGCACCTATATAGCCTATACACGCACCGCCTCTATGATATGAAAGAGAACACAATGCATTTCGATCAATGTCACGTTATACCAATTTATCGACCGTTTAAAAATAATACCTACTATGACGATTAATGAAACAAAAGTATGTCATAATATTTTATACGGTTTTTTTATATCTCTTGTTTGTTATCCGATCCTCAGTAATAAATCTAGCGTAAAAGTGACCTATTGCCTCAAGTAAAATGCCTCTTCACAAGCTTCATAAAAGTTCATTTAATGTGAGGGGGATTTTGTAAGGCTTCAAATCAGTTACGAGTATACAATAGCAATAAAAGGGAATTTCGCCGGTCGCTTACCTTTTTATCGACACACTAATGATGGATAGTAATATTAAGCCCAATTTTATTGTTCTTTTGTTTTACTTATATTTAAAATCTGTTTACCTATAGCCTGAAAAATATAATAATAGATTTATCGCAATGTTAAATAAACGTAAAATCGCTGCAACTTAAACAAAAAACAGGTAACGTTAATAAGAGAAAGCAGCTGATGTGATTTCTAATCTAGTCTAGAGAATAAAATTTAAATTAGTCTATTTCGATACGAAGAAACACATTTCACTTAGTGCATTTAAGTATCCTCAGAAAAACAATGATTCGTTTTATCGTAGTTGTATAAGTATATCTGTTAAGATTTTATAATCGATTTACTAAAATTGTATTTTCTATTAATCTACGTAACTCTATTGTGCTTTCCAGCCTATAAATTTAATCAATTAATATATAAGCTTCATCATATCATATTATAAAGTTGGAACTTTGTCATAGTTATTCCTATAACATTATTACGTTGTAATTGATCTACAACACAATTTTAATAATACATTTATATTATAATTCATTCGAAAAATATATATCTATAAAGACTAAGTGATTATTATCAAATTTATATATTATATGAACAAAGTAATTCGAAGTTTCTTCTTCACTAATACACGATCAAGGCTTCATTTACTAAACCAGGTTAAAGCGATAACCTGAATAAAGCAGGTAGCAGTTCATGAATGAAGCCGGCAGGCATATTTAATTAGATATAATATTGTGGGTCGCTGCGACTGCATTGCATCAAATGCGACAGTGCAAGTGGAAACCGTTAGGAATGCGACCGGATTCCAACGGGCCGGAGCGGTTGTGTTCACGCTTGCATCATTATTATAACACTACCTAAATAACATTAAGCTCATTGCCATTTATAACATAAAATGTAGATGGAACAATATAACATAAAACCGTTGTGAGATGGCTAGGAATAAAATCTAGTTTCTCAATACTAAATAATGACAGACATAAAAAAATGATGACAAACTATTTTATTCGAATCCTTTTGAATGTTTGATAAAAGATAAAAATATGCATTTTCAGGCCTATTATATATTTTATTATGTATTATCAACTGTCGTATGGATATCAAATAATGATAACACACATCTCTATTCTTTTTAACAACAGTTTTTTTTTTCTCGTTTATTCTAACTACTATTTGCTTTATTATACCTATGCATATAGATTGATGTTTGATTTTACATCATTTTCTTTAAAATATGTAGGTATAATAGAATTATAAATTTCGACAGTATAGTTATACTTTAAAAGAAAAACATAGTTTTATTTGAAACGACTATAATCTATTTAGCGATATTTATTAAGATAAATAAATGAACTTTTGGCGAATACACGTTTTTGTTATGAAAACAATGACCAAAAGCCAAGAAAATTACTTAAACATTGTTTCATAAACTTACAACCACAATTAAAGGTTTTTTGTTGAACGATTGATAATTAAGTAATTAGTACATTTTAATTTGAAAATGAAAGACTGAAATAAAAAAAACCGACTGTACTGGCAAAGTGCTCTTAATCAATCTACTCTATATCTTGTTATCGAGTCAGCTTATCCATATAATAACAAGTGAAACGTTTTTTTTATTACAAGATACATCAAATTCTTGTTTAATACACAACTTATAATCTTGTAGTGTCTTAAGCTGTTACATTATTTACTCCATATTTAAAGAAAGACCTGTTTTAACATTTTCTCCGTCAGTCCGTATATCCAGATTAGAATGTTATGGGCAAAGAATGATTTACGATAGTCTTTGTTTTAAATAGAGAATTATTCATACTATTTCTTTAAATGTATACGCATACAAACAAGAATACACTGTAAAAAGCTACCTTTTCACAAACGATGTTCTGCTCGTATGTGATCAAATTGCCATATCGGATAAAATTGTTTCAGCCGATAAGTCATTTTCGATACCCTAAAATCATATATTGCCCAATCTGGACCACGTATACATTGACTAAAAGGTCAAAGTACAATAACATCTTGGTTACAATTACGACTCGCACTTTTCAAACGATGAAATGTACCAAACAATAATTGTAAGTTAGTGAATACACTCACTCAATAGTGATTTCAAACTCGTATAGTAATACATAATTTAATAAAACTGCCTTCTGCATCTTATACAACACATTTTGATTGATTATCCGATCTGATCTAGATTTATAGAAAAGTGTTGAAGATAATCTAAGTCTAAATTAATTACCTATTAGACTAAAGATTTAATTTAAGTGTCATCAAATTACACGATTGAACAGATAAATTTGTTGTTTAAATCTGTTAAAAGGCTACAATTTCAGAAATTAAAGACAAATCCGAGAAGACAGTAAAAAAAGTTTCGTGTTGGTTAAAATAACTGTCACAAAAACGTTACTGTGTGAAACGGTCGACTGACTATGAGACAAGTTCCTTTTACACGTTACTTTTGTAAGTAACGTTTAATTGTGCTTAAGAGAATTTACAATATCTTTAACTCATAACTAACTCAGTCACATAACTCATTGAAGAAGCTCATGGGATCATGCATTTGCGATAATCTTGATAAAATATCACTGCAGATTTATCAACGTTTTTAAAATATAAGAATATCGGCGTGAGTGTAATCACACGAGCATCAAATACCTATGACGATTATGTTTTTAAAAACAACTAAATTATTTCAGTTGCTACACATCGTCAAGGACACAACAATATAAATGTGTAAAGTAAACGGCGTATAACAGAAATGTTAATGACCTATGACTAACACAAGAGATTGTTAATATACGTATATATAATATCGACATTCAGGCAAACAGTAGCAGTCAGTATACGCTTGCGGATATGAGTAAACATTACATAACTCTTTGATTGTGTTTATAAAAAGTTGGGGATTCCCTCAACTACATGCGCATCTCACACTGATGTAGTTATGTACGTGTGGGTGTAACCTTGCCTTCCTTTACATATTAAACGCCGTCGGGCTATCCCTTTTGCGTATCTACAAAAAGCCGAGGCATAACCGTATTGTGAAAGAAAAAGATAAAATGAATGGGACGGGATTGACTGTTATTACTATTATTACTTTATTTCAATGAGCTCCTGCGAGAAAGGATAAAAGGAACGCTGACCGGTTTACTTTTTATACTTGTTTGAGAATCAACAATGGGACGGAAACCTTATTCATCAGTCACATGTTCTGTTCCTGCTCGTGATAACACGTGCTATTCACAAAAAAATTTAGTGTCCTAGGGTAAACGTCAATTCTTAAACAAAAAGTATTTATAGCAGTTCATATTAAATTTACATAATATGTGTGAATGGCAATCATATTATTGTTATCGTCAATTACGAAATCGTCATTTGTTATCGTAAATTACGAGTTATGACGAAACGGAACGCTTGCGCGTTAACGTCAGCCTCTGACGAGCTCATCGACTAAAGTAGATACAAATGTCGGTGTATTTAATTATAAAGTTCTATAAATAGAAACAACATTACGTCGTATTATGCGGTCGGTTACGGCGTGTTATTTCGGTCTCTATCGTCACGAGCCCCTGTGAATGTCAAGCTCGCGGTAACTAGGTGCATAGGCGGTTAGGCAACAGGTGGTATGTGCTATGTGATCTCTTTCGAATCTCAAATGAGCACGACAAAATACGTTCGAAATTATTATTCACGGAAATCAATATGAAATAATTTGTGAAACGTGAAATACAATAGCGTTATTTGTCGTATTGTTTCTCAAGGAAATTTAATAATTAAATTAAATTTTGTTGTTAATGAGACAGTAACAACAATGTCAGTTATATTTTACATTTTCATTGAGTCACGATGCCAATAGGCCTGGTAAGACTCGAGATAAAAAATCACATAAGTTACTATAGTTTCGCGAAACAAAAGATTTAAATGTCAATCTGACGACCAATAGCTCACACGCAACAAGTGTAAACAAACGGATTACAAGTGTTACTGACCTAATAAAGCGACCCCTTTTCCACCCAAGACGGTTCAATAAAGAACTCCCTCTAGGTACATACTATCTGGCGTATATAAGAGTGGCGGTCGTGACCTTTGATGAAGATACTTAAATGTATAGGCGCCCGCCCGTTATGTACCGACAACTCGAGATTAAAAATATTTACCCCTCCGTGGAGGCAGCATTTTTTTCATCTGAAATATTCTAATTCATTCAAAACCTTCAAGCTTTGTTGGTTTTTGGAATCTCCTTATTCCGGAACATAATTTGTATTATTAATTTTTTGTTTGTTTGAGTGCATATTTGTCAGTAGGTATATTATAGGAACAACAAGGCACACTCTCCTAAGGGATATTTGACAAGATGAATATTACAATTGTAAGTTATAATAAAATATTGTCAAAAATTATCTAAGAATGCCAAGGCAAATAAAATCCGATTTACAATACAATCATGGTAACTAGACAACAAGACATAAATGGATAATAAAAATGATCGTCATGTATCACAATACATGGCATATTTAAAAGATATATTTTCTAAAAAACAAAAAATAAAACTAAACCAACTCCCGTTACTTTCTGGCATCCTTTAAACCATTGCGTAGATCGCAGGATTACATAGGTATATATATGTGTGAGTCATTTACCTTTCTGACTGCGTTCAGACAGATCCTTGGCAATGGCCCCTTTCGCATTCATATATATTTATGGATGTATGTTACGTAACATCGTTTATGAATTTACAATTTGTTATTACACTCTTCATACAGTCATATGTATTGCAATATTTTAATATACATTAAAAGGAAATTCCTAATCCTAATAGGAAAGTAATCAATGATTGCGATGATATTACAAAGATTATTACAACACTAGAATACTGATAATGTACAAGTACCACAACCATTGTCTACAAGTATAGATATCCTGCAGTTTTTTTATATTCTATACTATAATAGAACTGGACATAATGACCGTTTTGAGCATAAATACCCTTGTGATTAAAATAAGAATATACATATGTTATATTATAAATTTTATTCTTTCGGTTTTAGATTTATCAAATCTTGATCTGAATCGATAGTTATAACACATAATAATGCTTTCTATAAATAATTGCTGGAGTGGGCCACATGATTAATTAATATTTTTGAAGCCCGACATCTATCTAGCGCTTTGGCGCAAAGTTAATGGGCTTGACCTATTTCCCTTTCCCTTGTTATTAATCCGACGTTTTGATTTCAACCGACGACGGCCAAAGGGGCCGGCAATTACATGACGTCATGATGGTTTAACGACCCCATTACAATATGTATGAATGAATGCAGGCCGTGTAGTGACGTTTTTGTTCGCCAATACAAATTGTTATGTAAGATTGTCGCACCTTGACCTTGGTGACATGGTTATCAGGGTAAAGAAAACATCATGTTTTAAAGTAAAGAAGTGTAAATTAGAAAATGAAGTTCGTAAATAATATTCAAGTTTTTGCAACATAACTTTATTTTAAAGTAAAGTATAGTTGATCATAGCTCTATTATGCTTTATTGTATAGCGAGTTAGTATTTAAAATTGACTGAAACAACACATATCGAAATACAGTAAGCTGTACATTTATAATCCTGTATAATAAAAGTCGAAACTAGCAAATGTACAAGCGACTGAATGTAGAGTAAGAGCTGTAATCAAGTACGGCTGTAATTGAAAGTGAAGCGGTCAGTAATCTATTGTAGACTATAGTGCAGCGAACATTATCTGACCACTACAAAATGACGATAATCGAGCACGCGGGTCCGAGACGGCCAGCATTGATTTTACGAAATCCACATCACGGACTCAGAATGAACGGTCTCAGTCGGCCCATTCATCTCGTTTTCATGTACACACCGCTATTGCGATACGAAAGTGAGAGCGAAATTTACTCGGGCTTGCACTACGCACCACAACGTACCGCCCTAAATACGAAGAGAATAGAATATCGATTACTACAACAACGCCAATTTAAATCATTAAGTTGCTTAGGTGAATTGCATTTTAATAGCAATAGAACTTATTACAGTACAACTGTATTCATATACATCATATGATATTATATCATCACATGTATCAATAAATGCATAGTAAGGTAAGAAGAATGGTAAGGACAAAACTACTTAAACGATCTTTGAAACAAATAAACATGTCAAGATATGGAAATGAGGTCGGAAGCCAGAAACAAGTGCACTACATAGTGTATATCCACATCAAACAGCTAAATCTAAATATAGCGGGCGCCGATATCAGCGGCTCGCCCTTGAACCAGTCGCACGGAAACATTTTATTATTATTACCGAGCTGTCGGCGAGCACGAGTATGTCGGGTCGACGACCCCACAACCACGTGTCTCCTTATCGACAACTATCTAACACGATTATGGGTAAACAACACGCCGAGATAAATGACTAATTTCACAATACTTGTTTATTTATGCCATTCATAAATTAATATCAGCATATCGTCAAAACGATTCCAATGACGAAGATCGCGTATCGAATAGTTAGGACAGGTATTATGTGTGTGATAACACATGACAGTGATTCGTTGATAATAAATTAAAGAAAATATGACATAAGGTTTGAACAAATTGTCAATGAAAAACAATAGAACAATCAAATGTCTGTCTCAGCAAATGTTCGATGGTAATTCTCAATTTGTTTGATCGAATATTCGTATTGTATTCACTCTATAGATACAACACTAGCAACAGATCTTTCTAGAAAATTGTACATCTAAGTTCCAACCCCCTTGAACAATAAATGAACATTTCAAAGAGCCTTGACTGAAGAGCGGTTGCATCGTGGGAAGTGGGACAGTATTACGTAACCGGTATTTGTTCGCCGGCCAACCTACACAGGTACATCCTTACAAATGCGTACGACCTTGAATGTGAACTCTAAAGTGTAAACAGCACGTGCTCGATGCATTGTTTTATGGAGGCTAGTTGTGGAACGGCAACAATCGGGCTAGGATTTTAGAGCAAATTAAAAGGAAACTGTAACAGAAACTTAGACATCGTTAACACTCGCCTGGTTTAAATTCTGAGTATTCAATAGTCATATTAATGATATTAGACATTGTATCTATTTATTTTAAGAGTGGAGACCATGACTAGTTAAAAATTGTATGCTAAAAATGTAAAAGTAACTGTACAAGCCTATAAAACTATATACAAAACTATAATAAAATGTTGTGCAAAACTGAGCAGTCTTAATAAAATATATGATACAATAGCTTCAAAGTAAAAAGAACAACCCTTTCGAATGTAGACCTGAATACACGTGTGAGCTGTCAAGTTCCATTCACGTTGATACCCTCAAATAGATTCCGGCGCCGCAGCCTCTACATAATGTATGTGCGAAAAGTGGAAGCGACAAAATGACGTCGAATCACCGCAACGCGGCAGACTTTACCCCGTTTTGTAATTGAGAGACGAACGCACAAATCTCCGCCATGAAGCGAGTTATATTTGCCTACACATCAAACTTTCACTATCGTCGTACGCTTTCGTTTTTATATCCGCTAACAGCGACGGCCAGCTTTGTTATTCTTCCACGATGTTTTTTCCTTTTTGCTTCCAACATCCGACATACACAGCCGTGACGAAACGAACAATAAAATTCTATGTGCACACAACATTTTTGACACCGAACATATTAAACATTACTTTTTAAGCACTACTTAAGCATAAAATATATATTATGTTCCACAAGTAACATAAAGCTGTTTCTATAGAAATGTGATCTATTAAAGTAATTTCTATTAAAGCAACATTTGCAAGTGAGAACACCAAAACAATCTCAGATATGTAAGAAGTATAAGACTTAATAAGCATTAATCAATTTAGATAAATCATGACCAGTGGGTACATGGTCATTGGAAAGTCACTTTTTTCTGAAGACACATGAAAATTAAAACAGTATTGTAGGTTCAAATAAAAATACCTACTTGCCTTTAGAAGATTTACAAGTGGATAGTTTGAAAAGTATACTTTTTTTAAATTATACAGTAAAATTGCTTTTTTTATGTACTTGTTATAAATATAAATAATTTTAACATAATATCTGTAATCAGCATGGATTAGTTGTGAGCCTGTGCTACTGGTATTTGAATGAGTTTGATAATTATTTAGTTACAAAAAAACAAGAAAATGTAAAGTTTTTTACTGCTACTTTTAGTGATCATGATTAGAAAGCATTTAAATTGGGACCTATTTGTTTTAAAAGTTTTGGAGAGACAATTAAATATCCTTATGAAACCATAGTATCAACCTTACTTGATCAAGTGCATAAATCTATAATAATATAATAGAATCTAAAGACATTGTTCTATTTTCTTTTTTTGGATCCTGGATCCTACTAGTAGAATTTGAAAACAAACTTGGTAATTGACAGCTCATTTATTGAGGAAGGTTAAAAGCTACTTAACATCTCATGATAATCCTAACAACAGAATCCGAATGATTTTTAGATTCAGTTCAGTTCAGTTCAGATTGTTCATTAAATATGATACACTTATATACATGGAGAATATCTGTATCTAAATGATTTTGACTAATATTAATAATTAATTTATATAATAATTATAAAACTGATCCATGAACTGGATCAGTAGATGTAAAATGATATAATGTTTTGAATATGTAATAGAAGGGGGTGGATTTGACAGTGACAGTGGTCAAAAATAAATCCAAAGAGTTCCAAGTTAAACTGAAAAATGCAAATACAAGAATGGATATCTAAAGAATTAATGACAAGAACAATGTGTTTACATTTAACAATTTTTGTTTTTATGTTAATATAATCAAATCTTTTGGGTGTGTGGACAGAAATCACTGAGTATGGAACAAATGCGTTATTTGTTTGTTCCATACTGTCATAAAAGGAGAATATTCTAAGCTTTTTTTAAAAAGTTAATGGTTTAAAATGCAAATGAATTTGAGTCAAGGAGATAGATAATACTGATTGAAAGCCTTAACTCAGTAATATATTATTCCATATTCAGTTTTTTATAGATTAATTCCATTGTTTATTAATAAGAACTATTTCTTAATGTTCTATCTAAATAATCTATAGTATCTTTGACAAGAGGTACAGAAAAGCAAACTCAAAGAGCTCTCTATACAATTTGCACAGTTATTTTTATTTACAAAATGATATTCTCAGTGATGAAGATGGCAAGTTCATCATTCATATAATTACTTATTGTATTGAGCATCAAGGTGAAGTTGGAAATAACTTCATCTATTGCATCTACAGCATAACTCTTACATTTTTATTTTATGTGTTATTAGTTCATGGCACATAATTTAGTTTTTTTCTTTGATTTAAGAAGTAAATTTATGCTAACAAATCTACAAATAAAAACATACAAAAGGGGTTCATATTTAATCGTTTTCAAGAGTTGATCTGTTTTCTCTAGTCCAATTCAAACCTATCCCAGCATTTCTTGTTTCTATTCAATGTACTAAAAATATATATTTAGTATGGTTTTCATTAATTACTGGTACTAGAAATAGTGATTAGGCTTAGATCGATAAGAATAAAAAGGATTCCTAAAAGAAAGCTACTTGCAACTTCCTATCTAGGAAACACAAGGAATAATTAAGAAATTAAGCTAACAAGGTGTTGATTTTAATGTATTGCTATTTTACAATACAAATTTGCTTATTGAAGCATAATTTGTAATTGAATATATATTTATATATTTTTTATAAAAAAAATAGAGTAAAATTGGGAAATACCTCCTCAGTATGTAAACAATTTTATGTTTAATAAGGTCAAAATTACCCAGAACAATTATATTTATAACACTAATCTTTAAAACCAAGTGGTTTTTAAGATTGGTGTTATAAATATAAAAAAAAATGAATTCTTTTATTTATGTACTTACTTAAATAAAAGAATTGAAGTCATTTTCTTAAATAAAGTTAATTAAAGTCACACAGTCTACTAGTTCGGCCATCCTCTGCCATTATAGATGTCACATACATATTTTTTCCGTTGTTACACAAAGACCTTTTTATATTACATGTTTGTAACAAGCAACTGTGAATTCAAATTCATAAATATTGTGCATAGTTACAAAATCAATACGGAATGAATTTATAGTGTTGAATCTATAGCAAGATATTATATATAACCAGATCCTATAAGATTAAAATTATTCATTTAATAATAGTGACTTCTTATCATAGTAAAAGCAAGACAGAACATTCATATTTAATAACGTAGTTGTATCAAATATTCAATATTCAAATATGCATAACTTTATAAGTTTAATGATACTGTACAATAATTTAAGTAAATTATTTTACTAGACAAAATCATATCTTCAAACTTACCGTTGAATTTCTGTAAGGGCTTCCTTGATTATAGGGTGGCATAGGCCTTGGAGCTGGCCACCCAGGAGCGGGGCCATAGCCACCTGGGGGCTGGTCATAGCTATTAGGGTACCGATGCGGCGGTACCCCACTAGATTGCAGCAACGAGTTTAAAGTAGGCGTAGGGCCTGGCGCCTGCGACACTGTTTGTCCCGGGAAGAATCGTTGCTGCGGCGGCGGCCGCGGTTTACCGGGAAAACCGGGTCGTTGAGCATAATAAGGGTCCGCGCCTTCCGGATAACGATATGACCCGTACTGGTCCGGTATCGGACGGTCGCCGCCCCGGTCGTGGCCCGGCGCCTCACCAGCGTCGCGTGGCTGACCCGAATCGGCCGACATCGGCGATTTACTCTTTGTGTTCACAACGCCATCGGGCGGAACGCGCCCGATGGACTTATCGGTGCCGTTTTGTAATAAAGCGTTCCGAGTTTCACTGAGCTGTTCTGATGGATTCTGATCTACGTTCGCTTCGCTTCGCTGAGACTCAGCCTGCGTCGCAGCCATGTTCGGCTGGTGGCGGCCGTCCCTGCTTACACTAGCTTTAGCGATCGACCGGCTCACTTACGTTACATCGAAAACGGGCGTCGGATTGCAAAACCGCGACGCGGACACTTCCATCACTAATAAGACGAATAACTTCGCACTAATTGTAACGCGAAATTGACGAAAAATCGTTCACCGTTGCACACACATCGATCACATATCTACTCCATTCGCGTAAACGAGGTTATGGAAAAGGTTACATATCTAGCGGGCGCTTTTGTCATGTTCCAATCACACATTTCATATCACTAGCACATTTGTAACACTGCCAATCCAAGCACATAAAACAAAACTCATTCCTGAATATAGAATTGATGAAATACTTAAAAACAGAACAATAGAATCACGAAACTTCCAAAATTATTAGCGTCCGCCATTAGCGGACTTGAAATTCTACAGCGCTTGACGACGCTTCTGCCTATCTTCACTTCGGTGAGATAAAATAAAAATATAAGAGTTCTAATAATTGTAATAGGCACTTATTAGTATTTTACAGAAGTTTTAAAAACATTTATATTTCAGTTAAACAGAATTATTTTGCTTTATGCACCAAATATAGTAAAATTGAGAAAAATTATCTGTGCATGTTTACATTTCCGCAATACTCGAACCACGTAGTAAGTACAGGCGTACCAACACCGAAAACACTATGACTATTTCCGCTGGCGCCAAGACACTCGTGGCTATGTTCATTCTACAAATTATAACCTAATATTTTTATAATATTAGAAAAATAGTTGTAATAAAAATATATGTGAAAGAATTGAATAGAATATAATACAGTGCATATTTAATTCCACCAAAATAAAAACAAATGCATGAGGTAAAAAAGGTAATTTCGTAAACTTATATGCTATATTACCAACATCCAGAAAATAATATGGAATCACGTAAACATTCGTTAATTTAGGTAAAAGTCGAGAGTTGTTTTGCATATAAGAAAAAAAAGTTTTAAATACTTGTATAAATTTTAGGATTTTATTTTTTATTTTTAGATTTATCCTAATCAATGTGATTTTCTTAATTCTTTTAGGTGGTTTGAAGGGCCAATTCGCATTATTTGTTAAAAAAACAAACAATATTGACAAATAACTAATAATTTCGCCTAAGTCAAATAATCAAATGAATGCAACCAAAAATATTTATCATAAGATATATTTGATAAACTTCGACATTCAAACTCCTAAGTGTGAAGGGGGCTTCTTGCTTTTCATACAATAGGTAACTAGCGCCACAATTACAAGTTTCCATAGGGTATATTATTCCGTTAGGTTAAGTTAAATGGTCTAGTCACAGATATATTAATGTCTGCATTTTGTAACACCAGTTTAAAAAGTTATTTAAAATCTTAACCGTTTTATACTGTAATGTTTGCTTTAAACTATGACAAACAGACAATAATGTATAAGACTATTTTATTCGTATGTTTTGTTGAGATTTTCTTAAAAATATATTTCATTTGCATCAAGAATTTGAACATTTAAACTAATTCCTCATGATACGAAATATGTATTTTTAGGCATTCAAGCAAACAAAATAAATGTGATTGAATAGCATATAGAACTTCTCAGTATCTACTTGTTCAGTAAGAGCTACCAATTTATAGGAATAGTTTAACGATTTTTCGGACCTAATTTTTATTTATACCCAACCTAAATCTTAATAGAACACATTGCACTGTTATTTAATTCCAAAATCTACGACGAAATATATCTTTATTTTCCAGATAAAATGTATTAGCCTATACACCGTATATGATTTAAATATCTATATTTTAATTAGAAAAGCACATGCTGCTTGTAGGCGAACTTTTTATATCATCATATGAGAGATTATTGGTGTGTGAAATGGTATGTCCAGAGTTTTTGAATATACTATTGGAATGTAATAAAAGAAAAAAAAAACATTTATTCCTTATTTAATTTTGGTTAACGTTTTCAAGCAGGTAACAAGGATAACAAGGATTAAAACAAAACAATATTTTTAAATTGTTTATATTTTGTTGTACATAGAAATTATTGTTAACATGGATGCAAAAATATTTTCTTTTTAATTTTTAATAAACAGTCAATGACTGTTTCTTTTAAGGCGTTAATTTTAATCTTTAATATCACCAATTTAGCATTATAACGAACGAATATTGTTGTATGCATTCGTGAGTGTTAAAATTTTAATAAATGCAGGCGTAAGTAACAAATGGTTCATAAGATGATGAAGTTATAAATGCTGAAATATAATACTTCAATTTTAGCAAAATTATATTTCTTTTAAAATAGTGACTCATGGATAAAGGGATACTTTTTCGAAATTATTTCGTTTCAAAATCTAAAATGAGCAATTAACATTTTTTCGAAAATGATAGGGGTTATAACAGAGACAGTTGATTGCATTTATCAAACATTCATATTTGAGAATAACATAACGTTTAGGTATTGAAAAATTATAAAATCTATCAAAATACATATAAATTAGTTATGGCATAAAATTATTCTAAACTATATAAATCTCATAATAACCTAAATTAAGTACAAAGTTTAAGGTATATTCACATATATATATACTGATAAGTGTGATGACAGATCTCGTGGACATAGCTTGTTTGTAACATACAAAATCTCCTTTGGTAACAATTTGGAGTTTGTGCTAACCATACACATTATTATAGAATCCTTATTCAGAAAACTCAATTGAGATCTATTTACATTTCTTGATGGGAATGTATTATCAATTATAATAATTTGATATGCTACTCAAATTTATACTTCTCTAATACTGCCACAAAGTCTATCGTTTAAAATTCCACTTAAATTTATTGCAAGATGTGTTTAACACCGTCATATTTTCACTTATAGTCTTATTGGTACTACGTCAATCAGGAGGATCCGAATTCTGCCATCCACGTGAGGTATTTTTGTATGTCGCCTTTGGAGACCGACTTATTGCATTTGGCGAGTGCTTCTATGAAGTCTTGCTTTGTAACGGGCAGATCCAGCTCTTCCTTGGCAAGTTGTTTGATCTGCTCCGGTTTCAGGCCGGCTATTTTGCGACGCATTGACATCATTGACGCATCTCTAAAATAATTAAATATTATTGTTAAATATGTTTTTTATTCAATACAGTTCAAATGATCCCTTTAAGCAAAAATATGTGTCATTTACCTGCAAACATTGGTAATATCTGCTCCAGAATATCCGTCAAGTTTCTTGGCTATCATTCGCAGGTCGACTTCAGGGTCTACTTTGACCTCTCTGAGGTTAATATGTAATAATGCCTCACGACCCTCCTGTGTAGGCAGCGGTATATATATTCGCTTCTCCAGCCTTCGTCGTAACGCTTCATCAATGTCCCATGGAAAGTTTGTAGCAGCTAGCACCATCACCACCTATGAGATTTTTGTAAGATTAACATTTCAATCAATATTTGCCAGGTATTTTGTTAGAACACAAATGCTATCCATGTAGAGGCAAAAGAGAAATCAAATTATCATATGCTTTTATCACTCGTTTAAACGAATACATCACCCTCTACAGATACTTATACAGGAACTGGTACTATGTCTCTGAGTGTGTGTTACCTTGGCGGGTTCGTCGGTGGCGGACCCCAGGCCGTCCATCTGCACCAGCAGCTCTGACTTGACTCGCCGCGAGGCCTCGTGCTCGCTGTCGGAGCCGCGGCGGGAGCACAGCGAGTCGATCTCGTCGATGAAGATCGTGCTGGGGGCGTAGAAACGCGCCTAAAAAGGACTCGGTCATTACATATAATAACCAAATTACTACAATCATATTATTCATACGGAATTATAAAGTAGTATCAACAGGGACTCATGGACAAAATATTGTAATAAAGTTTTGATTGATTGATTGTTTTTTTTATTATTATTTAGTCTTTTTAACACTATCACATTATGTTTAGCTTACCATTTCAAACAACAACCGTACAAGCTTCTCCGATTCCCCGCGGTACTTAGACGTGAGTGTGGAGGAGGATACATTGAAGAAGGTTGTCCCACACTCCGTGGCCACGGCTTTGGCAAGCATGGTCTTACCTGTGCCGGGGGGACCCACCATCAGCACACCTTTCCAAGGACGACGGATACCCTGGAATTAAATGGGTTATTGTATATATATATATATATCATAACCGTTTATAGCCGTAAGGTTTGGTGGTTTTGAGATTCAATTAACATAATTGATAGAGAAAGAGAGGTGAGAGTTGTTGTTTGTCAAATACATCTATGGTAAAAGCGGTGAATAAGTTTTTTATTTATCATATTCTGTAATTTTAATGTTAGTCAGTTAATTTTACATCTCTATGAATTAGGGTACAAATATACATATTGGGCCGACTCCGAAAGATTTAGGATAAAAATGATAATGATATGAAATATCTTGTAGTGATAGTTCCACTTGAAAAGTTAAATATATTTAAACCATTTTAAAAACTTAAACTTAATTTTTTTTTATAAACATATTTTCTTGTACATATACCTTTTCTAGATACCTTATCATATTGTTATATATTTATTTTGCATAAATTCCACATATGCAGAACAAACCTTGAAGAAATCTGGCATCCACATAGGCAAGACAACGGCCTCCTCTAGTAGTCTCTTAGCTTCAGCCAGGTCTGCGATGTCATCCCATCGGATATTAGGATTCTTTTGTACTATATCACGTTCTGAAATAATTTGTAAAAAAATATATATTATATTATATTTAATATTAATCTTATTTCGAAAAGTATGATATCAAAAAAGCCCTCCTAGCAATTCAAGTTGTACAAAAGTAATGTATGGTATTGATTTAAAGTTTAAAATATATAAAAAATAAATAAATATATATAGTTCATATACAATTGAAAAAACAGGATTACTGAAATGTCTACATCAATAGACTAAAATATAAATGTATATGTATTATAATTTTAAAGTGATTCAAACATTACAAAAACCTCCATACAACATAAAGTACACTTATTCAAGTATGGTAATGTCGTAACGGTGTTCTCATCTCGTGAGTACATGCTTCGCCCACTTTAATATTAAAGAAATACAATATCTGTCAAGTTTATTGGTTTTTTAAATGAGGCAGCTAAATAAATATTATGTATGGACGAATTATTCACTGTCAATTTTTTTTTTAAAGCAAAATTGTGTGGACATAAAATAAACAATGATAAGAAAATATAGTTCCGAAGTTATTAATTCGTGTCGAGTATGTTGATGAAAAAATCATTAATTTCTTTTAAAATAAATATGATATAGACAACCAAGATTTACAAGGAACTACATCTGTTAAATCCAGTGTTACTGTTGGATTAGTTGACGGTGTGTTAGAAGGCCAAGCACAACTGTCGAATGTACAATTAAATGATTCTTTATTTTTTTATTTTTTCATAAACTGACTTATGAAATGTGTGATCTTTGTGTCCCTGGACTGTGTCCTTAGATAAATGAGTGTCTCTGGACTTGTGTGTCCTTATATATATATGTCTGTCCCTGGACATGTGTTCCTAGAAACGTGTCCCTGAACATGTGTCCTTAGATATGTGTTCTTGAAAATGCAACCCCCATATTTCCCTCACCCAGCATGTCAACGAGGTCTCCGTCAGCGGCTGCGGGTGGCTCGAACTTCTTCTCATCCTCCTTGTGTTTCTCGTCGTCAGTGTCCCCGTTGTTGTTGTCTCTGTCCTGCTTGTCCTTTGTACTATGCTCCTTGCCTGACTCCTTTGTTTTTGCTGGAATTTTATAACTCTTTTAATTTGTTATTTTGTGCATGACCTATATAAAAGGCAAAGTAAATGTCATCATACATTTGACACACACAGTAATTCTATATTATTTAGTAAAGAATTGTGTTTTTAATTCAAGACTACTGTTTATTTGTGGTTTGTAACAAAATACAACTTTTTTATGTTATCATGAAACCTGATCTAAAGTACATACATTATTTACCAACTATATTTGAAAATAGGAATATCTACCTAACATTGTTATATTTAACACTCTGTAGTAACTTGACGAACTTAGGTGCTATAAAAGAGTTTAAAATGGTTTTTTTGAACTATATGCTGACCAGGAGTCAAGACTCTAATACGCAATTCATCGTCTCTCATTATCATCTATATATATTTATACAGACTATAGGCTCAAAATCAGTCCAGGAATTGAAGTGTTGTTCACACAAACACACAACAAAAACTTTTCAGTTGTTGTAAGATTCTGTATTGTGCATATGGAACGTAATAACTTTGATATATACATATATATATATCAAAGTTATTACGTTATAGTTACTAGGCAATATATATATATATATATATATATATATATATTTCGCTTATTAACTATGTTATCATACGCATATAGATTTTGTCCTCACAGGATAACATTGTGTGCAATATATCTAATTAATTTAATATTTGACAATATAAACTATAAATAAAAAAAATACATACATACGAATTTGGATTTTTAATGTGTAGGTTATTTGAGCCATAGATTGAATAATCTAGGGCTCAAATAACCTAAATATTAAAAATCTAAATTTGTATGTAAGTATTGATGAGATTATAAGAAATATATGAATATACATTTCTTATAATCTCAATAAATTTTATCTTTATCGATTCTTATCAACCAGAAGAGGTTTTTTTAAGCCGCTTATGTAACTCTATCAATTACAGTAGCATTTATATAATAATAACAAAAGATTAACTCATCACACTCATATATTAAAACAAAAAAATATATATAAAAAAAACATTAAGAAAATTAGACCTAAATTCAAAAATACATTTAAAAAAATGGCCTTAAAAATTGGGCTCAACTATTCATCCAAATCCAATAATCAGAATATTATGACATAAAGCCGCACCCACACGTTATCTTATAACGACTTCCTATCTTAGTAATTTTCTATCGGAACTATCGATGTGTAACGATTATTCTTTGTTAAATCGATTTTTCTCACACTAGTGTTGTAACCAGTGTTTTTTTTATGTAATGGAATGAAATGAATGATAGGAATGTATTGTGAAAAAATGTCTGTTATTCGCGCTCCGTAATTAACCATAATAGGTATAGGTGACTTGTGTAAAGCTGCTTTTATAATTTGTTTACTTCTACTTTGTTACATGCTTTTTATATAGTGTAAAAAGTCACCATTTGCGTCGGTCTGTTTGTTTTATAATTTAATACAATATGTGACGGTTTTTGATGTAGGCAATCATTTAAAGAAGAAAACGAATAAAATGTATGAATAGTACATATAATCGTCGTTTTCTTATTACTCATTTCAGTTCCGTGAAAAAACTTTTTAAATATAACTCCCATACAGATCGTCAACCGAGATCACAGGTTAATGAAAAAATATTACTAAAATAATAATCGTAAAATACTATAAAAATAAAAAATATATTTATTGCTAAAAAATATTAATGCGAATGAATAAATAAATTAGTGCGATACTCTTAGATAAAATAAATATTATTGTGTGCATGTGTTTGTAGGTGTGTATGTGTTTGTGTTCTTACCGCTATGTGCTTTGTTGGTGTTGTTTTTGGGGTTCCGTGCGTCGGATGTCTTCCGCTGTGACGTGGTGGGGATGCGGCCGCCTGTGGTCTTCTTCTCAGCTGTTCGGTTATTTCTTGGGTTGTTTCTGGCTGATTTCATTGTCGGTGGGCCTCTGAGAAATATTTATAATAAATAAATATTTGGTCATATTCACAAAACGCCATCTAGCCCTAAACTTAAGCAAAGCTTGTACTATGGATACTAGACAACTGATAAACATACATAGTATGTTTTGTTGAAAATACTTATATATTTGACAGACCCTAGAAAAATAGAAGTATTTTCCAGTAGGGAGATCGAACCCACGATCATCGGCACAATAGACGAAGTAACGTCTACTGCGCCAATCAATCGTCAAGATTAGGAACAAAAAAATATTTTATTGTGATTTTTTATTTATAATATGGGTATCGTTTTGAATAACAATACAGTGATCACTAACTTGTGTTCAACACTGGTGGGCGAGGGCCAGGCGGGATCTCTGTCTGGAGGCGGCGGCCATATATCCGGGTCTATCTCGTGAGGTGCGGGTCCCCACATCTGGTCACGGGTCGGGAGGTCTTCTAACGCTGGACGAATGAGCATCTTTTACTTATGTGGTGAGAGGATTACATTTTTATTAAGCTATATCATAATAGTACTTTAACAAAAAATATAGAGAAATAAATAGCATATTATTATTTCCAGGAAAATTCATATAAAAAGGAATTGGAAGCGGGAGCAGGAGCTTGATTACTTTCTCGAGATTTTTCTCGGAAACCATTCAATATCGTTCCATGTACCTTCCCAAGGTTTATAATAAAACTGGCCTGACTCATACTGGATTCCGATACCTTTTGGTCATTAAGTTGCTCATAAGGATAGGAAGTGTGCTTTAAAAGGTTTGAACTACTTTGGTTTTTTTTTATATAGACGCTAAGTGCTAATGGACTATGAGAGATGTATAGAATCGACGCACTAACCTTGCGGTGATTTGATATTTTTTGTCTTCTATGCATGATGGTGTATTTTTATATTTAAACTTTCATGAAACATGACATATAAATATATATATATATATATATATAGCTATATAGTTGGTGTATAGTTTTATTTCTTATCGTCTTTATAAATAAGATTGCGGTTCCTCGAGTACTTAAAATATGTACAATCCGTTATTGTTATCCAGACGCCTATTAAAACTGTAAAAACTTCTTCTGTGTCGAAGAGCTGTATGAGAGGAATACGACCGCAACCAATCTCTGCAGCGATACCCGCAATCTCTGATTTTATATTCCAAATAACAATAATAATATATTACATAATAATTTAACTTGGTATAAAAAAAAGAGTTTTTAATACTCTTACGTAAAAAAATATTTATTAAGGATACTTAGTTTTTTTCAATTTTAATTAAACTTATAAGAAAAATTAACGGTCAGGGATTTGATTTGTCCGTAAGGGACGGTTATTAAAAAGTAGCCAGTTCGAATCCCGTATCGATTTATTTTTCATTCTATAGTTATTTAAAAATGTAATTTTATATAATATTGAAACACTTTATAAAACTTTGGCTTTAAACTCATTAAGTGTAAAGTAAAACATTTACCTTTCAAGTAAAAACCACGAGGCTGCAAATGCTACGCTGATTTTACAGAAGGTAGAGAAGTTGTGTGTCAAGAATACACTGAGAACACATTTACTCAAAAGCCGTCTCTATCATTATTAAGATAAAGTATATATTGCTGTGTTGATACTAAATACCCATGCCTGGCCAAGACATGCAGATTGGAAAGTAGTTTTATCTGATCGAAACGCTCGATTACCGGCGAGGTCTTACATCGAGATCAATTTCAGTATGAGATATGAAATTAATTACTGTCACTCTTTTCATATATTAATAGAGGCCCTGCAAACTTTGTCCTGCACAAAATAGGGCCCTGCAAACTTTGTCCTGCCTTTATTTTCATAAGAAATAAATCCTGGATTCCGATCCATCTAATTGTGAATCTTAATCAACTAAAACACATAAAAAATATATTCAAAATTGGTTAAGAAATATTAGAGTTTAGTGACAAACACACTGGAATATATATATATATATATATATATATATATATACATATATAAAGTCTAGAAAACGGTTACATAAAAAACCAATTACTTACATCGCCTGACTGTTGTATATTTTTTATTATTAAATTAAAAATACTTTACTGTAAGTGGACGCCGCGAGCTTAGAATAAAAAAAAAACTTTACGAATAAATTATTATATACTTGACGTTATTCAAATATTATAGTGGTTTATTTCATTTATAAAGTTATTTGTGTAGAGTTTATTCAGTTTCATATTAAATCTTTTCATTTATTCATTAGCTGGAGCGTTCATTTTGTGTGGAATGTTTATGACTGCAATGCGTATATTTTCAGTAAAATCACGCGTCTCTACGCCTTTGTAATATTAAACAAATATTATTATTTTGGGTGACATATACGAATTCGGAGGTTATTGTATGAAAAAAGAAGTTATGAAGATATAATTTTAACATATGAAAAGGTCATTGACCCCTAATAGAGACAATTATTAAGTATGCGAAGTCTCATGCTTATTATATATAACTATAAAATAAGAGTGTAGACAGTACCTTATAGACAAAGTTGTTACTTTTAGCACCTATTTTCTCAACTACTTTTACTATTTTAGCATTAACAAAATGGACTTATATAATACAATGAACATTATTTATTACCAATGACCTAAG
The DNA here is from genome assembly GCA_963555665.1 of Dircenna loreta. NCBI lineage: Eukaryota > Metazoa > Arthropoda > Insecta > Lepidoptera > Nymphalidae > Dircenna > Dircenna loreta. The sequence goes on along the minus strand of OY743097.1, from coordinate 12,595,642 downwards.
TATGGTTCAAGGAGAAAAAGGACGCACCAGAACTTAACCCCATTAGCTTTGTAACTTAATTCATGTTAATGGTTAAAAAACGATTTAATTAAATATAAAAATCGTCTCCCAGAAAGGCGAGCTGTCGTCATTAAAACAATTGTTCCGACCTGATACGAGTTATCGCACCATTCTTTGTATAGTTAATCTTAAAGAACACAGTACCCCTAGTAAGAGTTTTGATGTAACAAAACGTTGATAGTTTTCGAGTGGATACTAAATGGGTTATTTATTGTGACTGATTTACTAACCATCACAAACAAATCACAACCAAGAACTAGTTTCGTGACTACTCGAAAACTGTCAACGTTTCGTTACGTCAAAACTTATACTAGAAGTATAGTAATATAATAATAGTAGTATTTACCTTTCGTCATCATTATTGATTCTTATATACATATATGTTTACGCGTCTTTTCTCACGGCAATTATTTCGAAATTTTGACTATTTCCGAAACTATTCGGGGCTCTTACTCATGAACGAAGCATGGCAGATTCTAGTAGTAAGCTATTTGCCCAAAATTTGGATATAACAGACGCGAGTACTGCTAGGTAAGAATATATGTATATGTTACAATATTTAAAGGCTCTTTTTTCTATTTCTTACTATATCTTAAGTAAGTTAAGATATTTAAGGAAGTTATTAGTCCAGTTAGGAATGAGTGAGGATCGCAGTTAAATGACAATCTACGGTATGCTCACTGCTGGTTAACGGTGTGATTGCTTTTTCTCCCTCGTGCTGGAACATCTGCAGGGTAGCGACTGTAGCTTTCAGCTGTTCATACTCCCGCGCCATTTGCTTCTGGACCTGAACAACATGAAGACATTTATTTATAACAATTGTTTATATTCATTACATGACATGTTATTAAATAATAATATTTTGAAACACTGGAGAGCTTATGATTCACAGACAAATATTGTTTATAAGGATATGATATGATTCAGAGACAAACATTGTTTAATTATGTATCAAATCTACTTTCCAGAATAATCAACGAGTATGAGTCATGGTACATAATACCTTTAATATTTTCTGAAAGGGGTGAGACTTATATGCACAAAAAAATTAATGAACATTTTGTTTAGAAATTTGTTAAAAAAGAAATTTGTTTTTTGTTAAAAAAATCTAATACATGTGTGTATTCATATACTATTCATCTAATTATTATATTTCAAACCAAGCCGGTAATTGTACTAATTTAAATTCTTAAATTGATACATATTACTTGGTGAAAACCAAGTAATATTTACTATAATTATATAATAGTATGTTTTAATATATAAGAAATAATTGCTGTATACCTTTTAACGAATATACATTTCAAATATTCTAAATAAAATATCGCTGTATCCTACCCGCACAAGATGATAGGTCATCGGTGATGAGTTTATATATTGTGCCCATCATTTTCGTATAGAAAAAACTACAGAACCGACCCTGAATCGAATATGGGACCTCGAGCCCACTTTTAGGCAGACGGCACTTAACGCTTAGCCAACAACCAGCTGAATATATTTTAATAAATTCAATTGAATTAGAATACAATTCGATAAAACAATGTAAGTTTCGTTTTATATAAACATCTATATTAAAATACGTGATTTTATTGAAATAATACAAGAAACTTGTTAAGTGTGTCAAGGCTTACGAAAACAATTAATATGACACAGAGAATTTGAACTCATTACTTCAATAACGTCATAAATAAAATTTAACAAGAACCAAAACTAATCTAGATGATTCTAATATTAAATGGATTAAGAATAAAAATAATTACAAAGTTCTACCCAATAATGAATACACCTAGCCCTAGCGATGTAATATCTTAGACTATAGAGCAACGCCCCCATAACACACACAAGCAAACCATAACACATAAAACGGATTCATTCACAATACAACAATCATACAATAAAACTTACATGCCTTTGTTTTACGAATTTGAAGCACATTTCTTAGAAAGCGCGATGTTAAGACAATAGTTCACACTGACACTTAACATTCAAAGAAGCGAAATTTGATAATCCCACGTGATAACACTTCCCACACGGCTATCCTATTAAACAATCATACGACAAATGATATTCGTACACCTTGGCCCAGTTTTATTAAAATCATACTTATGTTACTGTGGCAATTAAAACTACCCACTTATTTGATTGGCATTGGAGGTGTTTGTTTCAACTTAAGCGTTGGACCAAACTGGACCAATACATTGCTTATGGTAAAAGCGTTGGTTTCTACGAAATACAGTAAAAGCTCCCTATTCGCGCTTCCGTCATTCGCGTTTTTACTATTCGCGGTTTAAAAAAATGCAACCCAATTTCTTTATTCGCGGCTAAAAATTTCTTTATTCGCGGATCTAAAATTTCATACAAAATTCCAATAGGTGTTTAACGCAATATCTTTTGCAAGTGCCGTCAAATGGTACCGCCGAGCACTTTGACCTAAGCCGCCTTTGTCGCATTTGCCGCAAACACCGCGGTTGGCGTTTTTGAAAATGTAAACAAACAAAAGAAAGCAACCTTATTTCTGAAAAAATAAAGTATATTTATTAATGTTGCTGTTCCGTTCTTTGGTAAAAGCCGCTTTGCCTATTTTATTGTTTTATCTTTTACATTCGTTACAAAAATTGTGATCGAGTAACACGTCTCTACTGCTCTCTTCGTTCTTTGTAATTAATATAATGTCAACAAAAAAAATTGAGAAACGCGTTTCTACACGAAAAAAATCTGTGTTACCGCTTAAAGTGAAAATAGAAATGCTTGATCGTTTACGCCTTGGAGAGTCATTTGCATCCATATCACGCTCATTCAATGTCAACGAATCAACTGTACGATCAATAAAAAAATCCGAAGATAAAATAAGATCATCTGTAGCTTCAACTTCATTGTCGGCGAAAATTGTTCGTGATCCAGCAATAGAAAAAATGGAAGTAGCGTTGTCATTATGGATAGAAGACCGCAACCAAAAAAGGGTTCCCCTGAGTGGTCCATTGATCCGGGAGAAGGCAAAGCGTCTTTACGCTCATTTTAAAGAACTTGATGGTAGTGGTGAATGTACAGATGGAGGATTTCAGGCATCGGAAGGTTGGTTCAATAAATTTAAAGTAAGACAATCATTGCATAACATTAAAATTGTAGGAGAAGCTGCATCAGCAGATACTGCTGCAGCAGAACGGTATCCAGAAGATTTTGCAAACCTAATAGTTGATGGAGGATACAAACCTGAGCAAGTATTTAATGCAGACGAAACTGCACTGTTTTGGAAGAGAATGCCGAACAAAACATTCATTTCTAAAAGCGAAAAGTTTGCTCCTGGATTTAAGGCAGCAAAGGATAGAGTTACATTGCTGCTATGTTCTAATGCATCTGGAGATTGTGTCATTAAGCCACTGATGCTTTACAGATCGCTAAATCCACGTGCTTTAAAAAATCAAAACAAGGATAACCTGCCAGTGTTTTGGCGTGCTAATAAGAAAGCGTGGGTAACAAGCGCTGTATTTTGTGACTGGTTTCGGAATTGTTTTGTTAAGGAAGTTGAAATTTACTTAAAAAAAAAATAATTTAGACTTTAAGGCACTTCTAGTTTTGGACAATGCACCAGGTCATCCTCGCGAACTTGAAGCTATGCATCCAAATATAAAAGTGACATTTTTACCTCCAAACACGACGGCTTTGCTTCAACCTATGGACCAAGGAATAATCCAGGCCTTTAAGCTCTATTACATTAGACGAACCTTCAAAATCGTATTGGATAATATGGAGTGTAATCCTGATATGAATGTTATGGAATGCTGGAAGAAATTTGACATAGCAAAATGCATCGTAAATATAAAAGAATCATTGGAAGAACTGAAACTACACACATTGAAGTCATGTTGGAAAAAACTATGGCCTGCTCTGATTGCGGAAAATGACGAAGAATCCGTGCAAGTTCAAACTTTGACTGCAAACATAGCCGAAATTGCAAATGGAATAGGACGAGATGGGTTCGAACAGATAGAATCAAGTGACATTCAGGAATTGCTTGAATCGCAAGATGAAGATTTGACTGAAACCGACTTGGAGGAAATGTAAAATTCACAGCCCATTGAAGAAGAGGCTTCCACAAGCACTGAAAATGTGACATTTACTCTGAAAAATCTTAGTGAAGGTTTAAGAATGGCAAATGAGCTATGCGATTTCTTTGTGAACATTGATCCATCTATGGAACGAAGTCTTAATTTTAAGAGGAAAATTGCTAATGCGACTGCTGAGTATCAGTCTGAATTGTCGGAGCTATTAAAAACTGCCAAGCAAGAGAAAATAACAATATTCAAACCATTGCCTAAGCCTAAGGATAATGATTAAGCAAAATGTTCAATAACATCAATAAAATTGATTTTCTTATATATTTGTATTTTTTTTTTGGCATCTAGGAACGTATCCCCTATAAACCCATAGAAATTACCATTCTGTATTCACGGTTTCTGTATTCGCGGCATATTTATGGAACATATACCCCGCGAATAAAGAGATTTTACTGTATCGTGAAAGTCGTAAAAAAAATGTGATACGTGCTGGACTTTTTGCGTGGACAAGTTTGCTTGTATCATGAATACAATTTTAATGATATATTTCTTTTTATTCTTAATATTGACCATATATATATATTAACCGACTATTATCAATTATGCAACGGAAAAAAACAAAGGTATTCGATAAGAAACAACGATTCTATTGTTTAATTCATTGCTTCATAAAACATAAGTACGATAAAGTCTAGAAAGAAATACCTAGAATTAATTCTTATAAACTATAGAAAACTTTTAAAAGCTTAAATATAGGTTATGCCTCCTCGTGTGTGTGCATGATATACCCTCAAAACTGTCACGCGATCGACACAAATTATGCAAGTTCAATGACCGCTGACGGTCTAGTGTGTCAGTATAAGTTCAACACGACTTGGGAGCGACAATAGAACAAATGTTTGGCGTCAATCCAGACGCCTAATTAAATTAGATGACCTTTAGTGTTTCTAGGTTCTAGCTTGAATCTTTAATAATAAAACATCAATATAAATATATATAAAATAAATTATTTAAAATTGTCAATACAATTTTATTTTAATAGATTGTTTCAACTCAAAGGTCGTTAACCTTAAATTGATTTAATTACGAAATACTAAACCAACCTACACAACAGAATTCCTGAATAACAAAAACAACATAAATTAAATTAATAAATTGTTAAAATCTTATTTGACAACCTAGTTGTGACATTCTTGATAATTTAGCAATTAAAGTAGGTAATAAATAATATATATATATATATATATGTATATTGTTTTTTTCTCAACTCACGATGACTACACGAATCTGCCATAGAATCACACACACAGCTACAATTTGTAATACATATACATATATAGACATTATATGTTCACACATTTAAAAGTACCAAGACCTAAAGTTCTATACAATATACATTTCGTTAGTTAATATTTAAATTATATAAAACAACTAACTTGTAAATAACGTAATGTGGTATTTATGAATAACGACTTCAGACAAATTTAAAATGTTATTTCCTATCCGTTTCCTCTCGACAAACAAACAATCAAATTATTTATAGATGAAGTAGGGATCTCATTAACTGCTTGAGTTGGGGACAAATCTCTGAGTAAAACTTATTTTAGTTTATTTTACTTTAATAAACCAGACATGTACATAGTATTTTAAATACGAGTTGTGGTAATTTTTGTTAAAAAATATCCTAATGGGTACACAATAATTTTTGTACACACCAACATAATATATACCCATTATTTTAAGTATCACAGCAACTGTACTTTTTATTTAAAACAACTATTAATATTTCTTGGTTTATTTATTTAACAAACTACATAGTCTTTTAGCACTCATTATTATAATAAATTAAGATTTTTTGTAAGTTAATTTATAACTGACTTACTTACTAAATGACTTACCATCGTCCAGTCAATAATGCTTATAGGTTATCGAACCCAACCGAAACGCAATGCATATTTAAGATCTTGTTTTAAATGATATGGCCACAATGTGTAACCGGCTTTATGCCGCGATTATAATTAAAGCAATCATTTTATATATTTTTATATTGTTATATTATAAAATATTCACTCCTCTATAAGATATGACAATATTAATTAAATGAGCTAAAGTTATTTCGGAAACCTTGAACAACTTTTACATACAAACAGGATCAAAAAGGATAAAATATTATTTTTGTCATGGCTACGGAAATTTTACGTTACGTCTGTTCGTCGGTGTCAAAGAGTTGAGTCCAGGAAATAGCATTTAACACGGTAATTAGAATCCTTATAACATTTTGGTCACGTCTGTATTTCCGTTCGATGCAACTAACAAAATAACAAAAATAAAGTTTAAAACTTATTTTTAACTTTATTTTTGTTATTTTTATTGTATGCGTATAGACTATACTTAATATTGATGATAATTAATCAATTTGTAACTGTATATACATTAGCAAAAATAAAACATTAATATTATACATATATATTACAGCGGAGTTTTCCGATAAAAATTCATTTACATAGAAACACAATAAATATCAACTGTCAATTCGAGATTGATTTACGACATTGTCCATGAAATAATTGATACAGAGAAAAGTACAAATTATAAAACAATTATCAAGTGGAGATGAAACTGTCTGATTATACTTTGATTCAACCATGCATGAAACTATGTAAATCATAGACAAGTATAGAAAAGGAAAAAGTCAATAAAAACTTTTTTTTTAGAATCGCATTAGCGAATATAAACAAAACATCACTTTCTATAAATACTCTAGGGTTTGTTTATGCTTTACACCTTCCTGGTCGTGATTTAGAAAGTTCTCAACTCCCAAAGGGTAAAAGTTGTTAGGAATAACAGATACCAGCCGTTGACAATGATGGATGTTTAGGATTATAATGATAAATTTAAATGGAACTATTTCAATTTTTATATTTCACTATTTCATTTATAATCATATTTATACTTAACTCCATAATAAGTCAAGATGTTATCTTAGTCTATAAGTAAAAAGTTCACTGGTGACATAAAATAATAGAACATTCCCTTTTGAATAAATATCTCAAGAGCGTGGATTCCATACAAATTTGTCTCAGCAGTTCTGCGAAGCGCGTCGCATAGTTTTATAAGACCGTTAATAAACTATTCGCCACACTACGAGCATTGGACCTTATTTTTCTTACAATCAAGTACAATCCCTTTCTCAGTCATCAACGTTTTTATACACTTCAGTACCCCTAGAACGAGTTTCGACTTTACGAAACGTTGATAGTTTTCGAGCAGTCAAGAAACGAGTTTTTATTATAAAACTTCTTGGTTGTGATTGGTTTATGTTTGTTAGAAGACCAATCACAACCAAGAACTCGTTTGGTGACTGCTCGAAAACTATCATCATTTCGTAACGTCAAAACGCATACTAGGGGGTACTGGACGAGTTTCTCTCGGAAAAGGTCTGTACAAGATCTTGATACGTTTTACCTTTTTTTTTTAATAACTGGAAATTGATAGCATTTATTTTCATTGTTGACACAGAAATCAATTAGATTACAATTAACCAAAACGGTTTTATTGGATTTTAAGTGTTACGTTACAACGGCACTCAGGTATAAAATTGTATTGTCAGGTTTCTTTACGAGTACGAGAAAAAATTGTGACACAAGTGTTTTGTAAATACGTTTCACGTGCATATATTTTCTTTATTTAATAAAATAAACACTGTTATATTTACAAAATAGATCTTTTATAAAAGTTACATTGAAAAATCCGCAATCCCTTCAAAACATTAATTAATAAGTAAATAAGTAATGTATTATGTAATTCTCGTCTATGTAATCTATATATATTCTTATGCAAATGCCGCTTAACACATAATGTAGTAAAACACGTAGGCGGTGAACTAATAACCTGTTATTTGAGAAATCGTTAATATTAAGTTCTGAACCCATTTCATTATACAATCTAAGCGACACTATCTCAACTAGGGTACATGGCGTGGCAACTTGGAATGGCTATTAGTGAGTTAGTCTCACCTACTCGCTATTTTGGAAGGTCAAATAGTGTACATTAAATTGTACATCGAAATGGTGTACTACTTTAAACTAATCGAAGGTGCAAATTAGCTCCAGTTCAATACAGACAATATTATCCAACATTGTATATATAATTGCTGATTTATGCTATAGTTTTGGTAGAAAGCGATTTCGTAAATTTATATTACAATTAGGTAAATCCGTCACAACCGCCATAATGTATATAACGCAATTATCATTAAATATAATGTAAACCAGCTTTAGTTCGTGTAAACAACATAATCCCTACATTTACTACATTTTTATTCCTATACTATAAGAAAATGATGCTGATTAAACCATTGTCACCCATGGTAACGAAATATATATATAAAAAATACAGATATCGTATTATTCGTTCTTATATTAGAGAAAGAAATCATGTTAGTTGGATAGTCCCTTTTTATAAGACGAACAAAGAGACAGACAGAGGCGTGTTATATATAATGTTAGGATAGGTAGAACCATATGAACAAAAGTTTTATTTGTCGACTTGTTTATGCGATGCCTTGTTATAGACATGAGTGACAAGTGTTCGCAATCAATACTTCTGTGAAGATGAGTAATGAGATAACTTCGAACGAGATGTGAAGGACAGACTTGTTTTACAACTTTGATATATTCAAGAATTGATACCGTAATGAGAGCCTGATGCTTCTTAAATTTTATTTTAATATCATATTATCTATAGTGAAACCTTCAAATTAAAGTTACAGGTTTAGAAAACAAAATGCGACGATAAATTTAGGCAGCTTAGTAAGATAATATGATTATATACAATCTTCTATTTTATAACAAAATATAATAATAATAAATAATATTAGTGTATATGAAACATTAATCCCTAAACATACATAGGAATTTTCAATATCTAATCTTAGGCACCGGAGCAGTTCGAACAAATAATGACGTCGACAAAAATATGTTATTAGCATTGATTAAGAAAATAATGTTCATTAACTATAAATTAAATATTTAGCGTGAAAATTAGACCCATAAGTAATATAGCAAACAATATGTATTGATATTTAAATATCAAACGTGGTTCAAAGACAAACATTTCAAGATGAAGGTTCTTAGGGTGACCACAGACTCAAAATATTAAAAGGAAAACAATTTAAATTATCCATATATGTAGCTTACTTCCCGAAACTAAGGTTATCAAAATATCAAATTTTAAAGCATATTTCTGTGTGTTGGTCTAATAAATCGATAGCAGAAACTTACTTATTTTTTTTAGTGCTTTTGATTATTTTGATTGCTTTGGAAATGAATACTATTGTTTAAGCACTGTGAAACTTTACTATAATGCCAGCACTATAATAGCGAATTTATCTTAAACACAGAGAGATAACACAACTTTCTAAGAACAGTCTATATAATTAGTCTCATATCCAGTTGTGGAACTATTCCATTTCACCTTTTGTTCTAGAAAAACATGTTAGTATTTAAATCCATATCCGAGCAAACATTTAACATCCTGCAGCCTGTTCTATTTACATATTATTAGTACTATACTAGTTTCTTAGTTATTTGAGATGTGGCTGCGGAATTTGTCTATAAATGTAGCCATTGTTAGATCTGGGTTAGTGCCTCAAGACTGATATACCCAGTTCGTTATACAATCTAAACGACACTATCTCAACTAGCATACTTCACATCATATAGTGAAATGGCTATTTTGTGAATAATTGCTCCCTTGATTGGTAGAGACAATCAAATATTGTCACTTATTATTGTATTATTTTATACATGTCCCTTTGCCCTATAAGGTTTTAATTAATTATTTCCTGTAGCAACATTTTGCAACCAGCTGATGTAGAGCTACATATATTAGAAGTGTATACATTCACAGTGGAACATGTCCATAAGTAAATTCATATCTGCCTTCTGATGTTCATAGTACATGAACATATTATTTCAATAACAATTAAATTATTATGGTAACATATTCAGAACTATTAATTATTTCAAAGTTAATGAGTAAAGAAACTTATACATTCACATGTATTTATAATATTTAATTTTAATAATCATATAGTGTGATGGTTGTTGGTGTTTCTTTCTGATTGGTGGACTACATGTTATTTTTCAAGGTCAAATAGTGGCATTTAAATTGTATAGTGAAATGGTTGTATTACTCTTTGGTTTATTATGTTAATAATAATAAAAAAAAAATTTAAACCATAACATTGTTATCAACAACTACAAATAGATGCATGTATTTTCCAGTCAATGCTTTTTAAAATAACTTATTATGAAAATAATTTTCAAGATGATATTTTATCAATCCGCTTATTTAAAAACAAATAACTTTGTATGGACTGTTGAATTGGTTTTGAAGCATTGACCTTTACAACTCAATAACAATTGGTGGATCAACCTTTAGTAATGTCTGTTAAGTAGCATAATGTTAAGGTCAAAGGTAAAAACTGATAAGAATAATGATTTTACATTTTAATAATATAATAGGTTATTGATATTTATTTATTTGTATCTTATTTGGTTTTCAAAGTCATCATTTGCAATTTATTGCTAATTATCTTTTACAAGTCTTATTAAATAATAACAGTTTCAGTAGAGTAATACGTGTGATTATAATTCAGAAATTTTATTTCCCTTTATTTTGCATGAAATTCAATGGAAAATTAAAGCACCCACACTGATAATCAAACACTTAATATTACATCTAGTTATTTTCTGTAATTAAGGTTAAAGCCATGGGCTACTCCAAATGTGTGTTTAGATTAAGAGAAAACATTTAATTTAATTACTTAATAATATTTTACTGGATTTCAAAAGGATATTTATATTCTTTAACCCGACATTGTAAATGAGTTATATCTCTTGAAATAGCTTTATTTATACATGTTTACGGCTCATGATTCTTTAAACAACCCTGCAATTCATAAGTTTTTCATATTTAAAGTATATTATGTGGTTATGTATTAAAATGTAAATATTGCTAGATGAATTTAAATTATAAGAACCTATATTGAAGGAGCCTTTGAAAAAATATATAAATATTAACAACCTGACTCCATGTAATCTCAGTTTCAAAAATTATTAATGCTATTATATGGTTTAAATATAAACAAATTGTTTATGTATTCCATTTCTGAGCTCAGTGGGTGGCCTTACGTCTTAATTAACTAAGTTATCGTATAAGGAAATATTTATGTACAAGGTTAGCAACACGAATCAAAATAAAACACAAAGTTTGTATTTAATTTTACTTACCAACTGCCATTTGGACTTTCGTGTGGGGTCTGCTATAGTTATGAGAAGTCTATGGATCATTTGAACGGTCCCTTCGTAGTACACGAGAGCAGATTCATAGTTTCCCATTAATGCCATTTCTCGAGCCAACTTAGTATTCTCGCAAATTTCGCCAACAGAAACTGCCATTATTGTCATTCCCGCTGCGTACATATAACGATTCTTTCAAAAAAATATTTTTTTTTCTACTCACGAGATCGAATCGCGTGTTACCAATAAACCAAGAGTACTATTCATTTTTCATACAAAAACCGCGCCGAATCCATTCTATTTGTATTATTTTTCACATAAAGCGTGGTTATTTCTTATGTTTACGTTACATTTATTATCTCATGACGACTAGAAATTTGAAAAGAGGTGATTTCATATTTGTGACATGACACAAAACAAACTATTTCTTTGCTACAAAGAGGTGTTCACATCACAAATCACAATACTGATTACTGAATACACTCCTCGATTGTTCAATCACCAACTCACTCGCCATTCGCCACTCGCCAGTCGCTTAACTTGCTACCTACTAAAAATCCGAGTTCAGTCATCAGTGTTGCTACTTGCTAGTATAATACATTAGAGGTACCGTTTGACGTTTCAAACTTTTGAAGTCGAAACAAGATTGTATGGTTCACACAAATTCAATAATATCGAATAATGTATGGAAAATCCATAGAATTATTGATATATTATGTTTATTTTATTATAAAATGTACAATTCTCAATTTAAAATCTAATTCTTTTAATAAAGCAAAACAGTCAGTGTTTTTATCTATTGTTCCTACAAACTACAAACTACAAAGTCACTTAGTTAGGCTCTTTACCGTAGTGTTGCGACTATTCAAACTCACTTACTATACAAATAATCGATAAAAATGTGTGAACAATCTAGAAATATTTGCAAACCAGTCGTCTTTTAATAATAACAGCATTTATATCATTTTAATAAATATATTTGTGTAAAAGTCTCCAAATTGTAATTGATTATTAAATTCAAAGGATGGTATCGCTAAATAGATATATATTTATTAATTTATTACATTATATACACCATCCTTATTTTACAATCTGTCAAAATGACAAATGGTATTACTTAGATCTTACACTTTTTTTATAAGAGGGTAAACGAGCGTGCGGATCACAGGTGTAAAGTGATCACCGCCGCCCACGAACTCTCATATCTCGCAACGTCCGAGGACTCACAAGAGCGTTGCCGGCCTTGGAGGTGGGTATAAACTCCTTTTTTGAAGGTACCCATGTCGTATCGATCTGGAAACACCGCCGAAGGAAGTCCATTCCACATCTTTGTGGTACGTGAAAAAAATGTTCTTGACGACCGCACAGTAGAGGATCGCCACGCATCCAGGTGGTAAGGATGGTATTGCAGGCGATGTCGTGCTGTGCGGTGGTGAAATTCGGCGGCGGGCATCAGATCAAAAAGCTCTTTGGAGCACTCACCGTTGTAAATGCAATAGAAAACGCAGAAAGAAGCCACATCTCTACGCAATGCCAAAGAGTCCAGCCGTTCACAGAGTACTGGGTCCCCGACAATCTTAACGACTCTCCGCTGTACGCGGTAAAAAGGTAGAAGCTGATATTGGGGTGAACCGGATCAAAGATGAGAGCAGTATTCCATATGAGGTCGGACCTACGCCTTATAGAGCGCATTGAAATAAAATAAAAAAAGCACCACCTCTTAGAAATCTGTTGTTTTAATTTATGAACTTTTGACAAATCTCCCCGCAGTATTCAGTTTTGAGCTCTATATAAAGTTCTCTATTTTATATAAAGCTCTATATTTTATATAAAGTTCAGCAAGTGCAGTCATTATTTCTTTCGAATATATATTATTAAAACAGGATAATATCTGTAATACCTATAATATATAAACGAAACGTTCATATAAACGAAATTGATGGATATTAAAGGAATAATAAATATACCACATTGGTATATTTATTATTCTTTTAATTACTACATACATATGTATGTATAGTTATAGTTCCGTGGCTATGGTATTTTTTAAAAGAAATCAGTATATTGATTTAAATATTCTCCGAGTAATATGTCAACGCGGATTAAGAAATATCAGTTTCACGTGGCCACTTATATTTGCCTTTCAAGTGTCAAACGTGAGGGCCAACAAACAAACATTCAGAGTCTAAGTAATTTTCACAATAGTTTTTGTTGGTAGGGAATACAATTTGAGAAAATTTTTAGTTTTAGCCACAGGTTTTAACCATGTTCATACAACCATAGATAGCTATTATATGAAAAAAAAGCGTAATTGATGGACGGAATCATAAATAGTATTCATCGAATAAACTTTTGAATAAAAGTCTATGGTGAGCGTTCCCCAAATTGTCAAATCCAAAACAACTTACTTCGGACGCTGACTTATATAAGTGTTATAGAAAATCAGTGAAATATGATAAAAGTTTTTCTTTTTATTGATTGTTGCTATCTGTGTGTTGTGTTCCCCTTTTGTTGAATGAAATATGTAATGAATATTATAATAAAATGTTATTTTTTTTGTAATGTTTATGCTGTTGGCCCTACTGGCTGTTACAGCGTCACCGAGGGGTAACAAAATGTAATCTATGCTACAAATAAAATATACTTTAATTAAATGGCTTTCTCTAAATTCGGTTTAGGTACGGTAATTTTTAGTGAAAAAGTAATATGGAAACGTTGATGGAGAATTGCATACTTTTATTAATTGAATTGAAGTTTTGTCATTGAATTAGAATAATTTGGTTAATACAAACATTTAATTATTTTTTTTCGATAAATTAACATTTATTTGCTCGTTAAATATTTTTTATTATTTATACAAATTAATAACAAGTAACAATGTATTATTAATAAATTATTAGCAAATTTTAGATACATGTGTGCTGTTTAAGGAAAAAGATCCTCCAATCTGCATTATGCTGTTAATGATAGGACGATACTTTTTTATTTATTATATAATGGAAACCATATTAACTTTTCACATAACTATAAACAGCTCACGTGTTCGTCGACCGCAGTGGCTGGTGGAATGAAAGAAAGATAAAAGCCTTACAACCCCAACGCTTAGGCCGATCGTGCCCCTTTATCGCTTAATCCACGGTCTCGCTTGCACACTCAGTTCAGGTGGAACGTGACAATGAGTCTTACTTTTTCGTGCGTGTAACCGGTGTTCATCGATTTAACAAGATGTGATCACGTCAAAAAATATATATTTTGGCTACAAATGCTTATAGACATTTTAAAATTTCAATCGTTTAAATAAGTTCATAAATATTGGATTTTGATTTCAAGTATGTATTAGAAGTCAAATCTTGATTTTCATTGTATTTGTATTCTTTTTTTATTATTCATTATTCTGTTGTTGTATTTTAAAATATGAAATAAATAAACATATAAATTGTTTTTGATTTTATAATTAAAGGTATTAAGGTATTAAAGGTACTTTAAAACGAAAAATAAGACAATTTCTATAACAATAAACTTTATATTGATAGCTATAATTAATATACATTCTTCAGTTATATACTTGAAAAAATATTTACATAGCACTTTAGCAAGACCTAACAATTGCTAAATGATTTGCGACTACATTGAAGAGATACAATCATTTATAATATAAAAATAAAACTGACTTAACAATATTGATTATTATGTTTATATGAGTTTACAAATAATAATAAATATATTGATGTTATTATAAAATTATGTTTTTTTTTTAAACCTTTGGCAGCGTTTTAACACCATTTCATTGTATTTTATATATAACTAATGCAGTACATAATATGTCATGAGAGCACTTGAGAACGAGACGTTATAAATATGCATGTACTTTTACATGTAAACAGTTTATTATATAATATAAATAACCCATTAAATAATATGATACTAAATTAAATATGATGACTTATATCAATGTTATATTAACACCATATACAATTGAGTAACAGACAATGAACTGACTGTGTAAAGTTAAATAACAAATAATAAAAAAGCTATATTAAATGGCCAATAAGTCGTTGAATGGGACCCTTAATATTTTGAACATAGGGGCTAATTTTTAACAGCAAAATTACATCTTATCTGAGTAGATGTAAGACTATCTAACATAGCACATAAAATACAAAAATCTAAACACTTATAGTATCTCTATACAAATGACAATAAAACATGAAATTTTGGCGAAAATGTTACATTAGCACCAAAATCGAACAAGCTAAGCATAGAGAAGATAAGCCCATAGACTAGTTATTATCTAAAATAACATTATGGCGACCGAAATTAAGATAAAAGTTTGTCTGTACTTTTAATCGAGATATATATATATTTGAAAATATTTGTAAATTGAATTGAATTGCAAATGAATTTATAATACATTCATACAAAGCTACTTCTAACGTGTACACAACAGTCAGTAGCGAAGAATTCACATTTAAATGTATTTCAATTATTCCTACATATTCAATAGAAATAAAATAAAATATTTTAAAAGAAAATAAATTGTTTTTGTCTCGTCTGACATGTATATAATATTTAAAAATAGAATTGTATCTAAACGCATTGAAATATGATGAAGTAAGCGACATTTTTTATATAGGTTTGTTGCTATTTTGATAAAATATATAGATATACAGTTTTCATAAAGACTAAAGAGACCAGATTGCATATGAATAACTCATAATAATTCTGAGACATAATTAGTTCCACAAAACTTGTATTATGTAGTTAGAAGTAATTGAAGTTTGTCGGTCAAATTATTCTCATATCTATTAACAGATATTTACATTAGGTTATATTGTATTGTCTTTTATCCAAAAAAGAATTCTTTGTTATCTTCAAAGCATTAAATATTGTTTGGTAACTTTCAAAGGAAAAAGTTTACAGAAAGGGGAGTAATCTAGTTAGCTTTTCAAGCGTCCACAGATCATAGAGTTATCACATACATGGTCCATCTTTTCACATCGAATTCGGGATAAAAAGCTAGGCGTTGCAACAAATTATAATTCGTTTCGGTACAAGTTAGCAAAATCTGGAAAACTTATATAATGAATTAATGAAATTTATTGGTAATGTCCAAATAATATTAATGAAGAGTTAATAAAAGTGTAGTCTACATGAAATATTTGTAGGTTGGAAAAGATGATATTATTACTGTGAAAATAACTTAATGAATTTAAGAAAAAAATATCTGATTTGTTTATGTTTCTCACCTGCTTTAATAAAGACGAAAAAAAAATCTTACTCAATTTATCATATAAAATATAGTTTAACTTTCAGCCGGTGCTATAATACAAGATTTTCCATGCTATGTAATTAGACATTCAGATCGTGTTCCTTAGTGAGTGGTGGCAGCACGTGGAGTTGTTTCGCTTTCCCCGCGTGGTACACCTGGCCAGGGCTGAAGGGCTCCAACCGAGGGTGGGATGAAGGGTCTGGAAAGATACAACAAATGCAAGCTAATACTGGACAAGTATATATGGGAGAAAAAGTATGTATATTATGGTTGGTTATTGGATATAAGGTAACAAATAATGTAACATTTATATCTGAAAATGCCTATAGCACATGTAAATTTTAAATAAATATATGCTAAATAAACTGATACATGAAACCATCCCGTCGCTTTAACACTTAAGACACAGTAGCTCAATTTTTAGAGCGACGGGATCTTTACTAAAGGTAACAGGTTCGCTTTCTTGCTCGTATCGATTTATTTTTAGAATATTTAAAATTTAAAGATAATATAATTTTGGGACTAACTGAACTAAAATAATTAATTGAATTTTTGTATATGTACTAAAAGTATAATTATAGTATTGAGGTTTAATTTATTGTAAGGTTGTTTCTAGAGGTGGGTACCTCTCCCGCTGGCGGCGATGTACTTGGACAGCCTGACGGCCGGCAGCGGCAGGTAGCCCGCCACCAGCGGCATCACGTCCAGGCTCACCACCTCGCCTTCGGAACTACTCTCCATAGATATCACACCTATATGAAATACACACTTTTAATAAAAATGCAACGTTGTGTATTAAAAACCAATTCACTTTTGCGTTTTGGGGATACAAACATGAAGCTGTTTTTTTTAATATATAAAGATGAATTTAAACTAGCCTACTAATAATTTGTAATGGTTAACAAAAATAAGTAATATGACATGGAATCCAGAACCCTTTCGATGGGTTAATGGAGTGACAGAAATTCACAACTCTTGAAAGTGCTGTCAAATCATTTTATTCAAATTAATATATTTCTTTAAACATCTCAGCCACGTTATGTTTATTTTGATCGTTAAATAATTTTATTCAATATTACAAATTATAAAAAAGTAGTATTTTTGCTAAAAGCTTAAAGATGTCGCCTTCAACCCAGCAAAGACGATTATATAGAATATTAATTCATCAAATAATGACTAGGTAGCTCAGTATGCAGAGCAACGGAGAAAGACTCCCAGAGGTCGTAGGTTCGAGTCCTGACCAGGTTGATTTAGTTTTTTAAACTGTATTTATTGAAATAAAATGTAATACTAAAAAAATATATCAAACCAGCGGTTCGTCCCAGCACCGCCCACATGGGGTGGTCTGCGAGCACCTCGTACATCAGTGATGTGTGCTCCGTCTCATTCACCTGCGAATATATTACAGTATTAAAGGTTTAAATGAAATAAAAGTACTATATCTACTATGAAGTTAGTTTATAATGATTTATTGGTGCGTTTATAATTTTTAAAATAATTTGTGACGCAATTTCATCTGCTATTTTTATTTTCGATTTCGCTGATAATGTCAGCCGTTTTCATAAAACGTTAAGTCCACACAATTTTGGGTTATTATTAAAATCAAAACATAACTGAAATAAAAAAAACAAAAATTTCTCTCTTCATCAAACATGTACATATACTTTTATTTTAATATATAATATAGTTTAATATAACATACCCTCTGTACATTAAGTTGCAAACAACAGACTTGCGAAGCCCTACAGAAGTCAGATCCTTTCGAGGGCTCCAACTTTGTCCTCACAACAAACAATGTAGTGTAGTCCTGGATGTCGAACGGACACGAGAATGTTCTAGATGTTTCCTCTCCCACGGGTTTATAATTGACTTTAAAGGCTGCCTTCATGGGTCCAGCCTTCACTAGGGGATCCTTGAGAAGCTCCCACATGAATGAACCAGTGGTACCATCTGATGCTACTATCTGAAAGCGTTTACATGATGGATAAAAAAGATTCCTTTTTTTAAAGATATGAGATATTTTGGTAACATTTTTTTTCTATAATATTTTAAATCTTATAATGAGCTTATGCATACTGCCAACAATTTTTATAAAAAAAATATACTTGAAAATATTACCCCAAATAATTAGACAAAACTTTGCAACAAAAATTGGATTTTTTTATTGTCACATTGACTAAAAAAACAGTGGGGCGAATGAGTTTCTTATATTTCTTCAGTGGTCAATGCGAAGAATCGCGGGCAACTGATAGTCAATATATATGGCAATATACTCACTAAATCCCCAGAGTTGTTTGGGTTCAAATCTGATACAGTGTTATCGCTGTCACTCTCCAACACGGGCTCACTGAGTATGAACTGAGCGAAATGGGCGATCGTGGACTTCAGAGTGACGTGTATAAACTTCCTCGTGTTGGATGTGAGGAGACGCCATGACGCCACCATAGGGGGGGTGAAGTGGAGGGGCACCTCGGTGAGGGACTCCCACCATGGACACTGGAGCCATACCTGGAAAAGGGATGTATTTATAGTTTATTCAATAAAAATAAAATGGTATATATGTTAATATTTGTAAATATCTATAAACATGTATAGCCTAGCATGTATATATATATATATGTTAAGCTGCCCAAATCGATATTCTTTTTTAAATAAATTTATGATTAAATTCATATAACAATTTTAAAATAATTCTAAAGCAATATTGTCTGTATAATACATATAAAATCTAAATGACAGCTGACCGTATGTTCTATACTCTTCTCCCGTCTGGGCTGCAGATCAGCAAACAACTTGAGAGCTATCTTGGTGGTCTGGAAGGGCTCTATCGCCTTTACCGGTATGGAGAGCTCTCGAGTCATTGTAGAGTCCATAAAACTAATATGAAGACCCGTTGAGGTTTTTAAATGTATTGTTGCATTCTGGAAAATGTTTTAATGTTTAAAAAAAACAATATAATTCAGGCGTTGCTTTTATGATTTCTTTAAATTATGCTATAATTTACTGATTTTATTGTAATTCATTATTCAATGTTTATAATTTTTGTTATTGTTTTATACCTATTTTGATAATATGAAGACAATATTTACGTCCTATAAGCATAAGTTTGATAAAAGTATCTTTGTAAAGTTCAAATAAGATATAATGAAATAAATCTGAATAAATATATTGATAACAAAGTAAGAGAAATCCATTTAGAATTTAAAATTTATATGTGAAAACCAAAAAAAATTACTATAATTTAGCAAATTATTAAATAATAGAAACAATATATAGATTTCTTATAATAATTATAGAATATAGCAAAACTGATTCAATACCTCTTCAATCCTGGAACTACCGCTGGTCACAACTAATTCCACGACCTCTTCCAGCCCAGCCACTAAATCCTTCTTGGGTTCAACTTTATTTAAATACACACTGACACCTTGAGTTTCCACTTCATAACCTAACCTACACGCTATCAATGCATTTGATAAAAACTCCAATTTCCCCTCAATCAGCAACGATACCTGACCCAATTTGAAGGTACCACAATTTTTTGCAACATATTCCACTAAAATCTCATTTGTTCCCGGCTTTAACACTATGTTCTCACACACAAAACTAGTTTCGTAGTTATTTCTGATTGTAGCGGACGGTTTTCTATATTTGCTGCTGTCTGATCTCCGTAGTGTAACTTTTGGGTTTGGACACTCGACGGTAGCTTTTTGTAATGTCCTGTCCTCTTTGTAGTGAAGTTTTGATCTGATGTTCATGGGGTTGAGGAATGAATTTTTTGTTTTTAAATCTTCTAGCCTTATACTGAAACAATATATTTATATATAATCTTTATATTATTAAGATCCCAGGGTTTGATTTCCGACAGTGTTATTTTTTTTGTACATATGTATAATTTAATAGTAGTTGGTATTAGGTATTTAAAATATGGTACTAGGCAGCATAATTTAAATTATATTCAAAGATACAGAATTATTAATATTATAATTTTGCAATTGGTCCAAATATTTTATATTTTGAAGCATTATATTATTACTTTTTAACAAAAATATACAATAAAAAACAAACAGATATGGACAGGGATTTGAACCTTTGACCTCTCGGAAATAGTCCTGCCGATCTACCAATTGAACTATCGTATCGATTTTTCTTCACGGTAGCGCAATTGGTAGAACTTATCGGTTGATTTATATGAAATTTATATGAGATGAGATATTTTAAAACATAGTATAACTTACCTAGTAATTAAGCTATTAGATTCACTACCAGTAACCTCAGAGCTAGACTTCCTGGGAGAACTAGATTTACCTACACTTATATCAGTCTTATAATTCTTCACCGGAGTCTTGTCTTGTTTAACACTTTCAACACTAATTGCCGCTTTACTACATAGAACATCTTTGGGCATACAACTCTCTATCACCAAGCAACATTGAACCTTATTATCAGTGATATAAACACCACGTTCGGACGGCAATAAATTCGCTGATACTATTTTAAAGCAATCATTGAGCTCGGACAACACTGATTCTTTTTTTTCTGTATCTTTTATAGATTTTAACATTTCTTCAAAATAAAAGTTGCGTACTAATATTTCTAATTCGAAGGTACTCGCTATTCTAGCGGAGAGCTTTGTATATCTGTAAGAATCAAATGTATAAATTAAATATACGTCAGAGTATTGTAAAAGAAAATCGTTTTTGAAATGAATTAACAAGAATAAAGATATAAAAAAATTATCAAATAAAATAAATTAAAACAAAATACATAAACCAATATGGCAATAGATAGTGACAGTTGTGCAAATGTAAGAATGGCGGAAAATTACGAAAATCTTAAGTTCTCTGGTACCTATCGCGGTCTCCCATCTTCTTGGCGGCGGCGACCAGCTCCAGCCTTGTTTGTGCAGCCAGCTCCCACCAGCCCTGCTCCTCATACGAGCGGAGGGCCTCCGTCAGGAACACCACCGCCTTACTGCTTTCACCCAGCTCGGAGTAGAAGGAAGCCAGGTCACGACCTATCTGACGGGCGAATCTGTGGATCGTTTATCATTTATCAAGTCAAAAAATATATTAAATTTGAGGATCAAATAATAGTCTAAAGACTTTTACAGTAATTGTTAGGACATTCATAGGTTACCACATCACAAAGCTTTTATTATTATTTCAGCACTTTTATGTTTTAAATATCAAAGAGTTTAAGAACTAACTATGAACTATAAACCCACTGACCTGAGTCGGCCAATATGCTTGTACGTCCCCATTGCAAGTTCCGCCAATTCTAGATAATAATTCTGAAAGCTGGTCTTGCTGCACAGGGCTTCCTTCAATCTATCTGTGGGCGTCTGCTGATTGGGCTCGCTGTCTCCCATACCAGCCGACAGCATCACTACCAAGTGAAGCTGTTCTGATGAGGGATCTGGAGACCCCGGGAGAAGTCCGCATAGCTTACCTAGCTCGTGTAGCTGCATAACGTTAAATTTGATAAATGAGTGATTAAAAAAGTCGATAATTTGCCTGATTTTAAAATGGTAATATACTACTAACATAATACTATGTTGCTAAATTATGAATAGGAATATTATGGACTATTATAAAAATATTTTAAAATTAAATAATTTGTAGACGTAACCAAAAATTGACAATTTTATAAAATATTGATACCTAATTAATCCGTACTCATTCGAATTGTAACTAATTTATGTATTACATATACATATGTATTACAAAAGAATCAGACTATCTGCGTGCTTATATACACGCTTACATATGCTACAAGTGACAATTAGTCATAGCATAGCCCACCTTATCCTTGGCGTTGTGCAAGAGCGGTGCGTGCATGGCGGCCGCGGGTTCCAGCGCGCTGTTGTTGGCGGCCAGGCGCTCGCAGGCTCGCAGGGTCTCCACGCACGCGAGCAGCGCCCAGCACGCGGTGGCGCCCGGCGCGGCCGCCGCGCACAGCACGCGCGCCTCCACCAGCGTGTTGTGCACTGTCGTCAGACAACGGGACGCGATCTGTTGTTGGGAAGTGTTGTTGTTTTTATTACCATGTTGATTAATGAATACAATTAACTTTGCTGATACAATCTTCTAATAAAATTCAGCAAGTTAACTAAACTACGAAAGCTAGTTGTAACTTTACAGTAAATAAATATATAGTAAATTTAGTTAATCTAAATGATTTGTGCCGGAAATGAATAGTGTCCAAAAATGAATCTTCCGTAGTTATGTTTAAACATTATTCCTGTATTATTTACGTTCATGAGTTGTGACGTAAGGAATATTTAACAACTCAAAGAGTATTTATATTTAATGAATACTGAAAAGCCAACAAAACAAATGACGTTTGTATAGGAGTGACGTACATCTGTTTGTATTTATTTATTTCACGACTGTTGGTTTAATTGTCTATAAGATGCTTATCTTTATTTTGTAATTAAAATTTTTGATTGAAAACAAAAAATGAGGTTAGTCATATTTTTGAAGTCTAAACATTTATATATGTTGTACACTAGTTATATGATGATAGATAGCTTATTATTTCATTTGGAGCGGATTAGAAAATCTTCATCACTAAGCCAAATTTCTTAAAATATATTAATAGTAAACATGTGTAATTTAAAAAAAAAAACAATTATCATTATCAAACAAGACATTTGTTACGAGTTACGAGTCATCAACAAACAATATAGATGTATGAAACCACTGCACTATATTAATTACATTCCTCTAACTCAATTTAACTATAATTGCTTGTAATTATCTGTAATACTTTACAGACGAGTGATCATGAAGAAAACAAAATAAAATGTAATCATATCAACTGATTCAAATCAACCGTAACATTAAAGAGTTTATATATGATAAAAATTATATGGCTATTAAAAAAAAAAACTAAATATAACATTGTTCAATTTTATTATGAAACTGAAAATTATAGATTATGATTTTATTTATTTTAATCAATTTCTTTTTCAATTATCTACACTGATATGTTTGAAATGTTGATAGATCTAAAGGGTTTTTTAAATCTTAATACAAGGTAAGTTAGTTTATTATTTCCAGAATATTTATAGACAATTAAAAACAGTTTCATATTAACATTCTTCTAATTAGTTGTAACCAGTTATGGAAGGAGTATTTAACTATAATGTGTTTAGAAACTTAATGTGAATAATTGTATACTATCTAGGAATTGCTTACCTCCCATGGCTTAAAAGTAGGTAATAACATGGCACTTTGTCGTTGAAATAAGTAACTTCTAAAATCTAATAGAGACGCATTTTTCTTAATTATTAATTCTCTTAAATTCTGCGGCACTAATGCTGTCAGTCTTACTGCTTGCCATGAAGTGATTGGCTGTTTGAATGTTTCCAGCCATTTGGGACTCTCTGATACGTTTGAATTTAACACAAATTGAGAAAACAAAGCATCTAATTCATCATACTGGACTAAAGCTTCCTCATACAGACCAAGCATTTCAAGCACAAATGCCAATTGCTCCTGTAAAAGATATAGGGAATAAGTTAAATAATTCTGTTGAACTTTCAATTTACTTATTTATATTAAATTTGATTTAATACTAACTTGTAATATAAAGTATTTACAAAAATCCCATTCTGGATCATTTCGTTTCTCCCTCTGCTCTCTCATGTACTCTTCAAATTTAATTAGAGCTTTATTATATGCTACTAACACCAAATGCCTAACTTTAGCTACTAATGTTCTCCATGAGTCTGCACTCCTAGCTTCAGACTTAATAGGATTAATAACGGACATAAACCTGTCTTCGGTCTGCTTTGCAGCAAAGTCGCCTTTTATTTTATCTAAAACTGTAGTTCGAGGGAGAAGTTTGTTTGTTTTTCTTATATCGTAAGTCTCTACTAATACTATCATCCAGTCTGTTATATTGTTTTTTTCTAGCTGTTTCAACCATATTTCAATATCTTCTCTTAATGTAGTTTTATAGTATTCAATATCCTGCGAGGTTTTTAAAATATATGTAGTATTTATTGATTAATTATTATATTTTTTAAAAACAAAATGTATAGCATGGATTAAAACAAGTCTTACCACACAATCAGTCCAATAAATGTGAAAAATAGGTCGCTTTAAGAGATTGAGCTCAGCTTTCAATTTGTCTTTATTAAACTTTATAAAGGAAGCTTCTAAGCAAACTAATTTGTTTATGCGACCATAAGACCTCCGCCATTCACAGGAATCTTGAGGTATAGCAGCTACTAGTGGTTGTTCTAAAGTACAAAATAAATTCCAATCTCCACCACCTTTAACAATAATTATAAAGTTATTTAAGTACCAACATTACAATAAAACTTCAAGAAGTAATTATAAATACATTGGATAATTATTTAATTATTTATATTTTATTATATATCCCGAAGTTCAAAATGAATGAATTTATTCGTAAATTTTAACTTACACGTTATAATGGGTTTGTGTGTCATGCCTTCGTGATCTGATAATGAATTATCGACCCCCTTCATTTTTCATCATCAATAAAGTTTAGTTACATCTGGATAACACTAAAAACAAGGTCCAATTATGAACAAAAATCCACCCACTTATTTACTATACTGAATATAGTAAGTTTATAAAAGAGGTATTGTGCGCTATTGCTGGAGTATTAAAAAAACCCGATATATATTAAAATCTGAGCTGTTTTTGTATTTCAAACGAAATATTGAATAAGGAATTTTGACAAAAATTGTCTGTCAATGTCATCAACTCCACGAATTATTATTTTTAGAAACGTTTTGTTATTTGATTATATAAATGACGTTTCGTTTTTTCAAAGTATGTACACTCAATGAATGTTATAATTTAAATATCAACTGAAAATAAGGCAAAGTGTAAAGTATTGCTAATAAAATAATAATTTTAAAATAATTTGTTTTAAATTCTTACCGTTTGAAACTCACAATATCTTTGCAATAATAACAAGTCTTATAACACAATAATTTGTAGAAATGTAATTTATCTTCATTTTTATAGTGGAAAAATATTAAAACATAAATCATATATTCCATGTACCACTTTCAGAAACTTCAATACACTTAACCAGGTTCATTAGAGTGGATGACATCAATAATAATATACGAAAAGTAGATAAAAATGTCTAGTAAACATCATCGAAATATACGTCATTCAAATAAATACTTTCGTTTGCGTTGCTGAAATGCTTAAGAATAAATGACATGTTTCACACTTAAAAACCCCTCTTTTCATTGTATAGAAATTGAATGCAAATATTATTACTAGTACTAATTTTACTAGTTTATTCAACACCAGAATGCATAAAAAATACTTTAAGTAACACATTATTGTGTTAAACATATATTTTTTAAATCAATGTATGACTTATGAGCTACTTTTTGGGTTCATGTGAATTATCACTATTTAAATAAATGTACACATTCAATTCTCGTGTACAATATAATGATAAATCAGTTTTTCTTCTGTTATTTAAATGTAGTAACTTGCATATTTTATAGTTATTTATTTGCTTCAATGTAATTTATAATTCAATTATATAACGTTGACTTTATGCAATTTCTGATTCTGTAGTATTCATTTGAAAGACAATAGTACTATCGATTCTATCGAACTCAGCGTGAACGACTTACAACACTAGTCTTTCCACTGCGGATTGCTAAAATGTCGTGTTCTGTTTTGCTATCATCTTGCAATAAAGGAAATCAAATTTCATAATATTATCCATGATTTGAGAATTATATATAAGTGCATTTTATATGTAAATTAAAGATTTATTTATCGCAATCAGCAGGTGAGTGTTTGATTATTATCAGGCTCACCATTTAGGTATTTTACGCAAAGGATTATTTTATTTTATTTGCTGATGATCTATTAATTCTTAGAAATAATTGATTGAAACCAACGCCTATGTAAATATATCTCAAGTATAACAAATAAATTTTATTTTTATTGTCTATTATATAAATATTGATCATTATAAAAGAACATCCAAGTAATCATTCAACTGATATAAATAGCTTAGCGATTTGTGTATGTAAATTTGATAATTTAGACATAATTAACACAACAACATAATCTTTATTCATATAGGCTTAATTTATAACATATTCGCTTATACTAAGTACAACTATATTTGTATCCTTATTATGTATTGTTTTGCAGTCATGAATACTACGGCGCCAACTTCGGCGGATGCCTGTCTGAGCATTGTCCACTCATTAATGTGCCATAGGCAAGGGGGAGAGAGTGAGGGTTTCTCTAAGAGAGCTATTGAGTCACTAGTCAAAAAATTGAAAGAAAAGCGGGATGAACTTGACTCTTTGATAACTGCTATCACCACAAATGGGGCCCACCCAAGCAAGTGTGTTACAATTCAGAGGACCTTGGATGGCCGTTTACAGGTATCATGGTACAATCAATTAGTATCTTATATATATGTTTCCAAAATATTAAATAAATAAATAAAGACAGCATCAGTTCTTGCTTATTGGATTTTGTGTACACAGTTGGAAGCTTAGAAACAATAGACTTTAATATTTTAAAGTTCAAAGTAGTCAAGAGATATATTTTTTTTATACAATAATATGGTTGCTTAGGTTGCGGGAAGAAAAGGATTCCCTCATGTGATTTATGCCCGCATATGGCGATGGCCGGATCTTCACAAGAATGAACTGAAACATGTAAAGTTTTGTCAGTTTGCATTTGACCTAAAATGTGATTCAGTGTGTGTCAACCCTTATCACTATGAAAGAGTTGTTTCTCCAGGTATTGGTAAGTTCCAATTTATAGTAGGATAAAATCAGTTCAATATATTTTTATTGAGGCTTTGTGTAATTTATTTACCTCTGTCTGCTATCTCTTAAGTCTCTGCAACTCTTTAAGGTTGACAGTCAGAGAATGCTATTTAGCATTAAGTCCGCCCATTGTAACATTTTTTGTCTTGGGACAATAAAGTTTTAAATAAATAAATAAATATTAGTTTTTACCTACCATAAAGGAACAATGCATATTTTTTTTGTTGTTTGTATTTATTTTTGCTACATAGGTTTTTTTTAAACATGATTTATGTTTTAGATCTTTCTGGTCTGACCCTTCAATCAGGCCCTAGTAGATTAGTTAAAGATGAGTATACAGCTGGTCTTAGTGGAAATGGCATGGATATGGATACTGGAGAACTGGTGACCATTCAACACCATGCCACTAGTCCGAGACATCACCATTCCACTATACCCCACCATCACCAACAGTTCCAGACAACTAATATTATTATTAACCAAGGACAAAGTAAGTTCCTACATTTTTTAAGTGTTGTTTATTTTTTTTACTGTGAGTGTTTACTTTTGCTGGCATGTTAATTTTATTTTGCATTTCTCATTGATAGCGCCAGATGGCGTTGCCAATATGTTTTCTGCTACACACGGACCGCGGCCACAAATCCGAGCTGGAGCACCTATGGTTTCTCAAATGGTACATTCGCCAGGGGCTCAGATGATGTCGAATCATCAAGTACAAATGCCAGGAACACCTCAAATGGTTCCAGGAACCCCGCAAATGGGGCCTGGTAACCCACAAATGGGTCCTGGAAATCCTCAAATGGGTCCTGGGACGCCACAAATGGGACCTGGTACTCCTCAAATGGGTCCAGGTACTCCGCAAATGGGTACAAACGTCCCACAAATGGCTTCACCAAGAATGGCATCTGCACCCACTCAAATGTCCCCTGGAACACCTCAAATGCCAAACATAAGTCAGGGAATGTCAATACCAAGTCCACAACAGATGGCAATGGCACAACAAAGAACTATTGCTCCAAAATTAGAACCACCTGATACAATGGATGCAAGAGCAATGTGGCTGCCAAAGAGAATGAATCATTGTAAGCTTATGTATTTATTTTGCACCAATTTTTTTTTATTTTATCACTTTATGTGTATCATGTTAGTTATATTCCGGACCCTATGTATTCAATGCCAATGTCCTATGAGTGTGATTGTTTTTAGCAGCCATGCCGGTCAGTATGTCTCCAGGTGGCACAACTCCATTAATAGATGGCTCCAATAATGCTTTCTTTACAAATGAACAGACAACTACAGATACTCAAATGACTCAAACTATGCCAGGTAATAAATACTAAATGCCTTTTTATACAAAATCTTATGATATTTCTTTTTCATAATTACTATCCTAATCTAACACATGACTACTATAAATCAAATACTAATCCACAAATTATAATTTTATACATTATACATATAGATGCCAGAACAAACTTGCCCAAGCTCCTGTATTTCAATAAAAAGAGCTCATATAAATATATATCCCCAGCGGGCACTCAGTCGGTATCGGTGGTGGCGCCGGTGACGTCATCGCCGATGCCAAGCGAGGCGCAGAACGGCTTCGCGGCCGCCAGCCCGCCGCCACAACCCAGCCCCGTGCCGCACCGCACACAGCACCAACAAGGTATTTTTAATATAGACTTTTCTCTATTCACAATCTACTTCCTCTAAAATATTTGTAAGAGATGGTATGAGGTAGAAGTCATAGTTATTTCAACATAAAGTAGTGGCTCTGTGGGAGCAATAAACCTCGTGGATAGATACATATTTTACAGTTTAGCTTTCACACTCAACATTAAATTGTTTTCAATGGCCGGCAGCATGGCCATATAATTTATTAAGATAAATGAAAATTATCCAAAATAGAATAATAAGTGCCAGTGCTGAGAGATATTTTGTCCTCCCTAAAAATATGCCTGTGTTTTTCCGAAGATTTTCTGAAGCCGCTGGCTCATATTATTATTGTATGTGTGTGTGTTTGTGTATAATTTTTGTATGTGTGTAATAATAATTAAATCCTCCAGGCACATGGACCGGCAACAACACACTGACCTACACACAAAGCCTGGCGCCGCCCCCCGCTGCGCCCATGCCCGACGCACCCACACACCACCACCACTACTGTGAGTATACTCACGCACACGAGCACGCACTCATACACGCACTCGTACACGCACGCATCACAGACACACAAACGTCTATTTTTTATTTGCCGATACATTTTTTTATTTGTCAAGCCATATTCAGTATTTTGAATAGAATGTTTATTAGGGCTGAGTGTGTTGTTGTATAATCAATAATCTTCGAAATTTGAATAATTCGTAACAAAAAGGTGACGGTGACACTGTCAAAGCCAATATTGTAAGACAAGTCCACTAGTCAAGCCTGCTGCAATAAATAAGCTCTACAACAAAAAAAACAATCTTATTTTACTTACATATTTGTACAACCTTACAAACATTCCTCCTAAATGTCATATTACAGATAATGGAAATCCCGGCGGCCTCCTGTCAAGCCAGCCGGCTCCAGAATATTGGTGCTCGGTGGCTTACTTCGAACTAGATACACAAGTTGGGGAGACCTTCAAAGTACCCTCCAGCAGACCTAATGTTACAGTGAGTTTATATACAGTTCAAGTTATACCATATGATTTATATATTATCTGACTGGATTGACGTTCTTTGTATTGAAATCTGCTCATTCGGGATCTTACTTAATTCCGATACAATTAAAGTGAAATACTTAATGTAATATATATAACAGTCAAGCCATTTTTTTTTGGTTAACTAATGCTAACAATATGTACAGGATTTATTATATTAATTTATATTATGTTATTTATTTAGGTGGATGGCTATGTAGACCCCTCTGGCGGTAACAGATTCTGTCTAGGCGCTCTCAGTAATGTTCACAGAACAGAACAGAGTGAAAGAGCTCGGTAAGTAAATGTTCAAATTATATATAAAAAAAGCAATGTCATATTTTATAAAAATACAGATTTAATTAAATGTAAACTATACTCACCATATAAAAGTTAATACTGAAATTTTGTATATTTAATAGAAAATTGTTTGTCAACAAACTTGTTATATTAATTATTCAATAATTAAAAAATATATAGCAATACTTTTAAAATATAATTGAAGTTAAAAGGAAAAGAATTCTAATTTTGAAGTGCATTTGAAGATAAATAAATCCCTTTGCAATAATTACCTCAGAATTAAAATTATTTATTTTCCCATGCTGGAGAGAATTCCCGCCCTAGGCAAATAATTCTTCGAGCAAAGTACCGACTTTGTCCGTACTGCTTTGTTATGATTTAGCTTATCTAAACCCGAAAATAATACTATCGCATCGCTGCGGCATTCCTAAGGACGTACTCAGGACCTTTCACATAGCGGCTCATATATATAATGTTAGTTCTAACCCCCAAGGCTCCACATCGGTAAGGGCGTGCAGCTGGACCTCCGCGGCGAGGGTGACGTGTGGCTGCGCTGCCTGTCCGACCACTCGGTGTTCGTGCAATCCTACTACCTGGACCGAGAGGCTGGCCGCGCGCCCGGGGACGCCGTGCACAAGATATACCCCTCCGCCTGTATCAAGGTACCATATTGTATTTAAGTTACCCCTCCACCTGCATCAAGGTACCGTACTGCTATATTAAAGTTACCCCTCCACTTGCATCAAGTTACTGTACTGCTATATTAAAGTTACCCCTCCACCTGCATCAAGGTACTGTACTGCTATATTAAAGTTACCCCTTCACCTGTATCAAGGTACTGTACTGCTATATTAAAGTTACCCCTCCACCTGCATCAAGGTACTGTACTGCTATATTAAAGTTACCCCTTCACCTGTATCAAGGTACTGTACTGCTATATTAAAGTTACTTCTCCACCTTCATCAAGGTACCATACTGCTATATTAAAGTAATCCCTCCGCCTGTATCAAGGTACTGTACTGCTATATTAAAGTTACTTCTCCACCTTCATCAAGGTACCATACTGCTATATTGAAGTAATCCCTCCGCCTGTATCAAGGTACTCTACTGCAATATTAAGGTTTCTCCTCCGCCTGCATTAACGTAACCTACTGCCATATGAAGGTGGATATCTTATAACTGCAATTTATTATTTTGCTTCCAATGTTTGTTTAAAGTAGATTTATTTTCAATAAAGCGTCACCAAATCTTATATAACTATGGTATCATATAATTTTATACTCGAGAACTAATCTCTTAATCTTTCTAAATTATGAATTAATTCTAGAACCAAATACTCATAATGAAAAATGTATTCGTATGTAAACATTACTTACTCAGACAAATATGATTAAATAATAGAGACTTGGGTACTATAATCTAGTGATGTAACGAATGTCATTTTTGGGACATTCGCGGATGCGTATGCGAATACAAATATTCGCTACCGGTATTCGCGAATGAGAATATTCAGTTTTTGTTCATTTTTCATAGAAGAATTTATTTTTGTTTGTTATCGTTGCATTATACATTTTTTTGTCTCATAAATTCTCATGCAAATTTAATTGTTAACCTTAATTTCCCAAAGTAATGAAAATAAATTAATAAATACCAAATGGTACAATAAGGACTGAAATGTGATAACGAGGTTAAGTTACTTTTTCTTGTATTAAAAAACATATGAAATTAATTGTTTTTGTATGGTAGCATGGATGAACCTACTAATGTCATCAAATTGGTTTGTTTCTGGTCAAATTTATATTCGCAAAAAAATTGCGAATGCGAATATTCATTACATCACTACTACATATCATATGAGAGCTTTGGTGAGAAAGTAAGCAAGGCATTAAAAACTTATAAATTCAATACCTAATAAATTGTTTGTAAAAGTAACGTACAAACGTTTAAGTAAACGCTCGAATTCAATGCAATACACACGACAATTCATAAACCGTACAGTGGTCAGTGCCCAGTGGCAAAGAAATTACATTCTATAATTCATATGATTTTACGAATACAATTGATATGCTCATCTAAGTTAAATTATAACGAGCTGGTGTATAAGACTCGCTATTCAAAATTTAAGAGTTTTTGTACCCTTTTACATTTGCCACTTTTAGCTTGTGTAAAAGACTAGCTATTATAAAATTTTGAGTTTTTGAACTCTTATACTTTTACCACTTTTATATATAAACATTTACTCTCTGTAAATTTGGTTAGATACTGTTGATTTGAAAAGTGAATAGCGTGGTTCAGTTTCGCTCAACTTTTGATAACGCCATCTATCATCGGATAGTGTCACTAACAATATATATTGTACTATACAGTGTGTGTTTTAAAATTCTACTGGTGCAAATTATTGACTGATTTATTGTTTAATTATGTTTTTGCATGAATTATTAAAAAAAATATTGAACGATTACTAAGGTTTATAGATTTAAGGTTTTCCCTAGCTCTTGGTGAATGATTATTATGGGACTAATATAAGTTTTCTTGGATTTAATATTAATGATAACATTATCCAAAAACAGGCGGCAATACATACAGTGACAATAGTTAGCCCTCCAGTAATAAAAATAAAAATGAGCTGCGTTTGCAATAGACAATGCAAAACAAGTATAATGTGTGTTTGCAGGTTGAATTGTATTGAATGTTTGCAGGTGTTCGACCTCCGCCAGTGTCACCGTCAGATGCAGACGCAGGCGGCGACCGCTCAGGCGGCGGCGGCGGCGCAGGCGGCGGCCGTGGCGGGGCACATACAGCCCGCGCACCCAGGGATGAACAAGTGTAAGTAGTGTGCGTGCGTTGTAGTGCTGTCGATGTACGTGTGAGTATGTGTTGTGTATGTGTACACACGTCTGTGTCTTTCGGCAGTGTGAGTGCTGATTGTGTACGTACTCGGAGCGTGTTACACGTGGTGGGTGTTCGTGTTAAAATGTGTGTTTGTAGTGAATGCAGTACGATGTATCGGACATGTTTTTACTATTTGTGTGAGTCGCTATGGCTTTGTGAAGTAGTGTGTGTGCGTTTTTGTGTTGTCGATGTATGTGTGAGTGTTGTGTTTTACCTGGACACACGTGGGTTGTTCGACGATGTGGTGCTTGTGCCTTGTGTACATGCTGTAGGTACTTGCGTGTGCGTGCTACGCGTGGTGGGTGTTCGTGATAAAATGTGTGTCTGTTTATTTGTTCGGGCATGTTTCTGCTATGTTGTTGTGAATCACTGACTGTCCATTAGTGTCTATATTTACGTGGAGTGTTTGTGTGATATGTGGAGATTTCGTTTTCGTTTAATTGATCATTTTTCATTTTTGGAACAGAGCATATAAAAAATCGTCAATGTCGTTTTATTAACGTAATGTGTGCATATTGTAATTGGTTATCTATCTTTTATATTTATTATTCTTAAAGAAGTTATGCTACTTTTTGATTTGGATAAAAATTATAGTGTGTTGCAAAAATGATACATATAATAGTATGTGTAAAATAATATGAAATTCAAAAATTAATTGTTAAATATTATGTATATTAAATATATATATTTTCTTCCAGGTCTCTCAGCAGCGGCGGGTATAGGCGTGGACGACCTGCGGAGGCTGTGTATAGTGCGTCTGTCGTTCGTGAAGGGCTGGGGCCCGGACTACCCGAGGACGTCTATCAAAGAGACCCCTTGCTGGGTTGAAGTGCATTTACATAGGTAAGAGACAAATTATACAACTAATTATATACAACTACTAACTTCATTACTGGTAATTTTTATGGACCTCGGATTTAAATAAGTGATGATAATTTTCAGTTTTGAATATTACTTTAAAGAGAACAAGACTTAAATAACTCTATTCATAATAATTGTGATTAAAACAGGTTTTGGTATTGTTTAATATAAATAAATATATATTCCAGGGCTCTCCAGCTGCTGGACGAGGTGCTCCACACGATGCCGATTGACGGTCCAAGGAACAGTATCGAGTAGGAGTTGATCGGCTTCTTTTGAGGCCTTCACGCGATCGCGACGCGTCACCACCTGTGTGTTATCTGCTGTGTGTTTGTGTGTTTGTGATCTAGTAATTGTGTTTTTCTCTTAACTGTAATAGATTATCTCTTACTTTTCATGCCGTTGACTTTATTTCGTGGATGTGTTATTCAAGTTTTTAAATAGTTTTTCTATGCAATGAGTATCGTATCTCCGGCACCGTAAAGTGAACCTAGTGCCATATACTTAAAGCTGAATATTGAGTGGTGACGCGTTCGCAAGCGAAATGTGCAAGTTCGTTAGTGACAGTGATGAGGATTGATATAAGAAAAGTGATTTAAAGAAAGTGGTGTTGCCATAAAAGCATTTAAAAAGTTTTGTTATCTATTTTTATGTGAAATTATTTTCGGCTTTCGTCTTCCAAAATTTATTTCGTCTTCCTTTTTCAAAAGTGTTATTGTTTATTTGGTGGGTTAGCGATGGCTTGGTTGGTGTTTTGGGAACTAACTGCACATTGTTACACGGTTTCGCTCGCGTATATATAAAAAGGTGAACTAATAATTAATGTCTTGTCTCATTTAGATAATAGTATAGATAAGTACCAGTATTGAGATGGATACTAAAGAAACATATTATTAAAGGGATCTCAGTATATTATTTTTTCACAAATCCTAATAAGTAAGATATTAGTATTTAGATGACAGGCTCAAGCGTTTGTCGGATTGTTTTTTTTTTTTTTTTTTTTGTAAAATAGCAACAGCAATACCAAAATAAGGCATTTGAATATAATTTAGATTATATTATAACAAGACATAAATTATTGTTCAACTTGAAAGAAGCCAAAAAGCATTAGCTTTGGTAAGATAAGATTAATAAGTTTAAAATTAAATTATGATAAATATTTAGGGATATGAAGTTTGTGATGGTGAGGTTGTTTTGTTAGATGGATGTGCCTGAACTCTGCGGCTGTATGGGTCGTTTGAAATCACTTATAATAAATAACATATTATTACATAAGAATAACAACAAATTATCTATAATAGTCTAGCTTCTTGTAAAAACCCTGACGGTTAACATTTACAATTTGTGAGTAATGGGATGTTATCTTTCTGGCAAATATAGTGAATATAAGTCATAGTTACAAAAATATAGTATTAATTAATATTTCAAGACCAGAATAGTTGAAAGTTCAAATTTAAACGTGATTTCAGACGACGTATTCAACCTCATTGTTAATAAAGATGATCTGTGATGTGCTAACAAAAGATATGGTAGGAATTGTGTTACTATAATGTGTGGATTAAGAAATACCTGTGAGCGTATAAAATTAGTTTTTAAGGAATAAATTACATATTTTGTACGAGAGTAGGTAACTGTTGAAGTCTGCAGACTATAGACTGTATTTAAAACGAAATTACGATAAATAACGGATCTATCTAACCAACACCCCTACTACAAGTTTTGATAGTACGAAACGTTGATAGTTTCCGAGCAGTCACGATACGGTTGATGATTGGTACTAACTATCACAATCAAATCACAACCAAGAAGTCGTTTCGAGAATTAAAAACTATCAACATTTCGTAACATCAAAATTCGTAGTAGGGGTATTGATAAATGATAATCTATTGTCGTTTAAAAGTCTGTAGTCTGTGCTGTCTTTGGTGTTTTTTTTTATACATAATTTGATTTTTTTTTGTCATATTTGCTTTATTATTTTATGGCAGTTTTATTTGTGTTAGTGTTTCGTTATTATTGACAACTGGTTCTATTATCAGATATCTAAATATGTAGGTTTCACCTACCTTAGTTTTTTTTTTTAAAGATTCTATTGCAAATTTTTAAAATTACCATCCATTTAGAGAACAATCATCACAAATATTTATTGTTTTTTTTTATATTTTTTTAACTATGATTGTTACCAATGAAATTTGAATGTCCTGTAAATATAACGTAATATATTTTTACTGTGTGTAGTCTGAGTGCTGATCGGTTTTAGAATATGTACCCGTAAAAGAAAACTTAAGCTATTTCAACAAAAATGTAGCTTACGTCAAAAAAAAATACCTCTTTATAGTGAACAAAAAGGATACAAAGGGTTTTAGATTTTAATATGTGGTAAGTTTTTAACGATGTTGATGTTTTTAATAATATTTGAATAAATTCTACATACCACGGTTATAAGACTGTTGACGTCTTGGTTCATTCATAAAATATTATACATTTGAATTTAATAAATAACTGTTTCATTAATAAAATATTATTATTATTTAATTATTGGATAATTATAATGAATACAATAAACTAAAACCAATGTACAATATATATAACAGGATTGTTAAAACAAGCCGGAGTTTAAAATGTTTATGAGTGTTTGATAAATCGTAATAAAATTCGGTATATTTTGGGATATTCGCAAGGCGATGTAATTCTTTGCTAACTTTAAGGAGACCAATGACGGACACTTATATTATTTTTCATATTGCAACTAATAAAGTTGTGAGGATACCGCACATGGTGTAACTTAGAATAAGCATAGCCTAAGAGTGACTCTGACTATGAAAGAAATGAATATAAAGGTTATTCCTCTAAATGTAGTTTTATTTATATTCTTGTACAGTTTTCTCAACATTCTGTATGTTTGAATTTACTTATTTACCTAAATGGAATTTTGTGGATAATATTATCAAAATCAAATCAACCTGCTTTTTTAAACTAGATAAATTGGCTAAGATTGATTTATATGAAAGGTGTTCTAAATATATGGTTCATTTCATTACTATATCTTATATGTCGAAGGTTCTTATTTAGCAATCTAGTCCCGTGCTATTTAAAAAAAAAAATTGAAATAATGGTACTGACGTCACTACTACTACCTGGGGGAAAGGAATTTGTAAATGTTAGTTTCATACAATAATAATAGTACATATTTACCATCGACGTTTAGTATCGAAATTTAGTATAACTAATTGGAAAAAAACATCCATACATTGAGTACCTTATAAGTTACAACTTTTAATACAAACATGTAATGGTTATTGGTTCATTTAATGGTAGGTTAGCGTTGTTATATATATATATATATATATATAGATATACATATGTAAAATATGACATTAGTACCGGGAAGTATATAGAACAATAGCGTTGTTGCTCTTGCAATAAATAGGTTAGTAATTAAAAACACCAAACAGCTTTATAATATTACTATATATAGAAACGAAGCTTCTTAGCATTCCATGGCTTCACCGGGCGGGCTTCCAGACCCATTGCGTTGCAGGGAGAGGAGTGCAAACAGTTCCTGGGATTTGCGACCCAGGTGCAGGTTTAAGGTGATCTTTTAAAATGCGCATTCACGCTCACCTTTGCTGGTCACTCCTCTCCCTAACCAAATTTGAAATGAATCTACTAATGCCGCCTTTGAAGTACGTTCTAGAAATGTATTGATGATAGTTCTAGAGAGGCCAAGATCTTTAAGTAGGTTATAAAGAGATTTCGCTGTTATACCTCTCGCTTCCACTTCTACCGCGTACAAATTAACTATATATCTATTCCTGGTCACTTCGTTGGTCAGTTCGTAATACTTGTTTACTTTAATTGTGTGATCTTTAAGGATGTTTGTTTCCCATGAAACAGTAAGCTCCGCAAGTATCACGCGCTTTAACTGTCTAGAGTACAGGAAAACGTTAAACTTTACGATTATATTATGTATAACATTAGTTTCGACCACAAATTGAAACGTGAGCAATATCTTTTAGGGGTCATTAAACTTAGTTTTATTTTTGCAGACGAGTAGGTAGAAAGCCAACTGATTATTACGTCATCTGTCTTTTTTCGTGTGTGAAAACTGTATTCAGTAAAAAGTATATTTGTAGTCGACGTTAAAAGTCACTGTTTTTTTGGTACATGAAATTTGTACAATATGATATTTTTTAACATCATATTGCACTTTTGACAATAGATTCAAACATTGAAATACATCACTTAAATGGCAACCCCGAGGCTTGTTTTAGGATGGAGCAAATTTTACTGAATCCTTCCCTTGATCTTTTTTACACATCTATTGATCAAATACATATGTATATTTTTAATTATTTATACCACTGTGACACCTAGAACCTCGTGCCGTTAGCATTATCTCCGTTCGCTATGTGACCCCGTAACGAAGGTAGGACCGCAGTCAGGGCGAAGTCCAGCAATTAAATACAATAAACTTATTAATTACCACTACGGCTCTTCCATAAATACTAAGACTAGAGCGGCAATGATGATCTGGTTACAATACACATATCGCATATATAGTCGAAACTGACTTGCATCTGGCATTTGTGACTTCCGTTAGTGACATCGAGTCTCGGCACGATTCCAAAGTTACATTTATTGCGGTTTATTATATACATTTGTTATAGCGCCGTTATTTTAATATTTTGTTTAAAAACCAAACTTCATATTTTTTGGGCACTTTAGGGATCAAGACATCAAATTAAAAAATATATTTGTATTTTTCAAGAAGTTTCCTGACATTGCAGTGGGTGAGTATTTTACTGCTATTGATAAACAAATGTCATATGATATAATTCTAAATCTAGGGACGCTTGGTCATACAGGTGCTAAATAGTAAATGCCAACATTATATACTACTTTTGGATTGTATTCAATAACATTAAAACCTAGGTTTCAACAAAGAGAATGACAAGGTTCTAAAGACGTCTTTAAATAGGTAACCGATGTGATGTAACAGTAACCCTAGTACGAGTTTAACTTTACGAAACGTTTATAGTTTTCGAGAAGTTCTGGGTTGTCATTGGTTGTGATTTGGTTAGTGTTAGTAGTAGTAGTAGAAGTAGTCTGGTTAGTAGTAAACCAATCTCAACCACTGACTAATTCCTTACCGGCTGCTCGAAAACTATCAACGTTTCGTAAAGTCAAACTCGTACTAGGGGTACTGATCTAGATGTTATAGGCAAGTGTGGTCGGCGCGGACGCGGGAATATTCCAAATATTAGATATTTTTAGCGACGAGGCCGACCTTGTTTACATTTTCATTTTACGATCGTCTTATTTTACAGCTAACCAGTATTAGTTCTATTAATTCAAATATTCCTTGGATTGGTTGACGGGTCATAGACTGGCGGGATGTAGGTACTTCAACACTTACTTAATATAATACTTAATATGTCATTTTTCCAAAAACCTGCCCATAACGACATATTAAATATAGCTACATCAACAATAATATAGCCAATAATTATATAAGATAGAGAACAATCTAGACATATAAAAAAAAGATGTAAGATAAGAAAGACAACAATCTAGACGTATAAAAAAATAATAACAAGGGTCAAATCTTTTCATAAGCTATTTTGTGAAAAAAAAGTAGATATTACGACTGACACATGATATGGAGTGTCATATGTATTTGTTTTTGTCCGCTCCTTTTACTTTTTGCTGACTGACTGGACACTGGCAGAACTCGAAATTTCGGAATTGCCATATTATTAAAAAGAAGAAGAACTTTTTGCTGTTTGTTTGTTCGCACACTCCGCACATATTACTGAATTGACTTTGATAAAATTTTGATTTATGATATTCTGGCAATTTTTTTTATTTCAACGGGATAACATAAAACGAATTTCGGTATAATTTAAATACACTGTCTCATCAGACAATATCGGAGATGTTGGATATTTGGAGTTGACTAAAAGTTTTAGCTCTAATTACTTACTTACATACGCGTCCTTGATACACGGGAAGCAAGCAACGGTAACAGTAAACATAGATACAGTTTTAGAAAAGTATCTGAAATGGTTTAAAATTGTTTGTAAAAATTGTGCGGAAAATACGCATTGTACAGATACAATATAGCCGTATAGAAATATGATTAGATTGCTGTGAGTGCTGATATGAGAGAATTGTATGGAGGAAGTTGACTCACTGTATCGACCCAAAATCGATTCAACAAATATAAGGCCATGACGGTTTTAATAAAGCTGGAAGTCCATTTTCTAACAACTATGTGTACTATTCCTTAGGGTTTTTTAATGGCTAAGGGTTTCAACGCTTCTCATATAGAGTAAATTTTGCAAATCTGTCCACTTACCGTCATATGTTAGGCTTTTAAAAAAAAAAAAAAAAATGTTTAGGTTTCCTATATTTTTTTTGTTTTATTTAACTTTGCCCTTAAGTGTTCTTAAATCTTACCTTCCTCTATGCTTATTCATAAATAAGTGGATTGAATGAGTCACCGAGCCTTGCCTGGCTGCCAACTGCTATTTCCGTTTGGTATAAAGTTTATCTCTAAAGGTTGCAAAAAAAATTGTCCAATAACAGTATGTTGTTAGAATTTTTCAGGTTTTAAAAGTCTTAGTATAAACAGAATAACAATTAATAATTATCGGGATATATAAGAAAAATATTTAAATACCTTTTTAATTTTCCTGTTAAATCCATGTAAATGTTTTAATTTTAATAATTAGTCAAAATATTAAAAAAAAAAGTAAATATACAATTATTAAGATTTACATTTTTTTAAGATCAGATAATGACAGTGTCTTCGCTATAAATAACTGCCAGCAGGCGTGCGAGGTTATTTTATGCTTTTTACAACAAATTGAAGGTTGTGAATTAAAAAAAAACCTGGCTCATAATGAGTAACACTGACAATCCGTGTCTGAGTCCGAAATAAAACTATTTATCGAGCTAGTGAGGGCTCTGTGTCGATGTTAGTTTCCTGTGAGTTTATTTTCATATACTATTCTTATATCTTACTTTTTTATTATCATATTTTTATATTTATTCTTATATCCTGTAATTACCTGTTGTAACTGGAACTACGTAAAGGTAAGTCAGGCTATAGTTAGCGTATTCAAATCTATCGATGCATGCCGTATCGTCGTTCCCGCTTCAATCGCGGCCAGCCCGGGCGCCGCACCGCATCCGAACGAACGACACCCGCCATTCGCGAACGTGTTTACGATACATTCATTTTTAAACGTGTAGTGGTTTGAATTTGGATTACATATATATTTTAAAATTAAGGTAAGCTTAGATTGAATTGCTTTTTATTGAAATAAAATTATTTTTTTTTGATAATTTATTTAAGATTAAATAGGATACTATGAAGATGTTTTTTATGAAAATAATGTTGGTGTATTTTACTACCATTATTTTTTTTCTTCAAATATTGAATTTGTCTATATACATGTTTAAGTATTTGAAGCTTATTTAAATTTCAAAATAAATATCTCATACGGGATGGTATCCCAGAGATTGCAGGTTCGAGTCTTGACTGTGTTGATGATTCCATATTTCTTTATAATTTAATTAGAATGTTGGTTTGTTAATTTTATAAAACTAGGTATAACGTTTACTGTACGGTAATCTACGTTATAACATAAACGTTGCGGTAAATCTTGAAAAAAAATCTTTCTAATTATATGGAATGTCACTTATCTGTACAATGAAATTCTTATTTCTATGTAAATACAATAATATTTATTATTTACTATATTTATTTAAAACATAAAAATATTTTAAACTTTCGTATAAAAAAATATTCCAACCAACCTAGATATTAAATATGGGAGGCCAGGCATATTTTAAATATGCAAAAGAAATATAATTTTAAACACATTATATATTCATAGCTTCTAATGTGTTAAGTTGATGATTTGAATACTTAAGATAAATATCGTGCGCGTGCGCAGCCTCATACGTAAGACGTGAGTAACGAGATGATCGGCTCATTGAGTCAAAGCTCAGATTTAGCAAGGTTGCAGTACATAAACACTTTTAGAATAAATAGCTTGTATTACAAGGTTACATTTTTTTGAGATATATATCTCGATTATATTTTACATATATGTACTTTTGATGCGAATTTTATTAAGTTAGTTATTAGAAATGCGTTAAAGCTTATCGTTCATATTGATAATAAAATAAGATTTAGAACGATAATTTTGACCGAAATTTTTCGTTCATCACATTTTTATTCAAAAGACGATTTGTTTATGAATTTCCATTCTATTAATGACCTTAATGTATGAAATTTATTGTATCTTTATTATTTTGATTGTAAGTTTGACCACTAAACTAATTACGAAACTTTTTTGTATTAAAAAAAAATCTTCAGATTCACAAATCACTGATTAATTTCGTTTATAAAAATTGCTCAACTACTACATCTTTGGATTTAGATGTACTACGAGTATGTAAACTGTAAGTAGTGTTAGCTGGATTCAAATAAGTTCGCTAGTTTTTAAATAAATCTCAAATGTACAGACAGATACAACATACCAGAAATAAATACATATACTCATAATATATATTCCTTCTGAGACCGTGTTAGGTAATATTATGTATTTATATAAAATCTACAGATTTTTTCAATTAACTGTTTTAAGTATATAGATATGTACTTCTTTTATTTGCTGAGAATGTTACAAAATTCATTCTTTTAATTTGAAGGGTTTATTAAGGTGGCAGACTCTAGCTGTAGTCCGTCGATCGCAACTCGTATGCGGGCTGGCTCGACCGGGGTAGTACCACTCAAGAAAGATTGGTGAAGAAGTTATGTGAGATAAGTTTAGTACTAGGGTAAGGGAACTGGATG
The DNA here is from genome assembly GCA_963555665.1 of Dircenna loreta. Lineage (NCBI taxonomy): Eukaryota > Metazoa > Arthropoda > Insecta > Lepidoptera > Nymphalidae > Dircenna > Dircenna loreta. The sequence continues at coordinate 12,552,542 of OY743097.1, read as the reverse complement.
CTCATACTTTTCTTCGTTGTATGGTCTACAATCCTCCTACCTCACTCCTACTTCCTCACTCCTCACTCCTCAAGTGTTTCGTGTGCAAATCGGGAATGTTGTAGATTTCCATGAGTGACGACACCATCAGATGAATTATCAGCTCGTATGTGCCATAAAAATATATTTATATATATATATATATTTAAAGAATGACTGAATTCAAAGTCTTTTAGAAAAAGATTTTTCTGTAGAAAAAATACTACATATTTAAGAAAAATATAATTTTTTTTTTTCATCTACATCCGTCCAGCATTTTTTGCGTGGTACGTGACGTAAGCACAACGCACACAAACATACAGATAGATGATAACATTTTAAAAGTATTACTATATACATAAGGGCTATATACTAAAAGGCATTTATTTAAAGACACGTAGCAATTATTAATATTAAAAAATATATAATGTATATACTTGGACTCTCTGCTACTTAATTGAAAGTGTAAATAAAACTAACCAACATAAGTAATTCAATAGAATAATAGAATGAAATTTAAATTAAATTCCGTACATAACTTACCTTATACTTGTATGGAATGCCCAAGTCCATAGACAATGTAGGCGTTTAGATATCTCATGATATATTCTAAATATTGTTTTACATTTTGTAGGCCAGATTGGTGGGCAGATTTGCTATTTTAAGCAGTGGACAACATTATTGCTAACAATTTCACATAACTTGCATTTTGTACTGGAATTTCGTATTTACTGTAAAGTTGTTTGTGGTAATAAAAAAATGTATATATGAGAAGGTTGTATATGTGTTGGTTAGGTTGGCTCTTTCTTTTTTATTACCTTATTTCGGTTTTTGTTTCAAACTAGTAATAATATTTGATTTAAAGTAAGAGCTCGTATAAATATTTAAGTAGCAATTGTATTTAATAAAATAAACAATAGTATAAAAAAAAATGGGTTCATTAAAAAATTCTATAAGCATGTGTTTGATTATCACTGGAATACCAATTCTTTCAGTTTGTTTGAAAATAAATTTACACGAATCAATTTCTTTGACATATCAGTGAGATTAATTATTAGTTCCACGTGGTATGAGAGATCAAAATCTTGGCTCAGGTATACGCATTAGTCATGCCGAAATATCTTTCATATAATTTCCTGTTCAATATTTGTCTGGTTTTGACGAATATATTAACTTTTGCTAAATAATAATAATAAACTATTCATTATAGAGACATCATTTTACAACAATTTCTATATTTGTAATGGATTTACTGTATTTAATAAATTATTTATCAGAGAGTTCCCTGAGATATAATTAATTGCAATATATTTATTAACTGCATCGCAATTTGCAAATATCTAGTTTTATTTATTGAAATGTGACAGAAGTCCGTGGTTTCTGTTACTCTAGAGAAGCTAACATTTAATAAATAAGATACGGAAGTCCGAGTTAGTGCAAATTGTATAGGTTATTGTAAATTAAGCTTCAAAATATATTAAAGATAGAATAATCGTCATTATGGCAAAAATGCTATTTACTTATTTATTTTTTTTAACATAAATAGCGTAATTTAAAAAAATAATAATAAAACGGCTGTAAAGTTTCCACCAAAGAGGTATATGCAAGTGAATAAAGAATTTCATTCAAATATAAAAAGAGAAATGTATCTACATATACTAAAACAATATATAACTGACTGTCTGTTCTGGTCTGAGCAGAAGTATCTTTTATTATAAATGTATACACTCTGATAATCCAATTAGTTCTTGCTGATAATAAACTTATTAATATTAATTCAATTAAAAATGCATAAGAGATTTAACCAACAAATATTAAAAAACCTGATACTATCATAACCTTATAATTTTTATGTATGTTAATTTTAATAAGATTTGTTTTCAGTCTCGTAAGTCAATTTTAAAATGTAATATTAAATATTAAAGTAAAATAATTTGATATTAAATTTCCAATATTAATATTGGGTTTAAGACAATATTTCCATTAGAAATTCCGAGAGTTATCAAGTTTATTGATTGGTTTGTTAGTTGTAGGGAGATATTGAACTCATACATTCCCTAAGGCCAATTCTATATTACTTGTGAGAAACCAAGTTATAATTGGTGTTATCGGGTAAATAACATAACCAATATTTGTTAATTTTGGGAATAATTCTCTTCTTGAGATTTCCTTACTATCTATCTATATATATAAAACTCTTCCGGTACTGAGTGACTGACAGACAACGCACAGCCGAAAAAACTGAACGCATGAAGCTGAAATTTTAGATTTTTGGAAATTTTAGATTTTTGGAAACTCCATCCAAGAGGGGGTGAGAGGGACGAAAACCTAATCCTATCCTATATTAAAATTCTACTCCGTTGAAGTTAGTGACTTGAAAATTTGGATTTTAGTTGTTTACTACAAATTAATGAATACGTGTTAAGATAGAAACCTGAAACTAAACTTTTAAAATGTAAGGGGTTAAAATTAAACAAAGATTTTTGAAATTATAGACGTGAATTTGGTACTCCACATATACACGACGGGAATCTTAATTTCGGACATGTAAATTTATGAAAAAATATAATAACTACTGTTAGACTCGCTTATCCATAAAGGGATCCATTTTGATTTCGTTAAAGCTAACGCTTAGACCACGTCTCTACGCTTCTAATTCTACGCGGGCAAAGCCGCGAGCGGAAAGCTAGTTATACAATTAAATAGATTGTCTATCAAAATGCCGGTGACACTCAAGACTTAAACACGCTATTATTCTAATTATAATAATGTTATTTCGGATAATTGTAATTAAATACTTAAAAACTATTTTTTTATTGTTATTTTATATTCATTATAACATGATTATTTATTTCTTTATTTAAACTTACTTTTATCTTTATATTAAAATGTTGGAATATCTTATACTGTGAAGTAAAGGGAAAAATACGTAACTTGAATATTTATTTATTTCATGTAACACAATTAGTTACAAACAAAAATATTAACAAAGACGTATAAATAGGATGAGCTTATCTCTACAAAGAGATATCTTTAAGTTATTCATGCGTTTGGACAGGAGGTTTGAGATGACAGAGATAGGTAATTATAATATATATAATTTGTGTTGGTTGAGTAAGAATAAACTAATATACCTAGTATAGCAATGTCGCAATGGGTGCATAAATCCGCCCACCTGTATCTGACCTACATCCGTGTCCTCGCGTCCACAATAGACTTCTCTGGTCGAATTAGTACTTAAATACTTGGTCTATGAAAAACATGAAACAATTTAAAATAAATTGTTCATTCATTGCACCACAACTCTACCTACCAAATAAAAGTATGCACAACTCCAAGAATACAGAAATTCGGAAATTTTAAGAGAATTCTAAATATCGAATTCGAACGATATTTCTAAAATGTGGGTGTTAGATTTTAAATCTTATATTCATTACATAAATACTTTTATTAATTGATATTAACAAATTTTAATGAGCTTAAAAAATCAAACAAAATGCGGCCTTTTTTTTAAACACGTAGGTATATGTTTAAAGTGGCACAGTGAAGCGCAGTTGGGCTAAAATTGATTTGGCACACAGCCATGAACTATAATTATAGTAAGAGTGCCAAAATCTCACATCGCATTCCATCTCGGGGAATAATAGATCAGAAATAAGTATCTTTTTCTGTATGATATATATTTGATTACTGACGCTGAAGTCCTATTATTAAACCGAAACTTAAATTATGTTAAAAAGATATCTATTTTCTATACAAGATTCATTATAATGAATCTTGTATAGAAAATAGAACTTGTGTCTATTTTCATATAATTAAATCATTAAGAGAAGTAATCGTTAATTTAAACTGTTTTAACTATCTTCCACTAAATATAATAATATATGATTAAAGCTCAGCAAGGTTTGTTTAGTCACAGTGTAATATATCTTACAATTCAACAGCTATTACGGTCAGCTCTCTAAATTAATTTTCCAAAGCATCTGTTTACGCGATAATATCGAGTATGATCTCATTTTCAGTTGGAGTCGACATTGAAGCTGCATCCATTTCAACATGGCTGCGAACGGGTAAGTCATACCTTTTCACATAAACGAGCATTATATTTATAGAGTTCTTTGAATCATTATAAAATGAGATCAAACTAACATTATTTCTTTTATTTCTGATTTATTGTTTATGTTCTATATGAGCGGTAAATTATATTTCTTTTGTGATAGAAATAATAACAGTACATGTCTAAAATAGTAACAATAGTGACAGCCGTTTTACGTTTTGGCACAGTACGTTGGTTTAATAGAAAATTGTCACTTGCGTTCTAAAATAACGTTTTGTGATATCATCTAACTAAATGACGTGGTTATTTAATTAGATTATACTTTACACTAAAAATAAATGGAACATAAAAACTAAATTAAACTAAAAGCTTCCAGCAAATAATAATGGGTCAACAAAGCCCATCAGTGTCCGATGTTGTCACACATGTAAAAATAACATGTTATTTGGACACTTTCCAGATACGGAACAGCGCCGTTCTCTGGACACATCGGCAGAATCCCGAACTATGGCAAATCGCAGGTTAATGTGAGTACTAAGATACTAATATTAGACGCTTTTCCATAACTTTCCAAAGCAGATAAGTCTTTTTAAATGTTGCGTATTTTCCGTTTTACTTACTACCCTCGGATTTGATAATTTTAAAAATAATCGGATTAAGTACAAGCTGATACATAATATTTATCTTTTATGACCCGGATTTATTGCATAAATTTTATTGATATTTTAGTATAAATACTTATCGTTAAAAACAGACATACAGACAACCAATTTAACAAGCGTTTCTGGCTTTAGAAAATGAAAGTTTAAATCAGTTTAAAAAATAATTACATTCGTTCAAACAATTTAATACTCTGTATGAGTGAGTCTCGGTAAGCCATGTATCTTTTTAACCTAACATAAATAGCAATTAATCAACGTGTTTTGCTGATTTTCTTCAAGTCAAATTATATATTTTTAAAATAAAGACAAATTCTAGTAGGACAATTTCAAGCAAAAATATAATTAGTAAAAATAATTGAATTATAATTTCATTTCAATTTCAGCCAATGGGGAGTATTGAGCCTCCAGCATGTATTCAAAACGCCATGATGACAAAGGATAAGAAACCTTTTACATACACACCCGGAGGACTTGATTTATCTCAAATTAAAACACCAAGTATGGCTAGAAGGCTGGCTCGACAACGTTCCTTAGAAGACCAGGAGCAGGCTTATGGTCAACAAGCCAATAATAACTACCAGCCTCAAGGAGTGCCTGTTCCTCCTCCTCCACCCCCTCCCAAAATACCAGCTCCTCCACCACCCCCACCTTTAATTATAGAGGCCCCTGCAAATTCATCTTCAAAACCAATAGCAGCAGTTGGTGAACGTCCAGAAATTGTCATCCCTGAAAACCCAATTGGTATGCTAAGAAAAACCAATAGCCCTTATCACTGGGAGGCGGAGAAGGCTGATATGCAGCGCATTGGGCCTGTTCCTAAATTCATCGAAAAATTACCAAGTCCCTTAACTGTTAAACTACCGGCCCAAAATGTGCCTCAAAACTATTCATCTCCAAATAACGTCCAACGACCAAACTTTTATGGAAATGGAAACCAATCCCCCGAAAGTCCCCTACATAGACCAGAAGCACAATATGCACATCAAAAGTCCAGTTCGCCCAACATTAATGGAGCGCCACAAACAAGAGAAATGTTGGTACGACAGGATTCTCAATTTAATAAGAGCCCTCAGCCTTTTGCAAATCAAACGCCTGGAAGTGGCAATTCCCCATATTCTCCAACTCCAAATAATCTTTGGAGACAACCAGAGAGGCGAGAGTCCCCAGCAAGTGTCAACTCCAGTCCACAGTCAACACAAACCAATCGTGGTCCATTTGCGGGAGGAATAACTCAAAATTCTCCAACCTACAACCAAACACCTAACAATTCAGTTTTCCACACTTTACCTAGAGTAGGTCAAAGAAATCAAGATATTTATCAAAATAATGATATAAACGCTAATACTATAAAAGAAACACAAGGCAGTGAAGCTTCCAACCCAACACCCTGGCGAACAAATACCTTAAACCGACATCCACGTGAAAATCAACAAACTGTACCTAATAACAATAAAAATAATGCACAGCAGCAGCAGACGTATAATTCTCCATGGAATGTAAACGACACACATAATAATCAAGCAGAAAATAACTACGTTCCTCCGTGGAAACAGGATAATAGAAATGTTGTTAATAAATCCGGTAATCAACAATATTCACCACCTTGGGTATCCCAAGAAAATAACAGTGGACAAGAAAGTTCATCATGGAGATCGCAAGAAAGATCTACTGCTCCTGCTACCCCTCCGGAAACCAGGTACCAATCTTCTATATCTATACCTGTCACGCCAAAGAAACCCATCTCACAGCCCGAACACAATAGTAGCCCGCATCACAAAGAAGCTGTTTATGTTAATCAAGAACCAGTATACTATTGCCCTGGCAGTCCAAAATCAGTGCCAGCGTTTGTCAAAACCCAAAAAGAGAAAACAAAAACACCACCGCCTTTATGGTGTCAAAGACCATTAGATGGCAGTAAGATTATACCGCGAGAATTAGAAACACCTCCGAGGGATAGTAATCAGGAACCGGAATGGGTTAAAAAAAGTAATGAAATCCAAAGAGGAGCACGAGAAGTAGTTAGTCCACCCAAATATCAACAACCAGCTCAACCGAATTGGTCAACTCGACCATCAGAAAACAGAAAAAGTCTTCCACGAGAAACATCCCATGGCAGTAGGGTAATTCCAATTCAAATGGAAGTGTCAAACACGGAAACACGAAACCATGCTAAACCAGGGGCTAATCAGCCACAATTACGCATTGTCATTGATATGAAACAAAACACAGATCCAAACAGTACCCAGGCTCCTTATTCACAACCAACACAACGTATTATGAGGGTTCTTTCCCCTCAACTTGTCAGGATGGATGAGAGTCAATTTCAGCCAGAATTACCAACCTTGAATAGACAGTTTCAGAGTCAAGATGGTCAACCAAAGACGAGAATAATTCCCATACAAATTGAGGGAGCTGTCGGTAGTGGACCAAACAAAAGGTAGTTTTCATTATAAAACACTATTTAAAAAGTATTAATAGTAAAATTTTATTTAGACTTTTTCTTTTGATTCACTTGAATTATAAGTCAATTCAATATATTGAAATCAATCAACCAAGATTTCTAGATTAAATCTCATTAAGGTTTTTTGCAATAGCTATAAGTAGTGCAGGTACAATAAATTTTATAATTTTATAATTTCAGCTTCAGTGGGCGGTATTAAAGAAGCAGTTTGCACTGTCCAAAGTAAACACATTGTTTTGCACCGCTTCCATCATGATTCAGTCTTTTGCTCTAAATAGCATCATTACGCTTTGCGCGTGCGCTGATTTCGTTTATCGTTTCAATTAACCAATTTACCTTGTTCAGTAATTAGCTGCTAAATATCGATCATAACTAGAATTAATTATATTTTGTATAGTTCTTCTTAATTTTCTATTTTTAACTTATTCATTGGCTTTTTAAAATGTGTTTATTTTATCATTTTAACTTTTTGGCTTAAATCTGAACTGAGTTAATTATAACCCATATTGGTGTATTAATTATTTGTGTTTAAAATGCGAGACAACGTTTATAAATAAATACTTAATAGATATTATTGAATAAGAGTAGGTTATTCGATTATTATAGGTATCAAAATGAAGTCGGCGAAAGTTCACGACTCACGCTGCAATGGGAATTAAGTTAGCTTGGGAAATGGGGTTAGGATTAGTGTGGTAGAGAGATTTTCGGAATGAAATATTGGTTTGACAATATTCATATTTATTATCATACCATATATATACGTTATGATATTAACCTTGTAATAATTGGATATTAGGTGTGTGACCGAGCGAGTCTTGATTGTAAAAAAAACCTGTATCCTTCCTATAGTTCTTACTGTCGAAACAATTCGCATATTTGATTTTATAATATTTCTATTTACATCTGAATATTTTTTACTCAATCAACTTTTGATGTATTATGATGAGCACCCGCCTGGGGGCACTTGCGAGGAAATGTATGTTTAATATTTTTAAATTATGTTTCAGTGTGTATTACCACAAGATAACGCAGGATAATTCACCGCGGCAGTCCAAGGCTTTTAAAGTACTACAAGTAATTACTGGCACTGATACCAACCCTATAGAATATATGGAAAATAATCATGGCTACTCTGATTTATAATCTGTAACACTTCGCATACACGACAGTGATAATTATTTTATTATTTTCTAGGTTAAAATAACGAGCTAAATATATACATCTTAGGTATATTAATTATAATATAGGTAAGGTTTACAGCAAAATTAATATATTTGCATGGCAACACTGAGGCTCATACGGCTAAATTACCAAAGTATAGTTAAGGAATAACTTATTGATAAGTTTACAAATTGTTCTTGGTATTACAATACTTAGGTTAAATTTTATGACGGCTATAAGTTACCGCTAGATAGTCAAATTATTGTGAAAAATAACAAACTTTGCGTAGTTATTCAATTAACTTGTTTTTAAATGGTTTGTATATACAATTGTATTCTCTAGAATAATATAACATTTACTTTAACTGTAGATCCCGTATTTATTATATATTTTATTTATTGTGTGTTCTATATATTTTGTTGTTATTTTATTCATATATGTGGTATGTTTATGTATAAATTTATATATGACACTAATAATAAATATATGTCTGACCCAACAATTTATGAAGAGAAATTAATGAGAGTCCCAAATTCCCAGTTATCGTTTATGTTTGTGATTAACAATTAAAAGTTCGTTGACATTTATAAAATGGATTGAAATATATGCAAAGAAAATAATCGAATATCTTTTCACAAAAACTTTGAAATATGTTCACTATAATATTCAAAACATCGTTTTTTTTTTGAGATTTTGCTATATTTTTGAATCCAGTTACGTATTATTGTTAGCGAACAAACAGACAGACAAGGGGTGTGGCAATCTAGTCAGTGTGATCTTTATATAAGTATTTTAATGTATTTTACATGAATTTACAAGCAAATTCTATAATTAATTATAAATAAATGTATTATTTATTATAAAGTTAATTAAAATTATAGTTTTTTAATAAATGTAATTAATGAAATTTATTGATGTTTTAATTGTTTGTAAAATATTCTTTTATGAATAATTAGTTATGAATGGAATTGTAGATGACTTATTACAAAAAATATTCATTTATAAATACTTGGAAAAAATGATATAAAATAATGATAGTAAAAGAAACACATATTATTAAGTAATAAATATGACGGTATTTTATCTAACATTCTTTATAAGAATACTCTTATATTATATATTATCATTGCACCTTTAAATCTTTAAAACTATGTGGAGGCTAATCTGTTTCTTTCCTTTAAAAGTATTTAAATAATTTATTTTCTAATAATTTTGTTGCCTTTAAAATCCTTTATTATCTGGACTTGGTTACCCAGGACTAAGACTGGCTAGGACGGGTATGTGTGACTATCCGGCGGCATAGAGAACGATGTCATTTTTTACCCACTAGAATCCAATGGTTACCCTCATCGAGTAAGTGGGACGCCGCCGGATCCTTTTCAGACTTGACTTAAAATAATTATTTATTATTAAGTAAAATTCGTATTATATAATACTTTATTAATAATTTTTCTTTTGAGTTGATGACATTATTTACTATAATGTTTTGTTCCTAGACGGTATTGAAGGACGCTTATTTTTTCTATTATGTATGGTTCCTAGCAGAATTGCTAGTTGTCAAAAGTTTCACACGTATTGTAATCATGATGTAAAATTACGTCACTAGAGAAATACTAAATATTTACTTAGAATTGAGATGGTTCTTTAATAAGGTCCTTTGCTCTACAAATAGAATGTTTGCATTTTACTTTATTATATGTAATTTATTGATTTTGTTTGGTTGACGCAAGCTGTTACTTGGTTTTCGAGATTTTTTACTACAAATTATTAAAAAAAGGTAATAAAATAAATTCTACTTATATTAGACTGATTAAATTATGAATTATTATATAATTAATTGAAAAACAAACTTAAAGCTTTTATTCAGTATATAGTAATTTATACAGCATTGATATTTAAAAACAAACAAAAATTATAAAAATATAATCTAGTTTATAAGTTTTCCAAAAATATTCCATTCTTCGTTATATTGACTCATATATGCAGTCAATACGCTGTACGTCTCTCAGCCATTAATGTGCATGGAATTAGTGATGTCAGTAGATTCATCAGTGACTGTCTCTTGATACTCGATAAAGGGACACTAGTTGCTTAGATTTAATTAATCTATTTAACGGTTATTCTCAGATGTTATCGATAATCCTGTTTGATAGTAATTGAATTGGCAATATGAAATAATATTTATATATATATATATATATATATATATATATATAATAGAAATAATATTTATAACATGTATTCTTTCTAAATACAGAATGAAAAATAATAAACCGATACTAAATCGAAAATAAGCCCATAAAGTATAATAATAAAAATTACATTACAATTTTTTATGTATTATGTAGATATTTAACAATATATATTAGTGTTTTAAAATTAATAAACAACATTAATATGTTTTCATTAAATTTAAATATTCTTATTGTTTTATGAATACCCATAATATAAGCTAATAATTAATTTATTAAGGATTAATGAACAATATGAACGATGTGTGTAATCTGAATGAAGTTTCATTTAATCGACTTGGAGGTGGTAATAATGGTTCTTAATCCGTAAGGGTCGCTATAGATAAAGAATTCAAGATATTGAAGCGTTCTGTGGGCCTATTATGTAAGCTGTAGTATTTTTGTACACAGCAAGATGACAAGTCAAATGCAAGGTAGGGAGGTCAACCTGGCCCCCAAAGAATTAAACCTAAAAGGAATTACCTATTATATGGAGCCTAGTGGAGAGCATAGCACGTTTTAATTTTGTTTCTGGTGTTTTGTGTGTATCAAAATTTTATTGAATTTTTAAATATTCTTATGTTCAACGATAACATCTTCATCAATATATTGATAACATACAGTCATGATTTTACTTTCTTAGAATATATTTTTTAGTAATACTCTTGGTCTCATCTTATAGGTCACTCAAAATGCCCTCTTCTGCAATACAAAAATATCTGAAGTTTTACCCCATAATAGTATGACATGATACTCTTATACCTTAGTTATGACACTAGGGTCTAGATTAGTTTCTAGCCGTTTCTAGATTTTTCAACTGGCGTATTCTTTGGGCTGCGTAAGTGGCAGATATAAGTCTATTCGATAAATCTCATGTATGAGGACCCCATTGCAAATATGCATCTAAAGTAATGCCCAAAAAAATAGGAGAATGAACTAAGATGGTATTGGAATTCGGTCGAAATTGGAATGGGACCAGAGTTGCATGATGCATATCTGCAGTTGCTTAAGGAACCCCGATATATACCTAATTTTCATACTCTGTAAAACTTTTTAGAAGATAAATTTAATACACTCGAGCAACGGCTAAGACAAAATAATATAAATCACAGACCCTTAATGCCCGTTCCAAATTCCTTTTGAAAAGTGTTAAGTAACAATAATAACTTTAGAATATCCTGGAACAAAAGGTATCATCTATCGTCAGTGGAATCTCCATAAGATATGTTTTTTTTTGTCCATTCTATGTATGTGTCTAAAATGTCTGGATTTACAAGTTTACCAAACCTTAAAACACTTCCATGATGTCCTCGTTTAAAAGTACAATAGTTTGCACGTGTTTTACATTTGATGTAGCAAATCTTATAAACTATTTTTTTTTAATATGAAGCAAGTGGTTGTTAGCATTAAACCATTGCAATATTCTAGAGAGAGCCTTGTTTCCATGGTTAAACGTTACCTGATGCAGTTTCACTTTAAATATTAAAGAATTCTCATCAGCAAATCATATTATCTCTTTATATTTGTTTAAAAAAGTAGGCATATCATTTATATAAGCTGGGAATAGAAATGGGCCTAAGATTGAACCTTGAGGGACTTCAATAATGATCTGCTGCTATATAGCTGAGTTCTCTCCTCTTAACAACCTTCTTTTTGTTTGTTATATTATAATAAATAAATTATTCTCTTTTATGTCCTTTTAGCTTTATATAAAGGCGTGTTAAGTAAATAAGGGTCTTTAATTATTATTATTATGATATAAACACAAGCTAGGATTATTTCGCTTTAACACAAGTATATTTTTTTATAATCCTCGAGAATAATATATCATTATCATCTTCATTAGCTCTCTGCCCTTACGAGGGGTTAGCGTATTATGTGTTTTCTTATATTACAGCTAAAGGATTCTTGTTATTTTTTAGGGCTATATGAGTACTATAGCCGTACTACTCTCCACTCCTACGTACTAAATACCAAATTACGACTAAATTATGGTTATTTTTCTCAGTCACAGGAAATCAGTTTGTGAGATATTCATGATGAGGAAGATTTCCTTCCTCCAGAGATATAAGAAATTAACGATTCCGGTCAAGTGTATACTAACCATATATCTCTTCACTGAAAGATTTTTAAATGACGTTTTACTCAAACTTAACTAAACTCTAGCCTTAAGTCTAATTTCTAGTCTAATATAATGAATTTACTTATAATATATTAAAGATCAATAGGTGTTAAGAAACAATTTGTGATATCTTAATTAAGTTTCATTTACTCTTGGGGTCGTAATTGCGTCCCTTTATCCGTCAAGGGTTGCTAGAGATTACAAATTAACAACTTGGATGCCGTAGTCGAAAACTAAGTTTGTAATATAGTTTGATCTTTGATTTTGGATGTAACTTGTCAACTCAAAAATAATCTTTATGGTATATACACGAACATATTTACTTAAATACTTTCATATTTTTAAAGATATTGTTATTCCAATAGCAATTTGGTTTCAAGGAATATAAAAAAATATAAATATTTGATACATCCCTAATATTGACTGACCATAAGAGTTAGGGTACAGCGTTGATTTATAATTAAGTAAGTATTTGTGAAGGTTAGTTTCTTATTTTTAAAGAAATCAGTCTAGAGTTTCGTTAAGTTGGCAACAATTGCTATAACTCTTTTTAAGAAACTTTTTTTTCCGTATTATGTACACATTATTAGATCACAATACATATTATTTTCGTTTTTTTTTAAATTAGAATTTCACATCCCAAATATCTGTTAGAGCTTAGTTGCTAAGTAACTTTATGAGCGGATGCTCTTGAGAATTGTATACCGACGGACGATCTTTTCTACTATCTACCAGGGAGCACCTACATATAAGTTGGTGAAATATACTAGCTTTATTAGCAGTATATAATACCGGTTTAGTTAATTAATATTAGTCAATTATGTATAAATATTAATATTTCAGTATCCAATACAATTACTATATATATATTTTCTTTTTATTTCACTTTTACAAAGCTTCAATATATAATACTTTTATATAGCAAAATTAATACCACAGAGGTTTAACTTAAATGCCAAGTAGAATCTAATCGTGCTGATAAGTTTACTTAACACATAAAACAAAAGAATATTACAACAGTTACAAAATATAATATTATAGACATTAACAGTTCTAGAAACGTGGTGATAAAATAAATATATTACGACTTAATCTAGATATAGTTATTTTAATTAGACTTAAAAATAATTTAAACGTAGAACAAAACTATGCTAATTATAATAGGAAACAAAAAATATAAATTTTAATTAAACATTATCTATCTTCGTTATCATTTTAGAGAGGTAATTTTTTATTTTGGTTTAATATTTCCCTGCGGTTGTCATAAATAAATAAACTAACTAACTAAAAGCTAAATATAGTAAGTATTGATACGAGAGTAAATGCCGCTGGCTATGCCATTGAATTGCAATTTAACGTCAAAGATATACGATATGTATTGACATTTCATCTCTTGATTGATTGATTGATTGATTGGCGATGGTATAGTTCTCTGTAGTTCAAAATCTAGATATCAATTCTAACCAGCTGACTATTCAGACACCGGTCAGTATGAATAAGGTTAATGAATAAACAAATGTCGTGTGAATTAGAATTGAGCTTTCCAAATAATTATAATTTATTATTGCTCTACTTTGCAACATCAAGAACATACAAGAATATATTTGCTAACCGAAATATCTGTTTTCGTAATAAAAGATTAATATTAATAGTCATTACTGTTTTAATAATAAATAGATAAATAATTATTCTCATTAAATCAGGAGAAAATTGATTACTTAAAAGTTTATTAATTTTATATTGATTTATTTCACATATCTATTTTATTTGTCAACTGATTGTACGTTGCCGTTTAATACGCCATTTTGGAAATAGTTAAGACCTATTTTTTAAAATATTATGTGATATTAACGTACTTTGATTATATGATTTTTATTCTGTTATTAAGAAAGAGAAAGATTATTAAGTGTAAGTAAATATTTATTAAAAATGCGGTTAATAATAATAAATTTTTTTGACTATCTTTCCAGTTTATTTTTTTAGGTACTTAAATATTAATTATCTATATAAATCATCCTTTAAGATTACAAACAAATACCAAATATGTGTCTGATTAAAACAGCTGGACCGATGTGACTGAACAATTCTGATGGGATTTATCAAATTGTTTGCTGACCTGCAATCCTGGATTGAAATTTATCTACCAGCTAGTAATTATCTGTCGATGAATTCACCGAGCTACAATAACTGACATTCAAGCATGTAAAATATGATGCTAAAATAGCATCTTAAAACAAAAACGGACTGAACTTCTAATTAACGAGATTCATAAGCTTGTTAAAAATTAAGTTATTTTTTACTAGTCTGGGATGTAAAGTTCAGTTTTCGCTTCTCTCGTTCTCTCCCGATTTAACTACACTAGAGCGCATAATTCTAACTCACGTTTCTTCTCGTTACCTAGCCATGACTTGTTTTTTATTTATGACAGATTGTAAGATATGAAAAGTCGAAGTCTCATTGAAAAGATCGAACTTTTCATCCCAGTTTAAGAAAAAATCGTATACTTACACACCACGGGAGAAAAGTATGGCATTCTTGCCCGCGAAATTTTTGCGACAAAATAAAATATATAGGTAAATATACTATTATTTGAATGTCTTATTTATTTTTATAATCTTTATTTTATCACAAATAGTTACAATATTAGTATATTCACAATAAGATGCGCTTTCAAGATACATGAAGTTGTTCTTATTATAGTTCTCTTTGTTATAAGTTATTTTTATTATAAGTTATTTTTGTTATATTAATACGCTATTCATTATTACGTAGGTATGTCTTGTGAAAACCAATCGATTTAGATAAATAAAAAAATCTCTACATCTTTTTCAAAAGATTATTATTTTTTTACAAAAAAAAATCTCATCATGTCTGTTCATGAAAAACGTTTCGTTTTATGTATAATCATTATAGTTTAGTCCAAGTCAAATTTCTTTCTTTTTTTAAAACAGATAAAGACCAAGGCCAATAGTAGATGTTATTGAACAGGTTATAAATAATAACAGCAATATGATAGCTATATAGATATGCCATCTAGAAAGATCTAGATGTCACATAAAATCACCTTTTAATGCCTTCTTACTTCTAATTAAAAAAAAAATCTATCTTTAAAGTAGTTTTACATTAAAGATATTTGTTTCCAATATTAACTACATTCTATAACAGAGTCTACATTTCTAATAAGAATGAAATTTCGTCGTTTGATATAACTTATTCCTCAAATATAATGATAATCAAGTCATAAAAAAAATATGAATTTGACTTCTAGAATCCATAAACACTGCATAGAATATAAATATAATTATTATATTTATTTTTGGGTACATTTATTGTAAACAATAAGTAAGATATAAATGTAACACGGTGTGTTTTATTCTTGAATGTTCATTGCAGCGAACAAAGAGCTTAAAAGTATAACAATATTTTAGGAACAAGAAACTTCTCTGGAAGGTAAACACTAATTTAAGGAGTTTTATTAAAGCTGAGACTCTTAGAGATGTGTTTACAAATACTCGTATGTATATAAATAAACATATAGTCAATAAGGAAAATAGACTTAATGCCTTTTTTGTGTGTGTACATTTCTTAAAATTCTATATTAAGATGGAATTTATGCACAAAGGCGGACTTATCCCATGAAGGGATCTCTTCCTGTCAACCTCTGAGTAGTTGAAAGGCAAAATATTACATGGTAGATTAAAGTGAAAAAAACACAAAAAAAGTTAAAAATTATAATAAATTATACAATTAAAAAAATGTGTACATTTATTCTCGTATTACTAAATATAGCAGAAGTAAAAATAAAAATAAAATGAAAAAACAAACAAAAAAGAAAACAACTAAATCTAACCTAATCTATATACAGTCGCGTGCAAGTAAATCGACTCAAGCCTCAAGTGCGCATAAAAAGTGATATAACTAAAAAATTACTTATTTTACCTCTATATAATGTTTTACATAATTAAAGCCTAGTAATTAGGCTTTCAAATGGTAGCATAATATCAGTAATTTAAATAAACACTTGTACTTAGAATGCAACTGAACGCAACCTCCCGTAAACTGCTCTGCGCTCTATACACAACTTGCGCGACACAACCCCCTATAAAAACCCTCTGTAATCGTTTTTTCTTATCAGTCGCTCATTAGACGTTGACCTGAACACATCTCTGCAAATTAAAGCCGTCATTTGAAGAAAATTATGGATACAACACCTGAGGAAGCCGCTCAAGTCGTTGCCCTATTGCAAGAAGGGTTGAACCAGCGAGAAGTCGCTCGTCGTTTGAATATGAGTCAGTCCGCTGTCTCGAGAGTATACAGAAAGTTTCAAGAGACTGGTGCCTTCACTCGGAGGCCTAATACCAGCCGACGCCGGTGCACCTCAGAGCGTGACGACCGGTTTTTGGTCTCGACCTCTCTCCGAAATCGACACCTTACCGGCGTAGATGTGCAGCAGGAGCTACGTCAAGTTCGCGGGGTGACTGTCAGTCAGTGGACAGTTAGAAGAAGGTTGAAAGAAGCTAACCTTTCTCCGAAAAGACCCGCTACAGGCCCGAAGTTGACCACAGCTCATCGTCAAGCACGGCTTCACTTTGCTCGAGAGCATTTGGATTGGAGCATAGAGCAATGGCAGTCAGTCCTGTTCACAGATGAGACGAGGATGTGTCTCCATGGCAGCGACAGGAGAGGTCGGGTATACCGTCGTCCCGGTGAACGGTTTTCACAGTGCTGCTTTGTGGAAACCGTTGCATATGGTGGCGGATCTTGCATGATGTGGGCCGGAATTTCCTTAGAAGGCAAAACGGAGCTTGTTTTCGTTCCTGGGGGAGGCCGGGGAGGAGGTCTGACCAGTGATCGTTACATTGAAAATGTTCTACTGGATCAAGTTGTCCCTTATCAAGGCTTTATTGGAGAAAATTTCATCTTGATGCATGACAATGCCCGATGTCACACTGCTCGGGCCACACGTGATTTCCTGAACGAAGTTGGAATTCACACTATGCATTGGCCACCGCTCAGCCCCGATTTAAATCCCATTGAGCACATATGGGACGAGCTCAAAAGGAAAGTTAGAGCGAGGAAATCAGCTCCGACAAACATCAATGAGCTCAAGACTGCGTTGGTAGAAGAGTGGGGTCGAATACCACAATCATCCATTAAAAAGTTGATAAGGTCGATGAAGAATCGCATGAGAACAGTGATCAGAGCTAGAGGAGGAAATACCAAATATTGACACGAATAAATTTTTTATCTTACGCGCATTTTGTTTCATTTAAACACAATAGCCCCATACTGTGAAATTGTATGAATTTTCAACATTTTTTACATTATCATTGGCATTAACCTTTTTTACTAAACTACTGAATCGATTTTCATGCAACTTGCACCATTTTAAAGCTCAATTACTAGGCTTTAATTATGTAAAACATTATATAGAGGTATATTAAGGCATTTTTAAGTTATATCACTTTTTATGCGCACTTGAGGCTTGAGTCGATTTACTTGCACGCGACTGTATAATATAATATATATTAAAATCTTATTAATACAGTTACGAAATAAATTTAAGTTAAAGATCACTAAATATTTATGAAATATTTTTATAGTTAAATGAGTCTGGTGCAAATTGTTTTTTGTTGCGGAATTTGATTAACTCGAATAATGAAGTTGATAACTTTGTTTTCCGTGAATTCATTTGTTCTTGTTTTTATATAAAGTTACCCCGGTCGTGTTCACGTTAAATTCAATCGTGATGTACGTAAAATTCTTCCATACTTTAAAATCATCGAAAACTCAATGATAACTTTACTTCTCTCTCTAATCTCAATAATTGTAATTTTAGTTGCATCTATTCCTTTTGTAGCCCAGAATTCTGACCCATCCGAAACGTCAGGTCGTATTACTGAGTTATAAATTTTCCCCTTTAGTCTTAGTGAAGAACTCATTGTTCCCGTGACGTGCTGCCATTTCATTAATTCACGGTGTCCTGTGGTAAGATTCATTATCGAACATTTCCCAAAACTTCTCTTTCATAGCCTATCTGTTGCAATTTCAAATCAAACCCCTTCAAATCACTACTACAGATATTATTTCGTTGTTTATTATTTTGACAACTGTTATTAATTCTTTCATAGCAGTATCTAATGCTATTCCGACACTATTTCGTTATCCATAACTGTCAATAGTAATTTTGTATTCTTTGAAAATCTCCGCCGCTAGTTCTCTTCCTCTTCCAGTATCTACATTCTAACTTACATAGATCAGCCGGAGCTCTCCTTTTTACTGGACGTCATTAAATAAATTAATAAAATAAACATTTTCAGTAACATTGAGAAATGTGGCTTTATTTTATTATGATTTAAATAACGCTTACTCTACAGGAGTGCTACGAAACCGATTTTTGTTTTTATGTTTTTTGGTCCTCTGCACATATTTGATCTTTATCAATTTGAAAATATCAAGGGAGTCTAATGAAAAAAATAATTAATTTGTTAATATCATTTTTATCCTAACTTAATGTATATTAATATTGATAGAATACCATTTATCAAACATAATAGAATATGTATAGAGTACTAAATTCCGACCACAGCGAGTTTTGAATAATGTAGGCTCTAGTAATAATACGGTGATTCAATTGGTAGAGCGACGTGAGATTTCGAGAGGTCGCGGGTTTTAGTCTCTGCCCGTTTCGGTTAATCCATATTTCAAGTTTCAAGTTTCAATCTATATTTATTTAATATATACATGTTTGTAGATATTTTCAAACGTATATAACATTAATCGGAGTTAATGTTATGATATGTAATTATTTTACTCAAAAAATGAAATGTCCGATTAGTTTTATAAGGTTGGCATTTAAAAGATCCAAATTTTTAGGTTTTAAAAATGTTTATTACTGACAGTGTGTAATGGATATAAAGGTGAATATAATTTGATGTTTTAAGATTAAAATAAAATAAAATGTTCATATATTTTATGACCATAATTTTAAATAATACATACAATGTCCCGACGTAAGTTATAATTCGTTAGATGTAAAGTTAACAAACAAGTTTATAGAATTTTCGGTGCAGCGAGCTGAGTGCTTAAAAGGATAGCGACATTTCAGAAACAAGAAACCTGTCTTGAAAGTAAACAGTCTTACTTCAATGTTTAATTTGATCTGATCTTCAGAAACGTATATGGGAGTATGTGAATTTTAACTTAAATATTACAATTGTGTCGTGTTTTAGTAAAATACGTTTAATATAAATGTGTTTTCATTCGTATTAGTTTTCACTGAATATAATATTCTGTGTGAGAGGTTTTTATTATGAAATGTTTTAAATGTCTGATGGATTAATTTAATATATTTTTTGTTTTTGATTTATTTACTAGCTTATATGAAATCCTTGTCCATATAAAAATATTTATTGAAAAAAATATTAAGGGTTGTCCTTTAAATATTTATGTATTATACAATAATTTATGTTTCATTAAAATATAACAAGAAAAAAACAATTATCAAAATCGAAAAGAGAAGTAATAAAATAATGAGAAAGAAGTAAGTGGAGGTAAAAGTAGGGGTTTGGATTTCTCACTTTTACTGCTTAATACGGCTATAACAGTACTTTTGTTCTGAGCTGCTGTGAGGTACTACCCGGGTATAGGTACTGCCTGGAGAGTTCTTCAGGACATAAATTAGCTGATGCAAGGATCTACCAATCTGAATTTGAAAAATATTCAATCAATGCCTCCTCCACACTAATCGCAAAGTTCTTCGGCGAAGTACTCTGGAAGTCGTCCGAGGCGAGGTAAAATTTGCCGAGGTGAGCCGATGTGCCACACTATTCGTGTTCGTCTAACATCTTTCAACTTCACGAGTAGTGTGGGGGACGAGTTAACTAAAATGGCAATAAAGTGTTATTAGCTTATCAGCATTAATTAAATGTGTTGGTCTAGATTATAGATTCATTATCTATTTGGAAAATAAAAAACGAGGTATATATAAAGGTGTTTTAATATAATTTGGCTTAGTTAACTAACGAATATTGATTTTGTGTACGTCCGGTGCTCTAAATTTTACTATAGATTGAATTTGACGAATGCAGCTAAGTATATTTAGGTTTATGAAACAAAAAACAACATGTTATACTTGTGAGACCAAATATTCAGTAAAAACTACACACACATAACCAAACACTTACTAAATTACATAACGGCTCGATCAATGCCGCTGTACAATTTTTATGGGATATATCAAATTGTTTGCAAACCTCCAATCCCTGATATTTATTTATTCACAGCTAGGAATTATCTTTCGAATAACTCACTCAGACCTTCTAAATGATACTGAAAAATCTGTAATTTTAAAAATATTATTTTAATATAATTATAAAAAATCTTTTATTCAGAACATCGAGAACTTGCGACCACATCACAGTATCTTACTTAAATGTCTTTTTCTCTATTTTATTTATCACGAATTAATTTATAATAGTTTTGTTGGTAATACTTGTAGTCATAAAATAGTTAAAAAACAAATCAATACAAACATTTGAATTTGAAAATTCAATTTTTCAATCGATTATTCTTTTTTAAATTAAAAAAAAATAGATTATCTTTTTACGTTGAAAAAGATTAAAGACTGACTTTTATGTAATAAATGTAAAGATCTGCTTTACATTTATTACAAAAAAGTCAAAGATTAACCATCTTTGCATCCTCTCATGTTTTTTTTTCTAAAACAGTAAAAAGAAGGACGTGAGTAAATATTATTTAATATTTTATTGATAATAACAACTTTATGATATATATCTTTCTATAAGATAAGGTTATTGTGTTTTCTTACTTTAAAAAAAATCTATTATTTCTTCATACATAAGATAAAAGGTTTATGAGATAACGGATCATCTTGAGAACAAACAACATTATATTACAATACAGAGAACAAACAACATTATATTACATTATATACAAACAACATTATATAATATATAAACAAGACTATCGAATAAAGCTAAATTACTAATAAGATTAAGATTGTACAGTCACAGTTTACCAGGTCCTTATTTATTCATGGAGATGAGCAACTAGCGAGGGTACTTAAATATAAATGGCAGTGAAAACATTTTTATTTACAATATCAAAACAATGACTTCAATAATGTAGACTTTACTACATACAATATAATATTTTATCTGTATATTCCTTCTTCTAAAAATGTAAAGTAAACAACAAAGTTCTAGAATGTTCAGTGCAGCGAGCTGAGAGCTTAAAAAGATAAATAATTTTAGGAAAAGATAACCGGTCTGGAAAGTAAACTGAGTGATTTTAAGGTGATTGATTAAAGCTTAAATTGCTAGGTATATATATACATGTATATAATATATGTACATAAATAAAACAATATATATTATTATTATTATTAAAATCTTTATTGTACAAAAAAAATAATTTCATACAAACGGCGGACTTAATGCTAAAGCATTCTCTACCAGTCAACCGATAAAAACAAAAATATACAGAAAAATACAAGCTAGGGTATAATAGGGATATAATAAAAAAAAAAAAATTATTATTAAAAACATATTATTAAAAACAATAAACAAAAAGATTAAATACATGATACCAAATGATCAAAAAAAATACGTAATATCAATAGATAAATAAATAAATATAAAAATACACAAATTGTTAATACGTACATATACATACGTATACATACATACACATACATACACATACATAAATATATAAATATATATACATATACACACACATACACATATATACATATACAAAGCAAGAGTAAGACGATATCGTGAATTAAGAAAAAGTAAATAATAATAATAATAAAATAGTAGTAAAAACACAAATGTCACTACGCAAATTAAAAGTCAAAAAGAAGATAAAATATTATTATTTTTTGTGTATAAATACTTACGGATATGTTTTTTAAATACCTGCCTATTTGGGGCACGTCGAAGCAAATCGGGGAGACCGTTCCAAAGTTTTATAGCGTGTACTGTGAAAGAGTTAGACAGAAAACCGGTATGGTGTGAAGGTACAAATAAACTTAGTTTAGAAGCTGACCGGAGATGCAAATCATGAGATGACCCCAGGAGTTGAAATTTAGATTTCAAGTACCGAGGGGAATTTGGATCATTTAGAATGGAATATAACTGACATAGAGTTCTAGACTGCCTTCTTTCGCGGATAGGTAGCCATTTAAGCTTAGAACGGTACTGAGAAATATGATCAAATTTACGGAGACTAAAAATAAAGCGAATGCAACTGTTAAGAAGGCGGTCCAATTTATTTAAGTTAGCTTCAGAGATGTTAGAGCAGCATACATCAGCATAGTCAATGAGTGGCAGGATTAGTGACTGCACTAACAGAATTTTGGTTCGAATAGGTAAAAAGTTTTTGTACCTATAAAGCAAACGTAGTGAATACGTTACTTTTCGGCTTACTTCGACTATGTGGACATTCTAACTAAGAGTGCCATCAATATGAAGACCTAGATTTTTTACTGATGGCATAAGCGGTATGTTAATGTTGTTATATACAACGGGTGGCGCATTACAGCTTTCAAATTTAGCCAGCCCATATTTGCTACCAACAACGATATATATATATATTCTATTTATTTAGTAATATATATACATATTTTTGTAATGGGCAGTTAGTGCTACCATATATTTTTTGTATTTTTTGTCACAGTCACACAAACAATGGTTTCTTACCAACATTTGTTTTTGATAATTTATTTTCTGTTTCAAATAACAATAACCAATCTCTATGAAACCAATTGCTGTTACAACTCTTAATATATATATATATATATATATATATATATATATAATAAGTATTAAGTATATAAGTAATAAATCACAATAAGTAAAGCGTGGTAAGTAGGGAAGAATGGAGTAACCGTTTCACCACTACTAGTTCTACGGCAGTCTCACATTTACAATAACTTTAAGGAGTCAGCATGTAAAATTTATTGAAATATTGTATTATAATTTGTTATAATTGTCCAAATATAAGATGTTTATTTTTTTCGTAATTCTAGAAGATAAATAAATAATAACTTTATACATAAGAATAAAAGTATATGTACAACACACAATCTTGAGACAAATCCACATTTTCCATAAATATAGCTACATATTCTAATAAAGTTCAAATTACTACTCAGTTGTAGATGTCGTACGATCAAAGAATATCAGGTTCTTAGTCGTAAATAAACGAGCAAGCATTCCTCGTAATAAATAATAGTTAAATCATTGATAATGGCGGAAATAAAATGATATCTATAATTTTGATATTTTGCTGATATATTCTCTGTAAAGAAAAATATTTTATATATGCGTTTTATATGCGTGCCTTATTCTTGTTAAGATAAAGAAAACTACAAAGTTTATAGAATGTTCAGCGCAGCGAGCTAAGCTTAATGGAATTAAACCTAATAACATATATATGTTAAAATAGTATATCAACTTAAAATTGCTCAGTATATCAACTTAAAATATCTACGGGATCAACTACTGTAAAAGTTGTAGAAATGCCATAAATATCAAAAACTTTTCCTTTACTTTTCCTAAAAAATGGAATACCGCTTGAACTTGCGTAACTGTACATCTATTTAAGATACGCCGTTGGTTTCATTTAAATTAGAATGATACAATATTTGTATGATTTGTTGTATGAAATAAAGAAACTCTCAATAAATATATATAATATCATAAAACATTATTGAATATATATCAAAATACTATCTTTTTTTATTCCCGGTAATTGATCGAACAGTATGAAATGAAATGTTAAAAACATTAAATATTTATGAAATATTCCTACGGAATAATGAGACTGGTGTATATAAGATTTTGTTACGAAATTATATTAACTTGAATAATGAAGTTGAAAACTTTTGTTTTTTCTTTGAGAAGAAATGATGTTCTTGAAGGTATATAAGAGCTAGAATATATATGTTTACATGGCTCTACTCACGAAGCTGAAATATGGACCCCGAATAGTTTAAAAAATAGTCAGAAATTTTCAGATACAGATCAAAATAAAGTAAAGTCAAAACTTTAATTTGCATTCAAAGAGGGAGGAAGTAACAATATAAAAATTATCCAATTACCCAATTATTACCAAAATAATCTTATTCATTAAATGTAGGTGAAACCAGTGTTGATTTTGGCTGAATGTTTTTTTATTTTCTGAATAAGAAATAGACTCTATCGACCCGAAAATGGAAGCTACAATAAAAACATTAAATATTCGTCATCTAAAACTTTTTTATTTTAATTTTTTGATTCTAAATTACTATTAATTTGTTTTATTCGATTTTGCCCGACTTTATTGTATCCATGGTACACACTCATGAGCCCGGATCATGGTGGAACCGCATCATGAACAGTTGACCGCACATTATATTATAATTTTCAGATATACAAGAACAAATAAATTCAAGGAGAAACCAGGTTATCAACTTTATTATTCAAGTTAATTAAAATCAGCAACAAAAAGTAACTTATACCAGCCTCAATTTTCCGTAGAAATATTTCATAAATGTTGAATGATCTTTACATTTTTAATTATTTTGATACAACGCCAAGAATCATGCAATGAAAGAATATAAATCCGTTCAATTATCGCGAGTAAAAATATATCGTATTTTCTTTTACCTTTATAATGTTATTTTTTTTGTAAGTACCATTTTAAATTTATTTGGTGCTTTGGAGCTACACCACTTACATTAACTTGGAGTAAGCCTTGTTTAAATTTTATTTCAAAAATAATTGCTATTAATAATTAATATTCTAAATTAAATGTCAAATGAGCCCTTCTTCAACGTATCTCATCAATTTTTCATTTTCTAGGAATCTATGATGACTATGACATTTCGAATATTAATAGCAGAGCATTCCATAGATTTTATTGTTTGTTTTCTTAAATATAGAAGAACCGAATAAAAAACTGGATAAGAGACTGATTTTCTTGCCAATATGTGTCAAAATGTTGTGAATATTAAGTAAATTATAATTATATTTTTATAACATAACGTTGCAAGAGTTCGTGGGCGGCGGTGATCACTTCACACCTGTGATCCGCACGCTCGTTTGCCCTCTTATAACATAAAAAAAAAAAAAAAAAAAAAAAAAATAACAGTAAGAAGGTTCTATCTTAATATTAAAAAATTACGTGTCTCTTTGTTTGTCCGCTATGGATTCCTGTACTATCGAACCGAATTTAATCAAATTTGCACACCGTATGCAGGTTCATCCTACTTGAAAAGTAAGATAGTTTATATCTCAATTTATTCATTTATTTTATAGCGAAGTAATTGTTTTCCATCTGATAGTCACACTTATGTGCTAGTTCCATACGATTTTAACGAATGGTGTTATACTCGTAAGGTATTTGATGACTGGATTCAGGAAGTATCTCATAGATGGCGCTATGTTAAAATTACAAACGTTTCATATAACCTACAATTTAATAGGATCACCGGCCAAGTGTTGCTGAGGCTAAATCATTAGTTAAATTTATAATGTAGACAGTACAATACTGTGATATATATATATAAATATATCGAATATATATATATATATATATATATATATATATAAATATATTGAATTGCCGGGCCTATTCAGGTCTTTGGTAACTCATAATATAATAGTTTGGTCACTCATAATACAATCCAATTAAATAAAATCACTTTATTAATTCTCACGATTATTTTGTTAAAGAAAACAGAATTAACTACAAAAATAATAAATTCTCAACATCGACCAAAGAACTCTGTCTTAACTCATCCTTACTCATCGGCTTTCCTTATTTACCACAAAGTTGGCGCCTCTCGCAAGTCCACTCGACAACCTATGGCGTCGGAACTTTTCACAAAATGTAGATTATTTTTTTATTAAAATTTAAATTATATATATTATTCAAAAAAATATATATACAAGACAATCAAACTAATATAAAAAAGAAAATAATTAATTTATCACCCACAAAAATCCAATAAAATATATTGTTTAAATCATAACAAAAATCAAAAAAACAACTAATCATCTCTGAAAATTGTAAACGAACATTATTTATGTTAATAAAATATTGTGAATGAACAAAACACATTTATTAAAAATATTTCCTCAAAACAATCTGCTGTCGTATATTCTATTTGTATTATGTATGAAGTAAGAATTATTGTCCAGGAGCAAAAAAAAAAACACAAAAGATACGATAAATTAATCTTATATTTTACAGTATTAATAATTAATAAGTGCAAAAATACATTACATTAAATAAAATGTTGATATATATTTACGCATGGCCTTGTTTTCTGAACTGCAATAATCGGAATATCTATTCACTGTCTGGAATTATCTGTCGAATGACTCGCTGAGCTCTCAATACTCATGCTGTCTGCATCTGTAAGCATCTGTAATATGTTACACAAAATCAGACCTTTTAAAATAAAATAAAACGAGATGCATTAGTTTAATAGCAAATAAGGTCTGTTACAAATTTTTGAGTTTCTTCATTATAAATTATAAAAAAAAATATAGATATGATAAGTCGCTCAATGTGCAAGAATATGTGCATTTTGTGTCATATTTTTTGAATTCTACATACATGAAAGTTTATCCTATAATAAGGCAGAGAATCTTTTCTTAACATTCTTTTAAATAAGATAAAAAAATAGTAAATGATTTTTTGCTTTTAATCAGTTGAATTTGAATTTAATGGTCTCAAGAACAAACATTTGAAAAAAATTAGGTAAGTCTTAAGTACGATGAACTGGCCTTGCACTTTACCAAATCCGTGAATTTTTATTTGAGTTATACGTACTTTCATGTAGTCATACTATTCAATGTTAGGATACTTACATTGCAATTTATGTAACGATAATGTTGATTTCTAAAATTATTTTTTGTGTTTGATTAAATTATGATAAAATTATAATTGGTGACGCGAACTCGTATGCGTCATTTTTACCCATCCACAAAGCGTCGAACGTTAGCAAACGGTCAGGTATATACTATTTTGCCCTAAAAGTGTTCAACTCGTCTAAATAACCTTAAAAAAGAAACCAAAATCACATAAAAATAATCTAAGGTACGAAGGTTAAAAATTTCAAAAAATTCTTCAGTCAATACGAATTATGTTTCTTGGTGATTAATAGCCTTTTTTTTTTTTTTTTTTTTCGGGGAGAGATTCGCCGACCGAACCATACCCGCCGCTAGCGAGGCGACGGACGTGTGTGGGGTTCA
Organism: Dircenna loreta; assembly: GCA_963555665.1. Lineage (NCBI taxonomy): Eukaryota > Metazoa > Arthropoda > Insecta > Lepidoptera > Nymphalidae > Dircenna > Dircenna loreta. The sequence continues at coordinate 12,524,558 of OY743097.1, read as the reverse complement.
CTCGGTGCCCTATATTGACACCGAATGGGACCCACTAAAACTCCCCGGTTACCCCTTCATGCCCAACAGAGGTGACCCGGGGTCAGCCTTGTGGCTATTACCGGTCCACCTCTAGGCGTCCCAGCTAGTGCCGGGACTCGCGCCAAGGGGAGATTGCCCGGGATAACCGGGACAATCCCCAAACGGGCCGACCAAATATTTTAGCGCGCAAGGTGGCTACCCCTACACGCTGGCCGCTCACTGGGACACAGAGGGGCGCATATGTGCGCGCCGCCCTCGGGCCACCCGTCTACGCCGGAGAGGTGGGGCAAGAGCATCCTCCTCCCGCTCTCTCTCCGCAGTCTCCTTCTGCGAAATAACACTCTCGCAGAAAGTGGCTGCAGCCTCCCAAACTCTCTCGCTGGCAATCATGGACTTGACCATTGTTGCCAGCGTGAAGTTGCTTTCGCCGAGCGCCACTTGGAGTTCGTGGCGCTCGCGTTGCCAGGCCGGGCACACAATGAGTGTGTGACCGGCCGTATCGTCCGGAGAGTCGCAGTGGTGACACCGCGGCGAATCTTCTCGTTGGGCGACTCGGTGCAGGTAGTGACCAAAACAACCATGTCCGGTCAATACCTGCACCAGGCGGAAGCCGAGACTGCCGTGCCGGCACCCGATCCATTCTTTCAACACTGGACGAATCGCCTCGATCGTCCAGTGGCCGGCAGCTGGGTGGCCAAGTGCCTCTTGCCATTTGGCCAGAGTCTCCCTCTGGGCCAGGGCACGTACCTTCCTCACCTCCTCGAGGCAGGGTCGTTCCCCTCGCGCCCGAAATTCAGTTCGACGACGATGCACCTGGGCCAAGACTGCAGCATCGAGCTCCCACGGGGTCGTACCTGCGAGGACGCAGGCTGCCCCATGACTGACCGTGCGGTAAGCGCGCACAGCCCGAGCTACAATGACCCTCTGCGGTTGACGTAAGAGGGCCCACACTCGGGGGGAAAGGCACTCCGCCCAAACCGGGGCTCCGTACAGTGCCATCGACCTAATCACACCGTGGTATAGTCGACGGCACGACGAAATCCTTGAAAGTCCAACAGGAGTCCAGAGTCAAGCCGAGGTATTTTAAGTGTTTCCCGACCTGAATCCGGATCCCCTCTACTTGGACACATAGTCCAGTAGGCGGCCTGCGGCGAGGTGTGTGAAAAACTATGGCCCTTGTCTTTTCAAGGGCCACCGCTAGCCCGAGGGAGCGGATGCGTCGGACGACCAAGCTGGCTCCGACCGACGCAAGGTGATTCGCGTCCTCCCACTTACGCGCTCGTGCAGCCACCAGGGTGTCATCCGCAAAGCAAACGACATCCATCCCCGGTAAGAGCGCACCTCGCAAGACCCAATTGTACCCCAGGTTCCAGAGCAGGGGACCAAGCACCGACCCCTGGGGCACACCCGCCTTCATGGGCCACGATTGAACGCATCCTGTCGCATCCTCGTAGAGGACCACCCGGTCCCGTAGGTAATCCGTAACGAGGGCACATAAGTATAGGGGCACCTCGTGAAAGCGAAGTGCCTCCTCTATGCATTCATGGGGGAGGCTGTTGAATGCGTTCGCAATGTCAAGCGACACTGCGAATACAGCCTCTCCCTTCTGTGTGGCTTGCTTCGTCCATTCCTTAAGTCGGGCCACCGCGTCCATCGTGCCCCGGCCAGTCCGGAAGCCGTACTGGCAGTCCGCCAAATTCGGTCCTCGGCTCTCGAGGTGCTCGACTATTCTGGAGGCAAGGATCTTTTCAAACACCTTCCCAGCCTCGTCGAGCAACACTACTGGCCTATAACCCGATGGAGAGTCAGATGGGCGCCCATTCTTCCGCAGGAGGCAGAGCCGTCCGACCCTCCATCTTCTGGGGAAGCGGCATTGCTCTAAGCAGGCGTTGAGCACTGCACGGAAACGCTCCCTCAGAGGACCCAGGGCTATCGCCATCACCTTGGACGGGACGCCATCCGGCCCCGGAGCCTTTCCCTTCCTTCGGAGACGGTACGCCGCCAGTTCAAGCTCAACACTTGACACTGGCGGCCCAGTCACGCCATCCTCCGGGGTGATGGCGCTGGTGGCCATCCTGGGAGGCGAAAAGGAGCCCGGATCCGGGAATAAGGTATCCAGGACCCCTCTAAGCAGATCGGGATCCATGCTGGAGGTAGAGCGAGTTGCTTCCAGGAACTTTTCCCGCACCACCCGATACGGCCTCCCCCAGGGGTCACTGTCGAGAATCTCTATAAATCGCTCCTCAGCAGCGATCTTGGCTCTACTGATGGATATCCGCAGAGCCCTTTGCGCCTCCCTGAAGGCCCGGCGGAGGGTCGCTATCTCTCCGGACTGTTGGTTGGCACGCCTACGACACCTCATGTAGGCGCGCCGAGCTGCCATACAGGCAGTACGGAGGGACGCGGTGTCCTGGTTCCACCAGTATACCGCACCCCTCCCCACGTAGCGCCGGGATCTAGGCATGGCGGCATCGCAAACAACTTTCAGGTCGTCCTCTTTCAGGTCGACCTCGCCCATTTTGGCGGCCAACCTGTCAGCTTGGGAGGCTGTGGCCTCTTTGGGGAGCTCCATGAAACAGGCTCTCGTCATGGACCTGCGAAATTTCCCAGGGCCGATACCCAACTCACCCAAGTTTATTTGAGCCTTTGCCTGGGCGAGCGCCTCAGCATAGGTGGCCCCATTGGCCACCGCTTCTGGCTTGAGAGCCAGCACAACCGCCAGGCTTTTCGGTGGCTTTGGCGCCCTTACCGCTTCTTTGGTCAGTTTGACGGCTGCCTGAGCTGGCATCTTCCGGGCTTTCCGGGCCTTCCGAGCCACCACCATCCATTGTTCCTCCTGCGGCCGGTCCTTACTAGAAGCCCCGGCCACCTGCTCAGACCCTCTAGTCGTGGCTCTCAATGAAGCCACCTTCGGCCTTGCCTTCTTAGGCAGGTTGGCCGGCGGGGTCAGCGTGGTGGGGACCACCCGGCTAGAGTTTGCCCTAGAGGAGCCATCAGATTGCCTATCCGCCACCAGAGGAGGACGACGAACTTCAGCTGGCAGGAGTCTGCCATCCACCTCCAGGCCCTCGAAGCGGGCCGAGATGACCCCACCGATGTGAGACATTAGCTCTTTTTGGAGCTGCACCATTGCATCTCCAAACTCTCAGGGCCGCCACTTCCTCTCCTAGTGCGGCCAGTTGGCTCCTCAGGCGCCTGTTGTCAGCCTTCAGTCGCCGCATCTCCTCATCCTCCTCTCTGGCCGCGAAAGCCTGGACCACACGCATAATTGAGGAAGTGGCCTCCCTCATCTCCTTGATGTAGGTCCCCTTCAAGTTTGTGGACTTAATGAGAACCTGTTCGATTTTGCCAGCTCCCTCTTCCGCCACTTTCTTTAGAGCATGTACTGGCATTTCTGACTCCATCTCACGCGGTGGTGACTTTTTCCCCTTTCGGGTCTTGGGGCTGGTGCTCACTTTCGATTCCGTCAGAGTCGAGTCCGAGTCATCGTTCGGAGCCTCTCCAAACTCCCTTCGGGCTCTCGACAGTCCCACCGAGTGGGTGAGACCCCCCCTACCCTTTTTTGATTTCGCCACTTTCGGTGCCGGCATCAGCTCCGCATCACAGTGCTGTTCATCAGAGGGTAGATCACATTCAGTCGAACTGCTTGCCCAGAGCCGTCTCCCAATCGGCCTCTTTCTCAATCCCACACGCGTTCCAAGTGTGGGCAACAACCTCCCGTCCTTGACGACCTCAAATCCCCCGGGGCCGGACTCTGACTCCATCTCCGAGTCCAGAGCAAGCCTCACATCTGAATCCGCTGGAAAATCGCTTCGGGACGCTTCTCTTTTCAACACAGCAGTTTTTGGCAGATGGCGCTTCTTGCGAACACTAACTTCACGGTCGGACACCTCATCCGCACCATGGATTTTTACTTTGGTGCCCTTAGAGAGCGCCGCCTGAGCAAAGGTAATCTTAGGTCCTTTTTGCTTGCCTGGGTCTTTTGCTAGAGAGCCGACCAACTGGGTCGACTCACTCGTGTCTAAAACAACGGAATCCTGATCGTAATGCAATTCAGAGTCCAAGAGGATAGCCTGGTCATCGTTCTCCTCACCACGCCTCACACAATTTTTATTTAGACAGGTCGGTGTGGACGTGACCTGTGCAGGTACTCCTGCTCTAAGGCAATTTTTGCCCCCCCCAGAGTACGAGGGGCAGACGGGGACCGAAGTCACCGTGAGGGATTCCTCAGCGCTATCGCTGAGACCCTCCTGGGGACATATTTTAAAATTGCACTTGTCCATATTTCCTTTTAAGGGGGAAGGTCCCCATGGGACGCCCTCATCCTTACGCAACCCCTCGGCAGGCGTCGAACCTCGGGATTGGCAGAGCGCTTGCCAGCTAACCCTACGCCACAGCACGCTAGACCGCGGTTTCGGGGTGGTTTTTTTTTTATAGAGGTTCCCTTCCTCGCGGCCCTGCAAGTGAGCCCCCGGTCCCGGCCGAAGTGCAATGGCCGGGTTACGGTATGATGGCTGCTCCTAGTCTGGCCCCTCACCCTAAACCTCCCGGTATGAGTAGCTCTGCCGGTATAGCCTCAGGGATCATTGTGACACGCAAGCCCCCCCACCACGACAAGGTGGCAGCCCTTGGGGGGGTGTGTGATGGGGTGTGATTAATAGCCTAGAATTAACAATATCAGTAGCTTCATCATTGACTGTCTCTTCTCAGTATATCTGTCTCAGTAAAGATATACTTATATTTATCCGGCTGTGTTCATGCAAAAATTAAATTGGAATCTGCCCGACTAGTTTCGAACACATTCGGGGTTCTTATTCATGAGCTCTAAGAGTGGCGGACTCGCGGCGTGAACTCCGATTTAATTTCTGCGTGAATACAGCCGGGTAAATATAATTATAACAATCATGGTTTACGAAAGTTTAAATATAAAAAGAGATATTTGTTGCCAAGATTTTAATCATTTACTTTAGTATATGTCACAATCATACGCTGATGTTAATGATAATAGCTCATCATATTTAATATTCATTGAATTGGGAATAAGACAATATATATTAGTAGTATATAATATTTAAGCCGGAATATTATATTAACAATACATTAGCAGACCTTTATCCAGCAGCGGACGTTTCGGACTGATATGATGAAGATGAAGATAAAGATGAAGATGATGATGATAATGATGATGATGATGATGATGAAGATGATAAGTAAGTACCTTTGATGCCAAAATATTTCAGTCTCTCTGTAGACACTTAAAGAATATATAAGTTTCTATTGTCAATTTTTGAACCAGTAAATATTAATACTTTTTGTTAAATATTCCATTGATTGATGAATAACCACAATATTTTCTTCATTATTTAATTAAACATTGATAGGTGATGAGAAACAATTCGACTGAACTAAATTGAGTTTCATTTAATCCATTTGGGGTTGTAATCGGGGTTCTTAATCCGCAAAGGCAACAAATTAAAGGTATTTTAGCGTATTTGCTATTAAAAAGATAGAAGAACTGCTACAAGTTCACAAAAATACAATTATCATTGTTCTTTTAGCGCTTCCGTTCATATACGAGGACATATCTATCTACTTGTATACTTTATTCTCTAGTAATATATTTTTTGAAAATTGATAGTTTCGTCTTAAAGATATTTCTGCGGTAACTTCTCTCATTTTCATAATCAAAGACAAATCTATTTTATAATAACGAAATATATTTATGTCAGTGTAAATATATTTAAGTACGGATTGTGTAAAATAACCTATCACTTATATTATTTTAAAAAACGACACGGTTTAAATGTTTAAGTAACGACGGCTATCCCACAAAGCTAAATGTTCCCAATTTGTATGAATTCGCTACTTTTGCAGAGAACACAACACACACACACACAAGTTATTTTTTTAGTGATATGTGTTATTTATGATTAAAAGACTAAATTCATCTTTTTATTTGCTAATAAAGAAAATATTACTCTCTTTTCTTTTCTCCGATAAAACCATATCGTCCGGGGAGTTATGTATTTATTATATATTAGTTGTTAATTAACAATTTCACCAGCGAATGGTCTCGAGGATGAGATGCCGACGGAATATTATCATTGCTTTCTTAATTTATTAAAACATAAATATGACTGCTTGTATTAACTATTGAGTAAAGCCATAATTAATATCTGAGGAAAGATTAGAATCAAAGTAAGTAAGTAAGTAACCGTGGTAAAGTAGATGGAAATATGGGTCAGGGAAGCCAAAAAGAGATGGATGTATTGTATGAATGATGACAGGAATTGAGTCAGCGCTGACGTCTGGCCTGCTCGGAGCTGCGAAGGAAAATGAACGACGAGATTAAAAGTATTTAGAACAACAAATATACGGTTGATTTGATGTTTAAGGGTAGTCAGATAGAATTAATTTGTGACGGTCGAACGATTAAAGTAATACACATCGACGGTGGTCGAACCCTGTCCGGAAATTACTTATTATTAGAAATTCTCTCGGAAGCCGACATAACAAAAAATTGCAACAGACACAAAGAACCTATTTATGATATTGCGTAATGACATACGAGGAAATAGGTGTTTGAAATGATCTTTGAGAAAAAACATTGGAACGAAAAATAACTATATCTTTTGTCAATCTATTTTTTATGGTTTCATCATATCTATTGGATTATAACAGCTATTAAATGGAATTGGATTTGCTTGTAAATATAGAAAATAGAAGCATTTTATTTAACCTTAATGTATTTACTCACTATCTATATTATACTAGCTACATCCAGCGACTTCATCTGTCCCACCCTCGCTGTTACAACTCATATTATAATCTCATAGAAGTATTATTAATTAAAATTTATTTTTGTGTTTAGCTGTTGTTATGAAAATTAGATATTCAAAGAATCCTATATCCTAGCGCAATACATGCCACATTTTATTAATATCTACACAAAATATTTTTATTTTTATTCCTGAGTGTGAAATATTTTTTCATAGTAAAAAATATTCTTTATCGAAAAAATTTAATAACCATTCCAATTTTTATAAAAATCCATCTGGTAGTTTTTGTGACGCGCGAACAAACAGATAAAAAGAATTTAGGCAACTCGTTATATCTCGGCTCGTTATTCGATTCGTATACGACGTGATGATGACGGTGATGACGGATGACGGTGATGACGTCTGAGTGTTTGTGTTTTGTTACTTTTTGTAGTAAAAAGTACATTAAATACATCATGTATGAAACTTACAATCATTATTGGAATATACAAAATATATTTAGTTTAATATAAAAAAAAACAATTATGAATACACAATATTTCAATTAAATGTTAGTTTAATAAACTGTATTGTAGAGTCATTTTATTTTTCAAAGATTTAGAAAAATAAAAAAAAACTGCGTTTATTAATGTCTATCGTATTATCAATGAATATATTTAAAAAAATGGCTGTCTGTAAAGTAGTTTTACAGGAGATAAGTTTACATAATAACGAAATAAGAAATCATAGATGAAAAATTGCAAGCTTTTATGAATTTAATTGAATTATTATCACTGAAGTAGAGTTATTTTGTATAAATAACAAACAAGAAGTTAATTGAAAATTAAAATTCTTTCTATAAATATTATCATTTATTTTGTGTGATATTTAAGAGTCATATATTTCGTGCGTGCATGACGTCATTATCACGTCAAAAACTAAATATTTTGAAAGTATATCCATTTTGGTTCTCATACAGTTTAATACTGACTAATTAACATTATGGTTCCAACTATTCAATAGATAGGTTGTTACAAATAAACACAACCAAATGTGACTTCATTTAATTCAAGTTCATTTCCTTATAACCGTTGAGACTACATCCCGTACTAAATACCAAATGAACACTAAATGTAATGCCGTTGTTACGAAGTCACGGGAAATCAGTTTGTTATGGATTCATGATGAGGAAGGTTTTTTCTCCAGAGATATTCTCTCTGATCTTTTTCGACGAGCTCCTAATAAACAGGTAATCAAGAAACTTATCTTGAAGTATCTCCACGAGAAAACGCGTTAATACATTGCGTAATATTACATTATTACTTGGTAGAACATTTAGTATATGCTTTCTATATATTTAAGTTTTTGAAATTATTATATTATTTCTTTAAACTAATTATATATTATATGTTTTAGTTTTTGTAATGTGTCATAGTTTTAAGCTTTATTTTGTTTTTTTTTTGTATTGCATCTCTTGTAATTTTTTTTTCTCAGTATTTTGTTTCGGTTGACTAGTAGATAATGCTTTAGCATTACGTCCGCCAATTGTATAATTTATATTTTACAATAAAGTTATGATATATAAATAATATTAGAAATTAACGATTTTACACAAGAATATCATATTACCTTTAAAAAGTTTAAGTAACTTTTACCAAGCGTTTCTTGAAGCGTTTTATCAATTCATATAGTAAGTTTATAGCTGGTTTAAGTATTGTCGAACATATTTAATTGAATAATATGGTATTTATTTATAAGATAAATAAATGATGAGAAAATATTTATGAGATCTTAATTGAGTTTCATTCAATCCGCTCGGGGTTGTAATCACGACCTTTAATCCGTCAAGGGTTGCTATAGATTACCAATTAACAACTTTGATCCCAAGCCGAAGACTACATTATGTTTTGTAATCACGACTGATTTGGTTTGAAGAATGTTTTTTTGAGAGAGACGAAGCTTCTTAGCATTCCATGGATTCACCGTGCGGGTGCCGGGCTCATCGCATCGCAGGGAGAGGAGCGCAGAGTGCTTTACGGGGCCCCTAACATTTTATTAAATATATTGTATTTTTCTTAAAATTATAAGTTTATAGTTATAGTTGTTATATATTAGAATATTTTAAGTAAAGCTGGTAATAAAAATATTTTTCTTAACTGATTATTAGACAAACACTACTTTGACCAACTAACTCTTTTGACTGTCACTTAAACAACATGGTAAGGGAAACGCGGGTTAAAGTTCATTTAGAAGTTAATAATGTAATTATCAACTATAATAGGCAATATTAAGTTTATTGTTTAAAATAATACGTTATTTATTTAAAATTAAATTTATGATTTTAATATAAACGAACAGAAATTAACTGAAATGCAGATATATCGACAAACTACATCTATTTATTACATTTAAAATGAACAAGTGAAGCCCTCAAAACAATATTACATACAAATTTAATTGGAATTCTAAAAAATGAATTCATCCTTTCAATCCCGGGATTCATCATGTATAATCCCAATTTTTTTTGGGGATCGGATAATACTGGCATTCCCTAGTTTTGAAACGTTTCACACACATGTGATATTATTTACTAGTTTATTCTGTGTATAGAAATATAATTATTAGACGATATAGAAGAAGATTCTTTCGTATTCTTTGTTAGGTATTTTTAGGCAATTGACAAGAAGTAGCTGAACAAAGCTGTTTAATTATATATTTATTAAATAAAATATATTATATTTATGTAAAAAATAGATTTGTTCTTTGGTCCAATGTCTCACTTAATTAAAATTCAAATAAATCTTAATAAGATCTGAGTGCAAGTACCTAGGAACTTGTTCCAATCTTCTCAATACTCTGTTTTTAAATCAAAATTCATTTCATCAACTTTTTCATCAACCTGGAACTATTCCAAGAATCGTTTTTTTATTATTTTTCCCGTCTTCTCCATCCAACGTAACTTTGTTTACATATTCTGTTCAAAGCGAAAGCGAATAAATCTACAAATTAATAATTGAATGGATAATTTGATCTAAGTAGCCAATAATAAATAAACTAAAATAACAATGTTCTCTTCCAATCAAATCCATCAATCCTTCTTTTATAACCTTAAAGAACAAAAAAAAAAATGGTATTACAATTTGCAATAATTGACTGAACACTTTGGCAAATACATACTCTTTTCTAGGTTTTGTAATTGATTGCCATTGTAGCCATTTTAAACAATATTATTAAACAGCTATCATGTTTGTCGTTATATAATGAAACAATGCATTATTTGACAATACTTTGTCAAATAAAACTATATTTCCACGTAAGCTATATTTCTGTTACAGCTTAGTTGTTCAGTAATATTACGAGTGGATGGTCTTGAGAATTGTTTACCGGCGCACTACTTTCTACTAGAGAGCTATATACTTAAAAGTTAGCAAAATATATTAGCGTTGTAAGCTGCCACTAATATGGTTCCGTTTTAACTTATTTCCAATAGTTATATAAGTATAAATATAAATATTTCAATATCTAATATAAATCAGAAATAGCGTTATGTTGTCATGAATAATAATTCCCTTATCATATTAGATTATCTAAATGCTTCTAGTTTCAAGTTAAAATTAAATTTATACAGTATAAAAATAAAAGTAACACTGACAAATCTGATCATTAAAATTTCTTTGAATAATCTATATCTACGTGTTAGGTAAAGGACACAGACTGAATGAGATTTTTCTAAATTTCTGTTTTTTAGTTTATTGACCAAAAATTACTAATAATGACAGATTTTAATGAAAAACTAACGTAATAAAATATATAAACCAAGTAACGAATAGCAAAACTAACTAATAGTAATTGTTAAGAGTCTGAATGCCACTGAATGAATACCGGTCACGATAAAGACGAACGACGACGACGCTTGGTTCAGTGAGTCTGGCAGCGATACATTAGCTCAATTGGCAGAGCGACGGGACGGTTTCCAATAGGTCGCGGGTTCGAATCTTTGCCCGTATCGGTTTATTTTTATTTGTCATTTCATCAGTATTGTCTGCAATGTTACTGTTGTCAGTACAATCAGCTGACTATTCAGACACCAGTCAGTAATAATAAACAAATCTATTGTGAATTGGAAATGTAATTTACCAATCAATATTGTTTTAGTTCTTAAAATCAAAGAAATGCCTTTTATAAACAAAAAAATATAAATAACAATAAAAAACCTAATTATGTGGTTCACAGTAATACATAATTGACATATATAGGTATATATAATTTATATATTTCATCTATATGGTCTGCTAATAAAACTAGCTTTTCGTATTTTCTTACTAAATAAAAATACATATATAATACATACATAATTAATTCATAAATAAAATAAAAGATCTCTAAGACAATGGACCTTTATGGGAACAAACTACATTAAATATAAAGATATCGGGTACAAATATAACTACTAATCTAAGTTTAGTTTAGTTTAGTTAAAGGTTGTATAGTCACAGTATACCAGGTTCGTAGTTGTTCATCGAGTGAGCAAGGATTAAAAAAAAACAATCAAACTTTTTACAAAAATAAAACTAAAACAACGACCTTTTTAATTATGTCACTACCTATTGTTAAAAAATAATATTTTGTAGATATATTCATTGTAAATAAAATATATATGATATATGCGATACGGTAGCTGTAAAGTAAATTACAAAGTTCCTAGAATATTCAGTGTAGCGAGCTAAGGAAGCTTTAAAGGGCTTTTTAGGAGCAACTAACCTGTCTGGAAAGTAAACAGTTGGGTTTTAAGGGGTTTGATTAAAGCTGATACTCCTAGAGCTGTTCACATAATATTAATATATTAATAAATTATAACTTTGACTTGAATATAATGGTTGTTACTTATAATACAGGGTGTGTTCTTAGAATGTACCGTAAGGGCAACTAAAACAGTATTTGGACATGTTTTAATTTTGCTCAATTTAGTTTCCGCGGTTCTTTTCTGTTTTTAAGAATGATTAAACCAGTCTACGGAACCAAGTGCATTAAAAGTTCTAGAAATGTCATAAATAGTAAAAAACTTTTTCCTTCCTAGAAAATGAAATAATGCTTGAAGTTGCTTAACTGTTTATGTTTTCGAGAGATACTGCGTGGGTTTCATTTAAATTATAATATTATTTATTTATTTTATTAAATGATACATATGTTCTATCATTGATTATATAAAATCAATAGTTTAACTTAAATTGAGACTAGCAAGTTTGTGATAAGATCCTTGAGTTCTGTCAAGAGAAAGTTATTTATTATATTAAGAAAAAGATATTTAATTAAGTGGTGTGACAAGAATATATTGTAAAGAAAAATGTGTGTAAATTATGAAGTGTTTAAGAAGTGGAAGCAAGAAAAACTAGTGTATTGCTAGCGCCCTGGTGTTATATACTGGCTCACAATAAGGAACGCTAATATTTTGTTTCTGTAATTTCAGATAATTTGAATACCAAAGTAATAATAAAGTATCATGAATAATGTCTTAGAATAAAACACACATTACCAAATATTTATTTAATTAACACGGCGCAACTGTGATTCAATTATTATAAAACGAAAGTTTTGCGTTATAATAGATAAATATATGAATACTGATTATATTATTGTGATAGGAGTAGATATTTATCGATTTTTATCTCACTGGCTTTTAGTGTACCTTACTTCCAGATAAAAGTATACCATGAAAATTACACCGATACGGGTAGGGATTTGAACCCGGGGCCTTTAGGCCACCCTCCCGTCACACTGCCAATTGGCTGCGCGCCTTTTTGAAATTACCATTCCATAAATAATCGTCTTTATCTTGATGTATGTACAAGAAGTTAAAAATTCAATAATTTAAATTATCATTATTTATATACCAAATAATATTTATTGAAATCATACGTTGCGAGTTTTAAAGATTTAATAAACTTACGTATTTTTACCTTACTTGCATTCCTAAAGTTTTTAGGTGAAAATTAATTAGTCTAATTTTTGAAAAGAAATTGCGGTGTCCTATCTATTTTAAAACGAGAAACGAAATCCGTACGGACGGACCGACTACCTGCTGGTAAATAGGTTTTCCGGATAAATCTCTAATGAAGATGAGTCTAACAAGATTGGTTGAGAATCGACAAAATCCCATGGGAATTTGTAACACTGCTACAAATGTTCTTTTTTTATTAACAGCTGGAACTTTTGACCCAATTTTTAATTTAGTTTATTTTATATATTAAATAGCATTAAAAAAGTATTAATTTCTGTAAGTAATACATTTTTTCCTTGGTTTTTTCGTCCGAGTACAATACTTCACATCAGCTGGAATGTAGTCAAGCGTCAACTGAGTTCCTATTTAAAAAATATATATATATTTATAAATGAATTGTAAAATGTTTTAAACTATAACATAACATATATTATAACACATTATATTATGACATAACATATATACACATTGTATTATAATATAACATATATTATAACATTTGTACCACTTTTTTATATTTGTTTTGTCTTAATGTATTTTCTGTGTGTATAATTAAGCATATTTATTATCATTATTATACGAAAATTGTATTATATTTTTATTTAATCAAACATTAATTCTATTAAAACGGCTCGAACGATAATTGAAATTTTTGATGGGATTTATGAAATTGTTGGCTGATCTGCAATCTTTGGTTTTTATGTATTTTGGAAACTCTCGAGCTCTCATTCTTGAACTATATAATATTTACTGTTAATATATATATATACTATATATATGTTATTAACTGCTATATATTAAGTAAAAATAATATTCTTAAAAACGAAATCGGAAGAGCTTATAACATATAAGATTTTTTGTTTCATCGTAAATTAAGTTTTTTACTGAAACGGTTTATTTATTCTCTTTATGATCTTTGCTTTCAAATTACTTTTATAATTTTGATATTTGTATATTATGAATTAAATCCGCTTTCAAGTTTTTCAATTGTTTGTGTTTTAACAATAAGTTGTTCAAAATTGTTTGTATTATGCTGATGGCAACATTAATTTTGTAAATTATAATTTTATGGATATCTTTTTTTCAAATTATTATTCTTTCTTTTATAAATAAATTGATTATAAATGATATTATAGAATCGTGGATGACTTTACTTTCAAATGTAATGACGAATGATCGTGCGTAAATATTTAATTACATAAATAATAACAACATTGTGGTATCTATCTTTATCTTTATCTACTTAGATTGCTAATAAAACGAGAGTTTTGTGTTTTCTCATATCCATATAAAGTAAATTTATTATCACTTCGTACATAAGATAAATGGTATATGCGATAGTAGACTATCTTGAGGAAAAGCTACATTTTTCATAAAGATAAGTACATTTCTTAATAAAGTCCAAATTATTACTTCAAGTTGTATATTCACACGTCCTTAGGTATCCATGAAGGTGAGCAACGCTTCCCCGAAATAAATAGCAATTAAAATATTTATAATAACCAAACATAAAAAAAATGCTTTTATAATCTAGAATTTTCTACATAAAATATAAAATGGGTAATTTGCACAAAAATCCTGTTATATTTCTCATTAGAAACAAAAAACTTTATGGAACTTCGTTAAAGTTTTAGAAATGTCAAAAATAGAAGATAACTTTTTCAGACATTTCCTAGAAAAATAGATACTACTTGAACAGCTTGCTTGTCCAATGCTTGGCGTTGAACCAATAAATATAAAAATGTTAAGATTATTCAATATAAATGATATATTTTTATGGAAAAAAAACGATAAAAAGTCTGATAAAAGTTACTTTTGATTGCAGAATTTGATTAACGTGATAAATTTGTTTTTCCTTGAATTTATTTGTTCTTGTACTTGCCTATATATATAGAACTGTTATATATATTCTTCTGTATATATATATATGTATATATATATATATATATACATATATATATATACAGAAGAATATAAATACTTCAGTATATATATATACATATATATATACTGAAGTATTTATAAATATTAATATATATATGAATTTTGTTTTGAGAGTCTTATAATCGTCTTCTCTATCTCTAAGGTCACTTTTTTAAGTTTAATAAGTAGGAATAAATCTACGAATTAAGAATTGAATACATAATTCGGTCTAAGATGTCTACTTTAAATAAACTTAAATAAAAATAGAAATATTACTTCTTCTAAAATAACACCATAGAAATTTATTAAAAACGTATTACAATTTGTAATAATTGTCAATTGACTTTTGATGACCCTAGCCCATTTTTATTAATATTATTTAACTGTTGGCGTTAAGTTGTAAGTTGTTAAAAAAAATGTTTTTTTTTTAAAGTTAAATTAAGTTCTGTGGTTTGTGTGACTTTGTGTGATGATTAAAGAAATGAAGGTCCTGAAAAATATAATGAAAAAGCAGTTTTTTTTTAGTTCTTGATTTCTGCCATCAATACTCGGTCTCTGTAACCCTGTTTAGAGATAATTCCAAAAAATAGCCGGAATTGAATTCTCTAGCGATGAGTTAGTTTTTTGTTATTAACATTATATATAAAATTAATCTATTATGTTCCTAATTACATTGTTATTTAATAAATAAAATTTGCGCTCCCTAAATCAAACTGTTTTAATGTACCATTAAGAAAGTAGGGAGACGTAATATTTTTCAAAAAACAGTTGAGATAATTAGAATTATTGTGTAGATTCCAGCTATATACCAAAGAATATCTTGACAATAACGGCCGAAAATATACTATAATATTTTTATTTTTAATAATATTATAGTATATTTATCGTTTATAATAATGACCATATAATATTGGCCGTATAACAAAATTCTTAATTCAGTTTTCGACTTGGCATCAAAGTTGTTGATTGGTAATCTTTACCAACCCTTAACGGATTAAAGGTCGTGATTACAACCCCTAGAGTATTGAATGAAACTCAATTAAGATATCACCAACTGTTTCTTATTATTAATTAATTTTTAACAAAACAATTGTAATATATTATATTAGAAATAATACGTAAATTAACTATAAACCAATTTACGAAATTAACAAAATTTCGCTTTGTGTATTACTGTAATAAGATCTTAAATCAGAAAGAGTTAATAAATGAATTAGTTCATTGCAGTAAGTCAGTTCGTCGTATTTTAGCACGAGTTGTATAATTTGTCTGTTTTGTTTTTTCTTCTATATGTTTTGGATATTTTTTTTGTTTATTTACTATTTATCTATAACATTACTATATTATAATTTGTTTATTTATTTATGAATTATTATAATAATTTTTAATATTTAGAAAAAAAGGAAAAAAATATTAATTAATATATTACATTATACGTTTATTTGTTTTTAGTTTAATATACATAAATAACTTCGAAAATAGCTTAATACAACATAAAATTCAAAAATGTTGTTAATAAATAACTTTTCAAAATCTTTTATTGATTTTATTCGTCAATAATATATATTCATTTTTATAAAGACTCAATTATAAGAGGCTTAAAATGCCGCTGTAATGGTGACACTGAATATTAATTTCATACTATTTAAACAATAATTAATTACCTTTATTGAACTATACCATAATAATTATATAAAAAAGATACAACTAAAATATTCTTAAAATAATTAATTAACTTGATTCTGGAAAGAAATATAATTGAAATAAGTGTTGATAATAGCTGATACTAGAGCTTTATTAATTTTTATTTCACGAAGTAGTTTATTTAACAATGAAATATTGACATTATTGAAGTATACAAAAATAACTTTATTCATAAAACATTTATTGTTTTTATATAAGTCGCAGCTTATTTTTGTAAGAAATCCATGATTGTCACTTACTAGGTACATAGTTATTTTTTTCAAGGAACAATTACGAAATTAATAAAAGTAACCAATTTACGGAGAGCTACCAAGAGTAAATATTTTTAATAAAATGTATAATATGATTTCATATAAACATTTTAAGATGGCCTTAAGACGAGACGAAGCTTCTTAGCATTCCATGGATTCACCGTGCGGGTGCCGGGCCCATCGCGTTGCAGGGAGAGGAGCGCAAACAGCCCCTGGGACTTGCGACCCAAGTGTAGGTTTAAGGGGCCCCTTTAAAATGCGCATTCACGCTCACCTCAACTGGTTGCGCTCCTTTCCCTACCTAACCAAATTTGGAATGAACCTACTAATGCCGCCTTTGAAGTACGTTCTAGAAATGCACTGATGATAGTTCTAGAGAGGCCGAGATCTTTAAGTAGGTTATAGAGAGATTTCGCTGTTATACCTCTCGCTCCCACTTCTACCGCGTACAAATTAACTATATACCTATTCCTGGTCAGTTCGTTGGTCAGTTCGTAATACTTGTTTACTTTAATTGTGTGATCTTTGGGAATGTTAGTTTCCCACGGAACAGTAAGCTCCACAAGTATCACGCGCTTTAACTGTCTAGAGTACAGGAATATGTCCGGCCTGGATGACGAGACAACAATATCCTCAGGAATTCTATACTGTTTCTCATACGTATCCATCATTATAGTCCAATCGCGAGCCGCCTCTAAGATAGAGTGAGGCTTTTGTTTTGTTTTTTTAGACGAGCCTTCTTTAATGAACTCTATGAATCTTTTGGTGGTTGTTATACCCTTTTGCGCTCTAGCTACTGAAAGACTAACCGCTTCACGTATGATTTCCAATACTTTATCATGGCGCCGCGAGTATTGACCTTTTTCCAATAGCACCCTACACCCTACCAACAAGTGTTTAGCCGTTCCTACCGCTTCCCCACAGATATTGCAAGAATTTTCGGTAGCTTTACCCCATCTTACTAAATTACTTTGATCTGGGAGAGTCATTTGGAATGCATTTAGATAGAATTTTAATAAGGCTGGAGACCACTCATGAAGTAAGGTGCGCCACCTCAATGCTAATGGAATACAAAAGTCGCCTATGGTCACCCACTCATTTTGAATTTCTAGATTCATCGCGTGCACTCGATACTGATCGTTTTCATCTTGCCGAATAAAGGATTTTGTTAAGTCTATATCTCGAACTTTCCCGCTAGATCCTAACCCTGCTTTATTTGTTTGAGCGCCTATCATGAATTGTTTATGGAATTGAAGTCGTGACTCCAGCTCTGATGCATTTTTATCTTTTGGAAGAGATGTTACAATATCATCATGAGATTTTTCGATGATATGTCTTTTGGTAGCTCTTAGGTGTTTATAGAGCTCCGATGGTTTCTTTAATTTCATCCCAAAATTGTTTCGGTCTCTGAATAAAGTTGAAGAGTCCGCTGAATGCGCGAGCCCAAACCACGACTTCAATATCTTTATGACGTTTGCATCTAACTTAGACAAAAGGGTTTTATTGAGATCGTAAACTAGAAAAGGCCAATTTAGACGTGACGTTAGATAGTTGTCATATATCCAAGCTTTTTTGATATTACTGATTGGTTGACCGTTTACCTTCTTAAGATCATTTAAAAAGCTATCGACTATAATATCTAGAGATGGAGTGCGACCTTTGTAATTGTCACTAAAATTGTCACTAAATGTCCGAAAAAAAACATATAGTAGACCGAAAGAATTATTACAAAAGAAAGGGGAATCAGAAACAAAAGAATTAATATTAGTAAAATAATAGCTTATAGTTTTTAAGATCAAGATTTTTAATATTAATAAGAAATGGTCCTAAATACTTTTGAGGTTTTATGATATACAGGTATTATAAAGTGGAAAAGTTTGTCTTCTTCGAAACTAACCATTGGAAAAAAAAGCACGCTACCAATATTTAAATTCTGTAGAGGGATAAAATTCTGTAATTCCAAGTCCCGGACAACAGTTACTTTCAGTAATAATTCTAAAATATTTACAGTTTATATGAAATTTCATTTTGATATTCCAGCTGTAATTAATAGCTACTGCTGATAGAATGAAATTGTTATTATCACTTTTATTTTATTTATTTAATATTTAATTTATTTAACACAGAAAAAATAAGATTTAACAAAATACCATTTTTATTTTAAAATTTTTAATTTCTCATGTTTCATTTATCGAATAAATGTCGATAGTCAATTGTTACTCAAAAATAGTTTTTTTAACCTATCTACTATTTTATACAGAGTTAAGTTATTGCATAACTTATATATTACTTCAGGGTATTTTAAAATTCCTTTAAATATTTAACTCCGCATTATAATACATTTTGAATTGTAATTTCCTGCGGATAAGCCTGATTAATTCCATTGAAACTATTTCATTGCCAGGAAGTGAATAATCTATTCATATGCCGAGAACAATAATCTTCTAACTCTTGCGAATAAAACGTTTAAATCCAATGCTGGTTTTAATGAATTCATAATTCCCTTTATTTTCCTAATTTAATTATTGATAAATCATTACTTTATATAATTTTTATGTGTAAAATTTAGTTTCGATCGATAAGCCTGTACACAACACATTCTTGTGATACATTAAAAATGAAATATTTAACTTAAATAAATTCCAAAAACTTTATAAAACTTATACTAGTTTCTTCATTTGTACACAGAAACTGTCGAAACATTAAAAAAAAACTCGTTGCAATATCCGTCAAACTCACTTACCTTGCATCCTTCTTCTGGTGGGTTTTCAAACTCAGACCCTAACTTATTCTGATGATTTTTGCGAAATTGCAAGAATTGTTTAAATCAATCATGACGATGATGAAGATTAATCTGGATTGCAATTGTATCCGGAAGCATAAGATATATAATAAAATATTGGGAATGAAATACAAGAACCAAAGAAGAAGTAAAGGGAAGATGAAATAAAAATTACTAAAGCGCAATCAAAATAATTCAGAAGGACGGATAAAGTATTCATTAATTGAAGAAGAAAATGGAGATCTTGGGGAGGACTGCCAGTTTTTATACGCTGGAGCTGTGAAATAATCCGTTAAATAAAAGAGAAAAACATGCATCACAATCATTCAGTAAGTGTTTGACGGACTTAGCAACGGATTGATTTAAGAATATAATAAATTAAAATTGTAATTAATAACAATAAAAGAAGATAAACGAAAAACTATTTGTATCGACAAATAATAAGTATTCAATATACTTACAGGGCATTCTTTATATCGGAAAGAACGCTTATTGGAAAAATAGGGTACTTAATTCGTGTATAACTTACACGAATTAAGTACCCTATTTTTCCAACAAACAAGCAACAAAAAACAGTAAGAAACATTCAAATTAGCGCAGACACTTTTAATTCCTGCTCGTGTCGAATCATTCATACGAGTTGTTTGTTGGTTTGTTTCAATATTAATATGATAAAGGTTTTCCTTTTGAATATTGAATGAACTTTTTATTCTGATTTTTTGCTTCTGTGATAATTGCGCTTTAAGCCCTTATAAAAACAATTATATTGAAATAAAAATTAAAATACAGTAAAATGCAAAGTATTTATGCAAATTTAACCATTCGCAGTTCTATTAAAATACACATGCGTTTTATTTTAGTTAAATTTATTTATATTATAAAATTTAAGTAGCAAACGTACATGCATGTTTATCTTGAAATAAGGCTTTTCATATTTTGTTATATACAAAAATGTCTTATAGATACGTTTAAAATAAACAAAGTAAAACGATTGCTTTTATGAAATTAATAAATACTAAATTAATATTTTAAGTAACAATAAGATATTTTCATTTATTTTTTAATTATAAACTTTAAATAAAAGAAGAAATCTTAAATTCAAAGGCGGTATTATAT
Organism: Dircenna loreta; assembly: GCA_963555665.1. Taxonomy (NCBI): domain Eukaryota; kingdom Metazoa; phylum Arthropoda; class Insecta; order Lepidoptera; family Nymphalidae; genus Dircenna; species Dircenna loreta. The sequence continues at coordinate 12,504,005 of OY743097.1, read as the reverse complement.
AAAATTTTCAGGAACAGGAAAGGCCACATTATAATAAATCCATTTTTAATGGATTTAAATATTTACATTTTTTTAAAACGCATTTGCAAAAACAGCAAAAGGACACCAAAAGGATTTACGGAAATATGTAAATGTTGTGTTTCTCGTGTGTAGATCAAGATATACATAATATAACGAGGGATGAAAAAGTTTGAATCAAATATTTTTAATCGAATTTTATAGAGAATTATTTTGGATGTAAAATAAAATCAGTTTTTCGTAAAAAGCTGATCTGTCCTAACATTACGTGCAGATATTCAATATACGTTGTTCCGACCAAGTTCCACCTCACTCACTACACTATATTCGTAGCTTCAGAGATATGGCCAACATAAACTCTCAATAGTAAAATACAATCAAGTTTCAATGTATAATCCCTTTAGCTTCTTAACGTAAGTTAAGTTGACGCAATGTCCTTCGTCAACTATAGTGATGACCCGGATCTTCATATCGAGTCAGTCTTGTAAGAAGGAGGTGATTTGACATCTCACGCTCTAATTGCAGAGGAACCATAACTTTAGTATCGATGATCGCACATCACTATCCTTTCGTGATAACATGGATGAAGTAGGAGTCGTTGTTGAATGTTTCTACTTAGTTTCTACTCAATTACATTCGTAGTGCCAGATATATCGGTAGATATGGCAACGTAAATTCTCAGTCGTAAATTCTAGGAAAGTATTGATTGCTCAATTCTCAAGCTGCTAAACGTATTTTCAGTAGCTGCATTGTCGTTTGTCAACTATAATGATGATCCGGGTCGTTATATTGAGTCAGTACAGCGTAGAGCAGTAAAATATGGTTTGTCACATTTGATATCTGACGCCATAATGGCCGAGGACTTTAATTTCCTCGAGAATCACAATAAAGATCAAATTTAAAATTAATGTATGGAATGTTCAGCCGGAGAAGAAGGTGCTGTCAAGTTTTTGTAACTGTAGCTCGGTGTTTCGGAGGAGTAGCTGAAAACAATTGGCCGGTAAAAATATTCCTTTCATCTCAATAATAGTATTTAGTTTAGTAGTAGAGACATGAGATTATTCTTAATGAGCGTCCTTGGTCTTAGGTGACAGATAGGTTCTACCCGTGATCTTAATAGAAATATACACTGTTTTTTATTCTTAAATTAGTCTTGCTTATAATTCTTGAAAGTATATCTTTGTTCAAGTGCATTTACTGTCATTTAATGGCTAGGCTTATCGTCATCATCACTTTATGATCATACGTTTGACCCGATAATTAATGTAATGTACAACCACAGTCATACTTTAGCCATTATTGTACAGAAATATTACTTTATTCGGTTTAGATTGGATATAATTGTATAAAACACGTAAGAAATAAATTACGCTTCTTGTTTATAAGTACGACGAAGTAGCCTTGCACTGTTTAAAGCTCTCGGAACTCTTATAGTATTATTTTTTTTACTTACCTCTCAATGTTGAAAGATTCACATAAGAATATTGTTTTTTTTTAAATCTTTTATACTTAAAATAATAAGATTAACATTTGATTTCTTATATACAAATTACGTGGCTCGGTGAATCTACATGGAATTGCTAATTTCAAACTAAAATCTTCATTAGCGACTGTCTCTTGATATTCGATAATCGGTAAAGAGATACTTGTTGCACAAAATAAAACTAACGTATTCTAGTTTATGTCGATGTCAATTTATGATATTTAATATACATTGAATTGGCAATAATCCAGTATGAAATATTACTAGTGTGTAATATTTAAGTCGGAATATTATAGTAGTATATAATCTATATGTATAAAACTCTTACGTTATTGAGTGACTGACAGACAACGCACCGCTGGAATTACTGGACGCAAGAAGCTTAAATTTGGCATGTATGTTTTTTGAAGGGTGTAGGGTAGCACTTATAGAAGATACTTGGAAATTACATCCATAGGGGTGAAAGGGGTGAAAACTTATTATATGAAAGTTCTACATTGTGGAAATAAATGTCTTGAAAATCTGGATTTTAGTTCTTTACTGCAAATTAATGAATACGTGTTAAGATAGAAACCTGAAACTTAACCTTAAAAAAATATGAGGGGTTAAAATTAAATAGAGATGTTAGAAGTTATACACGTGAATAATAAATACTATTGGTACTCCACATATACGCGACGGGAAACTTGATTAGGATATGTGAAATCGTGAAAAAGTTACATAACTAGCGTCGAACTCGCTTATAAAGGGTTTCATTGTAATTTCGTTAATGCTGACGCTTGGATCAAATATGTACGCTTCTAATTAAACGCGGGCAAAACCGCGAGTGAAAAACTAATATATTGATATAAAAAGCTAATATAAAGCTATAAATATGTTTTGATGATTTTTTTATAACATGATCATAATGTAGTCTGAATCTCAAAGAGCTATCAATAATAACGTCAAAGTCACGGATTGTATGGACTTCTTGTATGGGTAAATTGTCAATATGTAATTGATTGGGATATTGTTTTGCGAGAAAAATTTATGAAAAAACATTTAGAGTTGTTGAGATACATTTGATTGTAATTACACCAATTTACAATATAGTTAACATCAGCTTGTAAAGTTTGTATGTCTAAAAAATTATAAATTACACGATAAATATTAAGATCGCCAGCAAGGAATTTCCAATTAGATTTTAAATTTACACAGAGATTGTTTACAAATATTAAGAAGAACAAAGGGCCTAAATGTGAACCCTGAGGAACTCCTGAGTTTACTGTGAGTTGTAGCCGCGAATATTAACTAATTGTGTTCGATTCAGTAAATAAGATTTAACCCATCTAAGTAAAGAACCATGTATTCCCAAGTACTCCAAATTTGTTAGTAGCAAGTCGTGTTTTTGTAAATAGTGTGAACCTCGTTTTATCGTACATGGCTTGTGCAATATCGTAAGTGTCCGACACAAGATTAGAGGCAGTCAATCTATCGGGTAAAAAGCTATGTTGGTCTTGATTTATATATTTATGGGCGTAATAAATGTTTATGTACTATAAGCTCAAGTATTTTAGCACAGTTGGATAATAAATAAATAGGCTGATAAGTTGACACGTCATTTATATCCCCACCCTTGTGAATAGGTGTCAAATGAGCTTTCCATTTGGAAGGAAATATCCCAGACTCAATCGATTTTTTATAAATTTGAGTTAATGGGTTGTACAGATATTTTGCGCATTTTTTTAAGACTAATGGAGGCAAGTCATCGGGGCCACAAGATTTATTTGTATTCAAAGAACACGTACGCTTAAAGAACGTAAGATGTCTTAAAAAATTTACGTTCTTCACCTAGCAAGTTAACTATCAGTTCTTTGTGTACCTGTCAAGTGAAAGTTATTAAATTATGTGAAAATAATAAAACAATATATTGAAACAGTGTTTTAATTATAAAAAATAATAAATTTTACACTTGTGTATTTTCCAGTAAAGAAACATAACATCCCAATGTATCAGTCTCTTTGTAGATTAAATGAGATTTAACAATATACGAGTATGTTTTTATTAATATTTTTGAAATCACTAAATATAATTTCTATTTATACGTTATTTTTATTATTCTCATTGTTTTGGTAAATAGTCATAATGATAACTCATAATTATTTTATTAAAGATTGATAGGAAGTTATATGTGTGCGTGATTTGGATCAAATTAAGTTTCATTTAAACGACTTTTTGTTATAAGCGGCTTGCTGTGAATTATAAAAATATTTTTAAAAAATTATAGCTACTTTTTAAGGATACTTGTTACTGTAGAAAATTATATCATTTCCTCGGGCAAAGATAAAACTTATTTTGGACTGTATATAATTGTGTATTTGTGTGTATACCATATATGTGTAAAATATTATAAGTCTATGTAGTATAATAACAGATCGTTTACATTTCTTTTTCTCTTCTATTAATTTTATAAAGTCCAGTCCGCATACTATTAATATGAATTATATCCGCTGAAGGATCACTGGTAGATCTCTTAAAGAGTTAATCCTTTGTGTACTTGTTGTTTTTTCTTTGTTTAATTTTTATATTGCAAGTTTTTTTTATATATAAATAAATAAAAGAAATAATATATTTTTACCAGAAATATATGGATTTTGATGAGGTAATAAAATATTATACCTAGGGTTTTAATGTTTAAATTACCACGACTTTCCTAAAGAGCTGAACGGTCACCAAATTTAATAAAATCGTTATACTTTAGAAAAATATTTTACTATTTTGTTCAATTTTTTACTGGAGGTTAAGTGATCATCATTTTATTCGCTAATAAAGAAAACATTATTCTTATTTATTTTCGTCGATAAAACTTTACCGTCCAGGGAGTTGTATATCTGTTAGATCTTAGTTGTTAATTAACCATTTCACGAGCGAATGGTCTCGAGGATGAGGAACCGACGGAATATTATCTACTAGAGAGCTGATAGACCTATAACGTACACTGATTAACGAGTTTGATTGCGAAGTTATCCTTATATGTATTTCTTTTCTTTTATGTGTATACTAAATTAGAAAAAAATATTAGTTGTTTTAAATATTAACATTTTAAGATTGAAGTACCTTATAAATTTACTTCTTTTTTATAAATACAGACTAAATGCCAAATTGAGTTTTTAAAGCCGAAGTTTTTTAATTTTATTTAGGCACCCGTTACCACATGTCAGACTTTATTTGCGTCAAAATACAATTATCCGTAGTATTGACAATTTCAGTCACAGTACTAATTGATATGTGAGAATAAATTAGAACTAAAGTCAAGCGCGGTATCGTAAAGAAAACAATTTTAACCAACCACGCCGCCATTAGTTCGATGACGTTCTCACATTTACAAGATCTTATAGGATCCTAACTTTAAACATTCAAAACAATAGTTATTATATAGCAACCAGTTGAGGTGAGTACACCTGGATCGCAAGTCTCAGGACCTGTTTGCACTCCTCTCCCTGCAACGCGATGGGCCCGGCACCCGCACGGTGAATCCATGGAATGCTAAGAAGCTTCGTCTCTCCCTTAACTTCGAACTAAGAACACCAATAGACAACAAACCGGAATGGAGGAATAGCGGTTGCAATATTGCGTCAAATATAAAAATAAAGTTTCGCGGTTTCACGTTTATCTTTTATACACACGGTCACGAAAAATCGCCGTGTCGTTATTTTTATGGCGGTCGTTATTGCAATCTTCAATCGTTTCACAATTTTTTAATAGTGGTGAATAAAATTGGTTAATTACAGACATTTCGGCGAAAAAATAAAATAAAAGAAAAGTATGAAAACGAACGTTTTTCTGATAACTGCTTTGTTTTGTTAAAAACTAAAAAGTAAGATATTCAAATTATTTCTGAGGTCATAACTTTTTAAGAAATGTATAGTTATTATTAGACTTTTCATAAAATATAAAATATTATAAATAATAAATATATAAAAAAAAATAAAAATATTTGTTATCCCTTTATACATAGTTGCTTGGATTTTTGTTGAATTTTTTTTATAATACCTAACTGTTCTTATTTTTTTTTTATTTTTACATTTTGGAGTTGTTATATGTTTATTTGTACCTCTTTATTATTACAATTATAATTGGATTATTATTATTATTATGTATATATATATTTTTTCTTTTGTTACATTACTTAGTACATTTAAGGAAGTGCATGCTAGAGTTAAGATTTAATACTGTTAGTGTTATTATTTAGAACATTTTTGCTGTTAATTTTCTAGTTTTACTCTATTTCATTTTTGTTTTACTAGACATGTTGAGTTAATCTCTAAGTGTCGATGTATAATATTTACTTACGTATATTTAAGGTAATATTGTATGTCACGTTGGTTTTCTATGCAATAAATAAATATATAATCTTATTATTACAGAATATTTTTGTTAGTCCATAAAAACCCTGAAATAGCATTTGTTTTTTTCAAACCACATACAATGGAACGAAATCATTAATGCTTCTAGAAATACTAAAATATTGGCTGGATATCGTAAGAAACGGACGTCGGAGAGTCAACCAAATTACTGGATTATTAGATTTTATATATTTATTCCAGTTTAAGAATATTACCAGTAGAAGACTAAATGTAATGCCGTTGTTACGAAGTCACAGGAAATCAGTTTGTTAGGCATTTATGACGAGGAAGGTTTCCTTTCTCCGGAGATATTAGAAATAAAAAATAAAAAATATTAGAAATAAGAAATGAAAAAATATACATACCATATAGTTTTACTGAACTTTTAAAATAAGATTGAAACCTTTACCAAGCTTTTCTTGACGCAGCTTTATTTAATTCTATGAAAAAAAGTAAAACGAACGATACTTATATCAAATTATCTTTGTGGTTCATAAATATGGATTAATTCTTAATTATATATAGGAAGTTTTATATTTATCAGTAAACCCGTATAATAACTTCATACGGTAGTAAATTAAATGATAGTTTTTATAATAAGTCGGATGTAATTAATTTACTTATATTAATTTATTAAACTTTAATAATTAATCTATGAGATTTTAATTGAATTTCATTCAACCCACTCGGGGTTGTAATCACGACCCTTAATCTAAGGCAACCCTATGGATTACAAATTAGCTTAGATGTGTAGTCGAAGACTGAATTATACTTTGTGATTTTGGCATTTGATTTTGGACATTGCTTATTAGCTAAAAGTTATATATACTTAAAAGTGTTATATTTTAATATTTTTAAAGACATTATTATTCAAAAAGTAATTTCTGTTTAAATGTGTATATTTATATGTATAAGATATAAGATTGATCTTCCTTAATAAGAATAAGCGTTGATTTAATTCAAATATTTGTTGAGTAAGGTTACGAAGAAATTTGTCTTGAGTCTAGTAAAGTTGGCAACAGAGTTGTCAACTATTATTTTCTTGTCCAATAAAACAATATAGTTTAGGAATCATACAAGGTATTATAGTTTGAATAAATAATAGATTGATAATAGGTACTATGGTGCTAATAATACCCCAGTCCTTTTTTCTAATTCCGGGATTTGGGATTGTCAATAGATAATCCCGGGATCCCGGTGACCTAATATTGTTGACAGGTAATTAAACAACAACATCGCTTTTTAAATGGCTTTTCTAATTATTTTAATCTTAATAATGAAAATTAATATTTAATTCACTATAAAAGAATGAATTAAATATGAATGTAATATTTATATACAATTACAGAAAAACAATGGTTTTAGTTTATAATTTTTAATAATTCCTATTAGAGTGTTTAGAAATCCTGAAGCGTCTAATTACAAGGTGAATAAAAATTACTGATTACAGGATTATTAAGTAAATTAAAAAGTAAATTTAATTGAACTTTATTTTATATATATTTATAATATAACTGAAAAAAAGTATTTTATTATAAGTATTTATTCGTAAAAGTATTTTGTATTTCACTACATTTTTATTTCACAGTTTTTGTTTTTGAAAAGGGCTTAACTGAAAGAGGCTTAAATGCCGGTATCACAGCCACAATTCAGAATCATAATTTAATTTGATATTTAATTTCAAAACCTTTTTTTTTTTTCAAAATATATATTCATAAGAATACAATACCAAATTTAAACTCAAGAAACCTCTCAGGAAAAACTCAAGAACCAACAAAAGTTACTTCATAAAAGCGTTAATTAAACGATGACGTTTTATATTGATTTTTTATGCTAATTATATAATTTCTTTTTCATTTCCTTCAACATCAGAGATTCTTCTTAAAAAAAATAAGACAAGAATGACGGTTATTTTAATATTTATCTAAAAATGAGGCTCGATAATTATTTATGTAAGTGTAAAAATGTTAATTTTCATTTTTATATTTCTATATCATCATATCAGATTCATCAAAACTGCGTCCTCTGGAATGCCATTGCGTCGCTCTGCCTATATTAAATTAACATTCTATTAATAATAATCTTTACAGGGATGGAAATAAAAATATTTAAAAATTATATTTTGTCTTTTTAAATGATTAATTAATCAATACAGGCAGAATTGAACCCGCAATCTCTGGCAAAGCATCAAGTCGCTCTAACAAGTGAGCCACCGTATCGCTGCCTGTTTTCATATATTTAAAATGAATTATTGAATTTTCATACTATTTTTTCGAATTTAAAAAACTTGATATTGCTAAAAAAGTTTATAGACATTTTCAAATAATTGATGTCATGTGCGTTTTTGTCAAAACAGATTTATAACTATTTGACGTTTCATACATGCATTGTATGATAGCTTTGATTTTGATGTATTGTGTTGATGATTCATATTGTATTGAAACAAGCGCTGATTTCAACTGAATTACTCTTAATATTGATTTTAATTATTAATATTGATATTAAATATTAATAAAATACATACATAATAGTAAAATACGTACATTAGTACATAAAGATTTGTTCAGTGGAATTACTTTTATTTTCTTAAAAGTCGATTTATAGTTACTATTTTATATTTACCCGGTAGTAATCATATTAAGTAAATAGTGTAATTTTTTTAACCAATCCGGCTTCGTTACTCATGAGCTCAGAGCATCGCGTAACCGCGTCATTCACATTTCAGAACTATTTGATACAGTCCGAATGAATGGAACGCCTAAAGCCATGTAAACATATATTTTATAAATCTCATAAATAAAAGAACAAATAAATCCAAGGAAAAACAAAAAAATCAACTTTAGTATTCAAGTTAATCAAAGTCCGCAACAAAAAGTAATTTATACCAGACTCATATTTCTGCTGAAATATTTCATAAATATTTAATGATCGTAACATTTTTATTTATCTAACATAAATAAGAATTTTAAGATCATTAAATATACAATGAAGCATTAATTCTATAAAAAAATATAAATCTAACCAGATTCGCGGATACAAAATGACATCCTATTATCCCATTACTTCAATTATTAAGGACCAATATTATATTTTATTTACCTAAGCTATATATATAAACTTCCTATTAGAGTATTTATATATAAGTAACAAATCTGGGTTCAAAGAGCCCTAGGTACGGCAGCGATGCGTATACCTCATCAACGCCAAAGGAACGCCAATGGGTCTCCGAACACTCGAGTAGCTAGTCGTTGAACGTTTTCAAATGGAAGAAGCTGAGACAGGGGCAATCTGGACCAGAGATGAGAACAGTATTTCATCAGTGGCCGGACCTGCGGTTTAAAAGACGCGAGCCTTTGGTTCATCGTGAAGCGTTTTGTTTATCACTCCCACTTTCTCCAGGTGCTTTCCAGGTGACTGAGACACTGACAATCACTTGAAATGTTCAGGCCCAGTACCTACTCCGATACTTAGCGAAGCATCAAAGGGAGTTTTCTCGAAGAGAGAAGAAAACGTTTTTTCAGTTTCAATAGAAGATACAAGTTTCTGTTTTCACTCGTCGACGTCTTTCCAAAGAGTTCTGCACGGCCGCAATATACAGCATCGACGGGGCTATCATCCATAATACTATAATTACATTGAATATTGGGAAAATCGCCCGAAATACCCGCGGGGTAGCTCCAGAGCCAATTCCAAACATTTACCCCAGAGTTGGATCTTTTCCTTGTAATTATTTTAAGTAAATATCATTCAAATATTATTTACAAATTCAAAAGGAATACAACAATTTTCTTTATTATGTATATATTTATAATATATCTACGATTTTATATAAATAGTTATTGTAATGAATCAGAAACAAACCAAAACATATTTATTTAACTAAAGCATTAAAGCAAAAATGGCACATATCCTTAGATTTCAGTGTAAAGCTCAGCTGAAATTAAACTTTTTAGTAAGACAGTTTACTTTCAAGACAGGTTTCTTATTTCTTGAAATGTCGCTATCCATTTAAGCTTTTAACTCGCTGCACCGAAAATTCTATAAACTTTATTGATTACTTTATATCTAACAAAGAATAACTTAGTCAGGATATTGTACGTTTTATATAAAATTACAATCAAAGAATAAATTAATATTGAATAATTAATTTTACATATATCAAAAAGTTATTATTTCTCAAGATCTTGAGATAAAATTTAATTTAAAAAATTAAATCAAGTTGTATTCGCGTTTATAGTAATTAAATTTTAGCTTTGTATCTGCTTTTCAATTAAACACATAGAACTCTACAAAATAGAATAAATAAGCTAAGTAAATAAAAGAAAAACATAGTAACTAATACGAGAATAAATGTCACTGGCTTTACCATTGAAATATACACAATACGTATTGTCATTTCTCATTTGTCAAATGGGAATCTAGATAAAGATCCCAATCAGCTGACTATTCAGACACGAGTCAGTATTAATATAAGGCTAATGAATAAACAAATTCACTGTGTATTGGAAATGTAATTTACTATTAACTTAGGTTTTTTAATACTATTGTACCTTTTGTCGAAGACTCTGATACGAACACACACAAAGTAAACACCTTTTGTGAACCATGACTATTATATTTACGTTTATTTTACTATATTTACGTTTATTTTACTATATTTATTTCACGAATTTCGTGAATACAGCGGGATATAAATATAGTGAGGTATTTTTGTTTATCGAAGTATCTACTTTTACGTTAAAAATAATAGTTTAATATCAATAGTGATTTCTGGAAGAATAAACCACTCGTATGAAACTGGGGAATTGTGATTAATTTTCAATAAAATAGCAGAACCACGATTAATTAATATATTAATTATCAACTAATTCATGAGTCGGTTATCTGTCTATTAAGTTGTTATCTCTCCAGAAAATCCTACATCGAATATAAAACAATATTTAAAAATTGTTCTAGAAATAGTGTTAATATTATTTACAATATGTGATTTTATTTTAAGTTATATTTTATGAAGCAAAGATTTGGTCCCCCTTTTTATAAAATATACACGAACGGAATTGTATGAAATTTGGCACAATTATTAATAAAATATTGAATATAGCAATGTATTAGAAATAAATGAAATAACTAAATAAAGCATTACACACACTTCAATGCGTTTCACACAAACAAATAAATAAGAAAACTGTTTGGTTTAGTTAACATTGTCAATGTATAATAATATATATTTATTTTCAAAGAAAAGATTGTCGCCTCACGTAACAGTCATTTTTAAATAAAAAAATATGCAATTACAAAAAAGGTGCACTTTTGGTTCCAACCCTCGTATACAATTTAACTTAAAATGTCCTCTGAATTTGGCCTCTTGACATCCCCTAGTTATTATAAAGCAGAAAATAAAACTCTCTTTATAAAACAATAATATTTATTTTAAAATAACACAATAAGCAAATTAACTTTTGATTGTCTTCAGATAAATTAAAATAAATAAATTAAGATAAATTAAATAATAAAAGCACTTAAAAAGTACCCCTGCAGTAGTTCGTGCTGTATGAAAATTAAACACAATTTATTAAATGTTTATTTAATTAAAACGGATACAACTATGTGAGCGAACAATTTCGATGGGATTTATCAAATTGTTTGCTGACCCGCAATTATCAGTATTTATGTATTCACAGAATTGTATTGTTTGACGATTAACTCACTGGACTCTAATATCTGATATTGAAGCATCTATAATATATTATGCGAAAATAACCTTTGTAAAAACAATAATGGAAACAAATAACTAAGAAGATTCTTTTCAAATTCAAATTAAATCTTTTACTAAAACGGCCAATTTATTTTCATAATTATCTTTATCACAAATTACTAACATATTTTAGATACTAGTCTATTATGATAGAAATTCATAGAAATCTGTCTGGCGATACGGCAGCTCAATGGGTATAACGACGGGACGGTTTCCGAGAGGTCGCGGGTTGGAACTCCTGCCCGAATCGGATTATTTCTTATTCTATTTCTATTAAAATTAAGAAAAGTAACTTATTTATTACGTATTAAGCCATGTATAACATTGACAAAGTCAAATAGCTTTCTTTCCTTAAAATAGATAAAGATAAATGGCTGTAATAAATTATGACGAATTTTCTACAAATAATAACAAAATGGTGATATAACAATATAATTAAAACAGAATTGTGATTGTCTATTTCACGTATCTTGATGGTACATAAGACGAGGTTGTCGTGTCGTCTTAAATTAGACGACAAACAATTGTGAGTCGTCTCAAGGCTCGTGCAAGGCTTCCTCAAAATAAACTTCAGTATAATCCGTTACAATAATAAAATTAAAACAATAACTTATATAATTTGGATTTTACTACATAGAAGATAATTTTGTCGGTATTATCGTTGCGTGCTTCATTCTTCTAAAGATATAAAGTAAACTACAACGTTTATATAATGTTTAGTAAAGACATCTCTTTTATATTATATTTATTGTTACATAAAATAAGTAATGTTTTTTGTAATTAACATAAATACCATAGATTAATAAACATATTTTTTTAACACTATTGAAGATAAAAGAAAATACGATGTATTTTTATTTTCGGTAATTGAGCGCATTTTTCCTTTTTCATTGCATTAATGCTTGGCGTTGTACCAATATAAAAAAATACTAAGATCATTTAACATTTATGAAATATTTCAACTGAAAAATAAGTCTGGTATAAATTACTTCTTGTTGCGGACTTTGATTAACTTGAATAATAAATTTGTAACTTCGTTCTTTCTTGATTCATTTATTCTTGTATACTCTCAAATATACAAGAATAAATGAATCAAGAAAGAAATATGTATCTTTACCTATTTCTGTTCACGTTCAATGCGTTCATGAAGGATTTATCGATAACTAGTGAACTGGTGATGATTTGAAAATTACGCGGCAAATTCAAATATTATTGACGTGAGTACAGCCAGGTAAGCTATAATATAGTAATTATGAATTTAAAAAGTTTCAATATAACAAAAAAAAAACAATTATTCCTGACAAAGCTTTATGGATGTTTTTATTAATTTTTATTAATATTTTTGGTTAGAAAAAAATCATTTCTGGTTAGCAAAATAAATCAACCATTTTATTATTATATTTGCTGTGTATTACGAATATTTTGTCGTAATTTTAGTCATTTTAACCATGGCATGGTTCTTCTTGTTTCTTAAAAAGTAAAAGTCAATACTTCAATTAGGCTGACACGGCACTTCTAAAATGTCAGATTCTATAGTCAATAATCAGGTTATTTTGGTTAATTCAGGTAATTTATTTTAATTTATGAATATTTTAACTATTTCTATTTCCCTATAAAGATGATTATTTAAAGAGTCCCACTTTCAGCTTAGTTATCGATACGGTATCTCAATAACAGTTGACATAAACTGGAGTAGATTAATTAAATCTGGGCAACAAGTATCCCTTTACCGATTATCGAATATCGAGAGACAGTCGTTAATGAAGGTACTGATATTACCAATTCCATGTAGATTAGTCATAGAGCACCGTAATTCCTATATTAATAAGAATTGAATATTTTGGCAAATTTTGTGACATGTATCTCAGTTTTTGTATTAATAATAATAAATATTTTTATTGTATACCTTGTATAAAATTACAAAAAAAATGGTACAACTTTCGCGGCCTTATCGTTAAAAAGCAATCTCTTCCTGGTCAATATCTCAATTGTATGAAGGAAAAAGCATACTGGAGTCGTAGTGTGGGTCTGTATACAATGTAAGATCAAAATAAAGGAGTTATACATACAATATTTATATACCTTACCTAATTACATACATATAAATACATACATATATACATACATAGAGTTATAAGCTTTCTTGAACCATAATGAATGTTATATGTACATTTACCCGGCTGTGTTCACGTCCATTTATCGGAATTCCCCCCGACTAGTTTTAAAACCCTTCCGGGTTTCTTACTCATAAGCTCGAAGCATGGCGGATTCGCGGTGTGAACTAATTGAAAATAAAAACAATATATACAAACAAAAATTGAAAATAAAAACAAATAAACCGTCACATATTGTCATGTAGGAAACTTAAGATCATATCAAATTAAGCTTAGAAACAATACAGTTTACATTTTCATACAGGTCTCTTGTTTCTGAAATATGGTAATTCCTTTAACCTCTTAGCTCGCTGCACCGAAAATGTGTTCTTTATAAACTTCATTGTTTAACTCTGGAAGTAACACATTATTTACAAAATATTATACAAATTTAACATCATCAAATATTTTTTTATTGCCTAACATGCTTACCCATATGAACCTCATTCAAATTTTAAGTAAATATGGAGGATATTGAAGCCTCCGTCCGACAAAGATTATATATATAAGTATATATAAAATAAGATTATAAGATATAAGATTCCAGGGGATTTATAAGATATTAAGATATTAGATCATAAGATATAAGATAAGATCATTATTAATAAAATAATAGATTAATTGAGGTGGCTAGTGACACGATAGCTCAATTGGCAAAGTGACGGAACCGTGCCTCAGAACTTCCAGATTCGAGCCCTGCCCGTGTCGATGTATTTTTTCTTGATTTAAAATTAATTAATATTAAATAAACAATATTGTATATATTCCGTAATTGTTAAATTGTACGTCAAGAATACCATGTTTGTTTTTATAGCACATTTTTGCATTATAAAGGAAATTAATTTAGGCGTTTCATTTTGTGAATAAGAAAATATGACAGACAGACTTTAAAAGAATAAGAAAAGGGCTTTTTTTTTCAGTAGTATTTTATTTTTGTGGCATTTAAGCCTTTGTGTCTAAATCACGATTATATATCGTCAGTCAGCTATACTCACGTCAATCAAATCGAACTCATGAGCTCCGAATGCCATGTCAAGAACAGTACACACACCCCAAAATTAAAACCAAGTAAAGTAATCGTGAATACAGCCGGGGTAAAATTATATTATAATTTTTATATACAAAAACTATACAATAAACTTAGTAAGTAAGTAGAAACTTAAAACTGTGTGAGTGAAAAATGCCAAAACTAGTGGATCCCGGTAATATCTCAGCACCGAAAACTCCGGTATTATATGTGACAAAGCGAATCCCAGGATTTATGGGATTAACCTATATTTATCAAATTATTTTAAAATATTGCATGAACATTTTTTTTGGAGCTTTATATTATTAATAAGTAAAGGGGATGAAGCAAATCAAAAAGCATACCTTTAAGTTACTTTTCTGTCATTTCTCCACGTTGTTTTTAAAATATTATAATAAATATTATCTTTGTAGAAAAAAATCGAATTATAAAATAGGTAACGTATTTAAAATATTTATTTTGTTTGTTATTGAGTCATAAAGTCAAGTCAAAAGTTTTAAACCTTTTTGTGAAAATTATGTTGAATTTATTTAGTTTAGAAATTTACTTAATTTTGTGACAGTTTATATTACATAGGAATACTTACACATTTATTTATATAGCATTAGACTTTTTAGTATCTATGTAAACTATAGTTTTACCTAATCTTGAAAATTCGATAAATTATTACATTATATTAATCAATACACCTAAACCTGCATTTCTTAAGGTATGTATATTATTTTATTTGTCAAATAGAAATGATGTTAGTGTTTTTTTTTCTTATAAACAGTTGAAGCAATTATAATTATTGCCAGCTAGCTTAAAAATATTAAAATATTATAATGTACATTATTTTTCAAAATTTATTCGTGTTGTTGAAATTGTTATATTTTAAAGATTCTTATACCAATTAATTCGCTCTATCAAAATTACAACACATATTTTACGCTTCGAATACGGCGTGAAGGTCGTCAATTTGTAATCTAAAGCAACCACAGGCGGATTGGGGTCGTGATTAAAACCCCAAGGAGATTTAATGAAACTCAATTAAGATCATCAATGTTAATCTTTGATAAATAAACATGTAAGCTATTTATTAATTAACTACCAAAATCGAGAACACTCTTCTATGTTATACACAATAACTAATAAATTGGTTGTCTGTAAAGTCGATATAAAAACTATAATTTTACGCGATAAAATAAAAAAAAAAATATATATTTTTATGAATTGAATTGTTATATTATTATCACTGAATTAGAATTATTTTGTATGATACAAACATTTTAAATATTTTTTTTTTAAATTTTAAATAACTGCATTAAGAAAAACGTAGTAAGGTATAGGTTTATTCATGTACAAAACCGTTAATTCAAATTTGTCTAAAGAAAGGAAAAAAAATATCATTAATGCCTGACAATATCATTTCCTGTGACTTAATAACAACGCAAAATACGTAGAATATTTTTCTAGAATACCTAAAGCACTATATAATAACATTAAATATATAAAGTAAATTTTAATACTATTTTTATAATGTGATGATGTGTTTTTTTCCGTGTAAAAGCAAAAACTTGGTGCCTCGTTTTATTTATAAGGACGGAATCGTATGAAATTTGGTAAAATTAAAGTTTATATGCAGAAGGGGATCAGGACATAATACTTTTATATAAATAGTACATAAAGTTAACGAACAGAGCACAAATAAATTAATAAAATAATTGTTTTCGTTAAAAATGTCAGTTAGAAATATATACTTTGTCGGAAAGACTCAATTGTTAAATGACATAAGAGAAAAATTCAAAAATACACATGTAACGTAGACAGATTGCAATGATTTATCCTTAACATTTAAAATACCATTTATCCTCCAAATAAAAGGGGTTCTCTAGGCAACACAAAAATTTTATATTTCTGATTTCTAGAGTATGTATAATATTTATAAAATACAATTTAGAGTTAATTTTGATAAGTTCAAGACTTTTATTGTCATGCTGTAATTGTTTTTCATCAACATATAATATGAAGAAATTTAAAATTTAGAAATAAAAAAATTATATATACTGTTTTATATTAGATTCGCTTAGGACAAACTTTTATTTTCCAATTATTTTAATTTACACTTTTACTCTGTTTTATATGTACGTTATTACGAAGTAGCTTTATATTAATACTGTTATTAAGAGTAGGTTTTATTTCAATAGAAATAGCAGCATTTTAGTATTATAATTTTTAGCACTTATTTCTTTTATGATTTTTAAAATTGTGTATTTTTGTTATAAATATGTGAACGTATGTATTTCAACACAATTTCACAATAATTTACATGGACCTCTTTCTGTAAGTATGATTTAAGTAAAAAAAAAACAGTTATTGTCAAGAGTTGTGATTGGCTGTCGATTACGTTATCAAACAAACAAAACCGTATGCGATATGCGATATATTTATTTATTGTAAATATTTTATTTTTTTCAAATATATTTTAGATTTATTCCTCCATCTATGAAACGCTTTATCAGGATATATAAGCATAGTATGTAAAAGTGAAAATAGCGACAATTGAGTTATTTGTGAATAATTATAACATTTAAATATCCATTTTTGCATTGTTTTTGTTTGTCTGTCCGTCTGGAACTTTTAACCTTTATCAAGTTGAAACTACTCAAAAGCTCAAAAGTAAAGTGCACATTATATGTGATATTTTATTTAATTTATTTTATGATTTCATATAAAACGTACAATATCCCTTCGTAAGTCATTATTTTTTAGATGTAGAGTAGGTACCTACACCAAAAAATATATAATTTTCGGCGCAGCGAGCTGAAAGCTTTAAAGGATTGCGACATTTTGTCGTAGTGTTATAGTTAAAATATTTATAATATAAATATGTTTTGATTTGTCATAGTTTTATATTCCGTTTCAGTGTCTTATATAATATTCTGTGTGGGTAGTTTTCGTAGTGAAATATATTTAGTTTCGCGAAAATAACTTATAAATATGTTTATTTTCATAATAATTAAAATTGGAAATGGACCTAAGTTTTCGATTTAACATAATGAGAAAAAAATACACTCTCACTTCTTATAACAGAGATTACAGTGACTTTACTCAAATCTCCTGTGAGGTAAATTATTCGGGTCCAGCCAGCTATTACACGAACTCCAGATAATTTACTATATTATAAGGATAGATCACTTCAAAAAATATACAATTGAAATGAAAATTGAATTCAATTAAATATAAAGTTATTGGATTATCAGAATTAATTGAATGTTTGGTTGAGAATCTACAGTATAGACAGAAACATCTAAACTACTAATGACAACATTTTAGGATTATTTTATAGATTTGATATATTACGACGGCCCCAAAGGAAGGACCTAATAACAGAAATTCTAGACTTAAGATTTATTAATTATTACTAATTTACTAATTTTAAAGTCGCTTCCGTTTAGTTGGAGATAAGAGTAGAATAGAGACAAGTTTAATGAATGAAATTGTAACCAAGACACTAATAGAATAGAAAGTTGTACAATCAAAAGGTTTTGGATATTATATCATTACATTTTCTCATAGGGATTGGTCTTTACAAGCGATCCCGTGGCGTCCCATTATAGCGATGAGGGTAACCGTTGGTTTTTAGTAGGTAGCCTTAAAAATGGCAGCGTCTTCTATGCTGCCGGGTAGTCCTACATAACCACCCGGTCATCACCTTCTTGGCCGGGGATATCCGTAAAGGATTTTTCCAACGGAAAAAAAAAGAAAAAAAAAAGGATAGGTCTTTCGGTTCCCTCACTGTCACTTTAAACAGCTTTAACAGCTATTTTACTTCGATATTGCCTGATTTTAAGATGAATCTAACATTTTCATAAAGATAGCTACAATCTGTAATACTTAATTACCAATACAATCTGTAATAAAGTTCGAATAACTCCGGATGAACGTTTGAAAAAATCTATAACAGATGTCACTACCGTCCCGAAAAAGACGAATATGTATAGAGTGCTTAATTTAACGATTCCGGCAGTGATCAATTGGGAGAGCGACGGAACGGTTTCCTAGAGGTCACAGATTCGAATTCCTGCTCGTTTCGGTTTATATTTCTCTCTATATTTGTGTAAATTAACTTCAGATGAAGCATACCAGGCCCTGGGGTGTTCAAGAAGGTGAATAACGCAACCTGCTAGGAACAAGGATAAAGTTAGAAATTAAAAAATGATTTATATTTTAGACTTAAATACATTATAAAGAAAAATGATATTATACATGGATACGACGTGCCTTACTCTTCGTAACATTTAAAGTAAACAGCAAAGTTTATAGAATGTTAAGCGTAGCGAGCTAAGAGGGTAAAGGGATAGGGATATATTAGGTACAAGAGAAGCCTAGCCTAGCCTGGAAGGTAAACTGTATGATTTTAACGGGTTTTGATTTTAAGCTGAGACTCCTAGAGATGTACCTACTACTTTCAAATTAAAATATAAATTATTTTATTATTTATTATACTGAATAATAATTAACTAGGACAAAATTTTGGACATATTTTAATCAGCAAGAATCACCGGTTCTGGTCTTTTTCTTATAACTAAAAACTATGAGACCAACTACTAAATTCTTAAAATATGATAAGTCGATAAAAACGATGTCGTAGGGTTCCTGTAAACTAAGATTTGTTACTTTTATTCTAATAAATCTTTTAATTGTTACATAAGATTCTACTTGAAATTAAAATAAATAGCGTAGACTTGTAAAAAATATAAGCCGGTATTTATAGCACAATACCGTTATAAGAAAATACGATTTATTATTATTTGCAGTAATTGGCCGGATTTTTCTCATTGCATTAATGCTTGGCGTTGTACCAATTTAACCGAGAATGTTAAGATCATTAAATATTTATGGAATAATTCTACGAAGCAATGACTTTTGTTCCAGAATTTCATTAACTTTAAAAGTAAAGTTGATGGCTTTGTTTTTCTTGGCTCTATCAACTCTTAATTCATTCGGAATTTGTCAATGAGTGGTATGAGCATGCCGTTGTTAATAAATGCGATTATTAGTTAATAATTAAACGGATATTTATTCATTATTAGTAAAAGTAAAGAAAATATAATATTACTAGCATACAAAAATATATCATGGTTCAGTTGAGGGCTTTGTGAATTAGCTTTTGTTGGTTTTCAGGTTTTAGTTTGATATTGTATCGTCAGGAATGTGTATTTAAATGAAAATGGTTTTATTTTTGTTGCTTTTAATATATAGTAAAGTTTTTCCTTTTATGTAAAAAAAATCCTTTCAAATTACATATCAAATGAATATTTTGGTTCCGAATTGTCGCTGTGATAAAGGCATTTTTAAGCCTCTTACAGTTGAGCCTTTATGAAAAACAAAAACTGTGAAATTAAAATACAGAGGAATAAATTCATTTTTTTTTACAAAATGTTGAATAATTAACGAATCAAAAAAACCGTGAAATTTTATTTCAATTTTATGAAAATAATAATTTCTGATTTGAATAACAATTACGGATTATATCTTGTAAGTCGTAATTATGATCAATAATTGCGGTAAAAATTAAACTTTTTAGTATTCATTGTTAAATATAGATAATAAAAATGTATTACATGTTTAAATATATATTCTTTATAATTTAATATACTTTTATATAATATTTAACACATAAATTCAATTGAAATTCTTATAAGAATGCATTTAACTATTTGTTTATAGTGTTTTTAACAAGCTTTTTATAAGTAAAGCTTGAACTATGAAAGATTTATGAAAGAAATTGATTGTTAAAGGTCAGAAGATGAGCCGATCATTTTGTTGTGAATTGCATATAGAAACTGTAATTTTTACTTTTCATATGATGGTGAATAAATTAAGAATTGAAAATTAATTATTCTAGGTGTCTGGTTATAGTGAGCAGTTTATGTTTAGTGCAAAATTGCGAGTCATGAAAGTACTTTAGCAAACCGAATATATAAAAGATAGAGTAACAAAGGAGATTTTTTTACTTGCTTAGGTCTGGATAGCAAATATCTGCGCAATTTATGAGAGATAAAAATAAGAGCGTGAACTAAAAATATATTTGTCTTTGTCTAAGTGGGAAATGTTTAATACGAAATTTAGATTCTAATATTGCAGTGATTTAATGGCATAGTTTTTTGTTTGCTGCAATAACTAAAAAAAAACTGATATAATATTAATTAACGGAAATACCAAATCCTGATGGTATTCAAGATTATACCTAGTAATCAGCTACAGACTCAATTGATATGGGTTGCTATGAATAATGCCAAAGTTCGTCCATTCTGGTTTGAACATATAGTTGAAGGTCATCAGCGTTCAAGTGGTACGAACAGTCGAAGCTAGGAACTAATGTATTAATAAATAAGGAAAACATAATTGAAAAAAATATGTTTTATGGAACACCAAGGAGTGTGTTTTCCCATTTTGGTTCATTCCCCCCCATAATTTGATTGCTGGCATCCACGAAGATGAAACGTAAACCACTTTACGACCAATGGACTGAACTAAAGAAGGAATATGATGATGGCACGTAATAAACTGGGTTAAATGCATTTATTTTAGTTAACGCTTAACAAAGACAACACAAATCATTATGATTAACCAATAAGCACTATATAATAAGACTGCCCTTGTTTACGTAACATTATCTAAAATATCAAGTGAAGATTTACAAAAGGTTATTCCAACATCATTTAAGAATATTCAATTACAGTCAAGAGGTATTATCACCTAAATAAATACTTCAAATTAAATACATTCAAAATATGCCCAAATTAGTTCCTATACAGTTTTATATGGATTCATTAATATTAAAACACTAAATATTCAGTATATATATTGTTACCAATAAACACAACCAGATATACACAGACTAAATCCAAATTAATTTCCTTATAACCCTTGAGACTACTAGTACTAAATATTATGGAGTTGTTACGAAGTCACGGGAAATCAGTTTGTTAGGCATTCATTAGGAGGAAGGTTTGAAATTAACGATTTTCTTTAAGAAAAACCTATTAAATATCTTTTCACCGAACTATTCTTAAATGATGTTGGAGTAGCCTTTGAAATGCTTTTTTTGATGCACTTTATTCGTTTAGTAGACAAGTGTAGTTAGTGTGTAGACAGTGTGTAGATATATAATGCTTATGTCGTATTTTCTTACTCATATAAGGAGAAATTGACAAAATATATCACTGACAGTGCAAAATAAATTTAAAGCTATCATTAAACGCGTACTGATATCTAAGGCTTATTATAATACTAAGGAATATGCTGATAGTAGGGAGGTTTGGCCATTACCAACTTGTTGATAATTCTATAAATGTTACATTACTGTCATTACTTCCGGGGTGTAATCTATTGACGTTCTTGGTTCGAAGTTAAGGCACTATATAATTACTATTGTTTTGAATGTTTAAAGTTAAGATCCTTTAAGATCTTGTAAATGTGAGAACGTCATAGATCTAATGGCGGCGTGGTTGGTTATAATTGTTTACGATACCGCACTTGACTTTAGTTTTAATTTATTCTCACATATCAATCAGGACTGTGACTGAAAAAGTCAATACTAATAGTTAAGGCTAATTGTATTTTAATAAATAAATGCATCTAGAGTCTGACGTTTCATAAGTGCAGTGTATGCCTATTTAAAATAAAATAAAAATCATTTTGACTTGACTTTGACGTAGTACATTAGATTTTTTTTAGATGCATTTGATAACGAAATGCTACGTGCAATCCTGCTCCTTCTGTTTTTCAGCGAATAATTGGTGTGGCCAGAAGTTAGTTTGCGGGAGTGGTATGATCGTTAATGATCTAACACACTCCCTGGTCCATAAACACACTGGCCCATAAAACGGCAAATTTTTCCGAAACATCAACATGAGATTTTTTCGAATTATCAACATCCGATCTCATTATTATACTCGAATTTAGTTTTGATTAAAATATAAAAATTATTTATGAAATTATTGATAGAAATGAAATGATGAAATACCATAGTACCAACACACCATAGGTGAAATTTCATAAGTAGGGACAGAGGTCCAAAGTAGGTAAGCCCTGTGATATGGATGTCCTGTTCTTCTTACTCTAGACATTATCAAACAGGGATGAAATAACATTATCATAAAAATACCTAGAAAAATTATAAAATTAAAATAAAAGTAAAAGAAAATGTTATTTATTCAAGTGTTAATTGTTTTGTCTGCATGTCTGTAAGAATAATTAAATGTTACATGCGTTCAGGACTTCTTCCGTTTCATCATAGCTAAGACTTCGCTTTTTAAAATTTTGAAATATTTATTTTTTATATTTGCTGCTTGAGATAAGAGCGTAAATAAGATAAATAATTATCTAACGGAAATAAAACTTGAATTTGAAATAACAATATTTAAAATGTTGCACAACAAAAAAATATTTAATCATTATTCTTAGGACAAATTTCAAAATTTAATTCATAAACTCGTATTGTATTATGAAAATGTTTAAAATTTATTAAACATAGGAAATACGTTTTAAATAGAACTGTACTGAACTTTGACAAAAACAGAAATAAAAAAATATACAGTAAAATATTAATTATCAAGAAGTTATATAGAAATGACAAAATAAATAAAAGAACTAGTATTTTTTCCGATTTAAGATAATTTAAATTGTGTTCGCTTTTCTCTATATGTGCTAAGTAAATACTGCTGGGTGTAATTCAGCAATGCTTAAAACACTTTGAGATCGCGAATACTTGACTTATACCAAGGATAAACCTAAAATGTTTATCCTTGGTATAAACCAAGTATTAGTAAGTATAAACCAAGTATAATTATCTTATGATAATTATCAAGTAAAGGTGGGTCTTAAATATTTAATGTGAATAGTTGTTCCTTACTTTTCTTGCATAATATATTTAAATTAAGTACCCTGAAAGTAAGTATAAGAGTGAAATTGATACAAAAATAACAATAGTATTTTTTCCAATTTTGAAAACCCTTTTTTAAATTCGATGGTATTTTTGGTTGTATTTAAGGCGCCAACCAGGTTCATCACAAAGCCATACATTTCAATATGTTTTGTCCTTTATTTAACGGAACATTTCGTAGTTCCAGAGTAGAATTTTTGCATTCCTTTCCTTTCAGAATTTTGGAGGTCTTTTGTCTCCCATTGCATCAATGCATGGCTTTGTGCCATTATTAAAAAATACCTTAAATTATTTAATATTCACAAAATTATTAAGAGAAATAATAAAGCTCACACAAATTTTATAAAATTTTTGCTGTGGAATTTATTTAATATTTAATTTATAATTTAACACATATATGTTCTTTATGTATTGAAACCAAATTTTACATGTTAAAATTATGTAAGCTAGAGATTTTTGTATAAGAACGTTAGGAATATAAAGAATATTGAAAATTCAGGTTAAATCATCGTTGGATTTCCCCGTTTTATTTTCAGGATTTACAAGATTATTGTTCATATGAGTAGATTGATAACTTCTTTGCAGGAAAATAGTTTCAAAAGACAATCTGGCCTGTCCTGAAATTACGTTTTTAAAATGTATTATAATCAAAAGTCAAAAGACTTTGGAAACACTCTTTGGAAGAAGTAGGTGAATTAAAAAAATATCTTAAATCCTATTTCAGGTTTACAATGAATCATCTGTGGAATAATTTATAGAAGGGAAATAAATAAAATAATTTACGAAATGTACAGTTTAATAAACTATATTTTTATTACCTTTTATTTTTTGTGGTAAAAAGCCCTTGATTCTATCAGTAGTAGCTACTAATTACAGCTGGATAGCAAAATAAAATTTCATAAAAACTGCCTAAGTGAGTAACAGTAAGTGAGTAACAGTAAGTAACAGTAAGTAAGTAACATAGTGAATACTTCAGAATTCTTTCTGGAATCAACTATCTTTTCTCCACCGTTAATCGTTGCAATTCTACTCATGCGTTGAAAAACGCAAAAAAGTTAACGTTTTTTCGTTAACTTTTCCATATAAGTTTCCATATAATTTGGTTACCAGGCAAAGCTTTTAGATTTAAACGAAATATTGTAAAGCCTAAATGCGCAAGTGTCCCGTTATTACATTTTGGTATACAGTTTTTCTTTACATATATTGTTATTTTATATAAATCTTGGAAGTATTTATGACCATCTGTCATTAAGTCTTGAAACTAAAAAAAAAGCTTATTAAATATAACCAATGTTATTTATGGTTTAATGCTTCGTTTTTTTTTTCTACTAATATTTGTAGCTAAAATAAGGATGTCACAAGGACAAATAATTTCGACCCCTCCGATATTTATCTGCTGTCACTTTTTTTCAGTCGTTTAGTTGTCAATTAATGTGAGTAAATACACTTTTCTCATCAACAATAATACTATGAATGAAATAAAAATAAATTCTTCATTGACACCTCGTAATTAGGAATAAAAGCTACTCTATATTGCATACTACAATTATATTTTAAGCAATTTTTTTAGCTCACCCGTTTGTTTTGTTTGGGTCAAATTTAGTAACTGTAATTTAGCCCTCTCCCCGTTAACCGATTGATCTGAAATTTGGTATACGCCTTTGATTCTGGTGACAATACAATTATCCATATTCAATATTATTGTGAATCCAAGATGGCCGCCTCTAGAAGATGGGGGACAACTTAGTTCTTTCAATCCCATCAATATGGGTATCAAATGAAAGGGCTTGGTAAGTATAATACAGTATACTATACAAAATTACAATATGAATCTCCCACCCAAGTCAAGATCTGGTATCCTGTCGAAAACAGTGTGGCGTTAGGGAGGCTAAAAATGATACGTCGATCGACGAATGAACGATACAAGGTAAAAGCGCGCCGAGAACTGTATGGCATTAGGGTGGATAAAAACTTAAAAATAAAAAAGTAAAAAAAAAATTAAGTTAAACGGTTCTATATTGCAGATAAATGTACTAAAAGCTAAAAAATAATTTCATAGATACAGTCATGGGTACCAATATGTATACATTATTATATTTTCAAAATAAAGTAACTCGTAACCTACCCACTTTCTGGAAATATATATG
The DNA here is from genome assembly GCA_963555665.1 of Dircenna loreta. Lineage (NCBI taxonomy): Eukaryota > Metazoa > Arthropoda > Insecta > Lepidoptera > Nymphalidae > Dircenna > Dircenna loreta. The sequence goes on along the minus strand of OY743097.1, from coordinate 12,478,105 downwards.
GTCACATAAATTCCTAAAAATGCAAAATATACATTTATGTAAACAGCTATGACAAAAGATGTCATTTTTGAAATATACAAATTTTAAACATATGCATTGATTAAACTAAAATAAAATCGTGAGACACGTCCAATATCTACAATCGAAAGACATGGCATGTGACTTCACCCACCTACCTAGTAACAAGTGTCGTCGATTATTAAAAATAACATAATTGTAAATGTCCAAGTATTGAAACCTTATTGTATATTATATCGTATTGTTACATATTTTTTTATTTATATACTTACTAATTTGATTTTTTTTAAGTTGCAGTCTTTCTGTCTATTCTTAAATAAATTCCGTACCGACGAACACTACCGTTCAATACGTTTTCCTGATAAATTAAGAAGACGATTCTAACAAGATTGATGGAGATTTAGTAAAATCCCATTTGAATTTGCCCTTTTACGCCACACCTCTTTTTTATTCATTGACGACTTGAAATATTCATCTAATTTTGCTTATTTACACCTAAGTAAACGTATTAATTTCTGTACCGAATTATTAGAACCCATTTTAAAAATGTTTCAAGATGAATTTGTTTATAAACTTTTGTCTACTAAATAAACTTATAATTATTATTGATTGTTAATGAGCTATGGCTTTTTAAAATATATGAATTTAGATTTTTTTTTACGTTTCGTTAAACTGGTTTTTCTAAGAGATTGGTTTCGCTAGACGAGCATAAACTATTATAATATAATAAATACAACAACAATACGTACAATAAATACAACAACAATACATAAAATATTATAATATAATAAATACTAATAACACACATATTGTGACAGATGGTCAATAAAACGAGCTCGTTGGCTTACTTTTAGAAACAACAGAACAATTACTTTTATTGCATAGTGTATAGCGTGTTTCAAAGATAAAATGATAAAAGATAAAATCTTATTTTTCTGAGAACAAATATTTTAAAATCTACTATCATATAAAATATTAAAATATACATACTAAAAGGTCCTTTTTGAAGATGTTAAGCAATTATAAAAGTTTAAGGAATGATATATATAAACTGTCATATGGAAATTGTAAGTCCATGTAAAAAAAATGAATCCCTCCACCACTACGACACAAGGTACGATTAATTTTATATATCTATTTCAGACATGTCCACGAACGCTGGCTTCTCCTATTGTCGTCATCCTCCAAAATACACTTCCGTTATTCTTTTGTCGCCATTAGGTATCGAGTCTTGACTGAAAAAGTTAAAAAAAAATTAAGAAAGACTTTTGTCATTATTATAAATATTGTAATATTATAAATGTTATACAAAATATAATATTAATTATTTTAAGGTTCTTTTGTTTTTCACTGATAATAAGTTCTGACTGTTTATGTCCGCCGATGGTATAAGCAATACTTTAAAAGCTACTGAAATATATTTAAATATTTTCCTGAAAAAGTTTCGTTATTCGACACGATAAAGTAAATATTATATAAATTCAACGTCATTACATGATGCAGGGAAATACAAGTACTTCATTGTTGAATAAACGACTTCGTGGGATAACTTTTATTGATATATAATGAAGTATAATTGACTCTTATTTTACTCCAGGATAAAATGAATTTATTCTTTGGAACTGGAAATATTTGGGTATTCATGTTTTATTATTCTTTTAAAATAAATAAATTGTTTTCGAAATTAAACCAGTGAATTTGTTATTTGTGATTGTCGATGCGATATCAGCATTTTAAGCCTCTTATAGTACATACAGCCTTTATGAAAATAATTGCAAAATGTTGATACAATTTTTGTAGCTGTCATGTCACGATATATATGTCGGAGCACCCATGTAAGTTAAATTGATTTATTAGATTCGAAACGTCAGGTTAATCGCCGGGATGGAACCAGAGATGGCGTGGTGATCGCAATTAATTATTATTGGTTGTAGTTGTTGCTTGTCTGTGGCTTAATTATTATTTTTATTGGTTGACGTGTGATTTGATAATCTAAGTTTTGACAGATGGCGGTACGGCCGTCTTTTGGAAAAAGAGGCTATTCTGTTTTGAAGGCATCGTTGCAATCACACGCATCTCTGAGATCACCGCGTTTCTAATCTTTCATTATTTAATCCTTTTTGATTTCGCTGTAATTTAATTGTTATTATTATAATCTAATCATATCAAACCACGTTGTGTAATTATTTAGAGCTTAAAATCTAACAAATGAGTGACCATAAGAACACATTTGATGATCGGGAGGAGCTCAATTCGCCATTTTAATATATATAAATTACGTGTCACAGTGTTTGCCCTCGATGGACTCTTAAACTACTTAACCGATTTTAATGAAATTTTGTAGGTATGTATTGTTTGGTCCAACTTAAAAGATAGGATAGTTTATATCTCAATTCATTTATTTATTTTATTGCAAATTTTTATTTGTTATCTGACTATAATTATCTATTAATTCTATACAGTTCTAAGAGATGGCGGTATTTGTTGACTGGAATGAGGAAGTATCCAATAGATGGCGCTTTAATAATGTACAAACGATTTATATACGTTAAAATTTAAAAGGATAACTAACCACGTGTTACTGAGACTAAAGTATATGTTAAATGTATATAATAAGTAACAACAATACGAAATTCAATATATATGATATTTTTTATTCTATTCATTAACATCAGAAAAACATAATATACCTAGTTGATAATGACAGTGTGAAAGTATCATATTTTGATCTTAGTTTTTTCTAATAGTATAGTGAGGTAAAGTGTGTTTGTTTGTGACATTCTCGAAAAAATATGTAAGTAAAATAAAATATTATACTAAGAATATATCATCTATATGCCATGCCATAGATAAAATAATAATATTAACCACTTAGTCATTTCCCTTTTTTAAACATTATTTTAATTTCTTTTAATCACTATTTATAAAATTAAACAAATTGTGTTATAGTAATATAATACATACATTGTAACAAAACTAATATAAGATATACAAAGTCATAAATAAAAATACAAAAGCAAGAAAACTGTAGAAAGACGGAAGTTGAACTAATCTCGTGAAAAAACATCACAGAGAAGTTCGTTCTAAAATACGACGAACTGACCTTGATGACTGCGCTGGCAGATCGCACTGCGTTGTACGAATTCATTTATTATCTCTTTCTTTTGTACAAAATTCTTTAAAATGAAGTCCGGTAATAATTATGATACCATATATCTGATAAAAAAGTTATGTTTATTATTTTATTTATTAAGTGATAATTAATGAAAATAAATATCTATTCCTCTGACACCTCAAAAGTCGTTAATCTGTTTTATTGTTGATCTAGATGGTTGGTAAAAATGTGACCCAACAATTTCGAGATATTGATACAATTTTAAATTTTACTGAAGATCAAATAACATAAAGATATTATGTAAATTTTTTGAACTTGATATTCGCTAATAATGTACACGAATTCTGTCTTGTCTGTGTGCATCAAGTGTTATATTAATAGCTTGATAGAATTTAGAGTAAAAATGACGGTCTACATTTATATGTGGCATCACGAAGTGGATTGATTGCATTTGGCGTTCTTAGCTTTAATTTTATATTTAACATGTATGTAACGTTTTAATATATGTTGTTTTTTATGAAAGAGGATTTGTATTACATTTTTTTTGCAAGTATTTTTATCTTGATATTGTATTTAGTACGTTTCATAACATTTATTTAAAAAAATACTACAACTACAATGTAAGATGGAATAACATTATATTCCTGAAGATTGCAGTTTTAAATGTAAGAGTAATTAAATGAAAAATCGTTGACAACTATGAATTTAAAACGATATAAGTTAAAAATTTTTTTTTTTCTATACGTCTTGAGTGCCAATGAGGTCTTCCTTGTTAGTTTTCCATGTTTAGCCTTATGGCTTATTAAAAACATGGCTTATTAAAATTTATATAAATATAAAATGATATAGTAATTGATACGGGAAGTATTCGAATCTGCGTCTTCTGGGAAATCGTCGCATCACTCTGCCAATTGAGCTACCGTTAACCTAATTTGGCATTCTACATATCTATATAATGTTGTTAATTTTTGTTTACTACATAATATAATAATCTGCGTGGGAGATTTTTGTTGTGAAATATATTTCGTTAAATAAGTTATACATATATTTGGATGAGATATCCTTAAAAGAATATATACATATATTTAAAAATGATTGATGATGAAATGATTCCGTACGGACGAATTAAATACCATAAAGTACGAGATAAATCTCTTATGAAGATGAATCTAACATGATTGGTGGAGTCCCAAGTCCCATCCACCATCTTTTCCACTGATGCAAATGTTTATTATTCACAGCTAGAACTATTTACTATATTATTTATATACTATTGATCTAATATCTATTAATTATTATTTTATATAAAAAACGTATAATGTCTGTACCAATTCTTTACAAGTGAAATTTACTATTTACACTCGTTTTTTTTTACTCGTTTTGTCGATACATTTGCATGGTCAATCAAAAATACATTTCTTATACATATACAAACTATTATTAGTTGCTTATTTAAACAGATTAATCCTCAAGCTCTTTACATCGTTAAACTGGTTTCTGAAAAAGACACAAGGCCATCCTAAAATATTCTAGAAATAAACATGCATATTGTGACAGATGGGCGATAAAACTAGCTTGTTTTTAGTCTATCAAATAAATACTGGTATAACGTAAGTTTTATAAAAAAATATTTAAGATATGTCTTTATTACTTACACAAAAAGCGACATAAAATCATTTATTTAATGCAACTTCTGCACTTTAACGAAATTGGTCTTTTAATTTTGGGTGGCCTGAAAGACACAACTTTTGGATATCCACCGTTGTACCATTTGGTACAACGGTATACATTTGTATAAATTATATGTTTAATTTGTTGTTGTTTTTTTTAATTTAATATTTTGTGTGCAATAAAGTGTTATAAAAAAAAATAAAAATCGCTTTGTTACATAAATATATTTTGAATATTTCTTGTAGATAAAATTATTATAAAACACATCAAAAATGTCTTATTGTTATAGAGATGTAAAGTAAACTTCAAAATGTATGGAATGTTCAGTGCAGAACTGAAAGCTTAAAAAGATAGCAATATTTTAGGACCAAAACTTGTCTGGAAGGTAAACTGTGTGTTTTTAAATTTGGTTTAAATCTTGATTTCTGTGGTAGATACTATTTAAATAATACATTAAATAATCTTGTCATATGGAATTTGTCAGCCAATGTAATTAAAGCATTAAAGTGTTTTTTATAATCATTAAAATTCGATTAGTTAGATTTCTTCGAATGTAAACTCTTCCTCGAATGTAAACTCTTCCTACAATGTAAACTAAATATCAACAAACAGTCAAATTTTAAAAGTGTATCTACAATTTTAATATCTTGATAATTGTGTAATTTTACCTCTTTTTATAGTTTATGTCATTTTTATTTTTTTAATTATTTATGTGACTTAATAAAATATTTTTTTACTACATAATAAGTCTGTTATTTTTAAGAAGATTATTATTATTTATAAGAAGGTATATGTTTTATTTAATTTATATGGTGTAATTTGAATAACTGTTTTTTTTTCAAGTATTGTTAAGTCTTATTAAAAAATTGTTTAACTTCATTGTCCAGAAAGTAATTTACGAGAATAAATGAACGTGAATTAATGAGTTTGGGACAGGAAGAAAAGCGAAGGTGAAAGTCATGAGTAGGTTTATACTTTAAATATCAGTATTACCTATCCTAGTATCTCGGTAAGAACAGACGACAATTTACACCAATATCTTGAAGATTTTTGCTCGCGGGTCAAGTAACAGTGGTTTTTTATTACCCCTTAATATTATATTTAAGAGTATAATAGACACTTGAATATCAATAAATGTTTTTTGGTTAGACCACAGAAATATTATGTCATATAAATGTCGTTACATATATATTTTTATTATGAAATAAAAGACTCCGTGAAATTATTTTTATTGATAAAGTCATATAACTGACTTTTGTTAATACTTGTTTAAATTTTATTTGTCTCTGGGATCAAGTGATTTAATTGTATTGCATTCGTGTTCTTTTCAATAATAAGGGCTTTATTGTGTTAAAATTATTATTTTCAGTAATAAATTGTTTTCACAATTCAATTACCAATTAAATTATTGTTCAGAGTTGTCGCTGCGATAGCGGCATTTTAAGCCTCTTATAAAAATGATAAAAGTTCATATAAGTAACGATTGAAAATGAAATAGTAATTGAAAAATGATAATTAAATAACACTGAATTTTTCAATGGAATAAAAAAAATAAGAGTTGGAAGTTTTTTGGTATATTAACTTTATTTTTAAAGTAAGAATGAATTTTAAAAATTATTATTGTTACTGCTTTCACTGTTCATGCAATTTTGATATTTTTAATGTTATCCAGTTGCTCTAAAAATACTCATCAGATAAATACATTCTTACTGTATATTATCTAATAAATATAATTTCTAAACAAATAAATATTTTCATATTATGCTTTACCTTTTATGAGATGAAAAGAAGTCTCTACATTTTTCATGTATGGATGGAACTCTATCCTATATTCATCATATTGTTACATGTATATTAGTTTTATATATTTATCAGCGCAGAAAATCTTCGGATAATTATTGTTTAAATAACTACCATTATTCGATAAGGACGGAGATGAGGTGTCGTGTTCTCTCTCTAACTCCTTTGTCACCTTCAACGAAATCGAATTTGTATAGAAATATTCAATCACAGTAGATTCCTTTAATTACGTGAAAAAAAATATCTTTCGATAAATATACATGTAATTATTGTAAAGCATGTAAAAATATAACACAATGTAAAAAAGACGAAACGGAATAATAATTCTTAGTGCGATCTTTGGGTGAATTGATTTTTTTTATATAATTGAGTACTTTATTAGTGGAGCCGTTGCCTTTTTTAATGCACCTTTAAATTTGGTACGATGACAGCCTATTGTAATAGATAACAGGATACTTTTTACTTTATTAAATTATCAAAATTGGAGGGGAAAATATAAAAATTTGTTAAGATTATAATAACTACACTATATATATGAATATTGAATAAGAGTTGATCAAATTAATGAAAAATAATAGGTATAATTTATTTTTTCTGATTCATCTGCTTAGATGCTATTTTACAGCGAACAGTATGTTTTTAGTCGTACTGCTCCAATATTTAGCTCACTTTTTACGACCGGCCGCCTACATAGCGCCAACCCTGCTTGGGAATGCTATCGTTGGTGGTATTTACTGCTACCGGGCAATTTGCTAATATATGCATTCGCAACTGCTTTTCTCAAGTTTTTTTAATAACAACGACAAATATTTGTTTTTGGTTTGCATTCTTTAAATATCAATGATGTCACTGTTCCTTCCATTCGAGGGGTGAGTCTAATTTTTAGGCAAGTTTATTATCATTGCGTCTGATAAGTAATAGTTATTCAGTGCCTTGATGGAGGGGCAGCATCACAAACCCTAGCTTAGGTATAGTTCGATGGCACATTGAGTCCATTTTAAACCACATTGAAAAAACTGTCACCATGTTTCTTCTTCGTACATAAATAATATATCGAACTGTAGTTATAAAATTATATAATACAGACACACATAACAGTAATTTATTTAAAAATATTAATATTTTTTGACTTATCAATTTTGTATTTACAATATTTATCTGAGCTTTTGTTATTACTAAGTGAAAAGTTAGAAGTCTCTTATATGTCTCTTATATCTGAGCTTTGGTGGCATGTATTGAGTGGAAAATCAGCAGTCTCACATCTGGGCTTTGGCAATTGTTATAATGGTAAAAGTCAGTTTTCTCTCGTATGGGACTAACTGGCTATCTGACTATCTATTTGTAATAATATATTACCGGACTGGTTGTCCTGCAGTAGCTTTATTAGCGGTAAATAAAAAATGATGTTATCTATATTATTACTTGATTTTATTTGTAATTTTGCACAAAGTCTGACGGACGGTAATGAAAGTTACGAATAAAACGCCCGCTATTTAATGATTGTATATATTAAATGAATTGAGCTTTGGCTGAAAAATTGGCATTATTCGTTTTCGCGAAATATGTAAGTCGGAAAACAATTTGGATCTCACAAAAGTGGAGTCGATTACAAATACAAAAAAAAACAATAGAAAAAAAATTATTTCTATACTTTATAGCAAAAAAAACACGAATGATTTTTGAAGATATGACAGCATTTTGAATATTTGAAATAATATTCAAACTTTTATCTTCAATTATTTATTCAGTTAGATGCATCTGAGAAGCTACTAAATAGACTTTATTAACTTTAATATTTGTGAATTCGGTTTGCCTAGGGATTGCGAAAATCTGTTGGAATTTTAAAATCAGTTCAATTGAAAGAATGTTAAGATTATTGTAAGAACATAGATTATTTTCATTATGCCAACGAGTAATTAGTTTATTCAGTCATCTAAGTAAGAAAAATGTCCGCTTTCGAAACAATTATCAATTCATTTTTAATAAAGAAAATATTTTGTTACATAATATATACTGTCGATATTCTTTTGTAAAAATATAAGTTACAGTATACAAAAAGTGCCTTACGCTTCTAAAGAGGTAAAGTAAACTACAAAGTTTAAAGAATTCTTCGTGCAGCGAGCTAAGAACTTAAAATAATTGCAATATTTTAGGAATAAGAAACCCGTCTGGAAGGCAAACTCTTTTATTTTTGAAATTGTTTCTAAAGCACATGGAATTTATGAGCTATTATTATTATTTATAATTTATATTTATTTATAAGATTATTTATTCTCTATTCTAGAGAAAATCAGAAGCAGTGACATCGCAATTTATTTAATATAACATGTCAAAAACAATTTTTAAGTTACATTACATACGTTACGTTTTTAAACTGAACTTTCATTTAGAATTTACTATTTTTTAACTTGTATCCATCGAATTGAAAGAACATATAAACTACCAAACTCTTATAAGAGTGTAAAATATTTATTAACCAATTCAGTAGTTTCAAGTGATGCTTGAACATACAGACAGATCAAATTTAAACTTTATTTCATTCCTGTGTTTTTTTATACGATTATTAGTTCAACTTCCGCTTATATTTAAGCTAAGTTAAACTTAGTTATTCTTAGTATATGTATTATTCATTAAGCTTCTAGAAAAATGTACCTAGAACTAAAAAAAAAAAATCTGTCTAAATGTTACAAACATTATGAAATTTCATATAATTTTCATTCCTTAGTAATATTAACTATCAGTATATATAAAAATATTCAACCAGAAGAGGCTTAAAATGCCGCTATCACAGCGAACATTCAGAGTTTTAATTCAATTGGTTATTAAATTTTGAATCAATGAAACTTTAATAGAATAACCGGTTAATAAAAATTGTTTCACTTGATCGGCGGCGGGGATCGTTACTCATAGTAAATAAAAAGTTAGTTGATAAAAAACGGTTATAATAACGGTAATTGATAAGCTCACCTTGAACATTCGAACGAAAACTGGTCTTCGGAATGCAGAAAACTGTCTTTAAATGAAACTCTTGCTTGAGAGTTTAATTTGAACCAATCTTCAGATTCACATGGAAGTATGGAACTATTTGAGTATTGCATTGTTTTTATAAAAAATATATATTAAAATAAATGTGTTAATATTTGTCAAAGATTATATTTTCCCGTTGAGCACGTGATGAAATATTCTGTTTGAGAGCTTTTTGTCATAAAATATATAATTTAGTTTCTAATAAATTAAATACATATATTTGAATTCGATTTATTTACAACAACATAAAAATATTTAGTAAATACTTCACAATAAAATATCTGGTTAAATAAACTTTGATTTGGTTTTACCAATATCACCAAGTTAATCATTATTGTTTTGATTTGATTTGATTTCAATTCATAAGCTCATTTCGGATTTGAAAATCGTAGCTGGTTAAATAAGCTTTGATAAAAAATATTTAAATTCCATCAGTCGAGCCAGCACACACGAACTACAGGAAAATAATTATAAGGATCTATTACCGCGAAAAATTTAATATTGAAATGGAAATATACAATACAGAATAGACATAGAGCTGGATTGTGGTATATAGGATAATACGAAAAATTTGTCTACTATGAAAAGGGATGTCTATTTTAAGGTGTTTTTTTTTTGCTCAAACAACATACATGTATAGATTTTGGGCGTAAATGACTTGGCACGGTACACTTAATTTTCTTCTAGATTGACTTTGATGAATGTAGCCACCAAAAGGTGGCGTACTCAAAAAAAATACACGAAAATCCTTTTAGCGGATCTGACATTGACTAAACCTGATAAGAATTTAAAAATAGTATTATTTAATATATGAATGGGCTGTGGTTAAGTTCTTATTGCTATTGTATTTATTTTAAGGGAATACCCTTAGCAATTATGTTGTAAATGCATATAAATGAATGGTGTTAAGTTTTTGTCGTTGTTTGTTTATTTTATAAATAGTTTTTCTTTCTTAATCGTAAATTTAGCTTCTTTCATATACTATAATGAATTTTTTATTTAATTTGAAAATTTTGTATTGATTGTCGTAAATAAAATATAATCTACGGACAATTGCATTTCTTCACCGCGACTATGGCATGACTTGTGACTTGACTATGACCTGACATGTGATTGGATTCTAGAAGTATGATCTATGTTCCGAAACAATATATGTGTTAGAGTGAAGAGTTTTATTGTCTGCTTATCAAGTTATCAACCAATCAGAAAGGCTTACACGGTATTTGACATGAAATTATAATATTTTTTTATAAATCATACTTAAGTGTTTAGAAATTATATACGAATAGATAATTTATTCAATTTTATGCGATATAAGATAAATTAAAATGTTAGCTAGCCTAATTTGAGACTCGGTAAATTAAATAAAGCTCTACAACTAATTTATTGCCAACCAATCTACATAAATTTATTTTATTTATGTCATAGTTGCCCAGCAGCAGCTCTGTTTGCGTTAATTAAAAAAATGCGCTTTGTATGGTACTGATTGTCTCAGTTTTTATTTGTAATTTAATTTTTAAAACAATTCTTTATAAAATGTTCTTTTGATTCTGAAAACTTATAGTTGTGGATACAACACGCATTAATTAATAATTATGAATAAACAATATTTCAAAGTCCATTGAGGATAAAAAAGATACTATATTATTTTTATTTACAATAAATTTCGTTAAAACCTAAAGTATAAACGATTTTAGTCTGTTTGTAACAAGTTTTGTCCGTTAACTTTTCTATAATTACATTGCTTTTTATATATAGTTTTTTTAATTAAATATGTTTGTAGGTCATTAAACACTTTTCAAAAATAAGTCCACCAAATCTAAAAATAATAACAACATAGATATTGTCACAGATGAACGATAAAATTGGTCTGTTATCTAACTTTCTGAATAAATACTTTTATAATATATATAAATGTATAAGGTGCCTATTTGTTTAATACAAAAATAATATTTCTATGCTACTTAAATAAATAGTATATTTGATAATTCTCAAAATACACATTTACGACTTATTGATAAAATAAATTTTATCACATAATAGTACTGTTCAAATCATGACAAACTACTGTGTATTTTTAAGGTAATTTATGGTTTATTGGCTTGCATTCCATTGCTTGGCTTGGTACCAATATTTAAAAAAAATGCCTTATATTTGTGAAAGATTTTAAATCAAAATCAAGCTGATGTAAGTGTTATAAAGTTTTTGTTGCGAATTAAATTACCTGTATATTTAGTTTAAATATTTAACAATACCAACATTGTTTTACTTTTGGATTCGGGAAGTCTCTAATTGTAAATAGCTCAACTTTTAACACAGATCGGTAGAATGATATTAGAGGACTTTCATTTCATTCAAAATTAAAAGAAAAAAAAATAAACTCAAATATTTTAACAAATTTTAAAACGTTCATTTCAAATATATAATATAAGTTTAGATTGTCTTTATCCACTTTTCAATTAATCCAAATTTCAATTAATCCACTTTTTAAAGTGACCACCATTTTTACTCTAAATTCTATCAATCTATTCATATAATACTACACTACACGAGATAGGTACTTGATTTTTTTTCTTTTTTATTTTTCTATTTGTTCAGCTTAGCATTTTTCGCACGTTGTTTTTATTTTTTTTATTTCGATTTTTACTTTTCTTATTTTGTATACCTACATAATTGAGTAATTAGTTTTTGTCTGTGTGTAACTATAGGCTGTGTGCTATATAAGTGTGTTTATTTTGTTATTGGTGTTGATATAAAGTCAAAGAAAGAACTCTTATACATTATTAGCGAATATAAAATGTAAATATTATGTTATTTTAGTCATAATCAGAGGTTTCATAAAAAAAGAGAACAGAGATTATATTAAAAAATATATTTATTGGTAGTTAATTGTTTTTAACAAGAATGTGGTTTCATAATCATTACCGGCCTTCATTTGAAAGATTATATAATAGAAAGAGATAGTAGGTAAATGGAATTCAATTCAGTCATCAAAGTCAGATCGTTGTACATAGAATGATTTGAATTACTTCTCAATAGGATATTTTAATAGTTTAAAATATTTTGAATACTAATTGTGCAATTAAATTAAATGTTATAAATTAATAGAAATATTATACATTAATAGAAACTAAAAAGATGCACTAAAACATTCATAAAAATAAAAAAGTATTACAGCTAAAGAAAGGCGGAAGTTGAACTAATTATCTCGTGAAAAAACATCACAGAGAAGTTCGTTCCAAAATACGACGAACTGACCTTGATGACTGTGCTGGCAGATCGCACTGCGTTGTACGAATTCATTTATTATCTCTTTCTTTTGTACAAGTTTCTTTAAAATGAAGTCCGGTAATGATTTTGACACTACATTCTTGTTCAATCGCTTGTTTTCGTAATATTTTGCAAATAATAAAAAAATAGACATTTTCAAAATAATCGTTGATCTCTCTTTCCATGAGCCCTAAGATGGCAGGATTCATTTGGTCGTCAATTTATTAGTAAGTTTTAAAAATATAAGGAAATATGGGTTGGAACTATGCATAAAATTTTAAAATTCTACTATAAGTATACTTAAAATAACAGTATAAAATGTGTTAGTCGATAACAATAAATACGAGTACTTTGTATGAAATTATTGTAATATTTATCACGTGTGTTACATATACGGCTTCATGGAAAAGAGAAAACAAAATGTCGGCCTATAGTTTAGACGTGGATTAATTGTATTTGGCATACGACACTTATATTTTGAATATATAATGTACATAACGTTTTACTATGTGATATTTTAGTAAAAATATTTGTGATTTTTACTTTTTATTTTGACGTCGTATATGACTACTCAATTAATCAACTGAATAAATCCGTTACTTAGAATATAATATTAAATGAAAGTAAGATTTTAGAAATACTAAAATTTTTGGCATTGAGATTTGAATTATATATTTTTCTGTGGGCGTTCATAATTTTAAATCGATATAAATGATAAATGGATTTTTTTGGTCTCACAAGTGGGAATGAGGTCTTTCTTGGATTTGATGACATTTTAACTTGTAACATTTAATTATTCTGTACCACTACAGAAGTAGCATTATCAAATTCAAAGAAGCTTATCAATTGTTTATGAGAAATATGTAAAGTTGTTGCTATTATGTTTTGTACATTATTTATCTAAATATGTAAGCGTTCTGAGGTATATATATAAATACATAAAATTTCAAAGAACTGCAATCTTTAGCGGCTTATGTTGGATTTGTTTGCTTGAAACTTTTATTTTCAAACATCTGTAAGCCTTAGCCTCGCTTGATTCGAAGCTTAATTGAAACTCGATACTTCGGAATGAAAGTATTTTTACATTGCTTCCTACTAAGACATTTGCTGTTTTATTGTCTGAAATATATTATTCTATACTATCTAGTAAATATCTTATTACTATTTTTAAGGGTGTAGATTTACAGTTATTTAGGTTCATTTTGAACCTTCGTGAGGTTCAATTACGTAATAAATTGGGACAAAAATTAAATAAAGAATTTCGTATAAATCGTTTGAAGGCCCGACGTAAGTTATTCTTTGTTAGACGTAGAGTAAACAACAAAGTTTCCGTGCAGCAAGCTAATAGCTTAAGAAGATAGCTATATTTCAGAAACAAGAAACCTTTCTTGAAAGTAAACTGTCTTACTACAAAGTTTAATTAGAAAATATATTGTTTAAGAGTCGTGTATGTATCAATGCCTCCAAACTTATATGTATTACATATTTATTCCCGTTTGTAACTCTTCTCGTCTCTCGTCTCTTCTCTTCTTCCTCGAATGAAAGCTTTGACACGAAACGTTAAGATAACTGATGAACTATAATTGATTACAGCTGTTACTATTTGCTGATTATTGTTTACCTAGAGAACTATAGAAACCTGCTAATTATAAATTGTATCAGATGGTGTCATTGAGAAACTTTCGTTGGTATTATATTAATATATTTTGTAAGCAATTTACTCATCAGTCTCGTTAACCGCTGAATTTTTATTGGTGAAATCCACAGCTATATTTTCCTAAGTTTTTAAATGGTTGAAAAAAGTTAATCGTGCTCGATCTCGTTTAAATATCGCGCCATGAGTTCTTCGCCTTTCTGACATAATTAACGATAAAATCATTTTATTTTGAGACTAACACCAGAATGTCAAATAAAGAAAGACGGAAGCCGAATTTAACTGTCTTGTGAAAAACATCACAGAGAAGTTATGCAACTAATATACGGAATACTAATCTTGATGACTCCGCTGATAGTTCGTATGTCTGCACTCAAAAAAGTTCTTGGGAATATATTTATCGTTCCTGTATATAATGGTGCTTGACAAATTTGTAGTGTTGTTACACACACGTTATATGAAATTCTTCATATAAAAGGACGTATTTACTTACTTTACTACTTAATTTTAATAATTTAAATAGTCTATAAACTACCTAAAAAAATAGCCATCAAATGCAAAAAGATCTTAGCTCCAGATATTAAACCATTAAAACAAACCAAAAATCTATAGCCTTCTAATATTAGCATTTATTTATATTTCGCATTTACATATATTATGTACAATATATTATTAGTTATTTATTGTCAATAATCTAATATCTAGTTGATCAGTGACTTATCACCTATAAGAAAGAAGAAAGCGCTTTGATAATTATCTCCTGAGTATTGTGTTACAAAATATAGTTTGAGCCTAAAATATAATTCAGCGTAAAAATACAAGTTCTATAATTACGAGATGCGACGCGGATTAATGAAAGCTTGCCCTCATTGTTTTAAAAGTTTTATTTATACTTTAATATAAGTTGTTAATCTCATCTCTTATATTATATATACATATATATATATAGGTATATTTTTACTATATATAGTTTATTTTTAAGTACCCGATAAGACATATCTCATCTTTTATAACATTGATTTAGATATAAAGCCAGAAATATAGTGTTTAAATACGGTGTATATGAAAAAACAAATTATGATGTTATATTTGTATAGAAGAAATATATGGCGTATAGTAAAAACAAGAAACATTTTATAAATATTCATATGAAAGGATTGCAATACATTCTTATTCATCAAAAGGTTTTTATTGAATATCTTTGCGTTCAATATTTAAAAAATCAGATAAAAAGTGAAATACGAAAATTTTATGTAATTAAACATTTTCAAATAAGAGCCATTGTTTGCTTGAATATTTATAATGATTTATCCTCGGACATGAAATAATAGAGCAGAATAAAATATTCAATTGACAAACTCTTAAAAAAATGGATAAATACATTGATTATAAACTGTTAAAGTGTAAAATTAGTAAGATTCATAGTAAAAGTTAAGTTTTAATGTTGTATGTCTTTCCAACGATCAATAATTTTAGTGAATTTAGTGAGATGGGAATATCTTAAGTCGATAAAAGTTTTTAAAATGTTATGAATATTTAAATTAATAAATTTTCTTTCCCATGCTAGTTTCGATAATTCATGTGTTTTATTATTAATGTACTGTTATTTCAGAAATGAAAATGGAATGTATTTTCGCTGGCTATAATTGAAGAGCTTTTTTTTTTTCACGCTCTGTTTTCTACCAATACAATTAAAACTGCTGCCAATACAATTAAATATATTGAAAGATATTTATGGGTAAGTTAAATAAGGTTAAGACATTTGTTTGTTTCATTATGTAAATGTTTTTATTTTCCATATTAATGCAATTTCCCTGGTACAATCTCGGTTTTCCCACGTAAGATAACATCTGTAATGTAAAGTAATGTCGTCTACGGACCACTCCGATTACGTGGAAATGGCTTATTTTGTAGTTAGGTTTTAAAAAAATAATAACTTTTATATATAGAAGGGAAAAAACATATATTATCTAGAAAACAACATAATATACATAAAATAATAAAGGAACAGGCTGTTTAAAAAAAATATGAAAGGTAACAAACAATATATGAAATGTATCAATTATAGAATATATTTTTATTTATTTGATTTACCACCGACAAAAAAAATAACAAAATCATATAAATAGGTTGAGCTTGTCTCTACAAGGACATTCCCTCCAACTACCCATGAGTGTTGGACGGAAGATTCTAGATGGCAGAGCTATCTCTGCCATCTAGATAGTTATTTTTACAGATATATTATAATATATTATATATATTATAATATATTATACATATCAACAAAACGTTTCTTTGAATTCAATTTTATTTAAATATAAGCCTATATAGCTAACATAACAATGAGTATATTCCAGAAGAGCACTAACATTCGGTAACTTTAAATTTTTCTTCAGTGCACCAAATGTACTTCTAGATTGACTTTGATGAATGTTACCGAGCTCGTTGATAGTAAAGGTTAAAAAATAAATAAAAAGAAACTGCACGAAAATCCTTTTTAGCTAATTTTAAAACAAAGCTCCAGAGAGGCACTTTGTCATTGTTTCGATAGAAGATAAATGTGTTTAGAAATGGATGTCTACTTTGTGTTTGATAGACAATTTCAAATGCTTTATTGTCAATAGAATGTTAATATGCTGTTTGATCTGTTGCCCGTGCTTATTTTTTACGATTAAAAATATAAAAATCAAAGAGCAATAATAAAAGGATATTTTAATATGTAAATTATAAAGAATTGTTTAAGTACATGAAGTATTAAAAGCTTCCTCAAGTTAGTTATAAAAGAATAAACAGTGCATAATTGTATAATTTTGTTGCTTGCAAGTTGAAAAACTATTTTAAATGTTAGACTGCGGATAATAAATTCAGTGTGAATTAATCAGTTAAGGAAAAATATCAATAGAGTGTATTTAATATTTATGATGGAATAAAAGATGCTAGGGAAAAAATTTGTAGATTGCAAGTTTTCTTTTGAATTGATTCTTCAAGGTGGTTTACAATAGTAATGACTCACTGTGGAACGGGTAGCGGGCGCGAAAGTCGATAAAGACAATTATATGCCATTTAAACAAGTTTGGCTTATTTCGTTCTATAGTTTTTGCATGAGAAATGAAATAACCTTTTTATGAAGCTCCGCTACAGTTCTACCTGTCTCTTCATTTATGAGAAATAATTGTTAGTAGACATTTTTATATAGTATTTACAATTAATCGCTTACGCTTCTACTATGCTTCGGTACAAAATAAGCGCTCCTCGAACTTTCAGACGTTAAAGTGTAAGGTTACCAATTTGAAGAGCGCCAAGTTTCTAAGTTTGTAGGGTGTAAATTCAATATGAGGTGCGCCAGCATTATTTAACTATACACTTGTAATTTAATAACGCCGACAACAGCACTCTAATTTTCAATATATAAAATATACTTATTTTTATAATATAGAGTTGGTCAGCGACTTATCATCTAAAAGAACTAGGACTTTGAGAAATATATTTTAAGTATTGTGTTACAAAATACATCGTCTAAAATATCATCGAGCGTGAATATACAAGTTCTATAGTTAAGAGTTTTGACTCGGATTAATTAGAAGCTTGCACTCATTGTTTTATTTTGCTGTATGAGTTATATTTTAAATATTTCCATATCTTTATAAACAACTCTAATAAAATTATTTGCAATTAGAAATATATATCTTAGAACCCGATTAAACATGTCTCATCTTTTATAAGAGTGATTAATATATTAAGCCAGAAAAATAGTTTTCAAATATATAGTCTATGATTAAGAATAAGTAACGTTTATTTCTATAGAAAATATACTTATTGTCAATTAAAAAGCTAATATTATTTTTTATCAATATTCATACTAATGGAATGCTATAAATTTCTATTAAAAGTTTTATATTGAAATTCTTTGCGTTTAATATTTTTTATTCCAGATAAGAAGGAAAATATGTAACTTTAATACGATAAAAATATTCGCATAAAAGCCTTTGATTGCTTGAATTTTGTCGAATTTTTCTCGTACATACAATAATAGAATAAAATATTGAATTCGGTATAAAGACATAAAATTAGTAAGATTCATAGTAAAAGTTAAGTTTTAATTTTGTTTCTCTTACCAACGATTGTAATTCCAAATGAGTTAAAGCGAGATGTGAGCTTTTAAAGTTAATAATTTTGGTAATTCTAATATGTATTAGTGGTATTTTATTTCAGAAAAGAAAATGTAATGTATTTTCGCTGTCGGTAATTGAAGATCTTTTTATTGTATTAACGCTTTGCTTTCTACCAATACAATTAAAACTGTTTGCTAATAAAAACATTTAAAGATATTTATGGGTAAGTTAAATAAGGTTTAGATATTTGTTTGTTTTATTATGTATATGTTTTTAAAGTTGGTTTTCTCGTAAACATAAGAATATACAGGAATATTTTCAACGACCAAAGAAGAAAGGAAATAGTAGGAAAACATCTTTAAATAATTATGTAGAAAACCAAAGAACAGACGAACGTTCAGCATATTAGATAAAATACAATGAGTTAGAAACATTTCAACGCAGCACATTCTATAACAATATAAAACACGACTCCTGTGATTAGTAATATGTCGCAATTTTCACTGAAAAAACAATATCTTATCAACTCTTATCATAACAACATAGCATATAACTTAGAATTCAATTCTATGTCAACGTAAGCATACGTAACTAATGTTATAGTGAGCATATTCCAGAAGCGCACTGACATTCACTTACTTTAAATTCTCTTTGAGTGCACCAAATGTACTTCTAGATTGACTTTGATGAATGTAACCACGTGCTCGGAGATAGCGATGGCGAAAAAATAAATCCGTAAGCTGCATGAAAAATCTTTTAAGGGAATTTCAAACGGAGCTAGAGAACTAGATTACTTTGTCATTGTTATGATAGAAGATAGAAGTGTTTAAAAATTTATGTTTACTTTGTGTTTGATAGAAAATTTCAAATGCCTTATTGTAAATAGAATATTAGATATGCTGTTTGATTTGTTGTCCGTACTTATTTTTACTACTACGAATAAAAATACAAAAATGCTTAAAGCAATTGCAAAAGGATTTTTTAATATGTACATTTTAAATATTTTTTTTAGTACTTGAAGTAATAAAAGCTTTCCAAACTTAGTTATGAAAGATAAATATTGCATAAATAGCAATAGAATGCATTTAATATTTATGATGAAATAAAAGATGCTAGGTAAAAGTTTATAAATTGCAAGGTTTCTTCTGAATTGATTCGCCAAGACGATTCAGTATGGTAATGGCTCCTTGCTGTAGAGGAAGCGGGCGAGAAAGCGGATAAAGACTGTCTTTCAAACAAATATGCCTAATATTGTTCAATAGTTCCTGCAACTAGAAATAAAGTAAAGTATTTATAATTTATCGCTTAGGTTTCTACCATATTTAGTTACAAAATAAACGCTTCTTGAACTTTCAGACGTTAAAGTGTAAGGTTACCAATTTGAAGAGCACCAAGTTTGTAAGTTTGTAGGGTGTAAACTCAATATGAGGTGCGCCAGCATTATTTAACTATACACTTGTAATTTAATAACGCCGACATCAGCACGCTAACTTTCAATATATATTATATCTTTTTTAAATTTTGTAAAACGTAACCGGTTCAACTTTCGATTTGTAAATTAATTAGTATTGTTTAAAATACATTATGTTTAATATATTTGTTATGTATTCATTATAATGTAAATTTTTGAGAAATTGTATTGAACGAAAATAGTTAAATAGTTTTTCTTGTGTCCAATATTTTTATTTTGACATGTTAATGAGGTAAGTGTATGTTATATGAATTAGGATAAAAATCAATATTATATATGTCTATTATATTAATTGTAAGTTATGTTTTAATTTGATTTTATAAATAAAGTAGGCAGTAAAATAAAACTAAAAGAAAAATAAAAAACCATTTATCAAACCGAAAAGGGTTTCAGCTAAAGAAAGGCGGAAGTTGAACTAATTATCTCGTGAAAAAACATCACAGAGAAGTTCGTTCTAAAATACGACGAACTGACCTTGATGACTGCGCTGGCAGATCGCACGTCTGTACGCGTGTACGCATTCATTTGTCATCTTTTTCTTTTGTACAAATTTCTTTAAAATGAAGTCCGGTAATGATTATCATAGTACATTTTTGTTCAATCGCTTATTTTCTTAATAAAATAAGAAGAATCGAATTGCAGCTAAGAAAAAAAACTATATGAAAATTGGTATTCTTTTATATTATAAAAACGAGTACTTTGTACGATATGTAAAGTTACACAAATTGCTTCATAGAAAAGATAATAGCGGTCCATGTTTATATGTGACGTCACGACGGGGATTCATTACATTACATACATAATATATATTTAGAAATAGTAATATACGAAACGTTTTAGTATGTTATATTTTTGTAAAATAATTTGTGATTTTTCACTAGTATTTTGATTAACGTCGTACATTAACATTCCACCAACCAGAATGAAGAATTCCTATTTAATAACGCAATAATTACATAATTATTAATTTGAAGGGTGTCGATAAAAAGTTTGATTTAAAGTTTTGTGAGGTTCCATGAAATAAACCAAATTATACTGGGACGAAAATTGGGTTAAGAATTTTGTATAAATGAAATAATGTCTTTACGTAAGTTATTCTTTGTTAAATGTAGAGTAAACAACAAAGTTTTCAGAATTTTCTGTGCAGCAAGGTAAAAGCTTAAAAGGATAGAAATATTTCAGAAATAATAAACCTGTCTTGAAAGAAAACTGTCTTACTACCAACCTCAATTAGAGAAGATATTGTTTTAGAGTCATGAATGTATGTGGCTGTTTCCGTCTTATCTTGCTCAACTAAAAATGTTTTGGATATTTATTCCTGTTTATATTTATGAACAACTTTAAATCGGAAGTTATGACACTGAATCTTAAAATGGCTAATCTATGATAATTTTACATTTAATGGTCATTGTTTATTTATCAAACTATAAAAACTTGATTATTATGAATATTATACTTAAAACGGTGTAGTTTTGTTGAAAAACTTTCTTTGGTATTCTATAGTACATTTTATAATTTTCTACTGGTAAAACCGGGTATGTCAGTTAAATTATTTAGTTAAAATAGCTTACTTAAATGACTTAGCAATATTATAAATTATATTGCCCCACAGCTTTGCTTTTTGATTTTAAAGAAATGTATTAAAACCGGTATTCTTTCAGATTTAATAAAAAATAGTAAAGTAGTTCCTTTGTTTAAAAGTGGCGATAGACTAGAACCGGGAAAATATAGGCTTATCTTTGTTTTACCGACCTTAAGTAAGTTCTTTTAAAATATTATTTTAAACCAAATAACAGAATTTGTTTTTAGCAAAAAAATCATGCACAGGGAACAATATGGGAACACAACACAACTGATGCGGGTGCCACGCTTCCGAAGCACATTTGCGACGCATGAGAAAATACGCAGAATGTAATCGGAGTGGTTTGTGATTTATCCAAGGTATTTGATTGTGTTGACCATCAAACATTGCTATGCAATCTTAGCCACTATGGTGTGCGTAGTGTTGCGCTTGATGTAAATAATTCTAAATCAGCTGGATCTCATCTTAAAATGGGTGTTTCACAAGGATCTTCTAGACCCCTTTTTATTTTTACTATATATTAATGATTTGTCCTTTTTCGTAAAAGGTCTACGTGACTTTGTACCTATTGCTGATGAAAGCTCGCTTATTTTTAAAGTCGAGCATAATAGGACTAATTATGATGAAACAGTGCTCTGTCACGTGTTTTTCATTGGTTCAAAATTAATAATTTGGTCTGAAATAACTTCCTATTGTAAAAAGTCAAAATGTCAAAATTGTAGCCTGCTGCTTAACAATGAAGTGTTGGAACTAACTGACTCAACAGTTTTCCTAGGTATAACTTTAGATAAAAAGCTCTAGTTGAACACCCATCTCTTAACACTCACAGGCCAATTCAACTCCGCCGTCTATTTAATTAAAAAAGTAAGACTATTAACGGATGTTAATACGGCTCGATTCGTTTATTTTAGTTATTTTCACAGTATATTGTATTACGCTATTTTATTGTGGGGGCAATGCTGCTGCAATAATTCTGTATTTATTTTACAAAAAAGAGCTGAGCGGGTTATTTATAACTTAAAAACTAAAGATTCCCTGATAGATGTTTTAAAAGAATTTGGTATTCTTACCGTCGTTTCTCGTCGTCGTCGTCGTTTAGACCTTCCATTTCTGACATTTAAATTAAAAATTAAAAGTATACATGTTATATGGTTAGTTTTTGTAACGTTAACATAAGAATTACCGAGCATATACGTAGTGTTAAAAATGTAAGCAACAATCGTAGCGGAGCACGTCTCGGTTCGGGAACAGCTCATTATATACATACGTTTTGACAAAGCATCCGTATTAGCTAGGCAAAGTTTTTAGTACCGCGTAAGGTACGTAAAGCTATCGAAATTAGCCGTCCACTGAACTTTAATAGGGTAGTGGACGTTACCATCGGCCTGGAAACCGGTTATGAAAAAATAAAGAACAATTACTACTTAATTCAAAAGTGACACGGTAATTTCAGTAAGTACACAAGGTATTATAACGACGAATGACGAAAGAGACAAATAATAAACTAAACTAATTTACAAAGGACAAAATAATTTAATAAATTATTGTGAGTTTCTGTTCAATATTATAATAAAAGTAAAGAGAAAAGCAATAGCCGAGACGCACTTCAAATACTTTGCTTTATTTATTTTTAAGGCACTTCATAAATAATGATTTTAGCAATTAGATTGTACATATATAATAACACATTTGGTCTATAAAAATCATTAATAAAATATCCATGAAATGCAAAAAAAAAATCCGTAATGAAATCCGATAGCTAGTTCATGTCTCTAAAGCGGTTAAGAATAAAAATCTTTCAGCTAACATTAGCATTTATATAATACATGATGTAGAATAATATTAACTAATAATTTTATTTTTTGAATTTACTGTCAATAATCAAATATGGAGTTCGTCATCGACTTATCACCTAAGAGAAAAATAGAAGTGCTATAATTATGAGTTTTGCCGCCGATTAATCTGAGTTTACATTCATTGTTTTACATTGCTGTTTAAGATATATTTATATTTTAATGTACGTTTTTGAACTTATCTCTTATATTATTATTTATAATTAGTCAGATATATATATGTAAGTACCCGATAATACATGTCTCAAGATTGATAAATAGTCGTAAAATATGGCGGATTTGATTAAAAATTGGTAACGTTACATTTTTATAAAAAATTTACAATGTGAAAATACAAAAAAATATATTAATTTTATCAATATTCATCATACTAATGGAATGCAGTACATTCCTATTCATAAAAAGGTTTATATTAAATTTCTTTGCATTCAATATTTTTTATTACTAAAAAAATATTAAAATATGGAAAATTAATACGACAAACATTTAAGACCAATCCATTAAATTATCCATCCAAGAAATTTAGAACCAATCCATTGAATTTAGAGACATTTAGAGACATTTAAATTCATTAATATTATTTGCAATACTAGTTTCGGTATCTCATATATGTATTAGTGTATTGTTGTTTCAGAAATGAAAATGAAATGTGTTTACGCTCGCGGTAATTGAAGGGCTTTTTATTATATAAACGCTTGGCTTTGTACCAATACAATTAAAACTAGCTAACAAAAACTTTGAAAGATATTTACTGTTAAGTTAAATAATATTAAGATATTTGTTTGTACCGTTATTTAATTGCATTTATTTTCATATTAAACATGCAATTTTCCCTGAACAAGCCGCTCTTTTCGATTTCCACACATAAAATAACATATATACTAATTAATATATAGAGCAGAAGAGTTTGTTTATTTATTTGTGTGAACGCGCTAATCTCAGGAACTACTAGACTAATTTGAAAAATTCTTTCAGTATAAGATAGCCCATTTATCGAGGAGTGCTATATATATAACATTACGCTAAGATAAAAAGGGCAGGAGCAGCAATAAAAAATGTTGCGAAAACGGCAAAATTTAGAGTTTTCCTTGCGTGCGCTGAAGATGAAAGTTACGTAAAAAACAACTACAACAAAACGGTTCCCATCTAAAAGTTCTAAAATATAGTTTTGGACAGTATATATTTAGCTTTTAAGATTAACCTATTTTTCATAAACATAATAGTAAATTAATTTTTCAACGAAATCGCCCTTGACTGTATTCAACCAATATGTAAGGAGTTATTATTGTTTTTAAAATGATAGTGGTCAAATACCATGCTCGATCGGCGTTCATTAATGTGCGGGGTGTGTGGAGCGGTGAGGCGGGAGAGCGCTGGCCGATAGTTCTATATAAAATACTTTTTTTAAAAATTCCACTTTGATATTTTTAAAATGTTTACTCATATATAAAATAATTGAGTTAGAAATTGACAATTAGTTATTTGACAACTAATCTTGATCATAATAATATAAAATACGACTCTTGTAATATCTTTTTTAAAAATATTTCGTCCCTAATATGTCGCAATTTTCACTGAAAAAACAATATCTTATCAACTCTTATCATAACAACATAACATATAACTTAAAATTCAATTCTATGTCAACATAAGCATACGCAACTAATATAATAGTGATTATATTCCAGAAGCGCACTGACATTCACTTACTTTAAATTCTCTTTGAGTGCACCAAATGTACTTTTGGATTGACTTTGATGAATGTAACCACGTGCTCGGAGATAGCGATGGCGAAAAAATAAATCCAGAAGCTGCATCTGCAAATCCTTTTAGGGAATTTCAAAATAGAGCTCTGGAGAGGTACTTTGTCATTGTTTCGATAGAAGATAAATGTGCTTCGAAATATATGTATGATAAATAAAATGAATTGCCTTATTGTTAATAGAATGTTAAATGCTGTTCGATTGGTTTTCATAATTGTTATATAAATTTTAAAGAATTGTTTAAGTACTTGAAGAAAAAAAAAGCTTCCCAGTTAGTTATCAAAGATTAAACAGTGCATAATTGCATAGAATCGTATTTGAAAAACTATTTTATATATAGGACTGCGAAAGATATAAGTAATAAAATTAATTCATTATGAATTAGTAAAGGAATAGCAATTTAATATTTATGATCAAATAAAAGATGCTAGGTAAACAGTTTGTAGATTGCAAGGTTTCTTTTGAATTGATTCTTCGAGGTTCATTTTAGAAATGGCTCACTGTGGAAGAGGAAGCGGGCGCGAAAACGAACGGTGACAGTTATGTGCCTATTCAAATATGTCTCATTCTGTTCTTTTGTTTCTGCAACGAGAACTGAAGTAAACCTTTTAATAAAGCTGCCTACAGTTCTTGTTATCTCTTTATATTTGGGAAATAATGGTTAAAACTTGACATGTGTATATATATTTATAATTTATCGCTTACACTTCTACTACGTTTAAGTACAAAATAAGCACTTCTAGAACTTTCAGACTTCAAAGTGTAAGGTTACCAATTAGAAGAATACAAACTTTGTAAGTGTGAGGGTGTAAACGCAATATGAGGTGCGCCAGCTTTATTTAATAATACACTTGTAATTTAATAACGCCGACGTCAGAACGTTAACTTTCAATATATAAAATATATTTGTTTTAAAAATATTTCGTAAAACGAAACTCGTTTGACTTTTCCACTTGAAAATGAATTTGCATAGTGCTTAATGAATTATGTTTAAATGATTTGTCATATATTCATTATAATGTACGTTTTTGACTAATTGAATTAATATTGAACATAAATTATTAACGTTTTCCTCTTGTCGAATATTATTAATTTAATAAAATAATTAATTTATGTATGTATATTCTTGAACTTAGATCGAAATTTATTATATGTATTGTAAATTATGTTACGATATGATAATATGAATAATCAGTAAATTTCCATAAAATTTTGAAAACGAAATCGTAATTTTTATGCAAATATCTTAATTTAATTAATAAGTAATAAAAATTATAATATTTAAGTTATAAATACAGTGTACAGTGTTTCTTGCGAAGATCTTTGTTTGTTATGCACTACTACTACTTTATGATAAATTCCTTAGTAATCCTACTTTTTCGAATATTTTAATCGTTTATTTATTAAATTATTTTAAAATACTAAATGTACAATTTAATTAAATGAAGTCACTGAATAAAAAACGTAACTAAAAGAAGATATAAAAGAACCATTTCTCAAAACAAAAAGCATGACAGCTGAAGAAAGACGGAAGTTAAATTCTCTTATGAAAATAACGTCACAGAAGTTAAGCAACTCGTTCTAAAATAAGAGGAACTGACCTTGATGACTGCGCTGGCAGATCGCACGTCTACGATGTACGATTTCATTTATTATCTCTTTCTTTTGTTGGAGATTCTTTAGAATGAAGTCCGGCAATGATTGTGATACTACATTCTTGTTCTATTGGTAATTTAATAATAAATGTAATCATTGTCCACTTTTTTTATCAACCCTCAGACGATGGAAATCATTTGGTCACAATTTTATCTTCTTAGTTTTGAAAATGTGAAGAAACGTATTGCAGTTATTTATAAATTTAAAATTCTACTATACACTTAAAAAATTGGTATTCGATAATAATGAATACAATATTATGCTTTGTATGATATTATTAGAATATTTATCACGTGTAACGTTAACACCTTCGTTGAAAAAATAATAAAAATGTCGGTCTATACTTCTAAGTCGTCGAAGTCACAAAGTGGATGTAACTTAATTGTATTTGTACGTAACGTTATCGATATTTTATTAAAAAGATTTGAGATTTTTTTTTTCAATTATTAAATGTCGTATTTGGCCATTCCACCAACCAGAATGCTTAGAAATACAAGACAAAATCTGATTCTTAGAATGAAAATTTAGTACCGAGATTTGAATTATAGATTTTGCTGTTGGCATTATTCGTTTTAAAGTTATATAAATATTTTTTTTCTATTTGTTAGCTACAGAAGAAGTAGCAATGAGGTCATTCTTCTATTAGATTTCATTCGTTTTAATTTGTAACTACTCAACGACTTCTATACCATTACAGAAGTAATATTATCAAATTTTAAGAAGCTGAACAAATATTAATTATTATTGAAAAACATAGTTTTGTTTGTAAATTTATTGAATATCCTCTACTAATATGTTTCGTACATATTAAAATAAATAAGTGAACGTTCATAAGAAAAAAAAATGAGTTGATAATATATACTATTCAGTTAATAATTATATATATATATATTATTACACATATATATAAATACATCACATGTCCAACAACTGCAATCTATTACGGCTTATGTAGGATTTATTTGCTTGAAAATTGTATTTTTGAACAAGTGTAAGCCTTAGTTTCACTCGCTTCGAAGCTTAATTGAAATTCGATACTTCGTAATATAAGGATTTCTACATTGCTTTCTACTATGACATTTTCTTTATCCTATCATTGTCCTATGAAATACATTATACTCTACTTTTTACTATCTTACTAAATACCTAATTACGATTTTAAAGAGTGTCGATTTAAAGTTTATTTTTACTTTAAACTTTTCTCTGAAGTTCCATTACATAAACAAAGTAATATATTTTTTGTGCAGCCCGCTGTGTTGAAAGTAAACTGTCTTACTACCAAGTTTAATTAGGGAAGATATTGTTTTAGAGTCGTGTTATGTATATTACTGTCTCCGCATTACCTTGCTCAACTCAAACATGCCTTACTCAAAGATGTATTGTTCAGATACGAGTGTTTGAACGAATATTTATGTATTACATATTTTTATGTAAGTTCGAAACCAGTTGAAAAAGGATTCTACTACTCCGTAAGTGGGTAGTTTTGCAAGTAATATTCTTTGATTGACCCTGTCGAAGGCTTTAGCAAAATCCATGTACACTGCATCAACTTGTAAACGACCGTCAAATGCAGCAGTAGTTAGATTAGTGGAACGGGACTTCGTAAAACCATGTTCTCTCTCTCTCTCTCTCTCTCTCAGTTAACGTTCCATTCGAAGCAGTTTTTTATTAGTCAACAATACTTTAACTGAGGGGAAATTAATGCAATGCAAAAAATGTAATGTTATATTTGCAAAGAACAAATATGGCAAATAAAAGGGCTAACATTAATTTTATTAATATTCATATTAATGGAATGCAATACATTTCTATTTATTAAAAGCCTTTGAATTTATTTGCGTTCAATATTTTATATTACAGATAAAATAAAAAAATGATAAGCAAAAAATGAAAATGTGATATGATAAGCATTTTCAAATAAAAGCCTTTCATTGCTGAAATACTTTTACGAATTTTTGTCATACATCAAATAATAGAGCAGAGCAAAATATTAAACGTTTTCAGTAATATTAAAAAAAAAATCATTGGTTAACTGATAAGGCGAAATAGTGTAAAATAAATGAGATTTATTTTTAAAGTTAAGTTTGAATATTGTCTGTCAAAGATTCGTCGTTCCATTAGCGAGATATGTGATTTTTAAGTCGATAAAAGTTTTTAAAATCTTACGAACGTTTAAATTAATTGATGTTATTTGCTAGTTTCAGTTACTTGTATAAATATATGAATGTATTGTTATTGCAGAAAAGAAAATGGAATGTATTTTCTCTAGCGGTAATTGCAGAGCTTTTTATTGTATTAACGCTTGGCTTTGTACCAATACAATTAAAACTGTTTGCTAATAAAAAAAATGAAAGAAATTTACTGTTAAGTTAAATAAGGTTAAAATATTTGTTTGTTTCATTATGTAGACGCTATTATTTTCCATTTTAAATATGCAATTTCGTCTTGTAAGATCTCGGTCTCCACACGTAAGATAACATCTGTAATAAAAAGTTCTGTCTTCAATGGACCAAAACGAGTACGGCAAAATGTCTTATTATGAAGATAGGTTTAATAGAAAAATAGCTGAAGAATAGAATAAAATGATAGTTTTATTGGTGGGTTATACCTCTCACTCCCATTTCTGCAGCTTACAAAATAACTATATAATTTTTTCTGGTCAGTTCTTAATACTTGTTTACTAAATGTGTTTGGGGATGTTTGTACCCCTTGAAACAGTTAGCTAAACAAGTATCAAGCGCTTAGATAGAAGTAGAGGATAAATAGAAGTCACTTTAAAAACAAATGAATTTAAATATGGAATCTAGGTAAAAATGTATAGCCGGAGAAACGCTCCACGCGTTCAAGTCCCAATCACAATGGCCGCCTTTTGCTCTCAGTATGCCTTATGTACGGTAAAGGTATTTAATATAATGCCCCCTTTGACATATATATTTTAAAAAGATAGTGCAATAATTTGTAAAATAGATATTTTCTTTTCTTCAAAAAAATATCAAAACATCAATATTTACATTTCGACTTGCATGGCACTAGTGCAGAAAAAAACAAACAAAATATCATATATATAAGATAAAATGCAGGCAACATCTCTACGTACATAATTCTCAACTATAAAAGATCCGACTCTTACGATTTCTTATATAGAATAGTTTCACCCTTAGCATTTTACAATTTTCTCTAAAGAAACTATGACTTCATATATAAAATTCAATTCTATTTCAATATAAAGTATACATAACTAATGTGTGACCATATGTGACCATATTTCAGAAACATACTAACATTCAATTATTTTTAAACCTCTTTCGGTGCACCAAATGCACTTTTAGATTGACTTTGATGAAACCACGTGCTCGGAGATAGCGATGGCAAAAAAATAAAGCCAGAAGCTGCACGAAAATCCTTTTAAGGAATTTTGAAACAGAGCTCTATAGAGCTCTTTGTATTGTTTCGATAGAAGATAGATAGATGTTTTTAGAAATCTATGCCTACTTTGTATTTGATAGTACAATGCGATATTGTGAATAGCACATTAAATATGCTGTTTGATTTGTTGTCCATACTTATTTTTACTACTATGAATGAGAGTACAAAAATACTTAAAGCAATACAAAAGGATATTTTAATATGTAAAATTTAAAGAATTGTTTAAGTACTTGAAGTTATAAAAGCTTCCTTAAGTTAGTTATAAAAGAATAAACAGTGCATAATTGCATAATTTTGTACTTATAAAACTATTTTAAATACAGCATTGCGTAAAATATAATAAAATTTACTGTGAATTAGTAAAGGAAAAATAGCAATATAGTGCATAGAATATTTATGATGAAATGAATGAAAAATGAAATGTAAGGTAAAAAGTTGATAGATTGCAAGGTTTCTTTTGAATTGATTCTTCGAAGCGGTTCATTATATTATGGGCCCACTGTGGAAGAGGAAGCGGGCGCGAAAGCGGGGAAAGATACGCCTTTTAATTTGGCAGATTTTGTTCTATAGTTTCTGCAGTGAGAAATTAAGTAACCTTTAAATGAAGCACCGCTACAGTTCTTAATGTCTTTTCATTTGTGTGAATTAATTATTATTATTAATAATAACGCTTACGCTTACGCTTACGCTTCTACTATGCTTAGGTACAAAATAAGCGCTCCTTGAACTTTCAGACGTTAAAGTGTAAGGTTACCAATTTGAAGAGCACCAAGTTTGTAAGTTTGTAGGGTGTAAACTCAATATGAGGTGCAGCACTGTTATTATACACTTGTAATTTAATAACGCCAACGCCAGCGTGCTAACTTTTAATATTTAATATATACTTGTGTTTAAATTTTTTGTACAACCGAACTGTTCGATGTGAATATTAATTAATGTTGTATTAAATATATTATATTTAATTAATTTGTTATGTATTCATTACATTGTACGTTTTTGACAAATTATATAGAACATATATAGTTAACGTTTTTTATGTATTCAATATTATTATTTTGACACAGAAATGAATTAAATGTATGTAATCTTATTCTTGGAAAAAAATGTAACTATGATGAGTACTGTGAGTTATGTACTAATTTTATTATGGAAATATAAAAGACAGTTAAATAAGTCAACTAACATTCAATATAAAAAGTAATATTGTATCTTTACGCAATATATTAATATAATAAATAAATTATATATAAAATCATATTGCAACAACCTTTGTTTTTGTACTATTTATAATAGGTCATATTTATTAGTAATCCTAGTTTATCGAAGGATATTTTAATTGAATTATTATTTTGAAATACAAATTATATAATGCAAATGTAAGGCGGAATTTGAAATAATTATCTTCTGAAAAAAATGTCCAGGAATTTATGCAACTAATTCTAAAATACGACGAACTGACCTTGATGACTGCGCTGGCAGATCGCACGTCTGCGATGTTCGAATTCATTTAATATCTCTTTCTTTTGTAGGAGATTCTTTAAAATTAAGTCCGGTAATGATTGTGACACTACATTCTTTTTCAATCGCTTATTTTCATAATATTCAGTAAATAATAAAAAATAGACATTCCAAAAATAATTGCTGCTCTCTTTCCGTGAGGACTGTGATGACAGGATTCATTTGGGCACCATTCTTGTAGTTTGGTTTGAAAATGTGAATGAACGAGTTGCAGCTATTAATATAATTTAAAAATCTACTAAATACTTAAAATAACATATTAAAAAGAAAAGAGAATAAAAATGTCGGTCTATAGTTGTATGTGACGTCATGACATGGATTAATTGTATCTGGCATATGAAACTTATATTTTGAATCTGTAATGTACGTAATGTTTTGACATTGTAGTTAGAAAATTTGTGATTTTACACTTTTTTTCAAAAGTTACTGTACGCCGTACATTAACACTACCGACCACAATTAAAAGTTCCGTTATATAAAATGTTAAATTATTTAATGCTTGATTAAAGAAACCGAAACTCCAAAATATGAGAGTCAGCACTGAGATTTGAATTATATATTTTTCTGTTGGCATTCATCGACAAAAATGATAAATAATGTTTTTTTTTCTATTCATACCTTAAAGGAATGAATGGCAATGAAGTCCTCCGTCTATTTAATGATATGCATTTTAATTTGATATTGATCAAAGTAATATTTACAATTACAGAAGTAATATTATCAAATATAAAGATGCTGAATAATTGCTTATAAAAACATAGTTTTAGTTCTAGAGTTACAGCGTCACACAAAATGTCAAGGAACTGCAACTTATAACGTCGTGTGTTGTATTTGTTTGCTTGACGCTTTTATTTTCAAACAACTGTTATTCTTAAATTTAGTTGCTTCGATGTTTAATTGAAACCCGATACATTGGAATAAAAGTATTTCTACATTACGTCCCATTATGACATTTTCCTTAGTGTTCCCTGAAATAAGTTATTCTTACTATTTACTACCTTACTGAATAACTATTTTTAAGAGTGTTATTTAAACGGTATTAAAGTTCACTTTAAATCTTAGTGAGGTTCCATTATATGAACAAATTAATAATGGGACGATAATAAGATTAAAAATGTTGTATAAATAGTATAACGACTGTACGTAAGTTATTTTTTGGTAGATGTAAAGTAAACAACTAAGTTTTCATAATCTTCCGTGTAGCGAGTAAAGAGCTTATGAAGATAGCAATATTTCATAAACAAGATACCTGTCTTGAAAGTAAACTGTCTTACTACAAAGTTTAATTAGAGAATATATTGTTTAAGAGTCGTGTATGTATATCAATGCATCCGTCTTGCCTCGCTCAATTCTAAATGTATACGAGAATACTATTTTATGTTTTATTTAGACATGTTAGTTCAACAAACTAATTTACATATTTTTCCTCTTTATAACTCTTTTTCTCGATTGAAAATTTAGACACTGTAGCTTACCTATTATAATTCCGTTGAATAACAACAGTTATTATATTTGCTTATTATTGTTTACTTACCAAACTATAGAAACCTACTATTTATAAATGAAACTGATACAGTTTAAAATTATTGAAAAGTTTTCCATTCGCTAAATATATTTTATAGGTAATTTACTCGCCAGACTCGTTACTCGCTGAAAATGTTTATTGGTTCATGTATTATTTTTTGATTGCAATTTTCCAATAAGTTAGTTATATAGCTGATGCAGATGTGGATGTTTTTTTTTTTTTACACTTAAACTAAGTTGACGCTTGACTACATTACACTTGATGGGAAGTGGAAATGTAGTCGTAGGTGGTAAAGCGCATCAACTTAGTAAAAACCTATTCACTCTTGCCTTGAAGACACCCACATTGTACTCGGACGGAAATACCGACGTTAGCAAGCTGTTCCATTCCATCGTTGTTTATAGTAACGTGCATAGAAAATAACATGATTATAGTATATTTAGTCAGATAATGAGAAAAAAGAACGTAAAGATATGACAAACTTTAAATATTAAATTTTAAAATAGGTGAGCAAAATTAATAATGTTTGATCGCGTTCGAAAACGGAGCCATAAGCATTCTTCGTGTTTCTCAGATAATTAAAGAAAAAATGATTTTATTTTGAGAACTAACTCAAAAGTGTCAAATAAAGAAAGGCGGAAGCCGAACTTAATTGTCTTTTGAAAAAGATCACAGAGTTACTCAACTAAAATACGATGAACTGTCCTTGATGACTGCGCTGATAGTTCGCACGTCTGCACTCAACGAAGTTCTTGGAAATATATTTATTGTTTCTTTATCTAGAATGGGAGTTGCTTGTCACATTTTTATCATTCAAATAAATATTGATATTCTTCATATATATATTTAGGTTTTGAATAATATGTTAAATTATTCTTAGTTACGACGTGTAATGTTTTTATTTTTACAAAAGTTACCTTTTTGTAAAAATAAAAACATTATAATTTTTAACAAAATGTCATAATGGCGTTACACGTTCGGTATATGCATATTGAACAGGCGAAGAAAAATGCATTAGTAGAGACGCACTTCAAAGCACCTTGAATAATTTATTATAAAGGTAATTTTTAAATAATATTTTTAAGTGGCCGTTAAGATACGTCTCATCTATTATATAATACATTATGTCAAAAATATAGTCTTTAAGTAAGTAAAAATATAATTTAAAATGTGAAACTTTATATTTGTATAGAATATGGCGCATTAAAAAAATAATATTCATTTTATTACAAATAAAAAGTAAAATACGAAAAATTAATATGATACATATTTTCGAATAAAAGCCTTTGACTGATTGAAAATAACGAATTTACCTCGTAAATAATATAATAGAGCAAAATAAAATATTGAATTCACGAACTGTAAGTAAAAAAGATAAACATTAAAAACTGTTAAAGTGTAAA
This sequence comes from Dircenna loreta, assembly GCA_963555665.1. Taxonomy (NCBI): domain Eukaryota; kingdom Metazoa; phylum Arthropoda; class Insecta; order Lepidoptera; family Nymphalidae; genus Dircenna; species Dircenna loreta. The sequence goes on along the minus strand of OY743097.1, from coordinate 12,443,241 downwards.
ATTAGTAAGATTCATATTTACTATGATTCTTAAGTTTTAATGTTGTATGTCTTTCCAACGATCAATAATTTTAGTGAATTTTGTGAGATGGGAATATCTTAAGTCGATAAAAGTTTTTATATTATGACGAATATTTAAATTAATGAATGTTCTTTACTATATAAATTTCGGTGACTTTTTGAAATAACAGTACATGTATTAATGTACTGTTATTTCAAAAAGAAAATGGAATGTATTTTCTCTAGCGGTAATTGCAGAGCTTTTTATTGTATTAACGCTTGGCTTTGTACCAATACAATTAAAACTGTTTGCTAACAAAAAAAAAATAAAGAAATTTACGGTTAAGTTAAATAATGTTAAGATATTTGTTTGTTTCATTATGTAAATGTTGTTATTTTCCATATCAATTTTCCCGGGTAAAATCTTGGATTCTTCAAGAACAATAACATTTAACAGTTTTCTCACAAAATAAAATCTATGACTACATATATAAAATTAAATTCTTTTTCAACATCAGCATACATACGTAACTAATATAAAAGTGAGCATATTCCAGAAGCTCACTTACATTCAGTTATTTTAAATTCTCTTTCAGTGCAATAAATTTACTTTTGGATTGACTTTGATGAATGTTGCCACGTGCTCGGAGATAGCGATGGTGAAAAAATATATCCGGAAGTTGCACGAAAATCCTTTTAGGAAATTTCAAAACAGAGCTCTAGAGAGGTCCCTTGTCATTGTTTCGATAGAAGATAGATGTGTTAAGACATGTATGTCTACTTTGAGCTTGATTGAAAATTTCAAATGCATAATAGAAAATAGAATATTAAATGCTGTATGCCATCCATACTTATTTTCACTACTACGAAAGAAAATGTAAAATCCTTATAATAATAACATTATATTTTATAATGTAAATTTTAAATAATTGTTTTAGTACTTGAAGTAATAAAAGCTTCCAAGAGTTAGTTATGAAAGAATAAACAGTTCATAATTGAATAATTTTGTATTTGCAAAACTATTTTAAATATTGGATTGCATAAAATAAAATTAATTCAGTGTGAATTAGTAAAGGAAAAATAGCAATAGAGTGCATTGAATATTTATGATGAAATAAAAGATGTTAGGTAAAAAGTTGATAGATTGCCTGGTTTCTTTTAAATTGATTCTTCGAAGCGGTTCATTTTAGTAATGCTTCATTGTGGAAGAGGAAGCGGACGGTGACAGTGACATGCCTATAAAACAAGTTTGCCCGATTCTGTTTTACAATTTCTGCAACGAGCACTGAAGTAACCTTCTTATGAATTTGAGGGAATTTATGGTTAGTTGTCATTTGTATATACTATCATTATTTTTATCGCTTACGCTTATGTTAAATAAACGTTCCTTGAACTTTCAGACGTTAAAGTGTAAGGTTACCAATTTGAAGAAATACAGCTCACATCAGTCGTAAAAATATCATTTGCATAATCCGGAAGCTAGATTCTAAGAAAGTTGGCAGTCCAGATTTTTGCTTATAAAATATTTTATGAAAGTATTGTCCTTTTCCTAAAACATGGAAAATTCCACATGTAGTTCCCATTTTCAAATCAGGTATACAGGATACAAAATGTGAAAGTTATCCTACAAGCATATTATCTTATATCGCAATTTTTTTAACGATTAATCTGTAATACAATCTACAACCAAGCTAAGCGATAGGTACAGATCAACATAGTTTAATAAGGAATCGATGAACGGTTAATAATCTTTTAATTTTAACAACTATATTTGTAGCGTTTTTGTTATGACTCAGCAAGTAGACTCAAGTTTCACAGACTTTTCCAAAGACTTCAACTGATTTAATCATAGTATCTTATATAATTAACTTTCCTGTCTCTAAATACATGGCATTTTTTTGGGTTGAATAATATAATATCTTTCTAATCACTCCAAAATTTGATTTACATTGGAGGGCTTTGTCATCAACAGTAAAGAGTACATCAGCTGTTCCTCAAGGCTCTCAATTGGGACCATTTTTTTTTAATTTATTTGTAAACGGTCTGATAAAAATACCTAACAATAAATGCTTACTTTATAATGATGATTTGTTTTTTTTTAAGACCATAACTAACGAAAGGGATTGTTTTGATCTACGATGCGATTTGATTACTATCACAATGTAGCAATGATAAGAACCTTTCTTTAAACAAAAGTAAATGTTGTGTCATCTCATTCACTCATTCCCATTAATAATTATGCCAAGAAGAAATGTAAATGGGATTTTGGTATATATATAGTTAATTAGTTGATTTTTAAGGAGCATTACTATTACATCATAAAAAAATCTAGAATGATGTTGGTTTTTAACATAAGATACTCTAGAGATTTTCAAAGTGTACGACAATATTAAACTTATATTATAGTTTCGTAAGGAGCAGGTTGGGGTATGGGTCTATTATTTTATCACCATACTATGTATATTTAAACCGTATTGACGGAATTTAAAAGCATTGCCTCAGGGTAATTAGTCCGGTGGTGTGGCTTTACTTGTTAATTTTTATAAGTACCGAACTCAAAAAGATGAACTTTCTTATTTTTAGACGTGATATCGTTTTCTTAACAAAAATTACATAAAATTATTAATTCCAAAATAGATTATTCCGATCTCTTATCACTCATTAATGTGAAAACCCAGTATCAATGCAAGTTTCCAAGTGTTATGGTGTGTACGATCTTATACGTACGTATACGTTCACGTATATATAAACAACTCATCTTTTTACAATCCGCTGGTAAGAATATGTAGAGTCTATGATAATATTGCGTTACGATTTCCAGATTTAGATATTTTTTATTTTCATCCTAAGAGTTTTAAGACAGCGTTAATTCCGTGTATTGTTTCAAACTTCAGTGGAGAATAACATATAACATATTTATATTTGTAAAAAAAGAGATTTCTTTATTTCCAGTACTGTTTTTTTTACCTTTAAAAAAAAAATGATGATATCATCATTTAATTTTTCATCATTTAATTTTTTTTTATTATTTTTGTTATTTTAGATATTATTGTAGTTTATGTAACATAATATTAGTTAATAAATAAATTTCAAATTATTTTTGATTATTATCTACATATTTTTAATAATGTTTGTCGCAAACTGTTTAGTGTATCATATAAATATATACATGAAAGAAATTAATGAGGTGCGCCAGCATCATTTAATTATACACTAGTAATTTAATAACGCCAATGCCAGCACGCTAACCTTCAATATAAAAAATATACTTGATTTTAAAATATTTTGTATTACATATTGTAAATTTTTGACTTTACCACTTGAAAATAATTAATATTATGTTAAATACATGTCGAATTTATTTGGTATTTATTTATGATATTATACACTTTTGATAAACTGTATTGAATATCAATTTTTAAAGTTTACCTCGTATCAAATATTATTATTTTAATAATTCAATAATATAATTCAATGTTAATAGAATACATATTCTTGTACTTGGGTCAAAATGTTATTATGGGTTGTTAATTATAATTTTCATTCTCGTTATATTGTATACTTATAATAGCCAGTTAATTTAATTAATTTTAGTTAAATTTGGAATACAATTATTAGAAATAATCTGGTCGTAAATAATCGATCCAGGGTTATTTCTGCTCATGAGACTTGCAATGTTCACGTTACTGTATAATGTATATTCTTAGCCAGTTCACGTCACCAACTATAATAAAACACACTAAAACACACTAAACTTCGATAATAAAGTTGAAAAACCTTCACAGTACAATCTTGACATATTTGTTTTATGTTTTACGGAATAACATTACGTAATAAGTATATATGTAATTATGTTTTTATATGCTTTGAAATTATCAAGTCGTTTATTATTGCTATATTAAACGTTTTATATATTTAATATACTCATATAATAAACGAAATTTTTAAATATTTTTTAATAATTGTCCAGAATTGTTTGAAGTGTAAAAAAAAAAAAATATAATTTTTTTACGTCTTTTAAGTAAAATTAATTATCATAAAATTAAATATCGTCATCATTATATCATCGTTATTATAATATATGCATTGTAAATCTAGTTTTTATATAATTTTTAGTTGTTCGTTCCCGCTGCATGCAGTATTTCAGCAAGAGCTGCCAATAACTGCCAAAAGCTTACTAGCTAATAAATCATGTGTCCATATTTATTTCACAAACACATTTTTGAGGGAAAAGGTAGCCTTATAAAATTGCGTTTGTTCTGTTTTATGAATTTTAGGCCTCAAAGTGTGTATCTAACGTTATCTGAATTATACATATTGAAACTTAATTGTATTTAACAAAATAAGATATATCTTATGCCTTGTGGCGTTCTCAAACAGACCGTGACGCCGAAGAACCGTGGAACTGACTAGGTGTAATAAGTGTATACTCTAACCCAATTATATAGAAATTAAAATCAAAAAAAATAAATGAGTACATTAACAACAACCTTAGCTGTCATCCGGTTTAAGCGTTCAATTGAAAGTAACACGTTTTTGGAATAAACAGACAGAATTCAAAGACGATGTCATGAATAATGATAAATTTAACACGGCACGGAATATCAGTTGACACAGCAAAGGCACGGAGTTTCAAAGGTCGCAGGTTCAAATTTCTACATTTTTGTTGTTTTTTTTTATTCACATAAATATAAATTTTAAAATATCCAGCATTATATGGCTAACGTGTTTCTAGATAATTTAAAATAGTATATCTAGAAATAGTTCAAATAACCATACATGCCAATAGATTTCAAGTATATATTTACAGTACAATACAATACAATATATTAACAGGATATATTCAGGATTTATTTTCAAAAATGTATGTACAAAGTGTCCAATAAATTACTTTTAAGAAAGGAAAATAGTGGAATGCATATGACGCGCCATTGCTGGATTTATGAAATATGGCGCCTGCTTTTGACACATAATGCTGATTTGCGCGCCAACGAGCGGTACTATGGAAGAAACTACGAATGTCGATTTCCTAACAAGAGTATTGTAGTTCCAGTATTTGATATGAGAAATTCATTTTAAAACATTATAAAACTAAAAACGATGATACGTAAAATAATGTATAGAGACCGAGTTACAATCACTCACACAAACAAAATATAATTTTGTTTGTGGGAGTGTTTGAAGGTGTGATACAGTCAATGTGCTTTATGATCATGAAAAACTATTAATAATATTGTAAAAGTAATATTATATCTGAAAATATAATGATTGCGTTATCTCCAGTTCAGAAATTTCCGACTCCATTCAAAGTGCTGCGTCCGGCGGGGCTTGTCGCCTTAGAATTTAGCTCAAACAATAAAATTATAAGCGATCTATAAATAGTTAGCGTTGAGCGCTAGCTTCGGATTGTGGAAACGGCCCAGTCTGGAGGATAAGAGGCGTGTGGTGCGCGCGCGCAGCGGCTGACGACTGTTCGCAGGTTTGTAGCACACCTGGCCATCTCGCAATGTCATTATCACTATTATTATATTACTTCACATAGATAACAAAAGCTTCAGTCATCGCCCGCGCGCTTTCCCGACACTGACTTTGACGCGCAAAATAAATGTGTTTTCAATAAGTAAGTATTACGCCATATTAACCGCATTTTTAACAATTTAACAACGCAGTTCCTTGTAAAATTGTTTGAGGTAAAATTGTTAGTGCATAAAGTTTGAAAAGCTATTATAACTTGATCGTATTACTTCCGGAGTTGGTATTAACTTGGCTTCTGATCTCGGGAGGCGAAACATGTGTTAAATTTAACAGTAACTTCAACTTGAGGTGTATAATTATGTTTAACGTTAATTTGCTGTGAGATTTTAATAAGAGATAAATAGCAAAGTGTGACGTCAGAGAGCAGTTGCGAAGAAAATTCAGATTATTTTTGATGAAAGCGTAGGCGGTGTTTGGAAACTTTTACGTGTTGTCGCAACTAATGCAGTATGATATTAATTTTGAGATTATTTTAAACGACCTAGGACTAATTCTATCTTGCTATTTGTGTAATAACCCACGGATAATAAACGTTTCGTACGAAATATAAAAACCGAAACGAATTTCGATTTTTTGATGATTTCTTTATTTACTCTATGCTTTTTAATATTAATATCAGTTCGCATAAATTAAGTTAAACGAAACATATATAATTTAATTAAATTTTTTTCATTCATATATATGAATAAAATAAACTTCACATTTAATAACAAAATAACCGCGAGCCATATAAAAAAAAAATAATCCTTTTGTTCGTGAATTTCATATAAAATTCTTTAGTCGCCGACGTAGTATCAAGAATGAATGCGAGCGAGGCCTTTGTAAATTGAGCTATTTTAGCCACAATATATCCCGGTAAAAGATTTTTCCTATTCATTTTTGATTAATACTCAAGAACGAATTTTATATCATGAAAAGAAAATAATAAAAATGAGATCTTTAATACGAATTACATTTCAGGTAATGTGTGATTTAAGTTATTGAAGCTTGAATATCTTGTAGCTTGTTTTTATTACAGCTTATTAATTGATTTGTAATTTAATAACAATTACAGACATTTTTCCTTTCATACGTCGTTTCTGACTTTTTTTTGTTGAGAAAATCAAACGTCTTAATAAGTAAGTCAGTCAAAGTCGAAAGTAAGTAAGTAAGTCTTAATAGAAAACGTCTGGTTTTGCATTGTCTCAAAAAAAAACAAAAGCTTTATTTCAACTAGATATTTTTCTCTTCACAATGCACATAACTTCACAAACCAAAACACCACCGCAAGATTGAATGGAGTTATCTGTACACATATTTTATTTCAGAAGCCATTATTTTACTTGGCAGATGTTCAGAGATAATAAAAATAATACCACGTTAAATTACATTTGAAACAAGAATGTAATTATCGCTCTACAAACAATTTAGCAAGCTTAAAATACTTTACATATTTCATCAGGCAAGTCTTAATATGTGTCTTTGTTTAAACGCTTGTATATAAAAAAAAACAAAACGAGTGAATGGAATAAGACATTTTAAAGCGAAAAGGGTTTGAACCTGCCACCTTTTGTATATTGTGCTATTAGCAACTGAAAAAAAAAAACAATACGAGTTAATGGAATAAGACATTTTAAAGCGAAAAGGGTTTGAACCTTTTGTATATTGTGCTATTTCTTTAATAACAGAGCCATAGCGTTGTCTTTTTTATATTTAGAACGTTTAATCAATAAGTGCATTTCGAAAAGAGAATAACGCAAAAGCACTTCAAAACCGATGTTCAAGACGCACCTGCTCTGAGTGACGTCACAATGTTTACAGGTGCGAGGAAACCCCAAACATTCTGTGATACGTCAGATGGGCTTTGGTGTGTTTATTTTATACCATTGTAAAAGTTCCTGAATATGTTGTTATATAACTGAAATTTTATTTGGAATAACATAACAAAGGTACGGAAGTAAATAAATATTTTATAGCGGTGTTCAACTGAAAGGAAGTTTGCAGACTCTTTATATTGAAATTGTAAGACATTTTAAAATTATGTCCGGTGATTTTATTAGGAAAATAGTAGGGACAACCAATAAGTTTTTATGTGACGTGTCTTTTCTGATATCATAGTTCTTATACAATGTATTTAACATTATTATGTACTATTACTTGTATACTTACGATTTAAACTCGTATTGAGAAAATTTATTTTTTTTATCTTATTAAAAGGTTAAATTAGTTTTATGTGTGTTAGTTTAGTGGTTATACAATTTGTTAAGATAAAATTTAAAATGATCTAAAACCTTTATTAAAAAATTCATACAAATGAAAAGCCTGAAATCCCAGTCAAGTAGTTCACCTATAGTCAAATAGTTGAAATCACCTTACCAAATATCTGAAAGAATGAAGCTCTGCAATTATCGTAACTAAGAGTACTTAATTTATTATTTTCTTAATTTATCGGTATTGCCATGATTTTAGATCTTTTCATATCGAAAAAAAATATATACTTTAGTTAAAATAAACCCTTCGTCAGTCACTGTTAAGACGTAAATCATTCATGTTTTAAACATTCTCGCAGACAGTTGTTTTTATAATATCGAGTATTTATAGTATGGTTTATAGTTTGCTGAATGGCATCTATGATATCTGGAGGCGTGCCAATGTGACGTCATCAGCGTAAGACGATACCTACAGCTACCTGCCAAGTGTTAATGAACTTTACTTTTTCAGTTCAGTTAAATATTTCCACTAACTAAACCCTTACATTACTCTCGTATTATATTAATTCTATATTTGATTCTTATTGCATACGATCTTTAACTTAATTGATTTTTGGAAACTGTAAGACATTCAATCGTTTTTTTAATATATCACTAAATTATATTATTAAAATGAAATTGCTAGCTTAGTATAATATAGCGTTTAAAATAACAAACTTCATTTCTATTTCACATTCGAAAATAAATTCCATATTGATTTATCACATAAATACTTTTTTGATTATATTTTTGAAATTAAAATCCGAACAGCACAAATCAAACCAGGGTCGCGTACGAGTAAATGAAACATACCAAACAGTTCCTCTAATTTGTCTTAAATAATCAAAGCTAGATTATATGGACGGTAAGATCCTGAATGGTTCTATTTCAGTAATGTTTACTGAGCTCACCACACATTTGCATATTTCAACTGCGGGCCACATCCAAGCAGTTTATCATCGCTTCGCTTGATGAATGTTGGCCAACCTCATTTATATATACTATTATATTTATATTTTGATTTGCTATTTATTGTTTGGTAAGGCCGTGTTGTAATCATGTTGACTTTTTTAGAAGCTGTTAATATTTTTGTAAGTTCACTAATATCTCATTAAATGTTATTAAATTCTTGTTTTTATAACATTTCTAAAGAAATGTTCTATAATAATTAATTTATTTTAATGGAAATGAACAATTAAATAATACTTGTAGATAAAAAAATAACGTAACATGAAATTTGATAAGTTTCCAAGGTTAAATGTACCACACAATTATATAATACCCCAAGAATGTAGTACAGTGTAAAAGTGTAAAAATTTAATTTTACAGTACACCCTTAATGGACTAACAATTCGTTTAATAAAAACATATATTTCTCGGCGTAGCCATAATTGCAGCAAACGCGTCGGTAGCAATGCTCGGGGGCGGTAAAACATACATATGTCGGGTAAGACGCGATACAGTCGAGAAGAAAATTCATTTCACTACAAAATTATAAATTATAATATATATATACAATTCTGTAATTTGAATGTTAATAATTTTATAGGTATTCAAAATTATCCCGTGACTTATCTACATGTGATATTTATCAAGTGCTAAATATATAAACTAAACTTCGATTTAAAAATGTGAAATCATCTCCAAATAAATACAATCACTGGTTAATGAACTAATTAAGTTTAATAAGTTTAGTAGTTTTTTGTTTCAATAAGAATTATCGTATTTCATATTTTTAACAACATTAATAAGTTTTAGTTTAATTCTAAAACTTTTGATGTTGATTGTACAGTCGTAAAGAGAAATGCAATTGTAATAGCAGATAATAAAGCGTTGTTTTCGCAATTTCCAGTAATAGCCGGTGGTATCTGGCTTACGTACTGGTCCCATAAACTTTGGCATGAAGTACACGTGTCTATATCATGTAAATTCTAGTAAATACAGTAACAAAACTTTCTTCCATTTAATCAAAAATATTAAAATATATGTAAAACATTTAAATCATAATTGTATTAAAATAGCACCTTACACTTAATTATAACAATTACAAACATTTGGAACTGTAAACATGTTAAAATATAGTTGGATTTTTTGATAAAATTCTAATGATTTTTTGATGAAATAGTTTTGTATAAACTAATTATATTTATTTACGCGCACGACTGTACTTAGTCTTGAGCGTTAAATATCAGGCAGGAAGCCAAAATACGCAGCCAAATAAATGATATCTATAAATGTATTTGGCGATTACAAAACTCATATTTAATTTAATTATTCTCAAAGTAAATAAAGTTTATAATTAACATGTTATACCACGTAGGTTACAATTTATGATAAGGGAATGTATTTAAATGTTTGAATAATAAAATAATAAAAAGACAACTTCAATAAGAGTATGCCTTAATAAATAATAATATAATAATAACTTTTACATTTATTATACAAAAACGTGAAAATCTGTTTGTCTATTATAATATAATAATAATAATAAATATTCTTTATTGTATTGTTGTGAGTATAAAAAACTTACTATTTTTATTGATATCTTCTAAAACCAAACTAACCAGATTTTCTGAATAATTTTAAATCAAACATCGTATTTTTTCGAAGTTTGAGAGCAATTTATTTTCCCTTGATCCAGTTTATAGCAGAAAATAAATTAGTAGAGTGTCGCAAACAATGACATGTTGGTTAATTCAATTCAAATTTTAAATAATGAGCTTATAAATGATGTTGTATATAGTAGTGGAATTATTTATTATTTTTTAAATCGATGTAAGATGTAATCGATAAAAGAATCATAGACAGCCAGGAATCGAATTCGCAACCTCTGGGATTTCTTAGTATATGCATACAAAATATATGAATGCGCTTATTATGGTCAGGCATGCTTATAAGCAATTATATATTAATTTCTTTATAATATAACCTACTTACTCAAAAAAACTAAACTAATTATCCCTTAAACCTACACTTGGGTCGCAAGTCCCAGGAGCTGTTTGCGCTCCTCTCCCTGCAACGCGATGAGCCCGGCACCCGCACGGTGAATCCATGGAATGCTAAGAAGCTTCGTCTCTTTATTTTTTATGAATAATTTATAAGGTTCTTATTTTAGACAGTAAAAATTATTACTCAAATATAAAATTTCTTCATCAATGCTACATTTTACATTAACAATAATAATTATAAATAACTTAACTGAGTTATTAAACGGAGTCTAATAAATAGGTCAGAAATTAATTATAATACATATTTTGAAAACATGCAAATTATATTGTTAGAATGTTGGTACTAGCGCAGTTACTACATGAGTTATGCAAAGTTTTCGAAAAGAAAAAAGAAAATAGCATTACCGCGTATCACAGATTATTTTTATTTTTTATCTTTATTTTCTTCAATTAGTTGTGTGAAAATATTATAATTTCTAAGAAATTTTAATTTTATTTGGTTTGCCTTTGCGCAACAGTTTTGTGTTTAGTTGTTTTTAATTATTGTCACTTTTTAAGGTTTTTGATCAAATAGTAGTAAAGGTTTTTGATCAAATAGTAGTAAAGGTTTTTGATCAAATAGTTGTAAAGGTTTTTGGTCAAATAGTAGTAATAACAGTATATCTAATAAAATTTTAGATTCATGGCCTTTTCCTTTTCGTAAACAAAACAAGCAAAGAACAAAACGAAATAAATGTTAAGAAGAAATATTTAAAGCCACATATACAAAAAGTATGATTGCTTAACACATTGAGCTACCAAATGATAGACATACTGTTGAATAGTTTTTTTTAACAAAAAAACTATCAACGTCTAAAATTATTTGTTGAATAGTTTTCTTTAACAAAAAACTATTCAACAAATAATTATTATCATATAAGATCTTCTATAGTTGACAAAAGTGGGTGTGTGTTCCTTTAAATTTGTAACGAGCTTAAAAATTTGCAATTTAGTATGCAGTTAAGAACAAAAGGATTTTTTTATGTAGAGAAAGAAAAGTATCACTTTTTATCTCTACTAGTAATTTCGTTTTAATTGTGTGTAGCGATTAAATAACAAAATACATTCAAGAACATATTTTAAGAGAACGCGAAAAAAAAAGGTAGAATAATATCATATTTCGTCTTATTTGGTGCTGATCTTTTATACCACCACATAAGTATGGTATCAAAATAGTTCCTCCTGACACTTCCATTTGACGTACACAAGTGATCTGGTAATGATTAAAAGTGGAAAAGATTTAAATAAATAAATATGCAATTAAACATTTTTTTTTGTCAAAAAATTGTTATTATTGTGGGAAATTCATTTGATAAGTTTGAGTGATCGGCACAGCTTTGCTCGTTCGCACCGAGAATTGGATGACGACGCTTGGGGAAAAGTACTCTTTACTGATGAGTCTAGATAGTCCAGATTCTGTCATAAGCCAGTTGATGACAGGGTCAAAGAATAGAGAAGACCCGGAGAAAGATACGCTCAGTATACCTTTTTTGGAAGAGAGCCTTATGATGGAGGGTCAGTAATGGTATTATAACTAGACAATATTTCAATAAACGACAGTTGTAAAACATTGGTTTTTATAATTTTTTAAATTGAAAAAAATTGAAATTTCCATTTTTTATTTCAGTGGATTGTAAAAGATTATAAATGTAATCTTTACAATACCTTTGATAACAAAATATTTAAAATAAATATTAGAAAATCTGAATCTGAATATTACTAACGGATAACATCTGCTCATATTTTAAATTTAATATTCTGTAGCCAGGCTGATACTTCTAAATCGTTCAAGGTTAAGACACGTACTTATTTTTATTTCAAATAATAAATAATTATGAATTTTCCACTGGTTGTTGGTAGAGCGAAGCTGCAAACATTTAAATATTTAGTGAGTTTGCTAGCTCGCTTTAAAAAGCTTTACAGCGCTTTATGGGCTGGCTCGATCAGGATAATACCACCATCTCACAGAAGTAAGAAGAAGTAGATATTGTAATTGTGTTTCTTACCGTGATTGAGAGAGCCGAAAGCACGAACTCTTTCTCTTTCTCTCTTTGTCTCCTAGTCTCCTGAATAATTTCTGATCTCTCAATATTTTCTGTAGTGTAATCGAAGACAGCATACGTTTACATAAATATGAAACAAGTTATATATTTTTAGTGAAAACACTTTTTTTAAGGTTTAAATTGTGTATGAATTATAAAAAAAAATATCAACTTTACTTTCATCAAATTAACATAAAGCGACAAAATGTTATATAAATAAGGGATTATATAATATACGAAAATAAACAGTAATTTGTAGATTATGTTTTCAAGACAGTTTCTTCAAGGTCAGTGAGATATTAACGTATGTCGTATCACGTGCTGTTTCATCCCATTTGTCTGGATAATTATGATGTTCTAAATATAATATAGATTCCGTATGGACATATTTTATTTGTTTACTTTTTATGCATTCGTTTCCGTGAAACCAATCTTTGCATAGCGATGGAAATTTACTTTTAAACTTTTTAAAATTGTTCAATATTTTGGAATTATCACAAGCATTTTACAACAGTTGGTGTAGAGGTGTAACTTAGAAATATTATTTATAAAATACCACAATTTGTTTACATTTGCTGTTGATATGGATAAAATGCAAAACGTATTTTTTTTTAAGGTTTATAGACATCGCAGATGTTGCCAGAGCAACGGGACAATTTTCCAGATGTTGCAAGTTCGATTCGTGTCCGTATCGTTGAGTTTATATTTACTTAAAATAAAAAAAAAATTATGGCCGGTAATTATGGACTAATGTCTAAAATAAATCTGCTTTTTATATCAATCATTTATTCATTAAAAATAACTACGAGACAGATTGATACATAAGCGGAAATATTTTACGTAGCTAAGTATCAAACTATTATTGTCTTTCAAAAGATTTTGCTATTTTTTTACAAATACAGCAACAGATGAGTTGTTACAAGCATTCTAAGATTATAAGATAGATATTTTATGGAATACTTTTTACAAACAGACAGACAGTAATTATAAACATTCATTTGCTTTCTCAATATTGAATTTGATTGAACATGGTTCTTTTAAACTTCAAGTTTAAACTCTTGTTAAAACTTATATTAGGAATCTGACATACCCATAGCGATAAGATTAAGTTTATTCGCTTTATAGTAAGTAAAAATAAAGATAATTATTATTATAAAATTACAATGGCTTGTTATTTAAAAGAAGCAAAGGCTTTGCAAAGTTACGTGTAATGTTGATATAATCTGCTTTAATAATTAATTGAAGATAAAGAAAGCTTTCTTAATTGACAGTAAAATTGTAAAAAAATTGTGCCAACTCTTATTAAATTATAAGAAGTATTCGTTAGCATTCTGATAATTTATATTATGAATGTCATGAATTAGCTTGTATTCCTCTACTTCACTTTTATTTTACTTCCCACTTCCAAAATGCTTAATTAAAAGACTTTAAAATATATCAAAATATGTTATACATTCAATTTATAATAATAAAATACAACAACTAGTGAAAATATACACGCAATTAGACATCAAGCATATATGTTTTTTATAACATTTGTATTTTTTACCTTTAAATATTTTGTATTATTTCTACGTTAATCACAATCTTAGAAAGCGAATTCAAAAGAATATAAAATAAATATCAAAAGATACTGAAAATTTCCAATACATCCTTATTTAACGGATAAAAATCTCACATGGCTGTCTTTTTCTCGTTTAAATCATAAATTTACGTACCGTCGATCACATTTAATACACGTACGAACGCTGCCATACAATATTCAGAATTAAATATATATACTAGCTTTTCTTAGTGTCTTTGCACGCGCTGTGTAGGAAAAGTCGTCTTATTATGTCGATTGGGCATCTAAAAGTATTTTTAACATCACATATATTTATATTTTACAGACAGATACCTTTTTTGTACCACTGATGGGGTGTGAAACTTGCTTTCGCATTTAAAATATAAATTAGTACACGAGCTTTTAGGAACTATTGTGAGTAATTGCCTTAAGAATTATGAGTAATTGCATGAATTCTTATGTAATATATTATCAAGGTTAATAATAGGTTAATAAGATAACAGAACTCAACTCTCCGTGTCTCGATATAAAAACGTTGTGTCGATATAAGAGCGTCTCTATTTTTAAATTTCTTTTGCTACATAGTTTATTATGATTCGAATCATGCATGAAAATTGGATAGCTTTGAACGGCTTAATGGCTGAATGTAGTTGGATTGATGCCTAATGCTTTTTGAACTCATTTGTTTAAAAATATATTTTTTTCCATTATTGTTTGATGCATGAAAATATGACGTAGGTACGTTACGTCCTTGTTAATTTCTTTTGTATTTTAATTTTTTCAAAATTATTGGTATATATATCTTTTATTAATTATATATGTAAGCTTTGAATAATTTGTTATTGTTCTATTCATTTAAGGGTGAGATTTCAAGATTAAATCCTGAAATCTTCTTAACAATATGTTAATTTCTTTGAAATATTCGACTATGCTGAGTATTGATTAAAATAATAATTATACTATGAAATTATAAAAGTTCTATAAATTTGTATTTAATATTAACATAATTTGTTTTATTCACAGCTATTCATATTCATAAATCTGTTTGTCTGTATGTTGTCTCTAGAATGTTAGTTTCAAAATTAGCCAGATTAACTCTATCCATAAATAAAACCTACTCTATACCCAGAACTAATTTAGATATAACTCATGAATCTAGTTAAATCAGTTGTACAGGAATTATTGATGCTCTAAATTTTGCAATTTACGTATTTTGGCACAAACCATATCTACGTAAGTTGAATATGTAATTTATATGTCTAATTAAATGATTTATACGCATTTATAATGTATTAGTTAGGTTACACTACAATTATAATTATATAATTACAATAATTCAACACTGTATTAGAAATTGGTCATTCATAGAATATTATAAAATTGTTGGTCAGGTAATTATTTCAATAGAGTCATTTGTCTTATGACTCGCTAATGAACCAATTATAATTGAATATTTAATTCTAAAGTAAACATGAGACTTTCTTTCAAATAGTTTTTCACATATTACGTCCTATTATATTGGTATTATAATAAATATCTATTTTTTTTTACAATATTTTTCTACAAATAAATAATATACTTTTCAAATTAAGTATGTCAATCTGCTAAATGAATAACGTACTTAAACGCGCTGAATATAAATATTTAGATTATGCAGAACAGTCAGGGTGAATAAGTAGTTTTCTAATTTAAGCTGATAGTTTTTTAATCCATATAAATATTGAAATATGCATGTTTGGATGAAGAATATAAATAAGAATGGTGTTTTAATAGCATCTGGTTTTTAAAATATGGAGCTTATAGATTTTTGAAAGCCCAGTAACGGATTAAGAAGCTACTTTTTATATGTTGCGAAGGTTTAGTATCCGCTAACCACCAGGTTGAATCTTTTTTTGTATAGACTAAAGTATGAAAATTGTCACTGACAACACATCGCTTTTTGTGTTATTCTCTTTTCATTTTAATATTAAATATATTCATTTACATTTATTACCGCGAATTTTTTCATTTTAGAAATATCGTTAGGTCGTTTGCTGTAACCAAAAATTTATTTCATTTTAATTTCTTTAGTTCTCTAGGTTAACAATTTTATTATGTCAATTTTAATGCTATAATTTATTTTATAGAATGGAGACTAAGGCTGAGACTACAAAGACACAAATAAAAGTAAGCTTTTATTAATTAATTCAAATCTTATTAAATTTACCAATTTGTTTATAATTAATATTATGTTAAGTAAATCAAAACATGTGATTTTTTTCTTTCAGTGTGAAATATGTCCTTTTAAACAATACATTGCATATTGCAGTAAAACAAAATAAATCATTAATATATTGTCAAAATAAAAAGTGGTGTGAGTATTTTTTAAAAGGACATTACTTTTACTAAACGCTTAATAACAGTACTCGCAAGTGTCACGTGACCGCTAAGCTTAAATGAAGGGGTGCAAGTAAATATTAAAGTCAATTGGCAAATTAGAATTTGCCAATTGACTTTAGTATTCTTTGTTTTTTGCAATCCCTGTATATTTTTAGAAATATTTTAATAAATACTACTTAACTTTTAATCAAACCTGTAGTTTTTCTATTCTCTAATGTATAGTATTCAAGAAAAGTGTGGTTTCAAAATATATGACTATATATATATATATATACTAAAAAAATGCAATTACGCAATATATCAGTTATGTCAAACAAATACTAGTGTACATTTCGCTTTACAATTATGAAGTTTAATTGTTTTATTGTAAAAATCCTCTAGTTATTGGAGTACATCTAATGTCAATAGCACCTTGGTAGATATTTTGAATTTTTGAACGTACAATTAAGCATTTTGGAAGGAACTTCTTTTAATTTTACGATATGAAAAGCAGAGGAAGTTGCGTTTATATTTGCATATGTAATAAACATGTAATGTCAATATAATAGCATCATTAACCAGATTTGCAGTATAATAAACTGCGTGTTATAGTATATGTATATGTATAGTAAACTGCATGTACTATATTTAACAGTTTCATTCATCATTACTTTTGTGTTCCAATTTGCGCACTGACAAAATTCGGATATAAAGTATATATATAATACAATAATTATTAAAATAAAAACATTTATTTTAATTGTGTAGGTTTTGGAACTAAATATGCATTGTTGTAGCGATTTAGTTAAGACAAATTGTAGACGAGGCGCCCGATAATATTGGGGTCGCGACCAAAATACATGACGGCAACAAGGCAGATGGCAGTAGGCGGCAGGCGGCGCACGCGCCGACCGCGCTAGACACCGCTCGTTTCCAAATGTACTGGTTTTGCTCGTTCACTATCTTTGCGCTATAAATAACTGCTGTGACCAGCTATTTTTTGTATGTTCAATCACATGAGTGATTAATTAAAATTATTTAATTGTTAGTGATGTGAAAAAAGTTGTGCTTATCAGTTTATAAAATATACAAATATTTTCGAAAATAAACACGGAATTTAGATAGGAAGTAAATGTAATAATTTGCCGTCAACATCGACTATAGTGAGTATCTCATATCTATTTTTTACTGTTGTTGTCAATTTGCCAAAATCGTGGTGGAGCTTTAGGCGATATGTTTGAGTTAAAATAAACGGGACAATGTATATATATTTATTCATGTAATAAATTCATAAAAATAATTTCAGCAATGAATCCACCATCTGCATTGCACAGTGCCATGAGTAAAGAACGTAAACCGTTCACTTATACGCCGGGAGGACTTAACCTGTCAGAGATCAAGTCTGAACGAATGGCACAAAGATTAATGCGAAATGCCATGAATCAAGGTGTTCCTGAAAAGCCAGTACAAGCTATACGATCTCCACCAGTTCTGGCATCTAATGCGATGCCAAATTTTAATTGTTTGCCAGTTCAAGTTTTTCCAACATTTTCTTTACCAGCAAACCCTAAGTCGTTACTTAGAACTAGAAGTAATACAGATGCTCCTAAACCAGCATTAACTGTTGGCAATGCAAAGTTGTGCACTGACAGCACACCGAATGTTTATAGTTACCAAAACGTAAACAAACCTCTAATATTAACGCCAAACAATAATAGTGATAACAATAAACAGTCTTCATTAAATGATTGTAATACTGAAACAAATAATAACTCATTTTGGCAGCCAACAAATCATGAAAGCGATCCCAGTAAATTCTTAGTAACGCAAAGCAAAATAGATTCAGATTTAATGCAGTCAAAACCATTGGAAATAGTACCAAATATAATGAAAAGTAAATTAAATGAAGATCTGAACACTGCTTCTAATAACGAAGAATTAGAAATGATAAAAGAAACTGATATTTTATTAGAGAATAGAGAAAGTAATGAAAATTCTCTTGCATCTTATTTTTCACACATGAAAGAAAAAAAGGATGATGATTATGAAAAGGTTGATTTGAAATTTATGTGCCTTTCCTCTATTTATATGCCTGTTTACATTATATGTTTCGCATATACATAGCTCTCTAAAACAAAAGAGTTACTCGTATAATGTTCTAACCTTTTATTGTGAGTTCTATAACTTTTATTATAAGTAAAAAGGCTAACATCGAAACTTTAAGCTTTGTTGTAATAATGTGACTAATTTTAATATTTATTATGATTTTAAGTAAAAATAAAATATAATGTTATGTGAATAATCTATATAAAACATTTATTATATATTGATTATTTTCAGAAGGAAGTCAAAATTGCAAAGAAACAAACAAAGTCAAACAATGAAGTAGATCACAATGGTGATACTGAGGCCGAAATTGTTGTCAAACTACCTTCAAAAAAGTCTGCAGCTAAAACTGAAACCACTGTTGATGTGACAAAGAAAATTCTACCTGACGGTACAGTGGAAGAGGTTAAAACTACCACGACAAAGTCTACTATTGATGGAAAAACTGAAATAACAACAAAAACTGAAACACGAACTTTTCCTAAGGAATTAGACGATGCCGAGGAAATTGAAGAACAGGAAGAAGAATTTGACGAAGTAATTGAAAAAAACGGGCAGGATGTTGATGAGGGAGAAAGCAACAAAAATGAAATTGAAAAATACAAAGATATAAGTGATGATGCACAAGAAGAAGAAAATGATAAAGTAATTGAGGAACCGTTGGAGCAAAGTAACAAACAAAATGGCCATATTATTATTGAGGAAGAAAAAACTGAGAAAAACACGACAAAGAAAGTAGTTATAAGCCAATCAACGGAACAAGAATCGGAAGAGGAAATAGAAGAAGTTGAAGAAGAGGAAGACGGGGAAACAGAAGATGTAAGTGTGGAACAGGTTATAGTTTTAAAGAAACCGTCAAACTCTCAAAGTAATGAACCACAACTAGATAATAAAAGCGAAGCTTTAGGCAAAGAAGAAGCTAAAGAGCAAAAAGTAAATGATGACGAGGAAGTTATTGAAGACGAGGAAGTTGTGGAGGATGAGGAGTATGAAAATGTTAATAACACCGAGAAGACTACCAAAAATGTAGAAGAACAAACCGAGAATAAAGATAAGATAGTGGCTTCAGAAGTCAATAGCCAGGCAATTTTAGGAAATGAAATACCTGAATATGATGAAAGTAAACCTATTCGAGATTCAGGAAATGAAGATGAAAGTGATGCTGATGATGAAGTTGAAGGTGTAGACGAAGTTCAAGGTGAAGGTGAAGGTGAAGTTGAGGGTGAAGTTGAAGGTGAAGTTGAAGATGAAGTTGAAGGTGAAGGTGAACAGGATGGTGATGCGGATGGTGAAGGTAAAAGCGGAGATAGATGTGAAGATAAGGGTGAAGAAGAGTATGTTAAAGCTAAAGAAATTCAAGAAGAAATTAATGTAGTACTAGCCGAAAAAGAGATTAAAAACGTAGATATAAAAGTTACAGAAGAAGAAACAAGTAGCCCAGAGGTACAAGGTGATAATGATATTTCTGTACCGTCACAGCAATCACTAAAAGATGTAGAAAAAATTCCACCTAATGATTTAGTATCAGAACCTATTAAAGATAATAAAAAGCACGAAAGAAAAGAAGAGACAATAATTAAAACCACTTTGCAATACGAACCTTCAATACCATTTGAAAAAATAGAAGATGTGGAAATCAAACCGATTGGACCGGCGCAAGAAATCTTTAAAAAATCGCATACTGAGATCATAACTACCACTACAGATAAGCCAATTGGAGCTTTAAGTACTCAAACTGAATTCAATCGCGTAGAAAACATAGTAACTGTAAATCGTACTTCTAAGATTTTAGATCATGCCTATGATAAGATAGCTCCGTCATCAATACCTACCTTGAACACATATTTTTCTCAAAATAATAACAGAATTTTATCATCTCCACAACCCATGCTAAGGCCACATCAGCCAGTCTATCCACCAGAACCTCAAACTGAAAGACGTCATAGCTTGCTTTTAGAGAGATTAAGTGTGGAACGTCAGATACCTACATCAGATATATACCAAAATAATTATCATTCGAATCAAAACCAGGAACAACCTCAATGGTTACAAGAACCGCAGTCTGAAGTACTAACAGTAAGCAATGTCAAACCAAGTGAAATTACAAAAAATCAGCAATGGTATCAACAGACGAGGAAGGAGGAATCAACTTACAATACAGTTACACCACCTCCAAACGTACCAACTCCGCAGTGGAACCAACCAACACAAGTACATCAACATCTTCAACCCCAACCACAGGTTCAGGCGCAACCCCAAATCCATCAGCAGTACCAACCCTTTGCAAAACCACAATACGCACCAAAACCTGAATTTGTGCCTTCATATACAGAAAATAAATCTCATAGCAAATTTAACAATTATCAACAAAACACATATCCTAGCTATGCACCAAAACCAACTTGGGTCAGTAGCACGTTTGACCCAAAACCTACCGTGCCTCAACCAGACCAGTTTTCTTCGTTAAAAAAGGAATCATCTGAAAGTTATCAAACATCGACGCATCAATTAAGCTCCTCTTACGTACCTCCCCCGTGGGAACAAGATGCGAGCTATGTATCTAATACAACAAATTACTACCAACCACCCCCACCAACAACTTCCTTAACCCCTACCACAAATCTCTCATGGAAACCACAACCGTCAAGTAAATTTTTAAAACAAGTACCTACGTCGTATGTTCCACCGGCTCCAAATCAATCCTTTGTTAAAACTGTAACTCCCAATGATCCTTCAAGGTTACCTGGCCGTAAGACTTACTATAGTGAATATGAGCGTCGGTACATATCCGTCCCTGAGGCGACATATGTACCCGGGGAAACGAAAGTACAAGCCCAACCGGAACCATCACCTCAGTTTTACTGTGATACCAATGAGCCTACAGAAACAGTTGAGCCACAATGGCGAAGAGAACTTAGAGAATTTACTGAGAAGACCCAAACTATGCAGACTGAAACAACATCTGTAAGACCTCCTTGGGAAGATGATTCTAAATATACAGCACCTACTGATTTCACCGCTCCACCACCAACAAGCTGGACCCAGACGTTAAGACCTAGATCTTGGCGAGAGAGCAGTTATGAGCCTGAGTATGCCAATTCAAAAGAATGGCCAAGGACCAACACTTTAGGTCGTGGTCGGCCACAGAGTTCATATGTAAAGAGTAATGTGGACACTTTACCGCAACGGCCGCGAGGTGTGTCGGTTGACAGATATAATCCAAACAGCTACTTGCCACCAACGTCAGAGCATCCACCCGTACAGAGCCAGACTATGAATCCTAATGTACACCCCAAAGCTTATCATAATCCAACTATCCCTGCATATCACGCCCGTGTCTCCGCTGAAACAAGGTAAGAGGGAATATGGATAATTTAAAAGTAACTAGATCTAGTGCTTTTTTATAACTGAATATTTGTTACACTTTATGTAACAGAAACCACTCAAATGATGACATAGTTATTAATAAATAATTAATGTATAAGGCGCCAAATCAGACCAAATACGGTATTTATAAAGTTGTAACACACAAATAATATATATACATTTTAGTTAATGAACAATAAAAAAATATTCCTATATAATTATTTTAAGAATATATTTATTTAAATGAATAAATTCCATTTCCAGGGAGCAACCTACCTACATTCAACCTCGTTCCTATGTTGATTCAAGAGCTCCTCCGGTTCAATCAAGGTCCTTCAAGTACCTGCAATGGATAACTGGCACAGAGGATTAATATATTTTAGTCATAAATAGAATCTTCAAAGACTCAAACTATAATATACATTTTAAAATAAACATCGAATAAATTTATACTATTAATAGAACGAAATCATGACGCGTGAAACACCCTTTGAGGATGAAATATATTATATAGTATTTTATGGAATGAAATAATATTATTTAATAAGTTTCTTGTATCTCTTAATTTTATTATAAATAATACTCATTATATATGCTTATTCTTAATTATTAGTCTTATGTTTAATATAAATATTGTTTTAATATATGTTAATATATTCATTTTCATTTTAAATAACTCAAACGTGATGATTCAAGCTCTGTATACCTATTAGTTTATTTAAGGGGATTTTAGAATTTTACTTCCTAAGCTTTTACACACTCTGTATATTTAACGCTTACACAATTGGCATACACTAATACACGCGTGTACACATACATACATACAAGTACGGTGATTCTTTATGTATTTTTTTAAAATAAAATACGTGTAATGTTCACTTTTGTACCCGGTTTCTTAGTATCAGTTTTTGGAAGAATTTTTAAAATTAAAATTATAATTTCTCACTTAGATTAAATAATCTTATATGAAAAAGCCTAGATTGCTTATTGGATGCATATAACGTCATAAAACAAAATGCGTTAAAACAGGATTTTACGGGAAGCAAGTAATTCGTTTCAGAGTCAGTTTTGAAGAATCCGAGCGTCTTAATTAACATTATTTATTTATTTCATTTTAGTTTTTAAATCGTGCCATAATTATTCTTATAATGCATGGATCGTATAATAATATTGTTTTTATATTCTGTTCTTTGTGGATTATTGTTGAGTTTTATTAATAAATAAAAAAATATAGAAAATTATTTATTTATTTAAAAGCAACCCCCCAAAGTTCTTAGTTCTCAAAAGTTAATAGTATAATCAGATTAAGATTTATAGGTACAAGTTAGTTTTTGGAATATAAATATAAATCCTAATCAGAAACATAACGAAGTGGATGATTTACACTTAAACTTGGATTCGAGTGAAGTTAGGTAAAAGTTCTGGCATTCGTCTTTTGTAAACTTTTGGGTCACGGTCATATTTTACCACAACAGAATGTAAGAGCGCTCCAGCTGTCAAAAAGTTAAGTTATAAGGTTGTTTGACCGTCTTATTTTATTTGCTGAGTTATGTGACAATAACAAAGAACATATTTCCTGTTTTCAGCTGTTTTTACAATTGTCAAGCTTTTTGCTATTGCTATGTTTGTAATATTCATCCAAAATATTCTGCTTTCATTTATTTCAATATAAAAATAAAACATTTATCTAGTCATATTATCGAAAAAAAAGGGGATAAGTTACATAATATCAAGCCAAAAATGCACACGGTATAAAATTTACGATTATTTTTAAATCCTCTTAGTTAAGTCAAATGCAAGTTTGTGGTCACGTTCAGGGGCAAATAAGGATAAACGCCCTCCCCATCAACCGTAAAAATCTCGTTTTACAGTCGAGCTACAGCGAAACGCTCTCTGCGGTACATCCCACTTTGGCTGATGACCTAGGCTCGCTAACAGTACACATTTCATTTATCCTATTATGATGATACGAACATAAAGAAAATTTTAATTCTAGAATTTTTGTTTTTTTAATATTAATTAATAAACTTACATCAATTAACAAAGTCTATGTGTCCATTCTAGAGGATATCAATATTATTAATACGGTTGATGAAATACCAGACATTTAAAGCTCTCATATTCATATAAACTATTCATTATTTAGACAAAAATTTAAACGACCAGTACTGGATTCTGATTTTTAAATAAAAATATGTATCTCTTCTAGGTAAAGTCATTCACAAACCATAGGCTAAATATCAATTGGACAAAATACAATTTTGGGTATTTAGCAATGCGTGTAAAAATTTTAATTAATATGTATCCTAAGCATAAAAAGTATTATGAAATTATTTGAAGAATGTTGTTCTTAAAGCTAAGCTTTATTTAAATGTTTGAAACATAAGCAGTAAGATAAAGTGTATAATGTAATTTCCAAAAAATACACTTCATTATTCAACACCATGCAGATTATCTGCAAACTTTTGGGCAACAGCTGTTTGAATACCGATAGAACTCTTGAGATATAAATCTGAACTTAAATTACATCGTAGTAAATATTTCAAAGACTTTCATAACTAATTATTAAATATAAAATGTTTAATAATATGAAAATATATGAAATTGTCTTTTCATTATCCATCGAGAAGAAGCAATAAAAAGCCAAAGGAATAATATCCATAAATCATCAGAACAGAACAGAAAAATGTCATACTGAGAGAATTTTGTCGGATATTTATGGCTCACATAGGTGAGTAGGTATTCCTTAACCCCTGATGTAACGTAGTGATGACTTCCTATGCGCTGGCGCAGACGTTACTATTTGACACTGAGTACTAATCTCGTTATGTTTTCAATTCTAATGATATTTTTTATTGCTAAAAAAAATATTTTATAGCAATAGAATATTCAAATTAGCTTTTAGGATTCATTACCACGATATAGTTTGTACATAATTAGAAGGATTGTAGTATGAGGAAAATAAAAGGTACTTCTGATGCGAAACTCGACTCATATAATGTATATATATATTCTAGTAAACCTCAATCTACTATTTAAAAAACGAATAATAAAGAAATGAATTTACAAATTAACAATACAAAGGCATAATCACGTCAAAATGAAATATCACTGAGCTCGAGATACAAAATACGAGTACCAATATCCCAAAGAGTCGAGCGCCACGCAAAAAGTGAGCCCGCGCATCTACCCGCGCTGGCTTATAGAGACGAAACTTCTTTGCATTCCATGTATTCACCGTGCGGTGCTGGGCCCATCGCGTTGCAGAGAGATGAGCGCAAACAGTTCCCGGGACTTGCGACCCAGATTTAGGTTTAAAGGGCCCCTTTAAAATGCGTATTAACGATCAACTTCACTGGTTACGCTCCTCTCCCTAACCAAATCTTATATGGTCGATCTGAATTGTCTTCTACAATATTTAAAGGTTGTTTTTATCTACTTTTGCAAGTGTGTTTACAACAAAGTTCTTTCCTATTCTATTTATTTCGAGGCTTAACAACCTTTTTCTTTTTTTAAGATATGTCACTATATGCTATTAAAATAATTTCAATTGCCAAGTGTAACTGGAATATAAGAAACCTAACTTCATACTAGCTAAGTTATTTCGCAAAGGTACCACAAAATGTGTAAGCCAGTATTTCCTTAAGAAATTGTATTAAATTTTGGTTTTTGGTTATTAATTGATTTGAAATTAAATACTCTGTTTAAAATAACAACACTCTACATGTATAGCACAGAAATGCGCTAAATAGGCTATTTAATATAAAATATTTGCTTTACTAATAATGTATGTACACCGCAAGCAAAAATTTACTAAATTCAATTAGCCCGTGGCCCAAAAAAATTTGCTAGATTGAGTAGAATGAATAAAGTAAAGGAAAACTAAATGTTGGTGAGTGAAGTTGTGAAAAATTCATTTTGCTCGGACACAAAATAGTTAACGGAATTAAGCGAAGCAAACGTGAGGAAAATACTGACGAGTGTCTAATGAAGCGTTGGTCTACTCTCAGGAAATAAGAGAAAAAAATATAAAAAATGCTCAATCTTGCAGCAAATTCCTTATAAGCTGGAAATAGAGTGCTTTGTTAATACTATTTTTCTAATATTAATTCAATATGAAAGCTTGTAATTTTATTGTTTATTTTTTTACCATCTTTCATAATTTTTCAAGGGTGACTATAGATTTATAAGACGCCTTTTAGTTCTATCGTCCTGTGCAGTGAATTTGGCTTGTGAAATTTATGATGTTTTGCGTAATTATTTTTTTTCAACTACACCATGATTTGTTTTTTATTTTCATCAGCTTAAAACAGCAACTCATACGGACTGACTTGACCGGGATAGTATCGCAGAAGATCAGCTTAAAACAGCAACTCATACGGACTGACTTGACCGGGATAGTATCGCAGAAGATCAGCTTAAAACAGCAACTCATACGGACTGACTTGACCGGGATAGTATCGCAGAAGATCAGCTTAAAACAGCAACTCATACGGACTGACTTGACCGGGATAGTATCGCAGAAGATCAGCTTAAAACAGCAACTGATACGGACTGACTTGACCGGGATAGTATCACTCTTTCGCAGAAGATTAGCTTAAAGTAGTAGCTAGTTAGTAGCTAGTAAATTACATTTCGTATGGAGAGCCGGAATGACAAACCTTTTGTTCCTTCTTTATTTTTTAGCCTCCGTTATTTCTTTAGGGTAGTGAGGCTAAAAAATAAAGATATTTTTTTTTTCTTACAGTACAAGCTGGTTAGTGGCTTGCATATTCAGCAATATTTTATATTGTTATTATTGCTTTCTGTTGTATTTTAACATTAATTGTGAACGTTAATTTTTATACTTACGTATGTATCATACCTGTTAGATATAGGCCTTCTTCGTTGAGAAATAACGAATCGCCACGATTGATCCGCCGCGCTATTTTTGTTGGTATCTATCTAAAAACTATTATACATCACTTTTATCTAAAAGTGATGTATAATAGTATGTTTTTGTAATATACATTTGGGAATGTTGTTGAATGAAATTGAAAGTTACAGTCAAAGTTTTTATTTCAAATATTAAGGAAATGATTTGCTAATCCCTGAACTAAACCGTTAAACCGTTAAAAATATATACAAATTAAGGAATACAAGTAAAATTCTATTTTTGTTTAAAAAAATAAAAATCCTCATCGAAAATACAACGAAGTCGATGATTTACAGCAGAACTTGGGTTCGAGCGAAGTTACGTAAAGTTTTTGCATTCATCTTTTATGAACTTTTGGCTCAGGGTCATATTTTATTTACAAACAAACACACCGAAATTTCAAATACTTTTGCCTTTGTTTTGCATCGAGGTATTATTAAAAAAAATGCGCCGACTTGTCCTCGTTAGTGAGATTATTAAATGTATCTTAAAGAGTTATAATATGATTGCACCTTTCTGAAGGAAATCGGAGACAAATTTACGAAAGTTGATGAAAAAAGTTGATTTAATGTTTTTTTCACTCATACCCATACTGCCTGTTGTAGTACAATGGGTGATATAGATTTCACAACTTTGACTTATAATATCATGAGCTATATAAATCCCATATTTTTTAAAGAAAGAATGAGTTATAAATATAATTTAATTTAATATTTAGACAAATCTTTTGATAACCATGAAACCTTGTAGTAGGTTTTACTTTTCGAAATTTAAACTCATCTCATCAGTATAAAATTAGGGGTCTTCAATTTAAATATAACAGACGTAAGTGGTAGGGCTTTGCTGAAGTCATTTGACAGCAGCTCGTACTGGCTGGTTCGCCCAGGGTATAAAAGCCTCTCAGGTTTTTATACCTTCTCACAAAGACGGCTATAAGGTAGCTATTATTGTTACTTTTCGTATGGTGAGGTAAGACAGCCAGAATAAGAACTTCCACTTTTCTCGTTGTTCTTTTAGCTTCGGTAATTTATCTAGGGTGGAAAAGCATTTCTGCCTATGTTCGCAAAATAAGTATGGCGATGTCAACATTTAACCGTTCGCTCGTTTTCCATAGTCTCAAATATGTACCTTATTTTAAATAAATATAATTTGAAAAGTAAACCGATACGGGCAGGGATTCGAACCCGCTACCTATGGGAAACCGTCTCGTAGCTCTACCAATTGAGCTACCGTGTCGCTGCCAGACTCAATGAATTAGGCATTCCATACACATTCGTCTTTATGTCACCACCATGCCGTGGTGACATCTATTAGGCTTCTTTCGAAAATCCTACTTTGCAGTAAAAATAAACATTGAAAGGATGCCAGAATCGATATTAATGTTTGAAAATATCTTTAAACGTGTATATATTCCCAGAGGGGTGGGTTGGGGGGAGGGTCAAATTCTTGCCCGTGTCGGTTTATTTTTCATTCTATATTTATTTGCGTATGAATTTAACATGGCTATAAATATTTATAGATATATTCAAACTTTGTAAATCTTTTGTTTAAAACAGTTTGATAATAAATTATATAAGGGTGATAGCCGTATCTTTTAAATGTAAAACAGTAACTAGAAAATATTAGAGAATTACAGCAGCTAGTTGTGTATTTAGGTATGTATCATACCTCTTAAACAAATACCTCTGGTGAGAGATAACCAATCCCCACGACTGATCACCAATGCAGTTATATGTTTAGACAAATGTAATGTTAAATAGGTTTTTTGTAACATTTACTGTTTGTTTGTCCACATTAAATTTATAGTAAATTATAAGAGTTTCTATATAACATAGGCATATGTTGCATTTATGGAACGTCTAAATCTAGTTAAATATCGAAATACTAAGTCTATTGAAAAATACTGGTAAAAGTTCCACGGATAATGTTTGAACTTATTTATACAATTATTTGTCAAAAAAATATATAATTGGTGACTTGAATGACTTATTATAAGACTTATTTCAGCAGGTTTTTGCAAAGGATTGAGACTGAGATTCAAATTGAGTTTGAAATGCCCTAAATATTAAATTATATTCGATATTCAGAGAGCAATGTTCCTGTAACTCCCAACAACATAATATTGTATGATATTTAACCTCTATATATATGTTTAACTGGTTATTATATTTATTTAGTAATTTGCATTTCAAAGGAAAATCGCGATCAATAGACATTTAGGCTTTGCGGGCCCACATTTAAATCTATATAGTGATAATTATACGCAATTTAAATAACAAACTGGTTAGATTGGGGATAGGGTTGCATAAATACAAGCTTAACATTTCTTGTAATAAATCTAACATTTATTATATATTTTTTTTTATTTACTTTTGTTAAAATATATTAAAAAGTCATCCACCTTTTTTGAGTTTACATAACGTGTTCCAAATAATTAATATTTCTAAATAAGTTTACAATTGACTATACAATCGGTACGTATATTATTAACTGTAAGAAAATATTAGCATACTATATATTTTTTAATTTGTAACGCTTTTAGATTCAGCACCAACATTTATACAAAATATAATACCGCCAGAACCGGACAACAGGGATTTCGACTTGCACTCCGAGGGTTACGTACATACTTGTTCAAAATACTTTGAATAACTTGTTCAAAATACTTTGAATAACATGTTCAAAATACTTTGAATAACTTGTTCAAAATACTTTGAAGAACAATATTGTTCAAGTACTTTTTTCCTTAATTTTTGATAAGCTTCGCTTTGCTGTTAAGAACGATCTTCAATTCAAAGCAACATAGCTTTGTCAAAAGTTTCCATTAAATATTTGTTATTCAATTGAATTTGACTTTTTATTTTTTTACGAAAAGATTATCAAAATGTAGTGATTTTATGAGAATGCCTTTTACCTCTTTTCTAAAGAGTTAAAAGGCATTCTTTCACTGCATGTCTCACTTTTAAGAAACGGATTTCTAAAATGACTCACTCACTTTAAGGACGTGATAGAAGATACAGTAAAAAAGAAAAATAATTTAAGTCTATGAAATGAAAAGCCATTACCCTTTATTATGCACTTCAGTAAGAAAAATAGTAAACTGTGAGAACTCTTGGTAATTGATACATAATGTCAGCGATCCGCTTCATTATTAAAAGTTACTTTGTGTTATATAAATTAAAAACTCCGGTTGTGTAGTTATTTATATAGTTATATAGTTAGTATAACTATATAACTATACGCTAACACTAACTATATAACGGTAGTTATATAGTTTTCCAATATTGTCCGTAAAAATATATTGCTAATACGTCCATATTACGATATAATATCAATTGAATTATTATGAACAGAAACATTTTTTGTCCCATGGGACGTCGTGGCAATTAGCCTGTTTGTAATTTGTACCAAAACTTGTCAAATTGCTAAATTTTGAACTGTATTTTTAGTGTATTATATAAAGCTTACAGGCACTTTTTCTCGTGTTCAAGTACAGTATACTCGACCCTAACATGTATTGGTAAATCGAATAATTGTAAAAGAGTCCGGTTTAAGACAAAAAACTGATACCACATAATATGGAGGATTGACAAATAATTAATAAAAATAATGATTATAAAGTTTATACCAATATAACCATTGGTTTTTAAATTAAAATAAATTAACGTGAATACAACCAGGCAAATATATATTAATTAGTCATCACGGCTCACGAAAGTTTAAACATGAGATATTATCGATGCTGTTGCAGCGGCCCTATCTTATTATGCATCCGGCTTTTGCAGCACCGTTAAGTGACATTTAAATCAGGAAACACTTTATATTCAGTAAGTGGAAATAAACGGAAAGACAAACAATGGTATGAAAACCGCAAATCAGCGAGCCATTGCAGAAACTGAATGAAACCACAGCTGTTAGTCTATAATCATTAGTCAAACCATAATCAAACGTTTGTTTGGATTCTATTCATTGTCAGTACTGAGGATGGAAATTGTTACACAAATATGTATGCCCACGCTAAATTTAATACGATTGTCTCACTACAAAATGAATCCAATGATGTAACCCATATAAGCTATGTATCTAACGCAACAAATTACAATCAACTCTCAAAATCAACGACGTCCCAACCCCTAGAAAAAACCCAGCATAGAAACCTCAACAAACTAGTAAAGTTTCAAAACCAGCACCTATGTCCTATTATGTTCCGCTGGCTTCCAATCAATCTTTTGCTAAGCATATAACGGCCGATAATCCTCCTAGAACTAAATTTCATCAGTAAATTTGAACGGCAATACATTTCCGTCTCAGAGTTGATAAACGTTACCGGTGAATCGAATCTCCTAGCTCAACTAGACCCATCACCTCAGTATTATTATCATATAAAGGAATCTACAAGAACCTTGGTTCATTGGATACACAAGCTTGATATTCAGTTAGTTGGATTATGATAAGTCTTTGTTGGTGACAAGTACCTATACAAATGGCATCAGCCAAGCGACACCCCCCCGCGGTCGCTACGATATTGTCAACATTACTCTTTACTAGCTGTGGCCCGAGATCTTCAGCTGCTTTGCGTTCTTTGTCTCTTTTCTCTAAACTAAAAAAAAAAATCCTACTAACAAAATTACGGATTTGAGAACGACATACTAAAAATTCGTTTAAGTTATTAACTTACAAGTTACTTGCTTTATAGAGTTAGGTGGTTGTTAATATATTTTTGTTAAAAAAACATGTAATGTTCCCTTGCGCAACCAGTTCCTGGAATGTATGATTGGATTGATTGATTGGATGATTGATTGATCTTGATTAAATTAATTGATTTATTTCACTTTATTGTGGGTATTAATTTAATAAATCAATATAAAAATAAGATATGAAGCTAAAAATATATAAATTAAGGAATATAAGTTGGAACTTGTTGTAATTTTTGTAATAAAAATAAAATCACTATCAAAACCACAACCAATGTTATGATTTACAGCAAAAGTTGGGTTAAAGTGAAGTTACGTAAAAATTCTTGCGTTCGTCTTTTGTAAACTATCCAGTCAGTGTCAGAGTTTACCACAGAAAGATGTAAAAGCACTCCAGCTATAAACAAATTTAGTAAATACTTATACTATATATACTTCTTAAATACAATCGATAAAAAATAAACTTAATATATTTACGTTTTAATTATAATGAGAATACAGCTTGAAAACGGTGTCAAGTTATATAATGTCAAGCCAAAAATGTACACGCAACATAATTTACGAGTATTTTAATGCCTCTTAGTAAAATCAAATGCAAGTACGTGGTCACGTTCAGTGGCAAATAAGGATAAACGCCCTCCCCATCAACCGTAAAAATCTCTTTTTACAGTTGAACTACGGCGAAGCGTTCTCTGCCATGTTTCAATTAGGGTGATGACTTTTGATATTTAGGGGCTAGAAAATATAGTTGCGACTTCTTAGCATAAATTTAAAAAAATAATTCGCAAAGTTGAATAATCGGTAGTATTGAACAAAAACAGCTAATGTATTGTTTTTATTTTATAAAAGTAACAATTCTGCATCTCCAAGTGCACATTAGTAATGCACATCAGATTCTGTAACAAATTTCCTTTTCAAGAATTTTTCCATTTCCCGCTTTTCTGATTTTTAAGTCGACGCTGTTGCAAGGATTGGGATTTTCTTTCAAATCAGTCGACCGCGCTTCTACACTGTAAGACTCTGATAGCCAAAAGTTAAATGTTTTTTATCCAATGCAATTTATATCCTTATAACTTTTTTTTATTAAATTGAATGACTTTTTTTAATTTATCATATTTGATATAGGTTGGATCTATGAACTGGAGTTAAACAAGTGGGAACTAACCATTATTTTTATACTAAATTATGTATGTATATATGTATATGTATATATAATTAAATACTATATTTATGAAAATACATATATATATATATATATATCGATATTATAATTAAAATAATCAAATATATAAATATATATTTGTACCACACTAAAATATTACATACATGAAAATAATATTCATATTTTAAATAGTTTATTTAATTGCCATCTTAGAAAGAAACCTGTAAAAAGAAAACTTAATTTTAGGGAGAGACTAATGTTACTGATTTCTTCATTGGTGTGAATTTACGAATTGTTAGCGTAGAAAAGTAAAAAGCGTACTTGAATACTCAGTGTGCTATTTGATTCAAAATATTTGCCTGTTGTCAATAATTTCACTCATGCAGCTTGCAGGTGTCATATAAGGGACGAGCTTACATTGTCCGTATGTAGTGCAATACAATTTTCAGGATAATGTTGAGGTTACTACCTTACTGCAGCGCTTCAGGTATGTTTAGAAAGGTGAAAATGACTGCTCCATCATACGGCAGCCAAATCCAGAAACACTGGATGAAATAAACAAGGGGACTAATAAACTAATTATACGTATATAACTTTAGTGAATTCTCTCCTCTTCACTATCTTATTTTGTACCAAGTTTGTATAGAAAAAAAAATATTTTTTTACTTACATAAAAGTCATATTTTTGTTAGTAACACCGTAAGTGAAATTTCACTATGACATTTTTCGAGTGCCCCAAAAATTGTATCCAGATTTGAGGAGAACGAATCAAAGAAAAGGAAAAAAAATGTTGTTGAGTAAAGTTCCACAAATTTAATTTTGCACGGACACAAAATAGTTAACTGAATTAAGCGAAGGAGACGTGAGGAAAATACTGATGAGTCTAATGAAGCGTTGGTCTTCTATCACGAGAAAAGAGAGAAAATTATAAAAATTGTTCAATCTTGTTGCGAATTTCCTGCAAGTTGGAAATAATTTGCTTGTTATAACGAATTATTGTGAAGGTTATTAAAATTTAATATTTATATATATTTTTTATTTCTTCTAATTCATCAAGGTAAAGTTTAGTCTTTTGCCATGCAATCTGTTGAATTTTGCTTAAAAAATTGAATATTAATAAAATAAACACTAAAAATGATGACTTTCGGTGTGTATCATGCCGGTTAGCAAAATACCTTCCTTCCTTTCCTTTCAAGAGATAACGAGTCCCGACCATGAATTCCCAGCGCATAACTATGGGTAGATAAGTTTGATTAAATTGTGTTTATTTTTGTATGCTCTTATTAAAATTATTATCTTATAGAGGTGGAAGCTTAATTATTACTAATACTTTAATTTACTTTTGTACTTTTTCTAGCTTAAAAAAAGCTTATTTATATTTTTTTGTTTTTAAATTTTTCGGTCTATGACGGCATTACCTTAATTATTTATTTCATAGATTTTTGTTTTTATTAATAAAATTTGTATGTTTGATACTAATTAAAAACATATTTTTATTAATTATTTATTAAAGTATATTTCTTTCATTCGTGACTTCAACAAATTTTAACACGCCATCCATTTTTTTGGACTCCAGTAGCACATGAAGAAAGGACGAGATGAAGAAGTAAATGACAAAGACATTTCCCGATAAGAAAGTTTGTCAAAAGTTTGATTAATTTGTGAAGGATAAAAAAGGCAAGCAAAGGCTTTATTTTATATTTCGTTAAAGTCGAAATAAAAAGATAAATATTCTCGTGAAATCTTTTAAAATTTAATCATTCCACTAATGAACTTACCAGTCCTAACTTGTAACAATCTAATTTCTCTGACGCTACAAGCGTATTGACAAGTAAACACTGGCTTTGAGATATGGGACCGTGAAATTTCATTATAACATGGCAGACATTTCACATAAAGACCGATCACAAATATAAGTTTTCAAGTTTTAAGTAATACTGTATTATTAAAATAGAAGTAAGTATAAGCTTATTATAACTAGTCTGTAGTAGTAGACTGAGTGAGCAGGTGAGTGACCCTTCAAGTCTTTCTATTTAGAAGCTGTTATGTTATGTTATGTTATGTTATGTACGTTCTCAAAAACGTAAACTCTTAAAATTAATCAATTAACTCTCTCTTTTTGTCGATATTTAAAATTTACTCATTTCTGGTTTGACGTTCTATGTCTGTCTATAATAACAGAGTTCACTTATTTGCATACTATTTAAATTTATTTTGATGTCGTCACCCTTCCAGACCTTTGAAGTACTTCCGAGTTTAACTTTATAATTAGCCTTTGGGCTGCTTCAAGCTCCAAGTTGCAGAACCCACGCGGAGTCAGAGAGTCCATTATTGCAACGTTCATGCAAAACTATCCGGAGGATGGTAAGATTGCTTTAGTTTATTTATTTTCATAAAATACACCTTGTTTGTTATTGCTTATAAGTGAGGTAATTTTCAAGAAAAGCAATTCAATATATTTCAATTCAACTTATTTAAAAGTAAATTAGTTTCAGTGGAATTGGAAATTTGAAAAATACTCTAATAATAATCTTATACAAATTTCGTTGAAAGTTAGTAAGTAATTTTGGACCAAATTATATCATTTTTATAGTTTTTGCCTATGAAACTTTAACAAAATTTAAGAAAGAAATAGTTCTTTATGACTCAACAGATATAAATTTAAATTTATAAATATTACCGGGAAATAAATAAAAAAAGAACAATATAAAAAACCATTATAAAAATCACATGAAATATAATGCCATATTTGATGCTATTCATAAAACATTATTTTCTTAGTAAAGCACCAAACTTTATATTTTAACTATACTATAATATTTATCAAAAAAAATACGTAATAAGAATAACTGGATATTAATACCAAGGTGGATTTATTTAATAGTAAAATAGTTATCTTACAATGACTGTCTGAATGACGTTGTAAGGAAAACATTAACATTTTAGAAATGAACTAAAAATGATCTAATATCAACAAGTTTAATTTTGAAATGCTGTTCGTATTGGAGGTTGAATTTCCAGCTTTAAATATTCATCAGTAAAGAAAATTATCCTGAGAGACAAGTTTCATAACAAACATTCATAATATAACTAGAAATTTGATCGTAACTCATCTGCTTATTTACTTTCAATATCTCTTGTAAGACTAAAAAGTTAACATAATACTGTCTGGAAGAATCCTATAAATAGTATAATTATAATGCTAGTTTATGTGCCTATTTTTATTAAAATTGAATACATTCAATACGACTGAAGTAATACTTGAACAAAGTTTTTTATGTACCATTCTGTTTCACAAGTAAGATTTGTCTGTAAACTATTTTATGTAACAGATAAATTAATGTACTTATATTTGTATATATTTATAACAACACATATATATATATACATATACATACATAATATAGTATTTTTTTCTTTATAATTTCATATCAGATATCTCTTATATGTTACACCACCTTTATTGTGACAAAAGTCGTTGAACCGCTTAGACGCGTTTGGGGCGTT
Source organism: Dircenna loreta (assembly GCA_963555665.1). Taxonomy (NCBI): domain Eukaryota; kingdom Metazoa; phylum Arthropoda; class Insecta; order Lepidoptera; family Nymphalidae; genus Dircenna; species Dircenna loreta. The sequence goes on along the minus strand of OY743097.1, from coordinate 12,406,778 downwards.
GAAGTGTGAACTCCCAAACGCCTCACATTACTTCGATTGTGTGAAGCTTCGGTAACTTTACGGCTGAATAAAAAATCCCCTCTGATATTTCAAAGACTTTGATTACGAGGCTTTCATGATGTAATTGTATTTGCACCTTAAATAGGCAATTTCGTATACTTATTTCGAACGATCGTTTCATCTTTTAGGCACAACGCTACGCATAATGTCAGATTTATAATTATGTAGCTATGTTAAATGGAAATGTTTGTTATTTAGGCATATAAGATTTCCCGACCTTGTCATACTTTTAACATAATATTTTGCAATTATTCCTGACATCAAAAACCCTTTAAGGGTGAAACATTAATCAAGATCGTTCACGAATCACAAGACCTAGAATTTTTGTTTGATTACAGCTTCAGACGGCACCTGAGTTAGTACTCAGTAAGTAATATGATTGAGTTAGTGGTTTTTTATATAAAGTGAGATACTGTGTCAATACATACTCGTCTAACCTATATGTAGATAGAACTTAGCTCAAATCAATATACTTAGTGATAATCAGTATACCTACAAAAAATATTCAGTAAATTAAATAAAAGGTAAAAAAAGAGAATAAATAATTAATATCAACTCTTTATACGATACGAACTTCTAACTCTAATACGATAACTGCCACTCTTTAAACGTCAATTCACAAAACAATAAAATAAATATGAATAAATAAGTTGAAAGATTAACCACGCGGTTTCCAACCGATTGTAATTCATGGATCTTTATTAATTGAAATCACTCTGTTAAACCGTGCAATTAGAGTCAGATACAGATTTGAATTTTATGCTCAATAAACAACTTTGTAAGTTTACGGAATTTCATCCTTACGCACTTTTACAGACGCTTCTAATTCTAACCAATCTCATAATAGTAGTAGTTAGTAGTTGATAAAGATATATTACACGAGATCTTTCAGATAAATTCACTTGTAGGTGTACTGTTTGGAGAATATTCTAAATTTGAAAATTTATCTGACATTTTATAAAAGAAATTTATTTTTATTTCCACCTTTTAAAATAAAATAAACCCCATTTCACTATACATATAGTTCCCTGGACGCTTTGAAACCATGAAATACTGTGAAAGTCTTTCTCAGAATGAACTCTACATTATGCAATCTTACAATCCGACGTAACTTATAAACAATGGGTCTTGTTTTTTAATAAGGTTGTCAAAAAATCAAGTTACATATTGTGAATATAAAAATAGTAATAAGTTTGCATTGCATTTAATATTCCATTTATATATTTGAATTTTTAGTGTAAGAAAAGTTATATTGCTTTTATAATATTTAAGGAATATTCATTCATTAATAATCCAGTGAAAAATAATTAATAATTGACTCATTTATGTTTATTATTTTATTATTTAAATACGCTGTGGATGTGTGTAAGTTGTACGAGTACAATGTGGGTGTCTTCAAAAGTGAATAGGCTTTTACTGAGTTGATGCGTCTTACCACCTACGACTACATTTCCACTTCCCATCAGGTGGAATGTAGTCAGGCGTCAACTTAGTGTAAAAAAAAAAGCTTTACATAGCTAAAAATATTTATAGACCTTTTAAAATATCATACACGATGTATTTAATAATTATTTATATTGTATAATTAAAACTGTTAACATTAACGATCTTAAATACGATTTCAAAACCTAAAAACGAGCTCTAAATTTATCACATTCGTTCCAATATGAAAAAAAATTCTTACTTGTTGGATGTTTTAATACTATGATTTGAATATTCAAAACTTACTTTAAAGACTTCAAAATGTTTTTTCCGATGGGGAAATATGAGTTATTAAAAGTTTGAATTGTCTGAATGAAAATGCAAAGATTCTTCTTTGAATTAAAATCATCTGGAAAATTGCATGCATTTTCCATTTGGGTTAAATTATTTTCAATTAGTTGTATAAATAATAACACACACCATTTGTTATAATCGCTTCATTTTTTTTTCACCGCGGTTCTAGAAAATATCTCTTTTTATGTAATGGAGTAAATATTAATAATATTTGAATATTTATTCTTATATTCTTAGTATTTTATATTATTTAAAAATTAATCTTATCTCTAAATACAAATTGATACTTAATTGAATGGTATTTTAATAGAATATTCAACTATAAAGTCACATGAAGCAACAAACCAAATGAGCAATTAAATTTAAAAAAGCAAGTTGAGCTGAATTTTGTGCGGTTTACCACTGAGTGGTGTTAAAACAAAGTTTGGGACATTTACGTATGGTGTCGAATAAAGTATCAACACTCAAACATCACTGCAATTGAAACGGCAGCTGTAAATAGCAGTGTATTACAACATTGATAAATATTAAGTAAACTTAGCTAATTTGTTTTAAATATACATATATCCTATATATCCAATCTTCCTCACCTAGTATGGCTATGTTATTTGATGAGTTTATAATAAAAAAACAATGGATATTTAAGTATTTATTTTCATCTGAATATTCTTTCTTTATAAGCTCCAGCTTACTCCAATGAGGTCGTACGAGGTTGTCAAATGTTTTATATTGCACTTGACAGACAAAACTTTGTATTTTACGATATAATAAATACCTATATCATCAAAAAAATATGTATTTAAAAAATACATTAGAAACTTTAAATATTAATGATAACTTAATTTAATGCTTAAAGCTATCATTCAACTGTTTTGAGAATGATTTTACAGGAACATTGATTTACACCTATAAGTTAGTCATTTTATTTATTCATTTATTTTTTTCAGTATTATGCTTGAATACAGCCGGGTAAATATATATATATATATACATAATAGTCATGATTCACAAAAGTTTAAATATTAAAATAGTAATTTTACTTGTTACTTTAAGTAAATATGTCAACGTGGAGTTATATATGAACACGTTAACTAAGCTATTTGAACGTCCAAACATATCGAGCTTACAGTGGACTAATATTACGTCATCACAATTATTACTTTTACAAGTGTTAAGACCCAAGGGACGGTTGTGAGGTGGAGCTAATTTGTCAGAATCTATTTATAGTGCTACTGAAAACTAATTTACTTCGAAAATGTATCTATGTTGTCATTTAATAGACTTTCGTTGTACTTCTAATTCTATTAAGTGGTAATATAGCTATGAAATATTTTTGTTATTTTATTGTCGATAGATTATTTATTAACATGTTCTAATATGAAATAACTTTTTATAATTGAAAGAAAATTTTAACTAGAGAATTTGAATTAGAAAATTGATAACACATGGACTCTAAGGCAATTTATTTAAATTTATTATAAAAATAATAAAGACAGATAGATAATTGAATGTTAGGATGGATATTAACATAATGTATATTTATAAAAACAGCTAGATTTAATTTGTAGTTATTCTTATATATAAAGAAACAGGCACTTTAATAACCTACGAGAAACCAGGTGTCGTAATGAAAGTAATTTTTATTTGTTAGTTTCACTTTAGTTTTTGAATCGATTGTTACTCAATCAAAAAACACAACGACGCCAATGATTTAGAACCAAACTTCGGTTTGAGTTAGTTTTCGTAGAAGTTCTTGAATTCATCTCATGTAAACTTTGGGGTCAGGGTCATATTTCTCCAAAACAGAATGTAGTAGCACTCCAGCTGTCAAAAAGTTTAGTTATAATGTAGTTAGACCGTTTTATTTTATTTGGTGAATTATGTGATAAAGACGAAGAACATTTTTGCTGTTTAAAGTTTTTTTTACTAATATTTAGTCTTCTGCAGTTAATATGTATGTATAAAAATTAAAAAAAACACTATTTACTAATCAATATATTATGGAAATGTAAAGAAAATACAAAATAAAACGTGCCTCAACTGGAACAATTTTCATTATCGAAAAAAGAATCAACTAAATTTTACCAAAGACGAACGCCAAAGTTAAGCTCGTCTTACATATCTCCCCCGTATGGGCAAATAATGAGATACGTATCTAACACCCCACCCAACAAATAACTAGAATAAACCAATGATTTCACTAATGCGGCAATGAAACCTTCACTGACCAGTAGATTTACAAAACCAGCACCAATGTCATATGTTCCGTTGGATTCAAATCAATTCCGTCAAACCTCGTATTTTTAATTCGTACTGCGAAGGACTGGAATAGGTTGCCTGACTGGGTATTTCCTTCCGAGTACAATGTTGCTGTCTTTAAGCGAAGAGTGAATAGGCTGCTAAGTTGATGCGCCTTACCACCTATGACTACATTTCACTTACCATCAGGTGGAATGTAGTCAAGCGTCTACGTACTCGTAATTACATTTAAAAAAAAACCTATATTAGATGATGGTTCTTCTGAATCTAGAGAGAATATGTGCGGAAATATATCTTACTAACTTCCTTTATGAAGTGATTGTAGCGTTAGTAAGTAGGCATGTGTTCATTGTATCGGTATGTAAGAATTTAAAAACTAACTAGCTGTTGCCCGCGACTCGTTTGCGAGGACTCCAGAAAATAGAGCTTGTAAGAAATTCCTTCGCTTTTTTTTGTGAACTTTGTTTCGAAAATTGCTCTCCACGAAATGCCCTGTTATTATTACAAAAGCATTCTCTTATATATTTTTTTTATAATCCAGATCCACCGTGAAAATCATTTCTAAATATTGGTTAAGAAATTATTTGATTAAGCATTTGTATGCAATTTGATTAAGCATTAATACAATTGAAGCTATATTTATACATTTAAACAAAGTTTTTGTAAAGAATTCTATTGCACAAATAATATCTTGAATCTCAAGGGGTGTGCCGGAAGTGGCAAGAGCCTTACTTCCATTGTAAGTGACAGGTGACGTTGGGGTCGACGTTGACTTGCAAATTCAATTTCGTATACGCGCATTGCAAGATATATCATGCGTTGGCATTACTTCAGTTGCAAACATTTTCTACATTTTCATGTTTTTTTTCAGTATTATAGTTTGAGTGTATATGAGTTGAATGTTTAAAATATAAATATTATATATTTGAGATAACATGTATCCAACAATTAACAACATATTTTTGAAAACTGTTTTCGTTTCTTTTTGAAAGAGGTTCGTAAATAATGAAAAACGAATACATACAGTTTGTGATGAATCACATTATAACTCTTTGTTATGTTTGTAATTTTTGTATGTAATATTTCCTATAAAGACATTTTTTTAATGCATAAGATTTGTTTTGATATAAAACTTTTGTTTTTAAACAAACAGTTAAACTGAGTTTACCGCAATACTTTCACGCAAACATACATATACATTCACGTTTTGTGTAAGTGAATTTTGCACTGAAATACATAAAGTTTGGTGCAGTAAACGCAATAAGTGACATAAAAATAATAAAAAAAGGCAATGGGTATTTTATTATTTTGTTATATTTACAAATTTTGTGTAAAAAATGTCTGTGTGTATGTGTACGAGCTAAGGTAGTTTTTATTTTACTGTTTGTTTGTTTGTACTGTTAAGGCGGGATTTTTAATAAATTACAGCTATAAAAAATCCAAATTCGTTAAGTAATTAAAATGAGTAATTACATAACATCCAGTAATTGAATACAAACGTAATGACACAATCTTATGAAACCACCAATCTGAACGGTGGTACATATCTGTCCCAGAGACAACATATGTTCTCGGCAAATTGAAATGCCAAGCTCAACCAGACCCATCACCTGAAAATGACGCATCAAACCAGACCAAACGCGGTCTTCCTTTGAAAATAATATTCAAATTTTAACAGTATCACGGAGCTATTGCATACATTAATGTTTATTAGTTAAAAAAACAATGATCTAAAAGCTCCTCTGGTCCAAAGGATTACAGGCTCCGATAATTAAAATATATTTAGTAATAAATAAAATCTACACATACACATTGAATAATAAAAAACAAATAGTTTTATTAGTATTAATGAATAAAATTGTTACGCATGAAATATATCATCATATGAGAAGGGAAAATATACCTATATATTTATATATATATAAATTGTATTATCTAATAAGTTTCTAGTATTCCTTATTTTTATTGAAAATAATTTTCATTGGAAATGCTTATTTTTAATTTTTAGATTTACGATTAAGAGTTATATTATTTAGATATATATTTTTTATTTAATTAACTCCTAATGGATACCTTCAACTATAAACTTTCAGTCTGCTTGTTTATTTAAATGCCTGTAGATATATAAACATTGAATATCTAATCGAGGTATGAAACCCATAAATTTAAAGTCCGTCTACTGTCTGTCAAACAGTTCTAATTACAAGTTTGTATGACCGTTAAATGTTTAGATGAATTATGTGACAAAGACGAAGAAAATATTATAACATTGGCTGGTTTTATTTATTATTTTCTTGATATTTTGCAAGTATTTTATTAATGTTAAATACGAAATAATAATATTAAATATTGTTATCTTCAAATTCAAATTGACCAAATAAATTAAAAACTTCTTTAAATATAGCAACATATATTTTACGTTTCATTTTTATTAACAGTGCAGCATAAACGGGATCAAATTATGTAATGCAAGCGAAAATTTACACGGCTTAAACTTGCAAGTTTTAAATTCTCCTAGTTCAATCAAAGGCAAGTTCGTGGTCACCTGCAAATAAGGATAAACGCCGTCCCATTAAGCGTAGATATCTCATTTTACAGTCGAGCTACATCGAAACGCTCTTAACGCCACATTCCACTTAGGGCGATGACCTAGGCTTGCTAACATTTCATTTATCCGATTACGATATTACATACAACTTTATGTATACAAGGTAATAATTTAAAAATTCTTGCTTCATTACTTTGAACGTTGTTGATTAAAACCAATAATTCCCAACCTGGGAAGTCCCTTGAAACTGTTATAAAAGACGCTGCAATACTGACTCACGATTCCCTCATTCTTTATGTTAGAAAATAAATTGTACATCCCTAAAAATATGTAAAGGAGGAGGAGGAGACTTTGGAATTGTACATCTAGACTCTGAGGTGTCATAAGTGCGATGTGTGAGAATTTGAAAATAAATAAACTTTTGAATTTTAATTCTGATTCATATGGTTGTACAATACCAGACATTTAGAAGCAGCTATATCTATAAAGTCCATATTTACAAACCAAATCTATATTCATTATTAAGGCAAAAATTAAAACGAAAAGTTAGATTATATAAATTAAAACCATGTATCCTTTCCATATAATTTTACTCACAAACTATAATATAATAGAATAATAGTATTATGAGTGATTTATATAAATTTCTTTTGGAAAATATAAAAAAAAAAACTGGTTACATAGCAAATTGTACATAAAAAATTCTAGAAGTTTCTTTTATTGTCTGTCGTAGGACTAAAGAAGCAAGTTTTATAAAATTCTTCAATAAATAAAATTTCTTTTTGAAGTTGTATTTCAGATATTGAAGTACAAGCAGGATAACAAATTATAAAACATTATAATATTTCATTATTTAACTACATGCTTGTAATAATTATTTTTAATAATTATTTGGAAAATTTTGTTAAACAGAGATGTTTGAATGCCGATAGAACTCGTAAGATAAGTACAATCTTATTTGAAATATAAAAATAATAATATATAGAATAACATTTTATAATAACTAACTATTATTTATATTATCTTTAATAATATGAATAAATATCCACATAGGTTATTAAATATTTTTTAACCCGAGAGGTTACGTAGTGACTTCCTATGCGCTAGCGACACAGACAACTACTTGACACTGGGTACTATATCGCTGAGTTTTCTATTTACGATGATAGTTTTAAACAACGATTTTTTTATTGTATTTGGAGGTTAAGCTTATTTGTACTTTTTAAGCTTATTATTACTTAAATACATATTTCGTGTGTAGTCCCTTTTCATTTTAATGAATGTTTATGACGCTTAATTTTTAAAAACTTCATTGAAATTTATTGAAACCGAATATATACGATTTCAAATAACTTTAAAATACTAGTTTAAGCATTTAGATTTTATGATGTAGAACATAAAAAAGATATTTCGATACAAGATTCGAATTACTTCATATATGTTAAAGGATGTCTTCATCTGGATCGATTTTCACAAACAAAGCTTAAATATATTGCAACTTTAGTAAGAAATTTAATTAAGCTTCACTTTGATAAATATTCTCAAAACTACATAAATTAGTAGCATTTAAAAAAAGTATTATTGCATCTTGGGTTTTATTTGTTAATGTTACCTTTCGCTTGCATATTAGTGATTCAGATTAGATTTCGTTACAAATTTTCTTTTTAAAATTTTCTTTATTTTCCACTTCTCGGATTTACAAGTCGACGCCATCGGAAAGAGCTGGATTTTCTTGCAAGTCAGTCTACCGCATTTTCTGGCTTCAATATTCCGACAGCCAACTGTTAAATATTTTTTATCGTACACTTTGTTTTTAAACGACTATCACATTAGTTTTATCGGATAATATATTTTATTTTTGTATCAAATCAAGTATACATAGCAAACAAGTATAAATATTTATATACGTATATATATTCTTATTCTTATATATATATTCTTAGTCTTTTATTAATATTATTTTAAATTATATAATTTTGATGTTGTTTTTAAATTCTAAATTTTTAATAACAATTTATGTTTTATTTTTCTTTTATAATTTCAATTGACTAAAATTGATATTATTTTACCGTAAATGCTCGACTGAATTGTATTTTTATTTTACTTTTGGAGTTAATGTTATGTTTTTTCTAATACCAGTGGAAACTTGATTGATGTCATGTAATATTTGTTAATTTTATTTTTATGATTTTTTTTAATATTGTTTGTTTCCCAAATAACAAATAAATAAATAAATATTCTCAGCTGTGTCAATTGGAAATAAGGTATTTGATATCCTTATATTTTTTTGATAATTTATATGTATTTTTTACTAATTACTAACTATATATTACCTAATAATAAGAATGAGAAATAAAGTAGTAAATATTAGTGGAAATTATTGTCTTTCAGTGGTGCTTTATCTGGTTTGAATTAAAACTTTTCGAAATAAATAAAAACAGCAGTAAAACAAAATAAGGCGAATTGAATATTCATGCTTTATCATATATTTATTTATTCATTCATACATGACACTGTTGATTATTTGCTTTAAATATTGAATAGTAGAGAATATTGTTTAAAGCTTAAAATAAAAATAAAATTTCAAACTATTTTTACATTATATCAAAATCATGACAATCAGTTGCACAAAGACCTGTATTACATATAATATCCATGTTCAACAATATCCATAAACATGCCCATAAACATGTTTAGGCATGTCATTAAAATTTCTTAATAAATATAGAATGTCGTCGTCGTCGCTCTACCAATTGAGCAACCGTATTGTTGCCAGAGTCGGTGAATTTAGCACTCTAAAAATATATTTCTTTACTTATATCTGTACTTTAGTTAAAAAGAATTGGACAAGAAGACAAGTGACTTTTGTTGTGTATTGAAATTATTCCTTCTGTTTTGCATTTCCTCATAATTCTGTTGTAATTGTAATGCCAGTTCTCAAGAAGATGTCATTTATAATACTTGCTGAGATACAGCATCCAAACTGCTTATGACTAAATTTGCGTTTAGAAAATACTTTGTCTCCTTTGGGACTAAACCATGTGATGGACGATTGCGACTGTCATAAAAGATCTATTTTTCTTAAAAAGTGAAAATCGGATTCGGAATTTCCTCATTTATTCCTATTCAGCAAGTTAAGGAAATTTTTGCCTTGTTTTGTTACTGTCTTTCAACGAGCTCTTATAGGAACAAATACTACATGGAAAAAATACCCTTTTAAATCAAATTTTCAAAGGTTAAATAAAATCCACGATGCCAAGTTTCATTATAGTACTTGTACTTGAAAAAAGTTTTTTTTTTCATATACAAGGATGTTATTAAAAATGATTACCTTTTTTGAAATTTATATAATAATTATATAAGTAAGTGGAATAATCGAGTGTAACTGGAATATAAGAAACTTAACACACTTGTTTAGTACCCTATAGGCAATTTCACGTAAGGGACATGAAATGTGTTAGACAATACATTTCATAAACGGGTTTTATTAAATATTTTTTGTTTATTCATAGATTTGATGTTGCAGACTAATTTAAATTACAAAACTCTAAATCAATATCAGTACAGTTGTACATTCAGTGGCCTTTCTGTATAAAATATTTGGTTTACTCAAAATGTATGTACACCGCAGGAAATTTACCTTAATTAATTTCCCCGTATTCCAAAATTTTTTGGTTAGGTTCAGTAAAATGAAAGAAAGAAAAGCAAAATGAAATGTTGGTGAGTGAATTTGTGAAAATTAAATTTTTCTAGGACACAAAATAACTAACGGAATTAAGCGGAACAGACGTGAGGAAAATACTGACAAGTGTCTAATGAAGCGTTGGTCTTCTCTCACGAAATAAGAGAGAAAAATATAAAAAGTGCTCAATCTTGCAGCGAATTTATTATAAGTTGGAAATAGAGTGCTTTGTTAATATTTTTCTCAAATTTATTCAATGTAAAAGTTAGTAAAGTCTCTGTTTATATTTTTGGTATTTCCGATTTATGACCAAAGATTTATTAAACGCTTGTCATTTCTACCGTCCCTTCCAGTGAATTTGGCTGATAAAAGTTACAGTGTGTTTGAAATTAAATTTTATCAAGTGCAACTTGATTTTTGTTAAAACTATTATCTTAAATTTAGGTCATGGAAAATTTTGTATTTTTACCTTTTGATGTTCAGAATAATTTATTTTATCTTATCCATACTGAAATTTAAAATGCTAAAGTAACTCTGTTCCTCTTTGCCTGTTAGAAAAGTTTTTATAACAATTATATAAAATTATTCTTTAATTTTTGTTTAGAAATAAAAAAGCCATAAAATGATATTTCTTAAAATTTTAAAAGTTAATTTCTTCAAATTCCTCACTCTCAATTCAATCACTTCTCAATCTCACAAGTTGAAGTCCTTGTTATTCAAATATTTCATGGTTATGTTTAAGTGCGATTATACTTATTGTTGTTATTTGAATTATAATAGACGTTGGTTGTACAATCTAGATGTAGTTATTTGACAGCAATTCGTACGGTCTGGCTCGACCCCGACCGAAACGAATATCACGCTATCACAGAAGGTCGGTGTATATATTCAAGCTACGTTTCTTAGGTTCCTATATTCTTCTTCATTTTTCAAGATTACCAGAATTTGTTTTTTTATTTAAATACGCATTAAATACGTAAAACAGGAAACTAGCCTCACTTTTCATTGAATTTAATATCACTTTTTATTTAATTTAATAGCGCCTTAACGCTGACCTTCATTGGATACGCTCTTCTCCATACCCGACCAAATTAAAAACAAACCAACTTACGCCCCCTTTGAAGTACGTTCTAGAAATGAACTGATGATAGTTCCAGAGAGGCCAAGGTCTTTATGTAGGTTATACAGAGATTTCGTTTGTAGATAATTTGTATAAGTATACCGATGTGTATTAATGAATGAATGAATGAATTTTATAAATTATACATGTATATATTCCTACAATAATATAAATGGAGTCAAGTAAATGGCTTCTTACTTGTTCTATGTCAGATATTACCTATTTGTTACATTACATTTATTGTAAACAACGTCGTTGAATAATTTAACAGCATTTGAGCGATGAGGTGTAAACTTCGAAACAACTAATATTGCTTTGATCGTACGAAGTTTCCGTTACTTTACGGCTGAAGAAAAACTCCCCTTTGATATCAAAAAGTCGACTTCAATTGCGACGTTTTTATGGTGTAATTGATTTTGCTGTTAAAATAAGTAATTTTCAAAATTTTTCTAGAACAATCGTTTTATCTTATTGTGTTTATATTGCTAAATTTAAAGTAATTTTTATTTTAGTATATAGAATAATATTTCAACGTATAAGATATCCAGAGTATGTGTAATTTTTTTTTGAGGTTTTTGGAGAACTTGAAGCCTGAGGTAACAATCCAATAAGATTGTCCCAAAGTTTGTTAAATGTTTTAATCTGTACTTAAAATACGAGTACACTACGGGAGTGACGCTCATAAATCATGAAAACAATTATCTTACTCCTGAATATTAACATATAACATATTTTACTTTTTCAGTGTAATTAATAAATTAAAAAAAGTATAATTCGTAAATTTTAATGATGTACAAATTGAATGAACTTTAACTAACTTTAATCGAAACCTATAAACCCTGCAAAACCTACATATGCCTTGGTTAGTCATTTTAGCTCTACTACTAGAAAAACAAACACTACAAATATAAAGTCAGATATTGTATGACCAAGTGACCGTTATTTCAAACTCTATCCTAACTTCCTAATACCACTGAACCTATCACTGTGCGTTCATTGACCTCAAACGGGTCACTGAACGCACAGTGAGAGGTTAATCAACTAATCAGAATTGGCTGATAGCTAATATTGGACTGTGCAATATAATTAGGGATTGTTTTTATAAATACATGAGAGGGAATTATAACATCTAAACATATTATAATATTAAAGTAATGTAATAAACGGAAATATTTTTTAAAGTTTATAAAGGCGTTTATAAAGGTTTATAGTGTACAAAGGCTTTAACTATTTTTCTGAGAGATCGGATGAACAAAAGTTTTTATTGATTATAACGCGATCTTAAAAAAATATAAAAAAATTACTGAAAAAAATATAAATGATTTGTAATCATACTACATTCTGACTGATAAGTCTTGGGACAGATATTGGAATTCCTAGTCTGCCTAGGGAGGAAACTCCGACGTTGGTGATGAGAACGAGACGCTACGATAAAGTATCCAGATTACTCTTAACCACGTTTTAGATATTTATCTTTTTAGCGTTCTTATATCCCTTATATCTTAGGCCCTCTAAGCTTAAAGAAAAAAAAATGTACAGGTACAGTTATAATTAAAAAAAAATAAGTTCTAATCAAAAACATAAATTTAAACATAAGCTTAAATATATATGAACAACCTCTATTCTTTATGTTTTAATTTTAATAAGAATTTGGCATAAAAAACGGGTTAACTTATATAATATCCAGTCAAAATTTCACACGTTGTAAATTTACAAGTATTTTTAAATCGTCTTAGTTAAGTCAAATGCAAGTTCGTGGTCACGTTCAGGAGCAAATAAGGATAAACGCCCTCCCCATCAACCGTAAAAATCTCGTTTTACAGTCGAGCTACAGCGAAACGCTCTCTGCGGTACATCCCACTTTGGCTGATGACCTAGGCTCGCTAACAGTATGTTCAAGAATTCAGTTCATATTTTATTTATCCCATTACAAAAGCAAAAAGTGAAATACAAGATTTGATCCATCCCATCATCCATCCCATCCAGCATATATACCATCACCCTTGTCAATCATTATACTCTGACCAATTTACAGTATACTTAATGTGTTATTATGATATAGAAATCTGATACATTTGAAATAATTGTGATTTATTCTGAATATTTGTTACTCTTTCACGCAAAACTTACTGAAACTTCACAGTTTCAGTTTCAGTAACTTGCTGAAACTTCACAGACAGACACATTTTCTTTTAAATCGTCATTTCAAACGATATCTCAAATACTCGTTTTCCTGAGCGACGATCGTGATTTTCTCGAGGCTGTAGACCGGGCTTTACGAATTCGACAGCTAACCGTTAAATTATTGAACTTGACTATTTTTAATCTTAGCCGTGTTATCACATCCCTAAAGGGATATTCGTAAATATTACCACTTAGTTACAATAACATTTCCATAAGCAACGTTAGACATGTAGATATTAGCTACTTTCTGATTATTTTCCTTTAAATTATGTTGAATTGTATTACCCTGGTCGACTTTTAATACGGACATATATTGACGTATTGTGTTTTAATTAAACACTTTTAAAACAATATTTATTATCAACGGTTATTATTTTATAACCTTTTTTTGAAAAAGTATAATTAAAATAAATTAAAATAATGAATACAAAATTAACATTCATTTTACATATATTTTTATTACATTTACACTATCCATTCAATTTAAATTCCAAATGTATTATTGTATACGTATAATTTTGTAATAAATATAAAAGTTACATTTACAATGGTTACATTAACATAAATTATTCTTAATAGTTCTTCAATTGAAACAAGTTTTGAATTTTAATGACGAAATTATATCTATGAAACGCGAGATTCTAAATTATACTCTTTTCCATGGGAGTCCAAAAAGAAGTACCGGTAATGATCTACAAATGCTAATAGAAGCAGCTCATACTGAGAGAAATGTGTAGGGTTTTTATGGTTCGACCAGCTGAGTAGGCATTCTTCGACCCGCTGTTCACAAGACGTTCGGTTCGCAGGACTGCTCGCTGACCGCTGTTCACAGGACATTCTGTTCGCAGGACTGTTCGCTGTTTGCGGGACGGATACAGACATAGCTAGTCGACACGTAACACGAATCAGGTTATGTTTTCTATTTATAAATATTTCCTTTATAAATCTTTGTTAATGTAGCGTAATTTAACCCGAAATTCCTATGTTCCATGCATGCATTCATTCATAAGCTATTTGGAATACTACAATATTAGTATTTATATTAGCTTTCCCCAATTCATTACACTTTTAAAGCTCATTCATTTGTGGGTTGTGAGAGACTGCACATAAAAAAATATGTTCGTTACATGAAACGAATTACCTAAAAAATGTTTAAGGGATGATTTATGTACATTTCCCATGTGGAAAATTAAAGGGATAGAAATATAGCAAGTTCTTAAATTAATTAACTTTAAATTTATTCTAAAATCACAAATATATATTATTCTGTAGCACGGAACCAAAACAGGTTAATGCATCCTGTGTTTGATTTTATTAAAGTTACCATTCGCTTAAATTTCAAAGAGCACATCAGATTCTGTAACAAATTTCCTTTTTCAGAATTTCTACATTTCCATGAGAAAAACGTTTCTGATTTTTAAGTAGACGCTATCGCAAGAATCGGGATTTTCTTTCAAATCAGACAAACGCGCTTCGTCGCTTCAAGATTCCGACAGTCAAATGATAAACATTTTTTATCGAACACTTTTTTCTTTATTATTTTATTGGATGATTTATTTGTATGTATTTTATATTACAATGTATAATCAACATTTATAGTAACAGTTGTAGTAACTAGTTCAACCATTAACTCGATGGAATGGCTAGAAGTTAAACTAGTACGATAATTTGAATAGTGTATAAAATTAATTAAATAGAACGATAATTTAAATATCAAAACGTAAATAATTCCAATAAATGTTTAAATAGACATGTGAGGTTTATATCAATTTAAATAAATTTAGAATTAAAAAAATGAACCAATACAGTCAGGGATTCGAACCCGCGATCTCTGAAAAACCGTCCCGTCACTCTACCAATTTAGCTACTGTATCTACAGTACTGTAGCTGAAGTCCACCGCACGGGAGAACGTTGTCGTGAGAAATAATTGGACTGAGCAATAAAGATTATTTTTTGACAGTGCGCTTGGTCATCATCTTCTGAATTTATTTATAGTTTAGACTCTGTAGTAGTTTCTGTATCAAGTCTCAAGACGATTTAATAAATAATGCCGGCCCAGATCCATCAGACACTCATAAGCTATTGAGATAAGCCATTAAAAATCGGGTATTTCAGGTGGTAACATAAAATTAATACACCAGTTTTCATCCTAAGGATATTAAAACCATTAATCTTCAATATTTTGATTTATTGATTAATTTTAATTTACAAATACTATTTACAATTTTAAAAACGTTGAATAGTATAAATAATACTACTTCTAAAGCATAACTGTTAAATCAGTGGGCTATTGTATTAAATATATATTAGCTTTACTTAAAATGTGTGTACAATACAGTTTACTAAATATAAAAGCTCGTGGCCCAAAAAAATGTGTATTGATGAAGTGAAATGTTTCAAAGAAAAGGAAATTATTTTGAGTATTGTAAATTTTACATTTTCTCGGTCATAAAATACTTATAATTAACGGAATGAAGCGAAGCAGACGGAAAATACTGCGAAGTGTCTAATGAAGAGTTGTTAACACGAAAAAGGAGGAAAAATAGAAAAAATATCAATCTTGCTGCGATTTTCCTACTAGCTGGAAATAAATTGCTTTGTTATTGCGAATTATTGAAGTTTATTTTTCTCATTATTCATCAATAACATTTAAAGATTTTCGAGATCTGGTCAGTCGTTTATCGTCGGTTGCTAAAAACTTTGCTTATAAAAGTTATTGTGTATATGAAGTAAAAGTTCTTCAACTTCTTGATACTTACATAAGGCCCTGCCATATAATTTCAGAAAAGTTAATTTAACTTTTCTTATTACTATTTTCTTTTCTTAAATTACTTGGAGCATACCGATATTACAGCTACCTTAAACAAAGTGTCGACATTTTTATGATTTTTAAATAATTCTTCAAAAAGCTATACGTATTAAATATTTTGCTGGATCTAATTACTTAAAATTTAAGTAATCAGATCCAGAATAACATTTATTTTTAATTTTAATTGCCTGAATGTAAATATTATGAAAATAATTGTTGAATTTTAAGTGTAAGGAATTATTTGATAATATTAAAATGCAGGTTTCTAACTTCATACTTTGGAACTAATTATCCATTTTTTTTAAATGTTACATAATTCTGGATATCCAGAATAATGCTAGTCATGATATAATTATATATTTTTTTATACATTGCTTAATTTTTTTTTATTGTCATGTTGTCACACTTTTTGTTTCTCAACGTCTTTGAGTTTAATACCTTTTTAATCAAACCTAAAGTTGAGGTTGAATTTAAGGCAAAGTGTACATCATCAAGAAATTATCCTGGAAGACCAGTATCTCAATATGACCACACATTTTATCGTAATATATCTTTACTTTCATCCCCTCTTATAGCACTAAAACAACGTTAATTTTATTCGGTTTGGAAGAGCCTTAGATATATTTTTACATGCTAATTTTTGTTATAAGGATTATGTATATATGTTATAAGGATATATTTATTTAAGTATTTTAATGTAGTAAGTAGTATACCAATCTACTGCACAAATAATATCTTGAATCTCAAGGGGTGTGCCGGAAGTGGCAAGAGCCTTACTTCTATTGTAAGTGACAGGTGAGATTTGGGTCGACGTCGACGTCGACTTGCAAATTCAATTTCGTATACCCGCATTGCAAGATATATCATGCGTTGGCATTACTTATATTTTTTACATTTTCAAAATTTCTATACTTCTTTATTTGTAATTCATATTTTTGTATGTAAAATGTAAGTAATATATAAATAATTCATAATTGACAGAATTGATTGTAAACATTCTTTAAACAGGAATTTTCGTTACTTTATGAAATCAGTTAACAAAGTGAAGAAAAATATACAATAATAATAAAAATATACACTTGATGATGACTCACATGTAACAGATAATAAAACTAAATCAAGATATAAGAAAAACTAAATCAAGATATTTGAAAAACTAAATTAAGATATTAGAAAAACTAAATCAAGATATTAGAAAAACTAAATAACATAACGTTAAAGGTACGTCATTATCATAAAATGTCGAAAAAAATGCGTGCTAATACCGAATACTTTTTGTTATCTTTTTTAAATATTTTAACGTAGTTTTACGAAAATCTGCATTTACTTTTTATGACCCAATCTGGTAGTATTTGCTGAAAAAAATACCAAAAGCTTTAAGAAAATAAGTTTTTTTTTATCTTAATATGCTTGGTATTTGGTTATTTATAATAAATACTTAAGAAATACAATTATATTAGTAAAATGCATGTGTAGATTATTTTAATTACCAGTTAAATGAAAATTGCTTTTTATAACTGACTATATTAAAAAAAATTAATAACTAATAATAATAATACAAATATATTAATGAAGTAAAATATTGTTATATGGTTTCAGGTAAAATAGCACTTTCATTGTAACCAACGTTTCGGGCGATGAGGTGTAAACTTTCAAACGCCTTACATTGCTTGGATTGTGAAAAGCTTTGATTACTTTACGGCTGAAAAATAAACCCTTTTGATATTTCAAAGTCAACTCGGCTTACGAGGCTTTTATGATGAAATTGGTTTTGCATCTTAAATAGGCAATTTCGTAAATTTATTAAGAACGTTCCTTTTATCTTGTATGTTTTATGTCGATGACGTCACACGTTATAATGTCATAACCATATAAAATTTCATTTTTGTATTTAAGTTATTTCAGTTAGTTTCAGATGTTCATTCATTAACCACAAGTCGTAGTATATTTATTTGGTTTTAGACCTCTTGTTCTTAAATACGGTTTAATCTCAGTTTTTCCGTCACTTGCCCAGTTTTTCCTGAACTTCAGTTGCATAGCCTCCGACATATATAATTTCATCGGCGAATAGCGTTCACTAAGGAGGCAGCTCTTATATTTCTGCAGTTAATGCATCCTTTACAACCAAGAATGAAAGAATGAGCTTAATGCTACCCGTTGTAAACGTACGTTTACTAAACAATCCTTTGCAATAAATTTATATTAATTTTATTTTTTTACACTTAATTAAGTTGACGCTTGACTACATTTCACCTGATGGGAAGTGGAAATGTAGTCGTAGGTGGTAAAGCGCATCAACTCAGTAAAAGCCTATTCACTCTTGCCTTGAAGACACCCACATTGTACTCGGACGGAAAAACTGATGCAGGAATATGAATTACCAATAAAGAAGTATAGAAATGTTGAAAGTGTATACAATATAAGTAATGCCAACGCATGATATATCTTGCAATGCGGGTATACGAAATCTAATTTGCAAGTCGACGTCGACCCAAATCTCACCTGTCACTTACAATGGAAGTAAGGCTCTTGCCACTTCCGGGACACCCCTTGAGATTCAAGATATTATTTGTGCAATAGAATGGTATACTACTAACTTCATTAAAAAAAGTAAATAAATATATGCATTCCTCATAACAAAAAATAGCATGTAATAACATATCTAAGGACAAACCGAAT
Source organism: Dircenna loreta (assembly GCA_963555665.1). Taxonomy (NCBI): domain Eukaryota; kingdom Metazoa; phylum Arthropoda; class Insecta; order Lepidoptera; family Nymphalidae; genus Dircenna; species Dircenna loreta. The sequence continues at coordinate 12,387,660 of OY743097.1, read as the reverse complement.
TATATTACATATATTGTAATTATACTAATATTTATAACTATATTATCTGAAATTTGTATTAATAATTCGAGATGTTAGAACGAATAATAGATTTTTTGCTATGCTAATACAAAACAATGTACATATTAAAAATACAAAAAAGAATAATTAATAATTCACTCATTTTTGTTTAATTAATGTTATTGTTTATTTCAATTTGAAATAAGCTCATCATTGACAAAAAATATTTAAAACCATTGAAAATATAATAAACTATGTATTTCATATAATTTTTAATTATATAAGTACCACTCTTAATATTTATAAGCATCTAAAATACGTTCTCAAAATATAATTACGAACTCCAGCTTTATGATAACTGTTTCAATTTGAATTTATTTAAAATTAAACTTAGCCTCAACAAAACAATTCTTAATTGTGTGTGTATTTTAACACTGACATTTGAATATTCAAAGCTTATTTTAGTTTGAATACTTCATAATGTGTTTACAGATAGATAGATAGATGTAAGTGTACGAATATTTATTTTCAATAAGTTGTCTAAATAATAATCGATATAGTTGCTTTACATTTTTTACTTCGCCTCTTTAAAGATGTCTTTTTATGTTTTGTCGAATATAATAGAGTTTTTACTGTAATGGAGTTGAGATTAATAAATTTAAATTTCTGAATATTATAGCATTATGTTTTCATATATATATATATATATATTAAAGGAGGCTTGAAATCCTTAACACAACGATCGCAAAAAAATATAGCACTTTGGGTCAAAATATTAAATTGTATTTAATTGAGTAGTACTTAAATATAATATTCAGCTCTAAAGTCAGATGAAGCAACAAACCAAAAGAGCAATTAAATTTTAAATAGCAAGTTGAGCTGAATTTTGTATGGTTTACCACTGAGTAGTGTTCGAAATAAAGTTTGGGACATTTACGTATGGTGTCGAATAAAGTGTCAACACTCAAACATCACTGCAATTGAAATGGCAATTGCACATTTTATTATAACACTGATAAATATTTAAAATAAGATTCACAGGAATGTAAATGCAGCATGCGGATCTAATTCTTGATAATTTACAATACTGCAATGAATCGAGCAGCAACTTCATTGTCATTTTTCACTTCCGGAAGCCCGCGACGAGAAATTCGACAAGAAATTCGACTCGCTGTTCAGTTTGGAAAACGTTTTATTTAATAATTTTGGTTTATTAATGATGAGTATTTAAAAATTATTTTTAAAATAAAGCATACTTGTCCGTACATTAATATTAATTTGCCCGTTCATGGAAAAATTGTGACTTGACTAGGTAAAATGAATATAGTTATGTAAAACGAAACATTACTAAATGAAGTTGTGAAAATTTAATTTTACTCTGATACAAATACTGATTAGTGTTTAATGAAACGTTGAGTTTCCATCACAAAATAAGAATAAAACTTTTCAATCTTGCAATGAATTGAAATGTATAAGTTCGAAAAAAAAATGATTTATATAAATAAACTACTTCTTAAGAATATTAATTCATTGTGAATATTACCTTAATTGTGTTTTTAATATCTCATTATTTTTTATTAGCCCTCATATTGCACTAAGATGTCCAAAATTTATGAAACGTTCTTAAGTATTCTCCCGTCCATTGCGCTGAATTTAGCTTAAGAAACTTGAGAAAATAGTGTATTTGAAACAAAATGTCTGCTTCTAAAATTTTGAATATTCTAATATACCGTTTCAGATTAAATCGGAATGTGCCCGACTAGTTTCGAACCCATTCGGGGTTCTTAATTATGAGCTCTAAGCGTGGCGGATCGCGGCGTGAACTTTAATTTCTACGTGAATACAGCCGGGTAAAAATAAATATAATAGTCATGGTTCACGAAAGTTTAAATATAAAAATACCGTTTGAGGTTCACAGTAGAGAATCCTAACTCATCAATTCTCATATTTTAAATAATAAATAACTCTGTCTAACTGACTGTCATATTTTATCTTATATTTTTAGTTTTTTGGTACGTACATAAATAAATAAACAATACTTATGAACTATTAAATATCTTTCATTCATGAGTTCAGTATAATAAATAATGTACAACATTTTTTTCCTTTAAACAGTTTCACGAAAATATAGTAAAAGTTAAAGTAAATAAATGTTCAACTTCCCAGTCTTTTAAATACAGTAAGTTTCTATGTTTACGATTTTATAAGAGTGCTACTTATAAAGTTTGTCAAGAATCTGACATAAAGCCTTAATTTCACATCAAGGCTTTATGTCAGTATTTGTTCTTTCTTTAACATTCAAATGTTCCACTAACGACCTAAATAGTTCTACTTCGATTATAAGTCATTAGATAAGTCCGGTGGAATGCGCTCAAGTACAGCTTGACAAGTAAGCACTGAATATGGGATAAGGGATCACATTTCATACTTAAGCCCGTTCACAAGTCTCCTACGTATATCGTTACATAATAATCCGTTACAGTAATCCGTTACAGTAGCGTCTCGTTAACAACGTTAGAAAATTTTACTATCAGGGTATAATTATAAAATTTGACGAGTTTAAACATTCCTAGACATAATTTTAATTTAAATGTAAGTTATCACGTATATAAGAAATTGGTAAATTGATTCTTTTCTAATAATAAAGCAACAATAACTAAGTTAATTATATTTTTTGCTTTATTTCAATCACTTTCAGACTAGACCAGACATTTATTCTAACTTTAAAACCGTACTGGAAATATGTGATTGTGACGTGCATTGCGAGGAATTTCTACAAGCTTGTTTAAAATATGTTGTCCATTACGCAGTCGAAATTCCAAATTGTCTTTGACAAATTTAATCTTGTAATAAAAGACAAAGCTAAAAGTCACGGTAAATTTTTCATCTTCATATGTAAGTTTGTTAAGCGGTTATCATTTAATATATAATATTGAGTCTCGTTTGATACTTCTAGAATTTCCTGAGAAAAGTTGAAAAGTTGAGGTGTGTTGGATGAATATTCGTTTTATTTAAACTTATGTATAAAATTGAATACATATGAAAAAATCACTCGCCTGTGTGAGTGAATTTTTCATATGACTTCAATTTGTCTTTAAGTGCGAATGTTATGACTAACTATCGTTGTCTCGCTCGCTATAGTAATACAATCAAAATTTGACACTTTTGACATACGACTGTTTTGGAAATACGTCTATAAATATTAGCATCAAGCAGAATCGATACGACCTGCTTTATCGATTTGTTCACACAACTGTCAAAAATTTCAAAATCAAATCTATTCACGCTAAAGACAACGAATTAATATGAAAGCTACCAACAGTTTTAAGTTTAGCTATCATTTCATCACCACTCAAACACAATGACAGTGTTTATATTACTGAGCCGCTGTGAATGGGCAATAACTTTCACATAATATTTTTAGATACTAAAATTAAATTATATCTATATAAAGAAATAGGTGTATAATTTTAATGTTAAGCGTATAAATAACTGGTGTTTGTTTCTGTTTCTTATACGCGTCTTTTATTCGTCTCTAACTTTTTAATTCTAACTTTAATTTTTTTTTAATGCAAAATGCAAGGGTATTTTTTAAAATGCAAAATGCTAGTCACCAGTGATAACTACAAAGCCTAAAGAAGCCATTTTTATGTGTAATTTTATATACGTCGGATTAAAAAACCAAATACATTCATGCATATTTTTTTATTTCATTTTTATTTTAGGGACAAATATGTTGTAAATTTCCTCTTAAAAAAATTATAATTTCCTTATGAAATATTTATCCTTTTAAGTTAATGTTGAGCCAGAGTCATATTACGATTTAAAAAAATTGGCACTCGGTTATATCTGTCTCAAGGGTGTATTTTAAATGTAAAGGTTTACACACGGTTTATTTCATTCGAGTTTTTCTGAAGCTCTCAATAATAAGTAATGCTCTTACGAAATTTTTGTAAAATATTAAATAAATATCAATTTTATTTAGAATTGTGAAAAATTTTAACTTTTTATAAAATATATTTAACATAGGTTCTATTTCCGTTCGTAATAAAGGGTTTTTAAATAAGCTGATTCAAAAACGATTTTACTATGATGGAAGAAGACACTCAAAAAATTATTTTTAGCGGCCCTTATTTAAATGAATGTTTAAACCTGTTTCTAATATTATGAGATGTAAATTCCAATAAGTATATATTTTTTAATTCAAATTTTCAATACTAATATCAAGTGTGAATGTACAAAATACTTTTCTCTTTCGAAGTGTTTTTTTTTAATGTATATATTGGAGAACTGTTTACTGTATACCATTATATTGTACAAATAATGTCCTGAATATCAAGGGGGATGGAGGAAGTGGCAAGAGATTTGGTTCCATTTAAAGTGACAGGTGACATTGGGGTGACGTTGACTTGCAGATTCAATTTCGTGTACCCGCACTGCAAGATATATTATGTTTTGGCGTTACTTAAGTTGCAAACATTTTTTACATTTGTTTGCAACTTAAGTAACGTTGTTATAGATATTTGTTTGTGTGTGTATTGGTGTTTGTGTGCATCAATATCTATATAAAGATATAAATAACTCATAATTGACCCATGTATGATGTATGTATACATACAATATGAAATATAATAGATTAATCAGATATTAGAAAAAATATATTATTATTTTTATTATTTATAAATATTAGAAGTGTGTTATTATCATACAACATTTTCAGAATCGTTAAGATGTAATCTGAAAGTATTTTTTGGATGATTAAAGCATGGTAGAATTTTACATAGAAAAATTATCTCCATTTATTCAGTGGGCATCTTCATCACGCGAATTACTGATCATAATTACTCAAGACATATATACGTAATAAAATATACGTTAATATTTAATATTAATGATTTAAAAAGGAACAGTTAAATGTAAAAATTGCGACTTTTAACTGTATATTTTTTTTTTAAACTGATAATTTTAATGAGTAAAAGGTTTCTTTATCTATTACATATAAAATACAATTATTGTAACCAACCCCGTTGAATCATTTAGATTTATTTTAGACGATGAGTGGTCTTCACTTCCAAACGACTCACGTTCTTCACAGTGCGCAGCTTCGGTTACTTGACGACTAAATAAATAATATGAAGCTTTTTGATATTTCAAAGTTGACTTTGATTATAACGCTTTTACGATTGGAATAAATTTTCCATCTTGAACAGCCAGTATTGAAAATTTATTTCAAACTATTGTTTTATGTTGTATGTTCTTCTATTGAAGTCACAGGTTATATGTTGTATTTATAATATATATATTCTTTATTGCACACCACAAATATGTAAAGTACAAGACAAGCAAACAAAAAAAGATATAAAAATAAAAAAATAAAAAAGTAAAAAAAAACAATAAAGTAAAAGAGAAAAAAATAATATAATTATAATCTTATTTCTGTATGAAAATAAATGTTTAATATTTTTTTCTTCATATATTATTTGTACTTATATTATTATATTGTATTTCTTTCTCTATAATATACTGTATTTTTTATGATGTAGAGATTTTAGGTAATTTATTAGTGATACTAGATTTTCGACATCTGAGGGCCTCAGATGTCATGTTAGGCGAAAGAGAAAAAATGGTTATTTTTGCAATTTATTACTTGATTCTTTATTATCATCATCAGTCTTCTGTCAAACTCTAGTTGGCACAAAAAAAAATCTTTCCCATTCGTTCCTTTAATCCGTTTTCTTTACTCACACTCATTATTAATCTGAGAAGAGATTTGATCAGGGTCTTTCTTGTCGGAATAATAATACCAGCTGCTTAGTTAGTTCAATTTTAGCATTCATAATTAAGTTGTTATTATTGATGAATATGTAAATTGGCATTTACATAGAAAATTTTGTAATTAATGTAAGGAAACTAATTCAAGTTTAAATTCATCAAGAAAAAACATAGAGCAATACTCAAAACCATCCAAATATTCAACAAAGCAAAAACACACGGACAGCAACATAATAATAATTAAATACTCACACAACAAAGGTAAAAATATAGTACAAAAAAAAAAGAAAATCAATAAAATACTAACAGTACGACCGTTATTTATTTTAAAATGTGTTTTAAAAATATATTTGATTTATTTCTATCGTTAACAATAAACGCCGTATTCATATTATATTTACAACTTAATCCCATAACTCAAAGTTTTTCCACAACTAGTTCCTTTTCACTAATAAAATCAAACAAATAAAATTCTTAACTTTCATACCCAAATTCGATACGAATGGAAAGCAAAGCTAAAATCTGGCTATTGATATTAGATATCGATAGAACGGAAATACTCATATGCTAAACACACACACATACATGCACTCATACATAGCCAAATACGCTCAATTAAAAACTAAGTTCAACATTATTTCTGCAATTAATTTAACTAAAACAATTTGTTAAATTTTACACACATTTTAGCCTAACTGGACTATAATGATGGATACGTATGAGAAACAGTATAGAATTCCTGAGGGTATTGTTGTCTCGTCATCCAGACCGGACATATTCCTGTACTCTAGACAGTTAAAGCGCGTGATACTTGTGGAGCTTACTGTTCCGTGGGAAACTAACATCCTCAAAGATCACACAATTAAAGTAAACAAGTATTACGAACTGACCACCGAACTGACCAGGAATAGGTATATAGTAAATTTGTACGCGGTAGAAGTGGGAGCGAGAGGTATAATAGCGAAATCTCTCTATAACCTACTTAAAGATCTTGGCCTCTCTAGAACTATCATCAGTACATTTCTAGAACGTACTTCAAAGGCGGCATTGGTAGGTTCATTCCAAATTTGGTTAGGTAGGGAGAGGAGCGCAACCAGTTGATGGTGAGCGTGAATGCGCATTTTAAAGGGGCCCCTTAAACCTACACTTGGGTCGCAAGTCCCAGGAGCTATTTGCACTCCTCTCCCTTCAACGCGATGGGCCCGGCACCCGCACGGGGAATCCATGGAATGCTAAGAAGCTTCGTCTCCGTCTAAGGCCTATCTATTTCAACAGATTATTCTAAATTTAAAGCCATTTGCCATTCAAAAATTTGCTACTCCTTATTTTTGGGTTGTCACTGTCAAAGTCACTGTTACTGTAAATATATAAGTCTGACGTGAAAAGTCGCAAAGAGTTGTTTATCCCGCGACGTAATAGAAAAAAATAACAAAAATATATATGCAAAAAAGGCAAACAATCATCAAAATTAAAAACTTGAAAGTACGGTTGAATGTAGGTCACTGGGCGGCCACTGGTATTCTATAACTGAAAAAAAAAATACAATTTTTAAAACAAAACATCATTTACGTTTTTATTATTTTGAAAGATGTCTATTTTTTTAAATAATAGAAATCGCATTTCAAACATTTAGTTTCCCGGTTGTTTTGAAATCATGAAAAACTGTAAATATATTTCTCACATCTAATATATTACATTATTCAATTTTACAGTCCCACCCATTATATAAACAATAGATCTTATTTATTTTAATAAGGTTACCATTATATGCATATTTTTAGCAGCTTATTTTTTTTTAATAAATAAAATGCAATTACTGATAATGATTATATTTAATTTTACTAAATTACAATAAACATTATATTTTAAGAGATGTAACCAAGTCAACATTACTTAGCTTAGTTGTCATCGTGTAGTAATGGGGGTGAGATTTTCCAACAATATAATATTTATTGAAAAACAAATACATTAAAATAAGTTTAAATATTTTCGAAATTGGTTACAAACAATACTTACTAATTCAACTCAAGAGTTCCTTTGTTTGATGAAAAGTATTTATTTTATAAGATTATATATTTGTATATAATCTTGCAGTTAATTAGTCCTGTTATTGAGGATGGGAATGGTTTTAGAAAAGCGCTTTGTACACAAATAATACAAGGTATAGATAGCGTTTTTCTGCTGTTGCAATCTCGTTTCAAATTTTCGAATTCCCTAAATAGAAATAGAAAAACAATAAAACAAATTAATAATATTAATTGCGTTATAAAATTATGAATAATATGTGTCAATATTATTATAATTTATATGAATAGAATAGTTAAGTTTTCCAGTAATCCTAGTACAAGACATCAAATCGAATTTCGAAATATCTAGGGCCAATAGTAATGCTAAAACTATGAAATTTCATTGATTCATATATTTTTACCTGTATGAATACAATCGTAATTATAAATAACATTAATAATAGTCTAAAATACTTTCTCAAAAATTGTGACGAGCTTTATAATATTCGTATCAACATGAAAAGTAAACTTTAGCTCAAACAATTATTACTTATGATGGATTTTTTAATACTTATATTTGAATATTCAGAGCTTATCTTAGTTTGAATACTTCAAGATGTATTTTATAATAAGGAAATATAAATAATAATAAGAAGACGAAGCTTCTTAGCATTCCATGGATTCACCGTGCGGGTGCAGGGCTCATCGCGTTGCAGGGAGAGGAGTGCAAACAGCTCCTGGGACTTGCGACCCAAGTGTAGGTTTAAGGGGCCCCTTTAAAATGCGCATTCACGCTCACTATCAACTGGTTGCGCTCCTCTCCCTACCTAACCAAATTTAGAATTAACCTACCAATGCCACCTTTGAACTGCATTGATAATATCTATGCGTTTTCCATTTGACTTAGATATTTTTCTAACCTAACCTAACCTAACCAAATTTAGAATTAACCTACCAATGCCACCTTTGAACTGCATTGATAATATCTATGCGTTTTTCATTTGACTTAGATATTTTTCAATTCGTCAAAAGACTTATAAATGGTAAGCGGGTTTTTATTGGAAAAATCCGTCTAGACATAAAATATATGCAATAATAAATATAAGTAATAATAAATATAAGAACGTACCTTTTTATTTTTCATTCTATATTTATTTCAAAGCACTCATAAAATTTATGTGTAGTATAATCGAATTACATATTTGTATAATTATAGAATTAGCTCTAGTCAGTAGTATAATTATGTGTACAAGTGAACACTAAATAATCGAAAGTTCAGGTTGGAATATAAATGCATATTTAATTGAGGTTACAGACACATAAATTTACAAACTAAAATAGCAATTCTATTTCTAAAAGCAAGTTTTTGCAAATATAATTATGTCATCAGTTTAGTGCGGTTAACCGTTGAGCAGTGTCAGATACAAAGTTCGGAATATTTACGTCCCATGTCATACAAAGTTCCAACACTTGAAATTCACTTCAATTGAAACTAAAACACTGTTTTGTACTTTTCACAACATTGATAAAGAGACGGGACGAGCTTCTTAGTATTTTATGGATTCACCGTGATGGGTGAAATGAAGGGTGCCGGGTGAAGGATGCCGGGCCCGTCGCATTACAGGGAGAGGAGTCCAAACAGTTCCTATCCTATAAGCTCACCTTCCCTGGTTAAATAATTTTTTGAAATACATACGAAATATATACATATATATAAGGTAAAAAAATATCCAGTAGTTGATTATTTAAATATTATTCTACTAAAACATCTGAAGACACTTATTTATATATGTATTTTAATCCGTATGTAGTATCCGTAAGTGTCGACATAAACTATGAAGTACTTTTCGTAATGTTTCAAATCGTAGTTGGTGTAATGTTTTTAATTAAGTAAGAAAATTAGTTTTCTTCTTCTCTTCTGTATAAAATTTAACTGTGAAAAATTTCGTACTCCTTTTACAGGTATATTTCGTAAATAGGGGTAGAATGTTTATCTCCGCGTATTAATAACACGATAAACTTAGTATTTTACGGTACATAATTATAAAATTAATATGTGTTTTATAAACAAGTTTTTATTTTACGTTTCGTAATAACTTTCATTTAATAACACAAACTAACATTCAAATGAATACTGATTAATTTTACAGTACCTTTAATTAAAACATACAAACAATGCAAAAATGCTTAATGTACACAAATTTAATAATATCATATAATATTTAAAATTATGAAAGCAATACAAAAAAAGCATTCATACTAATGTACACTTACCAATGATGAAGTCAACATTTATAAACTTCAGCTAAATTGAAGCGGACCTATACTTATTTATTCATTTAATTCTGTTGCATTCATTTGAAACTCATTTGTATGTACAATTACACAAATAAACTGATGTTTATTTTAAGCTTAGATTTATTTTAACGACTTTTTCGTATATAATTTTCAAAGTAGTTATTTTATTATTTTATTATAAGATTTTTTTTCGTTTAGCGTTTACCTTTATATATTTATAGATAGGTTTAGAAATATTCGTCCCAAGCTTTGACTAAGAATAAATTCTTAACTAACGTTTGAAAATAGTTTGGTTAATAAATACAGTTTACTAGCTGTGGTTAGTTTTATTGAGTTCAGTTTATTTTGCTGATTTGCGGATACTGACACGATTTTGTTTGTTGCGGGTTCTATAGAATATAAATATTATATTGATTTTAATTGTAACAGTGAATCTACGAGTAGCTTTCAGTGGTTAATGCATGGTATGACACTAAAATATCCGTCGGACGGTATCCCAGAGAGAGTAGGTTCGAGTCCCCCTTTTTTTTAGGAGGTTCATTGAAAACGTTTTAGTTAGTATCTAACTGTATATTATAACTTCACATATTGTTTTATATTTCACAGCTGATATATAATATATCCTAATATTATAAAGAGGTGAAGTTTCTAACGTTGTATGTTTGTATGGTTGTAGGGGGTAATGTACGGTTGCAGGGGGTTATATACTTTCGAAATAATGACCCGATCCTAAAAATTCTTTCAAGCTAAGATTTTATTCATAGCGAAGAGGGTAATGGGCATTGAGCACCATGCCGAAAATGAATATTTTTAGGTAACGTTTGATTTTAAAATCATATTTCATAATAGAAGTTCTTTTCAGAACTATTTATGTGTTTGAATTTTTACTATACTAGAGCTACTTCTCCTTAGATATTTCTATTTGTCTGAATTATTCTCAGTTAGAATTATTATTCATGTTTTCTTCTGTGTTTCTTTCTTCATAACCTTCTTTCTTTACTTATAATTAAATATTCTGTATTGTTTAATTTGTTTCAAATTACAATGCAAACATTACTTTTTTCATTCAAATACTTTAAAGTCATGAATTATTATTTAAATATATCCATCAAATATATTACAATTATACCATCTTTATATGTTTATTATATTTATAGATATTAGAATATTAGCTATATTAGTGGAACTTATTTATTGGCCATTGGGTATTAGCAATATCTTTACATATTATGTTAATAACAAGCACTAAACATAAATTGAAGGGATAAGGTATAATATTGTTAGAATATAAAGTAAAAACGACTTTAACAAGGTTACATATATGAACGAGATCCACTTATACGAAATGACATGTTCAATTGTAAGCTCACTAATTATACGAGGCTGATGATTCACACGTATCACTTCACTTTCACACTCTATCAACCGCCCTAAATGGGAAACTAATAAAAGAGAGCCTGCTACCCGATTGCTATTTTATAGACGCCCGGTGATAAATGTTGCCAGCAAAATAATATTCCATATCATTAATAAGTGATATTAACGCAGCGTTAACTTTAACGCAGGAAAGCTGCTTAAAAATAAAAAAAATATATTTTATATAATTAATAATTTCAATATATACATAGTATATATAAACCTAGAGTATAAAAATGCTGACATTATGCAATTTAATAGTAAAAAGAGAAGATCTAATTTTACTTAAGACTTACATTTTGTGGTAAAAATTTAATACACTGCTAGATAGTTAGAAGATGTGGAAGTTCAAGAAGTTGTTAAAATTTAATTTTGGTCGGACAGAATATAATTTTACCAAGCGAAATGAATTGGTGGTACGAACGTGATGTGAGTACCGACCATATTATATATTTTTATATTTAAACTTTCGTGAACCATGACTATTATATTTATATTTACCCATCTGTATTCACGTGGAATTTTATCGAAATGTGCTCGACTAGTTTCGAACCCATTCGGGATTCTTACTCACGAGCTCTAAGCGTGAACTCGTGGCGTGAACAGTTCACGGGTAAATATAAATATAATAGTATACTATATATTTTTTTCTTTATCTAGCAATATAAATTATTTATATTACACAATTTAATAGAACTTAATTACATTATATACAGTACATTATAGCATAGCAGATAAGTGTTCAAGAGCATTTATCGCGTTTAGTGGGCCTGAATTCTAGGTGTGAGTGTAAAATTCACTCATGTACAAGCGCGTGTGAATGTATGCGTAGAAGTATCGCGGTCTCTTTAGCTATACTCAAATAAACTTTTGAAGCCTTGCGGTGGTTTTATTTTAAATGAAATACACGCGGAGTTTTATAATAATTATAAATAGTTATTTTTATAACTAATTATTTTATTTATATTTTAATTATGAAGCAGTTAATTTTGTAACTACTTATAATTATATATTATTGATTTTTATACTGTAAATTGTCTTTAAAAATTCTTAAAATTTGAATTTGTTTTTTTTTGCATGTACATTGTAAAGAATATGGCATTTTAAATAAACATAAAAAAATTTATGTTTGTAGTAAATAAGATATATTTTAGAAATAAAAAACATTTCAAATCTCTTAAAAAAACCAAAACTATCAAAATTCTCCTGATTTTTTTGTTGTTTTGTTATTTTTTTAAGCAAATTAAAAATATTTAAGATTAAAATTCACGTTAATAGTGATAAACCTATGTTTAATTATCTTGTTATGATACAAAAAAATAGTAATAAGTGTTTTTTTCTGATGATAAATATTTAACCAATAATATTTCCTATAAAAATTCACATATAATGTTGTGGTAAAATATGTGGTAAAAGGAGAGTATTAAAAAAATGCAGTTCTGCGCCAAAAACACTTGAAATGCGATATACCTACGCTCATAATAATATAATATTTAAAGAACGAATAAAATTTAACATCATTTATTAATTAAAAAATAAATTATTTTGAGCATGATTAATATTGAATAATACATTCATGTTCAAAATTTAAAACATATAATTATTCAAAATTTGATGGGCTTAGGATTTTTCAATCAATTTGAAACTGTCTATTTTGGTGACTTGATGACTGCGACTATAACTACGGTAGCCAGTACGTATTTTTGAAACCGAAACATATGTTATTATTATAAATACCGTCCCGTATTCCATATTCCTGTATTTCCATTGCTATTCTGCTGACTATATGTGTGTATTTATTCCTCGAAATTTCACGAACTAAAACCATTCCGAGCACTTATTTTTGCATATACCTATATTGACCTATTTTTCAGACAGAATAAAATGTTATATTTTTATTTATTTAATATACTTTAACAGCAAGCGTTTTAGTATAGATAAATTTATTTTTGCCGAATAAACGTAACATAGTTAATTTTTTCATTATTTAGTTATTGAATAAGTGCCTCAACATATTTTCATAAAATAGCACATAACAAAATGTCTCAAATATTTTTAAAATTTATAGTTTGCACGTAATCCAAAAATACTTGTAAAAGAAAAAACATAATTATATTGTTGTCAGCACTATATATGATAAAATGTTTGTGATAATAATAATATTTTACATCTTTTATGTAATTTCGTAACGTTTTTGTAAACGTCAGAAACGAAATAAAACTCAAGCACAAGTTAGAAAATAATAAAGCCGTAAATTAAATATCTAACGTAACGTTGCAAATCACGCATTAATCTGTGTGCGTGATTTATTCTTTCTGATTTATTATTTCTTCAAAATTAAGGAATTATAATTTATCCCAAATTAAATTGTAAATTATTATAAGCGTTATTATTTAATTCAACAAATAAAACTTAGAAACAACCAACTCTATAACATGACAACATCTATATCATAATAGTGCAGATTTTAAAGTTTTTATTTTAATCTTAGATAAGTTGTGAATACCAAATTATCTAAGATTGAAATATTTGCATTTGAATAATTTTGTCATTGTCGTGAAATGTTTATTTTTTTGTTAAATTTATGAGAAGTAAACAATTTTTCAGTCTCGTTTCGTATTTTGTGTGACTGAGCCATTGGAAAACTGGTATATTTATAAAATTATAAGTGATTTTAATCAGTCTGTGCTGAACTTCCGCAATAACGTGATCCTACAGATTTGTTATAAAATGTTTCAAATAACTTTAATACTTGTAATGTTAGTATTGTGTGAGGCTTTTAAGGTTTTGGTGGTATTTCCGTTGCCTGTGAAAAGCCACTCAATTCTCGGCGAAGGATATGTGATGAATTTGCTTAAAAGTGGTCATCAGGTATGAACTACAGATATTTTTTTATTACTCTACTTGCTTTTCTATTTTACATTGCCATAACCATTTCTTGGTAGCTACTGTTCAGACGGTTCTATGATTTTATTGATCTACTGAGCTGTTTCTGAAACCGAACTTATTCAGCACTGAATTCAATTTATTATTCCAGCATTGTGGTGCCTGTTTAATCTCTGTATGGCGATTTTACTAATCTGCACACCATGTTGGGTGCACAATTTAGGCCTTCTGGAGGTTCCATATATAATTCTTCTTCTAATTTCTCTAATAAAAATGCTATTTTTATATCACGTTGAAGCATTTGATAATTATTTTGAGCAGTTAAAGACAATAATAAGCGTATTGAGTCATACCTTACTGTCGGAGAAAATGTTCATTTAAAATCTATACCTTTTACTTGAGAAAACTCCTTTGCACAGAGTCTAGATTTGAAACATATGTGAAAGAAAGAGCCAACGGGTCCACCACAACATTATTGTGTTTATTTATAATAAATCACAATCAGAAATGAAGCTAACATGGCCGCCATTCTCAGTAATCTGATATACAGAGATTAAATTTACAGCCAACTCTGGTACATGCAGGATATTCTGAAACAGAATCCTATTAGACTGACCTTGACTATTTAATGTTTCAATACTAACTTCTCCAGTACTTTCTACCGCTAAAGTCTTGTTGTTGGTTACTTTGATGGAGTTGTAACATTTTTCAGTAAATGGTGATGTCTTGTCATGTGCATTATAGCCCCGGAGTCAATGTAACATGCAGAACTATCATTTTCAGAAGAAGCGAGGAATGCAGCAGCATATGAACTACTTGAATTTGGTGTATTCTTAAATTTTGGATTAGGTTTGCACTGCGGACTCTTGTGTTCATATTTATTGCACATGTTCATATGATAGCATCTCGGACCTTTATTAAACTTCTTTTTTACATTCAAGTAATTTTGAACATTATTCCAAATGACTCTCCCAGATCAAAGTAATTTAGTAAGATGGGTTAAAGCTACCAAAAAGTCTTGCAATATCTGTGGGGAGGCAGTAGGAACGGCTAAACACTTGTTGGTAGGGTGTAGGGTGCTATTGGAAAAAGGTCAATACTCGCGGCGCCATGATAAAGTATTGGAAATCATACGTGAAGCGGTTAGTCTTTCAGTAGCTAGAGCGCAAAAGGGTATAACAACCACCAAAAAATTCATAAGGTTCGTTAAAGAAGGCATGTCTAAAAAAACAAAACAAAAGCCTCACTCTATCTTGGAGGCGGCTCGCGATTGGACTATAATGATGGATACGTATGAGAAACAGTATAGAATTCCTGAGGATATTGTTGTCTCGTCATCCAGACCGGACATATTCCTGTACTCTAGACAGTTAAAGCGCGTGATACTTGTGGAGCTTACTGTTCCGTGGGAAACTAACATCCTCAAAGATCACACAATTAAAGTAAACAAGTATTACGAACTGACCAACGAACTGACCAGGAATAGGTATATAGTAAATTTGTAGGCGGTAGAAATGGGAGTGAGAGGTATAACAGCGAAATTTCTATATAACCTACTTAAAGATCTTGGCCTCTCTAGAACTATCATCAGTACATTTCTAGAACGTACTTCAAAGGCGGCATTGGTAGGTTCATTCCAAATTTGGTTAGTTAGGGAGAGGAGCGCAACCAGTTGATGGTGAGCGTGAATGCGCATTTTAAAGGGGCCCCTTAAACCTACACTTGGGTCGCAAGTCCTAGGAGCTGTTTGCACTCCTCCCCCTGCAACGCGATGGGCCCGGCACCCGCACGGTGAATCCATGAAATGCTAAGAAGCTTCGTCTCTGTGACAAAAGTGGAGTTATTGTTTTTACTTCTTGAAGTAACTTTGACTCCATTAATTTAAAGTTACTTCAAGAAGTAAAATCTAATCGCACTAATCTTCATTCCTGAGCTCTCAATAGCTAGAATTATTGGCTTATACGTCTCTGGCAGACCGGAGAGCAGCAGTGTAACGAACCATTCATCATCTACCTTGAGGCCGATATATCTTAGTTTATGTGCCGTAGACATAATTTTGGTCACATACTCTTTTATATTTTGGCTGCCTGAAAGCATGGTGGTGCAGATATCACATAGTAGACATACTCTGCGTGTAAGCCCCGAGTCGCCGAAAACACGTGTCAGGTTATCCCATACTTCTTCTTCCGTTGTAGCTTCCTGGATATGCACATCATTTACTGGGTCGACAGGTAAGATAATCTTTGTTTTTGCTTTTGTATCTCTCTTTGGACCGTCGCACGTGGAGTTCTTTACACAATCCCAAATCTCCTCATGTTATAGATACGTCTTTACTGCGAATTGCTCTGTGGCGTAATTGTCCCGACAAGTAAATTTCTCAATTAGTGCAAGCGGGCTGCTTCCAGACATTTTAAGTGTTGAACTTTTCAGAAATGCCGGTCACGTTTTCACTTTGTAGGTTAGGTAAGAGTTGGATTATTTTTACTGACACTATTTCGCAACTATGCACAAAAATTTATTGTTATGGCTTAACTGAGCCCAGAACCTGTTGTTTTAATTATAAAGTACCTAGTGATCTTATTCACATTAGCAGATTATTTTAAATAATAACAAACTTATGCAGCACAATGGTATAGCGGTTTTACTTTATTTATTTACATACTATATCAGAATATATTAAGTCACAGACTATACAGAATGGAAGGCGCCAAAATGTAAATATTCAACAATTGTCAAATTCTTCATTCTGTTGGTATCTTACTCACGGACTGATATACTGACGTACTGACATTTTTAATGTAGTGTAATGTAATTGATGATTCAAAAGTGCATGTAAATGCCTACTTGAATAAAGATTTTTGAATTTTAAACAAATATTTTTGACCTACAAAAGTGATCACTGGTAATGATTCAAAGTGGAAAAGATTTGAATAAGTAAATAAAAACATACTTATGGTAATATTGTAACATTCATAATATAATCCTTCCATATTAAATTTTTCATAATTTTTATTGATAAAAAATAAATTATAAAATCTTTTATTTCATCCAAAAAAATGATATGATATAAAAATCAAATGAAATAAGGGTTTGTAATTTGTGGTGTTTTTGAAATGTAAAAAACATGCAATCATAGTGCTTTTTCATATGATAACAATTATTTTTTATATTCTTTACTGTAATTTATAGAGGATCAATGTGTTTGGATTAATATTTTAACATTGTCAGGTCACATACATTACTCAATTTCCCATACAAAATACAACAAATGTTGCGGACAATCTACGTCAATTAGATGTTTCTGGAGACGTACCAGATTTCGTTATGGGTAACTATATATTTTTTAAAACATCTAAATTGAAAGAATCCTATATAATCAATCACCTTTATCAGGAAACCAAATTTAATATTTTAATTCACGTTTTCATTTTATCGAGTACTATATATTTTCTTAAATTTTTATTTTTAGATATTTTTACAACTGATACAATAATAAATAACAAATTAGATGTTCATGGTATCATTGTTTCGAGATCTTTTCTCTAACTCCTTTGAAAAAGAAGTGGTCCAAAACTTTATTAATATTCCTAACGAAACATTTGATGCCGTTATTGTTGACTGGTTGTACAGTGAACTGGGTGCGGGGTATGTCTTGGTTTTTTAATAGCTTTTTATATTATAAATGTGCTCTTATTAAAATAACGATGTACATTACAGCTTTGCAACAGTCTTTAACTGTCCTCTTATATGGGCTTCTTCAATGGATCCTCATACGTCAGTATTATCTCTTATTGACGGCCACCTTAACCCAGCGTATACAATAGAGCATCTTTCAAAAGAATATTCATTCACTTCTTGGCAGAGGATGCATCAACTATGGTCCATATCTAAAATATTATTTTACAACTGGTGAGCTAATTTACCTTTTTCTCCCAATTTAAATCGTTTTCAGTATTTCATACGATGTATAGATCAACATTAGGTAAGAGTAGACAAAATATTTTTCAATATTGATCCAGGATGAAACGTAATACCGACAACGAAGACTTCCGAAAAATATTTGGCAAAGCAATTACTAGGAGAGGGAGAGACATGCCTCATTTTGATGAGGTCAAATACAATGCATCCTTAATGTTGGGCAACTCTCATATTACAACCGGTGAGAGTATTTTGTTGCCACAAACTTATAAACATATTGGAGGATATCATATAAGAGATAAAATAAAACCATTGACTAAGGTAAAGCGAAATATTAATATTTTTATAATTTGAATTGTTAGTATTATAGTGTTTTTTGTTTATTTCATTCAATTAAATACTCGACAAATAACTAAATTTATCACTTTAATCATATATTATTGTTGTTATGTTATGTTGTTGTTATTGAGTATAAAATCAAAATAAATCAAGGGATTAAACATAAAATGAAATGACAGGATTTGCAAGAAATTATGGACAAGGCATATAGCGGCGTAATATACTTCAGCCTTGGCAGTGTTTTAAGAGGGACTCACTTGCCTGAAGATATACAAAAAGATCTATTATATATGTTTGGTAAATTAGATCAAACAGTTATATGGAAATTGGAAACCATGGCACTTAATTATGACATACCCAAAAACGTTCATATTATCCCTTGGGCTCCTCAACAGAGTATATTGGGTACGTCTTTAAATTTATGCCTTACTAATAGCCCTTTGATAAAGTTATTAACAGGAGGAATGTTTCTAGCACACCCTAATTGCAAATTGTTTATCACACACGGTGGTCTACTTTCTACAATAGAAACTGTTAACTTCGGAGTACCTATTATCGGCATTCCATTCTTCGGCGATCAATACATAAATGTCAACAGAGCTGTTGCTAAGGGCTTTGGTAAAAGAGTACACTTTATTGGTAACGTATCAGCATCATTGAAGTCCTCTATCAATGAAATGATCCAGAATCCAAGGTACTTGTAATTAAGCATTTAATTTTAATTCTAACTCAAATAAACAAATGCTTAGCGAATAAATTGTTTAAAATATATGTATATTTTACATATATAATCAACGTGCTAAAGAACTATCACGCGTCTTTCACGATCGCATTGTGCCTCCAGGAAAGGAATTAGTTTTCTGGATTGAACACGTAATTAAAACTAATGGGGCTCCACTCTTAACATCTGTAGCATTACACGTTGACTGGTATAAGAAGATTTATTTGGATTTTATTATTGTGATAATAATATTTGTCGTATTTTTTCGCCGTGTTTTTACAGCTTTCTTAAATGGTATTAGTATAATATACGTAAAAACTAAATTTAAACAATCATAGAAAAGTAGTATTATATGAGAAATTTGTAATTGTATACTTAATTTTTTTTCTTTACAATAATGATATATAAATGTATATAAATTATTACCAAGTATACATAAAGAGAATACAAAATATATGTTAAAACAGATAATATTTTTTGTAAAAATAAAGTTATCCTATATTAGGATTCAGCCTAAGTCCATATCAAAATTATAAATTAAATATTTATAGTTACATATTTAGATATATATTTACATATATAGAATACTTATTTATTTATTTACGAAACGCAAGAGACAGAAATAATTAATATATTTACGTTGAAAAAACACAAAATAAATATCTTACTTCATAATTATAAATGGTAATTACATCTACGACACATAAATATGACAAGCAATTTATTCAAAATTAAAAAAAGTTCCTCAGATTTTTTTTTCAGTCTTGTTTTTCATCTCTTTGTCGCTTATTTTCTAAGGTAGTTGAATAATTCCAACGAGATATTTATTTTTATTACTTTGGAGCTAACAAAAAATACCTCTACAAATTAATAATATACAAATAAATTTTTCGGCTATGTAGACTAACACCTCCGGCAAAGCTGTAACAGCCGCAGAGCTAAGAGGTCACTACACAAAAGAAATATACTATGAAGACGGAAAATGAAAGGAATTTTCACGTAGATTCGGTATAGTTTAAACATATTTAGCTTTTTTTTAAGTATTGTTGCATGTGTTTAGCTCACTTTGATATATTATGCTTATAGTAATATTCTTATTTGATTTGATTGACAAAAACATGTCATTAAAATTTAATTTATTTCTTGTTGGATTGTTTTTAACATTAAGCACACCATTACTGGTAATGTTATAATCGTCTTATAAACTATAGTCGAGACAAAGCAACATACAGACTAGCTTGGATGATCCTTTGTGAGATCCTCTTAACTGTGGATTGGATGTGAGTGACGTTACCAAACTATCTTAGTCGAATAGTATAGAATAGAATAGTAGCAATTCTCTCCCTCCCTCCCTTCGTCCCACTATACCTCTTTCATGGAAATATTCATCAATATATTGTAAGAAGTGTTTTTTTTTTACTTTTAATATATTCCGACTTTGAAACCATACAAATCCTCCTTTGGCAGTATTTTTATTACTTTTGTTATTTTTAATGGCTGTATTGTAAAGAGTTACATTTAAGATATTCCTTCCTCATTTCGTTTATTTATACATTTCTTTTATTTTTTTATTCATAGATATTTATTTTGGTGGTTGTATCTTCAAGGGTTATTTTGAAAAGATTTCGACTATTTATAGCTATTATAGAATTATTAAACTAACATCCCCAAAGATCACACTTAAAGTAAACAAGTATTACGAACTGACCAACGAACTGACCGGGAATAGGTATATAGTTAATTTGTACGCCGTAGAAGTGGGAGCGAGAGGTATAACAGCGAAATCTCTCTATTACCTACTTAAAGATCTTGCCCTATCTAGAACTATCATCAGTTTATTTCTAGAACGTACTTCAAAGGCGGCATTGGTAGGTTCATTCCAAATTTGGTTAGGTAGGGAGAGGAGCGCAACCAGTTGAGGTGAGCGTGAATGCGCATCTTAAAGGGGCCCCTTAAACCTAAACCTGGGTCGCAAGTCCCAGGAGCTGTTTGCACTCTTCTCCCTGCACCCATGGAATAGTAAGAAGCTTCGTCTCTCTCTCTATTAATTGTATTGTAAAGTTCATGTTCATTTACAATTTGTCAAGCTTTCTGGATCGCCTGTTTATTAAAACTTCTTATGGATCCTTTTTTAACTAACTTATCAAAATATATCAAAATATTAATCTTATTGAAAATTTCTATACAAATACATTTTCTTAAAGATTTCTTTAAATATTTTTTTTCTTTTTTTTTTTAAATAAAATTTGTCAAGAAAGAGCTTTAGTACAGATGTAAGTAACAAGCCCCTTTATTTATTTGTATATAGTAGTCAGTTTTGAAACTTAATTTGTTTTGTTTTGTTTTTGATAGTTTTCTAATAAAGTTTTACCTCAGAGTATAGTTTGATAGTCTGTTGTGTCGTTTCTGGGAGTAACAAGATGTAAGTGACTTTGAAAAAAAATATATATATAAGGTATTATTTTAAAATATTTATAAATATATATAATTGCAATAAAATAATATTCGGACATAAGCATAAATCGTAAGCATATTTGTAATTATAAAAAAATATATAATTTTGTTAGCTTACATTACAGGAATAGACATATGAATGGAAAAAAAATCCTAATTATGAGAAATAAAACTCTATAATTACAAATCTTAGCTTAATAATAATTTAAAATACGTTTCATCGCTCAAGGTTTTGGTTAATCAATCAATTTATATGTAAATTACTAAATATTGCTTCTGCGAGTTAATTAAAATAACATAAAGAAAATACATTTGCGGTTTTATTATTTTCAAGACCCAAAGTTAAAACAATTGCAAAAAAGAATAAATTTACATCAGGAATATTATGCCAACCAATTTTTCCATTTCGTTTTGATCAGCGGCTTACCTTTTTTTTTCGGTTGCCATAATTCTACAACAAAACTATGCATATTTATTTAATCTTGTAAAAAAAATAACGGACTGGTAGCTAAAACAATTATGGTGATTAAAATATAGGTTGAGTTTTAATTAAAAAATGGTTTATAAGTATTTATATAAACATTTTATTTGTTTGTCTGACTGAGAACTAACTCTTCATTAGAAAAGCAAATACTGCTACTGATACGCCAGAGGGTGAAACATATTAGAAAAATGATGTACAAAAGTATTAAACAATGTGCCTTTATCTTTTAAGATCAGTTTATAAGGTATATTGACATCTCATCATTATGGCACAACTTTGGTGTAGGTATATATACATTATTATCAAATAATACGTTACACGTTAATAAATTTATAATACTGCCGATGAGTTACACTGAAGGCTCTCCCTCGAGTCCTAACGTATTATTTGATCAAAATAACTGTATAGATAGACATAGTATTATATTTTCGAATATAATGAATTATAACTTCTAACATATTGATTAAAATAACGGTCATGGTTTTATGTCAATTTATTATTTTTAAAAATAAATGGTCGAGTTCAAATTCAGAATACGGTACAAAAGAATAATGTCTGTAATGTATCAAAAAAGACACAGCCCATTTTCTTGCAAAATATTATAAATGAATTTCTTTTTTCCATTATATTTTTTACTGTGATTTTAATATTTAGCTAAATATAAAAATCAGAAATATACTTTGGTATTATAAAAGTAAGCTTACACATATTTTTATCACATATTCTAAAACTTGCATAAACCATACATATGACATGGTCATATTAAAATATGATGTTTATATGTAAAAATCCTAATTTTAATTATATTAATGGTGATAGGTTTTTTTATACATTATTTACAATTATATCCTCATACATTTATTGAAGTGTGTCGTATGTGAAGAATCTCCGCTTGTTTTCATCAGCATATCAAGTTACAAGTTATTTATTTCTACGAATATAATTCCTTACAACTGCCATAAATAAACTAGTGCGTTGTATGATCAATAAACAATGGACTCGTTTAAACAGAAATGGGGCTCAAGAGAATAATGATTTCTAAAGTTAAAATTAGTGGTATGGGAATATTTTACTTGTAATATACAAGTGTTATTATAATCTTCCTTACATTATATATATTATTTAATTTAAATCTAAAAGCTATAATACTCTAGTCATGTTTGAATTTGTGTGTTAGTCTGCTAGATACGAAATATATTAGCAATATAATTCATTTATGTGATTGAAAAATTTATAACACGCGTATCATGATCGACATATTTTTAATAAAGCCAGAAATTGGTTGTCACAGGTTGGAAGGTTATCAAGTTGAAGGGTGCTTTATTGCATGCCACTTCTCGTTACCTCCTGATTATTGTTGCATTGGAATTTAAATATAATATTTATATAATATTCTTATGATAATATTTTTTAATATTTAATATTTTTCCGCGTAAGGAATATTTTTTTTGTACAATGTTGTATATAAAGTTTACTAACAAGTTGACTAGAGAATAGTATAATATTATGAATGAAGTATAAAATCTTCTGAAAATTATTAAATGGAAGCGGTTGACTTTGACCTAATAAATTCATGGTCGAAGTTTAAATATACAATGGAACTAAATCTAAAACTTTTCACTAGGAAGAACGATGTTTCATAAAATGTTTGTTATTACTAATAATTTTTTTTTTTTTGTAGCCTACTACAATTTCATTTTTATAAGCTAATATTTACTCAAATTACGTTTCAATTTTCTATTTTCCTTCTATTCTATTTTTAACGCAACATTTTTCCTTCAAAAATATAAATACAACTATTATTTTAACAAGGCACCGTTTGTGGTTAAAAGCATTTTACTTAACTATTTAAGATTAAAATATATTATGGTATTATATTAGTTGTGACCTACATTTAATATATATACATATATAATATATTTATATAATTGCAAAAAGTTAAGATTTTTTTTTTAATATTTTGATGTTACGTGCTTTCAAAGGCTAAGGGAGCATGATGGAGTAGGTTCTTCGTTTCAGTAACATAAAATACATCTCCATACAAATAACTTCATCATAGTCTTGTAATTAAGCTTTTATACTTAAAAAAAACATAAACTATACTAACACATTCTATAAAAGTTACAGTAGTAGTTGGGATTTTCCGGTAAATTATTATTAGAATACTTGTTTTATTTATGATAACATTGGTAAGGATTCAATAAGTCATCTCCGGCATATATATTTATAAATCAGTTGAAATACTTTACTCAACCACTTGAGGAATGCTTTCCGCATTCTAAGAACTGTCGACGGAATGCTTTATTATATAAATTATTTCTTTATTTAAATACAGTTGTAAGAAGTTCCACGCTCTAGAGTCATTGATTTATTTAATGGTAAAAAATCAAACCTTACATTTTATAGTAAAGTCTCTTAATTCGTCAACGTCTCCAAAAGATCAAAAAACTAATCAAAATATGATATCATATTTTAAAATTTATTAAACTTAAAAATATGATATCATATTTTGACTAAAGTTTTTAAATCGCCTGTTTTAAGTTTATGTTATGTAGAAAAGAATGACACCTAAAAGCAGAAGATTTCAAATTATTCTCGTTAAATTTCGGGTGACGTCGGTTTGCTGTGTTTTTCCTTAAATCTTTATAAATTGCTAATGTTTATTGTTTCTGTAACGGCGCCGTGATGTCTAGATCGTTACAGAAAGCTTGTATTTGTGATTTAACACAGTGTAATGACAAAAATATATTACCTCATATCGTTCGTGCTTAACTATATTTATACTTTTCATATATTTATTAAATCTATTTCATTATTATAAAAAAATATTACAGGTAAAGTTGGTGTTTCAACACAATTTTCTTTGATAAAGGGGCACACAACATTTTTCTAAAAATAAATAAATATTATTTTTTAAACGGTTTTATTCCAATACACAAACAATATTTTTTTATCTTTATTTTTTTTGTTATGATTAACAAGTTTTTTATTAAATATGTAGTTTAAAAAACTTTCCTTAAACACGATTGTTAAATTAATCAGTAAAAATGTCGAGCTAAAATTTAAAAAAATACATTTAATATACTAGAGTTAATGACATAAATGAGTTTTATTTAAATCTAGATATGTTACGAAATTGCCTTTATAGGATGCTAAATCGTTTTCAACATCAAAGTCCCTCAGCCAAATTCAAATTTCTTATCAAAGACGAGTAATCAAGTCACGCGAAAAAAATTGAGATCTAGTACAACCAAAATGTACCTCTGCCACGTTTGGAAATTAACACCTTGTCGCGAAGAATACGGCTGTCGCGAAGAATACGGCTGTCGCGAAGAATACGGCTTAATGACAAAGTCTGACATAAAACGTTACCATAAATGTAGTTGTGAAATAAATATATTGTGTAGCTTTCGAAATAAAATGTCATTATTCATTCGTCTGGCTATAATGTTTTCCATGCAGATGATTTCAGATTGCTCGAAAAATTATCATATTTTTTAAGCAGAATCGGGGTAAATACAAATAATATACAGTATATAAAAATATAAAAAATAATATATGGTATATAAAAGTACAAGGAATTTTGTCAATAGAATACATTTATAAGATTTCACTAATTTGTTTAATTATTTAAAGACTATTTACTAACTTGGCTAAAATTAGCTTTAAATTGTACTTCGTTATTTTTCTAGGTATGGAAATGTTATTGTATTTTTATTTGATCTTAATACGTTAAATAATTTAATTGAATAGAATAGGACCAATATTTTCCGCTTCTCTATTTAAGAAACTGTTGTCAGTAACTTTTTTACAATTGCGAGTCACTACAAAATATATAGATATTGATAAAACTCAACTATCCAATAAAACAATTACCGTACCCACTATAGAAATATAATTTTAATGTAATTTATTGTACAGACAGTTACTATATAAGCAAGGAATAGAAAAAATATTACATTTAGTGTCCCAACTTTAACCAAATACTTACGAAATGCAATATTATCTACTGCATAGAATTTCGTAGAATATTTTTTAAAATATTTTCAGTAAATGCAAGAAACCTTCATGCAGTTTAAAATGTATTAAGTTTACCACGTAAGTTTGTTGACAAATAAGATCTAGGGCTAATCATAGTAAAAAATGTTTAGAAAAAAATATATAAATAATATTTTCCTTGAAAATTAGCTACGTGTCTATTTGCTAATGTTTCTTTGATAGATTACAGACATTATTCTTTTGTAACGTATTCTGAATTTGAACTCGACTATTTATTTTTTAATATAATAACTTAACATTAAACCTAAAATATAAGAAGATATGGCCTTGTCCATATTCGAAAATGTAATACTATGTCTATCTATACAGTTATTTTGATCAAATAATACGTTAGGACTCGAGGGAGACCCTTCAATGTAAGTCATCGGCAGTATTATAAATATTAACACGTGTAATTGGTCGACTGGGTAATAATGTAGACATGCCGTAAGTCCGAACGAAGCACGATGCTTCATCTTTTTTAAATCGGATAACGAAGGAGTGGAACAGCTTGCCTGCGTCGGTATTTCCGTCCAAATACAATGTGGGTGTCTTCAAGGCAAGAGTGAATAGGCTTTTACTAAGTTGATGGGCCTTACCACCTACGCCTCTCACGACATCTCCACTTCCCATCAGGTGGAATGTTGTCAGGCGTTAACTTAGTTTCAATGTATAGTGATGTCATTTCAATATCGTTATCGACGTATTTAACATTATCGTAGTTTAATTTCTAAAGATACCGTCACTATTCTTTCCGTGTAATACAAAAGGTGAATTGACGTCATCAAAACAAAAGTTTTGATTAGTCACAAACAATACTGTTTGTAGTAAATTACAAATTATATGCATGGGAGAAGACCCTTAAGTTTGTCTCATTAACCGTGTTATGTATATTTGCACATCACACTGTTGATTTGAGCTATGTTGATAATTTCATTTCAGTTTGATGTAACATTTTATAAGGGTTTATTTTATATTTGTAAACTTCTGAAACTAGTTAACCGATCGGAATTAGATTTTCTCAAAGAAGCAGCTTGAACTTAAAATGACAAAGGCTTTTTAAAATATAATAATTTAAGTATATTCTAACAAGGTAGTATTTATAGTATACACATTGTACCACGTACGTACACGTGTATACGTACACGTGTATATCATATTGTTTTTTTCAGTTATTTTTATTTTTTGTTACTTTATAATCAGGATGTACAATAAAGACTATTAATAATAATTATTAATATATATAAATAAATACATTTTAATTTTTACACCACTCTCCTAATTTCTACATGCAGTCTCCATTCTCAAAGGTTTTCTGGAAGAAATAGCTTTGAAGCCACAAGATCACTTTTTGGTAACCTTCTTCTATATGAATTTACATCTGTATTGTATTTCTTTCTGTTTGTATATTTTTATGGTATATAACGGATAATATAATAATAGTAATAAAAATCGGTTTTATTAAAGGAGCAATAAGATACAATTTTAATTGAAAAAAATAAAAGAATCTTGCTCATCTGACACACCAATTTTTTTATTTAACTGGCTGACTGATTTTTTATAAGATTATTTATAATTAAATTACTGATGATAGCTTTGTTATATATCCAGAAGTTACAGAGTTTTGAAATTCTCTTTGATAATGATCTAGAATTCAAAACAGTTAAGGCTATTTGAAGACGTCTCTTAATGTTTAGTTCAAAGCCCGTTATTATATCTGTCCGTGAACCTTAAGACAAAGGTGAGCTTAGAGCAAATAGAGAACCTTTAAATAATACAGTTAGACTGTATACTATATGACAGTTTAATTAATGCATTTTGCAGCTAATACATGATATTATTATATTAATTATATTTATTCGATTTGTAAGTAACATGTTAAAATACGTTCTTTTTTTTATTTATAGTACAAATTTTTTGATAAAATTTAAATATGATCAGAAGCGATACCTACTCTCAACTTATTTATTATAATATTTTTTACATCGAGGCAGCTTATTATATACATTTTATTAATCCTTAAGGTTCATTTAAAAGCATCAATTAAAATGATTAATCGCATGCAGATCAATTGATTTAACATCATGAATCATGAATCATGAATCAAAATTTCACCTTGAAAGTTTTAGCATTTAAGTGTCAATTGAAATTATTATATGTTTAAAAATTAACTAAAATTTTATAACATTATTTATGCTAGTATTTTGTCTCATTCTCCTTAAGTAATAAACTATCTATCATCATTTAAAAAATATAAAATTACATACATTTTTAATTTTTAATTAAGTGTAACCTAAACAAAAGTTCAAGTTTTTTCGCTAGAATATTAAGTTTTTTTTTCTGGTTAAAAATATCTGACATTGTGACTCCTAATTTAATATACTTTGTTAAGTAGTCTTATAATTCCATTATTATAGCCAAGATCACTTATTATATATTTCCGTGAAAATAAGTGTATTTAAAGAGTATATAAATGCTGCCTAGAGCCATTAACTATATCTAAATCAAACTTCATTAAAATCCGCCTGATAGTATTTTTGTCAAATACAAATAAAAATACCAAAAAACATATAATAAAACGTTTTTTTACTTTTATCGATACTTATAATTATTTTTTTTAATTAACAATATACATTGTCATCATACAATGTTTATATATATATGATATGTATTCATAAAATTTTCTCTAATTAGAATGTAATTTTCGTAAACAAAAAGATTTGACGAATATTTTTTTTTAAGATTTCAGAACACTAAATGAACTGTTTAATGAAAAGATTAAGAATCATTTCCCAGTAAAATTTAAAGTTGTGAAATGTTCGTTTTTTATTTATATTTTAATATTGTTTCTTTCATTGTCAACAGAATCTATTAATTAGTTTTCAAAATATATAAAAAAAATAAAAAGTAAAAATATAGGAAATAGTTTTTACTAAAATTGTTTGGTTCTTATATTACATGGGGCTTGTGCGTAATAAAAACGATAAAGCTTACAATTTACAATATCTTGTCAATTTAAAACCTCAACATTAATTACAATAATAGTACAAAAAAAATACATCAATTAAAACACAAATTTCTTATCATACAATACGCATCAATTAATAAATTCAATTAAGCTGTACAAATATTTAATCAGTTATCATATAAAAACTAATCCACTATAAGCTTAAAAAGATAACTCAAGGAAGAAGTAGTATTATGATAACATAGAAAGAAAAATCGCGGTGACAATGATGAATGGTTCCTTCTCTCTCGCTGTAATTCTTTTAAGAGTTAAATCAACGTACACGATAATACATCTTAAAGTAATCCTAATATTTTTGTACATGTATACGTATTTAATAAATTATATGCAATATTATTTTTAAATAAATCAAACTAAAGGTGCCGGTACATTCATTTATGAAGATAATATATGAATAATATATGATAAGCTTGTCGCATCTACTAACTCCATCACGACAAAATCACTGCAGTTCCTTAGTACCATATTCAAACCAATACACTATTACTTTTATACGCTTAGCTTAAATAATTCCAGTATAATAAAGCATCAGTACCACCGTGATAACTTCTATAGCTACCACGACCTAAGCTATAAGACTCACATTGCATAATAGATATGTCGTAATAACACTTAAACCCATCCCTATTTTTATTTGTCGTAAATATTTTTACGGACTTCGATCTCTTTGCAAGCCTTGAATGTTGGTGATCAGAATTTTAACAAGCTTTTGCATTTAACACCGTTTCTATGAAAATTGGCTGGAATGGTATTATCAATCACATAACTGTTTTATTTATAATTATTTTCATAATAATTGTCATATTTATAAAAATAATATAATTAATGATTTGAATACTATACTATTATTTATATTTTTTCACTACAGCACTTATGTTATATAAATTTTTTGGTTTAAAAGTTTATTGAATATAAGCGACAAAAGTATCATATATGTTATAACCTTAAAATATGTTATAACCTTATAATAACCGGTTATTGTTAATTTACAATTCATTTTCCCAATTCCAATACATTTCTTTTCAATTTTTCAATGTCCCAGCAACAACTACTCACAACTAAAAAAACGATTAAGAATGGGTTCGAAATTAGTCGGGCACATTCCGATATTATTCAACGTTATTACAGCCGGGTAAATATAAATATAATATTAAGTGATGGTTGACCAAAATTTAAATATATAAAAAAAAAACTAAAAATAATTTCATTAAATTTTAATTAATAATATTTACTTAACGTAAATTAAATGAGGTATGATATTTTAAGAAAACTTTTAAGCTTTCTAAAAACTTACTGCAAGATCGAACCTTGCTTATATTTTTTAAATAGCGACCATATTTTATAATAGACTGTCGGTTCATTAAACGGTCATCAGTATTCTACTCACGTCCACTCTTCTTAATTTAGTAAACTATTTCGTATTTAAGTTGAACTTAACACAAATCCCGTTCTATTCTTTTTTCTTTATTATTCTTACCAAAAAAAATATTATACTTCTATACTAATATATAAAGCAGAAGAGTTTGTTTGTTTGAACGAGATAATCTCAGGAACTACTGTACCGATTTGAAAAATTCTTTCAGTATAAGATAGTCCATTTATTGAGGAGTGGTATTGAGGTATTGAGGAGTACTATAGGCTATATAACATCACGCTAAGATAAAAAGGGCAGGAGCATCAATAAAAAATGTTGCAAAATCTGCAAAATTTAGAGCTTTCCTTGCGTGCGCTGAGTAAACGGTGAAAGTTACGCAAAAATCAACTACGACAAAATTGTTCCCCTCTAAAAGTTCCAAAAGAAAGTCCGCAACAGTATATATGTATAGTTTTTAAGATTAATCCGCTATAACCATTTTTATAGTTAAAAATCTAAAGTAATCTAAGTTAAGTATATCTAAACTTATGCACTGAGCTTATGTACTAAACTTATTTACGCATCTTATGAACTAAGCTTATGTACTAAGCTTATTTACTTTGCTTATGTACTAAGGTTGTATACTACGCTTATGTACTTAGCTTATGTACTAAGCTCATATACTCAGCTTATGTACTACGATTATGTAATATGCTTATGTACTTTGTCAATGTTATGCTTTCGGAATATCGGAATATCAGATAATAATTTTTGTCTCTATGTATGTGGTCAGACTTCCACGAAAAAAAAACTGGACAGTCGCAAGCGTTGTGTTTATCAATGTCTCCTTGCCATAAAGTAACTAATATATTGGGTATTGAGTTTAAAGCCAGCACCATATTATTTTAGTCATGAGATTTGTGGGAGCTGACGAAGTCACTGGCATTAGCTATATTTAATAATTATAAGCAAATCAGCAGCTATAAGTAACTTAATTTAAACTATTCCAAGGTAAGTTTTTCAAAAATAGGCAGTCCCTTCTGCCACAATTTAAATTTATCAGTTGGTATAAAATATTATTTAATTAATTTACGATTGGTGTTTAAATAAAACTATTATAATTCACTGAGTTGTGAATAAATAATTACAAATAATGAAATTTACTGTTTATAATTATATATGTATAGTTTTATGCATTATTGAAGTTTTTGGATTAATTTAAAAAAATTAAAGCATTTTTTTTACATCCATGATGATTATACAATAATTTATATAGAACAAACGTACCAAAGACCATGAAAAAGATCATATTTCAATATCGACATATCGGGTATCATATACTCGATACAAAAGAAAACACTTAAATTATAGAACTCGGTTAAAATTACAAACCTATTAACGATGAATTTTATGTAAAATGTGCAAAAGAAATAAGAAAAACCTTCGCGTAGTAGACCCGATATTAGTTTAAAATGTGTACAAGTCGCGATAGTTTAAAAACATTAAATAAGAAAAACATTTTTTTCGGTAAACTGCTAATTAAATCTTGGACGAGTAAAACAATCGTAAAAAAAAACTATATATTTTTATTTGTGTGTTAAATGAGAGACATCAAAAAACCATAAATAAATAACAAATAAACATTCACACAACGCCATCTAGCCTCGAACAAAGCAAAACTTGTACTAAGACTTGTACTACTACACAACTAATAATCATACATAAACTAATTTATTAAAACATACACAGTATAAATATAAACAACAACCAAACCCTAGAAAGATACAAGGTTTTATACAAATAGTTTTATATGACTTTAATTTAGACTTATGACGATTAAAGACGTAAAACTTATTTTAAATTTTGTCATTTCAAATTTGGTTACGAAGAAATAGGAGTACAGATAGTAGAAATTTTGAAGGAGCTTAGAATTTACACCAAGGTTGCAAGGCACAGACACCGTTTGCCCACCTCTTCCTGCAACGCTATTATCCCGGCACTCGCACTGGGAATCATTTGAATGCCAATTCATGCCAATTCATTTATAAAAATAGCTGAATTTTGATCGGAACTTTGTACATGGACAAATAGTAACAAATGTCATGTTTCTTATTTGAAATAGGATTATTTTATAATGTATATATCCGCAAATAAATTAATTTCTGAAAATTTCACTCTTACGGAGTCTAAAAAAGGCGAAAGATTTTATAATTTTTTTTTCCTACTATATCCCTATAAGTTGAAAATTATGCCATTCATAAAAATAATAATACGATTTAAAACGTACTGGATTATTGAATTTGAATAGTAATGTTTCAGAAATTACACGAGGACAAAGTAAAATGTCTTAGTTAAAAAAAAATATTTTAACTAGAACTTTATATTCAAAACCTAATTGCAGGGAGCTTACCACAAAAATACTTTACGACATTTCAGTCTGTAAAGAATAGATGTAATTATATAAAAGGACGTAACTTTTGATGACAAAATGTTCAAAGTTACTTTATTACGCTTACGTAAAACAAAATAACAAGAGATAAAGCTAACATTATTTACGGGTACAAATTTGGTAATGTCGTTTTGATGTATTTGTGGCGTAAATCTCAATATAGCTGGCTAATGTTGTTTGGCAAAAACTTGCTATGAAATTATAATTTTGAAGATTTATACGTAAATATCAAATTTATTTCTGTAATTGTAAAACATTTTCTTTTTTTTTATACTTATACTATAAATATATAATTAAGTTGTTCAAACAAGTATGCCAATAGATATCAAAAACATGACAGGCTTTATAAAAATATAAAAGTCGATTATTATAACATTACTCATAATATATTACAAACTTGAGAAGATCACGAATAATAATAAAACAAATATATTCCGAGACGAGATATGATTTCCCCAATAAATTTAATATTTTTAATTTCACGAGGTCTTGTATATATTAAACAATAAAAAATCTTTTAACATTTCACCATCGGCTTTGACTAAACGACTTTGATGATAAAATTGATTTTGCATATCAGATAGGCAATTTCCTAAAATACTTTAACGCGGTTTCATAACTCATTCGTTATTCTTATTTACTTGGATGTTATTATATTTTTATATTACCCATTGATTGTCAAACATGATATACATATAACACTTAAAATATTTATTGTAAAGATGGTTTTTAATAAGGATTCCTTTATTTTAATATTAATTTGTACTACATCTACACAAGTTGAAAATACATTCACTTTCATGATATTTTTTTAATACTATGTTAGACTTAAAATATAGGATGGAGAATATATTCATTTTTTGTAATTAATAAACACCTTGGTCAAAGTGATTCCGTTTCAATATCCTTTGTCTTTGCATTACAGACGTTGTTCAAAGAGCTATAAACTACACCCAAGCTGTAGGCTATCATCGTCATTGGTAAAGGATGTACTGCCTGAAATTCAGTGTCAGACCTTAAGGAAATAAAACCTATAATTTTGTTTATATTTTTTCTTAGTCTATTAATACATGCTTATAGATATTTTCTAATATTTCTTTTAATGCCATGTTTAGCTTACTGTAAATTTAAATAAATATGGAATAAAAGATTAATCGATAAAAGTAGGGATTTTTTATCTTAACCTCATCCGTCTGGACGATAGATAATTTAAAAAAAACGCTACTGTTGAAATTTTAATGATTTTACAAATTCCATGATAGTTTTTATTAAATGTTAGCTACTGATTGAAGGGAATATTTTGTGGAAAGTAAATACCAACTGACTTACTAAGCAATACCAATAAATATTAAGAATAGCTTGAATATGTAAATTTAATTCATAGTTTCAAAAAACATTTTTTTTCAGAATTATTTCAAATGAAGTATATACGCCAAAAAAAAGGTATGAAATTTTCAATATTACTTTGTAGCGTTTTAAGTAATTGTGTATTCTCAGCATTGTAGCTATTTTTTGTGTGTACCAAAAATCAATACATTTACTATTTTGTTCTTATTTCTCAGTAATAACTGGGATTCGTAAATAGCAAAAAAGATAGGATTCTTATTCCATGTCAACTAGTTGCAACTGTGTATGCATAAGTCCGTATGTCCGTCTGTTTACATGAAATTTCTTTGATAGTAATTAATTTAAACAATATTTACTTTTTTAAGTAGTAGTTGGCAATGTTTTTACATGCCTTATTTGTTAATTTAATAATAAAATCAATAACTTTGTCAAAAAATGTTGTTTATTCATTCTAATGATCATTTAATGGCTTGTATAATATCAAAGAAAATATTATTTATTATAGTAATTTACATACAAATCTAAAATTTATGTAAATTAAAAATTTATCCGTTATTGATTATCTTATAGATTCCTTAAGCATATAGTTATTTCAAAAAGTGCTAAGTCAAAGATATCATACATTTTTCTGAAATCTAAAACATAGATCAGCCAAATTTTCACTATACCTTAAAGTTAGGTATAATTAAATGTACACAATTTTTTAATCAATATATTTTAAACCATTTCACTTTATTACTAGTCTCAGGTTGTAAAATACAAAGTGTGTTTTATGAAAAGCACTAAACAATCGCTTGACTTACGAATATAGTCGCTGTCATAGTTTATCAATTACGCACAGCTCCGACCAGTTTATGACGTTCGTTACGAGCTGTTTAAGCTGGAATGGCGTTAATAAGGCAATATGACTGTTTGATACTAAGTAATCACTTACTTACTTATTAACGCCTTTTAAAAGTAATCTGTTGTTTAAAGAATGTGGAATAAATTGTTTAATGTTGTCCAACTGACATTTTTTTCTGTTAGACTATTTTTAATGGATACTGCAGCGTCGAGGGTAGTTGGAGAATAACTACTAAAATCGGATACACTTATCGTCTAAACAGGGATGCCCTCATGACCTTAGCACGACGCCACGAGATCGCTGTTCACAAGTCTCATGAGTCTTTGAGACAATACGAATGGCTATGTACACATATAAAGACAACAAGTACATATATGTGTTAAAGATATAAAGGGCCAAATTATTAACATGTCGAAAAAGGAACTATTGTTATATTTTATTTTTAATTTAACCATAATAAAATTGCAGCTATTGATATTTAAGTATTAAAGTTTTATAAGAAACACAATAATATGAATTAAATTTAATAAAAATATGAATTTTCAATGAATTGAAACTTTTCAATTCAGAGAGTGAAAAAGATTTTCAAGAGAGTGTGAATCGCAAAAGTTTAAAAAGTGCTTCAGTTGAAGTAGGTGCTTATTTAAAAAAAATGAATATATATAATTATAATAATAATTTTAATCAATGACTTTAATTGTTGTAAATGTTAAAGTATAAATATAATACTTTTATATTTTAATAAATGTAATATAGTGGTTTGTACAAAGAGGATATTTCTATGTTTATTTTAGCTTATAAATTCTTTAAAATAGATAATAAATTTAATTAAAAATAAAGGAAAACAATATTTGTCAATTCGAACAAATAACTTTCATCATTCAAACTTAATAGGATGCAAAAGTATACTTCAGAACTCGCACCTTACCTTCAAGTAAAACAACAGCGTTTCTTCTCCTATCCCTGTAGCCTACAATTGACGTAAATATTTAAATATTGTATAAATACTTTACTTATGCCCAAAATTACCTACCAGAAGTAAATTCTACCGCACCCGTATATTAAAATTACGTTTGTTGAATATTTAAAATAAATATATAAAATTAAATAAATAATTTAGAATTAATTTAATCGTATATGTAAATCAAGATAAGTTTAACTGTTTATAATGTGAATTTTAATGGAATTTCTTTAAAACTATCTAACAAGATTTTAAAAAAAATGTCTTTTATATAAGATGACTCAATTTTTATGAAATTGTTTTAATTATTGAGTTTGTTTTATTACAAAAAGTTTTTGTTAAAATAAACCCTTAATATTTTTTCAGGAATATGAACTTAATTAACAAAAGTATTTTTCACATGTATTTACTTATACACCAACCTAACCTTTACAATCATATTACATTAAGATATTAGTAAACTCCAATAAGTTTATTTATCAATTAAATTTTGTAAATATATTACTTACTACATGATTATTTTATTATTAAAGAAAGTTGAAAATAAGCGTTTATTAAAAAAACAATGAAATATGGTCGTTGTTTTCCTTATTATTCTTAAAAAGAAAACTAAACGTGGCAACGCGTATGTTACTATTGTAAAATGTCGTTAAACGTCGTACGTAACTTTTATACGCTTCTCCTGTCTTTAGCGATCAATTCTTCACATTGTACCTTCATGGTAGGATGAATTAAAAAATCAATATGTGTTTTAAGATCATCATACCAATTTTCAAATACTTCCCTAACATAACATCGATCGTGATCAGGACGGACGTGTGTATTGTATTCGCTAAACTTCATTAAATGGATTGCAAAATTAATAAATCCAATTCAACCGAAAGTGACATTTAATTTCTTACAATTTCTATAACACCTGAAGTGATTTTCGAAAATAATATTTGTCTTATATCTGACTAATTAATATTGTGTGTGAACCGCAAATCTTTCAGAACTCTCTTTAATTCCTCAAGTAAAGAGCACATTTGCTATTTTTTAACTTTTTCGCAGAAACACCTGGTTAACTTACTGGTTATAAACATCAAACATCGACTAGCTCAAAACTCCCAAGCGGGAGTAGAAGCGGGGATTCTATATCGATGTTTTAAGCCAGAAAACGATATAAGCGTTTAATTTAACATGAACTAGCAAATTTTGCAGAAGGATATAATAAAACTTTTTCAAAATTTTGCTGATACACGATACATAATTTTAAATACGAAAAGTGGTAATATAAATGACTATTGCGATTAAATATTTAAAAAACACGACTAATAATTTAAAATCAAAATACCAAACTTTAAAAAAAGAAATGGATATTATGAAGTCCGAGTATCAAGTGGTATAAAAGCGATTAAAACAGTGTTGCGCCGTCATCTTCGCGTTGCGCCCAGAGAGCTGCTGCACGCAGTTCACGCCGCGAGTCCGCCACGCTTACAGCTCATGAGTAAAAACCCCGAATGGGTTCGAAACTAGTCGGGCACATTTCGATTTAACTCTACGTGAATACAGCCGGGTAAATATAAATATAATAGTTACGAAACAAATTAGAACTGACTGAATATATATATTGATATCATTTATTTTTTTCTCTTCATCGACAAAATGCATTTGTGCAAAATAGAAGTATTAGTTTCTTATAATTAATTGCAATATGTATATGAATAGTCCATATGCTATTGCTAATATAATATATAATGCTAATATAATATATAATGCTTATAAAAGCATACTTGTAGTTAAATAAATTTTAAATGTAAGTCCTTTTAAATATTCATATTATTATATTATACTATTAGTATCCATATTTTATTTATCTAATAAAACTGTAGATGAATTCAATTCTGTACATTAAAATATCCCTGGCAGTTTTCAGAAAAGTAATATAAACCCAAAAAAAAAACATTTTGTAATTTCTGTTGTCCGGCTTTTATGGAAAAACTGTCTATACGGATGGATGAAACTTTTTTGTAATATATCCATTAGTCCTCGGCAAATAATTGGGTAAAATTTACTTGAAAATAGAAATATCAAATTTAAATTTTTGTCCGTCTGTACAATATTACATACGTTTTCTTAACATAGATATAGATTAGTACAAATTGGATAACATGTTATGTATTTTATTATGTATCTCTGGATGGGAGCTGACGAAGTCGCTGGCAACAGCTTTATTTAAAAAAAAGTATAACAAATGTGCAATATGTCAAAATGTGCCAATTCTTTAAAAAAAAATCCTTTTCTGTGATTATAGAACCTTAAATTAAGAAAATAGTCCCACTCTTATAATCTTCACCTAAATATCTGGTAGCAAGAAGCAACAGCTATACAACTTTAATCAACTTCCGAAGTAATCTTTAACAACACTAAAATATTAAGAACTGCATAAAAAAAAATACAATAAAATAAGGTAAAGTAACAAATCTCTCTAAATTGCAAAAGTTGCGACTCGCCAAGTTAATCACCAACTTGACCATTATTTAGTGAACCTCAGTGCAGATGCCCGCTGATAGCCACAACTTCAGTCTTAAAAAACTCCACTAACAAATTAAGAAGAATGGTTCAAGTTAAATTAAAATCTTAAGAAACATTGCCGTGAATTATACTTCTTGTGAGACAAGATACTTTTCACGTCCATAGCTTACTGATTTGGATACTTTATCATTTCAAATTAATTACAAGTTTTTAAATTAATAACGGTTTACCTTTAAATTTATTGTTCCGTTGTCAATGTGCCAGTGATTTTTTCTCCTCAACGATTTGACCACTTTTGCAAGTTTGTGGTTATGGATTTTTACTTAGGCTTAGTAGGTAATATCAGGATCGAGAAAACTATAGTTATTACAGTTACTGTAACAGCAGAATAACTATAGTAGAAGCAGTTAAGACTTAAAAGTTTCTATAATACTTAAAATGAACCATTTATCATAAATGCATATTTGAATATCGATATCGAGTTGGCACTTATATACCATAGATCATTATAACTTTAAAATTTATACATTAATGCTTCTTTGTACTATCTTCATCATATATATATTCTTCCAAAAGATAAAAAGCTTTAGAGCTGGAGTCACAACTTCAATTCCATAAACAATTCATGATAGGTGCTCAAACCCGTAAAGTAGGGTAGGATCTAGCGGGAAAGTTCGGGATATAGACTTAACGAAATCCTTTATTCGGCAAGATGAAAACAATAAGTATCGAGTGCACGCGATAATCTAGAAATTGAAAATGGGTGGGTGACCATAGACGACTTTTGTATTCCATTAGCATTGAGGTGGCGCACCGTTCTTCATGATTGGTCTCCCTCCAGTTTTATTAAAATTCTATCTAATTGCATTCCAAATGACTCTCCCAGATCAAAGTAATTTAGTAAGATAGGGTAACGCTACCGAAAAGTCTTGCAATATCTGTAGGGAGGCAGTAGGAATGGCTAAACACTTGTTGGTAGGGTTACACCCTACCAACAAGTGTTTAGGTTACTATACTATAGGTAGGGTACTATTGGAAAAGGTCTATACTTGCGGCGCCATGATGAAGTACAAGAAATCATACGTGAAGCGGTTAGTCTTTCAGTAGCTAGAGCGCAAAAGAGTATAACAACTACCAAAAGATTCATAGAATTCATTAAAGAAGACTCATCTAAAACAACAAAACAAAAGTCTCACTCTATCTTGGAGGCGATTCGCGATTATATACTGATGGATACGTATTAAAAACAGTATAGAATTCCTGG
Organism: Dircenna loreta; assembly: GCA_963555665.1. Lineage (NCBI taxonomy): Eukaryota > Metazoa > Arthropoda > Insecta > Lepidoptera > Nymphalidae > Dircenna > Dircenna loreta. Next base: position 12,347,567 of record OY743097.1, on the reverse strand, counting down.
TGATATTGTTGTCTCGTATATAATGATGGATACTTATTCAAAACAGTATAGAATTCCTGAGGATATTGGTGTATTGTTGTAATCGGTTGACAGACAAGAAGCGGTTGGGAATGGATATTCCTGTACTTTAGACAGTAAAAGCTCGTGGTACTTGTGGAGCTTACTATATCGTGGGAAACTAACATCCCTAAAGATCACACAATTAAAGTATATAGTTAATTTGTACGCGGTAGAAGTGGGAGCGAGAGGTATAAATGCGAAATCTCGCTATAACCTACTTAAAGATTGGCCTCTCTAGAACTATCATAAGTACATTTCTAGAATGTACTTCAAAGGCGGCATTGGTAGGTTAATTCCAAATTTGGTTAGGTAGGGAGAGGAGCGCAACCAGTTGAAGTGAGCGTGAATGCGCATGTGGGGCCCCTTAAACTTATACCTGGGTCGCAAGTCCCAGGAACTATTTGCACTCCTCTTCCTGCAACGCGATGGGCCCGGCGCCCGCACGGTGAATCCATGGAATGAAGAAGCTTCGAGTCTTAGTTATATTAAAAACTATAATATTTGATTTTTTTTTAAGGAATTAAAAGTAAAGAAACATTATACCTGCTGTTTCCATGTATTTTATTACGTTAAGTTTGATTTTGTAGCAGTATGTATCGAAAAGTTAATGATTTTCGATAAAATTGTCAACGCATCCTTAACGTAGCATAACGTAGCATTCGTAGTCTATCATACAATGATAGACTACGAATGCTACGTCTCATATAGCAGGAAGAAAGGCGACCCTCATCATTTAAATCCTAGAGGCGAGTGCTACATTGTACTTAAATATATATAACTTAAATATAGCCTCTTGCTACAGAATTTAGTAGTGTAGCCTTTTTCTCATATTCAACAGTGAAAGATGTTGAGAGATCATCTTATTGAAGTAGCTGCAACTGCATTTTTGCATTTTTCTTCTGATAAAGAAGTCACAAAGCAGGAAAGAGAGGCCATTCTTTTTCTGTAGCAACTGCCAGATAGTTTTACCAATTGAGATACCGTATGGCTTCTGGATTCTGGTTTCTGGATTTGATCCTTCTTCGGTGGATATAGCACTTCAGAGATCGTGGGTTCTAATCCCTGCGCACATCAATTTATTTTTACTTATTTTTTTTTATAAGCTTAGCATGATAAGCCTATACATATTGATAAAAATTTTAAAATATAACTTGTATAACATTGCTATAATAGTTTTTAATTATTATAGATTTTATTATAGAATTATTATAATCCAACCTGGATTGAATTTTAGATAAAAATAAGGAGAAATTGAACATTAACGTTTATCCTTCTGTCCGCTTATTTGAGAACCACTTACGTCATAGTCTTTAATAAAAAAACAGTCGAAGGCTTAGCGTTATTGAGTATTAGTATAAACAAAGAAATTTTAATCACTACATCTAGGTCTTAGGTCTTATGGCTAAAGAATTATTTGTATTTTAAATTTGTTCTTGAACTTTCCACAAATTAGTACAATAATCTTCATCCATACATGTAAATATTATATAGTATATAAACTTTGTATAGTGTATAGTATAAACTTACAGATCTTATTATCTCATAAACTCGCGTCGTAAAACTGTATCGTCGCGTGACGAGTATGCTAACCGTGAAATTATTAGTTCCACCGTTCCACAGCTCATATGAAAAAATATAACAAGATAATAACATTTTGAAAAATATTGGATGTATAAAAAAAGAAAGTAATATATGTTATATATATATATATATATATATATATTGTTTTTTATTACATGCGTCTGGCCAAAGTCTACTTTTCGCGTTATTTATATTTAAAATTGAACGAATAAAAATTTGACATTGACGTAAATGCATTCATAATATATTATCTAGTGTATTTTAAATACATGAAAAAATAGAGATTCATAGTTTTCTTCGCACGTATTAATAAATGAATAAAGGGGCATTTTAAAGGGGCCCCTTAAACCTACACTTGGGTCGCAAGTCCCAGGAGCTGTTTGCACTCCTCTCCCTGCAACGCGATGGGCCCGGCACCCGCACGGTGAATCGCATTGTTACATATCTCTCCAAATAATTAAAAAATTAGAAAGATACAAATCTGTGATGTTATGTCATGTTATGTGATGTTATATTGAACTCTTAACTCAATAAATTATTTCATACTCTCCTGATATCCTGCTACTCGAACTATTATGACACTACTCGATATGGAATAAAATGAATTATTTATGGTTAGCTTACTCAAATACTTAAAGGATTCTATTCACGGGGTGGGGTTAAGACGGTGAGGTCACGTAGCTAAAATCATATTTTCTGGCTAACATCTCTCAATAGCCCATTGCCTTCGATACATTGGTATTTGGAAACGATTCCTTGAAACCTGCACCGGTTCAAAATTGCAAATTTACTGAACAAACCAAAAGGGCCATTTTGATTTCGTTAACGCTGAAGTTTAGACCATGTCTGTACGCTTCTTAGATTAATTTGGCAAAACTTGAATATATGACTGCCACCCACATCACATAATCCCACCATATAGTCGAAATTGTATAACGGCACCAGGTTGCAAGTCAAAGCCTTACATAAAAACTTTGTTAAGGCTAATATTTTGACTGGATGTGTCCGAGGAGAAACAGAGGTTGTGCTGCGTATTCTTCTAATATCCAATCTTCCTTTTGAATTAAAGCGCCCTCAATTTCCTATCAAAGTTTGTTTTGCGATGACGATAATATAAAGTGGCTTGTGAGGATTTATGAGTACATTGTTTTTCACATGGACAATTCTCTTTCTCTCTCACACTGTGCTTACTCACGTGCCAGCTCCCCTCTAACTTATTAATACTGGCAAATAATAAAAAAAAAACATTCAAGTACAATTTTGCTTTTTTTAGCATTTCCAAAAAAGATATAACAACAAACAAACTTTTTTTAGCATTTCCAAAAAAGATGTAATATTACAAATATGATGGTGGTAACTCACATAATATTTTATTTTATACAGAATTCTCGGAGATTATCCTCCAATTATAGTAGTAGAGAGAAATCGTTAGCCATTATCACAAACAAAGAGAAAGAGTGGCCTAATATTAAACAACATTTAAAATACATTAAATGACACGCTAACATGGAAAATGAGAAACGTATTACCATTATAATAATCGACCATTTACAAAACGAAGCTTATCGAGGTTTCATTGAAACAATCGATAAACGTCAACTAGTATTTGTCATTACAATTAGGCTGTCACGAAGATAGAGGATTGACTTTTTTCAGGTTAATAGCTCTGAAACGCTTCAATGTCAAATAATAAACAACTTTTATAACGACAAAGAATCTTTAGTTTTTTAACTCGGTGAATCTAGCACTCTATCCTTTCGCTTAAAAGATGTCACCATCGCGGTGGTAAATAATAATAAAATATCAATAACACACACGCATGCACGCATTCTCACTGACTCTCTCTCTCTTTCTCTCTCTCACACACACACACGCACATATAAACATATCTACAAAACTATAATTTTTGTGATATTAATTATTTTTGGTTCTTTACTTTTTAGTTCTTAGTTTATTATTTGAATAAATGTTTATTTCGTATCGTAAATAATTTTAAGTAATTTGATTTGGAAAAGCGGGATACCCTAACACAAGTGTAAATACACTTTATACTTAATAGAGGATCTCCACAACTGTGTACAATATATATTGTAACACATTTTAAGTTATCAATTTTAGAAGTAAATGTTTATTGATTTTTCTTGAATTATCAACAGCTCCTCTTGAACGTATTTCAAAGGTGGCATTAGTACTGTTTGATTAGGTAGCGAGAGAAGCGTACTATAATAGCAGGAAGAAAAATACTCAAAAAATTATTATTATTTGACTTATATTTCAATCATCGAAATAATGTAGCACAAAATACTATACCCTTTTAAATTTACTATTTTCAATCACTTTTCAATTAGGTTATGATGATAAAATTTGATTTTATTTTACTGAGTGACTTTAAAACGGTGAATTTATCACGTAGCTGAAAATCGTATTTCCTCGCAAACGCCTCAATAACCAGTTAACTTTGATACATCGGAGGTTGATATTGCGGTTTGATTCCTTATAACTTATTTGCCACGTGACCCAGGTAGAAACTGACAACTTACCGGTTACTTATTAGTTTATAATTTCCAGGTAATTTCCTTACTACGTTACTCAAATCAAATATATGTGCTCAGAAATACTATTTGATATATATTTAAGTAACGAAAATGTGAAAATTCCTTTTATTCCTCTTTATAGAATTTTTATTTCTTAGCATTAAACGTTCTTTCAACTTTATTGTAAACAATGTCATTTCAAGAAATGTATTAAAACGGCCTATGAAGACTTAATAACATAAAAGTGTTTATATCGAATAAATGATATTTATTGAAAAGAGATTTGGCTTCTGAAATGTTGAACTGCAATGGAGCTTTGATTTAAGTCGATGTTGAAATGTTCCGAGTTTTGATAGTTTGAAACTTACGAGTACTTCATGTGTCGATTATAAATTTGGAATAAAAAAACAAACGTGTTCTTTACAGACAGCTCTGTGACAGTTAGAGTATTTAACAGACAATAAAAATTATAATCAACCTTATTATTTTTTACCAACTGTAAGTGCAATGCACAAAATAATTTGAATCTTGACTAAAACATTAAGAACTTATTTTAAATTTAATTTAAGACATTTTTGGCCCGATAATTTAGAATAAACATAAAAGGTATATTCAAATTATGTCATTGAAACAAGAGCTTTAATTATTCACAAACAATACTGTTGACAGTAATTTCGTTTCAAATTATATACATGGGCTGGGAGGTGACCTTTAAGTTTGTTCATCGGCAGTGTTATACATATTTGAATTTCACACTGGTGATTTGAGTGGCTTGTTGACATTGAAATTTCAATTTATTACAATATTTTAACAGGCTTACTTGATATTTATGAAAATAATAACTGTTATTGATCAGAATTTTTTTTAGTACATTTTCTATAGTAATATTATAAAAAATATATACTTATTTGTTTTTTGGTAATTAATAAAATATGTAATTATCAAACTGTTAATAATTATTTTAGCTTAAGTAAGTAACAATAAAAAATAAACAAATGGCTTTTTCAGTTATTATAATACTTTTGTATTTCATTTAGTCGCGATCCATTTTGATCGACGTACATTTAGACCTCACAGTACGCGCTAAACAACAAAAGTGTTATTTGTTATAAATATTTTTACTTCATTTTCCTTTATTCCATTGAGCATTATAAACAATTTCCGTAATGATTTAAAAAAATTGCTTTTAGGATACGGAAGTAGATAAAATTGCGCGAAAAGCACTTTAATACGAGTATTTATTTTAAATTATCTGTATTCAAACAGAATGTATTTGTATAATAATCTTCTCTAAATAGCAAATTTATTTATTAGATCAGAATCCTCTTCCATGCACTTCATTCTATACATGTTGATTTAAAGACGTCTTCCTCTCACTTTGATCTACCATTCGTTCTCTCAATAGGAATTCATCTCATGGACATGTATGTAACATATTCCAGCTCTCCTGTCCATAATTAAAGTTATGATAACTTCTTTGAGTCTATCTTTGAAGTGTCTATATCTCGTATAAACCATCCTGCTTTATATTTCTACGTATATATAATTATTGAATATTAGATTGTCTTTTGTTTTATTATAATTTAAAAAAAAACAGTTTACTTGTATTACGAGTATTTTTAAATTGACGTTGTTTATTTTATTGTCCATAGAATTTGTTACATAGTTTTGAAATTATGGAAAAAATAATAAAATTAAAGCATTCGACGACTCCAGATTACTTAAAACTTACCGTAATTTATTTAAGACCATTTAAAAGCTTAGAATTCATTGCCACAGTACTGAACAAAAATTCCTTAATATAAACACAAGGTTTATATTTACATACATTAATTTATAAATTCTATCTAGATCTACAAAAATTTTAAACTAGCTATTCGAAAAATATATAAGAACTATTCCACTATAAGCTTAAAAAGATAACTCAAGTAAGAAGTAATATTATGATAACATAGAAAGAAAAATCGCGGTGACTTTGATGAATGGTTCCTTCTCTCTCGCTGTAAATCTTTTAAGTGTTAGATCAACGTACACGATAATTCAGCTTGAAGTAATCGCAAAATTTCCTTGTACTTGTAATCATATTAAATATATTACATTTTTATTGTTATAATATTATGATTTATTCTAAAATCGATAATGTCAAAAATATTTTGCATAAATGTACAGATTACACTGTTAACTTAATAAAGAACCATCAGGGATTGACAGAAATACCAATGATTTTTTATTAATACCAAAGAGGTTACGTGGAACGCAACAGGATATAAAACGTTAGGACACCCACTAAAACACATCGGTTATCCCCACTGAAAGATTTTGCACTCAACCTTGAGACCCCAACTATATTCCTTTGCCTTTGCCTTGCTAATAGTCATTTGACAGCAGTTCGCATACTGGCTGACTATATACTGGATGATAGGGGAACCCTTGATAAAGAATATAGAATTTGCTAACAGAGAGTGGGAGAACCGATGCCCAAACCATTTCGTCCATATCTTCTATATAGGTATAACCAGTTAATATCCATCCATCCATTCCCCAAGGTATTACTCGTCCATTCCCCAAGGTATTATTTCTTTTATGAAAAAATATTTATTCATATTTAAACTACAAACTTATAATTATTTAAATAATTAAGTCCTTCAAGTTTATATGTATATAGAACGTAGAAGTAATTGTTTGTTATAAGTTAAATATGTTTTATCAATTTACCACAACTAAGATCATTAAAGACATAAATTAGATTCGAAATCAGGATTGGTTGATTTCCTAAAAACTAACCAACATTTGAAACTGGCGTGGCAAATGGAAATGGCATATATCATTACATATTTATAAATGCAAATGTGTTTGGTATTAATATTGCACTAATGACACGCCGGCGCCTTACGGCATATTTTTATATTTTAACTTTCCCTAACATTGGGTATTTATTCTACAATTTACTATTTAAAGAGTCTTTAAACAATATTCGTGATAAATAGATACAAGTAATAAAAAAGCTATCTATTTAAAAAAAGAACAGTGTTATGACCTTATGCTTTAACACATTTATTTTTTTTGTACTGAAATGTTGTTGATATGTTAGAAAGATATTTTAAACATTTATATATCACAATTCTCTACGTCACTCATACTTTAAAAATAACACTTTTAATATGTTTTGACCAGTTACTAAAATTAACCATTAATTAAAAGTTCGTCACCCAAATGTCACCGTTTAAATATAGAAAATATATAACAAGATTAATTCATCCCTTAGGGAGCTACGATGTCACAGCCTCATAATAAATACAGATGTACTAGTTAAACTTATACCACCTTCCATTTTCAGTAGGTGGTTAATAAAATAATTCGATATTTAAAAGTTATGTTAAAAAATATTTTCTAAATTATTCTTTAAAAATGATATATTATTATGTTAACTATCCAATGGAAGATCGATAATTTTAAACGACAATTTTGATAAATAAATATTTTTTTACAAATCTAAGATTTCAATTAACGTTAACTTCTAATTGTGATGAATATTTTGTGAAAAGTAGATACTAACGGACTCATTAAGTAATAACAGTGATCATTAAGAAGAAGTTGAATAACGAAATTAACTTTAATGACAGTTTCAAAAAGTTTCTTTTTACGACACATGCAAATGTAACTTGTACATTATGAAAGAAGTATAGTATTTTCATTATTATTTTGTTTCCTATCAATAACATTAATTATTAACATTGTAATTATTTTGATACACGTATTAAAAGTATGAAATTTAATTTACTTCTCTGTAATAACTGGAATTCGTAAATAGTTACATTACATGTTTTCTACGCGGTTCCAACTGAATATCTGTGTCGCGTGTCGCAGTGCCTGCTTACGTATTCAGCTCATACGGACTGTTTAAATGACATTTTTTGAAAGCTATGTTTATGCTTTTATCTTGACATAAATTTACTTTTTAGGGTAGTAATTAGTTATGTTAACAATTCTTATTTGTTCCAGCGGTGGTCCAAAATTAGTGTATGTAAATTAGTCTTGTTTGTGTTATCCAAATAAAAACTCTTTGTCCGGCATCTTAAGAACAGTTAGAGGCAAATGACTAATTAACTAACATACTGACAGGCACCTTCATTTCGTCCTTCCGTGAACATGATAGTTGCAAAAAGGTCAAAACGTCAGGTTAAATTAAATGAGTAACTTATCACGCACGAGATAATTCCGTTAAAAAATATATTTAAATAATTTTATGCCGTAAATTCGTAGTGATAGTACAGATTTATAATGAATTGTTGACGAGATGCAATAATCTAATTGGGGGAACCAAAATAATTTCCTATAATTATATAATTCCTGATAATAAAATAGCTAAGCATATCTTTTTTCTAGAACTTCGAATTGAAAGAAGTATATAATACATAATTTTCCGAAACATTTAATTTCATCAGAATTATATATTTATTATTAACATTCGATTGTAATATTTTATTTTTTGTTTGAATCTTGTTATTTTCCCGTACATTGTGACGGTAAATGTGTAAATGTTAATAGACGTTTGTCATATTTATACGCATTGCAGAATAACTGGCTAGATGATGGTACAATATATATAAAGCTTCAGAGTCGTAAAATATTAATGATAGGACATCCAAGACCTTTGTTTGTTCAACTTGTTTTTCTGTAATTCTTTTAATTACAATTTCATTTTTAAACTTTCACTTCCGTCTCTAATTTTGAAAAAGGGTCACTCAGGCATGTAACTTAGTAATAACTTTTATAATAATAATATATTTTTGTAAATAATAGTCTTTCAATTTAATGATCCATATTTATGACAAGGAGACATGTTACATTGAACTTGGATAGACAGACAAAAATTTCAATCTGATATTCCGATCTTTAAAATAAATTGTAGCTTATATGTTGCCGAGCACTAAAACTATATATTATATTTATCTTTATTATTCTATTCTTATTGTGTTGTCTCTTAGTCAAACAGGACGTCTTCCTTTATATATGTAGAAATTTTGGATCCCGATGAATCAATTGCCACATCTGTGAAAGTTTAACATTTGAAAATGGCTCGACCATTATAGCTGTCCTTTTTTGGTTGTGTCTATTTACAGGATAAGGCTTTTTCCATATCCTATCGCTTAATTTTCTAGCCATGCCTGCGTTTGAATTTTAAATTCGCAAAATTGTACCCACAATTTGAAATTATTGTTTCGAGTAGTGGCTGTTTTTCAAATTTTTTTTTTTCAAAAAACAGGTTTGGATCCAGTTTGAAATACGCTATCTCAAAACGGATTTTTTTTTAAAGATAGCATTAATAATATTTATATGTTAATAAAAAACCATTGCAACAAGTATGTTAAATAAAAACTTGAGCTCGGCTTGAGCTTGGTAGTTTTTTTTCTGTTCCTAATTACAAAATGGTTTGTATGATATTTTTTTTTCTAAAAATCCACTTATTAATCGTTAAAAATGTATTACGTATGTTATTATTTACCACCGCCTCGTAAGAAAGTAAGTCAAATCAATCTTCCTCATTATCTTTGAATAGGGCAATTTTTTTTTGTTTATTTGAGTGTTTATTTGTAACTGGAGCGTTTCCATATTTTGGGGTAATATTCAAATTCAAAAAAGTTTTATTTACGATCCACACTTACGATATATATATTATGTATAAGTATATGATAATTGATTTAAAGTTAAGTAACAAGAATGTATACTATATGATAAAAATATAATCAAAAATAATATAATAAAAAATATAAATTGAAATCATTCCCTCTGGACAAAAAGGCTAACAGAGGGGGAAAAATATCGTTTCAGTGAAAAAACTCCTACCATTTTTATTTTAAACTTTTTTCACAAAAATTAAAATTCCACGATAATATTATACGATAGCTATTATATATGTAGTTTATATAAAAATGATAGTAAAGAATAAGAAATTAAAAAAAAATCAGCTTCTGATTAGGGTTATGATTTTTCATTATAAATAATTATTTTATTTGACGTACAATCATTAATACCAAACAAAGAAAATAATAGTAGAATACCATTACAGCAATTTACTCTGCATAGGTAAGTATATATCAAAGCTTGTTAGATAAATGCCTCCCTCGGTGTAAGATAACAAATTTTGCGATTGGTCTCTAGCGAATTGTTGATCATAAATACGTGTGGTGATTTCTTATTATTTCTTTTGAGAATAAGCTATTTACTAAAAACTACTTATTTTTGATATTTGATATTTGATAGCTTGCACATTTATTATTTAAAAATTGAATATTCAGCCATTAATTAATTACTTCTCAATTTGTAACAAACAATTATTAAAAATGAACTCGGTAATATAAGGGATTCAACTCAGAGCTCGAATAACCTAAATAAATATATAAGAGATATAATTTTATTTATTTTAAGATTTCTTTTACTTGAATAGAAGAGAAATAAATTCAGATGTGGACCACATTCCATCATTGAGAAATGATACTTATAAAATAAAAAAATAGTACGAATAGCTTGTAATTACAAAAGGAACGGCAAAGATTCTTGGTAGAGAGACCATGAAAATATATTTTATTTATTTATTTTGGTTTATTTTTTTACAATATTTGATAACATAATTAAAATGTAGCTTGGGGTCCTAAAGCTCTCATGAATTTATATGGACACTAAATTCAGATATTAAAGAATTCAGTTATTTTTAATTACACTTATCACTAAATTAAAGTAATTATTCTGAAAAAATATTAAGAAATAAACTATTCAGTAAACATTATGTAATGCATGATATATTCCTAATATTCACTAGGAATATATCATGCATTTTACATAATAAGTAAAAACGAAATACAATAAAAAATATATATTTTATACTAACTTTTATACTATATTTTTTTATAATATATCAATCATTACCTACGGGAATCAGCACTCAAGCAAATAATTCCTTTTATTTGCCAGTCTTAACGGTCTCCGCCGTCGAATTCGTGTGGTTGGTATTTTTTTATCCAATCGAATATATTCGATATTAATAATATATATTTTTTTTTACATTTGAATCGTCAACTATTACATTATCAAACTATCAGTGTAGTCAGTCCGTGAGTAAGTTACTTCCAGCTCGAAATGCTACTATACTGAGAAGAGCTGGCCATAAAGTCAACAATTATTCTTTTTATATAAATTTAACAATGCATGCAATGCAAATGAGTCTACAAACAAAGCTCCACAACCTAAGTTTTTAGTTTATTGAAATGCGATCTAAAACTAAAAACTAAAATGCTTGTATGTTATAATAAGCTTTATTTAACAATATACTTTTAATTTTACATTTAAAATAAAGAAAAGTAAAATCTTCGACATCTTGTGGAACTTTATTATATACTAGCTATTGCCCGCGACTTGTCCGCGAGGACTTATGAACACAGAGCTCATAAGAAACTTCTTTATCCATTATCCAGAATTCTTGATTTAATTTTAGTTTCCTAAAATCCGTTTTGATCTAACCTCTACATTGCATAAGAGATATTCGCTCTAAATTTCAAGTCTGTGGGAGCGATAAATTGAAAATTCGATTTTTTTTCGTTGCACCCCACAATCACCTTTCTAGGAGGAATTTCTTAAAATTCGTTCTTATCTCACCTCTACATGGTTCAATAAGGCTACCTAACAAATTTCAAGTCTTTAGGAACAATATATTATTAGTGTGAATTTTTCGTTGTTATACCTCCGCAATCCCTTTTGTGGGCAAAGTTTTTTCAAATCGGTTTTTATCTGACTTCTTCATGACTACACTCCCACAAGCCGCTTTGTGGGTGGAATGTCGTAAAATACGTTCTTAGCTGATCTCTACACCATGTGAGGAATATTCCTGCCAAATTTCAAGTCAATCCGCCTTATAGATGCAGAGATATCGTGATGAGTTAGTTCAAAAAGGGGATCTCCTATATACATATATACGTGTTTGTATGTATATATATATATATACATACAAACATAAGTTTTATATTGTAAGCATATAAAATCACGATGAAACATTTTGTAACATTTGTAAAATTTTAGCACTTCATTAATAAAATACATATTCATAGACCAGGGTTCTGGCACCGTCACCGGTTGGGGCAGAATATTGTTTGTATAACACTATTGAGAACATATTTGGGAACTTAGTGGATACTGAGTAATCATCAACAAATACATCTACAATTAACAAAAATTTAACATGAATACTATTTCCTGACGATTAGAATTATAGTTTGTTCTCTTTCATTCGTCATACAAGAAAATATTTTTTCAATACTGCTGCGTATTTTTACTACATTTATGTTTATATAATGTGTTTTTTTGACAATTTAACAAATAGAAAAACACATTTAGTAACATTCCACTATTTTATTATAGCTGTTTATTGTCGTGGTATGTTTAATAAATTTACTTTAAAATCCAATATTTTAAACCATTTCACTTTACTACTAAAGTCTCAGGTTGTAAAATACAAAGTATGTTTTATGAAAAGCACTAAACTATCGCTTGACTTACGAATATAGTCGCTGTCATAGTTTATCAATTACGCACAGCTCCGACCAGTTTATGATGCTCGTTACGAGCTGTTTAAGCTGGAATGGCGTAAAAGGGGAATGATGGCTCTTTACACAGTAAGCAACCATTTACTTATTTATTAACGTCTTTTAAAAATAATACACTGCAAAGCTAGAAACATTGGTTAGGATTTACCCGTATTGGTATATTTTATTTTTAATTAAAATGTCAATAGGCTTAACATGGTTATACGAGTACAAGTTTATAGATATTTTCAAACATGTATAGAATGTTTGGTAGTTTTACAACTGGGGAGTCTGTTAACTTCTTGTGTCTATGCTGTTAGCCTTATTGTCTAGAGCGTACGTACATGTTATGTCTAAGAAGTTTGTTGATCAATTTTGAAGTAACAAAGCAATGAAAAATTAAAGGGAAAATCTACAGAAAAAACAAAAAACCTTTTTTGCTTTTTCTGCCCCTGAAGCGATTGTTATATTAATTGGTATATTTGTTTTTTACAAGTTACGTTTCTATGCTCAAAAATTTTCCTTGTATTTACCCCATCTTGCACCATATCTGCATTTAAAGAATCAGATGACATTTTCTAGATAAAATTAAAAAAAACTTAAGCTGAAATCCTTTTTGAAGGTAAAATCAGCAAGAATAAATATTTGTTAAAGCGGTTTAATTGTCTGGTTTAGCGAAGTATGTGTCTTATATAGTATTCACCTTACGTGAAATTTATAAAAGTACATCCACAAATTCATCTTCTTAAACATTCTAAATAAATCAATCATAAAATCGTGTAAGCTATAAAAGCATTTAAATCTTTACAAATAAAGGAGTTTATCGAGGCAATATTCACGAGCCACTTACGATTTGCGCATGTGAATGCCACTGGGCCACTAAAACCGTCATACGTTGAGTAACATTTTACGATACTATCAGCAAAATAATGTTAAAAAGAGTTTCCCTTTTGAAAGTGTATCTGCAATTAAAAGTAAACTTTAAGAGTAATAAAGTTATAAATGATTATATTTTTATAATTTTAATCTAGTATTTGCTTATAATTTTTATAACTACAAAAGATCTGTTTATATTCATTTTAATGACTATAAAAATTTTGAATTAGCAATATATTTTTTCGTATAAAAGCCATTAAGATAATTTCCAATATTTTTTTATTTAATTGAAAATAAATTATATACTATTACTATACCAAACTTATTAATGTTACAAGTTATATATTAATTTTATTGTTTTAGTTGGTAAGTCGTCTTATATAATGTTATAGTATGTATAGTATAGAAACAGGCCCCACAGGACTACGAACTCATTGCGTCATAATTTTACAGTTAGTACCCACATCACGCAACGATCTTGTTTTATAGCGCGAGTTTATGAGATAAAAAGAGCTATGTTTATGAAAAACATAGAGCCTATATGAGTTAGATATAATATTATATATATATATAATATTATATTATCCTGTACTGTACCTAAATACCCACTTTCATATTTCGTGTCCTCTATCCATAGGTTGCCTGGAAGAGATTGCTCTTTAGCAATAAGGCCGCCTGTTGTACAAGCCTTTCTTTTTTTTGTTTTTATATATTTTTTGTTTGATATGGTACAATAAAACATACCGTATCGTATCGTGCCGTATATGCACATTAAGGAAATGTTTGTCTGTCCGTACTACGTACGGACGTACGTGATACATACGTACGACTAAGTTGTCATCTGTAACAAACGAATTGAGGTTATTGTTTATGGAATTAAAGAGAAAGTAATCTAATACTAGTGCTTACATGTTAGATATTGAAGTTTTTATTTAAATATATACTTGCTTTATATGAATATTGAATGCTATCTAATTTTTGTAAATTTTTCAAAACTATCAAAAAGCAAAAAAGCATGTAATAACGGCACTTGAGTACTGAAGTGTAAAAAGATGAGATAAAACCATTTTTCCTAATAATCTTAATTTAAATTTAATACAAAGTTTCATTTTCCTTCTATATCTTATAAAAATATTTTCTTATAAATTTCATTATATTATTTGAAATTATGGTACCTAATAAAACGTTATCGCAAATTTCAAAAATATATTTAATGTTTACTTTATTAAAATTATCAAAACAACAAAAAACGTAAATATTTAAACATTTTATATTTACTCAATTTATAGCAAAAAATTACCTACCACACAAATTTTACCGCATCCGTGAATTTAAATGGCGCTGCTTAATATTTTAAATAATGTATAATGTATATAAATAAATAAATGCAAAACCTTATAATTACCTTATACCTTAATCTTAATACTTGCGATGTGTTGAGGCGGGTAGTTAACAAAGTGTCTTACATCTCGTCCCCTTAAAATTTACAAAGCAATTATTAGTAAAATATATTTTTTTCGAATATAAATGTACAGAGACCTATATGAGGCTCTATTGTCAAAGTACATATAAATTTATTCTTAGAAAATATCTTCTTCATAAATAACAGAGCAAACATTTTCAATTTTCAAAACTGCGCTTTTATAGGATTCATTCTATTCTCGTAGTGAGTTTTAAACGGTAAAGTCACGTAGTTGAAAATCGTATTTGATCGCACACACGTCCCAATAACCTGCTAACTTCGATGCATGGGAGGTTTGTATCGCGGTTCGATTCTTCATTGTTTATGTAACGTGACATGTATAGTTGAAGACGAATAATAACCATCTCAAATTATTTAATGACTATCGTTCCAAAAGCAATTCATTTAAGAGGAATAGAAAATTATGAATGCGTATAATCATATATCAATACATTTATAGAATTGGTCTTTAATAATAAAATATATAAATATATATATTCATAGAAAGTAGTTGTAGAAAGTTATATAATTTAATAACTTTCTACAACTACTAAATAATAATATATATATTTGTGATCCTTTGCAAGCTCAAATCGCAAGTGACCTGAAAATACTGCAAGAATTTACAGTCATTATATTATTTTTTATTTATTTATTTTTCTTTTTCATCATTACCAGTTATCATTTTTGTATGTCAAATGGAGGAGTCTGGAGGGCCTATTTTGATACCACACAGGGCCTATTTTGATCCCACACTTATTAAAAATAGAATCACACAACAAACTCAGCCGGGTATTTCTTCATAAAAATACTATGGCAAGTAACACTACCATTCACCGCTACCATATTTTAGGAAAAAAAGGCGACCCTAAAAGCTACCACAAGTAATGACTTTTCAGGGAACGGTGTGGTGTGGTGTGATGTAACTAGTTGATGGCTAAAATACAATTTATATCTGTGAATAAATTGTATTTTAGCCATAATATAACGGCTGTAAATTCTTGCAGTATTTACAGGTCACTTGCGATTTGCGCTTGCAAAGGACCACAAAAACCGTCACACGCCTAGTAGCATTTCGTGAAACTGTCAGCAAGCACGTCAAAAAGGTTTTCCTTTTTATCGCGTTTTTTCATTAAGCCGATAGGCGTATTTGCCTACATTTTTAGTATTTGCACATTACTTTTGACTAAAATTATTTGAAGTGTTACGTGTATTTAGTTTTTGAAATATAGACCAATAATAGCATTAATTTATTTTAGAGTAAAAGGTGATATTAACATATTTTCAACAATAGTAAACTTTTATATGACATTTGTTTTTTTATATTAAAATTAACTATTTGAACAAGCAGTACAAATTTACAGTACAGTTCAGTTTTACAGAGCATGTGCTAACCAATAATATTTACCCGGCTATATTCACGTAGAATTTAATCAGAATATGCCCGACTAGTTTCGAATCCATTCGAGGTTCTTACTTATAAGCTCTAAACGTGGCGGACTCGCGGCGTGAACTGCGTGCAACAACTCTCTGGGCGAGACGAAGATGGCGGCGGCGGTGGGACATTCCGATTCCAATCTACGTGAATACAGCCGGGTAAACATAAATAAAATAGTCATGGTTTACGTAAGTTTAAATATAAAAAATAACTAGGATGCAACGTAAGTTGCATATGACTTGGAAACGGATATAAAAAAAAAGGTATAAAATGTCTGCCGGGCCTCAGAAATCTGAATACCATTTTATACCTTATAGATAAATATATTTATTTTAATTAACTTTAGTAACCCTATTCTGCATTTAGCGATGAATCACCAGCTTCAAAACAGAGAATAAATTTGTTTGTTAAAAAATAAATATGTTTATTGAGGTCATCTTACTATCTTTCATATACTCTAAAGATTGAAGAAGAAATTGTTTTCTTAAAAAAATATATTTTAGAGAATGCATAGCTTTTTATCTGCGATGGAATTTTTATCCATATCATGAAATTATTGTTAAATCGTGAAAAAACCCTTTCCTGATATAATATCCAACAAAACCCCAAATATATTTTTTTAACTATGTATTTCAGATATACTCGTTCAGAAAGAAAATGAGATTTAAAAAAAATGAGAGCCCTAACATTGTCCATGTTTATATGTTTTTTTTAATAACGCATACCATAAAACAGTTCTCAAGACATTAATCATTGTCTTTCTGTAGTTCCCATATCATGTTGCGCCTGTAGTATGTTACCTAACAGTGATTTATTTGAGCCGAGGGTTCTAGCTGAAAATCAGCGCTGTATGTTTTGGCAATTGTTGCAAGGCTTACAATACGAGATAATAGTGCTTAAGTTAAATATACTTTCCTTATATATTTTTTAAATTATATTTCAATAAATAAATCATCAGATATATCCTTTATTAGACATTAGTATTTAAAGGTTTCAATTAAGGACGAAATACAAGGAAAAATATAATAACAAAATGTATAATCTCAATTTCTATTAACATTAAACAAATACAAGCTTTATTGTTACTATTTTACAATTTACTGATGATGAAGATTAGTGATTGGGTTAATTGAATGTAAATTACTGCTATGTTAACTATTGTTTATTCTAATAAACACATTTGTTTATTTTGATACACCTACAGTTAAGCCGTATGGCAACAGTATGAATCAAAATAAACAAACGTGAAATTAACTAATTTCAATAATTTATATTTATATGACGTCCAAATATATATTCAAAATCACTTTCAAGTCGAACATTATTCTATAACAATGCAATGTTTGATTTATATTTTACAGTTTGTATCTTATATGTAACATATTTTTGTCTGTGCAAATATTATAGATGTCTTAATACTTTTAATATATTTATAATATTTCTTATCTTAATATATTTATAATATTTCTATTCTATATCTTTAAATTTGTTACTTTATTTATTTTTTATATTTTATTTATCGTAGCGATAAGATGTTAAAACAATATAAAAAAAACAAATTTAAATTATTGGAAGAAATATATTAAATTGTGAATGGAGAGCAACAAAAATTAACGGACGACTGAATTAAAGTTATAAAGTTATCATTATCTTATAACCAACATATGATTTTAGTTTTGATTGTTAAATTACCGTTTGCAATAAAATAAAATAAAAATGGCAAAGATATTTAAATTAATAATAAGTAAATGTTAGAGGGCTAGCAGTTATGGCTGTAGCGGAAGATGGAGCGGTAGCTTCAGAAAAAATGGTAGCGGAAGCAATAGTTGTTTGTAGGTGGTAATATTAATAGATGAATTGTGGAAACTGTATCTGTGATATATATATTTATGATATTAAAGACAATGATATCTCAATGATCTTCCCCCAAATTTTATAACACCCATCGGACTTCATATTCTTATTTAAAACTTTTAGACTTAAGAAAGAAAGCTAAGTAAGCACTGTAGAAGTCAACATATAATGAAGCTATGGGTTGTCAAAGCCAGTGCTCTACAGGGAGGTATCAATGTGTAGGCGGTGTGGTACTTAGACCGACAAAAACAAATATTATAGTCATATCATCTTATTACATCACAGTGGAATATAAAAGTACCTTTTTATCTTTGGATATCAAACCATTGCGCGGCAATGATGTAGCGATGTTGGTCTTCTAGCGATTGAAACTTAACCATACATTTTCTAGGGCTTGTTCGTTAAGAGTGCGTGGATGCTGTAGCGCCCTGCCGCGGTACGTTGAATTACCTTTTATCGTACGTTGATTTTTTATTACCATGAGGGACATTTGAAAGATAATAAAGATCTCTTTAAAAAGTTATTCAAACTTTCGTGAACCTTGACTCTTATATTTATATTTACCCGGTTGTATTCATGTAGAAATTGAATCGGAATGTGCCCGACTAGTTTCGAAATCATTTGGGGTCGCGCCGCGAGTCCGCCACGCTGAGATGATTACGCTCATGATTAAGAACCCCGAATGGGTTCGAAACTAGTCGGGCACGTCCTTTATATACCTACCTAGTTAAAAATGGTTATGTGTTGGCCAGAGAGCTCTGTAAGAAACTAACTCATACAAACTAGACCTTCATTGCTAATGATGAATCGTCTTAGGATCTCTTTTGTGTTCTACCAATAGAATGAAAAAACTGTGACTCTATTCTTCCTTACTCAGTTGCGTTAAGTTATAAATTTAGAAAATGCTATACACTAGAATAATTAAAAATATTATCAAATTAATTTCTATAAAAATGCTGTTTTTCAATTTAATTCAATTCAACATATTATTATGAAATCATATTTATTACATAATTATTATTTGCATGATGTAAATAAAATTCCTTGTGAAAAAATGTATTTCAAAACAGTTTTTTTTCTTTTAAGTAAAGACACGGATGGTCAATTAACAATATAAGTAAGCCTTAATAAATACCCATTACAACAATTTAGTATTAAGTGCATGCAATTAGCATTCAGGTCACTAGCCTTGAGCTTAGATTCATAATAATTAGGTAAAAAATAATAATTAGATTAATAATAATTTATGTTCTATTAAATATTTTTTTTATCAAATGCGATCATATGGTTTCGTTTCAGAGTTAATGAATACCTATTTGTATAATTAATATTCATCAACACGAACTGGGTTAAATTTCATAATTCTAATTTACTGTGCCGCATTTGTTGCCTCTCCATAACATAGCTCTTAGTGAAACTCGGATTCAGATAAAAATAAATGTTTAATTAAATTGTAATTTATGTTTACAAATTTTCTTTGCTTATGTTAGTTTGTTATGTATTAAATTATTATTTAAAAATATTTTTTTATGATTTTCCTATATAATGGTTTAACTATTTTTTTCTCAGTTTTCAAGATGAGTGAGGGAATTATCTCAACCTGAAGAAAGATGCGTGAAAAAGTAAAAAAAAAACATGAATTAATCCATCGAAGAAATAAAAGTATTAATGTTTGTATCATAGTTAATAATTCTAATTTAATTCAATTAATAAAAGTATGCAATTTTTCATCAAGATTTCCTTTTTATCATGTAAAATTATAGTCTGTTTACAGACTTTTTACGGACTTTACGGATACTCATTTTGGCTGAATATATACTACATACAAGTTCATGGAGTGGATATGGTTTTTCCGGTCTTTTCCGTTGTCACAACTATATGAAGCATACAGTATAGTATAATAAAATAATTAGCCATAAATAAATTTCTATCACCATAACATACCTTTTTTACAATGATAAGAATATTACTAGTTCAATAAATTCTTAATAAATATCAAACATTTTATGATACAAATAATATTAGATACTAAAAATATATTTGCATTGTAAGCATTACTTTTTATTCTAAAAACCATTCCTTTTTAGTTGACTAACTCAGAAATTTAAATGATTCTATTCTAGCAGTGAGTTTAAGATGGTGAAGTCACGTAGCTGGAAATCGTATTTGCTCGCTGACACGTATCAATAACCCGTTGATGCCGATCAATATATTGGGATTGTATTTCGAAATGTTTCTTTATGTCATAGTCACACAATCCAGTAAGAAATTTCGAATTAAACAAACAAACATGTAATCTGCTTTCATTAAAAATAATAAATGTGTATTTATCAATATCAATTATATCTTTGTAGACTTTTTAATTAAAGCTTTACTTTTTGATGTAATAACGTCTCCTAAATCGATGATCGCCTGTTGCACTCACAAAAGTTATGACTCATTGTCACGTTCCGCCTGAGCTGGTTGTACAAGCGAGAGCGCGAAACAAGCAAAGCCTAAGCGTCATGGGCTTGTGACACATGCCGCTGCGGCAAATTAGCACGAACTATTTTGTCCACTGCTTATAAACAGTTTATAAGCTTGTACACAATTGCTTAAAAGTTGTTCATAAATTATTCATAATACATTGTTACCTGTTATTGTATGTATATAAATCTGTATAATTAAAGTAAACGAAAATTATTTAAGTAGTTCAAATTAAAGTTAATTTTTGGAAAGAATTTTAATATCAATTAATTCCTTGTTTATATTTACAACCATTTTTAGTATATTAATGCCACTAAGTTTTGTTCTATAGAAGTTTTTAAAAGAATAGTGGATTATCTTGAATAAAACCTCGAACAAAACACAATTTTAACAATACAAAAGTTCCTAAGACACTTAAACCAGAAATATGTTTATGAAGCTTTATGAGGAACTTGCCCTAATTTATAAAATAAGTCATAATGACTCACACATATATAAACACACACACTGACACAATATTTACAATATCCTATCTAGAGCTGAATATTTAGCTATAATACTGAAAAGTCCTTCTCGGTGTATGCATAAATCTAAAATTAATTTCTGTGTCCTAGTCTTTTTTTTGCTGCATATTTATAACTACCCATTGCGATATAAATCCAATGATTGTTACTCTTTCATTGAATATCAAAAAAATGTTATTAAACTATATCATAAATAATAATTTTCATATTTTTAAAAATCTTTTACAATACCGTGAACTTAAAATTTCTAATTGTTTCTATTAAAAATACTTAAGCCCCCAATTTTTAATATTAAAATTTATTTTATTAATAAATAATTATTTATTTTCCCCATTCAAATTAATTCAATATTAATTTATTTTCAATGTTGAAACTTCAAAATTGAAACGCTTTACAAGTTTTAATTGAAAAATTTCAAAACACACTTTTGTTTTTTAACTTTGTTACTACTTATTTCAATTAAGAAATAAAAGTGAAAGGATATATCGCACACCTAGATCTAAACTGAGACAACTCAAAAATCGTCGATTTCGAGTTATGCTTATATTCGATTACTCGATAATCATACGCAGCTTTCCTAGAAGACAGATTTATTAAATGCTTATTAATTTAACCGCCAGATGGAATTAACTTTGTTTTCTTGAATCAACGTGTGTCTCACCCTCCCACCAAAACAAATCTATTGTCAGTTGACCTTCAATAGTCATAAGGTGTGCACGTACTAACAACAGTTAAAACACGGACATTTTCGATTGTTATAGTTTTGAAGAACCGATTAGGTAAGTTAATAAGAGTTGTTGCAGTATTGGTGATTTTTTTCGTAATGTTACATAAGGACATTTTTACTTGTTCCTGTTTTGTTTGATAAGTTGCGTAAAAATGTTGTTACTATTTTGATTTGACTTTGTTTTGATGGATCAACATGTACATTTTTAGTTATCCTACTATTGTTAAATCAAAGTTATTTTATCGTTTTTTCTGTGTAAAATAATGATGTTTAAATGCGTCATTTGAAAAACGGGTACTTAAATATAAGGTGGGGGGTTTCAAAACATTGTTTTTATTCAAATTATGTTCCGTTTGGTATTAAAACATTTTTTTTAGTTAACTCATTATTGTTGGATAATAATGATAATATTATATATTTTTGAGAAAAATGAAGCGAGGTCGTGATCTAATCAATCTTGTCAATGAAAGATTTAAAGAAAACCAAAGAACTGTAAATGATGAAGATGTAACTACAACAATACAAGAAAATAAAGAAAATATTCATAGTAACTCTAGTATTATAGCTGAACTTGGCTATAGCAGACAGATTGAAAACAATTTTATTATTTCGATTAGTGATGAGAGTTACATAGAAGACTCCGATGCTGATCCAAATTATGTCCGTCCAAAGAAGCCTTTTATTCGTAAAGTAATCCCTTCTTCATCTTCTTCTAGTGACAATACTTTAAGTTCTTCAGATTCTAGTGATAATAGCAACAGTTCTTATTCAGATACTGAAATTAGGGCTACTACTCGTATCACAGAGCAGTCTCCAAATCAACTTTTGGTAGAAAATATAGCAACTAATGTTACTGATTTTGTTGGACAGCATCCAACCCAAAATCCACGAAATGAGGAACTAAAAAGAGGAAAAAAGATGTTAAGAAAAGAATCGGAGTTGAAAGTTAATATTAGTAAACTCCTAAGGAATTCTGGTAAGGCTTACCAATCTTTATCTGGAAATAAGAACATTGTTTCTGAAAGAAAAGTTTTACCGGCTTGCAGTGAAACATGCATACAACGTTGTAGTTTAAAGATTAATGAAGAAACAAGACAAAATATCTTTGTTGGTTATTGGGGCCGAGCAGATCTTCAGAGGCAAAGGGAGTACATAATAAGGCAAACGGAAGAAATAAAACCAAAATATAGATATTCTTGCACACAGGAAGGCATTTTGGCCCGGGACCATAAAAAAGAAGACAAGAAGAGAAATGATGGAGTGATCGTAGCCGTATATGATTTACAAGCTGTTATGCAAGTTCCTAAGGGTCAAGTTTCAGTTTCTTTCTATAAATCTCGAATTAACTGTTTGAATTTTACAATAAGTGATCTGAGAGCAAAAGATGTAGTTTGTTATTATTAGGACGAAACAGACGATAAAAGGGGTGGTGTAGAAATAGGCTCATGTGTTCTGCAATACATAGATACTTTATTAGAAAAGTATCCAGCAATGGATATTAAGATTATTTTTTATTCTGACAACTGCTGCGGACAGGAAAAGAATAAATTCTTGTTATTTGTTTACGCTTAAGCTTACCTTTAATTTTATAATTATTTTTACCTGTTATTTACTATGATAATAAGAGCCAAGTGTTTTGATTTGAAAAGAAAAAGTGATATATCCTATTTTTAATATTTGATCTCAAAGATGCGAAACAAACTATGCCTATTAGTAAGAAATTTGTACAAGAATTTAGTTTTTTATGCTATTTAAAAAAATAAGTTGTTTATATTTTTCAATTAATATTAGGCGCAAACCCTTAAATTTTACTTTTCAGACTGATTATTATAATTTATTAATAGAAGAAAGATTTGTTTTGAGAAATAAAATGTCTCAAATTTTGTTATGTTTTCAATTTTTATTATAAATTTTGGAGTTTCCTTTTTTGATTGGTTATAACTAAAAAATATTGTTTATGTTACATATTTCCTACAACATTTACATGTATAACATTTACAACAACAGTACAGGTTATTATTCATGTGTTTCATTATTAATTAATTAAATATCACTAATTAAGAACTGTTTTGTTGGAATACTTCTTTATATTTTTTAAAATTAATATAAATATAACTCTAATTCATTCAATAAAACTGATTCAAGTCGAAATGTCTGTTATCATTTATACATAGTTACCACTCTAAAGTGTAATAACTCAAAAAACAGCATCAATCGTTAAAAAGGATTACATTTTAGACTTACTTTATATTCCGTGCTATTCAACAATCTATCTGTTATGTTTTATGGAATTAAATGATATAACTTATCTAACAAAAAAATGCAGATAAATGTTTTTTTCGTCTCCTGAAAAATCAACTTTTTTGAGTTGTCTCAGTTTAGATATAGGTGTGCGATATTGTACCTACTACAATTATTTTTTTTTATTTGTACTATTAGTTTTTAATCAAATAATTAAATTTAATAAAGTTACATTTATATTCATCTTTTATATTTTTCCAAAAATACATTTATTTGAATAATTTTATTGTAAACTATTATGTTCCTTATTTCTAAACATTGAATTTTAAAAAAATACAAAAAAAAAAAACTACAATAATATCGCTTTTTGCAAATGGCGTCTGTACTTTTTAACATGTGTGATGTATATGACATCTTAAACCAGCATTAAAACTTCAAAAAAAACATATCTCATATTAGAGTTAATACTAGAAAAACAGAAAGTATTTGGCGAATATTGCGAGTTATTTTCTTTTTCCATTAGCAAAGTACGCCGTCACTTTACTTCACTTTCGTCAATGACCAGCAATAGGCTCCACGTAAATGGACTCTGGTTAAACGATGTGATCGCTTTAGATGTTTGGATACTTAATGCCTCAATCTATCAAAACAATTCAGAACTTATATTAACTTTAGGACAACTTGTAGGTCATACTAAAGTAAACAATTAAACCGGTTATTTTTTCCTAGAAACTTTTACTGTTTTTCCTAGAAACTTTTACTTAGAAACTTTTACATAAAATTCTATTAACTTAATAGAATTTAAATTTAGCCTCAGACAGTTATTATTTTAAATATCAAATAGATCGTCTTAAGCAATAAAGTAAGGGTAGATCTTTGCTGGGGCTGAATGTCAGTCAATCAATAGTGTCAATATATAGTACATTGTGATTTATAGTTCTAATTTGCAAGATATTATTTCGAATTTTATTTTTGAAAATCCACTATAAGAACCACACGAATTTATGAAGACGTGAGTGATATTTACTAATTTGTCTGTTTTTCCAACTATGTTAAATTCAAAATGTATAATAACATTTTGTATTGATTTGTAAATATTAACAAGCTTTAAAGGAAATTCGGTATAAGCTACTATTTCTATGATGTACGTCGCATTAGAGTTGCTATTTGACTAAAAAAGAAGTGTTTTAAAGTATATCTGCAGCGCTATTGTCAGCGTATGCACAAGACGAAAATTTAGATTAATGGATGGAAAATATTTAACTTTAGACACTTGACAGCTTTTCCACATATCCTGTTATTTTCATTTGTTCGTAACAAATGCAATTGGCTGAGTAAATGCATCGTCGTCAATTCAATTTAATTGTTACAGCATCGCGTGTTGTTTGTGAATATGGATTATTGAGAGTTCCTATCTGCCAAATATCTTCGAGTTTCTGACCGCCATCCATAGCACACAGAATAATTTAATACACCGGCTGGTTATATCTAGAAATCGAGAACTTTCAACTGTATGGCTTATATGAATAAGAATTATAATTGCATACATTTAATAAACAAAAGAAAAATATACTGAAATTATATTGCTATTGGACAAAAACTAAAGACCTACAAACACTTACATACTTCTGAAGTATATTAAATACAAAAATACTTTTTTCCTTTAGATATATTTTTATCATTATTTATAATTTCTTATTTGAAATTAAAAAGTAATGATATAAATGTATAAATACTTTTATATCATTACTTTTTTATATACATAAAGTTCAAATTCTAATACCTGTACACAGTTTTTTAGTTTCGGTAATAAGTTTAATTATATTTTTTATTATTACTATAAAAAATAAAAATTTCGTTGTAAATTCAATTCCTATTCGAAATCGAACATTTCAACATCGAAGCGAATGATTGTCGAAGTTGAACATTTGAGAAACCAAATACATATGTTTTTACTAACTTTGACATGTCGGAAAAATTACATTATTTGGTATTTTAAAGGAGCCTCTTAAACCTACACCTGGGTCGCAAGTCCCAGGAGCTGTTTGCACTCCTCTCCCTGCAACGCGATGGGCCCGGCACCCGCACGGTGAATCCATGGAATGCTAAGAAGCTTCGTCTCATAAAATGTCCATAGCAGGTTTCGAAACATGTTTGAGAGTAGTAATAGAAATGAGAATTTGATGTTAAATAATAATTAATTGTTTAATCGAATAATAATTTTTGAACATATTTTGAATTTGGGCTCTTTATAAACGTTGTGATAAAGCGTCCGCATTAGCTAGGGAAAAGTTTGTAATACAGCGTACGTGAAGCTGTCGAAATTAGCCGTCTACTGGATTTCAACATGGATAGTGATTGGATGAGACCCACAGCTTGAAAACCGGCCGTTAACATAATAGGGTACGATAATACATAATTATTTTTATTACAAAAAAAAAATACTTGGTCTTAATCCTATAATTTCCATAAAATAATAGTGTAAGGAATTATTCAAATTATTTATAATTGAAATGCTTAACAGTATTGTGTTTCAATTTAAAATTTATGCCACGTGGAGCGTTCAAGAAGACTCGTAAACATTTGGTAATGAAGATATAATTTACGTGACTTTTTTGTATACTAACACTTTAAAGGATTTCCTAAATTAAATTTAATGATATAGTGAAGTGTATACGTATTTCAACGACGAGTGACAAATACCTGCTTGAGCCCTGTGAAGACGATACACTCTTTTTCCCACCGCCACCACCTTCGCGGCGCTCCCACAGAGGTGCTGCACGCAGTTCACACCGTGAGTCCGCCATGCTCCAAGCTCATGCGTAAGAAGTCCAAATGGGTTCGAACTAGTTGGGAAAATTCCGACAAAAATACACACCTGGTAAATGTATAAATGTATAATAGTATAGTAAATATTACATTCATTATTAATTATAGAACCAAATTTTTCCCATCAATGACTACTAATTTCAAGTTGAGGAATCGATAGCCTCTTGGGTGGGAACTTCTGATGAAATGAAAGTCCGTGGTCTATTGATGAACAAACGCCCCGACTCTTATTGGACGGCCGGTCCGGTTTATTGGAATTAGATTTGTAGAACTCAATTACTCGTAACTTGTTGTCACCTACGGAACTTATCTCATTATTTTCAACAAAAAATAAGGCTTATTTTTTTTGTATTTTTCGTTAATCTTATTTCTGTTATTTTATAAAAATATTAATGTTTAATATAATATGGTTCATTCAAACTAATTAAAAAAATGTACAATAACAAATGATAAAAATATGTGCAAAATTAAGATTATTCTGCAAAATATTTTCAAAGATGTAATATATATATATATTATATTTATATTTACCCGGCTGTATTCACGTAGAAATTCACGCTGTTTTCTACGTGAATACAGCCGGGTAAATATAAATATAATAGTCATGATTCACGAAAGTTTAAATATAAAAATATATATATATATATATATATATATATATATATATATATATATATATATATATACCCTGAAAGATTAATCTGGTATAAACTAGTAAATATACTAGTCTCATTATTCTGGTGAGGTGAAGTCGTTAGCAAAATTAGGCATCATTGATATATTTCGGATAGAAATACACCGAACAACATTGCTGAGGTTATATCGGTAAAATAATGTGATATTATTCAATTATTTTAAAACTGTAATTAACTTTTAAATTAAAGGTTTAACTCTTAAGTATTGTAAAATTTCTTAGCCCCATTTTATGACCACTAACACTATGTTTTCCCTTGTATTTAATTATTTTAGCTCATTATTTATAAATTCCGTTTGGGGGCCTAAAAAACAGCTAAATATAGGATGTTTTTTTACATACAAACTAAGTTGACACTTTCACATTCCACCTGATGATGTCATAGATGGTAAGACTCATCAACTTAGTAGTAGCCTATTTATTCTACGCTTGAAGACATCCATATTGCACTCGGACGGAAAGTAGTTTCCGGTTATAGTTTATTTACAATAAATTTTCTAACGCTGATTAATATATAAAACTATATCTTAATATTCTTTCTAATTGTTTCATGGCTTGACAACAACCAACTCTTGATAGTGTTGACAAATTAAGTAAGCTTTAATCATCCTTTCAGAAATTGTGCTTAAGCCGTTGTTTTATATTTTAATGAAATTGTGGCAGGAGAGTAAAAATGTGTTGATTTTTTCACAAATTACAAATGACATTATTTATTTATTTAAGAAATCAATATTCATAATATAACATTTAAGAAATATACTTAGAATTAACATAAATTGAAACGTAAATTTAATGTAAGTATTGTTTTTATAAAACAAAACTTTTAAGCTTTATGAAAACTTAGTGCATGAAAGCAGTTTTTTATATTTTTAAATAGCGCCAATATTTTATAAAAGACTGACGCTTCATTAGACGGTCATTAGTATGCCTCTCACGTCTGCTCCGCTTAATTTGATAAACTATTTCGTATATAACTTACATAAAATTTTACAACTCCCATGTTATATTTTTTAGATATATAAAATAGGTGTACTTTTAAGCAAATAAGCGTTATGAAAATATAAGCTTAATTAATATAAGCTTTTAAACGTAAGGTTTGAAAAAATTTGAATTCTTTTTGACACAAATACAATTATTATCTGTAATAAAACATAGTATGATGAATTTAACATTCAACTAAGCTATTATTATTGAATTCACTGAGTTGTGCATAATCAATAATAGCATACAATGTAAGTCACAGCTTATAATTATAAGCTGTTTTAGAGCTGCTTTTAAAACTATATAATAAAATTAATAATAAAAGCATATTTAAATGCCTCTGAGTTTACACAGTACCATCACAGACTTTACCAAAAACCATAAAATAAAACTGTGGTAAATCATCATCGAAGAAAACAGTTATTGAAATATAAAGGTTTTTTTTATTTGAACCCGAATAACCCGAAACAAACCTTGCTTACTCTAAAACAATATTATAAATATTCACTGTTTAAATAATGGAAATCTCGAAATACAACATGGTTTTATCAAAGGTAGCTTATTTAAATAGTTTATTTATTTTATTTGTAAATTTAAAAAAATACGATATAGTTAAATCATCTTAACAAAAATTTACGATTTAAAGATAATTTCAAGATTTATATATTGTCTATATATTGAAAAGAAAGCAATATTATAGGAACACATGATAGCTTGTGAAAAATGACTGTCTTTAAAATGAATATTTGATATTTTATAGATATTCTTATAAAAATAAGCTGTTCAATTGTATTAAATGTTATTTTTATGTCGGGATTTTTTTAAAAATATAATATAAATTATTGTTAGGTATTTATTATTAAGGTTTTTTGAATTTATAAGGAATGTTTTAAATTCTTGGTATTTCATCACTAGTGATGTAGTTGTATATGGTGTCGATTAATTTTCTAAATGCATTTTCTAAAAAATTTTACCTCTTCGATTAGAATTATATAAATCAATGTTGCTCTTTCACTCATTTTACAAAGTTTGGTTTAACAATATAGTATAGTTTATAATATTAATGGTATATTTATATATATACATTACTAAGTATGTATTTGTGATTATAATTTTAAACTATTTTTTATTTAATTTTTACTTAAACATATTTAAAAATATTTTCAAACATCGCTAATAGAGATAACAAAATTAATTGCCCTATTAATTTTCTTATTTTCGCGTTAACTAAGAATCGTCATTATTACTTAAATTATTAATATGCCAATTGTGTGAATCAAGGTGATAAACATTTTATAAAAATAGACTTATATGAATAATAAGTTTAATTTCAACAAATGTACAAATAAAAAAATACCAACTTTCAACTGCTATAAAAATGACATTACTTATATATATGTGTGTATATAAGTAATGAAATTTTCATACGTTTGTATCTTAAGGAAGACAAGATAGAACATTTCTTAATTAGGAAGAGACTTGTCAGTATTCTTCTCACGTTCATTTCAATTAATTTTGCGTAGTTATATTGGGTCGGACTTAATTCAATTTTAAAACTTCTTGAACTTCCACATTTTCTTCTAACAATGTGATATTGTAAACTATTTTATAAATACAACATGTTTATTAATATAATATTTATTTATGTTTAACTACATAAACTTGTAGACAAGACCGATCGTACAATATTTTATAGTTTAATATTAGTACCATATTTTTACTATCAAGTTAGTTAAGTGCATATTTTAAATAGATTATTGGAAAAACTATATATAGATTTTGTTGGGAATTTAACTAAAAAGTAAATTTAATTAAATTAAAAATTATGATTTTTTGTAATATGTACCTAACAGATTTATGAAATTTTCATTAAGAGTGGTATTTCAGGAATCACACATATAAATCAGCAGCATAGATCAGCAGGTCTAGTATTAAATTAAACTAATTAAAATAGGTAAACTAAGGTAAAACTACGTTTCATTCAAAACCCTATACTGAAAACACAATTTCAGAAATGTTTAAACAAAAACACCTGAAAACATCGGAAAGTTTCATTCTGCTTAAAAATCGCTGTAATATTTTATTAGAACGTAACTTTTGATGGGAAAATGTTCAAAGTTACGTAAAACAAAATCCAAGTTGAAAACAACAGGAGATAAAGATAAAATTATTTACGAGTACAAGTTCGGTAATGTCATTTTGGTGTATTTGTGGCGTAAATCTCAATATAGCCGGCTAATGTTGCTTGGCAAAAACTCTTCAATGAAATTATCATTTCAGGAAGCTTAACCTAAATATAAATTTGTATATCTGTTATTGCTTCTTACAAGCAAAAAACATGGGGCCATTGATTTTAAAAACACGAAATACTCTTACTACTATAAAATGTAGTACAAGAGTATTTCGAAACTATAATACTACAAACTTATAGAATATTACGTATATTAAGCAAAAGGAATATATTGTCAGATGAGCTCTTCTGACAATATTTTCCTTTTAGTAGCTACTAATTCCCGAACAAATTTATAACTTTATTTTCACGAGATCTGATTTATATTAATCAATGAAAATATCCCTGTTAATATAAAAAAATCTTTTTGATTACAAAATTTTGATGATAGCATTTATTTGGCACCTCAGATAGATAACCAAATTATTTAAAGGTAAGGTATAACACTGACAATATTTATTATATAATACAACATTTCTTTAATTTTTGCATGAGGTTTTATATATTTTACGACATGGTAGTTATCGTATACAGTAATTTTCATAAGTCTTAATATTATGTTTTCTATAAACATAGGAAGAAGAATAAATTCCTTTTGTCTAATAATTAATATAGACCTCGGTCAAAGTGATCAAGTTTCACTTCTAAGATCCTTTATATTCGCATCTCAGACGTTTCTCAAAGAGCTATGATCTACTCCAAAGCTCTAGGCGCTATCATAGGTAAAGGAAGTTTGTTAAGTCTAATAGCAAGAAGACTCAAACAAATAAAACCTATGGTTAACGTAAATTCTACTTTGTCTATAGTATTTTTTTTATTTAAAAATGTTCATGAGGACTGTCGTCTTATTTCATATACAAATGTAGTACACAGATACTGGCACACTGTTGTAATATCTGGCAATTTTAAGCTGTGTATTTGTTTGTCTGGATGTGTCATCGAACCTCCCAAAGGGATGATTTTATTTCTGTTTAAGTAGTGAAAAGTTGATGAGATCTTTTATTAAATGTCTATTTTTAATAATTACTACCACAGTAACTACTTTAATTTTGGTTACATTTTAGATAATAAATTTCTAATGGCTTGAAGTACTATTTTGCATTGAATATAGTCTTCTTCCATGATAAAGTATTGATTCAATTGATAAAGGATTTTAAAAAGGATCTAGCAACTAAAAACACTCCTAGTCTGATTTGTATCAGTCGTAAGGATATCAAAATAGCATAAGTTTTGTCACTGGCTCCCGATGAAAAGTAAACACGATTGCTCGAAAACTATTAATGTATCTAATTTTCAAAACTCGTAGTAGGGGTATACCATTTTGGTTATGATATTGTAACACTTACCCGTACCAAAATATTCTAAACTTTAATATTATTAAATAATAATTAGTAATTGTTTCTGTGGGATCATTCTGTTACAAGTTATCATATATTAAGTTTACTGTGTATCCTGACAAATAAGTCTTAATAATGCATTCTTTTTTTAAAAGGAAAAAAGGTATTGAAAATAATTTTATATTTAAAAATATGAATAGGTTGAAATATCGTGTGATGTTTTAAAACTAGTTTTTAATTTTGCATTTGATTATTACAGTATAGTTTGCTAAATATATATATTATTTGAACTGGAATTGGAATCCCATATTTCTAGCCCGGTAGGTAATAAATTTATCCGCAATCGAGCAATATTTATTAACAGATTCAAAACGGTTTCATATTTTTGAGGATTCATATTTTTCATATTTATTACTATTCGATGTATTAGGTCAATTATAATTTATGAGTTTACCCAAACCTCATTTGAAGCTATAAAAATATAATTGAGAATCAAAATTCGAATTGGTTAATTTCCTGAGAATAAATAAACATTTGAAACTGGCGTGGCAAATGGCAATGGCATCATAGCATTACATATTTATAAATGCAAATGTGTTCAGGCATTATATCGTGCTAATGACACGTCCTAGCCTTACGTTACAATAAAATGAACACAACAAAAGAGCTACTTTCGTTACTTTATTTGATTTATTATTTAAAGAAAAATTCTTGTAATTCTAAAAAAAATATATTGCCTTTTAAGAAAATATTTTCAGCACTTTGTACTTATTTAGTTTATTCTTCCTCTAATAAAATTTAATTAATACATATATTAAATATTTATAAATCACACCATTTATATTTAAAAAACAACGATCCTTAATTACTTGATTTTCGATCTGTTTTTACAAATTACTAAAATTAAACATTTAATTAAAGAACTTCATCCATCACTGTCATTACTTAAACATAAAAAAAAACATTCGTTTAGGAGCTACGATGCCACAGTGAGACAAACAATAGGAGTTCTTTTAAAACTATATTTGTAAATTAGTCTATCAATATATCCGATAAAGATAATATAGTTATAATATTTAAAAAGGCTACTGAAATTGTCACGATCTTACAAACCATTTCGCGTAATTCCTTGATACTTTTTAATTAACGTACTCGTAAACTTGTAGTTGGGTAGAATATTTTGAGAAGAGTAGAAACCACCGGGCTCACTGAGCTATCTCATATTGTATATATATATATATATATATATATATATATATATATATATATATATATATATATGATTAGTGATCATGAATAGTAACTCGAATAAAGAAATAATCTATACTACCAGTTTCACAAAGTTTACAATTTAGAAACATTGTAAATTCAATGTAAACATTATAAATTAAGTGTGGTATTTTCAAAATTATGAGTATTGTTAACATAGTATAAGTATTAAAAATAAACAAATTTACAATTATGTCCTTACTTCTTATAAATTACGAGCATTTGTCAATAGTAAACAATACGTAATTCCTATTCCCGGTCAACTAGTTGTATCAGCTCATACTTTACACGATATTTCTTTCACTAGCGTGAAAAAAGTTTTGATATTTTGTTGTTGACATACGTTTACGCATTTAGGTAATAAAAGTAGTAGTAAGCCTTTACTTAAATCTCTTAAACTTTCTAGATTATAAATGAATCAAACTCTCGACCAACTTCACAAAAATACCATTACTAAATCATATCTGATAAATATAAAAAACATTTTTATAATAAACAGATTTACAATTTGAACATTTACTTATCTTTTCCTTTTATCACAATGGTGTACATTTGAGGTTTTCTCTCGAAAAAAAACTTTGTTTTGTACATTGTACAATTGTGTTTTAAATTCGCTCTCAATTGTTTTGTCCAAATTATTTGCTTACTGGGTGTACTTTGAGTTAGCATTTCTGTGAAAGTTTTTTCACTAACTATAAATTATATAAATTGTTTCATGCTGAAAATTAAAAAATAAGGTACACATTAATATTTAATTGTAGTCAATTTGCGGTTACCAAAATAATACCCTACCTCATAATAGCTCAGCAGAGTCCACTTCAATCTTCAACTTCAAATTGAAGCTATATAATAATAATCCTTAAACGCAATCCCCGTTTGGAATATTGCAAATAACTCTATTAAATGTAGGAATATTCCACCTAATACTGACAGTCTGAGCAACGATATTTAATATATATTTTTAGCATATTTTTATTTCACCAACAAAACTAACGGAATTATTAATAAAAGTATGATTTGCTTGATATCATTTACTGATGTGACGATGACACTCTGATTATGTCATCATTATAAATAAATGTGGTGTCGTTTTTTTTTTGTTTGACATATGTTATATTCCCATACATTGTGGAATCGAAGAGTCGTTTTTTTATATTTCCATGCATCGTGTATGAAGCATAACCCATCAGAATCCTATAATATAATGAGAATCCAAAACCTTTATTTTTCAACTTTCGGTATATCTTTATTAATAAAAAACAAACCATATGTGTGAATGATAAGCATTTAAAAACGGGTCGACCATTGTTTCAGTTCTCTTTGGTAGTGTTCGTAAAATAAGAAATATTTGCATATACTATCGCTAAAATTGCTAGCCATGCCCCTGCGTTCGAATTTTAAACACGCCAATGTAAACACAGTATTTGAAAATATTGTTTTCTGTTTTTTTTTTATTTGATTATGCGATTTCAATTTTGAACTACAATCTTATATTGAAAAGAAATGAATATATATTTTTTTAATATAGTGTTGATAGTATCTACATGTGTAAATGAGAACGTTGCGTTAAGTTTAAAACTTCATTAATTGAGAATGGCTGTTAATGTTCTTGATTGTCCGAAAAAATATATATTTTACCGGTTAAATGGATATCGATAATCGATAATTTAATAAAACAATGTGACGTTACAATATGACAGACACATAATAACATATTTACCCTTTTAATTTTGGAGAAACGCATCTATCTTCGTTCACCACCGTTTGAAAATAAGTCAAATAAATCTTCCTTCATTTTCGTCGGACAGAGTCTTGGTTAAGTAAGTATGGTAAATTAAGTAAAATAATCAACTGGTCAAGTTAGTATTGTTTCTATATCTTTAGTCTTGATTGATTGATTTAAAGTAAAGTAACAATAATATACAACAATATTTATACTAAATAAAAACTTACGCATCAGCATGGATTAAAATCAAATGATGGGATCATTTGAAATCTGAAATTAAAAGGTCAACTGAGGGAATAAAACCCTCTCTTCTCAGTGATAACAACTTATTTTTTATTTTATCCACGAAAAAGTTAATACCACGATTAAATTATTCTAGCGTTTGTGATTATATTTGGTTTAACAACTTATTTATGTATTTTTATTATTTTCATTCTCACATTTAGTTTCACTGGAATCAAACAGACTGACAATATTCGAAAATAGTTGTCTTATAATAATAGTGAGGTTTTATTAAAAAAAAAAGCATTGATATCTAACAAAGAAGATAGTATGACAATATATGTGTAATTTAATCTGTAATTATGTCAAAGCTTCAAAGCTGTTAGATATATTAGTAAATGCCTGTAAACTGTATTTTTACCAACTACCGTCATATGCGACACTCACAGTGTCCCTATTCTGCAAACTTATATGTACGTACGTAGGGTACCTATTCTGGTATTTAACTGACTGCGCTTAAAAAAATGAAGGTTATGCTGTTAGCTCTTGCTTTCACGCTGCTGGTAACCTTAATTCTTTCAATTCAATCGCTTTATGTACTACTTTTTTATGAACGTTTTGGTTCTGTGACAGGGCTTGGGTATAATAAAATCGTAATAATTATATATAAGAACAAAAATGCTGCATTTTAAAATAGTTTTTCATATTGATTTCATAATATTGATGGAGTATTAATTTTTTTGACACAGGTTTAGTAAATTATTATTCTTCAACTTGGTATTTGTTTTGTCACAAGATATTCTGTTATATTTACACAAATATATGTATATATAACAAAGTATTATATCTTGTTATATTATACTTAAAATAACGGAAAAATTAACATAATTTGGCTATCTTTAGTTACAGCTTTAAAATACCGATCGATTATTAATCTTTATGAAAGGTTTACATTATGTATAGTTTGTAATTCGACCAAAAAACTAGAATAATAAAATAAAGCGGTAGAGACGGTTTTATAGGTAATTTTATATTAGTAGGCGATTTGTTTATTTATTCTTGGCAAGCAATTAAAACTATCAACATTTCTCTAGCGACGTGTCAGAATAGCTGCAGTGTAAAAGTTGTCGCATAATGTACGAGTTTTAAGCAAATATTCAGCAAGTTTGAAACTTACGTAACTACAGATTCAAGTATGTTACGTGTTTTGGAGTTTTGGAGTTTTGTTTTAGTTTTATTTGAAATAAAACAATATTTGTAATAAAAATAAATAAATAAATGAAAGAATTTAATATTAATACATTTATATTTTGTATTAATCACCTATTTCTTAAATGTATTGTGTATTACTAATAAATTTTTTGTCGAACTTCAAAATCAGACAACTCTCCTGATGAGGAATATCGTAACACAAGGAAATTTGTAAATATATTCAAATGCATTGCTAACCCTAAGAAGCGTAGAAAGAGAGGAATGCTAGAAAAGAGAGATGTGAAAATTGGCAGCATGTCTCTCTTACTCACCATACGAAACGTAGTTATAATAACTGCATAACACCAACCTTCTTTAACTTTCTTAACTTTCCTTCTTGCTCGAACTCGAGCCAGCCTTTAAAAAATTAAGTTTCAATATCTTTCTATTAACGGTGGATTTATTTTCTAATCAATTATTTAGTATAGAGACATCTGAAGCTTATCCTTGTCTTATTATCCTTCTTACCAGATGTAGCAGATGCTTGATTGTATTTAATTAATTAAAATTAATAATAAATTATATTGCACGTAAAATTGGGAAGCAAAATGTAGTTATATAATAGCTTACCATGTCATAACCATCCGAATATGTACGGCATGTTAAGTATTCAAACATCGTGTTTCTTAAGAAAATATGTTTCTTGCTAGACAAACTACGTTAACAGTTGGGGTAAAAATATTGTTTGTAAACACCTTTTAACGCTACTGAGCGAATTTTTGCAAACTTAGTGAACCCAACCACTAATAAACGTAAATATCTTATAGATAAGAATGTAAATTCAATCAATATAAATAAGACATCTGCACTGCAGTTTGCTCGTTAATTCGTCTCACGAAACGATTTTGCTATACCGCTCATTTGTGATATATTTGTATTTATATGCTTTGTTTTTGATAATTTTCCTAATGGAGTAAGTAACATATAATATTTTCCACGATTCTATGAAATATGCTTACCGTCGTAATATGATGTTTTAAACCATTTTACTTTATTGCTAAACTTCCTGCCCGTAAAATACAAAGTATGTTTATGAAAAGCACTAAACTATCTCGTAATTTATGAATATATTCACTTAGTCATAGTTTATCAATTACGCACAGTTCCAAGTTTATTATGTTTTTTACGAGCAGTTTTAGCTGGAACGGCATTAAATGAAAAATATGTCTCTTTGACACTTTAAGCAATTATATAATTTCTTATTAATATTTTTTAAAAGTAATCTGTCACTTAAAAATATCAATTTAATACATTGTTTTAATTTTTCCACTGACACTAGTTTTTTTCGCTAAGCTTTTCCTAATGGATACTGCCAAATAAGGAGAAAAATGGAGATAATTATTTGGAATCTGCTAGACGGACCAAACCAGGAAACCAACTAAAACCCAAACGGTTGCCTTTATTGCCTTGGGCACATACCATGAGATATCTGTATACACTCATCATGAGGCCTAAGCCCACCAAATCATGCTATAGAGTCAAATATTGAGGTTTTGTGTTATATGTATTTTATTTTATAAAGTTTTTTTATTGGATTATATGTACAGTACATACAACACATGTGGTGTATTTATTAAATAAGGAATTAAAGCAGATTCTGGAAGTGTTAACACCACAGACGCATTTGATTTTTTTTAAATAATTCATTTTTTACATAGTTGTCACAAAAAAGTTAAATATCCTTAAACTTATAAAAAAATATATACATGTCAGATTAATAGTATTTTATTATTTGTAAATTGTAGTATCCAATCCTTTTAATTTTACAAACGTAAGTTTGTAAAATTAAAAGAAATTATATCTAACTATCTCAATTACAAAGAAATGACTACTCAAAATAAAATAAATAGAACTTAAACAATGACATATAACTAAAGTTTTTAGTTCCATTTGTCATTCATATTTAGAAAACTAGATTTATTCGATTTATTACTTTTAGTGATAACAGACACTCTTCAGACCAATGCACGAGGTGTGCTAGATTTTAAATCTCTAAATTAAGTTGTAACATTTCAATGAATCTACTACCATTTATACGTATTATATAGAATATATACACGTAAATTTAATTGTAGTTATTTTTTTTAATATAACGATAAATACTTAACTTACTGCAAACACGGTAGTTAACGGTTTATGATAAATTGACACTACTGGTAAATTTGACTTTACAGATGTATTTGATAAGTACCAACATTTTAATTAATTAATTTATCGTTATCATTATCATTAAGATATATTTGAACAAATTTCATCAAAATAATTAAAAATTATATTTTAATTTTTTTATTTAACTATTATAAAGTTATTATTTATCTGAAAACAATATTTAAATCTTGTGTAATTTTTTAAAAGAATACATTTAAATAAATGCTTCTGCCATTTATCACGAAATGGAATAACAAATATTTTTCCATTGAACATAATTGTTAAATGGGACTTATAAAATATTAATCTTTTTAAAATGAAAAAAATGAGATTTGTTCTACAAGAAAAAGATTTTCAAGTGAGTGTAAATTGCAAAAGTTTTGAAAGTGCTTCAGTTGAAGTAGACTTGTTTAATTGAAAAAAACGTTAAAAGGATTTCATGAATTTTTCATGATGTTATTAATTAATTTAATCATATTTTGATATTGCAAAGAATAAATCGTTCAGAAAAAAAAAATTACAACCTCAACTAAAATGTTTAACGATTTACCAATACGAATAAATACATTAATGATAAACCAACAAAAATATTACAGCGGAATATCGTCTACACTCTGGTTACTCCATTCATAGCTGCAGAAACTGACTTCACTTTCAATCCCGCCTCCACTAACGCTACCTCTACATATGCCCTGGGACTGCGGTTATATTGTAGGGGATAAATGTAGGGAATAACTCTTTACCAGCCAAGAAAAACTCAATTAAATCTTAGATTAACAAATCTTCTATTCAATTGTTAAATAAATAAAAAGATATTGCTTTCTGTACTGTACTTTTTTAAAGCGATGAATATTTGATGCTTGTTTATTTCTATTTTCACTCTAAGCCGATAATGTATAATCCTCTGTCGCAAAAGTTAAACTTTTATGACATCAGGCTACTAACAGCCGCCAAGTTTGAAAGTAATTTAATATCGAGTGGACCATATGAAGATAACGTAAAAAGAACATGAAAATTAATAATAAAGTTTGTTATTCGAACATTTTTGTCGTTGTTTGGACGAAAGTGCGGCTTCATTGTGTTCTACTTTACGATTTATTGTCGAAATTTGTTACTGCAATCCATGCTAAAAATATGTAAGGTTAGTTTAGTTTTTAATAAAAGATACATATATATATATATATATATTATTTGCAACAATAAAAATCTTAGAAAACGAACCGAATATTATATTTAGACTTTTGTATTTTATTTTAAATATTTTAAATGAATATGTTTATTTTTTAGTTATGATTTTTAAAAGTGAACATTCTAAATGTATCTTTATAATTAAGTAAATAAGTAAAATTATTTTTTCTAACTTTCAAATTATTTTTATAATTGCCACGTATTTTATTTCTATTCAAGAGCCTTCAAAATTTAGAAGTAATTATTTAAATGTAAGTAAGTAATTAAGTAAGTAACTCCTTGGGCATACTAAAAGAATACCCGTTGATCGATGGCTAAACCCATATTATCTATCGTTTATTAGTTTTAGGTTTATCATACTATCCTTTATTTCAGAGATCAGAAAGTTAATGGCAATAAGTTTGTATTTAGATGGTTCAAATTTACCGCCTTTTTAGGGATCGTATAGGTAAAATCGGTCTTTCAAGATTTCGGAACTAAGAATTTTTAAATACGAGTGCCTATTGATTGATTGACTATTCTACACTTGGAATTGTCTCTAGCGATTTTTATTAAAATAACTGCAACATTAAAATAGCTATTTGTATTTCAATGCCATAATAAGTATTCAGTCGGGTTTATGAGTTCATGTTTTAGATACGAAATAAATAAATATATAACAATCATAGCATGAAATTATTTTTATATGGAAGGCTCTTCAAAATCAATATTTTAGATATGATTTCCAATTTTATTTTTGTTGATAAAATTGTTAGGAATAAAGCCCATATACCGTATTCTATATTGACTTACACTATTATTTTAACGTCAGTAAAAATATTGATTTACAATCAACAATGCGGTAAAAATATGCGGTCCTTTTTATTGACAGTATACATTTGTGCAAAAATTATAACAGTTTATTGCACACTTCCATTTAAATCTTAATTTATATAAATTATGTGTCACTATATTTGTCCGCTATGAATTTCTAAGCTACTACTATATTACTATATAGATAAATTATCAACTTTGTATTACAAAAATAACCATTTCACATTCCCATATTCATCTACTTATTCGGACTAACAAAGCATATATATTTATTATCTCAATATGGCATTTACAACCTACCGTCATAGCAACGCATTTTTTGTTTTGACATAAATAAATTTATTTATAATAGTTTCTAATTGTAACGTAGCACTTTGTTTCGTATAATATGAATGAGAACGAAAAATAAATTTAATGAAAAAAATTAAATATTGACAAATAATAATAAGTCCACTTTATACTAAAAGATAAGACAAAGCCTAAGCTGTTTAATATTGTTTATCAAAATATACAAGGCATAGGTGGCAAGGAATTGGAAGTGGAACTGTTTGTTAATGAATATAATAAGTTTATTGTGCATTATAGAGCATTGGTTGTCAAAGGACAACAATATTATAAATATTGAAAATTATTAATTATCAAGTTCATTCTTTAGAGAGAAAGCTATTCGCGGTGGCTCACTTATCTTAGCTCGTAATGATGTGGTTTTAGAGTCTCGATCAGAAGTCGTGCTCTCTGTCGAGCGAACTATTGAACTATCCTGAATTGAGCTCAATTATAAAATTATATTATGCATGTATTGACCCTGTGTCTAATCTGGAGAAAACTCCAGTATTATTGGGAAAACCAGGGCTGTTAGGGCCTTTAAAGTTAAAAATTAATAATAAACAAGCAACTATTTTTGAATTGTTTTTTTACTGAAAGTCCATTAACAGTCATGCATAAACTAAATTCTTTATAATCTGATGCAATCACCGAATCGATTAATAACGATCTGATAAAACAGGCAAAAAATGAAACA
Organism: Dircenna loreta; assembly: GCA_963555665.1. Taxonomy (NCBI): domain Eukaryota; kingdom Metazoa; phylum Arthropoda; class Insecta; order Lepidoptera; family Nymphalidae; genus Dircenna; species Dircenna loreta. Next base: position 12,305,519 of record OY743097.1, on the reverse strand, counting down.
TTTATTATAGATATAAATCTAATAACGTTAGTTAAATTTATTTTCAAATTCCTCAGTCAACAGAGGGGGATACAATACAGAGTATTAGAATCTTAAATATGAAAAAAAACTGGTGACCTTTAGAGTATGTCAGTTAAATTATTTAGCAATTAAATGATATTGCCCCACAACTTTGCTTAGTTTTAAACAAATGTATTGAAATAAGTATTTTTCCAGATTTGATAAAAAAATAGTATAGTAGTTCCTTTGTTTAAAAGTGGCGATAGACTAGAACCGAAAAAATTTTGGCTTATCTCTGTTTTACCGACCTTAAGTAAGATCTTTGAAAATATTACTTTAAACCAAATAACAGAATTTGTTTTTAGCAATAAAATCATGCACAGGGAACAATATGGTTTCACCGAAGGAAATCAACAACTGATGCGGGTGCCACGCTTCTTGTACGTTAAATAAATGTTCAATAAATATTGCAATTTAATTTTCAATGGAGCTAGCATGTATTTGTTGATTATACTAACCCTTTCACAAATAAAGATGAGTCAAAATTTAATAATCTCTGATAATATAAAAAAATTAAAACGTAATATCTATTACATATATTACATTGTTAACATCAATGAAAATTTGAATGGTTGTAAATAACAATAAAAATAAAATATTAATTATATTTTAACAAGTAAAGTTGCAATTTCGAAAAAAATAAAATTGAAAAAAGTTGTCATAACTTATACTAATTTTTCTAATCTGCAGTTTTATAAGTTAAAAAAAAGTTAAATATGTAAAAGTATACTAAGTAGGAAGGTTGAACTAGCGAAAAGTTTTTACTGCCAATATTCGCCACAGCAAACATTTCTGTTTTGGTCCAAATTCGTAAAGCTAGTTTTTTTTTTTAATCAAAACCATCATTAATTATTTTTTAAGTTGCGTCATTTTAATGTCTCTATTTATTGGCTTATTCGATATCATACTTTTTTTAAGGTATTCATATTTAAAAAAATAAATTTTATAGTGAGAACAGGTATACTTGAAATTTCTATTTGCATTAGAAAATCATGTATCATATCAGGTTACACCTTTTACGAAACGCTTCCACCTATATCTTAATTCTTAATACATTACTAAGCGTACTCAACGTATTGCTCTTAAGAGCGACTTTATAACAAAAATAATCGCTCGACACGAATAAGAAAACTGTATCCTTGTACAAAGCTAACACTTATATAAATTTTTTATAGGTCCTAAATCCATAAGATATTTAAATTTCTTAAAATCCAAAAACAATAAACTTTTTACATGAATAACTTTTTAACTCGACAATCAGGGTAAATTTTACCATTGAAAAAAACAAACGTGTATTTTTGAGATCTTTTTTATTTTGACAAATCTTCTACCGTAATCCATTTGAACTGTTTCCAGCGTTTGAAACTTAGGTTTCTGAAAAAAAATATTTCTACAAAGTAATCAATACGCAGAATAACATTTTTGGTGCCTGTGCTGAAATAACAAAGGCACCGTCTACTACAAAATTCTTAAAGTTTAGTTTATTAGTTCTTTAAAGTGTTAAAGTTTATAAGCAAAACGATAATTTTGAAAGTACAAGAAAGCCAAAACATGAATTTAAAATTAAAAATAATCAGATAATGAAAAATAAATCGCTACAAGCAGGTATTTAAATCTACCTATGGGAAACCATTCCGTACTTACATATTATGGACATTTTAAAATTTTAATTTCGGTTGTGGCCTCTATTCAGTCTTAATATATACAGTAAAGTTAAAAAATGGTTAGGATTTTCAAAAGTAACCTAATAGATTACAGCAATTATAAAGTATTTTTTGTGTAGAAATAAAGTCACAATCTACAGTCTTGCAGATCAATCATTACATTATACACATTTGTGTTGTCTTTTTTTATTTTTGTAAAATGAATATAATATTTCAAATATTGACTTTCAAATTTATCATAATGTGTGCCTATCTCACTTCCTTTCTAATTTAAAAATAAAACCATGATTCATATTCTGCGATTGCTGTAAAAATCAAATATCATTATTAAATTGTAATGCATGTAAGAACATTGCAGTTTTACAAATGTTTTCAAATTAGAGGGGGATTCATTTTCTAAATAGATCACGTAACAACTTCTATCAGATAATCAGCTCTCAGGTCATCTCAAGGAGACTCAATCACATATTACCACCACAAATAATATCGTAATGTTAAATAAAATACATTAATAATAATCAGTCGCTATCACGGAAAATGAGAAAAACGTGTTATCGTAATGATAAACTACCATTACCTAAACGAAGCTTATCGAAGTGTCATTGGAACAATCAATAATTGTCGACTACAATTTTTCATCACAATTAAGTTGACACGTCGACAGAGAATTAACTGTCTACGGGTTGATAGCTTAGAAACCTTTCAATTTTAAATTATACAATTGTTGTTAATGAAATGTACAACTACCTTGCGACAAAATGTTTTTAGTTTTTTTTTGGATCAGTGAGAAGGCATCTTGAAACACTTGTCAAACATATTTTATATTAGTTATTATTTTCTTTCACTTTTCTTTTGCAGTGGATTTAGTACACAGAGAAATGATGTTTTGAATTTACAATCTCCTCATTATCTTGTCAAACACTAATTAATGCAACAAAAGCTTTGAACTTTGAAACGCCAAGAAAACCTCCACAAAGGACGTCACTATTCTCGATTTACTCTTACTATAGTTTATTTTATTTAAAAAGTACCATTCGATAGTTTGGCAGATAGTAAAAATAATTTAACATAACAGAGAGCTATACCCAGAAATCCGTGGACTTTCACTCGTATGGCTTATATGTATAATACTTTTATATTTATGTTTTTGTTGTTTTTTTATATAGTACATTAAATATATATATATATAAAACGACTTAAATATATTGCCATGCTTTAACTTAAATTTAAACTAATAAAATACTTACATATTCCGGGAGTATAATTGTTACAAAGATATTGTTTAATTGTTAAAAAAATATTTTGTCCTTTAGATACTTTTTTTATTAATATTTCTTTTATTTTTATTTCAAAAGAGAAGTATCTTTTTGGATCTAGCAAAGGCATTTGTATCTGTATCTTTTACAACTCTTCTTAATGAAATAAAACAAGTTGTTGTTTGTTCATTTTATTAACATTACACAAACAAACAAAATACAATAAAGTTAAATCGACAAGTACCTCAGTATTTTTTTTCTCGATGTAACTAAGTTGTTACTTGACTATATTCCACCTTATGGTCAGTGGAAATATAGGTGGTAGCCTATTAACTCTTCGCTTGAAGATACCCACATTGTGCTCAGACGGAAATATCAAGGCAGGCAAGCTATACCGGTCCTTCGCTGTACGAGTTAAAAAAGACGAAGCAAAGCATTTCGTACGGGCGGGTGGAATGTCCACAACGAACGAATGGACGCTCGCCGTGGGTCGGAACGTCCGGTGATGAAAGAGGAATTAAGTCATGTAATTCCGGCGCACACTCACAGAATGTATCCTATAGAATACTGAGAGGCTCATGACTCCGTCTGTATTGGAGGCTACAGAGTTTTGCGTTAACCAGCTCAGGGTCACCATCTTGCCTCTTAGCTCTCCTTTCAATTGAGTTGCAAGATTACATTTGCGGCAGCGGCCATTATATGGCCGTAGTATTCCGCACACGACCGGATCTGTGCTTTTCCTTTTCTCTGACCGGATGCAAAAACCGTTACGTTTTTACAAGGGCGGCATGGTTTCAAATTACGGCACACGAAATCAGACACTCATAAACGTAACAGTTGTCCCGAGTTTTTTTTACGTTATGAGAAACACTTGTAAAAAATTCTTAAAAGCCACTTAGGAACTCGATAAGAACTCGTAGAAACCGTAACAATTGAATATTTATTTAATTTTGTTTAAATATTTCTTTCAAGGGTATTAAGAAAATAATGTAATTTTTGCATTTACCCACTTTTATAAATAAACATTTGACTTATGTAAATTTTGCTTTCTATCCTACCTTTTTTACTATATAATTATTCTAAAATGACATAACAATATGAATGAATGAGTTCTCGCCGCGAGTCCGCCACGCTCAGAGCTCATGATTAAGGACCCCGAACGGGTTCGAAACTAGTCGGGCACATTCCGATTTAATTTCTACGTGAATACAGCCGGGTAAATATAAATATAATAGTCATGATTCACGAAAGTTTAAATATAAAAATATGAATGAAATCATTCAACAATATCAATGAATAATTCGACTATATTACTTCCAAACATAATATAGTTCAAGGTCACCAAATATTTCGATATTCAACAATATTTTTAATAATTTTTTTCGACTGATCAAAGAAAGGCAAAGGTTTTGTACATTCTTCCAATTTTTAATCTATACATTAGTGAAGTACTACCATGAAAATATAAACTTTGAATGTAAAAAATCCGAAGAATAACGGCGTTACGCAGTTTGGACACACATGTGTATCAGTGGACATTCGTGCGTTTTTGAGTTCGACGTGAATGTATGTCAATGGTAATGAATAGGGTATATCTCATCCACAAATCATATTAGAAGTATAAGGGAGATATAAACATAAATTAGACAAATCTGGGCAAGACACGGTATTTACTTATGTAAAGACATATGATCACTGTAAACCAACTCTATATTTTCCAATCCGCAACCACTGGCTTTTAAGAATTCGAAAACAATCTACAAATTAAGAAATTTAATAAATCATTAATATTGAAGTAATTAACATATTGATTGAAAAATGTAATTATAGACGAGGATCTAGTTTCTGTCAAATATATTTCCCGAATAAGATTAAGAAAAACTTACTAATATTTTTTATGTTGGTCTCATTTTAGGTAAGAAAGATTGTAGTATGAAACTACATTGTACTCTAAACAATAAACAAATGTAACATTTAATCTAAAACTCTATTTCTAAAAATGTAGGTTAACGATAAGTTACGTTACAGTTCCTTGAGGTCTGTTTTCTCTGTGAAGATTTATTGTGGTTAAGTACCAGGTGTTTACTTTTCATCTAAGTGCTTTACTGGTATCCTCAAAATTATAGTCGTCATTAAAGAACAGATCCCACTTTTATTTCTTAATACGGTTAGACATAAAAAAGTAATGATATTTTAACGAATAAGTGATTGATCTTGTTAGCTTTAAGTTTCAATATAATTTTGCGTGTTGTTATACATAAAATGAAGTTTATGCTTTCACTGTGACATGTCTATACAGTTTTTGCTAACGAATATCAGCTGCATATAGTGCGCTGAACATATCGTTTACTTCAAAACTTCCAAGTCAGTTTTCTAAATGTTAAAAATAAAGAAACAAGACACTGCATAATATTCAAGAAGATTTAACATTTTCTCCACAAATTATTAATTGACTATACTTGCTAACTAATGTATATCAAACCATAAAAAAATATATATAATATCGTTACCTTGTGGTAAGTAGTTCAGAAAAGTCTATTAAATGATCTTTGATCATTTACCTTTCACACCTTAAACATTTTACTCTCTTCAAGATGTTTTTCTATTACTCGCCCAAATGACCGTATTCTTTGAGGGAGATTTTCTATTTTTGTAAGTACTACTTGATCTTATTCCTTACAAAGATGAAATTTCAATTTCTAATGTACGTCTCGGACTTTGTTAAGTTTTATGTTTGACGAAGAAGTCACGCAAGCCCTTTCTAAGACCAAGACCAGACCAGACCCAGAGAGTAAATCCTTCTAATGGGTGACTTTAATGCGAGAGTTTCACTTGACTTTGATGCCGCACTTAAAAATATTATAGGATTATTCCGTATAATGACTGGTTCTAAAGGGACTGGTACATAGAAGATGAATTTATCTGTAAACATATGTAAGGAAATTAAGCTGAGCTTGCAAAGGAAATATTAGCAGCGATTTATAGTAAATGTTTGTTGTGAAAGTATTCTTGATAATATTATTACATTTAGAGCTATGCTGAGTTAAAGATAAAATTATCATACTTTTTTATAAGAATAATTGTTAACCCAGCAACACTGAACAGTTTAAACTTCCCTTTTTTTTGTAATGTATGAGAATATATATATTTTTGTAATTGACGGAATGTTTTAAATTCTTGAATTGACCGTAAGCTCTGTCACTGTACAATATAAGCGTACCTTAATTCAGTGTATTTCGTTTTTATATTTCTAAATATTTTTTATTATTGGAAAATTATCTCTTGCAGTTCAATTCTGTTAAAAAAATGTAATTCATCTATAACTATATTTCAGGCTATGAAACAATTTAAATCGGCTTACTGAATTGTTATTAAAATAATATAATGACGTCTTAATTTTATTGTTTTTAATTAATTTGAAATTTATTTGTGACTTAAAATGTGTTCAAGTTTTTGAGCAATTTAATATAATTGTTTAATGATTGTGAAAAAGGTTACCTTAATTCTCAAAATGATATGTTAATTTATGATTAAAATAGATTTTTTTCATACCAACACAATGAAGACTAAAAAGTCGAATGGTAATTAAAAGTAAAATTTCGTCGATATATATATATATAATTTGATCTTAAATAGCAACACTTACTTTTCGTTTAAAGTTTTGAAATATGCTACTAACATACTTTGTCTATAAAACTATATTATATCGAGTATAGTGAGAATTTCTCATTATATTGAGTATAGTGAATATAATGACCCCCCGCCCCCCCTGGACACAACAGGCATTCAGAATTAATCCATTAAATTTATTAAAGTCCCGCTAATCGTAGAAATGTACTTTACATGTTAAGAAGACACGATTATAATAATTATTTTAGTATATTATATGTTCTCGGATTCAAATATAAAAAATCAAATTTCATAAAAGAGAATAAAAGTTGTTTTTATTCTTTTTAAATGCTGTATGTTGTATGGCATGGAGCTCATTTACCGTCAATCCGCAGTAAGAAGCGAAATGAGCGACGTAGTACATCTATACCTACTCTTTTTTTATTTTGACCGACAAATATATCGGATTTTTATGTTAATAATTTGAAAACAAAGTCTAGTATTCCTATTTTTACGATTTTTATAAATATATTTGTTATCAACAGGGCTTATAATATTAATTACATACTTAGCTATAATTATTTATTAAAAACTACAAATAATAACTCTTATTCAGGGATGTTTATGACATGAAGGACAAGGTCGTTAGAAATATTTTACAATATAATTTAGGTAAATGTTGAAATTGGTTTTCGAAAAATTGATGAATAAAGAAAATAATCGAAAACAAATGGAAAACTGCGTCTGCTATAAAAGTGAAGGTATGAAAGTAGTTGGGTATACGAGTACATGAATATTGGAGACATTTTAAGTCGTTACACAATTAAGTGAATCCCGACAATTGATTGTCTAGTGGCCATCTATAAAAAATGAGGTTATGTACAAGGCTGCAATAATTATTGGGGAATGAAGCTAATGTCACACACTTTGAAAGTGGGGGCAAAAATGATAGACAGACGAGACGAGAGTGATGTCATGGAGAGCCAGTTCGGTTTTATGCCTGGTCGGAATACGAGTGATCAATATTCGCTTTTCACTTGTTGTGCCAGAACATACACAGAAACTTGCGTATGTTTGTTGATCTCGAGAAGGCGCACCACCGGTTTTCTCGTAATGTACTGCTTTGAAAGAGAAATGCATATGGTGGGCTCTAAAAGAGAAATGTATGCCTGGGAAGTAATTGAAATTAATCAGTGTACAGTCGATCTTATATACACTTCCGAACGGCCACTGAAAACACTGACAAGGTCAGTGTGGCAGTCGGTTTGCCTGAGAGATTGGCTCTCAATCTACCTCTTTCTGTTAATAAAAAATGCTCTAACGTCAGACACACAGGAAGACACACACTGGTGCACGCTGGTTGCTAATAACATTGTTCGTATTGGCGTGAATTGATTTGAGTCTACACAGTAGACTGGGGTAATATCAACAAAATCTGGAAAGTGTTGGCTTGAAACTAAGTAGAAATAAAAAAAAATATGTATGGATTGCAAGGTCCAAAGACAATGAAAAAAGATATACGGAGTATAAGGAAGAATAATAAAATCAAATAGTCTCTGGCAATTGCATTTAGTTATAATTATATAACCATATTAAAAGTAAAAAAAACCGGTTTTCAGATTTTGTTGTAAAAATCAATGTTCGTGTTTACAATTTATTTGACTTTAATTTTTAACCTGAAACAAAATTAACTTATTTTTAAGATGTAATTAATTTGAGTTATATTAAATACTTTAGGTATAATATTAATAAGTGATTTTTATTAAATCTTGAAACTCTTATACTAAATAATATTTTAGACATTTAAACGTGTAAATAAATATCAACAACTGAGTCACATATATACCCGATTGAGAATCGAACCCACAACCATCGGACCAACCAACCAGACCGACAAACTAGAAAAAAGAACTTCGGCAAAAAAACTAGATATAAAAGATATATTCTATTGTAGTCCACACTCTGTCCTATACAGTTAATACCAATATTTTGTAACGCAAATATTTTTGTAACAAAATAGAATACTATTCAACCATTTACTATTGTTTTATTTACCTCGAACCTAAGTTACCTAAATAATTGAAATGAAACATAACAATCTTTAAGAACTCCTTAGGTAGCAATTTTTCGTAATAAATTGTCACCGACATTTATTGATTATAATTCCAGTGGAATTTCGGTAAGCTCCATTTAAGTAATGGTCTGTTATCATAATGACGGTATTTCTCATTTGCTTTGATAGCAAGTGATTATAATAAATACGTTTTAACATAATTCTTTCATGTCTGTTATTGATCATTACTTATTATCTGTAATATAAAATTGTTAATAGGTTAATAGGTTATATGATTACTCGTTTGTTGGACCATATAAAAAATATACATATATAATTATTATAAATATTCTTTATAATTATATATCTGTTATTTTTTTATAGAATTACAAAAAAAAAATAAAGTATCAGAAATATTGGTACATATTGGGCGGTCTTATCGCTAAAGCACACTTGACTGGTCACTCATGAATCTATCTACAAATATTTGTTAATTAAACATGTACTGAATCGCAAACAAGACGTTGAAACGTATGGGGCCTGCTCTTAACCTACTAGATTTGGCATAAAAGTTACATTTTGCCATATCATTTGCAGGATATTGCTTTCAATTATCGTTAAAATATCAACTGGTTTAGTCAGACATAGATTTCCATGTTACCTGTCCTACGATTCCAGTATACTCACCAGATGACAGCTGACCTGTTTGACGACCCGAGACGTAGATTTATGGGCTTCCAAATACAATAAATACATATTTATTCTTCTCCTAAACATTTTAGTTATACTTAATTTCAAAGTCATATAATTTACTTTTAAACAAACATTGCCAAAGAAGCGAATATCACGAATGGTTTCAGCAATTTTCGTTTTTAAAATTCAAACGCTGCAATCACCAGGAAGTGATGGGAAGTGGCATGCAATAAAGCGCTCTTGCATTCTCGTTAACCTACGAATCTGTGACAACCAATTTCAGGCTTTATTTAAAATGTCTCGTTCAAGATAATCGTGTTGTATTTTTTTTCATATACATAATTTGTAAAACTAGCAAATTAAATCCAATTGCAACGTGAAATGTGTAATTTAGTTTAAAAATTAAGAGATGACATAACCATTTTAGGATAGTTATTTTTTTTTATTTCTTGGAATTAATATCAAATGTAATAGGAGTTGCAAAATAATAATACCAAATTATTTATAGGACCAAAACATTCCTATCAATTCCGCTAATCTTAGCTTTAGGAATCAATAGCCTCTTGGGTCCAAGTTCTGATTAAACGAAAGTCTACGGTCTATTGATCAACAAACGTTCCGGCTCTTGTTTGTTTATTAGCAGTAGTAGGGAATTAGATTTATTGAACTCAATTACTCGTAACATGATATTGTCACCTGCGGAGATTGCGGATCAACTTATCTCATTATTTTCAACCAATGAATGGGGATTGTATTTTCTGTATTTTTTTATAAATGGAATTTTATTTCCTTATTTATTTTACCAAACAAAATATCGTAATTTAATATCACGTAGATCTATGCAAATATAACAAATTATAGTATATGGTAAAAATTAAGATTATTTCTTGCAAAAAAACAATTACTGTAAGATTTTAACAGTGATTATATATACTGATACGGGTTATGTATTGTATACCCTAAAAAAATCTCACTCTTGACTCAATTCGTACTTGTGTTTGTTATTCATATTAATATTTATTGTTTATGTACCAGATTTGATAAACACAAAAGTACAGAATAACATTGGATGAACTTACCTCTAAACATAAATCCGTACCAACTACACGAAGATAATTTTAAAGGGCAGAAATAGGTATACACAACCATATTTATTTTATTTTTATTTTATTTCTAAATGTCGGTTGAGGAATTGTTAGATTCAGCTACAGTACTTTAAAGATTATCTCCAACAAACAAACTTATCTATACATAGAAGATATCACATATGCGAACTCTTCACGATATTTCTTCCAATTAAATGTTAGCTAAGAACGGGTTTTATGAAATTCTACCCTCAAAGGGGTTGCGGAGACGTTATTTGGAAAAAAATAACCTTTTTTGAACGATAACTCTTATAGGTAATAAAATTTGCCGAATATTCTTTTTAAAATTACCAAGAACGCATTTTACGAAATGCTGCCCACAAAGGGCAATTGAAAATTACAAAAAAACGTATCTTTAAATCTTTAGCTCCTTTAAAATTAAACTGTAAAATTTGGTCAGAATATTTTTAAATTTATATATTTTTAAATATATATATGACACATCGTTCCCGTTATTTTTCACGGCAGGATCCCCAGTAGGCCTACAACATGGACAGACGTGAGTAGGAATGCAAGGGCTTGGTATATGTTTCTCATATTTCCCGGGTAGGCATGTAACCATGTATTTTATACCACGCGAAGCGGGCGGGGAACAGCTAGTAAAGTATAAATTCGCAAATATACAAAGTTTAGCTCATTATACTAAGATCAAGTAATAAGATCTTTCATAGCTACAGTTTATATTGAAAAAGAATGCTAAAAGCTGAATTTGTAATTAATATTCGTAATTAATAAGTAAATTATTTACTTTCACAGTCTATGTCAAGTATATACCTAATAGTCTGATGTGTAATAATTGCTAAGTACCTGTAGAGTTTCACCTGGAGCGATAGAATAAAAAATATATATAATTGTTGAAGTTTACAGTATAGGGTTTACGATAATATAAATTTAACTTGTACTTTGGCCTCAGCAACATCTTAAGCACACCTTAAATTGTAGTTTATATGAAATGTATGTAACTTTTAAGATAGCGCCATCTATTGGATACTTACTTAATTCAAGTCAAAAAACCCTTATAACGCCGTTAGAATCGTATGAAAATAACAAATAATTGTAACTGTCAGATACTAAACCATTCTATTTTTAGGTGGAATCAAATTGCACACCGTGTACAAATTTGATTTAATGAGGTTCAGTAGCTTAGAAATTAATAGCAAACAAACATAGTGACACGTAATATTAATTAAAATGTACATAATAATCTAATATTAAGTAAGAAGTATTAGTGACAAATAATATGAAAATCATCCGTTATCAACACGTTGGTTTAGTTGCCTTGTATCACTAAGCACTATATAATCGACTTAATTTTTCAATAAACGAATATTTATCAACCAAGTGTAAGTACAATGTAAATAATAATTTTAGTCTTAATGAAATTATTTAGAACTAAGTTTCCATTTTATTTTAAAAGTTACAGATAAACACAAAATAAATAACTTGCTCGAAACAAAAGTTTTAGTTAGTCACAAACAATACTGTTGACAGTAATTTCGTTTCAAATTATATACATGGGCTGGGAGGTGACCTTTAAGTTTGTTCATCGGCAGTGTTATACATATTTGAATTTCACACTGGTGATTTGAGTGGCTTGTTGACATTGGAATTTCAATTTAATATAACAATTTAAAAGGGTTACTTGTGTCCTTAGTAATATTATCAAGAAGGAATATTTTTATCACTAAAGAATCGATTATTATAAAATTTTCACCCTTGGGCAAATAAATTCTTTGATTTTTTAATACAAACCGCCCTAAAATTAAATACAAAGGTATTAAATTTTAGTGCGGTTCATTATTGTCAACTTATATTCAGACTTCACGGTATAACCGTTTCAAACCTTAAAAGTGTTGATTAGTATAAACTTTCTGACATTATTTTCCATCTTTTTTTACATTTAATGTTATAAATCCTTTCTATAGCGATTTAAGTAATTAATTAATCAGTATTGTCATAGTTTGTAAATCACATTCGTCTTTATAAATTTAACATATAATTTAAGTATTGTTATGTTTAATTACTAGTTATTTGTTAAGAGTTTAATGAAAAGATCATCTCTCGTAATTTGAATAATCGGTTGAAAATAATCTGTAAACATCAATCTTATTTCCAAAAACAAATCACACACTAAACTTTTGTAATTCAACAGCTCCCAAAAACTTGGGTAATCAGAACTAACACTAAACTACTGAAATAAATTTAGGCCATCAATTTCTGAAGTTGTTAAATAAATATCTAATTGGAATGTTTTTGTAAAAACAACTGACTTCACATTTGTTTTGGTTCAGTTTAAAAAAAAACGAAATATTGACTTAATTAAAAGTGTCATAGATTTTTGTTATATTGCGGACATTGCGGAACCATGCACTAGACTAGAGTGCAATAATATCACATCCAATAATTTAATTTTCTTTATTTATTTTAATTATAATTTCATTTATAAAATTTACTCTGATCTCCAACTTTGAGTAACTAGCGGGTATCTTTATTTTAGTAATATTTATTAAATATTAAGTCATTAATTTGTATTTTTTTCGATATTAATATTGTCATCGTCATTATTAAAGTATTGGAATAAGACCTTTAATATAATTAATTTAATTAATTAGAATGTTTTCTTTCGCTTTATACTTTTTTAACTGAACGTTTTTGTTTTAAATTTACTAGTTCTGTTTAAATAGTATTGTAAGAATATATCAAGTTATTTTATTGTCAATAGAATCTGCTCATTGGTTATAAAATACATAAATATCGGTTGTCTGTAAAGTCGGTTTACTGACGATAGTTGAACGTGACAACGTCATAAGAAAATACTGATGGAATGGTTGTATTTTTCAAAGAAAAAAAAAACTTTATTCGTGTGATAAATATTTTGTATGGATATAGAGAAGGAGGTAAATGGAAATCACAACGGAATTGATCAAGTTACACATAAATACAGTTAGTTAGCAGCTCGGCATAATCTGTTGTTGCGTTGTCTTTCGTTTTTTGATTTTCTGGCAGCAGCCTGACTCCTGAGCTCCTGCTCAGGATGCTGCTTCTAGATGCTGTCTGTACTTCCGTTGTTTTTGTGCTTTCGATTTTGAAGCAGCGATTATTGGCTGCGCGACCATTCGCGCAGCCAATAATCGCTGCTTCAAAATTGCTAAAGTAGATGCAACAATATCTTGAACTTCCATGGGTTCACTCATCGACTCATCGATCGGGTTCATTCGCGACATCCTCTGGTTCGTCAGGTTGTTTTTCCATAGTGCGATTGTAAGTGATTCTGAAAAATGAATCGTCATTCGAAACAATTTAGAAAAAAAATCATAAAATTCTTCGTTCAGAAAATCATTTTAAATTTACAAATTACTTGAATATTTTTTTTTTGTTTTAATTACTACTCGACTGTTAAAATTTAATTTTTGATTTTATTATTTTATAATAATACATTTTGTATTGACATTATTTCTTTCAGCAAATAAACTGAATAATAGTTTTTGTTCAATTAGTTACTTGATTATTTTTACAAATTTAATTGTCATTTGTCGTAATCATTTTGAATAATTTATTATAAGAATAAACTGTCATTGAATTATCGTTCATAAATCTTAAATTTAAAATAAAACATTTGGAAACATCATTAAATTTTTTGTAACTCTGGTTTTTTAAAAAGCCCGCTTCATTGTGTTTATTATAGGAGAAAATTGTACCCCTTGACGGCTGGCTGGTCCAACTTGTCATTTCAGACACGTTGTTATGATATGTGGAAGATTTAACTTACATGTTTTAATTTTTTGAAATCATAGCTACGCTCGATAATTGTCTAGATCTAATAATAAATCCATTTATTTTTTACTTACCGTGAAATAGTTCTGTTAACTTATTGTTATAGTTTTATCAATTATAGCATAATCACTGCACTAATCTGCAATAATCGCTGCACTAGCGGACCAATGCTATTTATTTCAATGATGAAAGCACGGATATTCGACAACAATATCATTTCACATATATTTAATATTGAAAGAATCATTGCCTTTATTTCTGCAAATATCGTTGCTATAAACTATTGACACCACATTCACTTTTCACTTCACTTCATAATTGACGAAAACATGTAAATGTATTATTGTATAGCAGCTGTCCACGCGGACGAATCGCTCACTCAAGTAGAAGATAGACAGATGTCGAACGCTGCCGAAAGCGGAGGGCGATTGTGCCTCTTTGTCGCTCGTTCCGCGCTCTTGCTTGCACTTCAGGGCCTTAAATGGAACGCCTCAGAGCGAGGTAATGACGCATGAGTCATGTTTTTTGGTGCGTGTAGCCGGCTCCGTCGAATTGTAAGACGTTATCACGTCAAAAAAGGAAATAGTTCAAACAATTTGTTGTAAATTCCATTACATTAATTCAGTTCTAGCAAGAAATTTTAATTTACAATGTGTTAGTCATTTTTGTAATCAGCGAAGCGATGTTTTTTTTACAAATATGCTCTTTATATATCTTAAGCTAGATTCTAACATGTAATACTTTTTATTAAGAAGTTAAAAACATAGGGCCTGTCGTATGAAAAGTTATTCTATACACTTAATATTTTTTATCTTTTACATCACATAAATCTGAATACCCGGTTACATACACTCAGTTATAAATAATAATAAATACATTTGATGACTGATCTACATACATCTTACAATTTAGATATGTCAATTTAAAACCTCAAGATTCATTACAATAGTACCAAAGTTCCTTAATTTAAACATAAAAAGTCTCTTTTAATACTTTATACATAAATTTATATATGATCGCCCATCTATAAAAATATTTTTGTCAGTTCAATATTAAAAAAATAATTAACTATAAACTTAAGAACATATCTGCATGAAAGAAGTAATTATGTTATCATAACATAAAAAGGAAAAATGACAATGATTTATGGTTCCTTCTCTCTCTCTCTCTGTAATTCTTTTAAGTGTTCGATCAATGACCTCTAGATTTTCTTGTACTCTAATACATATTAAGTTAATTATATGAAGGTATATTTTACTTTTAACGTTGATACTATTATTAATTTTATTGATTTTATTATTATTTTAAGAATAAATCATATTATCAATTTATTTATTTGCTTGTTTTGTCCAATAAAAAATATTTTGCCGTATGTGTAAAAAAAACATTATTAATTATTTATCAACGATTTTAATTTAAAAATATGATACGTCTGTTTATTTTTGTGAAATATTGAATTATATTTGTGAAAATCCTTATTTGATTATAGAACTTACAAGTACGCTCAGGAATGCCTGCGAAAGATACCCTCTAAGTAAGGAGACAGTTGAGTTAAATTCACCAGGTATAGAGAGGGAGGATGCCTCGATCAGTCAAAAGAATACCTTCTATTTGGTCTCACTGCTCGCACTAGACTGTACTGTGACTGTCATTACTGCAACGGTGCGGGTTGTTCAGAGCGAAATGGGATGCTACATTATTTACGTGTAGTCTTGTGTTGATCAATGTCATGTTTCTTACTTCTAAAGATTATTTTATAAAGTTCATACGTTAAGAATCAAATTTAAAAAAAAACATACGGGATCTTTTCAAGGTCTAAAGGTTTTTTATGATATGTCTCAAGTTATATTAATGTTATAAGACATACGTGCTTTGAATAAAAAAATGAATAAATACGAACTTCTGTAATATGTGCTGAATTTTTTAATTTTTTTACTACGAGTGATTTCAGAATTTACGCCCCCGAGGACGGATCTTCTAGTCGGGTATTGAATAAAACTAACTAAAATAAACAAAACAAGATAAAACTTTTTTTAATTCATAACTTTTTACTCAAGGCAAATTGCAGAGATCTTATGAAAATACTTAACCGTTTAAACGTAAACTTTCATATTTTATTTCACGAAAATACTTAACAACAGTTAAGTATTTTCGTAAAATAAAATATAAAAGTTTCATTCTGTAAGAACATTGTTTAAATTTGTTTATAGAGGCGTAACTTTTGATGACAAAATATTCAAAGTTACTTTGTTATTCTTACGTCAAACATAATTCAAGTTGAAACTTGCAGGAGAAAAAGTGAAAATTCTTTAAGAGTACAAGTTTGGTAATGTCATTTTGATGTATTTGTGGCATCGATTTCAATGTAAATGGCCGATGGTCTTTGACGCTTCAAAGAAATTATCATTTTATGTATTTATATTTAAATATAAAAGTATATCTGTAATTGTATAAGAAAATATTTTTTCTGTCTTGCAGCATAAATATATAATTAATTGTAGTAAGTTCATCAAAAAAGTGTGCCTCTTGATTTAAAAAACACGAAAGATTATTATTATTTTAGTTAAATCATATCGAAACGAATATATTGTATATTTAATTCATATAATGAATGAAACGATTGTAGGATTAAACATTAAAACTTTCGTGAACCATGACTATTATATTTATATTTACCCGGCTGTATTCATGTAGAATCATATCGGAATGTGCCCGACTAGTTTCGAACCCATTCGGGGTTCTTATTCATGAGCTTTAAGCGTGGCGGACTCGCGGCCTCAACTGCGTGCAGCAGCTCTCTGGGCGCGACGAGAAGATGGCGGCGGTGGCGAGGGGAAAGATGTAGTATTCTGAAATGTCTTCGGAGATCTTTGGCAGGTCAAAATATAGCCGAGTAAGTATAAATAAAATAGACATTAATTCCCAAACGAATTTCATAGCTTTGATTTCACCAGGTCTGATTTATATAAAGCAATAAAAATACTCTTTTGTTATTTCAAAATTGACTTTGACTACACGAATTGGTTGATAAAATTGATTTTACGTATCAGATTGGCAAATTTCAAAATTTATTTGAAGTGGTTTAGAAAATCATTCGTTATTTTTGAGATGCCGTGTACTGTGGAATGCTATCATATTTTTTTATATTACCTATATATTGTTAAAAATGAGATCGTTTATCTAACTCACTGAAAATAATTATTATAAGCTTTGTACAACGTTTATTTATTTTTATCATAAGGAGTTGTTACAGTAGCATATGTAAAATGTTACCGATTACAGTAAATTTAATAATTGCTAAAAATATTGGCTAATAATATAACAATATTCCAGAAAATATAAATTTATAATAATAATAGTAGTAATATATTATTTTAATTAAGTTCAATAAACTTTTATCATACATGAAAGTAATTAATGTATACATATATAAAATATTTCTTTAAGTTTGTCGAAAGCATCGTGTGATATTTTAAACCTGATTTTCATTTATAAGTTTGATGATAACAATAAATTTAAATTAATATATTTGAAATATAAATGTCGATTGGAATGTCATACATCTAACTAGATACTTTTTTTTTCGAATCGAGTAATATTTATAAGCAGATTTAAACAGGGTTTATTATTTATGGTGTAATGTAATATTATTCAATTAGAGATGAAGCTTCTTAGCATTCCATGGATTCACCGTGAAGGTGCCGGGACCATCGCGTTACAGGGAGAGGAGTGCAAACAGCTCCTGGGATTGGCGTCTTGAGAGGTCCTTTTAAAATACGCATTAAAGCTCACCTTCACTGGTCACGCTCCTCTCCTTACCTAACCAAATTTGAAACGAACCTACCAATGCCACCTTTGAAGTACGTTCTAGAAATGAACTGGTGATAGCTCTAGAGAGGTCAGTACTTTAGGTAGTTTTTAGAGAGATTTCGCTGTCATACCTCTCCCTCCAACTTCTATTTTTAATTATATTTTTTATCAGACATACAACAGTTTACATCATTTAGACCTATAAAAACAGATATCAGAATTGATTGATTATCTAAAAACATATCTATATTTCAAGTTGGCGTGTTAAAGTGCAATGTATTTATAGCATTACGTATTTATGAATGCAAATGTGTTTGGGATTCATTTTGCGCTAATGACATGGCGGCGCCTTACGTTGCAATAAAATAAAAATGATAAAAGAGCTACCTTCATTACTAAATTTGATTTATTATTTAAAGAAAAAATAGTGTAAATGTAAAAATTCGAAATAAAAATACATTTTATTACAAAAGCAATACTATCTACCTTTTAAATAAATAAAAATGTATGCTTTAATATGTTTAGTTTATTCTTCCTGCAATTTAGTTATATTTATATTTTAAAAACATATGTATGTTAAGCCACAGCTAGACAAAGGTTAAATTTACGCTATCCCTATTTTTCGTAGATGTTGAATAAAACAAGGCAACAGTTACATTTTGTTTGTTGTTTATAAAATGACAATGGATTTTAAAATTTTATTAAAAATATGTGTAACTAGTGTTTGTGAAGGAATTATTTTCATGTAAACTTCTAATAGGGGAGAATATTTTCAAAATAGTAGAAACCAACGGGCTTACTGAGCAAACAGATTCAATAAATACATGATATGTCAAAAGTTTCCTTTTTAAGAAACATTGCAAAATTTGCAATTATATGAAGTATGTATTGTATTTTCAATATTATTTGTAATATGTATTATATATGTGATATTATGTTTTTTTTTAATTGTAATTATATTGTTGCATGTCACAACATTTACATTTATCTTCTTCTTAGTAATTACTAACATTTGTAAATAGCAAACAACACGTGATTCCTATTCCGTGTCAACTAGTTGTATCTGCGACGCGGGTTGCAGTGCCTGCTTACGTATTCAGCTCATACGGTCTGTTTACATGACATTTCTTTCACTAGTACACGTGAGAGATCTTTTTATACTTTTGTTGACATAAATTTTCTCTTTTAAGTACTAATTAGTAATTTTTGGCCTACTTTTTCTTTTATTAAAGTTTATTATTTATATAATAATTTGATATTTTTATTAAACTTTACAACACAGCGTGTTTTGGTTTGGATATCAGACGGTTTTAGTCGGTGTCGTACTTAACACGTTGTATGACCCCGGTGGTAAGAGAGGCCTAGGGATTCCTAGTCAGTATTTATATATGCATGTATAGCCCAGTTCGATCCGTAAAATGTATGGAATTTCACTTCCGTGTAAGCTATTCTAGTACGCGTAGAATTAGGATGTACTATCTTTACACTCATTTTCAATGGAGGTAGCCCTTTTTGACCTTTGACTTTACAAATAATATTATCAAAAATGTTATTTTCCAATTTTATTATACTTGTGACCAGGCAAATCGATTGGTGTACCGCATTCACAGGTCTGCGTTTTCGACCTGTAGGTCTAGAAATTGGAATTTTCGATTTTTTAAATATTTTTTGTGGGTTTGAGCATGTAAAGAACCCGCCTACCGTTTTACAAACTGAAAGAAGGCAACAATTTACATCACTTATGAATAGGAATGCAAAATAAAGCCTTATTGGCCTATTTTTTTTCTCCGGTTTGCGTGAAAGTAGACAGTTGATTTATTTATGTGGGGGTACAAAATGGTAAACGTAGCTCTTATAAATTTGTTAGCTCTAGGTCAAAGGGGAGCTTGATTGTGAGGGTATGAAAAGGCCATTTTTGGTGTAAACTAGCAGTTATACTATTGCGGCAGCTCATGAGATCGGGCTGGATACACCATAGTTCTTCTTGAACATTAACATATTATATTATTTTTGGGATCAAATAAAATAAAGATGACTAAGTAAAATAAATTATACATAGTTTTTTTTAAACATATAACAAAAGTTTCTGATTGGTTAGAATCATTTAGAGATACTATTATTTTTTCGTTACGAAAGCCGTCATCAGGCGGTCTTTATATATCTTTATTATGTCAAATAATTAAAATTATCAACATTTATCTCGACACATCTCATAATAGCTGCAGGGAATTTGTCAAATAATCTGCAAGTTTTAAGCATACACTCGTTTGAAACTTGCATAACTCACTGCAGATTCAAGTATGTTCCGTGTTTTGGAGCTTTGTTTTAGTTTTGTATTGTACTTATTCTCTTAATTACAGTAATATAACAATATTCCTAATTACAGTAAAATAAAACGGTATACCATGAAATAATATAGCATTAACATATTTCACATATTTCTTTTATGCTGCATTGTGTTAAGCTAGTTGTTTTTTGGTAGAACTAGGTGGAAAACTAACATGGACTATATGTATGCTTTCTGCTGGTGAGTGAAGATGTGATGCAAATGCTAACCTTGAACAACGGAGAGTTGGAAGGAAGCTAGAAAAGATGAGGTGTGAGTCTTGACTGAAAGGCTCTTTCACTCACACTACAAAACGTAGTTATTAGAGTTACATTATACTGACCTTCTTTAAGAGTACTACCCCCTACTATGTAAGTACCCACTCGAGTACTCTTAGTCGAGCAGAGGCTCGAGTTAGCTCATACAAACTGCTGTCGAATTAGCTCTACCTCCTACAAAATTAATTTATCATAATTGTCTTATTACTTTCTGTTAATATCTGTTTGATTCTTTAATTTTATTTAGAAAAGAGCCACTTGAGGCTATTATCCTCTTCATCACCATTTTGTATGTTATTTATTAATATTATTGTATTTGTTAACGTTTGACAATTAAGGCATAAAGCTTTAGGTACCTGTGTAAGCATTTCAAATGAGAATGAAAAATGTTTTTAAAAATGTATTATTACCATCTCATTTTTTACTTTTTTACCGCGTCTTTAACACTCAAACACAATGTGTCTAAGGATTTATAAATATTTAATCTTTGAGCGGGGTTTTGACTACGTCACCATAATATTGTTTGTGAACACCCTATAACAGCGCAAGTTTGCGAATTTAGCGGATATCAACTGAACAAACCTAAACATTGAATACTCTGATACGCATGTGAGTTCAATTTATATATATTAGATATCAACACTGTTTTCATGCGTTTAAAGCAAACTCCAAACTAGCGAACTAACTTAAAATAGGTTATACATTCGTGAATTTGCTTTCAATTCCGTCATATATCATATACGCTTTGAAGTTAAATATAGATGCTTTTGCTATATTTTTGTTTCATACTATATTTTTTTATTCGATTATATTATGTACATAATTTATTTATAGAAATAAAAATTAAAGCAAAAACCGTAAATGTCACAAATGTTTTCGGATACGTTTGCGTGATCGCTTAATATTTCATAAATCGTATTTTGAAAAAGAATGTAAAAATAGATTAATTGTAACGTGAGTGTGAGAAACCCTTAAACTCGTAAAATTACTTTTATCTATATTTAAATAATTTATAAATGCCTTTTATATTATATTAATTTGACTTCTTAATCAAACTTTCCAGGTATATTCAAATTTTTAAAATAAACAAGTCTGTGTCAATAGCGAATACTAGAGACTAAAAGCTGTTTTGTTTAGATTCAACACACTAAAACTTTATCATTCAACTTTTTTTTTTCCTAGAGTAGCCATTAGGATTGTTTGAAACAGCTTTATATTTAACTTAATATAAATTCAATGCTATACTAATCGATAATACAAGCTGTGTAATATTGTTACATGTCTACTTTTAGTTTAAAGCTTGTTTTATACGACTCTTATAGTATAGTATATGCCTGGCTCCGCTGAACTACGAATTCGTTGCGTCATAATTTCACGGTTGGTATACACGTCACGCAACGATCTGTTTTATTAAGCGACTTTATGAGATAAAAAGATCTAAAAGTATATGAAAAACATAGACATATTAAGGATATGTTTATCCGCTCATACGGATATATTTTTATAAAGTACCGTCAACAAAAGACAGTCTGATTTATAAATGTATTCATAATGAATGATATCGTTGTCCTAAATGTTATCATCTGTGATAAGGTAATTACGTGTTCAGTAAGTAGGTGAGTAAGTGTTTATTGAATTAAGAAAATGGTAGAATTAAAAGTTAAATGAATGAAAATACACATTGAACATATTGAAATAGTAATATAATTAAAATACTAGTGTTTAAATTTCAAATATATAATTTTACGGTGCTGTGGAACGGCTCTTGACTAATAGTGGTTTATTCTGCTATGTCTTTAACACCGAACAGTTGGTAATCAGGAGATTTAAAAAGACCGTTTTTCATAACAATTTTATTTGTAATGAAATATGTTTAATTACAAATAAAATTAAGGGGAGGGAGGTGCAGAAAGATATCAAGTGTATTTATTTTATCAAAACAAACAAACAAACAGTACATAAGCTTAGTATATAAGCAAAGTATATTATCAGATAAGCTGAGTTTATAATCTAAGTACATAAACTTAGTAAAAAAACAAATTATATAAGCTTTAAAAATTAAGGTAAACCTTTTATTTATTTTATCAGAGCCACGACTTCTTATGTAAATATTTACGCTTAAACTTATGTAACGTAATTGAGTATTTTTAAAATATTTTATTCTAATATTTACTAACATTATAGGAACAACAATTGACGTTATATTTTTTTTTTTACAAAATAAACCTTCAACAAATAAATTTTACCGTAAATTGAAATGGCGCTGTTTAATTTTTTAAAATAAATATGGTTTATTGCTGTACTCACAATTAGAATTTATTGAAATTAGAAAGAGATTGCTGAATTTTATTTCTTCTTCCTTTTTTCAAATGTAATTACAAATCAAAGTTAGGTATAATTTCTTACATTGTGATTTCTGACGTTATTCGGTAAGACTATAAAACATTTTTTTTATATGAAATTAAAAACAAACCTAATGATTTAATTTCAATTATTTCTATAACAAAATTATGTTTTAATAAACTTTTAATTATTTTTTCAGGAATTAAAACTATTATACATATGTTCATATACCCTAATATATATTTGAAAATGACCTACGTCAACACTTTCAGTTAGATTGTCTGCTCAAAAACCCTCGGAACCTTAAAACATAAAAAAAAATTTTTAGATAGCATTATTCGAGCGTATAATAAGATAAAATTGGTACGTATTTTTATACGTAGTGAAAATTCAATATTAGAATCATTCAATTAAAATAAAATAATTTAAGTCTAAGCCAATTGTCTTAAAAAAATATTAATATATCACTGAACATAAGGCAAATCCATATAATCACTTCATAAAAAAGGGCAAAAAAGTAAAAATGTAGGGTCACTGAAAAAAACATGTTAAAAAGGAAAACCTTTTTGACGTGCTTTTGCTGACAGTATCGCTAAATGCTACTCGACGTGCGACGGATTTAGGTCCTTTGTAAACGCAAATAGCAAGTGGCTTATGAATATTGCAAGCTTTAATAGCTATAATAGCTTAGCCCATTACGAGATTGGAGTATTTAAAATGTTAGGTAAATTCTTATGAAGAACTATTCGAACCATACCTAAATATACCTATGTTTCAAACCTTTAATATGTATTTCTATATAAAATACACTATATTAATTTATACCAATTGTATAAATGTATTCGTTTAGTGTTTTCTTTTATAAGTTTCTTGTTTCTTAAAAATGTTATCTTCATCACCTTTATTTGTTATAAAATTAATAAATGTATGTTTGTATATAAGTATGAAGAGTTGATAAATCAACTTTTATTGCATAACCGCCTTATTATAGGTTTCTATTCGTTTTAAATGAATTGCTGTTAAATGAATTTCATCAAATATATCTTGATATATATGTTATTCCTACAGTATACATATAATTTCAATATTCAATAAACAATAAAGAGTCATAATGCAATACAAAACCTCCCATGTATCGAAGTTAACGGGTTATTGAAACGTGTTTGCAAGCAAATACGATTTTCAGCTACGTGACTTTGCCGTTTTAAACTCACTCTGAAAATAGAATGCCTCTTATAAAAGCGCAGTTTATCAAATTGAAATTTTTCATTCTGTTCTGGAGAAGAAGTTTTCTAAAAAGGAATTTATATATCAAGTAAAATTTGATATAATATGAAAAGAATAAAACAAAATATTAAAAATGTTTATATATCTGAATGCAGAATCAAGTAAAATAACAAAAATTAGTAGAATAAACTATTTATCAACTAACATTAGTATTAATTTAAATTGTACACAAATATACTATAAATGAAATATACAATAAACTTTAGATTTGGAAAAAAAATCTACTCAAATAATCTTCAGAAAATTATCTTGTAGCGAAGAGTAAGTTCAATTAAATAATATTTCTTTTATTTTAACTCCCGCCGTAATCTTTGGAACAACACTAGTATATTAAGGATAGTATTTAAAAAAAAACATAAGGTTAAGAAAAATATCTCTTTAGATTGTAAAACTTCCGACTCACCAATTTAATCACCGACTTGACAATTATCTAGTAAGCCTCAGTGCAGATGGTTGAGAGTCAAAACTTTACCCTTAAAAAACGCTACGAACAAATTAAGAAAAATGGTGCAAGTTAAATTAAAATGTTAAGGAACGTTGCCGTGAATAATACTTCTTGTGAAGATACTTTTTACGTCAAGAGCTAACTGTTTTGGACACTTTATTTTGCTGCCATACTCTGTGGTGTAATCACGTTTTAATTAAGATCTGCGATGCTCAAATTAGTTACATATTTTAAAATTAACAAAATTTTATCTTTAAATCTTAAATTCTAATATCATTGTAATTGTAATTTTTGTCCTCTAAAATAGCTTGCCCAATTTTACAGATTTTTTAGTTATGAATATTATGGCTCGGTAGGCAATTCTACTGTCAAGTTTGAGAAAACTTATTTTTAACTTTTTTTGATAGTTTAAAATGTGTACAAGTCGTCAAGGTTTAAAAACATTTTTTTATAGGTATATCTTTGTTGTTACTCTTACAATAAAAAAAACGACGGTAGAAGCATTCGAAAATCAATAGTTTTTGTAAATCTTAAAAATACGTTGTTAAAATTAATCTGAAATTAAATAGTCGTACATCACAAAACTATTTTTGTCACAAATATATATATTTTTTATTATGTTAAAATTATGTTAATAAAAAATAAAAAGTTTAATCATAAACATTTATTTATATTTCTAACCCTGCAGTTTTATAAGTTAAGATATTTAAGTATGTAAAAGTATAGTAAAGAGGAGTTTCAAACTAGCGCAAAGTGTTAACGGCCCTGTTTGCCACAGCAAGCTTTTCTTTTTGGTCCAACTTTGTAAAATCCCGCTGGATTCGGAAATGTCTTAAATTTTTCGAAACTTTGTTTTATAATAACAATAATTCATTATTCTTTTAATTCATTTTGCTATCTTTGATGCATTGCCTTATTTGATTTATTATCTTACCTGTCTATTCGGATATTCTTCGACTTTTATCATCCCAGTAGGGCGATGCCAAACCTGTTGTTGGATTCAACTTTAGTATTGAAATTATAAGCCAATATAAATTTTAAATTTATAATAATAAATAAATCGATACTGACAGGGATTCGAACCTGCGATATCTGGTAAAGCGTCCCGTCCCGAAAAAGATGGCTATTTTATATGAGTATAGAGTACTTATATTTATCGAGGCGTAAAGCGATACGATGGCAACGGGACGGACGTATCAATTTATTTTTCACTCTACATTTATGTAATATTAAAATAAGATATACATGCTTATAGAAAATTCAAAATATACGTTTTAAAGTTGTATAACATTGTTTTAACAGCTGAAAGTTTTGCAAATTGTAATTGTAAGCCCTTGTAAAGGGGTTTGATAAAAATAATTAACAATGACGTATCACCTTCTGTCATCTAGTTGGTGAACCCCTAACCATAAGCAAGAACCGTGGCAAGTCGAGCGTTATAAAGCCTTACAATAAACAAATCATGTTCAAAGATGATCAAATTTATAATAAATATCATCCTATAAAATAATATTAATTTACAATTTCATTCTGGAATTATCCGCAATTCAGTACAATATACACGCCACAATATTCTACATCCATACATCTAAAACAGTTCTCTATGTAGTGTATAAACTTACAGATCTTATTATCTCATAAACTCGGTGTCGTAAAACTGTATCATCGCGTGACGAGTGTGCTAACCGTGAAATTATGAAGCGCAGAGTTAGTACCTCAGTGGAGTCTATTAGTTCGTAATATAGTAAGATAGTACTAAAAATAACAACTGATTTATATATGAGAAAAGATTTCTTTTCTCGTATATAAATCAGAATAATATTAATATTTACTAATAACGTCTTATTCACTTTTTGCCGATAGTTACGTATTGCAGAAATGACCACGTCAGCGCCTTCAGAAGAAGTGACCCTTAGACTATCCATCCTTCCCGAAGTGACTCTGTCGATATGCCGCACATTTAAAGCCACAAATATCATTATTAAAAACCCCTTAATATTATTATTAATATTACAAACATTTCTTTTTATTCTAAAAACCATTATTTTTTAGTTGAACTCATAAATTTGAAATGATTCTATTCACGAAGTGAGTTTAAGACCGTGAAGTCACGTAGCTGGAATCGCGTTTGCTCGCTAACACGTTTCAATAACCCATTGATTTCGATACATTCAGGGTTGTATTTTGAAACGATACCTCAAGATTCGTCTCTATCACGCGACCCAGTTAGAAATAGCATATCAACCAAACAAACAAAAGATAATTAAAAGGTAGGTATTACTATTTATATATGTATTTATAATCTGCTTACATTAAAAATAAAAAATCTGTCATTATCTTACTATATACTTATCTTTGAATAATTCTAAATTAAAGCTATGAAATTTTAACACATGAATGTCATTTAATCTGGATTTAAAGTTTTTCAATGAATATCTTATTGTTTTGTTTTAAATATTGAACAAAAAATATTAGAATTTAAAGATTTAACTTGCGTATATAATTAATTTATAAGTAACGTAATATTTTAAAAATTGTTGACCATTCAAAAGTAAAATACGCGAGGTAATATAAACTGGACTGTGTTTGTGGATTGGTCCAACAAAGAAGAGTTTGTATCGTATTGCGGTTTCCCGTCTTTTAGTGCTCTAGTTCGTAAGTGCGAACTGTCTGTCGAGATCACTTTAGTGATAAGGTCACCCTTTGCTCGTATTTTCTTTTACTTTTCTGTGCTGTGTTTTCCTTTGCAACATCCGACATTTATAAATTTATTTGAACTTTTTAGAACAAAAAGAGTAGAAGATTTTTTAGGAGTAGGAGAGTAAGTAAACTTTTTTTAATATTCTTCCAATTTTATAAATTATTTTAATAATAATACATAATCTAAATAGCCTATATATGTGATAATTTTAGTTATACCTGCCAGCTGTCTCTATCATACACTTATGTATACAAAAACTATCAGAACACATCGATTCAAAAACAGCTAAAACAAAACAAATTCACATACCGGTGACTCCCACTTTTCATCTTGCAGCACAATTCAGTGCCTTCTAATCATTTGTATTACAATTTAAAAATTATTCATTATTTTATTTCTTTTGTACAGTTCAATAAAATATTAAACTTGATTATCTATGAAACGTGCTAAATATAATACTATATGGTAGTCAATTGTATAACATGCAATTATATTACGCTATTAGTATCCACATTTCATCGTGTTAGGCGTATACGCTAACGCTGCGCTAGTGATTCAGCTACTGAAAATGGTAGCTTAAAGCATTGTGGATGCTTAAAGCTTAAGCTTAAGCTTAAAGCTTTGTGAAAAAAATCTACACCACAATAGTTGGTGCTTTTTACAAAAGTTTCGCAACATTTTGAAATTTAAAAAATACTATTATCACATATCTTCATAATATAACGGTAAATAAGAATTTTCTTAGGCGATTTATTTGAACAGGATTATTAAGTAAATAGTAATATAATGTTCATAGTCGTACTATATGGTTACTATTTTGTCATCCAAATTCGTGATTGACGTACCACTACTAACTACAAGCGAGGCCAAAGCAGCTATTAGAACATGCAATATTCATAAGCCACTTAACGGTATGCGTCAGCCAATGGCGTCTAAATCCAGCACAGGTCCAGCACTATATAATGTTAAATAATATTGCTGATATTGAAACTTCAAAAAACGTGTATTAAATAACTCTAAATAAATATAATAATATAACATTCAAACATAACATTAGCTTTTATGATAAGTGTCATTATTTATAATTCAAAATCAAACTGACTATTTTACTTTACTTTCATCTGAGATATTTAAGGTATATGAAATAAACTTAAAATAATTGATATTAATATATTAATACAAAAAATGTTGGTTGTGAATTCAGGTCCGTACTAGGGTGCAAACAGCACTATTGTTGATTTATTTGAACCAGGTATTGTAATCTTCCGTATAAGACATTTTGTTCTAGATAATGAATAAAAATAAAATAAAATTGAACAATGGGAAACCACATTTAGGTGGAACAAAGGAATATTTATTTCAAATGACAGCAAATAGATCACCAGAATAACAGATTTAAGTTTAAACAAATGGGTTAAACGAGATTTTATTGGTAATAAAACGTGGATTATGAATAATAAATAAGAAAAATTATCACAGTCATCCAAATAAGGGGAGGAAGCTGATATAAAGATATGTAGGTTGTTTATTTTTTTTTGTCATTTTACAGATTATTAAATTTGGTGAAGTAATAATTGAAGGGTATGCCTAGAACTAGATTTTGACAAGCTCACTATCAAATAGACGACTAATCAGTCTCTCGTGTCCAAACAATGTTTATGACAACGCTTGTCTTACGTCAACCAGTGAGTAGATCACTACAATTTAAAAGGCCTAAAAGACCCTCCGTTTCTTACCGCGCACATTAAATCTTGTTACAAGAGATTAACTTTTTTTTTAATTTGGAAAATTAAAAAAGTTTAGATATATATTAGTTAAGATATATAAGACCTTTGTTACTACTACCTTTTTTGTAATTATATTTTTCCGAAATTTGGAAATGAAAGGTTAAGGTTAAGATAATATACCTAACGAGGAAGTGATGAACGTCTTCAAATAATTATTCAATTATCGTCAGTCTAAGTATTTAAAAGTATACGAACTACGCATAAATTAAAAGTTTATTTAATGCAAAAT
The DNA here is from genome assembly GCA_963555665.1 of Dircenna loreta. Classification (NCBI taxonomy): domain Eukaryota; kingdom Metazoa; phylum Arthropoda; class Insecta; order Lepidoptera; family Nymphalidae; genus Dircenna; species Dircenna loreta. The sequence goes on along the minus strand of OY743097.1, from coordinate 12,276,059 downwards.
AAATAAAATAGCTAATTATAAAAAGATGTATTATTTCTCTAAGCGCATTTTAAACGCTTGTGATCACTCATTTAATAATTCATGACAGTTAAAATAAAGAACCTTCACCACCCTCATTGAACAAAATGCATATAAATATATATATATATATTATTTGCATATATATTTATGAATTATTCAGTATGGTTTCATTAACAATATAATTTTAATAATTAAGTGTTATTAACCAATTTAAAAACATTAATAAGTCGTATATTATTTTCATTAATTATTTAAATGAATGATTTACAGCGGCTAAAAAATGCATCAACGACACTAAATTATACTAATAAACTAATGTAATTAAATATTAATTTTGCTTATAAATTTAAATGTTTTGTAAGTAAATTTAAATGTTTTTTTATTAATAAAACGCTAATTTTGTTAAAGAGAAGATAGTATGCATGATACATGTGAAATAGTATGAATTGTCAACGTATTTATAGTATGTGTATAAAATTGTACTAGCGGAATGTAAGAGTAAATTTACCACTTTAGAAAATATTCGCTTGAAATCTTGGATATTTTATAATAGTTTGCAGCAGCATTGTTACTTGCATTTTTTTTCTCGCTTTTATTTGGTTCTATAACTTTTTTTGTAACTTATATCTGGGTTAATATAATAAAATAATTACAAAAGTAAAGTTTGTTTATTTTTTTATATTTTTTAACTACTTCATCAATACTCATGAAAGAAATCTGATTCTTAGTCAACGTTTTAGGATAAATCATTTTCTCCCCAAAAAGACTGGATACTGCTCAAAAAATATTCAAATATAATTTTTTGATAGCAGACCTACTTAGAGATACCATTTTGAAGTATATCTAAGGGACGAAGGCGTTAAAAATAGTAGTAGTTTCTAATAAAATAGTTAAATCTATTAAGTTTAATAAAAAGCTTATTAGCCTTAGCTTATTTTATCCATTATTGAGTAAAAACAAAGACCTATTCTTTTACTATTATTTTTTTTTCACATAAGATAATGACAAATTTAAACATGGATTCAATCTGGGAACTGAAACAAAAAATGGATGCTTGCTTTATGGATTGTGATAGTTAGTTTTAGTTAGTTCATTAGTTTTTGCGTTTTATGCCATATTTTTCAAGTGTTTTTTTGAGATTGACTGGCAGAATGCTTAATTAAGTCCGCCTTTGGTTCCTTTTTTCGAGAATCAAAGATAAATAAATAAAATGGAAACAAACCCTTTCCTAGGCACCTCATATCACCGATTTTAAATGTAAAATTATTCGTTTTTCAATAGCTTATGAAACTTCAAATTATTTTTCCAATTATAAGCGCTTTATTGGCTAATTATCTCGTATAACCATTGCTCGACTATAGTGATGTAGCATAACGGAAGATTAATTGTGCAAGTTAATTTAATAACGTTGAATGTATTTGTTAAGTGAAACATTGAACTGGAATTGCGAATCGAATGTTATGTTTGTTTTAGAACAGTTTCAGACAGTTACGTGATCTAATTGAAAGCTTGAATTGCGATGTTTGCAATGAAATTATTATTTTGTAGATATAATTTAAATTTATCTATATCAAGAAACATATAATAAATACGCATACATTTTCCTTACAATCCACAAACACTATAGAGAATCAAAAAAAACGATAAGAAATAAAATTGCTAAGTTATACATAACTAGAAGAAAAAAATAAGCACTGTTTTAAAGAAAAACATTAAAGTAATAAAAACAACAGAAGCATTTGATTAAGTATGACTTTCCACTATAGCTAAGTGAATTAGAAACGGACAAAAATCTAAAAGATGCATTAAAACACACCTCTACAACATCATAAATAGCAATTATCTATATAATGCAAAATCGTAATTCAAATACATTATCTTAAAACAATTTATTTTACCATGAAAAATGTGAAGTCCCTATATAATTTAATGTCAGTTTTTGAACATCATATATTATGCATCTGTAAAGAAATATATATTTTTAAAATTGAAAGAGAACAATGATTCATCAGTTACAGCCTCCACGAACAGCCCTTATTCTATCTTGCTTAGAATATTAGTACGACGTTGTAAATATCTATATTACACATAAATAGTGATTTGACATGAGTGCTAGATTTGAAGACTAAACCATTGCATAATAAAGAGATAAATTTAGATTATAGTAACCTAATATTAAATTAAATACTTAATTAGAAATATTTTATATCTACACAAAAATCTATATGACGATTATTATGCTGTGAAAATCACTTAAAAATATATATTTTTGATGATTTTGATGGTAAGTCTCGATTTTCTTTTCATCCTTTCATTAACTGCAGGTACATATTCTTTTATCTTTAGTTACGACCGCGCTGATTCCTAGACCTTTCCAAACCATGTAACGTTCTTACAACAGTTATTTAATTTAGTCCAACCATCCCTCAAATTAATTAATTTCGTTCGAACTGCTGATAAAACACCGCAGATTTTATGAAAATAACGTTATAAGTTATTATTTTATTACATGTTATTATACTCTTATTATAATGACCTCACATTCAGAAAACCTTAAGAAAATTATATCACAATACCTTATCACGATGTCGACAGCAACAACTTTTGTTATGACACTTTCAATAATTTTTCACTTCATATTTAGATCGCCATTTTGAACTTTATATAGACTGAGATTAATATAATAAAATATAACCCGCTGCCGCTAAACTGTGTTAGTTCAATTTGAAATGTTCTTTATTATTATTTAATATTAAATAATGAGTTTTTTGAACGATTTTTTTTAAATCTAGATATATAATAGGTTTTAGTTTGTTCCATCTTATAGATTGTGGATAATAAATGTTTATAAATTTACTTATTAATGCATAGCTATTTGTAAGTATGCTTATAGTTTTTCTTCTTGCCACTTACCTATATCAATGTGTGTTACATTTTTGTTAACCTTAAGATGGTGTGAAAGAAATAGTCATTTGTCAAAAATACGGCAAATATCAATGTGTATTTTCGTAAGTTATTTTATATTTTGTGGCGTATAATAAATAACTTTTAATAATAATACTAATAATAATAATACTAATTTATATAATAACACTAAAAACATATGTCTTATAGTTTGCATTATGTATTGGTACAGGCCCTATTTATTACTTAAAAAAGCTTATTTGGTATGAAAAAAAAATTTATTGGAATAAAACTTTAGCTAAAAAACAAAGTTTTGTTGAAATTACATAAACTATTATATCATACGTCTATTTTAACTAAAAAGTGTAATCCTGTGTTAATTAGTTAATTATTCAATCCTGCACCGCTTATTCGGTGGCAAACATCCCACGAACGCACATTTGCAAGGAAGGTTGACGTAGGCCGATCAAATAAACTCTTGCTTTATCATTAATATACCAAATATTTTGAATAAAGGCTGGTGAACTATAAAGGTAAAACTTAATTAAAAACTTTTGTCAAATTATTGCTAGTTACATTTTGTGAACGGAACGAGAAAATACAATTAACACGAGTCTTATCACTTCAAAATTTTCGTTTGAAATCTGGAAACAAAAAGATAATCTAGCTTTTGTCTCACTTGGCTTGCGTTGCCAACAAAAGGGAGAAAGTTTCAATTGCAAGCAAAATCAGTAGTTATTTCGAATACTATTTTCGTACTATTTTTTTTTCAATATCCTTAATTAGTATTTATTTACTTCTACATACTTTAATTCGTGTGATCCTAACAAATATGAAGTATGTTTGTTAATAATTATTTCACGCATTGACTACTCAAGCGGCCATCATAAAATATTTCACACACGTTGCTAAGAGCGCTGAAAAGGACTTTCGATAGATAACTCTTATGGTGAAAGAGAGTACTGTTTCCGAGTAATAGAACACTAACTTTTAGATGACCTTCGGACATACCAAGACTAATTTATTTAATTATTAGTCTATGATAACATTCATGTATGGGTAACATTCTTCCAACAAACTTGCATTTGACATAATGGCAATATTTACAGTGTAAATTTATTGTGTCATGTTATTTTTTTAAAACAAACAGGAAATATTTTTCCTCATGTAATCATATCCTATAGTTTTACTTCAAGATATTCATAGCATTTATAGCTAAACTAACAAAGTAAAAAAATGTCTGAAAATGTTTTTTTTTATGTAATAAGAGGGCAAACGAGCGTGCGGATCACAGATGTAAAGTGATCACCACCGCTAACGAGCTCTTGCAACGTCCGAGGACTCACAAGAGCGTTGTCGGCCTTGGAGGTGGGTATAAACGCCTTTTTTTAAGGTACCCATGTCGTATCGATCTAGAAACACCGCCGAAGGAAGTCCATTCCACATCTTTGTGGTACGTAATGTATGATAAATATTTTAATATTCGAAATAATTTAGCACGAAATGCTATTTATACCCTATATCGTGTACTATAGTTTAATATGCCTTTTAAGGACAATATAAAAAAATATATATTTAATGGATACTATTTTTATCGGTGTGATTTTAAAGATGGTCACGTTTGAAGTCAGGTAGATGAATTTCGAATTTGTTCGCAAACGTCTAGTAACCCTTTAACTCCGATATATCCGAGGTCGGTACCATTACACTATATTCATACCAGTAACATTTCAATCATAATACGCATAATTCAACTTTTCTAGAAAAAAATATTTTTAAGTAATATTCCTGAATGGTTTTTAAGACTTCAACTAAATGAAACAGAATGTACAGGCTGCCATTCTTTTGTGAACAGTTCAGTTTTTGACTGAACGAAAAAAGCTAGCGAAGGAAATTGTTTCCAAATGAAGCGTGCATATGTATGTATGTACTGTATGTACGTCTTATTCTACAATATAGGTTATGTTCTCGCGCAGAGATCGCATATCTCGAAAAATTTCTACACAATTTTGGAATCGTGTTCTATACCGTGATGGACATAGAACAACTTGAAAACTCAAGATAAAAGATTAATATTTTTTAACGTGAGAACCGGCCCAAACTATAAAAAAAAACTAACTTTATATTATCCTGTAGAGTAAACTAGCTATGAATTCTCACATATTTTATAAAAAATATCAAAGAATGCATGTTGGACCAACGCCATCTTCTTGTAATTAACCGCTTGCTTGAAACAATATAAAATGCTCTAGGAAGCCGCTTCATAATGTTGTGGACATTATTATTTAATATAATGCCTTTACAATTTAAGGTAGGAATAGAAATATATAAATGTGTGAGAACAAAGGCACATATATGACTTCTTATCTACTTTTTATAAGGTCGTGGACACAAATCTGATTAATTAATTTTGTACATTTTAATAAGCTATTTTTTTTAGTAAGCCGCCCTCAAATACATTTAAGGAATAAGAATTTAAAATCCAATTAAAAGACTATTGGTCACGAAGCGTCTGGCTGTCGCACCGCAACGCTTAGTGCTGTCTGACGTACCTAAAAAGACTGGAATTATAAAGTTTTTCATGAACTAGATTGTGATAAATGTGCTAACATTCGGTTTTATTTCATCGAAAATACAAAAAACCAATCAACATATATTTGTACGGCAATTTATTTTTCAATATTATTAATTTATATTTTCTCCTTAAAACTTTTCAACTAAAATAAAATACAAAATCATAAATATAACCAACCAATCATACAAAATTTTTATCTTAACCACCTTTTTTTTTTTTTTTTAAATGTCTGACAGCAATTATTGCTAATTTATTATTATTTTCATCCATGGATACATAACATATGCAATTATATTTTAAAATCAAAACACGGAACGGAACGGAACGGAAACGGAGAATTTAAATAAAGTAAACTTAGAGATATCTTTTTGAAATCTTTGATTTTTTCTTTGCAAGTTTAAATGTTGTTAAGTTATTATTTATTTATAATCGGTAAAATTAAATACGTAGTTCTCTTGAGGACTCATTAATTTGCCGGTAATTCATTGTATACTACTATCAGTACGGCAACAGGCACAGAATGATATATCTACATTTTTTACTACTCTCTTATTAAAGTTTCCAATTTAGTTACACATAAAAAATATTAAAAATTGATATTACAAAATATTTTATTATGGAATTCATATTTTATTTTTAACTGTAGCAGCGTATGAGAATTTAACTTCCATTGATGCTTAATTACTTTTGTAATTGAATCAGATGTGATTTCACTCAGTAATTTGTCTGCTAGCTTGAAATCACTGTCTTTTGAAAACCTCGACTCCTCTATCTGCTGCAGTCATACTTTCCCAAACCTATGGCGACAGTATTCTTCTCCCACACATAGTGACTGACATAGAAGCCTTGTTTATCGAAAGCATGCTACCGTCAATCCGGGAAGAGATTAGAAAAGAAATCTATAGTAAACTAACATGATGAGGGTAGATTTAAAATTTTGAAGTAACACTTATGTTAGGAAATTAATAAAAAAAATTACGCTTACGAGGCTAAGCCACAAAAAGCTGCGTCATTCTGTGATCTAATGCAATATTACTACTACACTACAAAATATGATTACTGTACTGAAAGTATATTCAACGGAAGCAAGAATTAACGCATTATATTTAAGTTAAAGTATACTTAAAATAGTATCAAGTCAAAAGGTGTACAAATTACAATCACGTAAAAAAAATATTGTACTAACATTACATTTATTGCATATAACTTTAAGAACAAAAATGCACCAAATACTCACCCGAAAATTAACCTGAAAGTTATTTAGTTACAAAAAAAATAATCAAATATTGTTGTGTTAGCTAGTTAGTCGTCGCAACGATTATACGAATAACTTGAAATCGTTATCTAACTAAAATTAGTTAACGAAGTAGTTAACGATTAATCGACGATATTAGAGTTAAGGTAAGATTTCCTGAGATTATCATTGAAATGATGTATGGATATGATTTATGTTTTGTGGCTTCATCCTCAGAGGGTCTTCAAACAGTAATATTGAGTCTTGAAGGTTGACTTGTCAGTTGTAGCCGTACCACATCAATAATTCGAGTAATTTAAGCCCACGTACAGTAACTTAACTTTACTGTTTGAAAATAATAGTTCTTAATTTAATATCTTTGAATTTTATATTGAACTATTTCAAGCTTGTTTGTTTCGTTCATAATCTTGTTTTCTTTATATTTCTCTGATTTTATTATTTCCTTAAATTACAGTTAAAGTGATTAGAAACTTCGAGAAGGAAGTAATGGAGCTATTCTGAATGCCAAATTGGCTCCCAGGGGAGTGTCACCACTAATGACACATCACTAGCACTTCCTTAACTAAGTGAATGAAGGTGACATTGAAAATGAATTCATTTGTTAACGTATCTAAGGAAATGTAGCGACGCTAAATGTAATCAGAGAATATTATATAAAAGATAGTGATGACATTAGAAATATTAAAAATAGCATATAGCGTTATGCCAAGATGTGAAATTATAAACACAAAAAGGCTATCCTGAAAAACGAGAATAAATTGAAAGGTTCATAATATCAAAGCCATTTTCTTTAATTACATAATAAAGAGACGATCTTATAAATACACTCTGTTTTATTTATTTAAGCAAACACAGAGCAATCCGTCAATTATTGTATTGAATGCATTTCATTACGTTTCGTCGGAAGTTTAAATAAAAATAAGAGCGATTATTTAACTTTATTTTCTTTCTAGCAGTATTGCCTGTTAATTTGTTATTGCTCGTGTTGATAGAGCTTTTAAAAATATAAATATCCGTTAAAAAAAAAGCAATATTTTGGGATACAGGATACATAATTATGTAATAATTCTATTTAAAATATCGTCGTGGTCTTTATTGATTTTATATCAGGGTATTAATTAAACTATTTCTACTTAAGGCATACTTATTGCCAGTACAAGAAAAAAGACTTTACTAAAGTGATTAATTATAAAAAACATTGCCAATGATTAAAAAACAGTTAACATGAAATAATAGAAAATCAAATCCATTAAAACATTTTTAAATGCCTAAATTGACTTCAATATCTGTTAATTAAAATAATATAATAACGACATACAAATCTAAAATTTATTACGAATTTAAAATTTATTAAATATTTGAACTATTATTCTTCAAGTTTAAAAAAAAAACTGAATTGCTCCATATTAAATATTTATAATAAGTTATTATCTACATTCTCAAAATAATATGTTAATTGATAGTCAAATGTTTATATATTATAAGTTATTCATACAAATACTAAATAGATACAAAAAATCGAATAGTAAGTGAAACTTTAATTCCCTCGAGATATACAAATACGACTGTCTTAAATGGCAATACTGTTTGTGTTTGTTTAAAGTTGTGAAATATGCAAATACTTTGTCATTATACTGAGTGGGGTGAGAACCCCTCGACACAACAGGCATTCAGAGTTATTTCATTAAATTGATTGAGGTCCATTAGTGGGACAAACTTTCATAGAAATGTACTTTATATGTTAAACAAATTAATTATTATATATTAAAAATTGTTCTTGGATCTTTCAATTTTAAAGTGGCTTTAAATATATGTGTAATATATGGATAATAACTCGACAATCTTCAGTAAAGAGTGTTACGGTAAGTTAATATAATGTATTTTTGTTTACAATTTACTTTAAACAGCTTTGACAAATATTAATCTACCCTTTTAAACTAATTGTTTAAAAGGGTAGATTAATATTTGTTTCCTCCATTTCAAAAACCGTGGTTTACTTCTAAACCATTAGCATATTAAAAGCTCTTTAGAAGACGTTTAAAGTTTTACTTCACGATACCAAACACAAAACAGTAGTTGCATGAAAAAGTGTAAGATCTCTTACATAAAAGCGTAGATTTCTCAGTAATGGTAAACTGAGATCAGTGACCGCAGTTTTGCGGAAGTTTCGTATTTCCATTACGAATAAGAATCTTGCTAAAGTTCTCTGCTCTGTTTACATTCATGAATGTTTGTTTACATAGTTAAGACATTAAAAAGAAAGTTTAATTCAAAAGTGGTAAGATTTATTATCATTTCGTATTTGTGGTTCACACTCTCTGTCTTATATATTTTATACCAAGATTTTGTTACGAAATATGTTTTTAACAAAAAAAATATTATTTAAGGATAAAGAAAAATTTATTTGTATTTGCACTTACGCTATATAATATTGTCGACCTAATGTAACTGTAACAAGACAAATATTTTTTAAGAACCATTTCGGTGACAGTCTCTTGATAAACTGTCACTGTCATTTATTGATTATAAATCCAGAAGCATTGCTAAGCTCCATTTACGTAATGGTCTATTAGTATAATGACGGTATTTCTCATTTGCTATGATAGCAAGTGATTGTAACAAATACGTTTTAACATAATTCTTTCATGACTTATTATTATTAATAATAAAATAAAAGTTCCATTTAACTTGTGTATTCTTAAAAGACACATAGTTAAAGGTCAATAAAACAAAAACACACAAACAAACAAACTTAAAAAGTCGATGTCAACAAAAACATACAAGCTAAAAAACCTTAAAATACTACATATTTACGAACATGTGATTTATAAATATGTAATGAAGTTTGAGGAGATTGCTTTACTGAAGGTGAAATGAAGTCCAGAAACTCTTTTTTTTTTTGACATGACATTAAAACCCTTTTCGAAGTTCGTAAAAATGCAGTCTATTTATCTGTTATCATCTATATTTTCAAATACACGTAAACACCAAAAAGTGAGTTGTTATGCTGTTATTCTATTAAAATATTTTTATAATAATAACATAATAAAATGGAAAACTGATGAATAGATTTTTTCTTTTAGTTTTGAAACATACATAAATAAAATGTTTTATATTTTATAGTGTAAAGCACGATTTTTAAATACATTATTTTTTTATTTTTAACAGGCTTATTTAACATAATTATATTTGATATTCTACCTTGAATTAAAATCTATAACAACATTTATTTATTTTCTGTGATGGCCACATCTTAAGCTGGCACTAAAAGCCTCGGAAGCTTGAACTAGAGGCACGAGAAAAACAGACTGCATTTGGCGAATATTGTGAGTTATTTTCTTTTTCCATTAGCAAAGTACGCCGTCACTTTACTTCACTTTCGTCAATGACCTGTAATAGGCTCCACGTAAATATACCCTAGGTTAATTTATTTTGTGCCTCAATGGAAGAAGGAAGAGAGTAACTTATATTGACGTAAGGATTACTTTATTGCCATACTATAGTAAACATATGGACTAAATATTTTACCTGTTACCTTTTTTTCATAGCACTTGCTGATAAATATTATTTCATATCATACTTAGTTCATAAAATTTTGATTGCAATACATTTATATATGTCCATAGGTAAATATTTAAAATATATTGTAAACATTTACCATCACATAGAACGTCATAGATGCTCTTATGTCTTTCGCAGTTAAAAAAGATGCAAACGAAAAAGCTTTTTTATTATTAAAAATAGGTAAAAATTCAATTTTAACATTTATATAAACAATCTTTGAAATTAGGATCAGCAATGAGTTTACAAATATTTTTAAATAAACATTACTTAACAAGTATAAAAATTCTATAACCATAACTGCTGGCGCATTCATGATGTATGTCAATATGTATGAAAGAGACAAATCAGAGAGCAATAAAGTAAGCAGACCTGCCATTTTTAAGTCCACATTGCCATAGTGGGATGCCACGTGACCGCTTTCGCACTCACCGTTACGCCCCAGCGGAAAAGTAAGCTGACCTGACCTGATCATACAATATAAATTGTTTGATTCTTAATTTTATTGGAATCTATGAACTCAAACATTTGGTCAAAATCGTTCCAAATCTTAGTTTTTATTTATAATAAACAAAAAATATTTTATAAAAAAAGCTTACTGTGCCTGAAATAAAATTTTACCAAAATAATTTTTATAATCATTTTATTGAACAATAAGATTACTATATAAATAATTAAAAAAAACACATTTGATTTGTATAAAAATACTACTAGAACAACATGAATTTATAAAAAAGCAATAGTTACAAATTTGTTTATTTTCCATTTATATTTAAACATTCATAGACCATTAACAGTAGACGTGACGTGACCTTGAAAAAGTTTGCATCGTCTTTGGACCAATAAGTTTGAGTCTTTTAACAACAGTAAATAAGAAAAGAAGAATTTTATTAATGTAATTGTAATTATATGATTTAAAAGCTTCAGATACTTCATATTTTCCCTTTTATTCTATGTATTCTATGAATACAAAATTGAATCTCTGCATATTCGTGGCCTTAATTACGATACGAACTGTTGCATCCTGTGTTGTTCAAAGATATCAAATATAGCTAGTCCCTATCCGCCTTATATCATCGAATTCCTGACTGATTTTCACAGAGCAGTATTATTTAACATATTCATCGTAAAAAAACGTTATAGCCAAAATTCGATGGACCTTCAATGGAATGATCTACACGTCTAATAATTATTCTCGTCAATATTTAACGACAAATGAAATAAATTGTTCTATTTTCACTTAAAATACAAGATATATTCATATACATGTTCCGGAAGTATAGTTGTAACTTATAAATTGTCCCTTTTCCATTAGTCACCTTTTATAATTAACATCTTATTTGTCTTTTCTAAAAAAATAAAAATTGTTGAACTATGTAAACACATTTTCTTATTATTTATTATTTTGTCAAAATTTATTGTATATAAAAATGTGTAGACCCTGTTGGATTACCGAGAAACTTATTAATTAAAAAAAAAAAGAATATAACACCATTTACTAACTCAATTATTAATATCAATATTTCCTAGCATTGTATAAATTTTAAACTTCCATCAAATTTAAAATAAACATAGAATGGATAATAAATCGAAATGACCAGGGATTTGAATCCGCTACCTCTTGGGTCATACTAACTACATGGCATGGCTATACATTGTTATTAATATTTTCAGATAATAAAGTTATGCTATGGCTATGGCATCTTTTCAATGTTAATCTATACTACAAATTTATAAACATTAGTTATTATTTTTTAAAGAAGCCTAATATATCTCGCCACCATTCCGATAAAGACGAACATGTATAGAATACCAAATTCTATGAGCTAAGTAGCGATTGCTCAATAGGTAAAGTGACGGGGTGGATTTCCAGAGGCCGTGAGTTTGAATCCCTGCCTGTTTATTTTTCAGTCTACATTTATTAAGAACGGTCATAAGTTAAATTAACATTAATGTATTTTCAAACCGTTAATTAAATTATGAGATTTATTAATTTACAATTTTAATAATTGATAACCTATTCAAATTTGATATAAACTTTTAATTTGAATGACTTGGTCTTTACCAATATTATGAGCTGCTTTTGTTTCAATGAAAACAGTCGAAGTTTCTCGGTCAAATTTTTGCTTTGAACAAAATTCGAAATGAGAGTTCAGTTCAAACAACTCTACATTTTAATAGTAAGAAAACATATAAAATCTGCTTTTAGATAATAAATTAAATTTCATACTACTATTATTATAGGATGGAACACTTTTTAAGTCAAATTATTTTAAAAATATGTATATATATGACAACTTTTGTGTATAATGTGTTTTATAAATTAATTATATTCTGGTTGCATTATAATTTCACATGAAGATATATTCTTATTATAGACCCCGTCTATATTTAACATTTTTGATAATACCTAAGAAATGCAATAAAAATTTGAAACTAACCGCTAACACTGTCGAAACTAATCAACGCAAACGAAATAAGAATATTCTTATATCTTGGCTTACAAAGATAGATACGTTATATTTTTTTAAAGGTACCTTTATTAGAACGGTTATAATTTTAACATTAAAATAATAAAATACAATTTATAAAATACAACCAATATTATATTTATATTTACCCAGCGGTATTCACGTTGAATCAAATTGGAATGTGCCCGACTAGTTTCGAACCCATTCGGGGTTCTTAATCATGAGCTCTAAGCGTGGCGGAGTCACGGCGCGAACTAGTCGGGCACATTCCGATTAAATTCAACGTGAATACATGGTTCACTAAAGTTTCAATATAAAAACAACCAGTATCATTAAGGAGAAGTGGTTTTGGAAGAATAAAATTGCGCAGCCATGTGTGCCTAATGGAAATTTAGGGAATTGGGATTTTTGTCTGATCTTTCGGATCTGTAATTTATATTGAAAGCCACAAAGCATAAAGTATATTTTATCTTGTTTTTATCAAATAACTCGTTATTAATTTTTAACATAAACTATATTTTTGTTGGTATTATATAGTCATTTATAAATGAAAATTAAAATAGAAAGGACTTTAGTCAAAGCTAAATAAATAGCATACTAATTATTTTAAATAGCTTTTTTTTTATTAAATACTCTAAAACAAAACATCAACAAAAATAATAAATTGAATCGAATTAAGAATTTGTTCGAATAGATTAATTCCCAACTAAAATGAAACTGGAATTTGACATTCAAAAACTTACTACTAATTTACTATTTTTAAATTTATAATTGTTCACAAGTTTTATTTGTAATTAGTTTAGAATTTCATATAATTTAGGACTTTTTTGCGATGACTTTTTTTGTAGAAATGATCTTTAATAAGATAAATTTAATTAAGTTTGAAACCGTATGCTCTCAAATCCCTTTGTTCGAAGGAAATCAATCAAAAGTTGGTGGCCAAATTCCCGCTTTGTTGATTTTACGAGCGGTTGGAATATTTTATATATTTTAACAGCGTTAATTATATTTTATAATTTCTTTTTGTTCATAAAATAAACTCTTTATGATTGTATTAAAAGTTGCTTATTATCGTTGACTTCTAAAAGAAATCAATTTGATTCTAGGGGATTTAATTTAGTATATAAGTTGAAATTCTGATTTGAATCTGAAGTGAAAAATGCTTAACGATGGTTTAAGAGACCTTAAACCATAATTGCTCACTTAAAGATCCTAAAGCGTTGACAGAAGCTATTGATTGGTTATTTGACAGAAGCTGTTGATTGGTTATTTGACAGAAGCAGTTGATTGGTTATAATTTTAATGAATTATGACATCGGAGGTAATGCTAGTTTATAAATCTTGACGGTTTTGGTTGGTCTTTATAAAATATTCGGTATTTTATTCGTAGACCACGACGAGAATAACCGTCTAAGTTTGAAAAGGCAGGCTATAAGATGTCATCTCCGTTGATGATTCTGAGTACTCCCACATCATCATCATATCATCACACATCCTCGACTTCGTTGTTGTCATCCTCAAGTTGCCATTAAGTACAATAGTGTCAATTTTTTCCTTTTAGTTACGATGTAATAGATTAATATTATCATTTTAAACGTTTTTAATGTGTTATGAACGTGGATCCCACGTAGCACTGCAAATGTATTACATAGTAGGTATGTGTATTTCCAGGTTATCTTTATATTTAATTTGATAAAAATATGTATAATACATGAGTAACATTTTCTTCAACAACTTCATAGTTGTGATAATAAATATTTTTCAGTTGTAGTTAATAAATTATCTGATCAAACAAATTTTAATATACGCTTTAATATGCGGATTATTTCGATAAGAAATTTATCATACTGATCTCATTGTAAACTTTTTCAAGCTTTATCACTTAGCTTATGGAAGTGTCTAAAACTAACATATAATATTTGAAACACCAGTTCCAGTTCACTTTTAATAAAAAAAAAAATAATCAGTAATTGATATGATTTACATTGAAACAATGTGTTTAATTTTATTAGATGTTTGTTTGTGAAATACCTTACAAGAATGACAATCGTACATCTGTAGTGCGTTTTTTTATATAAAATAATATTTATACAAAAAATATGTAGAATGATAGTAATATCAAATACACATATAAATAAAATGTATATACATATTTACAGGCATACCATATACTACAGAAATTATACACTAAATAAATAATAACAGTGATTTTTAATTAAGTATCTCTCAAAACTATACAAACTGAACTCAAACACTTGACGCTCAATTGCAGTTCAGCTTCTGTGAAACAAAATATGTTTGAATAAGTTTCAATTATTCGATATTTCCAATTTTGTAATAATTCGGTACTGTATATTTATTTTTAACTATTTAATTTTTTAATTTTTATTATTAAATAAAATCTTGTAAACTGTTTCGAAATATTATAAAAAAATATCATTAGGTACATTAAAATTCACAGTAACCGATAAGACGGATAGTTGATTGAAATATTGCTTCTAAAGAAATATAAAATATATATAAACTTAAATATAAAAGATTAAACCAATAGCATTTATTAAGAGCATGTTGTACTTTACTAACACCAACACGAAACACTTTACACATACATTTGAGTAACGAAATAGAGTATTGCCTAGAAATTCTGAACAAATAACAAGATACATCCGAGAACGTCAGTTTCTATCCGGTCACATGACAGATAAGTTACAAGAATTCAAACCCCAATATGCACCTTCGATGTATTGAAGCTAACGAGTTATTGGTGCAAGATACGAGAAGACGATTTTCATGTAACGTAACTTCAATATTTAAACTCTTCGTGAAATATAATTATCTTGAACGGGAACAAAATATATATTTTATTATTATTATGTGATTACAAGGCTATTTAAAATAAATACCCAATATTTATAGCATTTTTGTGCTAAATAATATGTAATAAATTATTTAAATAATCAATAGAATTTAATTTTAAATGTAATCATATTTTATTTCTAAGTAAAATGACAGGATTGCGTTGCTGGAAAATGCATTTTCCATCGTCGATTACAAAATAGTAAACAGTATTACAAGATAAATGTATATTATGTGTTAATATTGCCTGTGAGTGTGACCTGTCATCTTATTTTTTTAATTAAAAACTCTAATTGAAATTTTTTTATCCTTTGTTGGCAACTCTTGCAAAGCGTGTCAAAATCTAGAGCATTGATTATCTCTCCTTATAACGTTCTAGAGTGATTAAATTCAGGTGAAAAATACTTTCCCGTTCTATTCATAAAAGTTTATTCATTCGAATACTTTGAAAACATTTTATAATTAAAAACTGTCCAAAAAATGATGATAAATTATTAATAAAAGTTTTTAATGGTATCATAAGTTTTACCTGTTTAATTTTAGGTCATTCAATTGGTCTAGAATAAATAATTATATCCGGTTTCATCGGATTTGAACGTTATATAGAATCATTTCACCGTATAAGAGTTATTCCAGATGTATAGAATTTAACGGATTATTGAAACGTGTTAGCCAGCAAATACAATTTACAGTTACGTGAACTTCGTTTCTAACTCCGTATGTGAAATAGATATTTTCTTTGAAACTTTTATCAGTATTTTTGGAATAATTAATATTATATAAATTAAAATATCTTTTATTATCATGTTATAATAGTTTATCTCTTATAGTTCTCAATATTTTTTTGTTTAAATGTATATTTATTTACAAATATTATTGTATATTCTTCCGAGGTGTTAGCTGTTTATACAAAAATAGTAAACTATAAGGTTTTGACGTGGCCATTTAATTAAAATATTTTTAGCTTACAACATTTATTTTATTTATATATTTATGTAACAAAAGAGACTTATATAAATATTACACAATAGAAAAAAAAAACAAGTGTATAAATAAATAACTTATCTCTTTAAGAGATCTCTACCAGTTTCACTTCGGCGTGTAGAGTTTATATTAATTAGTACGCGGACTGCCTCGTTGATAACATAAGAAGAGAAAAAATGAAACTTTATTATACTACATAGACAATTATATTATATTCAAATACACAATTATTTACACATTAATTATTATATATACCTACAAATTTACATAAATAATTCATGATAAAGAGATGAGGTTACGGTCTTAGCTTGAAAGAGCTAAGAGATGGATTTCCATAAATATGTTTTCGGAGACAGAGTTCCAAATTTGAGCCGCGATGACGTAAAACAATTAGAATATAAAGTGGTATTAAAATCACTTCGAGGGATTTAAACAATACACACGACCGAGGTAGTCTTGTTCTTGGAAGAGGTGTTTGAAAATATTCAGGTTAGTAAGAGAGAGAGAAGTTATTTAATCTATTATTTAATAAAATAATAAAATATACATATATACATAAAAGATAAAAAAAAGACATGTACTTGTGGAGATATTTTAGCTATTACGAGTTTATTGCATATTTTTTGAGCTCTAGTTGCATTTATAAGTCACTACGATATTTGTAAAGACCATGAGGTGAATGATTAATCAAAAAACAACAATTATTGAATTATGAATTACTTAACAAATAATATGTACAATATGAAAAATAAAATTTGTGCATTAAATTATCCAGAAAGTGTAAAATAAATAAGGACATTTTAACATAAAGTACTTTTGAAAGCTGTTGAAAAATGCCTACTGACTGAGCTAAGAACAATTTTTTGATGTTACACCGTATTAACAATAACCCTTTTAAATTTGATTTTCGAACGATTGTGATTACAAATAGTAGTCGAGATTTATTGAATGTTCCACGACACCTTGATAAGCTTCATTTAGGTAAAGATCGATTATTATAATGATGATATATATTTATCAATTCCTGTAGCGGACTGTCTGACTGACTGACTTAAAATTACACATAACATTACATAAACAAAAGATATAACTAAAATATGAAGTCTATCTTTTTAAAACATTTTTTTTGGTCCTCTTTTCTTGAAATTGAACAGCTTTATACCAATTTTCATAGCTTAACAAACATTCATCTTTCATTTTACTATACAAGGGAGAGCTATAAAAGTAACAGGTTTACTTTTACTATACTAGTACTACCTTCCTTCAATTGAAGGAAGGTAGTACTTAAATTAAAAAAAAGCGTAAACTCAATAAAATTTCATATTTTTGGTTGCACATTAGTTTAAATCGGTGCTGATATTTAAGCCTTTAGTGGTGCTTTATAGAAAAACAACACTTGATTATTTATATAGAATTCCATTTATAAAGATACAATTATTGCTTAAGTCACCTTTCTAACGTGAAATAAACCTTTTTGAAAGTATATTTTGTATTTTAATTTTTTTCTTAAAAGTTCTAAATTTCCTTTTTCTTAATTCATGACTGAAATTAATTTTGATTATGTTTTAATTACTTACAGAAAAAATGGTGGTCTGTAAAGTCGGTTTATGGACGATAACTTCACTTGATAACGTAATATTTTAAAAATTGAATTTAATTATTGTGTTTAAAACAAACAAGGAGTTAATTGAAAATTAAAATTCTTTCAATAAATTAATATTTAATTGCACTCCTTCATTTTTTAAACTTAATATTTAAACTTAATTAATAATTCCACAATATGCAATTTATTAAATACTTTTAAACATGTGTAATATTTAAGATCCTCCAATCTGCGTTATTCTGTAAAGAATAGGACGATGATTTTTTGTTATAATAAACAATGGAAACCACATTAACTTATAACCTTTCTTTTTAAACAGTTGACAAAAAAGTTCATGTGTTGATTGAATGGTGATGGAATGCTTAGGCCTATCATGCTTCTTTATCATATTGTTTTGCGCTCTCGCTTGCACGATCGGCTTAGGCGGAACGTGACAATGAGTCCTACTTTTTTCATGCGTGCAGCCGTTGTTCATCGCTTTACAAGACTTTATGACGTCAAAACGGGTTGATATAACTTGATTTAGATACTAAATACGCACATTTTTTCATTTAAGTCCTTGTAGGATGATTTAAAAATGTAATTGGTAAGGTTTAATATATGACATATTATAATAATTATAGGAAAGGTTTTGACCGCCCGCATAAAAAGAGCAATTTCAATAACAATTAATTTTCATATAATTTATTTCACATTATTCATATGATAAAATTATGTAATAAAACGTAGATTCTTTTTCAGATTTTCACGGGTGATACAAATTTTAATGAAACTATTTTCAGTGACTTGATACGTGAAGTCTATTTGAATACCTTTAATTCACATTTCAATTTCAACTTAACATTCATGCAATCATACTTAAGATGCTGCTTTCTTTATCCAGATATCGGCCATTTCATTAATTATTTTCCTCATAAGATCACTTAGTTGTTAGTCATAAAGTTCAAAAAGCAAAAAGAACATACAAACAGTACTTTTAAACCATTAGATTCATTATTTTTCTATTGTAATGAAACATTTTTTGTTAAAATTAAAGGAGACACTTTAAAAGAAAATAATATCAATTATGTGTAGACAATGAATAACTTTGATGTGTTATTTATATTATAGTCAATTACAAAGGAAATATTATAAATTCGTTTTGCTAAGCAGTCAATTATATTAAAAATTTTCATGGTATGGTTTTAAATGTAAATCTTAACTATTTTACATCATGAATTTTAATGAAAATATTAACAATTACCAGGAAACATCAAATATTATAACGATTTATTTATTTTGGATATATCACATATAAAGATTAAAATTAACTTATTAGACAGTTGATATCTTGCAATGTTAAATTATGTAACAATGGTTTTAAAAGATTTGAAATCTTTTGGACGGGCTTTGAGATCGTGAATTGTACAGAATACGACGTTTGACGATATAGTGGCCCTTTGTTACGCCTAATGCAATGTCTAAGTGACTTATGACTGTTGCAAGCTATCCAATGATATATTGTTATGGAAAAGGAGTGGGATATTAATCTAGTAATGGAAGAAAGGAAAGACATATTATCAGGGGAGTTGTCGATTAATATAACAAATTTAAATCCTTCAAAGTTGTAACTTTCTGAAATATGTATATTTTACATACAAGACTCAACAACTTATTTTAATTGGGAGAGCCTTAAATATCACAACACACTCCGTATATATTATTTTTTTTTTTTTATCTTAAGTATACATATACAGAAACTTATTATTTTGACTAATAATTATACTTACAATTACTCAACGTTACTTAAGTATACTAGTAGTATTGCGTGCAAAAGCTATGCCATGATATTATAATTTAGCTCTGGACCAGATTTTGTAAGTAAAGTATTAGTGTGGGTTATGTGTTATTTTAAAAATAGTAAACAAAGTTAAAACTTTAAGAAAAAAACTTTGAACGAAAAATGTTGTGGTGAAACATTAAGCGAATATGGATACAGTTTATTTTTTTCTTTTTAATAATGCAGATTTGTACCCACTATTGGTAAAGAGTTTTGTTCCTTTGTCATTTTGTGATTTATAACAGGGTTGTGTGATGCAATAGAGATATATATGTGATCATTTTGAAATACAACCTTCAATGTATCGAAGTCAACGGGTTATTGAGACGTGTTAGCGAGCAAATACGATTTACAGTTACGTGACTTCACCGACTTAAACTAACTTCGTGAATAGAATTTACTTTATATAAATTGGTTCCACATTTAAAATATAATTTCAATTTTAAATACAATTCCAATTAGAATATAAAGCTTCGACTAGAAAATAGCAGGAATTTATTTCAAGATATTTTATTTGTGCTATAAAATTTGATGTTGATTAATAAGTTAATGGTAATGTTTTTTAATGAATAGAGGAAATGTTAAAAAATATAATTAACTGTCAATATGAATGTTATCAAATTGCAAACAACATAAAGCAAAGTGTATATAGCGATTATTTTTGTAAGAAAAGAGACAATGGGCTATGCATGCTATGCTTATTGCAATATTAATTGCAATAAGACTTAAAGCGTTGCAGAAATTTTATTAGAGATACTATTTACTATTATTTGTACTGTTTTGAATTCCCAATTGTTTCTTTCATCAATAAAAATAAATAAATAAATTACATTTGAATCACCCCGCGTATATAAAACCATTATTTCTAGGTTAAGTAAATGTCATATGAATTGATCGCGTCAGCGTGATAAAATTACTTATACTGAATTGTTTCTGTTTTGTAAAAAAAATAACAGTTATGAAATGTTTATTTTTAAAAAGCATGATTTTTTTTTTATTTATCATCCTGTTTTCTTATTTTCTGTTGGGCACTGCTACACTTTGTTAGACTTTATTCTGTTTTATTTTCAATGAATATCAGTTTACTGTATTATTTGTTAGTGCATAATCTGATGTAAGTTTTAAAAACATTTTTCAAATTTAATTTTTAAAAGGTTTCGTTAGTAAATAAATTTGCATTCAGCATGGAGTTGCTTTATCTGGAGAAAGTATTTAATTATACAAATATACTTAAAATCCTTTAAAATAAACTACTGTAGCGAAGATACATCATTATTCAAAGAAGTTTAAAAAAACTATAACTTTAAAAATTTCAAACTCTCAAAGCGATAAAAATTCTCAAAAAAGTGTAAATCGCTAAAGTTTAGAAAGAGCTAAAGTTGTAAAGTTTTAACTTCAAATATTGTTAACAGCTAACTTAATTTTGCCATTTATCAAAGTAATAGATAAAAATATACATTCACTCAAAAGGTTAATGTCTGTTTTCGCACGTTTCTTTGGTGAATTTCCGGGTTGACTAATCAATACAAAATCGAGGAATTTATATAAGAATCATAAGGAAGGAAAAATTTCATCATCAGAGAGAGGGAGAAATGTCAGTTTATCAAAAGAAGTTTCACTTCATATATATTATATTTTTAAATTCACATATACAATTATAAATAAGAAATTCCAATCAAATAAAACACAAATAACTATTGTATTAACAACGTGTCCTAATGAAGGCTAAGACAAAAGTTGGAAATAATGTATAAAGTATTTAGAAATGTACAAACTTAATAAACGCAATGGATTCTAACATGATGTATTGTGCTGTTGGGTCTTAGCAACGCAAGTTTGTTTGTTAAAAAAAGTTTAAGAACTATGATTTTAAGATAAATAAAAGTGTAGGAATTTCATATCATATGTTAGTATAATGAAAAAATATTATTTTCTCATTGTGGTGGATCAAAAAGACAAAATGGCAAAAAGAGAAAAAAATGCGTTAAAAATTGCAAAAAACGTTCCGCATTATACTTTTTAGCTATCACAGTCGTAATTGAAAATGAATTAACACAATGTTAGTGCATTTGTAATAAAACGCAGCGTTTCCGGACGCCGCTTAAGATGAATGGAAAATATCCTTTATAATCTTGGTATGAGTACGTTTTTTAAATTTACCAATTAATCCTAACAGATATAAATATATATCTTTCTACTCTTTTAGAATAACATTTCAATTTTCTTTCATTCCAATATAGCAAATAATTTTAAACAATTAGGATAGTCAATGGAAAACTATTAACTCACCAAAAATGCTGAAATTTAATGGAAATATATTAAACTTTAAAATTTTGACCTTAAATGTCCAGATTTCTTAGTAATAGTATACTTAGATCAGCGACCGCAGCTTGCTGAAGTTTTTTTCCCATTATGAATTAAATGACTTGGAAAAATTCTTAGTTTTTACCTCTAGGTTGTTCTTCATGTTGAGTTAGTTTTTACCTCATGAATATGTTTATAAAGTTAAGAAATTGGAAGAAAGTAGTATCAATACACCTGCATTATGTACGTAGCTAGTACTACTAGCAGTTCTATTTGTCATGTTTAGTAAAAATACCCAAAAGGGTACAATATTATAAATAATAGAATAATATAATTTTACTGTAATACTTATATTGATTGTGTACTTAAGCTCATACTAACCCAATTAACCAACAAACCAACAGTATCAACCCAACGTAAGTATAAGCAAAAATCAAAAATAAAATAAAAAAACATCTTCATTAAAAGTCAGTCTTATAACAAACATTTATTAATTAGCAACGCATTCTTTGCTTTGACAACAACTGACAATTGACAATTTAATATTTTATTTATATATTTACTTATCTATTTTTCATTTTTTATTATATCACAGTGATATTTACTAACAAGTAGGACCACCTATAGAACAAAATTATAAGTTATGATAGAACAAAATTCAAAGTTAATCGCTAAACTGCAATTCATTCATAGTTTTTTTTATATTATCATTTTTTTTCATTTTTTTATTGTTTTTAATGTTACTTTTTGATCCTCCGGTATCATTTAATGAGACAGTACGATTTTCGCACTGTTTAATTTTATAATCAATTTGTGTAAATTATTGATGTGAAACAATAGACACGAAGTAATATAAAACATTTCTTTGTTCTATTTAACACGACGATAAAATTAAAAAAAAAAATCACCTGGAATCACAATTATTACGGCGGGAACGTCAAAAAGGGGGCTTTAGTTGCAATGTAAGTAAGTGACAGGTGACACTGAGGCCGACGTTAACTTACAAATCTTATTTGCTGCAAGGAATAACTACTATTTGAATTAGTAGGTAGGTAGTAGTATTGATTGTAGGTTTTATAAATCTTATCTTATTATAGTGAGTATCAACTATGTTCGCGCACTTGTCGCCCTCCCCGCTTCTGTCATAGAAATGTATTGAAATATTTTCGTTTGTGAACACGGTGTATAAAAAGCTTTGTAAATAATTTCGTTTAATACTAAAGTACAGTCACGTCTTTATATATGAAGTTTGATTTGAATACAAAAATCACTTAAAATAGCAACAAAAAGTGTCAAAAAAATCAGTAAACTGTCCACAGAATAGTACATTTGCAATGTATTGAATTGACGTTGATTGTTAGTAATTTTGTTTGATTGTTTGATTGGTATATAACAAAAATAAACAACCAAAATGTTATCTTCCTTATTTTGTGCTACATATCTTTCTATATCTTTTATGTGAGGCTGGAATTTTCATAATCTATTTATTCGCTTACATTTTAGGTAACATCATTGAATCGTTTAAGGACATTCTGCGCGACGAGGTGTAAATTTTCGAACATCTCACACATCTTGATTGTACGAGGCCTCATTTTTTACGCTTGAAGAAAAATTTATCTTTGATGTTCGAAAATTGAATTTGTTTACCAGATCTGACGAAGAAAGTGATTTATATTTTGATGTAAATAAAACTATTTTATAAGATTAATTACTATATACAATTGTTGTATTGTTATATAATATCAAACATTTTATATTTTATTCGATATTTGTGTCAGACAATAGAAAACATTTATAAAGATTGTTCATTCTTGTATCGTTTAGTTATGAAGTCCAGCTGTGACTTTGACGGAAGTCGGATTGACGGACATCAGAAGGGACTCGAAACTGTGATCTCTGGGAAGGCGTATAAAGTTGCTCTGTATAAAAAAATGCATTGTCGGTAAATTAAAATAAAATTTGTAAAAAAATTACAATTTATTAATATATTATATTAATTTACATCTAATATTAATTATTATTACTAATAATTCTGAGACAATTTAAGTAATATGACAAGCTAAGTCAACTTTCATATTTCAATACATTTTTTTAATCAGATAAGACGAATACATAAGTTAATTACAAATTTGTTGAGACTTTTTTTTTTCTCGAATTAACTCTATGTTAAGTTACAAGTGGTATTCTGTTCTGCTTCTGTAGATTTATTTATAAAGATTTAGTAAAAAATACAAAAAAAACCTTACCAAGGTATACCGTAAATAATTGTAGATTTTGTACTTCAATATTCTTGCTTGGTGTTTATTTCTATTCTAGATGAAGTTTCGAACAGTTTCAATACTTTTTGTGGAAATAAAAAAACATATTTTCTACACATTATATTCTATTAAAACTTTTGAATTTGGCAATTATATATAAAAACAATGTATCAAGGGAGATAATATAGCAATAAATTATTTTATTATAATAAGAGTTCTTGTCTTCTATTTTATTGTTTCTCTCTTCTGTTTTATTCTGCTCATATTAGTCTTCTATTCTTTAAAGTATCAATAAAAACACTTACGAAGTAAAAATATTTTACATAAAGAAATAATAATTTAACTAAGTATTTAATTTGGAGCCAGAATGTTACTTTTTAAATAGAGTAGTATAAAGGAATGGTAATGTAAATGGAATGTCAGTAAAAAGTTAGAATAATTAAATTGTAGTTGGCCACAAAAAAAGGTAATTAAACTAAATGGAGTGGACGTGAAAATTCTGGCGAGCATCTCATGAAACGTCGGTTTTCCCTTGTAAAAAATAGTGCTAGCGTGCCATTGCGCATTTCATCTCGGCTCATAAACTTATTGAAGTACAAAGTCAACCAATTCTATTCATTTATCTTTAGAAGCTTTTAAATTTCACCCGTAAAAACCCCTAGTCGACATTTAAAATACTTTTAAACACTTTTCTCCTAATTTTTTGTCATCGTAGACCCTACTTTTAAGACTACTTAATTTTATATCTGAATGTGGTTTCAGAATTCATTGTAATGAAACTTTATGCATAATAGTTTTCTTTCTCATATTGTAGAAATAATAATTTAATTATAAGTAGATTATCAGATTTAGCTTGTGAAATTACTTGGGTTCCATTATACTCACGAGGTTACATTTTTCCTCCAGATATAATTAATGATTTTCAAATTAATAAAAATATATATTTCTTCTACTTCTAAGAAATATAAGTCATGTGAAAGTTCAGAATAATGTAATTTATTTTTAAATAAACAACATTTCTAAAGAAGCGGGAATCACGAATACCGTTTGAACAATTTCCGTTTTAAAAATTCAAACGCAGCAATCACCAGGAAGTGACGCGAAGTGGCATGCAATAAAGCGCCACTCCACTCGCGATAACCTGTGACAACCAATTCCAGGTTTTATTTAAAATATGTCGATCAAGATAGTCGTATAATGGTTCATTGATAAAAATAATTATAATATTCATTTTAATAATCTAGCAGATTTTTGTCAAAAAATTATCAAGAAATATATAACAAAATTAAGAATCACAAAACCGTAATGGCTTAATGTTTTAAACGTTGACGTTTTTATCAAATTTAATAGAATTTAATGTAAGAAATATATATATATACACAGACATAACAGTGCTAGTTATATATATATATATATATATATATGTGAACGACCGTCTGAAAATTTTATGTCTAATTTCTGATAAGTCTTTTTTCAGAATGAAAAGTGTATATCTTTCTATATCCCTATATCCTTCTTTGTAATGTAATAGTATTTGTCCTTTTTATACGTATAAAAATGTATATTCAAAGTTTTTGCGTAAAAGCGTAACAAACCAATTCACATCTATAATATTAGTAGGGATAAAAGTTAAACAATAATAATACTTAGTGTAATTGTGGAACGAAAACAATCCCATGAATGGTTGGTTCCTCTTCCGGGTAATCTCAAGTTTAGGAACCGGTAGTCTCTTGGGCTTTAGTTCTGATTAAACGAAAGTCCATGGCCTATTGATTAACAAACGTTCTGACTCTTCTTTGTATATTGGTCGTTGTAAGGAATAAGATTCAAAGAAATCATAATTCTAACTTCATATTGTCACCTGCGGAGATTGCGGATTATTTTATGTAATTAATTTCAATATGAATAAGGAAATATTTTTTCTGTTATATTCTTTAATGTACTGTTGTTTTTATAATAATACTTTAAGAAATATTATACATATGGGTGCAACTATGATTATACATAAGATAGCATAATTACGAGAAATATTCAAAGGAAAACTAGCTTAAAAGGATTTGTATGGTATAGGCAAAAAAATATTTACGATGCCTTCGTCTCGGCTCGGAAACAGTTTTTAGTTACGAACTGTTAGTTACGACGTGGTCGGCAGTAATGACTTTTTATTTGGTGACTTACTGTCACGTTTGGCTATTTTTACAAAAAAATATATAAAAATAAATATATATTTTTTTATATTTATATTATATAGAAAAAATATATATTATTATTATTATATATTGCCCCTAAAGTCCAGTCATTCGTCCGTATATTATATTATATTCTATTATATATACTAATACTATTTTCTTAATACACGTAATATACTAAATAAACCTGTTTGGAAGCTAATATATTTTTCTATATTTTTCAACTTGCACGTACATTCAATCTAAAATGTTAATGGTTTAGAAATAAATTGGCGGCAATAAATATGTCATTTTAACATTGACATTTGTCACGTCAATTCTTAATGATATTTTGTTCACAGGAAATTAATATTCGGTTTTTGATTGGTTTTTCTTTTGATTACCCAAAATTAGGAAAAATACTATAAAAATAACACACATTTCTGAGCATAGTCGATTTGATTTTTCGATAGGAGTTCTGCCAACTAATTTGCCCATTCGTAAATCCGAACGGCTTATATTTATAAAAAGTAAACCTTTTATATAATTATGAAGAAAACTAATCATATTTGTTAACCTATAGAGGTTAACAAATATTATTAGTTTTTTAATAATTAGTTTTTTAATAATAAAAAAATGTCATTTGATCAAACCCACTATATTCAACATGTATTAAGGTGTCCATATCAACACAAATGAAATGTATAAGCAGAAAGCTCTGTGAACCTATGAAAAAAGAACGCTAATTTAATAGAGTCTCACAGCGATACTATAGCTATACTATAGCTCAATTGAAAGAGCGACGGAACGGTTTGCCAGAGGTCACGGGTGCGTATCCCTGCCATTATCGGATTATTTTTCATTCTATATTTATTTAAAATTAAAAGTTATTACTCTATAATAGCACAATCCTTGTAACTTTTTTAAATATTTTAGATGTTTAGTCATATTTGTCTTTTTCTTTATCATGCTTTATTAAACATATTATTTATTATTATTATTTCATTCATGATATTTTGACGCAGCTTTGTTTCTAATTACGAAAGAACAAATCAATATTGGATATTGGCGGGGCAAATGGTAATTCTAACGTTACATATTTAGTAAAGCAAATGTGTTTGCGATCCATAGTATGTAAATAACACGCCAGCACCTTACTCGATGTAAAAGCCAATTTATTCTTGCATTTGATTTATAGTTTATCGAGAAAATAGTACTTATAAAATTGTAAAAATGTTTTATCTGGAGAAATAAATAATCGATAAAAATTAATAAAAATATCGTTAAGTAAATATATTCATAATTTTGTTGTAGTTATGTTGTTTAGTTACCTTCTACTGAAATTTAATTTTATTATTATCTTCGAGGTTTATTTGAAATATGTACACATTTTAATCTATTTACAATACCCCAAAACCATCACTCCATTTAATTACAAGATCTGGTCATTATTGATTATAATTAATTTTGATATCAATTAATTAAATTTAAGCATTTAACGAAAATTCTTTCTCCACTTGAAAATAACCTTGATCTATTATTTCATTTTACTAAAGTCTTAAACAACTTTCATGAAGCTAAATTTTAATAAAAAAAACTTTATTAAAATAGATTCATCGCTTTAGGAACTGTTACGCCTACCACTGAGAGACACACTGATATACAGGAAAAAATTATACCAAGTTTGTAGATTATTAAAACCAGTCAACAACAGTATTTTATTGTTGTTTTTAAATATTACTGGGTTATGGGCTTAAAAAGAGCTGAGATAAAAAATATGCTTGCTCTCTTTCCAATGTTAGCCAACATGTTTACTAAATGAACCAGTGATCATTGGTAGCACCTAGTTACGTACAAACTCCAGGATTATAGCCGATTAAAAAATTCCTTCGATGTAAATAAAAGTATATTGTGTCATCGCTATGGAATGTACAATTGCAGTTTAGTAAGAAAATATATTTTGTAAAGAAAATTTATTAATTAAGTGTTAAAGGTTATAATAAATTATTTCATGCACTAATTAATAAGTTTATATTTTTATACTTTTCAATTGATAAATCTTAAAAAAGCTTAAAGCAGTGTCTGTAAGCTGCCTCTGCCATCTGCAGCTAAAGAACTTAACTCAAATATAGAAATTATATTTACTACCAGTTTTATATTTTTTTTTCAGGAAATATTGCAAAAGCTACATAAACATCAGAAAAGAAATATAGTTTTTAAAATATAGTCATGTATATTAATAATATTTGTATATGATAAGGTTTGTACAAAAATTTAACGTAAATATTTGTAATGATGTTCTTATTTCCCAGCAGTAACTAGCATTCGTAAATAGTATACAGCACGTAATTCCTATTCCGTGTCAACTAGTTGTATCTGTGTCGCGGATCGCAGTGTCTGTTTATTTATTCAGCTCATACACACTGTTTACATGACATTTCTTTCATTAGTACACGTGGGAGAAGTTTTTATATTCTTTTGTTGACATAAATTTACTATATAAGGAGTAAGTAATTAGTAATTATTGTAATAGTTGTATGTTTATTTAATTATAAAACCAATAACTGCGCAAAGTCGGTTTTTTATTTATAAAATTGTAAGTTTGCTTGTCATAGAATTTTTATTCATTATATTTTTGAATAGTTTAATGACAAATCAAAAAGGAGCTTATATTTTATGGTATTTTCTGTCTGGTTTGCTTTATAGGTTCATTAATTAATAGTGAGCTCTTATTTAAAAAAATACTAGGTATAGTATACTCATACTAGTTGGAATTGAAAAGTAGGTAAATTAAAATAAAAAAAAATTGTGAACAAAAAAATATAAAAAAAATAATCTTTTTTAATAAAAAATCATATCTTAGAAACTTAATTAAATCAAAAGATCTAGAATATGTACATTTACTTATATAGCATTCGTGTGCATGTTTAGTTTTATTTCTAAAAATCTTAAAGAATGTCCAATTCAGTGTTTGAGATTGGTTTTTAATTGCTTAGTTCTAATTTTCTGCGTTCCATGAATACTTTAAACTATAATTTGCATACAAGTGTTAAGGCCATTATATGCTTACAATAGTTTTCAGATTTATAATTAATTGGTAATTACAATTATTATATCCATTAAATGTTTGAAACTTATTTTCTGCAAAAACGCATCAACAAAAAACGTTATTTTATCTAATATTACATTTCCGCTCGCGGCTTTGCCCGCGTGGATTTTGGTTATATCGCGGCTTTGAATGAACTCGACAGCACCGTTTCTTTGGATTTATTTCACAAATGATTTTTTTTTCAAGAAATGTTATTGTAATTGGAATTTAATACAGCATAAGTTATTTGGGGATATATTACAAATGGAAATAAATATATGCCTGTGTTATTCAGGGAAATTGTAACTTTCTAACGGTGAATGAATTTTAGAGGTCGGTAATAAAACCAACATATTAAAATATACGAATCGTTTCTCTTTATTATTAGTGTAGATCTATAAAATCTATAAAAATCTTGTCTTAAATTCACACCCACGACTTTGAAAATTTACCCTTGAAGAGCGAGTCCGAGGCTAGTTATTTTTTTTTTTCATAAATTTACATATCGTAATCAATTTTCCCGTAGCATATGTGTGGAGTAATAATAGTATTTATTATTAATGTCTAGGTATAATTTCAAAAGTATCTATTTAATTTTAATTCCTTTTATTTAAAAGTATAGTCGGGATTTTTGAAAAAATCTATAAAAATAAAAATGAAAAAAAAATAATTTTACAAAGTTTGCTAATTTTCAGCTTTCTATCTTAACACGTATTATTCATTTATAAAATTTTTCCAGTCACCAACTTCAACGGTTTCGGAACTTCAATATAAAATATTTTTACCCCTTTCCCCACTTCGGATAGGAATATCCAAAAATTTTCTCATAGTGTTTTCCTTCACTGTACAAGGCAATTTCAGCTTTTTGCGTTCAATAGTTTCGGTAGTTTCGGCTGTGCGTTGTCTGTCAGTCACTCACAAAAGGAAAAATTTTATATATATAGATTTCACAACTCGCTATGACAATGACTACTGAGTACAGTAAATTATTTGATTTGTAAGGTAAGGTAGAACATTACGAAATGTCATCTAAAAATGTTGATTTATCATTTATACCAATAAATTATTCACAGTAGTTTCTGAAACAATTTTCTAGCTTGGCTGAAATATAGACTATTTAATTCAGTAGATATTTTATAAAAACAATTTCTGTCACATACACTTTTCCAAACTTTGTCGATAGTATAATTTTAATTTGCTATTCGATATTTGCAATAAAGTAGTGGAAAAACTGGATTAAACAATAATTGTATATGATGACATTATAAAAAAAAATATATACATAAAATACAACATTGAATAAGGTATTGAGATATTAATGCGATAAAAGAATATTTCAAAAGTTACAACAAACTATTTACGTACATGCTAGTGTTATATTAAGTTAATTTTTTAAAAGAAAAACTAAGCACTAGAATATGCAACCATTTCCATTTCCATTGCACTAAAGATAGCATGGCTAAAATATTGTATGAAATATTAATTAAAATGTTGAATGCTAAATTCAAACTAAATTCATGACGATCTGCCTCTAAACAATGAATTGACATCGTGACTCTGACAGCCTGACAGACGTTTTAGATTTGAGTCTATCTCGTGTTGATTAATTTATCATTATATTTTAGTTTTCAGGCTAAAAACAAACTATCAATAATTGTTATTTGCATATGTATATATAAATACTAAAAAAACATTTCGTTTGTTTACAACCACATCAATTTGATACGAAATTCCAATTTTCTCTAGGTATATATGTCTTGACTTTACAATAATACTAGTTAAAAAAATATATATTTTACGTATGTTTTTTAAATTCAACGTTGATTTTAATACGAATTTGATTAGATTATTACGAATAGACGAGATGAATTAAACAAATTGTGGTAAATAAATCATACCCAACATAACCATAGCTCAGCGTAATCTACTAGAACTTCAAATTGCTAGCCATAAAGTAATCATCCTCAAACCCGACCCCTGTTTTGAATATTGCATACCTATCTGCAATATTCAGAACAGGGGTTAATTTTAGATATATTCCTTCTATAGAGTTAAATACTGTATCTTTCAAGCAAAGGCATTTAGACGATTTTTTTTTTCATTGAATTTTTATACTATAATTTTACAGACTAAAATAGTTATTCATTTTATTATTTCACCACACCTATGTATAAAATCAACACATATATAAATAAAAGTATTTAACACAATACTATTTATATCAAGTTATAAATAATAATTAGGATGTGTGGTTGCCTTGACCGCAATGATTGAACTCACCACGAACTGTCAGATATTGGTTTAAGAAAAAGGACCGTGGCGTCATATGTCATTGCGGTTTGTTTTTTCAGTATTGGGGAAGGTAATAAGAAAAATGATGTAAAATAAAAACTAAAACTCAAATATTAATATTTAAAATTGATATTTAAATAGTTATTTGTAATAACTCAGTCCTTATTCATTAAACTCTCATATTGTATGGACGCTTTATTGACTGTTTGACTGGTTTGAAACTATTTTATTTATTGCCTAGTTATTCAGATTATTGTGTAAACTTTCAGAATAAAATCAGTTAGAAATGTGATTCTTACTTAACAATAATTTATAGGTTTTATATAATACATAAATAATAATATAATGATGTTAAATTAACGACTAGAACTAACACAAGAGTATATACTTTATTAAACAAAAAGTAAACATAACTTAAACGGTAACTCTTAATAATAAAGATATATGTACTTATAAAGATTTTACTTAGAAAAATAGAATATACAAGATCTTAAAGTTGGCACTCTACCTACAGTTAGAATACAATATTCACTATACTATAGTAAATTATTCAACTACTCGTTAACAGAGTCACCATTTTAGTAATAAAAGACACTCTTGAGAGCAGTAACCTGTTATAATATATAAAATTTCTGTAAATTCAGTTGTGGCTATTTAATATACTTTATTACTATTAATTTATTCCATATATCTTAAAAGTAGATAAAAAGCACTTTTTATTTAAAAGTGATCCCTATTTTAGATGCTTTCTCATTAGAAAATTCCATTCCATTGAATGGAACGAATACTAAAGTTGCTGCAAATACGGCAGATATCACACGGAACCAAGAGATGTCGTTACTGTGCTGCCAGCCATTGACCTACTTACCACGTATTTCTTTATTATTTTTAGTACTTAAAATTCCTTATTATGATACCTTCAACAAGATTGTTTAAAACCTTGATTATATACCTTTTTATACATATTTTTGATGTTGAGGAGGTTATTTGAGGGAATACTAAATATTAAATTTATTATATTCATCATATATATTGTGCTGAGAAATTTTCATCTTTTAAATATATGTTTACTGCTTAACTAGATATAATAATAATAATCTGATTGTTTTTTTTTCTTTGTAATATTTAAAATATGTTAATTTATATACTGTGCTAATATAAACCTACCGAGTATAAAATATTTTATTATATTTATACAAAAATATAATGAAAATTATTAAAAATACAACTATATATTAAAATAACCTTACAAAAGATTAATTATTTTGAACTCAATAAAACAACTTACTTATTATTATTTTTTTCATCGTATTTACTCTGAGCCAATAATTTATAATCCTCTGTCGCAAGACTAAGCTTTGTAACTAACAGTTTGAAAGAAATTTAATATCGAGTCAATCAAACTAAGATAAAACAAAAAGAATATGAAAATAAATAAAAAAATTGTTGTTCGAAAGAATGGTTTTTTTAGCATTGATTTCAGCAAAAAATAGAATAAATCATGACGTTTATCACCATGAAACATTTTCGAATAACAAACTTTATTATTAATTTTAAAAATGGTGGAGATTAAGTCAACTCATATTTCTCTAGACAGTGATCGGAAATTCTGAAGGGAGAGGTAACCTTTACACAATAGCAGTCTGGAACAGCTGGTAGCAGGAAGTCCAGGTTGGCTGTATGACTGTCTACATCAGGCATTCTAATCGCTTGCCTTACTAGCTAAGAGCTGTAGCTACTTGAACTCATATTAAAGAAAAATTCTAACATTAATTTTACCAACCAGGCAAGAATCATACTTCTTTGCTAGCCAGTCATTAAATGTGGATATTAAACATTGTTATTTAAACCTGAAAATAAAGAATTAGAGGGACATTTTCAGATAAAACAAAGAAGTTATAAACCGAGTCCCCATTAGAAGGTAAGAACCTGTATTTGTTATTGAAATTTTATTGATTGTTTAAACTAGTTTAGAATCTAGATCAAAACTTTGTCACTCAAACATTCATTTCCGTTACGATCGTAACGTTTCAAATAACTTATTCTTTAATTGAATACTAAATAAATTATTTGTTGTAAGTTTATATAAATTACAATTTAAAGAGATTATTTTTAATTTACAAAGCATTTTTTTCAGTATATAATTTATTTATTTGATCACTACAGTGTCGAATAACAGGCTCCATTGAACTACGAACTTTTAGTCATAATTTCACGCTTGGTACACACGTCACGCAACCATCCATAATCCATCCATCCATCCAGTTTTATGGCGTGAGTTTATGAGATAAAAATAGCCATCTGCTTATATAACACATAGAGCCTATAAAAGTAAAATGTAATAGTATAAATATTTTGCAATACATTACATTTACAATTTAATATTCAAATATTTAATATTCACATTATTTATAATAAAATTAACCTATCAGATGTAAATTCTTACGTATATTTAATACTTTTAATAAACCACTGTTGAATATTTAAAATAAATATTAAACAATGCAGTACTGTAATTAAATAAATTGATAAATTTTATTTTCTTAATTAAACTTTGTAATGAAGATTAACTTCAATTCATAACACAATAATTTTTAAAGGTTTTCTTGAAAAAAACTTCTGATAAAAATTATAAGAATGGATATTTGTTTTTTCTATGATATTCTGTTAGAGTAAGTTTTTGGTAATGCTTTAATAAGTTATTAAAATAGGATATTTTTATTAAGGATAAGTTTATATACAAAATTCCACGACGAGTATAAAAATATTAGAGATATTACTGATACATGTTTATAGTTTTTTTACGTACAAAATAAATTAGCCATATAAAATATAATTTTAACATATATGTACCTTATTAGTTCTAACTTTTTAGAGTATTTATTTTTTTGTTACTTTTTAGAAATATTAGCTTCTTATGGAACCGACCAAAATTTAAAAAAAGTTCAAACTAATCTCATATGAAAGACATTATTGTGTCGGAGTGAGTTTAAAACGGTAAAGTCACGTAGCTGAAAATCGTATTTGCTCGCAAACACGTCCCAATAACTCGTTAAGTTCAATACATCGGAGGTTTGTATTGCGGTTTGGTTCCTTATTGTTTTAGTCACGTGAGTCTAGCCATAGTAGGGGAAAATCATTTATCTCAATATTGTCAATATTAATACGTCAATCTAAAACTTTGTAAAAAAAATACCAAATATCCCACAGTAATTAAAATTTATATGAAGAAGTACAGAAAGCTAATATTTTTTTGTGATAGTGCAGTAAAAATATATTTTATTATATATAAAATATAATGAATATAAATTTTGATGTTTGTAAAATATGATTTTAATGGTAAATAAGTACAAGTAACAAGGGTTTTTTTGAAAGCTCTTCTCCATTAAGTCATACTTAGGAACCGTGCACAAGTGATGTGTCGTTTTAAAAGTGTAATGTGCCTATTTAAAATAGAATATTGTTACACTGACTTTGAGTATTTCCTTTTACAGATTGGTCCTGTTCTAGTCTTATAAATATTACTGTAAATTATTTTAATGTTACTATAATGGAGTGGAATAACTTTTGGTATGAGCTTCTCCTTTTATTTCATTGTCTAAAGTTGTCAAGTGTGATTTTACTTGGAAATTATTTTAGTAAATTAAATGGAGTAAGCCTTAATACTTGTTGGGTCAACGGGTTCAGTCCACAGTAAATATAAGGACAAATCATTAGCATATTACAGAAGTATAAACGAATCGTCATAGTATTTAAGATAAATACATTTGTATACATCGAGGGAATTCAACTTTTAGTTACTGTTCAACTTTTTAGAAACGAATGAATTTGAATAAATATTTAAATATATTTACGTAAGCATCTAATTGGGTTCTACATATAAGGCTTAATTTTATAACTAGCCGTTTTGTGCATCGAAAACTAAGCAAGCAAGTAAGGGGGGGTGCACGAGTTTCAAAGTCTTTCAATACTTGAAACTTTTAAGGCGAAAAAGGTGCCCTAATATAGAAAAAAAACAACACGAGCAGAACTCTGAGATACCGTTACTCTGCAATCTGAGCTATATTTGTTTATATTTTTTTATTTCATTCTTTACTGCACAATAAACAAAATAATGCCTAAAAGGCGGGTTTAACACCATAAAGATATTCTGTATTATCCAACCTTAGAATTTTGTACTTTTTTATCATGTTTTTGCTTTTTAACAAAGTATAATAGGTTTCAGTAGAAAATCCTTACCTAACCTATTACATAAAAAAGTACATAAAAAATCGGTTTGATAAATTATATATATATTTTTTTAATATGCAATCATTAGCTAATGCCTATGGATAAAAAATCTGACTATAAAGTCAAAAAAGCGACTCAGGTCAATTTACCAAACCAAACCAAATCATAGAGAAATTTAGTTCTTCAAAATATTTAAAAAAAATGCTTTTTATCTTGTTATGATAGTGAAAGTAGTGAGACATCCTGATACACCTAAAATACATTAAAAATATATATATACTAGCTGTTGCCCGCGACTCCGTCCGCGAGAACTTCAGAACACAGGACTCGTAAGAAACTCCTTCACTCGAGCTTTTTTTGGTCAACATTATTTCAAAATTGTTCTCTACGAAAAGCCCTATTCATATTTCAAGGGAAAAATTGAATACCGGCTGAATCCAACATGAAAGTTATTTCTAAATATGGGTTAAGACATTTTTAGACTCAGATAACTTACTTTGAAGATTACCTCTAATAAATTAACTTATGAAATATAAACCTACAAACTTTGCCTTTCTATATATTCTATATATGTTATAATAGTTCAATTGAACAAACAAACATTAGTCTTTATTAAGTTCGAGTTCCGAAGTAAACCTTATTAAGTCACATGGCAACAATGTTACTGGACTGTTTAGAAGACTGTTGAGTAGACTGTTTAGTAGACTGTATGGTAGACTGTTGAGTAGACTGTTGAGTAGATTGTTTAGTAGACTGTTTAGTAGACTGTTGGGCAATGGGCATAGCATATTCGTTTTCTGCGAGGAAAAATACATGGTCATACCAATTTTTATGAAAATCGGTTGAACGGGGCGGAATTCGATATTTCACAGCGCTGCCTGGTGGCGAGTTCCATCAATGGTATGCCCATTGATGCATATAAACCTTCTCCGTGGAAAAATACATATACATACCAATTTTCATTATGATCGGTCCAATAGTTTCTAAGTTCATCGATTTCATATATACAAACATCCTTATTTATATATATAGATGACATTATTAAGATTATTTAAATAATAGATCGACTGAACCGATTTTAATTATATCAATAACGTTTATCTTGAATTAATAGTATAGTATTTTTTTCTTATTTTCCAGCGAATTATGTTGTTTTTTTTTTACACTTGAACTAATTTGACGCTTGACTACATTCCACCTGATGGGAAGTGGAAATGTAGTCGTAGGTGGTAAAACGCATCAACTCAGTACAAGCCTATTCACTCTTGCCTTGTAGTGTATATTGTTTCCGCCATTTTGAATACGTAACATATTGAAAATTAGTTTGTTATAAAATTCAATACTTCCATAGAAATATACTAATACAGTAATTTTGAAATCTATTAAACTACTATTAAAATATTCCGGGTAGATAAACATTACAAAGGCGTATTCATAAAAACAAAAATATTAGTTTCAAACGTGCGTAATAAAATGGATGTGATCAAACTATTTTAGTTTATTTAACAACCGCAAATTAAATAAGAAATAACCATGATACAATATTTAATTGGAATTTAATAATATATATATAATTATATATTAGCCTCAAAGTTGCCAAAAAAAAATAACAAACCATTGAATACGAGTATTCTTATCCAGTACAGCCACAATGCATAACGTTCAATTAGCGAATCGAAAACATACCGTCGATTACGGAAATGTACAAAAACAATTCGAATATTACAGAAGCAGTCATTTAAACTGTACACATTTATTTCATCATTTATATTATTCCAAAATGTAAATACTGAAGTCATTTAATTCAGATATACGTACAATCACTTTTTGAAACTGATAATCTTATAATATTAAATCAAATAGTTAAAGATGGTCCAAATATACGATGGAAACAATAATATAGATAGTATTTGTTCAGTGATAACTTCAGCTCGAATTGTGCATCGGATGTTTGCGTTAATTTCAATCTCAGTTCCAACAATTTCCGATAGTTGTAGAGTTATGTGCTAAATGTTTGCTACGACTTAGAAGTTTTAAAACTTTGTATTTAATTTCTAAATTAAATGATTTATTTTATAACTTTACAATATTTGATTTTATTATAAAATAATAATATTGCTTTATACTCTATATCAGGTTTTAAAACAAAAAAAAACAATTTTAGGGATATTTTTTATGATATATGACCATATAAAAATTATTTTTAAAGTTTTAATATAATATGTACGCTTTAATACGCTATATGTCACGTTAGTCACGAATACTTTATCTTTTTTTAAATTAAATCAAAATTAAATTCAATTAAATTTTATATGCATAATTGCTCAATTAGTTAAATCGCCCATAGATGTTTGAAAATAAGAATGTCATGTATAAAATATTGTTGATTTCTGTTTATAAAAGCAATATAGCTGTATATTTTCCATGTTAACGATCTTTATTAGTAGGACTAAAGTAATTATTGGCTACCTAACCCTCGGTGCTTGTAATGAAGATATATTGAACGTGAAGGTTCGCAATACAAACTTGTATGTACTAATAGTATTTTAAAGCTTAACACTTACTATATAATTATTATAAGTTATTATATATAACTATATATATATAACTATACTATATATAACTATACTATATATATATATATATATATATAACTTATTATAATAAGTACTTATTAAGTATATTATGTAGTTATTACGAATTGACAATAACATTTTTTGAACTGCTATTTCCATTTTCTTTTATGTGAGTAGCTTAACAATAAACAATAATATAAATAAAACTATAATATATATATATATATATATATTTTAACCATTTTAAGGCACGAGATATAAAACAATAACATGACTAGATATAAACTTGCAAATTGTAATTAATAAAGTTTTCAAAAGGAAATATCTTAGTGTAAAATCTCTTAATGAAGACCAACTATGGGTGCAAAGAAAACGTATTTACCATGTTTTATTGATTAATTTTAATTGTTGTTTTCGTATCTCAGTGTCTCAATTACCTTTTATGATTAAGATAGTGTTAATATTTTTTTCTTTTATTCAAAAGTGGTTTTTGCACGATTTTTTATGAATTTATTATTTTTTTTACATTTTTCCAAAACGGCTATTATAATTAAGGCTAATTCACTTAATCAAATTTTCTTTATTCTTACACGTAAACTTTCACTGATTTATGCTTTATTAAATTGTTAAGGAATTTTAAAACTTCTTATGTATATATAAGTTTTTACCAATATTTATCATCGTTATTCGGACAAACCCTTGCCTAAACCTAATTTCAGTATAATTTTCATTTAGGTTTTTGTTATAAGAGTTTTTTTATGTAAAAAAAAATAAAAGTGAAAATATATCAATTAGTAATGTAAATTACATAACTGAAAAACGATAACACTTAAATATAAAAGGAAATCTATCTAAGTAACTTTCTAAAAATAATATAAGACAAGGGCTAAATTACTCTAGAAAATCTTTTGTCAGCATATTTTTCTAAAGTTATTACATAGCTTACAGGGAAAAAGTTTATAATACCAGTCTTAATCCCTCTAGGGACGTCAGACACATCACTAAGCGTTGCGCCGCGACGGCCAGATGCGTCCCGACTAACATTCTTTTAACTGTTTTTGAATTATTTATCGCTTAAATTGTCTTTTTATACCAACTCCAATATTAATGTTTATTATTCTTTTCTTTTTTTTTTTTTTTTTATGTGATAAGAGGGCAAACGAGCGTGCGGATCACAGGTGTAAAGTGATCACCGCTGCCCACGAACTCTTGCAACGTCCGAGGACTCACAAGAGCGTTGCTGGCCTTGGAGGTGGGTATAAACGCCTTTATTCAAACTAACAATATTGTAGCTTGAGCACAACGCGGAACAACACGCGCTCCAAGTGGCTTTGCATTTCTTCTTAACGAATCATTAATATTTAAAAATCTCAAACTATCAAACTCTATATCTTTATAGTATTTTTTTTAAAAAATGATATACTGAAATATGTTAAAATAAATTTTTGAAAAATTCCATAATCCGATACTAAAAGGTTTGAAAATATATGTATTTCAACATGGTAATAAAAAAGTAATAAAATGTCCAAGAGGATATCTGGTTTTCTCTGGAGATTAAATAAATAATTACTTATTGAAAGTCCCATCAATTTTAATAAGATTCTTTATTTAAAGACAAAAAATCAAATAAAAATCACCAATAAGTTTTCCATTAATTTATTTATGAGCTCTCGTTATTTACCCATATAGCTTAGAATCATTGATTAGATGTTAAATTCCCATGCATCGTAGAATAACTGACATCGGTGCAATATCTATACATAATATAATTATTCAATTAAATTCAAGAGTTCAATT
Organism: Dircenna loreta; assembly: GCA_963555665.1. Lineage (NCBI taxonomy): Eukaryota > Metazoa > Arthropoda > Insecta > Lepidoptera > Nymphalidae > Dircenna > Dircenna loreta. The sequence continues at coordinate 12,235,297 of OY743097.1, read as the reverse complement.
CTTTTCATTGGAAGAAAACGAAAAAATACATATCTTCCTATGCCCCTTTTTTCTTACAGCCAATGATTATTATAGGTTTTGTTAAGTATTTACAAAACTATCAGCTCAGCAGTATCGGCTTATATAATTTCATAATCATTAATTTTATAGACAAAAATCCTTTAAAATGTTATATTTTAGTATCGAAAATAAAGAAGGATTTTAAAAATAATGAACGAATAAAACTCACTAAAATGTTTAAAGTGGAAGGTAAATACAAATTTAGGACAAAGGAAACAAAGGACTTCCTATTGGAAATATCTCCGATTTTCTCTTCCATTAAAACTCTTTTGTCGAAAACTCAAAACAAGTTTTTAATCTTAAATTATAGACTCTGTTATCATTTAGAAATAAAAAGATGAAGTTTGAGATGAAAATACTTTTATCATCGTTTAATGTGTTTTCAGAAAGTAAATTAAATACATAAAAGAAAATATCCTATTTTTTGTAAATATCAACATAACTAACTAGCTCTCTTAATTAAACAATAAAAAGTTAAGTGTTTCAACAACGCTGTACTTGTTTTTTGCTGAATATTTTCTAAGGAATATCAATATCATTCTTTAAAAAAAAATACATTCTAATTTAGTTGAATATAGTAATCAAAATAAATAGAGTAAAAAGTCATAAGAAAGGTAGAGTTATTAGTTTTATTTTAACGATGAACAATATTAATTCACATTTGCTGAAAACTTCGAGATAATGACGCGTAATCCAAAGCTATGTCAATTATTATTTTTGTATGAAGACGAGGAATTTTGTATATAGAGGGGCGGTCTGAGGTCAAAACTTAATGCAAGCCACTATCTGAGTCTGAGAAGCCGTGTCAAACCTCTTATAATCCGGGACTTTCAATAGGCGGTCAAAGCATTTTTACAGTTACAAAAGCAGCTCAATTCAGATTTAAGTAAAAATATAATTTAAAGATATAATAATTGACAGCTTTTTAAATTATCTAAAGAAAATAAACAATCTAACAACAAATAATATCAATATAGCTTGGGTATATGACAATTTTCAAACGTTACGTATATTTTGGACTTTCCTCATTTATGATATTACCAATAACATTTGCGAAGGTAGATTCAAGCTTCATAAGAACATTGAAGTTATGGCTTGGCTTACCTTATTCGGTAGATTCTACAACAATAATTGGAAATTGAAACTGTTTTGGGACAAAAAAAAATGTTGCTTTCGGAGCGTTCTAAACACTTAAGAGTTACAAAAATATATATAATCAGAAAATCTCGCGATGATATAGTAAAATCCCTCCCAAAAGATAAAATTTCCCCTGAGCTGGAGTCACGTCTTCAATTCGGTATAGAATTTATGATAGGTGCTCAAACAAATAGAGCAGGGTTAGGATCAAGGAGGAAATTACAGGATATAGACATAAGAAAATTCCTTTATTCGTGAAAATGAAAACAATCATTATGAATGACACAGAAGGATCATATAATTACAAAACGAGTGATTACGACTACCAGAGTACTTGTAATTTGTATTCCACTATTTTATAAAAAGACAAACTCTACATTATGGTTGGTCCCAGTACTATTAAAATTATAACTTCATCCATTCCATATGACTCTCAAATCATAGTAACTTAGTAAGATGGGGTAATTCTTTTAATATCAAATACACGGAAAGGTATAAAAACTAACTAAATCATCTAAAGACTTTATAACAGACGGATCGTCTAGGAAATTGAAACAAAAGCCTCGCTCTACGTTATAAGCGGCCCCTGTTTGAAATTAATAGCAAATGACAGAAAAATATATCATAATTTTGTTAAGTTACGAAAGTTCTAAAAGGGTCTATACCCTTTTAGAACTTTCGTCATCACATTTAAAGAACGTATTTTAAAGGACATTTGTAGATTCTTATTAACTACCATTTATCAAACTAAAAACTTCTCTATAGTATATTTTTTAATTTCACAAAATCAGTTACTATTAGTTACGTAAGGTTACGTCATTGGCAGTTATTCTTAGTACTCTTTACTTATAGTAAAAATAAACGACATTTTTTTAATAAAATTTCATATTAGCTTTTACAAAATATACAAATGTTACTTGAAGAAGGCTAGCAATACATCATGACTCATTAATATCCTTTTCTCATTAATATTCAAATCTCATAATTTTGATTGCGACCAAATCTACGATTAGCCCTTTTCCCTGGACGTAACGTTCGATTCCTTAATTAAACGTTATGGTAAGTGGTTGCGGACGGAATAAACTAGAGTACATTTTCCTTGTTTGTGTGGCCTTGCATAGTGAACCACGACTTTTTTATTATTATTTAAATTAGATTTTATTGAGGTACAATAAAATATACTCATTATTTTTAATTAAATATTGCTACATAATTGTGAATTGTAATTAAATATTACTATATTATTGTTGTTTATAATAAAATATTATTGTTAAAAAATATTTTATCTTAACAAAATTGGATAGTGGCAAAACTTGTTCAAAATGTTTGTAGGTACTGAAGCAAATTTTCATAAAAATATACAACTGTAAATTTGTTACCATTACGTTTTTTTTACATTAATATAAAGGTATCAAGTCTGTTATTTAATGAAATGAAAAAATGTTTTGCGATGAACATATGTGAAACTGACGAGAGGATAGTTTTTTCTATTTCCGAAATTAACAAATAAAATTGGAAACAAATATCCATGTAAATTGAAGCATGTTTGCCTTAAATGGAAATATCATAAGGATTCATTTATAGTTAGAGAGTATGCTAATGATTTGATATTAAACTGAGTTGCGAGAGATCCTTGGAGACACAACTAGCATCCAGGTTGTTCCATTAGGTATATTAAGGTCCATTAGTTCCTGCACCAGGTTCATATAAATTTAGTTTAAATATAAACTTAGATTAAATTTTAGAGAATACAAATATAATTTTGAAAACTAAAATTCAGGTGATAAATTTGTTATTCAGGTTTTTATATTTCTATTTTTATTCGTTTTTTTATGCCTATAATTTAAACACAGTTGATACACAGAGAAATTTGACACACAGTTGATACACGGAGAATAAAAAAAAAAAGTATATACTAAACACAAATGTTATCCACTCCAAAGTCTAATATCAACGTTTTTAAGACATCATGGAGTTAAATTAAAAAAAAACTACAACCACCAATATTTACAGCTGTCAAAACCGTTTTCGTTAAAAGCGTTAACTGTACATCACTTAAAGTAATATGATATACTAGCTGTCCCCCGCTCGCTTCTCGTAGCGTTAAATAAATGCCTGCGTGCCCGGGAATATGAGAAACATATCTCAAGCCCTGGCACAACTGGTCACCATGGAGTATACCTACCACCCTGTGGTGATGCAATTTTACAAAACCTTATTTCATTATATGGGTGTCTGAATTTAAAAATATTCTGACCTATTGTTCTTGGCAATTTTTAACACGCCAAAAAGAATATTCTGGCAAAGTCTATAAGAGCCATATTTAAAAAATGTTTTTTTTTTAAATAGCGCTCCCCCCCAACCCTCCTTGACGGTGGAATTTCTTAAATTCCGTTCTTAGCTGACGTCTACTCGTCAAAAGGAATATTCCTGCCATTTTTTTAGGCCTATGTAGTTCCTGAAATATTGTGATGAGTTCGCACATGGAAATCTCCTATATATATATATATATATATATATATATATATACTGAAATAGTATGTTGTACAATTTTTTTTAATTCTTCGACTCATAAATATCACGACTTTTATACAAAACCGAATTACTAGAACAGCGGACAAAAGTTCTTTAATTATATCCCACGAAGCAATAAAATGGATGCAGTTCTAAAAATGCAAAGTTGTTTTCCAACTTAAGAACGAGATTTTTTTAATAAATTCTAAACTGAAATCAGCATTCATGAGTTTTCAAGGATTCACAGTAATTGTGATTTTGTGAAGAACTGAGTTTATATAATTTTGGTATTAAAGAAAATAAAACTACTACTATAATTTTTGTGCTATCAAACTTTTAATTTTTAATCTTATCTTAATGATTATTTTACATCATTATTATGAAATTTTAAAAACATTTAAGTACTATATAAATCTTACATAATCTCCATTAGAAATATTGCCAGATTCGGCGTTCAATTAAAACTTGGTCTCTTTTGTAGAAAACGCAAATCAAATGAGGCGGAAATTTTGACGATGACCATTTTTTGTTTCTTGTCTTCAAATGGGAACAATTTTCAGGCTAAGAGATAATGTAAGTATTAAAATGGCTTTATTTTTCCGTATAAATAAGCAATCTTTGGAAAATCTAACCTTTTTAAGGTAAAAGACTACGAGTATTTCAGTTTATGGCAGTTTAGTTTCAGTTTAGTCTGTTATTTTTTCTTTAATTTAATGTCCTACATTTTTCTTCTAAACATTATCTCTGGAATAACAATGCTTGTCGCAAATAACGATTTTTGTTTCTCAAAAGATAAAATAATTATAAAAGATTTCCGAAAACATAGGAACATCTGGATTCATTCAATCGGTGAGCTCGTTAAATTTGAAGCGTTTATTCTCCCATTGTTTTATTAGTGCCGTACTGCCACCGGCAGATTAAATGCTTTCGTATAAAGTTTGTATTTAAGGTATAAGATAAAGATTTAGATGGATTGTATTTTCACTGTAAATTAAAGTTAAAATTAAGTTAGTATTAAATTTGTAATATTTGTTACAAATATTTTCATTTGCACTATGCAATAACAAAATAATTGTTTATTTTTTTGTTTGAATTGATATTATAATTCGTGTTTTGAAATGAAAACGAATACGCATATAATGCGATTCATGGTTAGTAATAGCCCATTCTCTAAAGTCTATTATCCTGGTGATAATGTTAATAAACAATGAGAAAAAAGTAATAATGGCGGACGTACATTGGCTGAGCTATAAAAGTCATTGGGCTACGTGACCACTACGACAGTAACGAAGACGTACGGAACCTGAAGGTTTGCATAGTAAAGTTAAAATTTGTATACGTTTTCCGGATTTCTCTATTATTTTAGTTTTATTGTATTGATTATTTTAATTATTATTATAATTGTATAGAAGACATATTTTTATTTTCAAAGATTATAAACATATAATTAAAAATGCTTGAAAACATAAATAGTTTAAATTTTACACTTAAAGATATCAGCGAAACAATTTATCTTGACAGATATCCATGATTTAATAAATTATATATAATAATAATTCAGATGATAATTATTTTTGCTAATTCCTTGTGCAGCTTGGTTATAATATAAGAATGAAGGTTTAGAGGAGTAGAAGACGAATTAGTTCCACAAATGTTTCTAGGGAGCTTATACCATAATTTCCTTGCCTTGTAGTATCATGATCAACCCGTCAGTAAATCCTCAAGGGTAAAATTCGGTCTGTTGTCACAACAGACTGGGTGATAGATATATAACATATTATATAATTTGCATAACTTTACTATTGATTTTAAAAGCTCAAATATATTATAACGAAACGCAATTGTTTGCATATAACTATGTTTTATAAGAAATACTTCCTCTTTATAACATATTGCTTGTTTTTTTTTCACAATTCAAACATTAATATTACTAAACTATAAAATCTTGATAACGAACAGGACTCGAACCTGCGACCTCTGGACAAAATTTGCTGATGTTGAATTTTTCATTTTATATTTTAATCTTTTGAATTTAGCATCAAGCATGGCATGTTACAAAACAATTGCAAAAATTCATACATTAATATATTTAATAATAAAAAACAATAAATAAAATCAGTGAAATCGTCGTAATTGTAAGAATGACAAAACCATATTACAAATATAACCTTACTAAATATTATTTTAAAGAAAGTATAATGAAATTTAATTTTAACTGAACTAATCATATAAGTGACCAGCACTGTCCAGAAGATTTATTGACGAGTTAAGTTAGAACTTTCCTATAATAACAAGCCACATGTGTGTCAAGACAAGATAGAACGTTTGTGCGATCAGCTACGTGATGTAATTAGAACGATACTATATGGCTGTTGAGGAAAATGAAAACTAATTAATCGTAGAACATAAAATATCTAACAATTCACGAAAGAAAAGACAAAAAGGATGTTTGTTTTACTTAGATAATTAGACTTATTTGAAAGAGACTATCGATAACAATTTACTTCTAAATTAATAGATTATTGTTGTAAATTAAATAGTGCTGTCTACATCATTGAGTTAAATAGGTGGTATACGGGAAACGGGTTGATTGAAAACAGCTTTAATCTTTAAAAAATATATATTTATAAATAAGAACCCGCCTCACTACATTTTCAAAAAAAATCTCCACTATCTATACACGCGGAGTGTATAAAATTATAGTTGTTTATAGCATATTATAATAATTGTTATTTAAAAAAATACACTATATCACATTAGGGAAACCAAATAGCTTAAAGAATACCGTTAAAAATATACCAGTTCCTCCAATGACGTCAGATGTAATGTGATATTGGCGTTGGTTCCATAACAACAGTTGTTGAGATATTAGGAATGAATTTTTAAATGAATAAGTAATACCTGTTGATTATATATTAACTGTTAAATATACCTACTATCCTTATTGGTATGGTAAAATCAAGATTTTATAGATACAAGGACAACCTATTGGGCTAAGAATAGGGACAGGGATAGTATAATACAAGAAAAACAACAAAAACAGAAGAAATGTTAGAAATCGTAAACTCATTTTCTCATTTCTTACTTATCTACTGGAATGAATATTCAAATATTATCATACACTCACTAAGACAGCTAGAGCGAGTAGATGTATATATAAATTGTCACTTAGACCTTAAAAATAGTTGAAATGGGACTCTTAAAGGGGTAAAATTCATCTAATACACAAAACAGAAACTATTTATCTATTTTCGTGGTCAAAAACAAGCCGGCTACAATTAGTTCTCTTCATTGTAATTTATCCCATTATGATACTGTAACTTAGTAGAGATAGATAAAAATATGTTACTCTTTCACGCTTGAAACAAATAAATAGATTTATATAAAATTTCAAAGAAAAATAACTTATAATAGCAAACCAAAACATACCGTTATCTAAAAATATCTGCTGTATTTGGTCAAAATATAACTATAAGAATTAAGAAGTCGAACAATAATTCCGACATCTGCTATCGTGGCCGGCGCTGCATTTATTAGCCACTTGAATTACAAGAAGATAAATAAATGTAATACAATTATTTATTCGATTCGATTATTTTGATTCAACACGTAAAAGGAAAAATTAGAGAAAGATTTTATTATTATTTTATTACAAGATCAGTGTTGGATATTTCAGCTGTAATCGTTGTTATTGTAAACGCTATAAAAATATTTTAAGAGATTTTTTTAGAACAAAGAAATATTTAAAAAACTTGCCTGACCTTACGTGTTTGTAATTCGTATTCCATGGACTACAAATAGCAAGCTAGCTCAACCTAATTAGCATTTAAGTCGTTGACGTTTCGATTTACGGAGAGCAATTTAACACAGTTTAAAATGTTCTTCAACAAACTCAATCCACTAGTTTAACTGCATTGATAGTGCAATCGAAGGATTCAAATTTCATATTTAGTAGCAAACTATTGATCTGGATTAATTTCGATCTAAAGATCCCTAATAAGAAACTCCTTTTGTAAATTGGAAAGAAAGTGATGAAACTTATAAATACAAATGACTATATCAAATATTAAATCGATTGTTCGATTGAACGTTATCTGTTTTAAGCCTTTATCTGAATCTTGTGATGCGGTCTCAATATTAAACGTACTAATGCTGTACCAGTAGGACATAGCGTTTCCTCCGGAAGTGGTTGTCATTTCCGTTTGAGAACACGATGCATGCGGTTAGCGATCGAGTCATGGGATTCCTGTACACGTCAGATGTTTAGTTATTTATTTCTTTACATTGTACATTATTTTTCAAATATAATTCAGAATAAACAAAATTTATAATCTTTAATATATGACTGATAATTAAAAAAGTTGTAAAAGTGTTATTTCTATGGGTTTTTTGCCATTGCCAATTATGATTTAATTTGAACAAATAATAAGTTACGACTTCAGCCTACTGGATTAATTTCATGATTTCCTTTTTGACAATATATAAATATATATTTATATAAAGGAAATTAAAAATAATATTGTTAAAAATAATTGTTAATAAAAATATAATAACAATTAAGTCCAGCATATGTTATTTTTTTTTAATTATTTATTAACAACTAACTCTAAACATAAAGAAAATTCTTTCCCTTTTAATTTATAAGTATCTATAGATTTAGTGAAATTTTTACATTAATTATAATACATTGTCATATTGATTTTAAAAACACAGCACGATTCAATATTATCGTTCATCTAGTTTTTTTTAAATTTATGAAAAATTTATGTAAATATATTTGCATGTATGGCCATTAAAATATAAAAAATATTTATGTTCAACAATTTTCAGGAAGGCATTTATGAACATAAAATTTAAATTCAATTTAATTGTTAAGCTTATAGCAGAGCTTAAGCTTATAATATATATATATTATAAGCTTAAGCTCTGCCATACATTATTCGTCTTGTTTAATTTATATTATACCTCGAACAGTGAGCCTGATGCCTTAAAAGAAAACAATATAATATATCATTATACAATACCTTACGCCAAATCAGACCGAATGTAGGCGTATTATTTCCTCGTTCCATTAGGAAAGTAAACGTAGTCTTCATTTTTCGTCAGTGTCTAGTACGTAACAGGCTCGGAGTTAATGGACGTTGGTATAAACGATGCTATCACAGTAGAAGCCTATATATCATTTTGGTAGATTTTGGCATTTCATTGACGGAACATGTATCTTCTGAGAAATTTTGTATCATTTAAATAAACCCAGCGCCACTGTAAATACTATTTAAGCAACCCAATAGCGTTTAGAACTTATAAATTTGGGACAAAACATACGTTTTTACTTTACAATAGCTACACCTCTCTGAGCTTATTAGCCATAACCACATATGTGTGTACGGCATTTGTCATTTCATTATCATTGTTGATTTATTTAATGTCTTTTTCAGAGATTTAGCTACAACATCTTAGGAAATTCAAACAAAAACCAGTTTATATCAGCGTAATTGAACAGTTCAGTTCAAAGTATGAAAATATATGTGAGCATATTTCACTGCGAAGTCAAGGTGGTGCAGAAGTAATGAGAAAATTATAATGACAATTAGTAAATGGTCTTGGCCTAATATTTTAAATACTTAAAATTAAACCTTTTGTACGAATTGCTAAGACAGAGAAGAAATATTGCGATAGAAAAACGATCTAAGTAGCACTATGTTAAAAATAAAGATTTTGCTATACAATAAAAATAATATAAAGACAATTGGCTATAATAAACAATCGCGTGAATGTTTCTTGAAAGAAATAACTATGGATGATTAATTAGCTTAAATGAGTTTGATGTACTTGTGATATTTTATATTAGATTAACTATGTATATTCGAAGGGCCAAGACAAGTGGAATTGATACTATTGGAATAGAATGAAAATAGAATAATGTAAAAAAAATGTAATGTAATAAATGTATGGGTTTGACATAGGACAACGCTATACTATTACCAACGTCCATAAATTTTAGTAAAAATGACAAAGATGGCTTGTCATTCAGTGCTTCTCATTTTTACAAAGCTTATTTATGCATCTGACCTCTCAGCATCTCTTATCCCTTTGATTATGCATCGACACGCCAAGAAAAAATATACTAGAAGAAATTCCACCATTAAAGACCAAACCCAAAAAAATAAATATATAAAATGTCTGTCTTCTATTCAACATAGCTGCGAGAAGGTAATAAGAAGAGACCAGAGATAAATATTTTTTACAAATCTATAACATTTTGTGTTGACATAGAGGACGTGCTCTACGCCAACTGGTCATTTATTACTAAAATCTTATGCTAGCCAATAACAGCATTTAATGGGTTTGAGACGAAGCTTCTTAGCATTCCATGGATTCACCGTGCGGGTGCCGGGCCCATCGCATACCAGCTATTTGTTAACATTCCCAGAATTTTGTTTATGTCAAAAAGAAAATATTATGATTTAAATAATGCTTTCATTTTCTTCATCCATTCATTTTTCTTTTCTTTATTTTCAACATGAAAAGTACCAAGGAAAAATATTGGTTTATATTAAAGCAGATGGAAAGCGGAGTGCATTTCAATGAAAGTTCCAAACATTACACATATTAAAGAAACTAACGTTGAAACACGATACATGCATAAAAATACATTTAATCACTCTATTGCTATATTATGGTATTCTTTGTTATAATAAAGGATATGTGTAAATCAATTCGGGTTACTCACGTAAGTAAGTTGGGACTGCACTTAAGTCCCCCAATTTTTTAATCATAAAATTAAGTAATTTTACGTTATTTATGATATAAAAACTATCTTCACAAAGAGTAAAAAAGATAAATTTTTCTATTTAATTTTTTTAATGACTATTTCTTTATTATTAGGTCTAGACAAACTTTAAAACGTTTCACTTTTTCAAAATATCCAATTTAATAAAAAATATATTAGCGTGAAATATTTCTTGTAATGTGATAATTAACCGTCTGTTATTATCAAAGTTTATATACGTTAATCACAGAACTACCTAGAACCTATAATTATTATTCGTTAAACACGGTAGTGCTTAGCTATAGTAAATTGGATGCAGATCGTATACGATTATTTGATTTCCTCAAAGGTGTCATTAGAATTGCATTAGAATATTCTTATTTGCAGACGTTCAATCTCCATGAACGACGCCTCCCAGGTGGCCGTACGAAACATAAACTAAAACCTAATTGGTAAAGGTTATTTTCTAATTAACGAAAAATTTACTATATTGCCAATAAGATAATAATTTTCAGCCGAGGTAGTTACGGAATCAGGCGGGGATATAAACTAGTAGTAAACTATATAAATATGTATATTATAATAAACTTTTGTTTGCATCACATTTGTTATAAATTGAAGTTATGACTACTCGTAACAATAATATTAAGAGTTTCAAAGAGTTTTAAAATTTCTCGGTACCTTAAAATTTAGCTCTTGTCGAATAATAGCTACCCGTTGCAAATTATTAATAAATATATGTTTATATGTTTATTATAATGAATCGTTAAAATATTGTACGTGCTGCAGCAACGGATCGGGTAGCTTTAGTCGAACAGTTGTTGGCTAATCCCGAACCGAAGTGTTGGGCGTTAGGATTACAGCACTAGCGTTAAGGTATCCGTGTTTGACAGCCCCATAATTAAAGGTATATTACAATATTTAAGAATTACGAAAATAGAATTAATTAATCAAGTATAAAAAATATTGTATTTATTAAACTGTTTTATCCTCCGGTGCTCATTAAAGTATAGACATTCCACCATGAACATTTAAATAAGAATACATTTAACTCGTCTTATATATTTAAGTAGTGTTCGATTTTTAAAAATACGAATATTAGTATCGAATGAAATATCATGAATGGAAATGTCACATGCTGTCACGATTTTATCAGACATCAAGTAGGGATTATGAATAAGCCTGCAAGGCTTATAACAACTACGAACTAATGGCAGTGAAAACTACTTATAATGTTTATAATATTATACTTTTTATACAATTATTATTTTTTATATAACTTTTTTAAATACTTATGATACCTTATTTACTAGCCTTTTCATTAAAATTAACGTATATTACAGTGTTAACGTGTATAACAGGGACACACAGATAGCATTCTCTTTTGTATTATTTTATTATTTTCACCAGATTTACTTAATTTTCTCCGAAAATTTGTTTCTCTCCTAAAATGTGTGTCATATATATTTATTATTAGTATATAATGGATATGTTTCTTTTAACAAATACTGTTTTTTTTTACGAACGCTGTCCTAAAATAAGGCAGAGTATTTCGAATCAGAAATTCTTTAAGGCAACACTTAGGAGTAATACGGTGTTAGGGGTTGGACCGCACATCCGGGCTCAACGAGCGCCACTTCCGCTTTAATAATAAAGGGATGTATGGAGTAGTGGTTAAGGGTTGTGTACTGTAAATAGGAGTACATATTAAGAAAAATTTATTGAATATTATGAATACTTGAATGGCTATATATTTACATAGATAAATATATACATCAAATAACTCGAATTTAGCATAGTCCAATATATTTTTGAACTTATATAAAATTAAAATTGTTTCATTATTTAAATGAAGGCTAGGAAATTTTGAGCCTTTGATATTCGAATTTGATAATCGGTTTCCACTTACTGTGGAATTGAGGCACTATCCAATCATGCGTGAACTATTTTCATTTCCACATTTAGTAAGTTTCAGTTAGTTTACAGTTAAAGCTACAGTTAAATTCGTCTGTCTTTTCAGTATGTGTATAGATCTTAATAATATATAAACGTAATAAAAGTGCATGTTGCGAGTCATGTATTGTTATTACAATTGTAATAATATGAGATTAAATTGGAATTCAATTTAAACTCTTCGTTAACGTAAGGGAGACTACAATGACTAACCATGCCACCACTAGTACTATGATAGTCGATTATATAAAAAAGGTGTTATTAAGACATGGTGTTTATCAAAGGTACTCAGACAATGAAATAACTTAACGTTCAAATGTTACGGGTTATTCATACCCGAGGTGGTGATTTCACGGCGTTCAAAACAGACTGACTAACTTTTACATACAAATTTAAATACCAGAAAGGATTTTAAATTTCAATCATCATGGAAATTCATAAATCTTAATAATTGATCATTACCTTACACACACATACACATGTTAGTAACAACAATCAAATGCAGTATATATTAACAATATAAGTTCATTGCATATCTATTAGAAGGCTTGTCGTACATTATCGAATATCGATCAACTTCAATCTCTGCTTACCATTGGCTCTTTAATAATTTATAACACGAATCCACCTGGTAAATGTCCAGTTGGCATTACACGAGTAATGTCAAATGATTTTGGAATTCAGAATAAACTTGCATTCATGAAAATGTACATTATAGCTTTTGGGTATATAAAATATATAATGTTTTAAAAGCAGCTCGTTTAAGTTAAGCTATATACATAAAATATTTTAAGTAGTTTCATAGTATGCACTCTAAATGCTATTCAGACATAATACCGTCTTGGAATTAACTCGAAACGCATAACCAAGTAAAGGGATAGTCTCTGGCACTTTTAAGTAAAAGTGTCGAGTCCTTACTCCTTATGAGCTGTCTGTACACCGCTTGGCACTTTACGCTTCTTAGAACAGCACCAGAAAATACCATATTACACAATGAAGAATTTTCTTCTATTATAACTCTTAAAATATTTATATATATTAAAGTTTCTGATCACTTATAAATAAATTTATTTAAAAATACTTTTTTTTTGTTGAATCTAACCTACATTTATAATCACATGATAATCTATTTCTAGTGTTATAAAATATATAAAAACATATATAAGTTTTTTAAGGATCAAACTTGATACTTTACACCCATTTGAATAAGGGTTGCTGAGTCACGCAAGTTTCCATGGTCCACTGGAGATAATATTGTAATATAGTTCTATGAATGAGTTTGGGTTTGAAAGTGTAGGAGTTTACACATAATTTATCATTCATTACAGCGTCAGGTACTGAAAGATCAGATATTGGATGAATCATGTTACAAGTTCTAAATTTGAAAGCCCTGTGAAACAAGCTAACATTTCAAACCTTTATAGTGATTAAATAGCGTTAAAAAAAAACAGAAATGTTTGCCGTATATTTAAAAGATTTTATACCTGATTTGAATCCTCACACGGAAATTAAATGTGTATTAAATTTGAGTTTTAAAAGTTTTTGTAACAAATATGTTTCAAAATATATTTCATAGTTACTTCATAGTTCGATAATATCTGAGCGTTGAACAATGGACTCTAAACATGGTAAGTATTTTGTTACAAACGTAATAATTAAAAAAAAAAACAAATATTTTCATACATAAATCATTTTTTATTTAGATAGAGATCTCATACATTCAGTGACTTGCGTGACAGAAGCTCTAGTGCAAGTAAATTAGAGTGCAACTATCGTATATTATTCAATACCGATCGACTTCCAACTTGGAATCGACTGGCCTGTTCAATAATTTATTATATGAAGCCACCTGGTAAATGACCGGTTTATACTAGCCTGTGACGTCACGTCATGCGTTTCGATTTTGTAACAGATTGGATTCCCTGCATGCATAGGCTTTTATGCTTTGATTTTTATCAAAATTAAGGTCGATTAAAGTAAGTTTTATTGAACAATTGTGTTGAAGCCTGAATACTTTTGTATAAATAATAAAAATATGTTTATTTATTTACCCATTTTGCTATTTAGCCAGTAAATAAGAACTACTTACATTTTTAATTAAATTATTAATAATTAATTTTTTTCTTTATCTTGATCCACATCTTTTGAGTAATCAATACTATTAAGTTATCAAGACTAATATGATACAATTGTATTAAATTAAAAATTTAAATATGTTTTTATTAAATATATACATTTTTCTTACTTCCACACTTGAAACCACACAATACTATGATACCGTGCCTTATTGACGGACTTTTATCTTTTCATAATTAATACGACGAGCTCATGAAGAATATTATATGACTACTATAATTAATATATTAAACTCAACTGTGGCATTTGATGATTCAGTTTTTATAAAAGAAATAGACTGAGAGTTATTTTTATGTGGTATTGGTAACTAAAAGCATTGTAATAAATAAAAATTGTAATTTGTTTCAATTTTTATTTTGAGAAGGAGTATGACTACTTAATTCCTGTCAAAACAAAAATTGTTTGTACAATAACTACTAGAAAGAAAACAGTATCAATGCAGGAAGCACTCGAACTTGCATTCTCTGGAAAACCGTACCGCCGCTCTGCAAAATGAGCTACCGTGTAGATACGTACTTTGATGAATTTAGATTTGTATATATGATTATTTTTATTGGGATGGAGGCAACCTGAATGAAAGTTGTTTCTAAGATCTTAGCTGATGTTTCTAACTAAACAGTATAGAATTATTAGCTTTTATACGAGGCTTCCTTCGCAAAAAAGAAGGATACAAAGTTTAAACTTACAACGAGAGTAAAAACGTAACGAGGTAAGAGGTATTACCGTCTGGCGACAAAAAGTGGCAGTGCATTTTTCCTGAAGTAACTGTAGCAGATATCATATTTTTTTATAAAGCAGTATCTTCAAAGCTTATCTTTATAATACTCCAGACTAAAAGGTTTTTCTTACAAATGTATTTTTTAAGATATTTCTTATAAATTCGCATAAAAACGTCCGTTTGATACGTTAAATGCAAAAAAGGATAAAGTAAATATATACTCTTTTATACACATTATATTGAATACGGACTTGTATAAATTTATTAAAACATAAAAGAGAATGAAAAATCTTATAAACAATTCATATAAATAGTTTTTATTTAACTTTATCTAATCTAAGAAGTTATATTTAGGTGGGTAGTTACATATATATACTTTAACGATACGCAAAAAGCACTTTTGAGAAAAAAACAAACTAGATTTTTCTTATTATTGAATAACGTATTAAAAGGCTGAATGCCTCTCTTTATTCAAAGCTTAGAAACTTCTTAACGTGTCAGTGGAGTACAAAGTTAACATAATGTGACTTTAGTGGACTTTTGGTACTAGAAACATGAGTGATTGATATTTTTTTTGGTGGGACAAGATTCTTGAGAAGATGTTAAAGCTTCGTTAAAGTACTAAAGTCATTGTATAGTTCCAATCCTATTTCGCTAGATTTGAAATTACAAATTATTCAAATCTGGTTTGATAATATTAATAGATATTATACAATATTATGTTCTAGAATCAAATCAACATGAGTGCATTATATGATATCGATCGCTAACTACCTTCAGGCTCGATTCAGCCTGTCAATAATATATTGTATGAAGCCGTCTGGCAAATGGGCAGATAATATTGCCTTGTGACGTCACGTCATGCGTTTGAGTTTTGATTTGATAGCTTGACTACATAATGACGTGGGCACGTATGTTGTATGAGAGGTTTTAAATTAGGCCTGCAATTATGTCGTAATTTTATAGTATTAGCTGACTGTAATGTTTTTGTATGAACACTCATTTTTTTGATATCCAAGTAAAATAGCTTGGAATAAAAAAAAATGTAAGTGGTCAAACATGAAAGTATTTTGACAATTTTACTAGCTGCTAGCTGATGGACCTCATTTGCATTTTATCTAAACAAGAAAAGGTCTAAAGTTCCATCCCTGGTGTAACCCTACAGATACATTAAACCAATCAGTTATCCTCGCTTATTATCGAACATGAGTACCAGTACACTCATACATTGACCAGACAATACGTACATACACTTCTTAGGAATTATTGTTTCCCTCAAAGTCACCACAGAACTTCAAGGAGTCATACGGTTTTCAAGCTCAATTATGATATATAAGTTCTGTTGCACACTTATATATTTTTCACCCAACTGACGTAAGGCAAATAAAGCGTATGTCGTGCTCTGCCCAGAGGGTGCTTCTATTCGTAAACTGCGCTTTAATTTTTTGGTCTATTACTATCTCCCAAACGTTCATAGTGATACATGAACTTCATTTTTTAAAAACGTACAATTTTTATCGTACACGTAATTTACACAATACATATAGTTTTTTTTGCATTAGAAGTAGTATATTTTACAGTTTTATACATACAGTGTTGCATTAGAAGTTTTACTAGATGTTACGTTAATTGTGTCTTGATAATAAAATAAGTTAATATTTGGAATAATATGCTTCCATATAGTAGCATAAGAAGATAAATTCTTCTTGTTTCTTTAGAACGAAACCTATATAGTGTTGAATAATCCAAGTCGTTTACCAGGATTATATTTCATCATATTTCGCTCGAAAATCTATTTCCTTTTTAAAAGAGAATATGTTATTTGTAGGATTGATTTTTTTTCTCCGTTATTTTTATAATTTCAACACCAATGGAGAATAAAACTATACACTGGAGCGCGATATACGGCGATAGTAGATCCTTGAAGTAGTGTAATTTTATGCCATAATATAACAAATATAAATAAACCAACTCATGCCCACGTGTTACAAAGACTCGTGAATTACCAGGAACTCATAACCTGATCACTACATACTCATAGAAGCACCGCTCATAGAAGTCCTTATAACACGTGTGAATATTACGCTAATATAATTTGTGTATACGAGCAGTCCTTTTACTATAACATCCTAGTTCTACAAGAATGGTAAAGGTAAAAGTATTAATTTATATTATAAAAAATGACATTTTTTTTAATAAAGAAACATTTTGCGATAAATTGAAATTCAACAATATTAAAAAAGAATGGCTATTGCTGGGCACTTTACGAATATGCGTCACAAATTAGAATATTTAAAGAATTCTAGTTGTTTTTAACGGATTTTTAACAGCACGAGCACGAGTCGCTGTTAACCGCCAGTTACAGCTAAAAACTAAATATACATCACTGATCAGTAGATCTAGAAAAAATATTTAACAATAATGGTAAGGTCCATCACTACAAGCGGCATACATTATAAATTTTAAATTACTGAAAATAAAATATTCGTTCTACTCAAGTTTGATGTTACAAGTGGTGTTAAAACTAAAGTTATAATTCCTTGAATTATTATTTCAATTTAAAAACTAATTCCATATTAAAGATAGAAAAATCTCGATATAGAGTCACTGGTAATATATTTAAGTAGTCCATTCATAGTTTAGATAATATTAAGAATAACGAGTTACATATACATAACTATTCCCAGGTTAGGCTCCGTCTATTTTATTATTTATAATACGAAGTCACCTGCTCGGTCGGCAATACGGCGGTGTCATGTGAAATTCCCATGGGACACGTGTGGTGTTATTTATGATTGAATGAATTTTACACGTCTCATTTGTGTTTTGATTTGTGTGACTTCGATGTAAATATGTAAATGGTGTACGAAGAACGCGTTTCAATTAAAATATTATAATTTACGTTTGATGTTACGTAGTTTAAAAGCAGTAACAATATTACCTACATTTTTTTCATTCAAATATAAAAACTAGCAATATATAAATAAATGAAAATTTACTGCAACTATGCCGTATTATTCTTTATCAAAATATTATTCTGCGATGTAATCTTCTAATTCTTCGATTATTAAATAAAAATGATTTTGTAAACTGAAATCAAAATTAATATTCTTTTTTAATTTATCCTTACCTTTTTAGTGTTTAGTTGATGTATAATATGTTATGTTATATCTCGTAAAATGACGATTTAAATTAATTTAATTTGATACTTTCGACATAATGGTACTGCATTTTATAAATTTATAGAGATATAGTTGAGTGCTCAGAATGAGAGTATGAAGTTAAGTAAATATAAAACTTTTATCCAAACTCTCTGCATATACAATTTCATTAGTAAATAGAATTTTTCAGATCATGGTATAAAAAAAAATATTTTTTATCTCACTAAACATAAAAAGCTTTGTAGCCAAGAGGAAACAATATTGTGAAAATGGGATATTGATTTATATTTTTATGCAATGTTTTGCACATATTGTGCAATGTTTTGCACATACTGTGCAATGTTTTGCACATACTGTGCAATGTTTTGTTAAATCAAATCAACACGAGTGCATTATTTGATATTAACCGCCATCCATCTGTAAGCTAGGCTCCTCAATAGTTTATTGTATAGAACCACCTGTACATGGCAGCCTCTTGATGTCAAGTCATGCGTTTAGGTTTTGATTTGGCAATATGAATACGCATTTATGTAGCCACAAAAATGCGTTATATTTTTTATTAGAATTTTGCAATTATTTCGTTTAACACTTACAACCTATAATATTCGTTATTGAATGGCCCCTTCATTGATTTCAAGTTAAACAAATATACAATTATTTTAAATATATTGCTGTATATTTAAAAAATAATCTTCAAAATAATATACAAGTAAACAGTCTTCCGCAATTTTAATCACCTTACATGTTACATTTAAACGCTGTTTCGACACAGCATACTGCTTCAAAGTTCACTTTTTTGTAGATTTCGAGTCTCTATCAATTAATTCGTATACTGTTTTATATTATATGTTTATTTGTAACATATAATATCTTTAATGAACTTAACAGTATGTAGACAAGTAATGGTTAATGCTTCCAGAATGCGACACAGCTAATTACCTTAAGATGCGACTCACGTTTGTTCTAAGGGAATAAGTCACGTGAACAATTGTAGTTGGATAATTACACAAAGAGATTTAACGCCTTTTTAAGATTAATCACGTAATAAAACTGACTATAAGGTGCCATTATTTTAGAACACACTATCACTCTTTATAATTAACCTAATTATATTTACATCAGATGATTTTGTAAAAGTTTTATTGTACTTTTGTGATTCAATTTTTTTTTTATTTAATAGGAAGCCCACGTGAATTACAATGAATAACATTCCTGAAAAAATCAAATGATATAAGTTACAATGTATACCCTATTTAAAGGCCAACTTAGCTTGCAATTGTAGAATGGTTACTCGCTACATCTTTAGAAAATTACAATAAAAGAAAACACACTAACGTATGTGTCTGTATAAAAAAAACTAATTGGTACTTTGTTATAAAAAATACAATCAAAAAATATATATAATATATACTACCGACAAAAAAAAAAAACAGGAATCAATAAACTACAACAAAAAATAATATAAAACTAATGTAAAATAAACAAAACAACAAAAAGTTAAAGTAAATTAAATTAAATCTAAATCAATTTTAAATTAATTGTCTCTATAAATTATCTTTAAAAACATCTATAAAATACGTGTCAGTAGTAAAATTAGGTGGTTTATAAAATATTCTTAAGAGTGCAATGATAATTATTGCTGGGTAATACTAATAGACTGTACTGATTTTACTAGAATTCTAATAGGTTAAAGTTCCCATACAGATTAAATGTACATTGGTTAATTTATCGACAGCGATACCGTAGCTCAATTGGTATAGCGACGTGACGATATCCTAGAGGTCGCGGGTTCGCATTCCTGCCCGTATCGATTTAGTTTTCATTTATACACATATAACATATAATAAAACGAAAATAAAAGTTCCGGTTCAAGTATTTTTTAAGGATTCAGGTGATTTGTTCGAAACTGAAATATTCGGAGCGTCTTAGTCTGAGATTTTTTTTTTTTCTAAAAAAATAATAGCGTTCTTACCTTTATTTTTATGTAGGAATGTAATTCTTTGATAAAAGCTAAAAACTAAATAAATATATTCAGCAGATTTCATTTGAGATCATTCATTATTTTTATAAAAATAAAAAATTAAATAGGTCAGGCCATATTTTTTCTACATTTGCATAGGACTGCATCTCTCCTCTCCTGATTATTTTAATTTACCTACATTTGGTTTGACGTACGTAGCTTTCTATGTACGTAGCTAGACAGTTTGCATGTTGCCGTATCTTGGAATTTTGAATTTGACGTTTTCACCTTTTAAGATCTTTTTACTTATTGTTATGTCATTCTAAGTTATCCTCGGTAACTCAAAAACTAACACGCTATTATTTTAAATGTATTTTTTAAAGATGATATCGTGGGGTGTGCCATGTTTCGTAGTTAAAATTTCTGAAATTGACTATGTAAATTTTGGAAAACTCACTGACACAATGCGTCAAGGAGATAACTCGTGGATAGCTCCTTTTAACTGATGTGTTGTCGACCGTTTGGTAAGTTACATTCGTCTTTACAGAAATATCCACAAAAAGAAATTGCAAGGTTTATTAAGGTCTAGGCTTCTGTCATTATGATATTTCCCATGTGAGAGATCAATTTATATATATATATATATAAATAAGATAACTAGTTGATTTTTTTAAATATTACTCCGTATTTACATAAGAACTTATTATAATATAAAAAAAGATTCTTGTAAAGCAAATTTTCCAATCATAAGATATGGACAGGTTTGACCTCCTTAAAATATAATCATATATTATTTACTTAATAGAAAAAATATATAATTGTTAAAATAAAGCTATACAATGTGAGTTATTTCATGTAAAAATATTCTATGGTTATAAAAACCTAGATTTATTTATTGCTTGAAATAATTTTTATTCAGATTATTCATTTTTAAGCATCATGTAAGAAGTCTTTACAATAACCAACTCATAAAAACTACTAATTATACAATTTCCATCTGTTTCATATGTGAAAAAATTGACGCTTACTGGAAGTCTATTCATTTGATTAATATTTTAAATAATGTAAAGTCCATCTGTTTCATATGTGAAAAATTTTACGTTTACTGGAAGTCTATTCAAGTTAATTAATCTTTTAAATAATATAAAGTCCATCTGTTTCATATGTGAAAAATTGACACTTACCGGAAGTCTATTCAAGTTAATTAATCTTTTAAATAATATAAAGTCCATCTGTTTCATATGTGAAAAATTGACGCTTACCGGAAGTCTATTCAAGTTAATTAATCTTTTAAATAATATAAAAAATAAGTACAAAAACAACACTATTCCCTGTTTAGTTTTCGTATTTATAAAATGAGGTCAACTGGACGGTCGGCAATAGTGGTCATATGGTGTCAAGTTACGCTCTCTTGGGACATGTAAGATTTTCTTCACACACTCAGACACTTCTTAATTTTCAAAAAGAAAGTGAGTCCTAGCAAGTCTTTAAACTAAACTATAAGATTCACTTATGCTATGGCAAATTTTCCTGTATTGAGATATTGTCTTGCGATTTAATCTTATTATTTTTGAAGTACAAAAGAGTAGCCATATAAATATTTTTATTAAATTCTACTTTTTCAAGTATATTCATCCTACAATAAAATTATCATCAGATATGTTTCTTAAGATTTTCTCACATTGTTTCTTGATGATATTACGAAATTTGGCCAATCATCAGAAGAGTAGTCCCTTTATTATTTCGGTTTGTTGCAATACGCTTAAAGAAACTTGGCAAAAGTTTTTAGGACTGTCACCCGGTCCGACGTTAACCCTCCATAGAATCCGTTTTGTTGTGATATCAGCCCCATTTTTTATAGTGGTAAAGATCCATTTTATATTTTTACCTCTTAATAACAGTTTCACGTCATGGTTTAAAAATATTATATTTCTATTAACAAAAATAAGTTATATCGACTGAAATCGCTATTCAAAATTATAACTATCGATACAGTGCAAAGAAACTTTCACATCAGGAATATTTCGAAGAAAAACTTTTGAAATCCCTCTCATACACAACATATCAATAATATCAATAGTATCAATAATACTAAATATTTGAATATAATACTTTGTTGGGAATTATGAACCCAGGTATAATAAAATGTATTTTTGAATACATTTTCATCTTATCAAACATCAAAACGGCTTTGCAACCCGGCCGAGATAAAATTGTAAGAATGGTATAAGAATTTATTATGTGTGAAAGTTACACGAGCATAATTTTACACTTCATCGACTAGTTAAAAGGTTGGTAGCAGATATTATACAAAATTATACTTTCGTTTGAAGAGTTTTTTTGTTTGTTTTATATTATTTTGTGTCTACAACGTTAAGCTAGTCCAAACATATTTTAGTGTCACATTCACATAAAATAAATTATTTAGGTATTCAATCGTTATTCAGATAAAACAACTAATACATGATTAGTGAAATGGATCACAGCTGATACTTTGGGATAGAATTTTATAATAATTAATTACATTTCAGTACTCCAAATAGAAGGTGTTAAAACAAAATTAGTATTTCATATATTTATATCATTACAACATAACGTTTCTTAAAATATTTATATAGATAGTGATTTAAAATATAAGCCCTAAAACGAATCACAGCAAATTATAAAACTTCAAGAAAGTTTCAATAAAACACTGAAGAATAAATATTTGTAACAAGATCTAGAATAGCTGTATAAAAATTAAAAAATAATTATATTATGAATAAAATTGCCATCTGCCAGAAAGCTCTCTGATATAAATTGTAATAGTGAGTGAGGGCTTCAAGTTGGAAGTGTACTTTCATTTCATTCAACAAATAATTTTAATTACATTTTTTTCCTATACTACATTAATAAAAGCTGGCCTATTATACAATTGCAAAGGTACTTAGTTGCTTATACAACAAGAATATTAATTAATTAACCGAATGTGTATTAATAATAAAATGGTATTGTGAAATATTTTGTCGTGTAATCATTCAACATGAGTTCAATATGTGCTATAGATTCAGTCATCAGTCCCAGCCTTCATAATTTATTGTTTGAAGCCGCCTGTCAAATGGTTAGATAATACAGCCTTGTGACATCCCGTCATGCGTTTGAATTTTGACATGAATATATTAACACATGTCATGATTTTTTTTATTGTCTAATATTCAACCTCTGCAATGTATCACGCGAAGAGTATTTTACAGTGGCTAAGAAGTTATCTTACTACAGTCATAAAATGGATTTCTAGTTGTTCAATAATATTTTTGGATATATTCGTGGATTATAAAAATATATTTTTTTATATAGCTCAGCGAAAACCATGCTTATTCATTTTTTTATGTTTTTCGTGTTATGTTATTGATACGCAATAATATTTGTAATATACCCATCAGTTATTTGTAATGTCCGGGGATAAAAAGTCATATCATTGGTTTAGTAAAATAATTTGTATTAAAAACAAAGGAGGATCAAACATAAAGTAATTTTATTGATATTATTATAATTCACTTCAAAGAATTTAAAAAGTAAATAATATTCCGCGTTATTAATCAGCGTAAGTGCTATATTTAAACAATTTTCAAACATTGCATGCCACTTAACACTTACATTTTTATCATAAATGTACATTAATTTTACAAAAAGAAATACTTTTACTTAGATTAACAATATAATGACAAATAATAGTTAGAGCCACTTCTTTTTATATTTACATGCAACACACGTCCGGTGTAAGAGAATTAGTCACGTGACCAGTTCTATTGGGATAATTACTACGAGATAAAATTCTTCTTAGGTAGATGAGGTAATA
The DNA here is from genome assembly GCA_963555665.1 of Dircenna loreta. Classification (NCBI taxonomy): domain Eukaryota; kingdom Metazoa; phylum Arthropoda; class Insecta; order Lepidoptera; family Nymphalidae; genus Dircenna; species Dircenna loreta. The sequence goes on along the minus strand of OY743097.1, from coordinate 12,211,048 downwards.
AAGTATATAATGCTGTACCTTTATATACACTATCGCTCTATATAATTTGGTAAATAAGGCCGTTTTATGTATATTTCATTATACATTGGAGATTAAATTTTAGTTTAGATGTAACTTGAAATGATAGACAAACGTAATAAAAAATGTTTTATTTATTTGCATATAGGTATTATTTTGTTTTTAGTGCTGGTTGAACTATGACCAGGTACGTTTTAAACTGTAAATTTGATTGAGGTCTAAAAACTAGATGAATGAGTTTGTGCAAGATGTGTGAATTTTATATTGAATTGTTTGTTTACTGAAGTAAACAAACAAACCGATTTTGAATCGAAATACACATTAGGACCATTCATAAAGAAACAGTTGGTACCTTCATTATTTATAACATAGTATTCAAACAACAACTAAGTCAATTCAAATCAACATGTTACAAAGATATAATATTTCTGTATCTATGTAACATAAATACACGGAATAATTTGCTTATAAAAGTTTTTATTGCCCATGTGAGTAATCTAGAATTAATAGCGGCGTGGTAAGTTATTATTGTCTCTATTACTGAATACTAGACTTACTGGATACTGATATAGCTTGATTTGACTTGACTTCTAATTTATTCTCAAATATCAATAAGGACCGTGACTGAAAACTGTTTTAGTCACAGTCCTAATTGATATTTGAGAATAAATTAGAAGTCAATTATCCATGGTATTGACTGCAATACTATGGATAATTGTATTTTAATTAAAAAATTAAAAGAGTACTTATGGTGTTCTTGCCGGTTCTTTTCCATGGAAACGTACGTACGTGTTACACCGTGGAAACCTGCATCTAGTAAGACATTTCATAAGTGCAATGTGACATACATATTTGAAAATTAAAGAATATGACTTGAAAAAACCTAGCAATTCATTTAATAAGAAATAAATTCCCTTAAGTTATAACAAATTCTTCTCTTTTTAGATATTATACTTTGAATGAATTTTCTTATCCCTTGAATACAAAAGAGAGAACTTTTGTCGCTGTATACATAAAGTAGAGAAAAATATTCTTGTGCTATCAAACAGTTTTATTAAATTCTACCGTTATTTTTATATGTATTAAATTTTCTTTAAACTCTTTAGTTTGTATAAAAAAATAGAGTTGTTTGTTTTAAAGTAAACATTTTATTCCATTTGGTTTACATAAGATTTTCTATACTTAGTCTCTAGACGATATTTTTGTTATATCACGAAAATAGTTCCTTTATGTTTTCTGATCATTTAATTATAATATGTGAGTGGTTTGTATAAATATATTAGGTTATTTTGATTAATTACTGCCACATATAATTTCATTTCATATAGAAAATACATAATTAATAATATTTAAAAAAAAAATCGCATTCTTACTGAAAATGAAAATTGTCTTTTTGTTTTACACAAACAAGTGTTAATTTTACTTATATAATATATTTAAAATAACTTCTTCCCGATATTTCGCTAAATCACCTCATATAATAGTACTTAAGAAGTAAAATATTATTTAAGTATTTTCAAAAGAATTACTAACAGAATTTTAACAAATGAAATACTCTTGACGTTTACCGTTACCGTTAAACGTATTGAGTATATTTTTCCAATTATCATCAAAATGTAATCCAATCATAAAAAAAATAGTATTAAGGGTTTTTGTTATGTTGTACATTTAAAACAGCGAGGACGTGTCGAGATGATAGTGGACAGCATTTAAATGGTACGATAAGTGGACACGTATACGTGTCCGTGTATCTCTAGCGGTACAAAAAGTTTGACCTATATATAGATCGTCATTTACAAGTCACTGAATAGAATGTCAGGTGACAGGTGTCAGGTGTCAAGTGACTTTTTGCGTCTATTTGAAAAAAGAATAATTTATAGTTTAATATGACAGTGTCATAGTAAACAATGACGTAGCGTGTGTAATGTTTCGTATTGTTCAGAGTGTGATGATTTTTTCATTCTAAGGCATTTTTATATCAAAATATTAGCTTCCGCCACTTCTTCTCCATATACTTTAAGAATGCTAATTTCATACTCCGTCCACGTATTTTTCGTAAAAAGTTGCTTAAAGTTTTTGTTCAACTTATTAATAATATATATTTTTTTTAAGTTGTATATATATATATATATATATTAAATTTAAAAATGAATAATCATACAATATTACAAAACATTAATTAGTCTAAGTCCAATATATAATATTTGTACGCTGTTTAAACACAGAATTACATTAACCCTTAGATTTTTGGTAAATGTATGTAGTCCCAGTTTATTTCGCAAACATTTCTTTAATCAACTTAGCACAATAAAGGCAAATAATAGTTAATCCTTGCAACAAGAGACACTCCTAATTATTTCAACATGCAATGCACGTTCGGTGTAAGGAAATTAGTCACGTGACCAGTTTTATTTATATTACATAGAGATACAATACTTCTTTAAGGTAAATGAGCTAATAAAGCTCATTACGTTTTAATATAATCTATCTCTCTATGTAATTAGGTAATCTAGGATGAGCACGAAGGGGAAGATGGATGGATTTTGTGTAAAATGACATTACTGAGCTGAATATTGTGAGTACTATTATTACGGCTTACTGGAAAGACGTCCTTGTCAATCTCTGTCTGATCTGTCAATTCATTGTTCATGCTCCTGATTATAAGCATATAACTTCCATACCTGCACTTAAAGTTGACCTAAAGGTGACGTTGATTAAAATCTTAATAATAATCCCGGTTAATATTTTTCTCTTCATTGATATACGAAGGTAAATTCTTCTCAATTATTCTTGGTTTCTTTATTAAGAGTCTACATATCGTTATTAAATTTGAAAAAAAATTACTCAAGATATTTTTTTACACTTCTAATATTTTTAAATATTTCAGAAATTGGTTAACTCACGTAAAAAAGTCTGCTTACAAGTTTCAGACTTTGTAAAAGGCCATCTTACGCTCTCACTTCAGTTTTATGTCTCTTAAGTTTTAATTTAAAACAACTTAGTCATCTCTCTTTAGTTTTATTATTAACATTTTATGTATTTTAGTAGCCTGTTTTATTTCAACAACCGCTTTATTGACAAAGTATGATATACAATAAATAAATATCCAGACGTTACAGACAAAGATCTGCGAATTGCCTGGTATAACTAAATCACGATATCTTGTTCAATATACATCTTGCTATCATTCTTTTGTAGATCTTATTGTCTGTCTGAGACTATCGCACAACCTATAAACATAGCTTCTTGTTCACTACTTGGCTCACCACTCCTTTCAACCTTTGTTGGACACCAACTTTCAACACGTGATTTTTACTATCCAGACACGACAAATGTAAGATTGATAAGATTTAAAATTTGAAGAAAGGCTTTTGCTGCTCTTACTATTCGAAGAATAGGCACAAATCAGATATTTCCCAATATTTGTTTATAAAACTTCATACTTGATGTCTCTTTTATGTGTGTAATACAAAATTACCTGAATGATAATCAGCTTTGTGTCGTGTGTCATGTGGTTTCATGTCACTTTTTCTTGGTATCATTCGTATATTATATATTTAAGATTGAATAAACTTTAAGCGCCAAATTGTGTTTTGCTTTGTATGTCACTTTAATTGTTATTTTAAATATGGTTTAGTTGGTATATATTTCTTTTTAAATATATTATAGTTTAGTAATATAGTCGTTGTATTTAATTTAAGTTTCTATGTTTTTTACGTCGATATTGAGCAATGTCTTTCTACATATTATTAGGTACGTCACAAAAATAAAAACTAGCCCGTCTTCAAACTAAGAAATAAAGTTCACTTAAACTATGCCATATTTTTCTCTTTCGAGATATTATCCTGCGATTTAATCTTATTATTCTTTGAGTAGTAAAGAGAGACTTTTTGTCGCTGTATACTGTAAGCAAAGAATAATATCTCGTGCCATGAAACGGTTTTATTAAATTTTTCTATTTTTTAATATGCACTACACTTTCTTTATACTGTTTAGTTTGTGAATAAAATGCTAGCTATTATATAATGTCTGATAAAGTAACAATTTCATTCAATTTTGCTTTACTTGAGATTTTCTTTGGATAGCTTCTAGACGACGTTATTGCATTATGTAATTCATCAGGAGAGCAGTCCCAGTATATTTTTGCTCATTTTATATTTAAAGTGCTCAGTATAAAATAACAGGTTCAGTAAATATACCTACTAATAAATTTTTGCTCACATAGGGAAATCAGATACATTTACTTAATAAACAAAAAATATATATGTTAAATTATTTATAAAATAAAAACTGTTGATTTATTTTATCCAATGAAACGTTTACATCAGTGATATTTTAAATAACTTATAATTGAAATCCCTCTTAATTCACTAAATATGAAGGTTATAAATTACTTAAGGTTTTATGAATCATGATAACTCTTTCAATAACGTTACTAACACATATATTACATTATGTATCAATATTTTTTTTTCATATTATGAACCATGCTTCAACAAAAAGGCTTGAGGCCCAGAGCAGACAATAAAATAAAAATGGGATATGGTTCGAAAGTAAGACGAGCATGAATTTACACTCCATCACCCATTAAAAGACGAACACGAAATGTATCTTGAATAATTTTTAAGTCAAACTATTCAAGACACATTACCGAATAACTTCTTATCTACTCAAGGTTATTTTTTTTTATTTTTATTGATTTTACAATGTCTTCCATGTCTTGTGCATTCTGCGATAGCTTGTCGAAATTTACCAAAATAGATAGCGTATATAAAACCGTAAGTGAATAATTAAATTGAATTATCCTTTGGAGTTAACAAGCAATTTGAAACAAGTTAATATTCTCTTTCCCACTAAACTGCAGAACCAAGTTACTAGCACTAGGCCTAATTGCGGAGAATAGCGTAGCCTTCAGCAGAAATTATACGTCGCTCGGGGCTAATTCCCTTTATATGCGACTCACGGATGTCCGACAGGAATTAGTCACGTGACCAGTCTAGTGCTCCGGCAAAACCTTTGTGAGTAATTATATAACTTTTTAGTTTAACTTGTTTTAGCTTATTGTTATATCAAGTTTGAGGTAAATACATAGTTGTAATAGAAATTTTATTTTAAATAGTATGTAATAAATATAAAATACCTGAATTTATATAAAATTATATCGTACCTTTATTTATGTAGTTGAAAATATATTTTACAATAAGCTACATTGATGTTTGTTTCTGTAGTTAGCTGACCTTCATTACTGTTGAATGAAATTTAATCTATAACGTAATATCATCGTATAGCATTTTATTAATACCCAATAAAATCAAAATTTTTCAACAAAGCCTAGATATTTTTTTTAACAGAAATAAAAAAAATATATTTCCAAATCCTAAATTATTTTAATTAGTATTTACTTACTTAATACTAATCACATAGAGCTGTGAAATAAACATCGAGTAAGTACTCTCATTTAAATTATTTTCCAACTGCTAAAATAATCGTAGCAAAATCACATAATGTACTATGCTAATCTCGATACCAATTTCTCATAATTATAACAAATGAATAAAATTTAATTTACGACACTAAGAATTGTTATTTCAGAAAATTACAGACTAACAGACAAAATGTATGGCTCAACTTTATTACCATATAAATCAGCTGGCATAATGAGAGTCCGATACGATAGAGCTGTATCAGTTTCAATTGTAATATTTAAATGAGTCTAATAATCATGTATCGATCAGACCCCATCACTATCAATATTTCTATTATATTAGCGATAGCGATACGGTAGCTCAATTGGTAGGGCGACGGAACGTTTTCCTGAAGTCGCGGGTTCGAATTCCTGCCCATTTCGGTTTATTTTTCATTCTATATTTATTTAAATTTCGATATATTTTGAATACAATCAATTTTTTAAACAAAATAACAGAAATTGAAGGCGTATTATTAACGACAATAACTAAATTAGTTCACTAAAAAACAGACCCCAATGGAGGCATCCTATCATAATATTGAATAGACGGCATATATTATTAATAAGTCATTGGTGATACCACTCACGGCACACTTATCGATTTCTTATATAAAATTCAAGGTTCTAAGTATTTTCAAAGAACACTGCATTGTACTATTTGTTTTTAACAGTCCATCCGTTACAATTTGTTTTTTTAGATTTTTATACAAATATATTTATAAGAAAACAAATTGTAACTGTATATATATATAATATACAAACGAGCTGTAATTATATAAACATATATATTTACCCGGCTGTATTCACTTGGAACTATATATAATTCAAGGTCATGAGTAAGAACCCTGAATTGATTCGAAACCAGTCGGTTACATTCCAATATAAGTCCACGTGAATGCAGTCGGGTAAATGTACATAAGAGTCATGGTTTACGAAAATTGAAATGAAAAAATCTTCACCAATAGTATTTTTTTAATTTTCAAGAATTTTTTTACTCTATTTTATGAACCCATGGAATAGCTACAATAATAATGCATAAAAGGGCCGACCCGTCTATAAAGGTAAATTGAAAGCGGGGATAATATAGCGGAGCTATTATGAGTTTTAGCTCATGCCCTATGATCTAAAATTATAAAGAATTATATTAGAGTTTTCAATTATTTTAACACAATATAGAATCACAAAAATCCTTCCAAAATTGGACTTTCTTAAGTGGTTGGAAGTGTATGTCTTTCCCCCACTTAGATTTAAGAAATAGTTTTATAGATGACATTTTTAATTGCTTGTAACTTATTTGCTGTTACATGTTACACAACACCATTGTTTTAGAGAATAGTTGCACTGTTTTAGTGACTCATAAGAATTCTGTGAAAGTTAAATAATAATCAATTCTTGTCTTAGTTCAAAAGTATCACTTTCAGGTCATTGAAACAATATAGCGTGCGAGGCGATGTATGTGTCAAGCTTGAATTATTATTTTGATTAATTTTGGACACATAAGACAAGGTTTGTTTTAAAATATCATATATTCATAATATACGAAGCTAATAATATAATCTGCATGATTTACCAAACGAGTGTTTTACCATTAATCTAGAGTTCATTGTGAGCATTGAAAATTGGTTACACACACTTATAAAGGATTCGTAGTGATGGTTCTTGTACAGACGCAAACAAACCAGTTTTGTAAAGCACACATTTTCCATATAAAGGATAAATTAAAGTATAAAAATACTAATTATATATATATATATAGATATAATGAGTTAATTCTTTTTTTTTTCTTTTTTTTAAACATCCATATTTACTTTTAAACTTATTTTTAGTTAAATGTAATTTTTTACCCACATATTTTATTTAAACATTCGCATAACAAACCAATGTATATGTCAACATTATACTGTGGACACACACACAATGAAACGTTGCATGCGCGCGCGCAACTGCGTAGTCAGAGAGATCTCGTCAGTATTATATATTGACGGCAACACGTTACTTGCTCTGTTGGGCTATTTTTACTTATTGCAGCAGTAGTTTAGTGTTTATTTCGGAAAGCGGGATTATTGGTGAGTCATTGATTGATTTTAAAGCATCTGTATCTGTTATTTATTTAAGTGTTGCATATATTAATGTAAAATTGCCTCGTGTTTAATAACAAGTGAATGAAGGTCTCACTTTAAAGATCTTTGTAAATTATAATATACAATTTTATGTTATGTTGTCTGTTATGTTTAGAAGTTCAATGTTTTTTAATGTGAGTAATTGCATAAGTTAATCTTTTTTTGTTTTTAATAATTATAACGAATCGTAAAAAAAAAATGTGTTTTTCACTTATATACTGTTTATATTATTATAGCTTAATCTATGTATTAAATATGTTTTCAATTAACAACCTCCTATTTACAAGATATCCCTTCTCTATTTTATTCCTTTGATATGACCAGGCAGATTAATCATTTATTTTTAAACATTTTTTAATTATTACACATACTTACCTAGTTTTTATTAATAAATGTAAAATCAGAACTGCACCAAGGAGAAACCAACAATTTGTACATTTTGTCTTATCACATAACTAATAGTCTAGTCAATTAAATAGTCATTCATTCTTAATTAAAATAAGAACTTAATTAAAATAATAAATAAGCATTGACATACACACACATATATATATATATATATATATATATATATCTATATATATATATATATGTGTGTGTATATATATATATATATATATATATATATATATATATACGGTTTACCTTTACACAGTTATAATACTGAATATACATTGTCAAGATATAGAAAAATTCACACAAAAATATTCACACTCATAAAATTACAATAAATATATTAAATTACACAATTTGTCGTATATCAGTGACTCAGCGTTGTTAATGTTCAAATAAAATTTATAACGTTTACCAAGTGCCAACTAAGCATTTTGAATAAATACAACTAAAATATCTATGTTATTTTTATTAAAAAAATAAATAAATAACGTACACCTTCTTGCATAAAATTGGTACAACTAGTCCAATGTTTTTATCAAATTTCTGTTTTTGTGATATGTTTAAAATATAACCTATTTAACATTTTAAAATATCTTTAAAAATAATTTAAATGTGTTTGTTTTAATGAAACTAAAAACTTTGATATAAAAATATAACTATTATTTTATAATTGTCATTATAAAAATGTCCTAACTTTTTTTATCAATGCCACTTTTATCACAAACTAGTTGCATGCATCCACAAATAAATCTATTCCTTCACTGATCTACCTACACATATTTTACTCCCCAATCAAACGTGTACGATAAGTTAAATACACGAATATTTTAAAATGTAAATGTTTTAAAATTAAATATATTTTAATTGGAGTTCCAGACTTAAAATATGTACACAACAATGGTCGTAAGCCATGGCTTTTTAAAATTTAACATACTTTAATACTTTTATATAATACTTATCATTGTATATAATATACCTTTATATGATGTACTTATATAATAACTACGACATATTTTTTTTTCAGGACAAAAAATGCACATGCCTCGGGGTAATTGGTGCTGCTGCAGTCTTCGAACAAAATGCTTAATTATTGGATATATAAATCTGGTAAAAAAAACAGTATAAGTAATAGCAAATATAATAGGAATATAGAAACAATGAACCAATTAAATCTCAACTATGAAAAACTTACAATAATTTATATATGTATTAGATTATGTTAAGTCCGAACACACAATTTATTATGATTGAAGAAAATAATAAATAATAACGAATTACTTATAATAGCAATAAATAAATAAAAATTTTGAAGACTGGTCCAAAAATGAATAGGTACTCCAATTAATAGTTCAGTGAATATAGGAATATGTAATCATAATGAAAAAAAATATAATTTGTCAGAGACGTATCCACTTATTTTAGTCTAATTAATACAATATTTTTAATATTTCAATAAGTATTCTCTAAAAATAAACCACCAATGAGATTTCTGGAAAAAAAAACAATGAATTGAAAAATCATTCCCTTAAAGCAAATAGAATTTTTACATAATTATTTCATAGAATAAAAACTTGAGATAGAATACTTATGCCTTTAGCGTACTTAAACCTATACAAAAAATGTATCAGTTGTATAACTATGACTCGTAATAATACCTAATTAAATGTTTCCTTACGACCAATATACAAGCAAAGTTATTATGACAGCCAATTAATGTCTGACTCCACTAGATGTAGAGAAATGGTTTTTCAAGGGGGATAGCTTCCCATGTTACTCAGTTGTTTATATTGTTTATTTTATGCTTTATCACAATGCTTTTTCATTGAATACATGTCTGGTTATTTTGAACATTTTGTTAATTGTAATGAATCTTTTTATTTATTTCGACTGGCAAACATCGATTAGCATGCCGAGAACATGTTGGAATTCTTGAGAAATGGGGAGTGATATATAGGAACAAACGAAGATAAATAGTCACTAGCCTATAGCAGTGTTTGAGTGTTATCTTCTATGATATACTTCAATATGTTTTATATGAGATTATTTTCATTATAGAAAATGTAATTTGAAAATAAATGCATCAATTAATTAATGTTAATTAATCAATTGGAAATATTTATATGTTTGAAAGTATCTATAAACATGTATTAAGATTATTTATACATTAATAAATATGGAATAATACCATGCCGATAAATATGAATATGTATGGAATGCTTCATTCACCAAGTCTAGCGATACGGTAGCTCAATTGGTAGAGCGACGGAATAGTTTTCTAGAGGTCGCGGGTTCGAATCCCTGCCCGTATTGGTTTATTTTTCATTCTATATTTGTTACAATTTTAAAATATTTATACAGACTAAAACGACGTTATTGACCTTAAAATAATCTGTTAGGCCTATTGTACTATCTTTTTCTTTTTATTTCTTATTGTTTTAATATATTTGTTTTGATATAATTTTGGTATAATAAAGAATATCGTATCGTATCGTTTGATCTGTATATAGCAGAATATTTATATTTTTGTTCTCAGTTTGTGAGTATGGTGGATATTGGAGTTCACCTTCTCATTGTTTCCATTGTGTCTTACGGCTTTGAATGCGATGTTGACAGAGAAAGTGTACGTATAAATTATGTTTGAGGTTTCTTACTTATACTTCAATTGAACAGTTTTAATAAGCTTATTATTAACTTTACATACAATTTAAAATATTTATCTATATATATTTTAATTCGTTTTCTTTGATTTTAATAAAAATACACTTTTATTACAGCTCAAAGCAATAGACTACCCCTGGTTGGAACCAGTGCTTCTCATCATTAACTTAGGCACCCACGGGCTCTACCCTTTTCCTTTCATGTTACGCCTTTACAAAAGTGAAATGATGATACCAGAAGAGCCAAGGTGCTATCCTGGGATGGTGCACCTCAATCGAATCGATGTTATCGGCTACTTGATTAATGCCATTTGGTTAAAGTTTGTTATATCGTTTGTGGCTTCTATATATAAGGTAGATTGTTTTAAACTTTCGTGAACCATGTCTACTATATACGTATATTTACCCATCTAAATTCACGTGGAATTACATCGGAATGTGCCCGACTAGTGTCGAACCCATTCGTGCACTGTACGCAGTTCACACCACGAGTCCGCCACGTTTCGAGGTCATAGGTAAGAACCTAGATTGGGTTCGAAACTAGTCGAGTACATTCCGATATAATATCATGTGAATACAGCTGGGTAAATATATATATATATATATATAAGGTAGGTTAGGTCTGCATTATAAGATTTTTTAACAACTTATAGAGATTTTCATGTTCACTTTCATATTCATTCATATTTTCACTTTCATATTCATTCATATTTTCACTTTTATATTTTTAATATATAAAGTTAGACGGATGTGTAAATTTATGATTTCAGAGAGATCCAGAACGTATGAGGAGATTCTTTTTTTTGTCCTTAATGAAGTTAGTACTCGAGGTAATGTTCGTCTCGTATCAGCCAGGATTTTATAGATTCTTCACTACTGACAGCTATTGGTTCCTTAAGCTTATGGATGTGGGTAAGTGTCAAAATATATTTAATGATACACAAACGCCACTAAACTGTTTTTCTTTTAATTTATTATAAATATATAATTAATATGCATTTTACTTATTATTGTTAAAATTATTCTATTAAAATATTATTACTGTCCCCCTTTTAAGACATATTTAGATTTGAAAACCATTCAAAAACTCAATCCATAAATATGAAGACAAATGAAGTTCGGTTTTTATTTCATTTATACATTCATTTATTTACTAAACGACGTCTGGATGTGGTTTAATTTGATTTCCTTTAATATTATTATAATAAAATAATATCAATTTCACTTTATAAATGTCATATAAATAATTTAAATAAAAATTTATATTTATTTTACAGTCATTGCAGCACTATTTTTATTAATAATCAATAAATATATAGTTCAATTACGAAATGAAAAAGCTAATAAGACCGGAGACCAGCCACCGCCCTACATTGAATGTTTATATAACGGCCCTGTAACTTGTGTTGAAAAAAAAGATCAAACTTTCATTATAGAAGAAAAGAAAATTAATGAAACCGTTTAAAAATTTGCCGGAACTGAACAGATAAGGAAATATGGCTAATAACTTAAATTACAGATAATGAGTGCTAAGTTGCTCTTATCTGTCTTATTTACAACTTTGAACATAACAAATATCACGGTATGTTGTATTTCTATATAACTAATTATGTATAAGCTTCTATGTTATCTCATTGAAATGTATAAAGGTTTAATTATTTTAATAAAAATAATTAAAATTACAAATCAGAGCATTTACTTTTGATCCCGTAATTCGCTATTATTTTTAAAAGCCGTAGCGCACTCATATTTAATATAATATGGTGCTTTGATCGGCTTAACGGCTAAATGTGACGACCTAGTATCATTGAGGTTGATTTAATATACAATTCTAATAAATTTCTTACGTTTGCTATAAAAACTATTAAACATTTATAAATGAATAATCATTGCTTTTCTCTGTTATATTAGATTGAAGATTCAGTCAGGGCTTCGTATTTATATTATCATGAATTATGACGGTGACTAAGATTTTATAAATATAATATTTTACTTTATTAAATCTGATATTTAAAATATCCAACCTCTGTCTTTAGGTTTTGAATATATTAAAATAAAGATATCGAGTTGATGGTAATGTTGATAAAATCATAGCAGTTGATATAATTCGAGTACAATAGACTATAATTGTATAGAAAATTCTCAGAGAGCGCTATAAGTTTCGTTAAGCAAAGGCTTATTGCAGGAGGACGGCGTTCATTAAAATAACAAGCCTCTTTGTTTGTATTATGTTTTTTTTATTAAATTCCTTTTTCAATATAACAAATAGAAAATATATAACATTGTATATAATATACATTTTAAAAAATCTAAGAGTCTTATTTATTCTTTATATCTATGAATTCTACTATCTAGGAACTTGTATAAAATTTGGCATCTATTTATTCTATGATGCGACAAATCGTATCGTAGTGTGCAAAAGCAATTACAAAATATGCATCGAAATTCAGTTTTTGGTGAATACTTATTGAGCACCGTCTCTTTTAATTAAATAATAATAGGTTGCTGGCTATGAAACTACCGCATTATCACACATATAGAAAATATTTATAAATAAATCAAATGTAATAATTTATAATACTTGAGGTTTGTATGTTTTTAATAAAATATACAAACTATTAAATTAGATGTTATTACAAGTATGATTTTTACATTTAAACTTTCGTGAACCATGACTATTATATTTATATTTACCCGGCTGTATTCACGTAGAAATTAAATCGGATTGTGCCCGACTAGTTTCGAACCCATTCGGAGTTCTTAATTATGAGCTCTAAGCGTAGCGGACTTGCGGCGTGAAATGACATTCCGATTTAATTCAACGTGAATACAGCCGGGTAAATATAAATATACAAGTATAATGTACCTTATATATACACCTTTAAATAATATTATTGTACAATATAAATAATATTATTTAAAGACATTCAATAGAATTAAATAACATGTACAGATGCTGTACTTTATTAACAACTGCGAATACACAAAAATCTGATAAAAATATATTGCAATCACAATTACTCTAAATAGCAGATTATTTCCTTGTAGGTAACTAACTATTTTCGTCAGCGAAATGCAACGTTAGCCAAAGAAAATATGTCCGATATGCCGACGCTGGCATATTACCTTACTCTATTATAATGGCATTCACGGTACAAGAAGATTATAAAATGTCACCGCAATATTTCATCATCATACAAAAATGCACCTTCAGCCTAGGACCTATGGTTTCATTTGGTCTATCTTGATTATACTTTTTCGGATTAGTGTTTAGATCCTGTATTCACCTGGAACATTTCCAAATATTCTAAAACCGCAGCACAGACGATAATGTGGCTTTAATAATTTCTGAATATAATTCTGCTCACAATTTTCTCAAATATCCATTTCTAATAAAATAGTTTTACCCGTCGTTCAGAAAACCTGATTTTGTATGTATCTTGGTGCTGTCATATTTGTAAATCTTACAAATAAATTATCTTTTCTTATGTTTTCTAACAAAATCCTTCAATAAGACCATCTTGCAAGGAACGGATTTACGTTACTATTATTTTGTAACACGACCGAGATTCAAAGCACAGCATCCCGAGATCATTGTGTATTTCTTCCGCTCACGCAGTTTTGTTGAGAAAATGTCGACCTTACAAAGAAAAATGTGATTTAAACAGGAAATCGGGTTACAGTGTGGATATTTTTTTCGTAAATATCAAGACTACTCCGAAATTAGTCTGGTATTTTTGGATCAAAAATACAAACAGCTATATGTCATTTTTATAATTTTGCTGCAGTTAGCATACTTATATATTATAGTATACCTGGGAATATCTGGATTTGAATGAGAAGAATACGCATTGTCCATTTTGTTCTATTTATTCCTAGATGTAACCGGACCATTCATTCTTTTATCAACAAATAACTATATACCCAGATAGGCACGATAATACCTGGCGGGTGCTGATATTATTGCATTAAGACATTGCAATTTTAAGAAAAGTAAATAATTTGCCTAAAATGTAACATAATAAACAATTTTTGTTTGTAAGTAAACTTTGAAACGAACTCTTCCTCAAACTCAGTATTTAACTAACGTCATTGTAATGTCAGGGACACGTTTTCCGCAACGGTAACTCCTAATGGAAAGAAACCTGTCACTGGCATCATTCTACCGCAGTTGGACTTACAATCTCATTAAAGGGAGTCTTCCTCCCTTTATGCTGTGCTATACTTCGATTTGCTTAACAAGCAGATTTCTCTTATATTTTCAAACTAACTGAAAAATCTTAATGATAAACGCTTATTCATGAAGGACAACTTTAGCCTCTTGTTACATTAGCTTCAAAAATCGTTCAATTTTTCATAGCTCAGTGGCAAGGATATTTAGTGCAAAATAATAAAGTAAATCAAAAATCGATTAAGCAAGATGTTTAAAAAATATCTAAATTGCATACTCTGCAAAAGTGTGTGTAACTTAAATTGTATGTATAGCGTCTTTTTTTTCATTTTATTTAATCATAAATATTACCCATCCCATGTCATCCGTGCTCTTATGCTTACTGTCCATACCTCATACAAAAGTATGAAATTATAGTACCTATCTTCTTTATTGTAAGAATACAAAAGCTGACTCAGAATAACAAATTATAAAAAAGTGCCACTGGCGACCTTATTGCTAAATTATATGTGTTATGTCATACATTTAAGTGTCATAAAATTCTACCAACTTGTTAGAAATTGTCAATAATCAAGTAAAAAGCACAATTAGAAAATTGTTATAAAAAATAACTTTATATGATATTATGAAAGATACCAAATTATAAAGTTTTAGTACTACCAACTCTTGTCTTGGCAAGTACCACAAACTTTCGGTCGGTTAATTTTAGTAAGGCACTAAACAAGTATTTTTATTCTTTTCTATTTTATGAAATATAAAGTTAAAGCAGACAAGCACTGCAACTACGGTACGTCACATGAATAATCTTTAGATGAAACAAAGACACGTCAACTGGATATTAGTGAGATTTCGCTTCATTTTTCATTCTGTAAAGTTTAATATAAGACTTAAAACGTCATGCCTTATTAATGGACTGTGAGCCGGGATTCATAATGAAAGATACATTAGTATGTCATAGCTTTTAGATCAAAAACAATACTTCCTTTTTTAATACTTACAAACAATTACAAGTACCTAATTATATAGGAGAAAATTTCATTCATAATATATAATCCGATAAAAACAATACTTGTAAAAGTCTCGCAACGCGGTTCTAAAAAGTTGTAAGATCCATGTAGTACCACGTTTATTATTAATTTATTCCGTCTCTATTAAAGGACCTTCTGTCTCAAGTTGCTACGTAATTAGCTAACCTAACAACGTCCTATAGAACCATTTCAATGACTATCAATGTATATATTTTTTTTGTTTTAAATAAATAAATTGACAGCTCACGAAAACAAAATGTATAAAAACTATATATAATAAAAAAAAATCACATTACATACTCAACTTAGAAATAAGTTTAATTGAAAAAAAAAATCCTATAAAAGTTGAGTTTACTAATCCTAACTAAAGCTTAAAATGTAAGTATTTGGTAAGGCATTTGGATGTATGATGTATGTATGTACCTATAGTGAAATATCACGAAGTTTGTCATTCGTCATCACAGCTACATTAGTCATCTCAAGTCAAGGTGTCCAACCTTGAGATAAAAAAAAGTGTTATTCCAGGATTTAGGGTTATATTCACAAACATAACGCTTTAAAGTATCAATAATTTAATATTATGAATCATTATTACTTTGTATGTGAATTGGAGCAGACTCAAATTTAAATTGATTTATGTAAAAGTATTTTATATTAGTTTTAAATTCATTCACGTTGAATACATTGGACCACAAATTTGGAATATTATTTTTCAACCGTTAATTGAATTCGGTATAGAAATAGCATTATTTGTATTAGTGTATGGCAAATTTTGTGAAAGGCACTCCTAATATTATATTTTTTTAGAAGGCACCTTCTAATACTGATAGTAAATGAGTGGCCTGTGATTTTTATACAAAGGAGATGGTGCGAATAAATCCAAAAATAGATTTAAAATTCCTACTGGTACTCTTGGGGTTCAGACAAAAAAACTATGTATGGGCTCTACTATAAGTCTAGATTTATATATATAAGTAGGTACTTATATTTTTTCTTATATAACTTTTTTGTTTTTAATTTTAAGTTTATCTCAAGCAATATCGAATTTACTACTGACATTATTTGAAGACGCGAACATATAACGGATCTTGTAAATAAGCGATTCCTTTTTATTTGTTTCGTATTTGCCACATCAAGTAACCTGCTTTCAAAATTTTATGAACATTGCCATTCTATGAAACATTCAAGAAATATATTTGAATTTTACGAGAAACTCATATTGTTTTATTGCTGCGTAGTTGTGGTTCTTACTGTATTATACTGTTGTTATATTTTGTATGAAAATAAAAATAAGTGGGATAGGCATTTGATATACCCATTGATTATTTTACTTAAAATATGAGTATTTTGATGAGTTTTTAACTATTGTGAGATTATTATTCTTAAATATTGTTTGTATTTTCCTTTTGATATTCGCTTCTGTATTAAAAAAGAATAAATAAAAAAATCAATGAGAATGTTTATTACAATTTCTGTGGGTCACTGGATGCTTTCGATCTACAATGGATACCTATAGGTGGCGCTGCAATCGGGTTCTTTATTTTTCTTTTCATGACAGAGAAACGCTAGCTAATATAAGAAAAACTATAAACTCTAGTATTTTATATATATATATATATAGATAATGTTTATATTTCGGTCTTATAAATCATATATTTCTATATATATATATATATTTAAGAATGCTTCTGGCTAATTACCACATTAGAAATATATGATTTATAAGACCGAAATATAAACATTATGTTCAAAAAAAATATAAATTCAACCATACTTCAATACCATAAATAAATTCTAAGGGAATAAAAGGAAAGGATGGAAGGTGTTAAAAAAAATTCTTAGTTTGTAATGCAAGTAAAATTTTGTTCCAATAATATATTTTTTAATCTCAGTGTAATTATTACCACATGTGGTGTACAACAATGGGAAAGTTAAAATAAGGTATAATTTCACGAAAAAAAAGTGCCTTTTCATATAAATTGTAAAAAAAATTGTGTGCAATGGTTGGTGGTAGATTTCAAAATGTCAATCACCACCTAAATAAATATTATTATTTTCACAACTTCTTTTAAATATCGATTGTTGTAGTGATATTAATAAAGAAAACAAAAATTATATAATCTAGTTGTGTACCAGAAATTAGTCTTTATACACTTGTGAGATTATCTATATTGTATATATATATATATATATATATATATATATATGTAAATAAAATAAAAAATAATATCTTACAAATAAAGTAAGGGCAGTAAATATTGTATATTTATTTGTCAAAAAAATTAAAAACAAAATCAAAAAATCATTATTTTTCCTAAAAATATACATACATTAGCACATATCAGAAAAGATAGACAAATAGAACAAAGTATGTTTTACGAAATACTATTCCCTTCTCTTAAAATGAATCTCTTGTCAGTTTTTATATTTTAAAAGGACTGCAGGTCCAACATGAAAAATCAATTAGGATTGTATATCCAATATCTAAGTTTTATATTTTTTTTATCCGAAAAGTTCTGTATTTGCTGATAGGAGCACAATAAAAAACTTTTTTTTTTTACTTTAATTCATTCTTATCTTATTTAATATTTATCATATATTTTTTCATCATCATACATTTACAAATATATTTTAATAAAATAAATATAAACATAATTGATTTTTCGATAGCATTATTAAAATCTCCGGGAACAGCTCGTTTCTTTATAATAATCAACAAATCTTGAGACAAACACATGGATATTTTTTAATTTAATCTTTGAAATACTTTTTACAGACTGACTATCAACGTACTGCAAAAACTACAACCCCTAGAAAACTCTAGAGAAACAGATGTCTTTAGACTTTCATACAAAGTTGTATGAAAATCTGTGAAAATGTATGTCTGAAATTATAAACATTGCATATTACAGTAATATGTTTAATAAGAAATTATTAAGAGAAATATTATTATATATAATAAGACGTAACTGCAAACAGATAGCTGGAATATTTATAAATTAATATAAATCAATTCTAATGAAACCTTAAATTGTAAAATTTGCTCCTTCCTCAGCTAATATTTTAATAATCGTAAAGTCCTTTCGTTAAAAGTATAAATGATATCAGGGACAGGGATTAAAGGCTGTGTTCGAATAAATAAGGTTTTAAACTCGTCCGCGCTAATTTCAAAGGCTCTTTGTATAATAACAATGATTATGGAACAGAAAATCTTTTAATTAAAAGTTTGTCTCGGACGTGTTCCTGTTGGTGCGATGAGGCCATTTTAAATTTTACTCTTATAAACTTACACTATAAACAAAGTAGCTAGAATTCATAAGCTTCACTCATTTTTTCTTATGACGTGGTGGGCTGGCAACGTCGACGATAAACCTGACAATACGGTAGCTCAATTGGTAGAGCGACGGTAAAATTTAAATAAACTTCACTCGGACAAACATGCTTATAGATGTACAGCTATGTGACCTTGGCTGTTTAATATAATATATTTTCAAATATATTGTTCAAAACAACCCAGGTACAAACCACAGTGACCCTTGGCTTCTCATATTTAGCTAGTTATTTATTTTTTCTTTCAGATTGTTACATGGCAACGTTATCTTTTAATAAAAAAAATAACAGCTCCAGAGTCACACTTAAAGTAAACGCCCGATTACAATTGAACACTTTTAAATATGCAACAACACTTTATTTTAAGTTGAAATATTTTTAAGTTTCTGAATGTATTTAATTCTATTTATTGTGTGAATGAAATATAGTTGTAAAAATTCAGTAATTTACAGGTGAATTACTAAATTTTAAGATCCATTTAAAATTGGAGTGTGTTCTTTGGTTTCATTCATTGGTTATGAGTCCTAGTTCTATTGAGCTAGGATTTAATAGAAATTATACAGCAATTTCACTTTAACTTCTCTACATGTGTAGAGAAAATTACGGAGTCCTACTTCTATGGGTTAAATACTTGACCGATTTTCACCCACGGTATAATGAATTATGGTACATTTAGTACTCTCAAGTGAATTCGTAAAAGTTTCCTGCTGTGAAACCAGTTGTTGCAGACATATAATATTCACGTTTAAATTTAGAAGATATAAAAGTTTTTACCGTTTATTAAAACCAAAAATATAAGAAACAATATTTAAATAATTTATATTTATTGTAAATTTATAATTATATATACAATATTTTTATTATAAGTCGTATCGTGTACAGAAAGCTACATTCGAAGCACAATGTTTATACAAATTTGGGCGTTTTGCGAATGCTTACTCTAGACGGCCTCATTAATTAATTTAGCAGCTTACTCGAAAGCAAATTGCATGCAGAACATTGCGATGCGTTCAGGAATAATCCAAGTTTAATTGAAAATGTTAATGACAATTTGGTATCATAAAATAGTATTCCTGTTATCGTTATACTTAATGACATTACTTGCATTAAAAAATCAATTTAATAAACGAATCTTCCTATTAGTAATATTTTTTTAATCATGCTAGCAATATAAATATGACATATATTTATCCCATTTAACAAACTTATTACATTTTCTTACTAAAAAAATATACATTTTTTATTTTTGTATCGTTATTGTAGATTGATTCAAAATAAATAATATATTTTTTTATATTATTTTCATACTAATAAATGTATATATATATCAAAGTTATTGAGCCTAATGAATCAAAAAATTATTGCAATGTGTAAAAATAAAATAAGTCGTATAAATAAGAACCATCCTTTTAATACTGTGTGAATCGTAAATATTTCTATGTAGGTTTGCAATATTTTTTATAACAGATATTTAGGTTTAACTTTTCTGGAGGCATTTTCTAATTTCTAGTACCTCAATTGTAAATATATGGTCATTTAGCACCATAAAAGTAGGGCTTGCAAAGTGACGGCCCTGCCCCGCCTGCTCTATTAAAAGTTATATAAGTCTTGATTTCTATTTCCCATTCGGGACTGTGGCTTGTATCATCCATAGACTATTGTTTTAAAATCTTAGTGTTCATTGTGTATTTATATGTTTGTCGAAAACTGAGACACACTGATTATTTTAATAATGCCGGATAAGTTATTTATTAAATATGAAAACAAACACATTACACCATTTTGCATCGTTGATTAATATCAAACCAATTTCTGTTTTTAATGAAGTTTGTCGTATGTCATTCCGAGTATCCAGAGGGTATAGATTGTAGACAAATATCAAGCGTTCGTTTTTTATTTAATTATATAGACATAAGCGATAGTGTCACTTTATCTTCTGTCAAACACATACATTTATCATTCTATCTATAATCTAATCTACAAATTCTATTCGACAAACTTTAATTTCATTCCATGTTATTCGCAATGGTCGTACAGGCGAGGGTGGGAGTGGTCTACGGAAGCAAATTCCCTTTTCAATATTGAATCAGTCTCCATCACGATACTCGGAGTCCTCAGAACACTTATTTATTGAGATGCTGTTTGGTCGCCTGAAGCTGTTTCTTAATGTTTTTTAGCCCTTCAATACCTATTGATTACAATCAAGTCTACTAGAGGAGTACGCTTCTACTTTGGATCACACTAAATCCATGGGAGATTGAACATGTGCTTGCTAAAAGATGATTCAAGAGCTCAGCGTCTTCATAACATATAATAAACCAAGATGTTGAAATAAAATATCTAGTAAATTAGTCCGTTCAAGAAAATACAATTTTAATGATTTTTTAAGGTAACAATAGTTGGAGATTGTGTTATATTCAAAGGTAAGTTCTACAGTAAAATAATTCTAACGACAGATGAATTATTATAAAATGTTGAATTATGAGATTAAATTTTGAGTATAAGATGTAAAACATGTATTATACTTTTTTTAATAATATATGTCACCATTATTGTTATTGTTTTAACAATATTTTTTATAAAATATTTTATTAAATATGACGTAAATTTTTAATAAATAAATGCTTAAAATATCACAACACAAAGATGAGACGAGACCGCTCTTATATAAATATCCCCACCAACCCAAAATAGCGGTTTATTTCCTTTCAGTTGCACTAAACGCCTTTGTGGGAAAATGCAACGTCACCTAAAGAAAATATCCCCGATGTTATGTGCAGCCGAGGCTGGCATATTACCTACTTAACTCTATAATAATAGCATTCGTGGTATATTATACTATAACACGGAACAGACATACGATAACACACCTACGCTACACTGAATAAGCTTTAAATTCCTTTCTAGTGATGATATTGTTTTGTTTCCTATATTCACCTGGAACACTTCCAAATATTCTAAATCCGCTATACGATACCTGCGATAATGTTTTTATTAATTTTATGACAAATGACATCTGAATATTCTATTAACTCACATCTCTATATATAATCAATGATTAAAATAGCAATCTTATTAAGGGCACTGAAGATCTTATTAATATTTTTTTTAACGAAAAAAATTTTTTTAAAAGAAATAAAATATTTTGAAAACTAAACCCATTACCATGGCGGGATGTCAGTCTTAGTTGGGGCCCTAACTTATGGAAATTTATTTATTTTTTAAAGGCATATTAAATCCTTTTTAGTAATCCAAAGTTTTTTATTCTGAATCTGGGTAGCTTTTATTTGTTTTTTGTGAAGTTTCCTGCAACATAGGGATTTGGTACATTCATTTGTAGAAATATGTTTTTACAGGACAGGTAATATTCAATAATATATAATATTTTCGTAATTTAAAAGTGAACAAATTAAATAGCTTTAGATAACTTTGTTTCCATACCTTGCAGTAATATCTTAATATACATTTAATACATTTTGACATTAACAAGTTTAGAACTTAGAACTCGTAAGTAAAGCATGTCACGCGATAAACCCAAAGAATAAACAAAATATGACAGTTTGATTTCAGTGAGTATTTACCATCTGTCTCCGGTATTTACATTACGTTTCAGTTGCCGAAGTTGTATACACAATAATATTTTGTTAGTAAAAATACTCTTTATGATACCAAATGTGTGAAATAAATAATAAAAAATATTTAATAATACTTCCTAAGAACTAGATTTTAGTAAAGCAAGGTTCTAAAGCAAATTTTTTTCTCGGTAATAACTTTAGCTATTATTAAAGTAACTCAAACCAAAAACCTAGTTGCATGATAAATATAAGTAAAAAAAGTAACTACAATTTTTAAAACTGTTATTGGTTAATGCCTAATTAAATACTCTCGTAAATACTTATTTACGCGAGTATTCAATTAGGCATTCAATTGAATTAGGCATTAACAAATAAGTTAGTAAGTAAATATATATAATTAAGTTCAATTATAAAGATTAAGATAAATAAAAATTTCAATTATAGATGTTATCATTCTTATAAATAGTGTAGTACAGCTCAAAAGGCTTATAAAAGAATTAAAGAGTACATTTGTGAGGCTCCTTAACTACGTACAGATATTTTTATTACATATTTTTGTATTTTTTTTTTTTGTAAGTTTTATAGGTGCGTACGTATACGTCGAGAAGCTAAAAAACAAATAGTAGGTTAATGTCCTTTTATTTAGTAACCGCGTTTTAACCGTGGTCGTATAATGGATATAACCATATTTTTTTATTTATTGAATACTTTTCAACTTTGAATCATTACCAGTGATCACTTGTGTAAGTGTCAGGAGGGCCTTATTTAATACCATACTTTTCGAAATAAACGAATCGAACGGAAGGACGTACCTATAAATATAAGTCAAGTTTTCAAAAAAACAGTTCGAGTGTCCCAATTGAAAAAACTTCTCTCGCAAAAAACTATTTGTCTCTAACTCGGTAACCGGCACAATATATCATGTCATACTAAGCTAGCAACCTAGAAGAAATGAATATGTTAAAAATATTTTTGTCGGTTTGTTTCATATTTTCGCTTAAACTAGAAATGTGTGTTGAAAATATTGTTAACGCTGTCTTAAAAAATGAATAAACTACTCTGAGAGAAAGGTGACTTTTAATGTTTTTAGGAATAAAATGATCACGAGTGTAAAACTTGATTCTACAAGTTTTTGATTACCATTAGTATATGGTTAATCTTAAAAACAGAGTAAACTGTTTTTTTTTTTCAAAACAATGTCATATCTCCGAAGTTGTTGAAAAATTGACTCCGTAAATGAGAAGCTTGTAGGCAAATTTCATATATTCAGAGGTATCAGCCAATTTGATATCAAATATGTTTTCTTTCCATATTTGGAAACAAAAATACATCCTTTATGAGATTGGACAGAATAAAAGTAATCCATTTGAAACGGCAAAACAGTTTGTGAGCAAATTGCTAGCTGTTGTTATTTTCACGTTGCCTCTATTCAATATGTCGATGACAAAGGCCTACATAGTTTATGAAAAACAATTGTGTAAATATTGTCACATGTGAAATAACAGATTAGAGAATACGTTATATGGAGTTTATTTTACTACAATTACATTTTTTTTTATTATATTCTTCATATAAAAAAAAATGTTCAATTCAAACGTTTTTATTTTTAATATTAATATTAGCACATTAACCTGCTATTCGAAAAAAAGGCGTTTCAAGAGTCAAAAAATATCTCCTCTATTATATAATATTATATTTTCGAAAATTTTAATATAATACTCATTATAAATCTATAAACTGACAAAATATACATAGAGACAAAAGGAGTTGTTATCTATATACCTGAAAAAAGAGACACAAAAGATTTCAACATAAATAAATTTAATGTTGAGTGCAGGAAGCTGAAATTTGTATGTAATCTGTATTACAAATAAACTAAATACACACATATATACACAAACATATTGAGAGATTAAATTATTGCTTACCTTAACTATATATGTGAAATATAAAACCGTCTAATGCTATGTTAAATATTAAAAAATACTAAATTAACACCTGATATAACAATATCGAAATAAGAAATGTAATGCAATAACTATCGAGACGGACTTACCAAGTACCGGTCGCTTGTCCACCATTAGTTTATTCAAGCATTTATTTTTACATCAAAATATGATAAATATAATATAAAAGAAATGTTCGATCTAAATCATTTTTAATGCTTTAAACTAAATAAAGACAAGACTAAACTTTTAATTAAAGTATTTTCATTAGGTATTCCTTCGACGAGTCTCTACTGGAGTAAAATACTTTAAAAACTGCTATGAAGATTATTGACACGTTTAATCTTCATATTTTGTCACTAATTTAACTAAAATTTGCTTTAACGGACCTATAACTATGGCTTATCTAAACTAATTAAAAAATATTTGTTTATAACTCATCTCTGAAACTACTTATTAGATAGGTAATGTATTGTCTGGGCTTGATAGATTATTTACTGACAATGGTTCCGCTAGTAAATCATTATGTGGTATTATACGAAAATGTACCATAATTTATAATGTACCAGTATTTTATTAAAAATATGCTTTAATAAAAATAAACATTCGTACCAAACAATCATGAAAATGAAAATGAATGAAACTCACAACAAATTTGGAAAAAATATTTTCAATATTTATACGTCAAATATCTTTGATTATCAAGTTTAAGCTGCTACGCCGATTGTACTGGATTTGATTACTCGATTGAGCAACGATTTTTAAATATCTATAAAATTTAGTATAAACATGAGATATATCCAAATTAAATTAAATATAATATTTTTTAATAACCACCTAACAAATTTAAGATTATTATATATTACGCCATACTTTAAAATAATAACCATCGTAAAATTTCGTTCTTCCGTCTTTTTTAGGGTTTCATTAAATAGATACCTTGAAACTTGAACGATCTCATTAGCTTCAGCGAACATCAAATTTCACTCATAAAGCAAAGTTGACAATGCAAATGCCTGGAGGTCCTTTATATACGGTATTATTAAAACTCTTTTGTTACTTTGTTGCTTGAACCTTTATAAGGGAAACAAAATTGTCTCATAACCAACTATAACCAGACACGAATATTTTTATTATTTGTGTTTAAATTTGTAATATGTGTTAATAAAATTTTATAAGGAGATCATAAGATATAAAATAGAACTTGGTAGTTTAATATATAATAATTTGACTTTTTCATTTACAAACACTTTTTTATTTACGACTTTCAATATATGAAGCAGAATACCATTTTTACCATCTTACTGCGAATATTTAGTTTTACTTTAGAATGACTGTTAAAGATTGCTCGCAGCAATGTTCAATGTAAATTATCTACTCTGTGCTATTGAAAACAATTGCAGCTAAAGAGCAAAGATTAAAGATATATTGTAACTTTAAGAATATATAAAAAAAAAATAGATTTTCTCAGTGCATCAAATAGTGTTATATAAAAATGTAGTATATATATAAACGTAAGCCATGCTTAAATTTTATTGACTATGATAATAATAATTAAAAATATGAGTTTTAATTTAAATATAAATATAAAAAAAACATAAAACGTTTGCAAATTAATAATCTTCATAGCAGTTTTTAAAGTATTTTTTTTTACTCCAGCAGAGAGCCGTTGAAGGAATACCTAATGAAAATACTTAATTAAAAGCTTAGTCTTGTCTTAATTTAGCTAAAAGTATTAAAATGATTTAGATCAAACGCGTCTTTTATATTATATTTATCATATTTTGATGTTAAAATAAATGCTTGAATAAACTAATGGTGGACAAGCGACCCGAACTCGGAAAGTCCGTCTCTATAGTTATTGCATTATATTTCTTATTTCGATATTGTTATATCAGGTGTTAATTTAGTATTTTCTAATATTTAACGTAGCATTAGACGATTTTATATTTCCCATATATAGTTAACGTAAGCAATAATTTAATCTCTCAATATGTTTGTGTACATATTTGTGTATTTAGTCTATTTGTAATACAGATTACATACAAATTCCAGCTTCCTTCACTATCAAATGTCCGAAGTATTTTTTATAGAATTGTTATCGTTATTAAAATAATATGAAAAATAAAAAAAATGTTAAGTCATTTTAATAAATATTTTTAAGGTATCGTGTCACTAATCACAACTTATCTTAAAAAGTCTGATACATTGAAATATAAAAACTTTACAGGTATTCTGTTGTCTGTTAAAACTATTTAAATTATTCAATATGCCAATATATCTTTAACGTATTTGATACAATTAAACTTATTTATTACTCATATAAAGTATATATATATGAATATAAGTATAATTAATTCTCTCTATACTTTATATATATCGTATATGTCATACAAAGTGTGCTCGTTCATTCACGGTAAGTATTATGTGTCAAATGTTATTGTATGTGTGCTGGTGAATATCGGACACGTACGGAATCTCGAAAGCATACATAAATGCTTCTTAATTGAAACATACTTTGCGAGCTTGGTTGATTAAATGGAGAATGGAATGGAGATTGTACATTATATTGTGGTTGAATGTCGTCATAACCATGCTTTTAATTAAGTTTTGCCATCACATAACCACTGCCCCCCCAATTATAAATTGTAAATATGACCATTGATTGTTTTGATTATTTTAAGTATAAATTATTTTATAATTGATTGAATCAAACTTTTTTTATCTAGAGCTATATTATTGTCGGCTTCAAACATTTGATTTTCATATTTATATTATTTTATTCTATGTTTATTTATACCTTAAATATCTCAATGTTATGATATTTTCTAAATTGTTGTGACACAGTGTAGGTATAAGAATTTCAACTCTGAGTATTTTTATAAAATTTAAGATATAATATACGTTTGGAAACCAAAATTATCCTAAAAAGTTTTAATTTAGAATCTATATAAAATTCTTCCGTTACTGACTAACAGCAACGCAAAGCCAAACTATGCACGCACTAAGCTGAATTTTGTCTGAATTTTTATCCCTTTCACCCCAAAGGGAGTGAAAGGGATAAAAACTTTTACATGATAGTTCTACACCGTTGAAATTGATGACTTGAAGATTTGTATTTTATTCATTACAACAAAATTATGAATGCGTGTTTATATAGAAAGCTGAAATTAAACCTTTAAAATATAAAGGTTTAAAATTGAATAAAGATTTTTAAAGATATAGATGTGAATAAGACTATTATTACTCAAAAAAAATACGCGACGAGAAACTTGATTTTGAAAATACTAGTGTCGGACTCGCTTATAAAGGATTCTATTTTGATTTCGTTAAAGATGACGCTTTGACCACGTCTTTACGGTTCTCGTGCAAAGCTGAGACTAGAAAGCTAGTTAGAATATAAAGCTCTAGCTCTATAAAAATAACATATAATCTTAACAAGTCGACAACCATAATTGACCATGCATACTTTAATATTTCGTTTCATATTTTTTTAAATGTGTTGACGTTTTTTCTTTCATTCATTTATGAAATGTACTCAAAGAATTTTTTCATCGTGTATAAGGAATTTCAGATTAATCATAGCCGGTAATAGCACAGTACCTAAATTAACGGAGTGACAGATGTTATGCCAGAGGTCGCAGGTTCAATTCCTCTCCATTTGAATGAATTTTTCATTCTACATGATTCTTCGTAATATTTATTTCGTTATAGTTATCCATAATGAATTTAAAAACAAACTATAATTCATACTATTTCATATCTATATATACGATACGATACGATACGATATGCTTTATTGTACCACAAACAAATGGAATATATAAAAAACAATAACACATAAAAGATGAATTAGTACAAAAGGCGGCCTTATTGCTAAAGAGCAATCTCTTCCAGGCAACCTTTGGGTAGAGGACACGAAATATGAAGGTGGGTATTTAGGTACAGCACAGTACAGGATAATATAATATAATATAGTAAAATAAAATATTATGAAACATATATACATACATATTCATACATACACACATATATACATACACATACATACATATACACATATATATATATATATATACAACTTGGTGGTAATATTGCGTCCTACATGGCGATTTTCACCAATGATAGTGCGTCCGACCGACTTGATGCGTCCGATATACGGACGCAAGATTAACCAGCCCCGATATTTGGTCCAACGGTGTCTTTTTACGAGTAGAATGTATGGGCAAAAAATTGGCATGGACTCAAATTCATCACTAAAACGCTTTTTAGCGTATTTCGTAGTTCAGCCATCGGCCGCGCGAAATTTGGAGGGAGCTATTTTTCGGCGTATATTTTACAACGTATATTTTTCTTCAAATGTACCGATTTCAGTGCGTCCCATTATATACTTAATTATTAAAGTTTTTACAAGTTCATCGTGACAATTATCTTGTGTCCCTTATGTTATTTTAAAATGAGCACATGAACAACGTCTGAGGGGCCCATTCGGGGTGCACGGGTGTGTTTGTAAACAAATATCGCCGGCAGGAGGTGAATTAGTAGCCGAAGTTAATTTATTAAGTCATTTTATAAATGAATGACAAAGAAAAGAAGTGAAAGGATTCTTAAATTGGTAAACTGTAATTGCTTATAACTCAACGAAAATAATTGATAATTTTTTATTATTATATATTATTTATAATATATAATTTCTACCTACCTAATAATGATCAACATTCACTGTCTGTTTAATCGAACTCAGTTTATATAACTTCAGAAGTTCGTGTGCTCGTGTACTTAATCTCCAGTAATGGTGATTGTAATTGAAATAGACACTTTTTTTAAAAGAATTGATTTTAAATATTTTTATGAAAATAATATGCGTTGGCCTTGGTGTTCAACTCATTTCATTTTGTAAAAAAATAATTTATTGTTTCGCGAGCACTAATACTACTAAAACTTTAGTTGAACACTTTGTTCTACCTATGAACTGCAATGACATTCAACTGCTCAGTCTCTCTTCTTTTTTTTGGTGCAATATTTGTAAATATGCCGTTTACGACCATTATCCGGAAGACGAATGTTATTATAATAATAATAGAAGGTACCTTTCGTTGCTAAATTAATAATATTAGTGTAATAAATGAAAAAAAATTTTTTTTTCAAATACTTACACAGTTTACGTTACACTAAAATTAAATTTTTTTTAGCGAGAATTGAAAATAAAGAAAACGAGCCAGGATATATAAATCAATTAGAATTTTCTAATGAGGTACGTATTTAATTGTTATAAATTTCCGGAACCTTAACTGCTTTTATTGAACTTACGTGTTACACTAGCATATCTCACAAAATATTTAGCTAGCTTTAGCATCTCTCGGTGGTAGGCCATAACATCAGGTCGCCGGCAAGGTTATCACCCATCGGGCAAAGCCATACCGTCAAGCGACTCTGTCGTGTTGTTACGTTGCTCGATGAAGCCGTATATGGGAAATGGGTCTGAACAACTACGTTGCGTTGGTGAGAAGTTATGTCGTCGAGTTGGTGTTTGTTGTGTCGGGTGCCTAGTCGAGGAGGGTAGCGAGATCCGAAGCGACGGCTTTCCGCTGGCCGCCCGCTGATAGTTGGGGGCCCAAGTAGTAGGTTAGCTCCCGATGAAAGGCTGCTCCAAAGCAAGCAAAGCAAAGGCTCCATCACCATCTAGAGACAGAGTAGCCGCACTTACTCTTTCTGACGCAGATACAATGTCCTTTGAGCACTGCGTACCTTGCTTACCCTGGGTACACGTTAGAGTACAATTTTCGCGCACATGCCGGGGTTTGTGTATACGCGCGGAATGACCTCTGTATCCAGCGCCTTCGTCACCTTGAAGACCCCTCTTTTTCGTCCCTAAGGGTTTTGGTAGACACAGGAAACCAAAAAAATCCTGTATTCCTGTGTTTACCGTTCGCACAGCGGTGATCAGGAGCCAACCAGATTATTTGAGTATCTCAGTGAGGCTACTGATATAGCTCTGTATCGGCACCCTTCAGCGCAGCTCGTCTTTCTGGGGGACTTTAATGCCTGTCATCAGGACTGGCTGTTCCCGTACGAGAGGACAGACCACGCTGGAAGAGAGGCGTGGAACTTTGCGTTGTCCTTGGACCTCTTTCAGCTGGTGAGGCAAGCGACAAGGGTGCCTGATGTGGAGTCACATACAGCCAACTGCCTGGACCTACTGCTGACAACTGATCCAGATTGGTATCGTGTAGAGGTTTCCTCCCCCTTGGGAACCTCCGATCACTGTCTGGTGAAATCTGTATTAACTTATTCCCAGCCGGACTTAGACTTCCATGGTGTTAGGCGAATTTGGAAATACAAGTCAGCAGATTGGGATGAGTTGCGGCACTTCTTTACATCTTATTGGCTCCTTGGTGGCAGGTTTGTTTCTCTTCTGAGGATCCGTCGAGTTGCGTGGATGCTATAACTGATGTGGTACATCAGGCAATGGAGTATATTATTCCTTTTGCTGATGTACCTATCGGTGGCAAAGCTCGCCCATGGTTCAATGCCGAATGTGGACATGCTGAAAAGCAAAAACTTTTGGCATATGTTACTTGGGTTGATGCTCGAAACCACAAAGCTCCGGGTGTGAGTTCCAAGAAGAGAGCCTTTAAATAAGCTGCTAAGTCCTATAAAAGGCATTACGTAGGGGTCGTCTCGGTCGTATCGCTAAGGTTTGCGAAAAGCTTTCAGTCCTGCCATCAGGCAGTCGAGCTTTCTGGTCCCTTGCCAAAGCGATCGAGTCGAATTTCTGCCGAACCTCACTGCCACCTCTGCTAAAGCCAGATGGATCTCTGGCCATGAGCCAGAAAGAGAAAGCAAAGAAGAAGCAAAAGAGAAAGCAAATTTATTTGCTTCTCTTTTCGCTAATAATTCTCATCTAGACACTGTCAATGCTAACCTTTTTTTTTTTTTTTTTTCGGTGAGAGATTCGCCGACCGAACCATACCCGCCGTTAGCGAGGCGACGGACGTGTGTGGGGTTCACTCGGCGCCCTAAATTGACACCGAGTGGGACCCACTAAAACTCCCCGGTTACCCCTTCATGCCCAGCAGAGGTGACCCGGGGTCAGCCTTGTGGCTATTACCGGTCCACCTCTAGGCGTCCCAGCTAGTGCCGGGGACTCGCGCCAAGGGGAGATTGCCCGGGATAACCGGGACAATCCCCAAACGGGCCGACCAAATATTTTAGCGCGCAAGGTGGCTACCCCTACACGCTGGCCGCTCAATGGGGCACAGAGGGGCGCATATGTGCGCGCCGCCCTCGGGCCACCCGTCTACGCCGGAGAGGTGGGGCAAGAGCATCCTCCTCCCGCTCTCTCTCCGCAGTCTCCTTCTGCGAAATAACCCTCTCGCAGAAAGTGGGTGCAGCCTCCCAAACTCTCTCGCTGGCAATCATGGACTCGACCATTGTTGCCAGCGTGAAGTTGCTTTCGCCGAGCGCCACTTGGAGTTCGTGGCGCTCGCGTTGCCAGGCCGGGCACACAGTAAGTGTGTGACTGGCCGTATCGTCCGGAGAGTCGCAGTGGTGACACCGCGGCGAATCTTCTCGTAGGGCGACTCGGTGCAGGTAGTGACCAAAACAACCATGTCCGGTTAATACCTGCACCAGGCGGAAGCCGAGACTGCCGTGCCGGCGCCCAATCCATTCTTTCAACACTGGACGAATCGCCTCGATCGTCCAGTGGCCGGCAGCTGGGTGGCCAAGTGCCTCTTGCCATTTGGCCAGAGTCTCCCTCTGGGCCAGGGCACGTACCTTCCTCACCTCCTCGAGGCAGGGTCGTTCCCCCCGCGCCCGAAATTCAGTACGACGACGATGCACCTGGGCCAAGACTGCAGCATCGAGCTCCCATGGGGTCGTACCTGCGAGGACGCAGGCTGCCCCATGGCTGACCGTGCGGTAAGCGCACACAGCCCGGGCTACAATGACCCTCTGCGGTTGACGTAAGAGGGCCCACACTCGGGGGGAGAGGCACTCCGCCCAAACCAGGGCTCCGTACAGTGCCATCGACCTAATCACACCGTGGTATAGTCGACGGCACGACGAATTGGGCCCCCCCCTGGTTAGGGAGGATTCGACCAAGTGCTGCAGCGGCGGCACATAATCTTGGAGCGAGGAGCTTGAAGTGCTCCTTGAAACTCCAACAGGAGTCCAGGGTCAAGCCGAGGTATGTTAAATGTCTCCCGACCTGAATCCGGATCCCCTCTACTTGGACACATAGCCCAGTGGGCGGCCTGCGGCGCGGTGCGTGAAAAACTATGGCCCTTGTCTTTTCAAGGGCCACCTCTAGCCCGAGGGAGCGGATGCGTCGGACGACCAAGCTGGCTCCGACCGACGCAAGGTGATTCGCGTCCTCCCACTTACGCGCTCGTGCAGCCACCAGGGTGTCATCCGCAAAGCAAACGACATCCATCCCCGGTAAGAGCGCACCTCGCAAGACCCAATTGTACCCCAGGTTCCAGAGCAGGGGACCAAGCACCGACCCCTGTGGCACACGCGCCTTCATGGGCCACGATTGAACGCATCCTGTCGCATCCTCGTAGAGGACCACCCGGTCCCGTAGGTAGTCCGTAACGAGAGCACATAAGTATAGGGGCACCTCGTGAAAGCGAAGTGCCTCCTCTATGCATTCATGGGGGAGGCTGTTGAATGCATTCGCAATGTCAAGCGACACTGCGAATACAGCCTCTCCCTTGCTTCGTCCATCCCTTAAGTCGGGCCACCGCGTCCATCGTGCCCCGGCCAGTCCGGAAGCCGTACTGGCAGTCCGCCAAATTCGGCCCTCGGCTCTCGAGGTGCTCAACTATTCTGGAGGCGAGGATCTTTTCAAACACCTTCCCAGCCTCGTCGAGCAACACTACTGGCATATAACCCGATGGAGAGTCAGGTGGGCGCCCATTCTTCCGCAGGAGGCAGAGCCGTCCGACCCTCCATCTTCTGGGGAAGCGGCATTGCTCTAAGCAGGCGTTGAGCACTGTACGGAAACGCTCCCTCAGAGGACCCAGGGCTATCGCCATCACCTTGGACGGGATGCCATCCGGCCCCGGAGCCTTTCCATGCCTCCGGAGACGGTATGCCGCCAGTTCAAGCTCAACACTCGATACTGGCGGCCCGGTCACGCCATCCACTGGTGGCCATCCTGGGAGGCGAAAAGGAGCCCGGATCCGGGAATAAGACCACTGGAGACCTTTTAGTGTATGTAGCATACGTGTACACGTTTTGTTTTGAGAAGCAGTCGCCGTCTCTCTAGACGTCTCAAAGGCATTTCACAGGGTCTGGCACGCGAGCCTTATAAGCAACATTTCAGCTTACGGTATATCTCCTGGTATGATCGTCTGGGTCACGGACTTCCTGAACCAGAGATCCCTCCGAGTAGATGTTAACGGATGTTCCTCGGAAGCCTTGACAATAAATTCCGGAGTGCCTCAGGGGGTCCGTTCTTTCTGCAACTCTCTTCCTGCTGCACATTAACGATCTGCTAAAGCCCGGTATCTATGGGTACGCAGACCACAGCACAATTGTAAAAAGATATCTGCCGAGTACTCGGACCAGTAGAGATCAAGTACAGGTTGAAAATGAAGCCATGGTGCAGCGTTTGAGTGATAAGCTAGAGGCGGTCTCCGTATGGGGCAATGCCAATCTTGTTAAATTCAACGCAACCAAAACGCAGACGTGTTTATTCACCACCAAAAGACGCCCTTTCACATTGGCTCCTACTGTCCAGAATGTATTTTTGGAATACAGTGACCGACTTCAGTTGCTAGGGATAGAGATTTCCTCGAACCTCAACTTTGGTCGGTTCATTGAGTCTAGAGCAAGAGCAGCCGCCAGCAAGCTTGGCGTCCTTGCAAATGTCCGGCAGTACTTCACACCGGGACAACTTCTTACATTATATAAAGTACAGATCCGATCGTGTGTGGAGTACTGTGGCCATTTAATCGCTGGTGCCGCAAAATGTCATCTTGCTGCTCTAAACACAATTGAGAGGTGTGCAAAGAGGCTAATTGGTGACCCTGAACTGGTGGAACACAATCTTCATAGCCTCGAACATAGACGTAGAGTTCTAGCTCTAGCTCTCATATATCATATCCACTTTCCGTACATAATAAAAAGTTTTTTAATATTAGACAACAAGGTTAATTATTTCCGACTACGTGATGGTGTAGCGTTTATCCTAATGTTACTAATCATAACTTACAGTTCGGTAGTACCTACAGTACGTACAGTACGTTTCAATTGGCATGAATATGGGGAGCCCTATTATACACAATTTGTCAATTTTCCATTTCAATCCGAAGTGCAGAAAAAAATTAATCAAGGTCAAATGTTGCAAAAATCGTTTTTTTAAGTTTTCCAGCTAAACGATAAGTTTTATAATAAAAATAGGTGAGCCAAAAATTATTTATCATGCAATCATCTATAAAAATTGTTCTTACACTTTTTTCCTAAGAGTCACCATTTCGGAGATACAGCGATGCAAAATGTTGAAAATGTTGTATTCTTCATAATATGCAAGTCAATTACCGTTATATACGTTACAGAACTATAGTATAGTACTTCCTCTACCACAAGCTGTAATCACCAACGGAACTCGCTTTCTTCTTTCAATTTACGGAGCTCCAAAAAAAATGACGTGCTTAGATAAATCTCGATATTTATCTTTTGCAAAAAGACGTAAAAAAAGAAACAAGTACTATAATCTCGTCTTCCTTCAACCTCCCTTAGCCCTATTTTTGATGCTAACTTGACCAGACTTGATATTATTGACTGGTAGTCTCAGTAAGTTGGAAAACAACAATACTTAATTGTTTGGATAGTAAGCCGGATAAATAATACAAGAAAAGTATTCGGAATCACTTTGAATTCAATATTAGATGGATGTAATTTAGTTAGTAAAGTCATTGAAATATATGAATACATGTAGAATTGATTTAAACATAAGTTTGGATGGAGTCAGGAAGATGCATGCAGGGTACAGAAGGTATACAGTAATATTCAATGTGCTAGAAAAGTTTAAGAGTGAACGGACGCGCTAATTTAGCAGGAAATATCTGAAATCGAATATCAACATACAATATTTAAATGGGATATCGAGTTGATTCATGATATCCTGCGGTTCAATTGAACATATATATGCATTGAAAACATTTAAGATATTGTTAAATTCAGTAGACGCCGTAGGGTGGTAGTTTGGAAGGACGCAAGATGTCTCAGGAGATTTATATATATACATATATACATACATACACTTACTTATATAAATAAATAATTATATAAATAATGTACACTACATACATTACATACATTACATTTAAGAAAGCTTATGTTATGACTTTGTGAAGGGAAAGTAGGAATTTAGGTAGAAGTCAGGGAGTTAAGATAATGTTCCTTGACTTTTGTTTTAAAAGATGCCTGGGACTTTGCACACTTAATGGAATAGGGCAAGGAGCAAGAACAGTTTTGGTGGAAATGGGGAGAAAGTTTCGCAACCTGCTCAAAGATGCAGCAGAGGCAAAAACTCTCCTGCTAACTTCGGTTACATGAGGACCCCATCGAAGATACCGGTCCAATGTAACACCCAAACTGATAACGGAGTTACTATACGGAATAATAATGTTATTAAATACTAAGCCTGGGAGTTGGAGAAAATCAATTTTGGTTAAAAGCTTTGAGCTACCAATAATGATAGCTTGGGTTTTAGACTGGTTGATATGCAGCCCATGGTAATTACACCATCTGTGTATGATCTGCAGATCTGTATTAATCCGACTGATAGCAAGTGGGAGTTCCGATACACTAGAATGTGTGTATATCTGGAGATCGTCTGCATACAAATGGTAGAGAGAGGATAAGCTTAGATTTATTGTATTTATAAACAAAGAAAATAGCAAAGGAGATAACACGCCACCTTGCGGAACACCGGCATTGACTTGTAGCCACTTAGAACATGAGTTCCTTGCGGAAACTCTTTGCCGGCGTCCATACAAGTAACTATGAAACCAGTCAGTCGCCGCAGGAGATATGTTAAGAGAACTAAGGATAGCCAGCAGAATATCAAAGTCCACAGAATTAAATGCGTTACTGAAATCAAGCAACGTTAATACCGTGACCTGTTTATTGTCCATGCTTTCTCGTATATCATCAGTTATCTTGACTAATGTAGTGGTCGTACTATGACCAGGACGGAATCCAGATTGGAAAGGATTTAAGAGATTATATTTCGTGAGTAAACTACTTAATTGCTGGTGGACAAGACGCTCAAGCACTTTGGATAGGAAAGGGAGTATAGATATAGGACGGTAATCGGAAAAGGCGGATGCATTTCGTTTTGTGGGTAATAGTATAATCTGAGCGCCTTTCCACAAGCTTGGAAAACTATTCGTGTTAATGGAATTATTGAAGATAGAGGTTAAGACGGGAATTAAAATAGGAAGTAGGGGAGTGATCATCTTACGACTAATACAGTCAGAACCAACAGCATCGGATTTAATAGCCAAAATGTTCTTCTTAACATCACTTTCAGAGAACTGACTTAGAAAGAATAAAGGAATGTCAGGAGTTTGTGCAAGTAGAAATATGATTTATCGTTTTTACTTTAATTGCATTATCAATTGCAACAGAATTTGAAAAATGCTTATTCATGCAGTTTAAATCTAAATTACCTACATTAACATCTTGACGTGTTTTGCCAACTCCTAATGACTGAAGAAAATGCCACACCCTTCCGGAGTCTTTTTCTTCTATGACCGATTTGTAGATATGGCGACGTTGTTTGTCTCTACACAGTTTGTTACATCGATTCGATTATTAAATAAATTATATTAATAATAATAAATTTCGATAATTAAATAAATCAAATGACTCTATATTTTTTTATGTTCTTAATAAAAGAAATGGTTTATAATGGTTTACAAATTACTGTATATTTTATTATATACTGAGTAAAGTTTAAAAACATTCAAATTCTAACGGTGCTGAGTATTGGAGACTCAAAGACCGAGAAGGGAGGCTGAGCGACTCACAAAGTCCTTTCAATAAAATAAATTTAAAAACAAAATAGATAACATGTAAATAAGTTAAAAACATTAAGAACAACAAAAGAGTATTTGAATTCTTTTAATAGGTTTGACCGTTGTCGCGTTACGATTTTTATCTTGTATTTTAGGGTGATTCCATGGGTCCTATATTTTTTATGTCGACATCACAGCGCTGGCAATTAACACGAATCCAAATTTTCATCAAATGTAATTGAGAAATCTGATCTCTACGCCAGTACATACATAAATTAAAAAAGCTTTTTTGCCTAGTTTCGAAGTAATTCGGTCGCTCAGTCGATAATCTAACGCCATTTTTTGAACATTTTTTGATTAGTTAAATTAGAACTTCATTCCTGTAGCTACTATTACTTGTTTTTTTGTTAGTAAAATGTAAATAAATATTATTATAGTTATACAATTTAAGAAATAAAATATATTATCTATAATACTATCTCGTAATAAAGCAGTCCTTATCACATCGCTGTTATGACATCGAAAAATGAAACTTAGATAAATACGTTACGATTTCTAAATATATTCAGAAATATATTTGGTGAATATTTCAAGGAATGACGATGTTCATAAATATTTTGTGTCCCACTTTATGACGTGACAAATACGACTCAAATAAAATAAAACATATAAATAGGAAGCGGTATATATTCATACTCTATGAATTGTAAATAATACATCAAAACACAATACTCGTTATAACGATTGTTTATAGCTTCGATCGAGCCTAAATTTCTGAAGGAAATATTTCAATCAAGCCTAGAGTCTTAATTGAAATATCTCCTGAACGCCTTTTTTTTTCGACCGATTTTTATGAGTGGTAACAAAATGTACATAAGTAATTGTAATCTAAACACATCATGAGCAAATTCTCGTTAGAATAATAATATAAACAAACGATTGCTACAGCATTAGAAAAAATAAATCAACAACACATCGAAAAAGTAGTAATGTTTTTATTTATTTATTTTTTATTTTCTTTATTAAATTTTTTCAAGTATTTTATATTTCAAGTTTTTTTTTTCATAAATAAATAAATAAATAAAATTAACCCAACACGAATATATTGAAAGTGACTTCGTACCGTAAACCACTTATAACGATATCTTTGTAATTATCCTTATAGCCTTAGTTTATTTATCATGTATGAACATGTCAAGCCGTGTGAATTTGACAACCGCTATACTCCCGCCTTCCCACAATGAAACCGAAACCACAAAAAACCTACCGGTAATTTTATGAAAGCCCCTTCGAAACAAAATTTTACCGACCGACATTGGATTTACAAAGAGATTATAAGGTTTTTTCAGATCCCCAAATTTACTGACTGAAAATTGTAGCACTTGAACAAAATTATTTCAGTATTAATCTAACGAGAAGAACAGAATATAAATATGTTTGAATTGAAAAACGCAAAAGTAAACTTGCTAAGACTGACTTATAATATAATTAGCTCTAGATTACATTACAGATAGTTTCTTTTTTTGTGTGGCATTTTTCATATTTGTGGTGTGCAATAAAGAATATATTATTGTTATTACTATGAAGCTAAGTTAATAATTTATAAATACTAAAATTCAAAGAAATCTCCCCACACACAAAATCTACCTGTATAAGTTTACATAGACGTAAAGTTTTGAATGTAGAATGTATTTGTGCTTAATTAAATAAACAAATTAATCGTAAATTCATATAATTTATAGACGTCTATATTATAATGAATACGATTGAAATATATAGCTTTATGTCACAGATACTTTAGAGAGAACTTTGTTTTAAACATATGTAGGTGAATAATAACGAGAATTGGGCCTCTGAGCCATAAATACGACTACAATTTAAATCAGGGACTGTACTTTATTTAAATAACAGTTTGCAGTTGCGTTTTGGCAATATATATTCAAAATACTATTTTAAGTAATAATACATTTTTATATATATATTTTTAGTTCTTATGTAACAATTCTAATTTTTCAATACATAGATTTATTACTGCTTATAAGATAGAGACACAATAATAAAAAATAGCTACAAATTTTCTCCTGAATTATTTTTGTGGTCTCAATAGACGCTATTGTTCTGTCCAATTCCATAAAGGACCGTACTTTTTTTCATCATTGATATGAATTCTTTAACAAAGTGCCTGCATACAAATTTTATACTAGTATTTTGTGGCTTAGATTACTTTTTTTTAGTATAATAAAATAATATTTATATTTGAAGTGTCTAACAAGTTTGCTTTTTATTAAATAAGTTTTTTTTCTTTCTTTGTTAGCTGTTCCATTTTTTATTTAGGTAGTAGACTTTTCACATGTTAATGCTCAAAGTTTATTAATATATATATATATATATAAACATTGTATTTATGTCACTGATATTCAATCCTATTTATTATATGGAAACTCAATAAGAAACTCAATAAGAAACTTAATAGAACAGCAGAAAATTCCTTCACTGTCATTATTTATTTTTTTGTTCTATCTCAATTGAACTATATGTCTGATATAAGTATTAAGACTTATTTCTAACTAAATAAATATAATAAAAAAATATTTTTTATATTTTGTGAAACTTATGGTATGTATTATAATTAAGTAATTAGAAGTTAAAAAAAAATTGTAGTTATCGTTAGTAAGTGTCAGTATAACAAAAGATCAAGCTTTTTGAACTATTTCATAACATCGACTTAAATGGATTAAGTCTACCAAACAACCGACCTCAAAGACATTCAGTAAATCTTGAAAATCATATAAAATTGTAAAGCTAGGAAGCCGTAATGCGATACCGGTTTTTTTTTTGGAAAAGCATCTAGTAATTTTATAATATTGACCGGGTAGTTTAAGTTTGAATTATAAATTATCTTTTCATTATATCAAAGAATTATGTATCTTTTAGTCACATATAAAAAATAAAATAGGAATA
Source organism: Dircenna loreta (assembly GCA_963555665.1). Lineage (NCBI taxonomy): Eukaryota > Metazoa > Arthropoda > Insecta > Lepidoptera > Nymphalidae > Dircenna > Dircenna loreta. Next base: position 12,170,345 of record OY743097.1, on the reverse strand, counting down.
TTTAGATGGAGTTTTTTTTTTTGATGATTCTTTTTGAAATGTTGAAGGAATTACTTGGTTGTTACGAATTTGATGTACCTCTTAATCGGATAACCGGCTTCGTAAAGGAAGCTTAATAAAAGTAATTCGAATTTATCTGCACTTCAGCATCAAACGACAAGTACTGTTTTAAGTTTAGTAAAGCTTTAGTTTTTTTTATTGTTTTTAAAATAAATTTATCATATAAATAACACTAATAATTATGATAAATTGTGATAAACCAATTATTAACGCTGTTTTATCAAATACTTTTATTAGTAATGTAAATATAAAATGATAAAGTGTAAATATGTTACGTGTTTATAAATATGAAATGAGTTTAAAGAACTTGTTTCCGATTTATGACCTTATATAATCATTTAATATAAAAATAACTTTAAAAAAATATGAACTGTACAATTGTACAATCATTCAAAACAGAATTACTGAAAATTTACATACCTTATAATATTAAATATTAAAATATGAATTAGCATATGAAACCCAAATGCAATCCATTTGCTGATTAATATATGCATACATTCATGCCACTAATATACAGGGTATATTCTATAAAGATTGCATTTTCGTATAGGACATTGGAAGATATTTCCAATAGTGCAAAATATTTAATTTGAACTGAGCCTGCAAATGATATCGGATTATTCATGGCTGCACTAAAATTTAACATTTCATAATTTGAGAACATTTTTGCTAACTTATAAAAGTTGAAGTAACAAAGTATGAAAAGAGTTTTAATAATACCGTATATAAAGGAAAGTCCGGGCATTTGCATTGTCAACTTTGCTTTATGAGCGGAATTTGATGTTCGCTGAAGCTAATGAGATCGTTAAAGTTTCAAGGTATCTATTTAATGAAACCCTAAAAAGATGGGAGGACGAAATTTTACGATGGTTATTATATTTAAGTGTGGCGTAATATTCTTATGATAAACTTAAAGACTTTATATTTTATTTAGCAGATACTAAATAAAATATGTTTGGAAAAAAGAAATATACACAAAATTTTATTATATCTGCATCACTACTGAGACCCGATGTAATAAATATTCAGAAATAGTTGCACAAACGGGCAATCGAATCTGGAACAATAGACCGCAGTAACAGCTGAGCCCTGATATTTACATAATCATAGATATTGGTTGACACAACGCATAAAAAGTAAATATTTAATTTTTTTTTCTTACTCTCCTTGTATCATCCATGTTGTTTTACCAAACTGGAAAGCCAGGTCGAGCTATATTTGATTTTTTTTAAGTGAAACTTCTTTATCGACGGTTGGGAGTAACTTTAGAAAATCGTCGCGTTACGCGCCATATTGGTTTGTGTGTAACATTTTCTGTTACGCGCCATATTTATCTAAAATTAAAAACTATTTTGTATGTTTTGCCACTCTTTATTGATTATGGAATGAGAAATAGATTTTTATATGAAATAAGATTAGTAAATAACATATTCATTAACTAACTACTTGCTCTTAAGGATACTTTAGATATTTAAAAAAACTATCGCCTTTTGGGACTTTGAAATCTAAAATGAAAAGTCTTTTTGTATGCTTATTTGTTTTTTTTTTGTTATCTTGTTTTTTACTGAGTTTCTTAAAAGGGAATAAAAAATATTTATTACGGTTGCAGGTTCGAATTCTCAGTATCGATTTTTTTTTATTCTGAATTTATTTCAATAAACTTATCGTGGCTAAACAATTTTATTGACGATTTTAAAGATTAAGTTAGGTCATTTTTGACTATCTAGTAACAGCTAACATTGGTTATAATTGTTCTATTTGATTAAATAAGCACTATTGTACTAAAATATTTATACTTATAGAAAAATATTGATATTTTAAGTACATGTTTAGAAACTTTAATATATTTTATTATTTTTTAAGTAAATTCAAGGCTTGTATTAAATGTTACCACATTTTATATAAAGTGGTAAAAACGTGTTCAAAAAAATTGTTAAAATTGTTGATATTAACGAATATAATCAAAAAAGATACAAAAATATTTACGACGGGGATAAATCGACATGTGTCCGAATAAATAAGTATTAAGCGCTCTCTTCGCTAGTTTTACGCCAATACCAGACTCTTCGTAAAAGTACAATGATTATAAAACAGAAAATCCTTTAATTAAAAGTTTGCTCTCGTTGGAATTAAACGTCCCGTTTTCACAGTACGATTACTTTATACAGAACACTGCTGTAATATTTTTGGAAATAATTACTCTTCGAGAGGAACTCTTTTAAAGGAGAATATTTGTATTGTTTATTAATCCCTTTAATTATTTTCATTTATTACCTGAGCTGATTAAAAAATCTCTTCTTCTTCGAATTTCCTTGTCTCTGTATTTCTCCCTACTCTTCATCGGAGACAAATCATTTGCAAAATTAGAATTCTGTTTGCAGCTACTGAGTATCAACTAATTGTTCTTTAATAATAAACTATTGTCTGTGAAAATTAAAAACTTACTTAAGATATTTTCTAAAAATATTTTTTGAAGATAGAAATATCTGGTGCCATAAGTTTAATTATCTGTAAATATAGACTTGTTATATTAGATTTGCACAGATTAAAAAAGGACACATTTTATTAAGGAGATCTTAATTTTTAACAGATTGTCTATAACAAAATTAATCATATTTGTTTATGTGCTCGTCAATTGTAATAATAATCCGATAATATTTTTTCCGAAACTATATTGTATACTTACTGATTAATTAAAAGACGATACATTGTAAGTATCGTATTAAGATGAAAGCATTTAAATTTGCCATACTAAAATTTGTATGTAAATGAAAAAAAAAAATATTTAAGTATACTTTAAAAGCATAACAGCTATAAAGAGTAAACAGGAATATTAAAAAAAAATACAGTTTAAGAAATATCCTAGAAAAAAAAAATTTTATTTTTATCTTTTTTAACCATTAAACTAAGTAAAGAATAAAAATCAAACCCAAATTAAAAGATACTTAACAGACCTAGATAAGATAAGACGTGAGCCCGTTTACATGCAAGTATTCACCAAAATAAAAGTGTCACAATATAATCTGATCAGTAGACTATTTGCTTAAATTGACAATAATCAAAAAAAGGTAAGGATTACGATGGTACATCAAGATTAAAAGCAAATGTCAAAGAATGAAGACCCGTCCGCCATGACACTTCCAACTCCATTCGAGTACCCGCTCTTAAAACACTAGAGAATTGCGTTTCGCCATCAAGGACGGTTACAGAAGCTGTATAAAAGTAAACTAACTTTTACCCGCGACTTAGTTCGCATCCTTTTTTACTTATAGTGTATGTTTATGTTATAAGATAAATTAAAGTATCTGAGATCATCCCTGGCGGCTAGCGCAAACTGGAGTCGTTGCGGTGAGTTTAGAATTACTCTTAGGTGTTAAACAAAAATGGTTATCAGTAGCTAAATTAAAAAATAAAACGTTAGTCATTTCATGAATATGAATATATAGTTCTTTATATAACTATTAAAATATACATTGATTTCGTTTACCTAGAAGCTTATGGTCAACGAAGCTTTCATTTTCATTTATAAAGTTCAACGAATATTTTTCTAAAAACTTCAAACATTTTTCTAATAAAATCAAATGCTTCTTCTGTATCTGGGTGTTTAGTATCTAAATATTTAGTTAGTAATTTATATATGTACGTTTAACAGCTGGCTCATTTCCATTACACAAGCTCTGCTTAGATTGGAATCGAACGTGTGTGTATAATAATGTCCGGCAATATTTATTTACTTGTTATTATTGATTTATATTCTTCAATAAAAATATTGTTTTAACTATTTTTAGGGAGTGAGGTTCAAGAAAAAAAAAATGTTTCTGTAGAACTATAAAGATGCAATAAAAGTTTTAGTCCTCGGCAATATATAGGCTATAATTTATTTTGAAGATCGGAATATCAGATTGAAATGCTTGTCTGTCTGTCAAAGTACAATATAACATGTCTCCTTGTCATAGATATGGATTAGTATAAATTTTATGACATATTATATGGTTTATTATTTAAGTTTTTGGGTCGACGAAACCGAATCAAAAGTGGTCAATCTATAGTATAATCAATATATAGTGGTCTAAGTAATATTTATCAAAGATAATGGATACGTATATAGGTCAGTTCCATTTGTTTTACTTAAATTACCTAAATAAAGAGTGTTTTTTTTAAAATCAGTTTTAATAAACTTAATAGTTTGGTATTGGCATGTTCTAAAATTTGGTTTAATCATTGATAATGCAGCAATAATTTGATAAGTTAAGTCTTACTATTGTTGGATATGATCAAATTCAATATGTTACCACTAATGATGTCGAAAGTTCTGGAACGAATTAATTAATATTCGAATATAGAATGTCCAACAAACAACGTGCTTGGAGTTTCATTGTTCCTTGTTTACCTAAATGAACTAAATGTTTTTTTTGTTTATTGTAAAGATACAAGTAATGTCAAATTCGCTGAACCTCGAAAAATTGGTTGCCATTTAAATCAGCATGGACAGCAAAAAGCAAACAAACAGAATACAATTATACCTTGTATATATAAAATTTTGTTTTAAAAAGAAAGATACATTTTTAAAACTAAAACCGAAAATTTACAAGTCAATCAGGCTGTAGAAATAGTACCAACTTTATTTATTTTTCAAAGGAGGCAAATATATTATCTCTTAAATAACATATTTTAAGAATAAAGAAAGAATAAAGAAATATATATATAGAATTAGTAAGAATGTAAACACACATAATTGATGGAAGCTATGTGGAGACAATATAGTTTCAGTAAAAAAAAAGGTTTTACAGGTTATAAGGGTTATTGAAACGGTATAGCATGCTTTCAGTTACATTTTCATTTATGTAAGGACTTTTCATCAGGATTTAGATATATCGAAAAGCACTAATTGTTATTGAACTTTAGTTTTGAGTAGAACAGAAAAAATTATGTCCAAATTTTTTAAATTTTGTTTATAGATTGATTTAAAACTATAAATATATTTGTATGATAAATAAGCACTAAAATTGCGTTATTTTATAGAAACCTTCTTATTGGCAATATTCAAATTTTCACTCAAGGCACTGAAGAATATGTTATACTTAAGTTTAATACAGCATCGTCAAAAATGTTGGTAAAATGATAAAAATATAAAAAAGTGTTTGTGCAATATACAAAAAGTAAAATCCTTAGTGCAGTTTTTCTGTAACGATAAATGAATAAATCAGAAAACTAGAGCAACAATGGAATGCAAGATGTCGTCTTTTAGACAAAGCAATTTGGTTCGTTGCCTCCCACGTGAAGAATGTTATTGAATTAGGTAAAACATTTTGTAGCCTCCTAACCGTGCCATTCCTAACAAAGACAGCGTCTAAAAAATATTCATGACCGTTTCATTATTCACTTTGTTATACGTTATAGTGTCCACTATAACGTATAACAAAGACAAAAATCATATACACAATAAAATTCAATATGGATACATATTTCCACACTTTTTGCGCAAATAATGGAGCAGTGTCCGTTGTATTGTAAAAAATATTGACAATAATATTATTTTTTTAATATACAATATATGTTATTATATATTTAATGTTCACACGACTATAAAAAATAACCTAGTTGTAATTTTTGTAATAATGCTAAATTGAAGGACGAAAATAAAGTTTTGACAAATCATTTTGTCATTAAACTCCAGTGTAAGGTGTCGTTAGAATATCACATTATTATTATATTATTAATTAACTATTTACTAAGTGTGTGTATGTGTGTGTGTGTGTGTGTGTGATTCATGATTAAAACGGGATGGATTACGTATTTCCTTTACATTGGTGAAATTTTAATCGCCATTATTATTTGTATTTACGCCCAAACGGGGGACGAAAAATGTTTTATACAGAATGTATGTGTAATCCGATATTAATGAAGTATTACTTCCGTCATTCGGAAGCCTTTACGAATCCCTTTCAAATTATATGAAAAAAATTTCAGTTGTTATATTAAGCTTTTCACTGTATTTTATCTAAAAAAAGGTATCAAATATATATTTTCTTCATATTAATCTTAATATAATGTTTCTTATGTTCTGTTAAAATGCAGTCCTTATTTTTGTTATATATTTTTTATTATAATACCGCATATATTTTATTTTTAACAAGCACGTATGCTTGTTTTTTGTGCCTTGATGAAGAAATACATTTAATGTATAAAATGTTAATAGAAGGTCCAATAACCTATTCATATTACTTTGAAATATATCCAAACTCAAAGGCATTGTTTTGCCGAAAGACGTTTTATTCTTTTAAGGCATTAGGGTCCACCACTAAACGGTGATATAATTGGTAAAATATATGCAAAAAATGTTAGATTTTCGTTGCAATAAAATTTATATTAGAAATACGGCATCACCAGAAACATGCCTACAACATTTTTTCAATATATATTTAAAAGGCCACTTAAAATTCTGGTTTTAAAGTTCTGTAGTATTAATATGTTCATAAACACGAGATGATTGACAAACCAAAGAAGGATTCCCATAGCATTTTATTATTTTAACTATTACATTATAAAACATTGCTTATTGAGATAAAAATGAACAGAAATGGCATTATTCCACTAATACTTTTACATTTCTATGTTAAAAACAGAGACCTACGTCTATGTTAAATAATTGACCGACTTTTATCCTCGGAATAAGAAGTCGTACGCATAGAGTCTGAATTTCATCAATAAAATTTGTTGTAAAAATATTTATAATTGTCTAACTACAAATAATGTTTATTTTACACATCCAACAATAAAATGCTCTGTAACATAAACATTATTTAGTGCAGAAAGACCTTAAAAAGCAGAAGATGTTACATTACAAATTATATAATATATTACAGATATTTAAGTTTTTTTTAATATGACAAACAATAATTTTAATACTAAAAAGCTGCCTAAATTGTATCGAACAGAGAACAACATCCAAAACACAAAGTTGATACTAATTTGAGCGTTAGTAAATGCTTATTCTAGACGGTTTCTTAATTAATTTAGCATTCAGCAGCTTACTCGAGTGCAAATTGTTGAAGAACATCGCGATATTCTCAGAATGGTCTAAGTTAAATTGAATATCATATAATAATAATAATAAAATATTGAGAATTTGTTTTGGCATCAAAATATTTTTTTTATAGATTTATGCTCACGTACCGGAAATTGTAACTGTCATTAATAATTCAAAACACGAACATGTTCTTGACCGTGCGATAGCTCAGTTGATAGAGCGACGGAACGGTTACTCAGGGGTTACGGGTTCGAACCCCTGCCTTTATAAAATATTAATTTAAAATGAACATGGATAAAATTTTCAACGACTCTTTGCTGGTAAAATAATAACATGTAAAGTTTCATTTAACAATATTAACATAAGACGTTTTATTTACATTACACTTATGGCTAAAATTAACGCTGCTCCCAGTTTCAAATACATTTTACGAGCGACCGAAAATAGGATTATTTCCTATCCAGCGAACTCACCATCTTTGTCGGCGAAATGCAACGTTACCTAAAGAAAATATCTTCAATATACATAACAGGCTGGTATATTACCTATTTAACTCTACAATAATGGTATTTGCGGTACGAAGATTATCCCGAATGAGTACAAAATAGAGAGACGAACGAGTACGAGAATATATCTTCTCTACTCGGTATATGGTTTAAATTCCTTTATAGGTATACTGCTTAAGGTAAGTGTTTTGAATTCTGTATACATCTGGAACATTTAAAATTGTTTTTAATCAATCTGCCCGTCTAGGTGATAGCGGCCATAACCTACTTACTATAAGACTACCTATATAAAATGAAAGTTAAAATCTAATATCAGCCTATACCTTTCACTGCTGAAATTAGCAAATGTTTTATTTTTAACAGTGCATAGCTGAACTTACCACGGGATTGCAATGCAGGTTGGTGGTTACTTTACATGTGTGAACGGTGCTTTTTAAAGATTGGTCTAAATTCCTAAAAGACGCCAAATGTTACTATTTTCAGCATCTTTTGATCACAGATTGCGATTAAATTATGGTTTAAGTGAAATGTAAACTTCCTTTTCATTTTACTTTATAATGTTATTTTACTTTTATACGAGCTTTTAAATCATGTAAAACAGATACAAGATAGAAACAGTACACATAAAATAGATTTAATCGATAGTAACGCTCAGACTTAAAATCTTATACCATTACATTTTACCTACATAGAAAATAACAATATATTTATATGAGCCAGATCTTTTATTTGTACTTGGTAAATAGTAGGTAGAATAAATTGTTTCATTACATCATTACTATTCATAAAAAATATAGTCTAGTTTGTCCCATTTTAATAGATTTATATCCACGAAAGGTCTCTGTGTCAAGACTTAAATGGTGGTTCTAAAAATATACAAAATATTTTTAAAATCTGTTAGCCGTAGCTCACATTTACACCCGAGTGAACTATAGAAGGCAGTGTTTTTAAGGAACGCATTAGCTGAAGCTGAACGCATTAGCTCTTTGTTATAAATATATTATGCAAAATTTTAATACACAGCTTGGCCCATTCTACATTCTATAAATGTATTTACAAAAAAGTGTATTTGTAGTTTTGAATATTTATCTCATATCAATATAAAATTAGCCTCTGTATAGGAAAAAACACACGATGGAAATTTAAATTAGAAAAAATATTTATTTTCCAGCAGTTTTACCAGTTTGCTTTTATAAAAGCTTCTCGGGATAAAAAGTATCAAGTCTTTACAACAAGACGATGCAAAAAGTAACGTCTCTTCACTGTCAAACGAAAAAAAAATTACTAAGGAATAGAAACTCATTTTAAAAGAACGAGTTGTTGATACACGAGAACGTAAACTTAACCAATACACACATGATTATTTATTTAGGTTAGTGCTGAAATTTACCAGTAGATTGGTTTTCAACTGTGCTGTCCGAAGAAGACTTGTACATCCAAATAAAGATTTTAAGTTCATCACACACACACACACACACACACACACACACACACACACACACACACACACACAGGGACACACACACACCAGGATCTTCTAAAGATATGTAAATGTCCTTTTCAAATTCTCTATATACTTAAAAATACATATTATTTTCGTTTCGTAAACGAAACTACTTAAAACTAACTATGTAATAAAGATAAACCGGTAGATCCAGCGTTAACATATTTATTACAATGCCATAATGATACATATACATAACTTGACATGACCAAAAAAAAATAATTCCAATTTAAGAACATTAATTTATTCCAAATTTACGATTCGTCAGTCCCAGAAACATAGGAAGTGTAAAAGATACGTTAAATGAAATTCTTTTACTACATATTTTTATAAGCAGTCGTTTCACCAATTAAGCTTTTTACTGCTGTTGAATGTTCCTGGCCCTAGATATATTAAATTTTTACATTACATAGAAGACAAAATTTGTATCGATATATCATTTTAACGTAGCTAATTTTTAACTTTTATTACTTTAGTAATTATAAAGGAATGATTGATAATTTATATTAAATAATTTACTATTAAACTGAAAATTTAATAAAGTTATTCCTTAATAAAACATACAGAAATGCTTTAATTAACTGTATACCAGCGTGTGTTAATAATCGTGCTGCAAGATTTTAATTTAACCCTTCATAAATTTATGTCTTGGCGTAAACTAGTTTAGCACACTTAATAGACTGGTACAATGTGTCATGCAACTAATCTAGAAAGTAAGCTAAGACGTAGGTATAAGTTTTATTTATTTATTATTTTATATTCTTTAGATATAACTTTTGATTTGATTGTTTTGATATGATTGTTTACGAATAAATTAGAATGAGGGTAGTTGAGATTAATATTGTCATTTATATCAAGGTGATTTATTTTTACGCTAGCCTATTACTAGGACATTCAGAAAGTTATCATCGGTATTTTTTTGTTTTATTAAAAAAAAAACTACCAGCCTGCTACCTATACTTCTCAAACGTATTGTTTCTGAATGATATAATACCAGAGTTTCGTCACCGTAAACGAATGAGTACATTATTCTTCATACTTGAAATAAAAGCGACCGCACTTAAACATGAAGGAGCCTTCTCCATAAAAACTTATCGAAGTCCATTAAACGATTCAACAGGTTTTAAGATTGAGTTGCAACCTAAAATCGTTGCATGAAAATGTTCCCATTTCAAAAATCCAGTAAAAATAAAAATTTTGATTTGAGACAAATATATTTTAATTTTTAAATATAAAGTAACTTTTTTCGCAAAATATGTGGCTCATGTAACGCTACAATAAAGATATTCGCGGTTACACCAAAATTCTAGCAGTCTGGGAAATTACATCGTACTCTTTATTGTCTTTATGTGTTGTGTTAATATTTCGAGTACTATATTTTTTTTTATTTAGCTTTATATCTCTATTTATCTTTATAAAGATATAATTAATCCATTATCAGTAATAGTAAATAAATGTGCTTACGTTTAATAAAATTGCTAAAATATCGGATCTCAGATTTTACGCTACTAGTATTTTTACTATAAACATAAATTAATAAATCTTTTTTATTTATTTTAGATTTTAAAAACGTGACAATAGCTTATTAGCGATACATTATGATAATTTTAAACGTTGCAAATACGAAAGTATTATGTCTTTCCAATATATATTTAAAAAAAACATAATAATGATTTATAACCTTAACTCCTCTTTAGCTAAAAATCTATAATTTCGTATTTTTCAATAGTTTTTTTTCATTTCTGTGGTCTCATTTTACAACTTGATATAACTTCGTACAAAAAATATCGTCAAAGGTTTAACGAACCAAAAATAACATTTAATAAGAGTAGATAATATTATCTCAGTGCGCTAAGCACGACGGATTAAAATATTTTTAAAATATTCCTATTAAAATGTCCATTCGAAACCCTTACCAAATGTAAAATGAAAAACATATAGATAGGGGCAGATATACGAACGCGCCACACCTGGAAAACCGTCTCTTAGCGCTACCCATCGGCCAATTATAACTCCTAAAATAATGTGAACAATATTGTGAAATGAATATATAAATATGTAAAAGGTAAAAAAAATTAACTATTTGATTTCTCAGATAATATATGTTGACAAGAATGTATTTATTTACCTCGTAATCAATGTCGGTCTGAGCAATATAGAAGCCAGTATTCAATTGTAGTTTTAAAATCCTTGTAGGTATACAAATTTGTTGGTTTAAATTTAATTCAACGATCAGGCTAATTTAATGTTTTTAAACTATCGCGACTTGTACACATTTTAAACTAATATCGGGTCTACTACGCGATAAAAATTAATTAAGGTGAAATACCTTTTTATTTCCCGACGTTTCGGCCGAATTTCACCAGCCGTGGTCACGGGATGACTAATGTCAGCTCAGCGTCGTATTCGTGAGGCGCCAGTCTCGGTAACTACCCTCGCTTGTTCCTCATTATTTGTGTTGTTGATATTGTTACATCGGAAGTGAGGGTATTTAAACAAACGACACTAACGGTGTCTACACACTGGATAGTCGATATCCATCTTCTCGATTGAAATTCTTATGTTTCTTTATTTCAATCGCTTCACGTACTATTCGAGGATAGTAGTGACGGTCTTGGGAGAGGACTTGTGGTAATTTAAATCAAATGTTAACAAATCACTTACAAATACAAGTGATTTAATAAAAGTTACGATAGAACGCTGAACTCAAGACTATCAAACAAACTTACTCAAGTCTTTTATTTTCTACAAATGCCTGTAGGACAAATTTGATCGGGGTCTTTGAATTTCTTACAAATACTCCGGCAAGATTTTCTGTAGGTGTTGTAGACTTTTAAACTTTATTCCCATATAAAAACAAAACAATATTACTTTTCTTAAGACGAATTCAATCAATATTATTTATAATATACAGACTTTGTCATAATAACTACCGTTATTATGACAAAGTAAATGATTTAAAAAAATATGGTATTTATGATTTATTAACAATATTTCAGTTATATCATATATTTTAACTATATATACTTTTTTATTTTATCTTAAATGATGTTGGCTTGTATTCTAGAGTTTTATAATAAACTTATTCATGTCCTTTTCTATCTTTTCAGGAATTTTCCTTACACATTTGCGCAAACTCTGCTGGTGGAAGAACCTACTTCAATCGGTAAAATTTCAAACTTTCGCTAAGTTTAAAGTTTCTTAAGTAACTAATTGAAATAACAACTTTGACTTTTATGGCATTTGTTAAAAAAATACTTACAAGCTGAACGCACATAAAATATGTACAATAAAGACATTAAAAAAAGTTTTTGATTTCCTTGTTTATTTCTTGAAGAATATTTTGTGGCTATATAGAAAAAAAAGTCACTATTTTAGTACTACTGAATTTCAGCAAAACTTTCAACCTAATTTTGACATGCGACTTTTATCAATATCTAAATGCGCTCATCTCACAGCTGGTGTACCTTAAGGTGCCATCCTTGTGCCGTTACATTTTTCCATTTCTATTACTACTGTTACTAAAGTAAATTTTGCCAGTTTTCACTATTATATGGTCAACTTGACTATACCGTCTTTTAATATCGCTGATGCAGACCTGGATACAGCTGTAATTAATTCAGATCTTGAACTGATCTTATAGACTACCCTTCCATGAACCAACAATTCGCCTGAGTTTTATTTATTTAAAATCAACTGCCTTCCTTAACTTTTCATGCTTAATGATACTGTGATCAATTATTCCAAATCTGTCAAAAACCTTGGGATCATTTTGGACTCTTCCATATCTTGGACTACCCAAGTAAAATTCTTGTCCAATGCAAAATCGCTTACTACTGCACTAATACTCTCAAAAAAAAAAAAACTATCCTATCTTGGAATTGCTTCTTACAGATAACTTTCCTAAGATTTACACGGATAATTTTCTCAATTGCTTATTATTAAACTTAAGCTTATTATTCCAAATACATTAAAACAGTTATTAAGAAATTAAAACTAAAAAAAAAAGGATCTATGATGCTTATCTGTTAAAATCTTTATTATCTTTGTAGATAGGGTAATGATGTAACATGTAAAATGAAGTTTTGATTAATTATAACAAAGCGAAATGTCTCAAGTTTTCTTTTTTTAATGTTCGCCAGATAAGAAATAAATTTAATTCTCGACGACAATGTAATTAAGACTTTAAAGAAAACCGGATCCTTCAGCCCAGTTTTTACGCCATTATAGTTTTAAATTTTATATTGAAAACTACAACGGGACCGTCCTATTATAGCACTAGCTCCACCGCTCACGTTAAAAAACATTTACTTTGAGGAAAATTAGATAGATAGCTGATATCGACACAGAAGGTTGGCTTACTTTACATACTTCCATGGCATTATATTTTACAGTATTCTGATCTGGGTATCATGGGCAGACGTAGAATAAATTTTTACTTGACAAATAAGAGCTGTTCTCAACTAAACTTCTCTATCTTTGATCAAAAGAATTTATGATAATATTATCATTATAAGAAAACTATGTTGTCAATAACATCAGTAGCTTTTTTTATAAAAACTGATTATTATTTATATTTTAAGAAAAGACTTGGTTTTCGTTATATTGACAATTAAGTCAAAATTTCTTCTTATATTCTAGTATATATATATATATATGTATATAGCTAACCCTACCGTCCTTAGTCGCGAAATGCAAGCTAAAGTTATGCAATGTATAAACAGCTGACGCTGGCATATTACCTAGTAGGTACTATGCCAGCGTCAACTCCAAATAGTGGTATTCCTGGTCACCACAACTTTAGCTGTCTTGGAAAAGCTACCTTTACTATGCTTTTTATGTTTGAAATTCCATTGTCACTGTTATACAATTTTGGGTTAGTATTTCGGCTCCTTTTTGCAGCAGGAACATTTCGAAAAGTTTTAAATCCATAGTGGTCAGCACGCTGAGACTATACCTAAGCTAAAGTGCCTTTATAAATATCTGAACAAATATAATCTTGATTTATTTTATAAACTATATATAAATATAAATAATAGTTTATTTAGTTATTCCTATACAGTAAAATACAAAGCATACTCATTTCTCTATCTAAAGCTCCAAGTAAAACTTTGAACGAAACAATACTATTCAGACATAGATTAAATTCAAACTTTTTATATATATTTTTTATAAGATTTATGAATATGACAAAAATTAAGCAACATGATTAAGAAGTTAATTCTTACCAAGCACAACGCGTTGTGCGTGCAGGGTGTGTGCTGGGTGTGTGCTGCGCTTATTCGGGGTGCTTGCGGCGCGTAAGCGGCGTGCGTGCATATTCCATTGTAGTTGGTGGTAAATAAATGTTCTTATGCGTAATAACATATGACATAAAGTATTTCAGATTTTACGGTACAAATATGGTTATTATAAGCATAATTCAGTACAACTGATTCAAGTATCCTAGATATATGCAACGCATTATAATAGTTTATTTAGCTATTCCTGATGTACGTCATTTTCTTAAATATGACAGACCTCGCTATTTCTGTAACCCAACCAAATTTCAAAGTACCCGCATTCCTTTATCTCAAGCCCCAGGTAAAACTTTGAACGGTACAATATTATACAAAATTATATACGATTACAAATAGGTGTTACATTGTTACTATTCTGAATATTAATATTTTTTCATTTAAATTTATTATGAAATGAAATTTAAAAACATGATTAAGTTTCTGGTATTTTAAAGTAAAAAATATTTGGAAGTTACCGAAAAATATAATATGAATACAATATTACTTTTAACTATAATAAAAGCGATCTATTTATATAATAAAAGCGATATATTTATTAAATATGAATAATTAAGACATCCAACTCACGATCAATTTATTGAATGTTTTTGATAACTTGCTTTGTCTCAACTATATTCTTTTAATAAGATATATTTTTAATACATAATATTTAAAAACAATATAGTATTGTTATAAAACAAAATTAAAGGAGAGAAAAAAGCTGGATTCACAGCGTTTTGGATTTTGGAAATATGAGAAAGTTAGATAATGTACATTAGATACTTTCTTAAGGTATTATTGTATTTCTTCAACAGAAGCTACTTTTTAAATAAAATTAATTTTATATCACGACGTTCTAATTGATATTTGACTATTATAAGAAATGTTATTTAACTACTAATGATTCTAACTGTATATAATGTAGCAATAACTAAACTGCTGCCAAAGCACCATTAGCATACCGAAGCGTATTTCACATTTGATATTATTAATTTCGTTTGACTTATTTAATTAAACTTGCTCCGTTTTCGGGAATATCATATGTTCTGTTGCAATTTCAACTCTAGAAAGCTTAATTAAATGTGACTACGTGGGAGTAAGCATTAACTAATGTCCAATTTTATAAAATTAATCCTATATTTTTAAATCTACCGTTTGTTTTTTTATGAATAATATATACGTTTCAATTATTGTTTTCCTGTCAAGGCAATCTTCATAAAAAAATCCAAGATAAAAATTTATCTCAAGGTTGGAAAATTTAAACAAAAGTCAGCCAGTGAATTCAGTTAAGTGATCCTAATAAAAATATGTCAAAGTTTAACATTTTTTACTTTCCATTTTTCACATCTATATCAAGAAAAAACCTATTAAGGCTATACTATAAATACTACTAGCGTTAAAATTATAGTGAAGATATTTAAACCCTTTAAGGGTGCAAGATAAGTTATGGACTCCTTTAACTTTTCAGAAGTAAAAATGAACTAATGAAATAGTGAAGTCGCTGTATTATCTTTTTATTAACGTATTATTATTTGTTTATTTATAAAAAACAATAATTTTGTTCCATTCGATTATTATTAGAAATCTAAAGTACATCTAATATTCGCATAATTCGCATAATTCGCATAAATATTCGCATTTTCATTTGCATACACAGTCAGTGGTAAAGTGTTTGCTTTGAATTAAAATCCACAGGATAGGTTATTGGCACTGATAACCGAAGTCAGTAATTATAATTTTAATCGATAGTAGCAAATATTTTATCCGAATCGATTATTAAACATATTTAAGTAAAGCTAGGTATTAAAATAGATTTCAGTCAGGTTTTTATTAAAAGCCTAAATATTGTTATATAAGTTGTAATATTTTGTGTATTTTCTTACATTTTTATCATATTCAATATTTTGGAAATTATACAGAAAACTTAAAGAAAAACCGAAGTATTTCAGTATTTGAAAGCAATTGTTACCTAATTATTTTAAACAAACAAAAAAGCTACATTACTGCCATCGATAGCTTTTGAATGCTATTTTCAAAATCTATTTACCTAATATCATACAATTAATATTATAGTGATACTATAAATACAAAAATATAACTACTAAATATAACTAATGTAACTATTGAATTTATTATAACTTTGTACAGTTTGTCGTTATTACATTTAAATCTAAAAAACGCAGTGATATTGATAGGAATTCTCATTCTTTTTAACATTATATTCTAAAAATATATAACAAATTTATATGTGCAACTGCTGGCAGCAAAAAAAGGTGCTAATTTCAAGGTACAATTGATATAAATTTAATAAGTCTTTATACTAAGAGTATATATTTTGTATTTCTTAAAAAGTTCCTAACGAAAATTCAACAGTTTGAAGGAATTATTATAAGGAGTAAAATAATGTTCGAATGTCGAGGTTTCTGTAAATTCATTTTTATCGTTTGATAGGTCTGATAAAAGGTTGTAAATTTTCTTAAAAATATTAAAATAAACAATATTGTAGATTTCGTCTGATTGTAGATTATATTACTTTAACCATACACTCGTGCAAACAGGAGCTCTCAAATAAGCAGTAGGGTAGATTTAAAACAATTGAAAATGTTCCAGGTGTATTCATGATACAAGCACTAACCTTAAACAAGATAATGATAAAGGAATTAAGGCTGTATACCAAGTAGCGAAGGTATAGTTTCGTATTCCATGCTACTTCGTACTTAGTCGGGATAATCTTCGTACCGCGAATACCATTATTGTAGAGTTAAATAGGTAATATTCCCGCCTCTACTGTTATTATATTGGATATATTTTCTTTGCGTAACGTTGCATTTCGTAGACAAAGATGGTTAATTCTCTGGATAGGAAGTAATCCTACTTTCATTTGCATTTAAAATATAGGAAATTTGTCGTGGTTAATTTCAAATACATTTATAATTTTATAATAGTATATTTCGTAAAGTTTTTATCCATATTATACATTCTTTATCAAATACACTAACTGTCTAGCTGCATAGCAAATAATATGTAAAACCCCCGATTAAGAGAAAATAATTGTTCTAGCATTTGTCAATAGATGGCGCTTTTTATCTGAGATCGTTTTCTGAATCGCGGTGTTAAGAGTCTCCGGCAATAAGCTGGGGTTTGATTTAAATAATAGTACTTGCTAGTAGTTACAGTCTACTTTAATTCCCGTACAGTATGCTACTGTGATACAAAATCAAAATTAAAGCAAAAATTAAATTCTTAAGCTACTTACTTATATTATCCCTGACGATACCGAGGTTTAAACACTAACAATACTTTCAAGTCATGAAATATAAATGTTATAAGCAGTTAACATGTACGTTTATTCGAAAATTTTGTATAATGTATTATTTCTTTTCATTTGGCTTTTTAATTAAACTTGGACCATTCCGAAAATATAGCAATGTTCTGCATGCAATTTGCACTTGAGTTAGCTGGTAAATTAATTAAGGAAATCTAGAATGAGCAAATTTGTATAAACATTCTGTTGTGGGTGTTATTCCCTGCTTGAAACGAATTATTCATTCATACTATTTAATATAAGAACAATTCTTTATGACATATTTAAAAAGTCTCTAATAATTGTCATATTTGTGATAAGTATTTAATATATAAGTGTTTCTTTAAATTTGATTTACTATAATATATACTATAGAATACCGTTTTAATTTTCGAAGTATTTAATAAATATTATTTACGGTACAGTACAGATAATTTGAAATTTAACTACTGGTACGACTACTTTTATTGAATTTCAAAGACTAAATGTACTAATATTTCTTATTTAAAAGAGAAAAGTCGTTCAAATATTTTAAAATAGAGAAGAAATATAACTTCAGTCATGCTTTATCTTTATAATTTCACTTCAGTAATTTGTATTTTATTTCATAAAAAAATAGTTAAACCCTGTTATTTGTATATATTGTCAAATATACTTAGCATAGCTTATTCTGTTTCAAACAATTATAATAATATCTTTAGAACTTAGTTGCTTAGTCGTTTGAGCAGTTTATTAAATCTATGAATATTTCAGTAGTTTGTCAGTTCTCACAATTTAATAGTTGATTAATAAACTTTATATTCATAAATCTCATAAGGGCGCATCATTCACTCATGAATCTGCGGTGAGGGGCGCTCTTATGGCTTGGAACGTGAACGAGTGAATGAGTTTATAAGTAATTAAGTAGTTTATCATAATCTATTTTTATTAAAAATTGTTTATTTTTATTTAAAAAATATTGTCTTTAAGTATAATAAAAAACATAACCGTGGAAGAAGCAGTTATTTAAGACGTTGCAAGAATTGGAATACTAGACTATTCCAATTCTTGGCTCGGTCATTCTTCGGCTTTTAGGTCTCAAAAGAGTCTTCTATACCATACTGAAATTGCTCCAGTATCAAGAGCTATCTTTTAGCGGCCTATTCAGACGCATTAAGCGTACCTTCCGGCGATGACAATTGTATCACCTGGAGATTGATTTAAATTTTAAAAAAACAATAAGAAATCAAATCGTATCAAGTTAAGGCTCTAAGGCGTCGTATAATATTAATAAGGATGAAAATTTTTGTACAAAGTACCTCTTCTTGATTGCGGAGTGGGTTGTCGAAGGGGAAGATCAAAATATCTAGGAGTCCCGCGTTAGGCCACTGATTGCTCGCAGCAACATAAGTTTCTGA
Organism: Dircenna loreta; assembly: GCA_963555665.1. Taxonomy (NCBI): domain Eukaryota; kingdom Metazoa; phylum Arthropoda; class Insecta; order Lepidoptera; family Nymphalidae; genus Dircenna; species Dircenna loreta. The sequence continues at coordinate 12,151,262 of OY743097.1, read as the reverse complement.
CAAGCATTTGGTAGCGTACCACTTTGTGTTGTTATTGCTTGATTTTCATACAGGATGATAAAGCCTAAGTTTTAGCTCTAAGTATCTCTTACCTGTACAATTCATAAAACATATTCCATGCTTGTTAAAATAAAAGTTTCATTTAAAAAAAACTCAATCACCGTATCGCCTACACGCGTATGTCTTACCTTCGCTATTGATTGATTTTATTTATATTCCTACCAGCATATGGACTTACATAAGAATAATAATTTAGTAAACTGCGTATCATTGCTTAAATGTATACAGATATATCTTTATATAAACTTATACGAAACGTTAATTTTTAATTTTCTTTGTGTTAACTTCTTTAGTGGAAACTTTACTGCCGCTTTAATTATTTTTGTAAAATTTACTAATTTAATTTTGATTATTTTTTATTATATAATATTATTTTCCTTTTGGTGAAATAAACAACTTCAAAACACACAAGATATAAATTAAATATACCCTCTACTCGGGATTTTTTCTCATTTTCCGACGTGAAGTAAAACAAACAAAAATCATTTCAATTGCTTGTGAATACAATAATAATAAGATAATGAGTTGATCAAATAATTTCATGAGAGCAATTGTAAAATGTCTCATTTGTTATTTAAATCAATGTAATTAGGTCTCATCAAAAAGCACAATTAATACAGTTTATTTTATTACAATTACAAACACAAAAGCTGATTGAATATTGAAATATTTGTAGTTACAGTTACTTTTTAATACATATTTTTTATAATGTTTACTGAAATCATAATATTTATATTTTACACTACACTGTGGTTAATAGCTAGACAGAAAACATATATATATATATATATATATATATATATATATATATATATATATATATATATTACAAGAAGGCGGCAATATTTAAGCACTTTCGTAAAATTAAGACGTTTGTATATAACACATTATATATAATACAAGCTGTTGCCCGCGACTTCGTTCGCGAGAACATAGAGCTCATAAGCAATTTCTTATTTATTTTTAACATTGCTCTTCATGAAAAAGCCCTATTATTATTTCAAGTGTATAATATAATATAGCTTAGTTCCAACGTGAAAGTTATTTCTTAATATTGGTTAAGACATTTTTATAATGGTATGAGTTACTTTGAAGATTACTTCCAACGAATAAACTTATAAAGTACAAATATCCTCGATAAGATTTTTCTAGAATATTCTGATATTATTAGTTCTTTACTAATAATATCAGAATATTCCTATATGTCTGATATTATTAGTTCTTTACTAATAATATCAGAATATTCTGGAAAAATATTAAGTTATTTTACGGATAGAAATCACGTGTATTGGCTTATTTAAAGTGACAAATTATTTTTAATAAAACGCATTGACATATAAAACATATTACCGTGAATTTAGCAATTATGCGCATAATACCACTCCCATGCAATTTAAGGTTTTAAAATATCCAAACATATCTCTATTTTTATATACATTATTTTTAATATTTAGGATAAATAAAAATATATGAAGATAGAAAACAAACTCATTGACTTTTTAAAAATACGGTTTGGTCTTCAACATTTTTTTTTAAAAAGGAAGGCTTTCAATGTTCGAAATTATTTACAACAATTAAAATTAATTTTAAACAGGATATTCTTTCTCATCATGAAGCACGTAATGACTTGACTTGGTCCAAAATATGTTATAAAAGAAATGAGAAGTTTCCTTTCGTTTATCGTGAAAGCGGGTACATTCTAAATATTGAAACCGGATAGTCACTAATGAAGTTCAACTTTTGTCATAGGAAGAACCACAGCGCAATACAAAAAATACCTGATTAAAAAATAATAGTATAAGAGTCTCAAGAATCGATACATTTTTACTGTGAAACGATTTTTATTCCATTCTGAAGTTTATAAATTTCTTGGATGTATTGCTTCGATTGTTTCGAAGGTTTTATAAGCGCGGTTGTAAAATACTGAATGCTCGAACAAATAATACGTACACCGTCAACATTAAATATCTTACGAGAATAAAAAAAATTGGTACGTTATAGAAAATTGGTTAAAATGGATGGTTGGTTTGAATTAAAGACATAAATCATCAACCACAGAAAAAAATAAAAATGAAAAACATTCAAATTAGGGTTTTTTTTTTAGTTGACCCTAATAGATTTTAAAAGCTTATTACATACATACAAGCACACAAACACATTAAAATAAACTTAGCATCAAGCATTACGATATAACAAATCGTTTATCACCATGATACTCCACTTTCACTTCTTCAAGAAAAAAAAATTAACCTAAAAATTGGAGGTGCTGGGATCTGAACCCAGGACTTTCAGCATGCGAAGCAGACACTCTACCACTGAGTTACACCCCCTTGATGGTTTATCGCGAAATTCTTACTTACTTACAGTAATATGAATTTGCGAATAGAAAAATTTACAGAAATTGTAACATCTGTACATTAGAAAGCTTGTTAATATGATGGCTTCAGCTGCAAAATACCAGTGAGCAAAATATCTAAGCTAAATAGTTTATATAAACATTATTTTATATTTAATTTAATACAAAATACTTTGTGGTCTTGATTTTTTTTATTGTATCTACAATAAAAAAATCCAATACATATCATATACATACATCCATACAATGAAAAAATTTGAGCTAAACTAGTTATCTATCTTATTTGAACTATGTATTTAAAAGTGTTATGTAATCCGAGCCGGATACTCTTTCTCTTATCTTCTTCTCCGTGTCCATGTCTCTTCAGTTCTCACTGTTGTTTAATTTGAGCTCCACCATCCTATGCTTTCAGATATCTATAGATGACTGAAACTCACTCCATGTGCTACAAAACATGAGTTCCTCTTTCATTTTGTAACAATATAATAAAATAGAGAACATTTTAACTTGCCCTTTTTATGTGTCGGGTAATGTCTAATATAGAAAACTGAATTTTATCTAAGCTATCCTAAACGAATAGAAGCGAAAAAATATCTGGTTCGATGGTTTTTTAGTTAGATATAATTTTATTGCACACATAAATGCGCGAAATTATACAAAAAGCTTAAATAATAATTTAATTTTCGAGATGTCGTCTTATGTAAAGACAATCCACTAAAGCAATTTACTAAGTTCATTGAAGTTTCCTGTAACAAAGGATATAAGTTCTAATACTATCTGATCTACAACAGTTTTCAAAATAAATCGCTGTTGCGGTGACTTAATCCAGTAGTCAATTGTTTTTACATATTATAAATATATAATAGAATACCATTTACATAAACGTTGTTATTATGTTAGTAGTAAGTTTCATTTTTTTATATATTAGGACAAATTGTAAACAGCTGATAGATTATATAATTTAGAACGTCTATCTGCCAAAATACTGTCCAGCAGTTTTCCAGTCTTGCGCTCGACCCAATTAAATTAAAAAACCGCAAAAAAATATTATTTTATACATTATAAATATATTCTTGTACATTATACTGTTATTAATAAATATTTAACAAACGATTTCCTTACATATTTCGTTGCTTAATATGTAACCGACGGAATGCTTATCTTTAGACAAATAGTCAAACGTACATATCTTCTTTATCTTCTAAAGAAAAAGTACCGAGTGAAAACTGGTTCAGATAAGTTATTACTTTACTCGTGTATAAATACAAGCAAACGAAGTATTAACACATTAAAATTTATATGTTGTCAAAGCTTACAGATACTGATTTTTTTAATTTAAATAAGGTATGGAAATATAACGTGTTAAGTATAAAATAATATACTCCTGAATGTATTAATTACGATATTCCTTAAACATTGGACGTTCATCACGGTACGGTAGCTCAATTGATAGGGCGACGTAATGGTTTTTAAGAAGGCCACAGGTTCAAAATCCTGCTCGTATTAGGTTTATTTTTTATTCTACATTAATTTAAAACATCTTTGTTGTTTATTGCAGACTTCTAAATAAAAAAGTCCTAGAAATTAAAAAAGGGTACGTAGATAAAATATCATCTGTGTTTGCTGAACACCGATTTAGATAATTTAATTTAATTAAAATGTTCGAGTTAAATAAATACGTGATTTTAAATTTCACCGAAACATTATGCTTAAAAAAAAAGGTAAATTTATAATATATTTTTTAGTGTATTAAATAAAAAGTATGTAACTATTAATTATTGCTAACTACATATATCTAATTGACAAACTATAACCGTTCACAAACTAAAATGCTGCAAAACCGCCATTAGCATACCAAAGCGTATTCGACATTTGGTATTAATATTATCATTTTACTTATTAAATTAAACTTTCTCGGTTTTCGGGAAAATAATAAGTTCTGCTTGTAATTTGCACCGAATATATTCCTTAATTTAGAAAATGTGATTCAGTGCATTTTAATGAAACAACTACGAATCAGGTCTTAATTCGTATCTCACAATATTTAAAGATATATATAAAAAAATATATAAAACATAAATTTACAATAATATTTATTTATTATAATAATATTTTCTAAACTAAGACACAGATTTTAGAACAAAAGCAATATAAATGCTGATAAAAAAAAGAACGCTCGACGTCACTACTATTCTATAAACCGACCGAATAACGAAGCATCCGCATTAAAATTTATAGGTTGTAAAAAAATATTTTGTTGTGTACTTTGTTACGGTAAATGTCCGCTAAATTTGACAAATAATGATAAAAAAAACACGTGCAACTGAAGGCAACTGTTTTTAGTCACTGATATAACAAGCGAAGACACATCGAAAACTTTCGATGTTACTTCATAATATATTTTTTTACAATCCAATGACACTTATTGAAGGTCATTTCAATAGCTTGTAAGCACTAAATAAAATAATGACTTAATGATAAAATAACGACTTTATCAAATATTTTCATTAGAGCGATTGTAAAATATCTCATTTGTTATTCAAATTAATGTTATTAGGCCTCATCGAGCACAATTTATACAGTTCATTTTGTAACAATCACAAACATAAAAGCGTATTGCTTATTGGATTATAAAATATTTATTGCTAGAATTATAATTATACGTATTACCGTTATGTATTAGACGTATTTTTCATTCTAATGATATAATGTTTTTAATCATATAACTTTATTTGTACACAACATAATAGTATAGTATAGGAAGAAAACCATTTATATAATACAATAAGGCATTACGAGTCAAGTAACGAAACAAGACATCGTAAAATTAAGAAATTGGTGCTAACATATAAAAGTAAAATCATCAAACTTGAGTTTATGTGAGTGCTTGCTTCCTTATTGATTTTCGAAGCTCAAAAACCCTCTCACGACGATATGAATGTTTAATGAGAGCCCGATAAATAATATCAGAATTTTGATATATTCTTGATGAATATTAAGCTATTTAACGGATGGTTTTATTTATATTTTTAATTTAACAAGATATACAAAATGCGTTGAAATATAACTATAAATAATTTTGCATCATGATAAACATGTAAATTATGACTATATTATTAAAAAAGATAATTGAAAAGAAAAGTAAATATTAGCAATGAATATATTTAATCAAATGGTCCGGAAGATGGAAATTACTGGCTTCACGTCTTAGTTGCCAAAAGGTGGATTTTTCACAATACTTGATTCGTTTCGTGAAATTTGGGCAAGTTATAATATTAAAATTAAATTTATGGTTCTGATATTAATGAAATTCAAAGCTTTAGTATAATGATTCTTGACACGATTTTAAGGTCATCATTCATTTAAGTTAAAAATCATATTCAAGTACAAATTAATACATGTGTATGGATGGTTATGAGAGAAGAGGACGACCGAAGGAGACATTTTAAACGCACTCCTTGCGGGAAATATGAAATTCAGGATCCACTTATATAACATATGGTAGAATAGTGGAAGAGGTCAAAATATTTTCCCGGAACCTCAAATAATTATTATCATGAATCTTCAATTATTGAACACTTCATGGAAACCAATTAAAGTCAATGGACCTAATTTATTTTCAATGTTAATTTAAAAGGGTTTTATTTAAAGAAGTCACATGATAAGAATCGTTCATTTGTTTCGAGTCTCGAAACTTTTAATTAAAGGATTTTCTGTTTTATAATCATTGTTTCTGTACAAAGAGTTCGCTGTGTTGAAAAACTCTTTTGAAGTTAGAGAGTCTTAAAACCTTATTTATGCGGATACAGCCTTTGTCAGATACTTGTGTTATCTGTAATATTTTAACACCTATTTAAAATTTAAAAAAATAAAACCTAGATTTGTAATTAGTATTATAAATCCAAGTTTGAAAGAAGAGATATTATTTGAAACTAATTGTGACATTAATATTTTAGAGTTTTAAAGTTGAAAACAATACTATCAATGAATTTGATTAAAGATTCAAAAAATACATATTGAAGTGAAACTTCTTATTTTTATATATTAGTTTATTTTGAAGCTGATTTTATAATTACTCTGAGATGAAAAAATAATTTGAATTTGAAATTAAATATAATTCGATAATAATAGGAAAAATACAGTTGGTGTATAATTGAAAAAAAGAAAACAAAAGAAAATATCCGCTTATATATGTAAATAAGGCTCAATATCTTATTTTTTTAAATAATTATTATACTTTATTTGCCAATAAGTTGAATATTTTAAATTTTACAAATATAGAATGAAAATTAAACCGATACGGGCACCGATGGGCTTAACGGTTTATTTTTCATTCCGTCATTCATTTTAATAAATATGTAAAATTTAAATATCCTTCACATACATACATATTTGTACATATTTTGAAAATTGAATATAACCTTAATTTCATAATTTAATATAAAATAATAAAAAGCACATTACTCTTTTTTTATACGAAAAAGCAAAAAGTTTTACAAAAAAATAAATTCTTAATCATTACAAAATCAATTTTAATAAATTGATTGTAAGGGCTTAGGAATTGCACTGAATTTGCAATACCAAAATATTTCACCGACTTTCCTTTGTGCACTGAGCCTTAGGAAACTCTATTATTATATTAATACCAGTAGCTCAGCTGTAAAAGCAACGATTAACTCGATTCGATATCCTGGTAGTACAGTTTCGATTTAGAATATTAATTGAAGTGAATAATCTTGGTTTTCCTATGTTTTTTTTAATTTCATTTTAAATTTTAATTTCACATATATAGATTTTGCTTTCACTCACTCGGTCATTTATTACCTATTTGTAATTTTTGGACTGATTTAGACTGAGAATCATTATGAAAAATGATATAGAAGTAAATGTTTTCTTTAGTTTGGTTATAATTATAATATTTATGGGTGTTTGCATTTTGAAGCATTCATCTTTTTGACCAGGTTTTAAATTTAAAGTATACCTTTCTAAAATGATAACGAAGAAAAGATAATGTTTAATTAAAAATTTATATTTTTTATTTGTTTCCTTTTATAATTAGCATAGTTTTATTTTACGTTTAAATTATTTTTAAGTCTTATTAAAATAAAAATATCTAGATTAAGTCGTAACATATTTATTTTATCACCACATTTCTAGAACTGTTAATGTTTATAATATTATATTTTGTAACTGTTGTAATATTCTTTTGTTTTATGTGTTAAGTAAACTTATCAACACGATTAGATTCTACTTGGCATTTAAGTTAAACCTCTGTGGTTTTAATAATGCTATATAAAAGTATTATATATTTTAGCTATTGTTAAAGTGAAATAAAAAGAAATATATATTTTAAGCCTTTATTCTAGTAAGAAAATAATTAAGCATGTCACACGTAAACTTTATCTTTAAGAATAAAAGTTTGGTAATTACATATAAACACCATAGTTTAATGAAGATAAAAATTCAAGAGGGTATAATTCAGTGTCACTGGTAAAGTCTACTTTGCATGCAGAAAATAACTCAAATTTTCATGGGTTCAAATAACTTTTTCTCTAAAAATTTTTTTTTTGTGATTTTAAATACAATTTTAACGTTTTTTTTTATTATTAAGAGAGAGTGGTTTGTATTGATTATAAGTATGATTTGATTCCCTGGGAGACACAATTTGTATCTTTGAAATTGGTATTATTTCAAAGAAATATCTTTTAATATATTTTACTTCCTAACCAAGAAAATTCATTACACATTCAACTAAGGAACTTCTTAAGTAAATACTGAAATAAAAAAAAAACAATGTAATATGTTCCTATTAAAAGTAAATATCATAGGTCATCTTAAACCAGGTTAATTAATTTATCAGCAATTATAGCCATGGCTCCCTACAATCGCAAGCCACGGTCACAAAGACGGACTGTCATTGGGATTGATAACTCAAGCTCGGATTATAATTTCAGTAATTAGTAGCAAATATTGTATCAGAATAGATAATTAATTCTGACGTTAATTGAATCCGATCTAGATTTTTATCAACATCTTTATAGGTTTGACATTATTTAATAACATTTTTAGCTAGCCATTAGGCTTTCTTTTCAAAAACCTAATCAATATTTTAAAGTTTGCAGTAACGAATGACATTTAAGAGATGCCACAACTGTAATAAATGTGTCTAGTATTTGAAGTAGTCTAGAAAGTTCAAATAAGTCAAAAAAGGCGAACAGTTGAAACTGAAATCATAAATGACATTTAGACCGATCACAAAAACGCATTGTTTCTATAAAATATTTATGGTTGATTTTTGTTTTCTGTAGACGTTCATTAGAGGAAGCTCAATGAAATTGCTCCAATCACACTTAAAATAAATGTTTATATTAACTATCGGAATAATACGTCTACTTTGGCAACACCCACATAAAAAACCGTAGACTCATGGAATTTATAAAGAGTTTATATCAAAATAGTCAATTGACTATCTATAGATCCTACTTACTACAGACCCAGTGCATAATAAGAAAGAGCACCAGATTCCTCACTAAACGAAGCTTATCAGTCAACAATGTTATTTTCGACACCATCATATTAATTATATATATTATATTTTTTTCATGAACCACCAAGATTTACCCGAAAAGCCGACAACTTTTTAGGGATTCTTTTGGTGTTGCCAGGGTCACAGTTTATAGCTTACTCGTATCGAAAATACGATAGACAAAAAGGTTTTGAAGACGTTTTCTGTGGGGGGTTGTTTCCGTCAAAAGCGTATTTTTTATCCCAAGTTTGAATTGATGATGATGAGTTGGATTTATAGTTTTCTTTTTTTTTTGATAAGGGGTTTTTAAAAAAGCAATAATATGTTTATAGGGGATGTATCTCTCTTCCTCTAGGGTTGTTACGTTATCACTGAGGAAGGTGGATCTGGTTCAATCTCAACCTAGTACTAACAACTTGCTTCATAAGAGTTCTTACTTTAGTTTTTAATGCGAAAATAACCTTTGACATATAGAAACAATTCGTTGAAATCTACACTATGTTTTACGTAGAACGCACGCAGTTTGACCGATTTGAAATAGTACTGGTTAGTTTTACAGATTAAGAAACAGTTTTCAGACAAGTATACAGTGTTTTATGAAGTCATGTTAATATAAAGTCAAGAGTTTTTAATTTAATTTATGTTATGACAAAGTAAAAATATAAAAGAGGCAGTATTTCAATTATCCTGTTGTTACTATAATTTGTTTCTGCCTCTAGCAGCTGTAAGCTCTTGTTACCTATCCATACGTGTACGTTAGATTAAATCTCTTTACTAAATTTGAAGAAATACAATTTTTTTTGTAGGTACAATCTTCAAAGCTTACTAGACCAGCCTAATTTGTTTCTTGTAAATAAATAATATAAAGTATTTTCTGTCTTATAATCACAGTTCTACAAGGAGTGCGCAGCGTTGAAAAAAATCTCATATATTTAGTGACAGCGAAGCTTAAAGTCTTTTTAATAGGAATCAGCCCTTAAACTAGTTTTAGAGTGAATATGTGGATCTTTTCTTATCCAATTTATATATTTTATAACAGATTTTGAAACAAAATAATAAGTTTTTCGTGTTCGAAGCCATCGCTCAGGAACAAACAATGTAAAATTATAACATTTTTTCGTTCTCTATTTATTTTTGTTTCGAGTAATAATATAATATGACTGAAATTTGTTATTAAATGTTAATAGTAAATAAAGATTATTTTAACGTCAGTTAACGTTATAGATTAAGGTAAGTTATTTTAACAATATTTGAGACAATTGTTTGTAATATACATAAATTAAAAAAACAAGACTAAAATATTACTTACATTACTAGTAGTTTCAAATATACCCTCACCCAAAACTAAGCTATTTACTAATAACATTTTATGATGATGATGTGATTTTAAAATGAACAAAATCTTTCTTCTGTTAAAGTTAAAAGTCTTTAAATATAATGTGATCATAAATATGAGGCTGATGTTTTTTTCTATGCTATAATATTTTTATTTAGATAAAAGCTAAGAAATGTTATATAAAAATAAAAGATGCTGACAGACATTGGTAATATCAGAATAGTTACATATTGCAGAACATAACTACGAAAACGGCAGCAACGCCTCCACCTTTCAACCTGCTTTCCGACACGAGGCTTACATATTGCACAACTAACTACGAAAACTGCAGCAATGCCTCGACCTTCCGAAATAATTCGAAATAATGGCTACATGAAACTATTTTGATGGTTTAAGTTTATTGGTTTTTCATATATTTATACTTTTAATAAATAGAATTATTTTTTTACGTAAAATTTTATATGTTTTATTATGTGATATTAGTATTGTTCGTGATCTGAAGGTCCAAACATTGAAGGCTGGTACTTGATATCCTAGACAAAAAAGCTAGGTCAGGCGAGTTTAGTTTAATTTTGAAAAGATCTTACCGTCGGACTTGATTGAGGTATACTGATGGATGGATGCTATAGGATCTTCTAGACCATGGATGCACAGACTGTGGCCCGCCAGTCGAATACTGGTGGTCGATAGGAAAAATAATACTCTCGTACTTTCAAAAATATTGAATTCTATTTTCCCTTTATCTACAGACAAAAAAGAGAGCAATCCTATTGCAATTTCAGTTAAAAGCACGTTTTAAACTTTATAAACTAAAATATAGCAAAATTTTAAAAATAACAAAACCGAGAAACGCTGACTCAAAAGCGTGTAATTAATTTATTTTGAATTGGAATAAATTTGTTTTAAAGAGTTAAAAGTTAGAACAGTTGAGGTTTGAAAGATATAATGTCGTTTTTACAAAGCGAAATGCTTTATTCCCATCACAATAATTGTAATTCTTCAGCTTCAACCTCACTTTGTTGTATAGGTTGCAATCTCTTTTTAGTATACACACAATACGACATTTATTTATACATGTCACAAGGTATGTTTTGTGTATTTAAATAATATATTGTCTTCGTATAGGACAGCATCAGGGTTTATTAAGGGTCAGAATAAATTTATGGGCTGTTTATTAATCATGTTCATTTATTGTAATTTTTATTAAAAAATATCACTAAATTTCACCGAAATCTAAAAATATATATGGCTATAACAGTAATAAGAGTAAACAATATGGATTTGTATATATTTGAAGTGGTGATTTTACATTAACATTCACAATACTTATATGTGAGAACGTAAATATAAATTCCGATAGGGACTTGAATTAAAAAACTCCAGTGTTATTCAGCGAAATACTTTTTTTTTAACAATATACTCTACAAATACTACGTAACAAATTTCAAAGCAAGCTTCGTCGTTTACATCGTAGCCTGTGATCAATGGATGCTGTGCCTTCTAAGTTGATCGAGTTACAAAGTACCTAAAACCTACCGTCTCTTCTATACAAGAGACGCTTCTATTGGATAGTTTTTCAAAGCCTTCTTTTATCCCAGCTTTTCAAAATAGTATGTTTGTAAATAAGATATGTTTTTTTTTTAATTTGTCCTGTTCATTCATGTTATTTATATATTTTGTGTAATAATCATAAACACAATAAAATTTAAATTAAAGAAATTAAAAACTCAATGTAACCTAATCTTTTCTCTTAGTAAAGGTGGAGTCGTTAGGACGGATAATATTTGTGCCTCTAGTGGAACTTATCTTCGCCCAGTGGTTAGACTGTTATCTGCCCCATTTCTCTTAGTTTGAATGAAAACTTACTTTGATTTAAATATTTTTTATTGCTATATTTTGTAAGACAAAATTATGTATCATTATCATTATAAAAATCATATTACTTTGTATTTTGCATAGACAAGAATAATGTTAATTTATTGTAGTATCTATGTATTTCCGTTAAATCCTTTCTACTTCACTTTCCCTGCCCACACTCAGTTTTATCTAAAAGCGGAGTTAGACGGTGGATATGCCAATGAAAAGCCTCGCAGCATTGGGTCACTTTTTATTCCGGACCGCATTAAGCAACACCGCGAGATACTTGAGGAGATACCACGCTGAGGTCGTGATGACTAGTCAAGAGCTGAAGCTGAGGTCAATGAGTTCAATTTTTTTCTATCAACGCATACCCATTATTAGAATATTATTTATTACTTCACTCGTATACATATTAAAATTTCAACTTTTACTGTTGTCGAATCTTACAAACACATTTTTTTTTGTAAATAAAGCTACAAACATAAAGTCCAAAATAATATATTCTTGTATAATTTACTTGGGATATTCCTAAAAAACTAAACGGTCACTTTTCCCCCTACCACATGTAAAAAATGGACTAAACAAAGTAATACCCGCAGTGTGATAATGGTTGCAGTGCATCGTAATTTGGTAGGGTTACAAAATAATAGAAACGCCCGACCATTTAATATCAAAAAAACGCTTCCATTATGATTACTTAATGGTAGCGTTCTTCATAATGGAAGCGTTCTATAATAATTTGCAGAAATATTTTTTTGCTTGAGAAGTTTTTCTTTAATGCCTTTTTTCCAAATTAATTTTGTGGATATTTTTTTATTATTTTATTCAAAGTCTAGACTAGTCTTAGCCTTGTTAAAAATGCCTTGAAAATACGAAAGTATTGCAAGCTTTTTGATATTTTTATATAGGTACAAATAAGAATTCAGAATAGTTTTCACGTTTACAATGTCTATAAATAAATAGTTTGTTAAGCTTATTCAAATTTTAAATATTTTATGAGTATGGAATGAAAAATAATATAAAGGGACAATTTCCAAAAGGTCGCAGATTCGAATCCCTAGTCCCTACCCGAATTGATTTATTTCTTATTTCAAATACATAAATTAAAAATATAAACAAAAGTTTTTTTTTGTACGCACTTTCCTCACGGTGTATTTTTGAAAATTTAAAGGTTTCAGGCATCTTCTCTTCCTCTAAAAAAATAATAGATGGCAAAGAATATATTTAATGCTTGAACCTAGAAGATTTGAAAATTGTCAAAACACGTTAAGTATTTAGATAAATTTAAAATTTTCCAAGTTTTATATTGGATTCGAAACTCTTACCGAAACATTGTGTATAGAAAAAAAAATAGAAAAGAAATAAGTGGTGTAATTGTATTTCATCAACAGAGGCACATAAGAAATAGAGTCAATAGCAGTTTTTATAAAATTAAATCATCTAAATTGTAACAGTTTTAAAATAGGGAGATTTTAATAGGTATTTTCAAAAAGTTAATGCTAATTTTATTTATTTTCATGTACATGAACTAAAACTGCTTATAAACTTAAATGCTGCGAAAACGACATTAGCATACCAAAGCGTATTCGACATTTGGCATTAATATTTTCATTAGACTCGTTCAATTAAAATAGTTCCATTTTCGGGAATATTCTGCCTATAATTTAAATGTAAAATATACCACAATATGGAAATCAAGATCCAGTTTTCTAATTAAAAGCACTATGAATGATATATCAATTCGTATTTCAAAGCTTTTTTTTAAATACTCGCACAATGCCTGGCATCAAAATGTATATTTACAATTTTCTAGCTATACCATTTAAAAAAAAATCATATCGTATGTTTGTGCCTCACAACTCGGAAAAGTATACACAACATTGAATTGATTTTTTTAACACGACATAAAATTGTCTTCTATAGCTTTCATCCAATTAATTAAAAATCAAACGTTAGATGACGTTTAAATAATAACAATTATGTACAACAAAATTATATTTTATGATAATAATAGATAATTGTATTAACATTCAATTTAGTTTGATGTTAACATAATTATTTTAACATTAAACATTTAATGAATAGAGTAACAGTTTTTGCCTGACAGTTTCTGTCAGTTGGTCAGTGGTTACAACCAAGGAACAATAATTAGTAAAATACAAAATCCATAAAAATTAAGAACGACGTTACTACCATTCTGGCATTCAGCGGACAACAACACAGGCAAACTAATACACTTTTAGGGTAAACATTTACCTTATTTAAATAAAAATAAATAATCATTAACAAAAGAACTGAACTGAAGAACGAAACGTATAGCAAAGGGCAAAAGCAAAGGGCAAAGGCAAAGCAAAGCAAGGGTAAACAAAAACAATACTTTGCAATTTTTAGTGAAGGTTTTACAACAAAACTGGTGAAACTGATGAAACATTTTCTGAATCACCACATAATATTTTGATATATAGAATAGCCCCAATGACACATTTTATTTGAAGTGATGACAATTACCTGTATTAACAACAATAACACAATAATAATCAAATAGTTTCATGAAAGCGAAATGTCTCATTTGTTATTTAAATCAATGTAATTAGGTCTCATCAAAAAGCACAATTAATACAGTTTATTTTATTACAATTACAAACACAAAAGCTGATTGAATGTTGAAATATTTGTTGTTACAATAATCTTTATGAATATATTAACTTTGAAGGTGTGTTCTATACATATTTTTAATTGCTACGATCTATGTAATATTTTTTTGTTTCAGATTATTTTAATTGTAAACTACAATAGCTTAAATAGCCTAAACAGAAAATGGAGAGACTAATGGAGTTTTGCGTTTATTTAAGATATACAAAAATAAAATGTCCAAGCTTAAGTATGTGCTTGCTTTATATTTATATTTACCCGGCTGTATTCACTTGGAATTATATCGGAATGTATCCAACTAGGTTCACGCCGCGAGTCCGCCACGCTTAGAGCTCATGAGTAAGAACCCCGAACGGGTTTGAAGTCGGACTCGTTCCGATATTATTCCACGTGAATACATCCGGGTAAATATAAATATAATTGTCATGGTTCACTAAATTTTAAAGATAAAAATGTTCTCTATTGATAATCGATACTTATAAAATCACTTTACGAAAACACACATTTTTAATCAGTGCCTCAATATATCAAAATTTGGATATATTTTTGAATCTTAATCTTAAGCTATTGTACAGATGGAACTCGTGTACTATTGTTGAAATCTTGAGTGTGTATAAAATAATAGCACTAAGTTATTTTATATTTAAGCAAACTGGTAATTATAAAACTACAACCATTTTTATATAAAAAAAACACAAAGTTTTACCTCGAAATAACTAAATAATCAAAAAAAGTCTCAGCATCTCAATACTCAATGCACTATTACTGTGAAAAATTTATATTCCATTCTGAGTCACATTCATTAGTGACCTGAGTGCTCCTCAAAATGTTTCACCCGTAAATTTTATCAGAGTAATGATTTAAAAGGTTTAATAAAAACCTGGTTGCAAAATACTGAAGTTATACTTGAATATCCAAACGTAAACTGCCAACATAAAAGACGTTATGATAATTTTCACGGTTAAGATGGATATTATTTGATGTATGGATGTTTAGCATTATAGACATAAAAAACATAGATCTCAAGAAAAAGAAATCTCTTCGGTTCAAACTAAGGAATAAATTATTAAGCATATAACATAAATACATACACATACATACATACATACACACACCAACATTCTCATCATCACGCATTATCTATTACCGAGTCCAAACGCCGGACTCCACGAGGCTACAAGATATCTCTTTTGATTCTTCCAGATTGAGACAAACAAATAACGCGTGAAATATGGTCGACTACTTCACACAACAGTTTTAACACAACAAGGAACTAAAAATATTTGTAGGAAAAGTATATTATAATTTAGGCAATTTACACGTTTTTTTTGTTTTTTTTACTCACGATTGATATTCTGATGTCAAATTTTGACGTTCTTTCCATGGAATGTCGCAGCGAATTGCTTTGTTCGAGACCTTGGCACTTCCATAGTGAACTTCTACAAGTATCAGCAGAGTTCCTAGATGTTATGTGATGAAAAGGAGAAACATAACTCCGATGCACACTGGAATGTATCCGATAAAAGAAGACAGGCTTGTTACCTGGCAGCGATGTTCCAAACTCTATTTTTATGGTAGTTTTACCTTTATTAGGTCTTTTTAACTTCAAGCCATTTGGCTTATATAATAAGCTCGTCTTTAAATCGATTTCAACGTCACTAGTTGGCATTTTACTGTTCCATCCCAAAGATTCAAACAAAAGTTCACGCACATCCGAACTGGTGCTTTATATAAACTGAGGAACTGAGCCTCTATTCGGTTTGAAGTATCGACCTTCGAGAAAATACAAAACTTTTGCAAGATATGGTATGAAAAGTATACTTTTTCAGTATCAAAAGGGACCCTAAAGAGACTTGTCAAAATGGAAAACCACTCTGGCGCAACTTTTCTGAGTATAATTGCAGGAAAATAGGGATTGCAAGAAGACCGCTAGCCCTGTTCACATCTACATTGCGTAGCATTTTACAGCAGACAGACTGCCAAGGAAATGATACAGGAAATTTAAGGAAATGAAAGACCTCAACTGATCCTATTTTGCTGACCTGTATCCCTAATTTTCTCAACCCTATCTCCGACCAACTGGGTTATTCAAACATACGCAAACGCAGGAACGTTGTTTGAAATTGTGCTTTAGAATGTAACCTGTGTAAAATAATTGAGACACGTCGGGAGGACATCTGATTTAGTTCTCCATGTGAAACAGGAGGTGCGGCTTATTAATCTCAAATGATGGTTGCGATTTGAGTGCAGGCCTCTAATATAATATGCTAAACTTTTCAGGAGTGGGTGTAAAACCGCTGTTTCATACATTTCCTTTTTTTGTGTTCTCATAATTTTGTTGGAAATCTGTTGAAAAAGCAAGGCGTTTACGTAAGCTTTTCGTAAGCTCACAATTGGATCCCGTAATGACTGCGTTCAGCCCGCGATGCACAATGCACAGTTCAATAGATAGACAATTCAAATAATTTTTCATTGTCTGATACTTTAAGAAAACAAATTAAAGTCAATGCACCTAATTTAGTTTCAATGTTCATTTAAAAGGGTTTTATCTAAAGAAGTCACATGATAGGAATCGTTCATTCGTTTCGAGTCTAGAAACTTTTAATTAAAGGATTTTCTGTTTTATAATCATTGTTTCTGTACAAAGAGTTGTTATTATTCAAACAACTCTTTTGAACTTAAAGAGGATCCTAAAACATTATTTATTCGGATACAGTAATTTCTTTTTATAGTAGATATTTATTGTCTGTGATATTTTACAACCTATTTTACAAGTAATTTATAAAATACAAATATATATATATACAGTCGCGTGCAAGTAAATCGACTCAAGCCTCAAGTGCGCATAAAAAGTGATATAACTAAAAAATTACTTATTTTACCTCTATATAATGTTTTACATAATTAAAGCCTAGTAATTAGGCTTTCAAATGGTAGCATAATATCAGTAATTTAAATAAACACTTGTACTTAGAATGCAACTGAACGCAACCTCCCGTAAACTGCTCTGCGCTCTATACACAACTTGCGCGACACAACCTCCTATAAAAACCCTCTGTAATCGTTTTTTCTTATCAGTCGCTCATTAGACGTTGACCTGCACACATCTCTGCAAATTAAAGCCGTCATTTGAAGAAAATTATGGATACAACACCTGAGGAAGCCGCTCAAGTCGTTGCCCTATTGCAAGAAGGGTTGAACCAGCGAGAAGTCGCTCGTCGTTTGAATATGAGTCAGTCCGCTGTCTCGAGAGTATACAGAAAGTTTCAAGAGACTGGTGCCTTCACTCGGAGGCCTAATACCAGCCGACGCCGGTGCACCTCAGAGCGTGACGACCGGTTTTTGGTCTCGACCTCTCTCCGAAATCGACACCTTACCGGCGTAGATGTGCAGCAGGAGCTACGTCAAGTTCGCGGGGTGACTGTCAGTCAGTGGACAGTTAGAAGAAGGTTGAAAGAAGCTAACCTTTCTCCGAAAAGACCCGCTACAGGCCCGAAGTTGACCACAGCTCATCGTCAAGCACGGCTTCACTTTGCTCGAGAGCATTTGGATTGGAGCATAGAGCAATGGCAGTCAGTCCTGTTCACAGATGAGACGAGGATGTGTCTCCATGGCAGCGACAGGAGAGGTCGGGTATACCGTCGTCCCGGTGAACGGTTTTCACAGTGCTGCTTTGTGGAAACCGTTGCATATGGTGGCGGATCTTGCATGATGTGGGCCGGAATTTCCTTAGAAGGCAAAACGGAGCTTGTTTTCGTTCCTGGGGGAGGCCGGGGAGGAGGTCTGACCAGTGATCGTTACATTGAAAATGTTCTACTGGATCAAGTTGTCCCTTATCAAGGCTTTATTGGAGAAAATTTCATCTTGATGCATGACAATGCCCGATGTCACACTGCTCGGGCCACACGTGATTTCCTGAACGAAGTTGGAATTCACACTATGCATTGGCCACCGCTCAGCCCCGATTTAAATCCCATTGAGCACATATGGGACGAGCTCAAAAGGAAAGTTAGAGCGAGGAAATCAGCTCCGACAAACATCAATGAGCTCAAGACTGCGTTGGTAGAAGAGTGGGGTCGAATACCACAATCATCCATTAAAAAGTTGATAAGGTCGATGAAGAATCGCATGAGAACAGTGATCAGAGCTAGAGGAGGAAATACCAAATATTGACACGAATAAATTTTTTATCTTACGCGCATTTTGTTTCATTTAAACACAATAGCCCCATACTGTGAAATTGTATGAATTTTCAACATTTTTTACATTATCATTGGCATTAACCTTTTTTACTAAACTACTGAATCGATTTTCATGCAACTTGCACCATTTTAAAGCTCAATTACTAGGCTTTAATTATGTAAAACATTATATAGAGGTATATTAAGGCATTTTTAAGTTATATCACTTTTTATGCGCACTTGAGGCTTGAGTCGATTTACTTGCACGCGACTGTATATATAATATATATATATATATATATATATATATATATATATATATATATATATATATATGTTTTTTATTTTGATAATAATTGAGATCATTGGATGGGAAAATAAAAAATATTATTATTTGAAACTGATTGTTATTTTAGAACTTAATAGATGAAACTGAATTAAATTTAAAAAGTCCTAAATATTTTTTCGAGTTTAAAATAGATGCTCTATGACAAATTTGAAACCATCTATATTTAAGAAATTGTCAATATTTAAAAGAAATAGTTTTTTTACTTTTGTTACTCACCAAACAGTAAATTTCATTACGTATTGAACTTTAGCAAATATTTAAAAAATACTGAATCAAAATGTTATCAATTTAATATATTATTGTTGTGGAAATATATCATACGTTGTCTTAATCCAAGTTAATTAATCATCAGCCGAAATTAATGGGTAATCGATCTGCCATGTCAGACTGGAATGAGCTTTATATGACTTCCTACAATCGCAACCCATAGGACAGTTATTGGGTTTCATAACATAAAATACAAATTTTAATTTCAACATTTTGTAGCAATAATAGATAAGGATTTATTATTAATTTCGATCGATAGATTTTATGAATATTTTTATATATTTGAATGTTGATATAAACGTGCTTAGCTATGTTAAGCTTATTTATTTTTTTAATAAATATAAAATGAAAAATTAATCAACACGGCCAGGGCTTGATTAATAACCTCTGGGTAACCGTCCCATCGCTCTTCCAATTAAGATGAATCTTATATTCTATATTTAATCGTTTTTACCAGTATGGAATAGACATTTTAACTTTAATTGAAACTTTTTTTAAGTCTAAGCAATATTTCAAAATTTGCGGTATAAAATCACATTGAGAAGATGCCACAACAGAAATATTTTTTTGAAGTATCTGAAGTAGTATAAGTAAATAGACGCTTTCACATTTTTCTTATGCCTAGATGAATGTTCAAATAAGCCAAAAAGGAAACAGATGAAACCGAAACAACAAACATTTTTCTTTCACTTGAATGCTATTTTTACCGCTAATAGAAATAAACCTCAGTATTTGAAGGAAAAAGTTGTAGATATGCTTAGACTTTAGTATACCCAGACTTTATTTTCTATAGACGGTCATTTAAGTAAGGCGTATTATTTTCTTTCAAACCAAAACATCCTACAAAATTCAGTGCGTTTTCTATCGCATTTACAACGGGGAGTGCTCCGAAGAGTTTTTTGATCTGATGCTCGCTGCCGAATTTCACCACCCCACAGCACGACATCACCTGCAATACCATCCTTACCACCTGGATGCGTGGCGATCCTCTACTGTGCGGTTTTCAAGAACATTTTTTCCACGTACCACAAAGATGTGGAATGGACTTTCTTCGGCGATGTTTCCAGATCGATACGACATGGGTACCTTCAAAAAAGTCGTTTATACCCACCTCCAAGGCCGGCACCGCTCTTGTGAGTCCTCGGACGTTGCAAGACTTCGTGGGCGGCAGTGATCACTTCACACCTGTGATCCGCACGCTCGTTTGCCCTCTTATAACCTAAAAAAAAAAAAAAAAAAGGATTCCTAACTAAACTATGCATACCTGACACCAGTATTTTTTTGCCCCAGCTACTTGCGGCCGAGATAAATATGCGTTGCACATGAACAATTCAATTTCACATTGCGGTTTTTAAGAATCTTTCTTTCATGTATTAGTAATATTTGTAATTAATTTAGTGAGATCAATACGTTTGGGGTAAATTCCAATGACCTTTACTTCCCTCGCAAAGACAGACAATATTTTTTTAATTCTTCTAATGTTACAAGATACTGACAACGGCTGTCATCTGCTATTATAAGAAATACGACTGTTAAACCATGGCTCTTTATAGTATTAACTAACTTTTAAGGCTATTATTAAACTTTGAGTTTTTTTTCGCTTAGTGTCTATAAAAAATGACTTATTTTCACACTTACTAACTTACTATACCAAGTTCACACTTATTAGGTCAAGAAAAAAACAAATTTAAATATATATAAAAATTTTTGTTTTCAAATAAGTTATTATTTAAAAGGGTCTATTTACATGAAAATATATGTAATTAAATATTTTTTTAAGTATCTATATAATTATTATCTTATTAACCGTGAACTAATATTAACATACGAGAAAAAAAAACATGTACAACTTTTAAAAAATACACATGGCATTATTAAAAACTGAGCTTCGACAGAAATTTAATAGATTTCACATTTCTAAGGACGTGTATATACATATGTATAGCTAGATTCGTCACGATGTTTAGCGACAATAGCTCAGTGGTTGGATCAACAGAGACGGTATCCCAGTGGTCACAGATTGAATTCCTACCAGTGTTGATAAATTTTAATATCCAATTTAAATAAGGATACTTAACGGATTACTTTAACGTAAAAAAAATATTTAGCCTATAACTAACTTTCTCCAGAAATAGAAATATATGGAATTGTATACATTTTATGTAATGATAGATGTCTTACTAATTAGTTAATAAAGAGAATAAAATTGGTTCAATACAGACAAAGTACAGATAAAAGAAAACAAAATATATACCATATTGGAATATTATATCTCCAAATAGATTAAATAAATATTCAGCAATCGACACTGCACAACCAGGATATCGAATTGAGAACAATTGAGCGCTTTTACAGCTGAGCTACTGCCATTTATATGATAATAGGATTTTGTAAGGCCAAGTTCCTTTTGTGAGTAAATACTTTCAAATTTAATATACCAGACTCGTCAAGGGGGTATAGACATTTTAAATAATGTCTTATATATAAAAAAATATACTTATTATGTCAGTTTTGTTGGAGTAATTTTATTATTAATACAAAGATGTACCGATATCTTGAAGCAGTCATTACAAAAAGGCGTTACAATTAGAAAAATATAATTAACACGATAGCTTTTAAATGCAGCTTTATATGGAAACTATAAATAATAAAAAAATCTGAAGATCAATTAGAAGACCAATACACGCTACTGTTAACTTAATTGAACAACTAATTATAAAGGCGACCGAAAAAAACTTTACGTTAAACAAAAAGAAACGCCATTGTGTTGTTTCATTTATTTCGTTTGTTCATTATATACAAGTTGTTAACTTAAGCAATTTAAGAGTAATTATTTTATTTGTGCGTACAGAATATGTACTGATTGTTTATTTTATTTTGATCGTATGTAAATTAATATTATCAAATTTTAATTTTAATAACGTCTTTAAAAACATTATATTATTGTAACTCTAAACAGACATATATAGAGAACCAAATAAAACACATATTTTTACGCTGTTTCGACCTAAGTGTTAACCACGAAGATGATACGTGAAACTTTTTTTTAAATTATTCACTGTAAAATACATAAAATAGATTTTAAAAAATCAACTTACATTATATAATACAAGTTTCAAAGCCTATTTTCTATTAAATAAGATCTTCACCTTCACACATCTGGCATTCGAGATCCTTCAAGGCTACCAGTGACTTCAAAGCAGTGGCAGTGGCAGTGGCAGTGGCAGTGGCAGTGGCAGTAAATAAAGACCTAGCCACAATGTTGTAAAACCTTTCAATACGCCCCAACCGATACTGGTTTTCTACAATTTCTCAAAACCATTCGTAAGATTTTAACCCAATATACTTACACTGTACGCTCGTTCTATACATAATTATACTTTAAATGTTCAAATACTACGTACAATGAAACGTAATGAAACTTTTATGGATACAATATTTGTATATAAACCATCAAGGGGGTGTAACTCAGTGGTAGAGTGTCTGCTTCGCATGCTGAAAGTCCTGGGTTCAAATCCCAGCACCTCCAGAAAGCTTATCTTACTCTTTTTGTACCTTGAAATATTCTTTCTTAACATATAATATTAAATATAAATTTGATTCCATGAAAATTTTATAAGTGTTTTAAATTTGTAAGTTTTGATACGTCCTTTTAATTAAATTTCATTAAATTAAAAAGTTTTTTTTATATAAACATCTTAAAAATAATTAATATTCTTCTAAAAATGATTTGAAATTCTTTTTATAAAATTAAAATTTTGTTTTCCATTGTATGCTTGTTTAAAATATAAATAAATATTGAATTCAAAATTCGTTGACATGATCGTGAATCTAAAACCGGCTTAAACTGCTCATTCCACAGTTATTTAAAACTATTATTTATTAAGTTGTAAAAAAAATAAAGTAAACCATTCTTTTGTACTGTAAAATATAAATAATAAGATAGTTGCTTAAAATAGTTTACAACACGCAATTGTATCTTACAGATGTTTACAGATAAACCAAATATAAACCAAATATAAATACAAAATATTAAGTCAGACCCTTGAATTGAAATTGTATTGGCTAGTGGTTTAATATATATTTTTGACTGAACAGTTGACGTTTCAAAGTATAATGCCGACTGTTGTGTTTAAGTTTGTGGCGTCATCTCAACAAATTTTGTAGCCGCCTTCTCTCCGGAAAGTTGTTTTTTATTTATATAAATTTATATTTAATCTAATATTATTTGATATTGACGTATCTATGTAGTTTCTTTTAAAGATTTCATTAAACTGATACAAATGTTGTTATTTTAAAATGAAGCTTTGCTACTTTTATTGTTTTGCTGTAATTACTTAAATATGTCTCAAAATTAACTTTTTAATATTTTCCCTACAAATAATTAATAATACACGGTCTACGTATTAAAGTATATTTATATTTTTAATTATATTTATAATGACTTTTGGTACAGTTTTTTATTTTCCATACAAAACTAACCTCTCTAACTGAAAACAGTAGTCTGATTAAATGCTCAACAAATGTTGAATCATCTAACGAATTTGCTTACTCCACTAAATTGATACAGATTTTGCTTAGAACACCAGCCGATAGATTTTTTTTTAGCTAGAAATCGTATTGTTTTGTTATGTTTAATCATGACATCAACGAGTACGAAAAAAATCATCAAATCGATATTATTTTAAAAACGTGTGTGAGTTCGATAACAGTTGACTTATTCGATCGCAAACAGAAGCACCTTGTGATTATTTCATTTAAACATAATTTGGGTCTGTTTCAACATATCTTTTAGGTATAAATTAAAGTGACATAGCTAAGACTTTTATTGTGTCGTTACTTCTAGTTTATTAACTAGCAAATGTGTGGTTTTTGACCCTATATGATTATTTGGATATATTGTGACATTAAATACTCACTTTATGATTTATTGGCCTTTGAGCAAATTCCCGGATAAAACTGGATACTCACATGAAATAATTCCACAAGTAGTACAAATGTAGGTTATTATAATGTTTAATTTAAGTAATTACAAGAGAAATTCATTATGGGATGCATAGACAGAGGCGCCGCATGCCAGATAATGGCAACTGGCTTTCGATATTAACTTTACCGAACAGCGGTGGAGTAGATTCTCAGAATATTTAATTAAAGCAAACTTAATAAAGATAAACATTTACAATTATGAATATAAATCAATTTTTCTTATTTCACGAGATTCTGGAATTTCATCATTTTTTTACGCAACTACGTGGCAAAAACTGACTGAATTCAGCTTAATGGAATTGTGACTTGAGAACTTTATCAGATTACGTTTTGGCAAACGTCAAAATAAAGGTCAAAACGTAAATATACATATAGCTTCTTTTAAATATGCATATAGCTTTACCTGGTGATCAACAGCTTAAAAATATTTATATATTAAAAGCTTTACCTTTAAAATATTTATATATTAAATATGCATTTTTATTATTATCATAACAAATAACAAAAAACTATATAATACAAACAGCAACCAAATACATTATGTAAAAGCAATATAAAATGTCTAAGACTAATGGAGGTGCTAGGATTTTAACCCAGGACTACTTGAATGAGACGCAGAAATTCGTCTGAGTTTCTGAGTTGAAATCAAAATAGACTTTCAAAGTTACACTCATTAGTTAAACTCATTACAGCAAAAAATGTAAAGCATGTAATCTTTACTTACTTGTACAGACTTTTATACAATGTAATTCACTCACTCTAATGACAATCTAATAATAACCTTTCAGAAGTATTAAAGAATTATTAACGGAGCAAACTTTCTTTTTATTCGCGCCATTAACTGCACGCCAATATTGCTTTTATTATGTTCGCTGACGTTTCAGAAACAAACACTTCTAGAAATTACCGCTCTGTTTCTTAAAAGCTAAAGGTGGCGGGCTATTTATTACACAACGTATGACTCAAACAGAAACGATTTAATATGTTTAAAATTAGATGAGAGGATTAACGAGCGTATTTACGAAAAAAAAAACCTGCATTTAATAACCACCGTGCTTGCAATTGCCATTGTTATATTTCTTGTTTATTGCATTTTGTGCTTTGCAAAGTTATTGTTCCTAATCTTATTACTTCCACTCCTCTAATTATTTTGCAAATTATAAATATTCTGAAATATAATTATATATGTCATATTTGTTGAAGTATAGTTTGAAGTGTGTATTTTTACAATGTTAATATACTTACTAAGCTACAAGATAATTAAGATTACCGTTGCGATACTAATAGGTAAAAACTGTTACAAAAATATGTATACAGGTGGTTTATTTTTTTTTTAATTATGAATTTCTAATCAATTCTCTTATTAGGTTTTCCTTATTAAAAAAAACTAATTTTATAATAATACCGGTTTCCATTCTTAGAAGCCGTCGTTAACCGCAAGACTTTAATCACAATTACGGCGTATGACACGCAAAGAGCTTTCTTCCTTGGCAGTATTAAAATATGAACATTTCGAATATTTTTACTTGCAAGTTTATATTTTTGTTTAATATAAAGATTTATGAATATGAATTCTCAGAGATGATTGTAACTTAAAATATCTTCTGCTGGATTTTAAATAATATAATAGAAAAAAAAGTTTAATCAGTAAATTTCATAATTTTGTCCCTGAGGGTGTAAATTGAGAAATGAATTTTATATTTCATAATATTTGAATAATAATAATGAAATAATATTGTATTATAATTTATATTAAATTGTTCAGTATAGTATATCAGTGTATGTCGAAGTTGTTTTCAGATAAACCAAATGTGAAAATATAAATATCAGGACCATTAAATTGAATTTTAATTGACTAGTGATTTAATTTATATTATTTATTGAACATGACGGTTACAGAAAGTCAAACTTTGATTTAATTATGCTGTGTTATCTTAAAGTTTTAGACTTCATTTCAACAAACTTTGTATCAGCATTCTGTGTCGAATTAAGTATTTTGTATTTCATTTAATTGAATTTACGTAGAATTCGATTTATGTTTTAATAAACATCTCAGAAATAAACAAAGTTATGTTATAAAGTTAAAAAACACTATTCTTGTTTTATTATAATGACGTTATATGGATGTTAACAACTAATAACTAATAATCTATTAATTAATGTTTGTTATTTTCACCCCAAAACTGCCCCCCTTAAGACATTAAACCTACTATTGGCCTTGGCCATTGAAGCTCATCGCTTGTAGTTGATAGGCCTTGCAATTTATTTCATGGATGCAGATTTTTGCATATAAACCAAAGACTCAGAATTAAAAGTAACTGAAGGAATTATATATTAAAAATGTAAATTGCAACTAATACACTAAAGATATCAAAAATCCAGTGAAGCTATCAAGTACTTAATTATATTAACTGTTGTTTTATTTGTTACTATAAATTACCTGCAATGGTGTTCAGCCTTTAATTTAAGATTATAGCAATATTTGGGTCTACTTCAACATATATATTTTATTTTAAAACTTTTATTCTGTTGTATGGCTTCTGACCCAAGGCTCCACCTGCTGGGTGGTTTCGAAACCAAATTGATATTTACTTTACTGAACGACGTTTGCGGAATTTTCTTTAATCAGGCCATTGAATAGCCGACAGTAAAAATTCAAAGACGAAGCTTATTAGCATTCCATGGATTTGCCGTGCCAAGAAATTTAATCTATCCTTCAGATATGAAGGTTATTTTGGCTGAAACAACACACAGTACAGAAATGAGACAGCCATTTGAATTGTTGACGAAGATGGGAAACGTGGTCATATTTACGCAACCCAAATATAAACCGTATATAAATATTTTGGAGTCTCTCAAGTTTATTTAAAAAGTTCTCGGTCAAGTTAGGGTAGCTTGTATCAGCATAATCACGAATAGAAAGAAGAAGTCATTGAGCTAACACAGTTTTGGTAGGAATTGGAAGAAAATATCTCAGTCTTTGTAAAGAGTTCAATGTCACAAACATAATATAGACAAACCCAGATAATGTTTGGTCTAAGTTTGGTCTAAGGTATATCGAGAACTCAATAAGCAATGGTAAGACCGTTTTATAAAATAGGAGATAGGTTCTACCTAAATTCTAAATTCATGAAATTATAGTAGCGCTGCGAATAATAATAGCCTGTGAATTAAAACGATTTCATTTTAAGCCATATGGGTGACTGCATTTTAAAATAGCAGCCAGGTCGTTATTAATGACAGCTATTGCTGAGAAAACATTGTCACGATTTAAAGAGCGGTATATTTGAATGTCATCTGCATACATGTGATAGAGAGAAGAAATATATTGAGTGATAGAGTTAATAAATAATAAGAATAAATCCTATATTATTATTATATATAGATGATGATGAAAGATATATAGGATGAGAAGGACTTGTGAGTCCGAACGAGACGTTGTTAACGTCCGGTGACATACCTATATCTCTAAAAGTATTCAATCACAAATGGAGATATGTTAATAGAAGGTAATAAAACGTCGTAGTCGATAGTGTTAAACGCATTACTAAAGTCAAACAGTATCAATAAAGTGAGCTTTTTATTATCCAGTTTAATGTCATCATCATGTCACATGTCACCTTGACAAGTGCTATTACTGTACTGACTGGGTTGAAAAGAAAATTACCAATAATTTGAAATTACAATTTTTACTTTTTTTTATAATATGCTAGACGACTAAACTATTTTATAATCAACATTTTAGATTTGCAATACCAATAAAAGGCAAATAAATGGTTACGTCTTCATTCGTAGCTATAGCAAACTGTTGCTAAACTACTGAAAAATTTTTGTACTCTGAAACAAGTAACTTCTCCGAGTTGTAAACAAGAACACATTTGCATTTGGAATATATCAATGGTTTATATTTTCACAAAAGACTCACAAATGGTCATTTGGCTATATAATTTATTGATATAAATTTTGATTGTGACTAGTAGTCTATACTATTATGAATTGACCTATCCTTGGGCCTCTAGTAAGACTCTAGTTTCATGTTTCCTAAGGCCTAGGGGTAGGTCAATTATAAAAAAAAATCTTGCTGGATGCAGTATGAAAAATTAATCCATATCCTAAAACACTAACTTGTGTTTAATTAGCACTCTTAATTAATTCACATTAGATATTCGCATTGAACTGTTCCAAAACGTAAGCATTGTGTAGATTAAAAAGAACCAACCTTAGCAAATTGATAAAAGTTCAGATGTGTGTGTGATTCGTATTAAAATGTACAACATATTGAAACTGTATGTCAAAGTTATTTAAAAAAAAATAAATATTAAAAAAATATATATTTGAATTGAATTAAAATGGGCCAGTTGTTTAATATATATTGGTTACGTTTCGGAAAGCTAAACTTGAATTTAATTATGCCAACTGTTGTGTTCGAGTTGAGATGAACCGCAAACTTTGTAGCCGCATTCTGTGCTGAAGGTATTTCATTAAATCAAACATTTGTCGAATTCAATTTGTTATAGACGTTGAATGCTAGTTACCAATAAACTCTATTAGTGTATATTTGTATTTTTCACTCCAAAGCAAGTAACCGTACGCAAATTTCATTGTCCTCTGTTATATCTCTCGCAGTACAACAATATATAAAAATAAATTATAGGATTCCAGATTTTTCTTATCTATATTTATATAATGAAGCGATTTTTTTATTGGTATTTCAAGTTGCATTTGTAGTAACAATAAAAAAATAACAATATAACCCTTACAATCAGTAGATAAACCTGTTTCCTTACAGGATCTACACTAATATTGAATGAGTAAAACGTCCTTCATTAGTCCACACGGCTAGAGTTTCGGCACCAACAAGTAGTGTAAGGTAGGAATAGCTTGTTAGGTAAGGTTAGTTATTTACTTCCTTAGTAAAAAAATAATAAATTTAATCCACTTTCAGGATCTTTTTCAATTGTGAAGTAACCTATCTCAAAATTTCAATAACCATTACATAAAATTATATAAATTATATGTCTTTTTTCACAATTAATAAGGGAACTAACCAATTACTTTCATCAGTTTAATAGTAGGTAAGTATATTTAAAAAAAACATCTAGGTAGAAATCAAAAGTTCTAGTTTTAGAATCTGCGGTAGCAAATACGGTTATAAAATGGGATCTAACAGCATCGCTATTGTACCTATGACAGAATTCAAATAGAGTGTTGAGCAAAAACGAATCTTTGAAATAAAACAGCATTATAATATTTTTGCATAAAATTGTAGAATTGCTCCATAATGGTAATTAAAATTTTATTCATAAAATATGTCGGAAACATTGTATTGTTGCCAGTAATACATAAAATATGTCACTTGTATTCTAATATGCGGAATATTTTCATAAAATAACTGTTTTTGCCAACCATTGCAACAATTCAAGACAAAAATCAAATCTGGTTGGATCACGAGATACAAAAAAATAGTTCTCTGAAGGTATAATATAGTTATTATTCAGATATTATTATTGTATTTTTTAAATATTCATCATGAAAAAGTAAAAAGGGAATAATTTATAAAAACATCTACTGTATATCTTAAATAATATACACTGTATAATGTAAATATTAAATAGTATTCATATGAGTGGGCATTTGCTATTTATTAAAAACTTAACGATACGTAAAATACAATACATTTAATGTATCTTAATATTTCATAACTAAATTTATTTAACAGCTCTTCTAAATCCTTTCAATTAAAACGTACTTGATACAAATACAGTTATTTTAAATTAATATATTAATTTTCTTGATCCAATAGCGACCAAATACCAAAATTGTTTTTAATGATTTCTCTACAAATTATTGTAAAACTTATAAGAAAGCCTTTTCTTAAAGAATTATCAAAACAAACGATAACTGCACATTTTAAATTATATTTATAATTACGACTCGAACAGTTCAATATTTAACATACACAACTATTCGTTCTAATTGATAGACCGTAATCGGATTAAAATCCCGACAAATGTTGAATCATGTAAATTTAGTAAAGCTACTAAATTGTTATTTAAATTTTATTTATACATCGTTTTAACAAATTTTGTTTGTAAACCGTTGTTTGTTTGCGTTTTTACTTGTTTTTTATTCAATTAATAAATTTTACTGTTACTATGATGTGTAATAAATGAAAATATTCATTATGGCAGTTCATTGCTAATGGTTTTAGAAATGAGATGATTACTTAAGATTATATATCCTATTAAATATTGGTAGCTGAGCTGACCGTTTCGATCATTTTAATATTTTCAACAAATAATATGACTGGTATTGTTTTCTCTTGACTACAAATTTATTTATATACAAAAGACTTTATTTATTTTTGTAACTGTTGTGAGATTTTTTGTCAACATATATAATAAAATTATCTAACAGGTATATATATAGTTTAGACTAGTTATAAACACGAGTTTGTCAACATTGTGATTGGCGGTCCACAGCAGACAATACGAAAAAAATTGGTCTGTAAAGTTAATGGACGATAATTTTATGTGATCAGGAA
Source organism: Dircenna loreta (assembly GCA_963555665.1). NCBI lineage: Eukaryota > Metazoa > Arthropoda > Insecta > Lepidoptera > Nymphalidae > Dircenna > Dircenna loreta. The sequence continues at coordinate 12,120,145 of OY743097.1, read as the reverse complement.
CTATTGAATTGAATTTAATCACTGATTTAGAATTATTTTATATAATACAAACAAGGAGTTCATTGAAAATTAAAGGTATTTCGATATGTTAACATTTATTTTCACTCTTTAATCATTTTCATTACATAAATTATACAGATTAAGAACTACACACACACATGAGTGATGTTCAATTACATATGTGTGACATTTAAGATCATCCAATCTGCGTTATTCTATTAAGGATTGGACGATGATTTATTGTCATAATAGACAATGGAAACCGCATAAACTTTTCAAATTACTTTCTACAGACACAAAATACAGAAGAGCTATCAAAGAAGAGGGTTTAGGTTTACAGGAGTCATCTAGTTAATTCTATCGACGTTTGTATCATTTGTTAAAAGGGTATATAAGACGCTCAACCTCAATAAGACTTGAAAGGGCTTTAGCCATAGAACCCTTAGGTTTTAACACAATTTGGTTTGATTTAACATATATTTTGGGTTTAGACTTATGTGACGTAGCTAAATCTTTTATCAGGTTATTACTTTCAGTTTGGTAGTTAATAAGTTTTAGAGTGAATATAAGTCTTTGAAACTATGGCCTGTGACGAAAAAATATTACCAATATTGTTAATTGTCGTGTTAAGTGTGTTAATTCTAGAACAAAATTTTGACACACGATATAATAATAGAAATCGTTCAAGTATATTATTCAAGTATATATATATAATTACAAGAATTCAATATTATGAGCGCACGGCTTTGTAGAAATTTTTAAAATGAAAGCCATTTATTGTTCTACAATAGTTAGTCTTTTATGTTAGAGCAGACTTAATAAATATAATTGTTCGCAAATATTAAATAATAATCATGGATGTAAATCATTTTTTTTCTTTCTTATGAATGCTCAGGAATTTTGTCATTTGAATTCAGGCAATTATGTGCGACAACTGGCAAAATTATGATCGACGGGAACGTGACTTGGCAAACTGTCAAAATATCTTCTTTTAAATATTCATACCTACGTATTTTTTCTGGATATCAATACTGAAAATCAAGTATAAGATCTTTTTTTAATAACATAAAAAATATATCCAGTTTTCTTACAATTTAACAGAAAAAATACAAAAAGTATATTTAATATCGACGAAATATATCAAAATGTAATACACGTGTGTGGGGGGTCGGAGAGGGAGGAGCTTGGGTAACTGACCCCGATGTGACCTAACATCAAAATATAGAATAGATTTTAAAACTTATACTTAAATATTGTTACTTATGAGAAAAAAATAAACGAAGATAATCTTTATACTCTTAAGGTGGTTATACTATAATATTAATTTTAGGTTTATAAGTTTTTATATGAAAAAATCAAACACAAAGTAATTCACTCACTCTAATGACAATCTAATAACCTTTCAAAAGTGTTAAAGAATTATTAACGGAGCAAATTTTCTTTTCATTCCCGCCATTAACTGCACGCCAATATTGCTTTTATTATGTTCGCTGACGTTTAAGAAACAAACACATCTAGAAATTACCGCTCTGTTTCTTAAAAGCTACAGCTAAAGGCGGACTATTAATTACACTACGCCGTATGACAAAAACAGAAACGATTTAAAAATGTTTAAATTTAGATAGAAAGGCATTAAGAGAAAAAAAAGCTTGTTTAATACCTTTAATACTTGCAATGACTATTATATTTGATTTATTATTTATTACTGTTGTTTTGCAAATTGATTATACATTACTTTCATTCCTATAATTAATAAGACAAAAATATATATTCTGAAACGTTATATTACAAACCTCACACATGTATTATTTGTCAGCATTGAGAAACATATATGTAACAATGTATAATCTGTAAATGTCATAAATTCTTAACCAGTGGATGTAAATTATATTTCATTTTTCTGAGAAATAAATATATTAATATGGCTATTCGTATAATATAACGATCGTTCATATTAAATTGTAAATGTTGAATAAAATCTCAAAGTTATTTTTAGATAAAACAAATATTAGAATAAAAGAAATCAAGACCCTCGAGGTACATTTATATTGGCTAGTGGTTCATTGTATATTATTTATTGACCTGAAAGTGAAACTTAGATACAATTATGCTGACTGGTGTATTTAAATTATAACCTTAATTTCAACTAACTTTATAGCAGCGTTCAGTGTGAAATTCCGTGTTTTGTATTTCAATAAATTAAATATAAGTAGAATTTGATTTTTATTTCTATAACCATCATAGAAATAAATAAATATAAACTCTATTAAGATGTTTTTTTATAAAAAATAAAGGTGAGCCACCTGCTTATTTAATAGATAGATGAGCTAGAGATCTATCCGGTCATCCAACTGTCGAACGAGGGATGCGCTTACGCATGCGAACTGGCGCTCGTCATGGAGTAAAAATGTGTGACAACAACTAATTACGTCTGTAAATTGTAGACAAACGAACTAATATGAACAAACTGTTATGAATGTACTGTCATATATAATTAAAAAATCCGGCAGAATAATAAATAGGCGAAGACGAGCTCCACGCCTATCTATAATACGTTCAAGTAGGTTCAGTGACTTCAGCCAAAAATAGTATTTTAGTCACAGTGCCTTTACGGTCAAAGCCAAAGAAATGCCATTCTTCCACTCACCCGTCTTTTCGCAAATACGGTTTATTTTTCATTTTTTATATGAATAAACGCATGAAAATAAAATGTCTTCAAAGAACATTATAAGATCACTTGTTTTAAATTGTCCAACATCATGACACTGAATTCAAAGTTATTATCAGATAAACCAAATATTAGAATATAATTATCAACCCTGGATTTGACATTGAATAAGGTAGTGGTTTAACGTATATTATTTACTAAACAAATGGCTTTTCGGAAAGTTATACTTAGATTTAATTAAGCCAACTTGTGTTTTGTTGAAGTTTCAGCCTTCGTCTCAATAAACTTTGTACCCACATTCTATGTAGAAAGTTGTATTTGATTAAATTAAATATTCGTACAATTGAATTCACATTTCAAAAGCCCTTTTAGATATAATTGAGTAAGTTTTGTTACACAATTCAATAAATCAAGACTTTTTGCGTAAACACTATCCATGTATTGTAATGGACGTTCAATGGTTTTTATGAATGAATTATCTATGAGCTAACATTTGTATTTTCTACCCCAAGGGACCCAGAAATAAACTGAATTCTCCTCTAATATCTTTCTCGCAATGTAGGAATATTTGCAAACTTACAATAAGTTACACAGAACGGCTTAGATTTTTTTCTAACTTATATAAATATTCTTTATTGCATACCACAAATATGTAAAGTACAAAACAATTTTTAAGAAAACAAAAAAGAATATATTAATAAGATATAAAAAGAAACAAGGAAGTAAAAAAGATAATTTTTTTTTTGGTGTATTAGTATTTCCAGCTGCATTTGTAGTTGCAGTGGACAAAAACATCACAACCGGTATAAAGATATATATATATAGGTAGGTCTTATAATATATATATCAATCTATTTATTAATGTGACTTCTAAATAAAAACTAACAAATTAATATACTGTAATTTACATAAAACACACCACATGGATGGAGTCGCTTACACCAATTGGTATTTTGCTCAAAATATACCAAAATACCAAGTAAGTAAGTACTAGCCTTATACATATAATATCAATAAATTAGTCCACTTCCCCTTTCAATAGTAAATAAAAAACAGAATCAAAATCGTACCAATACAATAGTAAATAAGGGAATGAACGAATTACCTAATCAGCTGTGAAAATAAAAGTTAAATCAAAACTTTATTAATTTAGCAACGAATTAAATTATCGAATGTATCTTGCTGACAGCATTATTATTGGATGTCACAATTCGAGTCGAGGGTTCAGAAAAAACGTATCTTATAAAAGGAAAATCTGTACAATATTTATGCATTAATCAAAGTATGGAATTATTCCATTGTGTCAGTTAAAGTCTATTTTAATTAAAAAATGCAGGAACGTTGTTTTGTTCCAAGTGACACATATAATATAATATGTCGCTTTTATTGCTGGATGCTGGATGTATTTATAATTAAGCTCTTATCTGTGATGGGTCACAAGATAATACAAATAAAAACATTTCTCTATAAATATAAAAAATATATAAGCTTTTTAATTTTAATTATTATAAGGTAAATAAAAAATAATAATAAAGAAAGAACAACTGTATATTATTTAATTTATATAAGTAGACTTTGAAATTTCTTTAGAATTATATATATTTATTTTATTATTTATATCTTTTCCGCTTTGAATCAATACCAGTGATCACTTGTATACGATAAATGTAAATCTCAGGATGGTATAGTTTGAATATTTATCGAAATAAGCCGTTCTGTTAAGACATTCCCTAACTTACAGTTAGATTTAACGAGGGTTCCAACGCGTCCTACGTCCTAGGCGTCCTGGTTTAAGAAGAACCACACTACAAACTCAACCGGGTATTTCTTTATAGTCATCACTGTTTCAAAAATGTCAATATATAACATGTGGGCAATTTAGAACAAATAGAAAAATCGCAATTAATCCGATAGGCCTATACAATAATTAATTTATTCATTTAAAATTGAAAATTAAAAACAAATCGTACCACCAAAAGATGTGGCTTAATTTTTTTATTATTGATCTTGCTTCGATATAATTATTAATATATATTTCACAATTAACGAATGTAAAGTGTTTTGAATATATTTTTTTTATATTTGCGAAAACTGTCATTTTCAATCACATTTATAATAACAGTATATATTAATTATAGTATATTTGAATATTTCCAAACAAAACTATTCGCTCTAACCGAAAACAGTAATCGGATTTAAAGCTCAACAAATTTTGAATTAATTAACGAATTTATTAAAGCCACTAAATTGTTATTTAATTTTTTTGAATACCTCGCCGTGATAGATTTTCTTTGGGAGATCAGCTGATTGCTATTTTATTTAGTTATTACATTTTATTGTTAATGTGAAAAGAAACTTATTATAGTATATATATACTTAGATATTAAATCTGCTTTTAGATGACGGTAGCTGTAGCTTACCGTTGATTAACTTTCAAAGTATAAACTAAGTGGATATTTTGTATTGTATTAATTTCGGTTTATTATATTTTTTAGAGCCTGTTGTGACAATTTCATATGACATACTATTAATTACATTTCACAGATCACAATATCAACTACGAAGCTGGTTCAGTGATAACTAATTGTACGACGGGTTTGTCAAAATTGTGTTTTTGACATTAATAATACGAAAAAATCATTAAATTGATACATCTTTATTGTCATCAGCCTTGAAAAAAACGTGTGGAAGTTCGAAAACAATTTATTCATCCCTTAAAACAATGTTTTCGTTTGAAACCAGAAGTACCTTATGATTAATTTACTAAACATATCAATGAAGTGGCCTTAGATCCATAGGAGTTATCTGGTTAATTATATTGACGTTTATTTATTTTTTTTAAATCGCAAGCAAGACGCTCAACCTGACTGAGAGTGCCTAAAATGGCTTTAAGCCCTCGAATTAAGGTCACCACACTATTTGTCTTTCATTCAACAAATATTTTAGCTACGGTACGGGTCCCGGAACAGACGAATTTGTATAGAATGTTAATACGGTGCTTATTTTTTAGAGCGACGGGTTGCTTACTCAGAGGTCGCGGGCTTGAGTCCCTGACGGTATCGATTTATTTTTCATTATTTTTTTTAGATATTTTCAAAAATGTTGAAAGCTTTTTCAAAAAGTATAAATATAGGTTACTTTGCTTGATTTCGGTATTTACAAAATAAATGCAATAATACGAGCTCGCGATGTACGAGTATTTACATTGGCAACGCATGCCGGTTAAAGTCACCACACCATCGATATTTCTACTGAAAGGCGTTGGAGACGTTTTTTCAAGAGCAAGTCATTGAATATTTTGCAATAAGATCACTAAATTAGAATTCTACGATAAAGTTTTTGAATGTGAAGACAAACTTTAATAATTCGCCGATATTCTTTTATAATCACGGATATACTTAAATCGATATTTTATATCTTACGAGCGCTCTGGAATTTTGTGACTTGGCAAAGTGTCAAACGTCTCCTTTTAAATAATCCTACGGATTTTTATGGTTTTCAACTTTCAAAAAAATCTATATAGAAATCATTTTATAAAATTAATTGAAAAAATATTTATTACTGACATATAAAGATATATAAAGTAATTCACTCATTCTTATGACAATGTAAAAGAAACCTTTCAGAACTATTAAGGAAGCATTAAAGGTGGAAATTTCCTTTTTTTATTCGCGCCATTAACTGTACGCCAATATTGCTTTTATTATGCTTTTATTGCTATATTGCTTTTATTCGCTAACGTTTCAGAAACAAACACATCTAGAAATTACCGCTCTGTTTCTTAGAAGCCGGTGGCGGGCTATTAATTACAAAACGTATGACACAAACAGAAACCATTTAAAATGTTTTTAATTTAGATGTGAAAGTCAAAGAAAGCATTCGAGAAAAGAAATCAAATTGCATTTAATAATATCAAGCTATTACTATTGTATTTGATTTTTTATTTATTGTTGTTATTTTTTGAAAATGAATTGTTTATTACTTAAATTTATATAATTATTTGGAGGGTTAAAGATGTTCTGAAACGTAATATTACGAACCTATTACATGCATTTTTTGTCATTATAATAATTATTTAGTCAATTCCATTTTATTATCTATTTGACCCGGGTGTTAGTTGTCAAATTAAGTATTTTAAATTATTTCGTACATACATCTTCATAAATTATTCTGGGCTATGTATGTTTTTTAAGCTGTTTAATTTAATTTATAATAGCCATGGAGCTGGCAGCGATGACAATCGAGGAAAGGGTGCCGAAGGCTAATATTGAATATTTACTTTTCAGGCGGGTAATGCTCTAAATGAACGAGCACGAGCTCAAAAAGTCGAGCTAGTGGTCTATCGATACAGTGGTGTTCTTATACTGACTTTGGCTTTGACTGACCTTGGTAAGTAGGTACCTCCACGGGAAGACCCCAAATGACTACCGTTAAGCGGTGTACGCGCACCTAAGTCTGATCTTCGTAACCACGAGCGCGGAGAAGGCGAATGAGACTACTATGGCCCGACGACGACTAATATACCTATTGATCTGGATGCGAATGCCCGTGGGGGTTGTGCCGGTGTGCGCCTACGTATAGTATTAGTGTTCGTTTGAGACATAAAAATACAGAAAAAGCAATAACACGTATCTTACTTTTACTTTGTTTATCAACTATTATTGGAAATATTGGAAACGAACAAATAACTATCAGAGGGTAATTTATTATTTATATATATATATATAGAAGTTTATTATAATTTCTGAATTATGACCTATTTGGAAAAGCAAAAATATTGTTATTTTCCCTTTTAGATAAGTCAAATTTCAAAGTATCAACATGCGTTTGTTTGACTATAGCGAGAGAGACCGCAATACTTTTACGCGAGCGTACACACGCGTCTGTGTGATAGAAAAGCATAAAAGTGAGCCGCACCACGCGATATACGTTCTTAAGTTCTAAATGCTACTGATAGATGGAGTTACTAGTCTCGATAAGGTACGACAATTTGCTTTGGATTTTCTGTCGTGTAAATAAATACTGGGTATAGATAATAATATATAAAATGAGAGATGTTTAGTTAATTTACTATTATATTTCAATAATTGATTATTACAACATGATAAATAAAAACTCGAAAAAAAATATTGTAACAATCCTCAAAACAATATTTCTGTACATTCAGTATTATCCACTCGTATCATTAGAAATATGAAAGTTATGACAAATCCCTTGAAGTTTTCAAACAAAAGCGTTTTGGTTCACAAGGACACGTAGTTAGTCCTATTGACAATTGTTTTGCTCGTTAAAATTTCTTGCTCAACCTTACTTCGAGTGCCTGATACTACAACTAGAGCCCTTGAATAAGGGTGAATTTACAATTTGTATCTAATTATACATCATGTTGTGTTTTTACAGGTTTTGACCACACACTACAAAATATTGTAATTTGTTAAATCATCAAGCTGAATTTACTAATGAAAGATTTTTTAAATATTTATTATCCTTCATATAATTTACCAAGCAAACTCAAATTTTTATTTTATTTTTATCCTGAACAAATACGGCCTCCTGAATTGACTCAGATAAAACATTCAAAAGAATTATAAAACTAACTTATTTTAAATAGAAGAGTTTTATAAAGAGTATTATTATATATTATTATTATTAGTATAAATTATTATTAATTCCACAATTATTAAAGTATTATAAAACCATATAAAGAATTTTTAATTCCGATAAGCAAAGTTCCAAATAATAATAACCCTCTCTCGAAATATTGTTGAACATTTTGGCGAATTCCAAAAAAAACTGTTAATTATTTCGAATAAACATTCAAGGGTAAAATGTATATTTCGATCACAATAAAGAAACACCCGGCTGAGTTTCTTGTGTGGTTCTTCAGACTTCAGTATGGTTCAGACCAGGGCGCGTTTGCAATGGGGCCCTCATATTTCAGATTTGTTGAACAGACTTAGTTCTGCCGCTTACACGGTTCAAAGAATACGCCGGTTGACTTACGTTGAAACGGCTAGATTAGTTTACTTTAGTTATTTTCACAGCGTCATGTTATATGGTATACTGTTATGGGGTAATGCATCAGATATTGATGCTATATTTGTGCTGCAGAAGAGGGCTGTTCGTGCGATCTATAAGATGAGGCCTAGAAAATCGTTAAGAAATAAATTCAAAGGATTCAAAATTATGACTGTATATAATCCATATATTGATGTCCATGTACATAAGAATATTAATAACTTCAAGAAAAATTGTGATTTACACAAAATTAATACCCGAAACAAAAATAACCTTGCTATGCCCACCACTAGGCTCCAAAAAACAGGAAATTCCTTCAAGATTAATTGTATACGTTTTTATAATAAACTCCCTAATGAAGCCTTTAAATTGTCATTAAATAAATTTAAAGTACATTAAAAGAAATTTGATAAAAAATCCTATTATAGTGTAAAGGATTACATTAACGACGATATGGCCAATTTATTTTCAAATTATATTGTAGCGATAAACTAGTAACCTGCGCAATTTGTTTGACGTTGCTAGTTACTTTTGTTTGATCAACTGGCTGCATCACACCGTTCCCTTAGAAGTCATTACTTGCGGTAGCGTTGGGGGTCGGGTCGCCCTCCCTCCCTCAAATATGGCGAAGGGGGTGATGGCTGACCCTTGCGTTATGCTCGTGAACGGGTACTGCTTGCAGTGATTGGTAGTGTTGCTGGCAACGGTTCTTGTGTTTTCATTTGTTTTATTTTTTAAATTATTAAGCCTTCTACGCGAATTGATTGCGATAGTTTAGTTGTTCGTAAATTGCTCATTTTACTTATATTGGCATTTGTGAAACAGTGATCACAATAAAAAAACACCCGGCTAAGTTTGTTGTGTGGTTCTTCTCAGACCAGGGCGCGTTTCGAACCCTCGTAATTTTAACTTTAAGTTCAGAGGTGTTCTTGCAGAAGGGCTTTGATAAGTATGGTATTAAAATAGGCCCTCCTGACACCTCCATTTGACGTACACAAGTGATCACTGATAATAATTCAATGTGGAAAACATTTAAATAAATAAAAATAAAATAAATATACGCTCCAACACTCGTTGCGCTGTATTTGTGTTAAATCAGGAAAAAAAGGATGTTCTGCTTTGTTTATTCAAAACAAAAAGAACTATTCACATTTTTATTATACCGTCATTATACTTAAAGAGTATATAAAAAAGACAGCGCTGACCAAAATCATACAAAGTTTCTCCAACTCTAACTGTTTCTATCAATTGTAATTTTAGTTGAGTAGATTTCTGTGTTTTCAGACTCGCTTGGTTCAGTCGCAAAGATCATTTGGAGTTATCCTCACGGGGTAGTCCTTTGTCCTTTGGACGGACAAACATATTTTTATTAAAGCTTTGTTCACCCGATTGTCGTTCTTGCTCTGTATCTCGCATTAAAATCATCACGGATGAACATATCTATTTTCTTTAGAAATTTCCACTGTTGCACTTTTTTATCACTTTTTTATTTTTATTACTTTTTTATTTTTATTCTTATTACTTTTTTATTTTATTTCTAAAAGTAAAATACACATGGTAGTTGCTAATTCAATCTCTAATAGCTGCCAAGTCGCAAGTCTATTTTTTAAAACCAATACGGAAGAATCCATAAAAAAACGCAAAATGCTACAACAAAAATCATATTATTTAAAAAACTTTCTTCTTTATCACGGAAAAGTAGTTCAGAAGTGGTACAAGGAAAGAAAGTATTGTCCCACATTATATGATATATTTAGCTTTTAGAAGAAATAAAAAAAGCACTGGTCAAATATATAGAGATAACAAATGGTTTCTCTATTCCTAAGGCAATGAAATGCAGTGTATTTTTGACCTATTATGTGAAATACTGGTTAGCATTAATTGGCAGTCATTAGTAGCAGCAGTTCGCTTACAAGATATGTATACATTTTTAAGTTGGTTAATAAACATTTCATGTAAATTACGTAGGACGAAAATAAGTCAGCAAAACAGAATTACAGGTATTTGAAAATTTTCATTTGTACTACGTCGTGGTAGCAGACTGCCGGTAGCTACTAATTTATTTCACGCGACAAATTACAGAGCAATATTTCTTTTATTGTGTTGCGGTCCTTTCAGGAACAAATACATCCTTTTCTAGTAATAAACAGTTTATTTCTTAGAAACTGAAGCTAGAGGTGGCATTAATCACAATTACAGCGAATGACACGCACAACAACGCCATTTTTTGCAATTCAAGTGTTTAGAATAAACCTATTTTCATTATAACATACTGCAACGATAATATTTTTTCATTTATAAGAATGTAAAAATGTTAATTCAAGTTTATTTTCTCGAAAGCTGTTGAAAACGTTATTTCTGCTGCAAGTAGACAAGCTAACTTTGTATAAATTATATAGTAATAGCGTTGTTATACTTAATTAAGATCCTAAACAGAATAAATGTATATATAAGCTCTCAGAAAAAAAGAAGAAGCAATGGCACTAACAAATAAAGTTTGTAACTGCCACAATCTGTTAAAAACTAAAGTGACAGAAAAATATTTTCAGCAGAAAATGCTTTATTTTAAATGTTTGCGCTGTTTTTAAACAGAAATAGACTTATTTAAATGTACATTTGCAATCAGTTTAAAATCTAAATGGTCAGGTCGACGTCTTAATATTTATACAACAGCCTTTTACCATTTCTTGGGAAATAGGAAAAAGGTTTTGGAAAGCTTTGTTTAAGTTGTGAGTTGTAAATTGTATTTGTTAAATGTAAATGTAATATTTTATTTAAGAGTGCTAAATGCATCCTGATTTTTGTTTAAGAGTTGTTTGAATTGAATCTTTTATCCACTTTAGGTACGTGTTCTTATCAATCCTATCCTATTTGGTGTTCCCCGAGAGTTGGTAAAAAATCATCTTCAGGGGCCGTTGTTATTGTCGTTTTTGGATACTTTCTGAACCACTTAGCCTAACTGGCACGTTATAAAGGAATGAACGAATGCACGCCAAAAATTATGTTCAGTGAAGGATAGTTCTAGACTAATTATTATTGAAGAGTAACTTGTAGGACGTATTCGAAAGTAAGGTTTCATTGAGTAAGTAAATAAGTAAGGAAGTAAGGTTTCATGAAGGAGTTCATGGCAGGAATACAAATATCATCCCGCGTTAGTCAACTGTGTAGTTTGAGAGAAGCTTCATCTTGATAGTTTACATATACATGGGTCTGGGACAAGTACATGGGTCACCTTGAGAGTTTACAAGTACATGGGTCACCTTGAGAGTTTACAAGTACATGGGTCACCTTGAGAGTTTACATGTACATGGGTCATCTTGAGAGTTTACATGGTAATAAATCAGAAAGATTGATGTATTTCAACAGTCTCACCCAAGACCTTACGGGATATCCTATACGTATCAGAAAGTTTGCCGTTAAATCTATAAACAAATCTCTGAAGAGGTTAAGGCGAGATGTACGTTAAAAACAGTGACAGAGAAAAATGTACTGAACCACTGTTCCTTGATTTGGTATGTCTTTAAGCGAGATAAGCGAACGTAACAAACAATGAACGTTTGCGAACTAACGCTCACAACTAACACTTACAAACCAGTGTTTAGGTTCAGTCTAGGAACAAGGGCGTCAAGTATCCTAATTAAAAGGTCTTATTTAAAAAGATGTGCAGATATGTATGTCGGCCTTACGGTTTTAGGTATGTTATGAAATTGGTATTCGATCTATCTGTCAAATACGACTTGACACGACCCGGTACTTGGAATGACAAAGATATGCCTGTGAAAGCATAGTTTCTAATGTTTATGCAAGAAGGAATTAAACTATTGATACGTAGGTTCAATGACTTTAGCCGAAAAGTGTTATTTAGTGATAATTGCCTTAGCGGTCAATGCCATCGTAAAAAAAAATACCACAGCCTATGTATCATCATCATCCAAGGAAGAAGAATACTGCTGATTTGTTTGGATGTCAGCTTAGTCAAAAAGCATACCAAGGGAGAAAAATAGTTGGGCAAGGGAAAAATGATTACAAAACACCAAATGTAAAATTTGAACACACAATGCAATAAATAATTCACATATGAATTTATTAACAATAGTTTCTTCCGTTAAGAAAATATAATTTTATACAAGTACCTGAAACTAAAATATATACATAGTGTGTATTTTTTTAACGTCATTAATGGCTAATGAATATTTCTCTTATGCTTGCCTTCAGGAACAAAGATCTCATTTTATCGTAATACCCGTTTTAATTCTTAGAAACCGTCGTTAGCCGCAAGTTTTTAATCACAATTACGGCATATGACACGTAAAGAGCTTTTCCTGGTTGGCAGAATGAAAATACAAAAAACGTCTTATATCTTTAGTTACAAGTATGATTTTTCTTAATATAATTATGCTGGGGCTGTATAACTATTGAATAATTTATGTTTACAAGTAAATAACATAATTATAGATGATAAGAATGTCATACAAAGAATGGAGATAATATTACTTGCGGATATATGTGTTTCTATAGGTTCCGCCGAAACAACAAAGATAAACATTTTTTTTGTGGGTGTAAAGTAAGAAAATATTTTTTTTTATATTATTCTTATAATAAAGTAATAAATGTCGAAATATAATTATTTTCGTTAAGCCTTATCCCTATAGGCTGATTTAAATAGGTTTTGGGAACCAAAAATGGTGTTCGTTTTTTAAATTACAATCTGCATTTAGTTTGGTAGTATTATATTGGCATTCAGAAGTGTATTGTTTAATATATATTTGCATAATGAACAAACATTCCACACAAGCTTGTTATAAAGCCAACCGGATGGAGACGGTCGTCTCATTAAGAGGTCACGCCACGATTTTTACCTACAGTTTTATAAAGAATCGTTTTCTGGAAGTGATCCCGAAATCACAACTTATATATTGCAACTTATTAAGAGATTTTATTGCGTTTTATGCGTTTTTATTTATAATATGTAAGTTTCAAGAAATGCCTCTTCGACCACGTATTTTACCTTTACCTTTTAAATATTGATGACTACATTCCTATTTGAAAAAAAATAAAATTTTTAATAATTTCTGAGTAGGTAATTATGACTGGATATTAAAGCATAGGTATTGCTAATTACCATTTTAGCGTCAATTAAAGGCAAAATTGTTGTAAATGTAAAGATAACAACATTTTAAGCAAACTAATTTTTAAGCAAATAATTTATTCTTATACTTATATATTGTCAATATTCCTAAAAATATATTTAATAGATTTTTTTTTAAATTAGACTTTTCTTGAGAGATGTAAAAATCTCAAAAACAGGGAATATTTTAAAAATTTTAATCTATAAATTCCATTTTTTTTTCAATATATCTTATTAAAAATCATGACAAATGGGCTCTCATATATAATAAAATATTCTTGACAATTAAAATTTGATAAAAAATATAATAAAAGTAGTAAAGTCATTTTTAAAATAATATTTTAATTCTTCTTATAATTGTAGTAAACTGTAAAACTTCGCATGCTTATATTTTGATATCACACCGCCGCGACGCCTTCAAGAGAGTAAATGTGTACGTACATCTGAGCTGCGCTCCGGCGTCAACTTTATCAAGCGTATAAAAATATTAACAGAATGAAACAGAAATATTTAAATACTTTTAAAACGTAATAATAGCCAAAATTTTCACTTTTACTGACTAAACTAATATATTTCATGATAAATCGTTTTTCACAGATAATAAATGTATTTATTTTTCAAATAAATTTACATTATTTAATTAATATATTCATTAAATATAAAAATAGTACTGCAACATAACTTCCATACTGATATTGTTTAACTAGCTTCAAACTAAGCAAACTAAAAGGGAACAACTATTCACAACTTTCAAAAAAATTAATTATAAGATATTACGTAATTGAAAAAGTTTACATGTCATTTACTTTTATTATATTGAGTTAATATTTAAAAAAAGTATAACTTTCAGAGTATATAATTCAACTTAAAGTTCGGTACTAAAGCTAGATTATATTGTCTCGTTTTATTTGATGAAACAAGGTAGTATAAGTATGATAATATCGTACGTATAGTTAGTCTATTAGTTAGATCTCCAAAGTATCAACACGTGTTTGTTTGACTATAGCAAGAGAGACCGCGATACATCAACGCGGGCTTTCACACGCGTGTCTGTGTAAGTGAATTTTGCATGGAAATGCCTGAAATTGAGCCGCACCAAACTCGATACCCGCTTTTAAGTTCTTAGTGTTACTCATAGATGGAGCTACTGGTCTCGATTAGATACAACAATTTCTGCCGTGATTTTTACTTTGGATCTTATTGCTATGTAAATGAATATTAGGTCTATGTTTATTATATTAGTCAATTTACTAAGTCAAGTAAGTCAATTTACTATTATGTTTTAATAATTGAACATTACCCCATTATAAATAAAAAGTAGGTATTATATAACAAGGATCACATGCATAAAATATAATTTTGTACATTCAGAACAATTCACTCTTATCATCAGAAGTATGAAAGTTATCACAAAACCCCTGAAGTCATCAAATAAAAGCGTTTTGGTTCACAAGGATACGTAGTTAGTTCTGTTGACAATTGTTTTGCTCGTTAAAATTTCTTGCTCGACCCCACCTCGAGTGCCTGAAACTACAACTAGGGCCCTTGAACAAGGTTGGCTTCACAAATTGAATCTACTTTAACATGTGTTTGTGCAGACTTTGACCACACACTACTAAATATTGTAAATTGTAAAATCCTCAAGCTGAATTAACAAATATATTTTACTAAGCAATATATATATATAATTAGCGTGCCACCCTGGATATAGTTAAAACGTTCTGACCCGATACAGATGAAACATGCAAGAGAGTTACAGAGTAGAATATTATTTGTAAAGCTGATAACCAAAGAAACGAATACTGGCAGCGCCCTCTGGAGAAATGTGTCTAAACTGTTTGGTGAATCCTGAAGAAACTGTTAATCTTTTCAGATAAAAAAACATAAGATTAAAATGTCCTTCTCCACTCATTGCGCTATATCTGCGTTAAGTGAGGCCAAGAGGACGCTATGCTTCGTCTTGAATAAAGGAGAAGAAATATTCGCATTTATATTATCCCGCTATTATACTTAAAGAGTATTAAAAAAAGATAATTTTGACAAAAGTCATAAAAAGTTGCTCCAACGTGTCTAGCTGTTACTATAAATTGTAATTCTAGTTAAGTAGGTTTCCATGTTTTTGAACTAACATGGTTCAGTTGCAAAGATTTGGAGTTATCCTTACGGGACATCGTTGGTCCTTTTTTCAAATTATTTAATGCTTACAACTTTTTCTTGATAGACAAACATATTCTTATTAGCGGTTTATTGGTCTATTTATCGTTTTTAAATAAGACTAAATTTCGCTTTCAATTAAAAATATATTATTATTTATACGACTTTTCATCCGGGGGTAACCTCATTTAAAAAAACCCAAATTTGTTTTGATCTCAACAAAATTCTAAGTACGAGGTGAAAAATTTCGTTATAGCCATAAAAGAGTGGAATTACATATTTAACATACTTCTACACGATAAACATTTGCCTGGCCAAATTGGTATTGGAAATTCTTTTATTGTAATTTATTTTTCAAATAATTATCTTCATTTTTTTAAAACTCTGCGTACAACTCGTTTAAAATCAGACCGCCGCGACGGCTTCAAGAGAGCAGACGTGTACCTACATCAGTGCTCCGGCATGGACTTATAATGTTAACCGAATGAAAAAACAAAATATCGATACATACAATTTTATATTCTAATTGATATTTTAATAATCACTTTTTTCACTTGTATTGCCTGCACTAATATATTTTACAATATATCGTAATCAAAAATTTTAAATCAAAGATAGTTTTAAAATTGTTTAAAAAGGAGTTTTAAAAATAAAAAATAATTAAACAGTTATATAAAATACTTTATATGTATAGATAGTATTGTTCTATTTTGATATAACACTTTTATTTGTATGTTACTTGTTTAGCATCTAATTAAAAGCAATTGCAAAATATTACGTAATTAAAAAGGTTCAATAAATCATTTCATATTAAATATGGATTTACTTTTATATGATATGTATCATTTATTATGATATACTTTTACTTTTTAAAATTTACCATATTTAAAAATAGTACAAGTATCATTCAACTTAAACTTCGGTACTTAAGCCAAAGCTAGTATTGTATTGTACATTTTATACGTGATGAAACAAACAAAAAACAGTCAAACGAGCGCGTTTAGGTATACGATGTTAGCTCAGATCTCAAAGTATCAACGTCCGTATGTTTGACTTGACGGGATACTTCTAGGCATTCAATCACACTTACGTCTATAAGTGAATAACGCACCGAAATTTTTACAATAGAGCCGCACCAAACACTAATCACGCTATTAAGTTCTAAATGTTACTGATAGATGGAGTTAATAGTCTCGATACGACAGTTTGGGCCGTGACTTTTGCTGAGCATTTTGAAAATGAATATTACGTATGTCTATATTATATTAAATGAGTTATTTAGTCAATTTACTTTTACGTTCTTTATAATTTATAACATGCCTCGAATGCAAATATATATTTCTGTACATTAAGGATTATCCATTCGTATCATCAGAAATATGAAAGTTATGACAAATCCCTTGAAGTTTTCAAACAAAAGCGTTTTGGTTCAAGGACACGTAGTTAGTCCTATTGACAATTGTTTTGCTCGTTAAAATTTCTTACTCGACCTCACGAAAATATAATTGGAGCACTTGAATAAGGGTGGCTTCACAAATTGTATCTACTTACACGTGTGGAGTTTGTTTAGACTTTGACCATACACTGCAAATTATTGTAAAATAACTCAACAACCTGGACTTATTAGTATCTAATAAAAATATTCTCTAAAATCTTTAACTGTTACTATATTGTAATTTTAGTTAAGTAGGTTCATAAATTTTCATTTTTTTTCATTTTATTTGCCCTTTTTTTGCAAATTATTTAATATTTTAAACTAATATCGGGTCTACTACGCGATAAAAATTAATTAAGGTGAAATATCTTTTTATTTCCCGACGTTTCGGCCGAATTTCACCAGCCGTGGTCACGGGATGACTAATGTCAGCTCAGCGTCGTCTTCGTGAGTCGCGAGTCTCGGTAACTACCCTCGCTTGTTCCTCATTATTTGTGTTGTTGATATTGTTACTATCGGAAGTGAGGGTATTTAAATAAACGACACTAACGGTGTCTACACACTGGCTTATTAAGTCGCGGCGAGTATGGCACTTGTTAAAAACTGGATTCCATGCTGGTGATAGTCGATATCCATTTTCTCTATTGAAATTTTTATGTTTCTTTATTTCAATCGCTTCACGTACTATTCGAGGATAGTAGTGACGGTCTTTGGAGAGGACTTGTGGCTGGTGCAACTCAATCCAATCGTTGTGACCTCATTCTATCAAGTGGTCAGCTATTGCAGACTTTTTAACTTGTAGGTTATTTACAGCTGCAATATGTTCCTTGACATTAGTCATCCCGTGACCACGGCTGGTGAAATTCGGCCGAAACGTCGGGAAATAAAAAGGTATTTCACCTTAATTAATTTTTATCGCGTAGTAGACCCGATATTAGTTTAACGTGTGTACAAGCCGCGATAGTTTAAAAACATTAAATTATTCAATACTTTAAATTTTTGTTGTTTTTAGCGTTTACGCCCGTTTATCATTTTTGCAGAAGATTAAGTTACACATAAATCATCACGGATGAACATAATTTCGTAAGAAACTTTCAATGCTGCACTTTTCTATTATTTTTAAGTTCTCCAAAATATGAAATACATGCTAGTTGCTAATTGGGAAAACTGGTCAAAACTATGTCACAAGTCTATTCTTTTGAACTAATCAGGATAAGAAACCCCGAAAATGGTACCATGTCAATGAACATTTTGTAAGTAGCCCGCATCGGTGATATACCTATCAAGTCGTTGCTAAAGTGATATGAATTTTTTAAAATAATTACTATAAAGGTATTCAACCTTTAATTTATTTCGCAAAATAGACCCGGTATCTTAGTCTATTATACAGGGTGGACCAAAAGTCCGTTGAAATTTTAATAGGCAAATTTGATGAGCAGCGATGTCAGGGTGTAAAGGTTTAGAACGGCCATTGGGAATTTAGTATCATTACGATGTTCAGTAATGAAGAACGTGGGATCTGTGTACGCGAGGACTACCGCAACCATTATTTCACTCTCGCGCAACAAACATTTTGCGCTCGTTACGACATACAGCGTAAAAATTAAACTCCAAAGATTCAATATTAGAAAATGGGTATAGGAGCTTGAAAAGACCAGTTCAACAACTATTGAACCACACTATGGCGAACCTAAAAAATCACGAGATCCCGAAAACTTGGAGCGCGTAAATACGTCTATTTGTAAACGCCTTAGTTGTTCCCAAATCATCTTTACACACAGGTTTACATTTTCATACGTACATAATCGAAATAGTACAGGAATTAAAACTTTAAGATCAGATGGAATGGATGGAAGTTGGATCAGAAGGATCCAATGTGCAAACGAAATGTTGGAGAGGTTCACCAACACCAACAACTTTCCCAACATTTTTCTTCGACGAGACACACTTCCATCTAAATAGGCATGTGAATGGAGTGTCTCTAATCTTGAATTGAACCATCAAAAATCTTTGCATTCACCTAAGGTCATTTTTTGGACAAATTTGTCAGCAAGAGGCATTATTGGTCCATACGTTTGTGAAGATCGCAGAGAAAATTCTGTTACAGTGAATACAGAGCGGTTTATTATATTTACCAAAGCTACAGGATTTCATCGGTTTTAATCAACGATTGTGGTTGCATCTAGGTCTTGCCATACTTCCAAACACTCATTGAGTGCTGTTCGGGATTTTTTTTTGTCAAATACTGATATCCAAAAATGGGTACATAAACTGGTCACTTCGTAGCCCGGACTTATCCCCAATGAACTTATTTTTTGGGAAACACCTTAAAAAAAAAGTGTTTTACAGCAATCTAGTGTTCTTAGAAGAATTAAAGAAAAATTATCGAGAGGAAATGCAAAATATTTCAGGAACACTGTAAGATGAAACATTGAAAATTTCCGCTCCAGCTTGTAGCTATGCCAAAATAGTCAAGGATAATGGATATTGTAATTTAAATAAAAATCCCGATTTGTGTAGATCAATAAATAAATTAAAACTTTGATCTTACATAACTAGTTTTTTTTAATCATGATTTGAAATGTAAGCGAACTTTTGGTTCAGTCTATATTTCAATACTTTTACTAAACTGTTTTAATATTTTGTGCTTTTCCTCGGGCAGTCACAACTTACAAAATATATTTTAGATCTCAACAATGATGTTTTATAACCCAGTGAGTATTTATACATTTATAAATATCTGTATTTATGCTCGCGAGAACCGTTACCTCTACCGCCAGAATAATCTACACTCTGACTCAGGGAACGAAGGAAAGGGTATAATAAAAAACAATTCTTCCTAAAATTATCTGTCGAAATCGTTGTAGCTCTTAGACTGTTAAACAAGGCTTTAAATTGAAAAATTATTATGTTAAGCTGTTAAGATCACCCTGTATATACACCGAGTTGTGTTTGCGGATAAAACTCCTTAATGATGCGGATCTCACGGTGTGACGCGTAATTTAAACCTTTATCTCATCTCTTTCATACACACGTACGCTTCTAAGCATGACAGAGAAATCAATTGCTTTTTTATTCCTAAGGTAATGCAATACAGTGTACTATTAACCTATTGTGTAAAATATCCGTTAGTTTTAGTTAGTAGCAGAAGTTTGCTTACAGATATGTATACGTTTCAAGACTAGTTTATAAACATTAAATGTAAATTACTCAGGACGACAAGATATCTAAATAAAAATAAACAAAATTACAGGCATTACAAAATTGTCATTGTTATTACGTTGCGGTAGCTAACTACTGGTAGGTACTAATTTATTTTTATTCACGCCATAAATTGCAGAGCCATATATCTTTTATTGTGTTTGTGGTCATTTCAGGAACAAATGCGTCTTTATTCAGGTAATACACGGCATATTTCTAAGAAACCGAAGCTAGAGGTGGCAAGGCATTAAACACAATTACAGCGTATGACACGCAAACAACGCAATTCAAGTGTTTAGCATAAACCTATTAAAAATGGTAATTAAAGTTTATTTTCTCGAAAGCTGTTGAAAACGTTATTTCTGCTGCAAGTAGACAAGCTAACTTTGTATTAATTATGTAGTAATAGCGTTGTTATACTTAATAAAGATCCTAAACAGAATAAACGTATATATATATATATATATATATATATATATATAGTCATTTATAAGCTCTGAGAAAAAAAGGAGCAATGGTACTAACAAATAAAGTTTGTAACTGCCACAATCTGTTAAAAACTAAAGTGACAGAAAAACATTTTCAGCAGAAAATGCTTTGGTTTTGCATTATTTTTGAAAGGAATGGCCTTGTTTAAAAGTACATTTACAATCATTTTATCATCTAAATGGTCAGGCTACGTCCTAATATTTATCCAACAGCTTTTTAGCATTTCTTCGAAAACAGTAAAGAGGTTTGAAAACTTTGTTATGAGTTATAAATTGTAATTCGAATTTCTTTAATGCAGTGTACTATTTAAGAGTTTTAAACGCATCTTTATTTTTTGTTTTAAAGTGTTTAATTTCTTTTTTATCATCTTGAGGTACTTGATACTTCTTTGTTCGATGATCCCTCTGAAACGGTAAACGACTTGAGGGGCTATCATTTTTGTAGTTCCTGGATTCGGAATCATGAAGTAATCCCTTAACCCAGTGGGCACGTTGCGTAAAATTATGTTTTGTGAAGAATTTGAATAAGCAGATATAGCTCCAACATCCGTGGGAAGAAAATGATTGGAGTCCCGCCAAGAATAGCACTAATCCTTTTTTTCCTATTAATGTCGTATAAGGCGACTAAGGTACCTATATAAAGGAAGGGCAAAGTACAAAGTTCCCTAACAAACTATGGCGGTATATGCATCCCAAATAGCGCAGTTATAAATACCTCAGACTGGTGGTAACACCCACACAGGTGCAAATAGTTGTGCACTGCACTAGCCAACTCACCTGCCAAGATGGCGAATAAGGCAAAACTCCCCAAAATTACAAAAATAAATAGGCAAAGGTCCCCAGTACTCTCAATACTACGGCTACGGTATCTGGCGTGTATGGTAAAGCAGGGGCGTTCTAACAATCACCGGATGGAATGTTCTACCACCCCCAATAACATCTGGCCCTGGTAACAAATGAATTCGGAGGATTGGAACATTGCGTCGTCTAAATCAAATATCTTGAGGAAGTTCGAAAGGTTCTATGGACAGTTGTACACTTGTTAGCAGTAGTCTCCAAACTTCTTAGCAGATCGGCAGTAGATCCACGAACAGAGTTCACCTGGCCCTATTCCAAAGCTATACCGGACATCGGCTAACATTGGCATAATGTATTTTTGAAAGGTCCTAAACAATAGTCTTGCTCGGATTTGGTCCGGTCCCCATTATTTTTTATTGGAATTGGTTTTTAAAATAACGTGTACCTAAATAGTTTTTTTTACTTTAGTATTCACTAAAACGCACGAAATATTGAGGGTAGTTTACTCGAAATTTAAGAAAACACTAGATATCAATTTCATCACTTTATTCCAATGAATTGAATATTTTTATCTATATAAACAATTTAAAAATTATACGCTCTTACATCTAATTATATAATTAATATGACAATCTTTCAGTCGGACTCTTTCTCCGTCTCTCCTTAGACCCCTTAAATACCTTTCTCGCTCTTACAAACTCCCATTTATTACAATTTAAACATTTGAGTACACACTACTGCAGCTTACTTCCACTCACACTTATGTAGTTTTATGTATGTAGGTGGCTACATATATGTAGTGAGTTCGTATGCAAGAGATACTAAGTAAGAAAATATATATATATATATTATATACATAATTCGAATTAAATATGAAACCTCTTTTAATCAAAAGGACCAGTTTTAATGTGTGTGAGTAGAAGTAAACACGATATCAGCAATTACATACAAATTACTGCGACAATTTAATACATGTTCATAGACAATAGAGCAACACACGTCTTCATAAAATACAACAAACACACATAGATACTTTCTTACATAACATTAAAATGTATCAATCGATGTGTATTCTCAAACTGATCCAATCACTGTAGAAGTACGTAGAACATCATTTAGAAGTAAATGAAACATCAATTTGAGAATACATTGGTTAATGCTAAGAGACGTTAGTGGCAGTGGTGTAGTCGGATAGTGATCATCCCATTCCGTTATATTTCAATGAAAACGATCATTACCAAACTCTAAGTACGAATAATTGATCCAATAACGCTATTAAAGTACATCAACAGTTATACTATAAAATTTTCTTTATTGGAATGTAGGAATAAGAATCTCTTATATTACTTAAAACGATTTTATTGAAACTGCTCCTATTATTTACCTTAAGCTATTTGTACGCAAAATATCGGGTACCGGAATTATTTTTTTTATACAATTTTGAACGCAAATCATTATTTATTGGAACATAAATAAACGTTTCAATGGTTATGGTTTACACGAATTGCCAATGCACCGATTAACGCTGTGTTGGACAAATTTACACAAATGTTTGCACAAATGTTTGCTCAAATGAGAAGACGCATTTACCTAGTGTGCTGACACATACGATCAATTTGAAATTCGGATAACATTGGGTGTTGTATTGATACAAGATTTATGTCATCCAATAGTTTTTGCTGAATTATCAAACAATTTGCAAAACATAATGAAAATTTGAATCGTAATATGTTCATAAGATTTTGTAGTGCAATGATGTAAAAAAATATTGAAATTATTTACCGAGCTATAGCGAAAGCGGGTAGTAATTTTAAATTAAAACTTTGATAGTGAAATAAAATTCATTCTGAATAAAGCCTATATAGGTTTCAGCGAGATAAAAACGTTATAAGCTCATGGGTCCTAAGTTACAAGCCTAAAATTATACTATGCCTATACCCACGGAAGGGTTCAACGAACAGTAATAAATCAACGAGACTGATGTATTTCGACAGTCTCGCTCCAGACCTCACGGGATATCTTATACGTACCAGGCGGGTCGCCGTTATGAAACGCATTTTAGTGTACACCAAGCCTTATATTGTTATCTATGGATTTACGAATGCGAAACTTTGAGACTATCGAATTGTATCTTTACAATGAATTTTTTCTTATCATTATTTTTTGTTTAATATATGCTTTTAATGAATTTGAATATTATGTATTTTTACTTAGGTGAAAGGTATTAATTATGGATAAAAATGTATATTACAGAATACAGATATACGATTATTACATAATATATAAACATAGTTAACTTTAGACAGATGAGATAAGATGAAGTATTCCTCACAATTCGTTGATATGCATAATTATAAGACACCTTGTATATTTTAACATTACCATACAAAAGTTACTAATTTACGACAATATCGACTTTTAATTGTATATCTAATAATTTACATATTTACATTTAGGCCTAATACACACGGATGATGTGGAAAATGAAAAATAAGATTTTTCTGTAAATAGATAAATAGCTTTTCTGCTGTAAACCTCTTATTCTAATTTCGATATTATTAGGCTATTAAAGAACTATAAAACAAACATTAAAATCATTTATTTATTTCACTAAATATTAGAATTGGACGATTTACAATCCACTTGTAAAAATCAATAAACATTTGTTTGCTAAAATTAAGTCATAAACATAGAAATTGTAAAAAAATCTTAGTACTAAGAATCTAGTTGAACAGCTCATAAAATGGGCGGGAACAGATCTCTACCACGACATCTATCCACTTTAGCGACTGCATACAAATGTAACTCCTGCACTTATTCTAAGAGGCCAAAGTAATTAGCTATTCTGGTAGGAATACGCGAACTTATACACAAAATGAACATAATGGCACTTATTCAATAATACACTAACCAATTGTTACTGTCATAAATGCTGCCAATATTAATACTAAGACAATTTGTCAAAAATAATTTACAAACATACAAAAAAAAATATATAAAAAAATATTATAGGTACATATGTCCTAGACTTAAATTACGTCGAAGTCCGATCTTAAGCTATATAAAAATTACACACGAGTGATCTAGGCGTATCTACAACGACGCCTATACAGCGGTACGAATCAGTCATTTCTTAAAACATTAATCATCCCATGTCATTTACAAGAACAATCTAAACAATTGGTGAATCAATTCCTATATTCCTTCTTTCTAATATGAATTTACACGGAGATGTAACAAAATCGAAAAGCTAAAAGGAAACTGGTATCCAATGAAATTAATTTAAATGATACATAGAATTGGTTCGATTTGATAACGGACGCTAAACCAAACGATTATCACAGGCGTCAGTGTCCGACCGGTGGGTTTCAAAACAAACGCTTAATAAGGCATCAAAGCTTGGTCTCACTTGGCTTGTCCAAAGCAAATTCACCCTTAAGTGATACACATAAGGTTGGTTTGTGGCTACACGAGCCAGGCGTGGCGCTAGCACCAGGACTCCTCGTGCGGTCGGTCGTCGTCCGAGTCCCCGTACATGTCTGCCAACTTGCGGAAACGAGGCCCGAATGTAGATAGATAGTTGAATTTTAGATCTTCGTCGTCGGTACCTGTTGGGATGGTCATGTTGGCAATTAATTATGAGGTATCTGTGGGTTTACGACCGAAATTAATAATGGATCCAATATTTAGTACCAACTATGGAAATTAACGTTTCTTGTTTTATTAGACAATAACCAAAATGCGGATTGAATTTGTGACCTCAGATTGTAGATCCATTATTATAAAAAGATATATGTATAGTACACGTGTCTCTAGTAATAAAATAATCTTATAAACAAAAAAACATTTAATTATTGGTAAGATAAAAAATCTTTCAGGAGAAACATTTAAAAATAGATAAAACTGTCAGCTTATAACTTCACGGCGCTGTTAAAAATACAACAACTTTTTTTAAAGTTGTTTTAAAATAGAGCGATTAATGAAAAAGATAGTGTAATTTATACGTGCCACCATTTAGCACTGTAATCAGGATAAAGAATTGGCTCCACAGAAAAACGTACGAAATGGCATTGTTTTTTTAGAATACTTAGCTGCATTCGGCCGAGACAGAGATAACTTAAATAATTTGGTGCTAAAAATGTTTAAATTAACTATAATAAAATTGTATTGTTTAGAGATATTTATTTCAATATAAAACCAGCATATAATTCTGCAAGGGTTTATGTTAATCCTCTGCAAAAAGGATTTTTATTGTAAAGCTTAATATGGCTTCCTGTTTTAATTCGGTTTATTTCAGATACCTTATAGACTTAATAGATATTATCCAACTTAAGCGGCACTTTTGTAAAAATAGCGAGTAAAAGTTTTCACCAATCAGATGGCAGTTTTAGCTCACTAACAGCATTTTCACAATGTAATATTGGAACGCTAGTTGACGTAACACTTAGTAAATTGGATAATGAATTGATTGCTTTAAGGTGTTAAATAATAAAGAAAATAATAGACTTACAGCTTGCCAACGAAGACAGAGAACCACTAGTATTGCCGTCTCCCTCGTACGCGTAGTGACGTACGTCGTCGTAGGGATTGATATCTGGATCTCGATCCAGGACGGATTTCTTGTCGTCCAGGAACCCGGATATGTCTGGCGCTGCGCCCACCACTGTTGGGGGGTTGAGAGTTAGTTAGGGTTGTTTATCAAAATGCAAACAAAGTGATTGACTAGTAATTCGATGCTGTGGGAATAAAATATAACTTATTATTAATGGAGAAAACACCCTATTTAAAAACTTATCTAACATCTCCATATAAGACAATTGTGGCTATATTTTGTCACATCCGAATAAAATGTCAGAAGTCTTATGAACCAATATATGGTTCCATCCAACCTCCCCATCTATAAAGTACTACGTCCGTCCCCCACTCACCGGGTGCGTGCATGAAGGTTGGTTCGTCGGCGGGCGGTCCGTCGTACATCTGCCTCAGCACGTGCAGGTCGTACCCCGCGTCCCCCTCCCCGCCGCCCTCGTCCTCGTACGCGATGATGTTCTCTCTGATGTCGTCCAGCTCCTTCTCCGCCCACGCGTCAGCGCGCTTCCGATGGACGACCACCGCTAGCAGGAGAACTGAGGGAAAACATTTTTATTAGTATATCCATTGAAATTGGACAAGATTGTCAGCGTGTCTCTCAGATATCAATGACGGACACAAGGCACCAACAGACATATTAGAACATTGTTTATTAATGAGATTTTTTTTTACTTACTTATTAAGATAGCGATGCACACTAATATGGCAACAAGAAAGTTGGTATCGATGCCAAAAGTAACGGCTGTAAATACACTTTTCTGGCAGCCGGGGTCAGCGTTGCGTTCTACGGACGGCTTGCCCAAATTGTACATCTAGGGACGGTAATAAAATTAGGTTAACGATATCGTTCCGGCAGATTAAATGGTTTTCGTTTACTGTAAAAGTATAGATTGCCTATACTTAAATTAAAAAAGTATTATATATATATAGCCATTGGTTTTACAGCTAAATAAAATATAATACTCACGAAATCGTTGTAGGTAAAATTGCTGATGCAGCCCATAAAGTTCTGGTTCGTGGGTACGTGACGCCATCCGAACGATCGAGCCAGATTTTGTAAATCTATACTCGCACCTCCCAGTTGTAGAGGTCCATTAACTGGAATTGTATTTGTAGTCAGTAAAGTGTTGTTTAGTTTTATTGAGAGTTTTTTATAGGTAATGTAAGCAATCTTTCTTTTGAATTAGAACTAACTTATGTATTATATTTTTTTAAACTTGAAGATATGCTAATTGTTTAGAACTGCGGAAACTCTATATTGAATATTATATTAAAATTATCAATCAAATTTGATTTTTTGATGCGTTACATTATAATACATATACTCGTACTAACATTATAAAAGAAAAATAATGTAATATTTTTCTATCAAAATAGTTTTTGTAAATGTGAAAGTCTTAAAAAATTCTTTGTATTAAGTTGATATACAACGATGGATATATCTTAATCTTAATAAAAAGGAATAAGAAGTAAACTCACAAAGATAGAGAAATGAAAATTGTTTTCAAATTGAAATACCTTTCATATCTTTGACTCGGAAATCCGAATGAAATTATTCAGCGCAAAGACGCTATGTAACCAAATATTCGCTGATATTTTATGATTTATGCTTAGCTATTGAGTAAACGATGAAAGGCAAGTTTACCGGAATAATATTGTTGACGTAAAAATCAGAAGGGGGGAAGATTTTGTGACAATATATGAATTTGCAAAAATGCAACCTCTATTTGGAACAGAATATTTTGCTGCCAAATATTTTTCTCTACTTATAAATAAACGTGTTAAATGCACTCACCATTTAGTATTTCTCTTGGGCCAGTTGGCGCAGCGAGACTCATACAAGTGGACAGTTTGCATCTATCCACAAACATTTCTATGGAACTTCTCATCAGTACTATCTCTATGAGATGCGGTTTCCCATCAGCCACGTGAACTACACTATTATTAAGACGTGTTGTCCCTGATCCGTAATTCACTAACAGGATTGGATACCCATCTATCAGCTCTAAGGACATGAAATCTGAAACAAACATTAAACGTTGGCTAAATTGAAATACATTCTCAATTAAATCTCCTGGATGATAGACCTTATTTATTTATCTCTTAAAAAGAAGAATAGTTTTAAAAAAAATTGTTGCAATATTACAATATTACTTTGATTTGTATCATAAGCTAAACAAAACGAAATTGTATTTTATTCCTGCTTAGTGTGAAAAAATAAATACTTTCTTTAAATGACAACATTTTACATAAATACAATATAAATATTTTAAATGACAATAACTTCACGGTATGAATTAATAATGTTTCCAAAATGTTTTAAGATGTCATCAAAACTTCTTATCGAATTATAAAATTATTTATTTATGATTAGAAAAAATGGAAAGTAAGCTTATTGCAATATTGCTATAAGAGTTCGTGGTAGGCTTGGTGTTAGTATTGTTATATTTAGAGCCGCACACTTGCCAACTCAATCGTGCCAACTATTAAACGTACTTCTATTTAATTAACACTATAATGCGTTTCTTAGAAGTTGTAAAACTATTATGGAGCAGTTATAATGTGTAAATAACACTAGCGTCAACAATCTTGGCTGAAGTTCAAAGGTTATAAGGCTTTTAGTGTTTAACTCGGCAATGGACTTAGAAGAGTCATTATTAGTACGAAGCACACTATTACATGGATCGCCGACAATAAACTAACTAACGAGGATATAATTGTTTTTATTGTCTTAAGACATAGGGGAATATTTTAAATATATATAATGTTGTTTGTTAGTATTCAATCGGCTAGGCAACTTAATTTGTATACCCGCCATCAATTACTTTGTAACATTTACCTATCTAACGAGACAGCTCACACGGAACATCAATTTCAAGTGTTATCTTTCAGGTATATTAATTACATAAAACCAGGGCAGCGCAAACAACGAGGCTACAATAATTATGTAATACACGAATTGAAACTGTGTGGAAAAAGAGTTCTTTATCACGTCCATCGGTTCATAAATCATAACCATACGCCTGTCAGTTATTACGTAATCATTAAAAAATCATTATAGGGAAAGGTGGAAATACAAGCTTTGGATAGGCTTTTATATTATTGAAGTGCTCTGATTGGTCGAAATAAATCAATTCAGCACAGCAAATCATTGCATACAAAGTATTAAAAAACCTAATTTAGAAAATATTTGAAGTTACATAGTATCGAAACTATTTATTTTTAATCTGATTTACAATACAAAGTCCGCGCCATAAATTACATAATAACACAATATTACGCTATAAATCAAAGTTTCTTTGTCCTAAAGAACCAAACTACAAGTAAAAAGCTAGTGGTTTTCGTCGGAAATCATTATTCAAGCGGTCGCTCCAATCAAACCCGACGTATTTATTGCTGAGCGACATAGTTGTTCCAAGTCAATTTTAGTTAAAGACTTCACTCACTCGCAAGTAAGCAACTGCCAGAAACGACAAAGGGAAGATTACACTCGATTCAGAGTAAATCTCTTTAAACTTTTCCATTTTTGTTATCTCATTCAATTCTTTGATATTTCAGATTCCGGATTATACTATTAGGTGGAACTTTATTCTTATATATTTATGGCAATAATAACAATAAATAAGCAATACATTTCATGTTATGAAATATGTTGGCTACATTACAATATTCAATGTGGACTGCATACGGAAAATTTACATGGAATAAATTTCATTCGTTCATTCTTTCATTCGATTAACGTTATCTTTGGCATATGAGTTTCATTCAATTATATATGAATTCTGGATCAATGAATGATAACCTAGCATCAAATATCTCAATCTTCACCGAGTGCATTCGACACGAATTACCGACATATCTGCGACAAGTGTGTGCAATCCACTTAGCAGTATTGCCAATTTGGCAGCGCTTGAAGAAATATTTGCTCTGCGGAAGCCGTGCCAAAGTGCAAGTATATTACTCTTAAGATATTTATCATGTTTATGGTTCCTCTAGTTTTATTTGACATTTTTAAAGTTTAGAGCTCTGTGGCAGGACAAAGTTTAATATTAAATTTCGTGAGCGTATGTCTTAAGTCAGCAAAAATTCTAACTTTAAAAACAACAGCAGCGTGAAACTTTTATATTTAATGCGAACCAACAGACATTTTTAGAAACTTAAATACATCATAGAACCATATATTTTCCTTATTTTAATAGTTAAAGTAAACACTAAATAGATTCCTATACAAGATAGTATTATTGGATTATTTAAAACCATTAATCATACCCATTTTGATTATGAAAGGTACCGCCTTATTCCTATAACACCTCCAGTGACATAGCCTAATGTACGTTTTGATAAATCGATTTTGTTGAAACGAATTATATTCTATTATAATAATATTTAATACTTGGTAACTTAAACACAAACAATAATTTGAATAGTAGCAAAATAGCAGTATTTTAAAATTTCATTTGTGATCTAAAAGTAATATTAAAATATATATTTATGAGAAATGTAATAAAGAATGGCTTAGTTTACTTTTAAGCTTATTCCCTGCATTTCACGAGGTCATGATATTACGTGAGTTATTCAAGCGTGGAAAGTATTATACATTTTAATACAAATACTAAGATATGACGTCATAGCGATACCGTTAAGACCGTATTACGATTACAAGAGACGGAATATAATTAATTATTATTAATCCATACTAGTGTTAGGGGATCACTTCATGCTCGGGTAATTTACCTTGTTTCACTAATTTACCTTGAACATCCAATAGCGGATTATATTTCAAAGGCCCCAGATAGAAGATGAGGCTGTTACTGGTGTGTGACGTCACAGTCAGCGTCACGTGTCCCTCGTGACACGCCGGCGGTGAGGGATACATGGCCCAGCCGTCGCCATGGAAACCGATACTCGTTTGCTCACAGTGAG
The DNA here is from genome assembly GCA_963555665.1 of Dircenna loreta. NCBI lineage: Eukaryota > Metazoa > Arthropoda > Insecta > Lepidoptera > Nymphalidae > Dircenna > Dircenna loreta. The sequence goes on along the minus strand of OY743097.1, from coordinate 12,088,742 downwards.
GCCCGTTCCAACCTTCTGGGCATTCGCATTTGTCAGCGAATGGCGTTCCTGGGAAATAATTATGCATTAAATGATATAATCAAAGAAATTAAAATAATTTTAAATTATTTAATAACGCCTAATACTAACCTCCGTTCAAACAGATAAGCGGTTCTTCGACATCGCAAGTGCATTCGGACTCAACCCTCGCTGACACCCCCACGAAGCTGGTGGTATTGGTATAAACCGACAGAGGGACGTTGTTTTTCATAAGTACGTTGCGACAAGAGTCCTCACATTGCTCCTTTTCTATCAGACATTCATCTATTTTCACCATGTAGATCTTGGCTCCAAGTTCTTCTTCAAGCTAAAGAAAATATATTTCGTGTTAAATATTTTAATAAAACTACCTTTTCGCCGTTGCCGAATACAGGCAAAGCCGATGCTTTGCCTGCATAAAGTTTAACGATTTTATATCATGCCTATAATTTGCGCAATCACATATTATTATTAGAAATTCCTACTTATTTTCATCATTATCGGTTAAGTCGTCTTTAAGTTACGTATACACAATAATATATATTTTTTAAATAACTAAATTTTATTTTCTAATATTTTTATTTCTTATTCTATCTCTACGAGTATTTCATATTTTTGTAAGGAATCTTTTATTCTCAGTATAATTTAAACACGAGGTTCATATATGGATTGCAGTTGCTTTATACGTTCCCTAACGAGGTCATTAGACGTCGCGATTTACCTATGCGAGGTGGAAATTGTACATTCTGTATGGAATTCTTTGTGTTGGAAAGAGAATCAAGATTAAGTAGGCGTGGTATAATACATCATAATTTAGTTAAATTTTAAACCAATTAGAGTAAAATTTTATGATTTTATATTCGACCAAATAGTCTTGAACTGGTTATAAGCAAGGTAGTATTAACATTAAATAAACGTATGAGTAATGTATTACAGTACGTGAAGATTTTATTTTCATCACCATGGTTTGATAATTTTAAATATAATATAATATTTATAACCAAGTACCGAATATTCTCTCATATATTATTAAATACTAAACCCAATATACCTCACGCTATGAATAACAAATGATTTGTACATTTCTATAAAAGCCCACCTTCTCCTGAATACCGATGACCATACTGTCCAGCTTCTCAGCCTCGAAGTATGGTGACCCGTGGGCTGAAAACCGCACATCCAAGAAGGCGTCCTTGACCGTCAGTTTTGTGAAGACAGTGAATACGTCGATATTGTCCATTGACTTATTGTATAATTCTGCAAGACGACGGTGTAGCTTGTCCTTTTTACTCGTACCCTGTTGGAAGAGAGGAAAGATATATAATACGTATTATTGTAAATTTAGATACACCTAAGATACCCTTTAACTTAAGTTTTTTTTAAAACCTAAAATAAATTAAGCCTAAATTAGACTATTGAAAACAAACTTGTAAATTATCCTGTTCTGAAATTGGGGAGACTTATGAAACATATCAGCATCTAAACAGTATAAAAAAAATACTTAATACATTGGAATTACATTCAAATAAAAATGATAGATAGCCATTTTTTTCAAACATTTAACAATTCGACACATAAATATAAAGCTACCTTCATACTAACAGGATCCTGAATATTGACACACGAAATATAGTTTCGCCCAAAGCCATACACGATAATCTAATGTTCAAATATTATATCGGAACAAAATAGCCGTTATTTGTATAAAATAATATATTGTTGGGGAATTTATTTTATTTGAATTTATTGTGTGATATATTTCATCATATAATATTTAATTGATTGACAAATTTTAATAAATTATTAATCTGAATTAGTGTTTATATATTTATTATATGTGAACTTTTTTGAATTTTTTTTTAATATTTCACAAAATTATCTTTAAGAAGTTTTATATCCAAAAGGGAAAGGTTTTTCCATTTCTAATTCAGACCATACCTATAATGGCATCGTTAGAAAGAGGTCGTGTATGGGTCGCTAGGGATCAGACCTTACAACTAGCCACAGTACAAGTTTATAGAAAATATAAAGGAAAATAATGTAAAAGCTTTCAAAGAGTTCAGGTAGGATAACACATTTTCCTAATAGTGATATAAAACTTATTTTGAACTATCTTTTGCCAGCGACTTCGTCTAACCCCCCAATTAATGTCGATTCAATTAAACGACGGTTTATCGTAGTCGTCAGTATAAATGTCCAATTTTTGTGTTTTCCTTTGAAATATTTCATTTTACCGGGAGTGTAAAGTATCCTATTTGTTGACCGGGATAATAATCTATTACCGTAACAATTTTTCTGGAAATCCCGTAGTTTTTACAGGATGCGCTAGCTAACAAACGGACAAACAGACAACAATGTTAAAACTATTGTTTTTGAGTTGTACACCAGATACTGAGCTTGTAGCCATTAGTTTAGTTGCGTTGTTACATATTTGGCTACGTTAGAAACTATTTTATTATATGTGTAAATTTGAGAGAGTTTTGGCGTCATATTTATTTGTTTAGACATTGACAGCTTTTAAAAGTAATTTCATTGTTGGGGCCGCGTTTCATGATAGGATTTGATAGTCTATTTGACTTTGAAAATGAGTAGTAAGGAAAAGGAGTCTCTACCAATCAGAGACTCCATTTATTCGAAATCAAATAGAGTGACTAAATCGTATAGTGAAATGCGGTCATTAGGATTTATATACGCTTTGTAAATTAGATTTAAACTATGACTTGACTTTGGTTAGTTTTCCACAATACAAACTTAACTTTGTACAATGTTAGTCAATATATTACATAGGTCAGAATGTGAACCCTTACATTAAACTAATTTTGGAACTATCTTGGTTTGTGAAGCAATTATAGAAGTTTTTGTAAGGTTGGTTAGGGACGTTCAAACAAACGTATTAAAGATTGTTATTTCGTGATCAAAGAGAGAATCGTCTGGTTTATCTTATTTCTTATGCTCTATAAGCTCCTGTTTTTTTAAGATATATAAAATAATCTAATACATATTGAGTATCATTACATTATATATAGATATATTTATTGTATATAGTATATTATACATACAGTTACATTATTGCTTTCTTTTTGTTTACTGAAGTATTTAAACATAAAATATAGGTGAAAAATATTATATTACAAAAATATGCTGGTACTAATTAAAATTATTTAAAACAAAACACGACAAGACGTAGTTGTATCCACCCTGTATAAGATGGTACGTGAAACTAGAATGTACCATCTTTATTTATAGCTCAGAAATTTATACTCTTACCAGTACAAAGTTAAAATTATAAATAGGGTATGACATATACGCTATGGGACCCTGATACAATATTTCAGTGCTTGATTTCAGCTCGGATATTCAAAACCTCAACGTTCTTTGAGGTTTTCATGTAAATGCACTGAAGATTAAAGTTGGCGTCTGCGATACGATTTTGCTCATAAATATCAAGACTTTACATATAAAAAATGATTTTTGTTTATTATTCAAGATATTAAAAATATTCAAAGAACCGAATGGTTCGAGTTGAATGAGAACAATTCGAAATTATAAATACGTATTCCGTAGTATTTGTGGAGTATTTTTGTTCAATTTTATTGAACCAAAAGGGTTATAAAGAAACGTTTTGGACAATAAGGCCCACAAGCAATAATTTTGGAATATCCATTGTTCTTGAACAGGATATGAGTACTAGACAACAATAGCAATTGAAAATTAAAATAAACTCAATGACCATAAACTTTTAACAATAATAATGATTGTTGCGAAAAAACATATTTACAAGTATCAAAATTGTTTATCCATAAACTCATTATAAACTTTATCTCTATAAATAATTATGATATTTATGAAGATTTAAAAAAATATTTTAGTAAAAGTATCAAAATTGTTTATTAAAATACTTTATTAGTTTCGGTTCAAGGAACATTACGTGTAAATATCGGAACGCTTTAGAAATAAGGACTGACGCTTTCACGACAATAACCTTCGGACCTTAACAAGCAGTGAACCCTAAAAATAACCGGGATGATCTCAAGCCGAACTCAAAGGTACAGACGGATAACAACCTACTTCACTTATATATATATATATATATATATAAGTTCCTCATTCACTGAATTTATTTACCAATAACATAATTAAAGAATCAAAGATCGCCTCTAAATTGCACCAAACAGAGAATAACTCAACCCAGTTTACTTACATCGGCTTCAGGAATAATAAACTCCTCGGCTGTGATGTTCACGAACCGGATTGAACCGGATTTGTCGACGGCCTCCTCAGGAATTTCTTTTATGGATACGTTCACTGTGGCCTCCACCCAGTGGAAGGGTACGAGGGGTTCGTTTTCTTCAGTCACCTAATAAATTATCGTTTATATTAAAATATACATAACACATTTTATCATGGTTTTGATAATATTTCAGATATTTTAAGCTATTTATGAATTATTTTGTCTTCCACATTAGCATATTTTGGATTTGAAACTATAGTATTAAGGAATTAATTTGTGTTATTATCTCAAGTATGTAGGTATGATAAAAATTGTTCAAATAATGATATCTAGGTTAATTTAATGTTGAATAATATGTTATGGAATAATATGTATCGATATAGGATATGAATGAATCGCGTTGAGTTAAGCGACATTGGAATAGTCGACTTTTGGTTGGGATATCGCAATATTGTAATATAAATTTCAAAAATACTTGTATCGATTATTTTATTGTTAAAATAATATAAATTTTGATATAGATATGAGCCATTTAATGCTCAATTCATTAGAATTTCGGAATCCTCTTTCTCTTTTGATAATTAAATTGGGTACATTTGTATGTATTTATGCAGATTTATTAAATGAAGGCTTTATATATATAATCATACAATCATTATTCTGTCAAAAGAAATAACCAACTCTTACATTTATGAGACAAAACAATAAAAATAATCTACATAAAAAAATAAGTATTAATAATAATTTACAGAAATAAATGAGTAAGAAAACAATTATTTACTATTATAAATAAAGAACTATTAATAATAACCTAAATTAATAATTAAGTAATTAATAATAATAATCCACTTTAATATATAAGTAATTAAAAATAATTTGAATCGCACAGTTTATACGCAGTCGGAATAGAAATACGTTCATGAAAGCTCAGTCGGTCAAATGCCTAGCGTTTATTTATTAAGATTTCACAACTTGAGCACAAGAGAACTGCAAATATAAATAGCAGCCTTCCTTTAAAGTTTATTAATATTCCAACTAAAGAAATAATGCTCGGATTTGAAACATTTTTAATATGATTCAGAGAATAAATGTATTCTACAAAGGTCGGAATTTTATTTAAAAATTTTGTAAATTAAGCTCATTTTATAACTTCACGCTAAAATATTATTATTTTTTTTCAGTATCTCGGTATGCTTTTAAATCTAATCATATTTGACGTTACTACAGTTTTTCAGTTTTGATTTCTGAAGCGTAATATCCATAAGTTGGAAAAACTAAGACAAAATATATGTCAGATGGTGCCGCAAGGAGGCAAAGGAACAAAAATAAATGTGGATACCACTTTATATCACTTATTCAAAAGGTGGTGGAAATCCCACCAACACACATTCCCTAGGGGGTGACTTCACACCGGGGGGCGGTAGTAAAAAAAATTCAATATATATGCAATTGATTTATATGAAATACGCCTAATAATTGTGATAAAGGCGGATTCATAATGATGAAAAACATTAGAATTACTTACATTAAACCTGAGCATGTAAGTTCCATTGGGCGTTCCCTCCTTCATAGTAATCATCCCAGTATTGCTGTGAACGTCGAAGTATGGACTCCTTTGTTCATAAGACGGTAGCCACATGAACCTCTTGTCAGGGAGGTCCCAGTCGTCAGGGTCATTCACGAACACACGACCGATTTCCGTGTCCGGCGCTTCACCCTGGAGAGCATGGCGTTCTTATTACCAAAATAATGTATTGAATTCAAATTGTGGGTAAATATACAATAGCAAACGATTTTTCAACAAACAGGTTATTGATTGTAGAATTGATATTTTGACATTATAATATATATATATGTATATAAAAATTTATCATTTTTTCTTTAGAATATATATTCTAGAAAAACTCTGTTAAAAATTTTTTTCCGGTAAATATTATCTGAGAATTGAAAAATCGTGTCTAAATAAATAAATAAATATATATATCTAAAATAAATCATTTTACATAATATATTAAAAAATGGTTTAATAAAAACAAAATTGAAACATAATATTGTTTCAACGAAAGTATATAACAATATTTCTATAAACAACTAGTATTTACAAAGGACATGTAATTGATTATTAGATCGTATTGTTTCGGCTGTAAATATATAATAAATATAAACAAATATAAATAAAAGAAAATATAAAAATAATAAAAAGATCGCCTATTTTGGTAATGTACTAATAAAACCTAATAAAGTTCAATTAAACCAAGAAGAATTAACAAGATTAACATGAAAAGCCATTTGCTAACTAACGAGTCATTTGGTGTAAAGTTCATTAGAAGCCGTCGCATTTGCGGGTAAATCGTCGCCTCATTAAATATGCCGTAGCAAGAATACCTTTAATTAAAAATCTTTTATAAGTATCCATTACTTATATGGTTTGTGTTGAACTCAATATCAGTTCATTAAACTCAATGTTCCCTTCATGTTTGTCGTCATTGAAATCGAGTTTCCCATTTCATCATCAAAGCGAAAGAGTCTATACGGAAACAGATACTTTCCCGAGAGTAGTTGATTACGCCTCGATAGTTCGACGTCTCATTATGATGTAACATCTATATTTTATTATCACTACCCCTTGTACAAGTTTTGACGTTACGAAACGTAGATAGTTTTCGAGCCGTCACGAAACTAACAATCACAACCAAATAACAACCAATTACAACTCGTTTCGTGACTGCTCGAAACTTATCTACGTTTCGTACTATTCAAGTATATGTGTAAGGAGTGTTGAGTATAGGCCAACCAGTCAAAGTAGGTTCTTAATTTCAATGGTTACTACTGTTAGCGCTTGAAAAAGCATCAAATATGTTTAAAATACTATATTGTACGAAAAATGCCAAAGGAGCATCGTAGATTCAACAAAAGACTCAAATAATCTTTTAAAGCTGAATCAGTTGAAATTTTTCAAGATTGAAATGTCCCGCATACTAACAAAGGTTACTTACCGTCTAGAATACGAAAGGAGAACGTACTATGTAACTTAGTTTGTCAATAAAACTATTAAGAATCTTTTCAGAAACTTCTGAACCCCTAGTACGAGTTTTAATAGTACGGAACGAGTTCTTGATTGTGATTGGTTCACTAACAATGACAACCAAATATCAACCAATCACAATCAAGAACTCGTTTCGTACTATCAAAACTCGTACTAGAGGTACTGAATTTAGAACGATAGTTTTCATCATTAGAAAATACGAGTAAGTAATAACGTTTGAGATGAGATTGAGAATAGCCAATGAAGCGCGATAATAACAACCCGTCCTTGAATCCTAAATAAGCTTGATTGTTTTCACAAAATTTGTAATATAAAGTCAAAACTTTGTTACATAAATCCAATGCAATAAGGGAAATCTGGGTTGGGCAGTAAAAAGTAACCCCTCCCACCCTAATCCCAGTTTACGCACCACACTAAACCCACTTTCATTAAGGCAAAATTAACATTTTAATAACCATATATTATAAAATTATTTACGGGTATTATAATCTCATATACTTCCGACTATTATTCACGGTTAGCTCTGTTGAATTAGTTCACTAGCGGCCCTAGTACGAGTTTCGATAGTACGTAACATATATGATTTTCGTGCAACCACGATACGAGTCTTTCATTGTGATTGGTTGTTATTTGGTTGTGATTGGTAGTCAACCAATCATAATCAAGAACTCGTTTCGTGCTCGAAAACTATAAGCGTTCCGTATTATCAAAACTCTACTACTACAAATTTATTATACAACACTTTAAATTCGCTTTTTATAACTGTTTCTTTGTATCTGTGGAATAGGCTCATGAATATTTAAGTGTAATTTATTATCTTTATTAAATTTTCAGGCTATAATTGATTTCATAATAAATTATTGTTATACTAAGATAATAAAATTGTTTATAGTGTCTTAAAAAGAGCAATGAAACCGTCAGTGTCACATATATTTCCATGTTTTACATCCTACTTATGCTTTAAAATGCAAATTTTATTTTAATAGTGCCTCGACTAACATTCAAATGAATGGAAATAAATTCTTTTACAAAATAGTTACAAAAACTGCAGGAAATTAAAGCATTTTAATTAGCTTATATTGTGAAAGGTCGTTGGTTATTTAATAGCGACCGGGCAATGGATGAAATACGATCACAATGGCGTTTTATTTGACGTTACTTTATTGCTAATAAATTATGACGTTCGAAAATATTGTTGGAGCGCGGATCTGACACGCTCACGAATATATTTTAATAAACTTAGAATAAACTGTGTTTGAAATAAATATAGAATAAAAAATAAAACGATACGGGCATGGATTCGACCCGTCCCATTTTCCGGAGACCGCGGGTTCGAATCCCTGCCCGTACCATTTTATTTTATAGATTTTATAATTATTTAAAACTTAAATAAGCTTAACATGGTTTTACATGTTTATAGATATTTCCAAACATAACATTTGTTGCATAATAAAAACTACTAAAAAAAGATGTATGTATGTATGTATAACCATCAAATTCAGTCATAAGTACTAAATAACTAAAATATACCATATAAATACTATAGAAAATTCAACCATCCAGTACGATTGATAAACGAAGGCCAAATAATATTGAAAAATAAACTGTAAACTGGAACTGTTCCCTTTTTTATTTACATGTATCAGGGATCCATAGAATAGAAGATATTAAAAACAAAAAACAATTCAGCAATACTGTTGTTATCATTCCTAGTTTTAGCTGTAGTTTTACATGCAAGGGAGTACTTGTAAAATACTAAATATTTTCCTTTCACAGATATACTTACATAATATCTCCAGCTGTATATTTCATTGAAGTACGTTTCCGTCTGATAGCATTAGACAATAGAATGGTTAATATTATAAATAAATAATAAATATATATAAATATATAATAAATATATAATTGGATCAGGAATTATCAAGAAATACCTGAGCGAAGTTCAGTTGTCTTTCCAAGTTAGTTTCGCAAGTGGTATTTACTTTTGTCTTGACTTTTCTATTCCGACTTACAAGTAATAAGTGTTTATCTTTATAATTAAGTGAGTCAAGATGTCACAGAGAAAGTTTTATTGAGAGACGTTTTCAGCTTCACTCAAGTACTTCTCTCTCATTAAGCATTCGCAGTCAAAGACTATTTATAAATATTTACCCTGGGTATATCTGGTCTGTATATTTATTATCGTATCGTCATTGATGGATTAATATTGTATATAAAATATTTAATTATAAAAGTTTTTTTTTTTATTCATTTTTGTAAATAAAAGTATATTTTTTTTGTATTTTAGATGTACTGGATGGTTTTCCAATATTTAGCTATCATACTGACTTATAATGTAACAAGTAAACATAATATGTCATTGGTTCGAGTCCTGTCCGATATAATAGGTTCTTTATTCTATTTATATGTTTTTATAAATAAAGTATCTATAAATAGAAAGTGTTAACCTTGTAATATTTTAAATTAACTTACCTTATAATTGTACACAAATATGTCGCTATGTCCGGGTCCCATAGGGTTGTCGTTTCTGTCACCGATGACGATATGTAGGATAGAAACGCCAGTCAATCTCGGTGTACCGGAATCAGTTATAGCCACAGGTATTTTGTACTCTTTACGTTGTTCACGATCGAATGAAACTAGCGTTGAAAGTATGTTTCCTGTTGATAGAAGTAGTGAGAATAAACAATTTAGATCCAAAAGCGTATGTAAATTTAATTGAATAAACAAACAACAAAGAAAGTATCAAATATTATGTATTCGATAAGAATTAATTCTCAACTTCCTGAAGTTAGAACATCCAACCCTAATAGCTATCTAAATGCCTTTAATACCAAAATGAACACACGAACGCGTAACAAGTTCGCGAAGCTTAAAACTCAGAAGAAAGTCTACTTAAACGAAAAAGTTTGTACCAGTTCGGTAGTAAATAATTTCCGCAGAACACGAATTACAATTATCAACACGCGAAGTTGAATGGGAAAATGACTAAAATTGAATTGGCACTCGAGAAACAAAGTTACCGGTTGGGGTTCGCCATTTATTGCATTTTAACTACATTAATTGATTGAGGTGCCTACCATTGTGTGTTGAGATTGCTCCTATAAGGTTTGGCAAATAAACTTTAAATTAGTCACTAAAACACGACATTCGTATTAGGAGCTTTGACGTTACTAAACGTTGATAGTTTTCAAGCAGTCACGAAACTAGTTGGTTTTGATTTTTACTAACAACTGGTTTTTTTGGCTGCTCGAAAACTATTAACGTTTCGTAAAGTCAAAACTCGTATTAGGGGTACTTATTAGATGTTTTTAAACAACCTTTGAGTATTTGTTCATCATAGAACGGTGATAATATTATATTACAATATTCATAATAAATAATTCGACTTTATAAACCCCAGTACTGATCAAAGTCACCAGATTGAATGAATAAACCGCGTCTTAATATTTCATTTCAGCCCCAATTTCATTAAAGATTTTCCATCTCAGTTGAGATCATAAAATCCTCAATCCTGTGGTTCAAAACTTTACGCCCTACTTATATAAAATAATTTAAGAAATCTATTATACAGTAAAACATTTAAATGCAAGATACTTTATTTTTTAATGAACGAACGCATTCAAATGTTTCCAAGGTTTAATCGGCTATTACTGCGACCTATATTTACCCTGAGAAGTTACACCTGACGATCCTGGTTTCTTTGTGTGAAGGAAAAAGGGGTAAAAATAGTCAATTGCATTACCTTGTATGTGGAATTTGGATCGGATATCGAAGCTTGCAGACTCGTTAAGAGCGAATGTAAAGGGCGGTCCGTTTTCAGCTGAATCGTAGTCTTTTGCTGTGAGGATCACTACCTGGCCAGGTGGCTCGTTCTCGTACCAAATAACGGGTTGAGTCTGGAATTACCACATAAATTAAATACTTAACTAAGAGAAATAAATCTGGATTAAAGAGCTTCATTTAAATTGTTTCGAGAAATTTAAATTAAATATATTTTATAAGGTTTATATCAACCCCTATTACGTGAATTGAAAGTGACAAATTACTTTTTCTTCCAAGACTAAGATGTTAGGTTAAGTCGATCTAACAATTGTCTCTGATTACAAAGAGCCATGCATTGGGCTTTGATGTTAACCTATCGACGGATAGCGCGGTAATCCAATATTACACCGCATTTTGAAATCTAGATTGGATTTAGTCCCGAACTTGTAAAATATATTGTATACATATACATTTTATTTATGAGGATATATTTACTGATTAATATTAAAATTTAAATAGCCTATTTTCGTAGCTTATAGGTTTATTAGACATACATTTATTTGAAATAGCGTTAGCTAAAGCTGAAACCAACGTGCTCAATTTCCACATTTAACCATCCAGAAACGCTTATATCAATGTTTCTCACTAAATATGAATTGAAATGATATTTAAGGTACCAAAACAGAGGGACAGATAGAAAATACAGCTAAGTTATTTTGCATTAAATTTCAAATGTTTATCTCGAGAGGTTTTACCTAAAAAGAATTCACACGGATATTGGAATCCAGGTACAAATAATTCTTTACTTTTTTTTTAAATCCATAAATTAATACGAACAATCTACAAAACATTTTGTTAAAGAAATTGTATGAATGAAAAACATTACAACACATAGGAAATATATAAAATAAATGGAAGGGTTGATATAATAGGTTATTTAAAAATATTTAATCGATATATCCGAAAATGGCTATTACATAGTTCATTCATTTGAACCCTCGTCAAAGGGATAGCGTAGATAATTTTGACGGACAAGCAATAACTTTGTCCATATAATAGAACTTCGGCAATAAATACAGATAAACGTGTTGATTCATATTGAGTATATATTTTAAGTAGTTAGGTAATATTTTGTTCCAGTTTATTAGGCTCTATAAATCATCACTAAATTTACAGGTTTTAAGTGTGGAGTTTTGATCATGAAGTGTATTTATTATTCGAAATATGATTGAAATATTTAATTTTGGGACATAAGAATTTTCTTATATATGACCTTTTGCTGAACAATGGCATGGCAATCAATATAATTGAAATAATCGACCCAAGTATGAATGGAATAAAGTGAAAGAACAATATATTTGTTAACAAATATAAATATCTAACGTTCTTACATAAGAGTACATTACATTACATTACATTACATCAGAAAAGGTGGACGACGAGTTCGAAATAATACATATAAAGTTTATTCACGTTTGAACAAACGTACATGACGAACGCAATTATAGTATGTAAATATTAGTATATAAATAAATAAAGAATAATATAGTATATTAAAAAAAAAAGTCAGTGTCTAAGATAATATTTATGTTTTGTTTGATAAACATGAAATGCATTTCTAAATTTCCTACAGAGGTCACATTTTTATTCTTTGACAGAGGGTTCGCGCCATAATAAAACCACAGATAAGAAATTAAATGCCAAAAAACCTGCCAGATAAACAAAGGCGTTCACAGACAATCGTTTTTAATCAAGATATTCGAGTCGTTTTGAAACGAGACACTGGACGGTGTAGTATATCAGGTTTTACCTCGGGCTTTTCACTTTAGTTTATAGTGGGATATACGAAACAAATGCAACTTTAAACTCAAGAACATGCTTTAAGTATATTTTATTGGCTGAAAAATAAAAAAATTAAAAGAGTTTCTACCGCTACTTATTTTTCCGATTCGTTTTGAAATAAATATTCAAATATAGTTTGTGAGTCAGATAATATATTCCGATCATAAAATCTCGAGATAAAAAGCTGTCATTTTTTCCATTCTACGAAGAAAATACTCTAGAATCCTTTAGGCATTACCCCGAAGGCTATAATTCAGAGGATAAAACGTTATAATATCTACTGAAAACAGACGGTCCAAGTAGAAAGGTTTAGTTTTGAAATCTACATTTAAATTTATCGATGGCTGTTCCTTTAAAATGGTCCATAAAGCGGATTTCATAAGGAAATTGCATGTCCTTTTAAGATTTAAACGCCGTAATTATTTTTGATACAAGAGCAAGTGTAACGTAACAAATGTATTGCTATTAAGGAAGCAGTTATTGAGTGCTTCTATTCTCTACGCCATTTGCGATTAAAGCTAAAGTTTATTGGAATAAAAATTGTAGCTGGTTATTAATAGGACGTATTGATCTAAAAGTGACGTTAAAATGACCTTCATACTTTACCTCACTGACCGCCGAAAAAAATAAAAAAATAATAGTAGGTATTGATCTAAGCTTAACGTAAAATGACCTTAACTCTTTAACGTAAAACATAACGTAAACAACGTAAAAAAACTTACATTAGTCAAGAAGGGTGCATTGTCGTTGATGTCTGTCAGCTCCAATATAACTTCGGTGGTGGATCTCAAGCTATCCGAGCCCAGCCTTCCTCCATGGTCTGCAGCCATGATGAGGATCTGCCACCTTGTGAAACCTGAAGGTTGGTCTCGGTCCAAGGGTTTTGTGAGTCGAAGACAACCATCATTGTCTATTTGGAGGAACTCCTTTTGTTCGTGCTTCACCAAGGAGTACACTATGTTTTGTGGTTCATTTCTGTCAAGATCTGGATCGTAAGCCTCCACCTGATTAGAAAAAATAATAATTTAATTTTATATAATAATAAATAGTGAGAAGGGAAAATGTGTACGTTGATATATTTTTTAAAACACTATTTGCGACGTACTCAGTGCATGATACAACCAAAACAAAGTATTTTTTTTAATGGTTGTCTCTTGATCTGTTTGTTTGCTCCTGTATGATGCAAAAATATAAAGATCTGATTTTAATACAATTTTATAACCTTATTGTCTAGTCGCTGGCAACAATAACTTTTAATATAAACCATAACATTACGAGATCAAAATTAAAATGTTTTATATTTATTTGTTGAAAAGAACTTGAAATTACCTTAACAATACAGCCTTCATACAATTTCTCCTCCTCGATGGTCTTCGTATAATTCGCCAAGAAGACTGGTGGATTGTCATTCAGATTTTCAATCTTAATAAGAACTTTGGCATAATCTTCATATAGTCCATCGAAGGCTCGAACATCTAAGCTGTAGCTGGTGATGTTCTCGTAATCAAGTTCATTGTTGACTCGAATTTCACCAGTGAAATTACGAATTACAAACGCGTCGTATGTATTACCAGCAACTATGCTATAAGTTACCACGGACGCTAGAAATCATAATTTTATATTAATAAACAATGATTATAAAACGTACCATGTATATATTGAAGGCTCCTATTTATAATGTCATATTATTTAACTATACATAATAGGAAAGTTCAAACAAAACTAACCTGTATCGGTGTCCAAGGCAGTAACTTGTGTGACGAGTTCGTTAATGTTCGCATTCTCAGCTATCGACTCAGCGACATACGTATCCTGAGTAAAATGTGGCGGATTATCGTTTTTATCCGCAATCTCTATAAGAAATACCTGCTGTCCCGCATTATGCTTTCCAGGAATAAGGGCTGACTCGGAATTATCTGTCGCAATTATCTTGATGTTATAGAAACTTCTTTCTTCTCTATCAAACATCTTCAGGGTCGTGATGTTTCCAGTAATGCTGTCTATCGCAAAAGGGTCAGATGGGTCTCCTAATTCATAAGTTACTTGATTGTTAGCTGAAGTACCATCAGCGTCGAAAGCCCTAACTTGCATCACCGGAGTGCCCGGTGGCTCGTTTTCTAACACACTTCCAGATCTTATTTCACTAAATATAGGAATATTGTCATTGACATCTTCAATTTCGATTTGAATTATGGTTTCTGCTGCTAGCTTGTAATTGTTCTAAAAAAACATATATATGCATATTATTTATTTTATTTGAATATCTGTCATTTTAACACTTAAACTCATACTACTACTAGAAGTCCAATAGATGTCACCACCGTCACGATAAAGACGAATATGTATAGATTGCTAAATTCACTGAGTCTGGCAGAGATACGGTAGTTCAATTGGTTGAGCGACGAAACGGTTTCCCACAGGTCGCGGGTTCGACACCCTGCCCGTGTCGGTTTATTTTTAATTTATTTAAAATTTAAATTAGACTAACATGCTATACGTTTACATGTTTATATATTTAAAGATATTTTCGAGCAACTCATACTTACTTGTATTCTAACAGTTAAAGTGTAATCCGTAATTTTTTCGTAATCCAAGTGATTTCCTAATTTTATATAAGCTGAGTCAGCCTCTGGTTCTAACACAAATGTATGCCATTTATTTGTTTGTTCCGTTTGTCCCATAACTAATTCAAATTGTAATTTCTTTTCTTCGGGAATGTTGGATCTAAAACATAATAAACGTAAAATAATTATTCCAACCAAATAATTAAATATCAATTAACTAGATTCAGGCTGTATAACAGTATTAAAACGTAAAAGCGGGCCAAAGAATACATTAAAAGCTCGTAATTTTAAAATAGTCTACCAACGGTGCTCGAAAATTTCATTGAGTATATTAAATTGTAATACTTACATTGCTCTCACAGTAGCTATCGGCGTGTTAAAGTCCGCATAATTTTCTTTTAATCTTATCGGCTCATCGGGCACTTCGATAAAAGACGGGCTTTTCTTGTTAGATTCTACGACCTGGATGTCTAAAGTTATCGAACTTTGTTGCGGTGGATCACCCATGTCTTTTACTATCGCGCTCAACTTGAATTTGTAGCCTGGGACTTTCTGCATAAATTTACAAAAGAAATTACTAACGCAATTTATATTCCAACTTTTTATCTTCATTTTTACTGTGATATTTTTAGTTCGGTATAAAAACTTTTATTAAGATATAATGATAAAAGTAAGTAAGTTGTTATTCAATACTTACATCAATGGTTTTATTTAAAAAGATGACACCGTTATCTGGATCGATGTAAAAATATGCCTGATCCGGTGAGTTTGAGTCCAGGCTGTAGTGTACAATGGAGTTATTTCCATCGTCAATATCCGTCGCTGATATCCTCATGACCTCACGACCGCTCGGTAAGTCTTGGGGAACTGACTCCGAATATGACTGCACAGAAAACAGTATAATGAGCTTCTGTGCTATTAATTCAGTAGAATATTTCTGTTAAAATTCCAGTCACTTCTAATATACAATTAACCTTAACGTTTATCAAAGGAAATGTTGTTTTTGTTACGAATTACACTCCTCCTTACATAAATGCGTGGTTTAAATTCCTTTGTGTAATTATATTATGAAAGTTTACCGTCAAATATACCCTGAGGGTTAGCTTGTTCACTTTGACATGTTCTACGCGAAGCATGCCTAAGCTTAGAGAAAGTTTTCCAAAATAATTATAATCGTGCAGTGTGATAAAATGCGCTTAGGGGAAATAGAGCAGCCTAGCTAAAGAAAACACACCAACTATAAATGTGCAAAAAAACGTGAATTTACACACAATACAAAATTATTACCGATAACGCCTTGAGTGGCGGCTTACGATCCTAAATCATGCAGCAACATGCAAGTAAAGAAATATATTTTTTTCAAGTTTTCACAGATTCGATTGTTACCAGAGCTCAGAAATATAATACAATTTAGTGTAAGCGTTGGTAACAGTCGATTGTTAGTAATTAATATTTATGTGATAAGGTAACAAGTTTTGTGCGCGCAACTCTGTCTTTCATTTTGTGAAATTCTCTGTTCTTTAGGACAAACCTTCCAAACATCTCCTCGGAAGACCTTCGAAAAACAGGCAAGTGTTAATAAAGTCTGCGCCACGGTTTGAGGCTAATGAACAATTTAAAGTTAGTGACAATGAACATACAATGAACATTAATTAAATGATCCCAAGTGTAAGACCTAGAAGAAGCGATATTGCCCATTATAAGTTAGAATTTGGAAAAAAATGCATTGCATTTCTATGTTAGCCAAAAAACCTATATAATATATTCTTACCAATATATTAATATGTAGCTTTACTAAAGACTCTTAGCAAGAATATTTCCTATATCACCGAGCAAGTTGTTTACAATTTCTACCTTTTAGTTGTTAGGTCTAAGTTAATTGGTTGTTCAAACTTACAACTTTATCGAAGACTGGTTGGTTATCATTGATGTCTTCTATGAGTATTTTGATGGTGCATGCGTCGTCGAGCTGAGGCTGGCCATTGTCACTGGCCCGTACTGTTATATAGGCTTCCTTTTCACGAGACGGTTCATCGTGGTCAAAAATCTGTACAATTTTGTTCATTATTTAGTTTAAATAAAACGATAATTTTTACCTACCTTCATTCCCTAAGGGATAGCTAGTCAGACCTAAATGTAAACTAATAAATTTAAAATGATATAACAATTAGGAGACATTTTTGAGAGATAATAAGAAAAAATAAGTAAAGTTTTATAAAAATAACCAAAAAATATTCAAAACTTGCTATAATCTTATGTGTTTCAATAAAGGCAAATATACTGACATCGGCTGTGGTAATTCTTCCTGTTTCAGGATCGACATGAAACCTCTCTTTCTCACCAGGAGTGGAGACAAATTTGTACGTAACAGTACCACCCATCTCGGGTGGGTCCCGATCATCTGCATGAACCTGAGAATATTCATATTTATCCAATAAATCAGGCAAATGTCATACATACATATATTGCAAACAAACGAAAATATTAAAAAAATCCCTCCAATCTGACAAACACTCTTGAAAAATGGAAATCTAATTACAAAAAATCTTGTTTATTTATTTTTAAATTCGTATATTTTGGACACATACCGTGAATACATAAGTCCCAACAGGCTGCTCTTCCTTCAGCGTGGGCCTATAGTTTAGGCACTCAGTGAAGAGGGGTTTGTGATTGTCCTTAACAGCCAGCTTCGGTGACGCCGGAGTAAACTGAAACCGTTGTAGGAAGTGCAACTACATAAATACAAAGCTACTACTAAGACTTACCATAATCAAACTAATGGAATTGATTACTTTTATTTATAAAAGAGATAGGAATTTAGAAATAAAAGTAACTTTAGTAAATCAATGGTACATATAAATTCTATTGTCTACAAGAGATGCAACATACATGCAAGATTTGACGATAAATTATTAATTTACTTTATCAAAACACTATAATATATATTTACTTTGTACAGAACTTACATTGCTGCCTTAATTCTGTCGCGATATTTTATAAACAAAATACATTAAAACAAAGTGGTGTAGAAAAGTGACATCGTGTTTTTACATACAGACAGTTTACTCACGTATTTCCTCGGAAGCTTTAATTTAATAAAAAGTCAATATCACACAATAGACCATAGAGATTTATTGAAACATGCACAATATACTATAAGTTTTAAAATTTTATTAAAAAAAAGCAATAAATCAATATGAACTCTAAAGGGAACAAAGCTTCGAGGGCGAAATTAATAAGTGGATTGGTTATGAATGATTGTCAATTTTAATGGATCTGGTGGTTAAGGCGTATACTCACGGATGAGTGTAAAGGCAGGTACCCATCGAGGTGCCTGGAGTGTCGTAACCTCGTTACATGATGAGAAGGATGGTCTCGAACTGTAAACGAAAAATAGATTACGTTAATTATTTTTTTATAAGCCTAATGTCCACATTTCATTATACGATCTAAGCCACATGATCTGACTTTGAAAAATAGGTGATTGGCGTCTCCGAATATCAGAGAGAAGCTCTAATAGCCATTTCACTATGCGTTGCTATGTACACTAAATGAGATAGAGTGGCTTGGATCGTATAATTAAATGGGACCATTACATAATTAGTTTATTGGGTTGTTTTTTTTTTTTCTGAAAATACTTCCGGTCATCGAAAAACACCTTAGTAAAATATTTTCAGGCTTGAGTAGGGATTATTATACTTTCATGCAATAATTCTCCTGAACGGAACGAGCAATAATTCATTAATTATTATTAAGTCGTTTAAATCGTAAAGAACGCTCAATTTATCATTATTGAGGAATGTTCATACGTTAATTGAACAGAAATTTGCATTTATTATTATTTAAAATATAATGAATATCGGTGTTTACAAAACTAAAGTATTATGTTAAGAATAATTAATTAAAAAAAGCAATAGAATAAAAGCAAGAACAATTTCATCTTTAACAAAATCTAAAACGTTGCACAGTTTTTTCTTTCATGGGTTATATTATATTTAATAAAGAATGAAGAAAGAATGGATGTAAACTAAATGAAAATGTTGAAGATGTGTGGGTGAAATAAGAACGGACAAAATAAGATATAGATATAGAGAATACAAGGGGAAATTCAAAAGTTGCTCCTATTATAGAAGAGATGGGAAGTCTGATTTAGCATGACACCTGTAATACGAACGGTCTATATGATTAAGGGAGTTGTGAAGATGATTGTGGGTAGAGATAAAAAAAGAGATGGATGGATTGATAATACGAGGCTGAATTGAGTTGAGGAACTGACGTATGAGACGGGTGGCAGAGAAAATCTAAATGTGACGACCCCACCTAGACTGGAATGATAGAAGACGAATGATGATCCAAGTAAGATATTCAAGTAAGATATCTCCTAAATGTTTAATTCATAAACTTGCATTATGTATACGTTCATTTTATTACCATTTTAATTGGTACAGTCAAAGAGAAAAGCAGTTGCAATTTTCAGCACATTTCTTAATATATCTCAAGATCTTATGGTTTCCTTTTATAAGTAGTTTTTTAACTTGATTAACTTTTTAAGTAGCTATTATTTTAATGTACTTATTATATTTATATTTATTATACATGTATGGGTTAATATGATTAATAAAAAAATCTGTTTAAAAGTAACTTTTAGTCCAAAGAGTCAAATTTTCGTAACATTTGTAAGACAATGTTATTTTGCTTTTTATAATGAGCTATGTTGAAGATAAAATTCAAGTAAGTTAACAGTAGTTCAACATATCTTAGTGACACTAAAGACTCAGATAAGACTAATTTAAACAGGCATTATAATTGTTAAAGCGACCCAAATACTAATGAACTAACACGAGTTATGATCTAAGTGTGCGTCTCGAGTATTTAAATTTAAAATATAGTTCCGGATGATAAAATGAACTGCTGTGTTAAAATTATGACTTGTATTCAATAAACCATTTTAAAATTCATAAAATAATTATTGGTGTTTGAAAATATTTATACAAATGAAAAATAATTCATTACGGGCAGAGATTCGAACCTGCGAGCTCTGGAAAACACATCGGTAGCTCTGGTAGACCTCTGATAGAGTATCAGTTTATTTTTCATTCTATATTGAATAAAAAAATGCTTGTTTTATTTGAAATAAATTTTATCCACCATGTTGGATATTAAAAAATAATAATCGAAATTAAAAAGAATCCTAAAGACATTCAATATTAACTGAAATGGTATCCGTTTGAGCAGGTTTCATTATAGATAAATCTAAGCATTATTATTTCCTGAGATATTCTTTTACTTTGCAATAACAATGAATATTGAATTCAAGGCATCGTTTTAAGTGGATTTTTCTCGTTGTAATCTCTATGCAAGTAACCGAGAAAATCTAATTTGAACAAGTTATTGATATCGCGATGGAGAAGTCTTTTTTAAATGATTAATTTTTATTGTAATTTAATATCATTTATTATATATAGACTTTGATTTTGTTGATAATATTACACCTTTCACTTGTTTTATTTACATGCCATGTTAAATAACAACCAGGTTTTATAAATATATTAGTGTGTGCTCTCCTTTTACATAAAAAATAAATAAAAAAGGTACTTAGGTACCTTTAGGAAGAGAGTACCTATACAAAAAATATTAAAAAAAAACAAGGCAAATAATACACATGTAAAATATCTTCGGAGTTCTATAATTTTAAGTATACTTATTAAAAAAAAATGAAAAAAATACGCATGTAAAATAGCTTGGAAGTCAACATAATTTTGCAGATTATTACAAACTTTCACTAGAGGGAGTCCGTGACCTGATCAGTGATGGGCATCGAAGCGAGGGCCTGGGAACGTAGCCACTGACAAGTTAGGGGTTACATCGTGGGTTAGAAATAACTAATCTCTTTAAAATAACTTGTGTCATTGTGGGAAATTTGTTATTTTTGATATCACTGAAAGAAAGATATAGTTATTTATTTTTATCTTATTTTACTAATATCAACGTTACAGTAGTAATATTTATATCTCACAACCATATGGTCGTGAATAGGGTTGATAAGTATTCTAAGGACGCGTCGTTTCCAAGCTTTTTCATAATAATATAGTGTTATGTAAAAATGTTTTCATCTTAAAAGCATTGCGTGTCTTTTATACCAAATAAATCATAATATAAATAGTACATATAATACATATTGCAGATAAATAAATAATAATTATATATTACGTTAGATCCGTATGAACGCGCTTTTAGAAATACTAATAAATAACGTTTCATAATCTCATAAAAGCTTTATTAAAATTTATTCGAAAATCTAAGCCATTTTATGTCACATATATAAAAGTATGGTCAATTGTACTAGGACTAATTACCATTCTTATTACAATACAATAAGGTTCATAATGGATGAGATAATTATGGGACGAGGAAGCTATAAATTCTAACGCAGGCCTATTTTCCGTGACAAATTAATTTCACCGATAAAGGGTTGAAACCTTTCCTGTACCATTCCTTTTGTTGGCTAATTGTCTGCTGTTTTAAAAAGGATAAATATTAAGTTGAATTAAGATAAAACATCCATTTCCAAAATTCAATAGGTTCTTCAGAGACTTGTATAAGCTTATAAAAGATCCCTGACATCGCAAATATTATTTATCGCAAACTTGAGGATATATATAAATCCGTTTGGTTTACATAATACATATATATAATATCTAGCATTCAACAAATAATTTTGTAAGTTTGTATGTTAAAATATTTTTTTAACCAAATACGCAATAAATTAACCTTTAATCAGCTACTTTTTAACCCGAAATATAAAATTCTGATCGGAAAAACGAACAATCATCATTCGTCACCAGAGCGCGTGAAGGTCAAACATTTTTATATTCCTTTTTCCTCTGCCCCTATACCTCAGACGAGCAAAGCCGCGGACATAAGCTAATATTACATACAGTGTGATTATATACTATCCCATAACATCCAACTTACTATAAAGATAAACGCACCATGAAATCTTACCCACATAAATTAGGGAAATGGTTGAAGCCACGAAGTACAGACATGATGTAAGGTCCTATTACGATATAATAAAAATGTAGCAAAAATAACGTCTTTATATACTTTATTATCAATTTAATAAAACATAATTTGTTTATACTATTATGTCGTCATTAAGCCCCTTGAAACACGGAGGCAAATTAAATTTTATATGACGTCGTTAAGTAAAATCTTAAATGTGGCTCTGAGGCGTTTACCGTTTTGTCTGGACGTTAAAAACGTTAATGTACGTTGAGACAAGTTATTATTATATTTTACTTACTTTGATGTTGATTATATTATTAAAAATATATAATTTAATTTATAGATAGAAACTTACTGCGACGTTCTAAAATAGCGCAGTTTAAAAAAAGAAAAAGGCTGAGTTAATAGCTTTAGCGTTCCCGTATATACACTGTTTGTCCTAATATTTTTTAATTGTTCTTTTTAGCGTCTCTTGGTTGCTAATTTGCTTTCATTGTTGAAAATTGTGTTGAAGAAAATTACAACATTCTGTATAATTAATGTCAGTCGTGATTCACTGTTTGTGCTGAAATGTGCAATTTAGAAGTAAAACGGAGCTGTGTGTTTTAATTTGTATACAGGGTGTACTTTATTAAAATATTATTCTAGTGAAAATAAGGTCTTAATGCGAAAATTGTTCTTATTTCGAAAATAGTTCGTTTACTTTATTATCATAGTAATGTAAGAAATAAAGTAAGTGCCTGAAAAACCAAATACGAAATTTACATTTTTATATCGTGCAATAACTTTTCGCTGGAGATTTGGATCTTAGACGGCAGAACCATATTTTTTTGTCGACTTGTTATCTCTGCCGTGATTATGGAAGCAAGTTCCTTTTCACCTTTAGGTTGTTATCTAGATAAAATGTTTAGGGACGTTTTTTATCGACTAACAATAAAAGGCGAAAACAAATACGTTAACAAAGGATAAGCTTGAATTCATTTTTAACAACTCACATAAGTATATTAAATAAATGTTTAGTTTGTTTATAAAAACAAATTTTTACTTATCAGTTTATCACTTTCAACGTAGTTTGAATGACAGCGCCTCTGTCATTAAACCAGGCAACTGAACACATCTGATAAGTGGCTGTCGATATAAAATGGCATGCTTCATCAGGCATTTAATATAGCAATAAATATTTATATACACGTCATTTATCCACAATGTTTCTATGTTAAGTATATTTTTTTAAATTAGCCGCTTTCGAGTTATATAAACCTATACTGTTTTAAACCTACTATACTTTATTAAATCAATATAGAATGAAAAATCGTTGAGCCAAAGCTCATTCGGAACAGCGACGGGACGGTTTCCCAGAGGTCGCGGGTTTGAATCTTGATTTTTTTATTTTATTTTTAGAAAGATGTTTAGCATGACTATACACATTGCCAGATATTTTCTAATATTAGAAGGTATTATTTCTATCCATTTAGCAATAACATTTCTTATATTTTATATTACTGTATATAAATAATAAAGATTTATTAAATCTACTCAGTAATAATAAACAAATCGATCACTATTCGAACGTAAAATTAATTACAAATCACAAAAAAAAAACGAAGAAAAACTAATTACTTAGCTTTAACCACAAAACTTATCCCTCAGCGGCCATCGACATCGTTTACGGAGCGTGCCCACACTTGAATATTCAAATTGCCCCGCACAATGGCCCCCAGTCCCCATCTCGGGGGGGCCGGGGGTTTGAGGCCCTAGCAAAAGGAAGCCTAACAAAGGATTGAGAAAAAAGCTAAGTTCCGGTGTCAGAAACACGCAATACCTTGCCAGGACAGGTGAGTTGAATTGTATATCTTATTTCTTGAGTATATGATTTATATTTGCTCCTGGGTTTGTTTAATTGTAATGCGATATGAAATGAAGGGCTGTCTGAAACGAATAAAAGGGTTTGTACTTAAAAGACGTAGGTTTTTTATTTATACATTTGTCTAGTCCAGATAAACTTACTCAGTTTTTTTTAGTTGTTGAGTTAAGTTTAGGTTGTTTATATTTAGATTTAGTTTCCATATCGCTTCATAAATTGTTTGAGCTTTAGCTTAAGTGAACTTTCGGTAACATTTACGTATGAAACTTAAAGGTCAATTATAAAGCACAGAACATAACTTTGTCTAACTTCCAACTTAATCTCTTGAAAAATCTAACATTTTTAAAAACTTTTTAGATTATTTTTATTGTCTAAATAATATTTTATTTTTAAACATAATTGCCGTTTGACACTCGTAAAACATGGTTATCTACGAAATAAAGACATCTTACAAAACTTAATTTTTTTAAGACTTTGACTTTTACACAAGGTCAGACTGAAAACAACGAGAATCCTAAGTTCAACTACTCGTTAACGAGTGTCCCAACGGTTTCCGAAACTGACATTTTATTGAGAATAATGCAAACGTTTGCAAGGGAAAGATAAAACAAATTTCGTTTTACCTAAATGAAATATAACGACAGAAAAACCTATGAGAGAGACAGAGAGAGATAATGCCTTGATATATGTTAAAATGCTAAATACTTGTAAAATATCTATGTGAATATTTAATGTTTATTTACTCAGCTTTTTATATTTTCTCTTTCAAATTATTTAGATATTCTTATATAGCATCAAAGCATTTATTTCTTTGAGATTACCTATTTAGAATTTATAAAGAAATTATAATAAGATTTCTATCTCGTCCACACGAGTCTTGAGCATACAACAGTATCCCTTACTATGAGTGTTGATAGTACGAAACGTGCATAGTTTTCGAGCAGTCATAAACGATTTCTTGCTTGTGATCGGTTATTATAACGCGTGCTCGAAAACTATCAAAGTTTCCTACTACCAAAACTCGTACTAGTACTGGTATACGGTACCGTGTCATAGTAAAAGTTTGATTTTGTGTTTATAATGTTAAATCTGGGATTCTGTCGTAACTACTACATTTTGTGGTATGTTTGGAGTAAATGGTTTACAACTCTCGGCAGGAACGGCAATATAATTGTTAATAGTACAATATGTACGTTGTATTGTGTCAAAGCGTTTGAATATCAGTTTTCCATTTTGTTTCTCAAACTACGAAAGTCATACGTAACGTAATATTGTAGAATTGACTTGACGTCAGCCGGCCTACCAAAATTATTATATTATTATAATTCGTACCATGAGTTTCATAAAACAATATTGTTTCATTCTTCGTAGAAACGTAAAAGAATGAAATGCTTTCTTTAAATGCCAATTCTTAAATGTTACATAGAAACAGTATAACACTAATATTTCATATGTCAATACACACTTCGTGGTACGAGTTAATAATGTTACTAATACATAGTTAAAGATTAAATGATTTAGGATGACGTCATCAAGACTTGTTATCGGAATATTATTAAAGTAATATTACTTTTAGTATAGTAGGCCTGCAGGCTTAGAGATATCTTAACGATATTAATATATAAAAAAAAGTTTATTCCTATAATTTATTTTATATTATACATATATATGTATGTATGTATGTAATATAAAATGTGTGTATGTATGTATGTATCTATATATATGTATATTCTTTGTTTGTCTGTTCTAAACGTGAATACGAAAAATATGATAATTATATGAATAAAGACTTTATTTACCGTTAAATAAATATTATCAAAACGAATATGACAAGGTATAACAAAAAATTTTGATTAAAATATTTTTATAATATTGAAAATATCTTACATATAATATAAGAGTGTGAATTTAATTAGGATACCGATGATTTAAAACCGTGATACCCAGGTAGGTAGGTAGGTATAGGTAGCATTAATTTATAAGATTAAGAGCAAAGAAACGTTACCTAATTTATTATGTCAATACCGCTATCAATCAGGCTTTGCGTAGATTTAGAGTTAACCTTTCCATGTCTATACTATCCATATGTCTCAGATTTGTTTTTATTTGTCTTTTCGTCATTTACTTTTTATTAAGAATAATGTTGGATAGATTTATTATAAATATATAATTGTATGTTTCTGCTATTTTCTTAGAGTCCCGAACATTTAAGCCACTACTAATGGATTGTTAACTTTCTATATTAATTTTGTCGGTTTGTTCGTTTGATTTTTCGGATGATGATTGACGGATTTTAATATTTTGTATGATTATCTGAATCAACACATAGGATTATTTTCAGTTTATTAATATTTTTGACATTACAAATGTAAATATTTTTTTTTCTATAACTATAATTTTCGAAGCCGATTTATCACATACCATCTTCAGACAATTTTAATAATATTACTTGTTGTAATATCAGAGTAAAGTAAATACATGATTTTGGTGACAAATTGATTATTTATTAGTTTAAAGAATGAGGCATGTTGAATATATCAGTATCGTAAAAGTAAAATGACACGCCCTACCATTCATATTTCCACTTGACATTTGGGCTTTAAATATATTAATATCTATTAGTTAATGATTTCGTAAATTATTTTTAATGTATCCTTAAAATAACAGTTACTGAATGATTCGTATTTCAAATAGTATAGGTATGTGTCGTTTAACAATTAATGAATTATTAATTTGTTTTAACTTTTAAAGACTTGAATATTTTGTTTTATAAATATGTTAAAATATCCAATAAAACTCTAGTTTCATCCCGACCTGGTAAGCGTAAAGGATACACTCTGGTTTCGGAATAAAATCACCCTCAATTTATGAGAACACTTGAATCAAGAGAAAATAAAATCAACAAACAAGTAATGACCAAGAACAAAGAGATTTAAATACTTTACCATCCGCAATTTTCACTTTATATCTCGATCGAACAAATTTATATGCAAGAATTTAATGATTCTATATCTATGAAATACTATATTATTTTCGGCGAAAATATCAAACTTTCGGAATATTTCGACCAAGTTGCGGATTTCGCAAGAAACAAATTATATGATATTTGATTTTCTAATATATCTCAAAATTGCTTGGTCATGCTATCTCGAAATTGAAATACCAAAAATCACTTCACTCTATTATAAGGTAATGTAAACAAGGTTTATTATTGGACTGAGAAAATATATTTGTTTCGAAGCCCGCCTTTTGAGCTTCCTAACGAGTTCGAACCCACCTCAGAAGTTAAGTAACAATTAGGGTATAAATTCAACAGCAATTTACAGATGAGTGCAGTACTTTTGCACATTTCGTAACGAAGATAAATTGAGCGCCGGTTAATGATAATGAAAACAAAGAGTTACTGAAACTGAAACTGGGAATTTCAATTCGCGTTGTTTTAATTAAACTTCCGTAGACAGATGACGAAGAAATACAATTGGAAACTAAATGTTAAGCTTATTGATTTTTGATTTAATTTAACTTTGATTATAGCATTATATAAATTACTGTATATATATATATATATATATATATATATATATATAATATGCTATAAAATAATTGTGTGTTCGTAACAGAATAATATATATATAGATATATATATATATCTTTATATATAACAATTTGATAAAGCTAATCCGAGCTCTTTAATGAATTCCTTTGAGATCTATTAAATTCTTGCTCCATGTATGTATGAAGCCGCAGGCTTTCTTCTTAATGAATTTGGAATCAATTTGACAAAGGCAAAGGGTGATATCAATGAAACGATTTAGTTTTGATGGAACTATTATTAATATGTAATGTGTATTTAATTGAATTAATATTTAAATATCATTATAAAGTCAAAAGCCGGTAATGTTAAGTTAATTAATGAAATGAATAATAAATAATGATATCATTACTAAT
Source organism: Dircenna loreta (assembly GCA_963555665.1). NCBI lineage: Eukaryota > Metazoa > Arthropoda > Insecta > Lepidoptera > Nymphalidae > Dircenna > Dircenna loreta. The sequence goes on along the minus strand of OY743097.1, from coordinate 12,060,456 downwards.
TCAATTATCATTGAAATCCTTTAAGCACATTCGCGGCCCTTGTCTAGTGACGGAAGCCGTACGTTCCACTATACGGCCTTAATAATCAAACAGTTATTTCCATGTTATACTTGTATTTGAAATGAGATAAAAGTTAATTAAAGTCTGAATTTTTATAATTTTCAGTATTTATAAAATATTTCACATTCACTGATATTTTAAAAATGGTGTGTTATCAAAGAAAATAACAAATTCAAATAGAATTTTTCAGTGTCAAAAATACTGAAAAAATTCGAACCCTCAGACGCGTGAAAGCAATTTACGTTATTTCAGCTCGTATTTTTTTTTTAATGTAAAATGCACAAAAACACAATGAAAAAATGGCCGTGACAAAATCGTTTGTACTCCATGTTATGAATCTTTCAGGTATGTTTTACGTGGGTAGAAAATGGAAGTAAAATTTCAGTCACGTTCTTCTACTAGTAGTCAATCATTGTTCCAACGTATGGTGTTCATTGAGTACTGGTTTAGGATAAAAGTATTGTCGTACAAGCTTCTATGCCTATATTTGTATTCAAATAATGGTATTGTTTCATCAGATAAGATCTCTTCATTATATTATTCAAATAATTTTCCTTCGAAATCAGTTTTTTATATAATTATGTTTCAATTATATTTTAACTTTGTGTAATCATATAATAATTTTCGAATAGTTACCACGGTAGTTCTGTATTCTCCACAGAACAATAAGCCTTAAATATAATAGATTTCTATTATATTTAAGGCTTATTGTTTAGTGAATTTAAAATATATTTTAATCAGAAACATAATAATGTAAATTAAATAAAAGCATGATTATAAGAACCACTTCTAAAATAAAAGCATGAAAGACACGAAAAAATAATTCTATAAGTACATCATAAGTAGACTTTAAAAATAGGCCCAGTTCACTCGAAAGGTCATCGTTAAGAGGCCATTGGGATGTGGTTCACCGTTTACATACAATGGGAAGTAGTACCGGAAAGGAGATCATTAAACCATAGACCCATAAATCTATGGGATTATAGTTGCCCATGACGACTCTATGAAAGATTGAATTTTTAAATTAAAAAGAGATGAATAAGGCTTCATATTTGTTATACAAAAATAATAAAATATTCTCGTGTTTCAGTAAATGTTTTAACTTATTAAGGAAACGTTGAGTTTTTTATGTAAAATTACGGAAGCACCTCATTAAATTGAGCTTGATAATTGTGTCGTTGGATAAATTAAAAATGTCTACAGCAATTAATTATTTCGAACTTTATAATTTTGTACTGGCGACTCAACTTTACTTCTATTTGTTGTATGCTACGTGACTTGGAATTAAAATAGCAAAATAAAAATTAAATATATATTTAAGTATTATGCAATACCTGTTGAAATTCAGCGATACGTTCGTTGATTTTTCGTATTGTTTTATTTTATTGTAGTCTGATTTGCGTGGCTATCTCTTGGATAGAGTGGACCTGGCTTATTGGTTATCAAAATGTGCGAAACGTGCTTCAAAAGGTATTTTTAAGTAAACAACCGACATCAAGTAACAAAATAATACATAATTAATAGTTATCTATAAACGATATTTACAACATTATCAAATTATAACCGACAGGTGATCAGCGCTAATGATAAACAACATTGAAGCACACCAGATGCGTTGAGATGCGTTGACACGCCATCTGGCAGTCGTTAACTTGTTTTTGGATCCATTATAGTTCCTCTTAATAAGAATGATAATGTATTAACAATAAAATTAAGATGCTTTTTTATCCCTGAAATAATAATACTTATTTTATATTATTTATCAACAATAATAAAACTATAACTTACAGGAGTGACGTGTTTCTTGTGGGGAAGGATATCACACCACTACCCTTAATACGAGGTTTAACTTTACGAAGAGTTGATGGTGTTCGAGTTTTCTCGAAACGATTGGTTGGTATTTGGTTGTCATTTGTTTTACTTATAATAAAGAACTCGTTTCATAACTGCTCGAAAACTATCAACGTTTTGTAACGTCAAAACTCATATTAGGGGTAGATACAGATGGCAATCGGTCAGTGTAAGTACTTGTAACATGTCAAAGACTACACTAAGTGCAGACTCTTGTACTGAGAATAGATGATTGAATAAATTATATTACATAGTTATATAGCAATATTGTTATTATATTTCCCGCGACTCCACCCCCGTGGATTATAATACTTTTAAGGTACCTTGGTTTGAAAATTTGGCCTCCATAGAGCTGATTAGATTCGATAATTACGTGTATAGATCGATTTTAAATATTCGATAAATATTTACTTAAATCAGATAAATAGTTTTTTACATAATATTAATACAGATCAATATCTCTAAATGCTATAAAAGTAAAATAAAATTCAAACAAATACGATAAATAGTTCATGAAACGAAATTGTCTATTCCATAGCTGTTTTGTTTTTACCTAGATTAAGAGTACTCAAATTTAAATAGCGGTACTGAAAAAGGTTTTACCGATAGTGGAGTCACAATACTTGGCCTGCAACAATTTCAACTGTGACTTGAATAAGGCTTACGAAATATGCGAGGGTGTGAGCTTAAAAGCATTGCTGTTTTCGTAAGAAGCTTTTTATTTTCTATTTGTGATTTTTTTACATAAACGCACGTACTTGTATTTTTGTAAAATCAAAAATGGAGGCTTATTTTTTTTAATGAAAAGGTACATTTCGGCCATTTGCTCGATTCTCATCCCACCTGTCTACCTGAAACCCTTTTAAATCCAGCCCTTTTTGCCCCACTTAACAATATGAGCCCTTATTTCTTTTTGGTTAATTTAAGATTTAATGAAGTGTAATTGTTGCTCGCAGATGTTTTTCTGTATTTTATCTCTACAAGTAACGTTACGAAAAAAAAAAGACAATTTTCATTATAAATAATGTTCTTACAAAATAGTATTTAAATAATGAAGTAGCGTCTTAGTATTCAGACATGGCTTGCTATAACATGTAATGATATTAAAATAAATAAATAGATTCCCATACAAGGCACCTAAGCACTAAACAAAAGGAACTCCATATCACCTTTGTTTGCAAATGGCTAACTGTATGACAAAGTTAAAATAACACACCTCATACGCTTAATGTATCCGTTGAGACACGTGACTGAAAACACCAATGTATTCTAACTCCTACATTATTAGAATAGTTTTGAGAATATTCTAGAACGCACTAAAAGCACTACCAACACATATATCTTAAATTCTTTCTAATACTGTACAAACAAAATGTATTAAATATGAAACATTTCAAAACTCAAGTCCAGTATAAGATGGCTATTATTATGTAAAACTTAGTACTATCAGTAAGCTCATTGTAAACTGGTCATCTGGATGGACAATGACAAGACAATATGGCTTTCTTAGTCGATATCTCGATCTTGGGCTGACGCAGTTCTAGTATTACATTTATCTTCAATGTGTCAGTGAATATAAACAATGTGTGGTATATCGAACGAGAATGAACTTTGACCTTTGAATGATAATTTCAGAAAGGTATTTCATAGGTCAGTACGCATGAATAAATATTGTATATTACATATCTATTGTTTTCAGTTGATTCATATTTAACACTGAAAACCACAACGATTTTAAAGTTTGAAACATATTTTCGACAAAATATTCTCGAGAGATTTAATATGAGCCATAGACTAAAAATATATTATTATATTTAAAGCATGAAGGACCACTGACGCTCATTTAACCACACCTAATTATAGTGAATTTACTAATTATCCCTAAAATGAGATAATTAAGCACCGGAACATATTATATAATATCGACAGAATAGTATTTAAAATGTTTTTAATTTTTTTTTTAATATATACTTCATAAAAACAGTAACATATAGTAATAATAACATGTGTTATATTTAAATATATATATATATTACAATAAATAACAAGCTTAATATAACTATAGAATGAAATGTTTTCTGATATTCAATATTATAAGTTTATCAGTAATTTTAAACCAATAATATAATTATACAGCTCTTATAGTTATTTGAAATACACAAATTATATTAGTGTTTATTGTAATAGAAATAATACCTGGCAGAGAGCTTATATTTAAAATAATTTTTACTTAATTAAAATGCAATAAAGTTTGATAGGCCCTATCTCAAATAGCTCTTTGGCTCAGGTTATTCTGATATGGTTTAAAATACTATAAAATTGAAGTCTGATAACGCTGCATGGTGCTTGACTCTCCTATTAGAGCCAGTAACGGCGTTTGCATCTCTGTTAACGGCTCTCGTAACTAAGCACATAATAGAGGATGCTTATAAAAGGGTGTTGCACTTTTAAATGAACTATGTTTCTGAACGATTTTTAAATACGAGCGTCGCATTACGGATTTTTTAATATTTTTTTTTTCTGTTGTATGTCTAGTATGTTATGACGAAAAATGAAAGAAAAAAATATTAAATGTTATCGGAAATGCTATTATTATCATATGTATTAAATAGAAGTATTATTATTATGTGTGAATGGACTTATAGGAACTGGAACTTGAGAGCGCATAAAATAAGAAAGGCATACAAACACCGACATTCCTTTAGAGCTGAATCACTGATGACGCACTCATACCTGGAACAGAGAAACGTTGTGTTACCAAGGTCCAAGCAAACGGTTGAATAAGATTTAGACTAGTTTTAATACGCTGAAATAAAAAGGTATTTTGATACAAATGATGAAAAAAAAAAACATTTTTTTTTTACTGAAATTTTTACGTAATACAATTTGGTTACAAAATACTACTAAAATTGACTTTTAATATATTATATCCCGCATATAGTAGGAATATAACAAGAAAATGAAAATGTCACCACGAGGACGACAGCGGGGTCTCGTTTGCATAAATGTAATTAATGATTGTTACCGACAAGTCAGATATTTGACGAGATAACTCCTGGGGTCAATAACGTATAAAATATTCATGGATTTAATGGACTCATTAAATTTATTGTTTTGAAGGATTCAGTGAAAACATATATATACGAACAGACATTTAAAGATATATTAATTGAAATAAATAAACAGATATAGGCAGGGATTTGAAACAGCGACCTCTTTGAAATGTCCCGTTGCTCCACCAATTGAGCTACAGAAGCTATAGGGTTTTATATTTGTAATTCTATATTTATTAAAATTAGGTAAACTTATCATGGCGATACATATTTAAATATATATTTTTTTTCAACAGACATATTTCTTAGTTTATATATAAAAGTGTAAATTTATTATTTGATGGCATGCCATCTCATGAGATGTTTTAGAATATTGGAAGTGTGTGTATTTTATCATACTGCTGAACATTTATTTACCTACTATAAATATTTTTTCTATTCTAAGAATTTGCAGACCAAAACTGTTGAAACAAGGCAGATAAAAAGTGTCTGGTTTAAACTTATTTGTTTTTAAAGCATCGGTGAAGATTTTTAAGCTGCAGTCGTAAAAAGTCCAAAAGCTAAAGGCAACCACGAAATGGCTCTACTTTTCCCTACCACCTGACCATTTCCGACAGGTGTTCGAAAGCTATCGTATATCGGCGATTTTGCTGCATCCGAGCAGATGGTCGGACGCCGCTTTATCTTCGTTACAACAATGTACTTTTTGGCCTAAGTTTTTTGTGCTTGTGTTTGAGATTTTAACAAAGAACCGGTCTGTGAGTTTCAGATACCGAACTTTATTTCATTTTACTTATAAATAAATGATCCCATTTCATTATACGATCTGAGCCACTCTATCTCAACTGGTGTAAATCGATTCACATAGTGAAGTGGCTGTTAGTGAGTTAGTGCTTCTGTTTGGTGGAGGCGCATATTAGCTATTTTTCAAGGTCAAATCGTATGGTTTAGATATAATGAAATGCGACTATAAAAAATATTCATAAATTATTACTGCAAGAAAATATATTAAAACACTTCTTTATTTCGGATATAATGCATTGGTTGTAAATAAAGTTAAGCCATATAAAATAAATTTATGAAAACAACTTGTATTAAAATATTTAATAAATTTTATTAAACTATTATAATAACAATAACTTTTGAACTTTTTCCTAATCTACAATAAATATTTACATATAAATGTGAGAATGTCTTAAAATATTATTTGCAATTACGTAATAAAAATCCTAAAGAAAGTTTTAAACTAAAGTGTAATAAATTCACGGACAATACAAAACTTAAGTACCTATACTTCTTTTGTGTTTTTCATTGTTGTTTTATTTTCACAAAGTTATTCATTTTAATGATGGACTAAATGTTGTTTTGGCTGTATGTGTAGGTGTATATGTGTGTGTGTGTTAATATGTGTATATATATATGTAAATTTAAATTGGGTATAATTTGGAGGGTATATGCAAGTTATTTACATATGATTAGTTTATAGGAATGTATTCACAAATTAAATTTATAATTTTGAAGTATCGATAAACGTAATATATATATATATATATATATGATAAGAAAAACATATTTTTCAAAATTGCCTTAACTTGTGTTTAATGTAGTTAATAGATATATATATATATATATATATATATATATATATATATATATATATATATATATATATATATATATATATATATATATATATATATATATATATATATATATATATATTATTTTAATAAAAAACATGATTCATATAGTTTGTCTTTCATTTATTGTATTGTTATGATAAAATGAGTCATTTAAAGTTTATCCTATTGTGATGACAATGTGGAGGAATTTAATAAAAGGCGTAAAGATGATTTAAGCAATAACTAATGATCAGAAACCAAACCTGGGACTCGAAATTCAAACCAACGTCAAATAAACAGCTAAAACCATCTGTATTTTTACCCATAAAAATGTAAAATTCTAAACGAATAAATAAGCTTTGTTCAAAGTTTTACATATTCATAACTCTGCTAAAAGCACAATAAACAATAGCACCTACTTCGAAAGTTTCAAAATTGCTAGTAAAATAGATAGAGCTTCGTAAATGTTTCAAATTCAGTGCGAATTCATCAAAACAAAAATAACACTGGACTGAATAAACATCACCCAACGGAGTATTCAATAGGAATATATAACCAATTGAATAAGACCTTTCTGATAGAGTTTTTCTATATAAATCTCTTAATGCACATAACAGCTGGTGGACCTGATTAATTTTGTCTAAATTATCATTGGTTTAATTAAGCTTATGTCATATCCAGACTGCAATGAGTGAATGAACTTCATTCATTGAATGACTGAATGTACAAAAAGCATAAATGCTTGAGATTCCTTTGTACATTAAAGTTTATTTTATTGGTGGGTTTGTTTATGCGGTATAGAACTAGTATTCACACAATAACAATAAAAAACCTTACCATATACCTTTTATAGCAGCAGACAATAAATCGTTATAGAAAAAGACGAAACTAAAGAAATTCTTTGACCAGTCCAAAGTGCGCCAATATCGACCTTAAAATTGTTGGGTTAAGAATCATTTTGGTGTGTTTTGGATATCATAGGGTCATAAGTCAAAAAGTGAATCAGCAGTATAGGCATCTGGCCCACTTTTTAGGATTATTCGTAAAGGCGAGGCACGGAGTATGGACCCCGACTAATCTTAATCTTCAATGGTTTTTGAGATGACCCCGACGTTCCACTCACGTTTTACTTAAAATATTTATATTTTTTACTCATTATGAATTTTTTTACAAGAAAATTCTTACACGAATTATATCAGATTTTAAATTATATTTATATTAGAACGGCAACTCAAATACTCAGCGGTTTTTACTTTTCGTTTTACTTATAATAATATCGATTTCCGCTTACCTTTAAAACCCGCCTTAAAGGCCTTTGCAGAGCAAACGGTGCGTGTTAAGTTACCTTTATAAGAGCACTGTACCCCTAGTACGAGTTTTGATAATACAAAACGTTGATAGTTTTCGAGCAGTCAGCAACGTTCTTGTTGTGACTGGTTTGTACAGAACCAAATAACATCTAATCACAACCAAGACTTGTTTCATGGCTGCTCGAAAACTATCAACGTTTCGTACTATAAAAACTCGTAATAGGGGCACAGATTCCTAAAACCAAAAGAGTCACGTTTCAAAATACCATATCAATTATAGCAGTATAAATGTGGAATGAAAATAAAGCTGTGTTTACATTTGGAATATGGGTTAAACTAAGCTTTAAACATTCGTGGAAGGAAATAAAACGACAATGAATTCTATTTTAAATTATAAATCTATTTTTGAATTGATGTTGCTGGTTGACATATATCTTTATTATGCAAGAAGTATACGCAAATTATTTTTAAGTAGTACAATATAATTAAACAAAAAACGATTTTAGGAACTAAATGTGGTTTTTTTTTCTTGAATTGATAACGCTCATAAATTCGGTTCAAGTACAATAAATATATATTTTTTTAATGCAGGAAAGAGATGTTTATGTCTTTACGTTTAACAGTACATATCTTTAAATTTAACAGTACATACGAGTATCTTACGAGGCTTATAAAGATATTTTTTATGAAATGCAATACAAAAAGCACCTCTTTGTCCGACATAAAGTGAACTAAGTTGTGTTCATAATTTGTGTTTTTTATTGAACTTTAAATGATTTCTTGTGCATTGTAGTTTCTTCTCACAATTATATGGTCGAGTAAGTTTTCTTTAAGCGAACTTTGCTAGCTGTATCCTTTTTAAAAGCGATACATTTTTCTCTTTCCAAGTTTTAATGCAAAATAAAATAAAAGCTATTATTTCAAGCGCGTAAGTTTGAAAGTTATAGTTTCTTAATAGAACGAGAAGACCAGTCTAAAATGTCTTGATGCTAAACGCGTTAAATCGAAGAGGTCAAAGGTTACTTGCATATAATTTGCGAATTCCTTTCCATGATACGGAACTTTAACCCGGCGCGATGATACGAAATTGATCAAACCTCTGATAGCGGAACTTGAAGCGCCACAGATCATCCGCATTTCTGACACCAAGATAAGAATAACCCTAATACGATAGTGTATAAACAATTTTAGTGAACAGTTTCTTCTGTTTTAGTGACGCATTAATTTTAGTGACGTTTATGCATGGCGTAATAAACACTAAACAAAGCCCTGTCACGGATATCCTAGTTTTATGAGGCACTAAATTTATAATTCCTCGCACAGTTTTATGTTTTTATTCGTTAACCCCTTTGTTTGAGTTAATTAAACGTTTTTACTTCTATACCGTGCCGTTTGGTATTTTATTGCTATCTTTATAGCGTATTAGATAAGTCCAAGGAATTACGCCAATATATAGTGTAACTAGTCATTTGTTTTATTACGACTACCCTGGATTATGAAATATTTATTATTCAAATAATTTAATATATGTACTGTACTGTATCATTATATTAATACGTAAAGCATTATATATTATATTAATACGTAAAGCAAAAATGTTATACCTCTTTTTACGAAAAATACGCGAACGGAGGAGTGTGAAATTTGGCACAGTTAAATTTTATACAGAAAATGTACAGAAAGCTAATATTTTTATGATGTCAAATAACTGCAGGGATTTATTGTTCTACGTAGTTAATAAATATTTTATAAAGTATTGGTCAGAACATTACGTTGTTATCTCTTAAGCAAATATACTAACTTTAAAAATCCCAGGTCAATGACCCTGATAAGAATTCAATAACCTTTAACACTATCTATTGATGTTAAGCAAATAAATGTAGTGATATTGGAGTAAAATTAATATTTGTTGATAAGAGAAGTGTCAATATTTACGTCATGGACAGATAATAATTTAAAAGACTTTTAATATTAATAATTATTATTTAAAGGCAATAATAAATAATAATACATAAACATAAAATATATCTTAGCTTAAACAAACTAACTATAATATATCAAACTTACGAACTGCAGTCGATCTTAATCAGAGTCAATAAATTTCCATTTCTTAAACTATAATAAGCTCTGTTTGAACTCGATGAGTAAGAAATATTTAAACAGATCATTATGAGCTCTATAATCATTGGATTAAGAGCTACATGTCGTTGCATAAGTTGAAGGCGCCAAGACGTTCATTTAGATAAATTAAAACCAGACCACGTATTACGCACAGGCATGCCATAAGCTACACCATTTTATATACTTACTACAATTATAGGTAAGAGAAACAAGCATAGATGGAGTGTTTGTTAAATTATATATTGAAAAAACATATCTTTTGTAAGATGATGTGATAGAAGATCATGGAAAAAATTCAAATATTTTTTCCGATCTCAAATAATAAATGAAGTGATGATAAGGGAAGTGGGTAGATAGGCAGGTAGGTAGCTAGTTAGATAAGTAGGTAGGTATATAGCTAGATAGGTAGGTAGCTAGGTAAGTATATAGTTAGATAGGTATGTAGATAGATAGATAGATAGATAGGTAGATAGTTAGATAGATAGGTAGATAGTTAGATAGTTAGATAGATAGGTAGATAGATAGTTAGTTAGATAGATAGGTAGATAGATAGGTAGATAGTTAGGTAGATAGTTAGATAGGTGGGTAAGTAAAGGTAGCTAGGTAGAAGTAGGGAATGAGAGGTGGAAAATGTAAATGTAAAGAATGAGAATTTAAATAACATGAATATATAAATACGATAAATTATGTATTTAATTAGTCAGGAAATATTATAAATATAATGACTCATAGTAGTGTGCGTTAGCCTTGTGTCAACTTAGCGACTGGTGATTTGTCACTAAAAAGTACCAACATACATACAAGCTTTAGATAAAAATTCAAAGAGTATTTTAAGTAATGCAACATTTAAAATTTCTTGAAAAACTTGATGAAATTGCTTCATATGTATAAAAACATATGGACAAATATAAATTCTCAATATTTATATAGTTTCGTAATTATATATTTTTTTTTCTTTATTATTTTGTGTTTATTTTTCAGTGTTTAAAATGTGTAGCGATGACTTCATGCCTTTTACAGTGAATACAATTTTAAATAATATAATAAAATCCAGAAGAAATGAGTTTAATATATGATTTACATAATTATATATTACAATATTATTATTATTGTAGACTTAATAAGAAAAATACTTAAAATCTTTAAAAAATATGTAAAAATGCAATATTTATTCTTATAACTGCAAGATGGCTATCATGAAAAATCTTATTAGCCCTCGAGATAAATAAAAAACGAATAAAAGGGAGGATAAAAAATCCTCGAACGCTTTGTTATCTACGATGACACTTAACGTAGGTCTGACCTTCAGTTACTGATAACACACCAAAAAAAATACAATAAATCAAGCATTTTATATTCAAATATATAGACATATTAATGTTACATAAGAAAATGTATTAGAGAGACGTAAACCATTGCGACACGGTTACGGAAATTTGATAAATTGCGACATTGAGAGTTTTGAGCTGAAGATTATACGAGGAGCTCCTTAAGGACATTATATATTCAATTCGTGAAATGGGGAGAACATAAATCTTGAGAGGTATTCGTAAATCAAACTTTTTGTATGAGATCTATAATTCAGGAACTGTGCGCGTGATCAAGCAGTCTTTTATATGCCTCTAAGTGTATAGATTTATTGTTGGAATTTGGATCGTGTGAAATGTAAGCTTCATTTTTAATATTGTACGTTTTTAATTGTTTTTTTTTAATGCAATCAGAATAGATCATTTACGGAGTTTTTATTATTATCTTGTTTATATGGACATGGATAATTTATTATTATGTAATAATTATTTTATACATTTTCCTGAAACGATATAATTTTGCATCTACCTTCACATTTTTTTCAATTATAAAGAAACATTAAATTTAACTGAATATTCAAATTCTTTTATATTATTTATATTCTTTGTTTCCGGAGTAAAATAAAACATGTGCATTTTGAACTTAAAAATTAAAGGTGAATGGGGAGCTTGTTTCAAAGAATGGCTTGACTTTATGCCAGAAAACATAATGTAGAGTTTATGACGCTATAAATAGAATCCCAACTTTTAGCACTTTTGCAAGACTTTAAGCTTAAATTATATCCTAAAGTAAACAACGCCCGTCTCAGATCTTTATCATTATTTTTGTCGATAAATAGGTGCATAGAAAACTTTGAAGGTTTGTTTATAGAATACGAAATACTTGGAAGATTGAATGATTTATTTGCGATGTGGACGGGGGCCTACATCGAAAGGGTGTATTTTATTTGTCGTAAAGGAATTTACGATTTTTCCTCGTTTTTCTGAGTCAGCCCTACCTGCCCATCGCGGACTCGATCTATACAGCCAATAAACCGAATCTTTATATTGTGCGAACGTATTTCTTTTCATCGCTTCCCGAGATGTTTTCAATTTTGTCGTGAAATATAAGTACACAAAGTTTGGTAGAATTTAATAAAGAAAACGCAATAACACCTTGATGTCTGGCGAAATTGAAAATTAAAGGAGAAATTCACTTTTATTTAATAAAGACTTGCTTACATCATGTCGAGAGAAATTTTCGTGTCCATTACGAGAATATAGGTCACACGACAAAAGCGTACCAACAATTTCATTGTAAAAGATATTTTAGCAAAAAAATGTTTGAATATATTTTTTTCATATAATAATCAACATCTACGCTTCCATCATTTTTATCTCCGGCTATTATCCAATTGCAGTTAGATGCATAGTATTATATAACCTTGCCGTATTAGGCCGACTATTTAATCCTACTGTTTGAAAATATATATAAACATGTACAGCCATATAAAGCTTACTTAAATTTTAAATAAATATGGACTTAAAATTAAATCGATACGGACAGGGATTCAAACCAGTGACCTCTATGAAATCGTCCCGTCGCTCCATCAAATGAGCTATCGTTTCGCTATACAATACTTTATTTTTAATGATTTTAATTATAATATTAATTCGTAGTATTTTAGAGATATGACTTAATATTCAGTATAAATATTAAAAGTAATTATCCTATCCTTCGGAGCTATATTCAACACGTCTGGACCAGTTGGCGCTTCAGCTTCAGTGTTTAGTTGTTTTCGTTGCACTCATATGATAAATAACGTGGAAAATTAAAATTCGCAACCTGACAGCGGTTGCCGTTCTACGGATTTTTGTATAAACATTTGCGCACTCTGAAAATTTTGTTGAGAGCTACAATTTATGACTACTGTGACGTGTTGTTTTCATGAAAGATGAAAATATAAAAATAATAAAATAAACATTCTGTATATAAAAAGAAAGAATGAACTTTACAATAATGACGTTACATTAAGTGGTCATTACACACATGTGGCGATAATAGTACACTGATGCTTTGTGATAAAAGTCTCAATAAAAACAGTAATACAATGCGTGCTTATATAAGCGGTACAGTTAAGTAGTCAAGTTTCTAATTGAAGCTCATTATCGTTAATTTCTTAGAAGTGTCTCTAATTAAGTTATATATTAGTCAGAGTTGAAACAGGAGGAGCGAATGTTTTTTTTTTTTTCATATAAACTACATTTCTAGTTAATATTGTCAATTCATTCATAGAATTGTACTCGCAAATAGAATCATTAAATATTCCTATTCATTATTATGAATTGTTTTTATTCATTAAAATCTTTTTCACTCTGAATCATTAACCACTTGTGTACGTCAAATGGAGGGCCTGTTTTAAAATGTATATATGTTATATTAATTCATTATTCCTGCCATGTTATTTATTAAAACAACTTCAACTAATGAGATATGACTCAAGCATGTTATGGATCATTGCTTAACTAAATTTACTTAGACGGCATAATTAATGACAAGAACAACCATTTCCTAAATAGTTGTGTTTTCCGACACTTACAAATGATGAATCGTGTCACGTGATAAATCATAATTTGAGCTTTATGGCTTAGGAAATAAGGATGATTTCTCAAACGCTATGCACTTAATGTTATTGCATATTTGTATATACGTGTGTATGTGTGTGTGTGTGTGTATGTATGTTTGTGTGTTCTGTCCTGAAGTAGGTACTGGTCGTAATTGAACAAGCTGTAATGCATCATGGCTGTATCGCTATGCTCTATTGATTTTGTTTGTAGTTTATCGGTTTTTGCAGTAATGGATTAAATGTAATAAATACTTTATGTCAGTGACAATTTTATTATTACAATATTAATTTAATATATGTGTGAATAATAATAAAATCACGTGTTTATATCATGTTAAAATAGATTAATCAATTAGTCAGACCGTAAAGCACGCCACGAACACAAAAAATATCAGAAATCCTAAAATCTGTCATGCAACCTTCACTATTAATTAATTTGTTACACCACACCCATCCAAAAAGGTTTATTTCTGTTATTAATTATACCATTTAAATTAAAAACATTGGAAAACACTGATGTCCAAAAGATAAAATAAGTCCCGAAATATACGAAATGTATTAAAACGAGTTAGGACACGATAGCTCAATTGACACAGCGGTGTGAACAGACTTAAAGAAGTCGCAGGTTCGAATGCTACTCATATTGATATATTTTAAGTAAATTATTTAAAATAGACACAATTTTATTTTTCCTGGCGACCACGTCTCACCCACTTATCTCATACATATTCAGAACTCTTATCTGTCTTTAGTGGCGGATATAAAAGAGTATATCACAAGTGTCTAATTTAATTAAATTCCATATCCATTGAATTATAAAATATGCATTTTTGTTTAGATAATGAATTTAAATTATTCATTAACAGGATGCATTAATATTAATTGAATTGTATTGTTGTGGGGTCATTGTGGGTTACATCACGATTTTTTGTTATTGTGCCCCGTTAGTTACACGGAATAAATAACATTATAAACATTTGTATAATTCATTATAGTATATAATATTTAATAGTAAGTTATAATATAATCTGTGTAACTATTTATTTAATCCTGAAGTAATCCCAGACTTATCTATATATCTACCTATGAAAGTAGACCCCACAAAGTGGTCTCATATGACGTCGTTATGAGGGTAAATGGATACACGTAATTCGGCGATCAATCACAGGATTTAAATGAATAACCTCTCAAGGCTAAAAAGTTTAGGCAAATTAATAAAAAACTGCTCTAAGCAGCCTCTAAGTGGAAGCCAGTGTACTCCAACTGAAATCCGCTTGAAATAAACTTTGCCTACAGCATTTGCATAACAATTTTGATACTTTTCCTGAAACATTCAAATATACAGATATTCTGCTATTATAACAGAACTTAGAATTTAATTTCATATTCGTTTTTATTAAAATCCCACACATTCCACATGTGAATATATAATTATATATGTAAATATGTATTTAGTATTTTTAATATAGATATGACGTCATACTTATGTTCATGGAGATATGAGACGAGTTAAATTACTAATTATATTTTAACCATAGTTTTGATTTATCATGGAGAAATAATATACATAGTTTATTTTATTTGATTTTGAAGCTTCGAAGTCACTTAAATAGGATTCGTTATATTAACTAACATTGCAATTAAATAGACTAAATATTTTATTCCAATATAAACACTAGTAGTGCAGCCTTCCCGTTAACTAGATATAGGTTTCAAATATAAACACTAGAATCTACAAGTCTTGATTTAATGACATATTTACCCGTCTTGAAAGGAGAACGCGAACACGGGGAGCTAATTACAAATATATTTTGTAGTAATAGAAATGGTTTATTCTATTTTCAATTAAATTAGAAAGTTATTTAGGATAACGATGAATATATTTCATACAAAAAACACAAATAACCGTAACATTTCTCAAAAGGTCAAATCTTTTCATTTTCCTTTCAACCAAAAGGAAATCTATTTTTGTGAGATCTTCAAAACATTGTTTGTTTTTGTACTGAACCCGTACATTAAAACCAGATACGGTATACTGATGCGAGAGCGTAATTTACATAACTGTTTATTAATGTCAATACATACGAGAGAGATAGAAAGATAGAGAGAGAGATAGAGTGACTTTATATTATTATATTTTGACTTGACGGAATTATTCCTTCACTAAAATCAATATTTAGCATGCCTATAGATAACCCTTGTCACGTCAAGAGTGACGTATCGCATGCAAATAGACCAGAGCCTAGGATACATATTGATGTTAAAAGAAATATTTATATCCGCATTGAATATTATAGCCACATAGAAATAAATATTCGATATTCATTTTGTATACAGACAAAAATATTTATTCGAAAACCTTATTTTTCAACTATTACAATAGTACAGATTGGGTTTTACACAAAAGTACAGTATTTCAATGGACATGTGTCTGAAAAATACCCAATTTCAAAATGGATTTTTATCTGGTGAGTATAAAGAGATTAATTATAAAACCATTCATAAAAAGATTCATTCACATATCAAAAATAATACTTATAATAGAGACTAGGTATTGAGATGAGATTATATAATTATATATACACAAATATAGTATATAATAAGTTAAAATTCTATTGAATATTAAATGTAGGTTAATGCATTGCATTTGGAGCACTTAATATAAATTATAAAGCACTCCCTTTCAATTGATTCCTTCATTGACAGATGGTCCCTCAAAGCCCTCGGACGTAAAAATAATACAGGAAATTATGTTTTGTTTCGAAATAAGATAAATACGTACGTATTCGGAGGTTTGTGTATTTTTAAGAGTCTGATAAATATTTTACTTGTATGTTATATATTTAATATATGTATTACATATTATATACATATCCTTCAATCTTATCATTGTTTATTTGCGTTTTATTAAAGTACACATTTAAAGAAATCTAACATCTGATTAAACCTCGTCTTTACGTGAATAAGATTGCTGCAAAGCATTTTAAAGATACAATTCAAAATATAGTCCTATATAAGCGACTTCAAATATTTTATGATCTAAATATAAATAATATTTCGTTTACAACCAAAAGACCTTACAAAATATGTTAGTAATTAGTTTTAGAATAATAAATCATTTGATCTTTTAAGCATTGGATTAAAAAGTGACACTTGTGACACGACAGAGTTCGGAAAATAGAAAATTATTATTTATTCAGACTGTTGTCATGTCATGCATAATTTACCTTTTTCATTGAAAATTTCACCTGAAAAATAAGCTTATTCTCCTTATCACAGCCTTTTTATATTCTTGTTATACGTGATTCAATATCACAGTGTTTTGTTAATAGTGATTGCAGCCAAAGTGCAATCAAGCTGTCATATTTAAAATTAATCATACCAGTAGGTTTAGTATAAACTATTCTAGAAATATTCACTTAATATCTATTTCTTTAAAAATTTTCCGATAAGAAATATCAATGATATTCTTAAACATTATTTCTTTTAATATGAACATTATTAACTAGGAGGATGTTTTGACATTTGACGTATTAACGTAATATTGCCACAACTTTAAACTGTAATAGTTTTTAAGAGTAGGTATTCTTGCAGATTATTCTATATTTACTGTTAAAAAAATGAATATAAAAACGATGTTCCAAAACACTTAAGACTACTGTGGGACAGACATCAGCACCAATTTGTCTATATATAACATAGTAAGTAAAACATACATCTAAGGTGTCTTCCGAATTCCCAGTTACGTCACGTGCGGCAGTGTCTCTTGTATACACTGGCTTTGCATCTCCAATGCAACAATAATCTTTTAATGCTCTAGTTTTGGAAGGTCTTATCCGTATTACTTGCTATCGAACAGTCTATTAAGATTTGTGTTTAGTTTTCGAACAACAAATTTTGTGAATTAAAAATGACGCGACACGATAGCTCAACTGTTAAAGCGACTGAACTGTTTTCCAGAGGCCACGGGTTCGACTCTTCCCGTATGGGTTTATTTTATTTATTTATTTAAATAAGCTTAACTTGCCTATTATGTTGAAACAAAAAGAATAATGTTGATATAAATGTTATTTTTCTATTTAAAATAATGCCTGGTGATAAGTTATTTATAATGTTTTTGATATTATGTTTTATTCTTTTTAAAGATGACTACGACATCGTGAATATTATAAATTCGCTAAGTTCAACCACAACTATATTCATACATCAATGGAATATATAGATATGTTTTAAACAAATATTATTTTTAATCGAATCACAACCAATTAGTTCACCCACCATATTGTAATATCGTACGAGATGAATACTTTCAGGGTCTGTGTCTGTCTGTACCACTAAGCTGTCTAAGCCACAGGCATGTTAATTAATTGGTGGCTGGATTTGTAACTCGCTTTATTACATCAAAAGAACAAATCTGGAATGTTCTTCAATGTTGATGACATTAAAGCTTAATACCGTTCGTTACTGTTTGAATAAAAGCTAATATCGAAACCCGAGACCCCAAATAAATTAAGTAATTTCTCTTAATAGGTTCCGTAGAAAATATCAAAGTGCCAGTGAACCGTGGAATAGGGTAGACTGAATTAAGGGGGAGGGGGGGGGGGCTAATTGCAAAATTATCTGGATCTAAGGGACAAGTACGTCATCGTTCACCAGGGTAACATAGCCCTGACTGATCCCTATTAATCCAAGTGCTAGCTCTTTTTGCTACACTGTACCCACTCAACCTCGGTTTACTCATTTATATATTTCGTATTAGATTTTGTTTGAGCAGGCCATGGTTTGCAGAATAAAATGGGGTAAATGTTTCGGGGATAAATAATCGAACGTTTTAAATCAAACGGTCGGACTTGTTCTGTTCAATAAAATATCCGATTACTAATTAAAATATTCTCAGAATTTATCCGCAAGCTACACATCAGGTATATATTTTTGGTAGGTCGCAGTCAGCACTTAATTCTGTAGATGAGTGGGGACGAAGCTTTTTTGCGATCCCTATATTTGTGGCAAAGATAAGCTCCGCACACATTACACCGAGTTCCAATTACGAATTTTGATACGATACGTCACATTTATGCTTCCCTGGTACATTCTTTTGATTTATTGTATCGATTTGCGACTGTTTCATTTTATTCCACTTCTGTATGTATATCTAAATTGTATACGTGTTTTAATTAAAATTGTGTTATTCCAATGATTTCAATTCCAGATTTGGTCTGTAAACGATAGCTTCGGTTATTTCAATATGTAACAATCAATTAAAACGAATATGTCGCTTTATATTTTATTATGGAGAGGACATTTTTGGATATATGTTAAAATATTTACAATAGGATTATTTGGAATAGGAATTGACGGTAGTGACACATATTAGACTTCTTTCCAAAATTGTAACCAATGTTTCTAGTTTTGCAGTTTATAGGTGTTCACTTTTAAAAAATGCAATAACTGATTTTAATCTCATCTCAAATGGTAGAGCTACCGGACGGTTTCACAAAGGTTCAATCCCTGCCCATGTCGGTTTATAATTAATTCTATATTTATTTAAAAGCATGAGCGTAAATAATAATTAATAATAAATACTTTTAAACATTATATTACTTTATTGTAACACACACCTTTAGAGTTCTATTCGAAATAATACAAGACAATTGGTTTTAATCTGTTAGATTTTAATCCAATTTGAACAGAGAGGGCAATAAATCTACAAAGAGCCTGTACCTGTCCGGGACAATCTATTCCACGTGCTCTATCTTATATTCTTGGTCAGGACTCGCGCGCCCTCTCGAGAAAACAAGATGAGTTTTCCTTTTATAAATCCTAGTACTAAATAATATTTGTTTGTTCCATTGTAAAATAATTCATAAGATATTTTAAAATTTATCTACCTTATTTGTAAGAACAGATAAAAGGGTCCGGTGTCACCCGATGACTCGACAGCTTTAAAATGTACTGTGAATACTAAATTACAAATAACGATATTATTTTTCTTACAATTTTATTATCATTCATCAAAGATGACAATAATAAATATCTATAGAATTTGTATAACATTTGAAGCACAACGAAATTGTTATTTATTAACGCAATTTCATTTTATTTTATAGATAATTTCGAAGTAGACGAAATTTCATAGTGTTTATTTATTACTATGTTTATATTTCGGGGGCGATATATTTGGAAGAACTCGATAAAATTGAAGGGAGTTCGTAATAATATTTTTCATAAGGCCAGCCATTTTATTTATCGTTTCAATCACTCTTATTTCACTTGCACCCACCCCAAGCAAATTAATCATCTCTCCCTTTTCCCTTCAACATCTTTTCAAATTGCCATTTTATTTATTTGGATTATATAGTCAATAAAGTTGCAATAATACCCAAATATTTTTATTAAACTTTGGCCAGGATTATTCGGAGGATACAAAACATTATCATTATATATATATATATATATATATATATATATATATATATATCGAGATAAACATTTGAAAGAACAATATGTAATAACTGTTCTCGACAGTTTCACAACAGAGGATACTTTAACAGAGATAATGGATTTTAGCAAAATTCTGATTCAGCTAAATAAGACAAGCTAAAAGTTATGTATCTGAATTTTTTATGTATAATATAAATAAAACAATTAAAACAAAAGTCGAACAGTGACAAACAAATATTTGTTTAAACAATCTTGCAATACCATTCCTGCAATACAGCAAAATGCATAGCGAATGGTCTACTCAAATCTATCCAGTTCACTTGTCAGTTTGTCCTCAACGTGGAGCAGTTCTCATCTTTCTGTCCAGTTCCTATTTTCCATTCCGTACTGTGGCGCCTTAATGGAGCGTTTAATTGGGGTCCTCGTGTCTATTTCAAACTGCCTCAGATGGCCACGAAATTGAATCCTCTAATTAGAAGGTGTCCAGTTACGTTAACTTGTTAGGTATTATTTGAGTTCAGGGGTTAAGCTGATTTAAGCTTGGTTTTAAAATTAATCAAGATTCAGTTTCACTTCACAAATTAATATTATTATATATTAATTCCGTAAATCAAACCAACATCTAAATATTGTATTTTGATATGTCTGTCTGTCTTACTGTTTTTAACTTAAAAGTTTGGGACAGTTTTTAATAAATGTCATATTTATTATATTTTTTACATCAATTCAAAAACTTATTACACATTTTTGTATGACCAAATTTATTAACCACATTATAAGCCATACAAATGAAATGTTTAATAAAAGTAGCGAAACTTATTCGTTAAACCCCCAAATAAATCACCATTTGCAACATACATACAAGGGGAGTTCTCTGTAGGAAGTCCTAATCAAATAGTGGCCATTGTATAGAAACATAGCTACCTAGACACCCCCGACTTGAGTCTACTTTTCACCCTCTGTCATCAGAACCCTCCGGATAACAGCTAATAAGAATTTTATAAGAACAGACTAACAAATATTGGATAATCGGATTAAATAACTAATTTGTTACGAAATAAAATACAAAGTAAATACATTTGCGATTTTATTAGACTTAGATAATACACTTTACAAAGAAAAGATACAGTACAAATGACAAACATAATTAAAGAATATTTATCTTAAATATAATGATAGCTATTGGTTGAATTGTGGACAAAATATATAAATTGTAATTAATAAATGTTTGTCTCATCGAGTCAATTTAGATTAGAAGTAATCCGTAGATAGTATGAAATCAATTCCGTTTGAACAATACCAACAACGTAGATTTGTGAGTAGTATCACGTAGATCTATAACGTTAGACGCGAGAGTAAACTCCGTAAAACCACGTCGTCACCACTTCTGAGATTGCTCCATCTACCGGACGCGCACGAAATTTGAAAGCATTGCAGTGCATTCTGAAATGCAGTTCTGAAATTTTAAATTTTATGCTCGGAGATTACTCGGTGAATTCAATTTTCTATGCCAATTACTTAGACTTTTATTATTATTATATATTATTTTATTATAGGCTTTATATTATATATTTGTAAGCATATGATTTTCAGAAATAATTGTTATTAATAGTACCTTGACGTTATGAAACGTTGATAGTTTTCGAGCAGTTATAAGTGAGTGTGAGTTCTTGATTGTGATTAGTTTACTACATATCACACCTAAATAACAACCAATCACGACAAAGCATCTGGTTTCGTAACAGCTCGAAAACTATCAATGTTTCGTAATGACCAATCTCGTTCCAGGGGTACAGAGATATCGATTTATGTTTTACGAATCTGTTATATAAAAAAAATATCAAAATAAATAAGAAATATTATATACGTCATGAAAATAATCCTACAATTCACACAATAAATAATACTGGGATCTCTATATTTATTCCGGTCTACTTAAAAATGTTGATAATGGAACGGATAAGCAATAAATTCGGGGGCGAAACCCAGTGCACCCTGCGGTCTTTGCCGTCGTCATTAATCAGCCCCTCTTGTCAGGGTTGAGGCTTAATGTAATTTTTATCATACATTACATACACGCAATACGTCCCGTGACGTGACAGCGCATCAGCCCTGACCTAAACCAAGGTTACCTCACCTTAATTAACATTGCATATTATGTTAACAACCATTAGGGTTGGCACGCTTTAATTATTGTTTATTTTCTGACATTTTAACTAAGCTCGGATGAAAGTATATTTTTGTGGAAAAAAATAAATATTAAAATTTTGGGAAGTTAAAGTTGAAGTTAGCATTATATTTTTAGTTTTTATTTTGGATTCTTTATATCCAACTCTACAATTTTAATTAATAGAATTTTTAAACGAGGTTCCTAGTTATAATGAGATGTTGAAGCTTTTTAAATATAACAAATTCATAATATGTTTTCACACTGCAGCGTTCGGTTATTTTAGCTATTGATTTTCATAATACTGCAGACGAGGCTACGCCATCAGATACAGCGCTGCGAAGCTGAAATACCATCTTATGTTTTATTCTTGAAAATATTCTTTGGTATAAAAACTATTATTGCAATGATTTTTAATTATCAACAAGTTTTTTTTTTTTATTATAGACTCGTGAACATATGTATGTATGTATATGTATAGTAATTATTTTGAACAATATAATGAAGATGAAACGTCACCCTGTGGTTATGGATGTGACGTATTCTTGTTCAATTTTAATCCAAGGCTTCTGTATGAAAATAGTATTTTAAGGTATTGTGTACTGACCTAGTGAAACTTTTGATAATACGATATATATATAATTTTCGAGCAGTAACGAAACGTGTGCTAGGTTGTGATTGGTTGTTATTTGGGTGTTATTGAAGGTAAACCAATCACAACCAAGATCTCGTTTCTTTACTGTTCGAAAACTATCGACGTTTTGTACTATAAAAACTAATTAGGGGTATAGTATAAAAAACTAAAAAGATATAAAACGAATAACTTCGTAACATCTCGTCAGGCGAATGAACCGTTTCTATGGACAGTTAAGTTATTATAAAGCTCTATATTTATTTCATAAGTACAGTCACGTAGACTGTACATTATAAAAGCAACGTATACTATTTTCTCGTTCGAGAATTTCTCCGCAATCATTTGACGATTTTATATGACAATAATATTTAAGGTTCTGATGAGAACATATATTTATAATTAATTCTATTGTCTAATGTTAATTTAATTTCAAACAAACCATACATTTCAATACAGTATTTCACTAGTGAATTATTCTCATTGTAAATTTAGTAGCACACGACGCAACTACGAACTAAATTTCCCCTGTCACGCATAATTCCAGCAACGGCTAATGCGTCGCTACATTTGTCATCTAATACTACAGTTAATTGGCACGTTTCGGATCCCCTTCACTGTATTGCAAAATTTTGCTAATAGTTGTATAAAAGGCGTGTCGTCGGAGCATATTCTCGTTTGGACCCGGCGGGATTCCCTTTATAACCCGCGGTAATATGAATGTTTTATTCATTGGGGTAATTTCGGACTGCATGAATTGTGTTAAATGTTATATATATATATGCTATATATTCTGAATAACTTTCTGATTCAACATGATCTAATAACAGTATTTTGTTTTTTATATTTAGATTTATTATTTATTTAATCTTTATTGTACAAAGAAATCGTACAAATGACGGACTCACTAAAGCACTCTCTACCAGACAACTCTACAATTTAAACGGAAAGAACATTGTAAAAACAAAAAAGACAGATGAATGTTAATTTCGAAAAATTGTCGATAAAATTACTTATACGCATAAATTAATTCATAAAAAAAATGTCATATATATACAAATATATATATAAAATATTGTGTAAGTATATATAATATGTATATAATACTCGTATTACCTGTTAGTTTATATATATATATATATATATATATATATATATATATATATATATATATATATATAATAAAATGGAAATATAAAATACTCAAATTATTGCATATTACTACTTTTTTTTCTTAAACCAAAGATAGCCTATTTTGTATTTTATTATTGAAAATTTCATGTTAAAGTTAACATGAAATTACAGATACAGATACGCAATGTGCTACTTAGTAAAACATATATGATCTCTTATAGAAAACATGTAAAATTGATTTATAATGCAATGTCGATTTTGTGAAAAAGCTTTCGGACAAATGCCTCCAGGCGTCTTTTAAAAATGTTTGTATCTAATTTAATAGGATTTAGGGGGCGTTGTAACATGAGTGTTTATGTCAATCAGAAACGACGCCACAGGGTGCCATGCCTTAAGGGAGGACGTAATTTAATTTATTATTTATATTATTTTGTATTATTAAATAAAAAAATAAATAAAAATACTTGACATTTATTTGTTTTAGAACAAACACTTCATTATTATAAGGCGTGAAGAACATTATTTTTGAAGTATTGGCAGAATTGGACGATGATTGCATTTCTTTACAAATATTATAGCCCCAGGGGCATTGTGTGAAACTGTAGGGGCACTTATGAAGGGGACTGCGCGTTTACACGCGATGTACACCTGCTTGTTAACCCATTTTCACTAACCTGTATTCAAGAAAAAATACCTTTTTTATTGTGTGTTTATTTATATCCGGACATCGTCAAAAAATATATATCAAAATAATGAATTCGAAATGAATAACTCGTTTCATGATATAAAATTAAATTAATATGAATATAGAAAAATAAGTTGTTCTAATTCTGAAAACTAACTTGACATGAAAAACCCCACGTTTGAATATAATAAAATAATTTCTCATACTAGATTCGTGCGAGGTATTATCCCGTGCTCTCAGTTATATGCGTCATTTTAAATATAAAACTCTATTACGCCGCATTACCAAATACAAAATGGGTCACAGCTGCTGAAAGGAATCTAGTCTTGTAGGTATCAGATATTTTTATTAGTTAAATACTATTAATATACTGTAATAAAGAAGTGTTGATGACGTCATCCGAAATAATTCATTCTTTTACTATAAACATTATTAACTCGTACCATGAAGTGTGTTTTGACATTTGACATATTAACGTAATATTATTTATATGTAAAAAACTTGGCATTTAAAAAAATGTATAAATTAATTTACGTCGACAAAATTGGTTTATAAGCTCATGGTATCACATTAATATTATTGTAAAATTGTATATTTATTTTTTAATTTTGGTAGGCTTGTCGTAATATACACCTACACTTAATTTAAATAAAAACAAGTTACATGCAGCGTTTCTAGTATCTGAGTATCATATGTCTGTATGGAAACGAACAAAAATATTTCTAATTTAACTAAAAATGATCTCGTTAAAGATGTTTTAAATAAGCTTCTTTATTCTTAGTGAAGTTCACTCTTGTGAGAAATAGGTTATAAATATCGCAAAACTGAAGAATACGATAGTGAATTGTAGGCGATTTAAAAAATTGAACTTCCAAACTTCGCGCAAAAAGCAGCCAATCTTCAAATAGGTCAAGTGTTATTTCTGGCGCAATATTTTCTTTCGCACGTTCTCGCTTCACTTAGCGGTGATAAGTGTTTAGCAAGTTTACCAAAACTAGATCGCAACTAGTTCATTGTTAACCGTTAACTTTCATTTTTAGCAATTTAAGTTTTTTTGGCTACTTCTTCGTTTATTCAGTGGAGATTTTCTATTCACAACATGTATAAATATATGTCCCGTAGCTTTCCGTGACGGTTTCCCCGAAGTCGCGGGTTTGAATCCCCGCCCGTATCGATTTATTTTTCATGCTATATTTTTTATTCAACTCCACTATATATAGAAATTTTCAAACATGTAAAAAAAATCTTTTGTAAAAAGCAAAACAATTTGATATTTAAAAGCTGTGTTGTTTTGGCATTTTCAGTATAATTTATAAAAGGAGCTAAAAAAAAAATATTTCATCTGGAAATTTGGCAACGGTATTCCATTTGTAAAGTATTGTAAAGAGTGCAGAACAAACGCCTCTACTTATTATGCACTGATTGTCTGTGGGCAGCGGTAAAGACCTAACAGTGAGGCTGGGACAAAGCAACGTAAATACGATATCTCTCAAAGGAACTTAACTGTAGGCCCGCTATGAATGACGTTTCATTCGAAAAAATACTGAACGCAAAAAGTATGACGCTACCTCTTTATAAGAATGTTTGTTAAAATTTAATTTACCAGATTTAATATTAAACAATTTTGTCCAATTTCTTTTAGTTTATTATTTTTTTAAAGGTATACATTTCAAACGTAATTAAAATTAAACAAGCATGGAATCTTATTGTAAAACATAAATTTGTATTTTTTCCGTATCATCCCGTCTTTTTTCCTTATCTTTATCTGGATTTATTGCTCTTTCTTTTCATTTATCTTTTTTTCCTATCACCACCGTTCAATTAGGTACGTCACTCTGAAACATGTTTTTTATTTTACTTTCTTACTTCTTGTTTTCTTGTAGTAATATAGATTTTTTAAACCAATAACCTAAATACTTATTTATTTTTCTTATTATAGGTTCTCTGCCATATAGCCATTGAGAAATGTCTAACAAGGAAACATTTCTATGAAATTGCAGATAATGAATTAAATTTGCGAACATTTTCTACAAATTAGCTTATTAGTTTTTAAAAATTATCAAAAATATATAGTATTCTATTTCTAGTACATAAATTATTTAGTTACTTATTCTAGCATGCTGTATAATTCTAAATAATAATTAAAAATAGTAACGTAACATAAAATTTTGTAAATTAAATTAATCATCAAGCAATTAACAGAAAATCGTACCTATTTTGGAATTATAGACTGGTTCATGAAGCAGTAGATCACCGCAATGCGATCGGTCATTAACTATTGTGGTTAGATTATTTCTATATTTTTAGTTTCAGGTTAAAATTACTATTACTAATACATTAATTATTTTGTTATTTAAATGTATTTTAGTGCAATTTTAAAGTTTTTAATAACATTAAGTAATCTGAAAGACCACTTCGTATAATTTGAAAAATATGATGCGAGTTTAATTCATATACAAATTTATATGAATAATATTTCTATTTCATTCATATAATATATAATTTTATTGATATAAAGTGTTTATATTTTCAAAACAGGTTATTTAATATAAATAAATTAAAAATAAATGTGTAAGTATCTAACCATGATGAAAAGAAAGTTTTGGAAATTTACTTTAACCGACTTTCAATTTGTTAAATAACGCCCCTTTAATACAATTAAAATGCTTATAATATTAACAGCCGCAAACAAGTTTGAAGGCAATCATTTAGTTCAAGCCTGATAACATTGCGTGAAGAAGGCTTTCGTTAAAGCTATTAACTAAGTACCTTAATCGGCTTATTTCACGCCCCGCACATAATTTTCTTATGAATATAAATTTAATAATTCGCAAAATTATTCTTACCCTTCATAGCTGAAAGTACGGTTCTTGTTTACGGCGCTGATAATATATACTGAAATAAGACTATTTCAGTACTAATATTTACAATAGATATGGCTTCGTCCAATATAAGTCCAAACTGTCTAATAGCCGGGAGTTCGGAAGACAAAAAGTTTCGAAGAATTCTACTGAAATTCAGTTCAAAGGCTGTTTTTTAAAAAAGGTTAACTCTCAGTAAACTGAAAACGTTGACTTCCAAATACGAACTGTAGTTAAATGTTTGACAACAATTAAATTACGGCACCCTTAAAGTAAGGGTTGAAATCGTTTAAAAATTAAACTTTATTAACAGCGTCAATCGTATCTTTAGTTTTAAGAATACCTAATACATTAGATTTTATTAAAAAGCCGAGTGGTATAGCAACATGCAAAATTATATTTAAAAGCAAAACATTTACATTTGTTTACTTGTACCTCATTCCTAATTTAACCGATTGCGATGAAACGAGGTGAGTATTTGTTTACACAACCTACATAGTGAATTAGAAACACCATTTCACAATAGGTGGCGCTCCGGTCCGCGGGTAGTTCAGCGAGGAACGTTTGTTTTCTATACGTCCATACGACATTTCAATAGCCAGTGGAAGTGTGACAATAAATGTTTGAACACTTTCATTCCACGTAATTGCATGGAAACGGCTAGTTCTATATAAAGTGGAGTAGTTAGTAGACAATTTACGTAAAGATTCACGGTTATATTTATTACGGTCTATATATATATATATATATATATATATATATATTACGACCTCCAAAATAAACTTTAGCCTATAAGTTCCCGAGGAATAATAGCTATATAACGAAGAAAGTTTCATAAAAATCCGTCCACTAGTTATAGCGTGAAAGCCGGACAACAGACAGACAAAAATTTCAAAATGATTATTTTGTTTTGTTTGTTACTTGTATGAAGGCCCCTAGAGGTATTTTTATTGAATGTACAGATTTGAATAGATATATTATTTTAACGGACTTGAGCCGCATTTAATTTTCATTTTAAACCCTCGTTTGCTGTCGTGGTTGGGAGATATCAACATATATACGTTTATAAATTATGTTATATGTGTATATATATTTCTCTAGATTTATATATAATAAATCCAGATAGCAAGGTGATTTAAAAAGCCATTTATTCTCTATTACACCGCTTAGTAAACCGTACATTGCCAACTTATCTGATGGGAACCTGCAGATAGATACGTGACACAATACGAAACCAATCATTATTTTAATCTTTGTATGGCGTATGTCCAAGATGGAGTCACTTTATATTTATTGATTTAGTTTTCATTTAAAAAATGTACACTAAATATTTAGTAAACTATTTTTAAATCCTAATCATAATTATAAGTTCTGTTTAAATCTATTATTTGTTTTCACAATGCTATATTATACATTTTATTTTATATACAAATATATAAATGTATGTTCGTCCATACATAAAGCTGTCTATCTGATTGTCATAACTCATACATCGAATAAAAGATAAATATAAAACACAATTGGATTTATCGAAATTTAGGTTACAGGGTAACAAAGGAACTCAAATCTGAATATTATTTTTCTGACGTGAAATTTACTAATAATACATATAAATTATTTATTAATTCAGTATTTCATTTCTAAATGTGAATGAGGGTAGCGACACGGCAGCTCAATAAGTAGACAGACGGGACGGTTTTCCAGAGGTCGATGGTTCGAATTCATGTTTCGGTTTATTTTTCATTCTATATTTATTTCAAATTCAAATAAGCTTAACATCATTTTTATATAGTAATAATGTTTAATAAGATAATGAAATTAATATTTGTCATCGGACACAATGGCAAACATTAAGACCGGCCATCTCATAATAGCCTTGCAAAAAGCACATCAATAAAGACGTACAAACAACATGACGGAACGAAAATGCATTAAGAAATTAATAAGACTCAAGTATATAATATAGAGAGAAGTAATTAAAATATTGACTAGAATATAATAATTATAAACATCGTCCTTTTCCTTATTTTTAATATTAATATATTCCAGTTGGGTATTGTGTTTGTAAAGCTATTGAAAGATAAAATACAACATTCTGGATCTATATTGACTGTTTAAAAAGTTATTAGATATACCTATAGATTTAGAGATAGATACAGATATAGATATAGATATAGATATAGATATAGATATAGATATAGATATAGATATAGATATAGATATAGATATAGATATAGATATAGATATAGATATAGATATAGATATAGATATAGATATAGATATAGATATAGATATAGATATAGATATAGATATAGATATAGATATAGATATAGATATAGATATAGATATAGATATAGATATAGATATAGATATAGAAATAGATATTACATTTTCTAACATGTTCTGAGATATTATATATTTTAACATTTTTAGAACATGTTAGAACATAAATGTAATGACACAAATCTGTGACAGCTCGGGTCGTTCGGATTGTTGAATATGCATTCATCTAAAATGATTTACGAACGCGGAGAGTGATAATTGATTGCCGATCTCGTTATTTAGATAAATTGAATGGTTCCTAGAAACCATTAGGGTATTAACCTTTAAAATAATATACTGTATATTTTGTTATATATTTGTTATTCATATTGAGGACGGATTTGTTATATTTGTTAATTGGCCGAAATAAAGTAATAATTAAATAAAAAATAAATAAAAGGTAATAAATGGTATAATATATTTCGAATAACTTTTAAATCTTAATAATATATGTTATTAAAAAAAAATATATAAAATAACATCATTTTTTCACGACCGTAAAGGAGACAGCTCCGATGATTTATACGGGATACTGTAAATTGATAGCCTCGCCGCTGAACGAAATAAGTCCGAGAAAACAAAGGAATATCGAACTGTTATTAACAGACGTCGATTAATTTACGCGCTACTTGTCTTGGGACAAGTCGCTTTCATTGCACGGTATTCTTTTGAAAGGACACTTCGCTAAAAGATTTATTCATTTCTATATCTTGTTATGACTTGTTTATTATGTTGTTATTAATTATTGACCTAGAGCTGATATTACTCACTGGAATATGTATGTGGATGTTGATACTCAGTCATTCTATTATGCTCCCAACTTTGACTTGCATAACAATAAGTGCTCAGATCAAGTCGACATCTCATGATATATGACATTCCGCAATTGATTGACGATATCTATGTACCATCCGATCCTGGAGATTACGGAGGTCAATGACCTTTAATGTTCACTTCAAGATATGACTGAGGGAGTTCCTATTACTAGGAAACCTTCACCTTTTTATGACGATTAAATAAATTTGTACGACCATTCTTAACAAAGTACTTTGTTGATAAATAAAAATGTATCCGGTGAAGTCAAAACTGGTTCTTTTGTTACTTTCTCGTTCTCGATTTAATGGAACAATGGCTGTTGGACTTCTTTTTAATTTGTTCCGCTACACCTTAAAACTTAAGTTTCTTTACAGGATTACAGTAATCCATATAAAAAGTCGATGGACAGCTTCTTACGCATTAACGGTTGGTCAGAATAACTAAAACTTATTCAAAAAAAAAAACTAATAAAAAACGTAATCTTAGTTTAAAAAGGCATTCTATAGCGGTTCCGATCTCTAGATAAATCTGTTAACTCTATAATTATAAGTATAAAATTAACTCGAGTTTAAATAAGTTAACTAAAACTTGTTCATTTCAGTTCACTGCTATCAAATTGCTTCAACCGAATAGTTAGTTTGAAAGCTGACAAAGTTTTAAACCACAAATTAAACTCGATTCTCGTTATTGATTGATTTAAATACGAATAATAATATTTTACAGTTACATTTCATGTAATATTTTATTATTTTATCATAATATATATATTATAATAAAATAATATATATACATATAGTATGTAATAAAATAAGTCTCTTGTTGTTAAGGTTTTTAATAACATTATTTTCGTTTTTCTTTTTATTAAAATTCACGCTACAAGTCCACAAGCACAAGCGATCAACTTCTTGTAGCTTTTCTAAATCATTGTCAGACAGCATTCTATCTATGAACCTGAATATTCATGCGAGGAAAAGGGATAGATGCTGTGAGGGACGGGTTAATAAGGGATAGAAATTAAGTGAAGCGTTGAATGACCTCAGTCGGAGTTCTTCGTACTTCTACGAAGCGACTCGTGTAGACCTTATCTCTCAATCGGCGCAGGCGCAACCCTTGAGTCATCTTTGTTTCTTTGCATCTTTGAAGAATGCTATGCAGAATATGTCGAGGTCAATAAATAATGGAGATATGATAGTTTAATATGCAGCAATAAATTTATTTTGTTAATTCTTATAAATAGTAAATGTACCATAAATAAAACCTTAGTATGTATATAAATTTATCTAAACATTAATTTATTGGTGTATTTTGATATATTAGCAACTTTACTAAAATCATAATTTAGTCATGATTTAAAGGTTTTTAATAAAACGTTCTCTTTAAATAGATAAATAATAAAAAATAAGGAGTGTCAATGACCTCGTTAACTGAATGTATCGTTGTTACGTCTGTTATTAACGTACTTTACCATTAACTTAGAACATGATACTTTAAGCAATTACCTATGTTGATACTGACGCATTTTATAATAATTGTATCTCGATGAAGGAATGACAACTTATACTTAAATGTAGATTGGAATTCTAATATATATATATATATAATCAGATTTAAGAAAGAATTAAAGAAGAAGAAGAATTAAAGAAAAGCACAGTTAATGTTTTTCTGATTTTTTTTAAATATGATTATTTTCTAAATCAGTTTATTGAAATGTTATAAGGAATTATATATTTGAATGCTTTATAATGTTAAGCTACTACAAATAACGCACGATTTAACATTCATTAACACTGATTATAAGAAAATACCGAATAATGGACGAAATGATGTTCGGAAATGAAGTGTCGTAAATAACAAGATCTAAATCTTTGTTATAAATCGCGACGGATGTTCAAATATCAGCGCTATTAATTAAAAGTAATCACTTTATGAAATTAATTTTAAATGAATTTCAGGTAAGCTTACGTCACATTGCAACTTTATAGCATGGTATCCAGAAAGTTTTATTTTCAGTCCAAATTAATGTTATTATACTTTAGCGTATCTTTAAATATATTCATGATGTTGAATGGAATACGTCTGGAGTAAAATTTATGTGGTGTCTTACTGGCGTGGATTTGCAAGGAATGTGAAAATAATTCCGACGTCTAGTAATGGGATATATCATGGGGGTGTAAGCGATTAAAAAAATAAATAAATAAATGTTGATTCAATATTATGAATCGTATTATGAATAAATAATAGCACCTCAAAGATGTGATAGATGATTCATCAATGCTTGTCTTGTAAAGTTTATAGACTCATTTACAGACTCTTTTGCTTTACGCGTAATAAATCTTACTAACCCTGAGTCATCAAATAGACTTTACAAGGTTCTGTTAGTAATTTGTAATGTGACTACAATGTGGCTTCGACAGATGGCTTCAAGCCAAACTGTACTCTTACCTAAGCGTCAAGGAAATGCAATACTCGCGATTTCAATTAAAACTGAAATCTGCTGCAACTGCCAAATTTTTGCAACACAACAAAACGAACCGTTTTATCGTCTATTATTGTTTTAATAATACTTTTTCAAATATTTACAATACAAAATTCTATTTGTACATATTATCTTCAAATTGTATTTATTCTTATGTCAACAGCGTTTACGTTGTATATACTTTATTATAAAAATAAATATATATTTAAAAATTTATCCGGTAAGGTCAGTCTGAACTCTTCTATCATTGTTTTTAAGTAAGTAATACTCTATCTTGTCTACAACACGAGCACGTACTCCCGTATTTCAGAGTGATACGGGTCGCGAATCACACTCTACTGCCTGACTCGTACTGATTAACCGAATGAGCAAACTTAATGAAACTGCTAATTTCAGTACACAAGTACCGCTACACGTTATTTGTGAACTACCCTCCAGTAACATGGTTATAAAATTTGTCTGTCTGAAGCCGGGGAAGCATCACGAACATATTGGCTTATTCAGAGTAGGTTAGCATGATACGTGTTGAAACAGGGGAAAATATATTGCATTTCAGTCCACAGAATAAAGATGCTGCGAACAAACACCGGGAATTCAATCCCGGCGGAGGGATCCGGTTTATTTCCACACAGATATAGAATACGGATGTACTAAGACACGTAGATGTTCAGCTCTGGCTGAATTACTTGTGACAATAATAGTCAAGTTGGATTGTAGTTTATATTAAACCTTTAATCATTTAAAAAAAGTATTAATTAAATATGTTGTATAACTTTGGAAATTAAGGTCAAGTCGTTGGTCTATTCACCTAGTACTGTGGAATGTATTTGAGAACATCTGGCCAGTCGGTCATCCTTTGTGTTTCAATAAAGATCAAATGTCACGAGCACAGATCTCGAAGTTTCTATGAGGAAGGAGCATTGTAGGATTTCACACAAAGCTAGATAGGAAAACGCCAAGACAGGAAAGGTTTGTAATAGAATAAAAATGATAAAGCAATATTCGTAACACATTTCTTATTCATTAAAACAAAAGAATTATTTAATTTCTTTGTGCTATAAAGCAAATTTAAAATACAGACAAAAGATGTTTTTAACATTTTTTATGTTATTTAAGTACGGATCCACATAATATAAAATGCATTAAAATACTATATCTTGTTGCTTAGATTAAATGACTACCTCTGAACAAAGCTCGTCCGGGAACAAGAGGGCACGGGAAATAGCACCGGCTGTTTATTTAAACCGAGGAATAGCAGACAATAAATATTTTACTTTTGAATTTCGATGTATATAACGCTTCGAACGGTGATGTTTGCGTTCGCCCCGCACGATAGATTTCAATTTGTTATATTTGATTTTCGTTATATGTTTTGAAAGCGGAAACAGGCTATATCGAGTATTGTACGGAAATGTAATAGAAACGTGACAAATAATATTTAGTATATGGAAATTTAAAATCAAATATAAGTTTTATATATTTGAATATGATATATGACTGACTGACTTTTATATGGTCGTACAATTCAACAAGCTTTCAGTAACAAAATAACTTTCGTGAACCATGACGACTGATATATATATATATATATATATATATATATATAATTGTAGCGGAATGTTGTAGCCATTTTGAGTTTTTGCTCATGAGCTTGAAGCATGGCGGAGTTGTTTAAGGGTGAATTTGCCTGAGCGTTAATATAGCCGGGTATATAATATATCAAACTTATTTATTTTTAATAACCTTTACAAAAATAATAAACTGACGTTAACTTTAACTTGAATAAGTTACTGTATCAAGTCTGCAGTACTTTAATTATAATCTATAATCATATATAATTATTAATCCTATACGTCATTGAGGATATTACAAATTGCAATTTTCTTTAACAATGTCGAGGTTAAAAGCAACTAATACAACGTACAAATAAAAATACGAATAAACAGACAGACGCAAATCTCAATATATTACGAGTTATGATAGTTTAGTATTAAGATAAATGACTTACGAAAAAAACTTCCAATCAAATTACTTTAAATGTATACTTTTATCCATACCTGAAACAAATAAAATACATTTTTATAAAAATAATATCAATACATTAATATTTTCTTCAGCATGTTTTATAATCACAATCGTATATAATAATATAAATATGGAGTTAATACCTTTGAAAATAAGTTGTGATAAGAGCTTATACTTTCATCCCGGCATGAATTATCCCACAAATAAATCCTCAACAAACCAACAGACATTATCTATACTTACATATATAAAATAATACAATTTGCAAAATCTATTCATAAAAGAAGCTTTCAAATATAATTGCTATTTATTTAACTAGATACCTAATGCGGGCTCAACAATAGTTGTTCCAGTGATCTGCTCGTCGCATCATGTGAAAACTGTCATCTGGACAAATGTTGATATCAAATTTGGTTAGATTTATAAGGTATCGAGATAAAATATTAAAACTGGATTAAAAAATTTAAAGTAAAACTATTCAATATGTGATAGATTTATTAAAAAGGCATATAAAAGCAGCTACTTATAAACAAAATGCATCATAAATTAAAATTGAATTCTATGGGCTGTCAATAAAAATATGACGAAGTAAATTTAATATTAATTGAAGCAGCGGTGACTAAACGATTCAATGAGAGTACGGCAATAAAATTAAACGTCAGCGTTCTCGTTCCCGACTGGATGAGAGAGTAACAGATTTATAAAAGACATTTTGATTTTCTTTTTTTTATTTGTTAAGTGATTTTAAATTAATTGCTTAACATGTTTCACAACGTCAGAAAAATGATAAAAAAATTTGGAATAATTCGACTTTGTTTTTAAGATGTTCTTTTTTTAATTTAATATAAATAATTCATATCAAATATTCTAAAGAACATCATACTGATATTGTTTTAATTTTTTTAAATTGTGTTATTTGATTGAAATAAACATCAAATTTGTTTAAAATATTTATAATAACAAATCAATGTTAAAATTATTACTGATATAACGTAGTACCCTAATTCATTATTATAATTAAATTGTATACATATAAATTACATCAGACTGCCAGAACGTTAACCAGAACCTTTTGGCCGTGTAATTACGTTTTCTTACATTGAGCAGAATTTCATTAGGTGTGTCTTGCAATATTTGAGAAGCTTAGGATTTTACTCTTACTGAATAATTAATTAAATAAATGAATTAAAATTTAAGATAATTGTAATAAACAAACTAACTTAAATTGCATAATTAGTATAAAAATATGTATGAATAAATTACCTAATAGCTTGAAAATAAAAAATACATATATTATCTGTTCTAATGTCAAAAACTTTTAAACCCACCTGAGCCGAAATCGTAATCTCATACCAAAATTAAAAAGCAATTAGGTGAAAATAGAAAGTTTAGACAGGCTTATAAACAATAACTAATCAAAAACATAAAATTATGAATGAGAACAAAGATATACATATCTGATATTTTGGGCGTTAATTTAAGATACCGCTTTCGTAAACAGCCTCAAGTAATAAGTACAGTGAAAGGAACTGAGGGCTAAATGAAATTACAATGATTTACAAAAGCTCGACCCAGAATGTAAATTCCGCGATCGTTGGCTGAAGCGGAGTTTTGATTTAAAGCAATTTATGCCCAAGAGGATTGGCGGAGTTATCGCCAAATAGGTCATTGTGTACGAGAAAACATTTGGGACGAACTAAATAATCTCTTAAAAAGTTTTGGGAGTTTTCGAAAACTTTAGCCGCTCATTTAACTTGACTAAATCTTTTCGCCGACGTCCTCGATAGCCTTGCTTTGTAAAGCAGTGAAACATAAAATTGCTTTGAAACTAATAACTGTAGTTTAAAACAATATCTGTAAACTAATAATTTTACTTTTTATATAAAAAATTAACATTCTGTAAGAACGGAACTTTGGAATTTGTTTATTGCTATATTGCCTTCATGAGCACACTTTTTGTTTTGTAAAGTACAAGTATTATTAACAGTAACATATTTAATTTTATTAAATGTATACATAATTTTTAAAATATTCTATTACGTTGAAAATCATTAATTTCAGAGTTTAATTTGGGTGTTGTTGGTAAATGAATTCAAATCGATGTTTGCGGAAACCTAAGTAAATGAAATTTCTGTGAGGGACGCACGGTTCGTCTATGAGGGCATCGGCGTCTGCATAATACGAGGCAAATGTAGAATACCAAATTTAGCCAAACTTTCAGAGGGCCCTTTATTGAAAGCGTTCCACGATGTTTGACGGCGTCCCAAATTGTATACATAAGGTCTCACGTCTAAGCAATTCACCACCAGAAGCAGAAAATTGATTACGAACTGATTTATATTTATTAAAATTCAAATATGACTTCATTTAAACAGATATAGGTTCAAAAAAACAATAAAATATTAAAATATAGCGTTTATATTATTCATATTAGAATTCCAGGTAACTACTTTTAAATAATAAATGTAGATTGAAAAATAGTCGATACGGCCAGGAGCCAGGAGTTCGAACCCCCGACCTCTTGGAAACCATTCCGTCGCTGTACTAATTCAGCTAAGGCAATCGCTACCCGTTCCGATGAATTAAACATTCTATAAATAATCGTCTTATTAACATTAGAAGATATTAATTAACATTAGAAGATACCACAACGGATATTTATATTTGAAAATATATATAAACAAGTATGTAAGCTTAACATGGCTATACATGTTTATAGATATTTTAAAATACGACTGTTCGTTAGGAATGGCATTGAACTTATGCAAAAATATTTATCATTACAAATTGGTTTACATAACAAACAGTATCCGTGGTCCTAAAATCCAAACCCGGTGCAGAGAATTTAAATTTATCAATCATTGAAAATAGATGACTTTTTTTGGGAACCAATTATTTTTTTACAAGACTGCCTTTCCATTGCAATTCGATGCATCTGATGGCAGTTTGTTTTTGTCAGTATATCATTTATTCAACACACACAAAAATTATTACGTTAGTGTCGATAACGCGTCAGTTTGTTTGGGCGGCGACTTGTTAAAAATGAATCGGAGATATTTTTTTAAATTGTTCAATTTTAAAACGGCCATTGTTGCCCAAACCTATTCTATTCAAGGTACGAGCCAGAAAAAGTTATGCATTTGAAAAGAGTGATTTATCTCTGGTTTGGGCTAGTTTTAATATTACTCTGGCTGCGCAGGGTTGTATGAAAATCATATTTATTGGTTTCATCTTTTGCACATATGAATTAAGAATAATATATAATATACATAATATAATGTGTAGATATTTGTATGTTTAGGTTTTTGTCTTAATTTTGGTTTTACCTGGAAAATTACATAAGTAGACCTGTAGAATTATATAAGAGGGTAGTCAAAAAATTTTAAATCCTTATATTCCATTGTTTTCATTTAATGCATTTGCAGTTATGCTTTGAAATAAATAGTGTCATAAAAATATCTACTCCATATTTCACCAAACTAGGGGATTTTCAAAAAAAATAATAGAGATTTTTGATGAAAAATTTCAAGCTTTTATATTTAATGGTTTCGGCTATGCTTTGATATATCGGTTAGCTTTTCCTTTTAATATATATTTACAGGTATAAATGTAATAATGTTATTACATTGGGTGTGTCAACATGACATAAACAGACAGCTATCATAATTATGAAAATGACACGAATTTTTATACATTTAAAGAAATAATGAACAATACATAAAATTGTAAAATTAAAGTCCTGAAATGTTTTGTAAATTCCAAAATTAAGCCAATTCTTATGACGCTTAAATAACAAGGGGAAAGAACAATGAAATTAATTCAGTTTAATATTTCTAGATATTCGTCCCTTCCGGTATGCATTAATGGAAATTGATAAAGATTTATCAGAGACAGGTGGATGTCATGCAGACGTTCAGGGCTGACAAGCGCGGAGATTTCCTTTTATTTTCATTGAAAACATATTATTTTAAATAATAATTCAGTAAATTAAAGAATTATCCAGCCATTGCCCAAAAATAACGATTTATATTCCAGCCGTAAATTTCTTGGATAGACGAGCCGTAAAAAATATCAACATAAAATTATCTCTTTGTTCTTGAAGTTAACCGCGTTGCGTGAATAAACTTTTAATGGTCCATTATTGTTTAAATCTAAAAAGGTAAAATATTGATAGCCTCAGTATAAAACTTACACAACGTGAACACAAAACTGACACGACAAACTTACCAAGCTATATCTAACATGTGTGACAGTAAAACGGGATAAAACTTCACCAAATGGCAAAAAAATGTAAGCCACTTATAATAAATTAGCTACCCCCGTCAAAAATCGGATTTAGTGGGGCACTCAACACAATCACGGTTCATTAAACTATAACGAAATCTGTGAACCGAACGATTGAGTGACATATTTTCGGGACCCCAATGAATTGGCAACTAGGCTTCCCCTAATTCAACCCTCGGACTCCCTTGGGCGTCAGCTAATAAATTGAGAATAAAAATGCAAAACTACCCAAATAAACGGAAGAGTGACTTTGAATGGTGATATAATTCAAGACAGGTGCATCTGATGGGATGGTTGGATGGATGGAGTTAACCGACTTTGAGTAACAATAAAACACGGATGAAGTACGACATGAATTTTTAATACCCTAAATAACAAAAAGGGTTAAATGGCTGTGACATTTAGATTAAAGAAATGCATGTGTTTATTTTTAGCGTGTCTTTAATGTAGATAAAAAATATGTCTGTGGAAGAGAGAAATGAGGTTGAGAAAAAAGAAATTGAATAGGATAAAAGTTTAAATTGGAAATTATAGTGTAACATATAAAATAATGATATTGATTATTATTTAATTAATTTAATTTATTCATCTAATAATATAACTTCAAAATAGTTGCACAGCGCTAGTTCAGAATTTAGAATGAACCAACTAAGTCTGCGCTCGGTCAAGTTAATCAGTCTCTAGTTTCGGAGTTAAAACCAGTGGGATTTTAACAAGGGACCGGGCGATAGGGTTCAATTTAACTACCACCGGTCTCCAGCGGACGGCGGCAAAATGTTAATTGCAGCCATTGAAAGTGGAAACTTTAATATACCACACGGAATGTTTCATGTGTTCCGTTTGTGGACGCTAATCTGACGTCTACGACAATACGATAAGGCACATTCTTGGTCGAACCATTTCGTTTTTTGCAAGCTATTTGTCTGAGTGTTAGAATCTCTAGAGTAAATAGGAATCTGTTTGAGACATTCAACACTCTTCTTAACGCCGCACCAGCGTTTCTGATTATCGAAATCCCATTTGCTTTAAACAAATTAAACTTATTCAACGCTGAGGACTCAGGTAGGACTTTGATTAAAATATTCCGAATTATTTCTTATGTGAGAATAAATTACTGAAAAAGATAGCCACTGAAAAGAAAATGAAACTCTCGTGTGTTAATGACTTTATTGAAACAAACATTGTGTAAAGGTATATATATTGTTGTACTTAAATAAAAATATAACAAGCATATTAAATATATAGTATTATGCTGTTATTTCTTTTTTATTACATTGTATTAAGTACTTCACGTTCTCGTTTTTATTTATATTATTTGTTGTTATATCATTTGACATGCAAGAAATATAATTATTCGTCTATTTATATAATCCTAATACCCTTGAGCTAAATCTTGTCATTCAAGCCTATCATTTATTGTCGAAGGGACTTAGAGAAATTAACGCCTTTAAGCAGAGTTTACACTAAGCCTAATTAGACTTAACAAAACCTTGTACAGTCTGTATGAAAAGACTGATTATATTCCGAATATTACGAAATATATTTCAATTTAAAATAAAAATAAAAAAGCATTACCAAAAAAAAAAAATAAGCTTTTTTCATCGGCATAAGTCTGTTGCTTTTGACAAAATTACTTAACAACTTTTATCGTATAGAAGATTACTGGAATACGCTTATTACGAGTTCGCTGAAATCTTACTAATGTACTCGTCATCTCGCGGCTAATCTTATTTAATATCAATATTGTCATTCCATTATAAGACTAGAATAATTTTCAGTGACTGAGAATTTAGTTTATGTATTGCTTATTCAATTTAATTCAAAATCAGAGGCGAATTATTTTAAATTACATAGAATATATAAAGTCACAAAACAAGTATCAAGATTTAACCCATCCAGCACGTAA
Organism: Dircenna loreta; assembly: GCA_963555665.1. Lineage (NCBI taxonomy): Eukaryota > Metazoa > Arthropoda > Insecta > Lepidoptera > Nymphalidae > Dircenna > Dircenna loreta. The sequence goes on along the minus strand of OY743097.1, from coordinate 12,018,778 downwards.
AAGCATAATATTTATTTATATGCTAAACTTTTGCGTCTCACGTTTTACCCGCAGATAGAAAGCAAGTTGCTACTTCAATGCATATATTAGTCCAGGTTAGTAGTTAGCTCACGAGTTAGTATTCATCTTGCACCGCGGGTTTAATCAGGTTATCTGCTCGATAAAAGATACCGTATTCGGAAGCTTTATGAAACACTAAGAATATTAGGCTAAATATAAAGGATGATGTTATTAAAAAATATATATACATATATAATAATTTTAAGAAATTTATAAATTCTTTAATCCTAGTATATGAATTAATGTAGACAATTATCTTGTTTATTACATGTATTTTTTAGTTTTCATTAGAAATGACATATGTGATTGTTTAAAAAAGTATTTTTTTTTATTCTGAATGTATTATTACACAAGTTTGTATATAGATATTTTTTAATTTTTCAACGCAAATTCATTGATTTAATTTTTTAACTATTAAGACGTAAGCTGTTCTAGTTATTTTAGAGAAACCTAACAGCTTCATTTCAAAATGATTCCTTGGCTCAATTTAATATTCCAAACCGTAGCGCCGCGGCGTCGGGAACGCAATCATGTCGCGGGTAGTACCTTCACACTCTAGGCTTACCGGTCATTTATATTTAAAGGAAGGAAGCGGAATATATTTTATTTTTTGGTTTTTTGTTACTGAGATTTTATTTTACTTATAGACATAAATTTAATATAAGTAAAATATATTTTATTAATAATTTGTCTACATTGTCCAAAACCACAAATAGTCACTTATCAATTTTATTTTTTTTATGCTTTCGTTCTGAGTTATGTGATTTTATATTATCAATAAGTTAATCCTAAGAAACTGTTGACTTTGACGTAAAGCTTTGATACTTTTGTCCAAAACCACGAATTATTACATATCAATAGCTTCAAAGTGGCGTTGTGTGAAAACCACTCAAAGATTATCATAAAACCCGTCACCATTGCACCTAAATGCAAACATGTCCCAGATTGAAATATACCGAGCGTGTGGAGGGATCGCGAATCGCGAACGAGCCCAATCGAGTAGGTACTCGATACCGGCTCAATCGCGCGATCCGTTCCATTTGAATCGGTATTCGATACGACGAATATTGACGAAAACCGACGAATACTGACGAATACTGATCCATCCTTAATTCCGTTTTGAATACACTAAATAATATTATTCTTTGAACGTGATCAGAATTATCGAACGCGAAACATTAAAGGAATCTGTTGATTATGTAAATATAAAACGTTATTTTTATGATATCTCTTCATACATGTTATTCGTAAGGTGCGTAATAATACGCCCACGTAGTTTTGCGGTTCGAAGTATTATTTCTTCATTTGCATATAATGTTAATTGTTCTCTATAAACCGTAAAGGGATATTTGTATAGGTAAGTCTTTGAGTGGGATTAACTCTTTAATAATATAGTTATATATTTTTAGTTTATAATGTTAGTTTTCGCCGCAATATACTGAACAGTTTTCAATTGAGTTTTTTATTTTGCAGATACGCGAAAACAATTCGTAAAAATAGCACAAACTGCGAATGGGTAAATCACAGAGCCAGAGTTAATAAACAACTACCCGACGAAAATTACTCTTCCAGACATATAAAATTGCGAAACATACGATGTCGTGAAACTTGAATAGGGACATACGATTTAATCTGAAACGAACAAAACGCATTCGAACGCTTATTGGATTGTTCTCAGATCGTCTGCAATACAATTTGCAATAACACCGTCAGAGTTATTATCAATGTTTTAAATAAAATAAATTAAATGTATTATTCAATATGAAGTATTTTAAATTAAGAGCGCTGTTCTCAAATGCTAGCCTTTTGTCTTTTTAATGGCCCATTTTCCAGTAATCTCTGCTTTATTACACCATTAGAATTTCTTTCAAGTCTTACTATAAAATGTTCTTAATATACCTTACAGAGAAATATACAATGGCAAATCAAATTAAATAAATTCAAAAGGACTGTCAAATATTCGAGACAACGGCCTAACCCTTTTATTAATCTAATAAAGTTAGCACACTTTAGTATAAATGAAAATGAACAGAATTAAAAGGAAATAAGTTAAATGTTTGCTCAGTATTTAAGTAAATTTATATAAAAACAAAGCATACTTAGATTTATAAATCAATATTTGTGGAAGCTGAGAAAGCTTTGAGACTCTTTGTTCTATAGTACTAATTAGATTATTATTTTGATAGCGAATCGTTTTTTTTCCAACTACTTGTTCAATTATTCAAGCCATGTTATTCGAAAACCCAATAAAGGAATGACAGAGTATATCTTAATTGAACCAAAGTGTGCATTCCTTATTGGAAAATAGCCTGAAGTGTTTGGCAAACATCGAACTTGGCCAAGTTTGGGCAAGTTTGGGCGAGATTGGCAAGTTCACTAACTTATTCGAATTCGTCATTGGTCTAACTATCTGACCCGCTAAGCCAACGATTTAATTATCTCAGCTCTGGACCGGATCAGCATATTAAGTACTGCAAAACATTGGAGCTAAAAGTTGGCAATTGAATAATAAACAATGGTGACATTTTCATATATGTGATTACTCTCCATGTAAAGTTAGATAATCCTTACCAGTGGAACTAATTTGCTGTGGACGTTAGTTTGGAACACACAGAATGGCTAAAGTTCACTAAATTGTAACAATTAGATAACTTTATCATTTAAAACGAATAGCATAAAACAAATTAATATATAAATAATTTATACGTCTGAGTTGTAAAAGTCTCTAAATATGGTTTTTTTTTATTTACAATGGTAAATTTAGTATAACTTAAAAAGACCATCTCTCTTTCGATACCGAGATAAGATAAGATATATATTTTTGGAAAAATCTTTTGGTCCGACTTGTAAAGGCAAAAGCAAAGCGGCACTCAAACTTACATAAATTACTATGAGTGTCCCATTCAAGGACCCGATAAGGAGCCCTGGGGCCGCAAAGTTCACGCCGAACTTACCCAGGATTCAGGGTTCAGGATGTGTCAGATTATCAGCTGATATAGGTCGCAAATACTTTATTGTGAACTTCAGTGATTTGGGTACCGGTCGAAAAAGGAAACTTGATGAAAAATCAGTCTTAAGGAAAACAAACTTATATTTATTATAGTTTATAGGCAGTGATAAAATATCATTTCTTTAAAACATTTTCATAAACAAATAAACAATATATACGAACATCTTATTTAATAATAAAGTAACATAATTTAATTGTAATTATATAATACTAGACTCCAGCGCAAATTACACTTGGCAAGAAATATAACACGGTGATATGTGGAATTATTTCCATACAAATCACCGGGTGCGGAAACATCCGCCTCCATGGATACTCAACTTCTAGAACAGTTAATATTCTTAATTATATAACTATTCAAAAGGCAATTATGTAAATTGTATAATGAGTAAATAATGAACAATACATATATAAAGTATGCTATAAATAAACATGTCATATTCTTTAATTACTTGAACTGTTTTTTTAATTCTACGTGACTGGAGAAATATAGCGTCAATTAAAACTAATTAAGGCATAAGCCAATAATGAATTGCTTTTTTTTCATATCATATATATTATATAATTCTTTTGTACGTGTGTATCTAGAGCTCTTTAACGGCTGGATCGATTTTGATGTTTTGATTGGAAACATCGTTTTCTCTTCAATTGTTTTTAATATTATATTATTATATAAAATTGTAGTATAACATAAGTTAATAATGGTCCTTTGACAACGAAGATATGTCTAAAATATAATATATTCCAGTCAAAATTATTTTACGAAAAATCTAGAAATTTCTAGAATGAAAATAAGCTTCCAATTTGAAATGAAGTTAGATTTGCGGTAACAGATCTAGTTATGTTATTTCTGTACCGCGGCCCAGTAGCATTTGTTACCAGCTCAGTACATATTGTATGTGGTTGAATAATAGCCCACAACACGCTTGGGGATGAATTTCATTATGCCTTTATGTTTGAGAGCGGGAATTTCTTTCGAAGCTTCATGTTTTTATCGCTATTCTCTTGATTCGTTTTGAATTTGTATTATGATCTCCCTTTGAAGCTGTGCTCGTGCTTGTGGGCAACTGTTCTAGAATGTATGAAGGCTTTCTCTACATTAAATATTCACCTTTTTACATCAGATTATAATAACAGATTAATGATTCTTTTGAAATTGAAGCTTTTGTTATAATGATCTAAAATCTTTGTGATCTTAGTAAAGTCGAGTATCTATAAAGGCAATAAATTCCTCGATGTACAATAGTCCTTTATGAAATTAAGTATCAACAATGGCTCACTATGGGCTGTTATCAAAGTTGAAGTACTTCATAAATTACCTGTAAACGTTCTGATAGAATTCCCCTGAATGAAACAGCATAAAGACGATGCAAGTCATCGTGGAACATTAGTCATTTAACCTGCCACCATGTCATGCCCGGGGTCAGTATGATAATAATGAACTTAGGACAATTTTTGAACTTTTCTTATAAGAATTCACAAGACAATATCCGAATTGCATACAATTTGCACACGGGTACAGAAAAGATCATAGAGCTCCTATCCTTCCTTCCGAAAAATAATATGTTTTCCTGGAAAATAAACAAAGGTTTTAGACGGCCGACAAGACAAGCCATTTTTTACTTAAACATAGTAAGCGAAGCCAAAAAGTTAGTCTATCTTAATCGATATTTAAGAAAAAAAAAAGCAATGACATTTTAGTTTGTTTTCCCTTGACATCAAAAATTCATGTATGGGCGGTGAAGGAAAACATCGTGGATAAACCTGCATGTCATTAAGTAAATTCTATTATATATAAATATATATAAGGTACGTCTGTCTATCTGAAAATATCTCGAATATTAAAACACCGCAAACCATTGATCATTATTTTTCAAACTTTAGAACCATTTATAAAATACTATAACTAACTTCATATATTTTATTACAAAATGTTCCACTTGAAAAGAAAATATTTTGAAATATAGAAGCGAGTTAATAAAAATGTCATCGAAATCACGAACAGCGAGATTAAAGAAAAATATTTTTATATTAAATATTATAAAAGAAGCAAGACTTGAGAACGTAAGCACTAAGCAGTACTTATCTTTGTGCGAGTTTTGACGTTACGAAACGTTCATAGTTTTCGATCAGCCACAAAAAAGTTCTTGTTTGTAATTTGGTTGTGATATTTAGTAAACTCGTTTCGTGACTGCTCGAAAACTACCAACGTTTCGTAACATCAGAACTCGTATTAGGGGCACAGCACTGGTTCTATAAAACTACATATTTCACGTAAGTAAATGGCGCATAATTTTAAAATTTTATTTTATATTCGAAGCGGGATTTGTCTTCCAGGCGTCTCCAAGAAAATCCTAACAAAATAGCCTTGAAATACTCGGCTTGCACATTCATCGCACATAAATTAGACTTGGAGCTAGCTTTTTGGTTTATTTTGCCCGTTCGTTGTGACACTTCTGACAAAGGACCTTTGAATAAAACGTAACTTGTACAGAGTGGAAATGAGTAATTCAAACCTGTTTTAATACACTGATTCACGGCGCCTCGCTCCACTGTTGTGTATGGAAATGTTTCTTTGTTGACAAAGGAAGAGCACTATGAAGATACCAAATCAACGCTCTGTGTAAAAACAAACAGAATACAACTTTAAAATTGAGTTGTATCATATATTTCCATCAAGATTGTTACAAGCGAATAATGTTATTATTTTACTACTATAAGCTATTTTTATAAATGAAGACGAATAAGGCTAAGATAAAATTTGACCAAAAAAAAACCCTGACTCAGCGACAATCAAGAGTCAAAAGAATGCAAATCATTCCAAGCATTTATCGGAGTCCTTTGAATTATTTCATGAATATCTCGCTGCTAATTATGCCAATAAATTTAATCAAGGGGTTCAGCTTCATTTCTCTGGCGGAAATAATTTATTAAAGAAGGAGCCCATGTCCGTTTAATCCGAATAAACAGATGATCTGAGAACGATCTAGAAATTATTTATATTCAACTATGACTTCTTATTAAAACCGAAACGCAAATTGTAATTCTGTGAAGAGAGATGAGGCTATATCATAATAAGCTTTTTATAACTTTAAATATAATCCTTAATAACAGCCCTCGTAACAAAATAAAGCCATATAAAAAACCGATAACATTTTTTTTATAATCTTCAATATCACCCGGCACCATTTTCATGGATCGTTCCAGTACTTACCGCGTTACTTATTTCATGGCCAGTGTACTCGTAAACCACATATTACTATTTGTGACCGCCATCGTAAAATAGATATTATGTGAAAAATATGTAAATTTTATATTCTAACCAAACTAGCCAAAAGACTGTTCCTTCTATTTTTATAGGAGAATACAAAAGATAAAGGAAGAATTAATATTCCAAAGAAACTTATGATGGAAGATATTACCATCTTTTATTCCATCTGTTCGGACAACAGATTTCCATATTTATAAAAACAGTAAGTAACGTTTAAAGTGAAAGAGTAGCTCAAGTAAACATCATTTAAATGAAGATTGCGCGCTGAAATATAACGGGCAGTATATTTTAGACATAGAGCTGTATTTACAGCGAGCCTATTCTTTACGCTTTTTATGGACGCTTCCTAACAAGTTTGTTAATCCGACTTACGCTTCTATAATTAATTGTACACCCGAAGGGAAAATTTAATCAAAACATTTATATAATTTTGTAATATATAAATTGTTTTATTGTTACCATGATAGGCTTTTAATGAATCATATTTAATATAGAGAAACTAACGAAATATTAGTTTAACTTAATATATTCGGTTGTGGCAAAACTGTCGGAGTTTGGCGAGGGCCTAATATGATTCCGAAAGGAGCAGAGTTTGGGATAACCAAACCGCATTACTTGATTGTTTGAATAAAATTATCATATACAGTAAGCATAAAATTCACAAAATACGTACAACCTTACATGTCATAGGCCTATTAAAACTATGAAGATGTTATATTTTCTGGCATTATTATCTGCTGAATGAACTTCATGAATATTTATTACATGCCATAATACGAGACTGTTTATCATGAATCTCAAGTAGAGGCATAATTCTATAGAACGCAAAGTGCAGACACCAACCAATAAGTGTTCAAGTATATAAGGTAGTTATATATAACGTATATATACTAGAAGTGTTTCCATGTAAGCAATAGAGATGCACTTAGAATGCTATTAACATACTCGGTCAAGGCCACTTAGTTATTTATGTACCTATAGTATTATATTATTGAATAAAAATATATTATAACACTCTTATTTACGATTCTAAAAGGTTTTATCTTAACTTGTTAATATAAGGATTTGTCCTGACAGCTGTCTGTCTTTTGGATTAGAAATTTGAAATTTTGAATAAAGGTTCTTTTTTATGACGAAATTATACAAATAAGTTCGTCACTAAGACATTATTTTTATTTATTACATCACGAAATTATATATATATATAATATTTCAGTGGTACATGAAATTGAAACGTAACAAGATTTTCGTCAAAAACAATAACCGGAGCAATAAACTTACTATCTAGTTATTTTACACATCTGTGGCTAGTTTATGGTCACATTATAAGACCGCAATCTTCCAATACTACGCCAAAAGTTAATCTAACAAAATATAAATCATCTATAAGAAATACTCCGTAATATATATATATATATATATATGTATATGTATGTATGTTTGTATGTATTGAAAATAGTTTTAGTGAAATAATCTTTATTATATATATGTACCCTATGTATAAGGAAAAATATTTATTTAGTCTATAATATGAAGAAATAATATTTCGTACAACGTTACCGGACGTTAACAGTTATTCTACCTACCAGTGATTCAGAGTTATAAGGAAAAGTAAGAGTCTAATGATGACGTTACGGAGTTTGTCTTGTTCGAGTTTTTTACTTTAATATATCTTTAGATGAAACAACTTCATAAATACAAGACACGGAAAAAATATATGTTTTGTTTTATTTCTTAATGTTTGTTTTATTTTGTTTTTTTTTTTTGGTTTCTTAACTTTTCGTATACAGTTAGTTATTTTTATATATTTAAATATGTATTATAAATTTTGGAAAATATTATCGTAGTATTTTTCCTACTTTACGACATAAACTCATTTAAATTCTTACATATACATAATTAGACGCTAATAATTTGTTTCAGTAAAGAATGCCGTGCCTTATGTCACTGGACCTTCGCCCCAAGAGGTTGAGCGGCCTCAGGTTATTGACCCCGACTGACCGGCGCAGGCGCAACTATTCGCGCTTTGCTATTAAGAATACGCTGAGGTGCAATATTTCATACCTGAATAGGTCAATATTACATATAGTTTCTTTGTTATGCAATATAGAGTAAAATTAATTGTTATTTTTTTTAATTAATCTTACATAAGAATAGAGAGTTAGTTCATTATATTTTATAGACGTTAGACACGCCATACAATATAAAGTTCTCAATAAAAGTTATTAATCCAGCTTAACTACTTATTTCCCAGTGGTAAAAGATTTAAGTGTTGAAGTTAGAGATCGTTCAAGTTAAACTTCACTACTGTTAGTGACTCTTGTTTGTAATTATTTTCATGTCATTTCGAGCTGTAATTAATGTTTCAGCTGCTGTTTGTGAGTTATATCTTGTTAAACAACGTACTGACATAATATTGTATTTTAATTATAATCCGACTTTAATTATTTATAATATTAAATATATTTATTATTTATTTATTCAATTAGTATAAATAATAAAGTTCAAAAGATGAGCTTAATGCGACAAACACACACACAACCAACAAACACACAAGGATACAGTTTCATAATAGGTAAATACTCCCAATTATAGACGGTTATTTATATGCATAAGTTACCTGAAAGGTGACTCATATAATAATTATCTTGCGGATATAGATTTTTTTTAAATGATTTCAATCTTTGACTCACGAATTTCAACCTAGATTGCTCAATGGATTGACATACTTCAAAGATTTGTAATTGATTTTTTTTTTCTTAACATTTCAATGAAACTGAATGAAAGTATTTTATATACTGTACGGGTTTTAGTGAATTCTAGCACGTTAAAAGCTTTTACACCGGAAGGTACATGAGATCTGCATTAAGGAGGCTGGTAATTCATATATCAAAGTTTAAAACTATGAACTAAACGTACATTCTAAATTAAAATGCTATAATTTCCATACAATTATAAATCTCAGCCGATTTAGACATTCAGTTCTGAAAAATTAAGAACAAAAGGTAAATGTAACCAATTATGGACAGATACTTCAAGACATTCAGATTTACAAATTACGAAAATGGAAAAAAAGGGTAAATGTAACCAATTATGGATACCTCAGCTATTCATGTATCGAAAAATCTCATGTGAAACTTCGCTGAAAATGTGTCAGACACAATATTCTTGAAGGCAAAATATAAACGATGTAACTCCCGTTCGATACTTTTCCGATACATTTTTAAAGCTAAACTTTGACTACTTTATAACTAGTATCTGTAAATAAATAACGAGAAAACTACACAGATCAGCGGTTCAAAAGTTTGAACACAAATACACCTAGTTGGTTTTGTTTTGATTTATTGAAGAGATTTCTTATCTATTTGAAACTAATATTGGATCTATTTTGCAAAAAAAAAAAAAAATAATTCGGCCGAAACGTCGGGAATTAAAAAAGTATTTCACCTTTAATAATTTCTATCGCAAAATAGACCGGATATTAGATCAAAATGTGTACAAGTCGCGATATTTTAAAAACATAAATTTCTTATCCATATTAATAGTTTTTAACTTTTAAATACATCAAAAAATACTTTTAAACAGTTATAGAAGTGTTTAATACTGTTTTGCAGTAACTGTCGGTTGGTTTTAGTTCTTTGTCATTCATTTTATTATACACTTTCTTCACTAAGTGCATCTTTTGCTTTATATTAGCGACAACTGCGGAAGTTATATAAAAGTTTGAAATTAGTACTAAAGCTGTGGCACAGGAAGTTTTAATATTAAAATATTAAAAAATAACAAAAAGGTACATATTATTTAATAAAATAGTATATTTATAGCCTGAAAACTAATCCAGTTTTTTTGGACACTCAAACAGCAAAAACAATTTATAAGTAACTTTGTTTAATAGATTATTTTTATATATTAACATTCTAAATTAAAAATCAACGCAGATATTTAAGAATAAGATAATTTATTCTTATACCAAAAGATATTATTTTGTATAAGAACAATTATAATACTAAATATCTTCATTTTTCATTTCTAAACATTACCCTGTCTGGACTGAAAGGTACACGAACTGTCTGAATTCAAGAGTCAAAGTGAAGATTAAAATGGCTTCACTATATGTATGTCTGCTTTAATCCCTTCATAAGTATATTTACAGTTTTAATGCCTTGTTTACTGTCGTCTTTGTTCGTTAAATAAGTTTGTTTTAGACAATTCTTCAGCGTTCTTATACAATAGTCGTCAAATTCCAGACGTTATTGTATTACAAGTAATATAAGATCTTAACTACACAAAAAGATTACATTTCAAAATGTATGAGTATTTTTTATTAGATCTCGGTTCTTTTTTATATGTACAGTTATTAAATCAAAATAATACATAGTATATAATATAGTTAAATGAAACTTAAGCTTATTATTTAATTTACCTAAAAGTTTCAACCATTGGTTTAAATTAATTATTAAAACCTTCGTTTTAATTAGAGTAAGGCACAAGCTCTGAAAGGTCGAAGCCAGTAGAGAAATACATTATAAATTAATAAAATTTATTAACTTTAAAATGTTAACTGCGGCATTTAAAATTTAATATTTAAATTTCAGTATAAAATAATCGTAGAATAGATTGACCTTTATAAAAAAAAATGTATTACTTAGAAATTGCTTTTAGCAATATCAAATTTAATATCTCATTTCTTAATGTATGACGTATGAAGATTTCCATCAGGGAAAAAACATTTGAAATTAAATTTAAAGTCTTACCCAAATGAACGTTCTCGAGATTTGATCATGACTGTTGACATTTACCTGAAAAAAAAAATATATAAAAATAAATTTAACATTTACTTACTCAATGAAACAATTGTACTGAGAATATAAAACCAGCGGAAGCTGTTTAAAGCACCGACCAATAAAACCCAATTCTTACGAAAGCGTCATGAGAGTAAACATCAATAGCGTATTAAGTTTAATACATGCTTTCAATATTATTACATGCAATAATGCGCTGTATTACATGTACTTAAAGGTGAAAATAGCGTACACAATTGGACATATTGTTAACTTGAGCTGATGGTAATTCGATTATGAGTTTAGTGGTGCCCCCAATAACGGTAACGGGATTGTATTAAGCCGAACTAAATGAGGGAGTTATACATAATTTTAAATTTTACAAGCATTATTTTCAACTACGGGACTAATTAAATACAATAATCGTAAAATAAATGTTTCGTTATAGCTTCATTGATGACAGAAACCGTTATTTTGATTCACATATTATTAAATAATATAAAAGCATTATTTACATAACATATATATTTTATTAGAAAGGGATACAAAATTGTAGCGGAAGTACATAAGAGTAAAATATATACGCAAGACTTGAAAGCAATCTTAGGACACAGACGATGAGCAAGGCGATCGGTCAAATGAATCATTGACCACAAGATTGTGAGTCAGCAACCGACCCAACCACAATCCATCTCTTTCCACCCTCGCCCACCTGACCAGGAGCAAAAAGGAAAGAAACAGAATTAATCCTAATAAGTCCATCGTTAAAGTTCTACGAAATAGGTCGTAGAAATTAATCTCCATTCCTATTTGAGATATTTTAAAACGCACTCGCCATACATTACTTTGATGTATTGGAAGTTATAAAAATAAAGCTGTAAAGGAACTCGTATCTTTTCTTACACAATTTCAGTTTGTAGGCGTTAGATTATATAACATTTTATGAGTTTTGTATCTTTAATGGTCATGATGGAAGATGTAAAATAATCTTGATATATTTTTAACTTATATTAATATATAAAAAAATTGTGTGTGTTTGTCCGGATATCCGAAACTACTGGAACGATTTTAATGAAACTTTGCACAGATGTGTAATTGTCAAACTTAAAATATAGGCTATATTTTATTTCCCAATAATTTTATTTTTAAATAATATTCAAGTATTTTAAAAATATACTACTTAGCTACTATCACTAAATATCGATAGTTTTTATATCGAAGATCCGAAGTGAATGGGCACTTCCAAGTATTCCATGCGGACGAAGTCGCGAACAACAGCTAGTATTATATTAATTCTCGATATATATAAAGTAATAACATAGAAATAATACGCGATAAAGTACACGTTTTATCGGTATACGAGATAACTTCACCTCGAATGTCCAAACAAGCTAAAAATTGTGGCATCCTAATAGATTTAGGAGAGCCGATGTGTCGTGAACGCTCCAATACCATTAGAATGTTATGGTCGAACATTACAAGGGTCCAACTGGATTACTTTTATCGAGATGAACGACGTGATGCTGGAGAAATAATATTGTGTTGATTAAATAATCTAGGTAGGTATAGCATTATCATTTTTTTATATAAAATATTTTTTTATCGATGTTTGTTGGTTTATATCATATCTTTTACATTATTAATGATTAAAAAACTGGCAATCTTCAAATTACTTGAGGATCCGAAAAAAGAGCAGTGTTTTTTCTTCGTCATTGCTTTTATACTTCTATTTAAAATTCCAATTGAAGCTTAAGTAGGCAAGAAATATTGAAAATTACAGAAGAATAATTCTAAGAAACGTTCCTTTGTACACACAAAAATATTAAAAATGAAATGAAGTCATCTTAACTTTTATAAATATTTCCGGTTTAGTTAGTATAATATATTTAATGGTATAATTCATTGTTATCCAATTGACTTAGTATTTTTATAAATTCATATTCGGTATAAAGTTTATTGATATAAAATCAATGGAACGAATGTCTCTTGTATTTATTATTAATATTTCAGACGAATATATTTTTATTGAAGCGATTTATTTTTGGATGATAAAAATTATCATTTTTATCTTATAAATAAGTACTTATCATAAAAAAAACAATATGGCCAGATATTTGAATGAAATTTGGTATATTTTGTACTGTGAATAGGACTTTCTAACCAAAGAGTCGAACAAAAAATTAAAATAGCTACCTATTTCTAGGTACCTACTTAATGGTATAAAGACACGCGAGGCTAGTGGTCTGTTTATTCACATGCTGTACAATAAATAACAATGAAATAAATACTATACAATATTTTGTTGGAATTACTTCAGAGTATTTCAAAAATGTATTTGCAAATGTTTTGGGGACACCCTTGCTCACCGCAACTGTCTGCGTGTAGCTCAATAGGGCACAGGAATTCAGTGTCAGCCACCAGATATAACAGAGTTTCGTAAAAAGAATATCCGAATTATAATAATAATTTAAAAGAATAATATATATTTTAAAGAAAATACTTTGACTAGTTGCATTTGTTTTAGAAATCGAATCAAACAACGTTCAAAAGATAAACACTAAAAATCAAAATGAATTTCAAGTTTCAGACAACAGAATTGAAACAACTTTAAAGCATATAAAATCAATAAAAACAATTTATATGAAGATTCGCGTAAGTACGGTAGACTTACAAACAGCAGTTGCTTCAACAACGGAGATGAACGAAATTTAGAACAAACAAACAAAACAATAGGAATTGCTTCTTATTTCACACAAAAACAAAGTTTCCCTCGACCTTTATATAATAAGGCGTCTTGTTGACTTAATTATATAATTACTCATCCGACTCAAGATGCGACTTAAATTTAAAGCTACATCTTCGTTCTATCGTTAATTTGATAAATATGTACTTTAAAATACAATTAAATGGAGGTATTTTGAACTTATTTATAATTCTAATGTCTTATTGTGATTCTGAATACTATCCGTACTCTTTTTGCTCATTTATCTTTATTTCAGAGGTTTATTTATCACCAATACGTATATAAATAAAAATGCGTCTGTTGGGCGTTTTGTAATAGCACAATATACTGTGTTTTATGTACTTTTTATATCATTATACATATACCAGCCAGCCTCGGCCTACCATTTATATATACTTAGGTATATATAAATGGTAGGCAGAGTGTTAGCACTAAGAAAAATTATACATTCCAATATTATACAAAGCAAATTTTTGGTAATAAAATATAAAACCATTAGGAAATTTACTCCAAATATTCCCACAGTTACCTCACACAAAAAATATAAGCAATTAAAATTTGTAACACTCAAAGCTGTTAAGTTTCGAACTACCATAAATAATATGAATTTGTGTGGGTGTGACGAATATCAACTTCTTTTGAACCTTAACCTTTAAATAAGGTTCAACAAACAGACAGATAAGCTAACGTTTCTAAATATATCAAAGAAATTCAAATGATGATTCACACAAATTAAAATGTTCCGCAATTTGGCCAAGATATAATTTTAAGTCCTCAACGGATCTTGATTCACGAGATTGGAATGCCGTAGTACCGCTACCTGGCCCTTCAACTATCTCATACTCAGTGGCTAGCGATAACTTGTGGTTTTGATACTTTTCATGATTACCTCACATCATCAGACATCTATATTTATATGAAAACAATTTATTATTTAACGTATTTTAAGAGAGAATTTGAATAAACATTCCACAACGTACCACTACCTACCTATAGTTGTAAAATAGAGATAGTAAATTATATCAAAAATAAAACATTTAAACGACTAAAATTCATGATCGATCTATCATTTCAAATAAACCATATATGGCTTCGTTCAAACTGAAACCACAGCTCGGTTATTGGCATTTATAGCTAGAGACAGAAAATCTAATTTCTATCTTTAATAGCTCAACTAGATTAATCCAATTTGTTAGTAAATAATTATTTCTTGTTATTTCTATGTTTTTATTATATACTTAAAATAAAAAGAAATAAAGTCCAAAACAAATATAATCAAAACATAAAACGTAAAGGCACAGGATTGTCGAATGAACTTATATGAATGAAATCCAATATAAATAAGAAACATTTTACGAGACCTTCATCGAGTTTGTAATTAAGAAGGAAAAGTTCGTATGACATGGCGTGTTTCGTCGGTCACGTAAACCGTTAAAAACTTTTTATTTACTCCTGAGTTTTGTTCCTTACATGAAATCCAATTAACTTCAAGCTGAATAGCCTATAGTGAACGAAATTTCCGAAATTGAACCATAAATGAAACTTCTGTTATGGGAGAGACTCCATCGTAGTATACTCCATTTTAATCAAGTCATTACAAACAGTAGATGTATGCGTTGTTTTTTTTTTGTTCTTTGTTCTTGTTTTACTATATAAATATTATATACCCATATTCCTTATCCTTACCCTTTTGGAGATGTATTTATATTGATAATTTAATATAAGGTTTAAAGAAACACAATACGCTGACAGTTTAAATTCGATCATTTAAAAGAACAATTATAAATTTTCACAACTAACCCTATAAAGTACTTTTAGCCATCTAAATGTCCCCATTACAGGCAGAAGGTGCCGAACTAAACGCTTAATAAAATCTTGCGTGCTCGAGGTCTATTTCACGCAATTAAATCCACAGTCTCATAATTTTAACCTCAATAGCATGATAAACATTTCCAAAACGACCCAAAGATTACAAAAAACATGCCTTGTGCCATTAACTAAGATACATAAATATATCAGATTTTTTGAACAACGCTATAAAAAAAATGTGACGAAAAATTGTATACAAAAAAAAAAAAGAAGAAAGACAACACTTTACAAAGAACATTAGCTAATGCATCTGACAAATGCAAAAATATTGTAACCTTATTTATCACTCCATTAATAGGCAACGCCTTAACAAATATTCCATCAATTTGGTTTACCAAACGGTGGCTGTCATCGCAAAACTCTAATGGTATTGGAAGCACGAGCTAATTAAGTCTTTGCTGTTAATTTATAGCTTGTTTCTGTATTAGCCGTAATCAAAACAAATCGTTCCCTGTAACACGCAATGGGATGCGATGAAATGAATTAGATTTTAATACCATTTCTATCGTCGATTAAACGGATTAAAATATCTATGAAAATATATACATAGCCATGCTAAGCTTATTTAATAAATATAGAATGAATAATAATCAAAACAGTCCCGATAAAGACGAATATGTATAGAATTAATATTCTCTAATGAGTCCGGCAGCGATACGATAGCTCAATTGGTAGAGCGACGGAACGCTTTGCCTGAGGTCGCGGGATTCGAATCCCTGATTTATTTTAATTCTATATTTATTTTTAAATTTCTCGTTTAAATTAAATAAAAATATATTCCAAAATGTAAGGTAAATAATACAATGTATCAACCAACAATGAACAAACAAATGTTAGCTGTAACTGAAGTTGCAAGCTCTTCGAATGTGGGAGTAAATATTTGCGGCTGATTTAAACCAACATGACTAAAGGATTGGTACGGAACTAGTGCTTAACCCTGTAGCGTTTGCTTGGTGCTTATCTCACTGGATAAGAGTATTGCATGACTTAGATTTGTTTAATCTATTTATCTATAAAACATATATCATTAACACGGCCTAACTCCATTGGAAAGTAATGTTTTTGAAAGACAAATTCTTTTATTTCATATAGGCATGCACTTATGAAATCTCTAGACTCACGGTTTCACGGTTTAGGTCCACGTAGAGGAATCGGCAAGAAACTAAATGGATATTCTTTTAATTAATTAATTAAAATAGAATCATCCATGCTTTTAATTATTTCAGTCAGTCATAATTGTTAATAATATATGATATATATTTGACAAAATCCATAGATGATTAAACTATACTTGATATAAGACGAGATGGGTTTTCGCTTGATAAATCAATTACCAGCGCAACGTGGAACGTCTTAAGCTAGGGTTAGCTATAGGCTATCTAAGATACTGCCTGGAAGCGATTGAATTACTGCTTCTAATAAGTGGTCGATAATTTTAGACTTCTCATACAAGGTATTATACTCGTAAGCGTTTCGTATTCCGCTTGAAACTTTTAATGAGATGTTACCATACTCGTCCTGTTCGAAATTCACCAAGATTTATAAGCGTTCGTGCAGTCAAAATATTTCAACTATAAATTTCTCCGTTAATTAAAATTCCATTAGCGGTTGAAGGCTTTCCTAATGTATACCTATTTCAATAACTATAATAAAACGTTGAGTTTCACGTTAAGCTCGGTAATAAGAAATTTTCCCGGGGTAAAAGCAATTTATCATAGACTTCGCACGTGGATAGCATGGAGTATTTATCTATGATCATAAATTACGCATAGTCAGAAATGGTTAACATATATGCAATCTAGACCCTCTCTTTGTCTTACGACAGTACGTAATCTTGTAGTAACTGTAAGGTCAGTGGGTTCAGTTATAAATAACGATATTTACAATCGCTTGCCAGACTAACCTGACAAACTCCGAATTGATATTACCACCTGTACCCCTAATACGAGTATTGATAGTACGTAACGTTGATAGTTTTCGACAAGTCACAAAAGTCAGTTTTTGATTCTGACTGCTTTAAAATCACAGCTGAATCACAACCAAGAACTCATTTCGTGACTACTCGAAAACTATCAACGTTTCGTACTATCAAAACTCGTACTAGGGGTCTGTTAAACATTTAGACCGACTTTTACTATACTGTTCCTTGTTATATTGCAAGTTGGCACATCGACAAATGAAACAGATAAATCAATTGTTCTAATATCTTAAGCAATTTCTTTGTTTTATTTAATAAACTTTACTTATTTCGCCGGTATATTAATATTACGTGTATAATGTATAAATATCGAATATCAAGGGAATATATACATACTTATATTTAATTTTTAATGATATATATATATTTATACATACTCATATTATTTGGCCAACAAATCAAACCAAGCGCTAACAATTTCCTAAAGCCTTACAAAAATTAAATAATTATATTACTTTATAGCAGTCGAAATTGATTCTTTAAGCAAGACTAATATGATATTTGCAAAATATTGAATTTCACATACGATAAGAGTGAATAATAAATGCATAAAGGTTGGCTTGTGGCATTGGATTTAATATTTAAAATTTCCCATACATTTTTACAGTGAAAATAAATTCTAGTTAAACTCGAAACGAATTCTTGTAATGCTTTCGACAATAGTTGAAAATCCATTGTAGGTGAGTTAAATTTCGGTCTACAGCTGTTAGAACCAACTCTCCAGCTCGTGAAAGTTTAAAGTGTTTTGAGACGGACTTATTCAAAGTAGGTTACTACAAATAATATTTGCCACAAATAACTGCTTGCCGTGTGCTATAAAATGGGTTTCAGGTGTAATATAATATACCTGAAATATTTTTTGTTACGGTTTAGATTCTCCGTCTAAATTAATGGCGGCACGCCTAAATTTTTTCACGCAAATACTATAGTATTCAAGCTTCAATAATAAAGTCGTAAAACTAACAATGTTATGAAACCTAATGACTCTTACTTTTAATATACAATTGTTAGTTTTATAAATAGAAACGGATTAGGTAACTATAATACCTATTATATAAAACCTACTTCAAGTAATATTTCAGACAGAAATATATATGTAGGTAACATGTACTGTACCACTACTTCTAGTACGAGTTTTGATGTTACGAAACGTTGATAGTTTTCGAACAGTCATGAAACGAGTTCTTCATTTTTAACAACCAATCAAAAAAGCATGAACTTGTTTAGTGACTGTTCGAAAACTATCAACGTTTTATATAATCAAATCACGTACTAGAAGTACTGGTAACAGTGATAAAATGCAATTAAAGCAAAATACAATTCCAGTTATTTCGTGAGTATTGAGAACATTGGATTCAACAAAAACACACACACACACACAAGAACACACACACGGATTAAAAACAACAAAAAGTTAATAATTTCAGTAATTAATATAGGTAAAAAAATAATAACTACAAAATTTCTACCTTTGTATATAATTCCACGTAAATAATTAAAAAATAACTTAATAAGGAGTCTAGTTGGCTTAATATTTTGAACTCAATAAAGAACGTCACGCTGATATATAAGTATACGTAACGCAGCTTTAACTGAAATTTCATCATGTAAATATTTCTACCATATTAAATAAAGCAAACGAGACGGCCGAGTGGTTTATTTAATTTGGGTAATTGACGGAAACATTTCCACGTTTCTTTAATTTTATTTAAATTCAACCATTTGTTAAACGAAAAAGGAATCGTATATTATGTATGTTTTAAAAAATATTATTGTACTGGAACAGTATATTACGATGAACTTCAATTATATATATATGTATATATATAATATCTGTATGTATGCAAAATTCACATAAATAACCTCTCTTACTTATAGCTTTTATTATTATTTTTATATTAGGACGCTTATAAATCTGAACACAAAGAACCAAGCAGTTATTGCATATTTTCTGTGACCTACAATCCTAATGGTCAAACCGATTTAATACATTTATAAATAGAATTTCTTATACAGCCTCATTTGTGACTTAAAAGCCGTAAAAGGTAAGATGTTTTCTTTTTTCTTTGTATAGTGTTACTGTTAGAATGAATTCTAAGCAATTTTTAAAACAGCAAGCATATTCTATGAAGGTAATTTTCAATGTAAATTAAGTTATGTATCCAATCAACTTTCTATCGAGCGATATCGCCTGTGAAAACCATTATCTGCGATGCATTAAAAGTGTTTGCTTTACACCGCTGCCTTATCTAATAAAATGAGTACGTTTTTTCACCGTAAGGGCGTAGCCTAGATGCAAACTAGATAATCCAACTAGCAAACCTCCGCAGCTTCATTGCTTTTCTCAATGCTGCCTTTGTTTTCAAACACAAAGCCTATCAAAAATAATATTTACAATTCGATTTCTCATCTCTTATTGGGTGATTTATCGTGTATTGTATAAATTGTATTATTTTCCCATCGAACGTCTGAATGATCCATTTGCAAATGAAAAATTTCAATAAAATTTGACTTCATCAATCTTCATGCAGGAAGCAAATATGGTTCCGGACCCAATACTAGTATATATTATATTACTTTAAAAACAACTCAGACCCACTTATATAGAAGCAGATATTGCGCTGAAGTTAAGAGAAATAAAGACAGTACACAAGGTTGGAGACACGCAGGCAATATTAATAAAGTAATTCAAGACAAACAGTCTAGTGCTGTTAGCGTAATTCATAGCGCACCCCGCTGACGTGGGCAACGCAATGTACCATAAAAACTGAAGATAAGCTCGCCTCAGTTTTATCGTCGTTACACAGACTGGCTCCACTGTCTCCAACATTACGACACGGGAACCAAGACGCCACGAATTCTAATAACATCTTAACAAAGGCTAAATTGTTAAAAATATTGATATGTTTATATAAAATAATGTTAAATATAATATAATATTTATTATTATTATTCAGTTTCTATTATAATCAGGCTTTACTCAAATATCAGGAGTAGAGTGAGTTATAACGGAAACGCGCTATCATACACTAAGCTTACCATAGTAGAGATGTTTACTAGCCGTAAACATCATCAATAAACGTAACTTACGTGACGGCCCGACTTTTTAGTGACACTTACGGTAGCCAAATATGGGGGGGAACGTAAAATTGGCATATAATACGTGAAGGACATTCATTTTACGTGTATTTTAAGTATTATATTGTTCTTGGAATGTCACATCAATATAAATATAATAATATATTAGTCTTTATTCACAAACTTATTGAAAACGAAATATGAATTATATTAAACATTTACAATAATTTACGAATGTGAGCCTGGTGTCTGTGCTTGGATTAAGTCGTAAGTCTGTATCCGATCGCCGGGCAATAATATGTATTGGTGAACTAACATTCTGAATAAATATAATAACATTATTTCAACGACGTTTATTTTAAATTCAATAATCTAAATTTACATGAAAAATATAAATTTAGCTGACAATTATTATTCGGTGTCTATAAACACTTTGTTATCGTCAGCATATTTTAATTTAATTAATTCTTTATTTAATAAATATTGACAAAATTACCTTTTAAATATATATATATATATATATATATATATATATATATATATATATATATATATATATATATATATATACTCCATTATTTTTATCAGTACAGCTAATAAGGCTACTTCTTCTAAAATATATATATTTCTGCGTATCGATAATTGAATTAAAGATGACATCATCAAAACAAATGGAAAAAATAGTCACAAATATGACACAATTCTTAAAGAATGTTGTTCAATGACTGATATATAGGTACATACATACCTTTATATATAGATACATAACATTAGTCATACAAATGTAAATACCTCCCTATAATTCTATTAAATAGGTATATTATAAATACATATATATATTATATATAAACACTTATTTTACTTGTTAAAATCCATTAAGCTTAATATGTTAATCGAATTAAGTCAACCCACATCGACACGCGCGAAAGACATAACCCCGCATTTATTTACGCAAACACAATTAAAGTAACATTTTGGGATGTTAATGAAATTTTGAGATAACAGAATCCATGCTGTCGTCATACAAATATAACGTTCAAACAAATTCGTATTTATTTACATCACAAAAAAAACAAATTATTGGGCTCACATTATCCAATTTAAACGGCGCTATTTAACCAAATATAACAAGAATTCTTCATCAATCAGATGGCAGCACTAGCTCACTGAGTGCCTTCACAATCCGATATTAGTACGCTAGTAGACCTAGCTTCGCTTAAACTGGATAATAGAATGGCTGCTTCACAAATATCGATATGAATGTCTTTACGCTCGATCTCGCCATTATTTTGTAACGAAACTGACATTTATTGCCATAGTACGCCTGTACCCCTAATACGAGCTTTAACAGTACGAAACGTAGATAGTTTTCGAGCACTCGCGAAACGAGTTCTTGGTTGTGATTGGTTATTATTTGATAGTAAACCAATCACAACCAAGACATCTTTTTTATAATTAGGTTTTTTTTTGGGTAACTCTTACGCCCTTCACCTATTATTCTAGTGTAACAGAATTTTGACTGTTGCTACGTTTTATATAATTTATTATAACGTAAATATGACAGTAAATGTTTGGAAAAAGTAAGACATATTCATGCCTATAACTTATGTTACTCTCGAGCGAAATATTTTTATTAAATTAATAAATCTTAACCTCTTAATATTGTATGCACTCCTGGTACTTTTATTTTCTTTTGTCAAAGAATAACAACGTAATAATTAAAAATAATCACACCAGTGTGAAAGTCATATTTGAAACGTTTTACTGCTATATGAATTAAACTCGTTATTTAAAACCGGTTATAAATACAACTTATATAAAATGACACTTAAAGTAGATACGTAAATGAATGTATGCATTCGTGACTTGCTTTTTAATACCTTTACATGTGGCATGAGATATGACCAATTTACATATTATATATATATATTTATTATAAGTATGTTTGTACTAGGTACTAGCTAATGCCGGTGTCTCCGTCTGTAGAAACCTAACCTCCTATACGATGCATTTTGTGATTTTACTACCCACTAAACTTTTATTGTAGCTATGATTCATTTCGCTACATAAATATGTAATTTATTAATAAGATTTCAAGGACATGACTATGTGTCATCGTATTTTATTATTATACCTTTTCTGAAGGTATAACAATCTTATTAAGGTGTAATTAACAAAATAATGCTTAAACGTGAAATTAACAATTTTATCAAGTATGAATTTATGAACAAACCACATTCAAAAATATATAAATTAAAAAAAAAAGTATGATAGGTTACTTTTTTTTTAATTTATATATTTTTTCCTAAGCAACCATTATTAAAATAAAGTCAGTATTTATTCCGCATGTTAACACAACAGATTATAAAACTAACATAAAATATATTATTTAATTTTTAAGAAACCTAGTTCAAAGCATCAAGAAATCACTACCGTACTGGAATGAGGGCAACGCTCTACTTTCCGGATAAAACGGGTTCCGTTACCGTTACTCGTTACCGATCTTGAGTCATTTATACAAATAGTTAATAACGCCTTTAGAAATATATCACAAATATATTGTCAAATATATCATTTATTAAATATTTATCGTCCAAAATAACTGTAGAATTGATGGACTTCTTAACCATTCGGCATGAAGAAAAAACAATGAAAAGAAAAAAAAAATACAATATTACAAAATAAACAACGAGTAAGAATATAGATGTAATTATAAAACACTTTTGTTTTCACTCTTTTTAAGATTAAAATAATAAACATATATTAATTTACTTTTTTTTCTCACTTATAAACATACATTTACTACTTATTTGTTTATATATAATACATGCATATAACAATAACGTTTTTGAATCATGACTATTGTTTATGTAAATATTATTATTGCGAATTGTTTTAGCCATTGTTTCATTATAAGTTTTTATTGACACTGGGAAAACAAGATCGTGTGTTAACTCTTCAATGTTCTCATAATTGTTACTGCAAAGGTATACGGTAATTCTTAACCTTTGAAAATTGCCTTTATGTTATGACCTACTCTGTACAATGGTTATTACGCCTAGCCAATCTCTTAGAAAGTGGCTTGCATTGTGATCAAAAATGTAATGGAGCCAACATATCTTATTACTTCTTTCTTATTATTGAAAATAATATTGTTTACAAGTATCAAGATTTTTTATATAATATATGTTGCACTATAATGAGGAAATAACGGTGAAAAACGATGCTCGTTCAGAAAAGGCAAAGACAAATTTTAAAACAGTTCTTCCTGATAACAAATGGGGTTAGTTTTTCTATCATTTTCCGTCATATATTCTTTATCCTTCTACTCTAGATCGCGTGTTCCTTTTGCGTGCCGGCTTTGAACTATCAATGGACAAATCGTCTTCATCCGTCAAAGAAAATATTTCTGTTCTCTGGACGCTTCGAGCAATTTTGAAATGAAATATTTTTTAAGTGTTGTTTTTTATCACTTTGTGGTTTTATATTCTTAAATACAACAAAGACATCTGAAATAGACGTCAGGCTTTGTGTAAATAAAAACTTGATCTAAATAACGAATTTAAAAGCAACGTATTTAAAATACTTAACGGACAAAATAGTTTTCAATGTTTGTGCAATGTCGGACAGCAGATGGTCAAAAGCGAATGGAGATTCAATGACAATGGACCACCCTCATCCAGACAAGAACGAAATATGAGCCTCAATGAACAGTAATAAATTGGGAGCTAATAATATGTTACAAACAATTTAAATATAGAATTCAAATTGATGTATGTATGTTATTTCTGATAATGTTTTATTGATTTAAAATTCTTAGATAATTTAATTTAAACCATTTATTACAACTTTAAATATCTTATAAACTAATTCCTACTATTGATTTTTTTTCCAGTGTTCATCCACAATTGTGCAATTTTTAAAGAAAATATGTAAGAATACGAAGAACTCACGTCTACAGCTAATGTTACTTTTAAGGCTTCCGAGGCAATAAAAGAGAAAAGTTTGTCGGCCTTTGGACACATTCAATCCCGTACCATGAGTCACTGATAAATCAAATACACGATCCGACTACTTCTAATTTGAATTCCAATAACCATTCCTGATTGGCTTATCTTTTTAATAAAAGGTCATATAAAATCTAATAAGTAAAAGTAAACCTACTCGAGACGCTCCTAATAAGTTGTATCTGTGGTTCTTCAAATACAAGCAAGTTGCCAAAAGTCGTCTACAGCTAAAGTAATTTGTGGGTTCCACTCAGTTATCAAAGTGGAGTAAAGTAGTAGGATGTGGGTTATAAAATGCCTCTTGCTAAGTAGTCCTTGAAACTTGTTAAGATGCCTCGAAACTTAGTCGAGACTGTAATAGAATTTCTCTGCACTCCAGTGGACTTTAGTACTTAGATTGCTTGCCCGAAATTATTATGGGATTGATATAAATGACTCATTTTATTGTTGATGTATGAAGCCAAGTCATATTTATATTTACCGAGTACTTGACACTCCTTGCGGTTTATCAGAAATGATAAGGATTAACAGTGAGGGTAGATAAGAAACCGTTTCAATGCTTCAATAGTTTTCAACCTTACAATACCGGGAATAAATTATAAATTAATTTTATTAATATATTTTATACTTGAGGCTAGTTCAAGAAATGGATATAATACGTATTGATTAAATTCTTTAATAATGCAGTAAGTAATTAAAATATAATTATTACATAATTGAAATACTTTGAAAGTTATTATGATAATGTTATTTAACATATATTGTATTTATAAATATAATTTAGTATTTCTATTAATATAAAAACAATACAGTAGTTATTAAGAGAGAATAATATTTAGTCTATCTTTAATACCAATATCAAGATGTTATTTCTTTATTTTTGTCCACTCTACGCGATATTTCGATTCCAGCCACTCGACCCAAAATTATGACCTTCAGAAATCGCATTACACTCTGAGAGCTAAAAGCCATTTCTTTACAAATGTAAGTAGCTTTGCGATTTTGATACTTGAAATGTGAATAAGCAGTGTTACTCGTTACCGTTACAGCTTTATTTAAAATCACTACTAACTTTCAACATTTTCTTACAGCAAATAAAATTCTTATAATTATAGCTAAGAAAAATATTTCACTGAACATTTTCCACATGTTTCATATAATCATTTATAAAACATATTCAAAACTCACAAAATGCGAATAGCACATTTCTTTATAAATAGGGTTGTCACCAGCAGGAACGCAGCGGGATACAGTCAACCCTCGAATTGGTGTTCCGTAACCGTTTCACAAAACATGTGTCATGTTGAACAAACGCGTGTCAGTAAAAAAATAAACTATTTTACGACATCACCATATGTACGCAGGTTGGAACGCGTCCAAAACTAATAGATGGATGACAGGTTATGTTTTTAATGGGATATGTTAGATGTAATAAAAAGAAATGAATGCTTAAACAGATTTCCACTTCTTTAAATAGTTATCAAACCATTAAGGGTATTTTAGAGTACCGGTTATTACACTAATAAAGATATAACTTTTAAAAGTAAAATACGCAAATTGAAATTTATTCAAATTAGTAGGAAATTATTCTACAAATGATATTCTAGATTCAGAGATTCTTAAATTAAAATGAAACCTTTAACAAAGACTTTAGTTACTTGGCACCGAGAGAGTTATCAACCGAGTATTCTATATCAATTTGCGCATTCGTGCAAAGTGTATTTAAGTAAGCTTTCGAGCGTTAGCTTTTAAATGGCGCCATTTATGGGGTACGGGGGTGAAAAAGAATGAAGAATTCTGGTTAATAGAAGCAGACGTGACTTGAATTAATGTTTTGGATTTCGAATTATTAATTCTTAGAGCAACTAATTTTATTTGCCGACAGTTGAGGATTGCCCTAATTTATTTTCTTGATGAAACTGTTACGAGAGAAGTTTAAAATAATCAAGTAATTTTAGGGATCTTCTAAAGTTGAATTAATTTTTATTGGCATTTCTGAAGGACTAGTCAAATCACATTAATGCTAGTCGCATAGAATGATAAATATATACATTAGATAAAAGAGTACGTTCTACTATCGCTTACAATAGTAGAATCGACAACTAGCGTAAACACTTGTCTAGGCCTTCTGCAACGTTAGAATAAGCGTTGTAATATGATATGAAAACAGTACAAAATGTTGCGTCAATCTGAAGGATAAAGGTTGATTGGGTATTGTGGTGTCCAACAATAAGCAATCATCTGGTTTAGTGCTAATACTGACAGCTACACGAACCGCACTTAATTTTACGATGGCCGACATGATGACACTTCGCTCGCTTGTCAGTTTCTGGCGGGAAAAGATTCCCCTTCATATCGAATGACGCATTATTTAATGTTCCATTTTTGATAATATTAACGATATAACAATGTTTTTAACGTGAATTATAAAATGAATAAGTTTGATAAACAGTTTTCAACATATAATCAAACTAATAATTATTTACGAAAAGAAACTTTATAATGAATAGTTTCACAAAAAACTTATAAAACACTTAAAGCTAATTTAAGTTCGATAACAATGTTTATGCTTATATTGAATACTTAGTAAATAATAATATAATATATGTACCTACATTATTTAAAATATATAATGCTTATATAACAATGTAATAAATTTCCCTCTATCCATTTTTGACATTAAGACTTATTGTGAAGAGCAATCGGAAGTCGTGAAGAGGCGTTTCAACGTGTCTGGTGATCGGACGTTCAATCGACGCTGGTCTTAGTATTTTTATGTCTGCCAATTCTATTTTCCTTGATTTCTCGATTGCAATTTCAAAGAAATTCTGTTGAAGATTTTCTTAGACGGTCTTGTTGTTGGGTTTACTAACTAGAGGACAATGGGCTGCTGATGTAAATACTATACATTAAATGTTTGTTTTGATTTGCTCGGTGAAACTGCATAATATTTTTTTAGAACGTCGTCTCAATAGTTAATGAAAAACATTCTTACCCGAGATCAAAAACATTTTAAAAAAAGAAAACTAATTTGATAAAAACAAAAGACAATATATCATACACCTAAACTATAAAAGTTTTAAATAAATAATTCAATTCAATTCTTAACAACTTCTAGGAAAGCAGCAATTTTATCCAAACACAAAAATTAAACTAAGACAATTCAGATCAGAATTTCCCTATACGATTATTTATTGTTATGGTTTAGTAATAAATTACTTTTATCAATAACAATTAAGGGCGGTCTAAAGCTTCAAGTATATAAAATATTTACAAAGCATGCCCTAGAGAAACATGTGTAATATTCGTTTAATTATAAATATTGTTCACTCAAAACAAACCCGATATTCGCTTATCTAAATTATTATGTAAGCAAATACATAGCAAACAAATTTAAATTCGTAGCTGAAAGGATTTACTAGTTATAATAGTACCTAATTTAACGTGAACTGATCGAAAATACAGAACAGAACAGAACACTGCCTTAAAATCTTATAGGTCATAGTTTTAAAGTTTTATTACAATATTACAATAATATTACTTTGATTCTTACCAAGAGCTTATAAACCTTAGTGACGTACTAGAATGGATGCATTCTTTAAATGCCAAAATTTTACATAGAAACCATATTGCATTAATATTTCAAATGTAAAAACACACACACAGCGTACCACATTAAGTTAAAAATGTATAAATAAATGAATAATAGAGAATAAATGAAATAGGATGACGTCATCAAAACTTCCTATCGAAAATCGAAATATTATTAAAGTATGATAATATTACTTTTAGGAAATAAGCTTATTGCAACAATGCTATTAGAGTTCATGGTAGGTCTGCATTTTTCGTTAAATTACTTGTTTAATGCTAAAGTAATTGACAAAATTTTATTAAAATTAATTAATATTATATGCAAAATCAATAAATTTCGAACCCTTAAGTCAATCTGTTACAAACATAAACAACGCAATAGGAAATCTTAGTCAATAATAGTTTTCAACAATTCATCACTGTGGCTTTATTACTCTCAGCAGTGGGACCCTTGGGGCTCGTTTAAGTGTAATTGGTATCTATTGCCCTATTCTGTTATAATTAGTTCTCTTAAAATGTTTGTGTTGGACTCTTTAGACGTATTCTAGAATTTTCTAAAATCATGTGATTCTGCATTAGTTATTATTTTATAGTTTATATTATAATTAGTTCACTCAAAATGTTTGCGTCAGGCGTATTCTAGAATTTTCTAGAATTACGTGACTCTGCATTAGCTATTATTTTGTGCTGTTTTATAATTAGTTCTCTTAACATTTTTGCGTTAGGCGTATTCTAGAATTTTCTTGTATTACGTAATACTGAAAGTTATTATTTTGTTTCCACTCTTACACTGACAACGGAAGTCGATAAATATTCTAATGAATTTTGAAAGTATAATGAGATTTTCGACATAAAATATTCAAACGTTAAAACATTTTCCTGCCGAACTGTCGACTTACTTTTTTGAAAGGTCGTCTGACAGCCCAATATGCGGGTCGACGGCCTCTTAGTTAAATGTACTTCTGCATTAAGTTAAGTACACCTTGCATATACATGAGCCTTTTGAGATTTTTTCATCAATTATTTTCCATAAATCTAATTTACTTACCAATTTATATTTAAAAACAAAGGGATACTCTAGTTTATTGCAGAACATTTATTGCATTAACGCAGAGATAAAAATATGAATATTTTGCTAAAGTAAATAACGAACAATAAACATAAAAAAAGAGACGAAATAAATTGTCATAGTTGAAAGGCAAGCTCTTAGACTATCTAATAAATATTATCTTACAAATATAATGAAACCCAAGTACTAAGAAAATTTAATAGACAATAGAGTAACAATTTAAGGGTGTTAGTCGTAACAATGGAGATAGTGATTTTATGGGACATTGCCTTACTCGTTATTTTCTATGTTCCTATAAAGTTGCAACATTGTAGTCAGGTCAAGGAACGCATCGAAAATACAATTTCAATACAATATACAAGATAACCTTTCACAAATCGCAAACGTTTAAGAAAAATAAAACCTTATTATATAAATGTATGATACACAAACATACTGCCAGTTACTCAAAGCTACATACAATTTCCATTAGATCCCTCTTAACTTGACAGCCGCCAGGAGATATTGGAGTGATCGAATTACCTTTGCTTCTTCACCTCAGACGCTGGCTTTTACAATAAATTTATATTTCGATAATTGCATATTGTTGCATTCCAAATTTGAATTCCGATTAACCACGTCCTTAATATGCAATTAGCGTCTGTATTACAACGCATTACGGTCGAATAACGCTAAAATTGTACTCGATTCTATCCAACGCTTCATCAAATGGATAATTACTGCCAAATTAAAACCAGCCGAATTTGAATTCATTCCAATTGGACAAGTCAGTCGCGTGTCTCTAATAACGGTGAGCTAGTTCTGTTATCATTTACCGATACCGCATTAACCAACGCCATTAATTGCTATCTATCGATTGTTTCTGGACTGTATCGACCGATCTTTTGATCGTACAGCAGCCATGAATATAGTTTAATACGTAATAAATGTGTAATGAGTACCGTATTATTGATTACAAACGATAAATTCTCTGCAGGCTTATTCAAAAGATCGGGCGTTTTATTTACGTAAATTATCTATGATACATACTTTTGAACTTTTACGTAAATTTGTTGTTAAATAATACAATAATGGCAAAAAAGTAAGTACGAATTTTATAGAAGTTAGAACATTGAAGACTATCAATGATCTAACTTCTTTACTTCTTTCATATTTGAAACATCTAGGCGATACAACTGTTATTATTAAAAACATTGTCTCTTTAAAATAGTTGAATAAGATCTGCCAGAAACAACTGTACACGACATGCAGCCTTGTAACCGCGTGGCTTCGAAACAATTCGCGCGTTGTCGCCGGTGACGTCATCACAATGGCAGCCGTGTCACAGAAGCCATAAGCGAGCGCCAGCGCATTTCGACGTATTTAAATACAATGCATCATACATTGCCGTTTTAATATATACTCTAAAATATTATAGTAACGCAAGTTGCTTTGTAAGTCGTCTCGTTACAAATATTAACCATTTTTGTAAATTATCTGTAGTGAGGTGAGTGCAAGGAGAATAAATTAAGGCTAATGAATGACTTATTGTGTGAGCGACAGGAAATTATTATTGGTGTACTGGTCGAGTTACGGAGGGTTAATAATAATAGCGTTTATGACTCGACTGTGTGTAGGAATTCAAAGAAATAAGCGTTAGTTACGTAATCTGTGGCTAATGAATTGAATGAGTAAGAATGAAATGAGTGAAATGAGTGTTTTCTTAGTATGAAACTAGACATTTTACGGTTATTCTGAGTCAGACCGTATTGTATTGTTACAAACTGAATATCTTTAGAATTATAATACCTATTAGAGAAGCTCGAAACTAAAGCCGATTTAAGTTGAAAATTTGTAATAGAATTATAATCCTCGATAAATATATAATACTACAATGTATTTATACAAACTAGTGCAATAGTAATACCGTTAGAACTATGCAAGTCAATCCGCTTAAGAAATATAGAACAGGTATTAATGTATAATGCATATCTAAAGTTATTATGAGAGTTTATGTTCCTCATTGAAGATGTAGGATTAGTTTGAACTTGTTTGGTTTTGCACGTCTAAGATTGTTCTTAATATGGCTTAGGATACGCTTATAGCCCGTAACAGTTATCTCGGTACAGATCTTTGACGGGTTTGATCCCTAAAGTTTGTTGTGTTATCATTTTTTGTTTTAATATTGTTGCTTAGTTCATATTGATAGTTTATGTAGGAGAATTATTTTAATAAACCTTTTGAAAGTTAGTTATTTACATCATATTATTAATACCTACGTTCATTTCAGTACATATATCTCTAGGATCTCTCCGATTTAAAGGATACCCTGGTATTAAAGTTCGTTATTAACTTGCAAAAGGGAAGCTTAATTTTTGAAGTGTTTTTATATAATAGAAGTGTCATTACACTAAGTAACATCGGAGTGAAACAAAAGAGATTACAATAAAAATGTTTAACTTTTATGCTAACGATATTGTTATGAAGTTTTCAACTTTAAGCACTTTCGTAATAATTGCAAAATGGCTACAGTTTTATTGCTCGGCGAAATTATTAAATTCTTGGATTGGATTATGTTTAAAATTTCGTTTGTGACTAACAATATTAAGATCTTACTGCGAATACTTACATAATACTTTCTTCATCTCTGAGATTTAGAATTCACTTATCATGATATCATAATAAGTATGCCATTTATAATTATTACGGTATGACGTCCGTTATCATTATTACGTTACGTTAGTTATGACGTACGTGAATTCCAGAGTTATATAAAAAACAAATTAATCACGCTTTTTTTTAAAAAAGCAATTTCAAAGTTGAGGGCCTTCAGAGAAGATACATTCTTGGTGATGATGGCGTCCAAAAAAATTAATGTCACGTCCAACTGGATAAGGGTTGACACGTGTGAAGGGCCTTGTTTTGTAATGCTTAATTTGAATGATAATTACTTTAGCACGCCTATACAGGTTAGAAATGTCATCAGTAGACATTCAGTAATTTGGCTCGTCGCTTAGGTACCATTTAGTTAAACAGAGCTTTTAGTAATTAGCTAGTGTACCTCTGTATAACTAGATTGAGAGATGTTATGTCGTCTGCATCTTGTTTGCATTATAAATTAAATTTTCAATCATTCAAGTGAAAATACATTAAAGTTATTTGACATTTAAATAAACTATGTATCATTTTGATAAAAAACTATTTCAGTAAGGTTTGGGGTATTTCATGACTCATCTATCACTTTTTAATTAGCAGACCATTTTTTTTATTGAAAAATAGGTTTTCTGGTCCGACATGACATATATTTTAGGAAATAACTTTTTAAATATAGGTACGTTCAATACTTTAATAAAAAGAAACTATAACTTTTTTGAAGCCTTACGTATCTTTATAAATATAAAGTCCAGAAAGACAGATATTTTTTTTACTTACTATTTAAACGAAAGTTTATTTAAACGAAACGAAAGTACTCAAAAACTACCTAGGATCTCGTTACCTGTTTTTTTTTATTCTCATAATGCCATGTGTAGCCATTTTTTTACTTCCAACGAAATAAGCAGCTTCTTTGACTCTAAGTTGTAAGATTAGGGTAAAAAATTAACACAGGTCAGTACCTGTGTTAATTTTTAAAGAAGTTAACTAGTCAGTACTAGTTACCTTCTTTGGATTATTATTGGATGGAAAATTATGTAACTGATAAAATAAAATATAAATCGTGAACAAGTTGTGTGATGTATTATATCTACACATAAAATAATTCGTTACGGTCTATAAAGTACACTAGTTTTGTATATTCTCAAAAGATAAAGCAAATATTTCTTGTGCACAAATGATAAGAGCGTCTAATTAAAACGTCACCCCTTATCAAGCGCCTACCTACCTATATCTAACTATAATAATTCTTTGTACTTTCAATGAAGGATTTTTTAGAGTATTTTTTTTAATCTTTTACGATTGAAGGTTATAATGAAAGTTTGATACAAATAAAAAAAAACCACGATGTGAATCATTATGTGGCGTCACTGATTCTGAATGGCTTAAAAATTTCTAGTTTCCGAGAAGTTAACAATAGAGCATAGAACAATGAACTGGCGACAAGCGCTGTCATAGTTGCGCGGGCACAGGTAAGAAAGCATAAAGGTGTTTTAGCTTAGGTACCTTTTGTATACTGCGCTGACGCCACCAATAGAGAGCCCACTACGAGCGCCGCAAGGAAGCCCCTCTCGCCCCCGCGCTTCATTTTCTTAAACTTTATTACGATTTCAAGCACGTCACTACAGTAAAAACTTGTCACAAGCTGCAAACAAGCACTCACGAAGTCGTGTATTCACACAAAACACGCACACTAACACAGAATACAAACGCACATCCATTTGAAAAATGTTCGTTTATCCGATACAGGTAACCGCTTCGCACGACTCGTGGGACGATGCATGCAGGTAAAACGAGTAAGCCTATTAAGTTTCAATAACTTAAACCTATCTATTTACGTCGATTTTAATTAATTAAACACTAAACGATGTGCCCGTCGCCCCAATTGTGGACAAAATGATGTTTGAAAACTTTACATATTTTCGTAAAACAATTTTGAAGTTGAGAGCGATATCGGACGTCACGCGCCACACAACCACACGACGGAACGTTCGCGAGAGACTGGCGTGAAGTGAGCGAACAATCAACAAGTTGCGATCGTGCGAGGCGGACCGTTGCGGCCAGAGCATGCGCCATCTGCTTCTATATTCATACTTGACTCTGCTACTATGTTGATTTTACCGCGCTGACTCCGCCGGCCGGCGAAACTTTGAGACCTGTTTTTTTTTCGCGCAAAAAACAAGAAAGCGGTCTCTCAAGAATATTTTCAAACCCGCTGCATATATACGATCAGGTTTTGAGTTTAGACACATATAGTGAAATGTGTAGTAAAAAACGTCAATTAGAGGTAGTTAACGACTTTATTAATAAGCTTTTATTGTAACACTTACTGTACTATCATAAAATTATATATATAGATTAAAGAATTAAGTTAAGAACAGTCAATGAAGCAATATTGTGATTGAATTAAGGCGCCATCTTGAACTTGTTGACAACTTTCCGCCGAGGTTGAAGATAAATATTCACTCTGAAATGCAAATACCTAATTAAAAAACAAACTCCATTAAAACCTGTGACGAAATAATATTCTCAAACATAATAAAATTAATTCTCCTAATTTGCTTAAGAAGCTAAGCTATGCTTAAATAGATATATATTACCGGCCAAAGGCCAAATTTCGAACATTTCATTTGTATATAAAACTATTTAACGGAGTTAGCACTCGCATAGCCGTGTCACCTACATCTCGTCTTCCGGTGAACATGATTGCTGCAAAGCATTTGAAGCATTTGAAGCGTTGGGATAATTCAGCCCGTAAAATAGTTTTTTTTTTATTTGTTAGTTAATACAATTTGCTTATTACTATAAAGAGCAATAAGCAACAATTTTAATTGAATATTCAGATGCTACAAAACTAAATATCGACCTTAACACAAAAGTACCTTTTTAATTGTTGTTATTATTGTATATCTTAATGAAAATTTAAACACGATTTCCCTTTTAACTTTTATTCTCTATTGATAATTGATCCTATAATTGACATCCCCTCAATTATTGTTTTAATTTGCTTACGTTGAAGTTGCGTTGCTTGTCATTCCTCTTGCGTGTTTTCAGTTGCGTTCCAGGACCACAATGACCGGAATCAGGAACGCATTCAGACCAATCGTTCCATTCTACCGACTCACACTTTTGGTCTAGATATTGTCTTGACTCAAGTAGAAGGGGTGCTGCCCTGAAAAATAAGTGTCAGTTATTACATTTGTTTTTAAATCTAGCTTCATTTATGTACGAATGTAGATTTATGTACGAATAAGAACAAGTATGTTGAAAAGCACTTATTATATATATTGCTAATTATTGGACCACCAGACGGATTTCAAAAAGTATTTTTTGAATTTCCTCGCTCAATTCTTGGGGGAGGGTTTAGGAAATATAACATATAATTACGACCCACTATAACCTTTACAAGAAACTTGAAATAAATAGCGCCTTTTGAAATATTATAGCAAAGTAGTAGAAGTGCGTTTGACAAAAATAATATTGTTCCTTCAACGGTTTGATCAGCAGTTCGAAACTAATGAATCGATCGTATAATGCCACGTGCCGTGTTCCAGACGAACGGAGTCGTGGAGAACAATTAGTTTAAAATAAAGGTTGAATTAAACATGTCACAACGTCTCGAAGAACTATTAGTACTACGGAGTATAATACTCAAATTCATCAACACGATTGATCAGTTCACACAGGCTGCCAAAAGTAGGTTTGTGTAGGTTTGAATTCTTCTTATTTTTCATTCTCTTTATATAAAAAACTTCATAACATGTCAGACATGTTGTGCCATAAATTGGTCAAAATATAATACCTATATCTAAATATAATATTATTTTACATAAATATAGAATTTAAGAAAACGATGCAGGCAACGTTTCAAAACCGCGATTTCATTCTATATTTATTCAAAAATTAAATAACCTTAGCATGCCTAAATCTACTTTATTAATAGATAATTTCAAAATATAATATCACTATTGGAAATAGATAATGTACAAGAAATATAAAAGAAAATTGTTTTAAGTGTTCCCATTAGGAAAACTGTATAAAAGAATTATCCTGTAAATTTAAAACAAAGAAGATAATAACTTTTCAAGTGCAAACAACTTTTAACTCGAAGTAACGAGTGGAAAATAACAGGTATACTAGAAAGTGGAAATGCTTCTAGAAATATGCGCTTAATATTTTTCGCTGTTCTACAAAATGAAATGTTGTTCTTAAGGATGATTTAATTCGAACCCAAAACTTCCTTTCATGATCATAGATTATTATTTGAGATGAATCTTATGAATAAATGTAATACTTACGCGGCATTTTGTGATTCCTCTACTTGTTTCTGGTCACCCTCGTTATTTGTACCTTTGAAAAGATCGGTAATGGTTTTATCTCTCGAATTCATCTCACGATGAATAAAGCATTTACGTATTAAGCAGATCTTTCGTAAAGATAACGTTTAGAAACAAATGTTAAATAACTTTCATAATAATGTCATTAGAACTAAATTTGTCTTACGCGCCGGTTAAATTATACAATTTAAGCGACACTATTTGACCTTGAAAAATAGCTTATAGTCGCAACCAATCAGCGAAAGCACTAACTAACTAATGCGATGTTATGATAGTCTCACTTAAATTGTATAATAAAATGTTTCCATCACTGTAATATAATATAAATTAAGAAATTGTTTATATACAATGTTATACATAACTAATAGTAATCAAATTAAATACCTTCGCAATCAACGCCCACTAGAGGGTAGACGTCAAGCCTTCTCACTTGAAGCTTAGCGAAGGCCTTCAGGTCGTTGAGGTTTAACTGATAAAACGGGGACTCCACGTCGAATGACCCTACAGCCACTCGTTCAATATTATCTACTGGCTGCGTCACTGATGGGGGCGACTGGGTATTTAACGAGAAAATGAATTAGGTAACATTTGTATAGCTTTGAGTTATTCTATATTAAATTGAAAACTGAATTTCTTTATATACTTCTTTCAATTAGATCTACTTTTTTCAGTTCCTAAATTAAAAATATTAATATTATTGAAAATTAAGGTAATTTTTTTTTTCAAATAGGCATACCTACATTGCACTTATGAAACGTCAGACTCTAGTTACACGGTACGATTAGGTACGTCCATAGAAGAACCGGCAATAAACTCCATTGATACTATTTTAACTGATTTAATTACATATATGCATATGCATAGCATGGTATTGTCTTTTTCAGTTACATTTA
Organism: Dircenna loreta; assembly: GCA_963555665.1. NCBI lineage: Eukaryota > Metazoa > Arthropoda > Insecta > Lepidoptera > Nymphalidae > Dircenna > Dircenna loreta. The sequence continues at coordinate 11,981,460 of OY743097.1, read as the reverse complement.
TTACTTTATTTATATTATTGATTTAATAAATAACGTTAAAATATGGTAATTAAATTTTATTATACCTCATATGATATACCGTCCATCGTACCCGCATCCCAGGGATACAGAGGTATTTCATACTCTTCCAGCCATCCTTGATCCGTGCACAGTTCAAAATTGTAAACTCCTAAGAACCAATCAGGAGACGGTTTCATAGCAACGACCAATGAGAACAAATGATGGACCCGGTCCACCCTGAATAAGGAATGCGATGGTTCAAACATATGCGGATGACGGCGACTCCTTCCTCTTATCAAAGTTCTTGTACCATTTTCTTTTGACATCTGGAATAGTTATGAAATATGTATTGTATACATACATTTCATTTTAATTTCTGTCCTTTGTACCATTTACGATACTATTTTAAGGAGATGAAACTGACATCCGTAACACAACCTAAACTAGTAAGATGTCAGAGTATGTCATTAATGACAATGTTTTATTAACTGGTTAATAAATATACTTTATTATAACTTTCATTGATATTAATAAACAATACATATTAAAAGATATAGCTTAAAAATAATAATCTAAATTATTCTTAAAACGAAGTTATTCAACTAAGTTTCCAAAATAGGTCAAACTAAGTATCCTCAACGCCGTGAGCCAATCAGAGACTTTAGAGAAATATTGTCATCCGTTCTCGTTTCTGCTTGTTCACGTTTATCAATTCGCTTAACGACGAAATAGATTATGATATTACCGCCTTTATTATTTCCCTTTCAATTTCTGTCACGTTCGCGTCTTCAGCCAGGTTTTTTAAGCCCAGGCTGGCTTTATCTCCCGGTTTCCACATGATATATTTAAACGCGTGGGAGGCTCCAACCATGTGGCTGTAGCTGTTATCATCAGGTCGGCTCGGATAATGAAGTGGGTGAGACATTCTTGACCACCGACCTTTAAATATTACCTGATAATTAAAAAAAAAAAAGCTTAAAACCGAATATAAACCATGAGTCTGAACGAAAAATAATTATATGAATTTGGGTCTTTTCTCAGAATTTAGTATTACTATTTCAAAATGAAACATGTATCAATGGGTGTACATTTGAATACAACTATTATTAGCGTGGGTATTATTTTTACATTTCTGACACTAACCCGACTTTTGATTTGAAGTATTCACGTTAACGAAAAGAGTTGTTGCCGTCTGTCTGTTGTAACATAAACTTCATCTATTTTAGGCCGCCTTTTGTTGTTGGTTTAAAACAAATACCATAAGAAAAAAAAATACACAATATTTTTTCTACATCGTAATATATATTTAATGCAATAAAAATAAATGAAATAAAAATATTTTATAGAATGTAATTTAAAAAAAAAATAAATGTTAACTTAATTATAGAATATTTTAATGAAGAATTTTAAGAAATGTACTTTTTTATATTATTTGTGTACAATAAAAAACAAACAAACAAACAAACATTTAAGAAATGTATAATTCGGGCAGAAAATTATTGTATTTCTTAATACCTCATATCTCGCTTCACTACATATATTACAAGGGTCCACGGGGTCATTGGGGGGACTATCCAAGGCTCTTTGATCATCCTTCTTCAGCTCTATAGTTAGGTTCTCACCAGCATACCAAGATTCTCCATTCTCAGCGATCATAGCTCGAAGACGAACCTTTTCCTTCCCCTCATATTGTTTTGGAGAAACCCAGTGTATCTACAACATAAATATATTTAAACTGAAATTATTTTAATTTCCTAACATTTTTCCAAGTTATTTTCAATGAATAAACTCAATTTTCCGTTACTTATATCTAAAGGAACATCTAAAACAGTCAACAAAGAATTTATTTGACATTCCAATTTACCTCAACTCTATATTTATCTGAATTGTCAGTATTCTCGACAGAGTTGTAACATCTCTCACTGTATCTCGTCTGTCTGTTCGTCGTCTTGAGGCTCCCGACGTCAGCGGACCTTTGGTCGAATTCACTGGCGCCGTTGTCAATATCCGGGTCCTCGACAGTTATCATGAACCAGCGGAATGGTCTGGTTGTGTTGCTCGAAGTCAGGATCACTGTAAATAACTTCTGCGTTAAATAGGCTATGTATATTATAATGCCAGCGGCTTCACTTATATAAATGAATAACTTTGTTTGCAATCAAAATTAAATTCTAATCAGTCTCAATAAAAAATGTCCTTGGTCTCATTTCGTAGTTGAAAAATTACAGTACGAACTTTCATCCATTATTTAAATTCCTTAGAGAAAGAATTTTGCGAATACCGTCCTAGCGAGTATCTATCTTTATTTTAAAATTTACTCCAACGTAAAATCCGTCGTCTAGCGAATATAGTTCATAAGATTTCGTAATAAGTTAGTCTATAAATATGTACTGTTATTGAACTCTTTTTTATACATATATATTATATTTAAAAACTAGTGTACTGATCGTTTCATCTCATTTCGATGATATTTTGCAGCGCGTATTTTGTCAATCTCGCCAACTGTCAAACGTCTGACACTTGACAGTTATGACAAAGGTAATAAAGTTATATTTGTAAATGTGTTCGTTAAGTTATTTTTGTTTTCTTTTATATAAACCGTCTCCGGACAGTAACAAACACAACAAAAAAAAGATTTTGAGAAAATAGTTCAATAGTTACACGTTTATCGCTGGAAAAGAAAAAAAATATATAGATCATACTATAATTTTTTTTTGCCTATGTGTTTCCGAGGAATAATATCTATATAACAATTAAAGTTTCATCAATATCGGTTCAGCAGTTTTTGCGTTATAGACGGACTACAGACAAAATGTATTTATGGCTTGTGTTACTTTTATGAAGATCCCTAGATGTCTTCTTTTAAATTTTTGTTCAATATACAGAATGGAACACTTCATCAGTTTTATTATTTGTGTTATTATTTATTCTATACATATAATATATTAAAAGTTTTCTACGTAGCTTAGAAAAATAGACCTGGAACAATGTTAAAACATAAAACAAACATTATAGAAAACAATTGTCTATGAGTCGTGTATACCAAAGACATAAGATAGTTTATTTACTTGACAATATAGTTGGAATGAGTAGAGTTCATTTTGGTTGTTTGTGTAGTCCCTTGTAATAATCACGTAATAACAACGTATTAACTATCCCTTGTTTAACATTAACACACACACACATTAACAGAATGAGAAAATTACCATACATCTGTATTATCTACATATTAATACACACACGAACCCAATGCGAAAATTCACACATATATATATATACACGCACACACTTAACGAATGATATAATTACCACACATGTGTATTATATATACGCTTTTATCATATAAAACCACGTCAATACTCTCGTCTAAGACCTTTTGCATTATATGTAAATAATGTCTTATGTATTGTAAATTATACAAGCAATACAGAGAAAGCAGTTGTAGGTAGCACGTACCTACATAAAGTTTCTTTTATTTTTAAAGATTAATAAAAAAAATAGAAACAGTAGAAATAAACGTTACTCATAAAATTGCTACTTGCGATTGAAATTACAATTCGTTCTTTGTGATATGTTACAATATTATTTTTTGCCAATTCTTATAATAATAATTTATTTCAAGCTCAAACTATCATTAATACAAACAAGCTAGAAGTCCTCTTGGAAAAATAAAACTATTCCTGTTCCAGAACACTTATGTCCTAACAACACAATGATAGCAAAAATAAATTTAAAAATTAAGTATCTCTGTGGGTTGCCATGTCGTAATTGTATCTACAAAGATATATTATTTTAATTAATTTGGTCCATCTCATTTTATTATTTCTTATTTTCCCTGAACTAAAATACTTAAAAACAATTAAGCAAAATCTTTTGTCGTTTTATTTATCTGAACTCATACATAAGACACAGACATATTTCATATATCTAAACCAGTATTAAATAATTAAATAGGTATTAAATTATTTAGATCATAGATGAATATCATAAATAGATAGATAGATATCATAAATTGTTTAGAAGTATACTTTAAATATGTATTATATGTTTCGACATAAACATTAAAAGCAAATGGTAATATATGAATCTCACAAATATAAGTCTGATCTGGTCTGTAGATATTAGAGTCGTCACCCTTCGAGTCGATAGTCATTTTGTAAAGGCCTTTATTTTCGCTCGCTGTTAAGACCGTGGCTTGAGGCGGTGTTTGGTCACATTTTCCAGGCTGAGCCGATGTTAATGACACCGATGTCAATAAAATAAGAATTTTGTACCTGTTGGAAAAATAAATATTTTGCTAAAATAATATAGAACATCAAAATAATAAAGCGCCTTACAAATATTAAGAGCAATGGTAGATAAAAATGTAAATTGGTAAAGGTATTACAAATTGGTTTTCAAGTCAATTACTTATGTTGATAGGTATATCGTATTGTGTAATATCTTTGAGAAATATTTTAAGTAAATAATACTAATAAGATATATAATTAAATGTACAAACCAAATGTAACTTAAAACAGAGATAATATTATAAATCCTATTAATGTATATTAATTATCTACAAATTAAAATAGCTAGCGCCTGCGGAAATGTCGAGAGCAACGGAAACAATAAACAGAAGAGATCTTTTATCCCGATAAATAATCAAATTAGTGTTCGCATAGCCCGTTCTATGTTAGTATTCTAGATTTCTAATTAGGATATGCGAATGTACTAGATATTAAAGTAAGCACTGCATTGTTATCGTTATTGTTATTGTATTATGTTCTGTATTTATGACGTTGTTATTGTTTTGTCAAAATATAAACAGCTTAGATTATAACGTGCGAAATATATATAACAAACAAAGGAAAATACATACATTTATATTAATCCAAGGGCCGTGATCACTAATATTGTAGAATATTTTTCCGTGTTCTCACTGAATCGAAAGCGTATTTTATTGAAATAAATGGTGGTAAATGCGAATATAATGGCGGGAATGTATTAGGTTAACCTAGCGTCAACTAACAGTGTTCGTCGAATGCGGGAACGATTGGATACTTGCCAAGATTGTTTGCTCCAGAAAAGAATCAGAGACGTTTCATATTGACGGTCAGATGGTTCTATGAATAGACAATAGTTTTGATTGAATTAATTAATCTTCGTTATCTCTTATCTCTTATATTACTCCGGTAGATGGAGTGTTATTAATTATATGTAATTATAGATATAATTGAAAATGTGGTCTCTTTTGTTTTTTATTACTGGTTTATTTGTTTAATTTAAGAAGTGTAAATTCTTTAGATACAAAATTTACTGGAAACGGTGCTGCCTTATCTCAATGTTGTAGAAATGTTAATACAACACTGAAACCTTACCTTTAAAATAGTAAATTTATACACAATATTTTATTTATTTTTGTAGAACTCCTAATGACCTTCTGTGTGATATGAGTATTAATGAAGCAATGAATAGATATAGGTTATACTTAGTTCTTATATAAAATAAAATATGATTAGCAAATCAAGTTCTTATTTTAATACACTACCCATAATATTAATTAGTATTTTTTTCACTTCATTTATTTAGTAATTAATTTAAAAAATAAATAGATAGTCGGCAACGTATTTTAATGACGTCACTTTAAATTATTATGTTCCTAATTTTTTGATACATTTTGACATAAAATTATCGGAACGGTCCCGGAGTTCTCAGGTTCGAATCCTCTCTATATTTATTAATTTAATCAAGCCCAATATTGCTAAACATATCACGTATCTACTTTTAACCGAGTTTCTTTCGCCAGCTCTTGTTAGGTAAGTGGTAATTAATTTTTCGAGCCTGTGAAAGCTTTGATAATGAAAAATGATATTGTATAAAACTGACTTGGGATAAAAAAAATAATTTGGAATAATAATATGTTTATTTACCCACTACTAGTTGTTGCCCGCGGCACCGTTCGCGAGGACTTCAGAACACAGCGCTCGCAAGAAACTCAAAGTCTATTATTTTTTCAAGGGAATAATATACATGATATAATATTGCCTAGATCCAAGCTGAAACTTATTTTTAAATATTGGTTAAGTCATTTGTAGATTCGGTTAAGTTACTTTAAAGATTACCTCCAAAATATAAACTTTAAAAATATTTACTCTCAAACTAAGATTAAAATCAAAATATGTGATCTTTCGTAATGAAAGTTTACATTGAAAAGGAATGATGAACACTGAAAATCTATCATAAATTCGTAATAATCAATTTAGTCGTTTACTTTCACTGTCAACGACAAATCTATATTAGTCTGATGTCTAAAAGTAGCTAAGTATTCGTATATTGTCACCGTAATAGAATAAAAAATATATTAAATGATCAATTATTAAATTAATATTATATATAATATATTAGATTTCATAATATTGCATTCACTATATAATATAAATTTAATTTATACTTTAAACTCAGTAACACGCAATTTTTAGCTTGCATGAAACGTTTGTGCTCTTAGCATAGCGCCATCTAACGGATACTTACCCAATCCAGTCAACAAATACCCTGATAACGCCATCTGTTAGAATCATATTGAACTGACAGATAATTGTGACTGTTTGATAATAAACAAATAATTCGCGATGAAATTAATAAATCAATTTAATTTGAATAACATCGGTTCTCTAGCTTAGGAATCCATAGAGGACAAACATACACACGTGATTTATATATATTAAGAAATATATAGATTTATGTATATATATATATCTGTTATTCCATAATAACAAAGAAAAAATAGAACCTATCGCACTTTATCTACTGTATTGTATGTACTGTACTATATCTATCAGATGTATTTGAATTATTGTTTACAATAAGCCAGCATACAATTGATTTAATGTAATAGAAATAATAAAATTAAAAAATTCCTAACCGTAGCTTGAACACAGAAAATAAATATTATTTTTAATAATATTTTTTGCTCTAAGTTATTGGACAAGTTTATGTTGCGTTCATAACATTTATTAACTTCAAACCGAAATACGGAAACCAATAGAACTGTATTTCATTTTTATTCCTTCATAAACTAAAGAAATCGTTTATACTGTTGTTATTGTTTGTCTAAATTCGCAATCTAGATTTTATTAAAGGCAATAACGGATATAGCGCAAACGGACACAGCGCTGCATCTCGCACAGAACTAACTCGTATTTTAAAGTTTTCCGATAATTATATCTAAGCAATACTTTTACTATTATTGGTTGGAAAGCTATCCTTAGCACCTACGAGTTCGTGATCTTTAGTATGTGAATAAAAGGTCACTTAAATAACTATTATTTATATAATTGTTTTAGGTATATATGTATGTCTTTTTATTATTTACACAAATACATAATAGTAGTAATATAATTATATGCTTCTCAAGCAAGGGTAACAGTTACATAAAGTAAAGATAAAGAATATACAGATTGCTAGATACTGCTCTACCTTGCATAGCCAATTTTCTACAGCTCGTTCTGTCTGACTGGGTACTACCGTCTTACAGAAGATTGGCGAGAAGTAGCTATTATAAATATACATTAAATATACGAGTAGGTGTTATAGCTGCATTGAGCACAGTGTCATTGACAAAAAATATTTTCTTTTTTGCCCTTCATCATTTCCGCATCCGCATATTTATTATATATTATATTTTAAATTGATTATTTTCTTTGAATAACACTACGCTAGTTTCAATACTCAACAGCTAACATTCAACGACAGATAGTTTTAGGTACTTTACATACACGGAGTTTCTTGGCGGTTCTTCTTCGTTGACCTGCTCTTTGGATCCGAGCAACTACGGTCTGATGTTTTAAAAGTGTAACGTATATAAAATGGTTGTCTGTAAAGTCGGCTGATGGACGATAATTTTACGTGATAGTGTTATAAGGGAACTTTGATTATAATTAGCATATTATTATAAATTGAATTGAATTATCACTGTATTAGAATTATTTTGTGTAATACTAACAAGGAGTTAATTTAAAATTCTTTCGATCAATTAACTTTTATTTAACTCGTTAATTATTATATTTTTTTCATAAATTATAGAGATTAATAAAAATAAACAATGTGCTATTAATAATTTATTAGTTACTTTTATAGATGTGTGATATTTAACATCCCCCAATCTGCATTACTCTGTTAAGGACAGGACAATGATATGTTGCCATAATAAAGAATAGAAACCACATTAACTTTTCACCTTACTTTAGAAACAGTTGACAAAACAGTTCACGTGTTCATCGGTCGCAGCGGCTGGTATGAAAAAGCAGCAAATGCATCACAAGCAACGCTCAGGGCGATCGTGCCTCTCTATCATATTGTTCCGCACTCTCACTTGCACGATCGGCTCCGGTGGAACGTGACAATGAGTCATACTTTTTCGTGCTTGAAGCTGGCGTTCATCGATTTACAAGACGTTATCATGTCAAAACTTTGAATTTATCTCTATGGATATATTTTCTGTTCAACGAGACGGTCCATTCTCTTTATCGCATACAAAACTATTGTAAACCTTAAATTGTCGCAATACACACACAATATATTATCATTTAAGGTTCCTCGTCTGTGGTCACGCATTTTTGTTCTAAATCTTGTGGAAAGAAATTATGTCATTAATTAAAAGTAGAATAATAAATTAACTATGCATATATTAACAGGTTTTCAGTACTTAACAATTCGCAAAATGGTGTATGTAGTGTTTGGTGTTATATAAAGTGGTGTTTTAAAAGGACAGTTGTACATATAAGTGTCGGTTGTACATAGTGCATGATTTGGTTTATGAAAGGTTTATTAAAAGTTAATTTTTGCAAGTTGGCATGTAATTGCATATATTCTTAATTTTTGAAAGGACATGAAAGGAAATTAATTAATAATTATTGAAATTTTAAAGGAAATTAATTAATAATTATTGAAAGGACTGGGTCTATTTAAGTTTTTGAACTGGGACAGCGAAGTTGAATCCTTATGCAACAATGGAGAGGAGCTAAAAACGGAAATTCGTGATTAATTATTTGCAAGGTTCCACGGGGCTTGGTCAAAAGCCAATACAGGGATTAACTATCGTATACGTATAATAAAATGTCCATAATTAACATCTATTGAATAAAAACAATGGTAATACCGTAAAAAACAAAGATTTGTTTGTTTTTTTAGGCAGTAGATAAGCTCTTAACCTACTGGAACAGTTTTAATACTTTTGGAATTACAAAGGTACATTATTTTTAATTAATTTAGGCGTTATTCTGAAAACCACAAAGTTTTCATCCGAAAATTCTGATATATGTAAAATATGAAACAAATTATTTATTCAAGGGTCCGCTTGTAAATGTTAAGTTAATAAAACTAACTATATTTTTTTTATTCTCGCCAACTCCGGTTTTCCAACTTCTTCCAATAAATGAAAATAAACCCAGCCTCTTTTGTAAAATTTTTGATCAATTATCGTAGTTAGCATTAAAATTTGAATAACTTCTTTCTTGTAAAATTATATTTTACATGAAACTGTGTCTATTTACATAAAATAATTTGTTAACGTTTTCAAAAATTTTCAGTGTCAGCTCCGTTTCACTAAATAAATATGTTTAAAAAAATCAATCAATCAAAAATCCTGAAAAACGCTTTTAGATTTTCTCATAAAAACAGTCTGTATGCATAAGTTACCGAATTCCGAGTAAGTATTTGCGACCTATGAAAGTTGATTCCAATACTTTATTTCTTAAATGATGATGTGACTCGAAAAATGTATTTTTTTAGAACATTAATATGAGGTATTAACGTACAATTTTTCTTTTCTTGATAACCTTTAACATATAAAATACGAGAGAAATATTAAACCTATTCTAGTTTTAAGACCTAGACCATATAACGTTGACAATGCGATTCTCTGTCCGTATTCATACATTTATTATATATTCTGCACATGTGGTTTCTCAGTAGCCATTCTTTCAAGGTTTGTTAGTATTATATTTTGTTATTATTAATTTTTATTATTTTCTTTAAAACTACCAGCAGAAATTAGGTGTAGAGCTTGAAATAAACTATAATTATTCAGCTTATTTAACTCATGACTTAATCCATATGTAAATATCTCTATATCTTTACTAATCTAAAAATATATATCTACATTCCATTACAAATCATATAGTTCACTTGCTAGTATATTTTTATGGCGGTTTTCTCAGTTTTAGTTCGAAGGTACTCTAACAGATGTCGCTGTTAACCTGTTGACAAATTATACATCTCTCTGTATGTTTTGTATAAATGTCTTACAATGAATCAACACTATTAACATGATATTTGTGGTTTACCTAAAAAACACATTTTTCAATTAATTTATTTTTATAACTTTACTTTGTATTAAAGGTTATTTAATTATTTAATTTATTATATCAGTGTAAGATATTTGTGAAGTTTCCATTTCATATCTTATAACATTTGAACATTATTTTACTGTGGAATCGTGTTATAATTTAAACTTATTTTCCGTTTCTATTATCTAAAATATTTATAGATATTATGGTATTTATACAAGCGTATGACATATGATCATCAATACTAGATACTTATTTGAGCACCCTGTATCTGATAACAAGTCTTTTATAAAATTAAAATTGTAATATTAAATGAAATAGCACTATAATAAAAACATTAAAATTGTAAATATATAATTAATATACAACATTTAAATATTAGTTGAATTCGACCAAAAAGCGGGGATGGTTTATCCGGGCTTGAAACTTACTTAAAATATATATATATATATATATATATATATATATATATATATATATCAAAAATTCCTTTATTACTTCATGTATACAAATTGCAATAAATTAGCATATTATGTGACAACTGACGTAATATGTTTATTTATTGCAATTTGTATATATGAAGTAATAAAGGAATTTTTGATTCTATTTTTTCGAACATTTATAAATTGTTAATTTTGTATTTAATATTATTTTTCAGATGTAATGAAAATACGATATTACGAGTGGAATGGTTTAACTCCGATGCTTCGTTGAATAAGTGCCCTGTGGCAAGCGGTAGAGCTCCGACACGGCTGATCAGATACACACGTGTTTTTCCATTGATCGACTTTTATATAACTGAATCTATTAAAATGTCTATTCATTGTTTAGAATAAAATAAACTTTTTCTCATTATTACGATAAAAATGAAGAAACCAAAAATATTCTATGAATAATGTAATTAGATTTCTTTTCCATTACTTATCAAAGCATAATGTAAATAAATTCTGCCATCGGTGAAGTTAAATAGAGTTTTAGGAGCTGTATTTACAAGAATATTCCAAGCATAAACTGCCTTTGTAACGTCTTTAATACGTCTTCATAACAGAACAGCTTTCATGGCTGTCTAGATAAGGGATAGACTTGATCTAGACAGGCGTGAAGCTGGCGTTACAATAATAGTATTGTACCTGTTAATTTGAATTAAACTCATCAATCCTTATTTAACAAATTAGCAATAAACCTGTATATAAATGATTCAATGTAATAGAAATAACGAGTTTGTACGTTTCCTAATCTGGGTATAAGTCCAGTTAGTTATTGAAGAAGTTTATGTTACGTTTATAATATTTATTAACTTTAAACCGAAATAGTTAAACCAAGAGAACTGTATTTTATTTTTATTCCTTCATAAATTAAATAAGTCGTTTATACTGTTGTTATTATTTGTCTAGATACGCAATCTAAATTTTATTTAAGGCAATAACGTATAGCGCAACTCGTATAATAAAGTATTCCGAAAATCTCTCCTATTATTCATTAGAATTATCGTTAACACCTGCGAGTTCATTTCCCCAGTTAACTTTATTTCAATAAGAGGATAGCATAATATTTTAATTATAAAATTGAACTAATTATACTACATATAAAAAATATATAGAAAACTCAACAATCTATAAACATAGGGGAAATGTAGAGCAGAATTTCATTGATCAAGTTTTGATTTTTCTGACTCGTAGTTTTCATTTTGAATTTTGTGATGAAATATTATTGAAGTATGCGACTTCATATGTATTATATATTGGTTGTAAAATGTATTATAAAATCATACACTTAATCAACGGTAACAAATATACTACGTGTATGTACAGAAGATTAAAATATTATTTTGTATAAAAAAAAAAGGATAACCTCTTTATTCCCTTGCGACTTAAACATTACTTACATACATACATTTATGAGTGCTAGAGCTTGATCATTGGCAATTTTCTACAGCACCAGCTGCCTCATTGATTGGATCCTACCTCTCACAGGATATAATTGAAATATTTACATTCTTATAAAATATTAAATGACAATGATAAGATTCAATGATGTAATTAGTTATATGAAGTATACAAAACTATTGTACAACTGTTACAACACACACACATACACACACACACATTTGAAGCATATAAAACTATTGTACATTTTATACTGTCACAGCACACATACACACTATATCATTTAGCATTCCTTGTCTGTGGTCACCTGTTATTTTCTCTACATGTAGAAAGTTTTCATCATTAAAAGCAGATATTATAAATGAACTATTCATATATTAGTATTTTTATTATGGTTCACGAAAGTTTAAAAATTAAAAAAAGTATTTGTATTGTTTGTGGTTTGTCAGTTATTTATAATACGGTGTTTTCAAACGCGCAGTTAGTTATACATTTAAATATAGTTACGTACATATTACATGACTTAATAAATAAAACGTTTATTCAAAGTATATTATGACACCAAAATTCATATAAAGTCATATGTATGTAAATAGCAGAGTGGCTTCTGCATATTAAAAATATTATTTTACTCAATGGAAACATATTTCTATACAGTACTTGTAGAGATCTTTAGTTCTTATAAATAATTGTAGGAAAGTAAAAATAAAAATCTTACTAACGAGTTATATTCTTAAAATTCTGATTAAAATTGTATGAATTAATAAATAGCTAGCAAATGCTAAATGTCTTAACTCGCTAAGTCCTGAAGTAATTAGTCACGAGTTGTCTTCTAACCGATTTTTTGTAAATAAGGTGCAAATGGTAGAAGCTTTCTTTCTGATTACTTATTAGAGGAATAAACCAGATTTCTCATGATATATTGCACGTGATAAGAAATCGCTTACTTCATTATAAAGTTGTATCATAACTTATAAGTGATATAATGATGAAAAGAGTTGATTTATATGATAAAAAATCAACGTAATATTGTTAAAAAATAGATCTAGTAAATAATAATTACTGATAATAAAATTTTGCCATGATAGATATCGATCTATCCAATATATATATTTATTTTTCAATTAATAATTAGTATTTTTTTGTTAGAAGTTGTGTAATCATATTAGATACGGAAGGTTAAGACTGACCTGTATAAAATTTATCTTGATATATCATAAGATTTCTTTTTAAATAGCAATAATAAATATTATTATTACTTAATAAATATCAAGAGATTGACAATACATGTTTTAAAAAGTTCCGTGTAATATTAACGTACGTGACGTAGCTATAATTCCGTACGATGAGTGAGATAGCTATATGTTCAAACCGTCTCCCTTCCTCAAGAGTGTCAAAGTAACTGTCATATTAAATGTCAATGGACAACGGCACTATGTTCTATCAAAAGAATCATCACGTTATCAATTTTAATCGATTCATGTGCTTAAACCGTGGCATGCACTTAGTTATGGAGGCATAATTCTTTTTTTCTGTAGTTTTTATGTTGTTTAAGGTATCGTATCTTTTATGTTTTGGTGTATTTGTGTATGTATTTCTTTAATATAGCACAGATTTCAAGCGAGTACTCTGATTTGACTACAAATGCGACTTTGAAGGAATTTTGACGCGCTCTGGCTTCTGGTTCTTTGAGATTATTTGAAGGAGTTCGTTGTCATGAATCTAGATAAGTTCAAAACTTTGCAGCGATTTAGTAGACAATTTGCTTGCTTGATAGAAACTTTTAAATATATTTAGGTACAATCAATAAAAAAAATATAGTAGACAAATATTTACCACTTTAATTTTTTTATACATCTTACAAATGGGTTCTATACAATTTTTTTTTTGGCTTAAATTTTGCTTTCAAATTTTTGCCTTCAGTAGATTATATTCATAATGATGTTTTTTTTATTTCAATTACCTCTAAAGTACTTAATATATAATAATACCAACTTTGTACCGGTTTCTTCTCCCGATAAGAAATAAATAATTTTATTTGCCTTAAATATTTTTTTACCAATTTTATTTATTTTCATGGATAGCCCCTTTAGCTTTAGTTTTAGTTTTATAAAATAAACATTATGACGAAATTATTAATAGAAGGCTTCTAAGACACTCATTCGTATTTCCTCTTAAAAACACTCTGTGCACTCGTATTATATATATATATATACATATTTAATTAGCCTTTATTGCTGTTTAAACTAACAAACATTTTACTTATATTTAATTTCATATATCGACGTTCGGTACAAAACCAGCTTGTCTTTCGACATAGGCCTCATCTAAAGATTTCATTTTTTTTTCTATCCGGATCCATTCTGAATCACTCTCTGACCTGACCCTCTAAATATAAACATAATGTGTAATATATAATAAAGTAAAATAAATAAAGAAAATATATAATATATTCAGTTTGTCTTATTTATAACTTCACTAATACATTATACCTTTCTCTCATTACAATTCATATAATACACTAGCTGGTGTATCCGTTGAGGCGTTTAAGGCATTAAGTTTAGTTTTAAAGTACTCTAATAGATGTCGCTGTAAATCTGAAGATACATTTTATTTTATTGTGTATTTTCTTAAGAATGTAAAATTTAGATACTGATTTAAGATAACTTACACGATAGTCGTGATCGACTTAAAACATGAAAAAGATATATATAATAAATAGAATATAATTTTATTTTTTTTTAATTTTTTTTTTTTTAGTTTCAGATTACAAATTATATTTTTAATTAGGTGTAAATATATTTATAATTAGGTGTAAATAATTAGTTTCCATTTCCATTTAAACACTTTATTAAAATATATACTAATAATCTGTTTCTGCTATCGTATTACTCTATTAAATACAAATATATTGAAACTATATTTGTTATTGTATCTAGTAATAAAAGCGTATCATGAATGATTAATTATTTTGGCAGCACTATATGTTTGTTTGGCCGCCTTAGATCAGATAACGGCTCGCATAAGGTTTACGTTTATTCATGAATTATAAGCAATGGAAATTAATAAATGTCTTGAGACATTACATGTTATTTCTATAGATAAGTTAGCTGTAAGTAAAACTTACGTGAAGACTTATCGGTATTAGTTTGTATGAAACAGAGAAGTATATTTAGAGAACGTAAGTATTACCACGCAGTGTCAATAAACTTGTACTAATTTAATAAAAACATCATTCCCTTGTTTCTATAATTCTGTAGTCTTAAGTGAATATCGCCGGCCCAGGGCAGAGCGGGGATGTAGAGAGCGCTAGGATTCCAATTGAAAACCAATGGCTACCCACGTAGCCGTGCGACGTCGCGGGATTGCTTTCACACTCAACTGAGTCGAAAATTGTGACCTCTGATAAATGGCACTTTAAAAGAACTGTAGTGAATTATTTTTGGATAAAGGAACACTGTTATTACGTATTCTTTAACACGAGTAAATCGTTAATGACGTAAGTACTGTATGCGTGTTGAATTGTAATTTATTATGAAGACGTCACTCTAATATTACCCCTAATATATAGTCTTCGTATAAACTTTCAAACCAATCAATGTCCATTAATAATATAAATACTAGGATTTTTACTATTGAAAATATTTATACTCTCAAAGTAAATATTTTTACTTTGAAAATATTTAAAAACATGTAAAGCCATGTAAACTTTCATAAAATTTTAATAAATACAGAATGAAAAATAAAACGATACGGGTAGGGATTCGATCCCGCGACCTCTTGTAATCCGCCCCGTCGATCTATCAACTGAGCTACCGTGTCTCTGCCAGACTCGGTGAATTAAGGATTCTATACATATTCGTCTTTATTAGGATTGTAATAAATTATTTAATAAAAATCACGATGTAATTGGTCATTTGTTTTACATATACAAAACTATATATACTTCAAATTGTCACACACAAACTCACACACACATCTAAAGTATATAAAACTATGATATACTTCAAACTGTCACCCACAAACTTACACACACATCTAAAGTATATAAGACTATTATATACTTCAAACTGTCACACACAAACCCACACACACATCTAAAGTATATAAAACTATTTTAAACTGTCACCACACACATATACAATATATCTTTTATTATTCCTCGTCTGTGGTCACGTGCTTTCGATTGTAAATTGTATGTAAAGTTGTCAGCATTAAAATCAGTATTATAAAATAACGTGTGTATGTATTATTGGGGTTTGTTATTTATATATAAAATGGGGTTTTCAAAAGGACATTTGTACACTTAAATAAAGTAATTTATAATAACAACAATAATTATTATAAATGTATGTAGATTAAAAGTTGCTTATTTTAAACATTATTTTACTCAATTAAAACACATTTCTGTACAGTAACGGCAAGACATTTTCAATATAGCCTTAATTTTTATAAATAGTTATTGAAAAGTGAATCTATAAATTTAATAAGTAAATTAGTTTGGTTCTTCATTATCTTTTATGTACTTAATAATAGTTACTTTAAATTAATAAATGCCTATCAAATACGGTGTTTAACTCTCTCAGTCAGTTTGAAAAGCGTAGACAGTGTTTTAACTGATGAAATATTATATTTTTACTGAAGTAACATTTTACAGATTATAACAAATTAATGTTATAATCTGTGTAAAATAGGAGAGAAATTGTTAGTTCTATTAATGTCAACGTTTTCTCACATGTTATTTTGTTTTCCACTCTTAATTTTCAGATGTAATGAAAATGCGCTTGTTCATTGTGGAATGGTTTAACTCCGATGCTTTGTTGAATATACATAAGTGCCCTGTGGCAAGCGGTAGAGCTCCAACACGGCTGATCAGATACACACGTGTTCTTCCATTGATCGACTTTTATATAACTGAATATAATAAAATAATGATTATTCATTGCTTAGCTTAAAATAAACACTTCTTTCATATTCACAATACAAATGAGGAAATAATATTTATTTATTTTTTATTTATTTAAATCTTTTCCACTTTGAATCATTATCATCATTATCAATGATCACTTATGTACGTCAAATAGAGGTGTCAGGAGGACCTATTTTGATACCATACTTATCGAAATAAGCCCTTCAGCAAGAACACCTCTGAACTTAAAGTTAAAATTACGAGGGTTGGAAACGCGCCCTGGTCTGAGAAGAACCACACAACAAACTTAGCCGGGTGTTTTTTTATTGTGATCACTGTTTCACAAATGCCAATATAAATAAAATGAGCAATTTACGAACAACTAAACCTTCGCAATCAATTCGCGTAGAAGGCTTAATAATTTAAAAAATAAAACAAATGAAAACACAAGAACCGTTGCCAGCAACACTAAAATCACTGCAAGCAGCACCCGTTCACGAGCATAACGCAAGGGTCAGCCATCACCCCCTTCGCCATATTTGAGGGAGGGAGGGCGACCCGACCCCCAACGCTACCGCAAGTAATGACTTCTAAGGGAACGGTGTGATGCAGCCAGTTGATCAAACAAAAGTAACTAGCAACGTCAAACAAATAGCGCAGGTTACTAGTTTATCGCTACAATATATTTTATTTCCATGCCATACCGTCGTTAATGTAATACTTTACACTATAATAGGTTTTTTTTATCAAATTTCTTTTAATGTATACTTTAAATTTATTTAATGACAATTTAAAGGCTTCATTAGGGAGTTTATTATAAAAACGTATACAATTAATCTTGAAGGAATTTCCTATTTTTTGGAGTCTAGTGGTGGGCATAGCAAGTTTATTTTTGTTTCGGGTATTAATTTTGTGTAAATCACAATTTTTCTTGAAGTTATTAATATTCTTATGTACATGGACATCAATAAATGGATTATATACAGTCATAATTTTGAATCCTTTGAAGTTATTTCTTAACTCGATTCTCTAGGCTCGATTCTCGATTCTCTAGGCCTCATCTTATAGATCGCACGAATAGCCCTCTTCTGCAGCACAAATATAGCATCAATATCTGATGCATTACCCCATAACAGTATACCATGTAACATGACACTGTGAAAATAAATAAAGTAAACTTATCTAGCCGTTTCAACGTAAGTCAACCGGCGTATTCTTTGAACCGTGTAGGCGGCAGAACTAAGTCTGTTCAACAAATCTGAAATATGAAGGCCCCATTGCAATCTTGCATCCAAGGTAATGCCCAAAAAAGTAGCAGCATTAACCAATTCCAATTCCTCAGTTTTTAGCTGAACATTGGTTTTGACGGTCTTCACGTTTGATAAAGTAAATTTAATAAATTTAGTCTTTTTTTCGTTTAGCAACAGATTATTAGCATTAAACCATTGTACAACATCTGAGAGAGCATTGTTTGCATCGTTAATTACTGATTGCTGTCTATTCATTTTAAAAATAAGAGATGTATCATCAGCAAACAATACTATCCCATGTTTATCCCTTACAAAGTAAGGCAAGTCATTGATGTAAATGAGGAATAAGAAAAGCCCCAATATAGAGCCTTGTGGCACGCCCATTTTGACAAATAAACCAGGGGAACGCTTTCCATTAACGTCTACT
This sequence comes from Dircenna loreta, assembly GCA_963555665.1. Classification (NCBI taxonomy): domain Eukaryota; kingdom Metazoa; phylum Arthropoda; class Insecta; order Lepidoptera; family Nymphalidae; genus Dircenna; species Dircenna loreta. The sequence goes on along the minus strand of OY743097.1, from coordinate 11,962,660 downwards.
TTTTGTATTCTTTCATTAAGATAGGAGCTAATGAAATCAATTTTTTCCGAAGTCCATAATGCTGTTATTTTCGGATAAGAGTTTCATGCTGTACACAGTCGAACGCCTTAAACAAATCACAGAAAATGCCCAGAGCATCTCGTGATTCCTCCCAGGCCCCAAATATATTCAGCAATAACTCAATACCAGCAGCTGTTGTTGAGCGACCGGGAGTGAAACCAAACTGTTGTTTATGTAAAATGTTATTTTTATTAAAGTGTGCTACTAGTTGACTAAGGATAATTTTTTCAAAGATCTTACTACATGTGGGTAGTACTGAAATTGGTCTATAGTTAGTTGGATCTAATGTACTGCCAGATTTAAATAATGGTGTTATTTTACTATGTTTCATTAGATCAGGAAATATACCGCAATCTATAAAGTTATTGAATATTATTGCTAAGTATGGCGCAACAATGGGTATTAGGGGCAGAAGTAGGTTAACAGATATTCCCCAAAGATCATTTGTCTTCTTGACATTAATCAATTTAAAAGCTTTTACTATTTCCCGGGCACTAACTCTCTTGAAATTGAAATTAATACAACAATTATCAACATTGTCCGTAAGTAATTTCAGAGCGGCAGCAGTTGAAGAGTTTAAAGATTTAGTTGTGGTAACTGGAGTATTAGTAAATAAAGTTTCAAAAGCAGTTGCAATATATTCAGAAGTAATATATTTATTGTCTATATTTAATTTAAAATCAATCCTTTGAGATTTAGCTCTTTCAGTTTCCTCGTTAATTATTTTCCAAGTTGTTTTTATTTTATTAATACCGAGTTAAATAATTGAAGGAAAGTGTTAAACAAATTATCATTGGATATTTTTAAAAAAGATAAATAGCATACTAAGTCATTTTTTATTTTACTAATACGGTTTGCAGTTACTGGTACAAAATTTATTTTCTTTTTTAAATTTGTTTTCTTGTAACTGTTGAATTAATTAAATTGACCACAGTGGTCAGAATCTAGTGCATTGATTAAGCATTTGAAATTTTGAATAAAATTTGTAGAAAATATTATCAATACAGGTTGAGCTAGTGGCGGTGATTCTAGTAGGCTCCATAAAAATGTGTGATAAATTATGTGAAGTAAACAGCGTCATGCTGTGGCTCAATAATACTCAGGTACCATAATATACAATATTCTTTTTTGAATTGATAATGGTTAAAAAGTCGGCTAAAAAGTAAATATAAAAAACAACTTAATATCCTGTTAGACAAACAGCTACATAGATAAATAAGATAATTTCGCAATAGAATTCGGTCCATAGTCACATGCAATCGTGCTTGTTTGGGTTACTGATTTATCAAACTTTAATACTTCTATCGCGCTAAATCTTTAATGTCAATGTAATAAAATAAATAAACTATTGCGAAATATTGTAATGATTTATATGCTTATCAAAATATTTCACGTTTGGAAATATAAAATATCGGTAAAATGCTTTATTTATTTTTTGTTCGTTTTAGTTTACTGTTTGTGTCGTGTGAGTCAAGTCTGCGAATAATCGGTGGTAGAGACGCAGGTCAAAATGAATTCCCTTACGTTGTAAGATTAGAGGTAAAGAAAGAGGAATTATCGGAAGACACGATTAATAATTACAATCAGTTTTGCACCGGTGCAGCTTTGACTTCGAAGTGGGTTCTATCAGCCGCACATTGTTTATATTCCTACCATGGAATCTTTAAAAAAAATAACCTATTTTTAAGATATAACAGCTACCTCCCAGACAACATCGGATTATTAGCACCATTCCTTGAAATAATACGTCATCCTGGACATGATCCAGTGACAATGAAATTTGATTTTCTTCTTATACGCAGTGCTGACATAAAAGTTTCTCAGTACGGTAAAATCAGTGCAGTTGATTTTAAAACTCTCGTAGGACATGAAGCTCTATCACTCGGCTACGGAAAATCGAATGCAAGTGAATTTAAAATACCTCTGCAAGTTATTAAAGGTATGCTAAGCAGTTGCCTCGAAAAAGAATATGCGATGCAAATGTTATGTCTTTTGCGACAGTGTACCGTAGAGGCGACGATATGTGGAGGAGACTCTGGAGGACCCGTCGTGCATCCGGCAGGTATAGTAGGTGTAAATTCTATGTCAGTTGATAACTGTGACGAAGACACCAAGGATCTTCAACTGACTCCAGGTACATCGGCATCAATATTATCACCAGTCAGTCCAGTTTTAGACTGGATCAGAAATTCTTGTAAATAAGATCATAATGATGATTTTTATTATTTTTAATTAAATATAATGTAAACGACATGCTGTTATTGAGGGGATGAAGATATCTTTGGAGCAAGTACTGACCAAAGTTATGATATAAACAAGTCCATAGATTTATGGCCCATACCTTAAAAACCAACAGTGAACAATTCCATGAATTTTGTTTTTTTTTTTGAGAATTAAAATAAACATTACATATAAGTTGTCTTTTCATAGAAAACGATCTACATTACCATTAATTATATTGAAGGAATGGCATTAGATATGTTAACCTCATACCTTAATAACAGGAAACAAATAGTGCAAATTTCAAATTATAAAAGTGTCCCTCAGATAGTAACGTGTGTGTATATCACAGGGTTTTATCTTAGGACCATTACTCATCCTGATATATATATAAAAAATATCATAATAATATCTATCAGGTCAACTTACACTGAATGCGGATGGCACTTACCATCTTCTTCATCTTACAAAATAAAAAATCTTCATATTGCAAAACAAAAAAAAAGTCACAGTTGATTCAAGAAATTATAACACACGTACAGAAGGACCTTCACTACAACTTACAATGAATAAAACAAAAAGTGCGTGAATTATTTTCAAAGAAACATTATAAATAATCATCATTTCACACCATTTAATATAAATAATTGTATTCTAAATACAATTCAAAAAGAAAACTTACATGGTTATTTATGTAAATATTATGTAATAGTTATTGTGTAACAATTTTGTATATGTATTAGTATTGTATATTTGTGTGTAAATATGGAATATGTGTAAAACATTGTAAGTCTATGTAGTATAATAACAGATCATTTACATTTCTTTTTCTCTTCTATTTACTTTATAAAGTTCTGATTTTATTAACTTACCAGTCCGCATAAGAAACAGTATAGAATTATTTATTTTTATTTATTTGTACATTTTTATTTATATTCGTCATCCAGACCGGACATATTCCTGTACTCTAGACAGTTAAAGCACTTGATACTTGTTGAGCTTACTGTTCCGTGGGAAACTAACATCCCCAAAGATCATACAATTAAAGTAAACATGTTTTACGTACTGACCAACGAACTGACCAGGAATAGGTATATAGTGAATTTAGACGCGGTAGAAGTGGGAGCGACAGCGAAATCTCTCTATAACCTACTTAAAGATCTTAGCCTATCCAGAACTATCATCCATTTATTTCTAAAACTTACTTCAAAGTCAGCATTGGTAGGTTATTCCAAATTTGGTTAGGTAGGGAGTTGAGGCCAACCAGTTGAGGTGAACTTGAATGCGCATTTTTAAGGTGCCGCTTAAACCTACACCTGGGTCGCAAGTCTCAGGACCTGTTTGCACTCCTCTTCCTGCAACGCGATGGGCCCGGCACCCGTACAGTGAATCCATGGAATGCTAAGAAGCTTCGTCTTTGAACTCTATTCTCCGACGGGTAACTGGTAAAGAGACAAGTTAATCCTTTGAACACTTCTTTCTTTTTTCATTGCTTAATTTTTATTTTTTAAGTTTTTTTGGTACACAAATAAATAAATAAATAAATATAATAAAAGACTACAAAGTGATTTTTCATCTAAACATCTCTAAGAAATCATAGAATTATATAACCTCATTATAATTGTCGTCACAATCTAATTGAAAGTACATCCTACCAAATAAGGTCTTTACAGTAAGAAATATTAAAATTATTAAACATATTGTCACTACTGATTGTCACTGAATTTATTTTCCGATACCGACACCGTTGCCATAGTATGGCAAAATCGACTATTTATTTATTCGATTTTTTTTTACACCTTTTTATTAACTACTAGCTGTTGCCCGCAACTCCGTCCGCGAGAACTTCAGAATACAGGACTCGTAAACTCCTTCGCTCGAACTTTTTTTGGTCAACATTGTTTCAAAATTTCAAAAAGCCCTATTCATATTTCAAGGGAATAATATGATATAGCTTGAATCCAAAATGAAAATTATTTCTAAATATAGGTTAAGACATTTTTAGACTCGGATAAATTACTTTGAAGATTACCTCTAACAAATTAACTTATAAATTATAAACATATAAACTTCACCTTTTTATGATATTAGTATAATTTAAAATAAAAATAGGAGATTATTCATAGTTAAGGTTTATATTGAAACGAAGTGCTGAGAATGTATTATGAATTCGTAATAAATAAGTTATTTGTTTACTTTCATATTTATAAATGTTAAGTATGTACTAGTCTGATGTCTTATAGTCGCAGATTGTCACCTGGCACAATAGAGTAAAAATATTATATGTATTATACTTCACAGAATTGTGTTTATTTTAAACGGTGTAGTAGTTCCTGAGATCGGGGCGTTGAAACAAACAAACAAACTAACTGTTTTATTTATTAATATTGATTAATTCATGAGATAAACAAATCCTACCATCGTTTTAGTGGAATTGGGTTTTAGAAGCTTTATTAAAAAATAAATATAATCTTAAGCTGCCTTTATAAAACACTAGCTGATAGCCTGTGACTTCATCAGCTTCCACAAATCTCATGACTAAAATAATATGGTGCTGGCTTAAAACTCTATACCCGATATATAAGTTACTTTATTTCAAGGAGACATTGATAAAACCAACGCTTGCGACAGTATTTTTTTCGTGGAAGCTTGACCACATACATATAGACAAAAATTTCCATCTGATATTCCGATATTCCGAAAGCTTAGTACATCTTCTTATATATAAATTGGTAGTCGGTACATTGAACATCAAACTATTTTACATATATGCAACAAATATGCAGTATGTGTTAGATTTTCATTTTAGCTTATATTTTTATTATTTATAAGAATTGTTATGACAATGTACTTAAGAATTTAAAATATAGTCATATACATTGTCTTATATTTAAATGTACCACTGTCCTTTTGAAAACCATATAATAGGTATACATAACTAGTAAACCTCCAACACTACAAATACACTTTTGTGAATTACTGAAAATCCGAAAATATTTGAACAGTTAATTTATAATTCTGCTTTTAATGATGGCAACTTTCCACACGATTTCCAAACGAAAGAACGTGAGCACAGACGAGGAATACGAAATGATACAGTGTATGTGTGTGTGTTGTGACTTTTAAAGTATACAATAGTTTTTAATACTTTAGATAAATGAGTAATTACATCATCATTGAATCTCATCATCATCATCAATACAACGCAATAACAATGGTTCGACCTAGAGAACAGAAAATAAGCTTATAACTATCTTATCACGTAATTTAATGTAGTTAAATAAGAATTATTTTTTATTTTATCATAATATTAGTACGTGCGTAATAAATAACATAAAATATTATCGTTTTTCGTATAAATATAATACAAGAATAATTTTAAATCTGAATAAGACCTAGCTATTGAAAAAGCTTTTCAGATGATTAAAGTTATAAAAGATAGCGATAGATATCTTTACAAAATACGTAACAAAAAAGATATAAGACTACTGGAAGTGACGAATCATGGATAATGTCTTCGGCTGTGATAAAATTTGTATGATTATAACCACATACAATTATATTTCTTCTGGTTCTGGTGTATTGAAAAAAAACATTTTAATGAAACCTATATATTATAGATAAGATGACAATAAGTAAACATTTATTATAAACCGGTTAGTTGGTTAAGTACGTTATGATAAGAACGTAAAAAATGAGTGATTTTAGCCTTTATATAAATTACGGTATCATATTTACTCATATATGTACCCGGCTGTATTCACGTTTAATATAAATATAATAGCCATGGTTCACGAAACTTTAAATATAAAAAATAAACGGCAGTTAAACGGTAGTTTATACAAATTAATGACAATATACTAAATAATTTATAAAAGATAAAGATTATGACCATGATTTGAATAAAATATTGGACTTGCTATTGGTTATACTGTTAATTATATCTTAGGCTTATTTTTACAGAATTTATAACAATGGAAGTCTTGTATTTTCTGAGAAGTATTTAAGACAAGAGATAGTAGTTAATATATGAGATCATTCTCTGGGACTAACAAATATAGGTATATATATATTTATCAAGGTAGTAACGAAGTCGCAGTTTTTTTTGTACGAGTGTTTAGGATATACACATAGTTAATATAACCGATACCAGTGCATGAGAAGCCGTGGTCAATAACTAGTGATAATACGTATAAAGTGGCATATTTCAAATATTGTTTTTTATTATCCAACTACCTTCAAAGTGAAGTCAACGAGCAGAATGTAACAAGTCAAGCGCAATCAAAACTTGGAATGACTTGTTATGTCGCCAGTACGATAATCTACGAAGCAGAATTAATTGTAGTCGTTAATAGTTACGACTGTATCTAGTTATAAATAATAAATAAACGTCATTACTTTTTTATCATATAATTGTTATATATTTCGCTATAATTGCATATAGTTTTAAAAACTGAAGGTAAATCAATTATATAATTAAAATTGTATTTAGTATCTCTTTAGTGGCATACTAAAGTTTATGAAATAATTATATTAATAACATAATTCCAACCAATAATGGGAAAGGCATTCCGTAGATATAATTATCGGAAAACTTTAAAATACGAGTTAGTTCTGTGCGAGATGCAGCGCTGTGTCCGTTATTGCCTTTAATAAAATCTAGATTGCGAATCTAGACAAACAATAACAACAGTATAAACGACTTGTTTAATTTATGAAGGAATAAAAATGAAATACAGTTGTATTGGTTTCCGTATTTCGGTTTAAAGTTAATAAATGTTATGAACGTAACCTATACTTGTCTAATAACAGAGCAATACAGAAAATATAATTTAAAATAATGTTTATTTTTTTGCTTGAGCTACGTTTTACTTTTTCTATATTTCTTTTGTGTTAATATTAAATTTATAATTATTATTTATGACAGAACACATAGTAGAGTAAAAACAATACCCTAGGTACTAAGTTTGCTTAAAAAATAAACCTTATGTACCATAAACTAAATATATATATACAACATTAGCCTACAACTAGACATCTAGACAGGTAATAAAGATTTCCTATATCTATACTAATATATAAAGCAGAAGAGTTTGTCTGTTTGTTTAAACGCTATAATCACAGGAACTACTGGACCGATTTGAAAAAATCTTTCAGTGTACGATAGTCCATTTATCATGGAATGCTATAGGCTGCTTAACATCACACTAACGTGAATAGTTGAGGAGCCGCAATAAACAATCTTGCGAAAACTGCAACATTTAGAGCGTTCTTTCCGTGCGCTGAGTAAACGGTAAAAGTTACACAAAAATCAACTACTACAAAATTGTTCCCCTCTAAAAGTTCTAAAAGTAAGTGCGAGACAGTATAAATCTATCTTTTAAGATTAACCCACTATAACCATTTTTATATTATTATTATTATTATTATTTTATTTATTAGTAACCACTAATCGTATGTACTAAGCTTATGTAATTGGCTAATGTACTAAGCTTATGTACGAATCTATTTACTAATGATCTTTGGGGATGTTAGTTTCCCACGGAACAGTAAGCTCAACAAGTATCACGCGCTTTAACTGTCTAGAGTACAGGAATATGTCCGATCTGGATGACGAATATAAATAAAACTGTATGAAAAAATAAAAATAAAGAATTCTATACTGTTTCTTACGCGGACTGGTAAGTTAATAACATCAAAACTTTATAAAATAAATAGAAGGGAAAAAGAAAGGTAAATGATCTGTTATTATACTTTATAGACTTACAATGTTTTACATATATTCCATATTTACACACAAATATACAATACATATATGTATACACAATTGTTACACAATAACTATTACATAATATTTACATAAATAACGATGTAGGTTTTTCATCGAAAACTAGGTCTAAATAGTTTTCTTTTTCAATTGTATTTAGAATTCAATTATTTATATTAATTGGTGTGAAATGATGATTATTTATAATGTTTCTTTGAAAATAATTCACGCACTTTTTGTTTTATTCATTGTAAGTTGTTGTGAAGGTCCTTCTGTACTTGTGTTATATTTCTTGAACGAACTGTGACTTTTTTTTTATTTTGTAAGATGAAGAAGATGGCAAGTGCCATCCGCATACAGTGTAAGTTGACCTGATAGGTTCAAATCACTATATGTTATATATATATATCAGGATGAGTAATGGTCCTAAGATAAAACCCTGTGATATATACACACGTTACTAGCTGAGGGACACTTTTATAATTTGAAATTTGCACTATTTGTGTCCTGTTATTAAGGTATGAGGTTAACATATCTAATGCCATTCCTTCAATATAATTAATGGTAATGTAGATCGTTTTCTATGAAAAAACAACTTTATTTTGACTCTCAAAAAAAAAAACAAAATTAATCGAATTGTTCACTGTTGGCTTTTAAGGTATGGGCCATAAATCTATGGACTTGTTTATATCATAACTTTGGTCAGTGCTTGCTCCAAAGATATCTTCATCCCCTCAATAACAGCATGTCGTTTACATTATATTTAATTAAAAATCATAATCTTATTTACAAGAACTTCTGATCCAGTCTAAAACTGGACTGACTGGTGATAATATTGATGCTGAAGTACCTGGAGTCAGTTGAAGATCCTTGGTGTCTTCATCACAGTTATCAATTGACATAGAATTTACACCTACTATACCTGCCGGATGCACGACGGGTCCTCCAGAGTCTCCTCCACATATCGTCGCCTCTACGGTACACTGTCGCAAAAGACATAACATTTGCATCGCATACTCTTTTTCGAGGCAACTGCTTAGCATACCTTTAAGAACTTGCAGAGGTATTTTAAATTCACTTGCATTCGATTTTCCGTAGCCGAGTGATAGAGCTTCATGTCCTACGAGAGATTTAAAATCAACTGCACTGATTTTACCGTACTGAGAAACTTTTATGTCAGCACTGCGTATTAGAAGAAAATCAAATTTCATTGTCACTGGATCATGTCCGGGATGACGTATTGTTTCAAGGAATGGTGCTATTAATCCGATGTTGTCTGGGAGGTAGCTGTTATATCTTAAGAACAGGTTATTTTTTTTAAAGATTCCATGGTAAGAATATAAACAATGTGCGGCTGATAGAACCCACTTTGAAGTCAAAGCTGCACCGGTGCAAAACTGATTGTAATTATTAATCGTGTCTTCCGATAATTCCTCTTTCTTTACCTCTAACCTTACGACGTAAGGGAATTCATTTTGACGTGCATCTCTACCACCGATTATTCGCAGACTTGACTCACACGACGCAAACAGTAAACTAAAACTAACAAAAAATAAATAAAGCATTTTACCGATATTTTATATTTCCAAACGTGAAATATTTTGATAAGCATATAAATCATTACAATATTTCGCAATAGTTTATTTATTTTATTACATTGACATTAAAGATTTAGCGCGATAGAAGTAATAAAGTTTGATAAATCAGTAACCCAAACAAGCACGATTGCATGTGACTATCGACCGAATTCTATTGCGAAATTATCTTATTTATCTATGTAGCTGTTTGTCTAACAGGATATTAAATTGTTTTTTATATTTAGTTTTTAGCCGACTTTTTAACCATTTTGAATTCGTCTGATGAAGTTACTTATATGTCATAAGAAGAATATTGTACATTATTGTACCTGAGTATTATTGAGCTACAGCACGACGCCGTCGCGGCTGTCCTGAAACGGTGACGAAAATCTGGGTGACCTTATCTTTTAGGCAGTGAGTACAGCACACTAAATACTTTCAATTCTTGTTGTTTAAATAGACATGTTTATAACATGTTATATGGTTTATTATTTGAGACTAGGTGGGAGTTGACGCAATCGCTGGCAACAGCTAGTAGATAATAAAATAGAAATCCAGTTAAATTATTCATTGAAAAATTATTATTACCTCATTTGTATTGTGAATATGAAAGAAGTGTTTATTTTAAGGTAAGCAATGAATAATCATTATTTTAATATATTCAGTTATATAAAAGTCGATCAATGGAAAAACACGTGTGTATCTGATCAGCCGTGTCGGAGCTCTACCGCTTGCCACAGGGCACTTATGTATATTCAACGAGGCATCGGAATTAAACCATTCCACAATGAACAAGCTTATTTTCATTACATCTGAAAATTAAGAGTGGGATACAAAGTAACATGTGGGAAAACGTTGCCATTAATAGAACTAACAATTCCTCTCCTATTTTACACAGATTATAACAAATTAATATGTTACTTCAGTGACAATATAACATTTCATCAGTTAAAACATTGTCTACGCTTTTCTAACTGATTGAGAGAGCTACATACCTAGTATTTGATAGGTATTTAGTAATTAAAAGTAATTAATCTTAAATTATTATTAAGTACATTGAAGATAATGAAGTACCAAACTATTTTACTAATATACAATTTATTTAATTTATAGATTCACTTTTCAACAACTATATATAAAAATTAAGGCTATATTGAAAATGTCTTGCCGTTACCGTACAGAAATGTGTTTTAATTGAGTAAAATAATGTTTAAAATAAGCAGCTTTTAATCTACATACATTTATAATATATTGTTATGTTATTATAAAATACCTTTTGAAAACATTTATATATAAATAACAAGCCCCAATAATACATACACACGTTATTTTATAATACTGATTTTAGTGCTGACAACTTTACATACAATTTACAATCGAAAACACGTGACCACAGACGAGGAATACTAAATGATATATTGTATAAGTGTGTATGTGTGTGATGACAGTTTACAATAGTTTTATATACTTTAGATGTGTGTATGAGTTTCTGTGTGACAGTTTGAAGTATATCATAGTTTTATATACTTTAGATGTGTGTGTGAGTTTATGTGTGACAGTTTGAAGTATACCATAGTTTTATATACTTTAGATGTGTGTGTGAGTTTGTGTGTGACAGTTTGAAGTATATCATAGTTTTATATACTTTAGATGTGTGTGTGAGTTTGTGTGTGACAGTTTGAAGTATATCATAGGTTTATATACTTTAGATGTGTGTGTGAGTTTATGTGTGACAGTTTGAAGTATATCTTATGTTTTATATACTTTAGATGTGTGTGTGAGTTTATGTGTGACAGTTTGAAGTATATCATAGTTTTATATACTTTAGATGTGTGTTTGAGTTTGTGTGTGACAGTTTGAAGTATATCATAGTTTTATATACTTTAGATGTGTGTGTGAGTTTATGTGTGACAGTTTGAAGTATATCATAGTTTTATATACTTTAGATGTGTGTGAGTTTGTGTGTGACAGTTTGAAGTATATCTTATGTTTTATAAACTTTAGATGTGTGTGTGAGTTTATGTGTGACAGTTTGAAGTATATCATAGTTTTATATACTTTAGATGTGTGTGTGAGTTTGTGTGTGACAGTTTGAAGTATATCATAGTTTTATATACTTTAGATGTGTGTGTGAGTTTATGTGTGACAGTTTGAAGTATATCATAGTTTTATATACTTTAGATGTGTGTGAGTTTGTGTGTGACAGTTTGAAGTATATAATAGTTTTATACACTTTAGATGTGTGTGTGAGTTTGTGTGTTACAGTTTGAAGTATATCATAGTTTTATATACTGTAGATGTGTGTGTGAGTTTATGTGTGACACTTTGAAGTATATCATAGTTTTATATACTTTAGATGTGTGTGTGAGTTTATGTGTGACACTTTGAAGTATATCATAGTTTTATATACTGTAGATGTGTGTGTGAGTTTATGTGTGACAGCTTGAAGTATATCATAGTTTTATATACATTAGATGTTTGTGTGAGTTTATGTGTGACAGTTTGAAGTATATCATAGTTTTATATACTTTAGATGTGTGTGTGAGTTTATGTGTGACAGTTTGAAGTATATCATAGTTTTATATACTTTAGATGTGTGTGTGAGTTTGTGTGTGACAGTTTGAAGTATATCATAGTCTTATATACTTTAGATGTGTGTGTGAGTTTGTGTGTTACAGTTTGAAGTATATCGTAGTTTTATATGCTGTAGATGTGTGTGTGAGTTTGTGTGTGACAGATTGAAGTATAACATAGGTTTGTATATCTAAAACAAATGACCAATTACATCATGATTGTCATTAAATATTTTATTACAACGCAAAGACAATATTATAACAAACCCAAAAACATTTCATTATTATAATATAAATTGTACCGGTATCGTCTTATAATCGAAATGGGTATAGGTTTTCTATTTTGCATTGTCTCATAGTCATAATTAATTCCAGTAATAAAACCGATGGTAGAAATAATTTAACTTGCTATTTTTTTTTTGATTATTTATTATACGGTAAAGATGCTTCACGGATGCAGACAACTACAAGACAATAATTTCCACGAGATGCCTAAAAACTTTGGTTAGGATTCTTGGAAAAAAAGTAGATGTCACCACCATCCTAATAGAGACGAATATGTATAGAATACTTAATTCACCGTGTCTGGCAGAGACACGGTAGCTCAGTTGGTAGAGCGACGGGACGAATTACCAGAGGTCGCGGGTTGGAATCCCTACCCGTATCGTTTTATTTTTCATTCTTTATTTATTAACATTTTTGTAAAAGCTTTATATGTTTAACTTTGTTATTACATGCTTTGCTTTTTTATTACATGTTTATAAATATTTTCAAAGTAAAAATATTTACTTTGAAAGTATAAATATTTTCAAAGAAAATATTTTCTATAGTAAAAAATCCTAGTATTTATATTATTAATGGACATTGATTGGTTTGAAAGTTTATACGAAGACCATATATTAAGGGTATTGTTAGAGTGACGTCTTCGTAGTAAATTAAAATTCAACACGCATACAGTACTTACGTCATTAAAACTTTACTTGTGTTAAAGAATACGTAATAACAGTGTTCAAAATATTGTTATCAAGACCTTATAAGCTTGAAGTTCCTTTATCCAAAAATAATTCACTACAGTTCTTTTAAAGTGCCATTTATCAGAGGTCACAATTTTCGACTCAGTTGAGTGTGAAAGCAATCCCGCGACGTCGCACGGCTACGTGGGTAGCCATTGGTTTTCAATTGGAATCCTAGCGCTCTCTACATCCGTGCTCTGCCCTGGGCCGGCGATATTCACTTAAGACTACAAAATTATAGAAACAAGGGAATTATGTTTTTATTAAATTAGTACAAGTTTATTGACACTGCGTTGTAATACTTACGTTCTCTAAATATACTTCTTTGTTTCATACAAACTAATAACAATAAGTCTTCATGTAAGTTTTATAGAAATAGCATATAGTGTCTCGAAACGTTGCCATTAATCTTTCATAAGCGTATTAAGTGTAGTGCTTGAACTCCGACTTGTCTAATTTATGTATAAGTTTATATATACATCTTTATTACATAACTAATATATATTTATAAATATTTATATTTACATCTAAATGTATATTATATGTATGAATAATATAAATATGTTGTTCGAATAACAAATAATATCATACACTTGCTAATATATTCTTTTGGCGTTTTCCGTAGGTTTAGTTTTAGGGTACTCCGATAGATGTCGCGGTTAACCTGATGACAAAATTTGCTTTGCTTTGTATTTTCTTAAGGATCCATATCTTTGATAATAAATTAATACAATTTACATGATAGTTGTGATTTAATTAAGAAAAAGAAAATGATATTAATACAATATTTTTATTACTTTTATTTAGCTTTATTTTATTCCAAATTATAAAACCTTTTTGTTATTGTTTAAACACTCTGTAAATGTCTTTACTCGTAAATATTAATATATTTACGAGTAAAGACATTTATGGAGTGTTCGTTTTTATAAACATTTAAACATTATTTGATTGTGGAAGGCACATATTATTAAAATATTATAATCTGATTTTTATATCCTATTACTGTATAAAATACATATATATGTATATTGAAATTATTGTTATAATGGTAATTATACAATTGTATCATGGATGGGTAATTATTTTGATAGCACTATAAGTCTTTAGGGCGCTCTGGATTAGATCACCGACTTGTCTCGAATGTAGTATTCTTATTTCTATAGACCAGTTAGCTAATGAGTAGAACTTGTGTGTTGTCTATCGTATCAGTTCGAATGAAATAAGCGAATAATTCAGCATTTTTTCTGAAATAATTTTCTTTTAAGTATATTTTATTAATACAAATGTTAAAAAGTAGTGTCAATAAAGAATATAGTAATTTGATTGGAACATATTTTTCGTCTAATAATTTTGCTTAGTAACGATATTTTGAAAATTATTTTATGAAATATTTACTAATATAAGTAAAGCCTTCGTGGCATTAAAACAGTGTTCGTGTTGAATTTTTATTTATGATGAAAAATTTCTAAAACTAAAATATGTCTCTTAACATAGACATCTTATAGAAAATATAAAAGGTATTTTAATATAAAACAATATATAAAGTTATATATTATTTTCTTTATATATTTAAAAAAATATCTAGAGATTACATAAAGAGTCCTGTATTAAAAATGCATGTAACATGGTGTATATATTTATAATATTATTTTTGTTATCTTATACAATTTGTTAATTAATAATAATAATTGAATTTAGATATTATGCAACAATTTTTGAAGATACTGGTATGACTTACCGATTGTATGAAATAATGTACAAGAGTGTAAATATGAACGTATATTTCATGTTTGTTCGGGAAATAAATTATTTTTATATTTATATTATAGATAGAATTCTGTTATATGAAAAGGTTTTATCAAAAGGAGGTAAGCTTTAAATATAAACAGATGGCAACATTTCAAAGAAGGTAAATTATATTATATTAATTATCTCACTGATATGATATTTTATATGAAATGCAATAATATAATATGAGTAATAATAATATAAAAATTATAAATATTAGATGAATGGCCGACAGAAAAGCGTTGTTAACGCGGTGGCCTCTTCAGCATACTACAGTTACATATTCGCAGATGTCAGTTAAATATAATTAATGAATTTACTTTGAATTGTCAGTGTTAAGACTACAATTAACACCAAACCAGGCAGTTTTAGGTACTTTACATCCGTGGAGTTTCTTGACGGTTTGTTGAAAGAGAGATTATACATTAGATAAAATGTAAATTATATTTAGAAATAATTCTAAAATATCTTATAAAAAGAATTTCATTGAATTACTGATAAGTAAAAATATTTATTTCTCTCTTCCGCGAAGGACTACCAAGATATAATTAAAATTCGTATAACCACTCGTAAATTCAATGACTTCCTTCATTGGTTTTATTACTGGAATTAATAATAACGAACACAAGCTATAGAAATATCTAAATTCGATGAAACTTACCATCGTTATTTTTTTATTTCACTGATATAAATATAAAAAAAACTTGAAGCCCTGCGTTAGCCTTAAAAAAGAAAGACTAACACATTTCTATTTTTATACGACACCGATAAAATAATCCTATTATAAAAAAAATATACCTATAAATAAAATGATGGAATATTTTTGTGTTTCATAAAAGTTTTATTTGCATTTTTTTTTATGTTTTGCGTATTTGAGATCTTACGTGGTTCTCGCAACGCATAATGATAAGTTCACTTTGTCAAAATCTCTTTGATATAATACGATAGTATTCTAAACAAAGTTCCAAATAAAAAACAAGTGCGAGTCGGACTCGTGCACGAAGGGTTCCGTTCACATCTATGGGACCGCCCTTCATATTTTAATTGCTTGTATTTGTCGTTATAGCGGCAACAAAAATACATAATTTGTGAAAATATGAGCTTCTAGCTATCATGGTTTATGAGATATGATGATGACAGACAGACAGACGAACAGACAGACAGTGGAGGCTTAGTAATAGGGTCCCGTTTTTACCTTTTAGGTACCGAACCATAAAAAAGGGGAAAATTTTAGTATATATAATATACACTTTTGACAAACTAATTATGACTGAGTTGAACATGACATTAAATATTCATTCACAATCAGTGTGTTTATTAATTGTTAATGTATTAGGGAAGTCATGTCGGTAACTTCATACATTATTGTACATCTACATTTTACTATTAGTAATTGAGAAAATGTATGTATTAAAAAAAATTTCGTACAATATTTATCGTTAATAGCGTTATTTAAATTATCTCAAAATATTATTAACGTGTACAAGGAATATTGTACTTAATATTAATCTTTATATTGCAATACTACTTTTTTATGAAATCCTTAAATATTTTACAAAAAGATTTGTGTGCTATTATATCAATGAACATTGATTATTATTTTAAAGGTTATACGAAGTCTATGTTGAGGGGAATATTAGAGTGACGTATTCATAATAAATTACATTCTGACACGAACACTATCTTTATGTTATTAGCCCTTTACTTGTGTAGTAAAATACTATCATCAATACACTATCTACTTAAATGTCCTACACCCAAGAAGAATTCTTTCTTTTAAAACAGTATTTATCAGAGGTCATAGATACATTTTTCGACTCAGTTGAGTGTGAGAGCAATCCCGCGACGTCGCACGGCTGCGTGGGTAACCATTGGTTTTCAATTGGAATCCTAGCGCTCTCTAAGAACGACTCCCGTTCTTCCCTGGACCGATCGCTATTCATATAAGACTTCTCAAAAGTTATAGAGCAATACAAGTCTCATTGATCCTACTTTCACTAATACTTGAATTCTCAAAATATACTTTAATATTTTTTTTTTTAATGCTGAATTATTTACTTATATCAAACAAACTATTACCATTGGACTTAGTACTTATACTAACTTATTACTTACACTTACTTAGTACTTACCCATCTTAAAAAAATATTGTTTATGAATCATGAATAGAAAGCCTTGTGGCGAGGCGGTGATCTGATCCAGAGCGCCCAAACAAACATCTAGTGCTGTCAAAATAATCACTTATCTTTGATAGGCTTGTTTATTTCCCATCTTAACTATAATAATAGTATATAATATGTAGTTCAGATAGTATTAGAATCGGAAATTCAGGTTACATAATTTTAATAACGAGTTTAAAAGTATAAACGGAATCTTTACATATATTATGAAACTAAATCAAAAATATGATAAAATTATGTTTTATAATCTGATAAGTTATAAAGTAAAAAAAACTTTATTTCATGTTTTTAAGTAAATTGCGTAAGTTATATCAAAATCTTTATCATTTTCAACACCGAATATACATCCTTGAGATAATACAGAGCAAAGCAAAATCTATCATCAGGTTAACAGCGACATCTATTGTAGTACCTTGAAACTCTATACGAAACGCGCCATAAGGATTTGGCAGGTGTTATGATATGATATGATATGTAAATTGGTAATGGAATAAATAAATATATATATATATATATATATATATATATATATATATAAATCTCCTGAGACATCTTGCGTCCTTCCAAACTACCACCCTACGGCGTCTACTGAATTTAACAATATCTTAAATGTTTTCAATGTATATATATGTTCAATTGAACCGCAGGATATCATGAATCAACTCGATATTCCATTTAAATATTGTATGTTGATATTCGATTTCAGATATTTCCTGCTAAATTAGCGCGTCCGTTCACTCTTAAACTTTTCTAGCACATTGAATATTACTGTATACCTTCTGTACCCTGCATGCATCTTTCTGACTCCATCCAAACTTATGTTTAAATGAATTCTACATGTATTCATATATTTCAATGACTTTACTAACTAAATTACATCCATCTAATATTGAATTCAAAGTGATTCCGAATACTTTTCTTGTATTATTTATCCGGCTTACTATCTAAACAATTAAGTATTGTTGTTTTCCAACTTACTAAGACTACCAGTCAATAATAGTCCGGTCAAGTTAGCATCAAAAATAGGGGTAAGGGAGGTTGGAGGAAGACAGGATAATTGTACTTATTTCTTTTTTTACATCTTTTTGCAAAAGATAAGTATCGAAACTTATCTAACAGTCTAAAAGGAACAATTTTTATAGATATTTGCATGATAAATAATTTTTGAGGCTGGGTTTATTTTCATTGTATTGGAAGCGAAATGTTGGAGAACCAGAAGTTGCTGAAATTAAAATAAATATATTTTAACTTACTTAGCTTTCGCACGATGTTTTACCCCCGAATAACTGGGGTCATGATTTACACACACAAAAATTTTCGGATTGAAAATTTTGTTTATTATTTGAAATAAAGCCTATATTATTCAGAATAATGTAATTTTAACTAACTTTTTAACTTCATAATTTCAAAGTATTAAAACTGGAATGCAAAATATACGTGAGCAAAATATTTTACAACCATCCGTAAAATATCATTTTTAAAACCATCAGTAAAATGTCATTTTTAAAACCATCCGTAAAATGTCAACAAAATTCTGAGAATGGTAAATATTTGTCTAATCTAAAATAATAACTTGTTATACGTAATAAATATATTTAAAAATCTGAACGAGATTTATAACACCAAAACCTCTCTATAACCTACTTAAAGATCTTGGCCTCTCTAGAACTATCATCAGTTCATTTCTAGAACGTACTTAAAAGGCGGCATTGGTAGGTTGGTTCAGTTAGAATTTCTTTCAAATTCGTCGAAATACATTTATAGTAAAAATCAGACTACCCGCTTTAAATCTTTGCTCTACAAATTAAATTACATTCATATAAATTTATATTTTTTATAATGTACTCAAATATAATATTTTATAATAAAAGTTATATACATGTGTATATAACTTTAATATATATATATATATGTGTATATAACTAAATGTACAACTGTCCTTTTGTCCTATATTATATTAATTATCAAACCTCAACAATATAAATACTCTTTTGTGAATTGTTAATTACTGAAAACTCGCAAATATATGCACAGTTAATTTATAATTCTGCTTTTAATGATGGCAACTTTCCACACGATTTTCAAACGAAAGCACGTGACCACAGACGAGGAAGACTAAATGTATATATATATATATATATATATATATATATATATATATATATATATATATATATATGTCTGTGTGTATATTATTTAAAAGTATCTACAAATATTCCGAAATGTAAAGTAGAATTGCATTAATCGTATATTTACGTTGAATCTGTTATCATACATCAGCTTACTAAAGAACTTTATGCTAATAAAGCAGTAATGTTTATTTATTATTTAAAGCTATTGTCGTAACAATTAACGATTTTTATTGATTTCGTTATTATCCGTCGTTATGTTTTGCTCGATCACTTCAATGAGGGTAGTTTTTGAATAAAATCCTATAGAATAATTAGATTTACTGAGTTATTAAGGTTTCATATTACAAGCAAATTATTTTACACTAGTTCTTCACCCCGGTTTCTCACCAGGTATCGGTTATAATAGGTGTTTGATTGAATGTAAAGAATTCTTAAGTGCGTACTATTAAACCCCATTATGTGTATTAAAATATTTTACTTACATTATTTTACTCTTAATACTTTAATCTATCGATAGATAACTTAGGTATCTTACACCCATGCAGATTTTTGGCGGTTCTTCTCCATAGATTCTTACAATTAGAGTATGATATTTTGGAAGTGAAATATACGCCTATTTGAAATAAAATAACCTTAAAATTCACCTTAAAGAAAGAAGCGTTTGTTAAAACAAGATAATAACACTAAAAATTATTATATTTTGTAAATTACTCAATTACATAATTCTGAAAAAAATTACAAACAATTTTTGACGAAGTAAAAATAGAAAGGTTTAACATATCTGTTTTCATATGAAACCTATACAATAATCCTATTTTAAAAAGTTGTATAAATAAAATGATGGTGAGTTTTATAAAAGTTTTATTTCCCTTAACCAGAACAGGAACAGAAATGAACGTAAAAATATATTTAAGTTATCATAACACAAATTTTATAACAATTAAAGATCGATCTCGTGACTTACGACTTCCAGTGGTCATACACTTTTTTTGCGACACATTTTGATAAAATTGGTATCTTTTTCATCTTTCAGAGACGAAGCTTCTTAGCATTCCATGGATTCACCGTGCGGGTGCCGGGCCCATCGCGTTGCAGGGAGAGGAGTGCAAACAGCTCCTGGGACTTGCGACCCAAGTGTAGGTTTAAGGGGCCCCTTTAAAATACGCATTCACGATCACCTCAACTGGTTGCGCTCCTCTCCCTCTAACCTAACCTAACTAAATTTGGAAAAGTTTCTTCTATATGTAATCTGAATTATAAATTAATATAAATGCTTGCATTTTATTCTGTATAACTAAAGGGATTTATCATATTAATATTGTTATATTTGAAACCAATGATAAGTTATTGTGGTATGACATTCAACAACGTTTACAGACAATTCAAAATAAGTTTATTTTTGTTCCCTTGGACGAACGACGACTCAGTGTCATTGGGTCATAATAAAACATTGAATGATAATGATAGGATTTACTGATGATGTAATCTGTCATTATATCGTATATTAAAAGTATCACAACATACAATCAAAATACATCATTTATATATATATATATATATATATATATAAATCTCCTGAGACATCTTGCGTCCTTCCAAACTACCACCCTACGGCGTCTACTGAATTTAACAATATCTTAAATGTTTTCAATGCATATATATGTTCAATTGAACCGCAGGATATCATGAATCAACTCGATATCCCATTTAAATATTGTATGTTGATATTCGATTTCAGATATTTCCTGCTAAATTAGCGCGTCCGTTCACTCTTAAACTTTTCTAGCACATTGAATATTACCGTATACCTTCTGTACCCTGCATGCATTTTCCTGACTCCATCCAAACTTATGTTTAAATCAATTCTACAGGTATTCATATATTTCAATGACTTTACTTACTAAATTACATCCATCTAATATTGAATTCAAAGTGATTCCGAATACTTTTCTTGTATTATTTTATTTTATTATTTATCCGGCTTACTATCCAAACAATTAAGTATTGTTGTTTTCCAACTTACTGAGACTACCATTCAGTAATAGTCTGGTCAAGTTAGCATCAAAAATAGGGCTAAGGGAGGTTGAAGGAAGACGAGATAATAGTACTTGTTTCTTTTTTTACGTCTTCTTGCAAAAGATAAATATCGAAACTTATCTAAGCACGTCATTTTTTTTGGAGCTCCGTAAATTGAAAGAAGAAAGCGAGTTCCGTTGGTGATACAGCTTGTGGAGTAGAGGAGGTACTTTATATTATCGTTCTGTAACGTATATAACGGTAATTGACTTGCATATTATGAAGAATACAACTTTTTCAACATTTTGCATCGCTGTATCTCCAAAATGGTGATTCTTAGGAAAAAAGTGTAGGAACAATTTTTATAGATGATTGCATGATAAATAATTTTTGTCTCACCTATTTTTATTATAAAACTTATCGTTTAGCTGGAAAACTTAAAAAAAACGATTTTTGCAACATTTGACCTTGATTAATTTTTTTCCGCACTTCGGATTGAAGTGGAAAATTGACAAATTATGTATAATAGGGCTCCCAATATTCATGCCAATTGAAACGTACTGTACGTACTGTAGGTACTATCGAACTGTAAGTTATGATTAGTAACATTAGGAAAAACGCTACACCATCACGTAGTTGGAAATAATTAACCTTGTTGTCTAATATTAAAAAACTTTTTATTCTGTACGGAAAATGGATATGATATATGAGAGCTAGAGCTAGAACTCTACGTCTATGTTCGAGGCTATGAAGATTGTATTCCACCAGTTCAGGGTCACCAATTAGCCTCTTTGCACACCTCTCAATTGTATTTAGAGCAGCAAGATGACTTTTTGCGACACCAGCGATTAAATGTCCACAGTACTCTACACACGATCGGATCTGTGCTTTATATAATGTTAGAAGTTGTCCCGGTGTGAAGTACTGCCGGACCTTTGCAAGAATGCCAAGCTTGCTGGCGGCTGCTCTTGCTCTAGACTCAATGAACCGCCCGACGACGACGACCGGCCCGACTCAATGAAAGGCCCGAGTACTCGGCAGGTATCTTTCCACCACTGTGCTGTCGTCTGCATACCCATGATACCGGGTTTGAGCAGATCGTTAATATGCAGTAGGAAGAGAGTTGCAGAAAGAACGGACCCCTGAGGAACTCCGGCAATTATTGTTAAGGGCTCCGATGAGCACCCATCAACAACCACTCGGATAGTTCTTAGATTCAGGAAGTCCGTTACCTAGCCGATCAGACCAGGAGATATACCGTACGCTGAAAGCTTGCTTAAAAGGCCCGCATGCCAGACCCTGTCAAATGCCTTCGAGACGTCTAGAGACACGGCGACCGCTTCTCCATTCCTCTCTAAGGCCTCGCCTAAAATGTGTGTAGCATAAACTAGAAGGTCCCCAGTGGACCTATTTCGGCGAAACCCGTACTGTCGGTCACTGAGGAGATCGTTACCTTCTAGGTATGCTAAAAGGCGCGAGTTCAATACACGCTCCATAATCTTGCAGAGTATGGAGGTGATTGAAATCGGTCTGTAATTGGCAGGATCGGCACGGCTACCTTTTTTGGGCACTGGCTGCACGTTAGCAAGCTGCCAGGATTTGGGCACTATTCCAGTCCTGAAAGAGAGGCGATATAGACGTGTTAATACAGGAGACAACTCAGCTGCACATGTTTTGAGCAGAATGTCTGGTATACCATCCGGACCACTGGCTTTATTGGCTTTATTAGACGACACAATGCTTTCCATACCTCTTTGTTAGTGATGCGGATTTCAGGCATAGAAATTCCGCAGTGAGGAAGATGTGCTAGGGAAGCATTGCCAGTGTCTAGATGAGAACTATTAGCGAAAAGAGAAGAAAATAAATTTGCTTTCTCTTTCGCTTCATGAGTCAGAGATCCATCTGGCTTCAGCAGAGGTGGCAGTGAGGTTCAACAGAAATTCGACTCAATCGCTTTGGCAAGGAGCCAGAAAGCTCGACTGCCTGATGGCAGGACTGAAAGCTTTTCGCCAACCTTAGCGATACGACCGAGACGAACCCTACGTAATGCCTTTTTATAGGACTTAGCAGCTAAAGGTGGTAAAAGGTTTAAAGGTGGTAGAGCCTAGCTGCAGTCCACTCACTGCAGTTCGTATTGGGCTGGCTCGACCGGGGAAGGACCACCCTCTCACAGAAGACAGACGTGTAGTAACCAAATTCCTTTGGTTATGTTCCGTCGGTGAGTGAGAGATTCCGGAAGCCCAACCCCCCCCCCCCCCCCCTACCCGCGCCAAAGAACATGAATGCATTGTTGAAATGAATTGTACCCCAGGAGGGTACCGGCTTCGATGAAGCCGGACAATCCCTCCCCGGGCAAAATCGGGGAAATGATTCTTCGATTTTGCTCGGGCCGCCCGTAGTATCTGGGGCGGGCATAACACTGCGTTCCGTGTTCACCGAGGGCAAACGACGAGCAAACACAACAGCGGCACCCCGTTCCACCCTGAATGTGGACTTTTGCAACATCCGGGGACTTCACTCCAACTTAAACGCCGTCCACTATCATCTTGAGACGGCGCAGCCGGCCTTGTTGTTTTTGACGGAGACGCAGATATCTCAACCTAGCGACACAGCGTACCTATCATACCCCGGGTATAAACTTGAACATCATTTTATACCACACGCCGGGGTATCTGTGTTCGTAAGGGAGGATATCTGCTACCGTCGCCTTCAATTTTTTGAAGGTCGGGACCTGTCTTTACTTTGGCTGCGCGTCGACATGGACGATCGTGTCAGAGTCTACGCGTGCCTCTACAGGTCCCATAGTGGTAATGCAGAAACGGAGCAACTCTTGGGCCATGTCCAGGCGAAGATTGACGACCTGCTTTCACAGGTTCCCTCCGCTGAAGTCATAGTCCTTGGGGACTTCAACGCGCACAATACCGACTGGCTAGGGTCACGTGCCACTGACTACGCGGGGAGATCTGTTTTTAACTTTGCTCTGGCAAATGGTCTGTCCCAATTGGTTCAGACGCACACTCGTCTACCAGACGTGGACAGCCACATGCCCTCTTTGTTGGATCTTCTGCTGACTACACATCCCGAAAAATACCAGGTCATTGTCGAGGCCCCTCTAGGGTCCTCTGATCATTGCCTGGTACGGAGTGTGGTGCCAATCCAACGTCCGGCTCGCACAAGACCCGAGACCCGACGCGTCTGGTACTACAAGTCAGCGGATTGGGATGGACTGCGGTCCTTTTTTGCGTCCTACCCATGGGGGCCGATTTGTTTCCCTTCCAATGATCCCAGTGACTGCGCTGCGGCTGTAGCTGAAGTGATACTACAGGGCATGGAACTTTTTGTGCCAAGCTCTGTGGTACCACTTGGTGGCAGATCGCGGCCTTGGTTTGATGCGTCTGTCAGGGCTGCAGCAGCCGGCAAACGGCAGGCGTATCGTGCTTGGGCTAATGCGTTAGTCACCAAGGATCCGAACTCTAGAGATCTGAAGAGGAAATATAATCTTGCCTCCAGATTCTTCAAACGGCAAATAGCTAGAGCAAAGTTCAAGCATGTCGTCAAAATCGGGGAACAGCTGGCAAAGTACCCACCTGGCACGCGCAAATTTTGGGCGCTATCCAAGGCCAGTCTGGGCAATTTTTGCCAGCCGTCCCTACCGCCATTGCACACGGGGAATGACTCTCTGGCCCACACGGCAAAAGAGAAAGCCGATCTCTTGGGCACTCTTTTTGCCTCAAACTCGACTTTGAACGACCAAGGGAAGACACCGCCTACCATCCAGCGGTGTCAGAGCTCTATGCCGGAAATAATTTTCAGGCAAAAAAATATACGACAGTCTCTGTTTTCCTTGGATGTTCATAAGTCGAGTGGGCCGGATGGGATTTCCCCATTGGTGCTACGAACATGCGCTCCTGAGTTGACTCCAGTGCTAACGCGTCTATTTCGGTACTCCTATATAAAAGGCGTAGTCCCGGTCTCATGGAAGAGCGCCTTTGTCCATCCGATCCCTAAAAAAGGGGATAGCTCAGACCCAGCTAACTACAGACCTATCGCCATCACCTCTCTACTCTCCAAAGTCATGGAGAACATCATCAACCGACAGCTCCTGACGTACCTCGAGGATCACCAGTTGATCAATGACCGGCAATATGGCTTCCGCCATGGCCGATCGGCTGGTGATCTTCTTTTATATCTTACGCATCGTTGGGCTGCGGTTGTTGAGAGCAAGGGAGAGGGTCTGGCAGTTAGTCTGGATATACCGAAAGCCTTCGATCGTGTATGGCACAAGGGGCTTCTTTCGAAGCTTCCTTCCTATGGGCTTCCCGAGAGTTTGTGCAAGTGGATTACCAGCTTTCTCACTGGGCGGAGCATACAGGTCGTTCTCGACGGTTTTTGCTCGGACCCCAAGCCCGTGAACGCAGGTGTACCCCAAGGCTGCGTGCTATCCCCAACCCTGTTCCTCTTGCATATCAATGATATGTTGGATATTTCCAACTTACATTGTTATGCGGATGACAGCACTGGGGATGCGGTATATTCCGGCCGTGCAGGTCTCTCTCGGGAAAACGTCGACGAGTGCCGAAAGAAACTTGTGTCTTCTGTAGAGACATCCTTGGGGATGGTCTCAGAGTGGGGTGAACTGAACCTCGTTCAGTTTAATCCCCAAAAGACACAGGTTTGCGCGTTTACCACTAAAAAAACCCCAATTGTCGTATCGCCGCTCTTCGAAAGCACACCCCTCAACGCCTCGCCAAGTATCAGTATACTGGGCCTCGACATTTCGAGCGACTATCAGTTTCGTGGTCATCTGGAGAGCAAGGCCAAACTTGCCTCGATGAAATTGGGTGTAATCAATAGAGCGAGGCAGTATTTCAATCCTGGCCAAAGACTTGCGCTCTATAAGGCGCAGGTCCGACCACATATGGAATACTGCTCTCATCTCTGGTCCGGTTCACCCCAATATCAGCTTCTACCTTTTGACCGCGTACAGCGGAGAGCCGTTCGAATTGTCGGGGACCCAGTGCTCTGTGAACGGCTGGACTCTTTGGCATTGCGTAGAGACGTGGCTTCTTTGTGCGTTTTCTATCGCATTTACAACGGGGAGTGCTCCGAAGAGCTTTTTGATCTGATGCCCGCCGCCGAATTTCACCACCGCACAGCACGACATCGCCTGCAATACCATCCTTACCACCTGGATGCGTGGCGATCCTCTACTGTGCGGTTTTCAAGAACATTTTTTCCTCGTACCACAAAGATGTGGAATGGACTTCCTTCGGCGGTGTTTCCAGATCGATACGACATGGGTACCTTCAAAAAAGGCGTTTATACCCACCTCCAAGGCCGGCAACGCTCTTGTGAGTCCTCGGACGTTGCAAGAGTTCGTGGGCGGCGGTGATCACTTCACACCTGTGATCCGCACGCTCCTTTGCCCTCTTATAACATAAAAAAAAAAAAAAAAAAGCTTGGTTAAAAGCTCTCTTCTTGGAACTCACATCCGGAGCTTTGTGGTTTCTAGCATCAACCCAAGTATCATATGCCAAATGTTTTTACTTTTGAGCATGTCCACATTCGGCATTGAACCATGCTTTGCCACCGATAGGTACATCAGCAAAATTTATGAAATACTCCATTGCCTGATGTACCACATCAGTTATAGCATCCGCGCAACTCGACGGATCCTCAAACGAGAAGCAAACCTGCCGCCAAGGATAAGATGCAAAGAAGTGCCGCATCTCATCCCAATCTGCTGACTTGTATTTCCAAATTCGCCTAAAACCATGGAAGTCTAAGTCCGGCTGGGAATACGTTAATACAGATTTCACCAGACAGTGATCGGAGGTTCCCAAGGGGGCGGAAACCTCTACACGATACCAATGTGGATCAGTTGTCAGCAGTAGGTCCAGGCAGTTGGCTGTATGTGACTCCACGTCAGGCACCCTTGTCGCTTGCCTCACCAGCTGAAAGAGGTCCAAGGATAACGCAAAGTTCCGCGCCTCTCTTCCAGCGTGGTCTGTCCTCTGGTATGGGAACAGCCAGTCCTGATGACAGGCATTAAAGTCCCCCAGAAAGACGAGCTGCGCTAAAGGGTGCCGATACAGAGCTATATCAGTAGCCTCACTGAGATACTCAAATAATCTGGTTGGCTCCTGATCACCGCTGTGCGGACGGTAAACACAGGAATACAGGATTTTTTGGTTTCCTGTGTCTACCAAAACCCTTAGGGAAGAAAAAGAGGGGTCTTCAAGGTGACGAAGGCGCTGGATAGAGAGGTCATTCCGCGCGTATACACAAACCCCGGCATGTGCGCGAAAATTGTACTCTAATGTGTGCCCAGGGTAAGCAAGGTACGCAGTGCTCAAAGGACATTGTATCTGCGTCAGAAAGAGTAAGTGCGGCTGCTCTGTCTCTAGGCGGTGATAGACAGCTTCCAGATTTGCGTGCAATCCTCGAATATAAGCGAGGTGCACTAGGAGTGAGGAGGAGTGCAACCGCTGAGTAAACTTACTTTTCTTTTTCTTACTTTTTATAAAAATTTGAATGGAGTGAATAGGATGGGAAATGGCAGTTGAACGAGGCTCTACGTATCGAACCCGACGTCGAAATTAGTGTTGTTATGCCAATGTAAGGCTAGTCTGGAGACTGCGGGTACGCCCGAACCCCCCCAAGGATCGCCATCGGGCCTCCTCATCTGGTCGCCAAGCAGCACGATGGAGCCACCCTGGGATTTTTCGCAGCTGGCGAGGCAGCCTTTCATCGGGAGCTACCCTACTACTTGGGCCCCCAACTATCAGCGGGCGGCCAGCGGAAAGCTGTCGCTTCGGATCTCGCTACCCTCCTCGACTAGGCACCCGACACAACAAACACCAACTCGACGACATAACTTCTCACCAACGCAACATAATTGTTCAGACCCATTTCCCATATACGGCTTCATCGAGCAACGTAACAACACGACAGAGTCGCTTTACGGTATGACTTTGCCCGATGGTTGGTAACCTTGCCGGCGACCTGATGTTATGGTCTACCACCGAGAGATGCTAAAGCTAGCTAAATATTTTGTGAGATATGCTAGTGTAACACGTAAGTTAAATAAAAGCAATTAAGGTTCCGGAAATTTATAACAATTAAATACGTACGTCATTAGAAAATTCTAATTGATTTATATATCCTGGCTCGTTTTCTTTATTTTCATTTCTCGCTAAAAAAAAATTAATTTTAGTGTAACGTAAATTGTGTAAGTATTTGAATTTTTTTTTTTTTCATTTATTACACTATTATTATTAATTTAGCAACGAAAGGTACCTTCTATTATTATTATAATAACATTCGTCTTCCGGATAATGGTCTTAAACGGCATATTTACAAATATTGCACCAAAAAAAAGAAGAGAGACCAAGCAGTTAAATGTCATCGCAGTTCATAGTTAGAACAAAGTGTTCAACTAAAGTTTTAGTAGTACTAGTGCTCGCGAAACAATTAATTATTTTTTTACAAAATGAAATGAGTCGAACACCAAGGCCAACGCATATTATTTTCATAAAAATATTTAAAATCAATTCTTTTAAAAAAAGTGTCTATTTCAATTACAATCACCATTACTGGAGATTAAGTACACGAGCACACGAACTTCTGAAGTTATATAAACTGAGTTCGATTAAACAGACAGTGAATGTTGAGCATTATTAGGTAGGTAGAAATTATATATTATAAGTAATATATAATAATAAAAAAATATCAAGTTATTATTTTCATTGAGTTATAAGTAATTACAGTTTACCAATTTAAGAATCCTTTCACTTCTTTTCATTTTGTTTTGTTTATAAAATGACTTAATAAATACGTTATAAATTCACTTCGGCTACTAATTCACCTCCTGCCGGCGATATTTGTTTACAAACATAAGACATGAAAACTCTTTACCCCGCTTGGCCTCCACCCGTGCACCCCGAATGGGCCCCTCAGGCGTTGTTCATGTGCTCATTTTAAAATAACATAAAGGACGCAACATAATTGTCACGATGAACTTGTAAAAACTTTAATAATTAAGTATATAATGGGACGCACTGAAATCGGTACATTTGAAGAAAAATATACGTTGTAAAATATACGCCGAAAAATAGCTCCCTCCAAATTTCGCGCGGCCGATGGCTGAACTACGAAATACGCTAAAAAGCATTTTAGTGATGAAATTAAGTCCATGCCAATTTTTCGCCCATACATTCTACTCATAAAAAGAGACCGTTGGACCAAATATCGGGGCTGGTTAATCTTGCGTCCGTATATCGGACGCATCAAGTCGGTCGGACGCACTATCATTGGTAAAAATCGCCATGTAGGACGCAATATTACCACCAAGTTGTATATATATATATATATATATATATATATATATATATATATATATATATATATAAATTAAAATAAACTCATTAAAATAAACTTTACTGAGTTCTTATTGACATATTAATTTAAATGCTAATTTCTTTTGAACGTTTATTTCAAAATAAAAATATAGGAAGTAATTCCTTAGAGATAATTATTGTAAACTTTAAAATACGAGTTAGTTCTGTGCGAGATGCAGCGCTGTATCCGTTATTGCCTTTAATAAAATCTAGATTGCGATTCTAGACAAACAATAACAACAGTATAAACGACTTGTTTAATTTATGAAGGAATAAAAATGAAATACAGTTCTATTAGTTTCCGTATTTCGGTTTGGTGTTGATAAATGTTATGACGTAATAGAAACTCGTCCAATAATCGATTTCAAATTTAACTATTGGTTTTAAATTTAACAATTTTTTTTTAAGAAGAAGATATTGTATAGAGTGTTTTTTAGATATGGTATTTAAAAACCGGCCTTAAGTATATTTTCTTAATTCATAATTAGAATCTTTTTTTTTTAATAATTATGACAAGATAAGATGACAGATGACAATATTTTAAAAAAGTTAGGTGAAGAAGGAAATTTATAAAACTTGTTTGAAATTAAGTTTCCTTGCAGTCGATTTTTCGATAATTATCTGTTATGCGTGAAGTAGATACATTTTGTAGGGAGAGTGTGAGTGAGACAGCTGGATGTTCAAACCCACTCCCTTCCTCAAGGGTAGTAACACAACTTCTATATTAGTAGATGTCAATGAACGAGGGCACGACTTACTATCAAGGAACCAGGTGCTTTTTATCATTCCAAAGTTTTGGGTACACAAATATTTACCATTTTTCGATTTTTTTAATAAATTATTGTCGTTTTTTATACCGTTATAAAATATTTTGCACGCATATTTTTTTACATTAAATATTTTCCTGACGTCAAATTTTATTTCAATAACAGCGTATTGAATATTTATTTCAATAGACTCTAGAAGTACATGGTGTATTAAAATTGTTTTAACGTGAACAATAAAGTTTATTTTTATGCAATACAGAAGAGTTAATAACGGCTATTCGTGTTCATTAAATATTTTCAACAAACAACATGTCTTTGTCGAAAGTCAATAAAAGTACTAACTGACGTATACCAAAATGTTCATATTAAACAATTATTAAATAAAACAAAAATTTGTTTGTTCGTAGGCAATATATGAGGTCTGAACCTACTGAATCAGTCTTAGTAGTTATGAAATTAGTAATCTGGATTATTCTTTATTATTAAAGTTTATTAAGATAAAAATAAAAATATATTTTATTAAATTAACCAAACTCTGGTGATCCACGTTATTAATACCTATACAATAAAAAAAACCCAACCTTATGTAAGCTTTTGGTTAATTTTCATAGGCAGCTTTGGAACAGAAACTTTAATAGATTAAAATTTTACCAATGTTTGCCATCCAGGTTTCTCCCCCCATACAGAAAAAATATTTCTTACATGAAACTGGGTTGATAAACATAAAAACACTGATCTACGAATTCACTAATATTGAGCTGATTATAACAAATATATTTGATTACTAAAAGATGAAAAACGCTTCCTCGACACGCATTTAGATGTCCATATAACATTGTATGTACACAACATTACCAAATTCCTCATTAATATTTTCGAGATACAAAAATCGATTCCATTACTCTTTTTCTTATATTTACTCTATTTCTTATAATGAAAAAATATTTTTCTTATACAACATTAGCAGGACGAAGTAACGTTACATTTTTGTTCCTAAACTTTGTCTCACTAAATCAATCTCAGTCTTTTCTGGATAACTTTGATATTAAAGAAAATTTACTATAAAAATATTGAACATATTCTCTCTCATCAGAACTAGACCATATTACGTTGACAATGCGATTCTCTGTCCGTATTCATACATTTATTATATATTCTGCACATGTGGTTTCTCAGTGGCCATTATTTGAAGGTTTCTTTATATTCTATTCCTCTTATTAATCTTTTAATTTTTTTCAAGTTTCATAAAAGGAAGTGCCTGATATAATATAATTACTCAGCATGTTTTATTTATGACTAAGTTTATATGGAAATATCTGTTCCATTTCAAATTATATCATACACTTTTAAAAAGTTCGTTTAGATGTAGTTTTGAGCGACTCTACTAGATGTCGCTGTCAGACTGATGATACTTTTTGCTACGCTCTGTATTTGGTCAAGGATGTATATTTTAGACACTGAATTAATTAATTTTACATGATAATTGTAATCGTCCTAAATATATGAAAATAAAATAATTAATACAATATATTTTTTCAATACTATAACAATTATAGAATCGCATTGTCAACGTAACATAGTGTTTTTCTTAATAATGGAAATATATTTAATATTTTTGTTGTAAATTTTCTTCTATCTCAAAGTTAGCAAGAAAAGACCGAGACATAGATTTAGTAAGATGAAGCTTAGGAACAATATGTAATGTTACTTACTCGTATTGATGTTGCTGTACATTATCCTATAAGAAATAAGGTACTGGAATCGATTTTTGTATCTCGAAAATATTACTCGGAATTTGGTAACTTGTGTACTTATATACAATGTTATGTGGAAATCTAAAAGCGTGCCGAGGAAGCGTACTTCATAAATTTGTAATCTAATATTTGTTTAAACAGAGTAATTTTAGTGAACTCGTAAACTAGTTTTTTAATGTTGATCAACCCAGTTTCATGTAAAAAGTATTTTTTTTTTGTATCGACAAAAGAAATCTGGATGGCAAAAGATTTACCAACTTTTAATCAACTTAAGTTTCTGTTCCAGAGTTGTCTGCGAAAATTGACCTAAAGATTACAAAAGAGGCTGCGTTTTTTTATTGTATCGAATTAAAAAGAGTTTTGGTGAAATTTAATTAAATATATTTTTATTTTATCTTAATAAGCCTTAACAATCAGTGTCATGACTTAGATATATCCTAAATTTCAGATGAAAAACTTTGTAGTATTCGAAAGTAAAAAAAATGTTAATGAAGAATAATCCAGATTACTAATTTAATAACTACTAAGACTGATTCAGTAAGTTCAGACCTCATATATTGCCTACGAACAAACAAATCTTTCCTTTTCATAATATTAGTAACCAATACTAATATTACGAAAAGGAAAGATTTGTTTTATTTAATAGTTGTTTAATATGAACATTTTAGTATACGTAAGTTAGTACTTTTATTGACTTTCGACAAAGACATGTTGTGTTTTGAAAATATTTAATGAACACGTATATCGGTTATTAACTCTTCTTCTTTATTGCATAAAAATAAACTTTATTGTTCACGTTAAAAAAAATACTTCTAGACTCTATTGAAATAAATAGTCAATATTGAAATGAAATTTAACGCCAGGAAAATATTCAATGTAAAAAAATATGCGAGCAAAATATTTTTTAGCGGTATAAAAACATCCATAAAATATTGAAAAATGGTAAATAATTGTCTACTCTAAAATTATATATTAATACTATAACTACACAGTATACATC
Source organism: Dircenna loreta (assembly GCA_963555665.1). NCBI lineage: Eukaryota > Metazoa > Arthropoda > Insecta > Lepidoptera > Nymphalidae > Dircenna > Dircenna loreta. The sequence continues at coordinate 11,929,414 of OY743097.1, read as the reverse complement.
TGAAGTATTCAAAACTATTGTATATTTAAAATGTCACACTAACACAATACATTACTTAGAATGCCTCGTCAGTGGTCACGTGTTTCCGTTTGTATGTCGTGTGGGAAGTGACCATCATTTAAGGCAGAATTTTAAATTAACTTTTAAATATTTATTCACAGAAGAGTGTACGTATTGTTGGGGCTGAAATGATATTATAGTGTTTCAAAAGGTCAGTTGTAGATTGAAATATATGTGATAATTCATACTTTTACTTATAAAACAAAAATTTAAAGTCAATTATAACCTAAATAATAAATTAAACATCCTCGACCTCCATCTCTTGAAACAGTAGGTGTTTTTTTTTAACTGGGACAGTAGAGTTGAAAAATAATAAATTAGACGAGTTAAAAACGTTCATTTCTTTTTTTAATTATTTTTAACATACCACATGTCTACGTCAAAAGCCAATAAAGATACTAACTGACGTGTCCTACAACAAAATGTCAAATATTGAGCACTTATTACATTAAACCTATACAAAGAGAAAAGATTTTTCTGTTTGTTTGTGGATACAAAATAAACTCTGAATCTACTATACCAATTGTAATAGTTTTGAAAAAAAATAGGTGTATTATTCCTGACTAACATAATGCCTGACTTTAAGTTGTTTTTTTTTTATTTGGAAATTAATTATATATTTAAACATTCCACTAATTATTAATTCGCGGCCGAATCCAATTGCAAGAGCTAAGTAAAATAAATATAAAAATATATTTTATTAAATAACAAAAACTTTTGGTTTTACAATGTTTTGCTTTCAATACAATAAAAATAAACTCAGACTCTTTTGTAAACTTTTTGTAAATTTTTGTATTAAACTCTAGAACATAAACTTTATTCTTTTTTATTTTTACAATATTGAATATTGAATTTTATTTTATATTGAATATTGAACAATATTGAATAATATTGAATAAAATTTTACCAAATATTATTATCCTGAATTATTCTCCCGACGCAAGGGAATATTTTCCATATAAAACTGGGTCGACTTACCTCACATATTTTTTTATCCATTTCATTCATTTTCATGGTTTCAGAAAATAAATATTATGACAAAATTCAGATATCTATATCGTATACTCTATAGTATACTCTGTATGTACGGAATTCTGAATCTTAAGTATTAGTGACCGTCAAACTTGATCCCGTTACTGTATGTATATCTTATATGATATTATAATACAGATAAAACAAACATTTTCCTTACACACACATAACTAGAGAGAGGTGATATTTTTTTGTTTCTATACTTTATGTTTAGAATCTGGATCAAGTAAAGGAATTAAAAATTATCAAGGATGAATGGTTATTTTGGCAAGACTAAATCTTATTTCTGGCACTCTGGATCAGAGATCACAGCCTCGCCAAAATAAATTTATATTTATTTATGATGGATGAGCAACGGACATGAACATTAAATATGTTTCTGAGCTTTAGTCATCTTATTTTAATAGATCAGTTAGCTAATAAGTAAAACTTTCATACGGACTTAATGGAAATAGTCTATATGAAAAAGCTGGTAATCCAGCATTTGTTCTAAAAATATTTGTTTTAAAAAGTATTTTATTATAAGAATTGAAACCAGTAGCTACAAAAAACTTATAATAATTTTAAACATATTTTTCTGGTTTCTATAACTTTGCAAAGTTTAATATGGGTAGCGCTCGGCCCAGGGTAGAGCGGGAACCGTTACGTGGGATTCGTCGGTTTAGAGAGCGCGCGGATTCCAATTGAAAACCAATGGCTACCCACGTAGCCGTGCGACGTCGCGGGATTGCTTTCACACTCAACTGAGTCGAAAATTGTATCTATGACCTCTGATAAATACCGTTTTAAAAGAAAGAAATTCTTCTTGGGTGTAGGACATTTAAGTAGATAGTGTATTGATAATAGTATTTTATTACACAAGTAAAGGGCTAGTAACATAAAGATAGTGTTCGAGTCAAAATGTAATTTATTATGAAGACGTCACTTTAATATTCCCCTCAACATTGTCTTCGTATAATCAATGTTCATAAATAAAATAGCACACGGATCTTTTTAGTTAAACAATTAAGAATATTTTAATAAAGCAATATTCTAAAATAACATAATTGAATATTCTTTATACAAGTTAAAAAGACTTTGAGAAAGTTAAACGAAAACTGTATAAAAGGCATGTTTTACATGTATTAATTTTATTAAAATTGTACACAAATTTGTTAATTAATAATAATATAATTTAGATGAAGTACAATAATTTATGAAGACATCGACATGATTTGACGAATACGTCAACATGTCTATAATTGTGAATGAATATTTAATATCATGTTCGTACCGAACCTCAACTCGTAATAAGCTTATCATAGCTGTATATTATTTATAGTAATAAGACCCACGTCATTAATTTGATAGTGGTTTGTCGTATCATTTTTCAACAAAGTGTAATTATCATTCAAGTGTAATTATCATTCTGCGCTGCGAAAACCACGTAATATCACGTATTCTGTAACTTAAGCCCCGCGTACACGGTCCCTCTTATTTGTGGAGCAATTAAATAATACTAATATGGAATGTATATATTGCTTTTATTATACTGTTATTTGTAAAATTATTATGGTAAAATAATTTATTTCATAAGTGTGTATACATTCTATAGAATAATGGTTTGCGTACATATATTTGATATTACGTGGTTTTCGCCACGCAGAATAATAATTACACTTTATTGAAATTTGATATAACAAACATACACAATGTAAAGTATATTAGGTTATTTATTTTTTAAACAAGTACATTGCATCTTCTTCACGGCCAGTATTGTTTTTATCATAATGAATAAATGTTCTAGCTGTTCTTTTGAATTAAAACCATTAATCGTCCGTATTTGTAAGATTAACAATAAGCTAGTACATAAATGATTTAATATAGCAGTTATAATAAATGAGTAAATTTTCCTAACCGTAGTTTAAATCCATAAATTAAACATAAGTTTATATAACATTTTCTGTGCTGAGCTAGTTAATGGACAAGTTTATGGTAACCGTAATATTTATTAACTCCAAACCGAAATACGGAAACCAATACAATTGCATTTCATTTTTATTCCTTCATAAACTAAACAAGTCGTTTATACTGTTGTTATTGTTTGTCTAGAATCGCAATCTAGATTTTATTAAAGGCAATAACGGATATAGCGCTCCATCTCGCAAAGAACAAGCTCGTATACTTAATTATATAGTAAAGTTAGATATATAAATGTTTTTATTATTGAAAACTTTAGTAAATTTAGCAAAATGTACGGCAGAATTGCATGGGTCGTAAATACACGTTGAATACCGGTTGTCGTATATCCGCATAATAAAGAATTATATCCTAAAAAGTAATAAAGTTTATTTATAACTTATAACTGTAGTCGTAAATATTAACGATTTCAATTAATTCTACTTCGTAGATTATCGTACTAGCCAGAGAAACTCATTCCAAGTTTTGATATTCCTGACTCCTCGTTACGCTTTGCTCGTTGACTTCACTTTAAGGGGACTTTTGTAATGGAAATCTATACTTTTATTCAGGTATGTAACTATGTACTTTCTGATATAGATTGAGATCATTGTCTAATAAAATTCCTATGCAACAATAAAATGTAAAGCTAGATCTAATAGCCCCACCAAAATGATGGGGAAGGGGCGGTCGTAATGTAAACGGAGGGTAGATTTCTACAACACGCCGCTTGGATTGATGTAGTCTTTATCTTTAACAACTTATCAAGTCAAAGATAAAGTTGTATAAAAAGTATTTTTCTAAGAGCTTTTGATTTATTTTATAATTTTATTAATTTAATTTCTTGAAAGGATAAAAGGCATAAATATAATATATAAATGAATGCATTTTCAAGTCTATTTAAAACAATTCAACAAATTTTAAGTTATTTTACTTTATATTTTGTTTTGTTATTTTTAATTGATCTGATTAAGCTGTAACTTTCTATTATACTCTACTTAGCCTACTTTCAATTCTGTGCAAGTGTGTATATTATTTAAATTATACAATGCGTTTAAAGCTTAGATTTAAGTATTTATTTAAATAAGTATGTTGAGCTTACCTATAAGTAAATTGTGACTTATTTCATTTATTTATTAATTGTTAAATATGAAGAATTGTGTTTTCAACTTGTTGGTGGACTTGGATAAATAAATCAAAATTATTTCTAACCATATTGCGGTTAGTTGGTTAGCAATAAATATTTACATGTCTCTCTTATAATATACAGGTTTAATTATGATGCCTTTCGCAATTGACCCGAATCAGAAAACAAAGTGATTAGATTACCTCGTTCAGATATTATCACAGCAAAAGATATATCTTGTGATTCTTCCACTTTCAATGTTATATATCTTTTAACTGAAACATATTTTGTAAAGATCTTTTTCATGTTAAATAATTCAAAATGTTTTTTAATATAATTCAGATTAATATTGATGTTGGCTTTTTACTCTATGTTATTAAAATGTTTTATCATATGATATATAATAGGACGATATTTAAAAATAATAACTTATTTCATGGCATTCAATTATGTTTACAGATAATTCAAAATAAGTGCATTTTTCATTCACTGGAACGTCCCACGTACTTCAAACTGACAACAATTAAACACAATGTATCATATCTGTTTGTGGTCACGTGTTTTATGTTGGCAATGTTTTTCTATCTGACTTTCAAGTGGCGGCGTGAACTCACAGTTGAACAGTTCACGCCGCGAGTCCGCCACTCTTAGAGCTCATGTGTAAGAATCCCGAATGGGTTCGAAATGATATATATTATATAACATATTAAATAAAGGCCGATATTTTTTCTCAATTATAGTAGATTAAATGTAATAAAAATAATCAATTTGTAAATTTCCTAACCGAAGCTTAAATCCAGAAAATATTTTTGATGATATTTTCTGGCCTACGTTAGTTATTGAACAAGTCTACGTCCATAATCGAAACGAAATACGAAAACCAATACAACTTTATTTCATTTTTCTTTTTCAATAAACTAAACAATTAGTTTACTCTATTCGTATTGTTAATCTAGATTTGCAATCTAGATTTTATTAAAGGGAATAACGAATATAGCGCTGTATGTCGCATGAGCACCTGCGAGTTCATGAAGTTTATAGTATGCCAGTAAAAATGCGATAGTAACTTATAAGTATGTTAAACTATTTTAAAATATATCAAAATGTAGAGCAGAAATGCATTGGTCGTAATTTCACATGAATGTTAGTTATCTTACATCATCTTAATAAATAATTATATGCTTAAAAGTAATAACGTTTATTTAGTTTTTCTTGTTGAGTTTACTTTGTGGGTAATTTATAAAAAAAATCTTTACCATTTTAATATTTACTACGTTGTGAATATTTTATATTACGAGGAAAATATTTTGTCACTAGTTGCTGCCCACGACTTTTCTTGCACGGTAACGGTTAAGTGGGATGAATGTTTTGATGTAAGTAAACCTTAAACACTGTCGATTTGTATTTTAACATATTTAATGCCTAGCTACTTAAAAATATATAATTCCGATATAAATGTATTTATGACAAAGTACAAGGGTGCTTCAGAATTTCAAAAGAGTATTGGCATAAAAGGAAAATATTTTTAAAAGATATATTTTGCCTCTTACCTTAAATACTTCTCGGTATATATTAGATTTATTTATACCTTCAGTATATTTTTAGTAAAAGGTGTTGTTATTAATGGTATAAACAATCTCAAGTTCAATGTCTTTTTTCATTGGTTTATTACTGGAATTAATAATAACGTATATAAGATATAGAAATGTCTCCAATGGGTAAAACTCAACTCGTAATTTTAATAAAATGATGGAATATTTTTGGGAATCTCAAAAAAAATAATAGTCTTTTTTAATATTTGCAGATCATATTATGTGATCAAGTTCGCGTAAAATTACTTATAAAATAGCTATCTAGCGATGAAATGGTAAAATAAATCTAAAAGCCCCTCCAAAATGACGGGGAAGGGAAGAGGTCCGTCATTTTGGGAACAGAGGGTGGCTACAATTAGATGGATGTATTAATTGACCTTCAAGCATTAGGGTTTCTTTCTTTCTTTCTTTATCTTCAGTTCTTTATCTTTATCAACAGTGAAATATTACAAATACAGTTCCATAATTATATATTTTTATAAAAACTAGTGGTGCTTATTTCCAAACTAAATTTTGGTTAGTTTATTTAGTAGTAAGTAAATGTTTTCTTATTTTTACTCTTCTGTAATATACCGGTCACAATATGACGTTTTTCTTGCAATCCATCAAAACCTGTAAAAATAAAATAGTTGTTAGGTTATAATCAGACGAATACAATCACAGCCAAAGATCGATTCCGTTATTCATCACTCGTCTTCACACATATCTTCTTTGGTAAATATTTGTATATTTTCGATCTTTCATCATCTAATATTTTAGGTATATATGTATAGTATTCAATATAAATGCTTGCATTAAATAAAATGAAGAAAAGGATTTTTCATCATCATATATTAAATATACGTATATATAAATATTATGATACCATAAGACAATAATCAATTTCACGATATTCAGTTTTGTTGACAGATTATATAAGACAAGTTTACTTTTTTTCAATGTGAAGAGTTCAACAACGGAACAATGAGAACCTCTGTCATTGCGTTTTATAAATCATTGAATGACAATGATGGGATTTAATGATAATGTAATTATTCATTTATGTGAAACATTCAAAACTATTGTATATTCAAACGTCACAACACTCACACACACATAATATATCATTAACATTCCTCGTCTGTGGTCACGTGCTCTCGTTTGGAAATTGTGTGGAAATTTCCCATCATTTAAAGCAGGATTATAAATTAACTGTGCATATATTTGCGAGTATTCAGTAATTAACAATTCACAAAAGAGTATTTGTATTGTTGGCGGTTGTTAGTTTTATATAATGTGGTGTTTTCAGAAGGACAGTTGTTTATTTAAAAATAGGTCTTAATACATGACTGTGCTTAAAAAATATTCATAAAAACAAATGGATAGTAGATTTAATGCTTATTAGATAACACTAATTTTCTCAACTAAAACATACTTCTTTATAGTATTGGTAAGACGTTTTCCAGAGAATATTAATTCTTATGAATTAACAAATCAATCAATATTGTTTAGTTCAAGGTACGAGTTAAAGTAATATTGTACTCGTAGTAATATTGCAAGAAAAGTTCTTAAAACTGTGATAGTTTCAAGGCAAGAGTGAATAGGCTTTTACAAAGTTGATGCGCTTTACCACCTACGACTACAATTCCACTTCCCATCAGGTGTAATGTAGTCAAGTGTCAACTTAGTTGAAGTGTAAAAAAAAAAGTTTTTAAAAGTTCTAGATAAGCCTGCAGATTATTCATTATAATATAGAAACAAGTTTTCTAAACGTATATTCTACTTAATAGGTTATCGCTTATATCATTAAAAATGTTTGTCGTAACGTTTGTCATATTTTTTTTTTTCAACTCTTTGCGATCTCCCCGTTTTATTCAGAGTTAATATTAACAATCTAATGATGAAGTAGATCTACTAAATAATAATTACAGATATTAAAAGTATATATTTTTTATGAACTTATGTGTATAACATATATATTTTTATAAATATATATTTTTCTTCTATTCTTCTTTTATATTCTTACTTCTCTTCTATAATAACCATCAATTTATATACATTGAGATAGTGTGGTTACTTTTAAAAGACATTTGAAAAGGGACAAATGAACTATATTTTTTTCATATGTTATTTTCCCAATTAAATAGTTTTTTTTTTTACGAGTTGCTTAAACACATTATTTGATGTGTGTGAAATTTTATTCTAAATATCTCACGATTCTAACGAAAAAATATTTATTTAACTTTTATTAGATTTTTCTATAATCATAATATTCTGCGGTCTCATTATTTATCATGATTTATTTTCTGATGTTCGTAAATGTATTTTTTTTGTAGAGAAAATACCTTAAGGTTTTTCCTATAAATGCAGCTATTTGGAAGGTATTTTGACGCGCTTTGCATTCTGGTCTTCGAGATGACTTGAAAGTGGTTAAAAACTTGTTATGAATCTAGATAACTTGAAAACTTTGCGAAATTATTCAAAACGTTGCTTCATAGAAACTTTTATAAATATTCAGTTATAATAAGTCTTAGAGTAAAAAATATTTACCGCTTTTAGAATCTTTTAATATTTTAAAATTAATTTCTATTTTATATATATTTTACTCACATATATTTAGCATTCCAATTTTTAATTAAATTATGTCTAAATATTACGTATTTTTTATTCCTATAGCCTATTGAAGTACTAGTTGAAGTTTTTTTTTATTTGGGATAATGAGGGAATGGAATCATTGGCAGCAAAGGAGAGCAGTTCAAAGAGCCAATGAGTTAACTAACTAACGGGTAGTATACGGATCCGTTTATTATTTAATTTATGATATAAAACATAAAATTTATATTATATTTTTTTTAGCTGTAAGATAATCTATGATCCTATTGAACCAGTTTCAGTAGTTTTGAAATATTTTTGCTGCATTATTCCTAATTATTATCTGCTTTATTTCGAATAAAATAAACATGAAGATACATTTTATTAAATTCCACAAACTTCTGGTTTTACAATTATTTGCTTCCAAAACAATGAAAATAACCCCAGCCTAATTTGTACATTTTTGGTAAGTTTTCAGAGACAGCTCTTGTACAGAAAATTTAATTGTTTCAAAAGATAGATTGAAATGTTTACTGTATACATTCCTTCTCTAGATACAGGGAAATATTTTTTTACATGATACTGGGTCGATTTACATTTATATTTTATTTCTGGTATTACCAGTCTTCTATCTTGTTTTCAACTTTCATAAGTGGAATTATATTGCTTTAAATAAACTATAATTATTCAGCTTGTCTTATTTATAATTTAATTTATATGTCTGTATCTTTATTCTATTATTAATTAAGAAATATAAATATATATTCCATAACAAATCATATAGTTCACATGCTAGTATTTTTTATGGCGGTTTTCTTAGTTTTAGTTTTAAGGAACTCTAATAGATGTCGCTGTTAGCCTGATGACAATTTTAATTCACTCTGTATCTTTTCTAAAGCTGTATATTTTAGTTTTAAATTCAGTATCTTAGACTAAAATATGCATCTTTACAATACAATACGATTTTCTTAAAAGAATAGAAAAATGATGTAATTAGAATATTTTTATTACTTTATATTTGTATTTTATTTTGTTCCGGAATATAAAGCATTATTTAAGCTTATTTATCAATTCTGTGTAAAAGAAGGGTAAGTGCTACGTGGTCTTCATATTTTTTAAGATCGGCTAGCCTATAAGTAGAACTTGTCTGCAGTCTTTGTCATCAGTTTGTGTGAAATAAGCGAATAATTCAGCATTTTTTCTAACAGTTTTTAAAAGTATATTATGAGAATTTCAATATTATAAGGTGGCGTCAATAAAACTAGTGCTATTTAAAGATATTTCCCTTGTTTCTATAACTTTGAGAAGTCTTTTATGGTTAGCGTCCGGCCCAGGGGAGAGTAGTGGTAGTTTTGTAGGATTTGACTGTATAGAGAAGTTTAGGATTCCTATTGAAAACCAAACAGTGTGACGTCACGGTATTTCTATTTCACTCTACTGTGTCTATGACTTCGGATAACTAACTTTTAAATTAAATGTAAAAAATCCTTCTTGGATTAAGTTTAACTTTAAGTTTATAGGCTGTTGATATTGTGGACCATTTTTTGATATTATATTTTATTACATAAATAAAGAGCTAATAATATGAAGACAGTATTCGTGTTAAAATGTAATTTATTATGAAAACGTCACTCTAATATTCCCCTCAACATAGACTTCGTATAACCTTTAAAATAATCAATGTTCATGAATAAAATAACGGGAATATATTTTTATAAAGTATTTATGGATTTTATGAGAAAGCCGTTTTCTGATATAGAAAAATAATAAGTTAAATATTCTTAATAAATCACATAGATCTAGTGATTATTAAAAAATATTGTATTTAAATGCAACTTTTACATAACGTATATAAGGTACGTAATATAATTTAGGTGATGTCTGGAATGGTCAGGAATACTCCCGAATACATTAACATGTCTATATTTGTGAATGAATATTTTATGTCATGTTCGTACCGAAGCTCAATTCGTAATCAGTTTATCATAGCTGTATATTATCTATAGTAATAAGATCCACGTTATTACTTTCATAGAGGTTTGTTATATAAAATTTCAATAAAGTGTAATTATTATTCTGCGTGGCGAAAACCACGTAATATCAAATATATGTACGCAAACCATTATTCTATAGAATGAATAGACACTTATAAAATGAATTATTTTATTGTAATATTATATATGAAATAGTACAAATTTAAAAATAATATATATACGTTTTATTGTTATATTATTAAAATATTAGTTGATTACTTGACGGATGAGCAGGGACGATTATTTGTGCTAAAGGTACAGAGTCGCTTTAATTATTGAATATTGTGTTGTAGCTGAAATAATGAATTGACTTTATTTATAGGAACTTTTTCTTATATTGTATTTTGTAAATAAGTATCAGCAATAAAAAACATAATCAATATTTTTTTTTTATATTCACTGTGGAAATCTATCAAAAGATATTTATTAACTGTAAAACTCTACTCAAAGTAAAATAAACATTAAATATTGAAATATACAACAAACAGGAACGATAATTTCTTGTAAAATTCATGTTATGTTTTAAAAAAATTGTCCGTATAATTGTTTTAAAATTTATTCTAGTTCCCGAAGAGACGAGATTTCAGCAACTTTCACTCCGGCACTGAGTCGCCTATTTACGAGTCTTAAGTGAAATTAAACTAATTTTCATATTGGACAAAGAAAGTTAATTTTCGGATGTGTCCATCAATCTTTATTAGTCATTGTGAAATTGGCCTAACTTTTTCTGTTAGATATAACATTTTTCTAAAAAAAGATTTTTTGCAATTATATTTTAAGACCTTTTAAAGGTGAATTCATTTGATTGAAATATTATCATTACAAAGGAAAATTATAAATATATTTCTTTAATTCTTCTTTTGTTGTATTAAAGATTAAATTAGCACTATATAACGTAATTTACTACCTTCTTCATAATCATTAGCTGTTTTTGTTGAAATCTTTACCTCGTGGCACTTCTTTTTTTATTTTACGTTCAATATCTTATATACTGTTTTGCTAAAGTTCTATTTACACAATAAATAGCACAAAAAAACTCAAAGTGTTTATGGTTTTATATTAATTAATGGATAAATAAGAAAATGTAATTCATAATGAAATAACATTTGATAGAAATAATTTCTAAAAGATAACTGATTAGTTGGTTCTTGTTAAAGATACCTTGATAAAGTATTTATATTTAAAAGTTGTATATATATTTTAACTATCGACGTTATTTAATTAAAAAAAAATAAAATTGTATTTTTGATGCACTATGAATGTATTGTAATTTTACATATTTTTTAATAATATACACAGAATGGATGCAATGTTAAAACAATTTAACTATTTCGTTCTTAATTTGCCAGAAAATTATATAATCTATATATTAAAATGCAAATGTTGATAATTTGATCCGAAAATACCGGTCACACGAACAAAGTTCAAAGGTTTTGAAGGCATCCTTTGTCAAAGCTAATTTGAAGCTGTGTCGCTGATAATTAAATGAAGAATAAATGTTCGTTGGTGAACTTCATTAAGGGGCTTGATATTTTTTTTTATTAAGCTCATTAGAGGATAATTTTTTAGATGTTTTAAATGCAGCATCTATTTGAAAATAACATTTTCCAACGAACTACTTAGACTTTGTAGTTTTTGAATTAATACTACACTTTTTAAATAAAAGGAAAATTTATATTGCATTGTTGTAAGTATTGTAAGATACAATGTTAATGGTACATTATAATTTAAAAATAATGAAATACGTCTTCCTTCATTTAATTGAAGTAATTTCCGAATGTCATGTATTTTTGGATGTTTATTATAAACTTTTGTCTTCCATTTAATATTCCTGAAGGTGAAATTGAAAAAAAAACCGGCGTTATCAAGTTATAAATTAGGTTGTTCTCGATCAAAAGGTAGTTGAAAAAGCCGGGATCGTTTTGGACATAGTTGTAATTTTGCATATCTTTTGAAAGAAAACAATACGGTTGTAAAAATTCACACTCAGATATTTATATATAAAATATAGCTATTTAAAAGAAATATTACACTAAGTGTACATTAAAAAAACAATAACAAGAATCAGGTGATATTATATTAACAAGTATCGATTTTTAAAAGGTTATTCGAGGTTATTACAGCGAGGAGAATATAAAAGTGAAATTTTCATAATAAATCACCGTTCAACACGCCTGTCCTGTCTTTATTTCATAAACGCTATACCTGTGTCATAAAATATGTAAAAAAGTAAACAAAGAATCTTACAAATAATAAAATTTTCGGATTGAATGAATACATCACAGCATTTAAATAATTATTTGTCCCAGTTACAGTTGACTGTTCATTAGTTTGAGTCCCTTTTTAAAATATAAAAAAAAATTACACAGTGGAGTTGTTTCTGATTTGATTATGGCTTGATACCACCACCGTATCAAAACATTTTTATTAAAAAAAAAAAACTGTACACAAATATCCAACGGCAAATTTGTTTGCCTTGGAACATCCTATTTAGATATAGCCCATCTAAAAAAGTGACGGCCGGATACAACGTTAAACGGAAGAAACGTTAGATATACAACTAAGTTTGCGTTCTATATACTAAAAATAATAAACAATAAACAAAATATTTGTTTTATTTATTTTATTAATATTCGAGCTCAGAAGAGTTTTATACAGTAAAAACACGAATAAAATTGATCCATAAATACATCAATAAGATAAATAATTTTGATAAGCCAAAGATAAAACATTTTCATTAACTTCCCGGATTTTTAATGAAATACATAGTTTTAAATGTTTTTATTACTACACCCGAAAAAAATTAAATGCAGCGCTTAGCACGTCGTTTGGTAGATTTGTGATATTACGGTATCCTTAAAGCCGTCTCAAAAAATCAGCATCAACATGCCTCAAGCGCCCTCATACTTGTATTCATAGGCAAATAAGAACGCTTACCTTAAATCTGACTAAAATATATTTACGAAGAAATCCGAGACTAAATGTTGATACGCATACGAAATATTTAACAATTCAAATAGTATACTTAAACTTAGTGAGCCCATCAAAAATAATATTGATGATATGGTCAATAGTCGGATGAACAAATTTCCATAAGACCTGAATAAACCAGTTCCCTTCAACTTCCTTTGTCACTGAATTCACCACCTTTAGAAGTTTTAATTTATCTATTCTATAGTGCCCTTAAAAAAATTACATTTCTACCCAAAAAAAAAAAAACAGATTGACAAGAGCTACATGTAAACAAATGCTTCTTTTAAACATGTAATGTTCAGAATAGATCGGTACGCATCACAAATATATTCCGAGTATTTAGCATTTTTTTCTACGGACAGTATTATATCATAATATTGATTGGGACGCCTATCAGTCAATAAAACTCGGTCAATTATTGTAGTCATTAGAATGAGCTTAGTCAAAATTACATCTCCTCGATTAAATAAAAGATTTGGTGTTAGGTCGGCCATCGACATCACCCCCACTCTGTATTGCTCACTCACGCCGTTTTCCTTATATCAACTCTTTGCCCGTAATATCCTCCCCTTCGTAGACCTTCAGGGTCTTCATCTCGAGAGAGAGCACTGAGTCCCGCTCGCATTGGCCTCCAAAATACCCTGCTCTACTACATTGAGAACAATGCTATCGACGCAGGCCGATCGCTTCTGGATCTGGATTCGCCCAGGATAACATTTTCCTTGGTACCGTACGATAGTCAGTCTACCATGACGACCAGGTTACCTCGGTACAGCAATGGCTCCGCTGCTGGCTAACCTTTGTGGCAGCAAAGTCAGCCAATATTCGTTCATTTCTTATTGTTTACAGGTAGGCAGGCACCTGCAAACCAAGGAGGCCCTTGGTTTGCAATACCTCGATTTATGTATATCTATTATATAATGCAATTATAATATCACCAAGATTCTGAAAAGTTTTCCTATTGACTTTCATTTTGGTGCTTAAAGTAGCCAATTACTGAATTGCTTATCAAAGCCTCGGTTATCAAAGTTTAGATTGAAAAGAAAAATCAAAGAATAGGTTTTATTATTTGTTCATAAATGTGGATATATTTTTTATTTAAGAATTTAAAAAAAACAGTCCATTTTAAAAAAAATACTGTAAACTCTTGTATGTATTTTTAATTTTAGCTGAACATCTCATTTATAATTCTATAAATTTTAAACTATTATAAAGATAAATTTTCGCAAATGTGCAATTTTATTAACAATTTGTCGACTTTTTTTATATTTTAACTTTCGTGAACCATGACTATTATATTTATATTTACCCGGCTGTATTCACGTAGAAATTAAATCGGAAAGTTCAGTTCGCGCCGCGAGTCCACCACGCTCAGAGCCCATGAATAATAACCCCGAATGTAAATATAAATATAATTTGTCAGCTTATTGATTATTTCATATTTTTTTTAGCGATGTGAGAAAAATCAATAAAAGTGATCTGTTTTCTGTCTATAGTGAAAATATTACACTGGCAAGAATCAAGTGATAAAATATGAATAAGCATATATGAATAAGCATCGATTCAAAAAAAATAGTCCAGTGAGAAGAATAATAAAGCGAAATTTTCATAATAAATCACCGCTCAACACACATCGTGTCTTTATTTTATGGACAATGTACTTGCGTTATAAAACATGTGAGAAAGTAAAAATATTTTTTAAGTTAATAATAAAATGTTAGGGTTCATATTGACTGTTAGATAATTTTTTGTCCCAGTTATAATTAATCGTTTATTAGTTGGGATCCTTTCCAAACTGAGTATAAATATATTGCATATAGTAGAGTTGTTGTATGTTTGGTTTATAGCTTGAAGTGCGAGTATGATGTGGGTGTCTTCAAGCGAAGAGTAAGTTGATGCGCCTTACCATCAATGAAATGGAATGTAGTCAAGCATCAGCTTAGTTGAATGAAAAAAAAAAAAACAAAACTAAAAATCTTAACACCACCGTAGTTTCAATATTTAAAAAAGAGAGAAATACATTTTAAAAAGAGATAAATACATTTTAAAAAGAGAGAAATATATGTTTTAAAGATTATACAGCATAGTCCAATATAGTCTATTGTTTATGTTACTGGCCTGAAATCGCAATAAAATACATTAAAAAAATGGAAACTAAATGTACTTGTTAAACATATTCATTATATTTAAAAACAATACACTGTTTAATTTATTCTTACCCGAATTTTCATGTGTTAGAAAATAACAAAATCTTATGACACAAAATATGGGCACATTCATTCAAAATATGAAATATTTATGAGTTTTTTTGTTATATAATTATGCTAAGGCGGATTTCTAGAGGTACGTCTTTTATTTGTTTTCACAAACAGATGCTAGTAAGTTATAAGTATTAGAAAGAAAATAAGCATTTTAATATTAACTCTCAGTCCAAGAGTAAAAAAACAACTGCTTGAGATGTTCCTGTCACAAGCATGGTCGAGAACAATAAAATTATTTTTATGTGCCATTTTTATAATATTCTATTTATTATATATATATATTCTGTTTAATGGTTATATTATTCGTATAGTTTTATCAGGAATTATTTTGGAAAAGCAACATGCTCCAAACAAAACAAACAAAATCCGTTTCCTGGTTAACTTCAAGTTTTCAGCCTTATCGGTTCTGCAAATCAAATCAAATCAAAAATCTTTATTGAAATAAGTTTTATACAAATCATTTTTTCATTTTTAAAGCTACCATCAGCTCGGAAAATTAATTGCCTAACTAAACTTAACTGACTTGAGAAGAGCTGGCGAAAGAAACTCAGCGGGCTTGTCATATGATTTTTTTAAAATCATTTTCAATTATATAATAACATTATATAGAAATACTCTAAATAAATCCTGAAACATCCTGGCAGTGATCGCTTCATGCCCACGGTGCATCATCCTCTAAATATTCGGAAACATTGTAATATCCGTTAGCACACAATTATCACCGTTTTTGAGTTATAAATAATTTAACTAACACGACTTTTTTATGTACATATTAGTTGATTTAACCGTCAATTCCTTACTCAATTACTTTATATATTAGTGTTTTTTTTTTGTTTAATATATACGTGGAATTAATGTAAAACGAAACAGTCATCATGTGTGTAATATAACGGAGTCAAGAACATTTTACTGTATCATCAATATATAACAATACAATTTATGTTTCAAATATCAGTTATCATAAACATATAAAGTCAAATATAAAAAATAATGATGACATTCAAATACCTTTTTCTCATAAACAATATGAATATTATATTTTTTTTTGTAAGGTATGTACAATAAATGTAATTGAATTGTTATATAATATATATTTGAAGTTGAAGTTTAATCATTTCAGCTGTATGTATGTCAAAGAAGTTTTACGTTAATCGCGCGTAAAGGTTACACGCCCACGCTTTTTTTTATTTGGTTAGATTTCTCAAATATTATATTGTACAAGAGTTAAAAGTACTTCTTTATTCTTGATGTTAATTTGTTGTGAGAAAATTGTCTTTCAATATAAGTTATAAATAGCCTTGTTTAATATTAACAAAGATGAGTGTTGTTTTCAAGTTTTTAAAAGTGGAATTTAAGGATCCTCGTTAGGTAACAACCAATGAGCATATGTCACCATAAAAGCTTGTAGAGATCCTGTTTTTCTCATTATAAATATATCTATTACTCCTATGTGCTTATGACGTTTTTTTTCTATAAACAATATATTCGCGGCGCGCCCACAAATCCGCTGCACGCAGTTCACGACGCGAGTTCTCCACGCATCACAAGTAATGGCTTTGAAACTAATCGAGCAAATTTCAATATACTTCCACGTGAATATAGCCGGGTAAATATAAATATATATAATAATCATAGTTTACGAAAGTTTAAACATACAAATATATTGGATTTTCATTTCTTACTATTTTTACAGTTATTACCAGTATTTTTCAATTTCTCAAATATTTATGGGATAGTAATATATATAATTAATAGTTTTTCAATTATTTTATTTTATTTTCTGTTTTAGTTTGTATTCTTAGAATTTGTATTACTTGTTTGCATGTTAATCATTATTGTTTACGCTCGTCTTGGTGAATGAGAGGGGCACCCAGTACCACGGGTCTCGAACCTAGTACGGGGGCTCTTGCAACTTGTTTTAATGAACTATTTAATCAATAAAAAAAAATTCTTTTTATGTTATATTAGATTAAATGGATCGAAAAATAATAATTTTAGTTTCAAAAATAGTATCAAACAAATTTACAAACGTAAGAAGATACGAATATGCTTACGAAGTTGGAAAACTTGAAGATGAACATATTTATGAACGTTTTAGTTAGACTTTAAAAAAAACTTATGCTTTATAAAATACTAACTTTTACCCGCGACTTCGTTTGCGTTCTCTTTTACTTATGATGTATGTGTGTTATGTCTAGTAGTTTATAAGAAAATTAAAGTGTCTGAGATCATCGCTGGTGGCTAGCATAAATTGGCCACGTTGCAATGAGTTTAGAATTACTCTTGAGTGCTAACCTACTGACTTAAGCTTCGAAGTAGAAGGTACGAACCACAAAACCAACAGGCTTGTCAGAATCTACTTTGACATTTCGTTTTTTTTTAATATAGCCTCATAAACTATGAAGTTTCATATTATGTACGTTGCCATTGTTTTAACAGTATTCGGTCCAAAAATTATGACAGTAAATAAAATAAACATAAATCACAAATTACAACAGTTTATTAATAAATTAATATTTTCAATAAAAATTATACAAAAATAGGGAAAAGAGTTTCTCGCAAGTAGTTATAATCTCTTAATACGAAAGGTCAAGTCTGTATTCTTTCGTAAGTCACGTTTCGTATTCTTCTAAAAATCTCTTAATACGAAAGGTCAAGTCTGTATTCTCTGGTAAGTCACGTTTTGTATTGAAACAGTACGCCGTAGGAAAAAGTACAATCCATTTTTTTTATCCAACGAGTTGCCAAATAAGTATATTTAATATGTTATATTTTAAAATTCTTTGTCAAGCTATATTTGTTTGGTTGTATCTCAAGGAGCATTTTTGTAAATGATTTTAAACACGATTTAGACTGTTTTTTTGAATCCGGTGAAAATACAACTTGTTCTACCTTGAACAATAAATATGTTTATATAAAATTTTCTATATATACCTGTAGTACAGGTAAAATGTTAAATTGTATATGTTTGTAAATTTGAAATGTATATACAAAACATTAAACTTAACAATATTGATAAAATTTGCTGGTGGGCCGTTTTACTGATCCTTATACTAATTGTAATTTCATATTATGTTTATTTATAAAATTAATGAAGGGAACTGATCTAGGCACTAAATCAACATTTAACAATCCATTGTTTTCTAAAAAAAATATGTTTGAAGCATTTATGTGTAATCGGCGAATAATTAACTGTTTATACTGTTATACATACTATAAAAATTATATTTTACAGGAAAAATGACGAAAAAGGACACGGAATGAAAATATTGAATATATATAAACAGAAATATTCTCTCCGGCTTTCAGTTGATATTTTTCATAGAGATTTTTTTTTCATTTTATAAAAAAAACTTTAGCTAACTATATTCTACAAAAATAAAGGAATATTGAAAAAATATTTTATGTGATCATCCCTTTTAAAAGTAAAAACCTAAAGTGATGCTCACGTTCGAATCGAAATGAACTTGACAACTTAATTTTTTTTGTACACGTATTTATTAAAAGCTTTTAGACGTTCTAAACTATTATGAGTTACTTTTCCATCCATGCTTTGATAAACTCCAAACAAAACATAAGGGCACCGAAGGGCAATACTTGTAAGAAACTGTTAAAAATTTACTTTGAAACATTCTTACAATATGGAAACATTTTACCAAAAATTTGGGAAAAATGGAGAAAAGTGAAGAGCGTATTATATTACTTATTGTTAAGTAATGTAAAAATGTTTTTAAAAAATAAATAATATAAAGTAAATTTCAGGCTGAAATGGTCTTAGTGCTAGAGACTATCAACAAAAACGACATGGTTCGAGAAGCATCACATATTCATAAAAAAATCTGTTCCTGTGCTTTTCTTTTTTCTTTTACTTACGGAGGAACAATAAAGAAAATAATTGCTGTCATTAATGCGGTTTTAAATCTATAATTAACATTAATAATAATTCATTCATTTTAAGGAACACAGGCACATTTTGTTAAAAATTATCCTTAGTTAAATTCAAAATTATATATATTACCAAATTGAATGTTAAAAAAATATATATTTTTAATACCTATTTTGTTAGACTTTAGCATCTTTCTAAGCTATTTTTCTAAATTTCTGAATATAAAATAAGAGCATAAATAAATTATTAATATTATATGTACACAATATACAGTTTTTCTAAAAGTTTTATCGCAAAATTGGGAAAAAAATATGAAATTAATAATTGTTATTCAGAATAAAATATTGTAAATTTATAATAGACAACTGATGTGAAAAGAGGACAAGATAATAATTTTATAGTTCGTAACAAAATATGAAGACAGTTTGTATAATAAATAAATGAAAATTTCATTGTTATTGTTTCATATAAACGTATTTTAATTATACCCTTTAAAGATAATTAGAAACAGTTTTAATTCTATATAAAATATTTTTAATAAACTCATTCATAATTTTGCTACAGAGAATTTAAACACTAATGTTGATAATTTGACTCATAGATACAGGTCATATGAACAAAGTTCAAAGGTCCTTTGTCAAAGCTAATTTGACGCTGTTACGCCGATAATTAGAGGGCGGATAATGTTCGCCGGTAAGCATTAACAAACCCGCTATTTGAAGCTCATTATAGAAGATTTTTAGATATAATTAAACTAGTGATTTAAAGTTTCATTTAATTTTCAACAATACATTTTAAATATTAAGTTTATATAGTTCCGCCTGCAAATATTGGCAATTATTATATTTATTTACGGCTGCTAATGTAATGTTACTCCCACATCTAAAGATCGCTATGTAATACGTATGAATAGTTGTTAAATGTAATAAAAAATTATATGTTTATTTCTATTCGCTCTTTTACACAATTTCATCTATATTTATATTATGTTAAACTTCTTATTAAAAACTAGACTATATATTGAGACTAATACTAAATAAATTACAATTTTATATTAATAAATCCCCAAAAAATATACTTTGGTAAATACATATTTATCTACAGCGAATAAAATGTTTCATCATACGATATACTAGTACGGGATCACCAACGACCGCTGGCATCGTAAATTACAACCATAGCACACTACATTTACAAACACAGCACCTATGGCTTGAAAAAGAAAGCAATCTTTTTCTGTAACCATATTTATTGAAATAGATTTTCTTTTAAGATCAGATATTTTGCAGTTTATATATCAAAGTTGTATATAAGTAAGTAATATTACTTCATGTGAAGGAGTGGAACTTGCCTGCCTCGGTTTTTCCATTTGAGTACAATGTGGGTCTTGAAGCGAAGTGTGGATAGGCAACCACTAAATAATGCGTTTGCTGGCTTCACTTGTCTTATTAAAAAAAAAATATGCCGACAAATTTGATTCAGAGCCAATCATAAATCTCTTAAACTTAATTATGTCTAAAAGTGAAAGAATATATTGAGAACTAACTAAAAATAGTATAAATTGCGTTCCTATTTTAAACTAAGATTATTTAAGATATTTAAACGCAGACAAGGCGTTTACATAATAGTAAAATATTATTTACAACACGCTTATGAACTTTGAAACTTTCAAATTCATTCACATTCACACATTTGAGCTCAAATTGACCTTTCGTGACGGTAAAATTTTGCCTTGAACATAAATTGCTGTTATGCCAGGTAATGCTGAAAATTTAAATAATAATTAAATTACACAACAGAAAACAATTTAATAATATATCAGATGTGTTTAAAATTTATAGACTTTCGGAAGATATTTCTTTTTCATATTTTAATATTATTTATAGATATATAAATCAAATCAATAATACATATTCTATTCCAATAATTCCTAGATATTTCTTAACTAACTACATACTATGCTTATGAAATATTAAAAGTTGTATTTTACTGCTGTGATTATTTTAACATTTATAATTTAAAAAAAAATGCCATTTCATTTCACATTTGACATTCATAACCCATAAACGTCCATTGTTAAAAATTCTAATCAACAAAACAGATTAAATTAAACATGATAAGAAATTGAGCTCTTCATGACTTAAATACATTTGAATGATTTGTTGTGAAATATCTTATTTGACTATGAATACAAGAATGAAAGAGTTTGTTATCTCTTCGTGATATAAGACGGCATAGAAGAGATCTTGTTGTCTGTGAAGTAAAAGTCGAAAAGTATAAATATTTTAAACTACCCTTGATCTAGACAGGCATAAAGGCTTTCTGTTATGAAGACATCTTAAAAGCTTGAGACAGGCTGTTTATGTTTGGAATATTATTTAATATATAAAACTGCTAAAACCCAAATTATCTTATGCATTAATAGAATTTGGAAGAAATTGAATTACAATTATATCACAGAGATCCATTTAGAAGATGCATTAGACTCTTTTAATTAAAAAAAAAACAAGAATCAGGTGACTTTATTATCGATTTTCAATATGTAATACGAGTATAGAATAGTGACGATAATATTTAAAATAATTTTGACAACAATTCTCCGTCCACGAAACATCCTGTCTTTAAACTAGTCGGGCACATTCCGATATAATTCCACTCGAATACAGCCGGATTATTTTAATCCTGTCTTTACTAATATCATAAAATATGTAGAGGATGAAATATATAAAGGGTGTTGCATGTAATAAGATGTTCGGATTTAAATTTAGTAATACATCATATCATATTATAATTTATCATTATTTATCTAACCGAGATACTTGATTGTTTATTACTTCCAATCATTTTTCATAACACAGATAAATAAAAAATCGTATGCAGTGGGGCTATCGTCTGATTTGTTTATCGTTTTACACTAAGGTTGTGTCAATAGTTTCTCCTAATTGTTTGAGACTTACAAATTTGTATGTGAAATCCTATACGGAAATGGCCCAGTCAAGGAAACTGAAAAGGAACTTCCGGCTATTCTACCGCCTTAAATGCAATTAATTAAAACGTCAAAAATATAAAATAAACTAATGTCTTAATATTCTTGATTGTTCTTTAATGTCAGTATCTAATAATTTAGATACTTTTTGTTAGTTAATTCGTATTAAACAGTTTAAACCAAACGGAGAGTCTCCTGTGACATCAAAAAAAAATAAACACTGACTTTTTAAGTAACGTCATATTATTATTATAATAAATTGCTGTTTATAATTAAACATATTTGTCAGTTATTAATAGTTTATCATATGAAACGAAATTGTTAACAAACGTAACTATATCAATACCAAAAATATGTCAAAACAAATTCATTAAAAGTACTTTTAATATATGTTAGAAATTTATTGATGAAATATTCATTTTCAATCCAAACCAAAATTAACTATTAAATGTTATGATGATTTTATTTTTTAAATAAAAATCGAATGAATAATAATCCGGTAAGTGATAACCCGATACTGGTTTTGGTTTATTTTCCATTCTGTATTTATTTAAAATTTAAATAAGCTTCATATATTATATATTTAAAAACTTCATCGGATTTTTTCAAACTCTACAGCTCTGTACAAATCTTAATATATATAAATTACGTATCACTGTTTGTCCGCTATGGATATCTAAACTACTGAACCAATTTCAATCAAATTTGCACACTGTGTGCAGTTTCCTCCAACTTGAACGATTATTCAAATAGATTATTCTAATTTTCTTTTATTGGGAATTATTTATTTATTATCTTACAAACGCAATCCTGTTAGTTAAAGACGATTCTAACAGATGGCGGTATTAGGGTATTTGTCGAATGAATTGAGGGAGTATCCAATAGATGGCGCTTTGTAACCATGAAAAACGTTTTATATAAGCTAAAATTTAATAGGATAACCGACCACGTGTTGCTGAGAGTAAAGTTAAATTAAGTTTATATTACAGTAAACGCAATATTGTAAAATTCAATATATTCATTTTTACTAATACATTAAACCTATAAGAAATATCTACGAATATAATTAAAACACTATTAAATACACTAACCTTGATCTCCATTATTATGATTCTTTAATCAACTTTTCGAAAGCTTTGTTTCAATGGCGTACACAAAAAGAAAATGTCAATCAAATCAAATCAAAATCAAAAATATCTTTATTCAAGTAGGCATTTTTATGCACTTTTAAATCGTCAATTACATTACATTACATTAAAAAAATATGTCAGTGTAGTATGTCTTTATGTCAGTCCGTGAGTAAGCTACCACCAGCTCGGAATGCGGCTCTGCTGAGTAGAGCTGGCCAGAAACTCAACAATTTAACAATGTCTTTAGATGTCTTTCAGTTAGTTGGCTGACTTGTCGCTTAAGTCCAACGATTTCTCACTTGCTGGGCATTGAGTTCAGGATCAATTTATATGTGCGATTATATTTTTTTATTAGCTGTTGTAAATACACATTCCCCCTTCCCCATCCCTGAAAAACCAAATCATAAACCATATATAATAATTTAATATAATATACAAATTCATATATTATTTAGTTTTAATGTAATTATAACCCAAAACATTTTAATTTTGTTTTTCTGTCCAAATGAAACTGGCAAACACAGTGTGTCATACAAATAACGTAAATAGCAAATTTCCAACAATACAAATTAGGACTTCTATGACCTGTTATTTAAAGATAATACACAAATAAAAATACAGTTAATTTATAATTATGTACCTAACAATGGCAACTTACCACACGTTTTGCAAATGGACACACGTGACCACAGACGAGGAACGCTGTATGATTATCAAATTCGAGTCGTAGCTTTGAATAGTTTTGATGAATTATTAACGAGTACTCTCTGTACGTCCAGGGGTTTTATTAAACACAACCGCAATAGCTCTGAAATAGTACTGAAAATTCAACTATTAAATTCTGAAATAACTACATATTTTACACACAATGTCGTACAAAGCAATAGTTATATTTAAAATAAGACAATCGTAGTGGGGGAGGCAATACACTACATTAACTAATAACCGAGAACTCGCAGACAATTTAATAATATTTAAAACAAAGTGCAAATAAATCCGAATCACAGCGAAATTTCATCTAAATAATGGAAGCTATAAAGATTATTTTATTTATTTGAGATACGGTATTTGGGAATTCGTTTAGTGAGAAAATGAGAGAAAATGAAATCCAGTACAATTGAAAATAAGGTGGCAGTTATTTTTAATATTTTGTTAGTTTAGTTTTAAAGAGGAACATCTCTACTTGGCTATAAGTATTAAAAAGTAAATAAACATTTCAACATTAATTGTCAATCCAAGAGTTAATAATTTATTGTTTCTGAGAGGAGTCTTCTGTCACAAGCATAATCGAGAACTTTTAAATTATTTAATGGTGCCGTTTATTTGTAATTTTGCATTTATTGCATATATATTACAATAAAATTTGTTTTTAAAGTTTTTGTATTATTCGTAGTTCCATTTGAAATTTAGTTCGCAAAGTTAACATGTTCCAATACAAATATGGTTTATGAGTAAAATATTTTCAATAAAAGTTATATCCAATAGGGAACAGACTTTCTCGCAAGTCGTTTAAATCTCTTGATACGAAAGGTCAAGTAAATAAACAGATATACTTTAGCAAGCCACGTTTCATATTGTAACAGTTCACTTAGAAAAACGTAGAATACAGCGACAATACATTATGAATTTAATGTGTATTTTACGTGTTTTATTATAGAAATATTATGAAAAATAGGTACTTTTTTTTTGAAAAACTTACCAGGTCTTCTATGTAGTGTTTTGGAGTTCTTTGTTAAAATGTCTCATCTTAAAGAACAGCTTCAATTGTTAGTTTTATAATATCTAAAGCCGCATTTTTTAGAACCCGGTTAAAAAATGGAAATCCTCTTTCCCATTCTAAAATGAACATGAAATTTGCCATAAAATTGACTACTATTACTATACACTTATATCTTAAATATGTAACTGCATTCAAAATATTTTGATGTAACATCGAATCATGAAGTAAGAAAATATTTCACACAATGACCTTTCCAATAATCTGAAAAGACTTCTAATATTGTATTATGTACGTATAAAAAAAACTCCTTGAATAAATTCAGCATACAGAATTATACTCCTCTCTTATAAAAGATATACACTATAGTGACTAAACTAATTAAAACTAACAATCTAATTTTATAACTTACTGTTCGAATTCGAGCTCAAATGTAAGTGTTTTAAAAATAAACAACCGATCTGAACGTTAACATAAAAAGAGATATTTAATTGATTCATTAAAGTCAAACGAGTTACTTTTTATGATAGTATATCATTTAAGTAACCACATTATTTTAACATCATGTAAAGCATGTAAATCATAGCATGTATGTAAAATACCAATAGTTGGTGAACACTTTGGCGTCACATAATACGATTTAAAAATACATAAGAATGGAAAGAGTTTTAATGATGATGAACATTCGCAAATATGTATCAAATCAACGGAATAAATTTGAAAAGATTAAAAAACCGAACAATGGAAATATAAGGAAAGATAAGAAAAGATATTTTTTCCAAATCCAGACCATCTAATATTTCATTCTAATATTTCTAGGTTTCTTATACACATACATTTCTTAAAATAACATGAAATATATATTCGTAAAAATAAACATGGTGCTAATAGAAGAATAATGAAAGAATAATTTGAATGAAAATTAAAAAAAAACTATTTAAAATTGTTCTAGAAATAAGTTATACAACCTGTATAGTGTATAAGCTGTAATGTATTTGAAAAAAAAACCTATATAAATAAATATTACTGTACAAAAGAGGTCTTCATTTACGACTAATTGGTGCGGTGAATTAACTATTTACGATGCTGGATGGTGGCCAGTGGTCGATGGTGAACCCACAAAAGTAAACAAAATAGTGTAACAAATATTTAAATATATATTTATATATGACATATAATTATGTATTTACCAAAATTATAAATTATCAGTCTTTTGATGTTAAACAGTCTAGATTCCGTTGTAAATGTTTTACTTAGCTTAGAAATAGATGCCGTTGTGTAAAATCGACAAAAAAGCCATATTTTTAATTATTAAATGAAATTTATTTACGTATTAAATATAAACAGCATAAAATTTGACTAACAAAAATGAGGTCAATTAAAAAAAAACATTTGGCCAAAAGTTCTGTGTTGCCTTTACTGGTCTAAGATATTATATTATTATGTTTTTTCTCACGGACTAATAAGTCCGGTATTACTAAAGTCCCGCCTTGAAACCTTCAAGGATGAGGAGCTTCAGATTCCCTCTCTGTATATATCACATTTCCTAAAACCTTGATTACTATTGTGTTTGTGTTGATTGCTGCTTGTTTTTGTATAATACTGATATCGATGTTACTGTCTAATAATTTAACATAGTTTTCTAAACTTTTTGCTATGATTCCGGCTGCACCTACGAGTAAGTACTACTTGTATAATCGGGGCTATTGTTGTTTGCGTATTCCACATTCGATTTACTTCTTTTTTTAATAAATTGTACTTACTTAACTTTTCTATTTCTTTCGAACCTAAATTATAATCGGATGGTACTGAAATATCGATTAGATATGTTTTGTTTCCTATTTTATCTATGTAGATTAAATCTGGCCTATTGTGTGTAATCGTTACGTCTGTTTGCACCGGTATCTCCCACATTATTTTGGCAGCATTATTTTCTATTACCTTAGGTTCAGTTAAATGTTCTTGCCACCACAGTTTATTGACGTTAAAGTTATGTTTTTTTGCTAGTGTCCAGTACACGTATTGGACAATATTGTTGTGGCGCCTCGTATAGTACTTGCCTGCTAGTTGTTCACAGCCTGATATAATATGGTGAATCGTCTCGTCTTTATTTCCACGAAGTCGGCATTTACCATCAACACTTTTTTTCATAATATCTCGTTCATGTTGTCTCGTAACTATTGCTTGATCTTGTATTGCAAAAATTGAAGCTTCTAATGCTGGAGATACCAGTTGAGATTTAAGCCATTTAAATGAATTCGATGTCTGTATATTTATTCTGTCTAATACTACATTGGGAAACTGTCCATGGAGCGGTTTGTTTCGCCAATTAGCCTTTTTCTTTTTAATAACGGCATTTTTAATATCAATATCAGAATATATCTGTTGCTCTTGCAGTCCCCATTCTCTTTTAATTTCTTTTGCTGTTTTATTAATTGAATATTTATCCTTGTATTTATCACGTTTTTCTATTGCTTCTATTAAGTAATCAGGTTTACTTCTAAGATAATGATCATATTTAATTATTTGTATTTTGTGTAACCCTACCACCTTCTTCAAGTGGTAAATAAAGTCTTTCTATATCTGCTTTACTATGATGTTTTTTATTTATAGCTAAAATCTTTCTGGTTTTGATGTCTATCTTTTTAAGATCGCTTGTTTTATAATTAATAACTCCAAATGTATAAAGTAAAACCGGTGTTGCGTATGTATTCATAGCTCTGAAGATGTTTCTAGAGTGTAAATGTGAATTTGCTAAACATTTTATTCTTCTGTAGTATTCTTTTTGTGTCTGTTGCCTAGCTTCGTTGTGGTCTATATGTCCTGATTCATGAATTCCTAAGTATTTATAAGTTTCATTATTTCGTAAGTGGTCAAATCTATTTCCATTCAGCAAAATGTGTCCCTCGCCCTCAAATTCTGTTCGTTTTCCTGCCGTTAAATGTAGAATATTGCATTTATTTAATCCAAAAGTCATACCAATATCTTTTGTAAAAATTTCTGTACTATCTAGCAATACCTGTAAATTTTGTTTATTATTTGTGTAAATTTTCAAATCGTCCATATAAATTAAGTGATTTATGTTTATGTTGTCTTTCAATTTGTATCCTTTGGAGTTATATGTGTTCAGTATGTATGATAATGGGTTAATAGCTAAACAAAAAAGAAGAGGTGAGAGTGAATCGCCTTGGAAAATTCCACTTCGGATATATATTGGGTCAGTTGTAACGGAAGCATTATTGCCACGGGCTGTCATGATAACTCTCCAAGTAGGCATTACGATCCCAAGAAAGCTCTTAATAACAGTCGGACATTTGTAGATGTCTAAGATTCTCAAAAGCCACTCGTGTGACATGCTATCAAAAGCTTTCTGGTAATCTTCCCAAGCCATACTGAGGCTTTTTTGATTTTGTTGCGCATCCTCTAAAATTGTTTTATTTAACATAAGATGATCTTTACATCCTCTTACCCGTCTTCTGCAGCCCCGCTGTTCATTAAATATTATATCGTTTTTACTACAGTGGTTATACAATTCATTACTTAAGATGGAAGTTAACAGTTTGTACAGAGTTGGTAAGCATGCTATGGGCCTCCAATTTTTGGGTTCTAATGTGTTTTCATTTTTTGGTATAAGAAAAACGTTGCCGGTAGTAAGCCATGGTTCTAATGCTTCCGTTCCATATCAAACTGTCAGCGACACAGCTTCAAATTAGCTTTGACAAAGAATTGCTTCAAAACCTTTTAAATTTGTTCGTATGGCCGGTACCTTCGGCTCACTTTATCAATATCGGTATTTTTTATAAAATACATTATTCTCTGAAGGATTTGATATTTAAAAATACAAGAATCTAACAGCCAAAATTTGGGTGAATTTCATAATGGCTAATAAAGTTAAATAAAATGTGGACATTCGAATATTTAATTTCCTTGTTCAATCACAAAATTAATTAAATTTCTCATAAGACTCGGAAATGGGCTAGTCATGGCGGAATGAAAGTTGCTGACATCTCGTCTGGCTGAGAATTAGTACAAATTTTTAAGCAATTAAACGAAATTTTGCTTCAAAATATTATACGAAAAAATATATATTTAAGGTTTGTTTTAATAAAAGTGCAACAGGGAATGGTAGTTTCGTTTTTTATGTATATCGATACGAATTCATTTACTATCAAAATAAAGTATAATTAGCCTACATTCTTTAATTTTAAGTTTTTTTTTTAGCTTATAGTAATTACCTATTAACATTTGCAGAAAAATAAATGTAAATCGAATTTATATTGGCTTGCTATCATATATATCAAAGGGCTGCAAAAAAATTTCAACATAAAAAAAACATTTTTTTTTAAATATAGTTAAGAACTGGGATTGCCTGATATCAAATAAGAGGATTGAAAAAAAAGGAATAATTTATTTTATAAGAATTAGTAATTCCATTAACATGATGGAACAAGGATCTGGGGATGGATCCTGATAGCCTTTGAAACTTCCCGATTATAACTGTTAAGAAAGTAGAGTCGTATGTAAGATTAAGTTGAATGATCCTGGTAAGACTTTTTCATGACAATGGAACTTTATCTCTGAGTCTATAAGCTGTAAACACATCGGTGTTAGTTAAATATTGTTTTCTGTTATATGTTTCGTGCCATAACGGCAGTTTATATTCAAGTAGGTCAAACTTTATTGTCACGAAATATCAATTTGAGCTAAAATGTGTGAATGTGAATGCACTTGAAGTTTTCAAAGTTGGTAACTTGTTTTCAAATAATATTTTGTTATTATTCGGTAACATAAACGCAAACGTGTATTTAAATATATTGAATTATGAAAATGAGGCAAGGAGGCAATTTAAATTAATTATGAATTGAATTTGTTTTAAATATATGTTTTTCCTTTAGTTTTAGTGTTGTTTTATTAGAAATGGATTATTTCAAATTTGTTGGATTAAATTTAAAATACGAAGAATTAATTAAAATTATTTATCGAGTAGGAATGTTTTAAAATTTTAGCGTAGTAAAGACGGTGAACCACTTGCATAAACTCTCCTCAGGCATAAAGGAAGGTCACTTCGAAAGAAGTGCCATGTGTTATACACGATTGATGGCTTTTAAAATATCTAAACAAAATGCCAGGATTATTTTTAAAGGTCACAGCCGATCAAGGTGCTAGGCACGTTGACAAATACTGATAGATCATAACGAGAGCTGCGGTCAACGAGTATGTCCTTTAAGAAAGAGTATTGAAATATTAGCACAAGAATTAATTCAGGAACAAATTATTGGAATACCATTGGAGAAATATAAATATCCGAGCCCCTACTTATGAGGTAGTTAGCTGTTACAATTTATACATTACATGAAAGCTTGTATGCGAATCGGTAATGTTTGAAGTAAACAGGATTAAAAAATATAGATCTATTTCTAGTAATAGATTCACGTTATTCTAAATTAATAAAATTCATAAAAAAAATTTTTTAAACAAGCACAAAGCCAGCAAACGATATTATTTATATTTTATCACAATAACATGACATAATGTGAGATACCGTTTTCTTTCACTATATTCTATAAATTTAGTATTCCAAATAAACACTATTCAATACATAAATTACATCGCATTGAAATAATATATATCAAAAGTAAATCTCGTAAACATTTATAAAAAGAAAACATAAAAAATTAAAAAAATAATAATAATATTGAAATACTAAGGTAGGATTTATAATGCAAAATCATCTGCTCTTATAATGAAAAATAAAATAATAATATCATCCTATATTTTTGTATAGTTCAATTAATTTAAAAATGTAAACCTGTATAAAATCTGTGTGGTATCTGAACTTAACAGAAACAACTATTTCAATAAATATTGTAGTTCAAAAAGATTGCTTCATTTTGGACAAACTGGTGCGGTGATTGTACGACAGTGGATGGTTGCCAGCGGTCATTGGTGAACCTACCATAGTAAACAAATCGAGTGGAAGTCTTACCATCATTTAAACTCAGAATTATACATTTATTTTACATTTATATGCGGGCTTTAAAATAACATTTCACAAAAGACTGTTTGCATTGTTGTGAATTTGTTAATGGCATGGCTATATAAATTATAAAAATATGTATTTATGTATCAAACATGTGTAAATACGAGTATAAACGGTAAATATGAATTTAAATTAACTTTATTCGTGTATTTATGTACTAAGTTGGAATTATACCCTACCATTGTCAGTCTTCTGACTGTCCGTTTGTCTGTCTATTATTATTCATCATGCAATAAAATACAACAAGGCTAAATATGTACATTTAATATCGTTTAAAATTATTATTGCGCCGTCTTTACAACATCACAAAATAAAAGTTTTTATAGTTTTACTTAGTGTAGAACTAGATGGCGTTGTATAAAAAGTCAATGAGCCATAATTTAATATTAATTATTTTTCGTAAATATATTTAATAAAATATGCTCTTAGCGTAAAATTGTACTTATAAATGAATTAAAAAAGGTTTTGCCAGAAGGTCCCAGTGTTGCCTTTACCCGTCCAGGGTTTACAACGGGGATTGCAGCGGAAACCCAGTTAGCTTTTAATTATCATGTAATTAGCATTTTACTTTAGCTCTTATAAAATAAAATATCTGAACTTTTAAAATTGTTTAAAATGTTTGTTGCAGTTTGATTCTTTATTTATCTCGTTAATAGATATTTGTACTTACATTGCCTTGAAATCAACAATATTTTTTATAGCTCAACAAAAATAATATAGCGAGGCCTCGAAATATTTATGATGCGTCTTTAACAAAATAACGCTTTTCTGCCAACTTTCATGGAAACCTATTATCATAGCTAACATGGAACGACTGTCCTAAAATATTGCATACAAATCTTGAAATTTATATGCGATTACATTTACGAGAATATCAAACTAGGCTATTTATTAGATAATTATAATTTCAAAGAAAAATATCTTTGAAATCACAAATAAATATCAAGAATATAGAAGTATTTTTCATTCTCCTAAATGTTTTACTTTAACAGAATGATATACTATGGTTTTCACATATATCCTACAATAATTATGTGCTTTATATATTCCTTATAATATGCTTAAGCATTTTATTAATATTGAAACATCTTAACTTTGAAAATTAATTTCTTATACAAATATTATTGAAGTAAATGAAATACAGATTAAGAACAAACCTTAAAACAAGATACAAAGTTCTTGATCATGTTAGCGGCAGAAGAAACATCTCACAAGCAGTCGCCTTTTAACTCTCGTTCTTAGAGTAATATTAAAATGTTTCTTTTCTTTTTAATAGTTTACCCTTGGGGCTAAAGCGGTCACTCGTTTAGGTCAAAACGGGCATAGATTGAGGTAAAGAGCGCAAGGCTTTATTATTAATTTATCATTAGATTACAAAATTATTCACAGGATTCCGATTTAAGATGATTTAAGATGTCCCTTGCAGTGGACAAAGGATTAGGATTTAAAATTTAGTTACCTACCCCATTTTTGATATCACAATGCGTTGAGAGGGTCCATAAGGTTTGTTAAAGTTTTTTGTTTGTAATTATGAAAATAATTTCTTATATAATACACAACTACGGCCAGATAACCACTTAATAATGATTTTATACTGATTTTACCAAAAAAGAGAGAAAAAATGACACATACCTTGTTTCAAATACTCTCTTAAAATTATTTTTGGTTGCAACTCGTACTGGACTGCTAGCAGGTGAACTGGACGAATGACGCGAGATGTGCTGGGACAAGAATTACGTGTTGAGATGGAAATATCAACGAAAGTAGTCTCTTTAGGTAATTTGTCCGCTTTAGTCACTTCTCCCCTATACGTTACTGATGATGGATGAAAACATCATTTCAGTATTATTTTAGGACTATAAGTAACTTTTGTATTGTAAATATGATTGTAATAAGACAGTGTAAATAGTGAATTATACGACAATTACACACTAGTGCGCCAAGGATTTTTTAAAAATAACATTTCACAAATATTTATTAACAAAACATGATAGAGAAGCATGATATGTTAGGATTAGTGGAACGGCCCACGTACAAAATATTTACTTATAATACGTGTATTCAATAGAGAGACGAAGCTTCTTAGCATTCCATGGATTCACCGAGCCTCCTCTCCCTACCTAACCAAATTTGGAATGAACCTACCAATGCCGCCTTTGAAGTGCGTTCGAGATATGTACTGATGAAAGTTCTAGAGAGGCCAAGATCTTTAAGTAGGTTATAGAGAGATTTCGCTATTATACCTCTCGCTCCCACTTCTATTGCGTACAAATTTACTATATACCTATTCCTGGTCAGCTTGTAATACTTGTTTACTTTAATTGTGTGATCTTTGGGGATGTTAGTTTTCCACGGAAAAGTAAGCTCCACAAGTATCACGCGCTTTAACTGTCTAGAGTACAGGAATATGTCCGGTCTGGATGACGAGACAACAATATCCTCAGGAATTCTATACTGTCTCTTATACGTATCCATCATTATAGTCCAGTGAGGCTTTTGTTTTGTTTTTTTAAACGAGTCTTCTTTAATTAACTCTATGAATCTTTTGGTGGTTGTTATACCCTTTTGCACTCTAGCTACTGAAAGACTAACCGCTTCACGTATGATTTCCAATACTTTATCATGGCGCCGTGAGTATTGACATTTTTCCAATAGCACCCTACACCCTACCAACAAGTGTTTAGCCGTTCCTACTGCCTCCCCACAGATATTGCAAGACTTTTCGGTAGCTTTACCCTATCTTACTAAATTACTTTGATCTGGGAGAGTCATTTCGAATGCATTTAGATAGAATTTTAATAAGGCTGGAGACCAATCATGAAGTAAAACTTTGTGCCTGTAATATGAGTATTAAAAATATTTGTATATAGTAATGGAAGTTTTTAGACTAACTTCATATACGGAGATTTAATTTAAATTAGAAACGACCAGTTCAGCTCTGATGCTCTTCAAGATACGACTATCTGGACTTAATTTTTTTTTGTACACGAAGATTAAGTTGAGACTTGACGACATTCCACCTGATGGGAAGTGGAAATGTAGTCGTAGGTGGTAAAGCACATCAACTCAGTAAAAGCCTATATACTTTTGCAAATGCATGACAATGCATGACGAATAAAGTTATTCGAGAACTTTATTCGTCATGCATTTTCACTTTAGTCTACGTTTTCCTATTTTAATATGAAACGTGACTGGCAAAGCATATTGACTTGACCTCATGAAGAGATTTAAGCAACTTGTGTGAAACAGTTTTCGCTATTTTTTATTACTTTTATTGAAAATGATATATCAATATTTTTTTAATGATTTCTGTATATTTTTTATTTTAAATTCGAACAGGAAATTAATCATTTTCTCTTAATAATATTTGTTGAGCATTAAAAAACGTTGATACGAAAAGGTCGAATCAAAGATTTCCGGGAGTTTTCAACTTTGCCACCTTGTATCTCCGCCACCAGCGCCACCATATTGAAAAAATGGCTCCTTATAACAGTTTTTTATGAATTAATATAGTATTATTTTTTTTAATATTGATTTCGGTAATAATATTAAACATAAATATTTTTCTCGTTGAAATGTTACGTGAAAAACATTTATGTACAAAATGAAACTAGAAAAAAAATCATATTATTTATCTATATATAAATATATAAAGCATAGCACAATAAACATGTACGTAGATAGTTAATGAACTTTTAGAAATTATTCAACTAAAATATACATTTATTTGATCACAATGGTTACTCCCAACATGAAGTCTATAAACTTTTAATACAATTCCGTAATAGTAGAACATTGTTTTGTCTCTAATATTTAGTTATTTCATAAATTTTTAACATTTCGTGCCATAGTTGCATTACTGTTTATATTCAAGTAGGTAAAATTTTATTGTCACGAAAGGTCAATTTGAGCTAAGCTGTGTGAAGAATATATTTTAAAACTGGTATTTGAAGATTAAAAAAAATATAATGAATTCAATATAGATATATATATATATATATATATATATATATATATATATATATATAATTTATTATATTACTGAGTTCTTGATAGATGACGTCTTACGATTGTGCCTTAATATATAATATATTTATATATAAGCTGTAAATAATAAAAACTAATACAAATATTTAACGTATTTTAAAATACTATTTGCATAAAAAAGCATTCCCTTTATTTTTCTTCTCGCGAGCTCTTCTTTTAAAGTGAACGTTCGCTCGCAAAAGAATACTGAAGTGTGCAATGCTCTTCCGTATGACATTAGACGCCTTAAAACATATATAGTTTATA
Organism: Dircenna loreta; assembly: GCA_963555665.1. NCBI lineage: Eukaryota > Metazoa > Arthropoda > Insecta > Lepidoptera > Nymphalidae > Dircenna > Dircenna loreta. Next base: position 11,893,776 of record OY743097.1, on the reverse strand, counting down.
TTCAACAACTACAGCCTGTTTAATAAAATTGTCCATTAAATTATAGGCCGCCTTTGTACCAAATGTTTTGTGTTCCATTATTAAATGGAACACAAAACATTTGGTTTGTTGTTCTTATATATATATATATATATATATATGCCATAAAAGGTTGTGAGCCCACAAAGGTATACAAAATTATGTGAAGGCTTATATTTTCTATGCTTATTACATGGATGCTTATCGGTCTAGTTCTTATACTACAAGTTTTACTTAGTTTAAGTCGACGGTTTTTAATAATCAATTTATTTTTATAACTTAATTATAACTTAACAGCTATTCATACAAACATGGCAATTTATAGGAGTTGGAGTAACATTTAGCCGTCGTAGTGTTTTATTATAAAAAAAAATAGCTTAAAACTTTTGTCACAAAAAGTGAAGTAAATTAAAAATAGATTATTCAAAGGGTGTGTTTGTATTATTTTAAACCGGTCAGGGCTTACAAAGTTGATTACAGCAAAAAGCCAGTTAGCTTGTAATTATCATGTAATTAGCATTAACTTCAGCTCGTAATAAATAAAAACAACTGAACTATTCTACTTGATTAAAATGTATTTAATTAAAAAATAAAACGGTACACGAAAAACGATTTTTATAATGTAACGTATTTTTTTTGTACTTTTATAGATTGATTTTTTCGTACTCAATTTTTTGTTTCTAGTAATAATTTTTTAAACTTCAAGTATTTAGAACAGGTTAAAAAATTGCTACTTTACATAGATGTAAAAATGAATGGAAATAAACTGATTATAATTATTGTAATACATGGTAATTTAAGAAACGTTGGTAAATGTGAAGTCTCACATTATATGAGCCTTACCCCAGATGGGTGATGGAGCTTTATGTTGGTTTTTTTATGTCCCAGGGCCAATAATTTACCGTGAATTATAATTTAACTGAATTTTTCGTTCTGTATTTAATTAGAAAATTTCTTTACTATAGTTAGCATCTTGGAAGAGTTTCTTTCAAAAGGATTAGGCTTAGATATTGGAAAAAATAATATTTTTTTGTTAAATGTTGTAAGCTTACATACTTTTAATAAAAAATTGAGTAAAAATAAAAATGTAATAAATGTTGTTTAAATGAGTAAACAAAGGAATTGGAGTTAGTTGAAGAAATCTCCTGGCATCATTAATTACCACTTCAAACCCTTTTACCGTAAACAATGGAATTGAGAACGTTATGAAAAAAGCCGGATATTTAAAGATTTCACTTTAAGGACGATTTAATGGAAGTCAAGATTTTGTAAAAAAGAAACCAAAAACATGATATTTGGAAATATAACTCAAATAAAATAAATTTAGGTCTAGGTCTAGTAAAAAATATAAATATTTTAAATAACAATAATTACAGCTAATGAATATAAACTTTATTATTTAAATAATATATTTAATAATTACATAATCAATAATGAAGTTAAGAATATCCGTTTTAAAGAGTAATTTATAAAAAATAAAACTTGCTAACTTTAAAAATAGCAAGCCCGTTAATGAAATTTACTAACAAACATTTATCCGCCATCTAATTATCGGCGTAACGGCTTCAAATTAGCTTTGTCAAAGGATGCCTTTAGAACCTTTGAACTTCGTTCGTATGACCTGTATCTTCGGATCAAATTATCAACATAACGGTTTAAATTTATAAATTACGATTTAAAAACGAGTTATTTAAAAAGATTTAATATTGATTTCAAACTGTTTTCAATTATTATAGATAGGTTGTTTTAAAAAATATTCTTGTAAGCAATAAAAATCAAAGCTATTTTTACTTATGAAAGAAAGTATCTTCAATATAAAATATCTTACCGAGATGATTATTGGGAACTGTAAAACTATTATTTAAGACTCTGACATTTAATTAAAATAGCATTAGAGAGGAGCACTTATTGTATATTTATTATTAATTATAATTATTTATTCATATCCAATGTACTATATTTTATTATAATTACAATAAACGATCTCTTATATTTTTCCGTTTTTGCGTTGTTCTATATTAAAAAGCGTATGATATTTATTGTATATACAGAATTTTTTGAAAAATAGCATATAAGGATGAGGATTTCAAAGAAAAATAATATCCCCACAGAATATAATTACAATATTTTTACAAGAATTAATTAGGATAATGATTAATTCCGTTATACAGTGCTAAAATAAACATTAATTTTCTAATGATAATATTTATAAAAGTAAATAACCTTATTTTTAAGTCTTAAAACCGTAACCAATAGAAACATTGGTAAAGTGTCGTTTTGCAAAATAAAACAAATCTAACAGGTGTTAATAAAAGCTAAAAAAGTTTGATGGACACTTCCGAAAATTAAATTTCTTTGTTCAATCACAAAGTTAATTTAATTTGCGTAATTCTCTTAAATGGCGATTCAGTGTCCGAGTGAAAGTTTCCGACATCTCGACTTGGGAATTAGAACAAATTTTAAAGCAATTATACATATGTGCGAAATAAAAAATGCTGTAAAATTCGTCATGATACGACTGTCACAAGGAACTTTAGTATTTTTATGTATATTATATTTTATGTGTGTCACATTTTATAAATATTACTTTTGAATTCTAGTATTTTTAAAATAAACATTATATTATTTATATGTTGAATATTACTTAAAATTTTAGCAATGTTTTACAGATTATGAACATATTTTTATATATTCCGACGGTAAAAAAATGTTTTAATATCTAGTAACTATGTTCTTTATTGCCTAAACTTACTTATAACTTATACTTAAGTACTTACTTATAACTTATAAAGAAAATACAGAAACATAATTTAAACTATTTATCTATGTTGCATTTCGAAACACATTATTTTTTTTATCGTGTTTCATTTCAGTATGAACTTTATTTTATATTCTTTCCTTTGTATATACTTAGCAATTTCTTCATTATACTTAACAAGAGGTAATATAACGTGCCCTTCAGTTTTCTCCATCTTACCCGAATTTTAGGTAACAATGTATCCATGCATCCTATATTGTTAACCGTGTATTGAAATATAACACAATGGCCCGCCAACAATACATTAATTTTGCCAACGTAAGCGTTGAATTAGGGTGATTCTACTAAAAGTAGAATTTGGAGTGCTATTGGTGACGTCAAAATGCGATGTCGAAATAATATTTTTTTTTAAAGTATAATTGCGGGAGTATCTACAAATATTTATTTCCCTTTGAAGTGCTTATAATTTCTAAACGTTAAATATATTCTTATCTTTTCTGAAATGAATTGAAAGTAGGGTGAAATCTGGTAACTGTTTGGGACGTCTCAAAGCTTCTGATGATTAAAACAATAGAAATTAATTTAGTAATCTTATTTCAAATTAGGTTTTCAGTTCTCAACGATAAGATTAAAGTTTTTAAGTGAGAATCGCTTTAAATATTTTAAGCGATCATTGATTGTCGTAGTATACATTTGATTGTTATTTTTTAAACATAATTGAAAGTTTTTGAAAAATTTAATTATATAACTGAATAATTGAAAATTACAAATATTACAAATATAATAGTTTTTTTTTCTATTATAACAATTGTTTTTATAAGACAATGGAAACAATGAATTTTATCAATATTGTTTTTCAAAAATAACATAATTTCGAATTCAGTTGTGTTTTGATTTGTAGAACGGCCCACGTAAGAAATATATTCTTATTGTCATAATGTATTCCATGTTTCGTATCAAAACATTTTTTCTATTATTACGCTTTCAAGATATTTGTATAGTTCTTGTAGTACATTCTATTCTGCAAAATTTCATATATGAATATTTCATCTTTTTCATTTTCTATCAAAAATATAAAATATGCCAATTAATATAAAATGCTCCTCAAGATACAATATCTTACTAAGAAAACTAAGATAAAATTGAATATAGATATTCGGCAATTTGTATGAAACAAAAAAACATACTATTAATAATTAAAATATACGTTTGCAGTTAATACATAATTCGTCATGAATTGTTACTGTAGTCTGCGCTGTCCTACTGCGAACTGTTTCAATACGAAACGTGACTTGCGCAAGGATACAGACTTGACCTTTCGTATATAGAAATTTAAATGACTTTGAGAAACTTTGAAAATATTATTTTCAACAATTTTTTGTAAAATATTATGTCTTTATATCAATTTAATCATATATAAATAATTTAAAAAATAATTTTAAATGAAATAGTTATCGACTATATTATTTATTTAATATTTAATTTTTCGACGATGTCGCAATCAAAGAGGCTGTGAGATAAACTTACTTAATTTAAATATTTATCAAAGGCCCACTCATTAAAGTTATAAAATAACAATTAGTCTTTTAAAGATACTTTTTTACGATAGATTTTGTTTTCTCTCTTCATTTATTTATTTATATATGTACACTCATATTTAGCAAGCATTTAAAACATAAATTTTGTACATGGGATAAGTTATGTCTTCCAGTTATTGGAAGAATGAGATTAAAAGTAAAACATATCAGAAAGTAACACGTAAGTACTTATTCATTAAATGTTTTGTTGATGCTTTTGTGCAGTATAAAAAGTTCCAAACTAAAATATCGTTACACATTATTTAGCATGAGTTCCGTGTCCTGAAAGGTCAATTCGTATTCGTACAAATATTCTTAGTTGAGTACGTACGTACGTTTGTTGTTGAAAGATAAATTTGTTGGACATGATTTTTTAAATTATTTATTTTGATTTCTCAAAATCTATGTAATCTTCTTGGCTTTATTTTTTATATATATGTATGTGTTTTTATATATATATATTTAGCAAAATTGTACCATTTATTTACTTTTTGCAATTTTATACTCAGGATACAAAATAAAGAATATATAATATTATTAAATTACCAAATGTAAAAATCTAATTAATATTTGAAATACAAAAAAGTTATGACAATAATGTATAAATAGTGGCCATATTTTGCAGATATATCTACACAGAAATGTAAACCCAATATTTTGTTAATAAAACGAAAAACATCATAAACATACGAGGGATCGAAATATTTATGATATGACTTCACCAAAATGGAGCATTCCTGCAAGCTTTCATGGTAACCTGAGATTATAGCTAACATTTAACGACCGTCCCTCAATTTTATATTCTAAAACTCAAAATAAATAAGATATAATATAAACAAGAATATCGAACAAGCATATTTCTTTAATACAATTTAAAGATAATATATTATTTATTAATATTAATAACAAGAATATAGAGAAGTATCTGTAATATTTAATGTTTTATAATTATGAATAAAAACTAACCAAATAAATAGTCGGCTCCAGACTGCTTTTATTTTATGGAAAAATATACTGTTTCCAATTAACCTAACCCAAATATATCACTCTTCTTTCGCCAAGGTTTCATTCATTCATTCAGATATACATTCGAGCACGCTATTAAGTGATTTTGAAAGCTCTCTATATTTAATTTAGAAAAACTTCACATGTGAGACATCATAGGTAACGGTTTCGGAGGAGACAAAGAAAAAATAGTCTATAGAAAACCAAAGAGCAGAAAATTCTGAAGTGAAGATTCTTATTTTTTTTTTATTTTGTTTACATTTTCTTACGTTAAGTTTAGTATGTCTGTAATAAAAAGGCAAATTTGTTAATGAGTATTATATGTTAGTAAAAAATATATATTTTTAGTTTATTCTAGTAAAATATAAAATCAAATGTAGTACAATACTAATACAATTAAGTTCAATATTTACTACTAAGGAATACTAAGAAATATTTAAACAAATTATTGTTTATAGAACAATAGACATAAACACATACGAAGGACGGATATTTATGATGTGGCTTCAGCAAAATAACACTTCTCTACAAGTTTTCGTGGTGACCTCATAGCTAATATTTTACTACCGTCCTTAAATTTTACGAAAGAGATACGCGTTTATATTTACGAGAATATCGAACGAGGTTATTTATAAGTTATATTTAAAGATAATTTTGCTATAACGAAACAATATCAAGAATATAACAGTATTTTTCGTTTAATCATTAATAATCGAACTAAGTATAATGGTAACACTAAATTTACATTTGCCTTTCGATTTTGGTCTACAGAATAATATGTTATTTATACATATATACTGTAATGCAAAGAAAATGTTTTCCTTAACATAACGTATTGAAGCATTTTGTTTAAAATAAACAATTTTTGTATTGGAACATTCAACCTTATGAAATTAATTGGTATTACAGAACTATATAAAAAAAAACCGTTAATAAAAGCAGCTTTTTGAGCTTTTTTGAGCTGGGGGCATTATTAGATTTTTTTTACTAGTAACTAATAGCGAGATAAAAAAGAAGATGCTCCTTCAAAAAATGCAAGCTCAGTCTTATTGAAAACTATGAAAAGTGGTGGAATATTTCATATTTTAAATAAATGTCCGTATGCATTCTATTGTACTGGCATTGTTTTATTTCTTTTATTTGCTGCCTTAACGAATTTCCAAAATCCGTTTCAACGTCAAATATTGTAATTTTTATAAACTTTCTTACTTACAGAAAATTTAACCGTTATTCAGATGTTTTGGGTTTTTGATTGATTTGATTCAGATTTAAGTCTAAATACTGTGTGCGAGTTGTGGGTTATTAGTTAATTTAGTATTTTTTTGCCTTCCTAGGTGCAGATTTTCTTTTTGATTTCAAATGTATGTATTGTATTATACAAACATGTGTAAGATATTTATTTGTTGCTGAATTTATAAGTTAATTCATTATCATAGCCGTTGATTTTAATAAAAACCCCGGATGAACAAATTCTCGTTAGTAATTCATGAAAACTATTCAAAATTGCGACTCGAATTCGACAATCATTTAGCATTCCTCGTCTGTGGTCACGTGTTTTCATTTACAAATCGTGTGGAAGTGTTGCCATCATTAAATGCAGAATTATAAATTAACTGTATATTTATTTGCGGGCTTTCAGTAATTAACAATTCACAAAAGACCATTTGTATTGTTGTGTATTTGCTTACCAGAATGGCCGTTGAGTTTATAAAAAATATACTTTTATATGAAACATTGTGTGTTTTCCGTTTTATTGGGATAGAAATACAAAAAATCTTTTCATTTATCTAACTCATTAATCTTTGCTTAGTTTAGGGTTAGATTACGTTGTGTGGAATGTCCGAATATTTATAATATTTATTATATGAGTTCTAGATAAACAAAATAAATAAATATATTCAGTGGTATACATAACGTTTTTGTATACTTTTTTTTTTTATTCACGGACACTTTGGCTGTACTTCTTTTGACTTTGTCATTTATATTTGTAATGTCGAATATTGTTTTTTTTATATATAATTTAGTTATTTCTTAAATTTTCAGCATTTCGTGCCGTAACAGCAATTTATACACAAGTAGCAAAAACTTTATTATCACGAAATGTAAATTTAAGCTAATATGTGTGAATTTGAATGAACTGGAATATTTCAAAATTTTCAAATAATATTAAGATATTATGCAGTTTCATAAACACAAATATATATTTAAATATATATCAATAATATCAAGCAAAATATATAGATAAATAATCATCGATTCTGTATTATATTTGTTGGCCTAAGTAATGTTCCAAAATTTGCGACACTTATGGGCCCTTTTATGGCGAGAGGAAAATCTAACTTAACAACTTATATACTGGTACATAACATGTTATAACATAACATGTAAATTATAAAGAAAAAACACTTTGCGCCGCCCCTTCTACAATTTTCACAAACTTCAAGATTTATATATGTTATTTATTCTCTCAGTGATCGAATTTAACCTTTTTAACCCCTTTTAGGAATATTGAATGTAAATACAAATCTCCAGTTACTGATTTAGTTCACACATAATATATAATAGTTTATATTCATAGATTGAATCTGAAGTATTCAGTTTCATCCTTTAGTGAAGCGCTTCGATAATTGAGCCTTCGATAAGAAAATTAATAATTTTCTATTCTAGGCAACTTCCTTAGGTTCTTGGTTCATAATAATAATTGTAGAGGCAAACGAATAGTTGCACCGTCCTATAGTAGGGGCTTATCATCTGCAAATATAAACATTGGCAGATGAGTAGATACCCTTTTTAAAAAAGTTTTTCCTCCTTAACGAGAGAGAGAGAGAGAGTAGAAAAAGGGGGGATAAAATTTGCAACTCTTTTATAATAGTAAATGTAATGTTTGTAATAGTAAAACTATAAACATAAATTGATATATTTCAATATATTACTGTGTTTTATATTATCATAACAAAGAGATAAAAAAATATTACTTTTCTACTAAAATATAATATTTATATGCTGCCTCCGAAAAATAAAGCATTCCTTGTATTTTATTTGATGATCAGCGCTTGATAGCTAGCGTCTAACGGTAGTCATTAAATTTTACAAACTCTGTAAAGATAAGCAGTTATTAGTACAAAAATATAAATTTTAATAATAAACTTTTTATTGACATTTTCATATAAAAAATATCCAAAATATTTAAAATTTACATGAAAAAATTAAAAAAAAATATTATGTAATGTTTTTAGGTTAATGTTTCTTGCTTTTAAAGTTTAAAGAATTAAAAAAAAAATCTAGCCCTCTTTTATACCTAAAAAAAGTTGTCAAGTTGTTGACGAAAGGAAAAAGCTTATGTAATTTGATATATGTATGGGTGTAAGTATGTACTCGGTTATTGATCGCTTTTCGAGAAAAGAAAATACCACAATTTGATCGAGATCAAATTGTGGTGAAACTTCGGATTTGTGTTGTAAAATGGCCAGTACTGTGGAACATTGTGGAACAATCCCAAAATAAGAGGTAAAGAATTAGTTTTATAGCAAAGGTGAGACCTATTGAAAAAACATTGTATCTTTTTTTGTTGTTTTTCTGATTCATTGATTAGTAGAACTTCAGGGGTCGTGTGCCAATCAATAAGTACCAATCAATAAATGTGGAAAATATGTTTTTTGTAGCAAGGCCCAACTTGTGAAATATTAAACTGACTAGAAATAGCTCGCATCACTACATACTTATTAATTATACTTACACCATCTAGGAAACTGAAACATAACTAAAATTGTATACGCCCCATTATGTTTTCATTGTTTTAAATTATATATTTGTATGTGCCCTTGTAGCAATAGTTTTTCCTTATAATATTTCAGTTCACTTTCTTGGGTTTACATAATATATCTTTATATTGAAATATTAAAGACCTATTATTATTTTAAATAATAATTTTCATGAAGTATTTATAATATTTTTTTTAGTTAACCTGTTTTACTTTTTACCTTATTTGTAATAAACTGACTCTTTACATCTCCTTAATTCAAAACTATGGACTAACAAAGGTCTGTAAAAGTTATTCATTTTATAACTAATATAATTTATGAAGAGAATTATATAAAAGTTGAAAGTTTGTTTTAAATTCATTTTTTTCTGGAACAAAATGTTTGTTAATATATTTTTGCCTTTTGCTTTAAAACATTTACGTGATTTATTAAAAAATCAACCTGTACTGTAGTTAAAATGTTTGGTAAAACACTATGCCATTGAAGCCAGCAAAGGCTAGTTAGTACCTACCTATATCATATTTTTTAAACATAAATAACATAATATTACCGGTTTATTTTCATGATTCCGTAACTTATTAGCGCAATAATTGAAAACAATTTTAATATAATTTGAATACAAAAGATATCAAAAATATGCATCAAAAATACAAATATTTTACTGATTGCAAATGAATATTTTGAGTATTTTTTAGCCATATTAAGCTTCGACTTTTATGAAACCGTTTCGTTAATAAACTTTATTATCCTAAATAAAAAGTACTAAGTGTATTATCAGGTATATTTTTTAGATAAACAAAATTTCAAGAAGAAGAGTTTGTTTGTTTGAACGCGCTAATGTCAGGAACTACTAAACCGATTTGAAAAATTCTTTCAGTATTAGATAGTCTATTTATCGAGGAATGCTATAGGCTATATAACACCAAGCTAAAATAAAAAGGGGCAGCAATGAAACATGTTGCGAAAAGGGCAAAATTTAGCACTTTCCTTGGATGCGCTGAGTAAACGGTGAAAGTTACGCAAATATCATGTACTACAAAATTGTTTCCCTCTAAAAGTTCTAAAAGAAAGTACGCGGCAGTATATGTCTAGCTTTTAAGATTAACCCACTATAACCATTTGTATGCTTAGTAAGCTTATATAGTCAGCTTATGTACTAAGCTTATGTTCTTAGTTTGTGTATTAAGATTAGGTACTTAGCTTTCGGAATATCGGAATATCAGATGGAATGTTTTGTCTCTATGGATACGATCCGGCTTCCATAAAATAATGCAATACTGGACAGGCGCAGGAGTTGTGTTGATCAATGTCTACTTGCCATAAAGTAACTAATATATCGGGTATAGAGTTTAAAAATAGCATCATACTATTTAAGTCATGAGATTTGTGCTAGCTGACGAAGTCACTGGCATCAGCCAGTATTCAATAAAACAAATAAAATAATTATTTATTTAATTATGACTATGCAGTAATGTTGCATTAAAATAATGATAAAGTATGTCTATTATGAAAATATATAAATATATTAATGAAGTTATAGTACCACGAATTACGATCGGTCTTCAGCAAGAATGTGAATTGAATAGCCTATTCCCCGGTGACGCTGGAACAGCCAATAGGGATAACAGCAGAGACAGTCCAAAAAAGAAAAAAAATTAAATGTAGCCGAACCACCAGATCACGCAAATACAAAATTGAATAAGACATAGGGTATGCACTTCTAAGAAAATTTTAATCAGCAACTACACGTAGGCTTTCAAAAATGGGAATAAGATTTTTAGTTCTATTTCCCAAAATTTTGTGTCGCTGTTCCATCTTATATTAATTTATTTGACACAAGCAAGTATTTGATTCGACAGGCATTTATTACCCATTGTAGAGTTTTTATTACAAGGATACATATGGATCCAGAATTCAGAATACTAAATTTGGACCGGAGCTACCGGTATCCGTTTTGCTAAACTATCTGCTGTTTCCTAAGCTGGTAACTAACCGTGATACGTATGGACGTGATATGTCTATTAAATATTTGATTAGAAAACCATTTATTTTATTATCATTAGCGTCTTGGAATTCTATTATATTAATTTATTTAACAGTAATTAACACTTTAAAGTAAGTCTTTTTTTTAAATTTAGGTTCAGTTCTTGTCGAAGGATTATATATTTTTTGTGTTTTGGCTATTGGATGGCATTTAAATATCTGCTGTCTCTTTCTTCCTGGTTTTATCAGCTATCACTTCAAAGACTTTGACTGAACACAACGAATTTAATAAAGTTCAGATAAGGAATTAAAAAAAATCACCTTTAGGACGATTAATGGAAGTCAAAAGGTTCAATAAAAAAATACATGACATTCGGATATATCACATAAATTAAACAGGGAAAGCTCCATTTCCTTTAAAAATATGATGTAACATAAATATAAAAAAGAACAATACTTTTAGTCCGGACAATAGAATAGAACTTTATTATTTAATATGTATAGTTGTAAATTGAATAAACTACATAATCTAAGTTAATTGTTTCAAAATATCCTTTTTAAAGAGAAAATGCTATTTAAACATTTAAAAATATGCAATGAACTAATTAAAAAAAAATGAAAATTACAAAAAAAAAAAAAAAAAAATGAAAAATGAAATTTAAATGCTAAAAATTTAAATTAGGTTACTGAGACGATCAAAAGGATCAGTAAAATTATAAATTCGACTCCTTTGTTCTCGCATACTTCGTAGAGAGAAAAAACAATACCATAAAAAATACGGACCTATCTTAAAAAGCATGAATTATTCATTCATTTAACATAAATTATTTATATCCAATGTACAATATTGTATGATGAATTACAATCACTAATATAATATAATTTCCCGATTTTTAGTTCTTTTCTTGATTAAAATAAGTGTTTATTTGTTTGTTATACATGTATGAATAATATGTTAATGTAATTTATTGAATGTATGCACTAAACTTTAACAAATAGAATAACCGAAGCCCCATGGACAATCAATATAATATAAAAAAATAAGGAGAGTTAATTTATTTCGTTAAATAAATGCGAAGGCTAATTGTGAAGGTTCTAGTAAAGATATCAGGCGTTTTATTTATATAATATAGGTCACCGATGAATGCAAAAAAAATATGGAAAAAAATTAATTAATCCGACTCATCAAAGTCGATCAAAATCACTTTCAAATTTTCTGTTAAAAACAGAGAGAGATAGATAGATAACAAGCAAAAAAAAAGTGTATTAAAAATGTATTCTGATTTCTGTTACGTTTTTCAGAATGATAATATTTATGCAAATTAATAACTTAATCTTCACAACGTCTGAAAACTGTTTTGAAAAATGAATATAAATTCCTATTTGAAAAAATACAAAAATCTTACGGACAATAGTTTTGGACACATTCAGTCGTCCTGTACTAATACTGTAAATATTTGTATGTACTAATATTATAAATATATATTTGTATATATACGGCCTTCAAAATGCGACAATCTGACAAAGAATTTGTAAAAACTATTAAATATTTACGAACTTCATTTACGCAAAATGATTATTCTATATAAATTGCCGACTAATTAGTCGAAAATTTGCAAAAAAAAAGGCAAATTATGGTTAATATTTTACAAAATAAAACTTCAATGAAGTCATTTCGCGTAAAATGTAGCTAAAATTGCTCGTGCATTGTCACTGTAGTCTGCGTCGACCTACTGCGGACTGTTTCAATATGAAACGTGACTTGCGCAAGGATACAGACTTGACCTTTCATACTAAGAGAATTAAAAGTCCGACAGTCGATCGAATAATTTATTTTAAGTTTACTACAATACGAAAAACTATAATTTAGAAATTAAATAGTAATCTGCTATTTTAATTAGATAGTAGCCGATCATTATTGTATTTTAATCGCGTAAAGACTATTTCATAATGGAAAATACTGTATGAGATTACAGAGAACTTTCTTAATATCCGAAAATCTCTATAAACTTGAGTAGGCATGTTATTTATATTTAAAAGGATTGGACACTGCTATCTCTGAGACACCGTCCCGTCGCTCTACGAATTGGTCTAACATAATTTTAACTTGTAACTTCAGGCGTGTTAACCAAACACTTATTAAAATTATGGAATGATAATATCAAAACTAATTAAAAATATAAATTAAAAATCTTTCAAATGTCTGTTCGAATTTTTTAAATTACTTTAAATTATTATTTTTTCTTTTAGGAGTCTGTTTGTATATCGAACTTTAATGTTTTATACAATCATAACAAAAAGGGGAAATTTAAAACGTTTTTTGTACCATAAAATAAATTATTAGCTGTTGCCGCAATGTAAAACATTTCTTTTATGTTATAGGGTGGCCTGTGCTAAGGTCTTACGGCAGACAGTAATATATTATGAAGAAAATATTTTTTTAAATAATCATAATAAATTCTTTCACAGACCTTTCTAAATAATATTATAGAAAAGTTTAAATTTTTACATTAAAATTACTAAGAATGTTTATAGTTTATTCCAGTTGTTTAGAAAAATCAGCAAAGAAACTTATCATTTCTTAAATATCGGACAAAATAGTCAATCTTAAAAATTTTAGAAGAATCTAAAACAAGGCTTATAAATACCATTCGTAAAATGCAAGGTTTACTAATTAAGCAAGTGAAGGCAATTGCTTTGAAACTAGTAAATAGTAGTAACTTTGAAAAAGTTTAGTAAATTATATATGTATGGGTATTGGGTAGATTTATATGTATATTTATAATGTACTGGTATGGAGATCACATTTACTGCCAATTGTGTTAAAAATTTGAACTGGTGTTCAATAATTTCCGGTCCTGTAATGGCGGCAAAAGTTCTATATCGAAACAACCACAGAACACAAAATAAATCAAACAAGTCAAATCTATAAAAAAATTGGTATAATTATTTAATATTCAGAATCTTTAAGAAAAACAATTTTCAACAAAGTATTTTAATAAATAGAACTTTTTGCAAATGCACCTCGCTCCATTACACAACCACGACCAGTTTAGTTTGCTTTTTTATTATAATGGGCTGTCTTCTATTCACCAAAAGAATGCTAAGGGCTATTTATGTTTAAAATGACATAAAATTTTCATAATAGTATTCACTTTGCGAAAACGAAATTTGTCTTTAAAGTTACCAATAATATAATATACACCGGAAAATTATTAAATAAATTTCTCGGTCTGTGAAAGTCGAGTCAAATCGGCGTACGAGATCCTTTACGAAACACTACAAAACTACAATGCAGTGGAAACATATGAAAGACAGACTTTAGTAGCGAGGCTGAACTTATGAAATAGTAAAGTTGCTAGAAGTTTTTCGACAACTTTAGTAGTAAGAGTGTACATATGTCTCTCACTTATACTGACTAGTTCGGCCATTTTAAATGTTCAGTTAATTGTTGACAGCTGCTTTGCTTGCACGTGTTTTGGTTCGTCTTCGATTTTTACCTTTTCAAAAAAATTGAACAAAGAACTTGTATCAAATTTTGCGAGAAAAACGAAAATAGGTGCGCGGATGCATTCCGAATGTTGACTGTGGCATACGGAGAAGCTACTTTGGACATATGTACCAACATAACGCCACAAAAAAATCGAAATTCAAATTTACGTAACCCGCGAAAATTCAAATATATTGTAAATATATTTATGCTTATTTGCTTAGAAATCAACGTGATAAATAAAAAAATCATCATCAATACTATAATTAAAATATTTTAAATATTTCTATGCATGTGAACCAAACAAACGCTAGTAGGTATATTATATAACGATAATATAACGTTATTTTACCGGTTTATTGTCATGATCCCATATAAATTGGCTATTTCAAATACAAAACACATGAATCATCGCGCTGACATTATCTATCAGAAATAAATCTCTAAGCAGAATGTCGTTTGGCAAGATATATGATGTGCAAACTTTGACATATTTCTTAAGAATTTTGAAATTATAGATGTTTGTTATTTTACATATTTACTTTTAATAATAAAGTAAAAAAGATTATAAATATGAAAGATGGTAACAAGATTTTTTTTTATTTCTCTGATATTTGCTGGATGAAAATTATTACACAGAATAATATTTTACAATAATTGCTACTCAGGAAATAATTCAAAAAAATTTAATTGGTTTCGTAATACAGAACTTTTTTTTCATGATAATAACATATATGAAAATAAATGACTTCATCTTGAAAATGAATTAAATCTATTGAAGTCAGATGAAAAATTGGAAAGAAATTACCGTTTGGATAAATAAAAAAATCTAAAAGACAAAAGTGGGGTAAATTTCATAATAGCTGACAAAGTTTGATGGACAGTTCCGAAAATTAACTTTCTTTGTTCAATCACAAAA
This sequence comes from Dircenna loreta, assembly GCA_963555665.1. Taxonomy (NCBI): domain Eukaryota; kingdom Metazoa; phylum Arthropoda; class Insecta; order Lepidoptera; family Nymphalidae; genus Dircenna; species Dircenna loreta. The sequence goes on along the minus strand of OY743097.1, from coordinate 11,878,265 downwards.
TTAATTTAATTTGCATAAAACTCGGAAATAGGCGAGGCATGGACGAATGAAAGTTGCTGACATCTCGTTTTGGTGAGAATTAGTACAAATTTAAAATAAATTATAGGAACAGAAACATTTCAGTAAAATTTAATCATAATACGATAGCCACAGGAAAAGTTCGTTTCTTTTTTGAATTATAATTAGTAGCCAGTAATTACTGAACTTTATTTTATACTTTTTCTTTTTGTGTATGATGTGTATTAAAAAAAAGTAAAATACTAAGAGCAAGTATACGAAGAATATATTATGAAATAACGAAATTAGGTTAGTAAATAACTTGAAATTTTTGTACAGTTTTTGCTGATCAGTTTATACTTTTTAAGTTATATATATATTATATATATATAACTTAATATATATTTATTTAAATGGTTGTTGCAGAAAAAACCTCTCACGAGAAGGTTTTTCAACTTTTTGATTGAGAATTAATATTAAATTGTTTATTTACTTTTTAATATATATACAATTTACTAGCATCTGGTGGTCAATTAGATGTACCGCTATAAAAGTAGACTCAGCGTCATTATAAGCCACAAGACCGATGGAATACTTCAAATATATATATACTTTGAATATATATATTTTGTATTATAATATTTTTGTTATTTTCTAATATTGTATACCAAAAAAAATTTTCAAAGACTGTATTTAAGTATAATACAAAATGATTAATAGATGTCGTTTTTATTCTCCTAGTTCCCTTTTCTCTAATATAAAGTCCATCCATTTAGAATAATTTTACCATTATGCAGTATTTTTTTGCACTCTGTTCTTAATATTATAGTTCGAGTTCTGGGTTGTAAGTTGGTTTAATCTTGTATTTTGCCTTTTAGAAACCGGGTATTCTTTTTAGTAGTAAGTATTCAGTAGAAGTAGTAAGTAATCTTTTTGTCGTATTGTTTATTATATTTTTCTATGTCTATTATATTTTCGTAAATATCGTTATCATTAACAACGTATTACTTAATATTTTATTAAAGTAGACTTTTTTTAAAAGTTGTTCCTGAATTAAAAAAAAATAGTTTCATTGTAAAGTAGTTGTGGTTGATTAAATGAAATCTCTGAATAAACAAAACGTGTTCATCAATAATTCATTAAAACTATTCACAACTCTAATTTGACAATCATTTAGCATTCCTCGTCTGTGGTCACGTGTTTTTATTTAAAATTTGTGGTGAAATTGTTGCCATGACTAAATACAGCATTATAAATAAACTGTTCATTTATATGCGGATTGAGAAAATATAATGTGTATAATATAATATATGTTTTTTGATCGATATATGATAAGATATAAAATTAAAAGCGAAGTAACTAGTGTACTATTTCAATTATTAAATATTCGCAATACGTATTACATTTAGTTTCCGATTTCTTTAAATGTATTTTTGTCCGATTTAAGGCAAGCGTTCTCATTTGCCTATGAATACAAGTATGAGGGTGCTTCGGGCTGATGCAGGTTTCAAATATATTTTTCTATCGTGATAAAAATAACATTTAAAACTGTATAATTAATGTATAAAGAATGAAAAATAAACCGATACGGGCAGGGATTTGAACTCTCAACCTCTTTGAAGTTCGACGGTTTATTCAAAATCTGGGAAACCGTTGATTTTCCCATAAATGAATAAAGAAAATTTAAGAATAAACAGTATAAGACGTGCGACTAAGTAAATTCATCAGCATAATACAGGTGTAGGTAATTAAGAAACTTGGAAATGTTAAAATAAAATATATTTCATTGATTTCAGTATATCATTCATATCACTCTGATCTTATCAGATAAATGTCGTCGTAACATGAAGTGTAGAAAGAAACCTTAAACACATCCACTATATTAGAATATTGTTTTCTGTTATATTATTTAGTTATTACTTAAATTTTTAATATTTCATTCGCATAACAGCAGTTTATATTCAAGTAGGCTAAACTTTATTGTCACGAAAGGTCAATTTAAGCTAAAATGTGTGTGAACGCGCTGGGAGTTTTCAAAGTTTATATTAATGTTTTGAAATATTATTTTGATATTATGTCGTTACTTAAACGCTTAAATTAAAATGGAGTAATATTTAACTGAATTAGTATTTAAGTTACTATTATAAAGCTTTATTATGTTTAAATTATTATTTGTTTACGTTAACTACGTTATTTTATATCTATTTTAATTGTTTCCTAAAAGGAAATAGTAGTTTTGTTTTATGTTTTAATTATTTTTAAGTCTCATTAAAATAACTATATCTAGATTAAGTCGTAACATATTTATTTGATTACCACATCTCTTGTATGTTAATGTTTAAAATATTATGTTCTTCAACTGTAGTAATAATGTTTGTGTTCGTTTTATGTGTTAAGTAAACTTATCAGCACGATTAGATTCCCCTTAGCATTTAAGTTAAACCTCTGTGGTTTTTATAATGCTATGTAAAAGTTTTATATATTTAAGCTATTGTATATTGTAATTATTAAATATTCCGTAAACTGTATATATCATTACAATTGTCTTCAGAATATATTATGTCAGAGTCAGTCTATATCTCTTTGTTGCTAGTTCGATGCTTCAAACGTCATTCGCATTGCATTTTTGTTTTCAATATATTTTTTAACTCCTTGGGAAATATCGACAGTATAACATTATCTATTTATAAAGGATTTCTGATAAATGAACCCTTAAAAGAGAGTTCAAATTAAATTGCATGCAATGACAGTATATTAAAATTTTAGTTCATCAATATAGTTTCTATAGTACAAGAAATACTTTTTTTAGACCTAGATGAAAATGGTGTGTGAAAATGACACAAATATTGATAATTATTTTTACTAATCAATTTTTGTTTAACAACTACTTGTACCTTTTCATGGTATTTTCAAACATGAAAAACCGAACAATCGTTTGCTTAAGGAGAAAATATTTATATAACAAAAAACTTCACGTGGATTATAAAAATAAATAAAGCCCGTAATATAATAAATAAAACATTTGAATCTCGTAGAGACAGTGTTAGATAGAATAAATAAATAATTACATTTAAAACAATTGGTGAGTGTACTAAATCTATATTAATATTATAATGAGGTAAAGTTTACAATTTTGTATATTTGTAAAGTTGTAGGGAATCCTATCCTGAAAATTATATCATTAACAGAAAGCTACACTATTCAGGAGTAAAATAGAATATATTTTATAATTATAAAACTCAGTTAAATATAATATAACTGTATTATTAAATATATTATTTGTATATGAAGTCGAAAAAAGGCGGGCTGGTTATGATATTTTGCCACAGTGCGCTCACTAAATGGTTCCGTATAAATTAACTCAATGCTCACCAAAAACGTTCCTCTTTATTAGTTCTATAATAAAGTCCTCGGTATCTTTAGCCTAACTATATATCTATTTTTAGCCTAGCTTTGACTAAAGACTTTCAATCACTACGAAGGTTTTCTTGTTAAATTAATTTGATTTCTTGTTTATTGAAATGAGTTTGAATTTCTACTATACTAGAACTACTTCTCCTTTGATATTTGTGTTTGTCTGAATTATTCTCAGTTTGGAATTATAATTTATGTTTTCGTTTTTGTTTAATTTTCTTCCTCTACTTTATCGGTGTGAATACTTTATTTAAATATAATTAGAATTTCTGTACTTTTATTCAATTGTTGCAAATTACATCGGAAATATTTCCTGCTTAGAAAAAATCAATATTTAAAAGACAAAAGTTGGTTAAATTGCACAATGGGTAATAAAGTTTGATGGACAAATCCGAAAATTTACTTTCTTTGTTCAATCACAAAATTAATTTAATTGGTATAAGACTTGTGCTGATCCCGTCTTTCTGAACATTTATACAATTTAAAAAAAATATACGAACAAAAAATATAAAGGTAAACTCGGTCATAATGCCAGTGTTATATGATTTATTGTTTGTGTTTTTCTTAAATGATTAATATATTACTAAAGAAGTGAATGTAACTTTTACATTTAAACATTTAAAAGATTTTTACCGTATCTGATAAATACATTTGCAAAGATTAAGTTAACAATTCATCAAAAAAATCATGAAACAAAAACTGAAACACCATTTATAATACAGTCTCTCGGCGATTCATAAAAAAAAAGACACAACGTCTTAAATATTTTAGTAATAAAATCGTAGTGTAGTCGAGTGCAACATATATTAAAATTCTCGTGCATCGTCACTGTAGTTGCGTTGTCGTACTGCGAAATATTTTAACATGGAAGTAACTTTCGAAAGCAGACTACAGACTTGACGTTTATTAATGAGAGGCTTAAAAAACTTGTGAGAAATACATTCTGCTATTGAAATTATTAATACATCAACAAACATTTTTAATTTATGTATTATCTTTATTTTATTTACGAATGGAAAGTCGATGATTTTGAGCTAATATTTTCATGTAGGCGTGAATAATAAGAAAAAGTAAATTATAAATAGTAATTTGCTGTTTAGTACAGCAAATTACTATTTAATTTACTTTTTAATTACTATTAAATTACCAAACCAAAAAAACATTAATGATCACCTACTGGTGATCATTAATGTTTTTTTGGTCAAGTAATATTGGTGTCATAATCAAAGAGGCTATGTGAGATAAACTTACTTAATTTCAACAGTTTTTAAAGACATATTTATCTTTGTTATCATATAATTGTTAGAATTATAGAATATTTTTTTCATAATTTTGAATTCTGAAAAATAAACTCATTTATAAGTTGTTCCTTTTGTATGTTTATAATAATTTTTACCTTACTATTTTATTATATATATTTATTTTTATATTGGTATGTATAAATATCTGTTTCTTTAGACTATTGCCTGTTTACTCATTTTTATCTTTTTATCCTAAAAAAAAAATCTCTTTAAAAAAAGTATTTTTTTCAATGGTTGCTTGGAGGATCGCTCCTTAACGATAAAACCAATAAATTTGTACAACTTTTCTATATTTGTTTTGTTCACTGTATTTTCTGAATGTACAATAAATAATATTAATTATTGATATTGTGATTATTACACTACTTATAGTTCTGTAATAAAATAGCAGTTTCAGTCATAGGTGTTCAATTTAAACTGAAACTGCTGAATGCGTTCTCTTTCAAGTTTTCAAAGTTCGCAAACATTCTTTAATTGAGTGGATATGTTTGTAGTAGAAAGACAAATCCGTTAGATTTTCAAACTTACAACACTGGCTGCTGAATTTACCATCTGCATTTTAACTGCTATTCCAATTTGTAAGTATCAAGTGGATTGTTTGATCCAAGAAATATATATGTACCTGAATAATTGAATAATTGATCTATAATATAATAACTGAATAATTGTTCCTGAATTTAAAAAACGAGAACGAAGCATTATTACACTACTATGGTTGATTTAACAAAATACCTGGATTAACAGAAAGTATTCATTAATAATTCATCAAAACTATTCAAAACTTCAATACGAATTCGACAATCATTTAGCATTCCTCGTCTGTGGTCACGTGTTTTCATTTACAAATCGTGTGGAAGTGTTGCCATCATTAAATGCAGAATTATAAATTAACTGTATATTTATTTGCGGTCTTTCAGTAATTAACAATTCATAAAATACCATTTGTATTGTTGTGTATTTGTAAATTACACGGCTATTGAGTTTACGTGTATTTTTTTATATCACATATATGTCTTGTAATGTATTAAGTATATTAAATCAAAAATGTATTAAGTATATTAAAATTTAGAATATTCATAATTTTATCCAACTATATGCATGTATTTATGCATTTATATATGTATTAAGTATGGATTATATCCAACTGTTGATATATAAAAAGAACTTTGAAGACTTAATACGATTATCTGTCTGTCTGTCTATCCGTCCGTCCATCTGTCAGACTGTTTATCTGTCTATCAGTATTCATTTAGACTAATTCTATTATTATTATTATTTTTAATAAACCAATTGCTACGTGTACAGTACATGAACCAGAGCACAATTTAAACATTTGCAAATATTTGTTTGCACGTGCCTTACAAAAAAATTACCTGACGGATTTTGATGAAATCTGGTATGGTATGAATTTTGTAGGGGATTTCAGCCATTTGCTCACAAAAACTGTAAAGTTGCCATTACTACAATTTGTATTCTATTTTAAGTGAGCATTGACGGTTTATGATTTAAGTCTGGAGGGAAGGCAGAAAATCTTAGGACGCTAGCGACAAGTTCGTTAACTGAAAGATATCTAAAGAGGTCAGATAATGTCTCTAGACATTTGCCTGACAACGCCATTGCTGCGAAACTTTCGTAAAGTTTGATAAGTAATTAAATTGAACGCGAGATGAATAGTGTTTTCTATAAATATGCTCTACAATTATAACATTTCGTTTACGATTTCTTAATCTTCAGAGGGTGCAAAATGGACTGCCCCGGCCATTTTCTTGACTGGGAAACATTTGATGCAGGATTTTCCAACGCAAAAAATCTCGTAAATTATAAACAGTCAAATGTCAAAGGGTTTTTTAAACAGTTATTGAGAGGGCGTCGGTGTAATGTATGACACATATTGTATAACAACCCCACCGCAAATAATATATCACTTAGAGACAAACTGTTAAGCAATCAACCGTAGCTGTGACAGGTTAAAATCTAAATTCTATGATTAGTTAACATAAATCAAAACCTGTAACTCTTTATTAACCGTTTTTTTACAAATTTGATGATATAATATATTATTATTTTTTATGAAAATATAAATTTAATATCCTCCTCAATGTACAATCTTCGTGAAACGTTTTAAAAATTGATGTTTTTTACTGTAAGATTTTTAAGGTACACTTAGCGTGATTTCTCTTTTCAATAGATCTGTTTAAAAAAAATGTATACTAATTGTGAGGTTTATATTGAAGATGTTTTTAAATATAAATAAAATAGCAAATATTCATTGTTAAAATTAACAATTTAATACTGAAGTGAGTAACTTAAATCTATGCTTATAATAATTTAATATATTTAAGATAATACATGATGTATAGGAGCTGATACATTCCTGAATACATTACCGTCGTTATAATTGTAAATGCATATTTAATGCTATGTTCGTGCTCGACCTCATATCATAGTCTGAATATCATAAGCTCTGATAATGAGTCCATAACATCTAGAATCCATCAGTTATTGATCACTCTCTTCTCAACTGCTTCACTTGACTCTTTCTGCGTCTCATGCAGAAGAGCGATACAGATTTGGATTAGTTCAGCAGTACTGGTTCAACCCGAACAAGTATTAGAATTTTTCGCATTTGCCCATTTTTATGAGGAGAGCTAGTGCTCTCCTCATAAAAATATAATATGCAGTTATATATAGTAATAAACAAAATATGCAGTATATAGTATATTATACTGCATATTTTGTGACAGATATATTTATAAATTTATAGATACATTTGGGGTAGACCATTTTAGGCAATACAATGGTTGAACTTCGTTAACTCTTATCTACTTTTATTAAAAAATTATAAGTTTGAATAAGGCAATAAATGGCAAATAAGAAGACAGTCCATCTGATGGTAACTGGTACCATTGCCCATATACGGATGTGTTTAATATAAAGATGCAAATATGAAAAATTTGCAAACATAAAGGACTGAGCAGAGCTGCAGCAGACTAGGACACTGGGACCGGAAGGAAGCTGTTTGGGCATCCGGCTGTTTCACTTCCCAAACATAACGTACATAAAGCTACTTCACAGCAATATCCTTTACTGAAAAGCATATCCGAGTTTATAATACAAATTGTTTTTTTTTAATTTTACAAATATAGATTTTGCCTCATTACTCTGTCGGCTTACGGCTTAATCTACAATAAGCCGTGTTAGCGCAGTATTAATCCTACGACTATTTAAAAAAAAAATGAAAAAATTGCAAAAGCTAAGCTTCCGTTTTGCAAGATAGATAAATATATTTTTTATGCTTTGTAAACAGGTTTTTGATAAAATTATTCGCATAAACATTAAATTGACGTTTCAACAATATTGTATCACGTAATATTCTATAACTGTTTAATTAATGTTGATAAACGTTTCCTGAATTGAATAATATTTTGTATTCTATTAAATTATATTAAAATAAAGAAAACTTAAATTTATTATTACTTTTATCAGCTTACACGCCGTAATTTACAATAAATTAAGTTTTTTATACGAGAATAATTTAAATAATATAATTTTTAAATTACTAATGAATAATAATAATTTATAAGAACTATTAAAGATTTATAAAGTTGATAATGAAAAATACTTTTACTAATAAACTCGCTTCTTGACCAAAAACTTTAAAGTAAAGTTTAAAACCAAAACTTTTTAGCAAAATAGCAGACGTAACTTTTCCATTTCAGAAGAGTTTGTCTCCTCGGTGCCTTCGACACAGTTTCTGGATGATAAGTTTTAATTAGGCAAGTATACACAAGAGAATTTAATCTAAAAAATAAGGTTATTCTTCTATAAATATTTCCATTTCAGGAGAGTTTGTCTCCTCGGTGCCTTCGACACAGTTTCTGGATGATAAGTTTTAATTAGGCAAGCATACACAAGAGAATTTAATCTAAAATATAAGGTTATTCTTCTATAAATATACCGAAAAAATTGTGCTTAAAAACGTAAGTCAGTATTATATAAAAGTGACCTAAAAATAAATAGAATGAAATAAATATAGATGGTACGAATATTAAATTGTAAATTCTATATAAGCAAAATAAATTACATACGTAATATGTATAAATAGCTATAAATAATTATTCAATACGTTTTTTATATTTAAACATTCGTGAACCATGACTATTATATTTATATTTACTCGGCTGTATTCACGTTGAATTAAATCGGAATGTCAGTTCACGCCGCGATACCGCCACGTTTAGAGCTCATGATTAAGAGCCCCGAATGGGTTCGAAACTAGTCGGTCACATTCCGATTTGATTCAACGTGAATACAGCCGGGTAAATATAAATATAATATTTAATACATGTTAGATGATGCATGCAATGATACTGAAATGATCCACCGAATATATTTACATATTCGTATTTATAATTAAAATGCATATTTAATCAGTGCCTCGATGTCTAAATCAAAACTAGTTTCTATGTTCACGGAATCATCTAAATTTTCCTATAAATTTACATACGCCTCATGGCGAGATTGAATAAACATGTTGATATTCATGCGCTTGAATATATTAATGGAAATATTTATGAGCTATTTCATTTTTAAGGATGGAATTTAACTTACTAAGTCCAGAGTTGTCCTCAAGATAGGTTTTGCACTTTTTATCAGATTCATATGATTGAATCCGCCCAAAAGTGGTAAATATATTTCTTTACAAGTATACAAAAATGACTTTTATATAATTTACAGCAAAATCTTACCGTATCTTTTTCCAAAACGCTCTGTACTAAAACCGATTAAACCTTTGCCTCATTTATATCCTACTGTAGATTAATAAAATTCTGTAAGTTTTTATCTATCAGGAAGCTATAAAATTTGCACTTCCTACAAAAATATCACCGCACAACTCTATTAAGGGTTAATAGAGTTTCACAGCCCAGATATAACAGCCAATTTGTAAAAAGACATTGTCTACAATGCACCCTTAAGAAATATGTTATTAAATTATTTTATATTCAGGAATATGGAGTCTATTAGGGATTGAAGATCTCTTCTTAGTTACCTTAATCTAATTACATATGTACGTCAACACACGCATGCTCGCACGCACGCACACTAAACAAACAAACACCCTTATAGTTGTGTATTGTTTAAATGGTAGTTTATTGATATTTTTATTCTGGCGTGGCGATCCATCACAAAGGTTTATTGTTAGCACTTAAACCAGACTCACAAATTTTTAAATGGTAAATGTTAATAATTTATTGCATACACTTCGTTTTCAGAAACTTTGCGAGAGCAAATAAAGACTATTAAGTTGAGATATTTGTTCGTAAATCACCGAAAATGAACTGGCTCGGGATGGATTTTTTTAAATTGAATTTTTTACCCAGTTAGACCTTGACCTAGAAAAGGATATATGTTCTTTTTTATTTTAGGTTCCTGTGGTGTAGATTAATGGTTCACGACGAAACGAACAATTATTGTTTATTGTTATAATACACATTTAAATACAGAGAACTTACACTTGCCAGCTCAAAAGAAAGTTGCTACAGACGACTTATATATATATTGGAACAATATACAATTTGAAGAAACGCTATGGTTCAGTCATCATCAAAGCTGCAGGCAAGAGCTTAAAAACATAATAGTTGTGTATTAATTTAATACATAGTTAAAAACAATTAATCTTACTTACAATATTTAGCGCTAAGCGAATACTCTTTACTACTTAAAGACAGGCCGCTCTACGGTTAAACGGTAGCGTAAATAAAATTCAAGTGGACGGCTACACGGTTTTAGCGATGAAAAAATCCATACAAACAAGTCTTAAAATAATTATTAAACAATGTTAATTGTTTTTTATTTCTATTGTAGATTAAATAATAATATTGTTTTTAAGCAATAGAAGTTTTTTGTTTAAATGGAACATGTGTACTCATACCTGTAAATTATTCAATAATTTCCACAAGTTATCAAATCGAATCCAATCTAATTAAAAAATAGCATCAAAATCTAGCACCAAATGATCACCGGTCTGCAGCCCCATTCTAATTATTAAAGATTAGAAATCTCAGTACCTATTTTGAATGCAATGGCAAGTCTTAGAAACCTAAAAAACTGATAATAATTACTTTATGACGCTAAGATATTAATTGAAACTAATTAAGAAATACTTTGAGCGATGAACAAGAGGTCATCTAAGTTTTATTTCATTTATTCAGTTTATTTAGCGAATAAAGTGCATGAAAGGACAAGATGGATATACAAAAAGTTGTTTCATCTATTATGGCTTTTGCGGTATTTTTTATAAAAAAAAACACTTCAAATAAAAATAAAAGAAAAACAAAATACGTTATCAATTCCTCACTTTATTTAATCAATAAAACGAGTTTGTTCTTAATTTGCTTTTACTGGATTCAATAACAATAGAATACTATGAAGTTTTTATGTTTCTGATGGCTGGAGCAGATGGGTTTTTAAGTGGTTTTCTTTGAGATCGGCTTTCACACATTTTATGCATACTTTTTTCGGCAATTCTCTCCTTTTTTACTATCCACATTTATATGGAGTACTTAAGTCTATAGTAACGCATAATATATATTTGCGTATACTGAATATATAAGTATTCATTTGTAATTTTAGAACAAGATAAAAGTTATGGGTTAATAAAAAAGAAGAAAAAAAAAAATACTTTATACAGACAGAAACTTTTTTATCGAAGAAGTGAGCATTAGGATTGTGAATAATAATTGTGTATGATGATGTCAAGTATAAACATTATTACATTTTCATATAATAATTTCAGAATATTAAAAATAATACTCGCTAGCATAGTTTTTTAAGATTCCTGCTGTCTCTACCGACAAGTTCTTCTGTTTTGCATGTTCAATATCTTAGTGTATAAATTTTAAAAATAGAAACAACATTATTTATAAAAAAAAATAACATAAAAAGAATACAGAGGCCGCGTCCATGGTGTGAAAATTATTACATATAAAAAATATTAAAAAAACCAAAATTGGTTGAAACTAGTACCGTAAATTTCGACCTAAGTAAATCTTGATTTTAGTAATCAAAGGGTCAGTTATCAATCGCTGTGTTTCATGAGTATCAAGAGAATGCATTAATGTAATTATTCTTGTTTCAAATTATATATATCAGCACAAAGCTTCTCTGAAATACCTAAGTCACTACTGATGGACCTTAAAAAAAGCTATACCATTGATGTAAGAGTCATGAAATTTAGAAGGAATTCCTTTTGTACTAAGAATTTTGAGCTCAGGAATGCACTGAAAGTAGAAGGTGAAGCTGTATTGTTAGAAGCTTTAAAATTCTGCATATACTGGAAGCCCCAGCAACCTGCTAATATGATATTTAGGGTTCCTTCGCAAAATTTTACAATGTGAGTAAACTAAACTCACGTGTTTAGGTAAATTTAGTTTTCCTTCATCATATTATTTGTTATAGTTTATTGCGAATCTTTGTTGAAGAAAAAGACAAGAATAATTAATTATAGTTTGTTTACGCTGTAAAGGCCGATTGTCATACATTGAATTAATATATCAAAACGTACGTACCTTTAAACCTATTTAAGTAGCTTTTATATGAAAGTTTATTTTGTATATCTTTTTATGTTAAGATAATGCCTTTAATGCAATTAAAATAATTTAATTAGTATATTTACTTTAATTAGTATTTATGTTTTTTTTACTAATTAACATTTATTAAATAGAAAATGTTAATATAAAAAATAGGACTCTTAGCTGACTAATACTAGAGACTGAAATTATGGTATTTTATACCGGTTCTTTTTATTCAAATCAATATTTATAATACCATTAATAATATTAACAATTAAATATATTCTAGTGACGGTTAATTATAATTAATCCACGACTAATATGAAGCTATCATTAAACTGCTTTATGCTAATGGAATCGTATCTGTAAATACGCCTTTGAGAGTTAGTTAAATCCAGAGAGTCTATCTCGTATTACCTAATCCAATGCTATTTCAAAACATTAGAAACATCGTCTTAGTTGAAATAAAAATAAAATGTTAAATATATATTCGAGTTAAATCCGATATCAATTACTTTTATTTGGCTTAAAATGTATTATATTTCAGTACAAATTGAGTAACAATAAACTTTATCCTTCTGGAATACAAATGTTGTTTAATAGCTAAATTAGTAATTGAAAATAATAATATAAAGGTTTTAAGTTTACTAACAAAATGGAAAAATTATCCTACCATTTTCCAAAAAAAAAAAAAAATATGTAAGACGCAAAACCCGCAGTCGAGCAGCGTGGTTTTTGTCACTCCGTCCAATTAAGTAAAGAAGAGGCTAAATGAATCTGATCCAAAGTTGTGTTGATTTTAAACCACCGTTATAGTTGCTTCACTAAGTCCTTGTCTAGACAAAACCTGTATGTACATTGAAAGTGTAAGTCAATCGTATGTATTGTAAAATAAAAATATATTTAAAAATATATTTAAAAATATCTTCAAATGTCTTCAAATATCTATACAAATAAACCAACATGACACTTTAAGCTAGAGTGCACAGAGATTTCAAGCCAAACATCTTATTTGACTATGAATACAAGTACGAGAACGTTTGTTTTCTACTCGTGATAGTACTGAGTAGACGGGATCGTCTTGTAAGTGAAGTAAATAAATTAAAAAGTAAAAATATATTTATAGTTATCCTTTTGATAATATTTCATATATTGAGAGATGTGGGAGATTTTTTTAATATAAGTAAGAAAACGGAAATCAATTTGGGTGCGGTTTTTAATCGAATCTTATCTGTCAAGATGATTTTTGTTATGCCACAATTAATAAAATACGTATAATATAAATTAAAAATACGTTTTAATGTATTTTAAATCATCTAAATATAATTGGAATAGGTATTTCAATAAACTAATGTTATAATAGATAAAATGTATTAAATAATAATTTGTGTACTTAATAGAGAACGTTAATTGATTTTATTATATATATATATATTTTATATGGAAAAATAAAATGTATATGTGCAATGTGTGCAAAAAAATTGTGCAATTTTCACAGTAGCTCACAACACGTCCTTGTTAAAAATATGAAATAAAATGTTGAATGTTACACACAGATATCATTTCGATAACAATCTCCCAATTACAGACAATTATTAATTAATTAATATATATTAATAATGTATAATTAATATAATTTATGTATAATTAAATTAAGTACCCAATATACAACAAATGTAATTGATAATAATACTGAGTGCTACGATTTAATGTTCCACTAAATATCATTTTGGTTTTCCTTGAAACATTTGACTAATAAATAGCTTGACATATATTATGTTGTTTTTTTTTCTGATCATTCCTCAATCACTCGGTATCGTACTTTAAAATAATAAGCATTTAATATTTTATTAAGTTGTGGAGGAATGTTAAGTTCCATATATTACATTTCTTATAAAGTCCCAACCGAAATATTGAAAGGAAATATAGTAAGTCCTAACCGAAAAATTGTAATTTTAATGATGCTTTTATTTGATATCAATAATAAAAAAGCGTATCAGCTATTTTAATATGTATACGTACTAAAATAGTATAATCCATATTAATATATCAGTTACCAAGTACGATTATATTTAAAATGCTAAATTCCTCAAGATAAAAACATAATTTCGTGATGACATGAGTTGTTAAGACGTCAACGTAACATATAAACAAACTTACATTAGTTTGAATAAAGGCACGATACAAAGTTAATAAGGAACGACAGTGAAATACATTATAAATATCCTAAAAAAAAACAATAATTCATGTAATTAAATAATTCAACAACTACCAGAATAGTGAATGCATAGTTATTTTATAATTCTGTTTGTAGTGACGCCAGCTTTTCCATACAATTTGTAAATGAGAACTCGTGACCACAGACGAGAAATTATAAATGGCTGTCGAATTCCAGTCGGAGTATTAAATAGTGTTGATAATGATTTATGAGTTGGTACACGCGTTAATCTGTTAATTGGAAACAAACCGATTCAATGCTGTCACCAGTATTTCAATACGATGTGTATGATAAATCGTAAATTATTAAAGGCTATCTTCAAAAGTACAAATATTTTTTTATCTTAATGTGATGTCTTAATTCCAGGAAATTATTTTAATATAAATAATTCCCTGGAATTTATGATAATCGTATATTTTTGTCTGACGCACAAAATATAATGATTGTTTATTGTATTTTTTTTAAAAGCCTATTAAGAATTATATCTGTAAACAATTATAAACAAGAAATTAGTTGAGCGAAATATTAAATTAATTTCTCAGCTTAAAGTTTGTTTATCAATGAGTTAGTTACTATTAGGTATCTATATATTATTTTAAAAGATGTATGAATATGAAAAAAAAACATCATAAACTTTTACTCTCAAAAATACCATCTATAACAATTTTTACTTAGCATAAAATATTCAATTACTTTTATAATTTAAACATGCTCAGTGTTTATGCATGGACCCTGTACCTCTTTTATCTTATATACATATATGTTTTACCTTATATATTATATTAACAGAAAATCAAGCTGCTTTCAATTCAATTCAATTCAATTGAATTCTACAGGAGCTCACTGTCAGAATTACAGCACGTTTAATAACGACAATACCTTTACAAGAACGACAACTGGTTGGTTATATACCTGAGATTCCACATCCGTTATTTCGTAGTATAATTTACGCATTCTTGTCAAATGCCAGACCTCATCGGCTTTTACTGAGCTTGAAGTCACATATGCGTATTTTCTTGGCGTGGCTGTACGAATTTAATGAGGATATTTATTGTTTATTAGCACTTTTAATTCAACTCCACAATCTTAATTATAGTTAATACAATATCTGTCTCCTAACAGATAATTATATAAGTAAGTTTCATTGGCAAGTATAATAAACTTCAGTTACTTTCTGTCAATAATATCATGTTGCAATATTGCCTTCATTCTATTACAAACATACACCGTCAACTTGAAAACAAGTTTATGAACTTCGAAAACTTGAACGAGAACGCATTCACACATTTCAGCATAAATTGGCCTTTCGTGACAATAACCTTTTGCTGTCCATTAATATATATATACTGTTATTATACTAAACTCATGGTCCGGATTTTACATAATGGAAAAAAACCAACTACACCAATTCATAAAAGTTTTTTTCGATATTTATAAGTCTTCGATAGTTGTTGTATCGATTTTTATTAAGCCATTGAAATACAATATATTTTATTTAAGATTTTGCAACGAATCCTTATACAGTTTCGTTTGAATCATCGAGTTTACCCAAGGTTCGTATATAATATTAATAAATGCGACATACAAAAAAAATACTACTTTATTAACGTTTCAAATTAAAGACGTATGAGATAAGATGTTCTCTCAAATCGCTTAAATCTTTAATAACGAAAGGCCAAGTCTGTATGCTTTAGTAAAGTCACGTTTCATATTGAAACAGTTCGCAGTAGGACAACGTAAACTACAGCGACAATGCATGAGGAATTTAATCTATATTGCACTAAGAATGCACGAATTCTTAGTACCGAAAAATTTAATTATAATAATTATATCTGGTGTTTTGCAGCGATTGTTTACATTTGATTTGCCAACAATCTGATATTTTTCAATAATATTTATTACCAATAGTTGATGAGTTCAATATAACTAAATCTAGGTCATATTAATAGATATACTATATTTTTTGTTTTGAATAGAAGTTGGCTCGTAACTATCCGATATGTAAATATTTTAATAAATCCTATATTTCTAAACCACTTTTGTGATTTACTTTTTGTTTGATTTATTAGTTACGAGCTCTGAATGAAATTACCAAAATATTCACAGGCAAAATGTTTCTTTGTTAAACATTGAAGGGTATAACATTATAATAATAAGAAAATATTTATTCATGTTCGTGGGCCGTTCTACTACGTAAATATATTTTTTTAACTCATACATATTACAGTAATTAAAAGTAATACAGTAAATATACAAGTATCTCAAAATAACTGGCAAAAAGTGTGTTCTATCCGTCATTACTACATATACTTTTAACATGGGCTGTTCTTTTTTCAAAATTTACTTCTTTGTTAAAAAAAGATGCATATTACTAGAATGTTATTTCAGTTCAGTAAAAAACCTAGCTAAAGCCATTTACTTAAAATATGATTAAATTAAATCATGAGTGACTCACAGTTTATACCACCATTAGTGGAACAACCCATCAGCAACATAATGTGGGCGAAGCAAAATGTATTGTTTGCGGGGCATTGTGTAATATTTCAATACACGAACGTAACAATATGGATGCACGGATATATTGTTACCTAAAACTGGGGTAAGATAAAGAAAAGGGTACGTTTAATAGCTTGTTGCCTTATATTTGTTATAATGAAATAGAAATATATTATATTACTTATTATAATGAAATCTAGTAAGTAAAACATTAAAATTAGGTTGTCTTAATATATTTTATTTATAAGATATTTGCTAAGTATTCCATTCAAAAGTCGAGGATAGGTCGGACGGAATTAGAAAAAACCCACTGGGTGCTATTTCCGTCCTGAATGAATTTATAAAAAAAGAGACTGGTACAATAGCTCAACTAACAGATTGACGGGAACGGACTATCAGAGATCTGCGAACTGCGTGCTTTCTGGGTGCACCGCGAAGAGGGCGACGACGGTGGGGGGTAAGATGTAGTGTTGCCTTCAGAGGTCTTTGATTGCTACGTTACTCGTCGTTGTAATATGCTGTGTACACTGTACATACTGAACTCACCGTGTCACTTTTGAAATCATCTAAGTAGTAATTGTTCTTTATAGTTTTAATAACGGGTGTCCAAGCCGATGGTAGAGTCCAAACATTATCTTAACCTAACCCTATTGAATAGACGGCTCATTTCGATAGCCTCACGTACTTTACGCGGTACTAAAACTTTTCCCTAGCTAATACGGAGGCTTTGTCAAAATGTATGTAATGAGTCGATCCCGAATCCTAGACATGTTCCGTTATTGCTGAGCCATTGACACTCCATTTTTTACACTCTGTAAATTACACTCTTACACTCTGTAAATTTTCAGTGATCCTTATATTAACGTTACGACGAGTTTCCCCTTCGTAACACTTCCCGCATTCACAAGGAATCTTGTATACTCCCGGGACGTCTAGGTTGCTATCGTCTTTAGGTGAACGTAACAATGACCGTAACTTGCAGTGCGCACGAAAGATAGTTTTAATATTATAATTACGACGTAATAAGTACCCTATCCTATCAGTGACTCCTTTAATATATAGTAAGTAAATAGGTGAAGCTCATGAGCTTAAAGGAAAACGTGGAATTATATCGAATCGAATGTGCCTGACTAAGTTTCGAACCCATTCGGGGTTCTTAGTCCACGTGAATTCATAATATAAAGTAATTTTTATTTTGTTTAAACTATACAAACCAAAGTATGGATGGTTTTATTTTAGTTTTTTAGAAAAAAATTAAAGGTGAAAGTTGAATTTGTTGAATTCAATAAATCACTATTATGTTCAACGATTTACTCAAAATTATTATGACGAAAATAGTATAAGAACATATTTAACTTCACTAAGTATTTCATTTGCATTTCATAATGAAACGTTTAATTAACTTCTTCCTAAACTTTTTCCTGTAACAATAATTACAAGGTACCCTCCACTCTCTTTGATGTTTTCCATCGCTTTTCTTATTTATTAAAAAAAACATCATTTGATGTAGATTACGCAAAGGCGTATTATAATAAATAATATCTCTGTTTAATTTATTAAATTATTTCGCATTAAAACTTATATATTAATTTAGTATGTCAAATATTATATAATAGGGAGAAATTAACACCATTTGTCGTTGAAATTATTTCATTAATCGGCAATAATGAATAGTTGGATTTTAAACAAACGTTGTAATGACGTTTTCATCAGTGGATTAAATTTGAATTAAATATTATAACATTAATGGTACTTTGTTTGTGGCAGCTCTACATTCGCAGATAAAAAAAATGCTCTTTTGAATTTAAATGAAACACTAGGATTTTTTTTCCCATAACATTTATTGTTATTTAGACACTTAAATTAATAAGCTATAAATAAAGTATATGTTATTATAATAACGTTTGTAACATAAGATGTATAAAACAGACACACCATTATTGTAAAGAAAAATCATTGTAAACCAGAATACTGAGGAGTTTCTTCGAGAGAAAGTATACCGTGACCAACAGCATTACGGAAGTCAATATCAACTAATACAGTTACGTATTTGTATTCCATAGCTTAGTATAGGTTTCCAGTGAGTTTCAGTTGCTGTAAACAGTTTTAAACCAAGATTGCAAAGTATTGAATAGTTGATAAAATATACGAAAATCTTTGGAGATATAAAACTCTGTTACTTTTGTTTATTGATGAGCCGGTAATGAGTTTGGAAGTTATTTTAGTTATTTGATTATTGGAAGTTATTTTAGTTATTACGTCTTAGGCCAAATATTAGACGTTAATTGTAAAATAAAAAGATTGCTTAAATATTTTTTTTTTCTTTTAAAATATATATTCTGCGAATGTGATTTGATGATGCATAGAGAATTTAAAAAGTTCGTATTCTATTACTGATAGGTTTATGAGTTCATGCGTGGTTTATATGTATTCCTATCAGTGAGAGATATCTATAAATCTTTGAAAGATACACGATTATGAATAAACAAATAATTCTGAACAAATTTGAGATTATCTAAAATCATTATTATATAATATCAGCGTTAATAATAAAAATATTCGAACTATAATTATTATAATCGTAACTGTAAGACGATGATCTTGTATACAGAAAAACACGATTTAATTTTAGATCGGCCGCCATGGCCAATCCGCTGGTGATCTTCTTTTATGGTTTCGTGGTCATCTGGTAAGTAAGGGCAAACTGGCCTCGATGAAATTGGGTGTAATCAATAGAGACTTTTGACTTTTGACCGCGTACAGCGGAGAGCCTTTCGGATTGTCGGGGACCCAATGCTCTATGAACGGCTGGACTCTTTGGCATCGCGTAGAGGCTTCTTTGTGCCTTTTCTATCGCATTTACAACAGGGAGTGCTTCGAAGAGCTTTTTGATTTGATGCCCGCCGCCGAATTTCACCACCCCACAGCACGACATCGCCTGCAATATTATCCTTACCACCTGGATATGTGACGATCCTCTACTGAGCGGTTTTTGATCTTTATTATTATTTATAAAATATGTTAATTACTAAAAACAATTAAACCACATTCATTAAAAAATATTTCTAAAAGTCAACCAAAACTGCTCCTTATAAACTTATTACATTATAATTGTCATGAAACTAATTACATTACAATTTACAGTTGACGCAATCATGAGTCATGAGTCAAATTTTATTTAAATTTAACGAATTTAATGGCTTAATTACACACCAAATAACCGTTTCCATACAAGAACACGACAATTCTGGCGCTGACACAGATCCAAATTGGTCATAATAATAATTTTTGGCTATTTCTTATGGCATAGCCAAAAAGTAAATAAAATCTTTACAAGAATTTCTGTAATTACCACAAGCCTAACGATATGGTACGGATTTAAGTACTTCCCCTTGATTATGTTTCCTTACACGAGGTTATACTCAAATTACACTTCATGCTTTTAATTAATTACTTTTTTACAGTGGACGATAAACTATATGGTACTTTGGCAGGTCAATAATAACTTTACATTTAATATTCGTAGCCATCTGACATTCTGGTTCAAACTATGATATATTTGTTACAAAGATTTTTATGTCGGCGAGAGATGATTCATGTGTATTGTATTTGAAATAGCCAATTTATACGAGAACGTGTAAATAATGGGGTAACATTATGTGTTATCATGATAAAATATATTGGTTATAAGTGTAAATAGTTCACAAATGAAGTTAATATTTATATTTAAAATAATACAACAGAAAAACCATATTTTGGATATGTATTAATTATAGTTCTGTTTTCTATCTTACTGTTGAAATTAACCATGAATTAAAGATTCTAGTAAATTATAAATTATATTTAATCAATAATTACATGTTTGTTAAAAACCAATGAAGTTTAATATTCAAAGGGAGCTTAAGAGATAAATGGAAATTCACAAGATCACTGAATAGAAAATATAAATTATTAAAATTATAGAAATAATATAACTTAATATTTTTTTAACTTTTAGATTGCAGAGCCTAGGCATATCTGACTGACTTTCGCTCCTACGTCTAAGAGATACAAAGTTAAAATTACTTTTACAGATAATTTGTATTAAGGTAGCTAGTAATTGTCTGCAATCAATCATCATTATTAATCAGCTAGTAATAATCTATAATTAAGGAGCTAAACTTATTTCTTATGGGAATACGCATCCGTAATATTGCGGATGCGTATTCTCCATTAATATTGCGGATGTAGACGGGAAATAAGGTAGACGGTGGCTTTTTACCATCCGGGTTGTCAGTGTACCATAATTTGCGACAAAGACTTGGACCTTGAAGCTTGCATATACAATTCAATCAATGATATATGTTTATTATTCTATGCAGAATTAAGTTATTCCTCGAAACTATTCTAATTAATATATTTGCATTACAGTTTCAAAATAGATATTTTTTGCGCAAAGTCAACTGATACATACTCGTAAGTTCGGATTCGTTTTCAACCGCGATAATGAAATTAATAAAGGTAATATTACTATATAACTTATGAAAAGAATAAATCACCTACAATTTTTAAGTATAACATTATTACGATATTAATATTCTTAATATTCCTTTGTTATATAACAAAGTGACGAAACATTGTTTATGCAATCTCTCATTGTCGGTGACGTGGGTTCATTAACTTGAACAAAGGATGGGGGTACAACTGTTGTACTGAAAGTTTTATATGAAATATAATATTTGAATATCAAAACAGAATTACAATAGATCTTTTATTTACATCAGGCTCTATAATAATTGAAAAACCACAATACTATTAATCTATTGTTTTTTTAAATTTTAAATGAGTTTTTAAATTTGCATGTAGTGTTTAGGAATGGATGAGTATAGCTGTATTTATTAAGAATTCGTAAATGTTTTATTGATTAAAATACATGTAGAAAGGAGATTCCATTCCAAATAATATTATTACTATATATATATAATATAAAATATATTGGTAGATGTATAAAATAGAATAACGTCTTGTAATTATTAAATGGGTTCTCCATTTAATAATTAATAGCAGACCGACCTCATGTCATTTGAAATTTTATGAATTAATTAATTATCAAAATTTCTTTTACTATTCAAATAATATTTTAATTTAATAGAAACATAGTTTATTGAACAAATTATTGTTTATTTACTTTTACAAAAAAATATCATATGCGAATATCTTTCTTTGCATATCTACATTATACATTTTTGAGTCCACATTCAAACAGTTTTTCTGAATATTTTTCCTCAAAATGTAACTCCCTTTTGTTAGTAGGCTATCGGGACGGTTTCATGCGGGACAGATTAAAATATGTATTTGAAAAAATAGTTCATTCGTTTAATAAAAGCCATAAATGTAAGTAAATTTGATACATGTAATTGTAACGATAATTATAAATAGTAATATTTCTAAAGTAATAATTCAACTTGACTACATACCACGCCCTGAGGCGATTAACGTGCAAATTAACAAATATTGAAATTTGCACTGAAATCAGGGATGGCTTCTCACAAACAAATGGGCTGATCACCGCAAATAATCAAATATTGTTAACCGCAAATTTAATTTGCAGATAAACCCGCCATTTTAATATTTATAAAAGCTCAAACTATTCATTGTTGCCGTTTAGCGTTGATTTAAAATTAATAACACATATTGGATTATTTGTTCCATTAAATTTAACATTCTATAATTAATGAATATGAAAATGGAAATTATAACAATTTATAAATTAAATTCTTTGTTGTTAGTCACACATGCATTTCTAAAATGACAGGAAGATTTAAGAATCTTCAATAAATATAGAATTTAGGTTTCATCAATAAGTGCATACATTCAAGAAAGCGACTTATAATGCGATGGCTCAATTGGCAGAGCGACAGGAACGGGATCTAATAGAACGCTGGTTCGAATCCGGCACTTGATGGTGAGTTTTTAATTATAAGATATAAGATGATATGTAAGCAATGTAAGTACTGTTTGAATTTCGAATTTTAATATTTAATATAAAAGGAATTACTACTGTTTTGGAGGGGACTTGTAATGACGTATTCCATGACAACCGCTTTCCAACCAAATAGTCGAGAAAAGCTTTTAAAATTAAGCTGGTGTCAAAGAAACCGTAATATATAACCTATAATATTATGATTTTTAAACATAAAAAAAATATTTGAATAGAGTATAACATTTATTAAAAGCAGTATATTGAAACTGAGCGTATTGACGAATTAAATTCATTCAACATTAATTTACAGGGACCGAAGTCTCAGAGGTCGAATCTGTGACTTTGTCCGCGTCCCTCTTCTCACTGATCTATCGTTGAGTTTTAATAATGCTGTCTGCTTTGCTTAAGATTTAGCATTTTAAAGCATTGCGGGGCTTTATCTATAAATAATATATTACACCAGGTTAATCTATTTAATATCCAATACGTTGCTCTGAATTAAAATATGAGAGATGAAGCTTCTTAGCATTCCATGGAGTCACCGTGTGGGTGCCGGGCCCATCGCGTTGCAGGGAGAGGAATGCAAACAGCTCCTGGGACTTGCGACCCGGGTGTAGCTTTAAGGGGCCCCTTTAAAATGCTCATGCTTACCTTCAATGGTTAAGTTCACTAAAGTAGATGAGAGTATTCGTATGTTGTAGTATTTTTAAAATTTAACAATAGCATTTGAAGTTTAAAGCAAAGGCAAAGCATAAAGTCGATAATATTACGTCATTTATATCAGCTATTTACTTCGGTATGAAACAGCAAAAACTTAAATGTCGGATAGGAAAAGAATGGAGGAATCTAAACTGCAAACTCAAAGTTTCCAGTTTATCAATAAACTTGTGACGTTGCACGTGTAACAGTTCTGCAGTTTTAAAATTTATTTGAGTTGTATATTACCGATTCCAGAAAAGTAATATATATATATATATATATATATATATATATATATATGTTTTGGTTTATTAATATCATATTTTAGTATTGTATCTTTTTTATTATAGATATTTATTTTGCAGAATGTTATTTATTTTTGTATAACGTTCAATATTTCTCTCATATTTAAATATGATTTTGACTAAAAATAATAAAGGCTTACATGCCTTTTCATGTTTAGAAAAGTACGGTAATAATGCCACTATATACAGTATTAATTACTTAGACGGCTCTGTACTAATTGTTAAATACATTGACCATATCAAACAAATCTGTCGTTACGAATGTCGTTTTGGAATTGTCTAGATACAAATAAAGAGTAGACATTTGAAGAATATAAAATAACTTTCCTTTGTATTTTATACTATTCTTGTTATAAAATATAAAAGGTCGCTTTTTTAAATATTAAAAATGTATTAAATATAGAATTATTTACATACCTTTTTAAGCGTTGTGTATTATTAATGTAATATTTTCTTTACTAGTTTCTTATTAAACAATTATTAATTATTTGCATGAGAGTTATTAGTTATTTGTAAGTGAAATAACCCATTCTAAAATGAGTTATTGTGTATTTGTTTATAAATAACTTAATTTAAATGAATATTATTATAAATTAATTGCCAAAAAGCGTTTATATCCGTACTTATTTTCTGTATCTCCGTACTTACTTTATTGAATAATAAAATATATATTTTAATTGTGTGATCTATAATCAAATGATGTTTTACTTTTTTCTTCTGACATCTAAATTATTAAATAATAATAAAAAAAAATAAAAATAAAAAATAAAATAAAAATAAATAAAATTATGCACAGATTTACTTGCAGCTAAAATATAACTTACCGCCCGAGATGACAATAGGCCATTTTGATTACCCTTAATATTTCTAAAGTATTACCTAACACCTTCGTTAAATTACTGAAGAAGCAAGAAAGCAACTCTGTTGTGATTTTAATGGCTTAAACAGCCAGAATAAATAATGGTAATAAATTTAGTTAAATATGCTACTTATATAAAATACTCCAAATGTTTTTAATATTATACAATTTAAATTATATTTAATTACATTTTAAAATCTCGCGTAGCAGTCTAAATTGAAGGGTCAGGTATTTTCGGTTGCGTAACGAATATATATTTTATGTGATGATTTTGTCCTTAATGTTTTTAAACTATCGCGACTTGTACACATTTTAAACTAATATCGGGTCTACTTCGATAAAAATTAATTAAGGTGAAATACCTTTTGATTTCCCGACGTTTCGGCCGAATTTCCCCAGCCGTGGTCACGAGATGACTCTTCGTGATTTTGTCTGTTAATTATTTGTGGCCTAATATCCTATCAAAGTGTATTCAATGCTGCCAAGTCATTTTTAACTTAAATATCCTTCAAGAAACCAATTAATAATACTAAAACTATTTCTGCTTAACGTAAATAGATATGATCTTAAATATTTTACTAACTTTATTGTTTTTACATTTAAAATTTCGTTAACCATGACTATTATTACGCAGAAATGCGGGAACAGCCGGGTTAATATAAATATAATAGCTTTACTGTTATATTTTTTTATATATATTTTACTTTAGCTCAACAATCTTCTAATAACAATTTTATATGGCTTTCTTTTACCATGGATTTGTGATTTTTATCAATCGGCAACATACAAACTGAAATTTAACTTAAAACAGAAATATTACTTCCAACATAAGCAAAGTAATAAACTTTCGTTAAATGGTCTTGTTATTATCCGTCCTGGATACACTGTTTGTACTCGTACGCTCTCCAAGACGCTGATTACAGCCAAGCAGTTAGTTTGTTACTGCCATGTTATTTACATTAATAATGTCTCCAACAAAGCTGGTCTTTTAAATTTTAAGAATATCTGAAGTAGCCTATTATTACTATATATTATTTTTTGTACAACAAGAAAATATACAAAGACAAAGAAAATAAATATACATTGTAGAAGGGTACAAATAAGTGATTAAATCCCTTCAAAGCGACTTCTTTCAGACAACCTTAGAGACTGGAGACGGCGTGAATAAATTAACAGGGTGGTGTAAATATGTAATAATTATAAATGTATAAATTATATATACCTTCTTTCTAATATAAACATAAAATACTTATATTGTACATATATCAATTATACATAAATAAACAAACACATACAATGATACATATATAAATATATACATGAATAAATAAGCGTATACCTATAATAAACTTATACATAATTATAAAGATATTTTATAGATATATATACTGAGATATAATAATGAAATATATTCGTATTTATTCCGAGCTTAAGGAGAGACAGTGTGCCTATTCCGGAAATATAAAATGATCACAAAGTAAGTTCTTTTCGACAGTATCCTCTTAATGAAATTCCAAATTTGTACAAAATGTATGTTTTAGTTTCCTAGCTATTTTAATGTTATTAAAGTTCGAATAGAGGCTGGTTCAATTGAGAAGGTAGGTAACCTTCTAATAGCAGATTGTCATGTAGTTGCTGTCATGGCAATTTTTTTGTAGGAGTATAGGAATCCAAACGTTCTCTTTTTTCCGCTATAGTCTTTTGAATTATAGTTTAATATGAATACTTAAGGGATAATATACTGTTATATGTTTAAAATCAATACTTTTCTTCAATATTTTTTTCAAATTGATTTGTTTGGAATATGTTTTTTTTATATACATAGTAATCTTTGTTCTTATTTACTTTTCTTGTATTCGCTTGCTGATTTTTTTCTTTTTAAGGACAGAGTCATTCCTTGTTATTTATGTGGGCTTTGAAAATCATTTCTATTCATGTATATATCTCTTAGCGACTATTTGATGATTTGAATTTGAAATTTTTGCATTGACCCCAAAACCATATTATAAGGTCCATTTGTTATTTGAGGCATCCAATTTAAGGCTATTAAAATCAATTGCAGTATTATTTTAAAGTAAAATATCTAAAATGTAGGGTTGGATACCTTAAAGTAAGTCAAATAAAAAAAAACAAAATTACGTATTTTATACATAAGAACACTAAGCTTGATAATTTGATCCGAAGATATAGGTCATGAGAAACAATGCTCCAAGGTTTGGAGCCATCTTTTGTCAAAGGTAATCTGAAGCTGTGTCGCCGATAATTAGAGGACAGATAAATGGTCGTTGGTAAACTTCATTAACGAG
Source organism: Dircenna loreta (assembly GCA_963555665.1). NCBI lineage: Eukaryota > Metazoa > Arthropoda > Insecta > Lepidoptera > Nymphalidae > Dircenna > Dircenna loreta. The sequence goes on along the minus strand of OY743097.1, from coordinate 11,851,137 downwards.
CTGACTTGCAACTTTTAATGTTAGCTCATTACAGATATTTTCTGTAAATGTTTTAAAACAGTCTCCTCTGAAAGCTTATTATCTTATTAAATTATGACTCTGGAGCTCATTTAATTTGCCATTCACTATTAAATCTCTAATTATTCTTTTTTTCTTTATATTTTAAAATCCTTCATTAATTTCTGATAATTTTTGTTCTTAAAACTATTTTATATACTACACAATAAAGAATAATAGATACAGTATAGCACAAAGATAATAAAAAATGGAGATATATTAGTGAATATATATATTGGTATCAGAATGAATCTTATTTAACTTTTAGCTATTAATAAGACAAATTATATTACGACAAAGACAAACCAAGCAATCTTAGTTGAGATGACTAAAATCGAATGACAATATGTAACTCAACCCTTACAGCATAAATCGAACTCGAGAATAATAATTTATGTATAGATAAAAAAAAATATATCCATAATTACTGTAGATTTTAAAGGTGCAACACTGTGTTAACTTTTTAATATATGACTAAGTCGTATAATATAGGAAACTGACATATGGAAGAACGAATGGGCTTCGTCATACAATTCTCTCAATCTCATTACGAAATGTGGCTATGATGGCGGCTATAAGACTACTGTAAGAACTTGATACAAACCCGGTCCACCCAGCTATAAGTTAGCAGTTATACTTATATAGCTTTTGTACTATGCTTATGTACTACGCTTATGTGCTAAGCTTACGTACAGAGCTTATGTATTAAGCTTATGTATCAATATTGTGTACTAAGCTTATGAACTTGGCCTATGTACTACGCTTGTGTACTTAGCTTATAAACTAAGCTTATATAATTAGCTTATGAACTAAACCTATTTTCTTTGCTTATGTACTAAGATTAGATACTAAGCTATCGGAATATCAGATGGCAATTTTAGTCTATATGTAGGTATGAAGTCCACGAAAAAAATACTGGACAGTCGCAAGCGTTGTGTTTATCAATGTCTCCTTGAAATAAAGTAACTCATATATCGGGTATAGAGTTTAAAGCCAGCACCATATTATTTTAACTAAGTCATAATTTAGGAATATTAATTGTAATCAAATTGGCGTTTTGTTGTCTCAAGTATATAGCGTTGTTTTAGATACAAAAAATAACTAAATATTAAAAGATAATGGAATTCAATTGTTAGTAAATAAAGTGTGAAGTGTTTGATATTTAGTTTTATTTATACGTAATAATCTCAGTGAAGTAAGAGGTAGATGGGGAAGGAGATAAGCATACGATTATCCGAGTGCTAGAAGAGATTAAAGCGTTGGGGAAATGTGGCTTTATCTATTGTTTGAATTCAGTTATTTATTATAAAACACTACAATAATTCATTTAATAACAAGTTTTTTTATTAACAAAACGTTAACAATTCTTGCGGTGTTTATTTAAAAAGAAACTTATCATGAAACAACAACAAACAATTTGAAATATATATATATGAAACTTTTCAATATTCTTTAAATGCTCTATTCTTTCTCTTTCTTTAATAATCCAACTAAAAGACATTCTGGTCAAGGACTTTTTTTCGGGATAATAACTTATATTTCGGCTCCATATGATTTATGTTTCGTATTGGGATAGCCAATTTGTACGGAGCCTCTTTAATAAAATAGTAATATTATTGTTAAAGTATAAATATAATGGATATAGAGGTTTATAATATGTTTATCTCCAGTAGATATACTTCTATTCCGTTTACGTGAGACTAAACAATTTCATACAAAATTAATATTCTAAAAAAAATAAAAAAATAATAATTCTAAAAATGTGTTCTGACAGGTTATTTACTTTATAATATAAGCTTTTGTTCCAAATTCCCGACTTCCAAACTCATTAGACGTCGATAAACAATTTCATAAATACGGATTATTACTTTATTCAAGTTAATCAAAATTGAGTGCAAATATAAAAAAAAACCTTAATTCACATATTCGATAAATAAAGCTGACGCAACTTTCGCTTTACTCGAATTGGTAAAATCAAACTCAAATGAATTTGAGAACTACGAACTGTTACACATGGTATGTCGTGACTGTTAATTTTCAGTTTTGTGTATAGATTTGCTGTTTCTAATATTTCTTTTTCTATTTTTTTCTCCACCATTTCTGTTTTTGCCGCTTTAAATATTTGATATAAATTATCATCCTGTCATATTTATTCTTACCCGACTGTATAGACTAGTTTCGAACCCATTCGGGGTTCTTATTCATGAGCTCTAAGCGTGGCGGACTCGTGGCGTGAATAAGCCCATATAAATAAATAGGATTACTAAATTACAATTGATAGTTTATTATTCAGTTTCTATTAAAAATCTTTTATGTTTTTCATAAAAAAATTGACTTTGCAATTGCACTAAGCAATCTTATATAATATAATAGGTATTACTTGTCTTAGATTGTATCTTCAAGTCAATTTATTACTTTGGTTACTATAGAATGTTGTTAGATTAGCTAATTACGTAACTTAAGACGGAAGGTCCCTTAGGTTTAGGGATTGAATAAATTAATAACAAACTTGGTAATACAAAGATCTAGCAACTATTCACGGTAGAAGAACTGCACTGCGATACTTGTTTTTTTTTACAATTGTTATTATTGCATAAAGTTGCCAACCATCGTGTCGTTATTGGTCTTCTTATTATTAAAGCTTTTTTTTTTATTATTATAACGTTCATGACCACTGCAGCATTTATTTAACAGGTTTAAGTTCTATACTTGCCGATGATTTTTAATTAAATTTTCAGTAAAATTAAAAAGATAATATAATATCATTAAACTATTCATGGACAACTACAAAGATGTTGAATATAATTTATTTAATATCAATATTATAATATTCATATGGATTGGTTACACAATGATAAATTATAGCGAGAAATTAAACCAAAATTTTATAAGTTTTCAATTTTATACAGTTTGTGGTAAACAATATTTGATATTTGCGGCGATCACCCGTTTGTTTCTGAGTACCCACACCTGAATACACCTGATTTCAGTGCAAGTTTAAATGTTTCCAAAATGATAAGCCTAATGCCTCGAGACGTGTTATGTATTGAAGAAATAAGTAAATAGAAATGTAAAAATGCCCGGGTAATTAATTAAAATGGTCATATGAAAATATATTTTTCTCTTTCATTGCCATCTTCATATTATACTTCTTTTGATTGAGTTATTATTTAAAAAACCTAATTAATTACTGATACTGTCAATGCCTTATTTCTATTCTTGACTCTTATTAAATAAATTAGTTGATAATGCTTAAATTCATATTACATAAAAAGATAGCTTTATGTATAATTAATATATTTTTTGAAGGCACTTGCTAGCACTCATCTTAATAATAAATAATACGTTGTTTGACTATATTCTTTTGCACTGTCTTCCTCAAAATTTACTGTTTTAAATAATTTTAGTAATTCAAGTAAGTCACGAAATACGAGAAAGACAAAAATAACTTAAACTATGTCAGGATAGGTCAGCTACTAATTGATAATTAGAGTCAACTGTAAACATGATGTTACTCTTTGTGACAAATTTTATATTGTTGGCAACACTTATCAATGAGCGTCTATAAAATGGCAAGCACGACGTTTAGCAGTCTTTCTTCTTTCGGCAAGGCGTTCAGGACGGTTGATATACTGCGGAAGTGTAGTGTTACGTATGAATTATTAGACAGCGTATAATTAGTGAGCTTAAAATTGAACGTATAATTTCGTATAAGTTGATCTCGTTGATAGATGTTACCTTGTTAAAATTATGTAATCATTAAACTAAATTATTTATTTTAAGTAGTTTTTTATTTTATATTCTAACAATATTATATTTAAAAATTGTAAATTTATAATTTACTGTTATCTCTATTGTTACTTTAACCGAGAAGCTCACAATAACTGGTTTAATCTATAAAACTGTTTAATTTTATTAAAAAACACACACATTATAAAGTAGTCTGCTCGAAATCCAATTTAAAAGTATTCCTCGAAACATTGTGTCATATCAACGAAGCCACAGTTCCCCGACATTGCATCACGTGGGTGTGAAGATACACGGCACTGCCTTGAGCAAGAGCATACATTATCTAGCTATCTCAACACCGTTCCTCTGTGAGGGTAATATTTACCCGGAAGCTCTTAGACGTACGAGCGATCGTCATTTAGTTTTACTAAAGCTCTTTTATAAAATTAAACTTTACTTTTAACTTATTAATCTTCTTATTTTCAACTTTAATCTAATATTAAAATTATTATAATTAAATTTATTTTACTAATTAAATGGCTATAAATTTATTTTTTCTGTTCATTGGCCATGTCAAAATATATTTTTCTCCTTTTTTTCCTCATATTATACTTCTTTTGATTGAGAAAACATTTTATTATTTTTAAAAACCTAATTCATTATCTATCAATTTCAATTATATCTCGTTTATTAAATGTATTTTTAAATAAGGAACAATGCAATCTAATAAACTTATTCACATAAAGCCTTGTTGTCGCAATAAGGTTATTTATAAGTCAAAGTTAATTTAATATATTCAATGGCTTAATTAAATGTCTAATGACCCTTTCCATATACAAACACGACAGGGGCTGACACAGGTCCACAGAAATGTTAGTTGTTAATAGAAATATTCCGATAACTTTCGTAATTACCACAAGCTTTACAAGGCAATACACGATTCGTACTTCTGGTGTTGTATTTACTCGTACTTATATTTAAAACAAGTCATGCGTGATTTAAAATACTTATAATAAAAATAATAATAAATAGCCAAAACCGTTTATTGTTCTTTGACATAACAGTAATAACTTTAAACATAATTTCTCCGATATTCCGATCAGAACTATGACATTTTTATGATAACGATTCGGCTCAAGATGATTCATGTGTTTTGTATTTGGAATAGACAATTTATACGAATCATGTAAATAATAGCGTAAAATTAAATGTTATAAATTATAATAGATATATGATGGATATTTAATGGACATATTAAGTTATGATAATATTTTATAAAAAAAAATCGCGTCGAATTGAATATACAAATATTTCAATTCAGCTTGTCTCAATCTAAAGTAAATATTGTTAGTTAGATTAAATAAATTACGTCAGCTAATTAATCGAATTATATCCTATCCTGATATTAACATTTCTTACTAAAATGTCTCTTAGCTGGACTGTGAATTTGGAAACCAGAAATTTATACTGATAGTTTAGAAAATGAATTCGGATTAATACCAAATAATTTAAATTATTAGAACAGTTACACGTTATACGTATAATAAAACAAATTATTTAAAAAATGAAAAAATTACGTCATAACAAGTTCCTGTTGTTTTTTATATTTAAACTTTCGTGAACCATGACTATTATATTTATATTTACCCGGCTGTATTCACGTACAAATTAAATTGGAATGTGCCCGACTAGTTTCGAACCCATTCGGAGTTCTTAATCATGATCTCTAAACGTGGCGGATTCGCGGCGCAACTCCTGCGTGAATACAGCCGGGTAAATATAAATATAATAGTTACTGTTGGTGGTAATATTACAACAAAATATGATTTCCAAGATACATTAAAATCTATATATTTATTCAATGTGCTTTTCCGTATTTAACATCAATGTCTTAAAGTTATAGTATGTAGAATTATAACAAATGCTGGAATTCCATTATCGTGATTATTTCTTTGGATAAAAAGTAAATGGGTCAGAATTATATGTGAATTCAACATCATATAATGTACCAAGAATTGTAAACATTTATTGACCTCACTGATAGTATTTTACACTAAGTCATAGTGTTATAAAGTGTTAGTGTACAAATATAATGTCAAAGTGTACTCAACATATTGTGATAAATTATTTAAACAATTAGATACGACAATAGGTAACCGTAATATTAATATGTTACTTTATCATCGAAATATGGATCGCATGTTTCACAAAATTCGAGATATTTAATTTTTGGTAGACAAACATTACATATATATATTTATTTTTTATTTCTTTTATTCTTATATTTTTATGTATCTGTTTCTTTAGATTATTTTTTTGTGTTTACTTATTCTTCATCTTTATTATAATTATTTATATATGATACGCCTACGCCACGTTTTTTAATGCCTTTCTTTACTTCAGTGGTTGCTTGGAAGAGATCTACCTTTAGCGATAAAGCCGCCGAATTTTTAACCCTTTTTTTATTTGTTTTGTCTCAATGTATTTTCTGGGTGTACAATAATGCATATTAATTAATATTATTATTTATATTTTATGTTTTAGTGAAAATCGGCTAAACAATTATAAAATTATTATTAGACATTTATACATACATAAATATAAGATAATAACTGTAAATATAAAGAAAGAAAAGATATCACTTTTTCTATCCCTCATATTTGAGAAGTCGCGTGTGTATAAAAACCTCTCTCTAACTTATTTTCTTTTTAAAATTAAAAAGAATAAAAATATCTAAAGAAAAGATCATATGTTCGTAGTGATATTAATTATAAAGTGATTACATTGCAGCAACATGTGCAGCATTGAACAAATTGGTATATTATAAAAAGTTCCAAATAAATTTTGTTAATATATAGTAAAAATATTTAAAATATATTCCATTAACATTTTTCATAAATGGAAGTGATGATGATGATACATTTTCCAATACTATCATTATGTAACCACAAACAGTGACGAGGAAAGGTCAAAAGGTTCGTGGAATGGTTGGGTAGCAAATGAAATAAAAAAAAAAAATTATTTTTAGATTCAGTATTATCTTTCTCAAGACAAATATATTTATTTGAACCGTTACTTTTTTTCTAAACTTGACCTTATTGTCGTAAAATTTCCTGTACCTCAACTGTTTTACTAATTTGAAAAAAAAAATAAAAATTATAAAGGCTAAGTATGGACTGTAGGTTAGGAAAATCAGAGCCTCAAAGCCAAAATCATATTGTTCAGCCGCCATTGCAACTCTGCACCTGTGAGCTGATGCATATTCCAGCACAACCTTTGTCAAATTTCCTCAAGGATTTTCTTTAATGGTCACCTTTTCTCTATTCACCACTGTTGCGCAGTATTGTGGTCTACTCCAGTTATGATGGTACTTTTTTATTTGTAATCGATCAATAATATTCCCACACATTTTCAAAAAATCTATTTTCACTAAGCAAAAGTGAATTTAATTGAAATGTTGCTTATCAAATTATAATTTGATTTAGACACAACATATTTAATGAGTTCAGTCGCTCTATGTATTGGATGGACATACAAAAAGGTGATTTATATATATTGTTTCATTTTATGTATACAATATAAAATAGTACAATATATATATATATATATATATATATATCCGAGCTACAATAATATATGTATGTATACTGAAAATCTACGTTGAACAAAATCCTTGTGGCTTCGATAACTCAATGTAGTAGAGTGTGGAAGGTAAATTGTTTCCTTCAATGAGGTTATAGGGACCGAAGCGTTCAACAAATTTATTGGTGTCCACTTAATTATATGGAGGCTATTTAAGATAGCTTTATAAAGTCTGTAGTATTTTATGCTAAGTTTATACATTAAAGTAATATAATTTATTATTTTATTAAATTATTATAATTTTAGATGTTTTTATATACCATCTTCAATTTGTTTCTTTGTAAGGAATGTTTTAAGCGTAAGCAATTTTAAAGCGCGAAAATATTTTAGTCACGTGATTTTTATCTGCATTTAATCAGAAAAAAATCTGTTTTTACCAATTATTGATATGTTCAATGAGCCTTAAAGTGGACCAACTTGCAAAAGTAATAAATATTTTTTTGGCTCTATTAAGCAATAAGCTACTTACTAAAGTAATTTAACATCCTTGATTAGATTATTAAACAGTTCTTCTTACTTTTTTATGATATTTTAAGATAAATTTAAATCGAGAATATTAGCATTTTCGTGATAAAAGAGATGAAATTCGTTGCAATCAAAACAATCTTTCTTTATTTTTTTTATTTTTTTTTAACTTAGTTACATGTAAAAAGTTAAAAGTATAGGAAGAGTAACAGCTTTTATTTTTTGTTCTATACTAAGTATTACTTAGCGACGGAACGTCTTAAAGAAATTAAGATTGCCTGTACTCAAACCAGCGCTAAGTTTAAGCTTGTTTTTGCTCAAAACATTAAGAAGCACTTTTACCGTCAACTTAGTTACTTGAAGGACTCAAATTCATGAAAAATACTACTCATATTAGCACTTTTTATACAAGATAAATATAATTAACAAAAATGTTAAGGGCCTTAAATAATTATTTATAAATTTGATTTTGAAGCATATTTATGTATTTTTACCAAGTTTCAAATTTCGGGCAGAATCTGAATCTGAAAAAGGAGTTTTTAACATTTTCTTTTTGCTATTATATATGTCATTAATAGTGTGAATTTTATATGTGACTCCATAAATCTCGACTAGCCGTAAATCGGGTGCACATTTTTTCATATTTGTATTTCAATCATAGATCATATCTCATCTATAGAGTTAAATATTACCAGTGACGGCTATCATAACCGCGATAATTCAGGTAACGTGTCTCTATCATTCAAGAATGCTGGAGACAAATCGCTTTCTATAATAAGCTGCATTTAATCTCAATTTATTATTCAAATTGGTAAGCGGCTGCTTATTTTTATATTGCTGTTACTTTTAGACCCCCCCCCACCCTCAACGATTTTTTTTTGTTTTTTGGCGGTAAGGACGAAGCAAATACAAGTTTATAGTAATTTCATCTACAAATGGTATAATTGATAATAGATTTGACACCGTCTAATTGAAATCCATAATGTTGAAACTAAATTATTTTCTAGGAAACCCTCCTTAGAACATGTACCAGCCCTATTAGAACTCTTCATCAGTAAAATTTTAATAAATACAGTTTCAATACTCTTTGTGTTTCTCTCAATCTATTACATATTCTATTGGCCTCATTTATAAAATAAAATATGCTTGCTTAAAAAATAAAAATCTATAACCTGTTATATAGTCAAAACGTTGTAACTAGAAATTGAAAGTAAATATGAACATTTCCATTTACTATCGTTTTTATATCGAAATAAGATGCATAGAAACATTTTATCAATCAGATTCCTGAAAGTAAATTTCTTTTTATAATTTTGCTATATCATTTGATTCGCTATCAATATGTCATATATCAATATGACATTACATTGTAGGCTTGTTGCGGGTATCGTACAAACAAAACACGATGCATTAATTATAAGAATACTTTTATTCACAATAATCACTATTAAATTAATAACTAATTTTAAGAAACGGAGAGACAGTTTCGTGTGTTGCTTCGTCGAGCCACAAATCACAAGTGTTGCTCGATCGTGCCGCGCTCGACTCTGTCAATCCGTATCGGAAGTCATGTAGTCGTTTTACGCCATTCCGTTCTTTATAAATTGACCGGATACGACAAATATGTTATCAAAACAAAATAGTTTGCTCGGACCATTATTTTCCTTTTGATAAGTATTTTTTTCCATTTCCCAATGAGAAGTAAGCATATTAAAACTTTTTCTTAATTATATCAATCGCAAACCGTGTCTTCATAAACACATTGAAACGAAATTTATATTTTTTACGCCATCCTCAAAAAATAGTTTACTTGGTATGAAAGTGATAACAATAGGATTATTTTTGAATCTGTTGCCATTTCTTGTTGATATCCAATTAGTAATAAAAAGCAACTTTCGTGTAAGGCTCTACAAGCACCACTATTATTTATAACTTGTAAAAATATTTTTCTTTAAAGGCTATATTATTAAAAATCCAATAATATGTGCCTCTGAAGTGCTGAAGTCTCAATTAATTTTAATAAAGTATTAGTTTTTGTATAATGACTATAAATTCAATCTACAACACTTGAAGCTAAGACTCTTGGTTTCTATAAGTTACAATAGTCTAAACCTTACATATGTTGGTTCAGTTTAATAATTAAACAAATGAGAAATACTGACCGCTCTACAGGAATTTGAAATTGTTAACATTGTATACGAGTTTCGCAAATAGTAACTAACATTGGATTTAAAATATAATTATAATAGCATTAAACACTATAATTTACTTTAGTTAGATAATTTTAACATCTCAAACCACTTAAAACTTAAACTATTTTGAAAACATTTAAATGCCTTACTAATATTAAAATGTAGTGAATTTTGGGAAGAAATATCGAATGCAAGGTAAGTTATTTTTGTTTCTTTTTTACATTTTATTTTGTAAAACTATTTGAAATTATTTAAAAATGAGTAACCGTTTAGTAGGAATCAATTATAGAATAAAATGAACAGTCATTTCTATGTCTAACAAAAATAATAAATTAATTAACTGTCTTAATTACTTTTTATTAAAAAATAAGAAGTTAGAAATATCAAAATAATTTGTTTTGTAAAGCCTTATTTTATCATTTTTTTTTTGTTAAAATATTTTTAATGCTTTAATGATTTGTGTTAAATTTTATGCTTTACTGTAGACTAAAATCTAAATGGTTGCATCTACTAACTACACTTTTGCTGTCAAACATAATGAGAGTGGAATTTAGTGTTCAAATACACTGCAAACTACATAGTTAAATAAATTTATATATATTCGACGATACAATCACAAACAGATAAATTAGCGTGATAAAAAGAGTCCTGTACAGACAGTGTGTTATATAATTGAATTAGAAAGCTACTCATAGCTATAATAACTACTGGTCTGGATAGTGGTGCGCCTGGCAGCCTCCGAGCGCCATAAATGGTTGAGGAAATTTGTTTTACTTGAAAAATGCAAAAATACCATCTTGCACGATTCCCTTCAAAATGTAAAATAAATAAATTAATAATTAATAATAGTAATACGAAATATAAATAGTGAATAAATAAATATATGAAGTTGAATGGTATAGAAGCTGATATACAGCTATCTAAGTACAAAATAGGGAAAAACTTATTAAAAAATCTTAAAGTACACAACTAAAACGAAACACTGCAAACGATCGGTCAGACAAACAGACGCGCAATTTATACCATCGGTAGATTACTATTTTGGAAAAACAACTTTTATCTTCGAACTTGATTTAAATTTACTAAAAAGTTTTTACATAGGTATTTGCTGAATGCTAATCCGCGATATATTGTCGTCGCGAGCGATTCACGCATCTCGTACCGTTCCGGAAATGCTAACTCAGCGGCGCCTGTGGTCCCGTTCCTGAAATGCTAACTCATCGGCGCCGTCCGGCTGCGTGCGGCCAGAGCTCAGGTCATTCGCTATACTATGACAATCCATCGGGTTTACTTATTAAAATAATATTAAACTTAAAATCTTACTTAACATGACATATGTCATGGCTCACAGACAAACGTTCACGGTCCGGTACAATTCACATAACACGCAGAAATAAAATATATTAATATCATAACATTTGACAACTACCAGACTGCATACCACAGTTGTGCTGGAGCACTTTTCACAAGTAAATATATAATAAACATATTCAAATATAAGCCATAATTAAAATGAATCCACACATAAAATGTCCAATCGAAAGTTAATTCCTTTAGGCAATAACACTTTTCAATTAATCGAATTAATTAGGTACATATTTTCTAATAACTTTGTTTTAATTATACATTTAAGTTAAAAGGAAGCTTTTGGTTAAGTGGTTTTTAATCGTACCTTTCCATTAAAGTTTTGAAGGCTGCTGTTATAGATGGATTTCTTAATTTAGTGTATACATTTAAATTATATTGTGTAAACGAATCGTAAAAATGAAAGTAATTATATGTTATGATAAGAATGATGATTTTTTGTTTGTAAAATCGATCTAAATATTACTTTACTTTGAACATATTATAAAAAAAAAATTAAAGCGATGATTTATACAAACTATCATATTATTATATAATATATTTTTGAACTATTTTATACATCAATAAATTATTTATTATAATATACATTTTACTAGTAACCCACAATAAATAAAAAAAACTCGTTGTAAGAGTTAGATAAACAACATAATATTATATACATATAAAAAATATACTGTAGTTATAAATTTCAAAAGTAAAAGTACTCTTATAAAGTTATTTACAAAGTAAACAATTTTCTAAAAGAAGTTAAATTCAAAAGAAATTTGGAGTGGGTTCGCTTTGGCAAGAGTTAGCGCGGTAGGGAAGCGCTTTTACTACTAGAAATAAAAATAAACTTAAAACGCCGTCTCCAATGTTTTTATCGAGAATAAAATAAGTAAGACAGTTTTAAAAATAGGTTAAGGTTGATTATTCAATGAATTTTGCACTTGTAATATGATATAAGATGCCTTCAATTAAAACTCGTACTTGCCTTACATTTACGAATAGAAGATAGGTTTCAAAGTTTTTTGCATTCTTAAATTATTGTATGAATAGTGAAATAACAAAAGAATGAACTAATTTTAAGTATCATATTCAAAATGATTTTTCTTTTAAAGTGACTTAAGTTTAAACATTACTAAATAGCATATTCAATTAAGACTCCAGAAGTATGTATCTCGTTGTATTGGAAATCATTTTATTTATAATTATTTAATCTTGCATAAGGCAGTTCGTTTAATTTGTATGAAGGCAATAAAGCAACCTCAATATTTTATGTCAGCAATTAGTCTCGGAAAACTTTTCCTACATATTTATATTGATTAAATATGATATGTTTCTTAATTAAAAATATCAAAGATTTTACTGCCGCGTTTCCGACACGAAAAATATATACTGTTGGAGTTAAGAGAAATGGGAAAATATTTACATTATTTTAAAAAACTGAGTAGACTAAAACAACTGATAAAAATTTAGTATTACTTATATTTTTTTTCAGTTTCAGTGAGAAAATTTTTATTTGTGCTTATACTTTTATATATATTTAATTATTGTATTTTTACGATTTTACAAAACCCAAATTACGAAGATGTTCTAATTAAATACCATTACAGAAGGATTGTGAAATATTTTAAAACATAAAAATATTTTGTTAGATTTTTTAGTTCTTGTTAGTCAGTTCGGTCTTATTGTTACCGAAAAAAATATGAATTTCTTTAATTATTAAGACACAAATAAGAGCTAAAAATGTTTGTTCTTATCATTAAAAGACACTTGAAGTAAAATTGACTTAATTTAGCGAAGGACGATTCCTGTAGATCTTTCTCAGAGGGCATTATTAAAGGACAAATAAATAAATAATTTCACCAGAGATTGAAACAAAAGCAAAGGCCTTATGATAAAAATATCATGGACAAACTACAAATGGAACTTAAATTTTCTTCCTGTCCATATGCATCTGTCATATCCTTATAAAGCTTTTCGAGATTATTGAATTCTATCCTATCCTATGGTATATATAACCTCATCTAGACAGAGGTAGAGAGAGAAAGACGTTTTCTAGCTGTTCCTGCTAATGTCATAGTAAGAAAATTTTAAATGACGCAAAGATTTGACTCCTATTTTAAAATTATTGTGCAGCTCCGTATACTCAATATTTGCGTAAGTATAAAAAAGAGAATTACTTGCACTTTATTTCATGTTCTGGGTGAAGGATTACAGACTTTAAAAGTTATTGGATTTTAAACGAAATTCGAATTTGCAATTGATTAACATAATATTTTAAATAATTACTTAGTCCGGCCATAAATACTGTTTGTTACACTAAAAAATTAAAAAAATATTACATTTGAATTTCGAATCTGTTATTTTTATACGACTGTTCATTGTGATTTCTCATTTTGGCGCCAATACATTGTACAAAATTTTGCGATAGAAAAATGGAGTGGGGTGTTAAAGAGAACTGAATCGCTGTGATCGCATTACACAAAGTATGGAGCAAAATGCAATTTTTAAAACTCTCCATACACTTGGTATTAGTAAAATGTTTGTGTACCGGGCTATTAATAGGTACCTACAATAAGACTTTTTCTGTTTGTGACAGAAAAAGATCTGGCCGTCCACGTACGAAAATGGTGGTCAAAGCAGTAAGGGAAAGATTTCGAAGAAATCCTGTCTGACAGCAAAAGATTTTATCTTGAGCAATGAAGATAGCACCTAGAACCATGTCACGTATTTTAAAAGGTGACTTAGGTTTTGCATTCTATAAGAGATGCACTGGTCATTTCTTAACTGATAATTTAAAGAAGAATAGGGTGGTACAATCGAAACAACCACTGAAGCGGTACGAAAAGGGAGGTCACAGAAATGTTTATTTTTACAATTGAACAACATTTTAACAAACGAAATGACCGTATTTATGCTCAAAGCTATATCGAAGCTTCCCAATCAGTGGACAGAGTGCAACGTGGATATTATCCGACTTCAGTGATGGTTTGGTGGGGTGTTAGCTATGAAGGAGTGACTGAGTCATATTTTTGTGATAAAGGTATCAAAACATCGGCACAAGTATATCAAGATATCATTCTTGAGAGGGTAGTTAAGCTCCTTAACATCACCATGTTCAATAGCCAAGTATGGTCCTTCCAGCAAGACTCGGCGCCAGGTCATAAAGCTCGTTCTACGCAGTCTCGGTTGGAAGCGAACGTTTCGGACTTCATCAGAGCTGAAGACTGGCCGTTGTCTAGTCCCGATCTTAATCCGCTGGATTATGATTTATGGTCAATTTTAGAGAGTAGAGTTTGTTCTAAACGTCATGATAATTTGGAGTCCCTAAAACAATCTATACGATTGGCAGTGAAGAATTTTCCCATGGAAAGAGTGCGTGCTTCTATTGATAACTGGCCTCAAAGTTTAAAGGACTGTATTGCTGCCAATGGAGATCACTTAGAATAAGCTTTCTATATGTTTAATTATTTTATATGTATGTACTAAACTAACAAACTGTAAAAGTAATAAATGGTATTTGCCGCTAAAAAATATATTTTTAAGTGTAACAGTATTTACGGCCAGACTAGGTAAATATTAGTGACGTAACTTGAATATTACAAATAATACACTTATAGTTATAACGACATTATGCATTATATTAATTCGTTATTATGAAAGAGAATTGCAATTTCTTAGAGCTTGAATTTGGTAACGACTCTAGCTTATAAATTTTAGCTGTGACCACGCTCTAAGAAATAACTTCAATATTGCTGGGGTTGAATAAATATTGAAAATATCGACTGCAAAATTGCAGTTATATTATAACACTCGTAATAATAATACGGTTAACAATTAGGTTTAATGGATTGAAAAGTAAAATCTATTAAGTTCTCGCTATTCAGTCAAACTTGATGATTGGCTTTTGATTTGGTAGTATTTCTGTTATAGAAATAAATATTATGTATGTATGTGTGTGGATGGATAAAATGATGGAAAGCTGTTTTTAAAAATCTATACATGTGTTTATGTTTTGCATGCCCTTCCGTTATAAAAAAAATAAAAAAAGTAACACATTATTTTACACAATAAATAAAATAAATTAATTTTCAGCCGTGTCATGGTTTTTTAATTATTTTCACAGTCCAGACTTTGAAACGCTTAGCTCTGATATTAATGAAAACGAACTCTCAATACAACCGTTGCGAGTATTTGCTTATTTCGATAAATGAAATATACTGGCTACTCTCCAGGAAATTGAAATAATCAACATTGAATACACGCCTCGCAAATAATAATAAATAAAGTTATTAGAAAACTGAACATTTTAAAATTAATCAACATTTTTTATACTATTGTAATAATAAATCATGTAAGTAATAATTTAATTTATGCTTTCAATCACAAGTCCTGAAGGACTATAAAAAAAAATATATTTTTTATAATGGCTACAAAATATTGTATCATACTTCTGTATTAATTCCTTTCTCTCCATACAAAAAATATTTTTCTTGATTATGATCATGAATGATATAGGAAATGTAAACTGGCACATTTATTTATGTTTGTTTTTTGTATTTTTCTGTTGGCTATGTAGATGGATTTTAGCCATCTTTGTTTTCGATCATAATAAATTACTATATATCTTAGCCACAGCTGAAATGGCGTCGTATTAAGCAATGGCCTTCTATATATTTGTGTTCTTTTATACATTTACTTTACAATCCACTTACTGCTGAGTATTGAAAGTGTAAATTTAAATTACTATAAAATGTCCTCCTGAAAGTACGTTCTTAGCAAGGCTTTTAAGAAATTCGTTTTTAAATAAATATTCTAGCAATAATAGGTGTTAAAATTCAAATCATTATTTATGTTCTGTATGGTCAGATTCTGGATCAGGTCAGGTCAGGTCAGGTCTGAAAAAATATATATGGATATATTCTTTCGTTTTCATATAATATTTATTAAAGAACCTTTATTAAAAAAAATATGGTCATACAACTGTATCCATACGTGAAGCGTTAACCGTGTATCCTTTTTACTGAACATTCGGGGACTGAGGTTTATAAACTTTTTCACATTTAGTTAATGATAGATTAGAAATTACGATAATTAAATAAAATATATTTGTATAATGGTCCAAATCCTCATAAAACTTACAACTTCAGCTACTGGACAATCCCTAGTAATTATTTATTTATCCAGCACTAATTCCACAGCATTTCACGCTATTTCATACGTCATTAAACGTCGTGACGTGGGAGTGTGATGCCACTGACAGACTTGACGGCTGATATAAAAGCGCATTTTACAGTCATTTTTTAAATATATTATAGTAATAGACTTTTTTTATATAATAGCCACTCACATACTAGAGAGTAATATCTGTATAATTGGGATTTCGCATACAGAAATAACGTATATAGTATCACAATTTTTAAATATACAATTAAATATATTACGTATAAAGCTGATAAGATTATACAGTAATATAAAAATATAACTACGCCTTTTTTCCACTAACAATTTTTTTTTATTAAATAATGTATACGTATGATAAAGTAGACGTTAATGGAAAGCGTTCCCCTGGTTCATTTGTCAAAATGGGCGTGCCACAAGGCTCTATATTGGGGCCTTTCTTATTCCTCATTTACATAAATGACTTGCCTTACTTTGTAAGGGATAAACATGGGATAGTATTGTTTGCTGATGATACATCTCTTATTTTTAAAATGAATAGACATTAATCAGCAATTGACGATGTAAACAATGCTCTCCCAGATGTTGTACAATGGTTTAATGCTAATAATCTGTTGCTAAACGAAAGAAAGACTAAATGTATTAAATTTACTTTATCAAACGTGAAGACCGTCAAAACCATTGTTCAGCTAAAAAATGAGGAATTGGAATTGGTTAATGCTGCTATATTTTTGGGCATAACCTTGGATGCAAGATTGCAATGGGGCCCTCATATTTCAGATTTGTCGAACAGACTTAGTTCTGCTGCTTACGCGGTTCAAAGAATACGCCGGTTGACTAACGTTGAAACGGCTAGATTAGTTTACTTTAGTTATTTTCGCAGTGTCATGTCATATGGTATACTGTTATAGGGTAATGCATCAGATATTGATGCTATATTTGTGCTGCAGAAGAGGGCTGTTCGTGCGATCTATAAGATGAGGCCCCGAGAATCGTTAAGAAATAAATTCAAAGAATTCAAAATTATGACTGTACATAATCAATATATTTATGAGAACCTAATGTATGTACATAAGAATATTAATAACTTCAAGAAAAATTGTGATTTACACAAAATTAATACCAGAAACAAAAATAAACTTGCTATGCCCACCACTAGGCTCCAAAAAATAGGAAATTCCTTCAAAATTAATTGTATACGTTTTTATAATAAACTCCCAAATGAAGCCTTAAAATTGTCATTAAATAAATTTAAAGTATACATTAAAAGAAATTTGATAAAAAAATCCTATTATAGTGTAAAGGATTATATTAACGACGGTATGGCCTGGGAATAAATTGTATTGTAGCGATAAACTAGTAACCTGCGCAATTTGTTTGACGTTGCTAGTTACTTTTGTTCGATCAACTGGCCGCATCACACCGTTCCCTTAGAAGTCATTACTTGCGGTAGCGTTGGGGGTCGGGTCGCCCTCCCTCCCTCAAATATGGCGAAGGGGGTGATGGCTGACCCTTGCGTTATGCTCGTGAACGGGTGCTGCTTGCGGTGACTGGTCGTGTTGCTGGCAATGGTTCTTGTGTTTTCATTTTTATTTCTTAAATTATTAAGCCTTCTACGTGAATTGATTGCCATGGTTCTAGTTGTTCGTAAATTGCTCATTTTACTTATATTGACATTTGTGAAACAGTGATCACAATAAAAAAAAAACCTGGCTGAGTTTGTTGTGTGGTTCTTCTCAGACCAGGGCGCGTTTGGAATCCTCGTAATTTTAACTTTAAGTTCAGAGGTGTTTTTGCAGAAGGGCTTATTTCGATAAGTATGGTATCAAAATAGGCCCTCCTGACACCTCTATTTGACGTACACAAGTGATCACTGAGAATGATTCAAAGTGGAAAAGATTTAAATAAATAAATTAATAAAAAAAACCCTCAACCTTTCTCAGGTAACACTTCTACAGAAGTTACCTTTTTTGGCGTTTACTCTTCAAGAATCGATTTCGATATAACGCGCATGGTATGAGAAAAATGTGAGGAGTAAAATCTACTGAACGAGTGACAGACAGACAGCGTTACGTTTTTGGGTCGCAACCTTTTAATTTGATTGTGAGTGTATTAAGACGTGCATAGGGTATGCTGCAAGGCGACTATATATATATATATATATATATATATATGAGAACTACACATACAATTAGATATTTAATACTATATGATTTTTTTTACCTCTTACTATGCCTACGCAATATTTACGTAATCGAAGTTTACATAGTATACGGTATTTAAGTAACCTTGGCCCTAAAATATATATAACAAAAGGTACTTAAGAAATGAAACATTTATTTTATTATCACAGCCTTTATTAGACTATAGATATAGATGTTTTTTAAGGTACCGTTTCTTTTGTAAAATTTTTGAAAAAAGTGAAGTGAAGTAAAAATCATTTTATTAATATTATTTCTAGATTTTTAATTAAGTAGAAATTTTTAAAAAATAATAGAATAGCCACCGCAATCTGAGAGCAAAAACCACAAGTCGTTCAAACTTAATTAGCTTTTTATCACTAGTTCAGGGACAGGCAGTATAAATTATTTAAAAACGTTTACTAAGGAGATGTAAAAGATAAAATCATTTTCCAGTGTAACCAAGTTTTATTAGTTTAAAGCAAGCTGAGCTTTAATATAGACTTACTATTTGAAATAATTTGATATATATTCACTTGATATATTAACTAAATATAATACTAATGTATAAGAAAATATAGTTCAATCAAATACTCTTTACAGAATACAAATTAGAAGACAGAACAATATTATATAATATTATATAATATATAATATATTATATAATATTATATAATATAATATATAATATATTGCCATGTCGAAATATCCTATCGCCCACTCGTTTTGTATTTCTAGGCTCATCGCTTGCACTAGATATTTATCGTTTTTATATTGCCGAATAAAACATTTTCTTATGTCCATATCTCGTACTTTCTTACCGACTCTATTCTTCCCCTATTTGTTTGAGCACCTATCATACATTGCATTGGTATAACGTTTAATGATAAATGATAAATTAAGTGAATTGGTTTACATATACACAATTATTTTAGCAACCACTATAAATAAAACCCACCAATTTTAATGTGTATCTTATCGAAGTAAGTTTAAGAACTTGCGATGGTGACTGTATTTTAATAAATTGTTTGTAAAATTAGATATTGTTCATTTCTATAAAACTTCATAAATGATTAAAATTTGTTTTAGAACATTATTTTAAGTAAATTGTCATTGTCATTTTTGAAAGTGTTGTGATTGGTTAGCGACATCTAAAGGCGATAATTTTTTAAGTCTATTTCCGACATAGAGCTCTGACAACTGCTGATTTTCAACGTATAAACATTGTAAGTACTGGCTGTCAGTTCAATCAATCCTATTTAAAATTTATTGATATCTAATAATCATTAAACTGTTTTATTTTCTGAAATTCCCTTACTGTCTCGCCATATTAGTGGTCACTCAAATTTAATTTACATAATGCTTAAAACTATAATTCCATCGATTAAAGTTTTACGGATTGGTTGGTTAGAAATAGTAAACATAATGAAATAGTCTTCTTTCAGTTATAGTGATGGTTACAGCTACAGTTACAGAATTGATGACTATACTGTCGACAATTGTAACCCTTTAATAAAATCACCCATATATGTAATATTATTTTCATTTCTACAACGGTATAGGTATTGTTATTAAATTTATTTTGGTATCTTTTTATATATAACCAAATTACGATGAAGCTGGCGTGTCATTCTGCATAAAATCTTCTCCTAAAGAAAACCCATACAAATGCTAGGAATATATATGTTTAATGTTTAGGAAACTAGCAACATATCCTGTAGCGTCATGCATCATCTGTAATTCCCTGACATGAAGGCGTGACGTCGCGAACAAACATGTTCAATGTGACGTCACTTGTCAGACTTATGTCAGACATGTTATGACATGCGATAAAGATCAGGTATTATCAATTATAGCAGTAATTAAATAATGTTTGAAAGTGTATAAATATTGTTGTATAAAAAATAGAAGAGAATTAAGTGATAAAATTACATGACTAATTAATGTTCTGTAATTTCTTTTATTATAAAAAGTTATCAGACTTCATCGAAACATTTTAATTTTGTTATTGCGATCTAATACTTGTTCTTATGTCACAATGCTACTTCAAAATAAATATTATAATTAATATTGATAATATCCATTTTAGTTTTATTTTCATGGAGAAATATAAATTAAATAAAGTGATGTGCAATGTGGAAATATTTTTGATTAAACAAATTAAGTTTACATTTTAAAATATTTCAAAAATTATAATATTTCTTGATTACGGGAAAAGTGGAATTTAAAGCAAACTATGTTCATAATATTTAAATAATAAGATTTTAATATTATACAATTCGACTCACTCTTAAATATTTAAATGTACCTAGTTACATTTTTTGTGCAATTTAAAACAAATGCAAGCTTTTTCTACTTACCCAGCGATTTTGGTTTTTATACTCCACGTGTGAGGTCAATTATTTTTGAGTACATCGCCCTTACTATGATATCCCTTGTTTTTATTTTAATATGTAATATCATTCTCTATTTCTATATCACAAATTGCTACATAGAAAATTTACGGAGTTTATCAAAAAAATAATTTAAAATAACTTTTTGTTTCCTTCTAGTAGTGAAAAAAAAAAATTAAAAAACAATATGAAGAATAATTTCACAATGAAACGAAAAGATTGATTTTTTGTGTAAATTTCAACTATTTGAACAGTAAACATACAAAGTACATTTATTCAAGGACGTAAATAATAGCCACTGGTATATTTCTAGAGGAACAAACATTAGCATATCTGTAAGGAAATGACAAAACGTCATACCTACAACATGCCGCATCTAGGAAATGCACACTCGTATTCACGTACAAGAAGTAATATTACAATATTTATACACCAAGTAATGATAATAACTGCGCTGTCAAATATTCATTTATTGATTCTAGTAAATTGTTTTTATTATTTTAATTGACACAATAACATTTTATATGTTTTAATTCGTGAGTTACGTCAGCTCTAAGCGTGGGGGGGCTCGCGGCGTGAACTCAAACACAGTTTAGTTCACGAGTCCGCCATGCTTAGAACTCATGAGTAAGAACCCCGAATGTGTTCGAAACTAGTCCGATTCGATTCCGATATAATTCTACGTAAATACAGCCGGGTAAATAAAAATATAATTTGATTTACTTACACAAAAAGACCTTTATGTAGTTACAGATATTAAAATGAACATAAACTTATAATATTAAGATCACTGATTGGAGGGTTTGAACTAAGATCGAATTGTTAAGAAATAAACGAAGAAACAAACTTTTGATCCGTTTGATTTAATGTTTTATTTTACTCCTTCTTTTTTTTTAATTAAATCGCTTTATTAAATTTAATTGGCCTTATTGTGAAAAAGCCGCTTTTTCATGGATATCTTTAATTTATTATTCACTTTTGTCCTATTTTTATAAATTATATTCTGTTGTAAGCAATAAAAATTACAAAGAATATAAAGGGTTCTATTAGTAGTCTAATAATCAAACCTGTAACATACTTCTGTCGTTTACGAGGACGAAGTCGCACCCAATAGTAAGTAAAGATGGCTTTACACATATCCTAGTTTTCATAAATAAATTATATTTATTTATTACTTTTTCATAAATAAATAAATTATATTTATTATTTATGGTTCTGTGTTGTTTTGATGAAATATGTTAATTTGGTGATTAAAGTTTGAGAGTACATAAATTACACTTCTTTTGTAAAATTTAATAATTTTGATAAATATATAAATAAATATAATATAAATAAAAAAAATAGCTAAAGGGATGCTGGCGACGATTGAAGTAACCTTACACATTAAGAAATTTGCCAAAGTGAACTGGGTAAATTCAATTTACTTTCGATTTGTTTTGCTTTGCTTTTGGAATTTGATTTCTTTTACATATTTGTTGACAGAAAAAAAAAATATTTAAAATAACAATATTAAATTCATTCATTTAATATTTTATTAATTAATTTATTTTACCTCTAAACAAAAAGGAAATTTAGGCTTCGAAAGTATTAAACTTTAGCTGTATAAAAAACTAAAACGAAGCCTTGGCTCCTGCGATAGCAAAAAAATGCAAAAATTGCATTGCAATAGCATAATTTTGGCAATTTTTGTATTTGTGAGGGACATATAAAAATAATTAACCATTAGGTGAATTAATATTATTAGAATAGTTCAATTCAAATATTAATACTCTAATCTAAATTTAAATAATCGAGAATAATCCAACGTGCCCATAATTCTGTACACCGCATCAAATTTGCATATTTATACTGTTACATATTTAGCATACACCGATATTAGTACCAGACCTATTACCAGTCGATCCGTAATAACCATTATAAATTACTTTTTCCCAGAGCATTTCTCGTCCGTCAACAGAGACTTTTTATTATTTCCTTTAATGAACCCATACTACGTTATAATTAAATAACATTGAAACAAGATACTTTCTTTTTATTTTATAATTAAATAAAGAAACTAAAGTTGTTCTGTTTTAGATGATATATAATATAGCTGTTTGATATTCAAAGAACTGACACTTTTTTTATATTATTACGTCTACAATAGTTTGAAGATTTTTCGTTGAATTGTAGTAAGTGTTTATTTGGTATGCCTTCATAGCGTCCAATATGAAAATAATTTAATTAAATTCAAGGTTTCGATCCTATTTATTTATTTACATATTCTTTACTGTCCAAAAATATTGTGCAATGGGCGAGCTTAGTGCAACAAAACACTAGCAATTTCTACCAGTCAACCCGAAGAAAAAATAAATAAAAAAAGGCAACAAGGCAGTAATATCTAAAAAACTAACATTACAAAATTCTTAGACTAATTATAAAAAAATATATATTTATTACTGTAGATATATTTAAATTTAAATATAATATAAATAAAATATAAATGTAAATGCGAATACGTAAATAAATACAATATAATAATATAAGTAACATAATCAAATGTATATTTTAGAATAAATATTTATAAATATTATACACAACATAAATACAGGCAAAGTATTTATGTTTAAATTTTTATTACCCATATAGTTTTTTTTTAATTAACTGCCAAGTTGTCTTTGTAGCCTTATTCATTACATAGAAAACTTTATTATTATAAAACCGATTAGTTTCTTATCAATCCTATAATACATGTATCGTATATCATATAGTTGAAATAATGATGTCCATATTCACGTTTGTTTTCTGGTGATAACTTTTGTCATATATCATGAACTGTTGTCATGTGTCATGAACTGTTGTCACATATCATGAACTGTTGTCATATATCATGAACGTGAAAAATCAGAGACAAATTTAATATTTCGGATATAGACGTTTGCTTAAAATACAATACAAACATTGTTAGATATATAGATAATTCTATAGTTGTATATTCGAGCTTATATATACATAATATATATTTATTTTTCTAATGTTCAAGTAATTGTTTTTATTCGTTGATTCTTTAGAGAAAATAATGTTTTGTTTATTACATTGATAAAACTTATCAATAGATCATTAGATACACTTATAAAATAATAATAAACTAAAAATACAGGTTTTTCATTTATAAGTAAAAAAACATGATAAATAAAGATTTCTTGAAGTTAAAATGTCTTGACTCGTTAAAGGTAATGTAGTAACAACACGTGCCTACATCTTAAAAATATCTTTAATATTTTCTTATTATATTCATTGTTTGTTACACAATGTAATATCCTAAAACGTCTATGTCGTACAACACCTGCATCTGGAACTACAAGTCAGCAGATCAAAGCTGTTTTTGGCGACTTCTACCAGTCTACCTTACCGTCATTGCACATAGAAAATAACTCCCCAGCATACACACGGCAAAAGAAAAACGTACTCTTTTTGGCTGGATGACGACGTCTACCGTTCAGTTAGAGCTTAATGCCGTGTGTGTCAATTGTGTCCCGTCATAATTCCATACGACAAACTGTACTTTCGTAAGTCAAGCGGCCCCGATGTCATTTCTCAAATCGTGCTCCAAATATTTGCTTCTGAATTGACTTGTATACTAACGCATTTATTCTGTCACTCCTGTTTCAAAGGCGTGAACAAAGGCGGTCTTCCGTGAGGAATTCCGGGCCCATGAAACATCGCCTTTGTAAGCCTGATCCCTTAAAATGCTGACATTTTTTTATAACACTTTATTGCACAACAAAAATATTAAATTTTCAACAAATTAATGGAAACATAATAAATTTGCTCCAAAGGTGGAACTATTACCGAAAGTAATCTCTCAAAGGCAGCCTACGATTAAAAGGAATAGTAAATAAGCAGTGGTGGGTGTATTTTAGTAATGCATAATATTACTTACTAAAGACAATTTATGCAATATTACATACACATATATAGTAAATTTTACATATACTAATAGAATATGATGTTATACTATACATATTTCAACTATATTCATACTTGAAAATATATTATAAACAAATAGAAGGATAAAAATTGGTTATTAAGACGACCTTTTAAAACTATATTGTGAATGAGAGCGTGACGGAATATAATTCAATAGTTTTACTATTTTAACAGTACAGGAATCACTTTAAAACTACTTTGGCATACATGAATCTGGAACGATTAATCGTATGGCAAATGAGTTTCATTTTGGGTGGCTTATGCCAAGAAAGGCTAAGCATTCTTTAAGTTATAAAAGAGTATTCAGATGGAACAATCTTGTAAAGAAGAGCAATAGATTTAAAATTTCGAAGATGTTATATTGTAACCCAAATATAAATTTCATTCATACTATTTCAAAGATCTAATTTATTAATAAAATATATACCTACAAAATGTTAAGGGAATAGTATTTGTCTTTTAATTAAGAGTAGAGACCGTTGCTGAAGATAACCAGTATAATTTAAACCATTGTGTTGTAGTGTAATGTGCGGGTGTGTGTGTGTGTGTGTGTGTGTGTGTGTGTGTGTGTGTGTGTGTGTGTGTGTGTACGTGTGTGTGTATGTGTAGGTGTGTGCGTTAACTAAATAATGTAGGCTGATTTTGTCTTATTATTGTTAAGCATAGATAATATTTCAATGCTCCAGAGACGAAGCTTCTTGGCATTCCATGGATTCACCGTGCGGGTGCCGGGCCCATCGCTGTATAAGACGTATATATTTCTCAAAAAATATCAACATAAAAAATATATAGATTTAAAGAACACTTTAATATGAAATTGATAATCTTTAAATTAACCTTAGATAAAGGAAAAGGTAGTAAATTGCTCCATAAATACTCTTATGGGGCGAGTACACATAAATTGGAAACAAATGATTGCGGTTTTAAGGAGTTGCTAGTCTCGACTTATCTCGCTATGACTAACTGAATTATACGGCCATAGACGAGATGCGTCGTGAAATTAAAATAAAAAAAATACAAAAAAACGGTAGACTTATATTTCATTATTTATCTTAAGTAGAAGCTTACTTAGTTACATATTTAAGAAAGTAGATATAATAATATCATAATTATATTTTTCACTAATTGTCTCTAATATATTGATTGTAAAGAAAATACGAGTTAATATATATTTTTTGGATTCTATTCATCTAATTCATAAAATATATATTTCCTAAGATCTAAAAAGTGAGACTACTGAAATTATAAAATAAAATATAAAATAGCTATGAAACATTTCAATAAAATATTAAGTCGTCCCTAAGTCTTAACACGTGGACGTCCATCGCATTACATGAAAATCTGTATAATTTCTTACATAGAACATATTTATACAGTTTTGTTAACTTTAGCTTTAATTAAAACAAATGAATACAACGCCACAAAACTTCTAAATCTTGAGAATGTTTTTGAATTTTGAAATTTTGAGAATTTTTGTTCTCACAGAAACATATAATGATAGTCAAAGATATGATTTTGGATCAAATTTAATGATATTTAAAATTAAACATACCAATAACATAAATAATCCACTAAGAATACTAATTGCCACAAACATACAAACTTCCCTTCTTTATAACTTTAGATTATATAATAACTTTTACAAAAGATCAAGTCTCAAAGGTTGGTGAATCCAACACTAATTATTTTGAGATAAAAATAAATAGGAGCTATTGAAATAATAGAATAATGCTTAAAAAAGGAAATCCACTTCATTTTGAATTAAATTGCGAGTATATAGTTTAATTAAGTTTATTTAACATTGAATATTAGAATTGGAATTCTAGTTAACTAATATAAATTGTTTTTTTTTAAAGTTTGTTAAAAATATTATTTTTTAAAAGAATTTATCTAATTGAATTAAAATAATTTATGAATTATACTATAACCTATTATTATTATGAAAAAGCACCTGAAATTTTATTTAAATAATTAACCTTCTAATGGCTTATAAGACAAAATTGACATTTAATACATATTTAACAGAGAAAAATATTTAAAAATCTATATTGTTTGATATAACCATGAAAAGTAAATATGAAACGTGTCTATGGTTAACGCTTTGCTCATAATAACTTATTCAACTATTTTATGAAAAAAACTATTTTATGAAAAATCATAAATATATAAATTATATTGGCGGCGGGTACTTGAAGAAAACGGTCATAATTAATAAAAAGTTAAATTGAAGAGAAATTTTTAATTAAACCGTTCTTTGGTTATTAAAAATGATGTTCAAGTTTTTTTTCTTTATTTTAACGGTTATGTTAATTACAATTTTCTTATATTTTCGTTATATAACCATGACAATAACTAACTTGCCTCGAATTATGCATATGTTGTTTTACTGTAACCACTTCCAAGCTGTGGTCTATCGGTGTTCTTAGTTCAAAGATAAGCCATTATATAATTGACTGATCGAGCGAAGTTTGTTCCTTCGATACTAGACCAAAAAGCTTTTCTATTTTTTATACATTTTAAACATAATTTTACATTTCCTAAACAATTTTGATGAAACCTTTAATCCTTATTTTATAATAATCGGAATCAGGGCTGCAGTGTTGTGATGTTGATGAATAACGACAAAGTTCTTATGGAGGAACTCCAAAACTCAAGTTAAGAGCTAAAACAATCGTTACTCTAGAAAAGTCAGTCAAAGCGACTAGTCTGACATTTCGAAATAAATTAAAAAGTTCAATTTTGAGAGTCATTTGGTGTTGGACAAAGAAACAAACTGAGATCAGTTAAAAGACAGCCTAAATATATAATATAATAGCAGTTAGGAAAGTTTAATATAAACTAAATGTCCTTTAAATAACAATAATGACTCATATAATGTAATCACTACAACATTTATGGTGAATTGTTATACTGCCTGATAAATGCAGAGTTATTTTGTAATTCTCTTTTTAATGATGGCGGATTTTAAATACAATTTGTAAATGAGAACTCGTGACCACAGACGAGAAATGTTAAATGGCTGTCGAATTCCAGTCGGAGTATTAAATAGTGATGATAATGATTTATGAGTTGGTACGCGCGTTAATCTGTTAATTGGAAACAAACCGATTCAATGCTGTCACCAGTATTTCAACACGATGACTATGATAAATCGTAAATTATTAAAAGCTATCTTCAAAGGTACAAATATTTTTTCTCTTCATGTTATTGATGCATATAAATTCCAGATGAGCACTTAGAAAATTGTTGAAATGAGCTTGAACATATGTCGATTTTTTTTCTTAGCATGTCTATACTAATTTAATGATGATACTTTTAAGTCTATTGGCACTTTTAATTCAACTCCACAATCTTAATTATAGTTAATACAATATCTGTCTCCTAACAGATAATTATATAAGTAAGTTTAATTGGCAAGTATAATAAACTTCAGTTACTTTCTGTCAATAATATCATGTTGCAATATTGCCTTCATTCTATTACAAACATACACCGTCAACTTGAAAACAAGTTTATGAACTTCGAAAACTTGAACGAGAACGCATTCACACATTTCAGCACAAATTGGCCTTTCGTGACAATAAGCTTTTACTGTGTTTATATGTCATTACGCTATACCCATGGTATTATATTCTCGATTTTGAAAAGGCACATATTAAAAAAAAGGGAATGTTCAATAATATATTTTTTAAACAAATAAAAATTATATAAAAGTATTTAATAGTCTTTGATAATTATTTTATCGATATGTATTAGACCGATGAAATATATAATTTTGTATGTCTGTTTTCACAATTACGTCATTGTCCTTTGTGACATATTACAATGTTTCAATTATTTTGCTGTCATTACTTTATATTTTTTTTTGTTTGAATCATCTAGTCTTTACAACCGTAAAGGTACGTATTTACTTTTTTATGTTTTAATTAAAGATGTATGAATTATAAGATGTTCCCTCAAATCGCTTAAATCTTTAATAACGAAAGGTCAAGTCTGTATGCTTTAGCAAAGTCACGTTTCATATTGAAACAGTTCGCAGTAGGACAACGTAAACTACAGCGACAATGCATGAGGAATTTAATCTATATTGCACTAAGAATTTACCGTCGAAAACCTTTATTATATTTGTCTTGTGTTTTGTAATAACTGCCCAAAAAGCTGATATTTTCAATAATATTTGTTAATGTTAAGAATTTCGATAAATTAACTAAAAATTGTTGATGATTTCAAAATAGTTCAATCGATGTCGGTGATATTAATAAATAAACTACTTTTTTTTGTTTTGTCGAGAAGTTGGATCGTAGCCATCCCACATGTTGCAATGTAGTGAAGGTATTAACAATCTATGTTTGTTTACCACTTTCATGATTTATTGTTTATTTGATTACTACAGTCGCGTGCAAGTAAATCGACTCAAGCCTCAAGTGCGCATAAAAAGTGATATAACTTAAAAATGCCTTAATATACCTCTATATAATGTTTTACATAATTAAAGCCTAGTAATTGAGCTTTAAAATGGTGCAAGTTGCATGAAAATCGATTCAGTAGTTTAGTAAAAAAGGTTAATGCCAATGATAATGTAAAAAATGTTGAAAATTCATACAATTTCACAGTATGGGGCTATTGTGTTTAAATGAAACAAAATGCGCGTAAGATAAAAAATTTATTCGTGTCAATATTTGGTATTTCCTCCTCTAGCTCTGATCACTGTTCTCATGCGATTCTTCATCGACCTTATCAACTTTTTAATGGATGATTGTGGTATTCGACCCCACTCTTCTACCAACGCAGTCTTGAGCTCATTGATGTTTGTCGGAGCTGATTTCCTCGCTCTAACTTTCCTTTTGAGCTCGTCCCATATGTGCTCAATGGGATTTAAATCGGGGCTGAGCGGTGGCCAATGCATAGTGTGAATTCCAACTTCGTTCAGGAAATCACGTGTGGCCCGAGCAGTGTGACATCGGGCATTGTCATGCATCAAGATGAAATTTTCTCCAATAAAGCCTTGATAAGGGACAACTTGATCCAGTAGAACATTTTCAATGTAACGATCACTGGTCAGACCTCCTCCCCGGCCTCCCCCAGGAACGAAAACAAGCTCCGTTTTGCCTTCTAAGGAAATTCCGGCCCACATCATGCAAGATCCGCCACCATATGCAACGGTTTCCACAAAGCAGCACTGTGAAAACCGTTCACCGGGACGACGGTATACCCGACCTCTCCTGTCGCTGCCATGGAGACACATCCTCGTCTCATCTGTGAACAGGACTGACTGCCATTGCTCTATGCTCCAATCCAAATGCTCTCGAGCAAAGTGAAGCCGTGCTTGACGATGAGCTGTGGTCAACTTCGGGCCTGTAGCGGGTCTTTTCGGAGAAAGGTTAGCTTCTTTCAACCTTCTTCTAACTGTCCACTGACTGACAGTCACCCCGCGAACTTGACGTAGCTCCTGCTGCACATCTACGCCGGTAAGGTGTCGATTTCGGAGAGAGGTCGAGACCAAAAACCGGTCGTCACGCTCTGAGGTGCACCGGCGTCGGCTGGTATTAGGCCTCCGAGTGAAGGCACCAGTCTCTTGAAACTTTCTGTATACTCTCGAGACAGCGGACTGACTCATATTCAAACGACGAGCGACTTCTCGCTGGTTCAACCCTTCTTGCAATAGGGCAACGACTTGAGCGGCTTCCTCAGGTGTTGTATCCATAATTTTCTTCAAATGACGGCTTTAATTTGCAGAGATGTGTTCAGGTCAACGTCTAATGAGCGACTGATAAGAAAAAACGATTACAGAGGGTTTTTATAGGGGGTTGTGTCGCGCAAGTTGTGTATAGAGCGCAGAGCAGTTTACGGGAGGTTGCGTTCAGTTGCATTCTAAGTACAAGTGTTTATTTAAATTACTGATATTATGCTACCATTTGAAAGCCTAATTACTAGGCTTTAATTATGTAAAACATTATATAGAGGTAAAATAAGTAATTTTTTAGTTATATCACTTTTTATGCGCACTTGAGGCTTGAGTCGATTTACTTGCACGCGACTGTAGTTAGACCTCTTTAAAAAATAAAATATTCACAGCATAAAATACACACAACTAAATATACCCTTCAAGGTTTTAAATGGAAATATTTTATTCCATTTAAAACCTTGAAGGGTATATTTAGAAATTAACAAACAATTCTTTTAATTCTCGTAAAAATCGTATTTTTATATAAATATAACTATTATTTATTACGGTTTTTTAAATTCAACCAGTCAGCAACTTTCATGGTTTGCTCATTGGCGACTTTTGCAAAATTGAATTAATTTATGTTAGCACAAACTAACTTCATTTCTAGAAGTGTCTAACTTTACAAGCCATTATTAAAATGTTCTTAACTATTTTTCTTAATTATTTCAAGCCAAGTAGGTATGTTATTATTCCTTAGTTTACGTTAATATTTACATTTCATATTGACATCTAAGGAACAGTTAAAGAAAAGTTAAAAAAAAAGAAACTTCTTTCAGTTTACAAAAAGTTAAAAAAAAAGAAACTTCTTCCTGAACTCTTATTGATGTTTACGTAATTTATTATAACGCATAAAGATATATTATAATTTATTATAACATTTTACATATTAAACCGCTATACATATTAAATACTTTGTCACTAAAAGAACATTGTAATGACGTTTTCATCTACGGACTAAATTTTCGGTAAACAATATTTCATTAAATGCGGTAATTTGTTTATACCAGCTTTATAATCGGATATAAAAAGCTTACTCTTTTCAATAGAAGCATAAAATTTGTGAAAACTTTTGAATTTTTTCCCATAGTAAATATTATAAGTTTTACATTGAAATGAATTAGATTTTATTAAAAATTACTGATCAGATAAATAGTAATAACCGTCTAAGTATATTGACTTTATTTACTTTTACTTTTATAGGATACGTGATACCATGATACGTTACGTAAATAATAATATTTACCTGATCCGGTATTAATCGTCTATTTCGAATATAAAATACATGAATCATCTCGCGCCGACATAAATATCACAAATATATTATAGTTTGGACCAGAACGCCCTATGACTATTGAGTACGAATATTGAGTTGTAAGGTGTTATTAAGGTTAAATTCAGTTTATTCATTTTTTTAATATTCATATTTTTTAAACAAGTAATTTATTTAAATCATGATACGTCATTAAAGTACGCTTTAAGTATATAATCGTATAAGAAAAAATAATCAACAATGCTTAAACCTGAAACCAATAGTTAGACTAGTAATAATTTCAGAAGTTATTGTAAACTTTTAATTTACAATCAAAACTTCTCGGCTACACCTAATAAAGAGTCTGAACTCAAAGACACTAATTTGGACATGTGTCAGTCCAAGAATTGTTGTGTTCTGATATGGAAAGGGTCACTTGGTGTATGGTATCAAGCCGTTGAAAATGTCAAATAAACTTTGATTTATAACTACGCGGGTTGCGGCGATAAAGCTTTATATGAATTATAATGTAGTAAGTTAAGGAGCAGCTGTATTTGCCTATTCCAAATATTTTGTAATTAACTTATATACTTATAAACTTTATAAATAATAAAATGTTTGTTTAATTCCAACGAAGTATAATATGCAGCGCCATACAATAACTATAGATGTTTTATTACGTAAGGTATACCTACAAGAATATTTATTTTATATATATATCATTATATTTAATATATATTATAACAATATTTATATCTTTAAAATACGAAAACAGAGTAGAGCGGCAGTATTCTTATGTTATTGTTGTATTTATTATATTTATCAATAGCAGTTGTAGTTTAAAATAAACTTAAGACTTCAATACTACCTAAATTTATATCTTAAAACTAAATTTAAACTGCACTAGTTTATCAATAGACTTGTGACATTGCACTTGTAATAGTTTTTTTGTAATAAAATGTATTAAAGTTTTCTAATTTAGGTAGAGCTTCTTCCGCACCAGTCGATCATGTTTGCAAAAAAACTAAAGTAAAATAAATAAAAAAAGATGCCTAAAACACTTGAAATATCTTTCTATTAACCAATATAGTTATTGATTAAGGATTAGTATCCTTGAAAAACATTTTTCTGTAATACGACAAAGTTTACCATTTTGTAAACTCTGTTGCAATAAAAAGTTACAAATATTTTCTTTTACAGGTCAAAGAACATCTTTAATGGGTTGATCATTGAACTGTATATCGTATAATGTACTTTTATTATGATGTTTTCATTTTAATCGAGCGGGAATGTAAAAACTAATTTCACAGAAAATAGAAATATTACTTCCAACATAAGCAAAGCACAAACTTTTGTTAAAGGTTCTTGTCGTTGTATACAATTACCCGTACGGGGTATTCTGTCTTTACTCTCTTGAAGACACTGATTACAGCTGACAACCAGTTAGCTTGAAGCTGCCGTATTATTAGCATGAGCTTTGTTTCCTATAAACATAAAATCAATAAATGACTTGTATTTTACTTATTTACAATGAAACAACCCGTTCCTAAAAAACAATAGGATCGAAAAGTTTTTTACGGCAATATCATCACAATTTCGGTCCCAATTTTTGTTAATAAATTTTATTTTTCAAATATTTTAGTCGAGTCATTTCTATGTGACTGCATTTCGGATACTGAAGGTTTTGAGTGGGTTAGTACTCTGTTTCATAGCAGATTGTTATCTATTTGCTATCAAAATTACGTTTTGTATGGTTAGTGGGAAAATCCACTGTCCAAATTTTCCAAATGTCAAATTTATTTGGTTTGTGGCAACATTAAATCAATATATCTTTATTCAATTAGGTATTTACACGCACTTTAGAATTTTAAATTATTAAAATCTCAGTAAAGTAATTCTGTGAGTAAACTGCCACGAGATCGGAATGCTGTATTGCTGAGAAGAGCTGGCCAGAAACTCAGCAAACGTAAATAAAATTAACAATATTGTATTGTATTGTAGGTATATATTAGGATACAAACCCTGCACATAAGTCAACAACTAAAGCTCGACAACCCAAGCTAAGGAGCTTTTAGTTGATCGAAATAAGATCAACTGTAAACTTCTTATGCTATAATAGGCTTTATTTAACTTTGGCGACTTGAGTTAATAGCTGATCAAAGTTGTTGCGAATTCCTCTAATTAATTTTAAAATGATGTCGAGTGGAGAGTAGAGTACTATTACGCGACGACGAGAATAAACTCCAAGTGGCATTACAAGAATTAAAGTTGAGGAATAATTTGTTTGTTCAACTGAACAATGCACAGAAGAAGGAACTATTAGAGTTATACAGAGTAACGAATAAAAAAATAAAGTTTGTGCTATCAATACTACATGTTTAATAAAATATTAGCAAAGAAGAGCATAATAGGTTACAGCTGATAGTGGATAGGTTTGATGAATGAAGTATACTCAATACAAGCAAACCCTTCAGCCTACGACTACCTTGAAGTTGGAGCTGAACAATGCCCGCCAACAATTCTCCGAGTTGGAAGAGGTCAAACTTGTTCGAAGAGTTAGTTGACAATGTTGGTTGGTCAAAACCCTTTTGAGTTGGTTAAATCCCTTGTGTGACTATAGATTTAACTAGTGCACAATAACTATACAAAAGCTGGTCGGTTGCAGCAGCAATAAACTTAAAATATGGATAATTTAAATTCATTGCAATTTATAATAACATTATTGAAAAACTCGTTTTTGTAATTTATAATTAAAAAATTGAAATGAGAGAACCGAAACTGATACATAGTTATTAGAATTTTATATAGCACGCCTGCAAAACTCAATAACATGTAAATATGTAAAATCGCGAGACATTTTACCGTCACCGGTGACATGTTATCCATGACGTTAGCCCAGAAATATAATATTGGTATTGAGGCTTAGCGTATCATTAAGCAATACAGGTCATAAATTCAACAATAACTTTAACAATCAGCGAGATGGAAACAGATATCAAAATGTATAGGATGCAATGTGACTTTTAAAGGCATGCATGGCATTGAAATAAATTAAGTATTTCTGTACATGTGAATTTGACCTTTTAATGCGGTTACTTTAAAAGCTTAAAATCAGTCCAGTTAACATAAGAGCCGTTCAATTCAAGCCTATTTAAATGAAGACCAGTGATTTTTTTTAATTGAATTGAAAGTAAAAAGGTCATAGATTTAGTTTTGAGTACTTTAATTCTATAAAATAAGGTCATGGCGTGGAAAAGCAGAAGCGCATAGCTTCTGCTTTTCCACGCTAAACAATGTATAGAAACCTTCTATAAAAACAAAAGTTACGTATTTCATAAACTAAAATGCTAATGTCGATAATTGGATCCGAAGACACAGGTTAGACCAACAAAGTTGATATGCATGAAGCCATCCTCTGTCAAAAGCTAATTTCAAGCCGTGTCGCCGATAATTAGAGAGTAAACTTCATTAACGGACTGCCATTTTTAAAGTAGCTCATTACAGTTATTTTGTGTAAAAGTTAAAAAAAAGTCTTAAAAGCTTGCTTATTATCCTATTTAATAATAGGATTATTCTTGCGTTCATTTAATTTACCATTAAATTTATATATCCATTTGTTATTTTTGTGGTATATATATAGTGCAGTAATTCGTATAATTCATTGTAGAAAAAGCTTTAAGATGGAAAATTACCAAAAATAATAAATATTTGACAAATATTTTGTTATTTTAGGAATACGATCACACATTTTAAATATTTAAGGACCAACAATGTTTATTGGTTCAGTGTTTATAGGAGACAAAGTTAATGGCACTACACTACTACTATTACATGGTAAATACTACTACACGGTAGTTTCAAGCTAAATTGGTTGTTGATTTTAATCAGTGTCTTGAAGAGAATACAGACATTCAAGCCCGTACGAGCAATTGTACCCAATATGACCCCTTTGACAAAAAGTTTTTTATTTTACTTCTGTTTGAAGTAAAATTTCTATTCCAAGTAATTTTTGGCTTTGGCGACTCAGAAAATAACTTCTGCATAGTTTCTTCTTTAGTCGTTCTACGAATTGTACGAACATACAAAAAAGCGATTTTATATATATTTTTATTAGATAAAATATACATTTTTTATAATTAAAATATTTTTCTAAGAAACAATCATATATATATTTATTACAAACGTTATTGCCTCGATAACTCAATGAAGTTAAAAGGGTATGTAGTTTCCTTCAATAATGAGGTTACAGGGACCGAGCCTCATAACAAATTAATAGCTGCCTACTTAATTATATGGAAGTTATTTTATGCTAAGTTAGTATTTTATGCTGAGTAGTTATATCATTACTCTGAAGATATATGTTTTGTACTTTAAATAATATATGTAACCTAATTTGTAAAACGAAAACTATATATTTTTTTGTGTCTTTAAAAATATTGTTTATACATTTTATTAAGTGTATTTTTTTTAAAATTTAATATTAAATGAAAAAATAATAGTAATTATAAATACGATAAATTTTTCATACTATTACATTTTTCATTTAAATCGTCGTTATAATTATCATAAAATACTAGCTGTTGCCAGCGACTTCATCCTCGAGGACTTAAGTACACAGAGCTCATATGAAACTCCTTTTTTTGGTCACCATCATTTTTAAAATTGCCCTCCACAAAAAGCCCCATTTTTATATCAAGAGTATATTAATATAGCTTAGATATAATGTGAAAGTTATTTCTAAATATTGGTAAATATATCGATTTGTTATTATTTTAGTAAGTTTTTAAGTGGTTAAACTTTCCAGAGTATTTATTCTGTTAAGCCAAAAAGTAAAAAAAATAAATGTAACATCCTTGATTTGTCAGTTTATAAATCAGTTCTACTTACTTTATTCTGATATTTTATGGTCAATTTAAATAGAGAATTTCAGATTTTCTACAATATTATAGATCAAATTCAATTCAAAACAAATCATCATTGTCAAAACGATTGTTTGAGTTAAATCATATTTTTTGTTTAATACTACCAGCATCACAGAGCCACTGAACGTCTTAAGGAAATTAAAATAGCCTGTGCTTAGCCCAGCGGTAAGTTGAAGTTTCTTTATGCGTTACCATAAAAGTACTTCCGTTTCCTTAGTTACGGTAGAAGTGAATTAAAAAGAAATAGTGAGTTCGCGCCGCGAGTCTGCCACGCTTAGAGCTCATAATTAGGAACCCCGAACGGGTTCGAAACTAGTCGGGCACATTCCCTATTTAATTCAACGTGAATACGTCCGTGTAAATATAAATATAATAGTCATGGTTCACGAAAGTTTAAATATAAAAAAAAGAAATATAATACTACTTGTATTTAATACAAGTAGTTTTTATATACGATAGATATAATTAAAAAACAAAAATATATAAGGTACAAATAATAATGAATTATTTCAACGAGATATTTATTATGCAAATATATATACCTCCCCTCTTTCGTATTATTTTATTCCCATTATATTTGCCAACAGTAGTGTGACCCTCATTTGTCAACATTACTTCACTACTATTGACTTATTCGAATTCGATGGAAGTGTCATAATGAAGGTGGGTGATAAGTTTGAAGGAACTAAATTTTTGTCTTATTCGATTATTTTATAGTATCTGAAAGATAGTTAAAATGTATAACAATTTGAGATTTATAAAGATGAAAGAGAAATTGACGATTAGAATTATTTGTTACGGTAACCTTTTTGATCTGATGCCCACCACCGAATTTCACCACCGCACAGCACGACGTCGCCTGCAATACCATCCTTACCACCTGGATGCGTGGCGATCCTCTACTGGCGATTTTGAAGAACATTTTTACCACGTACCACAAAGACGTGAAATGGACTTCCTTCGGCGGCGTTTCCAGATCGATATGATATGGGTACCTTCAAAAAAGGCGTTTACCACCCACCACCCACCCACCTCCAAGGCCGGCAACGCTCTTGTGATTCTTCGGATGTTGCAAGAGTTCGTGCGCGGCGGTGATCACTTAACACCTGTGATCCGCACGCTCGTTTGCCCTCTTATAACAAAAAAAAAGAAACCGTACTAAAGATGCACTAGCCCTATGAAAACCCTTTAAGCTATACCGTACATACTGACCAAAAAAACTCTATCTTAAAAGTGCCAATGATCCTCTCAATATTTTGATTTACTACACAAATGTCAGTGTCAGTAATGTTTTGAATGAATATTTACAAATGGAAACATTTTATACTTATCATAAATAATTATTTATATAAGTATGCATCTCATGTCCATCAGTCTTTGTGTATTTGAATTTACTGCACAGTTTTGGCTTAGGATTCATTGAAATTTTTAGCCTCAAAGAGATTATTTTCTACTTGAAATAGCTTCTTCAAAATGTTGAATATTTAAATTTTATTCCCGTAATTAATCAACAAAGGTAAAAATTTGGATAAGAAAATAATTTCAATGTGAAGACATTTCTAACCAAATACGATGCGAAGGCTTTAGGAGGAGTCTTTTTAAGTTCAGTGCTACTCAGGTCTTTTACAATTAGAATAGAGTAAAAATATGCTCTCATTGGCATAGTTGATCTATAAGCACGTGTTTCTACATTTTTAGATATATTGATCATGGAGGTCATCAAACACGACATTCAATGTAATTTAAGAAATGTGTCCAAATATCTTATTTAAAAAAAACTTAGATAAATATCTTATTTAAATAAAAGTTAAAATAAATCAAATAATACCAAATTTAATATATTTTCTTATTGATTGCTGTAAAATTGTATCTGAACTAGATCTTTTTTGAAGGTACTAATATATTTGCACTATTATATAAAATATATATAAAATCATGATGCTAAATCATGATGCTAAATCATGATGTTCAAATATGTTAAATCATGATGCTTAATATTCCAAGATGTGAATTGAATCGTACTCGTATTTTAGAAAATGTATTTATTATTATTTTTAAATTATTTGTTTCTCATTATGAACTAAAT
Source organism: Dircenna loreta (assembly GCA_963555665.1). NCBI lineage: Eukaryota > Metazoa > Arthropoda > Insecta > Lepidoptera > Nymphalidae > Dircenna > Dircenna loreta. Next base: position 11,811,994 of record OY743097.1, on the reverse strand, counting down.
TTTAAAGTGCGATGGTTTGTTTTATATGTTTTTAGTATAGGATGGTTCCGGGGTTTGATATTTTATATTTTTTTTGTGTTTACTTTTGCTTCAATTCAATTTCCGATGTGTGGAAAATATTTTGCCTTTTGGTGGGTATGATATTAAAACGTTTTTGGCATGAATATTAGGTATCAAGGCTCAATAAAGTAAAGAACGCTTTGAGTTTAACCTTGACTTATCACATTTAATATAAATCATTTGGTACACACTTAATTAAACTGACTTAGTTATATTGTAAGTATTTAAACTTTGTAATGAAACAAATACTAAACACTATTAGTTACTGTCTCGTACCTACGGTAATTTTAGTTGGCAGCGCTAAGTTGGTTAGAGAAGTTCCAGCACAATAATGTAATTATTGAACGTAATTACATACCTTCCGCTATCTGTTCTCTTCAGTTATAGTTGCTACTCGGCTTGTTCCACATGACTTATTTATTAAAATAGTAGCTGTTGCCCGCGTCTTCGTCCGCAAGGCCTTAAGAACACAGAGGTCATAAGAAACTCCTTCGCTCCAGCTTTTTTTAGTCATCTTTATTTTTAAAACTGCTTTCCACGCTAAGTCCTATTATTATATCAAGGGTATAATATAATATAGTTTAGATCCAACATGAAAGTTATTTCTAAATATTGGTTAAGATATTTTTAGATTTGGATAAGTTACTTCAAAGATTACCTTCAACAAAAAAGTTACAAAATACAAATATCAATGCCTCCCCTCCCCCTACGTAGGTCGAGGGGAGGCAAACTTCATTATTTCATTATTGCAATATTTTCTTTAGATTGACATTTTAAAAGTCGTTATCTCTTTTGAATGGAATCACCGATATTAATAATTAAAAAGTATTTTACAGGTACTGAAACAGTTATTAATAAAATATCATTTAGACACACAGTTTTAAATTGTTTTTTTTTTCAATTAAAAAAAAACAATTTAAAAAAAAACAAAAGCAAAACAAACAGTGTATTTTGGTTGACGTCACTAGTATCTGATCTTAAAATCATAAAATAAAACTCAAATAGGTTACAACTAATTCCAGCTTGCTTAGAAAAGTCTCTAACTTCTTAATAAGTAACGAAAATCAGAAATCACTCTCGTCGTTATAAAAAAATATAATAGATATATTGTAAGTCATCATTAAAAAAAATCCTAATTTTTTTGATATGATCAATCCCTATTTATGTATAGAGACTATAATTGGAAATAAAAAAAAAACAATATTTATAAAAAGGCAATAAAAAAAATATCGATTCGTGACTGCATGTCGATTTTAAACATGCAATTCTTTGTTACTCCTTCAATGTGTATATTACAGGATACTAGGATGTTTTTCCTAATTACCGCACAAAACGTAGCTACGATAACAACCAAACTAAATTAAAAAGAAATATCGTGACATTCAAATGACATTGTCTTAAAAAAATCACCTTGTTAATATTTAAAAGGTAAACCGTTTATTGGTTCTGTCTTTAAAGGAGATAGTTAATGGTACTTACACGGTAGTTACAAGCTAACTGGTTGTCAGCTGTAATCAGTGTCTTTGAGAGATTACAGACAGAATACCTCGTACGGGTAATTGTATACAACGATAAGAACCTTTGACAAAAGTTTGTTATTTTGCTTATGTTGGAACTAATATTTGTGTAAACCTGATAATAGTCACGACTAAATTATATAAAACTTAGTTTAATTCTAGACGTATTAAAAATAAACCAAAAAAAAAACTATAAGGTAAACACTTTTTTAACAAAAAAGTTTGAAAATATTTAAGATATCCCATTTCTTTAACTTTGTTGTATTATAAATAAAAAGTAGTTTAGAGAATAGTTATTGGTTTCTTGAAGGATGTTTCAAGGAGACATTATTAGACATATATTTAATACATTGATTGCTGTTCCACTGCTACTACGCCATCGATGAATAGCTTTTTTTAATAACTGTAATTTTTTGTGAGCTTAACTGACTGGTATTGTATGATCCCCTCACAGAAGCTGTACTTAAAGTAACGTATCCTGCAATACGTGAGTCACATCCGTACATCCCTTACGTTACAGATACTCACGACGGTATCAAATTGCTATGCGCTTGATTTTATGCTAATTTGCTTCCCTGTTTATTTTAAATACATTTCGTTTCAGAATCGGAGTACTCTTCAGTTTTAAGACAAACCTGGACTTTGCAAACTCTGATTCTAATCGTTTCAGTTATATTTGGCAATAACAGCTTATCTGAACATTTTCATACACATTTGGACTCTTTAGTATAAGCATCATAAATATTAATGGAAATCAAAAGGGCCTTTTATTATCTTAAGCGGATTGTTTTATGTGGATATATGTTATTATACATTTCATTTTCAGATTTTTTTTCAGAATAACGAAATACATACACCTATTATACGTTAAAAAATAGTCTTAATGAAGTAACCAGGCAGGCAGCTAAGTTCATAATCAGACGTTTATAATAATGTAAGTTTTTATATAAATATGCGTTCCACATTTTACATTCATAGATTCAGTAGACGTAAATAGTGCCAGGATCCACTATTTTATTAATACAGATATTTACTTTATATATCTAAATAAAATTGAATCATAATATAATATTATATTCCGAATAAAATGTAGTAAGTTGAAACGTATCTTGACGTTATTTTAATTACCTACATATATATAATATTTAAACATTATAACATGCTGCAGAATAAAACAAAATAAAAAAATTACATATTCTATTAATATATCTAATCAACTTTTGCTTTAATCGAATTTGTAAAATCAAACACGAATGAATATTTAGAACTGCAACACTTTAAACGTTTTACGTCATGTCTAGTGATAAACTGTACCCCTAGTACGACTTTAGAGAACGAAATGTGAATAGTTTACGACCCAAGAAACGAGTTCTTGGTTTACAACAAATCACAACCAAGAACTCGTTTCATGACTACTCGAAAACTATCAACGCCAAGTACTATCAAAACTCATAGTAGGGGTACTGGTGAAATTGAGCTTACAGTAAAAATTTACTCAAATTATTTCTTTCTCCGCTATTTCAGTTTTGGCAGCTTCAAATGTATGTCCTTCTATATTGTATTTTTTATACAAGTGATCAAATTAAAATATTCATGTTTAAATAAATACTATACTCCTATTTTTGCGATGTCTGTCTCTTATTAAAAGTTAGAGCTTTGGTATTAAAATACTTCATGTATTAGAATCCAATAAATCAAAGTCAGGACCTAATATTTTTTAAATTTAATGACAAACATATAATGTCATTGGAACGAGCTTTTAATAAGGTTCGTGCGTTTTAACTAAATTTTTTTTCAACAAACGCGTGTCTTACCATAAAATTATTTAACAATTATTAAAGATATTCCAGAATTAATGTGTTTCTAAGAAAATTGACAATTAAGGTATAATTTCTGAAATTTAAAGAAATGATTGTATCTAAATTACTTTTTTTTTAATATACCTTATTTAAAATAATGTAAAATTGGATTATACATATTTATTAAGAAGAACAAATTCTTCAAGGGCCTTCAATTTAAAAATAATATTTTTTTTATTATTAATATCAGACCATCATGAGGCTTTTCAAAAAGTAGACGTGAACGCTTGTACTCCACGTGATTTCTATAATTTATAAAAATAATTGAGTAGCATTCAATCGAAAAGAAAATGATACTATGAATTAAAAAAATATGTAATTATTGATAATAGCTACTTTTTTTCGTTACTTCTAAAAAACAATGAAAATTAAAAAAAAATTAGTACCTATATAAAAATAGTTTTAATAAAATATTCAGTATAAAATATATCTTATAAAAGTTATACCAATTAGCTTAAAATTGAGTACGAAAGTTTGAGTGTATTTTGTTACAAAAGCTTTGAAAGTGTTATTATAATATATTTGTTAAAATTGTATATATCTTTATAATATGAGTGTACGAATAGCATTTTAAATAATTATTATATTTATATTATATTATAAAGTAGGTAGTCGCCTCAAACCATTTTCCGAGCCCTATGTTAAATTGAGTTAATTTGTTATTTGAAAAAAGAATATATAATTTCAAATATTTTAAACTACTTTATAGAATTTTAACATTTAAATATTTAAATACAATGATTAATAATAGGGAGAAATTAAACCAATATTGTATCTGCTGATTTAATTTGCGTTAAATAATATTTTATAACCTGTTTGTTTTTCAGTTTCCACACATGATTTCAGTGCAATTTTAAATATTCTTAAATGTCATGTTTAGCGCCTCAGTAGGTACGGGTTACGTAATGATGAACAAGTAGAAAGATAAGATCAAGGCAAGAGTGAATAGGTTTTTACTAAGTTGATGCGCTTTACCACCTACGACTACATTTCCACTTCCCATCAGGTGGAATGTAGTCAAGTGTCAACTTAGTTTAAGTGTAAAAAAAATAATAATAATAATAATAATTGTCAAAGTATCAATATTTTTATTTATCAAAGCAATAATACGTATCTTATTTATTTATATTTTTGACTTTTGTTTATTAAATTAAAAACGTTTATTTTCTATGTTCAAATTAATACGTTGCCTAATAAAACTGGCCCTTGTTTTTTTGAGGCAGATTTTATTACTCATACACCCTAAATAGTAATTAAAAAGTAACTGACGACACTTATTAATTAACTTTTAACAAGTTTTGATAAGAACTAAACTATTTTTCAACTCTTTAAATGCTATCTTATTTATTAATGTTCACATGTGCAAAAAATTCATTTACAAATTTTGTAAAATCCAAGATTTGACACTTATACAGCCATCATTAAATCAAAAAGTGCTAAGCTTTTCGACTACGTAAGATAAAATAACACGCGCCAATGACAGCGTGATCTCACTCAAACACAAACACCATCCACTAAACTTAAATTCTACCAACTTCGCTTACATTCACATTTGGTTTTGTTATAATTTTTATGAAGCGTATGTGTATTTAATTGAAATAGTTATTTTTTAATTGCTCATGCATGAAGTTACAGGGCTCCATAGCCACTTACCAAACCATCTCGTTTTTTTATTGATACGTAAAGAAAATTTATCATTTCGATAATTTGAATGAGGAATTCTACACAAAATTACCTATGCTTTTAGTCTCAAGTTGTTTATCTTACAGAAGCTAACTGACTTAAGAAATGACAATGACAGCGCGGTCTTGATTAGAGGTCAATAAAAAAATGTTTTTATTAAATAGAGCCGGAAGACAACTTTAAGTATTTAGTAACCTTTCCACCTTTTTTTATTATTTTTTAAAACGTAAATTATTTTCCATGCACCATGAGAATTAAATACTAATGTAAAAAAAAAAATTTAGGTCATTATAAATTACAGTACGGATATTCACAAACTATACTTCTATTGTCAGTGGAATACGTTTACAGTGGCAAATACACTTTATAAATCACTTTACTTGCTTCGACGAGAACTTCTATTTCTTAGAGATACAATATATATGTATAAGTATTTTTTTGGAAAATAAATTATTGTGTCATTTTCTGATTATTATTTTAAATATATATACATTCAAAAATGACGTTGAACACAAACCTTGTAGCTTCGTTAACTCAATAAATCAGCGTAAAAGGTATAGTTAGTTTCCTTCAATAATGAGGTTACAGGGACCGAGCCTCATAACAAATTAATAGCTGCCTACTTAATTATATGGAGGTTATTTTAGATAGTTACTTATAGTATTTGGTAATTTTTAAAGTGCTAAGTTATACACTACAATAATATCATTTACTTTATTCTTCTTCTGAAGATAAATAATAAGAGTATTTACAAGATTATGTAAATAATAAATAGTTTTCGAAAGTTGACACATTTTTTCGAATATAATAAACACATTTTTTAAATTTTTTAAATGCTGTTTAACAAAATAAGTGTATTTTTTAAATCAAATATAATAATGGATACGATGATTTTTAATACCACTTTTATTAAAATTAGCTTTACATTCCTTAGCATCTTCATAGACAATCTTAAATGTGACATCTTTTTTATGCTATTCTGTACTTTGAGAACATTATTTTATCAACTTTTAGTGTGAGTGTCTCATGTTTTTAGTGTATAGTTCCAGAATATGATTCCAGTAATCTTCCATGCCTTCCCAATATCTTTCTTTTTATTTTGCAATGGCAATCATGCAATGGCTAGTTTGAGTTCAAGATTGCTTAAACCTTGCATTGAAAGTTTATATCTAAGGTAAGTTAAATGGTTTTTTTTTTCTGATCTTATCTAGTTTTCAACCGAACTGTTTTCATATTTATTTCATAAACAAAACAGCAACTAATGATTTATGAATTAATTGATGTAATTTGATTGTCTGTTTAAAAAAAATCTGGAGCCAAGTAGGCTTAGAATAATCTGAAGTCATGTAGGCTTAGAAAAAATAAATTTTTACCATTTCTAAACCTAGAAATAGACCACCTAAATATATTTTCGTTATTATAAATTAGCAATAAATTGTAGTTTTTAAAGTTTTTTACAATGCTAATAATACCTACAATGTACATATATAAGAATACAATATTGCTCATTACTGAGATATGACATAACGTACATTTGAAATAATTGCATCCGCTATTATATCTCTGATCTAATTTAAAACATCTATCCAAGCATTAAACTGTAATAATATAATATAATAGTCGCAGGTACATATTTTTCTATAAAATATATATAACATTTATATTTTTGCGTAGATATATCACTCGACGCTCTGATGGATTGTTATCTTGAATATTTATTCAGAACCATGCATGCGGCATTTTATTATTCAGTCTCGATGCATTCTTATTTGAATCAAACTTTCAGCGTAAATTTTACTGAGGTTTTATATATTTATATGATAAAATTGAAAATGATCTTGGCGTTAAGTTTGGTTAAAGTAAGTAATTAGTTATTAAATAAGACATGATTTTAAAATTAATATATAACAGATCAACAAAATTTTGGTTTTGAATTGAAAACCTCAATTGAAAGTATTATCAGTTACTTAAATTAGAAGTCTTGTGAATCAACTATGACTTTTTTGATAATTTATATATTTTGATTACTTCGAATTCATACCAGTGATCACTTGTGTACATCAGAAGTGTTAGGAGGGCCACGAAAAAGCACACAAAGCGTTCTTATAATAAAATTTATTTAGAAATTATGGCCCAGAAGAAAAATGTTTTTTATAATGTAGAAATATAAAGGCGCGAGTGGAAATGTCAAAAAAGTGTGAATTTTGTGTTTTGTAAAATGCATGGTGACAGTTACAGCTTCACGTGTGTGTTTAGGTAAATTGTACATAGTTTGCATTTGGTAAATTATTATATAATTATTTAACTTTGAGTTTTATTTGAATAAGAAAATGTATAGTGAAATAAACATAATTTATACATTTTTTAATTTATAAATGTGTTATATACGCGTAGACCTTTAAATGGTTATGAAATAAGATAAGATATTCTTGAGATTTTCAATGAAAGTAGCAATATATTTGGCGAAATGCTCAAAACTGAAGTTTATGAGCTGCGAACAAATAGATTCTCGATGGTAAAATCTTTTCTGTAGACTCGAAGAAATTTCTTCTTTTCTTTTATGTATTTTTCATTTTACGTGGCATTATTGAAATTTAACTAAACTTAAGTAAGTTAAAGTAAGTAATTTCCTAAAGCTTTCAGGTCGGTTCTCTCGTTCCCAAATCTTGGCTAAGGAGGCGATCACGTTTGAAGACTGCGATTCTTCTGCGAAGACGTTTTGGCACAGAAAGAAGCGGCGAATTGGATCAGATACGGGGACGAAAAAAATCAATTGATGTGACGAATAAGGATGCTTCCGAGCATTGCCTCAAAACTAATCCCGTTTTTTTTAAGGAAGTATCCCGAAGGATTCCAAGTATTTAAAAAAAACGTTACTTTCGTTGAACTCTGTTTATGTTAAGCTTCAAGTAATTCGTCACCAATAATAATTAAAAGATACTTATGAAGAAGATTGTATTTATGTTTAAGTGTCATTAAGATTTATGAGAATTTATTTGATGGTTACATATGAGAGACAGTATAAAATCCCTGAGGATATTGTTGTCTCGTCATCCAGACCGGACATATTCATAAACTCTAGACAGTTAAAGCGCGTGATACTTGTGAAGCTTACTGTTCCGTGGGAAACTAACATCCCCAAAGATCACACAATTAAAGTAAGCAAGTATTACGAACTGACCAACGAACTGACCAGGAATAGGTATATAGTTAATATCCTACAAATGATGCGATGATGTACAAATAAATACCTACAAATATATAACTGTTAAATTTTAAATCTTAATTAGTGTTAATACACTAACGAGTTTTAGTAAAATTCATTTTAACTATGAATTCGTAGTTATATGACTTGCAGCAAAGACTTCCTGGTTTCTAAAATCTACAAAAGTCTAAAGCTTACATATCTTAGTTCAGTTTAATAATTTAAAGCCGTTCTCAAAGCACCCGCTGAAGTATTCTCTTATTTCAACAAATGAGAAATACTGACCGCTCTACAGGAATTTGAAATTCTTAACATCGAATACGAGTTTCGCAAATAGTAGCTAACATTGGATTTAAAATATAATTATAATAGCATTAAACACTATAGAGCACTTTTGTTGGATAATTTCAACATTTCAAATAATTTTTACTACTTTTACTACTATGAAAAATATTTAAAATATTAAAGAAGTACCCAACTAAGAGAAAAAAATCGAATGCGTATAAGTATTTTCTTGTATTTTTAGCAAATATTTATTGTTGTGAAATTATTTTATGCTATATCATAGTGAGCAACCGTTTAGTTTGTTTCAATAACGAAATAAAATGGACAGTTTAGATAAACAGAATTAATAGTAATTATATTATTTATGTCTATAGAAATTGTTATTTTTAGGTGTATTTTTTTTTATAACATAGCATTAAGGGTAATCAATCAAGTGTTGACAAATTATCTATCCATATATAGACGAAAAAAAGATAACAGTGACAAAAAATCAGAAGTAAATAGTAAGTACCTTTAGGCAAGCTAGATAGTCATAGATAAGAAGTTTTAATTTATCTGCAAACTCAAACACGGGGCTATATAAATGTATAAAGCCAGCATACATTAGAGGATGCAGTCACAAACATATAAATTAGCGTGATAAAAAGAGACAGACAGACAGTATAATATAAACTTGAATTAGAAAGCTACTCATAGCTTTAATAAGAGGAAAATAAAAACTGTAAGCGAGGGTAAGAGCGATGCGAACGTGCTAGACAGGTATCACGTACTGTGTACCAAAATACACTGGTCTGGGCGGTAATACGCCTGGCGTTCTCCGTGCCACATAAATGGTTAAAGGCATTTGTTTTAGTCTTAAATTGCACAAATCTTGCATGATCCTTTCCAAAATGTAAAATGGATATAAGATTAAAATAATACTATATTAATATAATTATATATTTCATCTCTTTTTCAGGGTCGTGTTGCACGGGCTGTGACATTTATAATGTTCGTATAAACGTTTGAATAAAAAACTTATTATGTTTAAAATTTGAATGGAGAGTAAAGACGTGTTTCCTAAATAGTCTTCGTGTTAAATACACGTTTGGATTCAAAAAGAAATTATTTTAGGTTTTTAGTTCTATGTTATACAAATTGCTATTTATTATTTATTATTATTTATTTATTATTTATTATATTATTTATTATATTTATTATTTATTATACTAAATTATTATTTAATATTAAATAAATAATACGTTTATTTTTGAAATGTATATAAATTTAAATATTTATGGGGTTCTTTCAAATTTTTTTTTTCTAATTTAGGGCTGCAAGGTAATTCTGGCTAAGCATACATATTTTATCAGAAACACATTAAAATAATAAAAAATTATGAAGATTAATCCATCACAATACTTTGAAGCTTCAAAAGAGTCGGATGATTGGTTTGAATCTCATTGAGCTTATTTTCTGATCGGTCATTAACGGTCCTGTGAGAAACTAATTCATACATGAATTATGAATAATCTTTGATTTAGTTCGTATTTTAGACAAAAATATTTTAATAATATTTTTATAATACTACTAATATTACTATATTTTTACAAAGACCACTCATTAACCTGAGAAAATACGGAGGCCCTGGTTATTATCCAGTTATAGTTCCAGAAACTGAGGTTGTTGATTTCAATTAGGCATCCCAATTACCTGGATCAGGTACCAGGTGTCAGCGCAAATATTCATTTATGAAATTATAAAAGTATGTACTTATTTAAATTATATTTACTTATCCAATAAACATGTTCTTGGTAGAAACTACCTAAAAGAAAAAAATACAAAATTATTAAAAATTGATTTTATTTTTGTTAATAGAAATTTCTCTCTGCGGATTTCAACAAGTGCTTATTTAAAAAGGGAAATCATTTTAGGTTATTTAAATGAAGTAAAAGAAACTGCAAAAAAAAAAAAACAAAAATTTGTACTCCGTGATCAAAAGATAGAACAAGTCAGAAGTGCAATGAGCAGATTGCATATCTTTAAACAACCGAGCTCTGTTTTCAAAAATAATTGTATCAAATAAATCACCAATATATTACTTTTTATCAACGATATACTGTAGATTAATAAATTAGACAGATTTAGAACCACGGCTTACTACTGCAATTGTTTTTTTAAATATGAGAAATGGAAAACAATTTAGAACATAAAAATGTTATACCCATAAAATATTAACCAACTTTTGACAAACTTTTATTCGATATTGAGTAATAAATTAATGTTATAAACACCGTAGAAAAAATAATATAATATATTTTGAAAAGAGAGGTTATAAAAGAAGGGTAAGGGTATATAACGAATATCTTATGTAAAATTAAATTAGACCAGAGGATGCGCAACAAGGTTTTCTTAGATTACCAAAAAGCTTTTCTCATGTCACATGAGTTGATTTTGAGAATCTTAGATAAAAAAAAGATAGGAATGTCAATTAAGCGTATGGTAACTTCCTCAAGTAATTATTTAGTTCCCTAATGACGTTAGTTATTTATTCTAATAATAATACCTTTTGAACCTTACAGAGTTCTAAATTATTAGAATAAATATTTTTAATAATAATGATATTAACTTTCTTTTGTACATATTCCACCAAAAAAATAATGTTAAATATTCACATCTTCATACGATTGAATTTAAATGTTATAACATTAGATTTTATATTAAGATAAGAGAAAATACAATGATTAGAAATCATAAACCGCTATAGATTGTTCTGGGTAGAAAATATACATTAATTAATAAAATAATATGTCTATGCACAATATTTTACTCTTTATTAAACATAACAACTAAAAACAATATAAAATAAGCATTTAAATATAAATGATAACCAACAAAAAAGATTAAAAATATAAAAAAATCTTCGCAAAATCGTTCCAGTAGTGGTTCGAGTACAAGCCACCTTAGAAACGTTTACTTTACACTAAACCTAGCTATAGACAGACAGGGCTTTCGATTAAAAAAGTACAAACTAAAATCAGTTTATCTGTTTGTACAACCCTATCTTGGAGCCACATTTTATTTTTTGAATTAACCAAACGACTAGCTTTGACTAATAATGTCATTTTAGTATTTACGTTTTTTTTTATACTGGCATAAAAAAAATATTATGAATAACTATTGCTGGATATTAATGCAGTAAATTTAACAAAACTGCTCATATAAAAATATAAAATAATCATAAATCTGTACGTTATAAATATACAAGACATTTTAAAATATTAGAATATTTCCCCGTAATAATTATATATGTATTTGTTCAAATAATTATATACTTATGACTTATTAATTTGAAATAAAGTTTAAATAAAAATATGACTTCATGAAAATACTTAAAATAAAACTAAATCCAATCAAAATGTATCTCTGAAGGGAATTTAATAAATCAGAATCGTAAAAACGTCGATTTATCTTGTAAACCAAAGTTTATTGGAAGATAATAAAAAAGATTTATTGAGTCTACAAGACAAATTTTGCCTTGGAGGAAGTATTTGTTCAAAAACTCATAAAACTTCACTGAGTGTATCACGAGAGGATATTACCGTTTATTGAAATCGTAGCCCCTTTTGTTATTTGGTAACTCCGTGAATCAGGTGCTAGTATTGAAATGTTTTAAAACTTCGCAATACTTTAAAATATCACGTAGTTATTTGGTTGTATGATCGTGGCTTAGAATAAGAACGTATTGTATCATCGTATTGGTGCTATAAAAGCCAGCTGCCATATATAAACTATTTATCCGATAAGTATAGAGGATAACATTGGAATCTTCTGTTATCTCTAGGAACTTTGATTTTACCACAATACCTTAATCTATAAAGTTTACCATTACGGAGTTCGTGGTCGGGCTGCAGATCTTGTAGCATCGAATTCATCACATAGACAACGGACAGTTGGTAAATGTTCTGTTTAAATACATTACAAGAAAATAAACCATTTACCTATTTTTTTCTTATGTGTGTCCGATATAAACAAATATATTTAATGCAAGCAACAATTTTTAAACAAATGTCATCGCTGCAGATTGTACCGCTCTTAAAGAATATTAAACAAAAAAGGTTTTCATGTGACTAAACACTGAAAAAATAATTTCAAAGTTTTTCATTTAATTTCGGACGTATTTTATTTAGGTAAGTCATGTTAGTTTCCTTTATTTCATGTATATTTAGCTATAAATTACCGGCAAAAAGTTTGTTGTAAACTTAACCTAAAATACTCATTCGATTTTTTTACTTAATTTCTCCCTCTGGGGTACAGTGTTACGGGGCACAGTGTGACACTGTTACAGTCAGCCCCGATTTACCTTATTTTTTAGATATTAAAAGAAAATGGTCCGAAATCGTAAGAGGAAGACGGATTACGGTCTTCATAGTGAAGAAAATATGGCAATAGCGATTCAGATGTTTGAAAGTGGTATTATTCTTCGAAAAGCAGCAAATGAAAAGCATGTTAATTTTATGACATTGCAAAGATTGCAAAGATTGCAAAGATTTTGTTAGAAGTTTGTTTGTCATCTAGTATTTTATATGTTGTAACTTTTTCTAATTGGTATTGTTACTTTTCTATTATTTTTATGTTGTAACATTGTGCCCCTTACCTTGTAACCGAGTACCCCAGATACGGGGCTATGTGTTACAATCGACCGATTTTTTTCAAGTGCAATTTTAATTAAGTAGTTCTTACTGATGTGACTGTTTGAGTTATTTTAATTAAAGAGGGTTTATTAAAGTTTAGTTGTATGCAAAAAACAGACTGATTAAAATAATATTTTCGTCACTATATTATAATTTATTTTTTTGTAACACTGTACCCCACCTGACCCTACTACCGATCTAACAAAAAAAACAAAAGGTTGATCAAACGAGTTGTTGTTCCAACTTAAACTCATTATAATATCATTATCATATATTTTAATTCAGACATAGTCCATAAGATATTATTAAATATTAGTATTATAAGTATATAATATAATTATATACTTATAATATTATAGTGTTAGTAATAATATAAATGCAAAATCAAATTTATAAACAAAAAAAAATGTATAATCAAAAAAAAAATAAGCAACTTAAGCCTTCTGAGCAAAACTCCCGCTAGACAGCATGTAATCTTACCCAGTGGCTCAGAAACGCCGAGTCCCAACGGTCCGATTATGAACTATTATATAAATATTAGACTATGTTGAAGAAAGATAGATCTGACGGTTACCGACTCGTCGACAACTGACACTGCACGTGTTGCTTCTCTCTAACCACTTGCAAGTGTCGTCTATTGGCGTTATAAATTCAAGAATAAGGTATTAAGTAATTACAGTTTAAATTCAATTCGTTGTAAGTGTGAGACCATCATAGAACTTAGTGAATGGCGTGATTAGATTTTCAGTTTTACGTTCCGTACCACGCCTTATTGAGTTCTAGTTTGTGTTCATATCAATTATATTGGAACAAATAAGAACAAAATACTGTACTGACTAACTGAAAGTATCAAAGCATATTCAAAGTTTTTTTATTGTTACTTTAAAATATTATGCTATTAGTTGGATAGTAAAGATTATTTAGTATTTTAGAATAAAATAAAGGTTTTAATCGTCAAAATACGATAATTTTTACCTTCACTAAACCTTTATTTTTAGACAAACCTGGAACATTAAGAAAAAATCATAGAATGTTTAGCTTCATGAAAATTATTAAATAAACATTTATATTGAAGCTTGCGAATAATCTTGCTTGTATAAGTAATAAAATTATTGGTGACACAAATAATTATAAAACCATCAAATCTGCATATCGTAGCAGTAGTTATATTTTTCTGACATGACATGACATTTATTACCCTACCGGATTTCCATAAAAGGCAAAGTATACTAGACAGAAACAATGGCGCTCCCACTTTGTATTCACACAGACGCCGTCGATGGAAATTCCCAAAAATTCAATTCATAAGCTTCTCTTTCAATTAGAGCTTGCAGAGTGAACATTTTTGTAAAACGGATGAAAATAGGTAATCTATAAAAAATATCTCTATGATATAAGTTATATTTTTAGAAAAATCAATTTAGCTTAGCATGATGATTACAGGTTTGGTTATTTTTTATTTAATTTATAATAACATTTGTATTGTAAAATAGTCATACATAAATTTGAAAACTTTAATATTAGAATACATTTATTCAGGCCAAAACAAAAAAAAAAGTGTAATAATTCTGTCTAAATGACTAAAGTAAGTTTTGCTTAATAATTTAATATTTGATGTCCATTTCTTTGTGATTTCGTTGCGTTTTTGTAACTTATTAGAAATAAAAACTTTGACTTCAAAAAAAATAGGAATAGTTCTCGGTTTTCTTTTTTCTTCGGTTGCCACCTTGATTTATAACAACCCACTTTCTACATACTTTTCATCCCTTCGCATTTATGTGGCAAAACCACAACTACTTCTAATTTCTTCTATCACCGGCGGTTCTTACAAATCATCTCTTATATATCCATTTATCATATTATCTCTTTGAGTCAAATCATATGTTATACAGATCATATATTTTACTATAAACATCCACATTTCAACAACGTGTATGGCCTTTCCTTTCATGGCTTAGTATTCTGATACATAGGGCGTATGGATGTATTACTATTTTATACATTTTCCACTTCAGTCTAAGTGAAAAATTGTAGTCGAATATTTTTGTAACAAGCAGTCATTTTACCGACTCTACGATCATCAGGATCGTTTAAAAGTTTTTTTTTTTTAAATAATAATGTCTACCCACAGATACGTCCTCCGGTCTCTTTTGGAAATTGTCAAGCGTTGTTATATTATAAATATAAATTAAGATTTTATTGCATGTTTAATATACGACAGATTGTTATTAGGAATCAAAAGAAAAAAACTATTGTCTACTTTAAAAAAAACTAAGTTTCTAGTGAGGTGATTTCGTTAGAGGTTTATTTCGTTTCATATTTATATAGTAATTATTAAGACACGTTATGTGTCTCTCATGACTAAGTGCTATGAATTAATTGTCTGCATGTTGATGGTAGAACGACCATGTAGATCTTGTACATTCCCTTCTTGAGGTACATCAGCAATTAGAATAACCCAACGAAATATATCGTTTAAATGAATAACCTGATGGTGATCATTATAATAAGATCTAAGCCAAACAGACATTGGTAGACCGGTATGTTAATAGAGCGCTGTATGGCAGGCATGATGTTAATATTGAAATGCCTTAAAAGAATTACTAAAATTTTTTAGTACCAAGATAGTAAGCTTTTTTTTTAGTATAGCAACATATGTTCGCATATGCCTTTCAATAATTGGGTAGAGGTACCGTGGAAATTGCAGAAACCGGTTTATGAGAAAATATTAATGAGGCTATTGAAATTTAGGGGTTTCTATTTTTTTTGCCAACTGGACCTTTAAAAGTTTTAGAATGATTCGGTTTTAAAGTTATTGCTCAAAAGTGCAACAGCGAAGAATATTTTATTTATTTGGGTACAAAGTATTTGCTAGATATGTAAAGAAGTCTCACTAACATTTTACTATATTCTAAGCATTCAAGCTTTCCTAAAAAACGAGGTAAAACTTATAACTAAAACAAAGTAAAAACTTTCTTTAATTCAAAATATTTTATTTATTACTCCTATTAAAAGAATCATTTAATTATAATTTTATTTTGTTTCTAGAACTTATTAAATGTACTATCATAAATCGTTGATAATATACGAGATAGATTGTAAGTTTAAGTCACGTCTGTCGATAATTCAATGCTGTGATTGGATAAAAGACTTAGCAAAGAAGATAAAAGATTTTAGTTGGTAGCTTTGTTATCTACAGCTTTACGTTTCAAACCTTTCATATTCGTAGTATTAAATGTACTCAAAGCATGATCATTTATAAAATTGGAAAAGAAATACTGAGGGAGAAACTCTCATGGGTTATATACACAGCGAGGTAAGTGTGAAAAAACTAAAATAACCAACCACGTACCTACTACTTCTAACTTTTAATATTTAATACGATAGTAATTATATAACGCCTTAGCTTCGAACCAAGAACGCACAACGCTTGGAAACAGTTACAGTAAATTCACAAGTGCAGCATTCTCAAAGAGTTTGTAATGACTAGACCAAGTTCTTCATCACGAGCTCTAGATATAAGTACGCGTTTAATGTAAGCTTTGTTTATATTTGACGGTGAAAAATATTGGCCATTGTTAAAAAAAATATTGACAGAAAATGTTTTTTTTTGCAATTCTAACATATATATAGCCGACGTGGGGATAAAACCGCTGGTGAATATTAGTTGCACAACGGTTATTATAACAGTTCAGTTAAAATATTAAATCTATAATCTAAATCTAAATAATCGCGAATAACCCAACGTGAGCATCAATGCGTTCACCACACCATATTAGAATATTTATTCTGTTAAATATTTAGCACTCACCGATATTAGTAGCGACTCTGGTACCAGACGATCGATTACAACCCTTATAAATTTAATTATTCCTGTAGCATTTCGCTTCAGTTAACAAAGCCTTCTTGTTATTATTTATTACTTCATTGAAAAAAAAACAAATTACGTTCTAATCAAATTACTTTTGGAACCCAATACTTTCCCTTTAATAGATTAAATGAAAAATCTAAAAGTGCTCTTTTCTTTACGTGATAAGCCTTGATGAATAGATGTTTCAAATAAAATATTAATAAAAAAAAAACATATGATCTAATTTTATTACAATTAAAATAGTTGTAACATCTATGATACGATTTATGATTAAGACGATTACTAGTAAATTAACGTGTTTTAACAATTACATATTTTAAGCACATTACACACTACTGATAGTGACGGCCGGCTTGGATTCAACGATATTATTTCTATAGAACCATTTTTACGTACTATCATAATAATGTAATAATAAAAGATATTTATACACTTCCACAAAACTAAACTTAGCCCATTACATATTTTTGTAACATATGAACATACATATTATTTATGTAAAACCTAAAAAATCCAATGACAAGTATTGTTGTTCTAGTGTGAGGATCGACCCACCATCAAGGGCACAATAGACGGAGGTACGAACATCGTGGCTATCAAAAATTAAATCTAGATTTAACCAAATAATAAATTAAAAAGCAAGTTAACAAAAATGATTATTTCTTCATAATTAAAGAAACAGTTTTTAATGTGAGTAATAAATAATTAAAAATTGTACAATGTGAACGGTGTCTCGTGCGATAAATAGTGGGTAGTGTGGTAGTATTGACTAATAAATACGAGCGTTGTGTTTTGGAGGGAAATTCCCGGGTAATAACTAAGCTATGAGGTTTATTTTATTACCTACGGATGGAAAATTTGCATAACAATTTATATAACAACTAGATTTTATCCGCGACTTCGTTCGCATCCTGTTTTACTTATGGTGTATGTGTGTTTAGTCTAGCAGTCTATAAGATAAATTAAAGTGTCTGCACAAACTGGCGTCTTAGCGGTTAGTTTAGAATTACTCTTGAGTGTTAAACAATAAATATCAGTGGCTAATTTAAAAAATAGAACCTAAATAATTTCATGAATATTTTAATACTTAGATAACTATTACAATACAATATTTACTTTAAGCTAAAGCTTTAGTTTGTCAATGGGTTTTTAATAGAAATATTTAAAAGATTCCATCAGAACAACATATTTTATTTAAAAAGATAAATTAATAATAAGTAAATAAATATTTCCGAACATTATTATACACGCCCGTTTGTTTCCAAGGTAAGCAAAGCTTGTGTAATGGAAATCAGCCAGCTGATAAACGTACATATATAAATGACTAACTAAATACTAAATACTGAACACCCAAATACAGAACAAACATTTGAGTTTATTTAGCCAAATGTTTGCCCTCGGTGGGGGAAGAGGGAGGAGAAGGGACGGACCACGAAGTCAAGTGGCTTCTCAAAGTATACTTTGACATCGGTTTTTGTGAATGTAGTTTCATAAACAATTCAATTTCATATTTACGCTTCCATCGTATTAAAAAAAAATTATAGGTATTATATTTATAAATTCTGTTTGTTTGTGAGATGTATTATTTACATTGGAGAGATCACAGGATGCAAATGGCATGTCGTTAGTTCTGCGTTTAGTTTGATTGCAGTGATCAAACGGTTAGGTTATTGAGTTGTGTTAAATGTTGGCAATAACACTAATGAATCTATTCTGAGTCTCAATAGCATAGTCTATTCTGAGTCTCAATAGGCGCAATAGTTGTTATACCACATTTAATACAATCCACTCTAGGAAATGAGAAATTTTACCATTCTTGTCTTTTTCTTTGTGTTAATTATTAAATGCTTGTGCTACAATTAATATAAGATCTTGTAATCTATATTTTTCTTCATTTAACACAGGAGACAGAGTGAGGAGGGGAGATGCTTGTTATTGGCACGGGAACCTCAAACTGCTTCGGGTAAAAAAAATACATAAAAGTGTATTATTTTCTTTCTATAGGTTTGACCGTTCTCGTTATTTTATATCTTTAATTTTCATCAAAACTGGTTGAGAATCAAAGAATTTGCCGAGTTTTGAAGAAATTGTTACTTAAATTGGACTGCAAAAGTGGTCGAAACAAATATGACTGTAACAAAAACGTATATTTTATATAATATATTTTGTAATTCTTCCGTACGTGTGTTTGCTGCTGAACCCCTCATAAACCGATGAAGGGTCGATTTTAATGTATTTTTGGGTAATTAACTGGATTTGTCAATTTTTTAGAATAACCTAGGTGACGCTGAATATTTTACGGTTTTTTTAAATCGTTTTTTTTTAAATTTATATATATTATCTGTATATTACCCACACCCCCTCCGCATACGAATATCTTGATCATCGTTGCGATGTCAAACCTCCAAGTTATTTTATATATACATCTTGAACCCCTTTTCCTTTTGCTATTTTATAGGTACCTGCCCTGGAAATCACCTCACTTCTGATCAACTAAGTGAGTTATTTTGGACTAACTAGTTGCATAGTGGAAGCCGCCATTTTTATATTTTTCACTAAATACCCACCGTTAACCTCATTGAGTTAGTGGGATGTCTTTGGATCGTTTTCGCACTCATGCGTAACACTGCGGCGGATACACATTCTTCTGGTCATACCGACGAGATTCGATACTGCGATTTAAAAAAAACCGTTGCCATCATACAATTGCGCCCAATAAATCTTTGTGCATAATCCCCGTAGTATTTTGATTAAATAACAATTTTAAATATGTATTCTCTTATAAGAAACAAGAAATAATACCTTTTTTTTTATTATTCCACTAATGAACTAGTTTAATTTTTATAAATAGCTTTTAATTACATGGATGTACAAAAAAAACACGAAAGAATGTCATCGTACATGCGACGGACGCGAACCTATTTGTATCCCGTATGGATTGCAAAAACAAAAAAACTTACACGAGGAAATAGGCAAGCGTGAAATAGTAAAGTTCTTTTTTTTTGGTACAAAAAAGAAAATTTTAAATTTATAATTTTCCTATTTTATTAACGAAACTCTGTTGTTATTTATTTTATTTTACATTTTTTAATTACTCTTTTCATTATTTTACAGTTAATAATAATAAATATGCATATTTAATAAACATAAGAACAAACAAAGTGTATTTGTATACAAAATATGAAATGATTTATTTTACTCAATAAAATGAAATATATTATTTACTCGATAAAGTGTGCCTTGTACTTTTTGAAATGCATTTGTAATGATAACGAATCAGTTTGAGCTTGTAGGGGTATTTCTTACATCATCACTCAACTTTGTATTTTATATTGAGTTTAAAAGCCAGTAGGCGTCCAGAAAGCGTGGGATTCTAGCCAAGGTAGAGCAATATATATACAGTATAACAAGCACAGGTCCGAACATGTATGGAGTACTGCTCTCAAGTCTGAGATAGTTTTTGGTATATAAAGATTGGAAACGTTCAAAATAATTGACTCATTTTCAACCATATACTAGTTAGGTGAAAGCTCCAAAATCTTTAGCATAAAGAAAATAAAATAGCTAGTTTATAATTTTTCTATAAGGTGCACAAATAAAAACCTGCTTTTCGCTTTTGTACGTGATATTTAGATGTATTGATACAGGAATTGCCTTGCCTAAGTTAAGTGGTTTTCAACTACATACAACTTGGGGGTCTTTAAGTCGGAAAAAAATAGCTATCTTCTAGCAAATCGTCATGAACCCTAGATCACGCTGATAAATGACACCGCTACATTGTTGACATTTTATCAATTCGTAAAAAATCGTCCACGTCCAATTTTGTCAGTCAGGAATTGCTTTGCCTAAGTCATTGTTTACAAAAACCGACCTTCAGGATCTTTAAGTTGTGAATAAATAGTTATCTTCTACAAAATCGTGATAAACCCTAGATCAACAATTATCAGCTATCGAGGCAGCTGTCAATTCATTGCCTATATACAATTATAAGGTTACACCCAAATCCTCTTGAATAATCTCATTCGTTTAGCCATGTTGTACAAAAGCAAGGTATTTAATACTAAAATTAGTTTGGGCTATAATTGCCGTAGGTTTTCATAAAAATTGAGTTTAATGATAAATGGTTGGCCGACCCTGCTTATATAGGAAATAAGGAAGGAAATATAAGAAGCCGCAGACGAAATAAATGAAAAAATTCGTTGATATTCTAATTAAAGTTAGTTCAAAATATAATTATTATTTTGAAGAAACGCCTTAAACCTTACTTACTTAAAATATCTCCTTAAATACATGCAAATATAAGTGAATCAAAATAATTTAAAATATTACTCGGCAAGGAAAAAGTAGCGCAAAAACAAACAGCGTAGTATAAACAATGAGACCCGTCTCGATCCCTCACGCTACGACTTACTGATTTTCAATTTATTAACATTTATTATGTAATCATTATGTCACAATGACATGAAACGTCATGACATGGAATGGGCATGTCCATTGTTAAGTAATTTCTTTTATTTTTATTTAAAGAAATATAATCTCTTATAAAATAATTATACTTAAATTATTACTTATTTGTCATTTAAGTCCCAAGATCCAAATTTACTAATTCAACGCTTTACAACGCTAATTAACTTTAAATGGCACGTGAATATTGTACAGACATTTGCTATATTAACAGAAAGCTCAATTAATTATAATTTTTAAAAGATCTAAAATGTATTATTTTATTTGATTGGCATGTATTTTAATTTGCACATTATATTTTTACATGATTTATATTTGGTTTATTCTAAAAAGCTTTAATTTAAAACTTGTCATTCGAATAATGTCATTCGAATGCTACATGCATTCGAATGCCATTTTGTTGTCAAAATGTTTTATATATTTAAATTGACAACTTATTATTTAATTAATTATAATTTTAAGTTTTTTTTTTCTTTAAATTAATTTTAGATATAAACCGCACTGCCCCGAGAATTGTTCTATGTATTATTTATTTTTGAACTAAGTCTTAGAGTTTAAAATATTTTAATAAGTATTTGATAATATATTTGCCATGCCTTTACATTTATTTTATCTTCAAGTATCTTTTACTTAGTTTGGTATGAATTTAATTAATATTGTTGTCCAAAATAATAATAATAAAAAAATTGAGCAAACAATAAATTTATTAAAATGTACAAGTCACATTATAACGACATACATTATAATAATTTGATTGTTCATATAAAATAAAATAAAATAAATTGTATCGTGTAATCGTAATCTTTATGCAATAAAGCAAAACCGCCAACAAAAGCTAGTTGTATAATAAATATGTAAAATTTGAAATGAAACAAATATTAAACACTATTAGTTACTGTCTCGTACCTACCGTAATTTAAATTGGCAGCGCTAAGTTGGTTAGAGAAGTTCCAGCACAATAATGTAATTATTAAATGTAAATATATACCTGCTGCTATCTGTACTATTAAATTTTCGTTGCTTGTTAAACAGGATTTTTTTATTTTAAATTTTGCGAAAAACATAAACGGAGGGTTGGCGAGTTACAATTTATTTGGAACATAAGATTATTCAATTTGTTCAAAATTTAGAATTTATTGTAATTTTTTTTGCCAGCATTATCAAAGCATCGTGTTTCATTGAAAAATTTATTCTTGTTTCATCGCCAGAAAATTCACTGAATGCGTTCTATTATTCATTTATCACCGTCTTATCATCACAGTGCCCGCAATTGTAAAAGATCCAAAGTTTCACCAAAACTGGTTGATAAATGCGATCTCTATGGGAGTACATATATACTCATGTACAAATAAAGCATTTCTACCTACTTGTTTTTTTTATTGCTTGATTGATATTGTTCTATTGATGTTCTTAGTTTGAAGATAAGTCTTATAACATCAATAGAACACATATTGGAAGTGGTAAAAGTGAGGAAAAATATGCAATTTAAAGCAAGTTCGTGAAGCCCATCCCTACCCATCGTGAACATAGTCCTTGGTATTTATTATAGTAGGCTTTTGATATAAAATTGTGTTTAAAAGAAACCTTAACATTTTTTATCCTAAAGGTCGGAGATATATTTTAGATTTTTTTTTTGTAATAATGAATTCTATCGCCCTAAACTGTTTTTTTTATTTAACGGATTCAACATTTATGCTGTAGTGTTTGTCATATATCTAAAGATTAAAAGGATAGAAGTGGTTTTTGTTGATTTAATTGTAATGCTGAAAAAACGTTTTAATCCCATTAAATAGATGTCTTGTGTTTTGACTTATGGAAAAATTTATTAAGCATAAGAAAATTAAAGAATAAGGTACTGTATAAATTAAAAATGTTTAAATATATTTTATCTTATATTTTCAAACTTTCAATCAACTCAAAATTCTTATTAAACTTGAATAAATATATCAATTATGAATTATATATAGTGGCTAATGTATAAAATCCAAAAAAATATGACAAGTAACTTATGTTTTCCTTTGTCATAAATATGTTAATTAATAATAACCCATGTAATGCTATTTCATATTTATATTTTTTATTCTAATTTGACCCGACTGTCTCAGACACAATGGGTTTGACAATTCCAGAAATACACACAGTTTGAATACCATTCAGAACATGTGAGCAATGTTACCAAACTGTGCAGTCCCTTGTAGTGTGACCACACTCACTGCAAGCCGCATGACAATATTGGATATTGTTACCGGTTATTTTTTTTACCCCTAATACTGAGTGGACGCTTGACTACATTCCACCTGAGGGGAGGTGGAAATGTAGTCGTAGGTGGTAAGGCCTATCAACTTAGTAAAAGCCTATTCACTCTTGCTTTGAAGACACATACATTGTACTCGGAAATAATAGATATGAGACGGAAAACAATATTATGAATTTATTATAAGTAGATATAATCAAATTTGCCTCTAAGGAAGCTTGAAGCTTATATAAAAAATATACATATATGTTTATTATAACTACTTTAAATTTCTTTTATTACATAAAGAATCCACAGTCAAAATATATTTATGTCAATCCTAGCGAGATGAGTCAGGGCAAGCGACTCCTCCAAGCGCATAAGCAATTATGTTTCCAAGTGTGTATTCACTCCAGAAATAAGTACCCTTTATATCGTTATCTTGATTTTTTTTTGTCTTAACCATTTAAAAGATTATCAATGAAATATATAAGTTGTCTTCAAATCTTTTATTTATTAAATATTGATACACTTTTAGAAATAAAATAAATAATATATCGCTTACAGTTTATTCCTTCATTACCGCATTCACATATGATTTTTGTTAAAACAATAATAATACAAATTCAGCTTACATAATTTACTTTAATACATATTTGGTCTAAGACTCTAGGTCTATTCTTGTAAATTCTTGCAAGAATCATTTTTTTGCTTATTTCTGATCTATCTCAAAAAGTTTACAATGGCAATAGTATGCTAGTTAGACGTATTATTGTCGTTATTTTAAACTTGTCGTCAGGGTTTACGTTTAAATACTTTTAAGTTTAAACTAAAAGCGTAGTGTGAATAATCGACAAAAATTCAAGTTCAATAGCTACAAGTTTCATGTATCTTATTAGAATAGTATAAATGACAGCTACCGGTTAAAAATTACAAATTCTTCTACACTTAATTAAAGCTAAAACATACATTTAACATTTTTATTAAGATATTTTTTAAATGCGTATATAAAATTGCAGGCGATTCAGACTTGATGAACTGCTATCGGAAAATAAATAAAATGCAAATGAAAATGTTTAACAATTATCGATATTATTTTGTATACTAAAGAATATGTTAACTGTATGTTTAATAATATCTACAAACATGTATGGCCATGTTAAGTTTACTTTAATTGAAATATAGAATGAAAAATGAACCAATACGGGCAACGATTCGAACCCGCGACTTTTAAGAAACCGTCCCGTCTCTACCAATTGAGCATGCTACCGGCACGGTGGTGACATCTTTTAGGCTTCTTACGAAAATCCTAACCAATGTTACTAACTTTGCCGTATAGATAAACATTGAAAAGATGCCACAACCAATATTAATGTTCGAAAATATTTATAAACATGTATAGCCATGTTAAGTTTATTTTAATTTAAATAAGTATAGAATGAAAAATAAACCTGACGACAGTGACGGCGATAGATTTTACGGTTTCTGAAAAGGGTTTCTGAAAAGATTCGCCTCTTATATGTTTTTGTGTTTTTTAATTAAATAAAAGATTACTTAACTGAATTATGCTCAAAGTTCCAAGAATTAAATTCCTTAAGTTCAATAAGGTTCATTTTATTATCACTTTTTTTGATCATGGAAATGTAATAATTTCAAACAAATCAGATTGTACCTTATTTAGTAGTTATGTCAAATCTTGTAAGCATTTAAATATAATAAGAAAATCACATGTGAATACTTGTATTTTTTTTTATACGCAAAACCTTAAACTCCACTATTCTCTTTAAAAATCATTTTAAAAAAAATAGAATTTTATTTTTTAAGCTAAAATATAAATTTGAAATATTCAATGTTATTTGTTGATCATATCTATTAATAAGAAGAGGCTAGTTATAATTGGAGTTAGACAATTTATTATATTTCACTTCTTTTACTCACACGCAATTTCATTTCTGTAATGTTATTCGCTAGCCGTAGAGTAAATGATTTTCTGGAGCTATAACACAAACAAGGAGTCCATAGCGTTTGATATACTCTTCATAAATCAACTGTCATACTTAAACAACGAAATTCAAACTTCAGAAGTAAAAATTTTTGCTAAAATAAATCTGTATTAATAACTACAATTAAAAACTTAAATTTTGACGTAATCATCACACCTCATTAATTAATTTGTATTTATAAAGACACTTGGATTCAGTTGCCATCAATGAATTGCTCCATATTGCTTACAAATTCACTTTCAAATGGAACCTGTATATCCTCTCTCAGATGTTAAACCCAATCTATATTCAGATTTATTCGCTGTTGCTAAACTATTTTAGGACTTAAGGACCTAAAGTATCGTAAATATTTAAATCAGGTCAGTTTTAAAATAGTTTCAGAGTAATACGAGTTTGGTCTAAAGATGAAATATTTAATTAAAAAGTCATCGTTTTCTGAGCTATTTTAAACAACCACATTTTTTAATTTTTTAATAAAATATTAATTGTTATCAGGTTAATTCTAAATCAACTTCAGATTATTTTTTATTATTTTTATTTATTATCAATATTTTTTTATTTAGTTTTTGACATCACAAAATGCTGGATTTATTTTTTTTATTTTATTTATAAATAAATAAATAAATCCAGCATTCTGTGAAACATGAAAAAGGTGCAAAGTTTTGACAAGAGCCAACCAAATCGGTTTATAAAAATTAACCGTTTCGGTATTTCTGGCCGATGGACACAGTATAAGAAAGATCAATGGTACCCAATAACACTGTATAGAAATATATTTAAAGGCAACAAACAAGTAAAACAAGAACAGATAACGTCGAAAAGCCGTTACTCGGTTGAGAGGTCAATGTGTGTACATCCATGATAACCCCTTGGAACCGACATCTATAGTCTCACGTTTCATAAGTGCAATGTATGAAGTATGAAAAAAAAATCTCTAACTTTCGGTTGTCATATATTAAACAATTTCAAATATAAAATATGTTTCCTTTTATAAAAAGCATAGCGTGAAATAAGCTTGTATCTCCGAAATGAATAGCTTATTGATTTGTCATAAAAATCAGTACTAGATAACGGTTTCGATAAGCACTGTTGTCTGCTGTATTAATTCCCAATATATATCATGAAATAATTATATCATTAATTATACATAGTATATATAATAATTCTATAAAATGGTTTTATATTTTGAAAGCATTGACTAATCTAATCTTATAATAAATCATTTCATAATTGCTGCTCAAACCTAAAAATAAACAGATAAGCATTTAATGTTTATTTATATAAAAGTGAAATTAAAAAACGTTGATTATTAACAGTAGATTTAAAAAATAAGTGGTCATTACAGTGCAAAGTGCTTATTAAAATAAATACAAAGTTTGTCTCTCTGCTTCTTTTAGAAATATACTATCATTATTTACACTTCCTTTATAAATATTTTTATGCGTTGTTGTTTAGAAAAGGGGCTCAAACTAACTTCTGATAGTCAACATTATATATACTCTCAACTGTCTTTTGCCATCTTCTTCTAATTAGGCCCCCTCCCTCCAGTCGTCACTAAATATTTATAAAAATTCATTATTATTTTCTCGTAACGATGAAAGTGTTTTCCGGAATCGAAAACATATTTCATTTTGAGTTATATTTTAACCAAACATTAACCTAAAAGTTTATAAAATTTTACATACAACCAATAAATAAACAAACAAAGACAAACTGTTAAAATTTGAAATTATTGTTCGGAGATTTAAATTATTGTACGCTATATCTTTAATATCTAACACTTAAAGATGAAAATTTATTAGAAGATGATGAACACTTTTTTAAATGCGGCATTAATCTTATTTTATTTCATGTTATATAATATTATGTATAAATTGATACTTTGAAAACATTTTTTTTGCAGGGTGGCAACAAGCAGACAGTCCACCTGAAGGTAACGGAGCCGTTGCCAAGGTACATTTGCCTATAGAGATACAAATGCCAAGCTAGACAGATAGAAAATATTGAAGGTAATTATGAAAAGAAGATAAAGGACTTGTATCTGGACTTCAAGTTCTTTCACGAGTCTTATTTTTAATAGCCATTTCACCTACATTTTTTGTGAAATAAATCCGTCGAGCCAACCATCAAATAATCATATAGTATGTAATAGTTATATGGTCATATCATCATTAATATAAAAAACTAATAAGAATGAAAATAAAATTAAAATAATCATTTAATTGCAATTAGAGTATTATTGATCATTAAATTGTAATGGGTGCTTAAATATATTTTAAGGTCATTGGCATGACATGTATTCCGGGACAATAAGTCGCTCACAATTGCAATTAATTCGTATTATGCGGGCACATTGTAAAGCGGCTTAAACAATAAACATTTGCCGTCTTTGTTCACTTTATGCTTTGTACAAGTAATGTATTATAATGAACACGTTTAATGATCATTTTGATAAGCGTGTAAGGTAAATTTTGTAAAATATATAATCGTGTGTCGTACAAAATTTGTTAACAAGGTTAAATTTGAAATTAAAATCTTATAAATAACCAGAGAACTAATGCTTAACTAAATCATTACATACATTTTGACAGTACATTTAGATTTTTCGGTAACCTCTACAAGTTTAAGCTCAAAAACAGCTTGCCATGCAAATCCGACGCTTAAGTATTAAAATATAATACATAAAAACCAAATAATTCAAAATACTACGAAACGATACCGAGATGGAACTCAGGTACAAAATTGAAGAAGACCTGCTACACGAACGAATTAAAAATATTAAAACAAGAAACAATTCGTAGAATACTGAAAGCAAATAGACAGAACAACAACAAAGGAAGACAAGAAGTAACCAATGTTAATAACTAACTAATTAGACAAGGCACAAAAAAGAAGCAAGATAATAGAAGGAGACAGTAAAACATCATGAAACACAAACAATCACAACATACTGTACATACATTAGATCGATAGAACAATTTAGAAAACAAAACAACGGCAAACTGAGAAATAAATAAAATGAGGAGTGTTCCTTGGAACCATGCGACTGCCAACCCTGAATAAAAGAAAAGATTACAAATCGACATACTTAATGGTCTAAAATTAGGAAGAATGGGTAAAAAAAGAGTTAACGAATTTCGATCTAGTGTGACGGCAAAAAAAAAATAGTATTTTTAGCATGAAAGCCAAACAACAGACGGACAGACAAAAAAATGATTTCTTGCCTTATGTTACTTGTATAAAGACCCCTTTGTATAAAATTGAACTCTTCTACAGCGTTAGTATAAATGTAGATTTATTACATAATTAATCAGAATTTTATTAAGAAGAACAAGGCTTTAGAAAATTATATTTTGTCGCTTCATCTTCACTGTAATAATAATATATTATAATGAAAATGTGAGAAGGTTACCTTGTAGCTCAAAGGGACCGTGTACTTTGATATTATATACCTTCGGTGATAGTGATGGGAAATGATTTAAGGTAAGTTCGTTTGATAATTAATTATTGCACTAAATATAAATAAATACAATTTTTATCATCATTATTTAAAAATACTTGTATTTATTTATGTTTATTGTGACTTGTAAAATCATTTATATACAAATTATAACAAACATCTTATGTAAGATAAAAATAACTTTTAATATAGTACCTAATTAATTTATCATATTGCAAAAAATAGCTGCATGATCATATACGTATTAAAGTATAAATTTCTTAAATATATTTACTATTATAAATATATATCTTTAAGAAAACATTACCTTTCTTAAGATATAAATAGTTAACTTAAAATAGGTTAAAATAGTTCTTTAGATAATAATATATTTATGCTCAATATTATTTATCAATGTTATTTATAATTATTTCTTTAAATTAAACATGTAACAATGAACATTCTAATAACTACAAGAGCTAAATAATTCCCTTTATATATATACTTATATATAGGGAAAATTGTTTAAAATTTCAGAATGAAGCCTAGTCAGTATCCTCTCGATAAAATTATTATATAGAAGGACTAGAATATTATAAGATATAGGTATAAATCTTTTTTTTTTTGATAAACCAAAAAAATCTTGATCCCATGCATGATTTTTTTAGATAAAGACTGTAAGTTGAAAAGACGATAGCGATACGGTAGTTCAATTGGCAGAATGTATGGGACGATATCCCAGAGGTCGCAGATTCAAGTCTATATATATATATATATAAAGTATAGTTTTAGACATTTGTTTTTTTATTAATTTGAGATTTCAATAATAGTAAATAAAACGAATATACAAAAATAACATGAACAGTACTATATATTATTCTCAGGAATTTATTATGTAATGTAGTTTTACCACAATCTAAATAGTAAAATAAGTGAAGGAACTTTAGAAAATCGAATATGAAAAATGTATGTCAATATAAAAAAAATGTTTTTAATTGAAGTATTTTGGAAGGAATAGTATATTTAAAAATTGATGTAATTGAAAATAAATATTTTCTTTTTTAATTTATTACAATGGAATTTTCTTTCTATAAAATGCTTGTATATAAAATGCTTGTATAAATATCATGCATTCTTTGTATTCTAATGCAAGGAATCATAAGTAACTGGAGTTGTACAATCCATGTATGTTATGTATTATTAAATTTACGAAAGGTATCATCTTACTACAACATAGGAATACAAATGAAGCCTCGTTGTTTTCGAGACGTTGGTACGGCAAAAGGTACTACATGTTATTTATAGGACAGTTGTAATATCATTCACATATACAACAAGCCCGGACCTCCTCATAAATCATTTGAATAATTTCCCAATTACAAACGGGGCGATGCGACGATTATTCATTTGGGGATTTATAATTAACAATAACAAATTATTGTGCTTGTCACCAACCGTTTTGCTGCTATCCTAATATATCCATATCTAATCTATTGGTTGTTATATTTGAAATAACAATTTATTGTATATAACTTGACTTAACTTGCCTTGCCCAATTATCTAGTGCTAGAGATTTAGTTTGAGGTTTTAGGTCCGGCCACTAAGGTCAGCATTCCTCCTTTAGGTATGCGTATTTGTTTGATATCCGCCACCTTTTGTTTTCCTTTAACCACAGGGAGGTTCTTTTACAAGCAGTGACTACACAGCATCTAATTATAAATAAAACTATCTTAAAAATAAAAACCATCTACGCATCGACCCCCAGACCGAGGTCTGGTCTGGTCTAGTCTGCTCTGGTTTTAGTCTAGGTCTCAGCCCTTGCACAACTGTACTAAATGTTACCGAGTGTAGAATTTCAACTGTATTAATCATCTTACTATTTTTCCCAAGGACTTAAACTATTTTTTTTTCCCTCGAGATGTTCCAGAAGTCATTTCTTAACCTTGACCTGTCTTCCTCTTACCATCTCTCTTCGGACGACCTTCTAATATCAGATATACATTCATGTCGAACCAGCAACATTTCGTTGCAAACTTTGCAAAATATTAGCAAAGAAATTACAGTACATCCTCCACAATCTATATTAAGCCATATGGATATACCCTTTATACCTTTTGTGAAAAATCTTAGACCTGAAATGTATACATAGCTGAAACATCCATACAGCTATTTAATAGCGTACAGTAAAGTACTCGTCATAATTTTTACTTGAAATCATTAGATAAATCACCAATAATCATAAATGTTTTTTTCTAAATTGCTTATATTTCACACCCTTTGATCATAATACTATTCGATTTCGTTAACTTAGTGTTATTATTTATAACGAGCACAAAACACAATGCAATATTTACAACTGGACTGTAAGTCTATGAAATAATGAGTACTAATCTGACTGGTTGATTGTTTAAAATAGATTTAGACTCATACTTTACTGTACTGTACTTCATGCTTTATAACAGATAGGAGTAATGTCGTCAAAACAGTTAACTTTTTGATAACATTACTCCTATTTGCAGTGGAACATATTTTATATTTGCATTTCGCACTCTACGAAACACAAAACAACACTAAACAATATTATACCATATTAATAAAAATATACCAAACTATGACACAAAACTAGTATAAATATTATGAAAATAATACTATGGGTCAAACTCAAACTTTACGTAAACTCTCAGAAAAAATAAATAGCAGACATAACCTTTACAAATAGAGAATAAAATATAAAAATAATAACGAAAATATGGGTTGATTAATATATCATCTTATGAGTTTCAATTTTATTTTTTTGCAATTCTAACCGTTTCCGCAATGAATATTATTTTTCCCCCTATTACTGTCGACTGCTAAAATGTTATTAGGATATAATATTTAATTATGGTTTCGGACACGCTTCATATCTTTTATTCATGGCAACACCAAATAATAGAGATACAAATATATTAAAATAGGTATTGAATGTAAATTTAGTTTTAAACCCAGTTTTATGACAGGATTTTAAATTTAAATCGCTTTTAAATTCGCATTTAAACATAATGTATTATAAAACTACTTTATAATATTATTTGAGAAACTGAAGATAAGACTCTGACGATGGTATTTTTTTATCAATATCTAGTTTCAAATTTAGGATTTTCATCACATTCTACTTTTTAACATCAGTCTCATGAGGTATCACTTAAACTTAAATTACGATATGATGAAATGTGACTTAAAAAATATATACTTTAATAATAAACGTGGAATGGTAAAAGTTATAGACATACATACTGTAAAATTATATCAATATCACGTTATATTTAGTGGTAAAAAAAATAAGATATTTCATTTATCCTCTAGAATATGAACCAAACCAAAACCGTTTATTACCAACCGTAACCAAAATAATAACTCTAGCTCTAAACCACTTTATTACAACGATAATATTTAACAATTTATGTTTGGTGTTTTTGAAACACGCATAAAAATTGTAAGCAATTGAGCTAAAATAGTGGAATCATTAATGCTGTTACGGACCATTGGGAAATCATGCCATCTTCTTGATGCACTGCTATCAGAATATATAAAAAATACGAGTGAAAAATTTTAACATTCATGCAAATGGCGTAATGCAATTTGTCTGTAATTGTGAGCTTTTTTTATTATTATTTGGAACAAAAACCATTCTATTGTATTTTATTTTGTTTAATTTATTTGATTAAAGATATCTATAGAACAGATATATTATAACACTGGTCAATACAAAATGAAAATTATGCTACTACAAATAAAATAAGATCTATTTATTGATAAATTAAGATTAATCATATTTATTTTATTCCAATTGATTTAGATTGAAAAACAAATAATTCATCATTTATTATTATTCATTAATTTTATTAACTCAATCAAATAGAAGTAATTGACTGGTAATTCCGAATGATTGAAATATTTTCAAAACCACGAAATTTTTAAATAGAAACTCCGCAATATTTCGTATCTCTCAAATATTTACTATAATATTTTACTGGCTGCAATATTCATTTGATACTATTTATTTACAAACAGACGTTGACATTTGATTTAAATAATATACATAATATTTAAAACTATTAGTTAAATAAAACGTAATGCTATACGGGTATATGCTTTTAACTGATGTCGTTTTGAAAGCTACAACGCTAACAAGCAATCAAAAACGCTTCTTTAATCTAGGACAATATTATTGAAAAAACTAGAATGAAGAATTTTCGAAACTATGGATACACAATAATTCCCTCGAATGGAACTCTTAGTTTTTGTTGTGAAATATTCTGCATCAACATTGAATATATATCCATTCCACTCAAACTGTATGCTATGTCTACAATCACTTAATAAAATTGCCTCACGAAAGTGTATCGGTCCAGAAACCCTTATTGAAATTCTGACCTGACCACTCCACCTTAATAAGTGATTTGCATTTATCAGGACGATTCGATTCAGATGCCGTCAATGAATTGCTCCACATCTGCTGCCAATCCACTTTCAATTTGAACCTGTCTCGTCTCTCTCTAACACAAGGCGTCATTTATATGCAGATGTACGAAGCTATGGCAAAGCTATTAAGGATATAACGTGTGCTACTGATTTTAATCTATTCGAAATAGTTTTAATTTATAACTAAGCTATTATAGGATTTATTTTCTCCATCCCATAATTCTGATAAATGCAAAACACCTGAAACTTCACGCAACATTTAGTTAAAAAAATATATAATGCAAGTCTTATATAAAAACTACAACATTTTATTGAAATGCCTTATTGATTATTAATATGGTTTAAAAAATACACCATGATTAATATGTTTTTAAAATAGTAGTTAAATATTAAATATTTTTATTTAAATTTCAATAATTATTTACTTTACTAGACGGAAAAATATAAAATAATGATTTTTATACACGGAAGAATATGTACAACCTTAAACACAAAAGCAAATGGGATGCGAGATATGGGAAGTCACATATCATACAGTTGAGCGATAAAGATAAACTTCCAAAATAAAGCTTTATTTTTATTGCGTTAGAGAGCGAAGATATTTTTGAAGAAATTTAGTTTTTCATCAATGTAATGTATATTTTGGTATAATATTTTTAATAATTTATTTAATATTATGAAACTGACTAAATCGTTATCTTTAAAACACACAAGAACACAAGAACTAATTATCATTCAACTAACCAATAAATTGTCATTTTGTAGAGACGAAGCTTCTTAGCATTCCATGGATTCACCATACAGGTGACGGGTCCATCCCGTTACAGGGAGAGGAGTGCAAACAGTTCCTGCGACTTGCAATCCTGGTGTAGATTGAAGGGACCCCTTTAAAATGCGCATTTACGCTTACCTTCACTGGTAACGCTCGGCTCGTATCCTATTTGAAATGAACTACTAATTATTATATATATACCTACTAATACTATACTTACCAATGCCGCCTTTGAGGTACGTTCTAGAAATAAACTGTTGATAGCTCTCTAGAGAGACCTTTAAGTAGGCTATAGAGAGATTTCACTGTTATACCTCTCGCTCCCACTTCTATCGCGTACAAATTAACTATATACATGATCCTAATCAGTTCGTTGGTCACCTTAAATATGTGATCTTTGGGGATGTTTGTTTCTCATGGAGCAGTAAGGGCCAAAAATATTAATACTTTGCTCAAATTTGTGAATATTCTTTTTTATTTGATTATTATATTTTATTAACCCCTAATGTATTGTTTAATCGGAAGCACTTTCAACTTTCATATTATAATCAGCCATCCTACAAATGATTCAACAACCAAAGCTCCACAACCAAATTTTTTAGCTGATCGATATGCGATCAATTAAAAACTCTTGTGTTACAACAAGCTTCATTTAACATACACTTTTAATTGTAGATTTAAAACTAAGAAAACAAATATATGATAAAATTCATTATGCGTGAAATATAATGCATGTATAGACATCTCCGTTAAATCTCTCGTCACACAAAACCAGATAATTCCCTTTTATTGCGGTCGATCTTATAGCGGTATAAATTAGAAGTATTTAAAATAATATTTAACGTAGAACTATCTTCATTATGTAATTACATCGTATGAAATGTATTATTTATGAAATCTAACTTACCTATAGTTAAATATGAACAAAAATTAAAATTTTCTCAAAACATCAAAACTTATATTACTCTTATAAATTTAATGTGTTATAAATATCAAAGGAACGCTTAATAATGCAAAACCAAAATGAAGTACTCCATAATCAATATAAAACTATATTAACAGAAACCAAATCAGTTTGACTAGTTCAGCGTTGTATAATTTTATAGTCCATTTAATATAAGGAGTATTGTTTGTCAGTTTACCAACCAATACTGTAATAAAACTAATAGGTGACAATATTAGATTATTAAGAGACATCAATACAATTTCTTTATATTTACTTACCAATAACATTTTTTTAACAAACATTTAAATAATAGAAAATAAGAATTGTTCATCTCGTGATAAAATAAAAATAGCTTCATAATTCCATAGTTTTAAAGTTGATTCGATTTGAATTATATGAAACGTCAAAAGGTACCTCTTAGGTTAGACGCAGTATAGACGTAAAATTATCACAAAATATCAGATGGCAGAAGAAAAAACAATTAGCCGTCCTAGCACCGCAATACCACTCCAATATCTGTTAGAATGTGTATTAAGATTATTTTTAATTAAAACATTTGACTCAATATATTTTATATCTAATTATGTTTGTTAGGATATGTTTTCTCAAAATTCGAGTCGGGAATAATTGTTCAAAATAATAAACACTTTTTTTTTTATATCTTCAGTTTTATCAATATGAGTCAAGAATTATTCCACCTTATTAGAAAAATGATAAGTTTGTTTTACTTAAGGCCCCAATAATATTTCCTTTTTTTTTCATGTCTCTGCTGTAGGGGTATCTATATAAGGCTACCTATTGGCTGTTACAGCGTCACCAGGGGAGTTAATAATATTTCTCGACGATGCGACATAAAGTGATTTGGGTCGCCAGATTGTAATGTAGATACCGCGGGTGAGAAAATCACAACAATAACACAGAAATGTGGAAAACATACAGAACAGTAACATATAGAACAGAACCCTTATATACGAGTCCGTCCTTGAAAGAAAAAACGGATAAGATTTTTTTTATAAATATAAGTACAACTTGTTCGACAAATATATATTTCTAAATATTTCATAGAATACAGTTAAGTCAATTTAGAGTTATTTTTTATTTCCTTTATGCTGAAGTTATAACGGAATCCTTTGAATTTAAGATTTCTAAAACGGACTAAAGTACTTATTTAAGTGCTTTACACAGTTCCATTTATCCTTAAATATATAATATTACACTAACATTTAAAAATATTGTTGAAATATCTGTATATATGTATAGTTATAGATATTTTAAACTAAGCTTATTTAAATTTAAATGAATAAAAAATAAATAAACCAATATGGGCTGGGATTTGAACCTGCGAGCTCTGAGAAACTGTCCCGTCGTTTAAATAATAATAATCTATTGAATTACTCTTATACAACATATATATTTCTTTCGGATTCAATAATTGGTCCGATAATATAAAAATTGACTAAATGTATATGTTACCCACTCAAATGTATTCTCAAGTTTTAATGTCGGTCGAGTATTTGAGACTTATATTTTATACTTAATTAAACATTATATTTTTAATTATATTTACCCGATTATATTTTTAATTTATACCCGGCTGTATTCACGTAGAAATTAAATCGGAATGTGCCCGACTAGTTTTGAACCCCGAATGGGTTCGAAACTAGTCGGGCACATTACGTGAATACAGCCGGGTAAATATAAATATAATAGTCATGGTTTACGAAAGTTTAAATATAAAAATTATGTTATGCTTTTAAAACGAATGAACGAACGAAACGAATTTAGATAACGGTTCTTTGTTTTATATTTTTCTTTATTATAAATAAAACAAGTGGTAGCGATTATTTACACGATTTTTTTTATGGTATTTATGGCTGATTTTAACTCTTTATTAAATATAAAATTAAATATTTCATACTTATTCCTATAATGAAGAAAATGCCATAACAACTTTCGTCTCCTAGTTAAACTTCTTAGGGTTGACATTTTCATTATTCCGTCATAATTAATTTCTGCATCCTGAAGTGTTTGCAAACCTTTACTCTTTTTTGTTTTAGAGATTTTATTAATATTAAATCAGAGAGCGCTGTTTTGATTTTATATTATATATTGATTTCCAATAAAAAAACCATTTCATAAGACATTAATTCATTGTACATTTGATACCTGAGGTAACTTGAATACAACTCATACAAATAATACACTTCGACATACTAAATAACCAACAAAGTTCGATAAATTTGGTAAAATAATCGAACATTAAAAAAAAAAACAATATTAAGATTAAAGTGTAAAGAAGATATTTATAATAAATAAACATATTTTAATAAATGGATCACTTATAACAAGTATGAAAACAATGAACAATTTCAAAAGAAAGTTAACAAGGTTAAGTAAAGTTAAACCTGAACCCAGATTTAATCAGGCCGTGTTAATATTACGAGTTAATTTCAGTTCGAATAGCCGGTTAATGAGGTCGGAACATAGAGTTTATACTTCATTTTGCATATCAGATAATAATTGACCCAGTAAAACCAATTTTAATATAAGTGAATTATTGTTTCTGTTGCATTCAAGTAATAATAATAAATACAATGAAAAACAAGTCAATACAAATGAAACTATCTTGGCAAAAACAAGTCAATACAAATAAGAAATTACTATATATTAAATTTAAATGCAATTCAGAAATCGCAGGTTCGAATTCTTGATTGTATTTAATGATGTGTATGTAAAAAAAATTACAATAATATATCGATTTTTCAAAAATTCACGGGAAAAACGACGTCTAACAATTCCAAAGACGTAACAGGGCCGAAACCGATATATAAAAGAAATCCGCTACACTTCGTACTTGATATGACTTCCTGATACGAAAGACTAAATTCAATTTGATGCCAGCATACAGTCTCACAAATTTGGTTTCAAGTAATAAAAAGCCAGACATGTATGTATTTATAAACAGTTTAAATAAGGCAGGGAGAATTTTTTTTTTAAGATAAGGAGACATTGACAAATACAACACCCGCCGGTCCAGTAGTTTTGTGTGAAAGCCTCACAAAAATTTGAAAAATATTTTTTTTTGGGTTGTGTTACTTGTATGAAATTTAGGGGTTTTTTTCTTTAGTTTTTATTCAATGTATAGAATTTAACTTTTCTACATTTTTATTATATGTAATAGATTGTTATGCAAAATTATTAACTTATTTTTATAGGCAAAAATAATTTCTATAAATCCTTATGTTTAATAAGTGTATTATTCACTAGAAGAGACATTTTATATTTGGTTTAAAACTAATTAGAATAAGACGGTGGTGACAATTAGTAGTTCTTGGTAGTATAACATTCATGGTAGTTCAACATTCATGGTAGTATAACATTCATGGTAGTATAACATTCATGGTAGTATAACATTCATATATTTTACAAATAAAAAAAGTGCTTGTTAACAAATAAAGTGTTGTGCTAATGGAATTATAGTATCGCCAAATATTTAGAGGATGCTGCGCCGTGAGTATGAAGCGATCCTTAATTGGTTACTTTAAAAGTTATTGTAGTATATTTATATAATTTAGGCTTTAAATACTACTTTCCAAACAACATTGGACAAGCCCGCTGAGTTTTTATTGTCAGCTCTTCTCATCTATACTGTAATGAGGTATATTACAAGGTGATAGCTTCGACTTTTATATTTCGTTACATAGCAAAATGTTCTTGAAGATATTTAGTTATTTACCGATTTTACGTTTGAGAAATATAAACAACTTTAAATATAAATGAAATAAATTGGACGATGAATATGTGAAGCCGCATATTATACAGTAAAAAATAACGATAAGCTTC
The DNA here is from genome assembly GCA_963555665.1 of Dircenna loreta. Lineage (NCBI taxonomy): Eukaryota > Metazoa > Arthropoda > Insecta > Lepidoptera > Nymphalidae > Dircenna > Dircenna loreta. Next base: position 11,772,677 of record OY743097.1, on the reverse strand, counting down.
CGAATAAAAGCGTCTTAAATGCGCTACGTAATACGTACATATATATACGTATTACGTAAAGACATTTAGTTACTCACCGATGTCATGTCTATTTCGGGTATAAATAATATATATCATTTAATGAAAAAGACTTACTGCGGATATATAAAAACTAATCAATGAATGGTTATACAGATAAATTTTCTATGAGTATTTCTATAGCTTTTCTTTTAATTAATTATTTTATTCACTATAGTAAACTTGTTTTAGGTCTGTTCATTTTTTCCTCAATAAACTATAAGTTTGTCCTACCTTAAATTGTGAAAAATATATTATAAAATTATATGTACAAAGTTCTTCGGTTCAAAATCAGTTCTTGATGTTGTAATATCATATAAACGACTTAGCAAAATTGAATAATATTACTTGTCAATGATCAATTCAATAGTTAGTCAGATTGCATAGTTCAAGAGACCGGCTGTGTTTAAAAATATTGTCCGTTAAGCGATTAAAAATATATAAATGTAAAAGTAGCTCACTATTATTTTGTATAACGAAAGAACACTTGCCATATTTCCCATGAGGCTCCTTGTCAACTGATGACAACTCCATAATGAATGCCTTAAAAAAATTTTTCTTCTATTAAGTATACTTATTTTATCACCCACTTTGGGTAACTCAACTTAAATATAAATGTAGGTAATTATAAATAAAACTACTACATTCATGTATACAAATACATTTTATATAGCTATAGCATAGCCATAAGAAAAGAAAAAGTATAGTAAAGTGACAGTGTTTCAGTACTAAATGGAAAAAAAATCAACATAAAACCTACATTAAAAAAAACAAATTTTTTTTAGCTTTACATCTAAAATTATTGTAGTAAAAAATATTTTTTCACAATTGCACAATCGAAAGAATTTATCACAGGTAGTAAATTAGCAGGTCTGCTAAGCTTTCGTCAATGGCTCTATTTTATTCAAGTGTATATTGTACTCTTGGCTGAGCGACTGAAAAATTAAAGAAAATCAAACGTCTGAGCGCTTATGTCAAGAATAAAATCTTAAGAGTTAAAAATATATATTTATACATCATTTGCATTATTGTAATTGTTCTTATTGTGATATTAAATTCTATTAAAAGTATGTTTGTACTAGACTTAAGAATACTTAATAGCTTTAAATGTAAGTATGAAGAAAACTTCCAGTACACTTTAAATATGAAAACAAACCGCGTCAGATCTAAATTACACATTAAACTAATATTTAGAAAAACCTTTTATAATTTAACCAATAACCAATTTAATGGCAAAATGCGATCTATAAAGAATTAACCCAAAAATATTACCAATAAGGTTGGTTGTTTGATTTTACATTGCATTGTATTATCTGACTAATTTTCATAGAACCAGAAATTAGAGGCTGCCTCATGAAATGGTCCATAATAAATATTTATGGAGAAACTGCGAAAGTGAATTGGATATGAATATTTTAATTCGAGACTTACAGCCATTTAATTGCCTTCTCAGTTTTATGGAGGTATATTTTATTATTGTAAATTACAATATATTTTATGATAATATGGAGTTTGTAAAGTTGGTATTTGGATAAATTACAAAAAAATAAACTGAAATTTTTGAATATTTTTGTAAAAACTACAATTTGAATTTACTTCGTCAATAAAATTAATTATTATGAAAACTATATATCTCTATAATGGAATTAAATGGAAACTGATGTAGGTATTTATGTATTTACATTAAAAAAATGTAAATAATGGTAAATGGTTACTAAGTCCTTGCTAAAAAATAATGCATGAGATATGTACACTTAACGACTTCTTATTTATCGGAAATTGATTGAAAATATTTGAATATTTATTTTGTTTTTTTATAAGAGGGTAGATTAAATTAGTGGTTAAGTATCGGTTATATTTTAATATACATAAAAAAAACTTTATAATCTGTAGAATTAAATCATGCCAACGATTACGCATTTTAATAACCAAGAAATGATAGAATGAAATTAGTAAAATATAAATAGTTATATAGTATTTTGGATGATTTTTTATTTCGATCTCCATTTTTGTCAGGTTTTCTAAATGGATTTTACATGTACATCAAGCTTCAGACAAAAAACTTATTTATAATTTTATATTATTTGTTTAGTCTCGTTTGATGTATGCTAATTGTAGCTGTCGTTGCCTAGAGCAATGCGAACAAAGCCAAAAGTACAAACATTGTGCAAATTTTTTATTCTTGGGCGCAACTGAACTATATCCTATTCAAAAACAATATTATTGTATATTAATTGACATTTGTCATTTTTTTCATACACCATATATGTATATATATGTATAATATATATATATATATATATATATATATATATATATATATATATATATGGTTTTTTATTGTTTTTCAGTAATATAGCTATATAATAATTGTACAATCGATACACATATGACATTTTAAATACAAAATATACAATCGTTTTAAGTGCATTTCCACAAAATAATTACAATTAGTTCACGAGATTAGATCCAAATAATGTGAATTTATGAACTACACGCTGTATAAACATAATTTAATTTATAATGGCCTGGAAACAATTATTGATAGATATTATATTATTTCAATCCTGAATGTATTTGCCTGTATTGTAATTTTTTATGATCTACTTTGCTTTGTTACTGTTTGTAAAAAATATTTTTTTTTTTGTGTTTTTAGAGTTTGTTCCTTAAGATTCAATTGAATAAAAATTTACTAATACTCATTAATTTACGTTAATCTTACTCCGAGACTTATGGATTACTAATTTGAACAGAATTGAAATATCCACCTGCGTCATTTTAAGTACTTTAGGTGGGTGTAATATGTTAATTGTTCCCACGATCTTCTATCCATAGCCATATCATTTTTCACGTTCTCGACCCAAATATTCTTTGGTCGTCCAGTCATGTTATATCCATCTACATTTATATTTACTACTTTTCTTATCTTCCTATTTCGTGACACCACAAACTATATCTTCTCATTTTTCAATGCAATACAACCATCTCAAATTTCGCATTTCAGCAGAATTGTTACTTTCGTAGTCCAACATTTATCTATACAACACGGCATTTATCTAAACCGTAATATGGCTTTTACGGTTTTATTAGTTTCCCCATGAGTTTAAGGGGAAAAGAAGAGTCAGTTATTGTTCCCGATAATGTTATTTTTTGACCAAAACAAATACATATTTACTTTATTTTATGATTGTGGCATAATTTCAGTGACATTTCCCGTAAAACCATGAAAATATAAATTCGTTTATATATCACAAAACGTACAATTCTTAATCACTAAATTGTTATTCAAATTCTTTCAATAAAATCAAAATTATTAATTGAGAGTTTTTTAAAGGTTATTAGGATGCGATTATTCAAACTCACTTGTTTATGAAATTTTGGAAATATCTGTGAATAATTTAGCCTGTTTATTTATTTATACGATAGCTTTAAACGTCAGATGATATATTTTACTTGAGTACTTATACAATTGAATTGATTATATTCTTAAAAAGAAAATGGTTCTAAAACTTATAAATTAATCTAAAAATAATCAATCAATAGTGGTTAATACACACATAAACTTGATTGATGTTGATTATTAATTAGTGTAGTAATTAAATTTGCTTCAATTCTGTTTGATCTTTGAACACCAAGAAATTTTAGTGTTGCCTAAATATTATCAAATGATACACACGGCTTCCAACATTCACTCTCATGGACTATAAAATTACCTTCAAAAGTGTTTATTATGACATTGATAAGTCTGTTTCGTTCTTTATTGTCTCTATTAATGATTAATTGGGTTTTTACTTATCTCCGAGGGCATCAGCAGCAAACATGTGCAGGCATAGTTGTGTCGTGCCTGAGTGAGATTTGTGCCTCATGGTCGCGTGTTGTCTCCCTTTCTTATTACAGTTTTTATTAATTCCATAATTAATAAACTGTCTTCCCTCTATCGAATGTGTGCAGAAAAATATTATTACATTATTCAATCAGTACTCTGGCAAGTGCAGTAGCTGTCACCAACAAGAATCTTACTTACATTTGCGATTGGATAAGACACCTATAAAGTCTCAGTTGTAAATCTTTTGCAACTTAAGACTCTCTTTGACAACTTAGTTTTTTTGCTACTCATAATAACCAGAATTATTTTAGCACTGTTTAATTTTACCCATCCTATATAATGCAAATCCAAGTTTTATCATATGGATATGGAATGAAACGAAATATATAGTGTTTCTCATTTTCGTTAACAGCTCAAGTTGATGCCCATTAAATTTTACCTCAATAGTCTATCTTCACTTTTCCATACTTTGTGAAATTATATGGTCATATCGTGATATTTATCCAGAATGTTTATTTTTTAGTTTCCTTAAAGCAAAAATCCCTAAGACCTCTTGATAATTTGACAGACATATAACGATATTTGTCAACAATTCCCTTACTATTCAAGAAATCCAATTCTGGAACCTTTAGACGATATGAGAACGTCAAGCATATTTAGGTACATTTTAATGATGATAATATCATTACTAAACAGTGTGTAAGGGAATAAACTAATTGTTATCTACTGGTACTTACCAGTAGATTATCGAAAAGGTTGAATTTTGAAACAAACGAACCTTATTTTGTGATAAAAAGCACTCTTGAAATTATGTTACATTACTATAATTAGTAGCTAAATAATTGAATTATTAGATGTTTTAAATATCCGATAAATTAACATTATTGTATAAACGCCTTACTACCGCTTAAAAATTATAAGCACCGCGCCACTTTATAACAACTCTAACATAATATTTACATTCTAAATATTGTGTTTTTAAAAAACGTATACAAATTGCAAGCGATTCAGCTAAAATACTGAAATCAGTAATGCTGTTATGTACCACGGGGAAATCATGCTATCTTTTTGATCAACCGCTACCAGAATATATTATATAAAATGCAAATGAAAAATTGAATCAACCATTCAAATGGTGATGTTCATTTTGTGATTCGTCTCTAATTATGAGCATATAAATGTTAATTTGAACAATATTATATTTTATAGTGTTTATGTGGTATTAAAGTCATTATCTTTTAAAAAAAATAATTTTATTATTGCTTTGGGTGACATTAGATTTTTTTTATTTATTTCAATAATGTTATTCTTTACATCATTAAAGATAAAAAGCGGGGAAAAAACACTAGAGAGAAAAATAAGACAACCTTATCATAAAAGTGATTTCTTTCAGGTAACCAGTGAACATACGGAAATTAATAGACGGGGAATATCAGTACAAACATATTTTTTTAGAGTTAAGTATGGTATAGGCATATAATAAATATCGTATACATAACTGAATGTAAATAATCCAGCCTGTTTAAGATAGCCTAAATGAACGTTTCCTAATTAAACATCATCTTTATTAAAGCCATTCACTGCTGCTGAATATACTTATAATAAAAATTTAACACTTAGTCAACATTCAATCTCTGAGTGTCTGAAGAACGAGCAAAAAATGATTTGGGAGTCAAATTATAGTGATTAAAAAACTTACTTACTTAAACGTATAATATTGCAAGTCATAATAATAATAAAACATAAGGTGATAAAACATAAGGTGACAAAACATAAGGTGATAAAACATAAGATGATAAAACATAAGGTGATAAAAAAAGTAAGATGATAAAACATAAGGTGATAAAAAGTAAGATGATAAAACATAAGGTAATAAAACATAAGGTGATAAAACATAAGGTGATAAAACATAAGATGATAAAACATACGATGATAAAACATAAGATGATAAAGCATAAGGTGATAAAATATGAGATGATAAAACATATGATGATAAAACATAAGATGATAAAACATAAGGTGATTTAACTTTCAAATTAATATAAATTGTTTTAATACAATAGTATTAATTTAGCTCCACGCCAATTTATTACAACTCGAACATAACATTTTACATTCCAAATTTAGTGTTTTTGAAATAAGGATACAGATTGCAAGCGATTTAGCTAATATATTGAATCATGAATGCTCGTATATACATCGGGGACTCCGTGACATCTGCTTGATGAATTCTACTATTATTTGAATTATACTACTATTTGAATATATATAAATATAAGTGAATAATCAAAGTATCATACGAATGGTGTAATGTGATCGATAATTGTGAACTTTTGCATATAGAAATTAACTAGAAAAAGTGTCTTTTAAAGGCGAGTGCGTTGTATACTGCCGACTTTACATATTATCTTTAAATGTTTATTATAAAGATGAAATATTTTATTGGATTTTATGTATTTAAATAAGGAATTAATTGGATGGAATAGAAAAATGGAAAACACCAAGCATTAAGTTATTTAAGGTTGTAAAAGTTGTAAGTTAAAATGAAAAAGTTGTAATTGCAAACATAGCTTATAAATTGAGATTCATTCATGATTTACCTCGCCAAATAAAAGCAATTTACAAGAACGATGGAGTTAGTATTTCTAACACAAAACTTGAAACTAGAAACTTAAACTTAGAACTAAAAACAAGAAACTATTCAATTGTAAAAGTTTATAAATGTTCTACTAACTTTTACTGGCAATAACATTCATTTCATACTAATTATTATAAATAATTTTAAAAATTACTTAAACAGTATATTATTTTAACGTACATAAGCGTAAAGGTATAAAGCGTAGCGATAGCTACGAGTACAATCAGTAAATTAATTTGTCACACTGAAATTGATCAGTCTAGTCAAGCGGAAACCGTTATTGAACCTCTGGTGTGACCCTTTCACCTTTATTAGTGATTTGCATTCATAAGGACGATTCGATTCACGTGCCATCAATGAAATACTCCGCATGTGCTAATCTACTTTCAATTCGAACCTCTCTATCTGACACTTTTATTTGACTGACATTCTATTCTATTACGACTATATAATCTATTACTTAACTATCAAGGAACAAAAATAAATCTACAATGGTTAAAATAGATGTATGGTACATTAAATTTTATTTATGTAATCATTTAAATATTTTTAGACACATTCAAATTTATTAATGTCTACATTTGTCATCTGCTTACAGCGGGTTTAATAATGATCTGTTGACAGCTAATATAATTAAATAAATATACCGAAATAAAAAGGCATAATTCGTCTATAATATTTCGTATTTTTATAGGAATTAAATGCCATCGTTGGGTTACTTTAAATTCCATAAAATGTAAATGAAAAAAATGCTTAAAGTGGTCAAAGAAGTTTGCACTTCAAAAATACTTGGGTTTTTCATTTAACCTTTCACAAATATATATTAAATTACGACTGGAAAAACCATTAGCGGCACACTGACCTTTGATAGGAAATGTATTCGAGAGAAAGACGATCAAAAGATCTAGAACATACCAGATGAATAGTCCAAGAGATTACGTGTGGCAAATATTGTTTAAATATGCAGATTATAAATCTCAACTAAAGTTAAACTCTAAACCCATTATAATAGAGTGGATATTTATGAAAATATTAGGACATTTCGTGACCGATACTAAATACATTTGTGTTTTATTATTTTTGTATTCAGTTTTTTATTTACTTCATATTTTATGTAGTAAGGTTAAATATATGTTATACATAAAATATATATGTATAAAATATTTTATTAATATAATATGTGCTTTGGTTTAAAAAGAAGAGCAAGGCTATATTGCATATAGACGTTGTGCTTTTGTTCAACTTTACTTGACGAAGTTATATTTTATAGAGTCATATAATGAGTAAAAATAAAAACATCCTGTATTAATAATTCCCTTTATTTAAAATAATAAAAACAGTAGGTATCAAAGACCCGTTACAAAGATAAAATAAATGAAGTAAAAACTATAATTAAAGCTAAAAATACAAATGTATTATACACAACGTTTTAAAAAGATTAATTAAATAGTATCAATAAAGGATTATTATAAATAAAATTGAAAATATTAAAACTAATAAATAGGATACGATAGAACTATGGTTATTTTGTACCTTTGACACGAAATGTATAAATAAAAAATACCCTTTCATTTTTACACTAATACTTTTACTCGCATTAGTTTAATGCTCAAAGGTACGAGTATAATGTTGTATTTTGTCATTGTTTGAATATTTTTGTAGGAATCCACCTCCATTATCATAGTCTAGATACTCACCAAGAATGTCTGAATCCACACAGGTATAGTCTGGGTGTAATAAATTAGATCAGACAGTCGAAGTGTTAATATTACCAAGATAATTATTCGGTTTACTGTGTAATTAATTCAGCGTTTGTAGGTTAGTGTATTCTGGGTAGCGATAAAGTTCCAATAGACATTAGTCAGCCTTACGTAGTAAAAATTGTTTACGCTGTCTCGCATCTCATCTCTTTATTTTATAAATAATAATAAAAATATTAAGTGGATAAAAATTGTTATTCATTTGTTGTTTTGTTCTAGAAATGGCATTTTAATTTGACACATTGTATAAGATACAATTAACATTTTAACCTAGCCTTTATAATAAATGTTATTAAATTAAATATTGAAATATATTAACCTCGATCGCCATTAGATTTTGACAATTCAAATTCTAATTTCCCTCAAAATATTGGTTTAATAATTATGTACAGACCAACATTTTGTAAATCGAGAGTTGTGTATGCTATTGTTTTTTTCAGAATATTGATTTTATTATTTACAATATTGGCATGTAAATAGTACACTGATGGGTTGGCGATAAATTTGGTACTTATTTTTATTAATTAATAATTTAATATACATAATTTCTGATAGTTATTTACAAACCAATGACACATTTCGTTCTTTGCAAGACTCTAGTAGCTTCTTTGATAGTTGTGACGACTCCATGAACATTGATAGTCCAACTCCCTAGAATATTAAGTAAAGTGTAAAGTATGAAGAAGAATAAGTAAGTGCTATCATTAAAAAAATAAAATTTGGGGTTTCGCAAAAAAAATGATTTGTTTTATATGTACCTATAAGCAAAAAAAAATGTATTACACAAGTTGTTATAATAACCCCTAATATTAATAAAATAATTATTAAACAAATCTAAATTATATAATAATAAAAAAAGTAAAGGCAATAACAATTATATTATTTTATCTACCCGTTTAATTTATAAGAGCAAAATCAACGTCACTCACCAAAAGTTATTCACATCGCATCAAAAATGAATGTTTATCAACCAACTGACGTAAATAACATAATTTCAATACCGGATAAAGAAAAACAAAAAGTTCCAGAATTGGTATAATTTCAATTCAAACCAGCTTAAATTGCTATGTGAATATCGTTTTACTTATTTTATTGCTGCTCAATATGGAGTTTATTATAAAACATGAGTATAATTATTTGTATAATCCTAGATATATTTGTTGATCTTAATCACTTAAAATATTTAATTTCAACCAAAAAATATTGGGGCTGCAGGCACAAAAAGTATGACTCGTTTTCACGTTCCGCTTGAGCCGATCGTGCAAGTGAGAGCGCGAAACAAAACGATAGAGAGGCTCGATTGGTTTCAGGGTTGGGTTTGTGACGCATTTATCCCTCTTTCATTCCACCAGCCGCTGCATCCGATGAGCACGTGACCTGTTTCGTCAATTTCTTATAAAGTAAGGTGAAAAGTAAATATGGTTCCCAATGTTTATTATGACAACAAATCATCGTCCTAACCTAACAGAATAACGCTGTTTGGGGGATGCTAAATATCACACGAGTGTAAAAGTTGGTAATAAATGATAAATAGCATATTTACTTGTTATTAATTGTATAATTTAAATTAAAAAATAAATACAGTAAATAATTAACGAGTGCAAATAAATGTTAATCTATCGAAAGAATTAAATTTTCGATGAACTCCTTCTTTGTATTATACAAAATAATTGTGATTCAGTGATAATAATTCAATTTAATTTATAAAAGTATGCAATAATTCGTCAATTTTTACTTTATCATGAAAACTTATCGCCCGTAAACCGATTTTACAGACATTTTGATTTCCTATATATTAATGGATGAAATTAATTATTTATTTATTAATTATTCAATCCAAAAATATGTAGGTTAAAATATTTTTGGATGAAATTAATTATTTTAATATAATTTTCCAGAACATCATATATACACAATTTATATTTTCATGTCTTTATCCCACTTATTTCGGGTTGGCGCAATATGACAAAGATTTAGTAAAAGTTTTAAAATCTGCCGCCGGCTTCACGTTAGACCGTTTAGAATCGCGTGCTGGCAACATTTCCGCCACCTTTCAGATAAATGGTATAGTATATATGGGCGGTGACATTTATATTTATTTAAAATATGTAGTAGTGGGGCTATTTATCATTTACCTTTTAAAAGTTGATAAAAGTGCCTATATATATATATATATATATATATATATATATATATATATATATATATATATAGGCACTTTATATATATATATATATATATATATATATATATATATATATAAAACTATATTATTCATACCTCTGTAATAATTCTTATCCTATTAAATGATATTTTATTGAACATTCGTTTATAAACTATCTGTAAAATACTTTTTAAAATTATTAAAATTGGACATTCAAAAGATATAACGAATTTAAATATGATAATCTATAGATAATGATGCAATTGTGCACTTTACGATTTTTGACATCGATATCTACACTTTATAAGTTTATTTCTTGGAGGTAATCTTCATAGTAACTTATCCGATTCTAAAAATATCTTTACCAATATTTAGAAATACTTTCACTTTCACGTTGGATCTTAACTATATCATATTATACCCTTGAAATAATAATAGAGCTTTTCGAAGAGAACAATTTAAAAAATAAAGATGGAAAATGGATGAAGAACTATCTTTTGAGATTCTTAAGCTCTCTGTTCTTAAGTCCTCGGCGGACGAAGTCTGGACAACAGCTAGTTACGAAATAAAATAATAGGTAAATCTTCTCTAGTCAACTCGATATATCTTTTTGTATAAGCTTTTGTATCGCAGATAGCAAAACTATACTGTAGTACAATTGACAGACTAACGGAACTGTTTCCGAGAGGTCGTGGGTTTATTTTCCTGGTTAAATTAACTTTATTAAATTCACGTCAGATCAATATTTTTTTAACCTAGTTTTATATTTAAGTATTTTTAGAAAGATAGATTTGGTTCTGGTATTTGTTATTACTTATAAGAATAATATTATTTTGAGAAAACGGAAAAAAATGGGGCGTTGTAACGTAATTTTTCATCACGTCTTGTATAATATTTTAGCTAGGTTTTCTTTATTTTGCTCCACCACTATGCATAATGAAAGCATAGTGCAGAAAAAGCGATCTTTTAATTTTTGTTATACATAATGCGTTATTTTTATAAATAATCAACAAAAATTCCCAAACATTGTTATTTAATATAAAGACTTTCATCTATGGAACAATGGCTATGAAGCTTGAAAATTTATAAGCCATTAACAAATTTATGTTGAAGGAATTTATTCCGCTAGACCGCTATCACAAGAGCTGATGGTTAATATTATAATATATATATATTTTGAGTGCTATGGTCTATTACATTAAGGAAAATTATAAATAGGTCAAGTTTAATTCTAATATATATATATATATATATATATTAAAGAAAACTTTTAATGCGTGTTTCCAGTAACTTTTACAAACTAGGTAAGTCTCTTTATTCAATTTAATTTTAAAAAAAGGTTTCCGTTACAGATATGTTCAATTTAATCCAACATGTTCTTTTACCTTATTTTAATTAAAGCTTTTAAAAATTTCGTTAATACAATCGCCAATATTATTTCATTTAATGATTATTGCAAACCATTGGAGCGATAAAATATAATCAGAATAAATTATTTTTTCTTACATCTTAAAAACAATTATTAAAAATTTAAAATTTGAAATTAAAAACCTATAATGATATTGATCTTGCATTAGTTGGTTAATAGGAAATACAAGATATTTAGTATGAGTCCACATTAAACGCAGATTTTGGAAAAATAACTTAAAAAATATGTTTAATTAACTCTCTGGAACTCTCTCCGATGCTATCTAATATTTTTTATCCTCGACTAAATCTAGAAAACTTTAGAGATGGCAGTGAAAGTTAGTTTATAGTATTAAAAGAACTATTTAACTGCACTAACTTTTGCTCAAGCGAACTCACTTCCATTTTCTTTTGAACTCTATGAGATTATTTTTTGGTATTTTTTACCTCTATAAATTATCTTTGCTCTGAAAATGTTTCTGTACATTTTTACATTATATAAATTAAAAGTGTTTGTGTAACTTTTAACCTTTGTTTATCTTAGAACCTATAAAACTATGTTCTAAGCAATTATTTATTTACAAAAAAAATAAATAACAAAAATTATTAAAAATAGCAACATTCATAGTTTTGGACGCAAGACGCAACTAAAGAAAACTAAAAATAGCCATTTATAAGAATAACTTTACTATGATATTGAATCATGAAAGTATATAACTATCTTGCGAATTTCTTTTATTACTAAAAAATATTTATTAATTCTATTTACATACGCATGATGATTTAAAAGTTCTTATTTATATTTTTTATATATTTATTATATAAAAAATGTTCATTGTTTATTTATAGGTTATTTATGTAATTTTACATTTACCCGTGTAATGTGTTTTATTATAGACTTTATATATGCTATTGGAGAAGTCAAATATTATAATAATTTAGATAGATTTTTAAAATATTTTTGTGTCTGTTTTTAAGTGTGTTATTATATTTTTTATTTTCCTAAGATCTTTCGATATGACCAACACCTTTCTCTGTTATCCCATTTATAAGTCACTATGAGATTATGATATACTATTGTAATATCAAATTCTTAACCATTCAGGCACTTGCTAAATATATTAATTTATTTTTATATTCATATTTTGTATATACATACACATATTTGTTTATTTCGAGATTTTATTTAAATTAAAACAATTTCAAACTGAAAGTATCGGCGAGAATTTATTTCTTTTATTCTAATTATTATGAAAAATTACAATAATTTCAAGTATTTACTATTAGATTTTTATCCTAAATTTACAAATCTAGTTTTGTTTTAAGCAATACTTTTTAAAAAGTAAAATAAATAAAGCAAATATATAAAAAAATATGTAAAAAAATCACGTGTTTTAAAACCCCATATTTTTTTGGCAACAATGATCCATCGCAACTACATTATTGCAACGTTATAATCCAATTGCTACACTGTGAGTAAGCTAGCTTATTTAACATCTAATTCTGACGCTATCTGGAACACCAACGGACAGTTTCTCATTAATCTTATTCTTAAAATACGGTAGGAATTACATTACAGGCGACAGAAGTGATCCAAACAACATTAAATCAAGATTGGATTGCGACTATGCGACCTTCATTGAGAAGCTAATTTGATTGGAGTGTTATTCCAGTTGTCCGTGGCAATATTGCAAGCAGTATTAACTTTATATATTTGCGTTCTATTCGTGTCTGTTAAACTATAAACAAAATAAAAGAATACATATTTAGAATAGTCCCTAAACTTTTTCTGTAATCATAATTCAATGACCAGGTACATTTTTGCAATGATTTTTTTTGGCAAGTAACATAATATAGTTTTTTTTTTTCTATTTTATTATAATTTCAAAGACCGATTTTATATTTAAAAAAATAAATCACTATTACATCATTTATAATTAATATAATTTCAATAAAGGTTGTATACGTAAACCCCCACTAATTACAATTGATTATTCACTCGAATAAAAACTATTTTTAATAATTTAAAGTTAGATAACCAGTACAGATTTACGACTTAAATGCAGTAATTTGTGGTGCTTATTACTTTTAGTATTGATTCAGAAGTTATGGCTTCACTTCAGATGCTGGTTATGGATTAAAATTATGTTGCGACATAAATGTGAAAATTTTTGTTGAATCTCATTTAAAAACTTATGGAATGTAGTAATTTGATACTACATTTGCCCGAAGATTTACGCGTTTAAGCTGTGACACTTCCTATTCTTCTCAAACAATTTTTATTCATCTTCAAAAGCAATATGCTGAAAGCTCTGATTGAAAGATTGATATATTAAGATGAAATCATATTAAATTAATTATATAAAAACCTAAATTAACGGCTGTTCATAGAAAAAAAAACTGCATTATTGTATAAAATATTGTACGAAATTAGCGTTGAAATGGATAATATAGATAAAATAAATAGAGGAGATATTATTTGTAGATTATATTTATTCTTACTCCGAGGGACGGTCAAATTTCAGTAACAAATTTCATGTATAATAAATAATCAATATTTATATAGATAAATTACTTATAAATAAAATAAAACATCGAAAATGATTTATTAGATAGAGTATTTTGTTTCTGGAGCGTTAATTTATTATTGTTTCTTGACCGTATTAGCTGAATAAATACCCTTCAGAATCCATAAAACAGAATCTTTCTTTAAAATAGCAAGGTATTAGAGAATTTGTAAAGAAATACTTGTAGAAGAGACAGGATAAGTAAGTTGCGGCGATGTCTAATTGTACCCTGTTAAGTTGCGTACGGAGTTCTGGAAGATAATCAATTTACGTAGTTTAAAGATTTACCTAATGCAAATATTTTGAAACCGCTGGAGCTTACTGCAGTGTTATTCGGTAAAATCCGGATAACAATAAATGCGTAAAACAGATTGAACTAAAATTATTATATTCGAGTATGTTTCCTAGTAGCTTGTAGGACTAGAGACAAGAATTTTTGTTTTTTTTTTTACTAAATTGTTATCAAAAAAGTCTATATATATTTATAATATATATGTTTATAATCATTTAAATAATGACTGTTACATAGCAGTTAACATCTTACAGTTTTTTTAACAATTATTTTTAACTTAAATAGCTTCAATATTTTTTGAAAAAGGGTTGCACTCAAGTTCTATTTCAATATAACCGCAAAATCTTTTACTTTGTGTATTCTATATACAATACTTTCAAAAAGGATAGGATAAGTTTCAGATCTACAAACAGTTGGAATTGCTGAACAAGTTAGATTTTATTGTTGGAAATTGGTGCCAGCAAATGAAATCTTGCAAATCTAGATTCAGAAATAGACAGGCGGAGATGTCACTATATTGAAATAGTTTGAAGAACTCTGTCTACATATTGTTTTATGAGAAAAATGAAGTTCTTTAGAAACTAACAATAATATTTCATGGATTTATTATAAGTTTTGCAACTCTTATGTTAGCTCGACTGTATTACTGTCCTTGGTAACATTTATAATCATAATTCTAGTGAAAACCAATATAAATTTTAAAATATCTGTTACCTAAGTTAAGTATACCTGGTATTGTAAGAACAAAGACTTCTCTGCTCTAACAGTACGAGGTATATTTTAAAAAATAAGTATTTAACATTATATTTTGCAAAAAAAATTAATAGAATAATGATTCCATATCAAACGTATGATTAATTATTAATGAAATCGTACATATATTGACATAGCTTTGAAATCTCCTTGCACAAAAGCAGCTAATATTCTAAGGTCTGTCGTTTAGCAACAGTTTATAAGTATTAAATGTAATATTGTCTTTGTGTGTCTTTGTGGCTTCATTCACAAATTCACATCCTATGAATCATATTAAATATTAATGTATCATAATAACGTGGGATATTTTTTTTTTATTTTACCAGTAAATTAGGTTTTTTATCCAGATTTATAATATGGTATAGGATTGTCAAAAACTATAAAAACATAAACGTTCATATAAAATTCCATCGCACACGCCATGGCAGCCAAACTATTGAAGTTCCATATGGATTGCAGACAAAATATGTATCGTGGCGTTCTTTATCGATATATACTGTTGAAATGGATGAACAGTCCTATTATGTCAACCGGATCAAAGTGTCAGGTTATAATAATAAATCTATCGGTTTTCCGATACCTATTGGGCCTTGGAATAGTATTACTTCTATTGTAAACTAAAAAGCGTCAGTAGTCACTTCTATATAGGGTCATTTGTAAGTAGTCTTACATTTTTCAAAGCAGATAATGAAGGTGGAATCATGTGTTATTTTCGATTTTTTTATGCATTGTATCATATATTTCGTCACTCGAGCGAAATCCGAAATAATTTTACTTTAATAATCTAATAATACCACAAATCCTTAAATTAATGTAACTGTTATTGGTATTGACATACTTTGAATAGCTTTACTTTTAGAACTGTGTATTTTTTAATATTTATTTACTAATTAAAAAATATTATGTTTTTGTATTTGAGAAATTCCGACTTGTCCATTTGTATATATTAGTTTCTCATAGTCTTTGAAATACCTTTTAGAAATATACCATGTGATCTTGTAACGATAAACTAAGCACAAACAAGATACACCAGAGATATTTCGTTCCGGAGGTTCCTGTGGACAATATCCATTACCAACGCGTTGAAATGTTGGAGGAAAACTTTTTAAAGCCATTTGATCAGATGTTTAAAATGTCCGTGTTCTACGTTAAATGCTGTTTTGGGGATATTCCCCCTAAATACATTCAATTCAAACATAACCACAATTACTGACAATTTTCATCACACCATCTCTTTCAACGCAATTCGAAACTTTGTACTGAAATAAAGCTACACAGTCACAAAAAATAATTGCTTTTTTAATTACTTGACTACTATTATATAAAATACGTTTATATAATAACTATACTATATAAATTATATAATATAATAGTTTTCAGTTTAATAAATATAATATTTTATTTATAATTCAATAATAATGTATTATATTTAAACTTTCGTGAATCATGACTATTATATTTATATTTACCCGGCTGTATTCACGTAGTCGGGCACATTCCGATTTAATTTTCTACGTGAATACAGCCGGGTAAATATAAAAATAATGTATTATTAATATTTTACATTTCTCCATACAAGATATCGTCCACGCTGTTTCTGACACAATGCATTTCAACAATTCCAAAAATACAATCATATAGGGCATACCATTTGAATACCATATAGGACATCTGTGCCATGTTAGAATACTGTGCGGTTTCATGTAGTGTGACCAGACGTTAAAAATTATTAGAAATTGCCTCCGTTTCAAAATAATGTTACACATTTAGAGAAATACATTTTTTTTATTTTATTATACCTACTGCCCCGAACATGTAATTATAAGAAGCTCGTAGTTAAAAAAAATGAATAACATTTGTATGTATTATTTTAATACTTATTTTAAAGTAATTTCAATTGACGGATATCTATGGCAATCCTAGCTGGATGCGTCGAGGCTAGTAGCTCCTTCAAGCGCGTAAGCAATTATGTTCCCAAGTGAGCACACGTTCCATAAACACTCTACTCTATTAACGCTTTGTTTCGAGTATATTTCCTTTTTATTACTCTGTGACCATTTAAAACATTACCAATTTAATGCATTTTTTTCTTTTACCCATTTAACGTCTTAATATAATTATAAATAGATAGATAGATAGATATAATCTTTATTGCACACACAAAAACAAGACAATATACAAAACAGGGAAATAAAATAAAAAGATTCACAATATCACTAATAAATAATTATAATATAAATTAAGAAATAAAAAACATTGAAGCATAGTTAACATTAAAATCGAGATACTTAATCGTATATAATCATTAGAAAAATATTAAAAATACAAAATTAGTGTTAGATTGGTAGTGTTAGAATGGTAGAATAGTTAGAATACCAGTAAAATTTTAAAGCTAAACTTTTAGCTAAAAATTAAAATGTGACAAATTTTTAATGTTTTTTTTTTTATTTTTATATATATCAATGGTTTCAATGTATTATATAAATCATATTTTAATATAATTAATATAAAAAATGCCGATGCACAAGGTTAGTAATAGTCAGTGAGTGAAGATTAATTTTTACTTGAAAACTTTGTTAGCGTAGGTAGCTTTTACTTCTAAGTTTAAACAACTACTTAAGTGTGCAGAGCAATGAATTTCTGTAAAAGGTTTATTCCAAAAATGTTATGCAACGTAGAAAATATTGTAAATTCTGTGTCTCAAGACCAACGTGGTTGGTGTCACTCGCTACATTCGCTGTCATTAGCATGTTAATATATTTCGTTTAAAAGGCACAGTTTTTTCTTGTTTTAAAAAGCTTATATATATAAACAATTGTTTCACAGTTTTTACATTCTAAAACTGTATAAGAAAAGCTTCTTTTAATTGACTCATGCTCATGTCTTACGAAAAAATCTATCAATTTAAATTTTAGTATTCACAACACGCATTGAATTAACAGCATTAGACTTTGAGAAGTTGGTAACAAAGAACAGAACACCAATTAAAATAACTTTGGAGTACTTCAGTACTTGTTACTCGTTAGCTGATCCCCGTCTGTTGTCTGACGCGAAAGCAAACTAAAACCTACGTAATTAATTTAACATGAAAACAACTCAAAAATGTATTATATAATCAGTACGAAATAAAGAATCACAGATAAAAAATATTTATGTCAGGCGCTTTGAAGTCAACAAACATTTCGTCTATAAATTAATTTACCCAATCAGATTGCATTTGTTAGCCCGACACTCAACGAAGAATAAGGCTATGAAACATCATATAGTTAGAAAGTGCCTTTCAATAAAATATGGAGAAGTAAAACAATGTCATTTTTTTCCCGGTTCTATAAGAATTAGAAGTTTAAACTAATAGTTCCTAATTATTAAGAAGTCTAAACTATTAGTTTGATTTAGAGATCCGACACTAATTGTTTGTAAAATTACCTACTTACAAAGATTGAAGAATACTCACTAACTATCCGGAAGAACCGAATCCTCTATTACTTATGTGAGTGATTCTCTATGATTCTCTATGTGAATGAGTTAGTGAGATTTCGGAATAGAGTAAACTGAATTTCGTTCAGTTTGATGCCCAGAAGATGAAACGGTAAACTTTATTATCGTAAACGTTTAGGGTATGAAGAAAAAGTAAGCATTACGTAATAGCATCGATTCACTCCAAAGCATACTACTTAGAGCCCCATTTACCTCTAAGCTAACCCGTTACTTACATAGGAAAAGCTTGCCAAGGTACTTTACTTTTAGTATTGGGTATAGTTCTGCCTGAACTTCACCAGAATGAGATTTGGATACATGTGATACAAATTTCCTGATATATTTGTTCCTTTTAGGGGACTAAAAATGACAATACTCTTTTACGAAAGTTTTTTCCCACTCCAAAAGCATTATGCTTACATAGATGTGATTTTTAATAGACCACTGAAACGTTGTTGGTACTGTAGGTAACCATATACTTCTGTTTTATATTCCATGGACTCATTTCGTTTTTCCGACTCGTAAAGATTGACGACACTTTCATATACGTGCTGTGTTACTTTTTATCGAGATTTATTCATATGGCGTCGTTTTACATCTCTAGATAATGTATTATAACGATACTTATTTACGCTTACTTCGTTTTATGTCAGATCTTTTGAAGTGTTAAAGGCATTATTTGAAGAGTCTGTGCCTACATCATGAAACACGTTTATCTTATTCATTTTTCATGCTTTATTGCAAAGGAAAAAAAGGTCCATTTCCTCAAAGTAAGAAACTTAACTTTAGTTTTAGGAGTATAAAGCATGGGTATCATGGTCAAAAAACCATCATCGCCAAACTAGCAGTGAATGTAAATGATTTCGATAAATGAAATAATCAATAAATTGAGGACTGCGTGACAATAAGGTAAATGAGTGGAAAGTTGAAAATATTGCGTAAATTACAGCTTCTAGGAAGAGACAAATGTTTATTACCATTTAGCAAAGAAATGTTAAAATCCCCCAACATAATAGAATGGATATTACGTAGATTAATTTTTCAAAGGTAATATAGGATAGAAAATTTATAAAAAACCCTAATAAGCACTTAAGTTAGATAGATAAACATTTTAGTGCTTACTCAATTTAAAAAACATATACAAGCAGAGTTGAAATTATAAAAACATGCAAAGGTGGTCTTAATGCTACGAGCAATCTCTGACACCTACAGATAAAAATAATTAAGTAAAAAAGTATGGGATTGTAAAATTGAGAAAAAATATAATAAAACATACGATCAAATAATAACACTTATGGCAAGTTATATTACCATACAGTGTGGAATCGCTGAATAGACAATTGTTATATTCCCGTGTATCGCGGAATCACTGACTAGACGAAATTGCAATAATATCAAGCATATTGAACCAGAATGGAATGTTGGAGCAATAGGATATGACTTATTTCTCTGTTATTCTTTGAATTATAATTTATTTTATTAAGCTCACTCTTGACTCCAACTTGCAAGTAAGCAAATGAGCAAGTGGCACGTAAGTTAGTAGTAATTAATAATTATTGAATGTTAAGTCCAGAATTCATATGCTTTTTGATCTTTTGGTTGTGACTGTCGTATTTGGCACATCAAAATTAAACATTAAAAAAAATTAATCTTCACTCACTGACTATTACTAACCTTGTGCATCGGCATTTTTTATATTAATTATATTAATATATGATTTATATAATACATTGAAACCATTGTTATATATAAAAAGAAAAACATTAAAAAAATTAATTTTTAGCTAAAAGTTTAGCTTTAAAATTTTACTGGTATTCTAACTATTCTACCATTCTAACACTACCAATCTAACACTAATTTTGTATTTTTAATATTTTTCTATCGATCATATACGATTAAGTATCTCGATTTTAATGTTAACTATGCTTCAATGTTTTTTATTTCTTAATTTATATTATAATTATTTATTAGTGATATTGTGAATCTTTTTATTTTATTTCCCTGTTTTGTATATTGTCTTGTTTTTGTGTGTGCAATAAAGATTATATCTATCTATCTATTTATAATTATATTAAGCCGTTAAATGGGAAAAAGAAAAAAATGCATTAAATTGGTAGTCATTTAAATGGTCACAGAAAAATAAAAAGGAAATATACTCGAAACAAAGCGTTAATAGAGTAGAGTGTTTATGGGACGTGTGCACACTTGGGAACATAATTGCTTACGTGCTTGAAGGAGCTACTAGCCTCGACGCATCCAGCTAGGGTTGCCATAGATATCCGTCAATTGAAATTACTTTAAAATAAGTATTAAAATAATACATACAAATGTTACTCATTTTTTTTAACTACGAGCTTCTTCTAATTACATGTTCGGGGTAGAAGGTATAATAAAATATAAAAAAATTGTATTTCTCTAAATGTGTAACATTATTTTGAAACGGAGGCAATTTCTAATAATTTTTAACGTCTGGTCACACTACATGAAACCGCACAGTATTCTAACATGGCACAGATGTCCTATATGGTATTCAAATGGTATGCCCTATATGATTGTATTTTTGGAATGTTGAATGCATTGTGTCAGAAACAGCGTGGACAATATCTTGTAGGGAGAAATGTAAAATATTAATAATACATTATTATTGAATTATAAATAAAATATTATATTTATTTAACTGAAAACTATTATATTATATAATTTATATAGTATTATTATTATATAATAGTAGTCAAGTAATTAAAAAAGCAATTATTTTTTGTGACTGTGTAGCTTTATTTCAGTACAAAGTTTCGAATTGCGTTGAAAAAGATGGTGTGATGAAAATTGTCAGTAATTGTGGTTATATTTGATTTGAATGTATTTAGGGGGAATATCCCCAAAACAGCATTTAACGTAGAACACGGACATTTCGAACATCTGATCACATGGCCTTAAAAAGTTTTCCTTCAACATTTTCTCGTTGGTAATGGATATTGTCCACAGGAACCTCCAGAACGAAATATTTCTGGTGTATCTTGTTTGTGCTTAGTTTATCGTTACAAGATCACACGGTATATTTCGAAAAGGTATTTCAAAGACTATGAGAAACTAATACATACAAATGGACAAGTCAGAATTTCTCAAATACAAAAACTTCATATCTTTTAATTAGTAAATATGAAAAACAACACAGTTACCAAAAACAGCTCCATTAATTAAAGGATTTGTGGTATTATTAGATTATCATAGTAAAATTATTCCGTATTTTGCTCGAGTATAGGTTACGTCACTCGAGCAAAGTCCAGAATAATTTTACACAATGCCTAAAAAATCAAAAATAACTCATAATGATTCCTAACCTTCATTATCGGCTTTGAAAAATGTAAGACTACTTACAAATGACCCTATATAGAAGTGACTACTGACGCTTTTTAGTTTACAATAGAAGTAATACTATTCCAAGGCCCAATAGGTATCGAAATACCGATAGCTTTTTTATTATAACCTGACACTTTGATCCGGTTGACATAATAGGACTGCTCATTTATTTCAACAGTATTTATCGATAAAGAACGCCACGACATATCTCCCCTATCTCTATTTTTATCTGCAATCCATATGGAACTCCAATAGTTTGGCTGTCATGGCATGTGCGAAGGAAATTATATATGAAAGTTTATGTCTTGGAAATCGTATATTGACAATCCTATACGATATTATAAATCTGGATAAAAAACCTAATTTAAAAAAATAAATATTCCACGTTATTTTGGTACATTCATATTTAATATAATTAATAGGATGTGAATTTGTAAATGAAGCCACAAAATATGTCTCAATTTAAAATGTAGCGTCTAGACAAAATGCAAAATGTATTGTTTAAGCTCTAGACAATTTGCAAAATATATTGTATTGTATAAGCTAAAAGTATTATTATGAGAATAAACGGTTTAACAAGCTTAAGGAAAATAAGAACCGTATCCACTTGGTGTAAACTTACAAGCCGATGCAACGTACGGTAAAGTTTCCGGTACGTGTTTAATTCCGGGCCTGGCTTCGTATTGAGTTGAAGTGGTTTCCAAATATCGAGTGTTGCATATGACTGAGATTTTCAATAAGCCGTAGCAATATATCTGAGATAAGAGGTGCTCTAAGTCAAGTTTTATGAGTTACTGAATGCTGATGTTTTCGTGCAAACTATAAATCTTTTGGTACCTTCGAATATATTTTGCCGGCCTTTATTTAAAACTATGACTAAAATCTTTCTCTACCATAGTTTTCAATGTTTATTAATTTAATTTCTTAGGAGTAATTTTATTAAGTTGATATGTAATCACCTACTTATTTTTTTTTTGTTTATATAATTTAAAAGGCAAGCATTCATAACAATGACAATGTAAGTTATCAAATTTGTAATTATTTCCACATCTTGTAATATTAACATTTATATATGGTTTAAGTACTAGTTTTTATCAATTGTTAAACTAATGCTTTTTAATAAAACCGCACAAAAAATGAATGAGTGTAAAAATAAAAAATATGAAGAAATGTAACATTGTTTGAAAATAAATAATATGACTTTATGTTAAATATTAAAAAAAAAACATTTATGAGAGTGTTTGTATTGTACAAATGATAAATAAAAATTTATGAATAAACACAAAATGGGCTACAATATCTAATTTTCTAGTATGTTATATTATCCGTGCTAGTATGATTACAATTGCTCCTAAATGTTAATGATTATTGATATAGACATACATTTTATAGGCCACATACACATCTTAATACTCTAACCATTTGATCGCTGCAATCAAACTAAACACGGTAATAACGACACGCCATTTGCGTCCTGTGATATATTTAGCGAGTTAAATGTAACATCCCGAAAAGTCTTTATTTATCATCTATTTTTTATTGGTTATTGTTAATATAAAACATAGTAGTATAATTATATATCAGAACCATATTTTTTTTCCATACTAGCACGCGATAGTCCAATTATATTGTCGTATCACTTTTTTTAATTCAATAAAATGTACTCATTGTATTGAATTAAAAAAAGTGAAACCAATACATAGTAATGTACAATAATTATTTAGACAACAGCATGATAAGAAAGTGAAATTTAATATATTTTTTTTATTATTATTTGTAATTATTACCTATATTATATCTGAACCATATTTTTTTTGCTTACATTTGTCATTTATATTAGCGTAGGCTTTCAATAGCACACATACATATAATATAAATTTTATTATTGTATTTTAAATGTAAGACTAAAAACAGAAAACACAACATTCTGACTATATTTCAAGAAAAAAATATCTGCCTTTGGTAAATCAATTATATTTTAATTTTATAAACACTTACGATATTTGGAAAAATGCTCAAATTTTAACTGTATTTTACTTTCGTTTTAATTACAATATACATTTTCTGATATTTGATAACTCTTCTGTTATATTCAATTATTGCATTCTCTTAAGCCTTGCGTTATGATGACATCGAAATTCGATAACTTATATTGTATTTAATAAATCCACTTGAACACAGAATGTTTGAATTTTATGATGTGTACAAATATTGAGGGAATAATTAAGAACTTACTAAATAAATAATAATACTACAACATTCATATTTATATGTTGAAAATATTTAATCAAAATCAAAAATCTTTATTGAAAGTAAGTTTTTTTCAAAACATTTTTTCTTTGTCAAAGCTACCACCAGCTCGGAAAATTAATTGCCGCTGACTTGAAAAGAGCTGGCGAAGGAAACTCAGCGGGCTTGTTTTGATTTTTTTTAATCTTCGTCAATTATATAATTACATTATAAAGAAGTACTCTTAATAAATCTTAAAACAGTCTGGCAGATCACTTCATGCCCACGGTGCATCAGCCTCTAAATATTCGGAAACATTGTAATATCCGTTAGCACATAGACGTTCCTCAGTTACTTTCTTAAATTTATTAAATGGTAATACTTGAACGTTTGCTGGGAGTTTGTTGAAGATTTGTATACATTGACCCACAAATAGTAAATTTTTTACTTACTTTTTTTTAGTCGAGTGAATTTTTTGAGTAAATTGGACCATGAAAATGCGCCCGAGAGAAAATGTATTATTTTGCACTTTTGTAACAGCAAACGTGGTTAAAATAATGTAGTATCCAAATTTATTATTTTCCATGATAATAAAGAAACGGTTTTCTGGAACAGTTTTTAGTTTGGGGAAAATTTATATTGTTAAAAGATTTTCGTAACTTTGAATTCAATCAAAATAAATAATTTTGTTCAGTAATATTAATGTTTTCTTTTATAGAAATTAATCAGTGTCTAAAAAAAGTATTATTTTTTTATTTTTTCTACCTTGTTAATAAATACATATTTATTTAAAGTTTTGAGAATATCATACTTATTTGCAATTAATAAACATTTCTATTTTATATGATATTTAATGAATTTTCAATGAATAAATAATAATAAGAATTAATGAGATTTCTATGATTTATTAGATTCCTGAATGTGTAGGTGAGTAATTAAAAATTACATATTGCCTCTGTACTGTAAATATTCCAGATGTTACTGGTATTAATTTACTTCAAACAATATTTTTAGTGCTTATACTAAGTTGTAAATTTTTCAATAGTTATAACACCCTCAGACATCCAACATTCATTGGGATATTGATATTATTATGAATTAAATAACGTAGTAAAACCAAAATAGGGCAATAAATATAATCATCTTGGATTGATAAATAAATTTTCTTTGTAAAATTATAATTCTATAGAGAAATATTCAAAAAGCAGATGGCATCCTTAACGATTTCATCAAATCATTCTTTATATATATTTGTATTTTCTTCGCACATGTAAAATAAACTAATAAGAAAATACACTGGTAATACTTAATTTATTTTTTAAATATACAAAAAAAATGGTTTAAACTTTATTTCACCAGTATATGTCAGTTTCAATAAGGTTTGTAAGTTTAATTTTCGTCTGATATCCTTGAAGTATTTTAATCAATATTGAAAACTGCATATAACTGAGATTTTCAATAAGCGACAGTAATATATCCAGAGGAGCTAAGTCAAGTTTTATGAGTTACTGACCAAAGAGACACACTTTAGCCAAATCTAGACTGTAAACTCAGAGGACTCACTCAAAATATATTTTACACCGATGTTTAAAATACTTTAATCCATATTTGAAAGGATTGTTTTTAATTAAATATTTTGTTTACTTAATTATGTAAAGCCCACCTGATGTTCTCTTTAGAAGAGATAAATTATTCAATTTACAAAATGTATTTTATAAGCTGTCTGGTACATAAGTAAATAAATAAATTAGTTTTAGCTCTTCTTATAGGATTAGTAGTTAATTTATAATATATTTTGTAAAATTCGTATCTGACATTGTAAATGAGTAAACACGAAGTCTCGGAGTTCTTGGTACAAGAGAGTCAAACAATTGATTCCTTAACATTAATTTCTGATTAAATATATTAAGTTGTACATCATCAGATATCTTCTCATAATGCAATATTTAAAATCGGGAATTCAATAATTATCCCAATGAATGAAGATTTTCGCGCTACCCGCGATTTTGTAATTGATACAGGTTAACCCTATAACCTAAAAAACAAGGTCTCGCAAGAAGTGAATTTATATTGAAGGTTGAAATTACTTACAAAATATTGTCCAACAAAAATTTAAACATTATAATTATATCAAAAAATTTAATAAGTCCCGAAATTAAACACATTGTTAATTACAAGATTGTTAACGCTTTTGAAGCGTAAAAACACTCAGCGAAGGCTAATTATTATATGAAATTAAGAGTGCTTAAAAACGACTTCAAATGGTCACGATATCAAGTTCAAAGCTATGCGAAATAAGTATTATTGCGACGCACGCAAAACGTCAAACCAAATATAAGGTAAATTGAAATGAATAAATTAAGAATAGAAATGAAATATCGACTAAACGAATTAATGAAAGCAATCATTTAAACCGATGCTCTGATTGATCCCATAACTTATAACATACTCTGTTTGATCCTCCACCTTGCTGCCAATCATCTCGCTTACAACGTCCCTCCCCAACACGGCTGCCAGTTCAGTTCAATGACGATCCCAGCTTGTGCACTCCGCAATGTGACGAGACATGTGCATGGACTCGTCACAGTGGTAGCATGATGGGGTCGCCTTCCTTCGCGCTATCCTGCGCTGGCACTCACCCAAGCACCCATGCTTTATACATACTTGCACAAAACGGAATCTAAGAGTCCCGTGCCGCCGATTGAACTCGACTAACCAAGGTCCCTATATATACATAATATGAGCTATTTTTACTATAAAAATTCTGATAAGGAACATTTTATTATTATTCTTATTATTATTTTTACCAATTAATTGAGAAAATTGTGATATGGATATTATATATAATTGAATATTATATAATATAACATATAGGACACAGGTTTTCTGACATTATAACCGTTTGAAATTGTCTATAAGCATAGCCATGTAAGGTTGATTTTTATTTTGAATAAATCTTGAATGCAGAATTTATTACGAATTTTTCTGTCTATTTTATAGCTTATCATTTTCATTCCGGAATCCTCTCTCGTTTTTCCTTCTTGCATTTATAATATTAGTATGATTACAAGCACAAACACGGTTTAATTATACAATTTCGTAAGTACCAACTGCAAAGTTGACATAATTTGTAGAAACAAATTATTTTTTCATTTTAACATTTTCGTAGAATTGTGTCGTAAAAAGAATTTTACGACACACAATTCTACGAAAATGTACCATACAGAATATAATAAACAGAATATTCAAACTATAACAATCACGAATATCTATATAGTATATAATAAATAGTGATATGATGTGATAGTATATAATAAATAGAGCTGTGATGTGATAGTATATAATAAATAATGATGTGATGTGATAGTATATAGTAAATATTGCTGTGATGTGATAGTATAAAATAAATAGTGATGTGATGTGATAGTACATAATAAATAGTGATGTGATCTCAGAAATTGAAGTAGATATTAAAGACAAAGTACTAATAATGTATTGCCTTCAATTTCATCAACTCAACAAATTTTAAAATACATTGTTATTCTATAATTAAAATCTTTCATGTATTTTATTTACTACTATTCAAGTAAAAAAATATGAAATATAATCATACATATTTTTCCAGTTTGTGCTAGATTGGCCGTGATGGCTGGTCAATGCGGGCATAGTAAATTTGTTTATCTTTTTGAATGTACATGTACAACATGGCCAATAATTGGTGTTATCATTTATAAGCCAGAACTTAAATAGACTACTCATGATATCTAGTAAATAATATGCTTCAGGCCATTTCAATTGTTCATGATGTTTGCAAACAGCAATTAATACGGATAAAGTTACATTCTGATGAAATTATTACGTGAGGTTTATATAAACAACTTTATTGGACTCACGACTGAGTGATTCAGGCTTTAGTACTTTTAGGTTTGTTCTGATGGCGTTCTAGTTACAACTTCTATTGTATTTTATATGACTAGAAAAGACAAGTAAATATAATAAGAACATACTGATTAAATTATTATTTGAAGTTTATATAAACAACTGTATATGAATCACAACTATGTGATTTAGGCTTTTGCTTAGTACTATTAAGTTTCTTCTGATGGAAAGAAGTCGTCCTAGTTACAATCTTTATTATATTTTGTTTTTAATCTGACAAGACAATTGAATATAACAAGAAGATATTGGTGCTTCTAGCGTACATCGGGAATAAATAGGAAATTGATTATACCTTTATTAGATATACGATAAATCTGGTTGATTTGTCGGTATATATATTCACAATCCAATTACGTACGTATAGAGTCTATATAGGTCATTATGACATCGGCATAATTACAATAGTCCGACTCATTGAACCTAATAGATAATTATTAAACTAACTAGCTAGTATTTTCAGGTGTGTCGTCTTTAATCAACGACTGCGACTCAGTTATAGTGTAGCAATAATTCCGAGCCCCGCTATTTCGGAAGTTCTAGCCTGGTGGTGTATCTTGAAGTGAAAGGAAAAGAATAAATGAACGTAAGTGGTAAGAAGAGAAAAGCTATTCTAATTATTGTTTAGTATTTCGGTATTTATTGCAGTATGAAGCCGCTTTTTTTATTTATGAAACGAATTATGAATATTAACATTTACGAAAAAGATTGTATTCTAAAATATTGATAATTACTTTTCTTATTACTCTATACAAATAAAATTATGTATGAGTTTTTATTGAGAAATTCTAAACTACAACTCTTTCAAAAAAGTTAGGAAACTATTTATTTAATGCTATAAAGCCTTTTCTACAAGTCAACCCGAAAAATAATAATAAAAAGAAACACTTTTGTTGTACTTCTGATGTTGCAAAAGTTTGTGGGAGGTCGGGACAAGAATTTACTACCAGATATGAATGTGTCCTTACCGGTGTGATATAAATAAATTTACAAAAAAATGTTTTTTACCCACGATGGCGTCCGAAATGCATCTTAAGATATATATTACGTAAGAGTTGATTTAGTTGGAGCAACGTTCATATAATCATATCAAACGAAGAATATACATTTAAAAATCACACACAGATGTATATTACATAATATGTGTATATCATTTAAATTAAAACTGGCTCATTAACAAAATAAATACAACTGTTTGACTAACAATAACAAAATTACGAACTAACTTTATCTTCACCGGTGTTACCAAACTTGGATCGTTCAGACTATTCTGACAGACTGACTTCTATAAACTTGTACATCTAACTTGAACATGAAGTGCTTCATAAGTCTATTTAATAGTCTGTAGTCTATCATAGTAACCGGATAACTCAGACTTTATTAACAAATTCTCTGACGTTTTTTCTGTTTTCATTTAATACATAAATGATTTTTGGCCTATTTTTTTCTTTTTCAATTTAATAACTAGTACAATAAATATTTTTATATTTTAATAAAATATAATTCTATTTATTACTTTATTAATAATAATTTTCTGACGTTCTTTCTGTTTTCATTAAAAACAAATAATTTTAATGACTTACTTTTTTAAATTTCAAGTTAATGACTTGTAAAATAAATATTTAAATAAAATATAATCCTATTTAATACTTATCTTTTAGCTATTTTTTATATCCCCCGTTCTTCATTAACGTTTTCTGCTCGACTGGACTGATACACTTGATTATGGCAATTCAGTTCACTAATTATAGCTAAGCTTTGACTGGATTGGAAACTCAATCTGTTTTAATGGGTTTATTGTTTTGAATTGTTTTACTCATTATTCTGAAGCTGTAAATTTGTTGTTCAAGTTTAGTCATTTACTTGTTGATTATGTTCATCTTATCTTGGATAAGATCAAACGCTTTTAATTGCTTTTTTGTGTTTTAGTTTCCAAACCGACAAATCATTTACTCTACGTTTTTTATACGACTACATTGCATGCATACCATTTTTACTTGAATAATTAATTTTGGTCTGGTCGAATTAAAATGTATTTTTATGTAGAGCTATTTAGTAATAATATACTTGAATAAATTTTTCACAATTTTTATTCTTATTCTCAATTTTTATTCTAATTTCAATTGTTATTCTCCATATACTTATATAACTCAATATTATAACAAATAAATGCATAAAATTATTTGTAAATTAAAAACTACTATAGAAAATAGAAATACTATTAAAGAAAATGTATCTTAAGTAATAATGTACTAATTATCCATAAAATTAAATTTTTAAATGTTTTTGTATTTTTTTAATCATGGAAAACATTTGAACGGATTATAGAGCAATTTAGATTTTTTAAAACAATGTTATTAAAAATATTTTGCCTGAGTAAACTGAAAAATCTATCATATAATCGATTGATTAACACCCACTTGCTCTTTTCCTTATTATTTGAGATTGGCCCAATTTATAAATTCCTATAACGTTTCTATATTATCAGCTATCTCAGAGCATACTTGCTGTTTTTCTATGTGATTATTCACTACTACCTGTTTATTTAATTTGCTTCTTTCGTAGCCCAGTATTTTGATTCATACAGCACGGTAGGGCGCATTGATGTTTATGGGTTGCATATGTGAGTGGATTTTCAAACAATTATTTTAAAATTACGGTATTCATAAATGGTCGAATAACAATACTATATTAATATTAGTATAACTATTAACCTTCATTAGTCATGTAAAAATATAGCTTAACTGTAAAAAAAATATCTTAAATATAAATTTATAGTAATGTAAACTTGTAAAATTTTATATATTCAAGATAGCTAATAAATATGTATGTTTCAATGTAATGTTATTTTTCAGGCTCATCGCAATGGCGTCGCTCCATCACTCGTCCTTTCGGCATACAACCAGCCTGTTTACAGTTGACACGAAATATTGCAGAAACGGGGAAGCCCTTGTTATATCTGACATAAATCAGTCACTAGGATTTGAGATGCCAAATATGAAAACATCTATCCACATTTTTATTCCTACTACGAGACTCAAATTATTAAACATTTACAATATTTAGAAATATAATAAAAGAATGCTAATGTGTTACTAGAAAAATGCGAGTTTATAATTTTAAGAAGGTATATAATTGATAAAAATCTTTCATATTTCAAACAATATGAATCATGTCTAATTTTACATAAGTCGTACATGCGTTAATATCTTAGAAAAAGAAAGAAAATTGAGGACCTATCGGCAAACAATAAAACCAGTCGCCACGTCGGTCCGATTGTTTTCCGGCACCTCACCGATATATATGAATATACAGAGTTTGACATATACTTTAAAATGATAATGATATAATGTCATTATCATTTTAATGTATATGTATGTCCATCATTAGCTGAAATATGCTCGGGAAAAGAAATATTACTGCTACATTTCATGTCTCTAGACCTTGCAGTTCCAGAAATATCGTGATGGGTTCGCACATTGAAATCCCTATATATTTAGATAAATATGTTTCTTTTGCTTGTGTCTAGGCTATATTTAGCACGTTTAGCACGAAATCTTACATCAAATGATTATAACTTTTAATATACTTCACGCCTTAAATTAGGATAAAACTATTTTGAAGTAGTCTAATATGAAAAAAATACTACTAGCTTTATATAGTTAGAAATCCATTTTTAAATTTTTAGTTCAAACTCTCCAGTTTTAAATCCCATGAATATTTAAGAAAATTCTCGATGCTCATATACAGAGTGTATGATTTTTCTATTAACTTCCTTAATTTTTATATATGCACTTCTGTAAAGTAGGGAGAAGAAAGCCAAAAATATTTAGGATGGCTTTAATAGGAGTCAGTTGAATTAAATTATTAAAAAAATGTTTGAAGCACGAGGAAGGCTTTCTATACATACAAAATCTTGAGAAGAAATCAAACAAGCTATAACCAGATTCAGCGTGAGTAGACCAGTTCACTATTCCGTGTCTATTTTTTTTAAGCTTAACTTGTAATTTGTTCACTAAGATGAGAGGAAAAGCAATTTCCTAGCAATATCAGGAAAAGATATGCAAAAAAGGGGGGAATCTAGGAGATGCTTGTCTGGCAGATAATAAAGAAATATCTTTATTAAAAATATTATCTGTTTACAATTTTAATTCATTGTTGTTACGAAAACTCTGAATTATATTTTTTTTAAGACAATTTTTTCACACCTTAGGCTTCATTATTATATTTTAATTAGAGATCTTTATTTTTTAATGTTATATATATATAGCCTTTCAGTCAAAATGCAGTTTTCTAATGGTGAAAACAATTTTTGAAATTAGTCTATTAGTTTATGTGTAAAAACAATACAAACATACGAAAAAACAAAATAGAAGTTCGCTCTTTGTAATATTAGTATAGATATATAACATAAAATAATGTAAATTTAACTTAAATAACAAAAATTAAGTCCAAGTATATGTTTGTCCAGGTATGTATAGAAATATTAAATCATATCATATTATTATATAATAATAAATAATTGAAAACGTATAGGTATTTTGTAGACTCGATCAAAATTAAAAATCTCTTTTTAATTATGCCTGGAACCTTATTAAATCTGGAAATTGTACACATTTATAACTATTTACGATAATGTCATTTTAAATTTTATCTAATATTTTTATACCTATGAAGATATAAAATACCGTTCACTTTGATAAAACATTGGAGTAAAGTAAGTCATTTAAAAAAAACATATAACGAGATTTCTAATTTAATTGTACAAATATTATTGGGATGTTACCGCCATCTAAAAGCAGGAACTTAATTAGCTTTTTAGCACTGAGTCAGGAACAGGCAATAAAAAATATTTCAAAACGTTTACTATTAAGATGTGAAAAAATAATTTGCTGAAGTGCAGCCTCGTTATATTAGCTGAAAGGACGTTGTGTGAATAACATTTTAAAATAAACTAACCTTAATCTTTTATATATTTCGTGATATTTACCCGGCTTTATTTAAGTGATATTATCTCGGAATGTGCCCAAGTAGTTTCTAACCGAAGTTTCGAAGTTCGTGTGCTCGAAGCGTGGCAGACTGCGGCGTGAACTGTGTACAGCCATGCTCTGGGCGCGCCGCAAAGTTGGTGGCGGTGGTGGGAGGAATCGATAAAGTATTTACAAACACGAAAATACCATTAATAAACCATAATACTTTTGTTGTGTTAATAATAAAGAAGAACGATAGTAAAAGAAAGTTAACTTCTCTCAATAAAATATATTTTAAGATCTAGAAATAAATGCTCGAAAATATATTCTAAGTTTTAGTGTTTTTTTTTTATTTTGTAATGAAATTTTATCTTTATGGTCTTCAATAAAGTATATTATTATTATCAACGAAAATACATCAAATATTTTAGTATAACAGTACATTTTCTAAGAAAACTTATAATAACAATTTGGTTCCGAGTGCTTGTCATGATTACAAGATTTTGGCCTCATTAAAGTATTTAGTCATTATATTTTTATTTTTTATTTATTTATTTTAAAAAAATATAAGCCCATCTTTACAATTTTAACTGATATGTCTGAAGTTTGTTTTCTCATAATTTGTTAAGAGTTTGAAACTTAAAATTCAATAAATTTTCCATCCAACAAAACAAACACCAGTATTTTTATTTACAAAATATTATTATATATAAGTAGTATAGTTTTGTTTTCGGTTAAATGTTAAATTTTTGCCCAATGCCCGACCGAAAACATTCCGGGCAAATGTTTTTATCGTGAGATAAACGAAATAAGAAACGATTTTATAATTTTACGTTATTGTAATAGTGCAATTGAATCACCATTTTTTGTGCTAATTTATGTTAATGGATATTTATGAATATTATATATAAGCAAATAATTAAAGATTATTAAATTACACAAAAGCACGGTAAGGATAGAAAAAACAAAGACAAAATGATGAATAATCTCGCAGTGGATCTAAACGTCATTTAACGATTTTAATATTAATAAACAAATAAATAACCATTATTTGAACAGTGTAATGATATACAAAATAAACGTGCATACAAGAACGTAAATAATAGCTTCTAGTACATTTCTAGAGAAATAGACATTAGCATATCTGTAAGGAAATGACAAAACATCAAACCTGCCACATGTCGCATCCAGGAAATGCACACTCGTAGATTCATGAACAAGAAATAATATTACAATTTTGGTACAAGTGTACCAAGTAATAAAAAAAATACGCTGGCTCGAATGTACATTGTAGTAAATTATTTTATTTCAAAATGGTCTTTATTTCTTTTTTTTTTAATTTAAAATAAAAAATGTGGACATATTAATTTGTAACATAACGTAGTCCTGTCAGTCTAGATATGAAGGTTTAACGATTATATGTCGCCAAGAACGGACGCAAATAATTTATGTTTATATTTAAAAATAAAAAAAAAAATAACAAAAGTTTGAAAAGTTTTTCTGTTTGATTTTTTTTACAGATAATAATGATACTCAATTAACATTTCATTTAAAACATCAAATGACAAAATTGTTTTTTAATGTTGAGTCGATTTTTCTTTATTTAGATATTTAAATTTTAAAAAGATTAATATATATTTCACACTTTTTTTTATTTTTTAAAAAGTATCACTTTTTCAAAACTCACTCACTCACTCACTCACTCGTAGCAAAATATTAAGCAGTTAAAAGAGTTACACAATCTAAATATGTACAGACACGTACTAAGAGAGGTCGGCATTACAATTGCCAAAGAACCACGGAGTTGTGCACCAAAATAGACTGAGAAGCCTCGGCAACGCATTTAATTGGGCTGTCTTTACATCTAACACCTTTTCCCGTCCCGAATAATTAACAGAGTCTTTGTTAATTAATTACGCGAACATAAGAACATAATATGAATATTAAATCTTTTGTACATTTTTCACTTTGGTCGAATATAATTCCTCTGATGCTATAAAACTTTAATGAAACTTACGCAAGAACTGTGACTCAAATCCGACTACACAGAGGATGATACAAAAGATAGTCATAATTTAATTTTTAGTGTTTGCAATTAAGTTTCCCCTTTTATAATTAACGTAAGTAACGTTACAGTAGCATTAAAAACAGTCAGATGTGTTTTTTTTTTAAATCTAAGTATTTTCTTTAAATTGCACTTAGGAAACTTCAGATAAGATAAGATCATTAAATGTATTAATAGTGTATTAATAGTATAGTATAATAATTTGGAAATCAAACTTATCTGATTTCTAAATTATGTTACATTATTTTTCAATTGATCTATTCTTTTTCCTTCTACGCCAAGATCCACAACGATAAAGCTTGAAGACAGGTATTTATGATCCATCCCTATGAGATTTGACGTTATGTCCTACTACAATCACTTATTTACAACGTTTACATGCAGACAAATTGCAATTATACCTACCACAGGAAGCAAGACTGACCCCACTTGAATAGTGTATGTATCTATTACTGTTTAAAATGTTTGTTTGTAAAATAATAAATAAACATTTTATTTTCTTGCAACTTAATTTCAAACAGCAAATTGATAATCACACAATTTCTTATCTTAATTAATAAATTTAGACAAAAAATACTTCATAATGATGGTGACATATTGTCTTTTACAATCAAGTCTTGCTCCAAGGATGTCAAAGCTATTCTTGATTGGGCTTCATGGTACCAGTTTTTACCCTGCAGCCATTCTGATTTCATCATCACATATACTTAGATGAATCTACTTAAATGAAGTAAAAGTTAACTTAGTGTTAATATACCAAATCAAATTTACATTTAGTGCCATCATATTTTTTTAATGAATCAAAATAGTGTCTTGGTAACAAATCATTTGACAGAATAAAAGAGCAATAAAAAAAGATAGAGATATGGGAAATCTCATCACCGAAAAAATATTATGTCGTCTGAGGCTGTCTGAGAACGTCTAGACCGAACTTATAATTTTTAGAAACACTAAGCAGATTTTAGTTTACAACTGATGAAATAAGTAACATAGTATCAAAAAATATAAGCTAAAGCTCTGACATTATCAGTTCAAGTCAAGTAATTTTTTTTATTCAATATAATATTATTTAACCTAATTCACGAGTTTGTCAATTTTAAACACAAAATAAATGAATCATCTTGACGCGATATAAAAATGTTATCGATATTCTAATCGATAACATTTTTATATCGATTTCTGTTAACCTGTAGTTAGACGTGTGATAATTACGGAAGTTAAGGCCAAGTTCTTATTTACAACTAAAACTTCTCGGCTGATAATAGGGTCGATCCCAAAAACATGCTTTCGGACCTGTGTCAGGCCCAGAAATGTCGTGTTCTTGTTTAGAAAGGGTCATATGGTGTAATAAAGCCATTGAATATGTTTAATAAACTTATAACTAGTGTAGTGCTTCATGTGAATATTGTAGTACGTTTTTAAAAACAGTTCTTAAGGCGAGGCAACTTTGTCTTTAGTTTTGTTGCGGCCTACTCAAAATATTTTGTAGTTGGTAAGTTATGGACATGATTTTCCTCTTGGCAAGTTCATTAATATATAATTATCAATAGAATATAAGTATCATTAAATTATAATTATCAATTGAGAACTAGTGACAGTTAGATATTCAATATAATAAATAGTGCTTCAAAAATCCGAAAACTGTGGAACATAATTAAGTTTTAAAAATGATAATGAAATGTATAAAGATTGATATTTTGTTAAAAAAAAAGTTTAACACGTCCCGAGACGATAAACGTACAAATGAACAAATATAAATGCCTGCACGGAAATCAAGGGTCGGGTTATTATAAACAAAGGGGTGATCACTGAAAATAATCAAATATCGTTTACCGCAAATTTAATCCGCAGACAAAACCGTCATTTTAATAATTATTTAAGCTCAAACTATTCATTATTGCCACAAAGCATTAACTTAATAACAAATATTGGATTAATTTCTCTTTCGATATGAATATTGAAATGTTTGAATTCTATTCTGCGATATTAAAATTATTCATAACATATGTTAGAAATAGTCTTTCTTTTTTCAGATATGTATATCTAAATACAATTTAAAATTCATCAGCAAGAGCAGGACTCAAAGCTACTTCTGCAACAGTCGGATTTGATAAAAAGTATATAGTTCAGCCTAAGATTATTACATATAAATTTAAATTAAATTTAGGTATAATCAAATATAACTTAGATATATCTATTTCAATATTTGTATATATATATATATTATAATAATATTATTTATTATCTTTTTTGTATCAATGATATAAAAAAGCCATCACCACAACCATTTATAACATAGCTTGTCATGAGTTAAATAATAATTTATTATGTGTTAAAATGTACTATTCTGTTTCTGTTTAGCTTGTATGTAGTCAATAATGCATCAATATAATAATTAGAGTTACATATTTTTTTGAGATGCTCGCCAGTTTCCATAGGCTGCTGAGGCCAGGGCAAGGAAGCTAGAAAAGGCCCGAGGCTAGAAAATCCAATAAGAGCCGACAATGGTTGAGGGACCTGAATTTGGATCAACCGGTAGGACAAAATACTCACGTTCCATCTTGTTCAAATACTCACGGATATGGGGTTTTTAATGAGTGCTTGTTGAGGACAAGAATACTCGAAGGCAATCCAAGTCAGCAGTCACAAATGTAGCGATCTGTCACGACTTTATTGATCATTGAACATTATTTTACAATTTTTTAAAAGCATACCTCTCTATACCTACATAAAATGTTTTACATTGAATGCTTTTAAAATTTTATACGTTAATGAATTTTCAGACGTTTTATGAGCTTTTAAAATAGCTTTGTATGTGTGTCAACAGCGTCAACTAAATTGTTATTTATATTTTCAATAAAATGCGTTTAAAATATACGGCATATAACTTGCCACCTAAACATATAAATCTTTTGAATAATATTTAAGTATAGCCTTTCAAGAATATTAATATATGAAACATGTTTGACAAAGTTAGGAAGTGTCACAGTTTTAGCCAGCTTAAAACTTGGCAAACAAGGTTTATCTCAAAATAGATACCGGATAAACTTACTAACTTCCTTCGTTTAGTTTTTAAAGTTTTTAAGATAAATTTAACAAGAACTACCACTTCAGTCATCACACAATCTATTTATCGTAACCGCGGTCTAACGTGAAGCAAAAACTTCTGAATCAACACTACAGTAAGAACCAATCAACTCTGCAACTTAAACTATTTGTTAGACCTGACAGACTCTTCTCTTCTTATTCTCATTTTAAATTAAATTAAATTCTTCTCATTATAAATATTACGAAATCGTATTTCTTTTGGATTGTATTATTATTTTTAATGTGGTTTTGTATATGTGAAACATTTTCTTAGATAAGGAGATTTGAAATTGAACTCTATATCAATTCTTGGACCTTTTCACTTGGACAGCAACCGTCCATGCATTATATAACCATTTTTAAACTAATTTCTACTATTACTATATTCAACTTCACCGAGTCGATTCGACATGGTTCAATTGACAGAGTGACGGTATGGCTTTCCAGAAGCTGCGAGCTCGAATCCCCGAATCGAATCTTCCTCAGCGCTGTCAAAGACAATGGAGATGAGTCAATACGAAACAGTATATATTTCAGATAATTGTGCTTCTGCAAAACCAGGGCGCATCACTAGTATGTATCTGAAAGTAAGAAATCTTTTTTTAAATCATTTACGTTATATGTGAATTGAATATCAAATAACAATTTTTATCAGTGATAAAATATTTTTTCTCTATTGCATTGCAATGAAACTTAATATTTATTTTGTTCAGTGTTCAGTAAAAAAAAATGAATGAGTGAATGAGTATACGATAATAAGAAATAATAGACGAGCTTTACTGGATTTTTTCTATATATAATGGTGGTCGTTAGAGGCCGGGCGTTATACTAAATGATCGCAACATTACTCGAAGTGCTTCTTATGATGTACAAGTTTATACGCTTTTTTATTTAATATATTACTAGTTTTCTGTCAGACCCACATGTTCTTACCCTTTAGTAACATATAAGTAATAAATTAAATTTTAACGCAGTCTCACAAGACGCAATTTTTTTATACCTGATTAACTTTATCTCATATCTGTTTTTTTGTCATACTTGTAATTGACTGAATGTGGTGAGTATTCATTGATTTTGGATAGTCAAACTTTTCTTCATGTAACTTTGTTTACTAAGTGTTTTGTCCCCTGTGTTATTGTGTAATAGCTATAAGTAGATTTTTATGTATAATAAGTATACCTTCATGTAACGAAATGCAACAAGTAGGTCATGAAGTCAAATATACATTCGTTAAATAAAACCGTTTGGTTTTCGTTTGAATGAAATCCGACATGTAGACAGTACTAAGCTTATATGCTCATCTTATTTATTAAACTTATGTACTAAGCTTATGTATTAAGCTTATGTACTTAGTTGTATTTACATTACAACTTACACGCCAAAACTAAAATTTGATTCTGTTTTATTAAAAAAAAATGGTATATATAAATTAAACATATAAGTATACTTATATATATATTTAACATGTATGTCATTTATTTAAAAATAACCAAGCAATATTGAGATTTATATTCGATTTCTAAAAAATGACGCTTTACGTTGCCATATAAAATGCGCCGTAATATGTAAATTGACATTTCTCTCCATCAGGTAATGGATACACATACAAAATAAAAAATGTCCGAAACATATGTCACGTAACTGTGATTGAAAATAAATTGTCAAAAAGCTCTATACTCTAATTAAAATGAACAATATTTAAAAAAAAACAGCAATAAAACACGTTGTCAACATCATGTCGTTCTAAATTTAAAAATACATTGCTCATATGTTTTTTATAAATATGACGAATGATATAAAATAGTATTTTTATATTAATTTTATTCAGTCTCATTTATTAATGCTTATTATATGAAGTATTTAAAAATACTGAAATACTATTTGAAAATAATGAAACCAAGTCTAAAATAAAGGAAACAAAAAATAAAAACACGGGGGACACAAAATGTATTGTCCGCAACGGTGTCTTCGAATATAGTAGCGTCGAATCTCGTCGGAACAAGCTTAGTTCTGTTTATTTACCGTAGCGACACGGCTGAGGAAACAAACACAAAGTAGGAAAATAAGTTTCATTTTCTAGTTTAATTTCATGTTCTAGTTATATTATTAGTTAGTTTTACGGACGGTAAGGTCAAATTGTTGATAGAAACGTATCAGACAAGACTGCGCATACTAATTCTCTGCGATTGAAAAAGCTTCCATTTTTTATATAAAGTAAGTATGATATTTTTAGCATTTAATATACGCTGCTAACAAAATAGTTTAAACTATTTATTACCAACAGAGTACTAAAATAAACCTCATATTTAAGTTATTACTGTGGCACTTCCTTGTTGATGACGCCTGTGATTGTTATTTCAGCTTAATGTTACAACATTACCAGCATTAAAGGCCCGAGAGACCATTCGCATTGTGCGATGATCTTTTAAAATGTTTATTTATTCTATAGAATAAAATTGTAACATTATTTGTTGTTACAATATATATATATATATATATATTGTAACAATAGTACATTTATATAGATGTGGTGTGTACACAATACAGGTGTGGTGTAATTAAAAATGTGACAGTTTAAACATGAGCAATATAAGACCTCTGTACTCACTAGTACAAACTATAATGTATTTTTTCTTTACAGTCTTCATGGCTTTTAAACTCAATCTAATTATTGCATTTTAAATTTTTTGAACGTCTTTCGCAGTTTAAAAATTTCAAATTTCAAGATGGCGTATTAAGCTGGATGGTCGTTATATGTCTTGTCTTAAATGTCCACATCTTTTGACACGGGATTGACGAGATACAGCATGACTACTACATAATAGAAGCACATAATATATGACTGGTTATACCTACTTAATTTTTTCATTAGATCTATGACTTTGTTTCTCTTCAACAGTCAGACTTACTAAATATAACACTCTCGTCGAATAATGCATGACTGATGACTGATGGCAGTCCTGCTTGATTCGACGAGAGTCCAACATCAATAACGGACGTCATCCGTCAAAAGGCAATTTCTATACAATGAAAACAGATCCTATTACTGCAAATTATGTGAATATGGTAATTCGGCTAAAACTCGCTAACGTTTGCTAGAGTCCCCTCGAGCTCAAAACATTTCATAACTCTTTAAATATATCATTATCTAATAGCACATGGTATTTAATGCTTGTTATATGTTATAGCTTTTAAAGGTTTTAAACATTCCTCAATTTAATTTCTCATATGATTGTATAATATTAAATTTGACATGCTAAGTATCCCTATCGAAAAAAAATTCAGTAGTGTGTGATATAGGATGAAAGGCTACGGAATCACCTTGTTTACGAGCGCTAAAGCCTCGTTGCAAATGTCGCGCCAGCTTGTGTCAGACAATGCCTGCTATTGTAATTGTATTGCTGATGACAGACATTCAGACTTTGAGACGACATATTAATTTCAAGGACTTATCTATTGGCCTTCTTGGTTAAGGCATTATATAATAAATATTATTTTTAATATTTATAGTAAGAATCCTTTAAGCCATTTTGAATATGATAGATATATCATCATCAGAATATATAACTAGTACTGGTGTGGTTGATTATTTTAGTTTTCTATTCGATGCCATGCTCTACTTGAATTCTAATTTCAAATAAATAATTGATTTTAAAATGTTTATATATTTCATATTTTGGACTGTTTATATAGATTATAGATGGCAAATAAATTTATATTATTAGTTATAGTACAATAGTTAAAAAAATCGATGGATGTTCAAAGTATGAATTCACGAAATGACGGTCAAGGTAATCAGAAAAATTTTAACTCAATGATCTGAGCATCTGGAGCTCTTGATTATGTAGAGCCCTCAAATATCTTTTGTAGAGAGTTCACTATTATCTAGAAGGAAGGAAGGATGTAAGGGAAGTGTATATATACTACACATTATTTCAGGTAAGTACAGTCTATACGTAAAGATACGAAATTATATCATAGATATGATTACGAAGACGACATATCACGACTCCAAAATGTGTAAGGGGACGTGAATAGCGTCGGGACGCTTAAAACAAGGAAGACGTCACGTCTGAAGAAATTACGTCATTATATTTAATTATCATAATATATATAAACAAACATAATGACGACTTATAAATTTTCAGTATGTAAGATTACAACCAAACTTATTTCTAAAGATTTACTTAAAGTATTTCACTTTTACGCATTTGTAAATAATCGTTTCTTTGATGTTTAAGATTGGCTTGTTAATTATATTATAACTTGAATTAAGAGTAACCTCTTCCGTATATAAACAAGAATCGGGGAAACACTTAAATGGTTAAATTCCTGGTGTTAATTCTAAGGATTCAGATGAATAGTTTGAGAGAGAGATAGATATAGATACATAGAGAACGCGTATTCATTAACGAAATATTAGTACTAAGTCTTGCACTAATACCTAAAACAATGTCAAAGTATAAAAATATATAATCAAAAAGAGATTTCTCATACACATCCATTTTATTTATGCTCTTTAAGAAATTTGCATGGATATTTATTTTTTTTAGATTTCTTTCAATTTAGCTTTCCCTTAAAACTATTTTTTTTTTCGAAAGTTTCCAATTTTTTCTAGTCTAGAGATAAAATTATGTAACGTAAGTAAAGTAAAAAATAAATGTTTGTTATAAGCTCTCTAAATAAAGCTTAGTTTTAATGAAAAACCTTTTTCACCGTTTTAAAACAGGCAACAATAAATAACGCAATGATTTTATAATGGTGAAACCTTTGAATGATGAACATTTGAATTACGAACAATAATAACCGAACGAATAAATTCTGTTCCACTGTTCCATATATCCTTAAAAAAATATTCGCTCTGATATTTGAATTACATTCATTTTTCTACTCTTTTTCAAGTAACATAAAAAATTAAAATTGAAAGCCACAATTCAAATTATTTTAGTAAAATATAGAGGATTATTAAAGTTACATTCCAATTAACTGTGTTATATTAAACTATTTGTCATTGTTGTTTTATAAACGTTTATTTCAAATAACAATTTAATATTATATTATTTTAATTCAAGTCAATTCGTTGACTAACAATAACGGTGCAATTAGTTCATCGTAATGATTGAAGTCGCAAATAATAATTATATTGACCAGTTTGTGGAACGAACTCATTATTTATAACTAAGTTATTGTAACTTAGTTAACTAATGATGAGAGATAATCATGAACCAATATTTCAGTTGTATTGTAAATTATAACAAGCGTAGGGTTTTTGGTTGATATTATATCAGTTACACGCTATATTTATAAAATGTGTCTAATGAAATTTTAAAAATTTACGGACAATAAACGC
Source organism: Dircenna loreta (assembly GCA_963555665.1). Classification (NCBI taxonomy): domain Eukaryota; kingdom Metazoa; phylum Arthropoda; class Insecta; order Lepidoptera; family Nymphalidae; genus Dircenna; species Dircenna loreta. The sequence continues at coordinate 11,728,739 of OY743097.1, read as the reverse complement.
CGTTTAGAAAACAGGTAAAGACTTATTTTTTTAATAAGAAAGATCGAAAAGTTGGTAGAGACATTCGAAAGAAACCTAGTAGACGTTGACATCGTCCCAATAAAGACAAATAAAATGTATTAAGTGCTAGACTTACCAAGTCTGGCAGCGACACGGTATCATAGAAAAAGTGATTCGTCCAGCAAAATAAAGAAGATGGCAATTGATGAATATATAATGCGGCTGATAATTTAAAAATATATCTCTTCAATATTCTTTCCTTGACACATTAATTTAATTTAAATACTTTCATATAGTTATTTACAAGTTATAATTATTTGTAAGCATTTCCAAGTTATAATTATTTGTAAGCAATAGTTATTTTATAAATAACCCGCCATTTATTATATGTTAAATGAGAAAGAAAAGAAAAGAAATGACTGAAAAGTTATAGTTATTTAAGATAAATTAAAATGTAAGTACTAACGTTTACTTAAATCATATACCATTTCTGTTTTTATTTATAAGGACAACATTATTTAATTTTAATTCCTGACATATAAGTTGATGCATTAGTCAAGTTGTTTTTAAATTTATAAAAAAAATATCATAAAAATAACGTAAGAGAAAACTCCTTGCACTTTGCATTGATCAGTCAGTCTCAAGACGTTTATAAATTTTATGCACTTATTTTACGACACTTCAAAGTCAAAGTCAATCTTTTATTTAATTTCTTTTAATTTTAATTAAACTAATTATATTATATATGAATAAATCACTAAACCACAAAAACGTCTGCACCGCACGGAGTTATGCCGAGGGAAATCATATATCATAGATATTGCTTCATTACTTTTGAATGAAATATAAATAATAAACTTTTTATCTTCTAAGTTATAGTTTTAATTACGTTATTAGTAAATAATCTAAATATATTGTTACTTAAAATATAAGCATTTTTATTTTACGTATACCAATAGCACTAACATTGGTTGATAAGCTCAAACATCTCTTATTCGTTATGAATCCACAAATGAAGAACGGTCGCATTGTACCGTTTGTTGTATAGAAATTATTGAAATGATTTATGAGTTTGTCCAGAGTTATTGTACATGTGAATGATAATAGAATTATTCAATAAATAACCTGTATTGTTTCTTGTCATACCCAGGTCTCGTAAATACCGACTCTACATTTGTATACCTTTGTAAGTTGTAACATTATTTTACCTATAAAAATACACTATAACATTTCCATACAATTACTTATAAAGTGTTATATTAGTTTACAGAGAGGTTGGGACATTAATACCAAAATTGTATAAAGTTTAAAACGCTATTTTACCAAAAAAACATTTTAAGGTTTACTTTTAGATTCGTCGTATACAATTTATCATAATTCTTGATAGGTCTGACAAATAATTTTATCTTAATTCTTCCAGAAACCAGCTTTAATATATGATTAAATATATCAGTAATTAATGCTAAATCTGAAATAACAGTATTTATCAATATTGCATCTCTTTAAAGATATTCTTCACTCCATAATTAAAATCGTTGCTTATGATTTTTTTTAAGAAACCTAATACATTTCATCTCTACCCCAAAAAGACTTACACTTATAATATATTGAATTATAATAGGATACCGCAATTGGTAACGCAACGGCACGGTATCCCATAAATGGCAGACTTCAGACCTATCCGTTTTGATGGTTTTTTTTAATTCACTTCAAATTTGACTCCATCTTAATCAATTGTCGAACTATTATTACTGTACTGTATTACTTTAGATATTTTTAAAAGTATAATCTGATAATACCAACAAAATACAGTTTTGTACAAGGCAATGCGTTTTAAAAATGAATACAAACGACATACAAAAAAGCAGCGAGGGGTATAATACAAAAAAAATATATAACTATAAAACCGATTTAACCTATTTTCGCGAAGAGGTGCTGACCGAAAAGCTACTTATCAGGAGAGCGCTTAAAAAGATCGGGGAGGCCGCATCAGAGTTTCATTGTATGTACCGTGAAAATAAAAGAAAAGCAGTACGGCAAAGGGAAATAGGGAAATATATACTAAGGTTAGATGACTTACAAAGATTCCAATGTAAGTAGTCCTTAGCCAACGAATTTTGGATTTCAGATACCTCGGTGCCTGAAATCCAAAGAAGAAGAATCCAAGAAGAATGCAAGAAGATGGAGAAAATGGATAGAGGAAATGAAGATATATTTTTTTAGTTAATTATTATTTTGAGCCTTCTTAAATTTTGGCATAAAATTAATATAATATTTCATAATTAACAGCTATGAAATGGTGTAGTGCATCTTAATAGGTAAAATATTGATATTTCTTCTATAAAGCAATACAAGTGTATCGTAGGTCTTCATGAGATGTCAGTACGGTACAAGGCACTACAGGTTATTTATTGGACAGTTGTAATATCATCCCCATCTACAACAACTCTGCACCCAGTCGTAAATCATTTGAATAATTTCTGAATTACAAACGAGCCGTTGCAACTATTATTCATTTGTGGATTATTTATTATTAATTAAGTAGTAAAACATTCATATTAATTATCAATAATATAATTAAAATTTTATTTGGTTATTATTGCCATATCCAAGCCACATGGATATTATTTATATTTTAGAACGGTTGTAGCTTTTTTCCAACACCATAACAATTTTTAACATCCAGTAGCATTATAGATTTACTTATTACAGAATGGAAATTCCTTAACACTTATTTCAGTTTCTATTATTTTCTTATTGTATTTATTTTTCAATTGAATTTTATATGGCGTTATTATTATTATATTTATTATTATTTATTTAGCGAATGAACTTGTTACATTGTTAAGTCGTATATTGCAAAAATATCTTCTATATTGTAAGAGTCAATGTCAAAATTTATAACTCTTAAATTCATATAATAATGTTGCCAGTGACTTCGTCAGCTCCCAGGGGCTCAAACAATAAACCATGTAACATGCTATTAAATTTATAATGACAAAAATTTCATTCTGATCTTCAAAATAAATAGTAGCCTATATCTTGGACTAATAGCTATATAACACAAAAGTTTCATCAAAATCCGTCAAGTATTTTTTGCGTGAAAGCCGGACAAGAGACAAGCAAAAATTTCAAAATGATTTTATTTTATCTGCGATTTTTGAAGACCCCTAGGGGTGTTTTTTAGTTTTTACCCAGTTTTGTACAGAATGAAACGAACGGTTCTCAAGTTTTATTATTTAATATTTAAAATAGTTATTTTAAATTAGGAATAATTTTAAAAATATTTATATATTGTTTATATCTTTGCAAATATTTTTGTTGCTTTTCAAAACTTATACTGATTTTCTTAACACAATGCTAAGCAAACTTTCTGTCACAAGTTTCAATATAGTGACTTCCCGTTTCTATTCGTACCAAACCGAATTTGCAATATTTTCTTTTCCGGCTGGCACCGCCATTACTATAATCAAATCTGACTTGTTCGGCAATTTGTTCCCTTGAAAAAATCAAATATTGACAGTTCTAAGATTTATTTATACTTTTATTTCGTGGTTTTCGCGGATGACTTCTAACAACATTGTGAATTTATACCTTTTTCAGAGATATATTAAGTCTTTAGATATTGTTACGTGATGATTATTACCTATTTTAAATAGTTTTAAAATAAACATTAATTTTACACATTCTTCGCTTACAACAATGTGATTAATTACCAAAATTATATTCAGACGTGATTTATATTTAATTACATGACATCGGCATGAATTATGGATATTTTATCAGCCCGGTTTAATTACATACCAATAAAAAGGTATCGTAAATATGGAGAAGTATGTAGCAGGAGCAATGAGAAAAACGTATTTATTTTTAAAAGACATGTCAAACGAAAGTCATCGTTTGAATTAACAGCCCTTGAGGAGCATTAATTGTCGTAAACAAAGGATTTACTACAACAGTAACTGGTCATTATATAAAACATCATTTATTTGTGAACTGTTGGTAACATGCATGGTACATTAAAATTATTCTTATATTTCGAAAGATAAATTTTAATTCTTTTTAATAATTATTATATTAGCCAATTGATTCAGGTGCCGTCATTATGTTTACATGTGTTAAGAAATTAAATATAGTTTTCAGAGAATATTTTTTGTTCTTACTATTTTCCACAGCTTCTTTTGAGAACATTTACGAGGAAACTTACATCTTTTAGACATAATTTAGACGTATTTTATATATTCCGACCAAATAATAAAAGCACACTCCAACCTGTTCCTTACGAAACTATAATACGAGTTTCCAATTAATTGTAAATTTTTACGTACATCATTCTAAATTTTTTAAGGATGAAATCATGAAGCTCATTAAATGACATAAATATAATGATAAAAATGACAAGATCCCTTATACATCTACAAACTAATTATTTAATACAAATCTAATAAGTTTAACATATCAATTTCAGATTTCAGCAGTCCTTTTCAAAATAAACTAGAGCCATGACAAATCTCACATTACGCAGTCTACAAAGGTCTACAAAGTTTTCTTTTCACGTATTGATATATAAATACTTTATACAAAAGGCATACATTTAAAAAACATTATAAGGCATACATTTTATTAATATCCTTAAAATATTTGAAACAAACTGTACACTATTTTACTTAAATTGTCTCAATATACGCGACATCTCCGCCTCTCTGTTCCATTGAAACTGAATTTAAGGTATTTTATATGCTGGCACCAAATTTTAGGAATCAAATCAAACTTGCGCCAAAATTCTTTCCCTCGAGATATTATAGTGTTTGGAGAACTGAGATTTATATTTTCATTTTAAGAGTATATACTCATACTATATATAATGTTTATAGTACATAATTTTTTTTATAACATTCTGTAAATAATAACAACCGAACTTTGAACTTCTTTACTTAATATTCACTTTAAATAAACTTAATAATAGTACTTTATTAATAATATAAAACAAATAAAGTGTCGCAGTATACTGTAACAGGGAAGTATTTAATCAGAAAACAGATACAAACAGAAGCTTTTCATCTAATTTTGAATAAAACAATATAATTAATTTTACAATTGCAATTGTTAATTCGATTCGGTAGCTTCATAATATGGGTTTGTTATTTATTATTTATTGTAATAATACGGTAATCATATTAATCTTCTGTTTATTTCAAGCTTTTAAAATAAAATAAAAGGTAGGTTAATACTTAGTTAACTTGTTGCCAACTATACCTCTGTCTTGCGAATCTGCTAAGTTATTTGTCATCATGTAAAATTTTTTAGTTAGTTTTATTTCTAAAATTTAGCCATATTATTATATTATTATAAATGTTATTTTAATTATACGTGTTATTGCAACTATGCGAGCAATTGCATATATACAAGCTATTTTTTATATTATGTATATTTTTCATTATTTCTTATTTGAAATATTCAAGATACCTTATAAATATGTATGTCACGTGACGCCAATTTTCATGCTCGCCGGGATCATCCAAATTGCCCTTTAGCAGGTTGTGTGTGAAAAAAGATGCGCATAAGTTCCTCGCCATATCTGGCGTTTATCACATTGTTTATATTACTGATATAAGAGTTTTATATTTTAGACTGTTCTCATAAACGATTTTCATATGAAAAACGCGTATAACGATATAGGAACACGTTTTTACATTAATATATTTTATAGAGAGTTCCACACAGATCTAGTAAGTAGCTTGCACTTACTGGAACATAAAATAGCACTTACCATATTTCCCAAATGGTTGCGCGTCACCTCGATTGATTGACGGCTCGGTAGGATTTGTCTTCTACTAAACTAGTCACTAACTTCGTAATATAACTGAAATTTATGTGTTTTTGATTTTGCATGTTTTCAATAATCAATAACCCTTATATCTTTTATAACTTTATTCGGTTTAAATTACTCTAACAAGGATAAGGAAAAATTGTGATTGTTTAACGATGTTAAATACCTATACCAGTTTTGAAGTATTTTATGAATAAATCAAAATAAGAATTATACTGGATACTATATATTACTTTTAATGATGTGATATCATTATTTTAATGATAATGATGATTCTGTCGCTTGTTCTTTACAGCGGCCAAAACTTCTGGCAAGCGTTTTCTATTGTAACACTATTATTTTGCTACTTCGAAATTAAGGGAATGGACCTGAATATGAAGTAAAAACTTTCTCTCATGGCTGATTAGTTTTAAATTCCCTTGGGTTGTTTAAACAGCCATTCTGTTGACTCATTGTTTCTGGATCATATTGAGAAGTCTCAGATTTGTCATCCATTATGTATAAACACGGCAGAGAGAACCTGAAATTTATAAATCAAATAATGACACCATTCTACACACGCATACTTCTACGCATTGGTGAGGTTGTAAGGTACTAAGCACTAAAAAATCCTTCCTAAACGTTAAAGGACGATCACTTCTTTCTTCAAAGTCATGCGACCGCATTTTTTAAGCCACATAGCTTTTATGTAAACTATAGTCAACTCCATATCGTTCGTAAAAACTATCAAAATATATTACTAACTTTTATTAGCAATAATATTCATTAGATTTATAAATAACGTTGGCATTGAATTGTTAAATTTATAATAATTAACATTTATTTTTAATGTTAAAATGTCATACAATTTTGTTACTAAATGATTTCTCGGTTTGAAAGCTTTAACACTAAAAAGAAATCAAAAGCGGTTATATCTAAGACAACAATATTTTAAACCACAAGGCAATAACGAAACCTGAATAGGGAATTTTCAGTATCTGTATATGTATGAAAATATGTTTTACTTTAGAATTTATCTTCAAGATAACATTCTAGATCAAAATTGATTATATATCCATTCCACTCAAAGTGTATGCTATGGCAACAATCACTTAATAAAATTGCCTCACGAAAGTGTATCGGTCCAGAAACCCTTATTGAAATTCTGACCTGACCACTCCACCTTAATAAGTGATTTGCATTTATCAGGACGATTCGATTCAGATGCCGTCAATGAATTGCTCCACATCTGCTGCCAATCCACTTTCAATTTGAACCTGTCTCGTCTCTCTCTAACACAAGGCGTCATTTATATGCAGATATACGAAGCTATGGCAAAGCTATTAAGGATTCAACGTGTCCTACTTATTAAAATGGACAGATACTTGAAATAGTTTCAGAGTAGATTGGAATTCGTATTTAATATCAAATACTATAAGATTCCTTATTTAAAATTTATAGGAAGTTATTTTATATAACCATGATAGAAAAGAAATACATCCATTTTGAATAAATTTTATGTAATTACTTAACCCATTCCAGTGGAAATTCAATACAGAGACTCAATTGCGACTCTTAAATCGACTAAGAAGTCTTTCGTCTATCATCAGAGTTATTAGCCGTCTTTGGGAAGGCGTGGATTGTCGTGTAGGAAGAGATATTCCAATTAAATAAGTATTACAATCACTTCACTTATAATTGTCAATCGAACATTCGCTAATTTTACCAAATAGTTATGGATTATTATATTTATATTTACCCGGCTGTATTCACGTAGAAATTAAATCGGAATGTGCCCTAGTCGGGCACATTCCGATTTAATTAAATTATATAAATATAATAGTTAGATAATGTATAATAATTAGAATAATTAAAAAATATAAATATAATAGTCATGATTCACGAAAGTTTAAATACAAAAAAAGTTATGGATTACTAAAGTTACGGTGAATTGAAACGTGAACAAAAGCGTACCTCGTGCCTAAGGTGCCGTGCATCTACGCCCTGTCATTAATTTCTACATATTTCGGTAAGGTATTTAGATTTAGATATTAGCTACCGCATTATTTGTCATATGTACTTTTGTCATCGAATTAAAACTGTTATTTTTACTCACTTTGTGTGTGTATTTGTGTGTGTGTGTGTGAGTGGAATCGTTAGGGCTTATATTGTCTGTCTCTTTAATTATATATATATATTTAAGATCTAGAAGGGCCATGGAATGAGATGTTTGTGATTGTAAAATATTTTTTTTCCCTTGCATATTAAAAGGTTTAGGGAGTGTAAAGTTCTGTAGTGAGGCTGACATTCAAATGAACATGTCTAAAAGCAAAATATATCCTAATGTATAGGCTGTGATCTCTTTATACGAACATTTTTATTACGCTATTATTTATATTAGATATTCATCGTCTCATTAAAAAAGTTTAATGGTTTTTAACAATAGACCAATAAAAGTATCAACCACTATGACAATCAATAGTCATAACGTATTATAAGTCGTTAATTTTATTTTTTTATTTATTGGCCCTAAAATGTTGCATACCAATATTTAAAATTTAAGGAAAATAAATCATGGCTAATATGTTTATAGACGATTGCTGCTTGGGATGTGGTTCACCGTTTACATACAATAGGAAGTAGTACCGGAAAGGAGATCCTTAAACCATAGACCCATAAATCTATGGGATTATGGTCGCCCATGACGACTCTATGAAAGATTGAATTTTTAAATTAAAAAGAGATGAATAAGGCTTCATATTTGTTATACGAAAATAATAAAATATTCTCGTTTTTCAGTAAATGTTCAGTAATAAGTTAAACTTATTAAGCAAACGTTGAGTTTCTTATAAAATAACAGAAGTACCTCATTAAATTGAGCTTGATAATTGTGTCGTTGGATAAATTAAAAATGTCTACAGCAATTAATTATTTCGAACTTTATAATTTAGTACTGGCGACTCAACTTTACTTCTTTTTGTTGTATGCTACGTGACTTGAAATTAAAATGGAAATTAAATATATTGGTAAGTATTATGCAATACATTTATTTTATAGTAGTCTGATTTGCGTGGCTATCTCTTGGATGGAGTGGACCTGGCTTATTGGTTATCAATATGTGCGAAACGTGCTTCAAAAGGTATTTTTAAGTAAACAACCGACATCAAGTAACAAAATAATATATAATTAATTGTTATCTTTTATATTTATAAACGATATTTACAACATTATCAAATTATAGCTGACAGGTGATCAGAGCTAAATATAAACAACATTGAAGCACACCAGATGCGTTGAGATGCGTTGACACGCCATCTGGCAGTCGTTAACTTGCTTTTGGGTTCATTATATTTCCTCTTAATAGGAATGATAACATATTAACAATTAAATTAAGATGCTTTTTTATTATTAACGAAATGTTAAAAATAATATTTGTATCCTCATTTGCACTAATTTAAATATTACTCTTAATAAAACACTATAAAAATATTAAGCAAAGTTATGCATTGAACTTAAAGCAAGGAGTGACGTGGTTCTTGTCGTGAAGGATGCCAGATGGCAATCGGTCAGTGTAAGTACTTGTAACATATCAAAGACTACACTAAGTGCAGACTCTTGTACTGAGAATAGATGATTAAAAAAATGTCAAGAAGTTGTATTGTAATCATTTACCACTTATATTAATATTGTAATTGTATTTCCTGCGACTCCGTCCCCGTGGAATGTAGAGCTTTTACGTAAGTTTAGTTTGAAAATTTGCTTTCAAATCTGATTACACGGGATTATAAGCAGTCGCGTATACTGGTAAAAATATCCATTTCACATATTCTGTTAATATATTTTTTCAATAGAATGAATATTTTGAAAAATTGTCCCAAGTCACAATATATGGACATGCTATTTTTATTATGGTTTAGTAAAATATCATTGCATCGTAACTTAATATTTAATATCAAACACCAGAAAATAGGTCAACTCAAAACCAAAGAACATTTCAGTGATATTTGAATTTAACAGTCAACCATACCTTAATAATTTTAAAAGTAATAATGTTAGTTATTTGAAATGTAGATGAAAATATAAATTGAAAATGCCACCATTAACTAGATATTCAACCTGAGATTAACTTTTTATATCAACTCCAACTCTCTGATCAAATTTCTGGTACAATTTAACTTTACCTGTGTTAATTTAATTAGCTTATCTTAATTGTTTGATGGTATACTTACTGTATGTTAACGAATTATTTCAATATGGTTAAAAATGTTAAATATATATATATTAACTTTGTAATATTTATAAATTGGTTATCTCAATTTGACCTACCCTTGAAATTCATAGAAATTAAAACCTCTTATGAAACAACATCTAAAATCTTTAGTACTATATAAAAATCACTATGTTATATTTGAACACTATGTGTTGATCATTCTGATAATAAAATAAAATAGCTTTATAAAATACATCTAAACAAATATATATTTTAACTTCAGTAGAATGTGCTTTAAATTTATGATTATCACTTAGCAATTATTTATTTTGGCAAAATTGGAAAAGTAAATTCCTGTACAGAGAAATATCTACGACCTTAGATACCAACGAAAATCAAATGGGAATCGAAATATTGGAAGCCGCATTTCATACAATAGAGTAATAACGATAAACTTTCGAAATAAAGCGCTATTTTTATTACGTTACAGAATATATCCTTGAAGACATGTAGTTATTCGTAAATGTCGCGTTTATCTTAGTGAGATTGTTTACTACCTTATGAAATATAAAACTAATTCACTTATATTGTAGTATTTATTTATTCAAAACGAAACTATAGAAATTATTCGTTTTAAAAGAAGTTAAATTGATATAAGTAAATTACAAGGTACATCCCAATTTAAGGCTAACTTTACATACAAGTGAAGGATGGGTGCTCGCTACAACTTTATCTTTATCTTTCTTTCTATACATATACTATATATATTTAAATAAAAAAGTGTACCTATGTCAAAAACTAGTTGCTGTTATAGAAACTACAAATCAAAAGTATAGACTGAATATAAAAAAAAAGAACAATAGAAACAGAAGCCAAATGTATAAGTAAACAAAATAAACGCGCTACCTCTGGAAAACCGTCCCGTCGCTCTACCAATTGAGCTACCCTATCGTTGCCAGACTCGGTGAATCAAGCATTCTATACATATTCGTCTGTATCGAGAATCACTCGAATTCACGACATATAACAATGCTCACTGTTTACATCAAGGCCGGAAAGGCGTTGTTATTCTTGACATATACTACTCACTAGGATTTGAGATGACAAAAGAAAAATATAAACTGTTTTATTCAAAAGAAGAAAAACAGAATTGGTTTTTTATAATACTTAGATGAAAGTTATAAAATACACAAATAAACCTATCAAATATATAAAAAATTATGATTGAGTGATAGGACAGTCATCATTTAAACTTGGTGTTACAGGGTTCATATTTCCAATATTGTAAAATAGTAATAATAATGAGACTCTTAAACTTCTCATTTACAAATTGTACAAAATTACAACCTGACTTTTATAACATAAAATTTTTATAAGACAATAAATTTAAAAATAAATGCTCATATTCAACCTTGTCTGAGTCTATTATTATTTTTAAATTATGGCAAAATAAATTACACTTATTACAAACGAATATATAAAAATACATATCAACGAATATATAAACGAATAAATACTTTAAATACGTGATATTATATAAATAAAATAGTAAAAAACTGTTTTATCTTAGCTATTTTTAAATATAAAATAAAGAAAAATAAAAATTTTTCTTAATAACTAAAATAAAAATATTTTTTTTCCTTACATTAACCTTAATTATAATATTGCTCGATCATAATTAATATATTTTTGTAATAAGACCACCCGGTTTAAATTCAAAGATTTTGTTACCGAAATAATTTAAAATGAAATTTTGTTTCACTACGTGCTTTAAGGATAGTTCGACCAATATTTGTAAAAAAATCAACGACGACAACTAATTGTATCAAATAGCTTTGAAAATATTTTAGCTTCCCTGTATAAATTATTTTAAATGTAATGTATGTCTGAAAATTATGCAATAATGATTGATAATAATGATTCCTCGTTCTCCTTCATCAGATGATGAAGCTGATGAATTAAACATATAAATATATTGTTTGCACACCCACGAGAATTGTTTACCGATGTTTATATGATTTGTACTTAAAAAATAACTAATATTGCTTATGAAATCTCAAATCACAGAGAGTTTAAAATGTCAGATATAGCAAGGGCCCCACCGAGTCTACAATATTTCGTGCCAATAGAAGCAGACTTCTGGTATGTTGACAGGACGAGTGATAAAATGGAGTTATCGCTACAAGCCTGAAAAATATTATCACGTTAACACATACATATATACAGCTAGCTGCGTTATAAATGTTAATTTAGACCAAAAATAAAAAAAAAATGATAAAAAGGGTGTATTTCTTATAATATAATTTCAAAACGGTTTATACAGTGTATTCAAAAGTGATATGATACCGCAATTTTACAGTAATTGTTAAATTACATTTGCATATGGGTTCTGGCGTACAGAGTTACATTTTTAGTTGTTAAATAAAATTTATTATTTTATTTAAAGTTAAATGAAAAGCTTGCGGTTGTCCCTTGTTAATGAATAATTGCTTTCATGTTTACGTCTGCATTTAAATTACCAGTTTCATTCAAAAACCTTGGATGTTGTTATTTTTGGTATTCATTAATTTGAGAGCTTTATTTTTGAAAGCTTTATTTTATCTTTGCAACTTAATAAAAATATGTAAGAATAGTATTTACTGTGATCTAAATAGCGAAATAGCCTTTTATTTTCAATTTTGTGTATATATCGTTTTACTACCTAACTTACTTAAGCAATAAAATATATTTAGTTAAAATATAAATAAATTTTCGACGATATAACTTTGATCAATCAAATTTAAAATTCTATTAATCAATCTCAACGTTAAATACGAGTGCTTAGTGCGCGTTATTTAAATTGACTTTTACTGCAATTTCTACATTGTTTCAGCTCTGAAAAAAGCGGATTTTTCTTTGTAACCATTGTTCTATTTATTGATTATTTTAATTACTAACATTATACAGAAATAAAGCTTTTTTGTTTGCTTGATAGATATTCTTCTAAACAATAATACATCGTAGTTAAAAACTGTTGTGTAAACTTGAGTTTCAATATGAAAAACTCAAATTAAAGAAGAAAAGATATTTGTTTGAAAATGCTTATTTTTATCAATATATTTTCTATAAGGTTGTTTCAAATATATTTTGTCCTATATGCTACATCCTTTTAAGTCTCCTGATCTGTTCAAATTTCATTACCTTTAAAGTCTCACCTTTTCATTAAATCATAAAAGTAATACCTCATGAATTATTTGTAGTGCTTATTATCGATAGCGGGGATAATATTTATTTATAAAACATGTAATGATATTGATAAGATATTCATGAAATATTTCACACATTTAAATGCAAAATGTGCTCACGGCGGTCTCAGAAGCAATACGTTCGAACAATTTCAGAAATACACTCATATAGGCTTTTTATTTTAATACTGGACATGTGGGCAATTGTACTATAATGTGCGATCGCATATAAAATTAACAGTTGCATAAAAATATTGGAAATTGTCTCCTTCTCATTATTGAAGTTGGACACTTAAAGAAAAACAAAATTATTTAAGTAATATATCTAATACACCATATATAAATAACTTTTACAAACTTTCATTTAAATAAACAAATAAAAATAATAATACATGTAAATTATATTTTATAAGTAGCTTTATTTATAATTTTAAAGAATCTTCTGTAAACAAATACGAGTAACAATTCAAACTAAATTAATTGAGGCCAGCAGAATGTATAAGCCCATAAGCAATTATTTTCCCAAATGTACACGCGTTCCATAAGCACCCTTTGTAAGCACTATAAACTACCTTTTTACACCTCTATGAACATTTCAAATACAATTAACTTAATTTAATTGTGTGCTGTAACTGTACTATTAGATTCAACACCAGTGACAATGAAATTTGAGTTATTTAAATATGCGTTTAATTTGTAAATAGTTCAAATAATGGTGACTAAATGGTTTGTTTTTTGTAGAACTAACCCATAGAATTAATCAAATCAATCAATGAATTATAATAGTTTTATTGTACACTATATTACGGTTAAAAGTAAACAGAGTTCAATTTATACAAAATACAACAAGGTGTCCAAATCTCTACGTAGCAATTACTTCCAGACAACTTCATTCGACTAAAATATAAAGAAGTTAAAAAAGGTGGTGAGAAAGAAATTGTATTTTTTATATTATATATGACTTATCCGACTTTACAATGTAATGGAAATTTTTATCACAACACTTAAAAAAAACCTTCGAAAAACCCAACATAGTTTTTTTTTTTGTAATCCTCATACATCTCAAATAACTTCTTAACGAACTCAACTTTATACGGGTGATTTTTTTTAATAAAGTAAAAAGTCATGCAAAAAAAGGGTTAAAGCACTGGTACATATCAACAAGCTTTATACATATTATACAAGGATTTTTAAATGAAATATAGCTCAGTATATTTTTATGTTAAAATTGTTTGCATTGCATTCCACAGTAAAATATCTCCAACGACAAATTAATGATTATAAAATGTTGAATTGTAAAATTGAATTTTTAGTGTAAAACTATAAGATGACTTTATACCTCGTAATCGGATTCGGGAAAAAAAATAATTACAGTCATCATCATCTCCACGCCTTTATCCAATATTAAGGGTAGGCTCAGTATAATTTTTCATTTCGTCTTGACAAGGATATTTTTATTGCTGGCCACCTGTCTGACGCCGACCCTTCTTAAAAATGCTATAGTTAGTAGTAAGTACCGCTACCGAGTGGTTTGGTTTAAAAATTATTCGCGTTCTGAATAAATATAGTAAATCTACACCTTTTTTAAGACAACCTACTAATATTCTCAATAACATTCATCAGACAGCAAATGTAAACAGAGGTTGCCATACTAGAATTAAACACTTAAAAGCCACTATTCTCAAAACAGTTTCCAACTTCAGTTACTCTATGGCAATTGCCAGTCACAATTCGTGTAGGAACTCAGTTTACTATCACAGACGTCAGGTCCTTTGTAATTACAAGACGGGGTAATTCTGCAGGTGCTTCACAGTTTACGGATACATTCACAAGTGTTTTTTCTTAAATTCCTTACTAACAAGCATATTCCCTTTGTCTAGATTAAGCTCTTTTAAATATGCAATGACATCTTCTTCTACCCATTCAACTGTCCCTTCCTATTAACAGGGGTGAGTGTAACCTTGAGTCTAGATTATAAAAAACGTCTTTTATTAGTCTAATAATAATCCAGTGTCTCCGGCGGAGGGGCAATATCCCAAACCCTGGCTTATAACCTGGCTTATTAAGCATGTTGATTAATTCAAATTCAAACTTAAAAGCTTTATTTAGAAACCATATATGGTATAAAATATACAAATAATTATAAGCTAAAAATAATAGTAAGATAATGACTTACAAAAAAATATAATAAAATAGGGACTAATGGAATTTGTGTGATATGTACAAAACAGACGACTACCCAGCTTTTAATTTCTAGTGGCCCTCATGCGATGCTGCAACGAAACATAAACAGCTTTCTTATAAAATATACATAATAGTCTTGGCTGTGAGAAAACCGATCAGTTCCAGTGAACGGGTCCGATAAACACTATTACCACCTCATACATCCCCATTACATTTAAAAGATGTATAACCATGATTTATTTCAAAAGTATGTATAAATTGTTCATATAACATAACTATTAAAAAACATTGATTATTACAAGGTAATTCTGATATTAAGATGAAAGTACTCCTACTGTCTACCGGACACTGATCGCGCATTTAATTGGCACGTGACCCCCGAAATTCTTCTAATTAATACAAAATCATGCTTGACATTAAGAACAATAAACGTGCAAACGTTTAATGAACCGATTTTTGTCAACTTTTATATTAATTTTGTGGTTGTAACTTTCCATAGAAATTTAAGATTTGTACAAAGCAATGCAGTTGCACAAAAAATACAATGCAATGCATTTGCGATTTTCGTAATTGTTTTTTGTATAACGCTACGCTAGCCTTGTAGCAGAGCTACGTTGCGTAGCGCTACGTTCCGGCGTAACTTCTAGCGTAGCGGCTGTCGCGGGACATGTTTATTTGGATTGTGTAGAAAAAAAATGGGTTTTCCTTAAGTCTGTGCAGAAGGGTTTTTTAAAATATAGTATCAACATATAACAGTAACACGATATTCTTACGGACTATAAAAAGTACATATTTGTAAGAAATAAATTTTAAGAAAATCAAATAAAATGGTTATGCAAACACGTGGCGTTGGTAAAACTTTATGAATAGGATTCTAAAAAATTTTTTTTTTGGATAATCTGAATAATCAGTTGGTTGTCCACGAAATATCAAAATAATATCCTCTAATGTTTCCACATACTCTTTACTCTTGTATAAGTTTAACTTTTCTCGGAATATATAATATTTTATTTTGTCACTGATTTAATATTTTTTTTAGGAAACAAATTTCTTTATTACTGTTTATAAATACTAACCAAGAACGTTATAATCCACACAGGTATAGTCTGGGTGTAAATTAATTCGATCAGACAGTCAAAGTGTTTATATTACCAAGATAATTATTTCGGTTGACTGTTTAATTAATTTGGCGTACAAAATTTAGCATATAGGTACCTACAAGGTGGCAATAGAGAAACGACAAATTACACTATGACCTAAGTAGTGAAAATTGTTTAGGCTACAGCATCATTGAATTAATAAAATATTGAGTTATATACTTATTGCTGTTCTGGAAATTTTAATTTCGAAGTTTTATTTATTGAAATGTTTTTTTCACCCTTTGTACATCACAAGAGAATAAACATTTTAAATTACGCTATATAATATATAATATGAAAAAAAGCTAATTACTTATTTATATCATATAAAAAACAAACACAAGGATGACGCTAAATTTACGAACTCACCCCAATCTGTAGAATTCATAATTATTTAAATTTTGTTTGAAAATGTCTTAAAGAATGTTTAACCATGTAAAATCATTCTTTTTTTTTATAAATACAGAATGTGAACTTGTGAACGGTATGGCCAAGAACCTGCGAACACTTTGACCCGTCTTTTCGCTCTGCAATTGAGTTACCGTATCTTTATACGCTCAGCATCGCTTCGCTTTATATTTATATTGGGTTATGATTTCAATAAAATTAAGCATTTAGGCTTTTTTCATCATTTTAAATGAATTTTAAGTTAAAAAATCCATAATTTGTGATTTTTTTTTTTTTAGTCTGGAGTGAAGGAGAAAGGGGCAAAAGGGGCAAATGATATCGCCGGCTAAACGTTTGGTTCTAAAATATATATAATATAAAATATAAATGTAAACCTACGGCAATTCGTTTACAAATACTGTAACCATAATATCGTTGAACATTACATATGTAAAGATAATTAAAAACATAAATACAAACACTTTCAAATAGACAACAGATAGATAAAAAGCTATTATAAATTGGCTAGAAAAGCGAAATTAAAGATTAAAACAATCAGTCCTCTTATTTTAATTGGTTTAAGTCATTCAAACCATCAAGTTTCCATTTTCTTTTCACGTGTAGAAATCGTCAAATTTCGCAAAATGAAAAACGCATAAATAAAAAATTACTGTAACATTCAAAGTGTGAGGTTTTATGATATCACTAGTATAAATATAAAATTAAACAACTTTAAAAATCATCTTCATTAATAAGTGATTTACAGTTAAAATCATAATATCATCACTATCAGCATTTTATGATGATATCATGATATGATATTATGCTTATAAATGTTTGTTTATGGGATTGTTGTGTTTTTTTTTGTCTTTTTCGTGGACCTAATTCACTAATACAATACTAATGACCGACACTTAACTAAACGATAATAAGAAATAATAAACAAATGTTATTAAAGGATTTTTGTTTTGGTAATGACGGTTGTTAGAGGCCGAGTGTTATATTAAGTGACCACAATTTCACTCGAAGTGTTTCTTATGATGTACGAGTGTATAGGTAGAGATATATTTAATATATTGTTTAACAACATTTTTATTTTATAAAATGTATTAAGAAAAACTCAACTCAAATAATAGCAAATAACTATATTTTTTTTGCGTAATTTATATATATTTTTAGTGGTGAATGGTACAGTGTTTGAGAGGAAAAAATACGCTGTCAACGGCTTCTTTAATAATAAAATATGTAATATTTATAAAACAGACTAATTATTCCAAACATACTGAATCATTTGTTTGTAGACAACTGAATTGATTAAAACATATCATATGTGTTATTTTGACGTGATAACGTCTTGTAAATCGATGAACACCGGCTGAACATACGAAAAAGTATGTGCGATCGTGCAAGCGAGAGAGCGAAACATAACGATAGAGACATAAAACACCATCGGACTGAACGTTGGGCTTGTGACTCATTTATCCCTCTTCCATTCTATCAGCCGCTGCGTTCGATGAACACGTGATCTGCTTTTTCAACTGTTATAGAACAGTATAACGTAATATAAAACATTCACTTTCAACTTTGCTAATAAGAATACCACATTCACTTGTCAATTGTTGTCATAAGAAATCTTCGTCCTATCCTTAACAGAATAACGCAGATTGCAGGATGTTAAATAACACACATGTATAAAAGCTGTGAAATAAATTAATAATAGCAGCGTTGCTACTTGTGACTAATCTTTATAATTTAAGTAAAAAGAATAATTAACGAGGTCAAATAAATATTAATTTATAGAAATAATTGTTAATTTCAATTAACCCCTTGTTTGTTTTATGCAATAAGTTATATACAATATAATTCTAATCATAAAGTGGTAATATCATATCATCATAAATCTCATATTTCTTTTTTATAATCATATTTCTTTTTTACGTTAACACCTAAAACTATTGTTTTTTGTTTGCCTTAAAAAGAGTAACATCTTTGCGTATTTATGCCCAGAATTATATTTTTTTCGGTTATATTTGTATCAAACCAAACCTTATGTTACAAAATCAATAATTGCAATGGTTAGAATGTTTCTTTATCTTATACTTATTTTTATTTTTTCAAAATTTAGTATTGTATATAAAATTAAAGAAACGTTTGCAGACGATTTTCGAATTCCCACCTATTTGTAATGGAATCTCGACCTTGAGTACTAGTAACTTATTGGTGAGTTTTCTTACAAAATATTTTTTTCACAGTCCAAACTACCCTCGGTTCAGAAAGTTTTTAGGAGATTACATGAAGAGAGCCGATAGCAAAAGTTCTACGAGCTTATCTTTTAATGTTTTCCAAAGTCTATATAATTTAATGCCTTTTACTTTTATCATCTATAATCTTGAAGTAGCCTGGCAGTTATTAATGCATATGTTTGTTCCCTTCGTTTAGTTTATATATATTTCTTTAAACATTTCTAAGACTGTAATATCCTTAAGGATAAAATAGACTGCTATTTTGAATTTGTTATTGAGAAAGCAAGATTAAGACTTGATCGTTTACTGAAAACTCGTTAAAGTACACAAAAAATAAGTACATTGTCCCAAAAAAAGAGTTCACTGACTCTTTTGAACACTTGTGTTACTGCTTCGTTTAAATTTTATGTTTATCGCAATATTTCAAAAAATAATACGAACCAGAGAAATAATAATACATTGGTTTCCTTAAAATTACATAGCAAATATTTTATATCAATCTACCTGCAAAATTTCAGGGTCTAGAAAAAAAAATGTAAAAGATAATATTTGTTTTTATAAATGTTTTAAGACAAAAAAACGTAGTTTGCTACACATAAAAAATATTTTGATATCCATCCCGCAGCAATTTTTTTGTTTTTCGGTATCAGAGGTTTTCTAGGTCTAGATTTTACTTAAATGTTCTAAATCATTCACATTATATGGTAATAATTAAAAGTTGAAACCTACTCAAAAAATATTTACAGTAACAAATATACACGTTACTGATAACGCTTGCAAAAACAAGTATTAAAATATTATCTTAAAGGCTTTTGATGAGCTTATTTCAAAATTGAAAACGTAACAATAGGACTGCCATTTTGTATTCACATAGACGCCGTCAACTAAGCTTCCCAACTTAGTTCCCAACTCTACTTAAAAACCATCTAAATTTATTTTTATTCAGAATCCTTTTTCCATTTACGACAGATAATTTTAAAAAAATGATATATATTTTTATCATTTTGGTTGGCACAGATTTCTCGATTCCTTGTTATATAAATAAAACTTCATAAATGTCGCTTTTGTTTACCACAAACCCAAATAACCTCAATTCCATTATAAATAAGTTAAAATACTACTATACTTTGACCAAGTATTAACTACCTAATTAATATCAAATTAATATCGAATTTCACTAGATTAACGTAACTTTAAGAAATAATATTCAATGAAATATGGTGAGTATCAAAATTTGCATTATGAAATAAATTTTAAAATAGATGCAGTGGTTTTAATGTACGTTAATCATTGAAAACTTGCAATGTGTTTTCAAACTTGCAATATTTATATAAAATTTGTATTTATGTCACTCTAAGGTCAACAAATGATATATTCATTTCAAATTTCAAATTTATTCTTACTTGTAAAAATGTACAAAAAACTTTTTATTATAATAATTTATTTCAGTAACTATATATTTTTTTTCAGTCACAGTATAAACACATGCTAATGTTTATTGGAATTTATGTGTTATTTATTTGTAAATAACACATAAAAGAAACGTTGTGATGGCAGGCTTTTAGAAATATCTGCAAAATACGTAATTTATTGTTAATACGTAATCGGTCAACCAGCAGTCCTACCATGGACTTTTAAAACCTATCACAGTTTTTTAGCAATATTACAAAAATATTACTTTTATTCGTACCATGAGCTCGTTTTATTCCTGCTTTGTAAAGTAAAATTAATGAATGAATGATTCTTGTATTCTTGCAGTAGGAGAGAATGAGAAAAAGCTTCATTTCATAGTACCAGCTTATAATGTTTCCTGTAGTAAAAGAATGAATGATTTAGGATGACGTCATCAAAACTTCTGACCGAAAATTAGTAATATTATTGTAATATTGCTATAAATTTATGGTAAGCCTGCTGTTTTATTACACGTAAAATGCTAATATGTATGATTTTAAAATTATAAATTAAATAAGCATATTCTGTACAATATATTGGACGTTTGCTATTTAATTAATATATTAAAGTGTTATGAATCAAAAGACATGAGTCATTCTTCAATAAGAGACTGTTTATTTAGTCTGTGTAACATTACACACCGGTCTTAGTTCGGTAATTTTGTCCATTTCGGACCTGGTTTCGTATTGAGATGAAGTGGTTTTCAAATATAGAAAATTACATTTAACTGACATTTTCAATAAACAGTAGTAATATATATGAAAGGAGAGGTTTTATGTCAAGTTTTATAAGTTCCTGAACAAATAGATCCCCTCTTGCCAACTATAAAATATTTGAGTATACTTAAAATATATGTACTTTGTTTATAAAACCTTTACTCAAAATTGATAATATTATATTTAATATTAAAATGTATATTACATCACAAATAATATATATAGTAAGACGCTGTATGATTAGTTATCGAGAAAATTCAGTCATAGAGTTGTAACGGTATTTAAGGGTTATATACATGGAAAATATATTTTTAATACAACTTGTTATAATATCGCCTACTACAAAAAGAATAGGAAATAAAACAATAAAACATTATATAAATATAAAAAATAATGGCAATTAATTACAAGGATGAGAATTTTATTTAGTTTAATAAAGTGAAATCAACGTCACCGATCAAAAGTAATTACATCGCATGAAGAATTAATGCTTATTGGCCCACTCATAGAAATAATATCATTAAAATGATGGAAAAATAAGAAAAATGGTATAATTGTAACTTTACCAAATGAAATGAAAGATTGAAAATTATTTTCGTTCTTTTATTAATGCTCAATACAATATAAAATATTAGTATTATTCTCTATATAAATATTTATCTTAAATAAATATTTATCTATATCTATATAAATATTTATCTAAAATAATAATGGTCGACGGTTCTCCGTGTTTCATAAACCAAATAACTAAAGAAAAATATATTTGATAGTTACATATATTATTGCCCAAACATTAGTTAACTGGATATTGAGTTTAGGATTGCCTTGACTACGTGATGGTGGTATAATAAAAAATATTTATTTTAACTTATTGTGATTTTAAAAATTAAACATTCTTTATTAAAAAAATGTTAAGTTTTTTTTTTTAATGTTTCACTTTATTTACGAATACGTTATACATAATAACTTAGATTTGTGATAATATAAGTTCTAAACAAATTGTATTTAATGTCCACTTTTATTATATTTTCGATAACAGTATATTTGAATAATAACATAACTATCACCCTTAAACATTACTGTTAGACAATTTTAACATAAATTCTTTTAAATAACTAAACAATTTAACATGAAACTTCCTTATTGTACAGACGTCCAGAGCGCTCTGGACGTCACTTGTAAAGGAAACGGAAAAGACTGGATGACACATTTAATTAGCGTTGCTTTTAAAACAAGCCGTTATACATCCCAGCTATATTGTAATGAATTTGCGTTTATTTTATAGTGTATATTTCCAATATTACTTTAATGTAATATATTTTATGTAAAAGGTATTTGGTCAAACAAATACATTTAAAATGACCCCCTTTCTGTGATTTAATATTAAAATACGTTGACGCTTATTGCTTTCATATTTCACATTGATGATTCATTCCTGACACTGTATCCTAATATTTGGAATGAAAATACAACTAAAGTAAGTAAAACAAGAGTAACAGTATAATAAAACAACATATTAATGAGACAGCAAATAATAAATTTAACCACCAAATACATTGTTTGTGTATATTTTGAAAGGAAACCCATAATATATTCCAGGCGATTGCAAAACATTCAGCCAGCAGAGGCTACGCTACAAAATGAACTGACCTTCTTGGTACATTGGATTTCAGAACTATTACAATTTAATATAGTATTAAGAACATATTTTAAAATAAAAAAAAATGGATTAAATTAGCTTTTATTAATATAATTTAACATCATCATTATTCACTTGCCCGTACCCCAATTATTTAGGGTTGGCATAATGTGACAGAGGTTTTATTAAAAGTTGCCAGCTTGACGACAACCCTTCTTAGAAGTGCGTGTTGGTGAGATTTCCGCCACCTTTTGAAAGGAAACCGAAAAAAGGTTTAATATAATATATTATTTAAAATTAACGGCGGTCCAACTCTAAAACCAAAATAAAGTGTTTAAGACATTTTGATTTCCGGCGCTGGTTTCATAAGGACTCGGAATAGTTTCCAAATATTGAAAGATGGGGAGTTGTCAAAAAACGACAATATATCTCTCTAGGTTCACTAAGTCCAGTTCAATGAGTTTTGAACAAATATATCCTAAAAGGTAAAATTTTATTCGAAACTGGGTTTATCTTTATTATTATCTTGAAATATCCTTTATCTTGGTTTAAAAGATAGGTATATATTATAAGTAAATGTTATTATGTAACCTACTCTTTATTTTAAGTATTTTACAAAGTCAGATTTTTTTAAGTACAATTGATTTAAAAAAAAATGTTATATGTATCATAACTTTCCATCATCTCTTGTTATACACGTATGTATATATACATATTTATATACATAATGTGTCTATATACATATTTATATACATAATGTATATATATATAATGTGTCTAAAAAAATGTGTCTAAAATATAAATACATATATGTATATATTTTAACTACATTTGCACGTAGCACTTTTCTTAATATAAATAAAGTGCAGCTAACTTGGTTCTGTTTCTTTATATAAGTAATGCTTTGTTCATATAAATAATATTATATAATCAATAAGATATTGAGTTAAAAATACAACAAAAATACAGATATTTAGTATATCTGTATTTTTGTTGTATTTTATTTTAATAACACTTTTTAATGTAAAGCTTTCTTAATATAATAGATTCTTTTTGAAAGCTTTAATTTCATATCAGATATTGTAAATCTTTAACATTAGCTGTACCTTTACATTTTATTTGATTGGTGTTAGACTTTTACATTAGTGTCAAATGTTATTGTGAATATGAATATTATTGTGAATGAATATTATTGTGAATAAGACGAAAAAATAAAGAAATTCTGGTCCAATTTTTATGATCTTTTGAAAAATTTTAGATAGTATTCCATTATATATCTTTTGACTATATAATAAAGTAAACACAGTGTGAATTTCGATATTTCTTCTACTTGTATACATCATATTCCCTTCGCTTACCTCAAAGTGCACGACATAGCCTCCATTCAGCTAACAAAGGAAGTAATGAATTTTAAACTAGTTATATTTTTAATCCTTTTACTATCGAAAAAACTTAATTAAAAGTTAAAGAACGATTCAGGAAGTTCGTCTGAGATGTAAGACCTAACTTACATACAGACGAAATTTAATATATTTTTATATAATATTCTTATAATGATTTTCTACATATTGAATTGTATTTATATACATAGAATGTTAAGTCATTTACTATTGTAATTAATTAGTTCTTGGTTATTTAAATATTTTTCAAAGTTATATTCTATTCGAAGTCAATGAAACAGCTGGTAGTGCCATAGTATTTTATTCGTCTACGATTTCATTTCCACAAGACATCGAAGTCTCTTTATCTTTAAAAATTGCTTCTATTTCGCTTTACGCGTCACCTTTTTAGAAAGAGACACATATTTTGAATACACATGTGTCAATTTTACACAAACTACCTTTTTAGGTTTAAAAAAGTATATTAATACCAAGCATCTTTATTTAGATAAATAAAAAAGGCTATATGACTTATGTTTTTCTTATATTACTTTATTTGAAATTTATCTACGTTAAACTATACTACAAAGTTAAAAACGTTAGTTAGGATTTTCGTAATAGTATAAATCGTCTCGGTAAAGACGAATATATATAGAATGCAAATTCACCTAGGCCGGTAGAGATACAGTAACTTAATTGGTATAACGACGGGACGGTTTTCCAGAGATAGCAGTTTTGGTTTCACATCATCATCAACATGGCCACGATATTTAAAAATATTTTCAAACAGTAATCTTTAAACATATAAAGGGCCCTGTTACTGCTTATTATTAATATAATACGACCTTCAACTAAACAAATTTTTCTAGCCGATGCATTTTCTTCAGATCCTTAAAAAGTGATGGTCCCAGAAAGTTTCCTGCCTTTCTGATACTATTCAAAATATATCTTTATATAAACCTTCGAAACGTTCAGCTATGAATATAAAAATAATAATTGGGAAATTCAAGATAAAGTTTTATCTAAGTGTATTCCTAAATTTTAAATATTGTCGCTTAAGTGATATGTAACAAGTGGAGATAAATTTGCCCAGTCCACCTTCACGATAATTCCAAGCCAACAATCACTTTGTCTCTATAATAATTTTGCCTGACATTTTATGGCATTAATTTAATACCATATGAACAGCTCTACTCAAATTTGAGATAGTCTGTTTAATTCTAACAAAAGCACAACTTAAGTTTTTCAGAGCGAACTGTGAATATATTTTTAAATAATCTGTATTTATATGTTTATCGTATTGTAATTTTTACATTACGTGTATTAAACATTTGTTTTATTGGAATTAGTTGTTAGAAACAATATTCACATCAACCAATAACAATTATTTTGTCGACATATACTATTAATAAAATATTGTTGGATTAAAAACATTTTTTTATATTTATTATACTGGCAACCAGTTGCAAATTTATAAAAAAGCGCTTGAACAGTCATTTATCGAATCATTACGATTTTCGCTTTGAAAAACATTTACACGACATACATAATATAAGGTTTAATTTATAAAAACAAATTTAGGTTTTTTTAATTTTCATTTAATTGATCCACAATAATTTTTACTTTAATAAAAAATATAACAAAATTCGAGTGAGTGATAAGTGTCAAATAAAACAAAGTCCCCAATATTTCGTGTCTGCAATATTTCTTGTCAAGTGTAAGTAGGCTTGTTGTATGCTGAGAGGACGAGTGATGGAACGACGCCATTGCGTCGAGCCTGAAAAATAACGTCACGTTGATTCATACATATATCTTAACCATCTTGAATTAAACAGAAAGTAAATATATATTTTTAAAATTAATATTTTTTATCATTACATAAATATAACTTATTTTTTTTTTGATGATGATTGATTTATAATTAGAGCCGTTGAGTTAAATAATTCCATGTAAATTGTTATTCTCATTGGGTTTGTCTCTGTCTGTATTTTTGAAAATTTTGCTATAGGATTTTTGGATAAATAAAAGAATTGGGTATTCTATTTGATGCAAAGCTTAAAAAAAAAGGAATCAAAACAAAATTTTGTATTTCTGCTTGTGGATGACTTTGGACTGATCTTAGCAGGTAAATAAAATACTGACCACTATAATCTATAAAAAAATAAATTATCATTCACTTTGCGCTTCCCCACTACACTCAAAGACAAGATACTCGCTTTTTAACGAACTAATTATTCTGACGCCATGTTGTTTTTTTTGAATACGTAAATTTACTTTTAATTAAATAACTTCGTCAAATTAAGCCCCACTACTTTTCAACCTTTAAAAGCAATCAAGGTGCATCTTAAGACTCCTTTTGCGTCATCATCATCCCTTAAGGGAAACCTAAAAATTTCAAAATTTAAAAATTCTGGTTTTCTTAAGAAAATTACTTATTTTTTTTTAATGCTTGGTGTATTATGTTAGTTAGGTATACATATTTTTTTATTTCATTCTATCTCTGAGATTTAGTTTTTTGAGAGATTTCATCGAGAGGTTTATCTTGACACCGTGTTACGCAATGTTCATTCGCTCCGTTCGTTTATATGGAAGACAAATATTTTTTCTGCTAAACGCCAATATTTGCAATATTTATAAACACTTATGGCTTGTGAATACCCATTACCCATCTTCCACACGAGTAATGAAAGGAGTATTGATAAAAAGTATTTTGTAACATTTTGCTCTTACCAAGGCTCACTATCTCACACTACTAATATAGAATATTTACACGATAATATGTCGTGCGACATGTTATCGTGTAGTCTAAAGAGGTACGAATACTAAATAAATATTTTGGTGATACAAACACAATAAAACTCGACATCTGACAAGCGGGGAGCACATGTACGATTTTTTTTAGTCTGTTTGTACATAAAAGGTTTTGTTTTGACACGGTATAATGCATGTGACAGATTTAGGTCAACAATTTTACAGAAACACTAATTCATAGCATTACTGTATTTTATGTTATATACAATTAATCCGATATACATAATATATATTGTATACTTGAAAAAATATATAATATTATTTTTAATAAGGATATTTGTACTCGTTACGCATATAACTATGATATATAATTGTAAATTGGAATATAAAAACGCGCACGAGATATAATTTTATATCCTAATGTAACACCAAAAAGTTCTGTTACTGTTCTGTTCTGTGGAATATTTAATACATAGCTTGGTTGTGATCTATGAGAGAGTAACATAAGTATAGATTTTTTGAAATAGGTATTGGCAATAGCTTAAGTTATTAATTTTAATAAAATGTGGTATTACGTCACGTACTTTAAATGACACTCTTGGTTAAAAATAGTTTGTTTGTTTTTTTTTTTTGTTGTAGCAAATAAGATTACTTTCCCATCCATATTTTAGGTGCGAAATGGAAACAAATATTGAATCAAGTTACATAAGACCTTCCGTATCTTGTAAATACGAAAAGTTTTGTTTGTTTTTATGTTTACTTAAAAAATACTACAATCACTACTTCTTTTTAAAATTACTTGTCATAAAGCAAAATTTAATCACGACGCATAAAAATAAAGATATGTAAATTAATTAATAAATATTTTATATGATTATGGAAAAGAAAGTATGATTAATAAAGTAAGTATATTTTTAATTATGTTATCGTATAAAAGTAAAACTTAGTAAAATGTCTAAAAAACGTTATTTATCTGTGTACTACGTTTAAAGTATGCGTGTAGTATAGATAGAAAATGCCACGATTCCCACGCGTGGCTATTTTCTCCCCTATTTTTTTTTGTTTTGTGCCATCCATATGGAACTCAAATAGGTCAGCGGCCATGGCATGTGTGATGGAATTATTTATGAATATTTTTTTCTCGTTGACTCACTAATTGATTCAAGGTAATAAAGGTTTTGTGTTAAGATAAATATGAGATTCAACTATGAGAAAGAGAGAGATTCAACTATATACTATAAATAATTCAGAATAAATAATAATTATTATACTAGTATTAAATAATTAAATGGATAAAACTATTTTTCTCTATGTCAAGATTGTTATTGAAAGTAAAAAAAAACAATACTTATGTATTAATACAATTATTTTATTATCATACATATAAATAACGTTATTTCAAATATGCTTTACTACCATTTCAATAATATTTATATTTCGTAAAAATGTGTACATACCAAGTAAATACGAAAGTATAGTAGATTTTCTTGTTTATTTAATAATACAATTTTATTGAACTTTAACAAAATGGTTGTTTTTTTTTATTTTCTAGGCGAGTGAAGCTACGTTACCTGTCAGCCGGTGTCTGAGAAGTTATACTTATTTTTGGACTGAGACTCGCTTATTCAGTCCTGTTTTATATTTAATTCTGTATAGTTTTTATCTTTTTTGTTTAGAGTTGAAAGTTTCAGGATGCAAGAGTCCGTCCTTCCTAAAATAAAATAAAAATCCCACCTATCAGAGATTGAACATTTTTAGTTACTTAGCTGTTTCTATATATTGTTGTAAGCTTGTATATTTTAGCGGAGTAATATTACGCTTTTGAAAATTTCTTCAATCACATAGCACTTTGGATGGGTTAAATTGCGAGAGTATTTAGGAGTATAATATTTAACTACAAACTAAAATATGCGTTAATATTTGAGTATTTATTGCTCCGATTGGACTATTACATAGCTCTATGTCATTGATAAAAAGTTGGGTGGTTAGGGGTAAATCACCGCTACCATATGAATGAGATATAACAACGTAGATTTTTAATAAAATTGAGATACCAGTTTTTTTTAGATTAAAAATATTGTCAAGAACAGATATAAAGTAAGTAATCACTTCGTTAAGAACGTCATTAAATACGTCTCTAAAACACAAATACTACATATCTATAACAATACTATGGTTCTTTTTAATAATAGAAAAAAATAAGTAAATCAAAAACATACAAAATGTGTGTAGTTATTTAATTTTTCGCAGTTTTACAACTTACCCGCCAAAATTACATTTTTCTTGTATTGTATATATATATATTATTACAAACTATAAAAATATAGTTTCAAAATTTTCTATTTACTACATTTACTCTAAGGCTTTATTCAAAATCATTTTTTTTTAAATATATATCATAAATATATTTTCTAACATTAATTTCGTGTAGTGGCACCATTTTAATGTTAATCTTAAATGCAAAGCTAGAAACGTTGGTTATTTTGGAAAGAAGCGTTATAGATGTCACCACCGTCCAGATAGAGACAAATATGTGTAGAAAGCCAAATTTATCGAAGCTGGTAGCGATACAGTAGCTCGATTAGGAGAGCGACGGGGCTTTTTGCAGATGTCGCGAATTCGACTCCTGCACATATTACTTTGTTTTTCATACTATATTTATTTAAAATTGAAATAAGCTTTACATAACTATACATTTTTATAAATATTTACAAACATCAATGTCGGTTTTAGCATCTTTTTAAAGTTAATTTATTCTGTAAAATCAGAAACCTTGGTTAGGATTTTCGAAAGAGCACAGTTCTAATAAAGAGAAATATGTATAAAATGCTTATAAGGTAGATGAATTGAAAAGCGACGGGAAAATTTTTCAGAGGTCACATTTCGAATCCTTGCCCGTAAAGTTGTCTTTATTTGTAACAATTTGTTGATATTTTTTATTTCATGTCTTTTATTTTTTTAATTAAACAGACTTTTTTTTTTAAATACAGTTTTTTTATATCATTAATATAATAATATATTTTAAATAAATTTTCGAATAAATAATTAATTATAAGAATCTTATAGCAATATGTTAAATAAACTGTTCAAAGTAATTTAAATATTAGACTGGCTTCCACAATCTTAGCGCAAAAGCTACAAGTGGCTCACATTTAATTAGCTTTTTAGCACTGCCTCGGGAACGGGCAATATAAATTATTTCAAAACGTTCACTGAAGAGATGTATAAAAGTATTTTTCTCCCTTCAGCCTCGTTTTATTAGCTGAAAGAAAACTGCACTTCACTATCGAATTAAAATAATAAAGAAAATATCAATTATAACATTTTACTTTAACTTATAAACATAACATTATAGAAACGTAACTATACATAACAAAGAGAAGGTATTGGTGTATTGTTTTAAATTATACGCATACTTTTTATATTTAACGAAATCATAATTTAATGCCACTATTTGAACATTATAATGACATACAAAATAAACGTACATACAAGAACGTTAATATAAGTCACTTCTGTATATCTAGACGACACAACGAAATCATAATTTAATACCACTATTTGAACATTATAATGACATACAAAAAAACGTACATACAGTCACTTCTGTATATCTAGAGGACATTATAATGAATATATGTAATGAAATGACAAACATCAAACCTGAAATATGCAGCACTAAATGCACACTCGTAGCCGGTTATATGCACGAAATAATATTGCTTGGTCATCATCATAAATATGATATAATTTCGCATGCTTTACATGTCAGTCTACGCATGCATCTCTATTGTCTTATGCATGCTGTCTCTGTTAGTGTCAAATCATGTGTAGTATTTATACACTTCCGCTACATCTTTACTACCTCCCCTCCTCACAATCTCCCTATTACCACAAACAATGGAGGGTGAACCCGCCGATAAATTGCTTGTAACTAACGCATCAGTGGATTTTTTCATTACCTTCCAGGAGATACCAGACAGGTAACTATTCTCTCCAGATACGAAGGGGACAGTATCTGGACCAGTATCGCGGCAGGATTCATTCCTACTACATTCATATGTTCTTATAATAGTATTGTAATTAGTAATGATAAACACCTACATACATAGTATAATACAATATAAGTTAACGTAATCTAACTAGATTTTTTTAAAGAAAATTAAATAAAAAATCCATTTTTCTTTAACATTACTGATCGTCTCGTTATCTTCTTCTCTCCTCCATCTCTTTCTCTCCTTTAAATAATATGAGATTCCATCTTTATTAAAAAGGTGGTCTTTTACCGTAAAGAGATTAATTCTTTTACTTCAAAGGCGTTTCTATTGGTAATTATTTATTACAAAAGCAAACATATAAAAAAATACATTTAAATTAAATTTATTTTCACATGCGGCACCTTTTTTTAATAAGTTTAGTTATTATAAAGTATCCAAATAAAATTATTCTTAAAAAAATCAAATTAACTTCAGGAATAACTGACAAACGAACAAAAAATAAACTTTTAAAAGCATTAGAAGTTTGTTTCATTCTGTTTCGTCTTGTTTTTAATAAAATCATTTTCAAGGTCGCTTCCTAAATAAGCGATTGCCCAAAGATATTATATTTATGATCATTGTTTTTTTAGTTTGTAATTAAAAAAATAATAATTTCAGAGCTATTTTAAAATACTAATTTTGTTAACTGATATTTTTTTTCTCTCTTTTTATTATTATTATTAAGACTCTAAAATTAATTACTTACTCGTCTCTCCAGTAAACTGTATTATTGTTACCAGTATATCATGAATGCAATTTGACTGATTATATTTACACTAACATTGCATATTATACGTCAGTAATATTCAAGCAATTATTCAGAGCGTGGTTGGAACTAATTAGAGAAAACGCTGTAAGGTTGATGAAGTAACGCTTCTGTGCGGATTTACGATTGGCTTAAATAATAACAGAAATATATCATTCTAATGAATGAACATTTTATATACTGTTTTTTAATATTTAAAAAGACACTCTTTTGAATCAAATTCGGATGGTATATGAGATAAAAATCAATTCAACCATAGCACAATATGCAGACTTAGATTTTAAATGTACAACAAACAGTAACTACTTAGTGGTTAGAATAAAAAATAACTTAAATTCAAGCTTCTTAGTTTAAAATAAAAATAAACAAATTATACCTAATATGAGGAAAAACCAGACAAATTAAAACAAAATCACCGTTTGATAAATAGATAGACCCTTCGAAGCATCGCGCATTCTCTTAATATATTCGTTTGAGCTTTTCTTCTATCTTATACAAATGTTCCCAAGGGCAAAACTAAAATTTCAGGGCATTAAATGTTTCCCGTACTGTGTACAGGTACAGTCTGTTTCCATTTGACATTAATTGGTCGAATGAGAGATTATTTTAAGAATCTGAATATTAGATTGTTGCAATATTAACTATTGTTAAAGAGTTCGGTTTTAGTTAACAAAAATTAAAGAAGTTTATTTTATACTTTTACAATTTAATTAATTTTTGGTATCGCTTTACAACTTGGACAAATTCAATTTTGGAAAAAAATATTTTTTTCTAAAAAAAGTTTTTTTTTTAAATGTTATATTTTTTCTTCAAAACTTCTATTCAAACTTTAATTTCCTACTACGCCAATTAGAGATACATAACCTCGCCTATCTTAGGGAGTGGTTACAACATAACTAGACCTAGCAGTTTTTTTTTTTTGAGAAAATTTTGTTCAGTCAGTCGGGACCGGTCAATGCAATTAATTACTGGAATAGTGATAATTCAGAAGTTTGGCTTCACTTACCACAATTATGGAAAATACAAAAATAATACGCGTAACCAGTTACGTAAGATACTGCGACTGTTTGATTGTTCCGTCCTGATAAAGACGAATATGTATCGAGTTTTAAATTCACCGAGTCTGGCAGTAGAGGCTCAATTGGTAGAGCGACGGGACGGACGTTTCCCAGAGATCGCAGATTTGAATCCATACCAATTTATTCTATAATTTTATCAATTGTATAATTAATTTTTTTTTCAATATTCAACTTTACGTTTAGGATGCCACTTAAATAAATGGGAAATCATTTAGTTTATAATATATATAAGTTAATTTTAATTAAAAATTATAATTATAGTATAAAATTAATCAAAAAATATATTGAAAGGATAATTTTAACAGTCGTCGATACGAGAATCGGATATGTCATTATTTTCATTGCAATTGTTGCAATAACGCTGAATGTCTGCCAATAAAGCTATTTAAACGTGCTTTCCTATTAAGAGCACCATTTTATTGAAAAACTTTGCAATATGTCATGTTTGATGTATGACCCGTCATCGTTTATTATATATATATATATATATTTACCCGGCTGTATTCACGTGAAATCATATCCTTTCACACCGCTACGCTTCAAACTCATGGCTAAAAAACCCGAATGGGGTCGAAACTAGTCAAGCACATTCCAATTCCACGTGAATACAGCCGGGTAAATAAATAAATAATAATCATGATTCACGAAAGTTTCAATACAAAAACTTATCTTTTACGAAAGTTTATATATAAAAGTATTAAGATTATATTCAGAATTCAGTTTTCAGTTATCAACGCTTGACATTGCTGAGAATGACAGTAATTGATTTTTTAGACCAAACCAAACGGCAGTGGCTTCTCTGATATACGAACCTAAATTAAAAAGCAAATACCGATAAGAGATAATAACTATTATATATTATTTTGGCTTGTTCAATAAATGTTAATAAATCATTAATAATATCTTAACAAAATATTTATTTAAAAAAAAAATCAAAAATATTTATTTTAAATAAATATAGAATGAAAAATAAACTGATACCGGGCCGGGATTTCAACCCGCCACCTATGGGAAACTGACCGGTCGGAACGAGTTCATTCTATATTTATTTAAAATTATAAAAATCTTAATGTGGCTTCACATATTTATTGATATCTTCTTAAAAATGTAGATATTTATTTCGTTTGTTAGATATTTCTTTTTTTAATAAACTTCTCTTATACTTT
The DNA here is from genome assembly GCA_963555665.1 of Dircenna loreta. Classification (NCBI taxonomy): domain Eukaryota; kingdom Metazoa; phylum Arthropoda; class Insecta; order Lepidoptera; family Nymphalidae; genus Dircenna; species Dircenna loreta. The sequence continues at coordinate 11,694,558 of OY743097.1, read as the reverse complement.
TTTTATAATAAAAATGAATAAGTTATTTAAGTACGTGGATTTAATTGTTCTAAAAATTTCAATCAAAATATTGTATCCCTAATTTATTTGATTGTAAAGTGTCCCTGAAAATTATGTTGGTAGTTTTTTTAATGTTATTAATGAAAACTAATTATTAGTGTACAGAATTAAATCATAAAATCACCGAGTCAAAGTCAAAAAATGTTAAAAGATGTAGGGTTTGTGCCCGTAAATAAAAAAAACTATTTTTTTTTTAAGTTTACCGACTACCATGTCTCCGTTAACTAATATAAGATTGTAAGATTCACCATGATTAAAAATGTCGCTTTTTTGTCGTTGTTTCTTTTTCATTATTTTAAAAAGTCTAATCTCCTCAAAATATAACATTTAAACCAGATTTACTTACGCACACCAAACCTTTATTTTTCAAATAAGGATAGGTTTTAGGACGTCACCTTATTTAAAAACAAGGAGATTTTGACATAAGATCATTTTCTTTATCATTCGGTTTTGTTCTATTCTCTTCTAAACCGTAAATATTACAGGAACATAAAGGGGGTCAAGGGATCTAATAAAATATACTGAACTAATTTCCCGAACTTATAACATTATTAGCGTATAGCCTACGCAGACGAAGAAACAGACGATGGATCAACGGTTCAATTCAACAAACGGTAGTTCAACAGTTCAATTCAACAGACGATGGTTCAACGATTCCTTTCAACAGACGGTGGTTCAACGGTTCAATTCAACAGACAGTGTTGGTGGTAGTTGTTTCAAAGTATTGAATAATAATAGTATTCCAAAGTTCGAATGCGTATTCAAGGTCTTTCTACTTACATAAGCTTTTGTTTATAAATATTATATCTATAATAACATATTGTATGTAATATAAAGTTAAGAAGTAAAAACTCACACTTCAACGCTTTCTTTTTAAAACAATGTAAAAATATACGGCCTACTCATTACAGTAACTTTAAGCTTAAAACGGTATCCTACGGTGCAACTTGTTGCCCAAGCGAACAGACTCATTTTGATTTACTTTAGAATTCAGTTTGCTTTCCATTAAGTAAGCGAACTTATTTAATGAATCATTTAATATTATATAAAGTAATTTTTAACCACGGAACAAGAAGTGAAGTTTGACTTGGATAATTATTATCGATATAGCAGCAAAAAGCTTTTTGCAATACTTAAAGCCGCGATGTTACATTCAATAAGATTTATATTGCAATTATGAATTTTCCCATTCATTTATGAGACGTGCTAATATTGTATATTATTTTCTTAAAATTTCTATTATTAAGTTTAAACTAGTTGCTTGCTTGTCCATCCAGCTAGCCATATTACTGTTACATGATGTGGTGTTTGATATAAATGTTTCATGATTGCAATACTCTACATCAGTAATATTCTCTATTATTCACAAATAGAGAACACGCTTTAAATTTGACTTAGTAACAGTTCTCTGAGGAGTTACGATTGGCCTAAATAATAACGAATAGATATCATTCTAGCAAATTAATTGCCATGTCCTGTATTATTGAATAATAATATACTATGAATAAAAAATATTTAGTCAAAAATTGAAGTTTGCTTAATTAATTAAAATAAAATAATATACATTACAATCATGTAACTGTAGAGAGTTGAAATGGGAATTATATATAAATATAAACCACAATTAAACTTTTAAAACAACCCTATATTGTAAATGATGTCCTGTCAAAAATAAAAAAATGCTTGCGAAGAAAGCCATCATAAATCCGTAATAAAAAAATATAAACAAGATAAAATAAATAAAGAAACAAGGCAAAAATGAATAGCAATATTGAAATATATTTTCTATTAATTTAATCTTAAGACATACGAGTCGTTTAGAACGACTTTAAATTAGTCTCAGTTTTTTCAAGTCTTTTAGAAAATTAATCACAGCTTTTGAAACAAATAAAGTAAAGAAAATATTTTTATTACTTCTTAGAGTTTTCTTCAATGCTATCTTATTGCCTCTCTAAATTTATTTATACACAATTTCATCAAAAAAGCGTTGTAAATGGCGGTGGAATTAAGTTTTTTTTGCACGAATATCCAACCGCACTAACTTTTGCCAAAGCCACCACCTTCATCGTTTTTTTTATTTAACTTTTGCTAAATGAACATCAAATGTTTATTTATCTAACCACTAAAACTATTTGTTTTTTGACAACACGTAAGATTGTATTACCATATTAAGCTGTCAGCGTGACATTATTTTATTATGCAGTATTATTTATGTTTTGTATCATTAGGTTTTGAATAACTCTTAATTTAAGTACATTTATTATTTTGCATTTAGAAACTACGTTCGTTCGTTCGTTCGTAGACTTTTATTCTTTTAAATTCAGTGATTCGTTTCAATAGTTTCGATCAATACTTTTTAAATTTGCTCAAAAATGATGTTGTTTAACTGAATTAAAAAGTAGGTATATTTTTTATTTGCAAGTAAATAATTAAATATTATTTAACTATTTTCTACAGTGACATTTACCTCAGTAAAATCCTGATTTAATAATAATAATTTAATAATATAATTTAGCAATAAAACAATTGCTAAATTATATTATTAAATTTAGTTGCATTATATATTATCAAATTAAGTTGCATATTATATTATTAAATTAAGTTGCATATTATATTATTAAATTAAGTTGCATATTATATTATTAAATTAAGTTGGATATTATTTACATTTCAATTTTTAAATTAAATTTTCAAATTTAATTGTATATTTCAAGTTAAAAATAGGTAAGGGCTATTTGTTTGCGTTATTTATATATAAACAGGGTTATTTGTTTGCATTATTTATATATAAACAGGGCTATTTGTTTGCGGTATTTAAATATAAATTCGTGTAAAGTGCTCTAACTTAAACGTGTTTGCTCTAAAAGGTGTAAATTATTAGAATATCTTAGATACACAATTATTTTCTTTGGCTGTCACTCCTCCTCTTAAGCGGCCTGTGTTTGTTGTTTATGTGTACTTGAGAAAATAACGCTAGAGGTTTTTTTTTTTTAAAGATTTTTCTATACCGCCAACATATCTTTTGTAAGCCACCACGTAATGTGACAGTTTATCATCTTCTATACAAATAAACGCAACACCTTATACTTTTATTTAGGCTTTTAGTTTCCGCGAAGGCTCCTACAAGGTCACGCGCGGAATTAAAAATATTTCGCGGTTTAAAAAAAATAATAATTATTGAATGTTTAGTCATTTTTATTGTTTTTGTTAGTGGTTTACTCCATTAGTATTGATTATTTATTTGTATCGTAAATTTTCAACAGACGGGAATAGTATAAATATAACCAATATTTATACTTGCTCTTCTATGATAACCTCAATCGAAGAATGAATGACTTCAGTTCATAACAGTTATATGATTTAAATTATCTATAGACATGTTTGGCCGTGTAAATTTTTTTAAAGATAAATATAGAATGTAAACTAGTCCGATACAGACAAGCATTCGAACCTGCGATCTCTAGGAAACCTTTGCTCCACCAAATCCATTCAATTTTTATCGCCAGTTTTATCTCCTTAAAGGGCTATTTCCAGTCTAGTCTAATCTAGTCTAGTCTAGTGTAGTGTCTAGAAACCGCACTAACAGAACCTTTCCCGTAATATACTTAAATCTACAGAAAAATATATATAACCCACGACGTCGTTTTAATTGCATTTTTTAAGGCAAAATATTTGTTAAAAAAATATATCTAATCACCAATAAAAATAAAACAAAAATTGGTTCAGCCATTACAAAGATAAGCTCGGACAATTTTTTCCGTTTTGAGTAACTTTCAAAAATATGTAGAAATAAAAGACAAACATTGCAAAATACATGTACTTTAATAATGAAAGTAGTTCATTATCCAAAAACTATAAATGTTTTACTAACAATAATAAAATTTTAAGCTTACTTAAACTACACCTGTGTATAGCTCAGACTACTCAGACATACTCCTTTAAAGTTATACATCTAAGTACAAACTGTGCATGAAGCACTTCATAAGTCGTTTGATAAACGGATAACTTCAATCTTGCTTACAGATTTACTGAACTTCCTTCATAAAGTCTTGTTTCACGGGTGGTTTAGGCAGATTTCTTTCAAATTCAAGTTAATTTACGAGAACTATGATTGATATTGATTTAATTTGTCCCATACGTACTATGGAGGATATCCTATGATTTATAAATAATAATAATACATCAAAACGTGCGTACATTAAACAGGCTGTTATCTGTTACATATATATATAAATATATTCATGAATATATTCAAATGCAATTACTTGTACATAATATTAAGGAAACAATAATATTTTTTATTTTTTAACAATTACAGTATACAAAAAATTACAACTTTTTACTATGAACATATGTAACTTGTGTACGAAAAGTTAACTAAATAGTATTATAAATATACACAATAATGAAACAATTGTTTTTTTTAAATATTACTTGTTCCATCAAATGAAAAAATGTAAATGAAGCTAAGGAGACAAACAAACACACAAATGGACTAACACAGGACGAGATAAAAAACAACAAGGGTTATAGTCATCGAAATCTTTATTTTATGTTTAATCTTTATCTTAAAGTTATCATAACTTTAATTATGATACTTTTAAAATAAAGGAACCTAGTTTTGACTGACCGTCTCTCGTAGAGATAAGAGTTACAGAAGTAGTTAATCCCTCACAAATAACTACGCTTAGGTTATGGTTAGGTTATTAGGTATATATGGATTTTAAAATTGCGATAGAGAAGAGAGAAAACCTTTAGGCTTGCTGTTGCCTTTCGTTCATTTATTATTTTTTTATTTCTAGTGCAGATGTACATAGTCTACCGTTGCTAATTGCCATCTGGGTTTTTTTTTTATTTGAAAAGGAACACAAACTAACTAACTTTTACTAACTAACTAACTAACTTTTGTTCATTCAAGTAAATAATAAGAGCTGCTTGGTTAAGCTAGGAAAAGTAGGATAGAATAAAAGTAATATCGGTAATATACATTTTATATTAAATACATAAAAAAGTAGAAATATTATTAATTAAATAACTGACCAATCCATAGGTCAATTTAGTAACATTTCTCAAATTTATTTAATAGTACTTTCCTTTTTGAATATATTAAAATCTTATTGTACGTAATATTTTAAAAGAAACTTCTTTTTTTTTTCATAATAATATTTACATCAGTATTAAAAAACCCTCCAAAAATGGATAATCTGGATAATTCTAATCTTTCTTTATAAGTACGTATAAATTATAAACGTAATTCTGTTGACGAGGTTCGATCAGTTATTTTGAATAAACATTCCAAAAATCCTAATCCCATCGGTAATCCACGAAGACGGATTCATAAGCAAGATATATTAACCCAAACATTATTATGAAGAATATAAAAAATGTTCTTAATGTAACTAAAGTCAAGAATATAAATAAATTTTATAGATAATGATACGCACAAACATTAATACTTAAGTAATGCTTAACTAGTTCTTGACTGCATAACACGTTTTAAGGCGAAAATCGTACAAATTAAAAAAAAATTAAAGTTCCACTGAATTTAGGGTTGGGTTTTCAGAAATGGTTATCATCGTAAATAATCCAATAGTGACTAGTGTTCATTTACTAAAAAATTGTTTGTACCTCTTATCGCTAATGTTTATTATAATATAAATAATAAATATAAATATATAATATTAATATTGTGTATATTTTATTCTTATTTTTTTAAATGTCTATATAATTGTGGCTAACAAGCCACGTTAAGTTTTCTCAATTATTTTTATAAATACAAAATTAAAAGTTTGTCATAAGATGCTGGACTCGAACTTGGTTCATCGTCGAGTCCCTTACCGTCGTTCTTCAAATTAGCATACGTGTCGTTACTTACTTTGATGAATTTATATATTTTTATTATAAATTTCTTGACACATTTTATTGAATGTGTACAATCCTATAGACCCTCTTTGAAAGTTATAATCTAATGGTTTTTTCAGCTGAGGAGTATTCAAAATTAATTCCTTTCTATACAAGAAAAGTTAATTAAATATATTGTCGTGTGCAAATTTTAATATGTTCCAGTCAAAATACGTTACCAAAGGAATTCGGGAATATGACGATGTTAAAGTAGTATTTTAAAAATAACAATGACATTTATAATATGATATTCAATGAAGACAACATTAGTTCGAGACTCTAATATGATATAAGGTTTGTAAATATATTTAATAGAATATAGTGTAATAGAATAGGATATTACGAATTTTATGAACTCCTTTCATATACGGTTTTAGAATCGTTTGCCGCTCAACTGTGGTTTGATGTGGCTATTGAAGCTCTGGCGAGCTACGAGAAGACAGTTGTTGACATGGCATGGCATTGTTCAGATATGACACGACATTTTGGAGCTCGCCCTATAGATTTTCAGTGTCGCAGATGTCTTGTGCTGTCAGAAATAACAAGAAAACAGTTACATTCAATATATTTTCATAATTATAACTGGAAACTTTGAGTAAATATAATAATGCTGTTAAACAAGTTTTTGAGTTATTTCATCAATTTAATAAATATTATCGACGTCGCTTTAATTATAAATTGCATTAAATTTTCTAATGAATTGTATAGTTACGTAAAATAAGCACTATTTTCATAATGTAAGTTCTATATTTAAATAAAGAGCTGTGTCCAATTTTATACGTTTATAGAAGCTAGAAGCGTTAATTTGTAATAGAACTCCGTAATTGCGTTGCTTTCAGATAGTGTACGGTTAACCATCATTTATAATTTCTTAGCACAGTTCATTTATTGATTTATTAAATGATGTTTGTATACATATATATATATATATATATATATATATATATATATAATGATATTAAACCTGCCATTTAAGCAAATATAAAACGCAATAGTTGCTTTTGCCTCGGTGGAGCCAACCCTTACGCAGCTGCAATCTCTACAGGTCATAATTAAGCTTTAGAGTCTATTTGCGGTGACATAAAAGTATGAAATCTTTTCGTATATTATTCCGTACTGGATATATTTTTTTTTAAATCGACATCAAGTTATTTTATTTTACATTTATAAAGTTATCAAACAACAAAATATAAGCAAAACAAATACAAAAGCTTAGGTTACAAGTATGTTCTAATAATACAAATCGAGTAGAGTGCTACCACATAGAGCTACTAAAGTATACTTGGCCAAAGTATTAAGTTCACGCCGCGAGTCCGTCACACTTATAGCTCATAAATAAAACTCCGAAAGGGTTCGAAACTCGTCGGGCACATTCCGATTTAATTTCTACGTGAATACAGCCGGGTAAATATAAATATAATAGTCATGGTTCACGAAAGTTTAAATATAAAAATTAACCAAAATAGACTCTAGACAAAAAAGGCGCTTTAAGCAATTTACATTGATAGATTACATTAAATTTAGCTTGCTTTAAAATCTACGAAGCAATCGAAGTATGTGTGTGTCTTTACTTTATATTTGTTAAAGTGCAAGTAATAAAAATGTTTTTTCATTGTTTTTAAAGTTTAAAAATAAATTAATATAATGCTGTTTGTTATATAAAACTTCTAGCACATTAGAACTATGTACAAAAATATCCCAACAAATAATATTCTTCCATTGTTTCACTAATCCATAAAATAATATTCGTTTATTTTTTTTTATTTCAATTTTTACGTAACACCGAAAAACAGAAATGGAAAGCTTTATTTCAAATTAGTAGTAGCAGTAGTAAGTAGAAATATACATTCCAATCAGTTGATTTATTTTATCAAATATAATACTTAAGTCATTTTCTTATTTTAATATAAATCACTTGGTTGACAAATGTAACTATTCAATGAGATAATTTCAACGAAAGCAGTTTTAAATAAAAATAATTATTCTATCAACGAAATGGTTAAAACATGATAAAGTCTCATGCATCTGTTTAAAAAAAACAAGAAAATACAATCAAACTACCAAAAAAGATTTTAGTTTTAAACCTATACAGTATACAGTATTATAACTGAATAACGTCCAAATACTGTAACAGCTTCTAATGGACAAATATTGAATTTAGTTATTGTACTCTTTATTTATATAAAATTTATCTAAGTTTAGGACTATAAAATAATTTTATCCTGTCTTAGGTCGTGAATCATATTATTATTTCTGTCATATTTACTTATTCTCTAATTATCAAAAATTACTGCTAATCGGACAAAAGAGTAACAAAATCCAAATATTACATCTAAATATGTAAAAACACGTGCTCAAAATAACATTACATTTGTTAGAGACCCGCACAGAACTGCACTAAAAGAGACAGAGCCCGGCAACGGATCTAATTAGGGCGGTCTTTACATTTGAAACGTTTTCGCATCCGGAATAATTAACGCAATCTTTGTTGATAAAATACCTAAATATAATTTGAACATAGCATCCTTTGTAAAAGCTTCTCTCAAACTGAATATAATTCCTCTGGGGCTTATATAAAACTTAAGCCAGAGCTAGGAGGCAAACGGACGCTCGGTGTTTAATACAAGATTCATGCCTAGGAATTAATATTTGATGGCAATACAATTTCATTTTTGATTATTGACAGTATAATTGGTAATTGTCATCATTAAAAATATTCATCTACTTTATGTGTAATTTTACTTGTACTGTAATCTGTAAAGATATAAACGATTTTTATAGCATATTAGTTGGATCGTTAGTTATTAATTGTAGCATAGAATTAGCACCCTTATTGTCTTGGATATCCACCACAGAAAAGAAGAGAATCGTCAGCTACATTTACAATTAAATAGCATAAACAATATTGTTTGTAAAAACAATAACAGTAAAGCGCAAAAGCAGTAAAGTAAAAAATTATTTATTCTTATAAAAAACCTTTCTTAATTCCCCTAATATAGCAATGTAACTTTTACACTGCTCAAAAAGCGTTGAGGATGGTTCCGTCATTCAGGCACTTAGCTATGAATAGACATTGGTATAAATTTCGAACTATTTCAAAGTTTTTAACTTTTTTAATCACTTTCATCCACAGCTCAAGGAGTGTATTATAGTTTAAATTAAAAGTTATTGTAGGTCATTTAAATATATTTTTCTATAAAAAGAGAAATTTGAAAATAGAAAATTATGTTTATGAAAATATTTTGATAAATAGATTAAAAATAAATTTGAAATAAAAAAAATAAAAATATGGTATTTTATTATTTTAAATTGCCTTTTACTATTGTTTATTCATTTAAGATATTATTTAGAATTTGGTTTCTTGTATTTCCTTCAGAATGATATATTTATTTTATTTTCGCTGAATTTCCATAATGTGAAATTTCAAAGTTTTCACGAAAATTATACAAATTTTCATTACAGTTGTCGAAATAAAATTTTGAGTAGATTTGAAATACATTTCACATAAAACTGTCATATCATACACATGAATAAAAATGTTTTCATACGGGTTTTCGATATAAACGGCGTTTTAGTTTTTTTTTTCTTCATAATTATTAAATTAAATCTTTCAATGCAAACTCTCGCAAACTTTATCTGGGACTGGAAAAGTTTTATGTTTTCGATAAAGTTAAATATTGACGAAGTCTACTTAACAGTTTTAAAGATTAAATATTTGCTGTCGAATCTGAAGCCTGAAGAATTGAGTAAACCAAATATTGATTTATTTAAGAATTAATTGTATCTGAATCTCATTAATCGTCACCGAAGAAAATAACTCTATAATAGTAATAGGAAAATTTATTCAAGTCAGATCAAAAATAAAACTAGCATTTATAATTATTGTGATAATTTCATATATTTTTTAATATTTTGTGGGTCTCACAATATAATTTGTAAGACAGAAATTACATATATTATTGAAGATTCAAGAATTATTAAATAATCTCGTTCGTGCCTTCTCTATTTTATATAACTTTTACAAAAAAATACCACCATAGCAAGAACGAGCATTTGAAGAATGAGCTAGCAGGGGGCTGCAAAATATCATTATGCAAAATGTACCGGACCCTCAAAGTCTTCTAATCAAAAAATAATAAATATAAATTTATTATTTCTCAACCATCCAATCCAGCAAATAAATTTTCCTTTTCAAATAACTATCAAACTTGTTATATCAAATAACAAGTTTGTAATTTGATATAAACGAGTATATGTACTTTGAGTTCAAAGTACATAGACTCGAAACAGAAATTATGAGAATTATCAAAATTATTATTTACATATATAAGTAAAGATAAATTAAACAAACCCGTGCCATAAAGCCTGTTTGAATTTCAAAAGGAAGTTCAAAGAACGCTGTTAATTAAACGTTTGATTTTCTTTGTGCTGTAAATAATTGCTTCAGATGTTACCGATATTATTCGCTATTCAATCAATTTTTATTCAAAATATCGTATACTGTTTGATAATAAATTAAAAAAATATTGCAACTTTTTTTTAAATTAAAGTTAAAAGTTATTTACTTGTTTGTATTTATGACGGTATTAAAAGAGTATCTAGTGTTATTATAAGTATTGCTTTTATATTTTCGTACACTGTCAAATGTTAGTTATAGAACAGTGAAAAACCTTATTTTTTATTCCATACCATTACATTAAAAATAGAACTAATAGTGAAATTACTATATCAAAAAAAAAACCATATTTCTCGCCCATAATAAAATTACACGATGTGTGACTTTTCAAAACGTTCACCTGTAATATGAAGAATGACAACAAATCGAAGCCTACAATGCCATAACGTAATTATAGCATACTTAAAAACGCCTGGGCGTAATACATTTTTTAAATTATTTTTTTGAATCTGTTACATAATTTATAAACGAATATTTTGTTAATTAAATACATTCTACGTAGTTCTCACTCTCAATGTGAAAATAGTTAAAATTGTTTTGAAAAACTGTTATTTTAAATAAATAATAAGAGAGAAGAGCTATTATTATCCATTTTAAGCTTACAAAAGGGTAATTCGACCATTCATTGGTCTATAAACTTAAGTGTTAATCAAATTATTACAGTAAAATAATGCACGCACTTACTTCATTTCTGTTACGTCCTATTGAGTCTAGTACTAACTTTTACTATCTAGTGCTCCTTGTGAAACTTTTAAACTATGATGACCTTCGTCACGAGCAGATATTAAGCTAAAGTAATTAAATCATTTACGACGCGAGAAACTGTATATTAATTTTTAAAGTTTCATCATAAATTAGTAAGTGGATTTTGGTCCACGTTAGAATTAAAATTGAATAAATTTATTTTTTGCATTAGATTACTCGATATAACATAATAATAAGGGTCATACGTGATATTGTAGGGAACCTGTAATTAATTGTTATTATTGTATTTTAATTAAGGAATGCAATTACTCTTAACATCTAAATTGCAATTAAACGAAAATGTTACGAAAGTTCCTAATATATAAACTTAATTACTTTGAATACTATGCATGTTAAAGCAATTATGATATAACCATATATACCATATAAATAAATGAATTTTAATTTAAAATACAACTAGAGCGGACCCGTGCAGAAGCTTGTTTAAAAAAACACAACATTACGATAAAATAAAGCGAGTTAGCTATTTTGGTTCACTTCCAGACATGACTCCTAGTCTCCCACTCCTAACAGGAGTACGGCGGCCTTAGTTTCTGTCACCAAGTGTGGGTCGTGACTTCTAGTAGGTCATCGAAAGACCTCTGCTGCTGCGGCATTGAAAGACTCTGCTTGTAGGTTTCTGTTAATAAATAATGCATTGGTTTAAAATATATTTCTTATTCTTCACTATAATATTCAAATACCCACAATTAGAGACAAAGAACATTATCCCATAAGCATGATTGTTCCAATTTTTTAGTTGGATTTTTTTTTATTCTGATCCCTATGGTACATAATGATATTTCAGTAACTGAGCAGAACCACTTGCAACTTTTATACATGTTTCAATAGTATGTTATTAAAAAGAAAAATATTATGTTCTTCTGTAATAATAATGGCGTGAAATTTCGTAACATTTGAAGCGCTAGTTGGCATTTATACTATTCTAATAATTTAAAGGAAACATGAAGTTATTCATATTGTACCTCTGTTGTATTATTACACTATGCTTTTTCTTTAAATGTAATAGTGTATAAACACAAGCCTATTAGAATCTATCTATCTAGCCAGTTTCTTTTTGTCACAGTCAACTTTTTGCGATGTGTCAGCCATTAGCAAGGAAATGGTTCTTGCTAAAATTACCAAGAATAGGGTGTCCATACTTAGGAATACACCAAATATGCATTTAACTAAGTAATGTAAGCTGAATTCGTATTGTAATTGTTTTAACAAAGATAAAGGTTCGATCGGTAAGAGGTTTTGAGCAATCTCGAATAAAGTAACAATCTGTATAAGATATATATTTTATATTTCAATTATATTATTAATATAAAAATAATATATAGATTTAAACTTCAAAATGGTAATATACGATTTAAAGTATATTTATTTAGTAAGTGTACACTTCATCATAACTGCTTATGCATTTGGAAGAATTTCTAGTCTTGATGCATCTCGCTTATTTTGACACTCATATCTTCTGATTGAAATATATTTTTTCTTAAAGTCATAAATAAATAAAACATAGATATATTATTATTTTCATTCCTTAGGCACAAGCTTGCTTATTTACATAGTTAGTGTAGTACATATAATAATTTTAACATTTCTTGTTTCTCTATTTGTCATACATTTATTATGAAATGGTGACAATATCCAATATTGTTATGCAGCTGGCCACACTACATGGGATAGCACGGTATGGTAACATTTCTAACATGTCCTGAATGGTATTCAAATGATACGGATTTGAAATTGTTGAGCCCATTGTGTTTGAGACAGCCAGATCAAAACTTTGCATTCAATTAAGTGAAAAATTCAATTAGTATTTGTGTATTTTTGAAATAAATGTTATTTCAAAATACTAGCTTAAATTTTTCTGACAATCTAGTAAAAAAAATATGACTTAGTTATCTTATTCATCAAGTATCCATTTAATACTTTTAATACGGACTACAGTAAAAAAATTAAATGTATAAAATATATTAAAAGCATATTGAAAATTCATACTTATTATTACTATGTGGATTTATGCTATTTATGCTATTTTTTACGCACATTTTTTTGAATAATGACGTAATGCCATATGTCATTATACAAAAATATATGTATAAAAACACACAGATATAACACACAACACACACAGAATACAAAAATATATGAAATGTGTACTTAGCAACACACATGCTTGTATTTAGGTTATATAAATCATCTAAATGTCAACGAATTTTTAATTCTATATTTAATAAAATAACCCGAATATGGGTAAACATCAATAGACAGGAAAGATGCCCTTTTACCTTGGCTCCTACTCTCCAGAATGTATCTTTGGAATACAGTGACCGTGAGCAGCTGCTAGGGATGGAGTTTTCCTCGAACTTCAAGTTAGGTCGGTTTATTTACAATTGCTAGCACTATATAAAGCACAGATCCAGGTGATGTGTGGAGTACTGTGGCCATATAGCGCCTGCAAAATGTCATCTTGTATCTCTGGACTCAATTGAGAGGAGAGCTAAGAATCTTATTGGGATCCTGAGCTGGTTGAGTCAACCAGTTAGATCGCCAATTAGATCGCCATAGCCTCGAACAGAGCTGTAGAATCGTGTGCTTCTCAGTATTGTATAGGATATATTTTGGTGAGTATGCATTGTAATTATATGACCTGATTCCCCCAGCCCCCTTCCGTCACCGCACGTTTCGACGCACGGCAAGCATCATCATCTTGTCATTGTGGAAATATCTATCATCTGTCCTGTCTGTTAATTCGTGCAGCAAAGGACTGGAATAGCTTGCCTGCCTCGGTATTTTCGTCCGAGTACAATGTCGATGTCTTCAAGTGAAGAGTGAATAGGCTACTACTTAACATTAGGTGGAATGTAGTCAAGCGTTATTTTAAGGTATCAAACCGTAAAAATACGAAGCAAATTAGTAAAACAAAAATGCAATTAAGATGTGACGTCTTAACAAAATTGAAAATAAAAGAAGATAGGACAATCCATTTATTTGGAAACAATATTACACTTACAAATAATTACCAACCGACAGTAATTATTAAATTAAATTATGTATATAAAGCGTACAACATATTCAATTATTTGGATCTAATCTCTCATGATCCAAAAGCAATTATTTCCCTGAAATGCACTTAAAAGCGATTACATTTATATTTGAAACATTCGCTGTCTATCGTTTATACAATTATTTTACTGAAAAGCTATGGTGCAAAACATTCAACATTCATGTTGCTTTGATAGATTTAAATAGTTCTGAAAACAATTATTTGGTTGCCTATGAATAATCTGCAACGCGTCAGAATTTATTATTCTGCCCTCATCGCATTATCAAACGACAGGAATCGGTAGACTTCAAAGGAAACTGGAAGAAAAAACATTTTTTTTTTGCATATTTAGAAGAATAGGGGTACAAACGACAGCTAAAGTAATTCCGATAAATGAATTTAAAACTTGACTTGAAACGAAATTAAATGAATTTAAAACATTAAATTGATTCAAAAAAAAAACTTTTTCTTTTTTCGAAAAAAACAAATTAAGAGGTGCCTTAATCCTTAATGTGCTCATTTCATTTGCCTATAATCCCGGCCTTAAAAAATATTTCGGAACTACCTTCACTGTTAGATATAATCCCATTACCTTAGATGTTTTTTTTACACTTGAACTAAGTTGACGCTTGACTACATTCCACCTGATGGGAAGTGGAAATGTAGTCGTAGGTGGTAAGACGCGTCAACTCAGTATAAGCTTATTCACTGTAATGGTCACTTCACTCTAGTTTTTACTTGAATTTGGTAGTTCAATTTAATTTATTCTATTATTGGTTTTCCTTGTATCTTTTAGTTCTAAGCTTTGTATAAATATCCATCAGGTGCTTATAAATAAACAGTCGTAACAACATTGTAAGCAACAAGCTGTTTTTATTCTGCTCAATGATAAATCTCCAATGCTGTACAAACCTATATATAATAACAAAACTAACCTTCTGGATGTAAGCATAATACATTTTCACGAAATAATTGCAATCGGGATTCGGGATACGGGCGATTTGGTTCAAATAATCAATTTTAACAGTGAATACAAACAATTTATACACATAATTTAAATTGGACATTCGCGATCGGTTTGTTTCCATTCCCTTATTGTTCTAGCCCTAACAAAGCGAGTTTTCCTATGTTACGATTATTTTAATATTTGACAGTTTGAATAAGTTTTAGTTCAGGTCATTATTACATGGCCCTGCAATTCCTTCATATAATATAAATAAATACAATAATAAAACATAAATAAATGGCATTATAATAATATATGTGCCTGATCAATATTAATATTACATATATACTTTATCATACTAATCTTTTGATTAAACTTATTTTGATAAAACTACCAGTGAGTTTTATAGACGGATAGCTTCAACTGCAAAGAATTACTGAAAAAATTTGAAGGTACTTTTATGGTGAGGTTAATCAAAAACGTAGTATCTTAATTTGTAAGTATTTCAGAAATTAAAATATAGATTAAAAATATGAACGTATGTAAGGGATGCAGGGAAGACGGATGGGAAGCCATCTGAGTTTCTTTCATTCTCATATTTATAAAGGCCAAATTTAAATCGTATACATAAATTTTAAAAGCGGGTAAGCAAATTTAGCTCGTTCATGTTAATTAATAGTAGGAAAAGTCAGAGTATAGAATTGCACTCACGAGGGCGATTTTGAAATCGCAATTTTTGTCGAAATAGATAAAAAAATATGAAAATCAACTATTCTAATATACATATACTGACGTCTTTTACGTGCAGTATTCAGGATAATAGCGAGATCTAATAGAACAGGTGGATTTGAACAGTTTAATGGCATAGTCAACTTTTGACTTAATGACAATAAGTTGGGTCTTTAAATGATAAAGCAGGCGACTTTTAGGTAAATTGTATTTGTCTCCTAACGAAAAATCTCAGATTTTTGTGACCTCCTCCACCTAATGTATCGATATTATAAGCCATAAAACATTATGAAAATAACTTCATAAAACATATTTTTATAACTAAGGCAAGTAAACTGAATACTTTTGCAGTCGAAGCAATTTGTACGTAACACATATTATTTTACTTAAAACATGGATGGATGAAGATGTTTTTTTTAACAAAAGATAAACAATTATTATTAAATAAATTTAACCCAAATTTTAATAACATTTTTTTTAAATAAAGCAAAATAATAATTAGGTATTTACAATAACCAGTTTTTTTTGTCCAAAAGTCACTAATAACTCACTCAGGTCCCATATCGCGGTTTCATTTTTCGTGAATTCAAACTCACTTGTATACGAATTATTGATAAAAATGTGTGGATATTAAAGCCATTTTTAATCCCGTCATGTTATAGTTTTTAATAATACCAACTAAAGTTTCAGCTTATAATATACTGTCTTGTTATTTTGCGCGCAGTCTATAACACATAATGGTATTTATTAATTATTTCTTTAAATTATATTTTAAAATACTCGTAAGTATAAACTTTTATTATTATTTTTATTAATTTGAATACTTGTAATGAATTCATATATGTTTTATCCACTTATATATATAATTTGTTACGGTGTTTGTAAGGTTTGAATAAAAATAATCTTAAATAAAACTGTAATCGATTAGTAAATACAAAGAAATCGTATCGATATCTTAGTAATCGTATATAGTAGTAAAGTACTAACCGATTTATTTGCGAGCATCCCTATTTTTCAATCTGACAAACTGTCAAACGGTACTTCTTAGATTAAATGGACTTTAGTTCCTTTGTATTTTCTATAGTTATAAAAGAAAGGCTTTGTAAGGAAAAGCTCCAGTATCTCATTAACTTCTATTAAACATAATACATACTTGAGATAGTGAAAGTTCTTGTTAAATTTATTAAGCACAGGTTGGAAATTACATTATTTTAATATAAAAAAAATCTAAACTGTCTAAATAAACAGATAAAACTATGTAATGACAAAACTTCCAATATTATTTCGCTAATATAATGACATTCTTAAAATTATCGTCAAAGTCTAAGGTCTAATAACCGATGACTGAAGCTTGAACATATTTCATAGTTCGAATATTTATGACGCTTTGGATATAAAATCTCTCCATATCGCTTTTTTAATTCTAATTTATTGCGTCATTATTATATTATATTTGTCATTGACAGAGTTATCGTAAAAAAGTATCCGTTTATTGTATTTGTACTGCGTTAAACAAACAAATTTCAGCGTTTGGCTCACGCTCTCAATATTAACTTCAGCTATTCTAAATCTCAAGTTATTCAATGTGCGCGATATTCTATTTTAATATATTTTAATATATTCATACTTTATACAAAAGGCTTACAATATATAGACGTGACATATTTATGAAACGTTTAAAAGATACTGAATTCTATTCTATATAAATTGTCTCAATATAGTGACATCTCCGCCTGTCTGTTGCCTTGAAACTGTATTTTATTTGCCAAATTTCAGCAATCAAATCAAATTTGCGTGGAAATTGAGTCTCTTGAGATATTACAGTGTTTGCAGAACTGAGATTTATCTTTTTTTTCCGGGGTATATCATAGGGTACATATAAAATTCTTTAAATAATAAAAATTTAACTTCTTTAAAAAGTATTGCCTTTAGATCAATAAACAAATCATATCATATCATAAACAAAGTACTATTTTTAAATAGTACTTTGTTTATGATTAAATACCCGATTCTAGTAGAAGAAAATATTACAACTTATAGAGAGTAACGTTGTGATAAACCCAAAAACAGACATTAAATGAAGCTTAAACCTTTCTTCACCTCTAATGACATTAATACGCCAAAACGAAATCAAAAGAATTATTCGCTTTGGTCTGAAGTCTTTATTTTTTTGTATAAGAGTTTTATAAACCATTTTATAAGCACTCTAAACAACAGAAAAACTACCTCGATAATGAACCAGCTCATTTAGTAAAGTGTTTAAGCTACGGTCTTCATATATATATCTTTAATACGTTCATAGCTTTATTATAATTTTATCCTTATCATAAGCACTTTTCACATAAAAAAACGCTTAGTAAGATAAAATGGCACACGTTTTTACATGAATATATTTAAAAGCTGAATCTCGCACGTAGTTTACTCTAACCGGTACACAACACAGCATTAACTATATTTCTCAAACTATTCCGCGTCATCTCGATTAATTGACAGCTCGATAGGATTTGTCTTCTAAAAAAACAACTATTTACTATTTATTTATTTTATTGCCCCCATCAACACAAATAATAAACCTATTTATCTCATAAATAATCGGTATTATTTACATGGTCAAACACAAAAACTATAGGACTATAGTGTCGATATAAAAATGTATGGATTTTGTATACATTTTATGTGATGGACGTGACGAGTTATTATTTGAGTAGAAAAAAAACAGTAGAAGTACCTTGAAACTTATAAAAATGTCTAAAACAAGGCATCCAGAATCCGATCTTATTTAAATTGTCTCAATATAGTCACACACTTTGTATCTCTATTCTCGTGAAACTGAATTCGCGATATTTTATTCGCTGCCACCAAATTTCAAGAATCAAATCTAACATACGCGGAAATACTTTCCCTTGAGATATTATAATGTTTTTGCAGAACTGATATTTACAGTTTTATTTTTTTAGAAAATTTTATATATATATTTTTTTTTATACATTAAATATAATTAAATACATTCTCCAAATAAACACCGAACTTCGACAATCAAACAGTTTCTCACACAATTTTCCCTATTAGTCTATTATAATTATGTTATTTATCCAAGCTTTTGTTCTCGACTTTGTCAGTGTAGACTATAAAAGGCAACATTTTAAAGAAACGCATTTGCGCAGCCGTTTTTCGTTAATTTAGGTTCCATTTTAGTTTCTACGAAGAACTTTTTGATACAATAATGACCTTTATCAACTAAAAAGGTTATTTTATTAGTGGAAAAGGCCTGAGAGTCCCATGTTCACTCACTTGTTATTCACAGCGGCAAAAACTTCTGGCAAGCTTTGGTATTGTAACGTATGTAGAGTACACTGATGCTACTTTGGTTTCTTAAGGGAATTAATACTAAATACTAATAATAATATTATGTGGAAAAAGCTTCCCTTTCATAGGTATTGCTTTGTTTCGAAACCGCCATACTATCGACAAGCGTTTTGTTTCTCCATCATATTGATAAGTCTAAGAATAGTCGCCTGTTATGATATCGTAAGGCAGAAAGAATCTGTTTGAAATTTATCAATCGTATAATGACACTGGTTCAGGCACGCCGATTTCTGAGCATCGGTTAGGTTACTCAGAGCGAAATAATCCTTCTTACCCAAATATCATGAACATTTCTTGATCCAATTCAATCCACTCCGCTTTGTTGTGCTCTATGTGTGTTTTCTTTTATCTAAAGCAATAAACCGACGATGATAGTTTTTGGACTGAAACATATGGAGATCTAAAACTGATGATCTTTTTTTTATCTGTGACAAAAACTATCAATTATTTATAAGACAATATACTCGTAATAAACAAAATACATTTTATAGAGTTCCTTTGTGACTCCGTCAAATATTATTTTACCATCCAACGGCTGTTAGAATATTTAAAATAAGAATTATTTTAACTCTTATTTTATTTCATTGAACTACATGAAATATATGTATTTTTTAATGATAAACTAAAGATTCTTTCAAACAGTTAGCTGAGAATTATAAAAAATATCTAATAAATTACTAAAAAGTCTCGTTGTGCTTAGTAGTGTAGATTACATTGGTATGATAAATTAGAATTACAACTAAATACACTACTATTATAACGTCTAGAATTTGTAATAAGAAAAACCTTTGAAAAACAATAGTGTATTAACTGCATAATTTTCTAGTTTCGTTACTATTCTTACAATTGATAATATCTTGATATTTCCCAACCCTTTATTACCAGAGCTTACAACGAAGAAAAATTAAAACACAATTTTTAAAATATGCTGTCCTTATAAATGTAGCAATTTTCATTTTTATATCCAGCGTCCAAAAAAAAACTGTTAGTAAAAATATGAATATGTATATCTGTAAAAAAATAATATTAATAATACAGAAACGTGTGACCTTAAGTGGTTCACATAACCCTTGTATCCTTATCCTCGAGAATGTACTGACGTGACACTTCCCTAATTCCAACTTTATCAAAATATTTTTCGTTTAACGTTTACATACACAATATTTCGATTTCCCCTTAATGAAAGATGTTTTAATTATTTATTCGATATAAACTAAATTTTCATTAAAAAGTTCACAAAGACTCTAGTAATAGACAATGTCTTGCCTCAGTAAACTGTATTCCACAGGCCAACAAGGTACAAAATTTAATCGAGAGAATTTGTTTGTAGATGTGACTTGTGTGCTTTTCATATAAGTTTCACATAGGCCGTCTTCAAAGATTGTCAACGCATTTATAATTCTTCTAGTGTTACAGATACATTACGAGCGGTGCTACCTACTATCCACCAGGTAAATAAAAAGGAATAAATAAAAATAAAAATGAAACTGATAATACATTTACACATATCTTTGTGTGTGTATCTATGATAAATCGTCTGAGATAAAGTTCATTTTGATAAAACTAACTTACTAAAAACTTTGCCTTACGTTTAAGTTACCTAATGAAATTCAAAGAAGACTAGCGCTTGGCGCTGAAACGTCACGTAAAATATTCTCCAGATTTTGTTTATTTTTTATTGAGAGAAATTTTCTGTGAATAAAATAAACATTTCAAAATAATACTCATTATGTATAACGAATTTGCTATTTGTAGTACAGAGATGGTTTAGATATTTTTAGTTTTGATGAAAATTATTTCAACATAATAAATTAATTTAATTGTTTTGTTATCCTATTTCATCAACATACAGTACGTATTTATGTTTATGACTATATGGATGTATTGTATACCCACACACATATAATCAATTGTATACACACTTTTATTCTTTTGTTTCTTTTTTTTTTCTCTTTTCTGTGTAAAAATAAATTGGTTACTAATTTTGTATACATTGGAAAAGTGAGGCTATCCGAACAACCAAATATATATATATATATATATATATATATATATATATATATATATATATATATTTTTCATCATCCTTTCATCATCTGACTAAGACATAAATTTAACAGACGGAAACTTTTGATCTTTTTTTATGAAGATAAAAATAATTATTATATATATATCGGCGCAAAAACGAATTGTTACAAGTAATGAAATCGGCGAGTCATCGTGCAGGTGTTTCAAACTTTGTAAACAAGTGATTAGTGATATTTGACCCGATCCTTCGACTATGCTGTGTATAAAAGCGAGGCGCAAGGAAGTGAAAGATTGGATTCGTTTGTTACTGTTCATACGGATAACAACTGTGTAAAATTCCTTTACTTAAAATAAAGTTTGAGTTTACTGTATTGGTTTATTTCTATTATGGAACACCAAAATATTAAGGAAGATAGATAATGACGTCAGCTATGCTACGTCATAGTTTTTAAAAGACACCGGACCGGCTTACTCCGACATATATATTTTTAAAGATATTTTGTAAAGTATTGATTTTTTGTATAGGATTGTAGTTGAGTATGTTTTCTTATCCAGGGTATTTTTTTATTCTGAAATATATGGTAATTAATACAAGAAAAATGTACCGAATCTACGCCTGATATCGTGAAATATGTGTGAAGTAGTGATGGAAAATCGATTTATTAATATAAAAAACTATAATATTTGATATATTTTTTTAAGGAATTAAAAATAAAGAAACATTATAAGTGCTGATAGTATAGGTTTTATTACGTTAAGTTTGATTCAGTAGCAATATGTACCAAAAAGTTGATGATTTTCGGCAAAACTAAACGCGTCCTTAAGGTAGCGGGTTAGAATCCCAGCCTGTTATTATTTATTTTTCATTTTATCCTTACTTTGACCACTGACGTCTAAAATACTTTGGCAATGTTCATTCTATTTAGTAATCCGTTTTTTAATTTGAAACACTCTTAATTCTATAAACAAAATTCCTAAAACTTTGAAGGTAATAAAACAAAAGAACGTTAATTAAACCCTTGACCTATTACATTGTTTATAGAGGCACTGTACCTTAACAAATAACGACTGTCTTTTAATTTGCAAGTTCTAGCGAAGGTCTGAAGAAAACATCCATCTTATCCCGTTCAAACGTAACTTTGGCATTACAGCTATTGTTAACAAGAAGCTACAACTGCGATTTTTAGAACAGTGTAATTAGTTTTTATATTTAAACTTTCGTTAACCATGACTATTATATTTATATTTACCCGGCTGTATTCACGTAGAAATAAAATCGGATTGTGCCCGACTAGTTTCGAACCCATTAGGGGTTCTTAATCATGACCACTGAGCGTGGCGGAGTCGCGGCGTGAACTAGTCGGGCACATTCCGATTTAATTCCTACGCGAATACGGCCGGGTAAGTATAAATATAATAGTGTAATTACTTGTAAGTACCTAGCTAGATACAATAATACTTTATTGATCAAAATATCACATTAAAAACTCTTATTTGCTTAATTTTGTAATAGTTACTTATTCTCAGATATAAAGATATAAAGCTCTGGATAGCATATTACCTACCTTATAGTTAAACAACTAGTAGATAAGAAAACTCTGACGTACTATTTACATTACGTTTTCAAACCGCCTTTTTCAAAATCTCAAAGAAAAAAAGAGAAGACAGTTGACCAGTAATGTACTAATTTTATTTTTTTAGAAGATATTTATCTTTCATCTTGCCATGAGGAGAAGTAACCTTAACTTGCATTACAAGAATGAAAGTGAGTTCAAATTCGTGTGACCAACTGAACAATGAAAGCTAATGAAAAGGAATTATTAGTGGTTTTTAAAGAGTAACGACAAAATAAAGTCTCAGCTATCAATGCTTCATATTAAATATAATGGTATCAAAGAGGATTGAAATAAGCTACAGCCAATGGTCGATAAGTTTATTGAGTTTAGTTTGAGTATGAGCAGGCCCTTTGCCATACTCTATCCTGGAGCTGGAACTGAGAACTGCCCAACAAATTTCCAAGCTGGAGAAGGCCGCACACAACAAAACCAACTTCACACTTATAGTTGTTTGAAGAGTTACTGCTGCAAATCAAAACCCTTGTGTCACTATAAATTTAACAAATGGCACATTGACCAATCAAAGGCTGCTCAGTCGCAGCAAGAACAAACTCAAAAGATATATAAATATTAAAGAGAGATATGAAAATGACAAACAATTATAGCAATCATACATAGGTAACCCGTCTGCAAATTTTACTAAGCAAGATTAGCAATACGTTTATTTTTGTACAATGTCAGTTTAAGCCAAGACAGCTCCCATTGCTAACCTTATCGCTGAAAAGCATTAATAAAAATATCTAACATTAAAAAACAAATATAAATTGTGATATAAAACAGGACCTTACCATTTGTATACACAATTTTATCTGAGCTCAATTTGATGTAATAGAATAAGCATCAAAATCAATCTTATGCAATACCGGATCCGCAAATTCGGTAAATTACAATAACAGTGTTTGAGTTATTAGTACAGGCGACTAGAATCAAACACCAATCAAATTGACGTCTCAATTACGGTTGCATACTCGCAATCCAGTCTTGATTTAATATCATTAAATCAATCGTTTCGGTCAATTGTTGAGTAATTCTTACCATATGTTTAGCATGAGACTAACGAGCTGGGGGAGATTACCAACTGTCCGTAGGTATTCTGAAAAGCGTAGGAATTAGACGGTTATTTAAATAGCTTACTGTGTTACATGAAATTAAATTAAAACCTAATTAGTATTAAAGGCAGTATTATAAAATTATGTATTTATATCATATCCTTTCCTATTAATAATACAATTAAAGTATTATTTCAATGAATAATAATAAATACGAGGCAAGGCAAAGTGGATTTGGTAAGATTTGTTAATTTGTCAAATTGTTAAGATTCCACAGGGTCCATAAAAAATACATATTTGGCATTTTTATTTTTGTTTACATATTTATACTTTAGTCAAAAACTCTTTGTTTTTAGAAAACAAAAATGCCTGGAAATTAGCTTATAATTAAATAAAACAACGTCATATTAACCTACCACAATATTTGTAGAGCATCTGTATGTTCCGAAGAAAATATTCATCGTATAGAGTAACTTTGGCATCGCAACTACCAATGATAATGACCTTAAACTACGATTTATTAACAGCGTCTGTATTTGCAAATAATGCAACACTAGGACATTAAAAAATAAGTTATTAAATCATAAAAAAAAAATGCTTTGATTACTTCACAGTATGTAAATACTAAGCTCATAATGAAATGAAATCTAAATAATTAATGCAACCAAAATTTTTAACATACAAAGTTTGAATTATATTACAATATTGGATCTATTCATTTGACATACAATAACGTCACTTTGATAACTGTGCTACAAATTAATTATTTATTAATGAATAATTGAGTCAATAATAGTAATTTGGCTTTTCTAACTCATTAATTTACACAAACATGTTGCTTTGCATTTTTTTCATTTATATTTATCCGACTGTATTCACGCAGAATTAAATCGGAATGTGCCCGACTAGTTTTGAACCCATGAATAAGAACCCCGAATCGGTTCAAAACTAATCGGGCAGATTCCGATACAATACTGCGTGAATGCAGCCGGGTACATATAAATATAATAGTCATGGTTCACGAAAGTTTAAATTTAAAAATGTACTCTTCTTTAAATTTCGTAACTGTACCGTAAAAGAAATTATCAGTCACTAACTGTTCAACTTCAACTATTTGAATTTTTATGTAACGTTCACATTTATTTTGTCTCGTTATTATTATAATGATCATAAAGAATTCTTCGTCTTCGTAAAATAAATTTCAAACACAATTTCATCCAATCAACGATTTCCAGACATTTCATTGCTATTATATTTATTTCGAATTCTTTCATCCCATTCTTCCATTCAATTAAAATATCTATTATTTTGATTGATTGATTTTGATTATGTTGAAACTATTGGATAGGCCAGGAGCTAAACAATAATATTTATAAATCAATTTTCCTGTAAAATTACCCATAATATAAGTAAATCATTTTTAACGGGAAAATTTGCAAGGTGTTTGAGAATTATTTTGGATAACTGTAAATTGCATTCTTATCAATTATTTCAATAGAGTTCTTTGCAATGAATTCTAAGAAATGTTGAAAATATAAACAATTTTTATTCGTAAAAGATTTGAAGATTGCTTAATTTTATCTTTCTCTTGCAGCTACTTTTAATATAACGATGTTTGAATACTATATATTTTTAGATGTGACAACATTTTTTGTAATCCATTATTTCATGGAAGTTTAATATGAAAAACTTAAAAAAAGAAGCAAACTTAAAAGTTAAATATATTATTTTAATAGGTAAGTAAGCAATTATTTAATTATGTTAAAAGTGGTTCCACCTTGTTTACTATTATCTGATACTCAAATTGAAAAAGTAAAATGTACAATCTGACTTCATTAGCCGATTCAAGTTGAAATTAACTCGTAATATTAACACTCCGACTGTCTGATCTAATTTCAGATTCAATTTTACTTTACCTGTTTAATTAGCTTATTTAAATTGTTTGGTGTTTTATACTTTTTATAACTTAACCATTTTTTAAATATAATTGAGCATATTTAATATATTTATTTAAGGTTTTGTAATATTAATATTTAGTTTTTTAAAAATATTTCGTTCTATCAAAAAACAATATTAGTGCCAATTACTCTACCGTCATAACGACTACATTAAAGTACATTACTTAGAGCGAAGTGTCCTTTTAAATTTTTGCCATTTCTTGTAGCAACCGACAATTTATATAATATTTGAGGCAAATATATTTTTTTGAAAACAAGAAAGGAAAACAATTAAAAAAATGCCATTTTAAAAAGAATTTAATTTTCTTAAAAATAATAAATAACGCTGACGCTTTTCTTTGCAACTATATTCTCTTTTTTTATTTAAGTACGTATTTGGTTTTATACATAAAATGTTTGTTCCGAAGTTTCGAAGTACTAATCAAACCCTCGTAAGAAATAGCAATATCCGTTTTTGCCAAATTTTGTTAGAGGTCCCTTTCTAAAACTTAGAGGGTCGTTGTTTGTCGTTACAGACTTTAAGTTTTATAACGATAAAGACTTATTTACTTCCTCGAGAATCAGGCTAATAAATATAAAAATATATTATAAATCCAAGTAGTTTATTTAGAGAGAAAATTTTCAAACGTTAAAATACAAGCTTAACCAATAACTTTCAAAGTCAATGTCAAATTCTTTTTTTTCTCAAATATAATCTATCTACTATCTATCTATACACAATTCGTTTCAAACGATATACATTAATAAGTTTGCACAATCTTTTTTTTGAAAACCAAATTTGCATTTTTTTTTTTTTCAGCTACATCACATTTTAGGAATTATATTCAACTAAGTTACATTAAAGTTTAATATAAAAGATATGAAAACAAGTAGCTCGATCAAAATCAAAGATAATTTTGATAGTTGTTGTAAGTTAAAGATATTATCGTTTTATAATTATGTTATAAATTACCAAGAAGAATCCTACTTGGTTTATCACTGATACATAAAGCGGAAATAAACGGTACAATCTGACTTCATTAACCGGTTACTCGAACTGAAATTAACTCGTAACACTGTCTTATCTAATTTCAGGTACAATTTGACTTTACTCGTGTTAATTAGCTTGTTAAAATTGCTATAAGTTAACAGTTAAATTAATTATAGTTAAACATATTAAATAATATTATTTATCTTAGATTTTGTGATTATAATATTATTATTTTTACTCAATGTACCATATCAAAATGCGTCCAATTTTTCATATATAAAATAAGGGGTTGAAACAATGTACATTCATTATAAGTTTCGTAGAAAAACGTATTCGTTTCGTGTGAAAAACGTAAACGATCAACGTATTCGTTTTGTTCAAAAATACGTAAACGAAAAACTTTTTTATTAGAATTTTTTAAATAGAATACACGATTTCTTTGAACCACATTTATCTAATTCTAAGAAGCACAGTGTCACATTGTAAGCTAGCTAATTTACCATCTAATTCCGACGCTACCGGGAACATCGACGGACAGTTTCACGTTACCCTTGTTCTTAAAATACAGTAAGAATTACATTACAGGCTACAGAAGTGATCCAAACTACATTAAATCAAGATTGGATTGCGACTATGCGACCTTAATTGAGAAGTTAATTTGATTCGAGTCAGATCCAAGTCGTTAGTAGTTATATCTTAAGTTGGTGGTAACGTAATATATTCGTGTGTTCCGCGTTTGTGTTTGGTGAATTCAAATATCATCCTCTCCTAATCGTTTTATATCTCCATTATTTTATACTTAATGCAGTCTCAATAGTATCCAAGAAATTATGTTTAAAAATATTAAATATACGAATAATGTAGGTACATTGATTATCAGTTAAGATACCGTGTCTGCTAAGTAAAACATCGTTAATATTTTTGATTGTATTATAATTTCAAAAGACTTTTTTAATCTTAAGCGTATCAATTATGATATACTGTGACATATTTATTTAAAAAAAATATATGAAAATTAAATCGATACGGGCTACGGGATTCGAACCCGCGACTTCTGGAAAACCGTTCCAGAGACGACGGTGACTTATGATATATATATAAACAGAAATAAATAAAACACAATAACATATATCTATATATATATATATATATATATATATATATATATATATATATATATATATATATATATGTTATTGTGTTTTATTTACTTCTGTCTGTCACATTATATGTTAAAAGTAACGCCTGATTAAAGTTAATAAAAAGGGTAAGTATATATTTATATTTGAGTATATATTAAAATTAATATAAAAAAATATCAAATTTCATTGAGCAAAAAAGTTATGGTTTTTAAATAACATTAATTGCCTATCCGGGGACCGTCAATTCCCAGCGACGAATGTCAAAACAATTTCTGTTAAAGATTTCCCAACAGACTCAGCCGTTTTCAAAATAGCTCATATAACGAATGAAAATTCAATTTCAAAGGAATTGCATACATATATTATTTCACGTACGAATGTTAATAATACATTTTAAAATATTGGTTACGATTGATTAATATAGATTTAAAAGTAAAGTAAAACTAAAAACTTTTGCACGTATTCTGTTTTTCTTGTTTTAAAAGATCTGTTCTCATTGTTAAAAATATTAATGCTATATATTTTCTCGATGACCACTCCCTCGTCTTCAACGGCTGAATAGAATAAACAAATAAGACCTGCGTAACTGTCTAGTTACGCCCTATAATATTAATTACTATTACTTGCCCCTTTTACTCGAATTTATGTCGGTGTAATAGGTATCCCGTTCCACATCATGCAGAAAATAAAAAGAAATCTATTTTCAACGAATTGTTCTATCTCAGTCTTCTCCTTCTTCTTCTGTCTGTCGTGATTTCTGAGGTCGCTAAATGATTTTGCGTGCTTGGTGTGTATGGGTTGAATAAAAATTGCGAGTTATAAGGTTGTTGTAGTCATAGGTTCCTGTATGCGGGATATTTATTGCGTATTTTAGGCAGTTTCTTCTGTACATCCGAAAAGAAACTTTCGTTCAGGCCCCCAAGATTAACAGCCAGACAAACACGGTCCAACAACATAGCAGATTCAGCATCCACTCAAACCAACACGAACTCGACAGGTGTCTACCACTAGCCATGGTGATCAGCTGAGTCCAGCAAGAAAGAGGCAGTAATGGAGAACCCCCCACAAAAAGACTACAAAATCAGACTAGATTATTAACGCCAGTGTGATCTCCCGTATGACAGTGACTATTCTGGCAAACGTTTGTCACCTGGACCATCTAATGTTTTTTAGTCGTCAATGGGTTTGTATTTAAGTAATAATAAATAAAAGCATTTATTGTGCTTATTATAGCAACGGATTTATTGGTAACCATTTAATCTGCTCATTAAATGTTAATATAGAAAAAAATATTAACATTTTAAAATATATTACTTCTGCTTGAACGGCATTTTTAAAAAAGCCCTACGTTCTGGAGGCACATTAAAGTTACTACGAACGGTACAACGAACTGACCAGGAACAGATCAATAGTTAATTTGTACACTATAGAAGTGGAAGCGAGAGGTATAACAGCGAAATTCCTTTATCTCTTTAAGATCTTGGCCTCTCTAGAGCTATTGTCATTTCATTTCTAGAACGTACTTAAAAGGTGGCATTAATAGGTTCGTTTCAAATTTGGTTAGGTAAGGAGAGGAGCGTGACCAGTAAACCTACACCTGGGTCGCTAGTGCCAGGAACTGTTTGCAATCCTCTCCCCGTAACTCGCTGGGCCCGGTTCCTGCATAGAGAATCCATGGAATGCTAAGAAGCTGCGTCTCGTCCCTAAAGTACTAACTCTACAGAAAGGACTTTAAAAAAATGTTCAATTTTTTTTATTTTAAATCGTTGAATCATTCTTCATAAGAAGTCTTTATAGAAGAAAACTTTTTTATGTCAAGTGCAAAATGTTTCCGTTACTGACATTTATGTATTGCATCGTGTCACAGACTGCAGCGTTGTATTACGCTGGTGCCAGCGATGCTGCTGCTTTTCGTTTTTTTTATTGATTTTATTATAACAACTACTATTCCAACACTAACCTAGGTATTACTGGGGTAGTATTGCAAATCACTCATACGGTTTTATTTTTATAATAGGGATATAATTTTGGCTTGTGTAGTTAAAATGATTCTGTAATATTTTAATAACCTTGGCCCCATCATTTGTAGTTACTTATTATACATCATTTGTAGTTACTTATTTGTAGTATACACGTACTGAAATTCAAACAGAGATCCTGTTTTTGAAAATTATAGGTGTATGTGTGTGTGTAGGTATGGACAATGAGTATTATATTTATATTTTATTAGATTGAATTATGCAATGTCAACAGTTGTATGTTTAATATTACACTGAATATTTAAATTGATAACGCTAGAAGACAGACCGCAGCCTTAGAGAATTACAAGATTTGGGTGAGAGAATTCAAAGCTATGGAAGTTATGGGAAACAAAATTATTTTCAAAGCTCTTAGATAAAGGAAGAAGAAAGTATATAAGTGATATATTTATATATGAAATATTTATTTTACAATTAGTGATATTTATTTAACTATAACTCAATAGTTATACTGAGTAAAGAAAATGTTTTCGAATATCTTTCCCTTTGTATTTTTTCGCCAACTCTTCTTATGTGTTTTGTAAAAACTTCCTTTAAATCTATTATTTTAAAAGACTCGGTTATATTACTCAATAACTAATTCACGTAGGTTTCTATAAATTATAAGAAATTTAAACTACTTTTGTTCTCAGAAACAGTAAATTCAGAAAAATATATTGAATACGTAATGCTTCGTTTTTGTATCTTTCATTTTTATTGTGGCCGTTGAATATATTTCGGATCAATATTACTTACATCTATGAATTTCCTGTTTTTAATATGGTTCATTGGTTTCAAATCTTTCATAAAATGACTTTGTTATGAAAATTAGTCCAGCATTCACTGCTTAAGTTCTTTGGTATATTTTTAATACTAATATATTTACTAACAGAAATAACATCCGACAAAATTATCATTTCTCTTCACCTTATTTAAAGTTTTGGTTAATATGAAATATTCTTGTTTTTTCAAACTACCATTATGGACAACATGTTACTGAAGTTCTTCAAATTATTACAATTTTCTATCCCTGGAAAAATTAATTGCAATATTTAATATGCTAGCAGCGATTTTCAGGAATCAAATATAACTTTCTCCGCTATATATTCCCTCGAGATACTCAAGTATTTGCAGATCTGAGACTTTCATTTCGAAAAGGGGTATACACAAATTACAAACTTATGTGATTTTTTAAAAATAGCACTCATGAGTTCAACCTTTCTCAGAAGATATTGAACTTGTTTAACTTAAAAGTATTTACAAATTTAGAAGTACTAGGTGTTATTTATTGTATATACTATACATTACATATACTATTAAAATATAAACACGTATTTAATAAATGCCATCTGCATGAATTAAAGATAATTTATCTGACGGGTTTAATTAAATGCCCCTTAGAAGGAATGCTA
Source organism: Dircenna loreta (assembly GCA_963555665.1). Taxonomy (NCBI): domain Eukaryota; kingdom Metazoa; phylum Arthropoda; class Insecta; order Lepidoptera; family Nymphalidae; genus Dircenna; species Dircenna loreta. The sequence goes on along the minus strand of OY743097.1, from coordinate 11,663,105 downwards.
AGTATGGAGCAGTATTACGTAAAAGGAAATCTAATCAAACTTAATGCATTCATTTTAAAAAACTCTCCACGTGTTAACGAATAGAAGCTATTTGAAGTGAAAAACAAGAAATATTATCATTATAATACAAGAAGCAAACATTTTTTACCTTTTTTTTAGGATTTTTTTGGACTCTATTCGACCATAAAATGAGTATGGAGAAGTAATGCAAAAAGATAATGATTTTTTATATAATAATGCATTATAAATAAATTAAATTAACGATAGAAATATTACGCCCACTACAACACTAACATAACACACACAAACTCATTGTTTACGTTGACACTGTAAATGTCAAGTGTATATGTCTGATGTCTGAGAGTTGAATGTCGCCTCAGGTATTAGAATAATAAAGAAAAATATATATGCATAGGTGTTTCAAATTAGGGTCGAGTTTCGGTGACTAAGTAAGAGAAAAAAATATTAAACATTCTATTTGTTTTCCAAAGTATATTAAATATGTTATTGATGTATGGAAAAATATTCTGATTATAAAAGAACTAATCGTATTTTCGACCGAGTCTGAGAGAACAGAAAGAACGTATTAAATGCAACCCGCATTTAATATGCACGCGAACCTCAAAGTCTTTCAAGTCAAAATAACATTTTAGACAAAAAAAAAATTGGAAAGGACCCTTATAAAAAAAAATAATAATAAAAATTTAGTTTTTCATTCATTACTTAATACCAAAGCTCTGTTGAGAACCAGTAGCGGTATGACGTTTTAATAATATTTTATATGGCACGCAGATGAAGTCGAGTGTTACCAGTAGTATAAAATAGTAACTTATAATATGATTCATGGAACATAGTTTATTCAACTTATGAAGTGAATGTTCTCTTGTGATTTATTTTATTACCTTATATAAATTCTAAATGTCAGGAATCTCACTGTAAAGTCAAAGCCTGACAAATAGTGCTACCTTGATACAAATGCTTTTTAAAAATGCCAAGTAGATAATAGGTTTTAAGTGATCTTTCAAACGTTTCACGGTTTCTATAAATGAATATTGGAAATTACAATAAACTATATTTATTTATTACTTTAGCCTTTAAATTAATAAAAAAAAAACTCCTCGGAAACTTTCGGTTTTTTTCGGATAATAAGATTCCAGCTATAAGTTATGTAAATTGACTATGACTTTTAAAAACATTATAAATGTTAATTAATTATTAAAGACATATATTTAAGATCTTTCTACAAATATGGTATACATTAAATTAACTAATATCCGAAATTTTCAAATTAAAACAAATTTCAAAATATTCGGTACTACAACGTAGCTCTTTTAGTGAAAAGTAGAATTTTATTTGTATTTTGCAGCCAGAAAACACGTTAAATTTTCTTGAGAACTTTCACCATATAACGGGAATATATAAATTACAAAAAATTTTTTTTTTTAATTTAGCTTTCGCATTATAATTGCATGTATTACATTATATTACAATCAAGTTATAAGTTATGTAGGTCATATAAATAAATATAATCAAACACAACTACTGATTTTCTTTGACACAAAACATGTTTGATTTATTATAATATGTTATACTTATAACAATTATTGTTAAGAATTACGAATTATTTAGAACATTTCACTGTTTTTATTAATACATCATTTAAGTAATAAAAATGGTTGTTTTGATAAATTATCAGAAGCTATTCTTATAATATTAACTTATTGTATTTTAATACTTAATACTGTAAACCACAAATACGTTTAATGATTGTTTCAAATACATTTTTGAATTAAGAATTGTATTAAAATCATTTGGTTATAAAGAATGTTTATATTTATCAATAAAGTTATGAATATGACTAAACATCCAGTGTAGATGGCAGCACTACTGTCACTTTTAGAAATTGTTATAAATACGGCTTCTAACCATTGTTAAGGGATTATTTTCACACTGGAGTTGGAGCTGCCAAGCTAAGTTATACTTATATTTTATTTTTTCTGTTATAACTTTTATATTTGGTGGGTGTTTAAGTGTATCAGTGATTACTGTAAAGTGAATATTTGGTTACATTGTGTTTTATATTAATAATCTTGAATTTAAATATCAAATGTGATATATATTAAATATAATTTACATATTATTCTGTCTTTTGTGTTTCCTTTGTAACAATTTAGCCTTTTTGACCTAATAGCTTTAAATATTTTAAATTATTTAGGAAGTATTTAATTATTTATATTATTTTTTTAATATATAGGGCAATATTAATCTAACACATGCTTTTTAACTAGATTATATTGTTAAAATTATGTTATAACATATCAAAAAATTTCAAACAATAAATATACTCTCCAAACTTGTAGTTCCTGAGTTGCAAAAGTCCCGTGACCGTGACCCGTCTGCTCGTTTGCCTCCGTAGCCCATAAAAAAAGAACAAAGATACAATACAACATAACATACTCGGTTACTAAACATAGAATTAATTATAGGTATTTCTGATATTCAGTAATGAAATGCATCATATTTGTGAACTTTAGTTGAAAGTGCTAAAAATCGACTATGTGCTTGTCGTTTTCTTATTTGTAAAACTGTCGATATTTATAATCTTTTTTATAGAAATATATTCTATTGTATTGGGCATAATCTATAATTAAATTATATTCAAACCTAACTTACCTTATTTTTCATATATATATTTTTTTCAAAATATAGCTACCCCATTACTTGAAAATTTACTTCTGTTAGCCGTCAGCAAACACATATTAACTTTTCTTTAGAATTTCCGTACAATATAAGCTCTCAAACTTTCTAGTAGTGCTTAAATTATTAAAAAGGTTTTAACGATTTTTTTCTGCAGCATTAAAATGGAATACTTTTTAAGTAGATTAAAAAATAAAAAATATCCCAGTTTTGTCTCAAGATCTATTCACACTCATATATTTCAAATATTTCATATAGAAGAAACGAACTGAAAATGGTTTAAAAAGGTAATTAATAAATCAACAAAAATGTTAGTCTGTATCGTAAGAAAACTAAAGCTGACAATACTATAACATAGAAAACAATAAGGCATTAAATTCCAAACTACCTTCAATGACACGAGACAATAAAAAACGCAATTCATGCATTAATTCTTTTATCAAAAATCATTTTTAAAAAAGCTTATTTAAAAAATTATTGATAGATTCCTTGTCACCATTTTGTAGCTAGTTCAAAAACAATATTTGACTTAAAAACTACCGACTCTAGTGAAGTTAGAAATAGCTTGACCTAGATACATGTTACTTAAAAATTAACAAAATGATATATGTACATATGTTTAAAATACTAACATAGGCTAGCTCTACCAGAAATTAATAGTTCAGGTCGGAAAAAACTATATTGGAATGACTTAACATCATTAATTCTTTTGTTTTATTTTAATATCACATATATATATTAACATTTTCAATGAGTTAAGTACTTATTTATTCTCTACATATTAGAATAATGCCATATTATAATGTTACCAATTGTTTATTCAAAACACAAAATATATAAAACATCTCGCGCCGACAAAAATAGTTACTAGACATATATGAAAGCTCTGACTAGAATTTGGGATGGGTATTAATATTGCGTGTTAAGTTATTATTGAGGTATCTAAATACCATAAAATTTTGCAATGAAACTTTAATTACATTATATAATATACTTGAAGCATAGCTTGTGTTGAGTGTATACTAGTGTAAACATATACTCAACGACAAGAGCTTAAACCTGCTGTTAGACTAATGGTAATTACGAAAGTTATGGTAAAGTTTTAAAACTATAACTTCTCGGCTACGGATAATAATAAGGCCAATCCCAAAAACATTAATTTAAACCTGAGTCAGCCTCAGAATTGTCGTGTTCTTGAATGAAATTCTTGTGGACCAAATGACCCTCATTCGGTGTGTAATTAAGCCATTGAATATGTTAAATCAACTTTCAAACTAAAAACAAAGTGTATTGCGGCAATAAAGCTTTATGTGTATTATAATGTAGTAGGTTTATTAAAAGCAATTCTAATACAATTCTATGTATGTTGTGGTCCATTCAAAATATCTTATATAAAACAATATTATGGATTTGAGGTAAACATAATTATGTTTTATAAACATTCAAACATTTATTCTGTCAAATGAATAATAATATTTTAAGGGGCCCCTTAAACCCACACTTGGGTCGCAAGTCCCAGGAGCTGTTTGCACTCCTCTCCCTGCAACGCGATGGGCCCGGCACCCGCACGGTGAATCCATGGAATGCTAAGAAGCTTAGCCTCATAAGTTTTGGAGACCAATATATTTTCCCACGACCATGGAATAGAATAAACTAATTATTGTAATCATCGAAATGTTATAACAACTTTGGTTGTAGTTATTTAAATATGTATTTTATTTTATTTTATTTACTATTGTAATTTTTACTTATATCATTGTTTTATAGTTTATTATTCAACTTTTTGTTTTTCATTTTATTTTATTCATTTATTGTCAGCTATAATCTGTGTATAAAACAGTTTAATGGATTAAGTGTTTTCCTCAAGTTTTCCTTCTACTGGATTCACTTAACACATCAAATGTCTCGGGGTCCCTTAGGGCGGCGTGCTTTCTTATTTACTATACTATTTTATATCTTCATGAACTCCATCCATATATTTATATATATATTGATCCATATATATATTGATGATATAACGAAGACTTTAGGAACACCTTAATTAATTCGAACTCGAGGACGGTGAAATCTTTTAAAAATAACTTTTTTTTTTTAATGTTGATGCTACATACTGTACGCAACGTTGAGGTTTTTTTTTTTTGAATGTTGATTTTGAAAGTTGCCTGTTTATATATCTGATTGAACCCTTCTCGCTTCGTCTCCGATGCACAACTTATTATGATTTTCTTTCTAATTTCCGTAATTATGTTTGTGATAGTAACTTGCTATTTAGTAAATTTTAGTTGATTGCAAAGGCAGAAAATATTCTCCATTAACTTTAATTAACATATTACTTTATTCTACATATCTCCATCAACTTTAGAATATTATTATTTATGAAAATTGACTTCATAGAAGATACATCACCTAATGTCATAGTTACGATTTCGTTTGAAACTTTAATTACCTATTAAATAACTTTTGCTCAGTGAGTGTCTCACAATAACAAATCGTTGGCTAAATATTAGATTAGTTGGTTAGATAAAATCCTTTTATAAGTGCAATTCTATTAATTCCAAGTGACGTACATACTATTTCATTATTCACTCCAAAAAAAAGTTTCGTAGAAAGTCTGTCAAATTGTAATACAGTTGCCGTCGCTGCAAACTTTATTAATTCTTAGTTTAGTGTTTATTCAAAAGTTTGGCTTCACTTTAGACTGTGGCTACGGAAAATAGTATGTGACTCGAGTTTGACAGTTTTCGCTTGAAAACTTAAATAATTTGGCAAAATTATACAATCTGTTTGGAAATTGCGTTGATCAGTCATTTTCACCAGATCTCCGACTCTTAAACTGTGACAATTATTAATTTTCTCCAAATAGTTTTTGCTATATACACACTTAGTTATATATACATATATATAGTAATGGAAAATATATATTGTTTGTATGATGTTATTGATTTTAATAAATTTCACTCTCTCGCAGGGATAGTCACGTTTCAGCGACGAATTTTGAAATAATATCTGTTAAAGATTTTCTAAAAGATGCAAAAAGCTGTTAGAATATACCTCATATATATGTATGTTTTATTTATTTTCAGTAACGCAATTTTAAACTAGATATAATTTGTTGGAAATAATAAGAACATTTATCTAAAGAATGAAATATGTTTGTTTTTATTTACATTAATTCAGTGTATTTATATATAATATTATTTTACTATTATATATCTTTATATAAGAGTAAGTAATTCGTGGTACCTATTTTATATATTTTTCTGGCTGTACTAACGATAAATATATTTGGAGTTGTCCTACTAGTTTCGAACCCATTTGGGTTCCTAAATTATAAGTTTGGACTTTTTATCGATGTTTTAAACGATTATACGAAGAATTCTTAACAGTACTCTAAGTAAAGTTGTAGCAGTACAGGCGTCAAATAAAGATATAACACAGACCTATGATGTTATAAGAAAAGTAATCGTTGTTTCTCTATAATTTGTTAATAAAAAAAATATTTCGTAAATTGTATAAAAAGAGTACTTTTAACAGTTATCCATACGAGAATCGGATATGTCATTATTTGCATTGCAATTGTTGCAATAACGCTAAATGGCTGCCAATAAAGCTTAAACGCGCTTTACGTATTACGAGCGCCATTTTATTGAAAAACTTTGCAGTACATCAGATATAACGCTGCGACCACATGCAACGGTACCTTATTTTACTTAAAAGAAATAATTTACGCATCATTTATGAACAGTTTGCACTCATCTCCCTGCAACGCGACGGGCCCGGCAACCGCACGGTGAATCCATGGAATGCTAAGAAGCTTCGTCTCTGGGTATAAATAGTTTGATATTAAGTGTTTGTGTGCTAATTCGGTGAATTTCATAAAGATTTAATATACACAGATGGCTGTTGGGGCCGTAAAGTCCTCGAGTGCCGAACGCGTACCGGAGCTTACGGACTACTACCCACGCTTTGTGTTCCGGTACTTCCGTGTCAAGGCCACCAGTAGGAGATGGATGAGGGCTGTCGGGACTGATCTTCGTGGAGATCTTTGGGGGACGCCTTTGTCCAGCAGTGGACGTCTTCCGGCTGTAATGATGATGTTAAAAATTTTTTTTCATTTAGATCTTGTTCAACTATATATATAATTACATATTTTTAAATCGTATACATCTATACTGAATCCGAACGATAACAAAGCATGTTGATTGCTAAAAGTGAAAGCTAAACGTTCATACTTATTTATTCGTTCACTCTTTATACAGATTTTATGCTTTATAATGAAATTTTATAGCTTTACTATTACTTTAAAACTTTTTTAAATACAGAATTGAAATTTTATTTGAAGGATTTAGTTTTATAACCTTTTTACTTTAGAAAGTTATAGTGGTTATTTTGTTAGAAGAAAATATTATACTCATTTTATTATTTAGTATATATATACGATTGTAGCAATAACAGTTGGTGACAAACAATCATTTGTTATAGTTAATAATTAATCCTCAAATGAATAATAGTCACTTCGCCCAGTTTGTGTAAATTATTCAAATGATTGATGATTGGTCCGGGCTAGTTGTAGATGCGAATGAAATTACGACTGTCCTATAAATAGCCTGTAGTGCCTCTTGCTGTACCCACGTCTCGTAAACACTGACTCTATGTAGCGTATATATCTACTACTTGAATACTAGTAGTCTATGAAGTAGTCTATGATTCGCTTTGATTTCATGTATTAACATAAAAATCATATTTTTTTTAACAAACAATCTGTTTAGATTCTTCTATTTTATCTTGGTTTTTTTCACTAACAGTTAGTTATACAAATTTTAATTTGTGTTGTATTTTAAAAAAAATACTAAATTCTTTTTTTTTTAATTTTAAGTTTTAAAATAAATTGTCATATTCTAAGGAATATGACTGTTTATATGTTTAAATATATATTTATCAATTAATTAAGTAAGCTTCAATAATTTATAAAAATACAAAAAAAATCATTATTACATAAAATATAATGTTGTAATTATTTAGTATTTTATATATCTTTGGACGATAAATTAAACAATAGAAAAATAACGTCAAAGGAAGTTTTATATGACATTAAAAAAAAGAGGCTAATCTTATACTTTTAAAAAAATATGATTATTGTATATTCAATACTTGGTTTAAATATATCTCTATTTACATTCAAGCACTTTGTTTGTCAATGTGTAATTATAATAAAAATATATATGTATATATTAAAACTGAAGGATTATATTTCATAATTGAATTCACACTTTTCCATTCAGACTCTTACATAGACGTCCCGTCCACGAACAGATTGTTAGTTCAATAAAATAGTATTGTAGTTAAACAAATAATAATTCAGATATATATTTGTTATAAAATAGAATTCTAAAATTCCATCCTGTAAAAGTAGGAGCGGCCCAGTTCATATGTCGAATTTAATAATTATTATTCTGTATATTAATATGTATGGTGAATTAAGCATTCTATACATATTCGTCTTTAAAAGTATTTTTTCGTACATAACATATATTAATTTACTCCTAACAATACCTCATAAATTATTCATAATAACTAATTTATATTATACGTCTATAAATATGTTGAGAACGCAAGGCAATCTAGATATTAAGTCTAACAAATGGTTTCATTAGACAAGCTATCTTGATTAATACCTGGATACTAGAAATTGAATAATTTAAATATAATATAGTAGTATAGTATTTACCTGTTGTACTACTACCACTGCTTTTACCAAAATGCTATAACAAATCTATATTATAAATACAACTTTAAACCACAATTTAATACTCCATCTCAGAGTCAATAAAACAGTTTGACTAATAAGTTAACCTGTTGAGAACTAAATATAGAATGTAGGCTTTAAGCCGATTCTTACTAGGGGTCATGTCAACATCATCATCATCATCATTCTCCTCAATATCGTCATCATCACCATCATCATCATCATCATCATCCTCAATATCATCATCATCCTCAACATCATCATCATCCTTAACATCATCATCATCCTCAACATCATCATCATCTCCCAGCCCTGTTCCCATGTTAGTCAGCGCAGTACGTTTTTCTTTACTAGTGTTATTGTAGTAAACTATAAATAACAATTGGAGTAGTCGCTTATAGCTGCCCAGAAATAGCTGAACTATAAGTGCTATTACTCTTACAGGCGGCACTAGCAGCTAATATCATACACTAGCAGCTAATATCATACACTAGCAGCTAATATCAGTTTATGCTAATTGGGTAAAAGTGTAATATAGGTACATTATTTGCTCATATCACATAGTGATTAGTCACGTGACCTTTTTAACGATATTTCAAGTTATTCTAACCTTTTTTTTTTGCTTTAAGGGTCATTGTAGATATAAAAATAAATCTTGCTCCGTGTCGTTTGTGCTAAAATTTATGTATTTTTTAATATACTTTGATAGAGTTAAATATATTTTCTCTTTAACTTACGATTTAATTTTCTAAATAAGCAATCTTTGGTATTAAAAATATCAACGCGTTAAAATCGTTAATACAAAATATTGAATTGAAAAAGTATACAAATAAAGAGAATACAATCATAAACATAAGTAAGTAAAGAGTTATTGTTTGTACTTCCATTATATTCATTTTCTCTCCGTGGGACAGTAAAGTTTTATCGAACAATCACAAAACAATTTACCGTTAAAGATTTCCCCACAGAGGCACAAAGCTGTTTTCAAAATAGCTCATATCATAATTAAATTTGAAAATTATTTTATCTATAACTGTTTTGTTTATTTTACATGTTTTTTGGTATTGATAAATTCTCATCAGTGGTTTAAAGGAACTTAACTGTTTCATTAAGAATGTTTAAAGAAGACTTCTTATAATTCGCACAAGACGCTAAATTAAATATTATTATATCAAACTAACCTACTGGTTAGTATATAAAGGTTTTTAATACACCAGTTATTTATCTTCCAAAGAGCCATAAATAACAACCGTACTCTACTGTGATATCCTGGCCAGGAATAGAACCGGCGACTCATCTGCTTCAACGTTTAGAACCGCTCACTAGAAGACCAACCGGCACCTTCAAAGCGTATTGGTAATAACTGAAATTTTGAATAACTGCGATTTTTTTTGCATTTAGATTATATCCAGTAGGATGAGATATCTCCAAGTTTTCTTCCTTCCAATTCGGATACTATATTTATTCTTTAAAGGAATGCTTTTATTTAATTTTTATTTGCAATTTGCAAAATATATTTTTATTGTAGAAAATTCCATTAATACTCCATTATTTGTATTCTGTGTAAGATTATTAATATCGATTATATATTATAAACACCACAACAATGACAGAATAATAATCGATTTCCAATACTTGAAACTAGAGTTTAAATATAACGGATATCCGATGTATTTCGGATTTATTATTTTGGATTACAAATTTACAGAACACTCAGACTCCTGTATGCTTTGAGTACGCAATGTAACATTGCTCTATGAAGAAAGATGTAAAGTTTTTGAAAATGTCTGATATATTATAATATTTTTAACAATATTTTCGGCAACGTCGGAGAGTATTAAAACACGTACTTTTAATAAACATTTCACTTAAATTCAATAGTAATGTTACCTTACAATATAATTCCTCATATAATTCAGTTAAAAAGTATTAAATTTTAATACGGCAGCAAAATTTTCGTTTTAACATATTTCATAATTTAAACACTACGCGCAAGTTTGAGAGCTGAATAGTTAGGAAATTCTAAAGAAAAGTTAATATGTGTTTGCTGGCTGTGAACACAAGTAAATTTCTACTTTTCACACAAAGAGGTAGGTAGGTATATGTAAATATATTTTGAAATAAAAATATTTTAAATGTTCGGAAATTAGGTAAACGAAGTTCGTTTACCTAATTTCTTAATAATTTAATTTCATACCAATGTTTGTAGCAGGATATGGAATATATTTCAATGAGTAAAGCTCCAGCTTTACAAATTCCACAACAACTTATAAGTTGTTATTTGATTACCAATACTTGAAACCGGAATTTTCTCCAACTGATTTCTATTTCGCTGGATTGAGTGCCGTTACCAGTCTGCTCCAATTTTCGCTATCTGGGGTCTCGCATATAAAACGATGATAACTATGACAGATCGATTTGTAAATATCAAAATCAACACAGGAGTGGTGAGATGGTGACAATTTGCGGGGACGACAGGCAGTAGAATTCCTGATTTTTTTTTAATTACAGAGGAAAAAAAAACCATCGTAAATCCTGTCGCTGTGTATGGGATTTGATACTCGGTGTTGAAGGCAATGGATGCAAAGCGTATGCATACGACAAAGATGCGAATGTTGTAATGGATGTGTAAGTTAACAAGAAAGAAAATAGCGTATTAGGGGAACCTTGAGAGTAGCGTGAGTGACAGGAAAAAGTAGAGAAAGTCGTCTATCATAGTATGTACATGTTACGAGGAGGGATGAAAGGTACGTCATTGGAAGAGTGTGAGATATTGAAGTGGAGGGATGATATGGAACAGGACGGCCGAAATAAAAAGAGATGGATTGCGTGAAAGACGACATGGAGAAGAAGGGAGTGTGTACAGAGATGACGAGTGACAGGGAAGTATGGAAGTAAAAAACATAGTGCGTCCACCCCTAATACGGGATAAGGGCAGGGAATCGCCAGAATATCGAATTCTTTTATCAATTATTTCAGATGACAATCAACTCTGGCATCAAACTCTTAGATACTTGACATTGAGTGTCAATATAAATAATAAATTAGTGTGTGTAATGTTTCACTTTGTAGTGTGGGTAATTCTTCTACTTAATTGAATATTTTTCTGTATTATTATTATCTTTCTACTGTACTTCTCTATGTAAATTTAAATGTGCAAAATTTCATATTCCTTCGAACATTTCGTAAAAAAGGGTACAAAGCTTTACGCATGAGTACTATGGTAATATTGCCTGTATTTAGAATATTTTATGATTCTCGAGGGATGTGAATTCAAAAAAAATATTCATCTTTTATTTTTGTTTATAGATTCTGTTGGTCCATAATTACTATATCTATTAAGTGGTATGTACTACTAATGATACCCGCCAGATAAATTATACATAATTCATGCAGATGACATTTATTCAAATACGTGTCACTAAACATAATTTTAGTAATAAATTACTATATTGTTATAGAAGGATGATTAATTGTAATGAATTATTAAAATTTTAATAAAATGTAAAATAAATAAGTATTAATTGTTTACTTATCACTGGTTTGAAAACACTTCAATATCTAAGAAAGGTCGGAATTCAAGAGTGCAATTTAAAGAAATTTCTGCTTCTCTTCATGATTTCCAAAATGTAAGAGGTGAGCCTCAGATATACAAACATTTGAGTATCTTGAGAAAACGAATAGTAGAGCAAGTTGGATTTGATTTCTGAAATTCGGTGCCAGCATAATAAATTTTGATATTTTCCGTTTCGTAGGAATATAAACTATATTGGAAAAATTTAAGAGACGTATTTAAAAAATTTCTATAAAAATTTTATGACTGTTTTGTAATAAAGATTATTTTACAGATTTATCATAAATTCTGCATCACTAGTGTTAACTCGAAAATATTGGGAAAACTGTTCTTTTCCAAATGTATAATCATAGATTTTGTATAAATAAGAAGTGAGAGCGAGAGTTATAACAGCGAAGTCTCTCTATAACCAACTTAAATACCTTGGCCTCTCTAGAACTATCATCAGTTTATTTCTAGAACGTACTTTAAAGGTGTCATTGGTAGGTTCATTTCGGCGTTTAGGTAGGGAGAGGAGCGCAACCAGTGAATGCGTTAATGCGTATTTTAAACGGGCCCCTTAAACCTACACTTGGGTCGCAATTCCCAGGAACAGTTTGCACTCATTTCCCTGCAACGCGATGGGCCCGGCACCCGCACGGTGAATCCATGGAATGCTAAGAAGCTTCGTCTCGCCTTTTTTCAATATGTCTCTGAACAAGATTTCCTATAGAATTATTTTTGTAAAGCAATAATGTTGAAAATACTCTTTTGAAATAAAAATAAAAGTATAGCTTTGAGTGTGACAACGGTATTAAACAGTGCAAATATTTTTAACAAAATGTTAAAATATACAATTAGTCTTGTATTAATTTTATGAATGAAGTCATCCCATGTAAAAAGATTTTGAATATACTAATCAAATTAACATCAAGGAATGAATATTTGTTTGTATTATTGATGAAGAATAAGGAACAAAACAAATAACAAATTAAAGATAATAAAATAATGATATTTTGATGCATCAACTGTTTCTTGGAACTAAAGTAGTAACAAAAAGTCTATGAAATTATTTGTTACTAGTTTTTTTTACAAAACACTTCTCTTTCTTTATAACATTGAAATATAATCTTTGACTAAGTTAGTAGTAACATTTCATACATAAATACGTTAATTATATACATTTTTTTTCTACTTCCTGTACTCAACAACTTTTAAAATAATTTCGTTTCCCACCCTCAATTCCTTTAAAGCTAAATATTGAACTTCACTTTACTCACATCTTACTATACAATAAACATCAGAAGAATAATGATACCGTATGTATGATTATGCCTGAAATATAATCCATGCATAGCTTTGAAATCTCTCATCACACAAAACCGGGTAATTCCCTAAGGCTGTGGTCTGACTTCAAGCGGTATATATTTAAATATTTAATATAATAATTAGCATACAAGTTTTGACATTTCATAATTAATGTGTTTCTCATTATGCAATCTAGAAACTAGCTATTATTTTAAAAAATGCACATTTGTTTTTATTTTAATTTGTATGTATGTACTCGTATTATGAACATCTACTACTACAACTATACAAACCAAAATTATACTCCATTATTAAAAAAAAACCATTGGACCACTCGCAGTCGAACCCCAGTAACACCTAGGTCAGTACAGGATTAGTAGTTGTTACACGTGAATTTATCATCACAGAGAGTCAGATGTCAGATAGAAAAAAAAACAAATGGGCGTTCGCGTCGGTAGTAGCACCGCAATACAACGTAAAAAGCAAATATAAAAAGCGGCAGAAAAAGTGACAAAAAAAATGTTTAAAAAGCTTCATTCAAGAAGAATTCTTCCACAGTTTATAAAAATATTTATGTCAAATAAATTAATAATACAACACTTTGAAAGTATTCAATTTTCTGAAGAACTTAGTGGCTTAGATGCTTAATGAGCCTCACAATACATCTAAGTTAATCTTTAATAAAATACAGCTATAACAACATATGTCATAAAATATAGCTATAACCATATACGTCTAAAAATATAGCTATACCACATACCTCTTTTGCTGAAAAGTAGAAATTTACTTCTGTTAGCCGTCAGCAAACACATATTAACTTTTCTTTAGAATTTCCGTACAATATAAGTCCTCCAACTTGCTAGTAGTGCTTAAATTATTAAATATGTGATAAAATTTTGCTTCAGTATTAAAATGTCACATTTTTTAATTAGATTATAAAATATATATTTCTCTGTTTTGTCTAAAGATCTATCCACTATCATGGAAAAATCCATAAGTTTGATTTACGAATAAATGTTGAAATGAATTTCCTTTAATTTTAATAATAAAGATTGAAAGCCAGAAAAAAACGAAAAACTAAGAATTTATTACAAAAATCATATATTTTTCACTATACTTCAAAGACTACGTTTATCTTTGAGATGAGTCCTTCTACTTGATCCCCGGACTACTAAGTTATTTGTCTTTTTTTCATCGCTATAATATGATGTAAAACATGGACTTTAATTAAAATTACTGTATGATGAGGTTACTGTTTATACGATAATAAGATTTAAAATCTATTCTTATTTGTGATACGTGACTTGACGTTTGTAATTTATTACCCGTTGAAAAAAATAAGTTTGTATCAGAAACTAAAGTATTGGTTTAATTTATATGTTGATAATTCAACTATTGGCCCAATTGTAAATAAATTAATATCGTATTTATTAGAAACAAAAATTAGGAAAATAACAGACTTCTATTACAGCTTTCATTTCACGTCTCCGCCTCATCTTTAGAGTTAAAAAATAACCTTCATTCCAAATTGTTTATTTCCTAGCAAAGAGGTTTAAGTTATATGGTTATATCAATCAGAACAAATCTTTGTACAAGCATAATTCAAATAAATCCATTTGTGCAAAAAACTACAAACCACTTAAATACCTACTTCAATAAAAGTCTTACTAAGAAGAAAGCCTGTCAAAATTTAACGCATAGTTGTCGTCGCTTGCAAACTTTATTGATTCTCAGTATTGTGTTGATTTCAAAGCTTGACTTCACTCCAGACTGCCGCTGCGGAAAATAGTATGTAAAATGAGTTTGGTAGTTTGAGTTATTTTTAAAGTTGGCGAGTTTATCCTCCTTGGAAGTGCTAAAATTACTTTTATCTGAAGAATTCTACCCTGAAGAACGAGATGACCAAATTTTCCTACTGTCCTTTTTTTCCTAAATATATGTTAATTATAAGGCTCCTTTGAGGAATATATCTAACATTTTTGTTACACATTCCGTAACACAAGCGTTACTTATTTTGTTACAAGTATTAGATCAGAAGTTACCTTTTGAAGATTGTAGTAACCACGAATATATGTGTAAGTTTAGTAAATTTTAATATATGTTACATTTTTTCTTAACATTACTATGAAGTAATCTTCTTTCTCCGTTTCAAATGCGTCAAACATGGCGGTTTCGAATGCGTGGCAACAGGGGTCGCCTTCAGAAGATCCTGCAAGGTGTATTGTGGTCTGTGGAGCATCAGACGCTGGTGTGGAGATGCCACTTTGTCTGTGCTCCACCTCGGCACGAAACACCTCCATTTTCCATCAGAATCATACATTCTCAAATACTGTAATGAATTACATTTATTTTTATTCTACGGGTAGGAAATTTTAACTTGAATTTCTCTTGAAAATTGTTTTGTTCGAAAACATTTTATATTACTGTTTTATGACATATATGGTATGGAAAATGTAAAATGTTCTAACATTCTTACATTCATTTACATTCTTACCTATATACTATCTATTTATTTGAAGTAAAGCTTAAATATCGAAATCGTGAGATAGTTGTTCCTAGAAAAAAAAACATTGTACTATTTAGTGAAAGTATGGTAAAATTAGAGTAAACCGTAAGATGTCCTAATAAATAAATACCTATGTTATACAAAATTAAAAGTACTTAGGTAGATAGATCCTATACTATCATTGTCATTTAAATGTAGCTTGTATGTGGGCGGGCATGAACAGTGAACGAGTACTACTCGTAATAGTGCCACCCTCTCACGGAAGGTCGACGTAAAGTAGCTATAATAGCTACAATTCGTGATTAAAAAAGCTGAAAGGCCAAAGATCCTCCCTTCCCTTCCCCGCTTCCTCCGACCCTTCTGATCCAGAAGGGTGACAACTCGCGTGCATCTATATTTGAAAACATTCATAGGTAACGGCACCTTTTTATTAAAGTGTAACGACTACGCGTTTGCCAACCTATGTAATAGTAAATCACCGGACTAAGAAGATTTTTTGTATTCAAAAAAACAAGGAACAAACTATAAGTAAACCGAGGGCAAAACGGCAATATGCGACGGCATACAATATAAAGGGGAGACACTGATGAAAGCGATGATATATGATAAGATATATTAGATAAGGAAAAAATCCAAATAAATCACCTAAGGAAAACGATTTTCGTAAACACCAAAATGGATATTTATTACCGTATATGTTATAAATAAAATAATAATATGAAGAAAATACGGAATACTGTATAAAAAAAAATATTTATTATTTTTGCAGTATTTCCTTAACAAAAAATATACAGTTGCAATAATTAGCACCGAAATGTTTCTGACGACAAAAGTAATAAAGTTACATGAGTAAAGTTGATGTGTTCGTTAAGTCATTTTATTTCAAAATTTCGCCCAATTTTCTTATTTTTTTAACACGCTTTTATTAGCTTGGGTTGTATTCTTTCATAATAACCGTCTCCTGACAGTAAGAAACAACAATAAAAGAATTAGTAAAATTAATTCAATAGTTTTCATGTTTATCGCTTGCAAAGAGAAAAAAAAACATTTTATGTATAAATTACAGCCGACATGTTGCCGAGGAGTAATTGCTATATAACAAATAAAGTTTCTTCAAAATGGGTCCAATGGGTCCGACAACAGACAGACGGACAAAATATTCAAAATGTTTTTTTTTATTGCCTTGAGTTAATTGTATAAAGACGTGTTGATTGTGAAATTGTGTTAATTTTAGGTGCATTTTTTTTTAGTTTTTGTTGAATGTACAGAATTGAACTCTTCTAAAGTTTTATTATATGTTTGGATATTAATTTTATGCACGTGAGAACTTACACTTACATTTTCATTATGAAAAATATGTTCTAAAAATAAACTAAAATAAATAAATAATAAAATTATCAATGTTACACAAATAAACTTTCATAAAATAGTTTTAAAATATTTAGTAAAAAATAAATAAACAATATTGACATTTATGCTCAACTTATAACCTATATATAAACTGACGCAGAACATGACAATACTAAATGGAGCGTTATACAGAAAGTGACATATCTCTCCATCCGGCAATGGATATTTATAATATGTAGAATAATATTTTAGTATAATCCCTGAAGCTTATAAATGAACAAACTTAATGGTTTGACGTCACACGAGCTACCAACATAATAGTGATAATTGGAATTCAAATATTGAGAGGATGACGGTTACGTGCACATTGTAAATCTAAACCAGCTAGGGACGTACAAAAAAAAAACCAACTGTCAGATCAACCTATCAGGAGAAGCCCAGTAAATACGCGGTCAGAAGAACTAAATATTTGAGATCAAAAGATACATAGCTATAAAAGGATCACTTCTGTTGTTTTATACCTGCTTGAATACTCATCTATAAGTTTTAAATGTTAAACGTTTTAAAAATGTTACTCAATTGACTACAAAATTAAGTTTCTCTATATATAACTATAGTCTAAATATATATATACGTAACATTTATATATATCAAAGTGCTTTACATTTTTTTATTAATTTTATATTTATTGGTTGCGATTGTTTCGTGTATAATTCAAATGTTGCCAGATTCTAGCCGGAATTCGTTTATAATAGGGTGTTATGACAATATGAGTCGTCAGTACATATAGTCTCAAATCTTCCGTCCGCCCGCTGGTTGCACCTAATTCTATGCTCTCCTTTCGACGTTCCTTCTCATTCCTTCTCTTCTCTCTCCAATCAAATCAAGTTATTTTTAAATAAAAATATATGACAAAGAAAAGATTTATCGAGATCTTAACATATCATTTTTTCAGACTTATAAAGTGGAACACATAATTATATTAAATATATTGCAATTTTTGCCTGAAGTGCACATCAAAAATCTGAAATCAAGAAACCCGTTTTAAAAAAAAATCCGTTTCTGAAATCAAGTTTTAGAAACGGAAATGGAAGCGGGTTGCAACAATAGTGCCGCCATTTTGTATTCATAAAGACATCGTTGTTCAATCAACCGAAAGTCTGGTATTTGTTACGCAATTTTATTTTTGTTCGGATATGAAATTGAAAAATTTAAAATAGGAATTTATACAATATATTTCTTAGAAAGATTAGTTTGTTTTTAAGTATGATTAAAATTTCATAGTATGTTATTTGTAAATCATCAATTATTTGACATTTGCTCTAAGATCATTTTTAGGTTAAAGAATTATTAGAGTTTTCTAAAGAAACCTAATAAATGTAAATTCCGTCCCGATAAAGTCGATCTCTAAATCATCAATGCGATTCGGTAGTTCAATGTGTAGAGCGGCAGGACGGTTTTCCAGAGGTCGCGAGTTCAAATCCTACCGCTATCGATTACTTTTTGTCTATATCTATGGTTTAAATAAACCATTTTATTATATTTTTATTTAGAATTTTACTTTTTTTAAGGTTATTTGATAGCGATTGGTCCTAAAAAAAAACTTTTTGTAAGATAAGTGCATATATATTCATTTTTTTCTCGGTGTAAAGGGGCGAATAGCTACTATGAATAAATAAAATATAAGGCTTAATACCAATGGACAATTCCACGGTCTCTACTAATATCGGTATATTATATGTATACAAGATCAAAATATGCTAATATCTCTCAATGGTGGTAAAAATGGTTTCTCTAATTTATACACGCCATTAATATTTACACTGAACTGTAACAATTGTTATGTGCCTGATATTCAAATACTTTAATTTATATCACTCGTCAATAGTAGACAATTATTTCTAGTATAATATTCAGTTGCTGAAACAAGTGACCCAAAAACAAGTGAGGCCCTCTCCTTCGTATATTGATACGAGGAAGTTAAATGTTTATTATGTTACATGACTGCTGAAACATGAATGCAGCATCCGCATGATCAAGAACTATCCATATTTTTTATATTGAAAGTTTTAAATATAAATAAGTGTTACATTTAAACATGTGACGAAGTAATTAAAGGTTAGGGTTATTTTCCAATTATTAAAAAAAATGTTCTACAAGAAAGTTAAAAGTAATTTACTCAATTAGTTACCATAATTTTCGAGCAAAAAAACAGGACCATTGTAAGTCAATTAACTTCTTACTGGCTCAAATATAATTTATATAATTTGCAAGCTGATGAGAAACAGCTGAGCTGGAAATATCAAAATATACATATGGTTTATTTTAGGATTATGCTGCGATTAGAGATTTAAACGGCCTTTTTAAAAATAGGATTTAGAGGTAAAGATAGAAGAAATCTTAACATTTAGAAGTGCCGTCAATTAACTATACACAAATAAACATAAAACAAAAATGAATCACACACAAAGATATTCTGTTTTTATTTGAAAGTTGTAACATTGACATTTGAAAATGTTAGACTAACTTTCTATTTTAACTCTATAAATATTCTTGGTTGTTTAAACAATTCTGGTAAATACTTATAATATAAACAATTATGAAATTCTCATAATCAAATATCAATTTCGGAGGAACAGTAGCGACAGCGTTTTGATATGCATTCTACAGTACTGCCATCATAACGGCGTTACCATCAGAATATCAAAATATACTACTGCCAACAATAGCGCTCCCACTTTGTATTCACACAGACTGTCAACGCTGTCAACTGAACCATTCAAAAAACTCTATTCATCAATCTCTCTGTGAGTTAGATCTTCAACATTGCATAATTTTGTAAATCGAACGAGCATGGTGAATATACAGAAAATATGCATGTGATAACTCCAGAACAATATAAGTCGCCTGACTTATATAGACCTATCGTAAAAGCAGGCAATTATAACTTTCGTTTCTCTTACTTACTTTATTTTAATTAAATCTTTATATTCTCACTTGACATAATCGGATTTTTAACTTTAAAATGCATTTATCCGTAAGAACTTATAAAAATCAGTTTGTAATCATTTCGCCAACGTACTTTACCGACCAATCAGATGCTTTTGACTGGGCAAACGAATCGAGCGAAGGCAATTTCTTCAAAACGAGGCGAAAAATTGCTTTGATTTGTTTATGGATCAATGGCTATATATTTACTCGCGTAGAGATTGCATTTCTCAACCCACTTTGATGAAATTTTGAATTCACATTCAATAATTGCCGAGTTTCGATCATTCGTTTACAAGCAACACAGAGCCCAATGGAACAAGCCCAAAATTCAAGATAACAGTTTAAAATTGTAGCTCGAAAAACGGGTAAATCAACTTTATTTATAGTAATTACTATTACATAATAGTACAAAAGCTATTGCCCGAAACTTCTCCCGCTAGGACTTTAAAACACAGACCTTATAAGAAACTCCCTCTCTTGTGCTTTTTTGGTTATCTTTATTTTCAAAATTTCTCTCCACGAAAAACCAAATTATTATTTCAACGGTATATAATAGGAAAAGGTAAGTAAGGCAAAAGAAAAAGTATTTAATATGGTTTAAATCCAACGTGACAGTTATTCGGATCGTAGGTGATTCGGATAAGTTACTTTGAAGATTATCGCCAACAAATAAACTTATAAACTACAGATATTAATATTTTCGATACTAAAAACAGGAGCTCCGTGGATTAGTTTATTTTTATATAAGTCCACTTAACGATAGTCCTCATCTTCTTTTGAGAATAGAACAGAAAACAGAAAAGGAGGAGAAGAAGGTTGGACAGCCGACTACTGTTTACGATTATTTTCCATTTAATAAGATACTTTTATAATATTTTTCCAACCTCTTCTGTCATTACTATCCTCCTAGCTTACTCTGGACCTCGGTTGCAGTTTAACCGACTGGTACATTGTCATCGTCAAACTGCATGGACCAAGGAAACTGTTTTTGAGTTTCGTCGTTAAGGCTTCCATTATCCTAAAAACAGAAAAGTGACTTAAAACTATAATATACTTACTTATTACAAATGTTTTATCATGTTGCTCATACTATTGGGAAAGTTTGATCGTTCCGATATCTTGCTTTAACTTTGCCAGTTCTATAAAGTTTAATATTGCGAAGTCTATTAAGCAGTTAAAGACTATCTTTTTGCTGTCAAATCGAAAATTTTAATAGAGCAAACTTAATATTTATTTAAGACTACAGTGAAACTAAATCACAACGTTGTTGTGACAATTAATTTGGAAAATGAATGATCTCATTTCGATTTACAATGTTGGGTTTTGATAATTCTTGTTAAATCTTTTAATCTTAACAGATTAAAGTTATTTTTATGGAACTTTTATATATAAACTCTGGATACGGATACTGTTGCGTTTCCGTAAAGCCACGCTAGATTTTCGGGAAAAAGCCGGGGGAGGTAGTAGGGAAATCTTATTTGATGGCAATTCAGAATGTAAAATGTTATAATTATTTCGTAAAATTTGTTTGTTTATTTTAATTTGTAACGAGCCCACAGATTAAAAACAGAACTACCATAGACTATTCGATATGATAAAAATGTCCTTCGCGTCTTCACCGTTCTTGTTTGTGTGTTTGTTTGTTCTTCAGTGTACACAAATAATACAAAAAAGTACATTTCTTAAAATTCTACATTAAGAAGCAATATATGCACAAAAGCGGCGAAGGGATTCTTCATGATATTACCAAAATATACCACAATTAGGACGTAAGAAGTCGCATTTGAAGAACTGAATTGACACATACTACAATTGAACCACACGATTCAACAATTTCGCAAAACAGTTAAGTGAATATTTATAATAATTAGGACCTGTAACTAATTTCAATTTAAATTGAAATATCCAGCAGACAAAAAAGGAGATGGTCCTTTCCATATAACCACCTTAAAGTACAAATACACGAAACAACATCTGTAAAGGGAATCCATCCATATTTTGACTTGCTTAGGGGCACAAGTAAACATACACAAAACGGAAGTTCAAAGTACGTCTTATTTTAACCGGAAACTAAGTTAAGCATTTTCCTTCAAATGTTACTGATATAATTCGCTATTCAATACATTTCTAATTAGAATATTGTCATCGTGTGTAAAATCGTATATTAATTTGATTAGAAAAGTTAAAAAGGTTGAACACTTAAGATAAACTAACTTATATATAACTCTTGAAAATATTCATAATAATTCATATATGTAATATGGCCATAAATTTCTTTAGAATGCCTAACTAACGATTTCAATAATAAACTAATATTAGCTACAAAGTTCCCTGATACAAAGAATAATTTATGTGGACAAACCCCTAGTTAGACAGACCTTATATGCATGGGCTAAAGTATAGGTCCACGGCGAGGAAGAGACATGAAACTTCATGAATACTTCTTTAACATAATTATGTAACTATCCCATCTCTCAAATTCAATCAAACTGCACACGATATGCAAATTTGATTAAAATCGGTTTGGTTAGGAATCCATAGCGGACAAACAAAGTGATACGTAATTTACATGTATTAAGGCACAGAGCATTTGATGATATTGTGGTACCGATTTGTAATTTGACTACACCTTATAAGCACCGAACAATTAATATTAACCGCAAGAAACGATTTATCCATTACAGCTGTGGTGAAAACCGATACACGAACGTAAACACAAACCTCTGGGCTGCCAAAATGAAACTAACCACTTGTCTGATAGCTTTGATTTGAGGATGAGGGTAGCCAATGGTAATCAATTATGATGAAATCGACCCCATCTTAACATTAAAGGAGTAGTCACAAATGTATGAAATTTATTACGGGAGATAATTGTCTTATGATCTGTATTTTTTTTTCAGTTTTAAGTATTATCTCATTAGCAGCACCCATAAATGATATACACAAAAATTTTGATAAAAAGTCAATAAAAATTACTTTACTCAAATAATATGATCAATAAATATTCAGATATTCCCACACAACGTAATTTTTCCTGAACTAAACAAATACTTAGTACCAATAGTATTTACTTATTAGCTATTTATTTTGAAAACTGATAAGCGTATATTCTTTTTTGGGGATTTTTTTGACTAAAAATCACGATGACAACATATTTAATACAACCAATGTATTTTATGATACTAACAAAATATATTCCTTGTAAAAATTATTTTAAAGTTGAGAAAACTTAAGATTTTTTTTTCAGGATTGAATGTTTAAAAAATATTTTATCATATTAAACTAGATATCATTAATCCATTTTTTTACACCTATAATATCCCATGTCGGTTTATCTCTTACGGTTACATAAACGATAAACTAACTTATATATAACTCTTGAAACGAGAACGTAAACTGGAACGTTTACATAAACGAAACAGTAAACATAAACGGAAACATATATAGAAATATATTTTTTACGTTTTTACGATTCCCACGATCGTTTGTTCAATCAGTTGTACACTAATATTTAGTTTATATGTGGCTTATACTTTTAAATGTTATTTATAGAAAAAAAAATAAAAAAGGTACTTAAAGTAAAAGGCACTTAAAAATTCAACAAAACTTTTATGCTATTTCTTACCAAAAATACACCTTTAGTATATTTTACATCACTATAGGGTTGTGAAAAATATAACAATTCCCACTCACTATACCTAAATGACAAAAAACGAAACTTGACAATTAAAAATGTGCAAATGACAAATAAACTGGCATCAAGTATATTTATTCCTCATTTCACACTTTGGAACTTATTCTTAAACAAAATATTTGATAAAATTCCGAGCCACGTGAATTAAAAGTTAATTTGGCGATTATATTGCAGATTAAATGTACATTCACTGCCATAATATAACGTATAATTAATTTGACATAGTTATATAATACACAATAATTAACGGAATAAAAGACAAATAAAAATTATAATGATATGAGAAGACCTAGAAATTGAACATATTTTTTTTATTATAAAATTGTCTTATTAAGATTACTTAATGTAATAGTTATAAATTGAGATATATTCTTGTCACATTTTGAGATTTTATATTTTAATACGGTATCAAAAAAAAATAGAATTTCGTTATAAATAATGTAATAGTACCTAACATATTTTAAAGCTTTAGTTCTGTTCAGTGGTGGACTGCAATGGGTTGATGTACTAGTACTGTTTTAATTAGACCGAATATATAGTTTTTCTTTACTGTTTTCTTTCTAAACATTAATTTCAACTTAAACAACTTAAACAATCCGATCAAACTAAGTACAGTTGTTATGAAAAGAACAAATTGTTGTTTTCGAACGACAACTGTTAAGCTGTTTGTTCAAGTTGTAAGTCAGTCAGATCACATAACATGTATAAATCAAGTAATTCCAAATTGGGTACATAAAGCCACTTTATTATAATTTTCAGTTCCAAGTACAATGTGGGTGTCTTCAAGGCAAGAGTGAATACGCTTTTACAAAGTTGATGCGCTTTACCACCTACGACTACATTTCCACTTCCCATCAGGTGGAATGTAGTCAAGTATCAACTTAGTTTAAGTGTAAAAAAAAAAAAAAAAAAAAATTCAAAAGTCAGTATTTTGTAAAAGGTCTGTAAGTCAGTGAGTCAAAGCTATGGGTTACATAGTTGCTATGGCTAGCAAACTTTCTAAATCCCAAGTATAGTCTTAATTCAGAAGTTTGGCTGCACTTTAGACTGTGCTTACGGAAAATGGTAAGTGATTCGAGTTTGGTAGCTTTCGTTAGTTTTCACTTGAAAACTTTAATAATTCAAGTTTACCCTGTTATATTTAAATGTTATTTTTATATTATTATTTTATATATTTATATTTACCCGACTGTATTCACGCAGAAATTAAATCGGAATGTGCCCGACTAGTATAGTAATATAATAGACAATAGTCATAGTTCACGGAAGTTTTAATATAAAAATATTATTTTATAGTTTACCATCCGAAAACAGTATTAATTGAAAATGTCATGGAGTTAATTTTTTTTATAGAAAATATCGAAATGAAAGACATTGATATGAATAAAGATAGTGAGAAAAAATGTGAAAGTGTATTTAGTAATGGAAAAATGTACCTACTTTAAAAATGTTTGATATCTCATATTGCAACTTATAGCGATCGACTTCGAAGTATATTTATGCCATAAATAAAAATGTTCGAAAGCAAAGCGTTTAGACTGTTAGAATGTTGGCTAAATTAATAGGAAGTACTGTAATGAATATGATTTTATTAATAAAGTTAATAATTAAATACGTTTATATTTAGGTATCATTAAAATATAAAACTAAAATCGCAGATATTATTTGCATAAAAGTGTAGTTTTAGTAGTAGTCCGTATAAAGAACCGTACATGTCATTACTTTCATGGCAATTGTTGCAATAACGCTAAATGTCTGCCAATAAAGCTGTTTAAACGTGCATTCCCTATTACGAACGCCATTTTATTTAAAAACTTTGCAGTATGTAAGATGTAATGCTGCGACCACATGCAAGCAACCCGTATATTAATTCTTTAAATTTATTAATGTTACAACCATAAGTTTTGAATTTAAATAGTTTTCCATTAAGCGTTATTGTCATAGAATTATATACTAATTTGGCTACAAATATATATATTTATTTTAAATGTTGTTTTATTCAGCGTAGACGAGACCTAACATTTATGTTACGAGTATTGTTACTGGAACTTTATAAAACAGACATCAAAGCTTGTTTATTGCTGAAAGCTTAATCTAATCATTGAATAGTTATTCGTTCGCTCTTTAAGCGCTTTTTATGCTTCATAATGAAATTTTATACAGTTAGTATTGCTTATTGACGTTTGCAACAGAGTAAATTTGTATTTGACCAATTTCATCTTTTTATTTTGAAAGTCATAGTTTTTGTCTTTGTTATCAATAATAATTTTAAATGTTATAACTTTACTAAACAACCTTTTCCTCAACGGCAGCTGACATTGCGTGAGATTCTGGGCGGAGGTGGTAATTTGCCAAACGGTTTCCGGTTTACATCTTTGCCTTTTTAAAAAAAATAATGTCGTTAAACAGGTTTTATTGTAAATATAATAATATTAGGATGCACACAAAACGCACTAATGGTATCATTACGAAATCTTCGCAACCGTTAGAGGTAGATGACTAATTAACTGACTGACCGACAGACACCTCCATCTTGTACTTCCATGAACACAAGTACTACAAAGCATTCAAAATGTGGATCAAATTTAACGTTTTTAATTTAAAATATAAATCCATTTACCCGAGTTAGATTTGGTAAAGAAAAGTTTTATTTAAACGTGTACTCTGGAATATCTAAGAAAATACTATAAATCTATGTAATAAAATACTCACTCACAAGTTACACATTTTAAGTTTCGATGAAAATGCCTTTTATTTGGATACTTTACGATAAAAAAAATCGAAGAGCTTTACATGTAATATGAACAAAAAGAAAAAAAGCAACGTAAATAATTAATTGGTATTTGGTTTTGTGAATAGCCTTTACTAAATATAAAATAAAATTAGATACAAGCCAAGTATGGTTGATTACTTAATAAATATTATTAATTAACGTAAAAATAACAAATAAATATCAAAAGTAGTAAATATTCCAACAAACAACTTAATAGATTAAATGGAGAGAATCTTGCACATTACAATATAAATTTAAAAAAACACTCAGTTCCTAAATTAGATATCGATATTAAGCACGTAAAAAAAATAGCCATTGAGTTATTTGGAAGAGAGCTATAATACCGCTGGCTACTATCCAGGTAGATTTTTTCTTTGCGTTTTTCCCAGAAACTTAAAAACAGTTTATCGTTCTATAAAAAAATATCTAGCATATAAAAAATAACTATAACTGCGATATAAAGGTTGACTACAACTGTTTTTAGATAATTTTCTAAAAAGCCCGTAATATGATAAGCATTCAATACCGACTCGGCAAAGACGAGTACATTACGTTACTACCGCTTGAGATATTTCTACAAACTACTACTAATCTACTAATAGAATTACTACTAGAATTAGACTCAAATCAAATTAATATGTCAATTAAGGTCGCACACTCGCAATCCAATCTTGATTTAATGTTTGAATAGCTACTGTTGGGTTTAATTCTTTAAGAATTAACAAGAAACTTGTTGCCTTTCCGGAAATCATTAGAATTACATGTATTTAAATATGTTACTTGAAATTATATCTTTTTAATATAATTTAAATCGGACATTCAACTATTATTTAATTATATTAAAAGTTCTAATTGGTTTACCATTATCTGATACTCAAATTAAAAAATAAACTGTACAATCTGACTTCATTAGCTGGCTATTTGAGCTCAAATTAATTCGTAATATTAACACTGTCTGATGTTATTTCAGGCACAATTTTACTTTACCTGTTTTAATTGGCTTATTTAAATTATTTGAGAGTACAATACTTGTTGAAAGCGGACCATGTTATTTATTTCATAATATCAATTAATAAAAAAAACCAGCTCATTTTGCTTAAAAGTGCCTTATATGTGTTATTTCTTTTAAATATGAAATTAGGTTTTGAACGATATATGACGCTTGAGGTCGAAATATTATTAAAGAAAATATATTCTATAACAGTGAAATAACAATCACTGGCTAACACAAAATCTCTGAAACTATATAAAATTCAAATATATTCCGCAGGCGTCATGACAGTATCTTTGCATGAATTAATTAACACGGGATAATGCAAAATTGATAGGAGAAAAGAGTTTTTATGAGAAATTCTTTATTTTAGAAATAAGTATAAAATATTTAGATTTTTTTTAGAATTTCGTAAAAAGATAAATCAATAGGTATTGGTCACTATTACTGGCCTGACATTAGGTCTTGAGCACACAACTTAAAGGGACGTTTCTTTTTTAAGTTTTGAAACATTGTACTGACTGGGATATTAATTAATGTTTGTGAAAAAAAATAATTTAAAAACTAGATATTTTAAATCATATAGATACCTTAAAAATAAAAAGATACTTCTAATGTTTTTCTAAGTATCTTTTATATTTTATTACACAGAATGTTTTGTCGGAACTTAAGTTCCCAAGTACTAATCGAACCCGGGTAGGAAGATGAAGTATCTACTATTGCCGTATTTTATAAAAAGCTACTTTTTAAACTTTAAACTTTTGGTATGATGTTATATATTATATAATCGGCTTAATAGTATATTTCATGTAATCAGAGTTTATTTAATTTTGAAACTTTAGAACGAACACAAACTTCTTAACCAATTGTTTTTCGTGTTAACTGAACTGTGTAGCTTTCAGTTAGCTTTTACAACAGGAGAGGCTCAAACAACCTGTAGCAAGTAAAGTCGTACTTAAAAGTTACTTTCATTGGTGTTAACTTGTCTTATTATAATGCTGTTGGCACAAAACGTATGGTGAATACTGAAACCTAAAAAATAGGTGATTCTCGAATTTAGAAAGTAAGACAATATTTAATTGATTGAAAAAATAAGATATTCTTATTTACTTTTAATATTAATAAACATTATTTATTATTGCTAACTTATTTTTTTCTAAAAGTTAGTTCAAGTGCTGTTTAAAATTTTCTAACATGATATGCAAATTGACAGATTTTTTTTTTTAATTAATTAAATGTTACATAAAAAAATCCGGATCGTCCTGTAACTTTACAAATGAGATGCCATAGCTGTAATATATCGCTTATATCTGAATTATAATTGAAAAAATATTTAATGTAAAACATTTGTTATTAATAATTAAAATATTATTTCAGGAAAGGTTGTATACACAAAATTTCACTACAATTGTTTATGTATTCTAGCAAAAATGACTATTTCATATTATTTAAAGTTAAATAGCGATTGGTGATATATGAGAACACGGATTGATAATATGTGCAAAAAGGAGAGAGTTAAGCCGAAGAGTTGCTGGTTGCTGGTTACTGGTTGCTGGTTGCTGGTTAGTGCTTCAATAAAAGTGTTGTAAAACCATTATTTAATATTCTTTTCTTGGACTATAGTTCAAACTCATTTTATCAAATAAAAAAGTAATCGATTTTTGATCTGAATCAGAGCAATAGACAATTAAGCCTATAGTTATAGACGTTGTGGATTCAAGTCGTGGAAAGTTTCATTAAAATTCGTCGTTTGACAACACACTAGTGTTGATTTGAATGTAATTTTGAATGATGATAAATTAAACTAAACTAAATGAGTTTGATTAAATAAATGAAAGATAAAGCTAAACATTACGGTTTCATGGATAATCTCAAATACATAGTCAAATAAATTTTAATGACATTGAATGAACATTAGAGAAAAAAAACGTAAGGTATTTTGTTTTTTTATTATTCAATTATAACTTTAAGCACTTTTTAAGTCATTTTAAGTCATTTTAAATACATACATTATGTTGAGTTTACAAATAAATACATTTAAATGCCTTATTATATTATTTTATCGCTACCTACATATAATGTATGGAGTATTCAATTTGTTAGTAGCACTAAATAAAATTAATGAATTAGTTAAGTTACTTTCCTTAAAAAAAATAAAAAAGGACGACTAAGCTATCGTTTTCATGTAAAACATCCGTGTCTTTGATACGTCTTTGAAAATTTGTAATTGTAGTTCGATCATGACTTCTTACAATTAATTCTTTTTCTAGATTCGGTGACGGTAGCACACTTTTTAATAATTTAATAATAATAGTTGCAGTTTTAAATAGTTGCTTATAATTTGAACATAGTTTGTTCAACTTGTATAGAGGGTGTTTTTAAATGATTTATTTTATGACCATTTATAAATTCTATATGCCAGGAATCGCGCTGTTAATTCAGTGCCTGACAGATAGTTCTTCCTTGAAGTATACTTTAGTAACGCTGAGTAGTTTATAAGTTTTAAGTGACCCTCCAAACATTTATGGCTTCTTTGAGTGAAAATTCAAAACCGAGTATATCATTGACTCGTCAAAATTACCAAACTTAGAATCTCAAAACTTGGACAGCGGATAATATCAAAAGGTAGATGATAAGAAAAGTTATAAGACTTTATAGGTAGAGATTTACTAATCAGCTGAAGCTCGAATGCGGGCATTCTCGTTCTGGGGTAGAACCATCCATATAAAAGCTCAAAGAGAAGCTATTGTATCTGAATAAGTGAATAAGTGAGAAAACCAGAAGTTCTATCGCCTCCACTTCCTTTTCTAAGGCCTCCCTCTTCCTTTGTTTTTCCTTTATATATGTTGCCCTTTTAAGGCGGCAATGGATTCGAGTTCCTCATGTTGCAGATGCCTGGACTGAACTTCATATCATCAGGTGGAAGATTTACTCATTTTCCATCTGATTTGTCAAAAATATGGTCTATTTTAAATATTTTTCATATAAATACATAAATTAGTAGTTAAGAGTATTTGTGGAGAATTGTATATTACACCTTACATATATATAAAAAATAATAAACATATACTTAACACCAAAGATATGACATGGAAATTTAAATTAGTTTATATATTAAAAAAAACTGCTCTTCTCATCTGAAAGTTTTGGACTTTTCATAATTCCAGTTTCACGTGTTGGATATAAATTTTAATGCGCTTTTTATATGAATTTATATTTAATATCCTGCTACAAAAGCTGTTATAAAAGTAAAATGAAAAATAATTTACCTAATTTCTGAACATTTAAAATATACTTATATCAAAATATTTCTACCTGATACCTCTTTCTGTGAAAAGTAAAAAGTTACTGGTGTTTTGCAGCCAGAAAAGACATTATAATTTTTCATTACAATTATCAAACTGTATCAGATCTCCCACTTGCGTTCCGATTACTAAATAAGTTTAGAATAAAATTCAGCTTCCGTATTACTTTTTGAATTAAATATGTTTAAAACGAAAATATTGCTTCCGTATTAAAATTTCATACTTTTTCATTAGATTGAAAATAAAAATAAATCCCTGGTGCATCTAAAGATCTATCTTATTTGATGCTTGAGCAAATTGATCTTCTTCGATCCATTCGCTCAAGCAACGATAGATGCTGGAACAAACAAACAAGCAAACCTCCTGTTCGTTGCAAAATCTGAGTCAAACCGAGCCAAGTAGAATAAATAACTTAAAAGAAAGAGTAGACAAGACTCACAACACTAAGAAGGCATGCATAATCTTTATGCGTGACGTTTAAGTTTGAGATAAGAGTGAATTTAATAAAATTCATTATAATTTTTTAAAAAACTAAGTTATCTGATATCCTTTCATTACATTCCAGAATTAATGTGCTTATTTATATTTAAATAAGTTAATTAACACTGGTAAAATATAATTGTACCTAAAATTAGATTAGACAATCTTCTTAATACTCACATTACAAGTTCATTTCGGCTTGAATATCTGTTACATGAACTCAGATTGCTGAATTTATTTTTCGCTTAGCATATTAAATAATAATAAACTAAGTGGAACTAATTTTATTAAACAGTAAGTAAACAGTCATTAATCAGTAGTTTAATTATCCTATTCATATAATATCTTTGCTTTTAAGTTACTTTTTCTTATGTCTTGGATATTAAACTGTAAGGTGTGAAATAAGTGCTTTTTCAGAAAAAAACACCAATTTGAAATGAAAACGTTAAAATATTCTTTTCACAATAATCGCCATCGCTTTCTATATATTTTAACCACCTTTCAGACAACTTGTGGATACCGCCTATAAAACCGGTCGTCTTTTCAGATAAACCATTTGGATACCCAATTACAGACTTCTTCGTAGGAATCGAACTGCTGCTCAGCCAACGCGTGTCCCATCGATGAAAATAAATAGTAGTCGGAATGAGCAAAGTCTGGGTAATATGGCCGGTGGGTAAAACTTCCCAACCGAGAGTTTTTACAGTTTCTTTCATTAGTTTTCCTGCATGACATGCTTGATAATGCTCCGACTATCATGCAACAGAATAACCTTCCCGTGTCTTCTGACCCATTTAATTATTTGTAGAGTCACACTTTTATTGCAATATAGATTAAACAAATTCAATAGAAACATAGAGTAATTATATACTGTCGAAGTTTTTTAGTAAAACCTTAGAATCGTTGGTCGTTTACACCATAAGCCTCAACAATCATTCGATGCGACTTTACAGCACTTGTCTTCAAAAGAAACCAAAAAATTCAGGGTTTCCGCAAATCATCACTATCTGGTAAGAAATTCAACATTTTTAAGGCTTTAAAAACATATATCTTGTTAATGAATTGATTTATACGAAAATGTGTTTAACAAATGTCTTAACAACCAAATAAAAAAAAATTAAGGGTTGTTGACAAGAAATGTTCCCTAGAGATAGATACATTTGTTTCTTATCGTTCATTTTATAGTGGTAATAATGTTTTTTTATTTGTTAAAGATACTCTTTCAAAGGAATGAACAGGAAAATAATAAAAGTCCCCCTGTATTAAGTTACGAGCAAGCATGGCCCCCACAGCCAGAAGAAAGATGAAACATTGCCGCTTTAAAAGGTACAAGAGGAAATAGAGAGGGTAGGACTACTTTCTCTGAGTAACTACTGAAAGAGTAGATATAATAGATGTGTCACATTAATCATCTATATCTACTACCCCGGTTGAGCATACCACATGCAAGCTGCAGCCAATCAGACAAAACTATGGCCAAATTATATTGTACGATCTAAACCATACGATTTGACCTTGATGCGATAATTTGACAATTAGTTTCTAAATGCTATATTGTGTTATTTCTTTTCTTATTGTCTACTGTATGATAGTATCTTCTGTGGACGTTTAGAGATTCTAAGTTCGGTAATTTTGACAATTCAGCGAGTTGGTCGGAATCTTCAATTTTTACTTATAGAAACCGTAAGACGTTTGAAAGATCCCTTTAAACTTATAACACATTCAGCATTATTTAAATGCACTCGTACCTTCAGGGAAGCACTATCTGTCATGCTTTGAATTTACAGCGGGATTTCTGGCATTTAGGTCATACAATAAATAACAAGAGAACACCCACGTTATAAGTTGAACACATATGTTATGAATAATTTTGTAATCAACTATAGGATACTATCATCAACCCAGGACCTTTTCTAAGTGCAATAAAAATCAAATATATAAAAGCGTACTTCCGCTTCCTGTATACCAAAGTCAAGTCAAATAAAGTAGACTGAAATATCAACATGTAAAGGATGACAAATATTTTTATTGGTGCGAGTAAAATGGCGAGCTAAAGCTTATTATTACCACAAACGACTCGAGTCTTTCTTCAATAAAATTAACATCTCAATTAGGGTCGCATATTCGCAATCCCATCTTGATTTAATGTTGTTTGGATCGCTTCCGTTGCCTGTAATTTAATTATTGCCGTCTTTTAAGAACAAGATTAACGAAATACTGTCTGACGGTATTCCGGATGGCGTCGGTGTTAACTATCTCATTCTATTATTTGTAATTAAATTAAAAACTAGTTGCAATAGTTACTGTCTTGTTATTTCTTCATTCATAACCGCATTTAACGAAGTGCCTTTTTCAAATTCTACTTATACACAAAATTAACCAATCATCACTAAAGAACGGAAAAATATGCTTCTTACGTTAGCATTGTTTTAGAACTCTGCCAGCAATGTACATTTGACATAAAGGAAATATTGCATACATAATAAATATATATTATTATACAGATTAATCGATTTATTATTTATATAATATACAATTTAGGGAATGTGTGATATTTGTTTTGTAACTGAGTATATAATAAGATAGTTTAAAGACCTATGTAAAATTAACAATGAAGCAAAGGCTACTTGCCGCGAACCATTTCCAACGGACCACTCAGCTATTGTTTATATCCTCCATGTTTTTTCTATCCACTTTAAATTATGTAAATTATTTTTTTCTGTCTATTTTCTAAAGTGTCATTTGGCAAAAGCTAATAGATAATTCCTTTGGCCAACATATTCGTGTGCCGACATTTAAATGTCACGTGTGTTAAGAAACTGATCTAATTAATCTAATTATAACTAATTTATTTATTTATTTATTTTTATATGAGTAAAGTAAAAATACACTAACATTGCAGTCAATGCTAGTTTAAAATGACACTCAAATAAATAGTGAATCTCATTTTTTTTTACTAGAAGAAAAAGATGATTTCGTAGATTGTGCAGTTCAATCTTGACTCACCATACCAATATATTTGCCGTACAGGAAGCGGAGGCGCGCTTTATTATTATATTTTTTGTGACAGTCAAACGAATTCTTGGGTTAAAGTTAAAATAGTTGGTTTTAATAAGATTTATAACATAGTTTGTCCAATTTATGAAGTGGGTGTTTTCTCGTATGATTTATCTTATAACCTAAATTCCAGAAATCTAGCTGTAAATTGAAAGCAAGATAAATACGGCTTCCTTGAATATATGAGTGCGCTTTAGTTACGGAATAGGTAATAAGTTTTAAATGACCTTTCAAAAGCTTCACCGTCTATAAGTAATAATTAGAAGAATCAACTGCTTGATTGATTAATAAATATTGATTTAAAAAAATACCATAGTAATTTTTTTTTATCTCAGACACTAGTATAGGATAAGTATTAAGATATCCGTAAAGGATTTTTTCAACGGAAAAAAAAAAGTATAAGTATTAAGAAAATATATTAAATATTTGAGGCGGCAGAGACTTGATCAACTTAATTGACTAAATGACGACTGATGGGTTCAGTGATCGTTACTTCGTATTTGGTTCCGATGGTCGTGGGTTCAATCACCACAAAAGATAAATATTTGATATACAATCAACATGAAGTGGCTATTATTTATACTATTTGAGTAATTATTCTGAGAACAAGAAGTCTCCTTATAACTCCCTTTTCTCTCCTTATATCTTTTGAAGCGGAAATGCATTCGCTTTTGCCAGATTATATGAGCCATTTGTGGCGGTAACTATAACATGCTGTCAGGTGATATTTTTGCTCATTTCTCGTCTATTACTTTAAAAAAAAAGAATATCTATTATTGAATTTATGGCTTAAAATGCAAGTGTAAAGTGTAAACTTTTGGTGTAAAGTATATTTCTATTATTTTTTATATTAAAAATAATAGAAATATACTTTACACCAAAGTATATGGACGGTTGAATTAGTTATTAGAGAATAAAAGGTATTTGGAAACTTCCTAAACGTTTCAGATGTGCCAATAACGTTTAATTAAAATGAACTTCGAACATAAATTTCTTTTATTTCAAAGTACAATAACAATATTACTTATTTTTTTTCATATTCTATAAGTAAATCTTGATTTTATCTAAAATAGAAAACACGTTAATTTACTATTTTTATCATTTAAATATATATCTCAGTATAGATATAAAATAATACATATATATATCTCAGTATACATATAAAGGATTTTCGAGAGAAGTCTAAGATAGATGTCGCCACGGTCCCAATAAATACGTTTTTATATATAAAGCTAAATTCATCGAAGCAGTTAGTAGTACACTAACTCTATTGATAGAAAGAGGGGACGGTTTTATCGATAATTTTTTCATTCATTATTTATTTAATATTTAAATTAACATGGCTATACATCTTTATAGATATTTATAAATAGGATCTTAGAAAGTGTTTGTTATCCTTATTAGGGAAAAATACAAATAGCTTTATATTCATCTATCTTAACCTTAATATAAAAATTAAAATATATTTTTGTGAACGTCATTTTAATTAAGACAGAACATGCAAAAAGACATATGCACTTAGATTACTTCGTAGATTTAACAGAAAACTTAATTTAGAAACTACAAATATAAACCAACCAACTTGCTTAAAGCGCTCTTCTTTACATTCTAAAGTGCAATTTGGTTAGAAATTCATTTAAAACATATTATTATTTAAAACTTATTTCAAGATCTAAATACAAGTATCTAAATACAATAAATATTTATGAAAATCATGGAAGAAAAAGAAACGTTCACACATTTTAAATTTATATAAGTAAACTGTCGTTTTTTTGTTCCTTCATTCCATTTATGTTATTCTATTAGCATCCGTTGGGAAATAGACTAATTGAAAGGCTGTTACAATGAATTAACATCTTCTGGAACCGCTCTGCTGGATGTTCTCTTTGTTAAGTATATTTTAATAGCTCTGTGTTTCTCGTTGATCATCAGTAAATTGTTGGAATAATAATGGACAAACACTGTTTTATAAAAGACTAGCAACGCATCCCTTTTGCGTATGAATAACGTATGTCGTTACTTCTATGTACGTACGAGTATACCTATATACCGTACGTACTCATATACCTATGTACGTATACCTTAATTAAGATCATTGAAAAGATTACTTAAAACCAAATGACAGATTTTTTGTGTATAGCAATAAATTTATGCATTGTGAACAATATGGTTTCAACAAAAGCAAATCGACAACAGACGCGGGTGCCACGCTGCAAGCATTCAGCACACGCACCTCACACACGCTGCAAGCAACCCGAACATACCCCGCATTCACGATGAATAGGTAATTCATCTTTCGTTCTATTCCGTTCAATGCAAAAATTACATTACATATCTGGTGATTTATTTTATCGGTTATCCTGTTACAAATTAAAGGATATGTCTTTGTTGAAGTATTATTATGTCAAGGCTAGTTCGGAAGTAAGACCGAAGGGTCGAAACCAAGGATCATAAGGATCATAGAGTTATCTGACAACGGAAACATGTTAAGGACAGTTTGTCAAGGGTCGTTTATACATTTTTATAGGCATGAAGATACCTTACATATAAATGGGTATAATAAAGATATTTATTTTTTTTTACATAAAATCTAAGTTGAAACTTGACTACGTTCCACCTGATGGGAAGTAGTAATGTAGTCATAGATGGTAACGCACATCAACTTAGTAGTAGTCTATTTACTCTTCGCTTGACATTGTTCTCGAAATAACACCCACATTGTACTCGGAATAACACCCACATTGTACTCCGAAGACATCTACGTTGTACTCGGAACAACACCCATGTTGTACTCGAGAGACACCTACATTGTACTGGGAATGACAGCCACATTGTACTCGGAATAACACCCACATTGTACTCCGAAGACATCTACATTGTACTCGGAACAACACCCATGTTGTACTCGGAAGACACCTACATTGTACTGGGAATGACAGCCACATTGTACTCCGAAGACATCTACATTGTACTCGGAACAACACCCATGTTGTACTCGGGAGACACCTACATTATACTGGGAATGACAGCCACATTGTACTCGGAATAACACCCACATTGTACTCCGAAGACATCTACATTGTACTCGGAACAACACCCATGTTGTACTCGGGAGACACCTACATTATACTGGGAATGACAGCCACATTGTACTCGGAATAACACCCACATTGTACTCCGAAGACATCTACATTGTACTCGGAACAACACCCATGTTGTACTCGGGAGACACCTACATTGTACTGGGAATGACAGCCACATTGTACTCGGAATAACACCCATATTGTACTCGGAATAACACCCACATTGTACTTGGAAGATAAATGGGTATAGTAAAGCTATTTATTATTTTTATAATCTTAGTTGAAACTTGACTACATTCCACCTGATGGGAAGTAATAATGTAGTCATAGATGGTAACGCACATCAACTTAGTAGTAGTCTATTTACTCTTCGCTTGACATTGTTCTCGGAATAATACCCACATTGTACTCGGAATAACACCCACATTGTATTCCGAAGGCATCTACGTTGTACTCGGAACAACACCCATGTTGTACTCGGGAGACACCTACATTATACTGGGAATGACAGCCACATTGTACTCTGAAGACATCTACATTGTACTCGGAACAACACCCATGTTGTACTCGGGAGACACCTACATTATACTGGGAATGACAGCCACATTGTACTCGGAATAACACCCACATTGTACTCCGAAGACATCTACATTGTACTCGGAACAACACCCATGTTGTACTCGGGAGACACCTACATTATACTGGGAATGACAGCCACATTGTACTCGGAATAACACCCACATTGTACTCCGAAGACATCTACATTGTACTCGGAACAACACCCATGTTGTACTCGGGAGACACCTACATTGTACTGGGAATGACAGCCACATTGTACTCGGAATAACACCCATATTGTACTCGGAATAACACCCACATTGTACTTGGAAGATAAATGGGTATAGTAAAGCTATTTATTATTTTTATAATCTTAGTTGAAACTTGACTACATTCCACCTGATGGGAAGTAATAATGTAGTCATAGATGGTAACGCACATCAACTTAGTAGTAGTCTATTTACTCTTCGCTTGACATTGTTCTCGGAATAATACCCACATTGTACTCGGAATAACACCCACATTGTACTCCGAAGACATCTACGTTGTACTCGGAACAACACCCATGTTGTACTCGAGAGACACCTACATTGTACTGGGAATGACAGCCACATTGTACTCGGAATAACACCCACATTGTACTCCGAAGACATCTACATTGTACTCGGAACAACACCCATGTTGTACTCGGAAGACACCTACATTGTACTGGGAATGACAGCCACATTGTACTCCGAAGACATCTACATTGTACTCGGAACAACACCCATGTTGTACTCGGGAGACACCTACATTATACTGGGAATGACAGCCACATTGTACTCGGAATAACACCCACATTGTACTCCGAAGACATCTACATTGTACTCGGAACAACACCCATGTTGTACTCGGGAGACACCTACATTATACTGGGAATGACAGCCACATTGTACTCGGAATAACACCCACATTGTACTCCGAAGACATCTACATTGTACTCGGAACAACACCCATGTTGTACTCGGGAGACACCTACATTGTACTGGGAATGACAGCCACATTGTACTCGGAATAACACCCATATTGTACTCGGAATAACACCCACATTGTACTTGGAAGATAAATGGGTATAGTAAAGCTATTTATTATTTTTATAATCTTAGTTGAAACTTGACTACATTCCACCTGATGGGAAGTAATAATGTAGTCATAGATGGTAACGCACATCAACTTAGTAGTAGTCTATTTACTCTTCGCTTGACATTGTTCTCGGAATAATACCCACATTGTACTCGGAATAACACCCACATTGTATTCCGAAGGCATCTACGTTGTACTCGGAACAACACCCATGTTGTACTCGGGAGACACCTACATTATACTGGGAATGACAGCCACATTGTACTCTGAAGACATCTACATTGTACTCGGAACAACACCCATGTTGTACTCGGGAGACACCTACATTATACTGGGAATGACAGCCACATTGTACTCGGAATAACACCCACATTGTACTCCGAAGACATCTACATTGTACTCGGAACAACACCCATGTTGTACTCGGGAGACACCTACATTATACTGGGAATGACAGCCACATTGTACTCGGAATAACACCCACATTGTACTCCGAAGACATCTACATTGTACTCGGAACAACACCCATGTTGTACTCGGGAGACACCTACATTGTACTGGGAATGACAGCCACATTGTACTCGGAATAACACCCATATTGTACTCGGAATAACACCCACATTGTACTTGGAAGATAAATGGGTATAGTAAAGCTATTTATTATTTTTATAATCTTAGTTGAAACTTGACTACATTCCACCTGATGGGAAGTAATAATGTAGTCATAGATGGTAACGCACATCAACTTAGTAGTAGTCTATTTACTCTTCGCTTGACATTGTTCTCGGAATAATACCCACATTGTACTCGGAATAACACCCACATTGTATTCCGAAGGCATCTACGTTGTACTCGGAACAACACCCATGTTGTACTCGGGAGACACCTACATTATACTGGGAATGACAGCCACATTGTACTCTGAAGACATCTACATTGTACTCGGAACAACACCCATGTTGTACTCGGGAGACACCTACATTATACTGGGAATGATAGCCACATTGTACTCGGAATAACACCCACATTGTACTCTGAAGACATCTACATTGTACTCGGAACAACACCCATGTTGTACTCGGGAGACACCTACATTGTACTGGGAATGACAGCCACATTGTACTCCGAAGACATCTACATTGTACTCGGAACAACACCCATGTTGTACTCGGAAGACACCTACATTATACTGGGAATGACAGCCACATTGTACTCGGAATAACACCCACATTGTACTCCGAAGACATCTACATTGTACTCGGAACAACACCCATGTTGTACTCGGGAGACACCTACATTGTACTGGGAATGACAGCCACATTGTACTCCGAAGACATCTACGTTGTACTCGGAACAACACCCATATTGTACTCGGGAGACACCTACATTATACTGGGAATGACAGCCACATTGTACTCGGAATAACACCCACATTGTACTCCGAAGACATCTACATTATAATCGGAACAACACCCATGTTGTACTCGGGAGACACCTACATTGTACTGGGAATGACAGCCACATTGTACTCGGAATAACACCCACATTGTACTCGGAATAGTACCCACATTGTACTTGGAAGACACCTACACGTGTGAAAAGTGTTGTTCTCACAGTGTTAAACTTCTTACATTTCGGTGTAGTTAGGTTCGTCCTTTATTGAAGTGATATAAAACTTTCTGTTAATAATATCAATGATTGTAAGAAATAAAATGAACGTTGAAGTAAAACCTTGTTGTTTCACTAACTTAATAGCTTCTCTAGAAGTGTAGAAGATATTAAGTTTCCTTAAATATTAAGATAAATTTATTAAAGTCATTAAGGTTTTACAAGATCTACAAGTTTACAAGTTTTTTAAATGAATTTTTTTGTTATATATTATGATGGCAACCTTTTCAATTTTAAAAGATAAATAGAACATTCAATCAACAAAGTAAACTGAGCATTAGAATTGCAAATAATATTTTTTTAAATATATTTTGATTTTCCTTGAAGTAATTGAATTATAAGTTAAATTTCATTATATGTCTAACTCTTTTTATTTAGCTTATTCACTAGCTTCTACACGTGGGTCCGGTTCGGATTTCCGTTTTTTTTAAATTTTACTTCACTCGTATTTTATTTTATATTATTATTTCGTTAATGTACATAGTACTACAAAGTAATAGTCAAATATAATGTTTAAATATTAGAACTTTCGTAAAATTTTCGTCGGATTGTAATTAAAAGCTGCTTTGAGTAATTTATTTTTTTATTTATAAAAAAAAAATAACATAAGATAAATACAGGCAAGCATTGCAATGACTGATTGATCTGATCACTAATTAATTATTTGATGGTCTGAGAATTTGTTTTTGAACTTGACAACAGGTCTAAGATATGTTCTGGTCAGGTCTAATGTTGAGAGTGAGAACTACCTACCATACTATACTTAAAACGACCTTGATGTGTGTCCTGTGGCCTTATTTTAATAAAAAAATATTTGGTATTAAATTTTAAAACGTATTATACAATAATAAATAAAATACATTATGACATTGCGGCTGTTTGTTTCAAACTGTTTTCACTTTTAGTAATATTTTTAACATCGTACAGATGGTTTTAATATGGTACAGAATATAAGTTTTGTTTTTCACTGTGATTTTATTTAACTAACATTTATAAAGTGAAACTTTAAAACACAATGTTTATTTAAGTTTACGTGACATAAACATTATTATATATTATTATAAATGTCTCTTTCGTCGTCCTGTTAATAACCATAAAAAAATTGTACTACTAATCATAGAAAAGTTGGGCCATACATACATATACATATACATATACATATATATATATATAGATATATGTATGGCCCTACTTTTCTATTATCAGTAGCACAATTTTTTTTTTTAGTACAATATATATATATTATTATTATTATTATTATTAAAATCTTTATTGTACAAAAAAAAAACAATTTCATACAAACGGCGGACTTAATGCTAAAGCATTCTCTACCAGTCAACCGATTAAAACAAAAATATACAGAAAAATACAGGCTAGGGGTATAATAGGGATATAATAATAAAAAAAAAATTAGAAACAATATATATATATATATCCGTATTTCCTTTTAATTGTTTTTATGCATATAAACCCATATGTCTTACATTTTTTCCAGATCTAGCTTTAAGAGAATGCTTGTTACGCTAGCCTTTGCAGTTTTTGTGCAAAAATTAATAAAAAAATATTTTGACGTCATGATTTCATCGACATCGATAACTATTCGCAAGCCTTATCTCTAGATCAGGGCTGTCTTACACACGTAGTAGGCTTCATTGTTGCAGCCAAGAGGCTCGTTTTGCGTTATGGTCGTGTAAACATATTGACATCGGATTTAACCGCTGCTGTTATGGATAAACCGATTATCTCGTTCGTATTGATTGCTCGGTTACTTCAAGTATATATAGTATAATGCGATACTGTAATACCATGAAACGTCTCTTATTTATATGTAGAAAGAAAGCTCTTTCTAATATACATTACTTTAAAAAAATAGTTTTGATTGTATATCGTCTTTAGTAAACATAATGGTTGAACTGTTTGGGACCCTGACAAGTGCTATGATACTAAAATAACAAGCTTTTTCGGTTTATTTCTGTTTAATAATTCCTGAT
Organism: Dircenna loreta; assembly: GCA_963555665.1. Classification (NCBI taxonomy): domain Eukaryota; kingdom Metazoa; phylum Arthropoda; class Insecta; order Lepidoptera; family Nymphalidae; genus Dircenna; species Dircenna loreta. The sequence goes on along the minus strand of OY743097.1, from coordinate 11,620,232 downwards.
TAAGAATACCATAATTCAAGTAGGAAGTTGTTGGATTTTAGGAAGCTTTACAATCTTTACAATCAATACTATTGAGTAATGCGTTAAAGAAGCTTAAACCAAAAGTTTGATTTTCAATAAAATTAGCAAAACATAAGTCCAAGAGGTAATGAAAAACACTGTGACTAGACTTGAAACTTGTATATTTAAAAACAAGTTGTGAGACGTAATTGAAAAGTAGATCGATAATCTGGTATCGGAAAAAGAACACTCGGATTATATTCAGATAAGTTACACAAAGAAACTTAATAATTTGTCAGATGACAAACATGACTGATCCGAGCAATTTCCATACAGGGCGGATAAACTTGCCAACTTATTTAAGTTCTCAAGCTGAAACTTACGAAAACGAACTCGAAGCACATACCATTTTCATAACCACAGTGTGAAGTGAAGCCAAACTTCTGAATCAAAACTGTACCAAGAATTAATAAAGTTCGCTAGCGACGTCAACTATATGTTAAACTTTGACAGGCTATTCCGACAAGCTGTCTACAGAAAAGTAAGTGTTTTGTACGAAAAATAAAATAAAAAAGAGGTCGCAGGTTCGAATCTCTGCCTGTATGGGTTTATTGTTCGTTATATATTTATTTAAAATTTATATAAGCTTCACGGTATACATACTTAAAAATATTTACACACTAAAACAAAATATTTAGCGTCTGCATCTACTAATACCATTAACATATAAAGAAAACCAATATTCTAATTACTAACCGAAATTAAGTGTTTTAAACTAAAGCAATCTTAATATAATAATTGAGAACACAAACGATATGTAACTTAGCATTTCGTAAATCATATAAAGATTAATCTCGAACTTTAACGAAGAAAAAATAAAGTCTGAAACACGTCTGGTTAGTGATTCTAAATGTATTTAGTCTTCAACCCAGATTACACAGATTTTGGTACAGTCTGAATGTACATTGTATCTGTCTTTATATATTTTAATATCCCGACCTGTCTTTAAAAGATGAAAAAATAAAAACAACTTAAAATAAATCTTTACAATACAAAAACTACTTCTTTAGCATACAGTCACATTTTAATAAAATATAGAATTTCCAAATAAACCGATATGGGCAGGAATAATAGGTACTTGACGTTAATCGTCATTAAGAGGGTACTACTCCGTTCGAGCGCGCCCGCATGCGAGCTACAGCTAATTAGAAAGTAAGTCTCTACTGAGTTCACGCCGCGAGTCTGCCACGCTTAGAGCCCATGAATACGAACCCCGAATGGGTTCGAAACTAGTCGGGCACATTCCGATAAAATTTCACATGAATCCAGCCGGGTAAATATATATAGGTATTAAAAAACTGCTTGTGCTAAATATCCTGTATATAAAATGTATACTTGACCTATTTGTTTTATCTTTCAATTATAAATACTAAAAGGCTTAACTAATTACTACTAAATATTATTTACTACGTACTCTCTAGAAAGCTCTAGTGTCGAACATTTTTGTTTTTTAGAATAACTATAAGACAAAATCCATCGCCGTAAAATGGAATCTGTCTGTATCTAAATATTTTGTACTTCCAGAAAGTAGATTACACATTTATTGTTTTTTATACCAAAACTTTTTAAGATAATGATGTATTCATAGAATTTTCTACGATCAAATTATGTCTACCTATTATCTCTATTATAGTTTTACTCCAATAATAAACCACTACTACAACTGTATTCCGTCTGTCCGGTGCTAAGAATAAAAAATATTCCTAAACCATTCTCAGTGAATCAATTAAGATCGTTCAAAACGCTGATAAAATTGAATCTATACTAATATATAAAGCAGAAGAGTTTGTTTGTTTGTTTGAACGCGCTAATCTCAGAGACTACTGGACCGATTTGAAAAATACTTTCAGTGTGAGATAGTCCATTTATCGTGGAGTGCTATAGGCTATATAACATCACGATAAGATAAATAGAGAAGGAGCAGCAATAAAAAATGTTGCGAAAACGGCAAAATTCAAAACTTTTCTTGCGTGCGCTGAGTAAACGGTGAAAGTTACGCAAAAATCATGTACTACAGTTCTAGAATAATATTAGATGAGATTCTAGAATAGTTCTAAAATAATACATTATTTGCGAAGTCGTTTTAAAAAACATTGTATTATATCTTAAACAAATAAATAAATTATTTATAACAGGCACTTATTTTTCAACAAGATCACCCTTGACTGTATTTGATTTCAACCAATATGTAAGGAGTTATTATAGTTTTTAAAATGATAATGGTCAAATATCATGCGCGCATGGCGTGCATTAATGTGCGGGGTGTGTGTAGCGCTGAGGCGGGGGAGCGCATAAAATTCATTAATTCCACTTTGATATTTTTAAACTGTTCACTCATAAATAGAATAATTGAGTAAGATATTGAGAATTAGATCAACTAATATATATAAAAGAAAGTCGTGTTAGTTCAATTATTTATAACTCAAGAATGGCTGAACCGATTTGACTGAAAATTTGTGGGGAGGTAGCTTAACACCAGGAGACGGACAAAGGATACTGTTTAAATGGTTCGACCACGTTTGTTTAAATATTTTATTGCGAATTATTTATTGATTCTACTACAATCAAAATTATCTGTTAGTTCCATACAATTCTAATAGATAAGCTATACAAGAGTATTTGTTGACTGGATTGAGTAAGTATCTAGATAAGAGACGGCGTTTTTTTAAAGTACAAACATTTTATATAAGCTAAAACTTAATAGAATAACCGACCACATGTTGCTGAGACTAAAGTATAAGTTAAATTTGTATTTTAGGAAACACAATACTGTGAAATTCAATATATATATGTATATATTTTACTCTATTGCGCCAGGGGACAATCTACGAGTAATTAGCGACTATTAGACATCAGACTAATATATACATAATATTGATAAGTGCGAAGTTCATTTGTTGGAGGTAATCTTCAAAGTGAATTATCAGACTCCAAAAATTACTATTTTACCAATATTTAGAAATAAGTTTCATGTTAGATCCAGGCTATTCAGGCTTTACTTTATTCCCTTGAAATGTGAATAGGGCTTTTCGTAGATAACAATTTTGAAATAACGTTGACTAAAAAAAAGCTCGAGTGAAGGAGTTTCTAACGAGACCTGTGTTCTGAAGTTCTCGCGGACGGAGTCGTGGGCAATAGCTAGTCAATTATAATACGAGCATGTACATACATGCTCGTATAATGCAGATATAAATATATTTACTATCATAATTTCCAATGAATCAATTATATTTTGTAAAGTATTCCAATGTGTAAAATATATAAAAGATGCAATATTTTGAAATTGAATTTTGATACGTTATATGAGCTATTTTGAAAACAGTTTTGTGCGTCTGTTGGGAAATCTTTAACGGTAAATTGTTTTGAAATTGGTCGCTGAAACTTTACTGTCCCATGGAGAGAACGTTAATGTAATATACAAACAACAACTATTTCGTTACTTATGTTTATGATTTTGTTTTCTTAATATCAATGCCTTTTTACTGCAGTAGTTTTCTAAAACAATTTTAACGAGTTGATATTTTTATTTAAACTAGAAGATGAAATATAGATAATTATTATTTAAAGAGTGTCACTAATATTGGAATCTATCATTGTATATTGACAAATGAATGCATTTAGCAAAAACGACACGGAGCAAGATTTGTAACAAATAAAGTCTTTATAAGTGTCACAGATTAAACGCCGCAGATCTGGCAAACATGACTGTTCGAAGCTATTTCCAGACAGAGTTAATTAACTTGCCAAATTATTTCAGTTTTCATGGTTGAACCAACGAAAACTACCCAAATCAAATCAGATACTTTTTTCCGTGACCGTGACCACAGCCTTAAATGAAGCCGAATTTCTGAATCGTAAGCGACGTCACCTATGTTTTAAACTTTGACAGAATATTTGACAGGCTTACTACGGAATAGTAAGTGCGACATGAAGATATAGCTCAAAAGAACAAAAAAGTTTAAATAGAAGTCCGTTAAAATATATCTACAATATGTCCGAGAAGCAAAGCGGCAACTACATCTAGAATTATCAAACTTATAACTACTACCGTAGAATGTAGGTTTTATTTTATTATGTTTCTAATACTGTAACTGAACAGTCTGTAATTCAAATAGAAGGATTCACCACAAAATAAAACCAGTGTACACACAATGACAAGTTCTTGAATGTCTTCAGTGTATGTGCCCCGATCATGGACAAAATTGTTGACATCAAGGCCAGATTTTACGAAAAACTCACGCAAGCTCTTTTTGATGTGGGAGTTGGACGTGACTTTGATACTGGGTCTATAAAACATGGCGGTGGCGATGTGAATAGCAATGGATATCTTCTTCCGTACCTGTGCGCACAATTTCAGCTGGCCAAAAGTAACACTATGCTTAAAGTCCCTGCAAAATATAATACAATATTGGCTTGACTTGATTGACTATGTAATTATCATACATAGCGATATTTCCCAAGTTGCTAATGCTATCGGCTCCACGGACCACCGGCTTATCATCACCAAGCTAAAGCTAAAGCAAGCTCACGTTCCCTCATACATAGGAAGGAAATAGTAAAGCCTAAGCAACTAGATGGTTGGAAGTTTCAGAGCCTAGAGATTCGTGGAATCACCACTCAGGTTGTAAATAGAATGGGCAATTCTCATGTCCAACTTAGTCTTCACCACTTTGACGACCTGGGTATCAAATCTAGAAGACTTGATGACTGGTCCAACGACAATGACGGAATTTTGACTAGAACTATTCGGAATCTTCGGTGGGCATCGCAATAATCACGAGGTGGAGGTCAAACAAAGTGGTGGTGAACTGGACAAATATGTGAAGAGAATAAAGAGCAAGTGATACTCACTGATGTCAAAAAGCTGGGTGCATTTTACGACAAGGTCCGCAGGTTTAGAGATGACAAGTTAAAGGATGACATGATTATTGAAATAACCGTTTATTCTTGCTAAGAATTGGTTAGGAAAATAGTATAATTCGTATGCTCCTTAGTCATACTTTCATGCCCTCTCTCTCACCTTGCTAGGTTGCACATCATCTCAATTTCAATCATATTATTTCTTCTTTTCCTGTATATTAATGCTTTTTGCTTCATTCTTCTCAGTGCTAACAATCCCTTAATATACAAATCTTTATATCTTCTAATAATATTAAATTGTAAATGTTATTAAATATTTATAGGTATATAAAGTACGGCATATACCTTATATATTGGAATATACATATTTCTACTATAATATTATCTTATGTTTCTTTATACGATTCGGATCTTTCCATATTCGAAATTAAGTGTATCGTTTCCTTTTTTAAACATTCTTACCATATATACTAGTGTCCTAAGTCAGACACACAGAATACCATGATGGCAGTACTTTGAGAGTGAAATTTTAACGTCAATGTCAAATATCCAAAACAGCATTTTTACTAAATTCACAATATTATTTATGAAATTGAATAAATTTATTTTATAATATCTTCTAAATTAGAATGTTACTAGTAGTCAAATACAGCATTTGATTGTCTTAAAAATAACTAACTCTAAACAAAATGTGTTCAGTTTAAGTCATTCGTTCTATTCACCCCAGTAATTTTTGCGAATAAGACCTAAACAATGATTCCTATTGTAAAGCGAGCTATTTTAATTCGCTCGTTGCACTACTACTCTCGTAGTTATTGTGAGTACAAGTCTATTTACGAACGGGAGGAAGCAAAGGCGAAAGCTCGTCCTCCTCTTAAAGTGCATGGGAAGGAATACCCTGAATGGCGAAAGCCCTGGATACAACGTGATGGTGAATGGAGCAGCAAACTGTCTATTTTCGTTGAAAAGTCACCTAGCATGGACATACTCAATGCTATGCAAAAGATACCAAATTTAACAGTTAACGATGTCAAGAAGTGGTGGGCCAGCATGAAAGTTCTTCAGGAAATTAACAATCAGAAATATTTGACAGAAAGAGTGGCTGCTTTAGGCATTAATTTAGCAGCTTTGCACTTTTTTACATACAGACAATCTGCTGTGAGGTATGTACCTGTTTAGTTTTAATGCCTTACATTCCATATATATATTCAACAATCACTGTAACTTCATTTACTTTTTCCATTTTCCAGCATGGATAAACAATTCAAAATAATTATTTCATAACAAAAGATACATCTAAAGCAACAAATACTTTTATGATGTAAATTCCTTAAAAAAACTGTTTTTGTCATTTTTAGACTAAAGGACCAAAAAGATTGGATAGCTGGAGATATAACAACACTAAATCTACCCGATCATTTTGTTGACGGATATTATGTTGAAGCTATTGATTGTTCAAACTTCCATCACAATGGTATCCGATATGAAGGAATAAAAAACTTAAATGGCTTACAATTTTTGAAGTGGCTCTCCTTAAAAAACAACAAATATATAGATGTTTGGTGTATAGATAGATTGGCAGGTCAGAATGGTGAAACACTAGAATTTTTAAATATTCAAGGCTGTCAACTATGTGTTGGTTGTATATATGCATTAGCAAGAATGCCAGCTCTAAAATATCTAACCATTAGCAATCCTTCAGACAATATTGAACTTCAAGCAGCATTGTCACAACTAGAGCAAGAGAGACCAGAACTTTTTATTCTGGCTCATAATGAGAAAGAGGAAAGTCATACATTAAAAGAATAGTCAATATACTGTAAATACTTGTTATGTAGTACTAATTGAATAAATTATATAATACTTTATAGCTAGCTATATTTATTTACATCATACCCTAAAACTGATTGTAGCACAATATAAATGATGTGAAATATTACTCAGATTCTATACCTTTAATATAATACAATAAATTTTAAATCTGGTATGAAATATTTTAAAAAAGAAAGATTTTATGTTACGATATTTATGATGTTTGTTTTCTTACTGCCTAAATTAATATACTTATATATTTTGATGAATTTCTGCATGGTGGTAACTCGATTCCAAAAATGGAAAAAATAATCTACATAAAAATATCATACTATATCATAATAAACAGAAAAAATACACTTGACATGTATTGTTTAATAATAAATATAAGATATAACAAAATGTAAAACTAGATTGAGCTTTATTTATTTGAAAACGATCAATTGTTTGTTATAAGATCACAATGACTTTAGACAAGTTTTTTGTCGAAACTAAGCTATGTGGAATGTTATAATCAATATAAATTCACACTACGGTGGTAGAAACCGTATATAAAAATGTGTTTTATAACATATGGAAAATATACAAAAAAATACCGTTCAAGACCCAGATTCGAACGAAAGTTCCCAACTTTTTCTGTAGTATGAATGAATTGAGAAAGTTAATATGTATTTTATACCTTTAATGTATCTATTGCTATTATTATTATATATTCTGGAGAAACTACTATAATAATAATTATTATTATTTTGTTCAAGTTACGAGTTAGTTTCATAATAGTATATATATATATATATAGACCCTATAGAATAAAAAATGAAAATAGTACCTCAAAACGAGGATGCTTCATTACAATAAAGGGGAAAAAGGATGTAAATGTTTAAAATTATCTACAAACATACCATTTTTGAGATTGTCTATGTTTAGCCATGTCTGAAATTGTCTAGGAACACGTTAAGCTTATTTAAATAAATATAAAATGATGACTAATAGATACTAGAAGGATTCTAACCAGCGAGTTATAGGAAATTGTCCTATCGCTCTTCTAATTCGATACCAGTTTTGATCAATTTTGAATGTTATAACTTGTAAGAAGTCATAATTTATATGGGCAGATGCACATCTATAGGACTTTTTTCGGAAACTCCTACTTTACTCTAACTGTTTATTTCTGCCATTCAATATAGACACATTGAAGGCACAACAACCAAAATAAATGTTTTAAATTATTAAAAAAGGATAACAATGGATGGTGTTTGCATTTTTTTTTAATAAGTAAAATCTTTCTCTAGTGTTGCAACTTTGCTAGTTTTAAAATAAAAGTGGTTAATAAATAAAAAACAATGTTTTCGAGGTTTTATATTTTAACATAAGTTCGTACAATGATCCAATATGCTTGAACAAACTGTCCACATTGCTAAAGGTTGATTGTCTCACTTCCTGCACACAATGATTTGTTTTCACAATTTTTGATTTTTCTAACAATTGCTATTCATTGGTCCACCAGTTGGATTCAAAAACATTTTTAAAAAACTTTCTTGTCATTACAAGTGGTACTGCTTCAGATATTTCTTTAAGGTCATTTTGTCTAATTCAATCTAGTATACGTTAAAATTGAACACTTAAATCTAAATAAACTGTCTAAACAATATATTTACATGTACGCATTTTGACTAAACAATTAGACTAATGCCTTATTTAGAAGAAATAAATAACGAATATGAAATGCTTCATTAAAAAAAATGTCCTTTTGAAATAATTGCTAATATTCTTAAAACATAACATAAAACTTGTTATTTGCAAACAAAGTTTATTCAGTCTAAAAAAATAACTGCCTATTACATATTTATTGACTGACAAAGCCTAGGGTTAACGAAATGTAATTTTAAACACTATTTATGCCTTAAGTTCTGAAAGTCAATAAGGCACTAGTAATATGCAGTATTAATATTTTTCATATTTGTTATTACACAAGCATACTGTATAACATCCGGACAACTCATAACACAAAAAGCAAACTTAAAAATATGGACAACAGCAGACTGAAAGATTACTAACAACCACCAAGCTATGATATAAAATATAGTGCTATTGCAACAAAAAAGGGGTAAATATAGAAAATTATATGTAAAAAAAAATTATATACGGTTTCAAAACACAGGTTTATAAACAATATGTGTGATTATTTACTTACATGAACGAATTTGATACAATGAATTGAACGCTATGCAAAAAATATTTTACTTTATTGGGCTATTTAATTTACTACAACTTTTTCAATGGATTTTCAACAGCAACTAGTTACAAGAATACAAAAATATAATTTTAAGTAGGCCTGTGTAACAAATACCTTAGATGCAAGTAAAATAATGTAAGATGTAAATAGAAAAATGGATAATATCTGGCAAAATTATTCTTAATTACTCGTCTAAAAGAAGGTATTATTCTTAATGTGGAGGGGTTTAGTAGATTGGATTGTTAAAAGTAGTTATTAGCTTGATCGGATAAGAATAAAAATAGCTACCCATAGACAAAGTGATTCGTAACATTTTCACAACATTTATTGTAAAGTCGTCAATTGAAAAAATGTTCGTTCGATGTATTTATAATCATTTCGCTCGATTAATCATCAAATAAACTTTCACTAATATTTTTAATTGTATACAAGTTAAAATACTAAATGCTAATGAACTTCCTTTTATTACCTGTTACATAATGTTGAAGATTTAAGTGCGTAATGACTAAGTGGTAACAACTGTAGGTTTATTTCAGTTCTATAACAATTATCGATCAATTGACTACAGTTTGAACTGTCACGAAAACACAGATTTTGTGAAAAATCCGTTTTACCGCAACTATAGACCAAACTACACTATCGAAGATATATTTAACAGTGCGAAAATATTTCTTACATTATACATATTTTTTTAATAAATTCTCTTCACTTCCGGACTCTAAAAGCAATTACCTAACGCCAAAGAGATCATTAAAAATACAATTTTGATATATATAAACTTTGTATTGGCCGAAAAATTCTCATTTATAAATAATATTATCATCTAAATTAGCATTCTCTAAATAAAAAAATACCTAATTACTTTGAGAGCCAGGAACACTTACACATATTGATAACTAATATTTACAATGAGATTGTTAATGTATAAATATTGATTTAACTAGTGTCGTTAATGATTTGAGCTGTGTTCTTTAACCACTTGGAAACTACTACAGACGTATAGAGGCTTCCATTATTATTAACAATGTATATTATAAACTACGGTTTGTGTTATTACGAACATGGCATCCAAAAATCAAACTATACCTCTTAAATTAAATAACTTTACAGTGTACATAAGATATTTTTTTTTTTAAATAAGTAGATGATTTTATAAAAATGATAATGTTCAAAACATGTGGAAGACCAAAATCACAACATAAATATTAAAAAACGATACAATTTAATGACTTAAACAATAATAAATGTACGCACCACAGTTTCGTTATTATTAGACCACCCATTTGCTATATTGCTTCAATTTAGATAGGATTTTTTAAAACATAAATCATATTGCAATCCCCGTATTAAAACGAACAGTACAAAGTGATATTGCATTTTGTACTCTAAATGCAGGCCACTAAAGTCGAAATCTCTTTATTTATTTAAGAAAAATCATATATTTTAGATATTTCCATACTTCCAATACGTACATACATATACTAAAATGATCTTATAATTCGACTATAAAATTACATACAATTAAATATATTGAGATCGTGCTCATATAAGAAATGTGCTAGCTATACTGAAATATTACGAAAAAACTACAATTTCGATACGATTCCTACTTGAATTTGAAATTTATTTACTCTTAAAAATTATCGTCATTTCGTGATTTCAGCTGTTTTGGTTCATACTAAACAAAAATGTTTTGTCAAGATATTTAAAAACAGTCACAGAAACGACGACATATGACAATTATTTAATCTGTGTTAATTTATTATTATATATGTGAAAGAGGATTTCCATCTAACTCCATGTTCCACTATCATAATTTTGAAAAAGGCAAGACGATTCTAAAATCACGGTTAAAAAAAACTTAAAATGTGTCAATAGAAAATACAAGTGCTTACGAATCAACATTAATTCTTTCACATCAATCTCGCGCCATTCGCTCAAACGATTTTTATTTTTTATTTTTTTTATTTTTTAATTCTTATTTAATTATATAACCAATTCGCGGAACGCTTGACGCATCAAAGCAATCTCCATCGTAACTTTTATTAGTTACATTAATAACATTTCACTCCATTCCATTGTAACGATGCAAGTCTTAAGATTTAAAAATTCTATTATATTTCTTGGACGTTGTCATTTTATTTAGAATTATTTAAGACCATTTGTACATTGAATTCGAACCACTGAAACTGAAATCCCCGTAATATCTGTTCCATTAAATGATCATGGTATCACTTTTATTCCTGTAATATTTATCCTTCCAGTGTTTAAGTGGTTCAAGTCGTCCTAGTGGCGCACTACAATGGAGATGGTGTAGCCGCACCGCTAACTGGCCGTGGACGTCGGCTGCAACGCAGACACTATCGGAGAGTTGACATCTGTAAGCATATTAGGATTTTATATATCTTATAGAATTAAACATTTTTTAAAAACTTATCACACGTTGGGGGTTTTAGGGGTCAATGAACTCTAACTGAACATAGTATAAAGCGACGTCAAATACTAGTTGAAACATTTTTTTATCATATCATATAATTTATATCGTTTGCTAGATCTATTAAAGCAATATATTATTTGTACTAACTAGTGGGCGTGTTGAGCTCGGAGTGCGGCGTGAGGTTGGACTGCGCCATCAGCTTCTGACGCACCTCGCGGATCTTCAGCTGCAGGGACATCTTGCTAGGGAAGATGTCCGCGTGCGCCGCCTGTAATTGAATGACATAGGTATTGTAATACATTTATTGAAATGTTTTCAAAATATCAATTCATACAAATCCATTCTCTCAGAAGCTGCAGCATTTAAAAATGTAATCTTCTCTTTTCTTCAAGACATTTATGATTATATTATAATATCAAATAGTTATGATATTTCTTTGCTTTGCTTTGGCGTTATCTTACACAGTTTTTGGCAAAAATGACATCGCACCGCAGTCCCGTCAAAACCTGGTACTTTACCCTAACCACTAAAGCTTTGCACACACACTTAGCAAAGGCGGTTTATAGCATCCGCGCCACTTGCACTTCTACGTTACATTACACTTACAGTGTTTTCCAGCCTTACCTGGAAGTGCGTAGTGGCCTGTGTGGTGGGGAACATCCCGTGGTCGTGGAACAGCTTCATGACGAGGTGGCGCCTCTGCTCCAGCACGCGGCGGTGGCCGGCCTCGCCGCGCGCGGAGCACGGCGTGCGGGGAGACATGTCCTCCGTGGCCTCCGACACGGGCACTGGGGTTATACAGGCTGATGTTTTATATGAATTTATCACGTTGATATATATATATATATATATGTATATTTTTTTATTGATTAAAATTGTCTATAAAAATTTTAGCCGTGTTATGCTTTTTTTACTTTTGAAATAAATATAGAAAGATTCATCAGCACGGGCAGGACTCTAATTTGTTACGGGACGATATCCGAGAGGGCGTATATTTATATAAAAAATATATGTGTTAATTTTTTTTACCGATATAAATTATATTAAAATAATGATATTGTATTACATTTAAAAAATAGTTTAAAGTAACTGACCTCTAAAACTCTCAAGATTGAAGTCCGGACCGAAGAAAGTGTTCCCAACGAGCTTAGTAGTCGTGTGAGGCGTGCCGTACGATGGAGTCGGCATTCCGTTCCCGTTTATCACTTCTCCGTCGATCTGAGGTGTTATTACAGTAGGTTCTTCTTCTGTAAAAAAAACTGCTATTTAATATGTTATAATTTTACGATCTTTAAATATACCTTGCGTTATATATTGTATAATTGTTTACTGTTTTTATTAAATAGGTTAAAAGTCTTCTCAGGTGGCAAATACTTTTCCGTTATAGCTCAGACAGATTACTAAACAGTATTAAATTTAAGAACCATCAACGGGGCATATAGTATGCAGATATGATTTGCCCCAGCAGCGGGTGTCAGTCAGTCCGTACCCATGGCTATCTTGTGGTGCTTCTTGCGCACGTAGAGCTGCGGCGAGCGCGGCACGGCCATGGCGCTGGGGCTGCACGCCTCCGGCTTGAACTGCGGCAGCGTGCTGAACTTCTGAGAGAAGTTCACGGTCTCCAGGACTCTGTGACACACACACACATATATATATCATAATAATAGTTTATATCTGAAAGATCTTTAAAATGATAGCACGTACTATTATTCAGTAATATATGTTCATATATACTTTTTATGTAGAGACAACATTGCAACATTGTTAGCGGGATAAATTGTGTAAAAAGAAAATACAGAACTTAAACAAATATATAAAGAAGATTTTTTCAGGAATCCTGAAGGAGCCAAGAACGTCTTAAATATGAGGAAGCCTTATCAGTGATATTTCCTTGTTCGCCCTATCTCCTTCTCTTTAAACTATATCGGTACCAAAACAAAAAAAATATATATATAATATTCGACGATAATAGATAAGCAAATGTCATCCTTATGTATAACAATAGTTAGGATTTCATACTAGATATGAATATTCATAAAGTATGAAGTATATACTTCTTTTGTTAGAAGTGTAAGCAGAAATATACAGATTGTATAGTATGTGTTGATAAATGTACGTACTTATCACGTCCGTCCTCGTTGCCCTTTTTGAACAGACTCTTCTTCAACGAAGGGCTAGGTAAGTTCTCCATCTTCTTTGGCGAGTGTAACGCTTCGGGCGTGTCGAGCGGCGTGGTCGGGCCGCTGTCAGAGCGCGCGAGGACCGCTTCGTTACTTCCAGTGGAACCTGTCGAGGTACCTGAAATATAATGTCATTATAACTTTTTGTTATCCCTGAAAATAACTTCAACACAACATAATAATTATTGTAAAAGCTGAAAAAATATATGGCTCTTAAATTAATATGCACATTCAAATTAGTACATTATAATCTGTCACATGATTCATTGAGAATCTATGAACAATACGAGATTGAAATAAAACCTTAATGGCTTCCTATAAACTCAACAGATCGGTTATTTTTGTTGTTTATGTTTATTTCAATGTTTAATATAAACAATTGGATTAAGATCTATTATTAATTTCGAGAATAATACTGTTACTGATCTCCGCTAGCTATACAGACAAACAATACCTCTACTGAGTCTCTTCTGTAGCGGCGCGCGGCCGAGCTGAGCCGGTGTAGGGGCAAGCGGGAAGGGCCGAGCTTCCTCTATAGGATTCTCCCATTGTCTACATAAAAAAAACACGTTTCAACATTTTTATGTAGTTTTAATTAGAAATATTTAAATGTCATAGGGCATTTTAGATGTTATGTAAAATAAATTAAGTATCATTATTTTCGGAGAATTTTTGAAGAACGGTATAGAGAAGGAGAATAGAGGGGTAAGTAATTAGACTTTCAGCTTTAATATACTATTTTAAACTAATATCGGGTCTACTTCGCGATAAAAATTTATTAAGGTGAAATACCTTTTTATTTCCGGACGTTTCGGCCGAATTTCACCAGCCGTGGTCACGTGACCTTAACTAATTTTTATCGCGAAGCAGACCAGATATTAGTTTAAAATGTGTACAAATCGCGAAAGTTTAAAAACTTTTATATAGTATATTTAAAAATAATTACATGTTAGGAGTTGGCACGCTATGATTGTTGCTTTGCGACACTATTACTGACTGACCGCTCTGAAGGTTCACAGTTGGTGTCTTTGCTGGTTCAGGTTCTAAAACAAAAACATACTTCGTTCTTACTGGAGTAACTCAGCTACAGTGAATATGCTACATGTTATAAACACTGAAACAATACATAGACAATAATACTATACTAAAATTCCTATGTCACTTGCTTTCGTCTCCTTCTATTTTGTCTCCCACATTTATGCATCTTCTTTTCAGAACAGCCGCTAATTTACACCCACAGTTCATCCTACATATATTGCAAATAGCCATTTTGAACATTTGTTCTATGTAACATTCGATTTTAGTAGTTTAGACAAGGTAAATCCAATCGGTCTGCTCTCCATTTTTGCAAAGACGTAGTCTTTATCCAATTTCGACGATAGTGGAATAATTGAAAATGGCATATTTCTTAATTATTATTAAAAAATAAAACAATTCATAATATTATAGGTTGCAGCCTATAACAATATACGTACCAGTGTTAAAAGAAGGCACATAGAGCCTCTGCAACTGCACGTAGTGTAGAGGCTGTGCGTCGCTGGTGGCGGGAGAGTCGCTCGCCTGACTGGCCTTTATCACCAGGTTCCCTGACGCGTCCACGGAGAAAGTTATTGGACCTGAGATATAATAAATGTAATATTTACAAATAATATCAAAAAGGCATATTTCATACAAATCTACACCACTATAGAAGATCCTCATAGATTGGTGAAGGTATCGTAAACTGACCTGTCGCATTTTCTCCAATATTTCTCTTCACCAGAGTAACACTCTTTAACAAGGTATTATTTAACGCTGAAGTAGTTTGCGCTTGACTTTGGGACATCCCTTGAGGCATCGATATACCGCTCGAGATCACCTGCACGCCACTAGTAGTAGGGCTTATTATCGATGCGATAGCGTTGTCTAGGGCAGCTTGTGTCGATAGATTCGGCGCACTTATCGATATTCCTTGAACGCTGTTCGTTAGGCTCTGAGTGTTGGGATGTGGCGAGTTGGGGTCCTGGTTCATATTCTGTTTGTTTATGGATGTAAAGGCTGTCCATTGTCTGTGATTTTCATCTGTAATACACATATTTACTTTATATCTAATTCAGTTGTTTATCTCTTAACTATTCTTTTTTTTATACAAAAATTATTATATATAACTTACTAGTATCGGCATGTGTAGATTTAAAAGCTCCTCCTGTTGGTTGGAACACTTTGGAGCCGCCGGGACTTGAAGCCGTGATACCCAGCAGGTTGTCTGATGAGCCCGCCCTGGAGATTAAAAAAATAAATCTTATTGATATAACACATGTGAAAAATTGTATTTTTTGATGTTTATCTATCCACCAATTATCCAAAAAGTACTTTGTTAGGAATTTTCGAACATAGACACCAATATATGTTATTTTATCCCAAAAATACAATGTTCTCATGGCGACCACCTTTATTCACCAAAGGATGCGATGGTGTTGCCGGTCTTTTAATTAAATAATTATATCAAGCACGTAACGCATTGGTAACAAAATAGTACTTCAATTACATCAAAATATTAAAAAAAAACGGTCAATGACCTTATTCATTTCAGTCCACAATTTAGAGTGCCAACAAAATAATTACCTGGCTTTGATAGGTTTAGGTCGTCGGGTATCGTGATGAGTGAGGTAGTCCCGGGTATCCAAACCTTCAGAGTCTGAATCAGTCACCTTCTCACCGCACTTCAGGTCTATTTCGATGTTCTGAGCTGGTGCGGGAGCATCTTCTATTGTTTGACTTATTTGCTGTAAATTATTGTATTTAATTTAAACAACTATTTCGTAATTTATTAACCTGTGGTTTATTATAATAAGACTTTTTTATATATATATTTGAGATATGAGATATCGTTTTGTTTAGTTTTTTCATGTTTTTAACAAAATTATAAAAAAGTTGAAATAAATTATATTACATATATATATATATGTAATATTCTATTACACCAAGTAATCATCTCACCATAGGCTCATCGTCACTCAGCTGCGGTGATCCAACGTGGTTGTAGGGTTGCGAGTTAACAGCCATGTCGGTACTAACTGGGACAGGGTTAGGACCCTCTGAAGGAGTTCGGGGACTCTGGAATACATAACATATCATATAATTTTGTATATTAAAATAATGCTATTGTTATAATTATTCATTTTCGCATTCTTTGCTTAAGCAAATAAATTATTTTTTTAATTATTATATATTATTAATAGATCACTCGTGTAATATAATTAATGATTTAAGGAAATAAATAAAGACCAACCTGCGGCATAGATCCGGTCGGGTCTCTGCTGCTAGATGATTTACGTCGGTCCTTGTTACACCATTTCCATTCTGGATGCGCTTTGAAATGCGCCTCCTTCACCTTTAATAGGAAATAACATACGATGTAATTACAAATATTTTAAGAACATATAAGATAAGCTAATAAGATGAAATCATGCTTGCTGGTTATTTTTCCACTACAATATAATATTTGAAGCAGTCACCTCACTAGCCAGTTCGTTATACTTCTGCTTCTCATCCGGCTTGAGTGAGTACCACCACTCTCCCAGTATCTTGCTGACGGTGCGGTTGTCCTGGTTGGGATGCATCTGGTGCACCATCTGACGGTGGCGCTTGGAGAAGATCATGAACGCGTTCATTGGACGACGGATGCGACGCTCCTTCTGCGGGATGGTTAGCTTTTTAACCTTTTTTAATTTAATTCATTCATCAAGTTACAATTCTTGTTATATATTCATTAATTGCATATATTTGACACATTTAGTGTTTTTTTTGTAATGTCGTATCGGTCGTTATTTCTTTTATACATATACATTAATATTATAACGTACCTTCTCTTGTCCAGGAGCGGCCTGGTTCAAGGATGATAGACTTTGAGAACGCCTGTTGTTGTTATCACTAGTTCCAGAGTCTTCGCACTCAAACACTTCGTCATCTTCGTCAGTACACATTGACGTTACACCATCTAGTATAAAAGAAAATAAAATTGTAGGAAGTTATGTACTTACGGATATAAATGCGAACTTGTATGTGCTGTGTGTGCGCATGCGTGTGCGTGCTGTGTGTGTGTGTGTTGTGTGTGTGTGTTGTGTGTTGTGTGTGTGTGTGTGTGTGTGTTTGTATGTGTGTGTGTGTGTGTGTGTGGGTGGGTGTGCGTGTGCGTGTGAATGCTGTGTGCTGTGTGCTGTGTGTGTGTGTGTGTGTGTGTGTGTGCTGTGTGAGTGTGCTGTGTGTGAGCGCGTGCGTGTGTGCGTGTGCGTGTGTGCGCGGGCGGGTGCGCGTGCATGCGTGCGTGTGCGTGTGCGTGTACGTGTGCGTGTATGTATATGTGTGAGTGATCTGATCGGAAAGTCCTTCGCCTTAATCGGCATTGTGTGTGCAGAAATGTAGCACTGACCGTTCTCCGCCTTGATCTCCTCCGTCTTGATGTGCGGTGTGTGCGGTGTATGGGGCGTGTGCGGCGTGTGCGGAGTGTGCGGGGTGCGCGGGGTGCGCGGTGAGGGCGGCGCGGGAGGCGCGGTAGGAGGCGAGGCGGCCCGCAGGAGGGGCACCAGCGACTGCCAAGGGAACACGCTGGGCACGCCGCTTGTCGATACTGAGGTAGAGACAATATTACATAATCGTGCAATGCTGATCGACTTTTCATTAAGAACTGTAATGTCTGTATATTTTATTTAAGATTCGTATATACAATTATACCTAATTCAGTTCAAGATCATCGACAAAAAACTATTTACATCGGCAGTATTTATTTAATTTATTTTTATTATATAATTGAACAAATTGTAATACTAAGGTTAATGATACAAATTACTGAGTAATCAATTTACTAAGTACCAACACATACTCATATAACTTACCAATAATAGCTGTATGAGATGAAGGCGGCGGCAGCACAGGCAACAACTGGCTAGGATGTACAATTACGGCGCTGTTGTTTACATTATTCACCTAGAAAAACAAACATCTGTTAGCTTCATGTTAACTATGAAATAGTTTTCTATTATAGTAATATTTTATTAAACTCACGGAATCTCCATTATCCATGCTACGATGCTCTGGCTCAGGGTCATTATTGTTCATTTGTTGCGTTATTTGATGCTTATGCTCTATCTAATAATATAAATAAGACATAATTAAAAATAACTATACAATAAATATATGTATATAAAAGCATGTACTATTATTATATAAATAAATATCTTACTTGAACATTGTCAGGCGGTTCATTTTTGATAAGAACGATTTTCTTCTCAATACTATTCTGCGGTATGACATAGAATCTCTTTACAGTATCCTTGCTAGAATCATCTACTAGCGAGATGTATCGCGCTTGTAGCGGTGCCGGCTTTAATATTCTTTTGTTATCTTCCATTAAACGAGCCTCGGAGAGTTCTAACGGGCGGCAGTGATCGTTCTGAGGGACCGAGTGGTCCTCTTCCTCGTACTCCGAGACTCTTCTATTCACAAAATTTTCATGATTATTCAAGGGTGGTGACATCTCTGTGTCGCGTCTGAATTGGTCCTGGATACCGTTTCTGCGGTATGGCGGCTGATTTCGGTAAATGTGGTCCAGATCTAAGCCGTTTGAAGGTTGCATGCGGTGTACCACGAGGTTATGTGGCACGTCATCGATTTTTGTGGCACGAATCGAGTTAGCGATGCTGGTTTGGATGTTTTGATTATTCATGTTGTTTATTATTGATATGCTTGAAGGCAGATTGAGGGACGATTGCAACGTAGTAGGTGCATTTAAGTTCGTTTGCATTGTATTCTGGATACTTAGGCCCGTAGACTGTATTCCTATCACATTGGACTGGGTTGGTTGTATTGTTTGTCCATTACGGTTGTCTACCTAAAAATTATGAGGATTACTACTGGCTATCATATCATAGTGTATTTTAGTATAAATATAATAATAAAAACCTGATAATGATAAGTTGGCGCAGGTGAAACTCGTATGACGCTGGTAGCGACGCCACCTACGGGTGAGCTCACTCGGCCCGGTCGCACTAACTCAGGTCTGTAACAATATCAAATCATTGAAAAAGCAATCAAGTACTAAATAGAAGATCAAAAATGGATGGGATAAATTATTTAAATAAAAATGTGTGCCGTACCAGTCTGCTAGTCGGGATACCTATGGTAGAGGAACATGGTCGTACCTGATGAGGTGGTGGTGGTAGTGCTTGTGGGGCGGGTGGTGCGGCGGCGGCTGCGGGGACGAGATGGGCACGAACACGTTACCGCGCAGCACGGGCGACCCGCCCACCGGCGACGCGCCCGGGCTGCCCGACCGGGAGCTACCCAGAGACACTGCGGAGGGACGTACTTTATCAATTGTAATGTGTTCTTTGGGAACCTTTCTTGGGATCTGTCACCGACTCTTTTCTAGTAGGTTCCAAATACTTTGCACATCAAAAAGTTTAAGAAATATACATTTTTGACTTTGCTCTAGTTAAATATATAACAGAAACATAATTTTACAGGTGCTGAGTAATAATTGTCACTAAAAACTGTATCTTATTTAATAAAATTGGAGACATTCTCCATATCAGACTCTCGTATATATAGTATTCATACACACCGAGCATATTGGCAGCTTCAGTCTCGTCCGGGTCGAACCGGCCGGTGACGCGGTAGCTGGGCGGGGTGGTGTCGGACTCACGGGACGTCTCGTCTCCCTCCACACCTGTGCCGTTTGATGATAACGACTTACTGCTGCTTCTGGAATATACACACACCAATATAGAATCATAGAGATAAATATAATATTATATTCAAATATGCATTAATTCAAACAAATAACAGTACTTTCATCACAATATTAGAATGTTATTTTGGCTTTTAATATATTTTAAAGTTACCGTTGTTGAGGTGTATGGCCAGAGCCCTGTGTGAGAGGTGTGTTGGATGATCTGGTAACCCCTCGTAAGGATAGATGTCTCGAACAGAACCCTCGTCTCTGGCTCTCTTTAGTACACCCGTCCTTGGAACACAGTCGTCTCCATTGCTTTCCGTTGAACTTCTTCCGAATACCCGTAGGAGTTGACACCACATCACCCTTCTTGTATTTGTGCGGTGTCGCAGCTTGAGATCTGGAGAGTGAACTATTATTTTTTAATAACAAACGTATGACAAATAGTAACATAATTATATATATAATAGCGTTGTATTCAGCACAGTTTATTTTAATTAAATAAAACTAGTATTGTTAATAGAATATATTTATACCTAGGTGTCGGTGGCTGAGATCGCGGTGTGAGGCTGCCTTCAATAAGGCTCGACGTGCTGCCTCTGCTTTGTAGACTGCTTCGCTTGCTGTTGTTACAATCTGTGATAAAAATGTTTCTTTAATAAACATATTTGTTCATATATTAGTCGAAATTGCAGATTTGTTTCTCTACGCCGTGCGGTTTATTATTCCAGCGGAAAACTACTCGTGTATAACCCGCATTAAACACGGTTAACAATATTTTATAAATAAACGATCAATTATTCACTCACCCATATGCGATGCGTCATTCGGAAACATAATATTTTCGCTGGGAAGGTCATCGTCGCTTCCGTAGTCGTCGAAGGGTCTGGAGCCGTTGGACAGCGCGCCCACTGCCACCTGACCGGACCCCGGCATGGGAGATGACGTCACGAAGTGGTCTCCACCCATCGTGTACTGCATGAATAATGAAATGTGATATCGATTATTTAGAATACATTTATTATTTGCCTTTGATGAACAATGTCAGTTTTTGCTAGATATTTGTGTTTAAGGTTCGATGTTATTGGGAAACTTATCTCAAGTAAATTACTGTACGGAAAATGGTTGCTAGAATCTATTTTCAGATTTTAGGCTAGACGCAAAAGGTAGTCAAGAGATATTCGTATATGACCACATATATTTAACTTCTAAATGTCTAAGGTATTTATAATGTAAGCCTGCCCCCACCGGCACGGACACGCAGTGCACACGCATGTGCGGCGCGGCGGGCGCGTGCGAGCCGGCGTCCTCCAGCTCGTCGGCCCAGGGCGGCTGCAGCAGGCGGATGTCCGCGCGCTTCACCTCCACCATCTCCTTGCACATGTTCTCGCCGTCAGTCACCTGGTGTGGCGCCGGCGTTATGTAACATTTATAGTACCTAACTCGATATCGATTGGGCTACATTTCTTTACTACTCAAAGTAAACAAAAAAAAAATCTGTTAACATTGGATCGTTTAGACCCATTAGTTTAGCACGACTTTAAAATTAAAACACAGTACAATATCATATATTTATTACCTTAACCCGAATCCTAATTGGCGAATTGTGCACCTCAAACACGAGTCCCTCAACAAACACGTTCTGAAGGCTCTCCCGGCTAGAGTCGGTAGTCCTGACAACACACGCGGAGCCAACGGAGAGATGACTCAGCTGCGGGCTCGCATCACCGATCACATCGTATTTGTTCGCACCGAATATATCACTGTACTCCACCGGTTCATTCTCCTGACCGTCGAGTTCCACGATGATTTTACAACCATCCGCCTGTCGTATCACCCCTGGTATGTACAAGCCGCGCTGTTTAGCCAGCACTCGATGGTCCCGCCATTCCGATAGATCTATATTCGGGTAGGTGATATTGAACGTTTTTAAGTCATGCGGAGATGACCTTGGGATGTTCGGAGACGGCTGAGGAACCGGTTGGTATGTTGGTGGCGTATATTCCACCTGGTGTGCAGTGGTCACTGACACGTTAATGCAGTTCCTTTCAGCCATGTTGTTGATACAATTTCTCTCTATTTCTTCTAATTCTGACGGGTCGAACTTCCTCTTCTTGGGAAGATTTCGAACTTTTGCCTGTATTGGCGCCTGTTGCGTCGTTTGGATGTTGATGCTCCCATTGCCAGGGATTGTGCGGTTCGCCATTGTCGTATTAAGTGATGGATTGGTTGTAGATTGAGACAGGCTAACTGTCCCAACGCTGCTGATTACAGATGCTGGAATCTAGAAATAGAATTCATTATATTAGGATCTTTTAAATAACAGATGTATATATTGTATAGAAATATAAACTATTTAATTTTTATTTCGATACAATGTAACCACACATACATACATACATAGTATAAGGGTAGTAATCGGACAATGAGGTAAACACAGAGTTGCATATTAAGGTAACACCTGCCACCTTGCCGGACGAGTCGATAGAAAGTTATCCTTAACTAAGTTACTTTAATATTTAATGCAGTCTGTATATAGATAAAGGTTATATGAAAGTATTTTTGATTCACTGGAAATATTAGCAATTTAATAATACACGTTTAAAATTGCAACATTTCAGGTACCGAGTTAAATCCATCGCTATTTAAAAGGATTTTCCTTCCGGTTTGTGGCTTCTCCAAACTGTATTCGTATTCAAAATTAAAATCTTAAAGGAAAATATCGATTGGATCACTATTATGCAGGACATACATTCGTAAAAATAAAACAATATAAATTATTTTTTAATTATATATTCTGTATAACTGAATAATATATTTCATTTATATATTAATGAATGTTCAAGATATTCTATAACACGATCGTAACCGGAGATGTAGAAAGCCACACGCTTCCCTACCGGTTTAGTAAATAGTGAAAAAAAAAATACAAGGCCATCCACAAGTGAGCATTACAATTGTAAGAAAAAACGTAACATGAGTCACGCATTGAGAGATAAATGTTTACTCAAACACTTGCTTGGTAGTAACCAATTATTTAGTTGCATTAGTAAATGCAACTAAATAATAGAGGAACAATCCATGCATCCCTTATCCCATTACACTTGGGATCACCGCTGCATATCCTCCTCTTCCATACATTTCTGCCGGCCTTAACTTCTGGACCCATTACATTGTCCTATTAAAGTGACACTATTTGACCCCAACAAATGGTAAGTCCCCACCAATCAGATGGGAGCACCAGCTCAATATTACGCAAGTTGAGATAGGCTCCTACATTGGGTAATGAAATGACTGCTTCAGGACTCACACCCAGTATAACCATATCATTTTTCGAGTCCATCCATCTCTACTTGAAGTCCTTCGCATTCACGCTCAGAAATTTCCTCATCACGTGTTTATCATTTCTACAGGTGACGCATTAATTCTTGTCAGTGTACTCACTTGTTAACACATCGATCTATGCAATTGTATTTCATTCATTCTTTTTGATGACTTAAGCTCTAACAACAATTTATCAAGGCTTATTCTTATCAGTACGAATAAATAAAAATATAATTTTACTGCGCCTATTTCATTTTACAATTTAAGTGGCTTCTCCACCAGAGGCACTAACTAACTAACAGCCATTTCACTATGTGGTGCTATGTACGCTAGTTGAAAATGTATCGTTTAGATTAGAAGTGGACTTATTAATCAAATTAAACAAAATCAAACGTTACCTGATCATCAATGTCGTATAGATGCGACGCGTGCGTACGGTATAAGGGTCGCGGGGGTTGCGGCTGGGATGCGCCGCCCGCGTGAGCCCGCTGCATCACCGCCACCTACCATTCATTCATTGCGCGGGAACATCTGCGAACAATAACACACTTTATGGACATTTTATTCTGATTCCGCATTTGATTAATTAAAATTATTTGTTGAAAAATAATTAATTCATTTGTAAACAGGTGATTGAACTTCATTCCTGTGTATATCTTATCTTCAATGTTATGAATGCAAGTCTTATCGATTTTTAAATATTGGCCTACGTGTGTTAGCTCGTTTGCGGAGGGTTTAATGTAAGCCGGAAATAGAGTATAGACAACTAGTTTTAACAATGAAAGGAAAACCAACATAGTTACTGGCGATGAGTAATGACTCTGTTACGTCATCGAATAATAATATATATTGCGAAATAATATTTTATATTTTATGTATATGTGCATTTAAAGTCATGTTGTTATAAAGGTGCTGACGTATACAGAATTGCAACTTTCATACATTTTTTTGTACTATACCGACCGGAGACTCAGCGAGCCGTTTTAATTTAGAAAAAGTAAAAAAACTTGGCTTGCTTCACGTTTCGACTCTTTAAACTTAAGGCTTTTAGTGTTTTTGGTGTAAGTCTTTCATGATATTTTTTATGTGATGAATATAAAGTAAAAAAATATATAAAACGCCAAGCTATTACCGGTTTCTTTTCATTTAAAATGGTATACACGGTAATACAAGATCAAAAAGTACTCAAAAATATAACGAAATATCAAACAAATTACGAAATGCTGCATCAGTCCTAACGTCTATAACTGCTAAGTACATAGACTGGCTATATATAATAATATTATATAACATAAGACCTCAGTCAATCGCGTCAGATATAACGCTGGTAGGTACATAATAATGAAGAATAGAAAAATAATTCCAACCAACCAAAATCCGTTTCAACCTTTCACTGCCGAAATGACAAAGAAGACTAACTGAAACGCATAACTTTAAATTTCAGCCAATTGCAGAAATCTTTATTATTAATAAATAGATTACAAAATATAACATTTAAAAGCGAACCTTGTTCCCTTTTTAGACATTCAACATTTATATGAATCTATATAATCTAAATTAGTTTAATTAATTATTTATTTATGGATAATTCATATAAAATAATTTGTAAATAAAATCGAACTTATATATGATTTAAAAGTTTTTATAAATAATGTATTTAAACTGCATGCACAGATTTTATCGGAAAATGTGTCCGAGACATTTATTAGAATGAGAATTTTTAAATCAAAAGAAATCCAGAAATGAAACTAAAGACAACGGATTTTGTAAATACATGTTTGAACCACAGATTATTACATCTTCGAAACTGAAGGTTGATTCATTTATAAGATATCATATTATTATCAGGAAAGGAACCTGCACTTAATTCAATTGTAGGTACATTAAGTGCTTTATACTATCTCGTTTCTTAATAGGTATTAAACAACACTATTTGGACTTAAAAATATCTAGTAGAGGTCTTCATCAATCATAAGAACAAACTCACGAAACGCCATTACAAAATGCGATATAAGTACGCTAATTTAGATAGTGTCGCTTAAATTGTATAATGAAATGAACGCTATATAATAAAACGCTATCCCATTTTTGTACACAATAAAGATTTATAAAAAAAAATGTAAAGTCGTGGCTGTAAGGACTTCTCAATAAAATGGAGAATCATTTAAGCTATTTCCGCCTCTATATATATATATATATATATATGTATATATATGTATATAGCAGAGCTGGTTACATGATAAACACATTATTATCTGGCCACTGTACCATAAATACAGATATTTTAAATGCACTATTTACTCGTGGTTACAGTTCGCTATTTTTGGTTTAAATTAAAATAGACTTAGCTTGGATCAATAACCTGTTATAAGAACGTCCCTTTGGTAAGGTATCTCATTTGTTAAATGTCTCTTACGTATAACTAAACAGTCTCTGTATTATATTATATCTATAAGATTGTCCATTCCATACAATGATTCGCGGCCTAGTTGCGTCAGACATTTTTAATCATACACTTTGTATGACTCATTTGATTTTGATGTTATTTACGACGGTACGGTATGTAAACTGTAAAGTATTGAATAATTTGGTTATATTGTATCGTGTTGTGATTTATTTGTTTGTTCTGGTACTAAATAATTTTATTGTAGGATCAACACACCGAGGAATTTATAATAGTACGCATATAAAAACAGTAATTGCAATTCATAAACAATTGACTTATAAACAAATGTCATACTTATATCTATCGAAATTTAACATTTCTTTTTAAATTTAATTTTTTTTTTAGTTTTCAACATTTCGTTGACAAAGCGTCTATAAAGTACATAATTCATATTTTACAATGTATAGATTATATCTTTTATATATGGATACCTACTTAATAGTTAGCAAGTGTGGCCACGTAAGTGGTCGTGTCAAGCTCCGACATGTTAAAACCAGACCACACAATAACCTCTGAAGTCCGAGATGTTAAGATGACCTTGGTGATGAATGGTTATGAATCCTCATTAAGCTGTTAGTTGAACACAACATAGAGAGATAAGGAACGCCTAGCCGGTACGCTTCAGGGCTGTGGCATGAGCTCCGGTAATAAAATGTAATAATTATTTATAATATAATATATTACGCTGGCCCGAGACGGTCAGGGGCGTTATGCCTATATATCCGTAATTAATCTGTACGACCAAATTATTCTTCGGTTTTGTGGATTTATTGGCGTATAAGAGCAACAATGATAGCGGTGCTATGCTGTAAGAATGACGAGATTAAGCCTATTTCATTATCCAATTAAATCGGCGCTATTTGACCTTAAAAAAGTAGGAATCCCCGACAATCAGAGAGAAGCACTAACTCACTAACAGCCTTTACACATTGCGATGTTAGTACGCTAGTTGAGATAGTGTCGCCAAAATTGTATAATGAAATGTGCCCAATACAATACGCTATACCTTAAATTGCCTATTTGTATATTCCTATCTTCTTAAAAATGGTATTACCATTTAATAGTTTATTAAAAAAAAATTGGTGCCATTGTCAATAGCTAGACCTAGATTAAAAGAAAAATATATTGAATTTCTTAAGCACTAACATTAGTTTTGCACAGTATACAATTGTATTTTTTATATATATATATTTTTAAGTAAGATTAGCTAGTACAAGAGTACAACTCAAACAGAGTTTATACAAACTTTATGCAGGCACTGCTTTCCAAATACGAATGAGTTGTGAGATAGTTTTAATGGGGCTTCAATTGGATCGTAAACATTGATAGCAGACAATTATCTGAATGAAAGTAATTAATAATAATTCGTTTTTAATATTATGATTGACAATATATGTAACTTACCTCAAGTTAAACCGTTAATTAATCAAACAATTTGATAGCTATGAAGATTGGAATAAATTTAAATACACACATACATACGTATATATGGCTATGTAAAAATCCAATACAACGTTCCATTATAAATGTTAATTGTAAATCCTAATTATAGTTCCATTGAAAGTACCAATTCCTATAAGAGAAAAGCTATTGAGGACTTTACTATAGTTTAAAAGTTAAATTAAATTTAACTTTTATATTACTACCAGCCCTAACGTCATTATTAAAAAAGATGACTTCATATTCGTAATTATAACTAGATGTCCGTAATCTATACTTAAATACCTAACTACGATAAATAACATAAGTGTAGGTAGATTGGATCTAACGTATAACGTATACATATGTTTATTATTAATTGTAATTATAAAATATTTTCAGACAGTTACTCAGTCATGTAGTGTCAATTACTGAACCAATCTATCTCAACTGATCTAAGTAGCATCGCATAGTGAAATGGCTGTTAGTGAGTTAGAGCTTCGAGCTGATTGGTGGAAACGCCTAGCTGTATTATATTAGCTGTCCCTTAAGGTCAAATAGTTTGGTTTAGATGGTATAATGTATTTTGGCCATTAATTATAAATGCTAGTAGGCAGAGGTGAGACCCGTTTGGATTCTGCCAGAACAAACTGTATTTCGATGATGTCTCGTTTCTCATAAAATAATTATGATCTGTATGTAAAAAAAGAACGAAAGCGATATAGTCAGAATGCCATATATTTTGCAGAGTCTTTGTACCTGAGCTCTGTATCATTATTTTTATTTAATAATCAGTCATATAATCAAAATCTATTTGAATTAATTGCATTCGATGACCGACAGATTGTCCCGCTTCATTATATCTATATAAAGATGTTAAAATTACTAAATATATAGTTTGATATTTTTTCGTCGTATAGAGTAGCAACTAATAAGCATATTAGTATGCTATTTTATAACCTAAACTGTATATAGCATAGGTAAGTCACTGGTATAAAAAAACGCTTAGAACTTAAAGAACCCTTTGACGCCAACAATCTACATCACATGTTAATACTTAACCTACAAAATATTTAAACGTGCCCAAGAACAAAGCCCAGTAAGTTATTTTTAAAACGCCAATAAAGGGTTAGTAGCAGTTTAATTATAAATGTCGCCTAATCAGTTTCATCAAATGGTCAGAATATTTTGCTACCTTTTCGAGCTAAAATCAAATTTCGGGGTTCACAGATTGTAATGTGCCAATTACATTATACAATTTAAGTGACATTATTTAACCTTGAAAAATAGCGAGTAGGCGTGTCCTCCAATCAAAGAGAAGCACTAACGCACTAACAGCCATTTCACTGTGCGATGCGATGTATGTTAGTTGAGATAGTGTCGCATAGATTGTATAATGAAATGGGTGCATAGGTCTAAGTTACATTCATTGAATTAATTTGTGTAATAACACATTAAGAAACGGTACAAGCCTTCCGGAATTAAAATTTCCTAATAGCCTTACTCTATTCAAAGCTCTTCAAACTCAAACCGTCACCCCTTCGCTGTACTCAACTTTCACTGCAATACGGATGTTGCTATGCTCAGTCTCCCCTCTTCTTTCACTAAAACCACGTACTTTTTATCGCACAGGATCTCCTCGCGACAATCTGGCTCCACAATATAGGAGGCGACATAATATCAAAGAAAAGCGTCACAGACGACAAAGCAACTTATGTATACAGACATATTTATTTGTTTCAATTTAATAGTTTCATATATATATATATATATATATATATATGTATTTTAATAAAAATCAGTCAATAATATATTATTAAATATTTTTATTTATAATTCAATAACTTCCAATCTAATCTTATACGGAAAACACTTTTTACTATTTTAGATTAAAACTCGGTTTGTAAAATGATGATAATAAAAAAAATGTTTGTAATCAAATATAATGTCTTAATCGTAATGATAAGTTTATGGCGTTTAAGACAGCAAATTACGATAAGACATAACGTAAGTTGAGGACCAAGACAAGTGGCTCTGACACTAGTCGAATAGAATTATAAATGTACGACCGACATAATATATGGTAAAGCTGTATGTTACGTCCATACATTTAAATAGAATCAAAAATGAATGCTTGCCAGTTAGAGCTCAGTGCTGTCAAATATTTTAAATTTTAAGCATCCTTCAAGAAACGAGGCATAAGTAATTAGTAAGGGAAGCCTTAAAATCCGGGAAACTAAAAACGAAACAGATGGTAACCCTAAACTTGAACCAACTGTAGTTTATCCCACGACCCACACCAATATGTATAACAATTCACATTTTTAAAGAATTTTATAACCTTAGACATTTTATAACATATAAAATGTCTAAGGTTAAGTTCAATAATTTAAATTTAGTAAAATTTTAATTTCAAGAATTTTAACATGTTGAAAAGTTTATCTAAAATATAAAAAAAAAAGAAATTGAATACCCAAGTACTACTGTATAAAATATAGATATATGTATATAAAAAGTAAATAATATATGTATGAAAAGGCGGTAAGTTGAATAATTATTTCTGAATCATAAAATTTGCAAGTTAATATTATCTATTCAATGAGGAAAATCTAGCTAAGGATATTTGTATTAAATATACATTAGATAGATAGTTTAAAATTTGAATATTATGGAAAAGTTAATTTAGATAATTAGATTAGTATCTTGGTTATGAGATACATTCTTTTTTCTTTTTTTTGGGACAGGGATCAACTGATCGACTGTATTAAATTCTTTTTGTGCTATGGTGTAAATCCTAACCTCCCTTTTATTTTTGTTTATTAAATTGTAGCAGCCATAAAACTGGATGAATAATACAGATTGTTTAAACTAAACAGTATGTGTATATTATGATTGTTAAAAACACATTTAATTTGATTGACATTAAACCGTAATCTTACTTTGGACAAAGATATTTCAAACACTTTATAATGGAAATTTTAAGCACCAACAAGTGAAGTAAAAATTACAGATCTCATACTAAAATTACACTGCATTTGCAATTAAACATTGTTTACTTGTCCTAGGCATTGTTATTTGTTAAGTAATATTTAAATATACAAAATATCTTGAAAACTGAGTTTTTCTGCATTTTACTAATGTTTCACTGTATATATAGATGATATATATTTGAAATTAATAACATTTTGACAATATCCACCAAGAGAACACTTCAAATTATAGCTAAGATATTTTAAAAACGCAAAGAAATAATATTCAAAGCCAAATTCTCAAAATGAAAAGTTAAGATTTTATAATAGCCAATGTTGAAAGCATTTTAAAAGAACACCGGATATCCGGATAATCGGCAATCAAAATATGTTTATGGAATGATGAAAATATACAATTTCCTATTAATATATTACTTATACACTTTGGCACTCAGAATAATTTGTTGAAGTTGATTTGATTGAAGGTTTCCAGAATGTAATTATATAACTAATTTTTAAATAAAAATAGAAAACTAATATATTATACATTTTAAATTTAAATAATAAATATAAATAAATAACTAAATCATCATTTACTAAATACTTCAATAAACACAATTAGCTTTCTTTTAAGTAATAGAAAATAAATTGTAAAGTTTTATAAACAAGATTATATTGTTTAATATTCTTGAAAGTGGACAGAGAGAACCATTCAGACTTTGTAATTATTTATTTTAAGGTTGATCATATATTAATATAGATATCTGTTATAAAAACTGTACTAACTTAGCTTTTATTTATGATATATATATGATCGATCTATTGATTCTTGGTTTATGAAAAAAATATATATAATTAAATGGTGACAGTGTCAGTACAGACACTCAAGAAAATGTAACATTGTATCAATATTAATTTGCCAAAATTATTTTCCTACATAGTATGTTACTTGATGTATTTAGGTGCTAAAATTAACAATTAATAATATTAATTACAAAGGTTATACAGTGTGCCATGCCAATTAAAATAAACATTATTTTGGTAAATATGATTTTCCTTTGGTGCTATAGTACTTTTTTAAGTTCAGAAACCACCAGAATGTATCTATTGCAAGATGGCTAATAATTCATATTAGAAATACATATAAATAAGCTTAACATGGTTACACATGCTTATAGATATTCAAACAATAATATTATAGTTCTATCATAAATATTTCAGTATGAATGTTTAATTTCCATCTATATCAATTTTCTTGGTACTATGGAGATAGACATATTATGAATATAAACACTTACGGAATAAATAAACAACAATATCAGTCTGCTTCATGGCAAATGCATTATTATTTATAATCATTCATAGTGCAAGGCTGACAGTGCATTTATGCAGTGTAATCAGCTGATAAGAGCGATATGAACGCGACGTACGCAGGCAGGTTGCATATGACAGGCGCATGCCTAGTTTCAGCCAAAATCAATCAGCCTGCAATTGTGTTGCACTAATTCACGTCGAGTTGGCGCGTGTACCTTGAGCTATGACTAATGTTGAACGTGCTGCCTGCGATCACCGTGTGTACCGATCCGACACAACGGCTGCGCCACACGATGCACAAAATCGAATACAATTACTTATTCACTGATGCAAGATTATTGTCATGTGCGGCCTACATGCGCAGACAACGTTTCGTTACATGCTACACTCCTAGCTCCAACCCAACTCACCACTTTCCATTGTCGCAAGCACGACGCACAGTGTAAACAACCAAACCACATAATAAAACAAAATGGATGTCCGACTCGCCCGCACAGAGATGAGAAATTTTATGAGCGCCCCGAACGATACCTCCTCTCTAGTTGTAAAACGTTGTTACTATAGTATCGTAGTATTTTAGCAGCCCCCCACCAAATAATTATCTATCTTCACTGCACATACATTATCCCACAAATCACAAAGAAATATATTCACAAAGTTAATAAAACAACACGAATTAAATATGTTATTAAGGTTTTGAACAATTTTTTACGTCCACTTGAAAAAAATAATCATTGAAGCGTTTGACAAACCGAGACAAAACACCCACACCAAAAAATCCTACATGGCGACTGGCCTGGCCTGGCCCATAATAATTTCCACTCGAACGTATTTCCATTTCGCTCGTTCACCATTCATTTAATTATTTCTCAATACGCGTGACAGAGATAGAAATATATAAATATTTCCTATGTATGAATAGAATCAGTATTGTGAAGTGTCCCTCCCCGGCGCTGCTCTAAACTGAGTTGAATGGACCCGAGACGCGCTCAACCATTGGATCGATGACAGTCACGTGATATAAATATGTCGCGCGGCACTTAAAAGCCCGGGAAAGTTTAAAATACCACTGTAAAGTGATAACGTATTTTTGTCTTATAAGTATAATATAAACTTTACCTACATTTTGAGAATCATGTGATGATAATAAAATATCACAAACCTAGTAAAAAATATTTAATTATACATCTTAAATTGATTAAAATCAATAAGAAATAATAATTAAATTGGGTAGTTATACGACTTTAAGTTTGTACTTACCAATTCTGGCCGTAACGCGCTGCATATATGTTATTATAAAGCTTAAATAAAATTGACACTAAATTATGAGATAGGCATTTGCTAGGTTGAAAAAAGTAGGACAAAAGAATCGGGTTATAAATACTGCAGTCGGCGCGATCTGCGCCTGCCTCAGCAGTCGGCCCTCGTCTTCACCTTTGTAATATAAGCCAGGCACGCCCTTCTTTGCGTTATACTGTCCATAATACCTACTGGGCATAATATTGGATATTTATATTATAATATCTAGACGTTAAGTTTATTCAAATAAATTTTATGAGGAAGGAATTATGAAACTAATAAATGTTATATATATATCTCTTTTTTACAAAGTATTATATCAAAACACCAATGACTCCCAAAAGTTAAATTGATCTCATAGTAAATGTTGATTTACTTGGTCATAAATATAACTTATTAACAATAATTTTGGGTTTGTGTGAAACAGGTGATTTAATTTATAATATATATTCCACTGGAACACATATATATATATATATATATTTATATTTTCTACTTACTTTAATAGTTAACCAGTTTCGGAAAATATATTTAGGATTGTTGTTTTCTTATTTACTTAAGTACATAAATATTTTAAAAATAAATAAGGGAATAATGTCAAAATTTTAAACAATAATACCAAATGTCATTATTATGTTATCTTCGATGAATATTATTTTATATGATGGTGGACACTTGTTGTAGTTTTTGCAATTATTTTGAGTAAATATTTTTTTGACACGAGACATAGTTTCTAAACCAAACATAACAGAATATGTTTCCATACAGAGAAAATTGTTGACCAATCAATGACTACAATATTATAAACATACCACAACCACACTAACACTATGCAATGCAATTTACACCAGTTGAGATACAGAAGTTCAGATCGTATAATTAAATGTTACCATTATAAATATGTTAGGTTTTAAATAAAACCAAGCAACGGGTTTTGAGTAATTATATTTATTGTGTACGAAAATATATCCTACTTACCTAAAATTAAGTAATGACTATTAGAATTCCTTCATAGCTGTTAGATTCAGGTCTGTCATTGTTTATAAAAAGAAAGATTCATTGTGTTTCTTGAACAATAAATAATTTATTTTATGCAATATGAGTATAGAAAACATATTTCTAACTGATTTAAGAAGTCTACTGTATAGTCTTTACAAGCTTGTTGCAAGAAAAAAATATATAATTATTGATTGAATATTATACTTCTTTAATAAGCAATTCTCTGGTAGCATATATCTAATACATAGTAATTTGATCATTATGTGCTTTGACATTTTTTTTTTCGATCTCTTTTAAAATATAAGACGGAAAGATATTGCAGTTAAATTTTAAATGCCTAGACCGAATACAGAGACAATGCAGTACATTGTCTTATTCTCCCAGCGTACGGTACAAGATCCATCAGTATTATTGTCCCAAAAACAGGAAGATGCTGTATGTAAACCGGCCCCATTCTTCTGCATGATTGTGCATGTCACTGAAATATGATAAATATAATATATATGCTACACATTAAATCTTAAGTAAAGTAAGTTTTAATTAAGAGAATATAGCATGGCAAAAAATTTGTTAGATCAATAAAAACCAAACTTAGTGCCCTATTACAAATGTTTATTTATATGAAACAAATAAAAATTTATAAAACTTTCATTACATTATGACCTTCAATATTGAGCGAATAATTAGCTTTAAGCTTTATATGGCACATACCTATATACTTATATGGCTTTTGCAGTTTAGTTAGTTGACCTAAACAAGATTCTACGACAGCAGATGTCCATTGGTTTACTTTATTATGTTGATATGCAGTGCCTCCTATAGAATTTTCAATCGCCTCTTTTATTATTTTACTCACATCGTCTACAATAAATTGATTCTGAAACACGTCATGAGAAGTAAATAAAACAATCGATAACAACTGCTAATTTATGTATTCATAAAAGCTTACTTCTTCTGTCAAGTCATTGCATTCTTTAACCTCCATTATTACAAATTACACGGTATCTGAGTTTATGAGGATTCTAGAAAATATTAAAACAACAAAATTTGATGCTACGAAAAATCTTAACTACCAAATATTGACGGATAAACCGTAAAATGGAAAGGTAGATGAGTAAGACTAACACAGATAACAAACAAACTTTCACGGTATTGTAGTACTAAAATAATATAAATATGTAGAGAAAATGGACATAAAATAACTGTCTTTAGGTTTTATACTAAAATACTTGTAAATATGTGATTGAATATTTTAAGCTGCAACCTTTTTTAGATTATTTTTTTTTTTTTATATAGTAATACCTAATTTAAGCTTTCATTTTATGAATGTCATTTTATTTTCAAGTTGAGTATGGATATTTTCATAATAAATTATCCCTAATGGCTTCATCAATGCAAAATAACAGAGTTTCGTCCCCGGGATACTGTGTGTGTTGCAGAACTTGCAACATGTGGTGCTGGAGAGCCTTTAAATGGCTTCCAGTGCTACTAATTGTGTCGATTGTGACATGGTCGTACTATGCCTACGTTATACAGTTGTGTATTTGTGAGTAACTTAAAAATTTGTGGCTGTTATCGTGTTATTAGCTTATTTAGTAAAACTATTTTAAATTTTCAGTTACTATTGAGGGAACAGCACAAAAATGTATATATCTAGTGCTATATCACATTCTTCTGATAATGTTTTCATGGTCCTACTGGCGTACCATTTTTGCAGATATTAAACCCATTCCAGACAAGGTAAGTGACCTATTATTCATGCAAAAAAAAAATGCTCTCATATGCATTTTTTTTTCATAGAATGTCTTAGATAAAAAATTAAATGTAAAACATACAAAAGAGGAAAAAATATGAACATAACTTTATTACTACTCAGATGACTCAATGTCTGATTTAAAAAGTGTATTGAGTTTTTACTTACAGTACAGTTTCGTTTTATACAAACAAGTGCTTATTTGGTCTGAACCTTAAAAGAAATAGAAAGTAAACCATTCACACATATAACCTAATTTTCATACTTCAATAGATTTTCTAATGCCAAGACTTGAAAAACAAACTATAAAGAATTATCTTAATATAATATATATATTTCAATACTTTCATCTCTACTATTAACTTATTTTATAAAAATATATATATATATATATTATTTAGGGTGAAGTAATTCATTAGACATTAAGACATTAAGATTTCTATATTCATTATTTCTAGCCTTGCTTATTATTTTTAAAAAGTTTTATTCTGTGATAATCAGACTGTAATAAAAAAGAAGATAGTTTTAATAAAATTGATTAATTTAATTTATTATATGTATAAAAATGCACTTGCAAAATTAAACACTTTCTAATTGTTGAATCTTGGTATGTTTGAAATTACATTCTGCAAACATAGCTTATGTGTATTCATAATCTTAACATATATGGTTAGCAAATGGAGAGTTAAATGTTGAAAAATATTCAGTATTCTTAATTATACTTAAAGAACTCTTTACACAGTGATCATAGTCAAAGTTTTTGATTTAAAATCAGCATACATTGCACTTATAGAACATCAGACTCCAATTGTATGGCTCTGATGGAGAAGAACTGGTGAGAAACTCCATGGATGCTCTTTTAATGTAATCATTTTAAGTATTGATATAAATGTTGATTCAGTCAAATTTGACATGTGTGAACAAATTTGAAATCCTTCAATCACCTCCAGGAAACATGATCATCCTATTTTAAGTCCCTCCAAGATTTCAAAGTAACAAAATCCAATTTGTGTTTTAGTACAAGTTACCTGAAGCAGAACTGGAAAAGCTGCTCAGTGCAGAAACTGAAGATGCACAGCGGACAATTTTAGAGAACTTTGCGAAAGATCTCCCTATAGTTACTAGGTATTATTTACATCATTATATTTGCTTTGTGTTTTTTTAAGTATTATTCACTTTGCATACATTTTCTCAATCCTAGACTCATACTTACAATCAGAAAGTACAGCAAGAGATTCTTTAAGATGGAAAGCAAAAAAGAAATTTTAGAAAACTTTGCTAATACTATACCTGTTTTGACAAGGTTTGTTTTAAATATGTGTAGCTAGAATTGAGAAAATTGTAGAGGTATTGTTCATTGAATGTTAGTTATAATTATAAAAAATACAACACATTAATGTGTTACATGTCAAAAAATATATTTATGATGTATTTTGTAATATCATATATATTATTATAGTCTAAATAATTACTTATATGGAAATAATAATAAACTTTTTAGTATGCTAACTTCATGATAATTTTTCAGGACTATGTCAGGTTCAGTGCGGTACTGTAACCGTTGTGTGCTAGTTAAACCAGACCGAGCTCACCACTGCAGCATCTGTTCTCGATGTGTGCTTAAGATGGACCACCACTGCCCCTGGGTCAATAACTGTGTGTGCTTCCACAACTACAAATTTTTCATGCTTTTCCTTGGTTACGCTCTGCTGTATTGTCTCTTCATTATGTCTACATGTCTACCGTACTTTATACGGTTTTGGAAGGTATGTTTCGTTGTATTCAATTTTAGTAACGAATTGTAATTAAAAATTGTAGTTGTAATGTAATATCAACAGTGACATCTGCAATAATGTGTTATTAATTTACAAATTCCAATAAATTACTAATGAAACAATCACTAATGAGGATCAATCAACCATAATGTAATAGCAAAAGTAATATAAACAAACATTTTGCTGATACAAATTTAGAGGGTTTGTCCTTCCAGATGTATCAAGAATACAAGCAGGCCCACTGCGATCATTTGCTTGACATCGGCACTAGTTCTAAACAATGCATGGATATGTTGAATGTAATTTTATTATACAGTTCCGTGTAGTTTCATTTGATAAGATAAGTTCAATAGGTTATCTTTGTCACTTGTATTCCAAAACAAATTTAACCAATAGTTAATCACAAGTAGTAAAGGCATTGTAGATTATATATACTTATCCGATAAACTTTTGATAGCATGATAATGTCTTCACAAGCTCTTATTATATTGGAGATTTTTGATAATCCGTTGATAAAAAAATGTTCCACATTGCTTGAATTGATAACATCGCAGTGGGAATGTCTTGATAAAGTATTTTTGTTGATAACATTCAAACAATGTGGAATAACATAAATGCCAAAAAAAAAACTAATATTTGCACACCTTATATGAAATAGAATATCAATAATATTTATATATATATATTTATATATTTAAAATGATTATTTTTAGTCATCTAAACTTCATTGTACTATGTTATATAAATGTTAGTTATATAATCAATATTTAATAAGTAATAAAAATAACAATAATATATATATATTTTCAGCCAGCGATAAATTCCTCCATGCACGGAGAGAGGTTAAATATAAAATATTAACATAAATGTTTCTTCCAGGGTGACTTTGGGACATCAGCCAGTGCTGGTCGGTATAACATTGTGTTCGCGTTCTTCGTAGCCCTGATGTTTGCCATCTCACTGGGCTCGCTGTTCGGATACCACTGTTACCTCGTCGCTCATAATAGGACTACCTTGGGTCAGTTTAAATATTTTATTACTCATGAAATATATGCGTCAGCTGAACTTTAATTTGATATGTAATAGTACTCCTTTGGGTCAAATTAATTAATCTCAATATTCAATAAATAGTAAGGGTCAGCTGAAATTAAATTGGATAGGTTCGGGACCCCTTTGGGTCAATTAAATAATTTTTATATTTATGGAATAGTATGGGTCAGCTTGACTTAATATACATAGACAGCACAATTGTTTTGGTATTATAGATATAAATAGCTATTGCTCAATTCTATTTATCTCAACATTAGTTGACCATTTATTATGACCCTACATGTTGGGTCGCACATTGTTGGGTCAGTTAATTTATTAACGTAAACAAGAGTCTTATGCTAAGAGGTCTAATGTTAACACCAGCAAAAACTGGATCTGTTTGATGATTCATGGTTCTGATATTAAATCTTTTGGTGAAAGTTTTACTTTTGTTTATATATCATTCAATTGAAAAGTAGGCCTTTGTAAAGTTTAATTTCAAATCTTTCATATAAAGTTTTTGGAATTTGCTTTATTTAAATAGACGATAAAGATTTTTGTGTTATGTTAGTACAAATTTGTTTGTCTGTCGTTTTGTTGCAATAATTACCCCTAAACATATGGATTTTATTATATTTTATTTTTATTGTATGCTATAGGCGAGTTAATTCTTGTGAAGCCGCGGTCTTGAGCTAGTTTATCATGATATGTATAAGTGACTGCAATTACCAGTAGAATAAAAATAAAAATATATTGATAATATTTATTTAATAAATGTAGTACGAAAAATAAACTGATACGGGCAGTTATTCGAACACGCATCATCTGGAAACACGTCGCTCTACTTATTGAGCTACCGTATAAAATCAACTCAATTGGTAAAGCGACGGGACGGTTTCCCAGAGGTCGCTGGTTCGAATCCATGACCGTATCGGTCTATTTTTCATTCAATATTTGTTTAAAAAATTATAAAAGCTTAACATGGCTATACATGTTAATAGATATTTTCAAATATTGACGATGAGTTTGTTTTCAGATATGCTGGTATCGTACCGCCGCTTGAGTAGTCCGACCGGTCAGATTATTAACTCTATGCTTAAAACCATGATCTATGGTAATTTCAGTCACTTTACATAGTAGTTCAATATATTCATAATCGTATTGTAATAAATAATATTTTGGGGGGTATATTTATACGGTTAGTAATTTAAATTATAATAATGTATATATATACATTGTATAAGATTTACTGTTAGTGTAATTAGAGATGGGCGTTAGTGACGTCATCATACGCCGTCTAATAGGGGTCGTTGTAACAAGTACTTTATTTTTTTAATAAGTTTTTTTTTTGTATTTGTTTTGTTGTAAGTAATTAGTGTATTTTGTAAAAATCGAGTAAACGGTTTTAAAAGTAGGTCATGTAGTTTTCGAATTTCAACAATTCAAAAATGTATAAGGAAAAAATGATTTTCCTTTTCTTTGTCATTATTAGAAATATCTTTGTATATATTAACAAACAATGTACATTTCCTGTTTTTTTTGTATTTAGTATCTAAGGTTGCGGCAGTCAGGAAGACAAATGAGTTATATTAAAGGGACATTATATATTAATCAGAAATATTGTAATTTTAAATTACCAGAAGCGTTCCGGGCGCCGATGTTCCGAGGAGGAGCGGACAAGAACGGCTTCTCCATCGGAGCCTTCAATAACTTCAAGGAAGTCTTCGGGGCCAGCCCTGACCTCTGGGCTGTGCCCGTCGCCACCAGGTGCGTAACTATAGTACAGCTCATGTAATAGTGGTTGGTTAACTAAGAACACTTCACTCACACAAATGCGTTTTTAGTTTATACGATTCACAGTACTCACACATGTTCTAATGTATTGTCTAAGTTTTAATAATAGCAACATTTTGCAATTTTTAAAATATTAATAGATATAGTAATTATTGACTGACTAATTTATATATAAAGGCCGAAAACATCAAAGGCAAATATTTATTAGTTTTTAATAATATATTATACAATCTTTTTAATAATAAATTACACGAGCTAGCTTTTTAAAACTATATTTAGTATTAGTGTGTGTTCTTAAATGTATGTTATTATACATCCTTTCCAAATTCAAAAATATGAAAACTAACAGTTTGAAATAGTTTAATCGTAACAAGTACAGGGTGTATCTTAAATAAATAACAATAAAATAATATATAAGGAATGCATACATGCATGTGTTTTCCGTTTACCACGTGTATCGAGGGCTTAACGTGTGCACGTCACAATGAGAAAAGAAGTGAATGACCGACTAATTCAAGTGTAGCTTAGATTAAGAACCTTGTGATACTAACTAGGCATGCCATCAGATGAATGGAATGTGTTTTTTATCATTATATTATATCATTATTATCATTTCAGTCATCGTGTACGTACAAACAGTATCGTAAGTCGGATCATCTAGATTTATTTCACAGATCAACTCATGCGACCTGTACATTTTGGTAGTATTTATTGTTTTGTTTCCGTATTGTAGCGGTATACAGGTTTTATTATTATCTGGAGGAGGGAGGGGGGGGGGGGAGTGGTGCTGAATTACAATAAAAATATTTTCTCTCCGATATGACGTGATGAAATCAAACTTTTCAATTATTTTTTTTTCCAAATTAATTTATTTAAGTTTACAAGAATCTTCTATGTTACAATCTATCGAAATCCATTTAACTTATTCGATCAGTCAATGGTTTATTAAAATGTAAGTCTGAACTAAAAACTACATTGATTGATAGTTCTGTAGTCTCGAAACATTTTGTCATGCATGTCATGCATTTTGTCATGCAAAAAATCATATGAAGCATGAATATAACAACACAAAATTCAAAAATGGAACATCCCGGCCATCAATAAAAAGTAAATAAAAAAAAAAAGTATTACCTCGGCCCCGATGAGTGACGCAGTGGTCGTGTTGCCAGCCTGGGCGACGGGTGCGAGTACCCGGTGCGGCGCGAGCACCAACTGCAGACGTTCACGACGCCGCCCGACGCGCTGGGCTACGAGTCCATGGGCACCACGCGCTCCAGGTCAGAGCCCGGCGACTCGCCCGCCGCGGCGCCCGAGCCCTCCAAGCACATACCTTGACCATGACATTCCGTTACTTGCATCTGCGACCTAGCGCACTTAGGCTGTACTATATATCTCATTCAATATTTTAGTGACTATTCATACGGTCTTATATTTTAAGTTTTGGAACTTTGGAGGATAAAGTTATTTGTATGTTTAAAGGATGTTAAAGGGGATATCGATAAATAATATTTTATTTAATTATTAAATAGAAATACTTTAATAGAAAT
Organism: Dircenna loreta; assembly: GCA_963555665.1. NCBI lineage: Eukaryota > Metazoa > Arthropoda > Insecta > Lepidoptera > Nymphalidae > Dircenna > Dircenna loreta. The sequence continues at coordinate 11,578,267 of OY743097.1, read as the reverse complement.
AATATTATGAGACAATAAAAATATTTTAGAGTCTGCTTAAAGTTATATTGAAATAATGTGCCAAATTAAAAATAGATTTATATCAAATAACCATTTCAAAGTAAAATTAGTATAAATGTAAGTATTTTGAAAAACAAAATTTCAAATATTGTAGACAATTCTTTTATACTCTATAATATTTTATACATGAATGGCTACAAGTATTTTGATGAATAAAATTCGACCATTATGTAAGTATTACATACAGCAATTAATAAATATATTTTTATAAAGAATTCATACTCAAGATATGTGTGGAAGGTGAGCTCAAATAATGTTTTATAATATCGATTCTTATACAATTATATATAGCATTTAACTGCTTACAATGCATTTATTTTCGAGCTATATACAACACACAAGACTGACAAAGCTATAGTGAATTCTGTATTTTGTAAGTATGTTTTGTGCACAATAAACATGTTTTGTTGTTTAATTTTGTTTTTCTTTTTTTTTTTACTCACACATGCCTGTAACATAGTAATAGTTTTAGCAAGCAAATGGATACATTTGGATTCGTCTGTGTGGTGTATAAGCGTCTTTTAAGCTTAGGCTCCGGCTGCAAAACAAGCTACTAGATATAAAAAAATTGCAACTATAAAATATATATACATTCCAGGCTTTTTTCTACTATATTTATTGAATAATTATATATTTATCAAAATTGCTTTTCTTCTCATTCTCTCTCAGTCTTCTGCTCCTTTTGAATCTTATGGTGCTTCCATACTTTACCACGCACTTGAGAATACAATATCACGATCAAATTTTAACTAACATACTCTACGAGATGTACCTTTGTATGTCTGTGTGTAACGTACGACAATAAGTTATATAACATATATATATATAATATCCTACGAAGCACCTTGAGACATCATGCATCTTTAAAAAGACCATTCAAATCTGTACTTCATGCACACGCAATAAAGATCAATATCCAATAAGCTTTTTAATATTTTAGCGTGGAGATGGCACACGAGACTGAGAGATGGAGACTTTGCCCCCGACGGGGCCGGACCGTCCCGCAAATAGTATAAGGAAACGCATTTCATATTATAATTTACAATATTTTTATTACAGTATTTTAAATAAAACCATTCGAACGATCACATGCTTTTCATTCATTGGCTCACGAGTCCAATACAAAATTTAACAACCGTCATTCACTTCTTTTATCAGTTGGAGTTTAATATTGAGATTTGTGTCCTTTTGCATGCTAATTTATTTAGCACAGCGTTATTAGTTTTAATTTAGGTATCTATGATGCAAATTGGATATATGTTTAGTCAAAAGATGTGCAGTGTTCACGTCAATGTATATCTAAATATTACCACTTTGCACGCTCTGTAGTTATAGTTCAGTTCTGTAGACATGTGCTTATTTATATAATGTAGTTTTAAGGAATTATATTTCGTTTAATTATAAAAAAATACTTATCCGCTCAAAAACATTTACAAACATAAATAGAAACTCATTTATTTTAAACTATGATATAATATATAAAATAATATTACATACAATTTATTATACTTATTATGTACCTAGATTACATTTTTATTTTTCGACCATTGCCATACATCACTAGTACACCTTTACCACCGACCGTCACTAAAACCTTTTCACACCAAACTACACAAGCAGTAAGAGCCTTGGCGGCCGTAATACCACAGAGTAAAAAACATTATACAAAATAGCTTCGGCGACGGGTTCGTGTACCCGCTTCCCACCGCGGACGAGGACACGGAGTCTCTGCTGAGCTCGGAGCGCTGGGAGCGCTGGGGCGAGCGCGCACGTCCCTTCGACGAGCGCGGGAGCAGCTCCTTCGACGAACTATGAGTGTGAGCCGCGTCCAGGTTTTATATATCCGGGACATGAAGTTTGAATTCCGAATGTATTCGTTGTCACCACATTCCTTAAGACATATTTAGAATTTTTAATTTGGTATCTTTTGTTCTAAAAAAAACATTGTTTTCGTTTTTGTTATACGAAATAGGTTCCAATAACATTGTGTATAAGGTTTAAATTATAATTGTATCTATTGAAGAATTGTACTTATATTCCATTTTACATATAGTAATTATCAACAAGCCTGCTCTCTGCGCTGTGTACGTGTGATGTGAGATGCCACAAGAGGCGTGATAGATGTAGGTAATTTTAATTGGTGCTGTTGAGTTGTATGGATGACAGGAAAAAGGATAGGATTCCCATTAGATGCCCTATTTATTAAATTTGTTAATTAGGAATGATATGACTTTTATTAACAATATATTTATTTCAAGTTAATGTATGCACTATAAATGAAGTGTAGGATATATTATCAAGTTACTAGTGTCGGTAACTTATTGTTTAGTTTGCCAAGTAACGGCCAACTGGTTAGTAATAATTATATAATTTATAAGTATTATACAATAAAATAAATATACATAGATTATGCTCTTGAGTAGGACAAAAAATTTTAGACGCTACATAGATGTACTTCATGAAAAGATGAAGATTTTGGCAGTTTTATGCTTAAATTATAGAAAAATCCCTTCATGAAATTACCTTGCCCAGGCCATTTCAGTGCCTGCCCCAAATCTAGCGGAAGATATCCAAAACCGGATATTGGTGCCTTATGTACGAACAGTAGTTAGAGTAGGTGAATTTATAATCATACAGCTTTCTCTTATAATGTAACTTTTATATTTTATTGCTGTAAAAAGTATTTATATTAAATTGTAAACACTTTATCGGTTTTTGAACAGTTACCTATGATAATTAATAACATTTAAATCACGTTTAGTTTTGGTTTGTATACATTTTACTATTTCAATTTTTTCTCTATAATAATGCAATGGTATGTCTGTATGCTTCGTGACTTAAAAGAAAAGTCATCTACGCTTTTTTTTTAAATTATAAATTAGTAAGTTTTTAAATTTTATAATTTACACCGTTTCATTACAAAACCTAGTCAATGATCGTTACAAATATGTGTACAAAAGGTTATATCATTTATTATATTTTAATATTTATTTACATGTCTCAAAACTCAGTATATTTACCGCCATTCGAAGTACTTATTATTTTATCATTAATTATACCCTAGTTATAGTTAAATTTGACATTTTGTAAGATTTTTTAATAAAAACGCAAATGTATGTATAAATTTGTGATTTAGTTAATAAAAGCGTGAAAAATATTTGTGTTTTTTTTTCTTTCAAATGAAACAGTAATTAAAATATATATTTATTGTTTTTAAATTACATAATCACAGGGTGTCTTAAGAATTCAAGCATTAACAATATGCAAACTGAAAATTAACAAAAACAGTAATCATCCGGTGGGTTTTGATTGTAAATTAAACAAGTATAAAACTAATATTATATGGTTTACCATATAATAACACTTACTAACAAAAATACTGGTATCACAAGAATATTATATCTTTACAATAATCAACTAACAGAAGTTTAATATTTTCATTCATTGTTTCGTTTCCGATACAATACAACAACCTGACTCTCAATACATATTTAATTTTATGGCGATTATAAAGCAATTTATATGAGTAAAAGATATCAGATCAAAGAATGAAACAATTCAAATGTTCAAAGCGGATAACATTTTTCTCAAATCTCTTGCGTTATCCGTCTTCATCACCTCTCTAAAGGAGCGTACACACGTCGCTTCTTTCTCCAAAGTCCGGGATACTTGTTGTGCACGTTGCGTTATATCCCGGGGAATCCCGGCGAGTCGCGCCGCATTGAAGCCGTACGACTTGGGACAGGCCCCGGGGGAGAGTTTGTATAGGAAGGTAATGGTCTCCTCCGGGATGTCGTCGCTGTCTGTGGCAGGCTCGTCCGTCTCTACCATGCACGCCTGAAACAGGATAAGTAAATAGGTAAAGTATTTAGATATTAATTTATTTCTTTACATTTGTTACATATAGTATTGTTGGGTTAGCTCAAGCTAATACGTTCCCAAAATTTACACAGCTACTATAGATAGTAGCTGTTGCCTGCGACTTCGTCCGCGAGGACTTAAGGAACCAGATTTAGTAAGAAAAACCTTCGCAAGAACTTTTTTTGGTCAACTTTTCCAAAAAATTCCGTTATGGAAATAAATTCACAACTTTCCCTCATTATACTATTAGTATGTACTAAAAAATATTATGTATTTATATTGAATTCCACAATAACTGACTATCCTATCTTTCAAGTTTCAATTCGATTAAAGTCGTTTCAATAGTTCATGAAACCAGGATATATAATATATTTAAACAAACAGGAGTAAAACCTGCGGCCTCTAAGTCACACAAGTCGGTTTGGCAACTGAGCTATCGTGTATTGAATGCCTTCATGAACTTTACGTTTTATGTATAAAACTTTTTTTCGGAACGTATTCGTTACCTTAATTTTTAAAAATGATTATCAAATCAAAAAATTAAAATCTTTATTGAAAGTCGGATTTGTAGAAAACATTCTTTCATTGACAAAGCTACCACCAGATCGAAAAATTTATTGCCACTGACCTGAGAAGAGCTGGCGAAAGAAACTAAGCGGGCTTGTAATGTGATTTTTTTAAATAATCCTGAATTACATAAGTAAATTATATAAAAATACTCAAAATAAAACTTGAAACAGTCGGACTACGATCGCTTTATGCCCTCGGTGCATCATTATCTTCTTTTTTTAGCAGTAAACGCGGCCAAGCCAAATTTACTACCCAGTAAAGCCATTAAGTATCAACAGTGATTCCTAGAAAAACTATGATGCCACTACTTCCATCGTTTTCTCATTTTAAAGTACAGTATTCAACAATAACAACCTGTTAACACTAATCCAATGGACTATTTGAGAGAGAGAGAGAGAGAGAGCCTTCTTTACATTGTCGTATATTACCTGACGCCGTTTCACTTTAAATAATAAAGGAGTAACACCATTAAACAATACTATCTTATTATGATTGCCTACAAAAATAGGCAGATCACTTATATAAACAAGGAAGAGAATTGGGCTTAAGATTGAACCTTGAGGGACCCCAAAAGATCTCTTTTCACTAACCTCAACCGTCTGAATTCTATTAGACAAGTAAGAAATTAAGAGCTTGAGACCATTATTTCTAATTCCTTATCGGTATAATTTCCTGACCAATGTTTCATGCTGAACACAATCGAATGTCCTAGATAGATCACAAAATTCTCCAAGAGCATCCCATGATTCTTTCCAGGCTTCAAATATGTGCTTTATGAGAAAGACTGGGGTCTCGTCAGTAAAGTTAAGCGACCTTTAGTAAAACCGTAACCGTATTTTAGTCATCAAGTCACCATATGTCCGAGCAGCACGGCGGGGTGTTCCTTCAGCTGTCGCACGAGGGCGTGGTAGTGCGTCGAGAACAGCGAGCGACTCGCGCGCGTCGCCAGCTCAGCACACACCGCCCACGCCAGCGCCGTGCCGTCGAACGTGGAGGTGCCTCGACCTGCGGAGGAGGCGGTACAGTGTGCAGTCAAACATAAGGACAGAGATATGCGAAAAAATATAGTCAAGTTTCATCACAATTAATAGACGAATGGATAGCATAGAAACACAATAGACAAACACACAAAGAAATATTGAATACATAAGAATATGATATACTTTAACATCTTAATATTAGCCAGCTCTTCAGCAGGCATCGCCCCAACTAACCCAGTTCATCCAGCAGTACGAGCGAGTGCACGGTGGCGTGTCTGATGATGGCAGCGGTCTCGTTCATCTCCACAAGGAAGGTGGACTGTCCCGACAGTATGTCGTCGGAGGCGCCCAGGCGGGTGAAGATGCGGTCGCACAAACTAAGGCGGCACTCACGGGCAGGTACGTGGCAACCCTGGAGCATGTTAAAGACTTGTAAATTATTCTTATATCATCATTTCTTAGTTCTTAAAGCCTATGTGATAATTATTTGTCCAATTATATTTTTACTTGGTTTAATCACACACGCACATTAACACGCGAAGCGAATACTTTGTACCTCTTTTTACGAAATATACGCAGACGTATATGAAATTGGTCACACTTACGAGTTTATATAGAGAAAAGTACAGAAAGCTAATAATATTATATCATTATTCTTCTAATTCATCATTATCATTAATTGTTTACGTTAACACTGTTAATACCAATGACAGTCAGAAGTAATGAAAGAATGTAAGCTGTGGTTGCCTATAATAGCCAGACACTAAAATTGTTTTGTTACTTTCAGAAATATAATTATAAATGTAAAGTGTATCTGCCGTTGGCAATCCTAAAATAAATAAATAAATAAGTCAGATACTCGCAGATTTGGAATAAAAAACCAAAATATATTTAAAGAAAACCGGACAGACAGTCAAGCACATTGGGCGACCTCTTTAATATACCTAAATATGTATATAATCTTACCAGGTGCGCCAACACAGTGAGCAAGCCGACTTGCCTCATGAGGGTGGACTTGCCGCCCATGTTGGGTCCCGTCAGGAGCAGCAGGCTAGGGTTGCCATCACCGAGTTTAGTGTCGTTAGGGATAAATTCGGGAATGTTGATACAGGGGTGGCTTCCTTCTATAATGTCGATGTAGGGCTGAAACAAATTTTACTTAGTATTAAATTATACTTAATTACCTGTTTGATATGGCGAATAAAGGGTAAATAAGGCACTGGCAAGGTACGTCTAGTCGTCTATAAATATATAATTAATATTAGTACCTTCTGGCCCATATCATTGGTGATATCCGGTATACAGACATCCCCAGTCTGTTGTCGGGCGAACTCGGTGAAAGCGAGCAATATATCCAGCGTCGCGAGACATTTGATAGCCAACTCCCATTGACTCTGATGGGATGAAAACTTCTCGAATATTCGCCGACTCAAATCCTTTAACACGTTGCTTTTCTTCTCCTCGGCGGCTATCATTCGGGCTAATAATTCCTAGAAAAATATGTTTACAAAATTATAAACAATTTTAATGTTTCAAAAACAATTTTAAAATATATTCTACCTTAGTTTCTGTTGTGGAGTATCTTTTAAATCCTTTTCTAGCGCCCTCTAGATTGTACTCTGAACCCGCCTTGCTCGACGCGCTCTGAGGTACTTCTATCTGATACCGTTTTTTATCACTTCCTACAAACGACAGCTGCAACATATTCAAAAATATTATTCAAGACTGATTTAAGTGTAATACAAAGATAACTTGAACACAAATTGTAAAGGTCTGAAACCTTTTTTAAATAACTAAAATATTCTCCTATCTTTTCTTATACTTATAATTTTACAGGGCTCAAGCCAGATTATTTAATCTTCATATGTAACTGCGGAAAAAATCGACTTTTTAACACTTTTATCAATAAAATATTTGGTATTTCGTAAATCTGAGAATATAAATGACTACCCTTACTAAAAATACGAACCTATTTTTAAAATTTACAAGACATTATTTATTCACGTGATTTACACTAACCCGACATTTAAAATATTTTTCTTGTTCACTCAAATACTCCTTCAACTCTTTCTCTATGTCTTGTATGAGCTCTATGGTAGCGTCGTACTCTTTGTCGACGCCTTCTCCTGGCAGGATGCGACCTTCCTTCTCTGCCTCTTGCTGGTTGAAACCATCCTGTAGGATATGATAAAAAAATCATCTAACAGACATAGTACATGTTTCTTTTTTCATTACTTTAATAATAAAATATTCAAATTCTAAGTCCTTTATACTATATTTTTTTGTACCTTAAAAAACTTTAATGTATCTCTATAATCTGGGAATCTTCCTTCTGGAGAGAACTGAGTTATTGCCTTCAATAATTTGGAATTTTCATCAGAAAAAATATCCACTAGCTTCAAGACAGATGTGAAACCATTTAAAACCATTATAAAATCTATCACTTTTCTCTTTGAATAAATTTTCTCTTCATAAAATATCGCTCGAGAATCTGGGTGACATTTTGACCTTTTTAAACTTCCGAGTATATGTATTCTGAAAATAAAATTGATAAAATAAAAGCTAATATGTCATAAATTTAAAATATTAATCATATTATTAAAAAATAATTAAATATTACTTGGCCAGAAGTCTCTCCAGATCTGGTAGAGAGGTCAATATGCTCTTGGCGTCTTGGCAAAGCTCTTGGTTCTCAAATAATGTTTTTACCGCTTGCTGCCTTTCTCTGATTGTTGATAAATTGCAGCTTGGAGAACACACCCATTGATAGAGTAACCTAAATAATGCCATAACAATTAAATAATATTATTATATATTTATAGATAAAAGCAGTGACTATGTATGTAAATATAAAACTATCTATCTGATAATAATAATACATTAAATAGTTTCAATAACATATAATACATATCCTTTGTTTTTGAAGCTGTTAAGAAGCTATTTCAATATACATATATATATATATATATATATATGAACTGTATGTTATATGAACTGTATGTTATATATATATATATATATATATATATATATATATATATATGATACATACAGTTCAGAAACGTTTTGTTATATCATATTTATCATATATATTTTACCTTTTCCCCATTGCCGTGGAACAGAAATTCAATTTATCATATAAGCAATCTTCATCTTGGACGATTCTTAAATTCCTCAGCGTGATCGCGTCTAGTACCATGGTGTTGCCGCCGCGCCAGTCACTTTCAGTCTTATTGTCTTCTGCTAAGGTGCTGTTTAGGACATCGGGGGGTGAATATTCGTTGTACTGAGCCATGCCCAGTACTTGAATGTCTAATAAACATTGCGTGAGATACAAAACGCATCCTCCAAGCGCTGTGATGGCGAGGGTACTATTTTTGGCTGGCGTAAGACCCAAAGCGTCCCCTAAAATAGCGATATTATTTATAATAAATTGATATTGATATATATAAGACAAGCTGGTCGGTTTTAAAATTTTGTTGATCTTAAAAAATGTAAAATTTAAAAAATCTTCACATTACTGGTTTCAGTTTTTACTACATTTCGAAAAGTACTACTTTTTCAAAAATTAATATAGAAGAAAAAGTTCAAATAACTTAGCATGGCTAAATATTTCATTTATAATAATTTCAGATCAATGTTAAACATTTCCACATAATAAGTTATAAATCAGTCATTTTAATTTCCGTTCAGTTGTTATGTAAACAAATATAAACCCTGAAGTTTAAATATTTATTATGAAATATATATATTCACCCTCATATAAGAACGGTCTTATCCCTTCCGGCCATTCTCCATCCCCGTCAGTTTTATAATACTTCTCCGCTAGGGTTTTTAACGTCTTCTCCGACGACCACAGGGTAGTGGGTTCACGTCTCGCGCTGTGACAGTGTGTGGCGAGCAACTTGCTTGTACGTGCTGTTGTGGTCTTACGGTCGTATACAATCTATAAATAATATACATACATTGATATAAAATTAAGTCTATTTGTTGAGCTTACAATTTTTTATTTTTTGTATATTAACAAATTTATTTTGAATTTCACGCTCTAATCTTTAACATATATACATCTATTAAAAATTTACTTGCATACAAATTTATGTCATGAATGATTTAATATTACCAATGCGGGAGGATAATGCGCCAATGTGGTGAGGAGGCGTGAGGAGTGTTTGTCATCTTCAAACTGACCGATATGGAACTGCCCTATGGTTGTATCCACGAAACACACTCCGTATGTACTGCAGCCATTGTTTTCCTTTAAAAAAATTATACTTTTTTACAAAGTTTATGCAATGCCTTGATATTATTGTATAGTATTCTTGTTAAATAGTAAAAATAAACATTACTTTAATAAATAAACAAAAAAAGAGACAAAGAGAAAAGCAGATAACAGAAGCAGTACCTCTTCAGCAATGCCTAGCAAATATTCAGCCCGTGTGTTGACAGGCACGGGCTCCGTGAGTCCCCCAGTCTGTGCTCCACGGACACCGATCTGACACACCTCCCTGGTCACAACCTTGTCATACTTGCTGTTGGTGCCATCTATGAAATATTAATTATGTGATAATTTTATGCATCATGTTTGGTTTTTTGTGGACAAAGTACTAATGGGCAGATAGCCTTAGTAAATGTATGTTAAGTCATTTAAGGAATAGGAAAGGATGGAGAAAGACAGGACCGGGAAGGAGTATTGCGGCTTTGGACTTTACTACTTACCATTAGACAAATTTAATAATAGCTACATCTCACTGATCTTATATGAAAGGCTGGTACTGCTGTTTGTCACTTAATGGAAGAGCTGTCCTTGTAACATTCAGAGCTTTAAATAGTGAAATAATACGTTCAAACTAAAATAATACATACTTTTTTTACATCTCTCCTGCATCATCTCAGGTGTCTCTGTCTGTTCCACACGAGCTACTTTGTACCCTTTAGATATTAAAGTTGACGCCATTCGCGAGTACGCACTCTCAGGAAACCCAGAGTGAGCAAATTCACCCTAAAATCAATTGCTTTTAGATAATACATGAAAAAACTTTTTTTTTGTGTTATATTAAATGTTGTTACTTATAAGGTAGGGGAGGGATTATTATGGGTAATTTTTTGATTTCTCACCAAAAATAATGGAACTTTTTTAAACAAATCAAATAGCTATATATCAAAAGGAGTCAATAAATATTTTTCTCCTTGTCTTTGAACATATTTAATCTCCTTATAAATAAATGAAACATAGTACATTAAATTAATAGGATTGATATAAACCATTTTATTTTTAATAACATAGATAGAGAATGTTGACGGAGACTGAAATAATTTAAGCATTTCTATTAGAATACCTTCATATAAGAGAAGCCAAGTTCATTGACCCCAACAGCAGCATCCATATGATATAATTCATAGAACTTGCCTACTTTGAAGAACAAAACACAATCATAGTATGCTGACTTCATCTCCCACCATTGTCTATGGGCCTAAAGATCAGATAAGATTGAAAAACAGTAATAAAATATTAACAGTAGCAAAAAATTAAAAAAACCTGTAAAACATAAGCAAGCAGTACTAACAGGAGTTTGACTCTTAAAAAACTCCGGTGGAACATATAGAGTGCTGGGGTTGTATTCAGGGTGATCTGGTCTCCTCTTCTTAGCATCCCTGATTTTATCTGGCCCAAGCCAGTCCAATTTACAGTGTACCCAGTTGCCCTCGTCTGCTATATACTGAGGTTCTTCTTTAATTTGAGATCTGGAATAGTGTTTCAATGTTATTCAATATTTTAAAGTAGTAGTGTGATGAGTAAAGCAATGTATGGTTAAACTTGACTCAACTTACTCATCATTTGAAACAGGTTTCTTAATTTTATTGACTTTAGGAGATGCAATGACTTTTGATGATCCAAATGTGAAATTTTCCTGCAGTTTCTTAGTAGATATGGACACTTTATCTTCTTTGTCCTCTGGTGTTTCTAAGTTGTTATCTGCTGGAAGATATTATATCAATTAATATATTTCGGTTTGTTTCTAACAATAGTATATTTATAACCATAACATAATAAATTTTTTTTATTAATTTATATTTACAGTATAAACAGTGTAGCAATAAATTTGTTTATTCTGGAGCTATGTCCAATTATATATAATTAATTATTATTATTATATTATTATATTATTATATATAATTAATAATAACAATAAAATAAATAGTTAATAAAATTCCTGATTCATAGGTTTTAATGATATGGACTAAAAACACAATGGCATGTTACCTTTGTTTTCAACATCAGAGTCATCAGAATCTACTGGATTGAGTCTTATTCTCTTTCTTTTTTTCACAATTGGAATTTCTTCTTCACTATCACTGTTTTGTTTAGTAGGAGAAGGTGTAGATTGTCGTTCTCGTTTTTTGTCTAAAAATACGTACATTTGTGCAAATTATCGAATTATAAGTTATTATAAATATTACTATATATATCTTTTGATTACTTACTTTCATTTTTATTCTCCTTTTTACTGCTCACAGGTGTTTTCGGTATATTGTTTTCAGAATCATTGATCGGTTTTACTTTTTTATTGCTTGGCGGAGTTTTGGCAAAATAATTAAAAAGTGTATTTGACGCAGGATTGGAATTGCGTTTTGACATAGTTTTTTTATTTTTTAATTAATATATAATTTCATCAATATCAATTTATAAATACGAACCACAATTCAGCATTCACAACAAAGTATAAGCCAGCCGTCAGAAAAGACGTAAAGCACGTTTTGGCGCAACTTTCGTATAACGTCTGGACTCTGGTGTCAGTGGTCTATGTTAAAATATTAACTATGAAGGCGATGGACAAAGTGAAAACGAGGCAGGTTATAATTATCATTTTTATATTAGATTAAATAATAATAAATCGGTACGATGGTGTTACTGTCCCACCACTCACCAGTTTCTAATATGAAACTATATAATTACATATTTAGGATTTAAGTGATGAGAATATAAAAAACTTAATAACTATTTTTTTAAAGTGAATGGTGCTCTACCAGTAGAGCATCAGTATATATGGCATTAGTGAAAGAGATCACTGTGGACGTGTGGAAGTTAAAACAGCTGTCCAAGGTATGGAGAACGGTAAAACAGCTGGGCCACATGGCATAACAGCTCAAGTGTGGAAAGTTTAAAATGTTGATGGATGGAAGTCATTAACTTTATTCTTTAAATGTTGTTACCTGAGGACGTGATGCCAGAAGAATGGTGCAACAGTTCAGTGGTGCCCATTTAAAAAAAAATGGTGACGTACAGAACTATAACAATTATAGAGGAATAAAGCTCATATCACATGGTATGAAAATTGGGGAGAAAATAATAGAAAGGCGAACGAGAGAAAAAAGGAGGTATCTCAGAACCAGTTTGGGTTTATGCCCGGTCCAATGGAGGCCATAATTGCACAGCGCCTATGTGGAAAAAAAAAGGCGAGCGTACAATGGGCTATGAAAGAGAAGGAAATGCCAGGGAAGTACGTTCAACTTCTACGTGCTACGTACGAAAGAGTGAATACGCATTTCCGATCTGTAGCCGGAGTAACCGCCAAGTTCAATGTGGCTGTAGGTTTACACCAGGTATCGGCTTGAAGCGCTTATTTTTCTTCCTGGTAATGGGTGCATTGCCCTGGTGTATGCGGTTCGCCGATGACATTATTCTTGTTGGAGAATATGTATCTGAGTCCTGGTCCTGGTCCTGAGAAGGCTGGAAAAAAAAGCAGACTGGAGAGTGCTGGAATAAAGATCAGCACATCTATATCAGAGCACGTGTTTTATGACTTTGGTGGCTCATTGCGATTTTCTCGCTATTGCTTTTGATGGTGTATCCCTTCGAACCTGCTCCGGCTTGTGGTACTCCGGATCATTAATCTAAAACGATGGCAATATAGACTTGGAAAATAGAATATATACAGGATGGATGAAATGATGGTGATAAGACACTGAAACAACTTACGAGCCACACTTGAATTAAGGACGCGTTTACAGTTTTGCCGAAAATCATCAACTTTTCGGTACATATTGCTACAAAATCAAACTTTACTTAATAAAACCTATACTAACAAAAGATATAATGTTTCTTTACTTTTAATTCCTTCAAAAATAAATTCAGATATTATAGTTTTTAATATAAATAAAACGATTTTCCATCATTTCGTCACACATATGCCACGATTTCAGGCGTATTTACGGTACATTTCTCTTTTATAGGTTACCATATACGTGTGATTAAGAAATACCTTGGGCAAAAAGACGTAATCAACTACAACCCTATCAAAAAATAATTGTCAATACTTAACAAAATATCTTTAAAAAGTAATAATATAATTTTTATTTAGTTGACACATTAATCTTAACATACGGTAATAAGGTTTATTTTACTGCGTTTTTATTGATTCTTTAATAATATATATTTCTAAAATTGAAACATCACCTCAGTCAGTCTAAGACCGTTGTCGTGCATGGTCCTGATCTCTTTTAGACAAAATATCTGTTGATGAAAGATTGCTGTACGAATACAAAATATTTTTTAGAACCTAACTTGATAGTGTACCTTAAAAAAGTATTCGTTTCCTACAAGAATACGTAAACGGAAAACGTATTCGTTTTGTTCAGGAGTACGTAAACTAAAAACGAATTCGTTTAATAAAAGAATACGTTATTATTATTATATAATTTTTAGATATTTATTAACTTACAAAAATATCGCTCTTAAAAGAAATAATTTTTTGACGTGATATATCTAGGCGAGGATGCAAAAATTGTGACGAGGGACGGGTTTAGAAATTTGAAATTTTATGTGACGTATTTTATTAACACATACCAGCGGTGGCCGTATTCTTATCAATAGTTTCAGGTCACTCCCTCAAGTCGGACGTCCAACAAAACAAACTTAAACTCGGCGCACCTAGTCCAATCCGTCTAGGAGATCCAATAGCATCCATCAATCAGTATACATTTAGATTATTCCATCAAGTTTGATGGAAAGATCTTATCAAAACCATAAAATAAACTGAAACTCGACGCACCTAGTTCTATACGTCTAGAAGATCCAATACTATTCATCCATAAATATACCTTCAGGTTATTCCGTCAAGTCTGATAGAAAGATCTTATCAAAACTGTTAAAACAAGCCTAAACTCGGCTAACTTAGCCTTTTTCGCTTAGGAGATCTAGTAGCAGCCACCAACATTTGGACATTCAGGTCACAAACAATACTAAAATACTAATAAAACATATAAAATTCAACATAAAAAAATTAAATAATTAAAAGTATAATAATTGAAAAACCAATAAATTCAAACTATCAAAATTGTTTCATGTAGCCATTATTTCGCGACTATACATGCGTATGTGTGCGTCAAGCTTTTGTCGATGTAGTTACGTGATTTGCAACACATTTCTTAAGTAAACGTTTCCTTAAGGGAAAAATATATAAAACAGCCATAAGAACTGTTGTGATGTATGGTTCTCTTTGTTGGACCAAGAAAGGAATGGAAGAGAAGAGATTCAATGCGTCAGTGATGCGATTGAACTGGTTGTGTGGAGTGACAAGAATGGATAAAATATGGAATAATTATGTCACATGAATTTTAAAAATATGGGCATGTTATGAGAAGGAATTAATGCCCTGTAATAAGAAGAATGCTAGATATTAATGTGGAAGGATATGTGGAGCGAGGTAAAGCAAAGAAAAAATGAATGGATTGCGTGACACCTTTCACGCATTAGTAAAAGAGGAGTGACTATAGAGATGACGGCGGACAAGTAGGAAATATTATTTACGTAATGAAATATGCACAGACAGAATAATACGTCCGCGCCTACAGAGTATCCGCCGTACGCAAAAAGCGACATTTATTGTAAAGTACACTACGAGAAAATCATTTCATGAAAAGCAATAAAATAGCTCTAAATGGAATCATTCACATACCCATCATAGTACTAGAATTGTACATACAAAACGATGTAATTCAATGTTTAAAATATCTATTAGCCTGTACAGCGATGTGAAGCTTATTTAAATTCTAAATAAACATAAAATGAAAAATAAACCGTGACACGGTGGGATTCGAAGCCGCTATCGTCTCATTGTAGAGCGACAATTGAGCTATCGTATCGCTACCCGCCTGGGTGGATTTAGCATTCTATAATATTATATATTCTCTAGAAAGGAAAGTATTACTACATTGTGACCCTTTGTGTTGTCAGTAAGGTAATCAAGGTCTCATACAATGGCTTTCCATATACATCATCATCATAAAAGTATCCCTGCTCTTATTCCATAGTAGGAATCGGCGCAGTATTTTTTTTTTTCTTGCCATACAGCTAAAGGATTTATCTTATTTTTATGGCAATCTGCCTGTCTGCCTTACATTAATAATAAAAACAATAAAAATAAAAGAATAATTATTATATTTCCTTTTTATTTATAAACTAAAACTAGTACATAAGCTCCAATAGATGTAGCTTAAAATTAAATGTAAAGTTACATTTTGGTGTATAATGGCAGTAACAATTACAATACCATGTACAATTTCTATGGAAGTACCACTACATACACATGTTATGGAATGTTTTATTATATGAATAAATGAAATAGTAAGTGGTACTTGAACAATTAAAAAAACAAAAGATATGAATTAAGTAAACTCATTTGATAGGAAATTATTTTAATATTTTTGTGTAATCATTTATAAGTATTTGGATACACAAAATATAAAGCACAGTACTGTTTATAGTCAATTTATATGTGAATAAAATAAATTATTTGTATTAAATTAATAATATAATATTGCAATCATTTTATAAAATATACAAATCTGTTTATTGCGAAAGCTAATATAATTAATTAATAAAAATAACAGCAAAAAAAAAATATTTTCTTTAATGTAACTTGTGCGAACAAATAGCTAAAAACATCAAAAAAATATTAAATTGTGACAATTGAATATTGCAAATATGCAAGCCAGCCTTTCTGTAAATAACTATATAGTGTTTGTTTTTTTTAAAAAGCTATTTCAGATACACTGTAAACCAATTTTTAATAATTTTTAAATTATATGGATAACTTAATTCTAACAAAAAAATATTTTATCTATAATAAGGAATATAATATAAATAACACCCACAATAAAATATATCTAATGTAAAACTAAAATTTGTTAAACAAAATATAGTTCAGTTCTTTCAACAATATCATAGGATATTAATGTAAGTATAAATTTTGGTTTTCTAAGGCAATGTGGGTGTTTGAAAGTAAATAAAAATAATAATTATTATATAAATAAATAATATCATCACAATAGTAGTACGTAGAATGGTGTTACCAAAGCATTATATATATTAAGTTTATTATATATTTATGAATCAGTTCAAAATTAGGATAGTACAATATGTACTTATGGTAATAAAAAGTACATATACAAAATCTTTGTCTTTGATACAAATTGAAAACTCTAAGTATTTTTTATAGACAATTTTATACTGTTTTACAAATATTAAAAAAATAATAAATAAAACTGGCTGAAAAAAAAAATTATTTTTAATTAACTCATCATAAAACTACTCATCCTACATTATAATCTGTGGTTCGGGCACTGACAGTGCGATGGACTTATGCGGGAGGATCTGACCGCCGTTTACGTACAGCTCGTCCTTAACTATGACGTCCTCTCCTAGTACCGTGCAGTTCTCCATGCGAACCCAACGCCCAACCACCGACCGCCAGCCAACTATGCAGCCGTCTAGCCACGCGTGCTGCCGCACTACCGCGCCGCGGAGTATTGTACTTCGTTTAATACAGGCTCCTGGAATATATTTTCTTTATTCGTTTTTTTAAACATCTATACTATGAGTTTGTTTTCTTGTTGTAGCTAATTCTGAGCTAATTTCTGAAGTTTTGGTGTTAGAATTGTTTTTTTTTTGCATTTGATTGACTACAAGTTCAAAAAAAACAGTTTTGAAGTAAAAATGTGATGTAAAATCAAGTAGTATCCCTATGAGTAATTGCCACAATTTAGTAATATTTTACAGTATTGTAAAAGATTACTAAACTAATTTAGTAATATTTTACAGTATTGTAAAAGATTACTAAACTGTTAATCATTGTAAGAAAAAATAATATATTTTTTTAAAATTTGTTACAGCGTGTCGTTTTTTATATATCCATTTACATATTCATTTCATCAATTTCGCTTATTTTTATAGACAACTCGGAATCGGACAAAAAATATTTGTTTTTTTTTATCATAGTTTTTTTTAAAAGAACAAATACTTTTTAAGTCCATTTTGTGTGTATGTACATTCAGATTTCTTCGTACATAATTATTCAGAGATACACAACTATCACTTTAAATATCCTACACTGTAAAGATTATATACATTAAACATCGTTTTGATACATCTTTTTGTATATTTAATAAAAATTTAAAGATTTATTATTTCTATCTGTTTTTTACATACCACTTGGGCAATCTTTGTTCTAGTTTTAATGTAGCCTTTACGTAATATCATTATCGGTATGAAATGGTCAATATAAATATTTTATTTATAAATATATATTTATTTTTTTATAAATATATAAATATTTTATTATAAATATAATTTATTATAATCCGTTCATAAAAATATATATTTATAAAAATAAATTATATTTATAATAAAATATTTGATTAAATATGTTATATATATATATATATATATATATATATATATATATATATATATAACTAGACACATACATACACACATTACAATATTTGTTAAAATTAAAAATATTCATTTTTAAAAAACCTAATAAATAAATCAGTATAATCTACACAGTTTGGTCGTGATATATTATTAAAATAATCTACATTTTTATTATCCTTCAACATCATAACAATAAAAATGTATACAATAATGTGTGTGTTCAATAAAAATACATTAAAACACCGTGTAATAGATAAAGCCAAATAGATAATATTTAAGTAGAATATAATTTTTTACCTATTTAAATATGTATATAAGTAAGGGTTATTGTTAAATTAATAAAATTTAATGGTTAAAAAATCTTACCATCTTCAATAACGACATGGGGACCAATAGTGACATTGGGTCCTATTCTTGAACCCTTGCCTATAGTGGCTGTGGGATCAATTATTACATTCCCCACTACTTCAGTACCTTCATACAACATTGATGGATTCTTTTGACGTAGGCTGTTTAGATATAAGCACATTCCTGCAGTTATATGAACATAAATTAATATTGTATTGTAAAAAGTTTATTTTTATTATTATTAAATCTATCCATAAGTTATAAACTTAGATAAGATCAAAAACTGTTAATTTTTTAAAATTAATAATAAATAACCTGTTAGAAAATCTTTGGGCTGTCCGACATCCATCCAGAAGCCTTGCAACTCCATGGCATAAAGTTCCCCATCTTTTGCCATGAATGGAAACACTTCCTTTTCTATTGAAGTAGGTCTTAGCTCTATCCTACTTAGTACTGACGGGTTAAGTATGTACATTCCTGAAAAAAAAAGGTAGTTTAGTGTTATCAAAGTTTTTTTGTAGTTATTTTTAAATATAGTATTTATGACCATAAATGATGTAAATTTTTGTTTGTTTTTTTTTGCGACATTATGAATTCAGTCTAAGAGCTTGTGTTAATGCCTTTTTGCCATTTTTATGAAAATTAATATTTATAGCTAAAACAAGCTAGAGAATTCATGTTCAAATCCAATGTCAAATATAATTGATAAGTTTAAGTGAACTACAGACATACATTTCAACTTTTAAGTTATTTTGTAACACTTGTGTAATGTAAACATCCATGGTATGTTTTTGTCACATATACTCTTTATAGAAGGGATACATGCAAAATGACCAAAAGCATTAAACTTTTCTTATATAAAAGGCATAAACTTGTGACTAACTCGTAGGTGACTAATATATGTGACAAATTTTTAAAAATGTGAAATTTATACCTGCATTGATTTTATTTGAAATAAACTCTGTAGGCTTTTCAATAAATTTTTCAATCTCTCCATTATCCTTGTACACAACTACACCATACTTAGAGGGCTCTTCAACTTTAGTCACAACTATTGTCCCTTCCTAAAGAAATTATTGAGAATTAATTTATCATGCTTTCACTAT
Organism: Dircenna loreta; assembly: GCA_963555665.1. Classification (NCBI taxonomy): domain Eukaryota; kingdom Metazoa; phylum Arthropoda; class Insecta; order Lepidoptera; family Nymphalidae; genus Dircenna; species Dircenna loreta. Next base: position 11,558,624 of record OY743097.1, on the reverse strand, counting down.
TCTTGTAAGTAAAAAAAATATATTGTAAAAACCAACCTTTCCATGGCTTCTGTGGTATTTAGCTAGTTCTTTAAATGGAAAATCACATATAACATCAGAGTTCAACACGAAGAATGGTTCTGTGCTTGTCGTCAATAAATTTCTGGCTAATGCTAAAGGCCCAGCAGTGCCAAGAGGCTCAGTTTCATGGGAAAATGTGAGTGAGACACCAAGCTTTGAAACCTGTTCAGTTAATTCTTTTTCCATATCATCAGCCCTGTAAGACACTGCTAAAATAACCTGAAAGCAAGTTGGTTAAGTTGTAACATTCTCGTCATTTATTATTGTCAATTAATTATTTATTGAGCACTATAATAGTATGTATTTCACAGTTTTTTTGTCTCGTTGAAATATTTTATTTAGCAAAGCATTTATTTGTCTCTAAATTTGTATTTTTGCAATAAATAAATATTTCGTTAAATTTATTTAAAAATTTAACGAAATATTTTATAGTGTACCCAGAGAAGAAAATATGCTAAAGGGGAACTGACTTGTGTCACTCCTGCCTCTACTAATGCTTCGATTTGATGCATCAATATCGGTTTATTCGCAAATTCTACTAAAGGCTTAGGCCTGCTTAAAGTTAAGGGCCTTAGTCGCGTCCCATATCCTCCGACTAGTATCAACGCTCGTATTTCACCCAATTTTTTATCACACATTGTTCTTGTTTAATAATACAATTTAATAAAGAAGCCACCAAACTAGTTAATAATTTAATTAGGAGTTTCCTTAATTGCTCTCACATACGTGGCGTTTATTATTATCGAATAAATAGAACTGATAAGTTTATCGGAATAAATAAATTATGAAACTGATAAGTTTATAACAACGAAGTGTAAAATGACATTACTGACAGCAACACAGAGTACAATACCGAATGTACAACTCTTTAATATCTATTCTTCAACGAAATAAGAATGCCAATTCCAAATAATTTAAAATATGACACGCGTTTATGATTATACTACTTAAAATTGATAACGTGTATTTCTTCTATACTATAGACAACATTTTATTTACTATACAAAGACAGTAGGTGAAAGTAGGTTATATTAATTGAATTAAAATGTATAAACATTTATTTATGTTTGAGTGGATTATGGGCATTATAATAAATAATGGGTCAGTATGTAGGAACCCGTAACGTAATACTAATGTCAATTGTCAATTACCTTTGTCAACTATGAAGTGTCATTCTCATTACGTAATGGCTGGCACGAGAAGATTGTCAGTGTCATAAAATTCTCTATAAATTTCTTTTAACTTGTTATACAATGGCTTTGCCGGTTCGGATTTTATCTCGTTGCAAAGGTAAGTCTTAATCTTTATTTTCTTATGTTATATCTAATCGTAAAGTAGTTAACATAATTTCGCCACCGTTTCGAACTTTCGTTACCCTGACACTGATATTAACCTTGCTGATTAATTTGTTAATATTCACTTATCAATTAAAAACCTACTAGATTCGCGAACAATTTCGACAAAATTCATACCTAGCGAACCACGTTAATTTATTTACCTTAAGAGCTAATCAATGTCATTCGCATTAGGATTAACCTTCGTCTAAAAATATCGTCTATTACTGTATATTTCGTTTAGATTATATTTCTAAAAATGTATACGTCATTTTTCACTGGCCCATCTCAATTAAAAAAAACAGTTTGTTTTAAGTTTATTGAGTGTTTGTTCAAAAGTGAAATTTGAACATATTTAAAAAATGTACCTATCATATAGTAAATCTTGTTTTGATACTTGCTTTTCATTCTCGTGCAACATCTGTTCTCATTACATACTTTTCAGGATCATAACACGAAGCTGATTATATGAAACTGGGTGTGGTCCATCAGTACAATTAGATAATCCTTATAGATTTTGAAGTCATAATATTCAAAACTTTGTCTGTATCTGTATTTCTGTTAAATGTCTATCCAACCATTTTTTTCCATATCCAGCATAGAGTAAAATTAGTACATTTTAGAATAATTAAAATAATATAAAAAATTCTGAATATATTTATTTCATAATTGTTATTTCCTGGTATTGTATGATAATTAATATTTTTTGTGGTATTTTTGTTTTCATGTAAGTATCTAAAATTAACAATGCCAATAATATTTATAGATGGCTTGAAATTAGGCAGCATCAGATATTCAAGTTCATCACCATATTCTGAGACCCGAAAAAACTTGGCTCTTACAAGTGAGACCAAAGTCATTGTTCAAGGATTCACTGGCAAGCAGGGTACTTTCCATAGCCAGCAGGCACTTGATTATGGAACCCAAATTGTTGGTGGTGTGTCACCAAAAAAAGCTGGCAGTGAACATCTTGGCAAGCCAGTGTTTGGCTCAGTCAAGGATGCCAAGGAAAAGACTGGGGCACACGCTTCAGTTATCTATGTACCACCACCAGCAGCTGCTGCTGCCATTTTAGAAGCTATTGAAGCAGAAATGCCTCTTATTGTGTGCATCACTGAAGGAGTGCCACAACATGTAATTATCCTGTACAATAATTACATATATTATATGTATATTTTTATTATTTAATGCACATTCATATATTTATAATGTATCTATACAGTATTACATATATTCTGCATTGAATGGATTCAATGCATGGCCTCAATTACTTCAATCTAATTTTAATAAGCATGCAACCAGTTAATAAATACATGTCAGCTATTGGTTGAACTTTTGATTATTGCAACTACAGTTCTTATTTGATTCTTTCCTGTACACAAGGAAACTAAATTAATGATAAAGGTAAAATTAAAGTACATACATTCATTCTGGTTCCTATGTGTTGTTTAAAATTGTCTATGTGTGTAATTCTGTGTATCTTCATGCAGAATGTTTATGGAGGGTTCAATACTTTTACAATTTATTAATCCTAGAACAACTTATGTGCAGCTTAATTCTTTCTATTCCAAACATCCAGAATTTTATTTAGCTATATTCCAAATCCACAAAATTCTCAGGATATGGTGCGTGTCAAGCATGCTCTGCTCCGTCAGAACAAGTCTCGTCTGGTGGGTCCGAATTGTCCTGGGATCATTGCCCCTGAGAAGTGCAAGATTGGCATCATGCCAGCCGCTGTGCACAAGAAAGGGTGCATTGGGGTTGTGTCACGATCAGGCACACTGACTTATGAGGCTTGTCATCAGACAACTGTGGTGGGTGCTTCTTAATTTTCAGTATGTATGATTTGTAGTAAATTCGTAAAAAATATTATATATTTGTTCACAAGATATCAATGTACCTTTTTATGGTATATATTTTAGGTTACATAATTTGTTTTTACTATCTGTAATATAAAATGATTTTATGTAGTACTTATTGTTTTTATAAATCTGAAGATATTATCCATTTGTCAGATACGAATTCGTGATGTTGACCTTAGTATTGCGTAATAAATTACGTAAAGTTTGGCAATTCTGACGAATGTCATTATTTAAAGAATCTAAATATTTAAGTATGTACTCAAAAGAGTTATATTATGGTTTATTCTATGTAAAAAAAAATATTTGCTATATTTAAATTTGCAAAATTCTGTAAACGATAAACATGTTAATAAGGCTTGATTACTTTCCAGACTGGCCTTGGTCAAACCCTCTGTGTGGGTATCGGTGGAGATCCGTTCAATGGTACTGATTTCATTGACTGTCTTGAAGTGTTTCTGAAAGACCCAGACACCAAGGGCATAATACTTATAGGTGAAATCGGAGGCAACGCTGAGGAACTGGCGTCTGAATACTTGATACAGAACAATACTGTAAGTTTATTCTAATGACCAACTTATTTATTTTTTGAAAATTGTTTTAATATCTTTAGAAAAATTGAATTGATTGATTGGAAATTGCTATGATAATGTTATACGAGTGTAAGCTATTTTGATTTCAGTGACTTGAAATCATATAATTTCCCTAATTACCATACTTATATATATTTGTTTTATTAACAGCCAAAGGTAAAGAAGTGTCAAGGATTATGAGGTTTCTTTTTTCAAGTTTATTTTTTGCATCACGTATAATTATTTCATACATTTTATATTGAAATGTAGATGAGTATAACTTTGGTAAAAAAAGTGAATATTTAGTATTTATACATTAAACACATAAACATTCACACATTCTACTAAGAGTAATTTATGTTCAATAATAGATGACTTACAGGCCCTTTATAGACGGATTTGTAGTGATAGCAGCGCCATAAGTTTTCATTGGGTTTGTTCTATTTCTAACAACTAGAAAATCCTATAGGATAGGTTTCTAATATATTTCATGGTTGTAATTGCAAATATAAAAGTATTTAATCACGTAGACATCTTTAGAAATGTATTTATAAAGGTTTTAAAATCATATGTGTTTTAACAAATCATATTATTTACGGTAAAATTAAAGGAAAGGAGACTAATAATTTTCTTTTTAATTTTAGGGACAAAAAGCTAAGCCTGTGGTTTCATTCATCGCGGGTTTGACAGCTCCCCCTGGAAGGAGAATGGGTCACGCTGGCGCCATTATTTCCGGCGGAAAAGGAGGCGCCATGGACAAAATCAAAGCTTTAGAAAAGGCTAATGTCATTGTCACTCGCTCTCCCGCCAAAATGGGAGTTGAACTTCTCAAAGAAATGAAAAGATTAGAAATTGTTTAATCCTAAAAATGAACTATTTTCCATTCATATTGTATAGATATTTAGAAATAATATATAAATTATATATGTTTATCACTGTTTCAGTTTTTTTTCTAATATTATGTGAAAAACATTTTTACTATTAGATTCCTAATTTGCAATGATCTTAAAATCTCTGTTATGCACATTATAGTAAGCTCGTTCATAGTGTTAAGCATGTCCGTATTAAATCTAAGTGTAATGATAACCTTACCGAATATTTACTCTATAAGATAAGGTTGCTTATAATAATAATGGGTAATGTTTTGAATGACGCTTTAAGTGTTGTATTTTTAAATAATATGTACTCGCGTACTGCCCATTGAGACCTATTTCAATTTTATTAATGCGAAAATAAACGAAAAATTACATTCAAGAGTTTTATTAACAAAAAAAAGTACACAACTAGGTTATTAACCTATTATCACAAATATATAATAATAGGTGGTTACATATTAGAATTAAGCTTATAATAAAAAAATGACATTAATTTACAAGTTTAACTTGTTTTCATGAGAACTACTGTCATAACACTGAAAATCAGGTGATATCTTAAAATAATAATAGATTATGTGGAGTCTAGATTACTATCAGCCTAATAACTAGGAATAAATGCGAACATTTCAATAAAGTTTACTTAAATAAACAATCAGTCACTTGTTGTCTTTCATCAGATCCTAAAGATGATTCTTTTACTAACAGTCTTTCTTTATAATGCTTATAAAAATAGGAATACATTGAGACATTGCAATAAATATGAAAATATAAATGGAACTTTAAATATAATTTAATACCTATCCCTACCCCTTCTTCCACCTCTCCCCCTTCTGTCTCCGCCCTCCTGTCCCCTTCGGATCTTCATAGCCTCAAATCTACTAGCCATAGATAATAATTCGTCAGGTATTTCTTGGTTGGCTTCTTCCAATATCTTTATCAGTTCTTGAGCATGAGCCCAATCTTGCCTGGTGACAAAAGACAATGAAATACCAGTTTTACCAGCTCGTCCAGTTCTACCAACTCTATGAACATATTCTTCAATGTGACGTGGGAAATCCAAGTTGATAACATGGGTCAAGTCTTTTATATCTATACCTCTAGATGCTACATCAGTAGCTACTAGGATATTGACTGTACCATCAACCATTTCTTCCAAAGCAGCTTCACGGTCTATTTGTTCCCTATCTCCGTGAATAGATTGACATTCTATACCTTTGAGACATAATTCTGTAGAAATATGACGTGCCGTAGCTTTCTTACCACAGAATATGATGATTTTGTCATTTTTATCCATATTCTGAATAAATTCAAATAGGGCAGTTTCTTTATCATCCTCTTCAACAAACAATATTTTCTGGGTAACTGTATGTACAGCTGCCAAATCTAAAGACCCAACATTAACTTGAATTGGATCTTTCATGTAAGATTCAGCCAGACGACGTACTCCAGAGGGCCAAGTAGCAGATGTCATTACAGTTTGACGGTCAGGTCTCACATCAAATAAGGACTTTCTAATTTGTGGTTCAAAACCCATATCTAACATTCTATCAGCCTCATCTAGGACGATATATGAAAAGTTTATTATATTCAAATGTCTGGCCATGACAAGATCGTTTAATCTTCCAGGAGTAGCAATTACTATATCTACACCTCTTGTGCATATTTTGATTTGTTCCTTTCGATCTCCACCACCATAAAGGCAAACAGAAGTAATTCCTTTATATTGATATTTCAGGGTTTCCTTCTCAATCTGCAGTGCCAGTTCCCTTGTGGGAGCTAAGATCAAAACTGTTGGTCCCTCCCTTTGTTCCCTGGGAGTGGGCTGCCCATCAATGTGAATTAATGCAGGTAAGAGGAATGCTAATGTTTTTCCTGTACCTGTTTGAGCAATACCAATCATATCATCCCCTCTGAGTAATATTGGCCAAGCTTGACTTTGAATTGGAGAAGGTTGTTTGAAGTCTTGTTTATAAATCTCTTTTAAAATTTCAGGATACTGACGGAATGCTTGTTCAAATGTTGACACAGGATTTGGTATTGGTTGGAGTCCAGGTTTGTCATCAAAGGTTCTTTTTACTTGAATGTCATTGTTAGCTAAACGCCACTCAGTCACTTCAGCTGGAGTCATTCTTGTGACTGTAGGATCTTCCTTATAAAAATCTTTTATAATTGGGAGTAAGTTCTCCCATCTCTCTTTTTGCTGTTCATCATGGGCAGCATTTAATTTATCCCAATCAATGATTTCAACTCCATCTTGATTTTTTTTCAAAAACTCATTAGAACCACTGCTGGCATGGTTATTATTGTAATGTTCTCTAGGAGCAGGTTTGCGATCCTCTAAAAGCTTATTTATCATACCTTCGACTGTAAGCATTGCTTCTGGAGAACCAAATAACGTGATGGAAGTTTCATTTCCAGACGAATCACCGATCTTGATCTTTGCTTCAGATTCATACTCAAGGTCACGAATTTTACACCCACCTTTACCAATTATGCGACCAACTTTATCCGACGGAACTGTAATATTTTTCTTATTAACAGATTCTTGGTTGAAATTACGCCGGTTGTCGCGACCGTCGCTACCACGTGTTCTCCAATTTGTATCATCACTTGGACCTCTACATCCTCCTCTAAATCTTCCTCGTCCTGTATTTGAACGTAACCCTCTTGTACTTTGGTTGTTAGTATTAATTGGCCATACAAAATCGTCAGAATCGCACTCTGCCATTTCTTGCACCGGTTTATAGAAATCCGATTTTAGTATTTAGAATTTGTAGACCGTACAAATACAAACTACCGCAAACACAATAATATGGACAATCAAAATACTTTTAGAATTTAGAGTATTTGAACTGTGAGATAGCCGTATATATAATAACAATAATTGATGATTATTGATTGATCAACGATGACAGTTTACGTTGACAGCAACCGTCTAATAGAAGTCTGAAAAAACGTTAGAGTATCACTGAGTGCTGACAGTTACCACTTACCACTTATCGATTGCAACTAAATATCTATAACAACAGTTATTGAAAACTGTAAATCCAAACAAAAACATCATCGTAAAAGAAAGCCGATTTTATATACAAACCCTCCACTATAAATAATTTACGAACTGTCAGTTCCATCCAGACGCAATCTGATTTAAAATCTTTACATATGTCCATATAACTTTCATAAAGTCTAATATAAGAAATCTTAAACCACGTTTTCAATTGATGTGCAAGTAAGTTGCTGATATTTATTTATCATAAATATGTAAATGAGAAGGTGAAAATGCGTGGTTTCTTATATTTCAAAATGTATTTATTTTGTAAGATTGTAACTGTATAAAACATTCTGATATCTATACATAAATATGATAATATAATATTTTCTTATTATTACATAACTAGGCAAGTTTTGTTACAATTTCAAAGTTATCACAAATGTTAAAGCTATTAGTGCGCCACGTAAATATGTCAACAAAAACAATAACAAACTATTACCTTACTTACGACAGTAGCAACCATAATCCATAAAAATACAAATTCTTGACTTAAGATTTAATAATTAATACTAAGTTACAAAGCTCCGTGCTGCTTGCTCAAAGTTGGAAACAAGAGTGAATTAAATAAATGAAATTATAATTAAAAGACTTACAGAGAAATAACTTGCACAATAGTATTAAATATCCTTTCACACAAAAGAGACTAGAGAGAAACAGAAGTTAATGCATTGGCATAAAAAGGCACACCACCCGGAATCATTGAAAGTGTCGGAATCGCCTGGAAAATTGATGGATACTGTTAGTTCCCCAATTCCGGAATGTCCACGGGTCTTAAGGGTTTTAACATTGGGGATATTCTGGAATGTCAATCAGTTACACATAAAAGCTTTTACAGTTTTGATTACTAATAAACAATCAGATATTGTAACAAAACTTGCCTAGTTTGGTACACAATAAGAAAAAAATGTTTAAATGGTTCTAATAACACCGTAGAAGAATATTATACATTCTAAGACATTAAGACTTACATGACTATATAATGGAACCAGTCATTCTCTAATATGTCAATCCTTATGTCTTTGTAGCCGTTACTTACTTCTAGTCCTTTGAATAAAAACTCGTTTTTACATTTTTATAACATTTATGTTTAGATATCACAATGTTTTATTGAGTTGGCTGGTCTTTAAAAAATAATACATTTCGATGCATTTGTAACTATAAATTTTCATTTTCGCATTTACATATTTATTAAAGTAAAATATCATCAAATCTTACACATCAATTGAAAATGTAGTTTTAACATTTCTTATATTAGAATTCATTAAAGTTATAGTAATAAATATTCTTTATTGTACACCCTGAGTATTTTTTTTTTAGATTTTTCCAAAAATAAAAAATAGCTAAAAAAAATTGTATAAATTTGGCGGGCGGCCTTATCGCAATCTCTTCCAGACAGCTTGCTTAATAATTAATTGTGTTCTGAAATTCTCGCGGGCGGAGTCGCGGGTAACAACTAGTAGAATCCGTTTATTATAACTCCGCCTTTATTGACCAATCTTTTATCATGACGTAATTACACTACGAAGTTTGGTTTTCATATGAAATTGTTTATAAATTAGTCGGATATAATGCCTTCCCTTACAGTGACATGTTGCTTGTTGTGACCCCTTTTTAATAAATTATGTCCGGTTATAATGACCGACATGATTCTTTAAGCCTTCGGTAATGTTCGTTGATTCCCGGCGACATCTATAACACTTGCTTTGCTTCCGCCGAATACAACATCAGTACTAAAGCCGATGGATCATGGAATAATACGATCACTCAAAACGAATTTTAAAATTAAAATGATTAATTGTCTTGATGCTAATGAAAACAACTCTTCTACAAAAATAACGGTGCTAGATGCAATTCTGATGGTAGATGATGCCTGGAATAGAAAGTCACAAAGTACCATTCACAATTGTTTCAAATATGCAGGATTCATTGTGAGTAACGACGTTTTCCTATTCAAATAGAACATGAATTCGATGAAGAAGATGACGTCCCTTTATCTTTGTGGGCACGAAGCCTAAATTCAGATTCTTTAGCAGCACCGGAAATGTGGGAAGATTATGTTGATATCGATAGAGCTCTCCTTACATCCGAAAAACCCACCGATGAAAATATCGTACAGAACATTAATGCTAAGGAACAACGTGAAAGTGATGGGGAAGAGGAAGTCGAGGAAGAATCTTTACCTACCGCAGACATTAAAAGCTGCAGAATTATTATTCCGATTTGTTCATAGTAATATTGAAAACGATAATTTGACCATAGCGATGTGTCTTGTCTTCTTTACACAATAGTATTAGACTGTTTTTACAATAAAATAAAAAATAAAAGCAGACAAAAATTACAGATTACTTATGTAAGTACGTACAAAAAAAATTTTTTTTTTCACAAAACGCTTTGTATGACGTCCGATTATAATGACGTGTTTGTCAATTCCTTTCGATGTAAATGGATTCGACTGTATTTGTAAACTTCAAATACCACCTCAGACAGTGTAAATTATCGTAACTTCTGTTATGGCTGTACGCAGTACGAATATGAAATATTTCATAAAACCAAACTTGATGCTTTACAGTTTATACAATTTTCTGTTTGGAAATTTGTTGAGAGTTGATCAACTGACAACTAAAATAATAACAGAATATATAAATTTTGCTTTTACCGGATAATTCATAACATGTTGGTAGTTCTATTTGATGTTCTATTGCATTTAAAAACTGGCCAACTATATTGTATTAAAGAAAAATAAAAACAAAGAAAACCAAAAATAGAATTGTCAATACGTACCTACTATAAAAGATTGTGTCATGTCTTTTGTAAATATTGTAAAATGTCGTACAGTCAGAATAAACACGAATAATTGGTTTTACTTATTTATTTCTTTATAAAACAATCGGACAGCGTTTTCACTTAAAGTTCGTACCCGAGTGTTACAAGAGAACAACTTCGATCTATCCACTGCATGGGCTTATATAAGGTTTATATTAATTAACTAATAATATTAATAATAACAGCTATTGATATTCATTTCATGTATATTCTCTATTTTTATATTATTGTATGTAAAACCGGAAGGCTGACAAGCAGAAGGCGCTACTAAAGTTTATAAAACAGATCGGCAGAAATAAGCAAAGGAGTTTGAATTATTAATTATATAATAATAAAATATTAAGCTATTAACAACAAGAACTATTGGCATCATCGTATTTATAAGTTTAGCTTGTATACGTTGGACCGGAAGTTGATAACAATATAGTGAGCACCAATCCGTTGATTATTTGAAGACGTTTTATTTGACCAAACCCTGATGCAACCTAAATTAATAACACAATTTAACAAATTTTGTAATATGTATGTTTATTTTTAAATATTGTTTATATACAAGTACGTAAGAATTATTATTAATTGATATTGACTGGATGAATAGAACTAGGTGCACCTAGACGAATAGAACAAGGCTAGTACTCCTAGGCGATTAGAACTAGATGCACCTAGCTTAGGCTGGTTTTGTTCGTTTTGATATCGTCTTACCGTCGGATTTGATGGAGTGACCTGAAGGTACACTTATGGATGGTGAATGAGAATTAGAATATGTCATATAGATTAGTGTAATTCAACCACATTTTTTACTCATAACTTACCTTAGTAGGCCTACTACCTACCTTAAACCTACGGGGCCGTTGCTAAGAGTGCTCTCCAGCTCAACCAGACTCTTAGTGACGGAGGAGATTGTAACATTAAGTTTGGGAACTACCACCATTTATTTTAAAAAATCCAATTCAATTTCTTCTTAGAAACTGTAAAATGTCGTACAGACAGAATAAACACGAATAATTGGTTTTACTTATTTATTTCTTAGCTATCAATATTCATTACATGTATATTCTCTATTTTTATATTATTGTATGTAAAACCGGAAGGCTGACAAGCAGAAGACGCCACTAAAGTTTTTAAAAACAGATCGGCAGAAATCAACAAAGGAGTTTGAATTATTAATTATATAATAATAAAATATTAAGCTATTAACAACAAGAACTATTGGCATCATCGTATTTATAAGTTTAGCTTGTATATGTTGGACCGGAAGTTGATAACATTCGGCCATCCTGCATTTGCCGTGTCCCACGGCGGTCGGCGTTATTTCCAGAACCTGGTCTGTCGCCGATGTACTGTGGCTGGAACAAAAACATATGGGCAGTACATTTCATTCATTTAAATTTTAAGGTATATGGTAAGTATTTCTCTCTATGTGTAAAATTTGATCTTTTGTAGTGTATTTGTATAGGTAGCTTTTTTTTATTATTATGTATTTATTATTTACTTCTGCATCACACAGCTTATTATTTACTTCTATATCACACAGCTTGTTATTTACTTCTACATCACACAGCTTATTATTGACTTCTACATCACACAGCTTATTATTGACTTCTACATCACACAGCTTATTATTTACTTCTACATCACACAGCTTATTATTGACTTCTACATCACACAGATTATTATTTACTTCTACATCACACAGCTTATTATTGACTTCTACATCACACAGCTTATTATTGGCTTCTACATCACACAGCTTATTATTGACTTCTACATCACACAGCTTATTATTTACGTCGATGTTTTCTTCGATTATTTTCTTCATGGTCAGACGAAGAAAAAAAAAAACCGAATTTTCTTCATCACTCGACGAAACTGATTCATTGTGCTTTCTTTTCTGTACACCAATACCGTTAATACCTATATGGGCCGGACATAATCCCACTTCTGACTGTAAAATGTCGTACAGACAGAATAAACACGAATAATTGGTTTTACTTATTTATTTCTTAGCTATCAATATTCATTACATGTATATTCTCTATTTTTATATTATTGTATGTAAAACCGGAAGGCTGACAAGCAGAAGACGCCACTAAAGTTTTTAAAAACAGATCGGCAGAAATCAACAAAGGAGTTTGAATTATTAATTATATAATAATAAAATATTAAGCTATTAACAACAAGAACTATTGGCATCATCGTATTTATAAGTTTAGCTTGTATATGTTGGACCGGAAGTTGATAACAAAACAGAAACTCTTTATTCATTGTCGTCGTCAAATAGTTCTTTGAAAAAGTCAGAGAGCATTGATCATTAAATAAATTTAGTAAGTAAAACAAGGAAACTGAGAAATAATACGAAAAACATTTTTTTTACATATTGTAATTTGAAAGGGTATATCAAAAGAGCATTGATTGAAAGTTAAAAAGGTTGGCAAATCTTTTTATGGCTTCGATATAACTGACGGAATGATGCGTAATGTGAAAGAAAAATTTTATGTACAAAACTTCTTGAATTTAAATAAATATAAAATGAAAGAGAAACTGATTCGGGTAGGGATTCGACCCCGCAATCTCTGGGAAACCGTCCCGTCGCTCTACCATTTGAGTTGGTTAGGATTTATGAAAGAAAATAAAGTAAGCTTATTACATGCTATACGAGCTCGTACATGGTCATAGATATTTTGAAACAAAACTTCTTGTTTGAATACTAACGTAATAAACAATCATATAAATGTGAAATTGAATAACACTATTGACACTCATGTGACATGAAAAGTGTTATTGACTCCATTCAACGAATTGAGTCTGATACTCGAGCGTCAGGTTGCCATGTGAATATTTACTAATTGTAGGTATATATATATATATTACTTGTCAGAAAATAAACAGAAAAAAATCGCGATCTCCTGGTTTTGGAACAAAACTATAAATGAATAACCACCAGGAAAATTTTGTAAGATTTATAGATATATTTAAGACACAGGAATTAAGATAAGTTCGTTTTTTCTTCGTTATTTATGCAAATATTACAAATTAACATCAACCAAAGGTTGAAATGAGAACAATTTTGAAGAAAAAGAATGTAGTGAAAAAAACACACGAAAATAACTACTTGGAAAATAATAACTAGTAGTTTATCTTTTTTCAAACAAAAAAAAAAATATTGCCATAAATTTCAAAGATAGGTAAAAAATAAATCGTATCAACAAGAAAAATAATACTTAATACTTACACAGATGCTAATTACTGAATCCGTTGAAATTTCAACCAGTTTGTTTTTAAACGAACTAAATTCAAGTGAGTTTCTACAAGTTGCATTTCATTATGATAATTGCCAATATTAATAAAATAATTGCAACATTTTCTATCTGTAGCAATATAAAAAAAAATCCACAAATATTTCTATTTTTACAGTTTTATTCAGAAGACAAAACTTTTTAAAAGCTTAGAAAATTTGTACTCAAACCCAGGTGATAAGATCTCTTCCTAACAGTAAATTATAAATAATACGATAGCTTCATCATAATTTTGTAAATAAGAAATATATAACTTTATGTATAATTTCAACACCCCATTGTTTTGGTTTCGTGTTCAGAAGCTAACAGCACAGTGGTATTTTCCACTTATGACAACATTTGTTCGCAAAAAGGCATAGAATCAACAATCATCAAATCAACGCAGACAGGACAAACAATTGATTTCTGTTTAATTAAATATTAAATTGTCTTTTTTTGTAAATTGTTTCTTAAAGTATTGTTTATAAGTAAATTTATATATATATATATAGTCGAAAGATTAATTGCATTGCATTGCATTACAAGACGATGCATTGGCCGACGGAGTGAATGCAAGCCAAGATCTTTAGCGTTCAACAACATAGAGAGGTTGGTGATCGGTGACTATTTTATATTTATAACCATGAAGATTTCGGAACAATTGGGCGGCAAAGAGTGTAGCTAAGAGTTATTTCTCTGTTATCGAATAAATGCCTACACATTTATGAAGAGCGTGCCTCATGCTTCACGCTACATTAGGACTAGGTAGGTATCCTTTCCGGTGGCTGGCTACCTACGATGAATAACATCGCAGCGACAGCTTAATTGAATTGTGTGGTAATTACAAAAGGCTGTGAAAAGCCAGGGTACTGTAATGGAGTTGATATATTTATTTCATAAATATTATGAAAGGTTTTTTAAATATTATTTATATATTTTAAATAACAGTAATAATATAAACGTGTTTTGCTAACAAAAGCTGCAAAGTAAAAAATCTATTTGATATAAGATCGGAAATAAACAAAATACATTCAACTTTTATTAACAAGAAAAAGTACACTAGGTAATTTAACTTTTAACACAAAATAACAGTAGGTTACATGATATTATTATTCATATTGGAAATAAATTTATAGTTAAAATAAAAAAGATTATTTTACAAGTTTAACTTGTTTAATATTAAAATTGGTATTACACTAAAAATCAGCTGATATCCTAAGATAAAGAATGTTATATAATATGGAGTCTAGATTATTATCAACTATATAAAACAATTGCAGTCAGTTGTTGTCTTTAACATCAGATCCTAAAGATGATTCTTAAACTAACAATCTTTTTTTATAATACTTATAACATTAGGAATACATTAAGACACTGATGATGAATGATTTTTTTTCATTTATTGAATAGAACCACTGCTGGCATGACTATTATTAAAATATTCTCTAGGAGCAGGTCTGAAATCCCCTTATTCTTAAAAGCTTATTTATCATACCTTCGACTTTAAGTATTGCTTCTGGAGAACCAAATAAAATTATGGTGGTTTCATTTCTGGACGAATTACCAATCTTGATCTTTGTTTTAGATTCATATTCAAGGTCACGAATTTTACGTCCACCTTTACCAACTATGTGACCAACTTTATCTGACGGTACTGTAATATTTTTTTTATTACTAGATTCTTGTTTAAAATTAGGCCGGTCGTCGTGGCTGGCGCCACCACATGTTCTCCAACTTGTATCATCACTTTGACCCCTCAATCCTCGTCCTGTTTTCTTCTTAGACACCGGTGAACCTGGGATGAAATGACTAGGTGGCCCTACAAAAGCGTCAGGTTCGCACTCTTCTACGACGTTGTAATCATACTCATAGTTTCCTATAAATCTTCCTCCTCGTCCTGTTTTCTTCTTTGACACCGGTGAACCTGGGATGAAATGACTAGGTGGCCCTACAAAAGCGTCAGGTTCGCACTCTTCTACGACGTTGTAATCATACTCATAGTTTCCTATAAATCTTCCTCCTCGTCCTGTTTTCTTCTTCGCGTCAGGTTCACACTCTTCCATTCCCTTAAAGTGTAGCATGTTGTATTTGTGGAATAAAAGTAAGTTAGATACAAGATATCGTCTTGCAATAAAAAATAGATACTTAATTTTTTAAGAGAAGTTTAAATCACTTCAAACTTTCAAGTGCCACCGACAGGGTAGGTAACAGAGTTGAAAGTGTTCTCCAATCTCTGTCCTAACGATGTGCAGACTGACGACTCTGTCCAATAAAATACTACTATAGGCCATAGGGTACCGGCTCGTCTCCATGGGGCGTGGTTTAATACTACTAGCGCCTTCTAGACTTAGGCCGATGAAACTAGTTAGGAATGTCCGGTATGGGCGGTTAATACTTATTCTATATGAATTCCTTACTAAAACTTTTGAATATCAAAAAGTTATTTATTATAAACGAAATTAGGAAAAACATATTTTACCATTTTTCATTAACATAACCAGTATCTGTGCGAATTATATAAGACACTCCACTTTTTTTAAATAATTAGTCGTTTTCATAGGCATTGACAACGCTCATACAGCCAAAAATTATCGTGTAGTAGTATTTTTTACGTAAATACAATATATAAGCCCTTTTTAATATTTTATTTACTGCCCTGCATCAATTATTATCCTAAAATCTAAAAAAAATAACCCTATTGTATTGTTGCGTATAGAATAAGTCATGGGCAACTTCTTTGAGCATTTCGCATGAAAATCAAATGACTATTTTAGACATATAGATAGGGTAATAAAAGCACACCACTAAAGCAGTTGTTTTTGTAAGTAGTGGGGCCAAATAATATAGGTACCTGTTGTAACTCGTATAACGAGCACTAGTTTTAACTAATATCCATGTGTAAGCTTGTTACAGCTGATATTGTTTTATAAATATACTTTGTTTTATACTTCTGTTTATGTTGGGCAAAAACAAATTAACAACTTAGGTTAATTATACTTTCATCATTGCAACGGAAGCACAAAAATACAAAAAAAATATGGTTGTCTGTAAAGTCGGTTTACGGACGATAATTTTACGTGATAACGTGATAAAGAGACAATGAAGAAAAATTGCATACTTTTACGTATTCACTGAATTAGAATGAATTGTACGAACATCGGTTACTCACACTAGTTACGAAACTTGAGATCGTTTTTACTAACATTTATGAAGCTTTTGCTTTCCGAAAAATAAACACTTTAGTCACGTCAGTCGGCGAACAGCGATCATCCATTCTTTTGTTGTAGACACGCCGCATGTCCGAACGAAGCGCTATGCTTCATCTTTTTTAAATCAGACAGCGAAGGAGTGGAACAACATGCCTACGTCGGTCGATGATTTGTTGTTATAATAAACAATTGAAACCACATTAACTTTTTACCTTACTTTTTAAGCAGTTGACAAAACAGTTCACGTGTTCATCGGACGTAGCGGCTGATGAAATGGAAGAGGGACGAATCCGTCTCAACCACAACGCTTAGTTCGATCGTGTCTCTCTATCTCTTATCCCTCACTCTCACTGACACGATCGGCTCAGGCGGAACGTGACAATGGGTCATACTTTTTCGAGCGTGCAGATAGTGTTCGACTTACAAGACGTTATCACGTCAATAATAGACCATTTGTTAGAAATCAATAACACACTTGGTGCAGTAAAAAAAAAGATCTGACTATTACTTTGAACAATTATCATTATGCATAAGGATTAAGATTCATTTATATAATAAATATATTTATTAATATTTGTTTCTTTTTATTAGTCTGTTTTTGTTTATTTTTATGTTTTGTTATTTTTATGTTAGTGTCTATTTTACATAAATATCAAATATTTTACGTGTTCCACGACCGTGGTATATTTAGTGGCAGTGGCAGAAGACTGGCGATTCTAATTAGTAATGCTGTAATGTTTTTCTATACAATTTTGCATTCATTTTTAAAAACCTATAATTATTTCATGGTATCTTAAGGTAAAAAAAATAAATAAATTAATGAATCTTATGGTCCATTGGTCACAGAGTACTATAAAACAAATAAAATGCTATCGCTACTCAACGCTCATTCTTATTTCGCAAATCATTGCAGTACAGCACTCGCTTCCACAGAATATATTAGAAATCTTCGCTTCGCGGTTTTTGCTCATCACTATTCGTTTGCCTGTCATCATCGAATAGAGAATACTATTTAACGATACTGTGTACTGACAGGACAGTCTGAAAGCCGAATCCCTCCGAAACAAAAGTTAAGTGCTACGAAGAGGAGTGAGGGCTTTTTGATAAATTGATGCCGAAACTTTATGAAAATATAGGAATACTGCTTGTTTATGCCAACGTTAGAATTCACTGAACAGATTTAATTTATTTTATTCTTTAAGTGTGTTGTTTTAATATCGTACGAGCATACAAAACTAGGTTTCTGTAACTTGAGTTTTATTTTATGAAAATGGAGGTGGTGTTAAACAAAAATGGAAAAGACAATCTTTTTAAAAATATCTAAGTGTAGCAATTGGTATTGACGATCGCAATAATAACAGTGGTTCACAATATGTTGTAAACATTAAATTTGTATTAATTAGTGTTTGGCTAATTAACTTTAAAGTATCAAAATGAGTAACTGGGCGAGGCGAATGCACCGGCGAGCTGCAACCCTAAGCAATGTGGTTACATCCTGTGGCCACCCAAACTCTTTGCCGTACCCAAGAAGACTAGAAAAAGTCAAGTTTGGAGCGCCTCTAAGCGAAGTATGTAAGGACGATATCCCTGGACCCTTACTGGTGAGTGTAAATCTTAGAATTTGTTAAAATGTGGTTTTAATATAAAGTGCAATCTTACATTTTTAAGTCATATTTACGGTGATTAGGTGCTGATTTTAAAACTGAACAAGGAAGCGCCGCTACGCCGCGATGTTTTTCGTGCGCCCGGACACCAAGGCGCTATGAAGAAGCTTATTCACTTCTTGCAAACGGGCCGTCTGGTTAATGTTGATAATTACTCTGTTTACACTATAGCTAGTGTTCTCAAGAAGTTTCTGAGGTAACTTTATTTATAATATTAGATTTATCTTATTGGTGATTTTTCGTTTTATGTGGCAGACATTTTAAAGTCTAAACTATATCAAGTTAATTTGAAATAAATAGGAATAGCTTAAATGCCATGTTCTCAATACATATTCACTATAAAATATTTTGTTCAAATTATAATTACATTTTTAAATTATTTATTTTTTTAAATGCATAATTGCACATAGTAGTTAATCAGTTCTATTTAATGGTTTTCTTTAATTGATATTTATATAACCACATTACTCAAGTATCAACATACTTCATTAAATAACTGTTATTGTAGAAAAATCCCAGGGGGTGTGTTTGGAAGAGATGGAGAGATGCACTTGTTTGCTGCTGTGGAGCTTCCATCTGAACAGCAGGTTGATGCTATAAGGCGGTAAGGCAATATTATTTATTTATATGGAATAGATAACTAACCAACTAAAGAGTGTTAATAGTTATTGCTTAACAGTAAGAGAAATTAAATGTTTTATCAGCCAAGTGATTTAAATGACTTGTCATAATAATCTTATCTTTTAAATAATATAATATTTTAATTTTTTCTTTGTAAAGTTCTTTTCAGCTTAGATTGAGATAAAATGTTTCATTTATTGGTTTGAGTATATATGTGATAATTACTCAACTATAATGATTGTTTCATCACATCACACATTATCAATACAACTTATCATCACACATTAACATATATTTATTTTACAAATAAGTATTCAACATATTATTTAACACTCTTATAAGTGGATAATTTATTTCTCATATTAGCATGGTTGTTCCATTGTTTAATATTGTTTTAATTTTAATATTAGTTGAATTACCATAATATTAAGAGGATATAATTGCCTTGCAGTTACATTTATTTGCAATGCAATACTATTGTATTACTATACTCTAGGCATATTCACCTGGAAAAAACTTCGCTCACCTTTTACTGTTTCTTTTCCATTTGTTGTTATCCCGATTGTTATTTTAAAGGATCATTCAGTTGTAATTACTTCTCAATTCATTTAGATACTGCACTTCATTGCTTGTATATTGTATATTTATAAATTATTTATTTTTAAATTTTTATTTAACATAAATGCCTATACAGTTGCACTCTCAAATAATATAGGAAGATTACGAGCAAAGACAAAAACATCTATCCAAAATACAAAGGGATGACACTCCCTTCCTATTTAAAGCATAAAAGTGTATATTAAAAAACTATATATATCAAATGTGTACCAAATCGTGTGTACAGTATGTGTAATGTAACTGTGTTTAAAGTTCTTGTTTTAAATGTTTGAGCCACAAACATGTACCAAATTGTGAGTACAGTGTCCTAAGTGTGTGTTTGAAATTCTGAATTATCTCTTAAATACAAGTAACGAAATTTTTACTGACTTTACGTTTTTTGTGTTTTGAAAGGATACCTTTGTGGTCAGTAAAACATACGAGTATATATATATATATATTAGTTTCCGATTTTCTATATATATATATATATATATATATAGAAAAACGGAAACTTATTTTTTTTGTTATTTCGTTGATATATATTCCTACTTTAATATTATACATATATGTATATATTTAATTGCATTTTAAGTATTAAATATTTTAAATATGCCTGTCACAACACATGTCCAATACATTTGTCTGTTTTTATTGTTAAGTTATGAAGTTTTTCTTCCTTTATCAAATTAATATGTTTTTTATAATAATAACAGTATAAGTAAACGAAATCATGTTTAATAACAAAATAAAAATGTTAATATTAGATATTAAAATTTAAAACAAAGCAATACGGAACCGAGTGATAACGGAACACGCAAAGAAAACTACAACCGATGTGAAAATCCTCTAACAATGAAAGTAAAAAGTGTACTAAATTAAATATACAGAACTAATTAATTATAAGATACCCGTCTTACACAATTCTTATATAGTTGTTTATAAAATATTGCTGAAGCCTGAAACTTGGAGGTAAATGGCTTATTCAGTTATTGTAATTATTACCTTCTTATCTAATGAATGCGTGGGATGGCTGAAGGCTAGGGTCAATGAACTCTTGTTTATCTGAGACTTTTTAATTTTCCTCCTAAATTGGGTCATTACGTTCTCATTATGTGGATGAGATGTATCTTCGTTATGAATATATATTATTTAAAATTCGTTCGATATCAAAGTTTATGTTGTTTAAAAATATAAGATTTCTGTAAATGTATTTACTATATTAAAAATGAAAATTGAAAGTAAATAAATAAATTAAAAAAAAATGCATATCAAACAAATTCAATAGAACGTCCGAAATCAATAATCGATTTTTTCTAGATTTATTTGTAGGAGGACAATTTGGTGGCAATTATATATTAAGCGAGTTATATATTGCCCCCAGACTGTTACTGTCCCTGCCTGTGTGCACTCAGAGACTGTTGGTGCTTCTCTTCGGCACATTCCGAGTCATGGCGTCCAACGCTGACAAAGCAGGTAAGTTATGACATAGTTAACACGCATCCAGGCTGTCGAAACAAAATTAAAAAAAAAAAAAAGGTTAGCTATCAAATCCCATATCAACTTTTTTGATTGGCCTTTAGCCAGCCAATTACAAGTAATGTCTGTATTTTTTTTACTTTAGTCATCCTTCCAAAACTGACCTTTATTCTAGCGTGTACAGCTTTCCCTCTTGGCTACATAATATACTAAGATTCTGAAAACTGTACTGAAATCTCGTCACGGTATATTGAACTAAAGAAGTAAATTAAAATTAATTGATAGATTAATAGATTAAAGTTATATATAAATATTAAAAACTTTTAAAGTACTTTAATTAGTACTAATAATGACGATTGCTCACGTAACATACGGTATTACAAAATTTTTAATGAAATAATCGTTGGGCCTTTGCACGTAACTAAAAAAAATACCTATACTCATATGATACACTCGTAATTGAACATTATAAATACACCCATTTCATTATACAATTTAAGCGACACATTTTGGCCTTGAACAATAGTGAGTGGGAGTCTCCACCAATCCGAGAGAAGAACTAACTCACAGCCATTTTACAATGCGATGTACGCTAGTTAAGATAGTGTCGCTTAAATCGTAGAATGAAATGGGCCAATGACTCATAATAAATATCTATACTTTTATACCATATACACTCGTGTTAGAATATTTTTAGGTGTTACTTTTATTAAATCGAATTAATTCTTCTACATTTTAAGGAGTCTTTAGTTTTATTATTAAACATGCATGAGATCATTGAAACCAATTAATTAGTCTAACTTACATGCAAGTAACGCAACTAAGCGATTATTTAATCTCCAGTTATAATAGTCGACCTACTTTACTTACTTTTTTTTTTTGTTATGACGCTTTAATTGCTTTTTTTTTTGTTTCATCTCAAGAGGCCATTCACGTGTATAGCTTCGTTGCGCTTAAAATATAATTTATTATTATTAATTAGCTTAATATTAATACTTTTTCTTTATCCGATTTTCTAAGTGCTAGACTAACTAGCGGACTAATATAGCATTTTGATTAGTAAGCCAGTGCTCAAGTCTGATTGGTAGAAATTCATACTTATATTTTGGTGTTATGTAGTGCCGTTTAAAAAATAATTAAATGGGCTCATAATATGTGAATCAAAAATTGTATTCCAAGAAAATTCACCTTAAAATACGTTTTATTTATTATTATAAACGTTGAAGTGTTTCAGACAAGTGACAAAACCCGGATGCTCATACATTTTTATGGGTCAGCCACTTGAGTTGCCGCGTTGCCAAATAAAATATTCTAATTAGCTCATCCATTGCAAAAGACCGCGATTGTGTTTTAATATTTGGTCTTGCTTGAACAATTCAACGTTCAAGTTCATTTCCCATTGTCTTTGCTAACGTCATTTTTAATTATTAATGGTCGGAAAAAAAAATACGATGAAAAGAAATTATAGATATTCAATTTTTAATCTTCAGATATGATAAATATAGGATGAAAAATATGTATGTACGCGCGGGGATTTCAACCCCCGAACTCTGGCAAATGGCACTGTGGCTTAATTAGTCGAGTGACGGGACGGTTTCCGAGAGGCCGCGGGTTCGAATATCTGGCCGGATCGGTGTATTTTTCATTCTATACTTATCTAAAGAATAAATTTGATGTTTTGACAATTGTATATAATATAATGTTCAAAATATAAGTCATTTGATAGCTAAAAATTGACAAAATTGTTTACATTTTCTTATACAGACAGTTAAGAAGGAAATAAATCATTTATCAAACGAACAAAAGCCAATCTGTTATGCCATTGTAAAATAATATCTCAAGTGGAGCACGGCACATAAAGTATACCGATGTTAAATTACTACAGTGCATGTACTTTATGCAAAAAAAACACTATTATAAATAAACTATCCGGACTCATGTAAAGGATGTTGTTATATTTAATGGATCGTTATTAACAATGGCGGATATCATGGATCGCTGAAAAATATATATATTTTACGTTTCACTTTTTTTTCTGTGTCACGGACGATGTAGAGACTAATTTAAAATAATGTCTCATGAAACTATTTATCAATTTTCAGTGTTTTGAAAATTATGTTGCTTTCAGTATTTTAATTAAAAAAAAAACAATGTGAAAATAAATTTATAATATTTCTATGTAAACAAAATCATATTTACAATATTCTACATGCGCCCATTTCTTTATACTATTTAGGCTACACTATTTGACATCGATAAATAGAGAATAGGAATTTCCACCAATCAGAAAGAAGCACTAACTCTCTGATTGGTGGATATTGTTGTTTAGATTGTATAACGTAAGGAGCGCATTATAAAACCTTTAGAGGCAATAGACGTGATCGCAACATTGTACGTAGTCATGATATTTTCACACTGTTGCTCTGAGCGCGATGTACCCGCCCGCTCCATTAAACACGTTATTCTATCCCCCTTTTAACTCGACCAGCGTCGCGTGGCATTTTGTTAAATGTCACTCATGACTACATAAAGGCTATTACTTAGTTCATCGAATTCTATTAGGTGACTGAAATCGATACTATATCGTGGTATTAGGGTGTAACGAAAAGTACTTTTAACACATTACATGTGTATCAGTACATGTCATGTATCTGACCTAAAAATGACAAAATATATCCACGATTGAATTTTTTTTGATTTTTTGTTTTGATTTTTGATTTGATTGATTGTTAAACACGTTACTTATGTTTGAAAATATCTATAAACATGTATAGCCATGTTAAGCTCATTTAAATTTCTAATAATATAATATAAATAATATAATTTGTCTGATCTAAAAATGACATTTAATATGATTGTTGCGCAGTTAAAGTATTCCAAATCGGCGATCCTAAACTATATAGGGCTTTAGTTCCACATGAGCGACCCTTACGCAAGACGCCCTACATCCACAGGAACGGGCATGACATCAGAAGCGCTGGGTGTGTCAGTGGCACCGTCCTTCTTCCACTCGTGCGTGTCAGATGGCAAGACTGCCACAATGGAGGACGTGCAGCGGTTCAAGGTCAGTGATTGTGTGAATGAGGAATTTGTATGTGTGCGTGTGTGTGTATGTATGAATTTGTATGGATTCGTAAAGGTGTTTGTATATTACGCTTTAAAAAACAAATGTGATATATTTTGTTGATTTATTAGATGACGTGTTATCAGCCCGAGATTCTAAGAATAAAACTGACTGCTTATCAAAACAGTTTTATTCAATTTACAATACTGATAACAAAATCTTAAATCTTTAAATGCATATATGTTGCATTTATCTTAGCGCGGTCCGTGGTAGGGGAAAAAAGATTACCGAATAAGTCACAGATGTATAATTAATTGTATTTAATTCAGCGTATTTTTAATATCTATTGTATATAAATATATTAAAAGTAACAAAAACAACCATTTGTATATTATTATGTATATAGCTTATTGTTCACTAAAATATTGAAATTTTGCTGCTGAAGGCTGAAGTGTCCGTAAGTACTAACTTTAAGCACTTATATACATATATATATATATATATTAATATAATATAATATTATATATATATATTACAAACACAAAAAAAATATTTTCGTATAATAGTAAAGTACCGTTTGATAGATTTTAAGATTTCTAGTTATTCATATCAAATACAAAAATATATATATATTATTTATAATATTATATATTTAACTTTAGTTTTGGTAGTTAGTAAAAGCATTATATTGTAGTTGAAAGCAATTTTGATACTTGCGTTATTTTACACGTTTCTTTTGCTTCGTTATTACTTATAAATGTACTAGTGTTATATAAATATTTGTTAAATTATACAACGCTGTTTGGTTACCATGTATCACGTAGATTTCTTCGTTATCTCAGATCTCAGAATGCTGCAGATAAGAGCTTGATTCACAAATTGAATTAGTGGCTCATTTCCCCTGACTCATCTCCGTACCTAATTTAAAAGACGCTGCACGATGTTGCTTTGGATTACAATTTTGATAGTGAATTAATAATATTAATATAGATTATTATTTTTATATAGAAGCTATTAGAAGTTCCCTTTTTTATGTAGAATTCATTTATCTTTAGAATTAATATTTGAGAAGAATAGAATAAAAAATATATTGGAGTGTGTTGTATTTAATTTATGTTCAAATATCACAGCTGTAACATAACAATGCCCAAATTTTATACTATATTATTATAAAGATTTCTATAACTTACTAGCTAGAATTATTTATTTGTGACGTCATAAAAAATATCAGCACCAAGTCACGAAAACCGTTAGCCTGAAGCCAAGTCAATTATAACATTAGTTGAATTAAAACAACCAGGTAGCGACACGGATTATGCGTCAGCTGATCGAGCAGTTCAGTGCTGGGGATCTGTTCGGGAGAGACAACTATGAATACTACGCGAGGGTCACGGGCAGGGTGTTGAGGGTGAGGGACGAGTGGATCTGTTCCTTCAGAGACCCCCCGCCGCCCAGGCACCATCGTGATCAGGAGGCTTATGCTCGTACGTTCATTTGAATTGACGAAAATTATGTATTGTATATATGTTTTTTTTAGATACTAACATAGCAATCGTGTTTTGATTATTCGATGTTTATTATTATTATTATATTACAAAATATACAAACAGAAAAAAACCTGAAGACTACAAATAAATATAGAAAGACAAAATACTCTGCGAGTCAGTAATTTTTTTCTTTGCAAGATTTGTATATATTGAATTCTGTATCAAATAAGGGGAGTACGCGATAGCTCAGTTGATACAGCGACTGGATTGAACTCCCAAACGTCGCAGGTTCGATTCAGCTTGTGTTGATGATATGTAAATAAAAACCGCTCACACAATAGACACTTTGCTTTAATAACAGCGTATAATCTCACGATATTGTTTTGGGAGAGTTCGGTTATAAATTAACATTGTTACATTTAAGGAGCTATTGACATCAACCAAGCCGTGGTTGGTAATTGGAATGGATTGCCATCGTTTTATCTTAGAACGTTTAATGCTGTTCTAAAAATATCTCTCAACTGTATGTATGTTTAATACAATTTTTTTTTAGCCGGGGCCAAAGTTGATTTTCATTCATTTAAAATATGTAATCTTTTTTGACAAATGCTATAAATATATTAATAATATTTTTTTTATATGTATAATTTATCATCCGGTAATTTAATTTGATAAATTTAATATGTAAATTTTTTATTACTTTTTTTTTCAGGACAGTTATCTTTAGAAGCTGAAAAAACTTGGCTTCAGTGTGAATGCGATCGTTGGGGGAACAAGTTTAAGTTAGAAGGTAAAGAAACCTTATATATAACTTCAATATTGACTTCCAAGGTGTGTTATACCTGACCCTAATTTTAGAAGTAAATGTTATAATTTACCCCTTCGACTGATTATTATAAAGAATTTTATATTATTATTGAGTACAGAAATAAATATCGATATATAAATATCTCATCTATATTATTAAGCTTCAATAATTTTCCGCAGGTCGTGAAGACAATCCACGTTTAAGTTGTTGAAAATTAAAGTTTTTGTTAAGTTATTGATGTAATTAGTTATTTTTTTGGTGAGTTCAATGATTGGGACGGTGTAATATCACGTAATTACTTGTAATTTTGTTCACTTAGTTACTAATATGGGTTGGAATACAGCACATGTTACCTGACCCCTACTACGAGTTTTGATAGTACAAAACGTTGATAGTTTTCGAGCAATCACGGAAGGAGTTCTGTGTTGTGATTGGTTGTTATTTGGCTGTGATTGTTAATAAACCAATCATAATCAATAATTTTCGTGACTGCTCAAAAATTACCGTACGTATTATCAAAACTCGTACTAAGGGTACTGTTCGCAAAATCTAATCAGATTAGTGTTGTTATATACTTACATAACATTTATTTAGATTAAAATAATATTTTCTTTATTAGTGGGTTATTTAGTGTCCACTATGGCACACAAAAGTTGTTAGAGTTGGTCTTACGTGAAGTTTATTTTTTTTCTGGGTTCTGTTATAATATCGTTATATTCGTTCATTTAAATTATTGGTTTCATGTATGTTAAATATATCTCCTCTCATTCTCTCTTAGATTCGATTTTTTTAATTAAGTAAGGAAATCCATGAAGCAAACATGTTTTTTGTTTTTTTTTATATAAAATATAATGTCTTAACCTTGAAATTATTATCATAATGATATTGAAACCGAGATTAATAATATCGATAAGTCATTTGTGCCATTTTCACGATATCGAAGTCAAACGACCAAAATTCACGTGTACATGATGTCGCGTATAAAGAACTTCAATAAATAATCCCATTGTATTTATTGACTCTTACAATCCAATATCCATAAAAGATAGAAATCTTAAAAAACCAGCAATAATGTCACAGGAGAGAACTATAAGAGCTCATCTCCCAGGTCTATCGAAATCCGAGGAGTGTCAGTCGATGCCGGCGCTGGTGGGCGCGGCGGGGGCGGGGGGCGCGGGCGCGGGGCTTGGCATAATACCGGAGCACAGCCTGCTTGACTCCTGCACCCGGTTGTCTATATCTCTGGAGGAGAGCATCTTCAAGGTAGGTCTCTTGGTGGTCATGGTGCTAGTGCTGGAACCTAGTGTACGAAAGAAAAGCATGACATCATCCTCGCAGAAAATTCATGTCAGAAGACTCACTCTTCCCTTCTGTGTCTTTGTTATTTCCCCCATGTTAATCAAGGGTGAAAATGCGACTTACCATTTGGTGGACCTCTTTGGATTCAGAGTTTGCCCTAAAAAATATATCATTAAACATTGGACATGAGAGTCTTTCTAAAAATATAGGCTAGAATTGGGACAGAAGACTTTTTTTTTATATGAATAACTAACATATTGCTTCTATTTGATTGACCATGAAAAAACTGTAAACACTTAGTAAACCGACCAATCTTGTAATTTTTACACTCAACGAGTCATTGGAAAAATAACGGCACATCAAAAAATATAAATGTATCTGACGCCATGAATTCTTCAAGATGTCACCACATCAAACCTCACCTGCAGGTGTCGGTCAGCTCGTCGTCCCAGTCGTCCCGCAGCAACTCCAGCCCGCACATGACGCTGGAGGAGCTCCGCGCCATCAACAAGTACGCGGAGAGCACCAAGAGCCTGTCATATTTGCCACAGGTATGTCTGCTAGGGACTCCATGATTCAGACACCTTATATTAATGCGTACTTCACAATTTACCAGGTTTATCATCGTTCCAATTGACTTTCCAAATTGGTAGGATTATCTCTGTTTTAAAGCGCTAGGGACTTTGAGGACTTTCCAAATTGGTAGGATTATTTTATGATTGTTAAGGACCATGCTAGTCTATGGTATTATATTCGACTACTGTTTTTTTATTTTTAAATCTAATACTAAATCTTCAACTTCAGTTAGACTGTTGTACTATCCGACTAATATCAAGGCTAAGATTCCAGACTCGGTTTTCTATTACTTTATAAAATTTCCTATTTTCTCCATACCCTTGAATAACTTTCAAAAAAAAAAAAATGATGCGATTTTTCTCATTTTGGATATAAAAGAAATGTATGTTTGAATTCTAGCGCACACTAAAGGATTGGTTGTTATTTAAATGATGGTGACGAGGTTTTGATCAGTAGACACCCGTAGAGCACACCATTGATACAAACCCCTGTCGATTACTTATTTCTGTTTGAGGGTATGAATCACTGATCGAATGAAAAAAAACTAATATCCTTAATATGTCAGACACTTATTTACCAAACATTTTTTTATGAATATTTACTGTAAATCAAATTTTGATAGTTCATACATTTATTTAAAGATAACATTGTGTTAGTATAGCTTTTTAATAATAGTGATTCCTGCCTTCGATTGCATGTCAAATATCTGTGCTCATAAGGTATAAGACCTGTGGCTGTCTTTGAGCCACTCACGCCTAGCTACACAAAAAAAATATATAAAGATACATATAAAACCTTTTTTTTTATATATGGCAACACCAATCGATTGTAATTTATTGATTGCCATAATTAAAAATGACAAATATAGCTAGGTGTGATGGCACTACACTTTTAGTTGGGATGATCAAATCACGAGTATTATATAAACCGCAAAGCTTTATAGATGCAGTTGGTCATTTGTGTTAAAATTATCATTATATATATATATATAATATAAATTGTTTATTTTTATTATATACTTTGATTCCTCAAAAAGGTGACGTCAATTTGCGGTTGTGTTATTTACTAAATTATTAATATTATTAAAAATAATAATAACGTACTAATATTTTGGTAATGGTTTATTTCGCTGTAGGCCATGTCTATTACTAATATTGATTGACTAACGTTTAATGGTTGTAATACTAACATGTTAGTTATTTAAGTAGTTAGTAAAATGTGGGTAGTTTTTAATGTTTTAGGATGGTCCGTCGAGCCAAATAAGTTTTGTTTTTAAAAGTGCTATAAATATATAAATGGTAGTAAATATGATGTTATAGGATTTGGATAGTTGTTATCACAAAGCTATGGCGAAAGTTAGCTAAATCTCGTTGAAATGAAATTTTAAGTACCGGTAATGATTAGGAATAGGAATAAGAAATAGTATATGGTTTGTAAAAACATTGGTTTAATTTTCTAACACAATTCACTAAATGTAAATAGCGCCGTAAATGTGAACAATTTTGCAGTGTGTGATATATGTTTATTATATATAAAAGTAAAATGTAATAAAATTAAAAATGTCATTGTTAGAGTTTAACGTCTATTTTAAGTAAGGCGTTTAATATATTTAGCCCTAGAACATATAGGATTGAATACGTACATGGCTTTAAATTTATAAATAGAAATAAAATGAGAAAATAATATTATATTCCATACCGTAGAAGGTCATACACTGCAATTGTTGACATAACCGGCCACGGTGGCAGACACTAGCGACTAGCGAGTCGGGTAACGGTAGGGCGGTGTAGGTGCACGAGCGGCAGCGGGCGCGGATGCGGACGCGCTCGGAGTGGTTCCTGCAGCCCGCTTCGTCGCTGGACGCCCGCCCGCGCGCAAGTACGCCCCCGCCCCCGCCTCCGCACGCACTCGCGCCCCACCCCGCCCCGCCCCGCGCCCGCACTCGCGCCGCGCCCGCCGACAGAGCCATCTACGTGCTAGTCGCCTGTCTAGAGTTTTTGTTTTGAGCGGATCGAGCACCGGTACTGTTTGTTGATACGCTTGCGGTGACCGGGGGAGGATTGCTTTACAGTTCGATTTGTCTCATTCTTTCTAATTGTAATAGTTTATACGTTCCGATTTCGAACTGAAAGCAAGGTCTTCGTAGCTTGATAACGTGGAGGGAGGGGGGTGGCAGTCCCGGCTTTGGCATGACAGTTTCCATTTCTTTTTGTCTATTGCACTTTGTCTCAAATTGAGCGCTTTTTATGTGTATTGTAAGTATTGTATAAATGTTTGCTTTATTCTGTTATATAATTATTGGTTTACGTATATATTATGTTATTAGTGGAGTGTATTTTATTGTTTGTATATTAACTGTACTAATTTATACGGTACATTATTTATATTGGAATTGAATAACTTCAAATGAATTGAAATCGAACAACGCACTTGTACGTCCACGTCGGACAAATAAAGCTACCATGTCCCGCCGTGCGGATTTTTTTTTTCTGTGTAAATATTTTTTTGGTGTCTCGTATGTATATCATTATTTTTAAACAATGTTAATTTATTATTATGTACTTTATTCAAATTATATAGACAAATAGAATATGAATATTTACGCTTAACATTACATTGAATTACATTTCGGCTTTTGATATTTGAAGAATTGATACTTGGCATGCTTTTACCACGTGATTGGTTTGATTGTATGTTTGTTTCAAGTGTGCACGTTTTGTTTTGATATAGCGTAAGTTTATACTTTATTGACATAAAATGTTTTTTATATTGAAGGACTTATCTATGGTTATAAAAAGTATTTTTATTTTATAGTCTTTCTAAGGAGTTTTTATTATCAATCTGTTATATAGTACAAAATATTTTCAATTTACATTGACCTCTTAAGCCTGTTTTTAATATAAATATTTATAATTATGTCAGCAAAGATTAGTTCACACAGCACATTTTTGTTTATTAGCAAAAAAAATAATAATAGTTTTATCAAAAAAAACACTGCTATTTCTTCCAAAAGTACAAATAAGCGGTACAAAAGTGTGTAGTGTAAAATATAATATCGCATGGGCATCATATTAAACAAAACATCATTAAATGTCATCGGTTCAAAGGTTTAAAAAATAATATAGCATTCAAAACAAAAATACACTTAAAAATACATACATACATACATATATATATAAACCGATTACATTTAATGTGTCCTACAAAGTCCACCCAGTAAGTGTTAGCGTGTCCAGGCGGGTCGCGTCGTCGGTCGCGGCGCGCGCGCGTGTGCCGCGCCCTCACGCACTCCGACACTGAGGTGCCGCTCGCTATCCAGCCTCGTCAAGTGACCGCCAGGTAATCAGCCGCCCGGTAATCTATCGCGCGGTTATCAGCCGCCCGGAAATCTACCGCGCGGTAATCAGCCGCCCGGTAATCAGCCGCCCGGTAATCAGCCGAACGGTAATCGACCGGATGGTAATTACTCGCGCGGTAATCAGCCGAACGGTAATCACTCGCGCAGCAATGTGCGTTTCTATGAATTGTCACAATTGTATTGTCCTTCGTATATTATTAAACTTGCACATTAATACTGATAAGCTCAATGAGGTTCTATGTTATACACGGTTATACCTCACTCATTTTACACTCTCATACGAAATTGTATTATATTCTATGTGGTTAGTTTAATTTCAATTGAGAGGAACACTGAGTTCATTGAACTTTATTAATTGTAACACCAAAATGTGCTTGGCATGAATTAACATCACATTTTATTATTCGATGTTCCTTATTCGTAAATATGATTATATTCATGTGACATGTTCTATATTAATAAGTATTTGGTGCGTTGTTTCGGATTTAATACAAAAGTTTGGCAATTTTGAATCATTCGGTTACTAGGCAACGAATGCGGTATCTTGAAGACTTCTATATATTATTTTGTATGCTCTCTTTAATTAAAATTTAGGTTTTTTTTAAATAGTTATATCCTTTTATTCGTTTACAACGTTTCATCCTTTTTTCTCATTAGATTTTTTAATATAAAGGAATACTATTTAAAACCTATATTTTTCAAGGAACAATTGTTTGTTGGTTATTTTGAAAATGTAAGTTATCTGTGCCATGAAGCCAAAGTTGTGGTTCAAAATTAATGAATATTTAGTTTTTTTTTATTAAACATTCCTGTAAATATGATACATTATATTTATTTTATAAACGTTTAAACGAATGTTTATTCATCGATGCTTTATGTTCTAAAAGATAAATTCTCATACATTTTGCATTTCTCTCTACCTCAATAAATACTTTTTTTGTTTTTGCTCATTTTCAATAGCAATTTGAATTTTCCAAATTATTTGAAATGAAATATTTTTATGGTGATTTTAAAACTTGATGTAATACATTTCAATGTTACCAATATTGATATCAAAATAACTTATTAATTTTATAGACATTTTTGGAATTTTTCAAATTTATAAAACACAAGAAGACTGAGAAGATTAATTATTATTCGAATATCTTATTAAGCAATTTTATTAACAAAAATATTCTGGATTAATTCAGGGACTAGGACGGTTTGTTATATCTTTATGATAAATAGTACAAACGTTACAATTTCGGCAATTAATTCTATAAATTTATTTTCTCTTTAGAAACATTCAAGTTTCATGATTTAATAGGTGCTAGTTGATTGTGAAATCTCTTATAAATTATTATTAAGTTAGTTTCATTACTGACAAAAAGCTTTGAATGTTTTCAAAATAATTTAATTTTTGATTATATTTTTAGTTTATTTTCATTCTATTATAGGATACAGATTAAGATTATTTGGGTCCTAAGCCGTGTAAATATTTTTTTTTATTTTATAATTCACAAGTATTGTTTTTTATTAGGAATATTTAGTCAAATATATGATAAGGAATAGTAAATTAAATGTCTAAATATATTCTAATAGATTCAATGCAAGATTAGTTAATGTAACAAGCTTTGACTGCGGGATAAGAAAACATTTGACTTGTTTAAAGAAATTGTTTTTTAAGCGTACAAAATGTCTGTGTATTAGTTATACGTTATAATGCTTTAGTTTAATTGATGTATAGTCTTGCGAAGGCAGCTCAATGTATTTATGAATTCCTAGCGGTTGTGGCGTAGCAGCTACGTTTAGGCTTGTTGTGGCCATATGAGGTACCTTATCATTCTACTAGCATTTTTTTTTTATTATTATATAAAGTATTAACGATCAATATTTTTGCTTGAACTGGGCTTTATTAATATTATAATATAGCATTAAAATTATCCTGGACGGCTTCGTCCGGGTTCCTGTGTTCATTGAATAGACTTAGGATGATATATTTATATTAGATTTTTGAGTTTGTTTTAAGAATTTTCTCCTCATCGTGAGGTAATATGACTTTGTCTAAAATTATTAAATGTTATTTTGTTATCTTTTGGTTAGTGTCCTATTAATTTATTAAGTGTATGTATTACAATTTTATTATAGATATGTAAAATGCGGTAAGTTGTGTAAATTGTTTTTTTTTTTATAAGACTGTTTTGATATGTATTTAGTTATTTAAACTCGAATATGTTGATACATTATCATTCCACCGACTCTAGTATTGAAAACAGTTGCGAGTGTATTATTTTCAATTGCGTGTAATTATATCACGAACAAATTAAATAGGTTCTGTTAGAAGGAGTTATTATTTTGTGATTATATCTGTATGCGGATATTTAATAATCTGTAAAAAGAGTTTTCAGAATCCTGAAAGTTTAAACATTGCATTCGAAGTAAATCGATTTTAGTTTTTGATTTTACGAAATTTGTATGTACAATGTTTGTGACAATTATTGACTTATAGTTTTAATTTCCAGACATGTGAAGGTTATGTCGAATAGGTTTATTTTATTGTAGAGTATTGTAATATGGTATTTGCTTTTGTGAATTTTTTTTTTTTTATAGATTGTCACTTTATATTTGCACATTTTTCTATACAAATTATAAAGAATTACACGAAAATAAAATTATATAAATACATATTATTGTTGTCTTTTACGAGTACCCATTTCTATGTCTTTCATTTTTCAACTAAAAAGAGATATTGTGTACTTTTTTTAACTCAGGGCCTTTTAAGGGTAGTCTTTTCTTACTTTTTTTAGTTGATGTCTATGACCTTAACCAAATTATTTTGGATCGCCGCTATATGTCAATCTCATTACAGTCTTCTTTTTGACGTTTGCATACGATTTGGTAATAGGTTTCAGGACACGTTTTCGCTCCATGGGAATGCGTGTTGGTGGATTTCGGCGACCTTTCTGATAAGTGTGGATGGATAGTATTCAATTTTGTCCCATAGCAGACTCTTACGGTAACTTCGGGGAAATATAAGGTGTTTCAAAACCTCGACCGCAGGGCTATTTTAACGAAATTATGAAATAAAATATGAACAAACATTTAATAAAATATATTATAACTGGTATATAAAAAATATGATAATTGAATATAAAAATAAATTGTAAATTTAATAAAAAACATATCTATATATATAAAAAAATGAATTATTAGCCACTGATATCCTTAACTAATTTCCCTTGAACGTAAACCTGTCTTATGTTCCTGTCATCACCTAAATACACAAACCTCTGCACTAATTCCAAAATGGCGTCCCCTCCACTGGAGTGTTCGTATTTGTCTATGGGCCCGCCCTCTGAATATACATCAACCATTAAGGCATCAAAACATCGGCCGACTTCAAAACTACCAACCTTACTACTTAATCCCAGAGCTATAACATAAATAGTATATATTTGAAATGACATTATTTATAATGAAATTAAATACTTATATGCATATACCGCACCTTTAGCGCCCCCCAGCGTGGCGAGGTAGAAAACCTCTTTCCAGTCTAAGGCGACGTTAGATTTGTCCAACATGGCCAAGTGTATTGACACATCCATGGCGCGACGCATCGCGTCTAGAATACCTGAGTTATCACCTCCAGAGATATCTGCAAATATGATAGTTCAAATATGTGAAAAACTTGAGCTATTTGTATCTACTTGGCATTGAAGCTTAATTATGCACATATTCTTATTTAATAATAATCACAGTACATACTACAATAATCGATGGTAGTTTAATTATACCTATTCTAGCTGTAATTACTGTTACAAGGAAAAAAATTATTTCTAGTCAATAAAACATTACCATTAAATGTGCTTTAGTTAATAAATTTATATAATAACAATACATTATCTAGAGTTCAAAATGATCTCCATACGTTTCAAGTTGAGGCCAGCTAATTAGAAACACGAACTGTCAATTGAGAACCTTCTAGAATTGAGCCTTGAGATAAATTCTGTCATTGTGATAGTTAAAACATTGCTGTATATTCAATAAATACATTTTTTGACTTCCCATTGGGTTACTCTAAAGAATTTGGTTTTATTTAACCATCCTATTCATTTTTAAATTATCGGTTAAATAATGCAGACGTTGGAAGTCATCTTTTAAAATACAAGACATGGTTTTCCAAAATAACCTTTGCTTTCGGACAGGATATCTGCGAATTCTTCTCTTCACTGATTTGATCTCCTTTCTCGTACGAATACTACGTGTACGGCCAGATCTCTTTCGGCCACAGAGGTTTCGTTGTACCTATCGATTACACCGCTTGCCGGATACACAAACATTCGAATAATAACAGGCGTATTGATTTTCAAAAAAATGCATTTGTCTTTGTGTAATGCTATCATAACAATTCGGTTTTCCATATAACCCCACTCAATTTTAATATCGTAAATATTTAACACTGATTGGCGCGAAAAAAAAACAATAAATACTCATATTAGAATGACAGATTCCAAAATGTTTTTTTTTTACTTGTATTTATGGCCACATTGAGTACATAGTACATACAGGGTAGTCAACTGAATTATAATTCAATTCTTAAAAATTAAATATAAATTAGTTTCGTAATTCGAAGATTAAGATAATGCCATTGAAAGTCATCGATTATTTTAATTCCTTGAGAGATAAATGCCGATTATCTCATACTTACGGTATAAAATAAACCAATTAAAAAATTAATATCTGATATCATAGACTATTGTGACTGAGATGCTAATGATGCAAATAAAGACATATCTGTTCAAGTCAAGTCAAGTATCAGGTATACAATTCGTAATATTCTTATAAATACCTGTTCCAAGGCCCACACACACTTTTTTCTGTAGGAGCTTCCTGACGGGGCAAAGCCCTGACAGCAGACGGGTGTTGGAGGCTGGGCAGTGCGCCACGGACACGCCGCTACGAGAGAAGGTGCTCATCTCATCCTCGCTCAGGTATATCGCGTGCGCCATTATACACTACGAATATACTCAATTCAATTATACGCCATTGGCACCATCCCAATATCAAATATTTCTAAAAGTTGACTTTTAAAACCAAACCTCAATACTAGTCATCCTCTATAACGAATAATATTTAATACAGACTAGATATGATCTAAGGAACCTTATTGAACATAACTCTTTGATTTTACATTTTCAAGGAAAAAAAATATTCTTTGAGTTTTGATACAAAGACGCTAAGATTTTTAAACAGTACTCAAAGTATTAAAATTCTAGTCAGGTAATGAGAAAAAAAAATGTTTTTAAATAGTTTTGCAGTGCTTTTAACGAACTTACTCGTGGTTTAAAGATCCCGCATCGCTCGTAAACGTTAGAATACGTGGAACACTCTGAATGCGTCTGCAATACGTATTCGACTTCCTGTTTGTTTTCTGATATATGACTCTGAAAAAAAAAACAAATTGTCATTTAATAATTTCACATATACCTACCTTAAATTTAAAAAGGTAAATAAACTGGCTTTAACTGACATTAATAGGCTTATATAATAATTATAATAATAATAGGCTGGCAGGTAATTTATATTATTTGAAGGAACAAGAAAATAGAAATAGAACCCGCGTCGGAGGGGGAGTGGTGGGGATGGGTTTATTAATTACAGTAACCATTATTTCTTTATTTTAGGCGTAAATAATAAAGTAAAGTATTCAAAGTTAAACGAAAATTCAATCAATACAACGAAACAATAAATAAGTAATTGCGGCAAATTAATTTCAATATATCTACATTCTAGTATCAAAAAAATATTTATTCCTAATTTTGCAATTTTCTAATCTAAACTTCAATTAAAAGATAAGCATAATCAATAATGGTTGCCCGATGTCTTTTTATACTTAGTGAAATAATGAGCACCATGACTTATGCGCTCATTTCATAATACAATTTAAGTGACACTATTTGACCTTGAAATATAGCGAGTCTCTACCAATCAGAGAGAAGCACTAATTCCGTAACAGTCATTTCAGGAGGAGTTGATTTAGTGTCGCTTAGATTGTATAATGAAATGGGCGCATTAAGAACGCGTATGTCTTGTCAGCCAATCATGAACCTATCATATTTTTTTTATATATTGAGGTATTCTATGATAATGTCATTGTTTACGTAAGGTAGATAACTGATAAATTCACATATACTTCTCATTGACCTATATAATACCAGTCTGATAATACAAAATGATATACACAGATTAACTGTTGAGGTATTTATAAATAACATATTTATTATTAAAAAAAAAAACATTACCTGAATGCCGCAGTTATACTTTTCAGCGATTTCTGACAAGCCCTTCATTAACTCATCATCACAGCTAACCGCAAACCTTGGTGTTATTATTGGATTAACCAAATCATTCTGTAATTTTATTATTATAACATAAACACGTTAAATATATATTTCATATAAACCCACACAATATGGTGAATAATAAAATATTTTTATTATTAGCAATGTTATTAAAAAGCTTTGGGTATCAAATATAAGTTGTTAAAAACCTTGTAATGTTGTACTTTTTTGACAAAATTGTTGACCTCCTGTAGTTCTTTCTCTGTACTATTATAATAGTTGGCATCATTTTTGACATTCATGCTCACTTTGCCAACAAGTGCTCTCTGGTGATGTGTGATGACACTCTTCACAAGCTCCAAAGTTCCTTCTAAGTGAAGGGATCCAAAATAACAAGCTGTTGTAGTACCATTGTTTATTAATCTTTTCTAAAAGTGGTTAAATATTGTAATAAATCTATTAAAGTTAATAACAAATCAGTTTAATAGCTCATGCAATATGCAATACATTGCATACAAATTGTTTGAGTCAAGGTTACTTGACTAAGTTATTATGCACTCATTTTATTGTACAATTTAATTGACATTATTAGACCTTGAAAAATTGATCGAACAAATATCCACAAATCAGAAAGAAGCACTTAATAACTAACAGCCATTTCACTAAGCAATACAATGTATGCTAATTGAGGTAGTGTGGTTTAGATTGCATAATGAAATTGGTGCATTGGTACTATTTATATATGTTAAGTTTTATTTACCACAACCATATCATAAACTTGGGAGGCAAATTCTACATCACAGTACTTCTTTTCCAGAGGGAATGTATATTTTTCAAGCCATTCAAGTAAGGGGCGGTCCAGCCCAAGACCTATGTTGGGAAACTGAGGTGCATGTGTGTGACAGTCCACAAACCCAGGCATTAGAAATGCATTTGGCCCAAGGCTTATAATTTTTGAACTTTTAAACTTATCTGCTTGGCTATGAAATTCTTGTTTTGTACCTATTGCAGTTATCTGTAATGGTAAGGATTTGATACAAGTTTTTTAATTTAGCTATACTTAGTTCATTCTACAAAATTGAGTTTTTAAACAGAACTGAATCAAGTTATTGAAAAGTTCATTTAAAAATTAGTAATAACATACTACACGAAAAAAATGTTTCTTTTATTTAGTTATTAATAATATAGGTTAACAAAAATTATAAATGTAACAACTATAACAATATTTATTAGTGTCTTCAGCTGTAAGTAATTAAAATATTTGTAGCAATGCAAGGAATACTTACTAATCCATTTACAACTTCCACGTACCCGTTAAAATAATTTAACTCCATAGAATCCTTGGACGATACAATATTTCCCACAAAAATAAGGTGTTTAGTCATTTTTATAATAAGTTTATAACTGTTTTTTTTAATTATATATATATTTATAAAATGTTATCACTGGTTGTATTGCTTCATACACTCATTGGCGATATGAGCAGTATTCAGCAAACGTCTTATGTCTTATACCTACTCAGATTATTTTATTACGATTATTTACATTTATTGTAAACAAACATGTTACAAAGTTAAATTGACAACTGACAACTGTCAATGTTAGAGAAAGACCACTGACAACTGACAAAGTGGCAAGGCAGTTTCAAAAACCTTTTTTTTTTTCTTGAAATGTATTTTTGTTATTTCTAAATATTGGTTAAGACATTTTGAGATTCGGATAACTTACTTTGAAGATTACAGTACAATAAAATTACTAGTAAAGTATAAACATACAAATTTTAAATATTAGTATGATTTAAGATAAAAATAGGAGATATTTCAAAGCTAAACTTTATATTGCAAAGGAGTGCTGAGAAAATGTGAAAATCTATATATAATAATTAATAAAACTTATAATTTAGCCTCACCATGACGTGGTCAGGTATCCTATTAAGTTTTAGCTTAAATAAAATGTTTATACTTTAAAAAAAACGCCGTCTATAAGATACTTACTCAATCTAGTCAACAAATACGCTTGTATCTATCGATATCTATTAGAATAGTATGGAACTAAAAAAGGAAAAATATCAAAGTGGAATTAATTAATTTTATATAGAATTGTCGCCCAGCGCTCTCCGGCCTCACCGCTCCACACACCCCGCACATTAATGCACACCGTTTGCACGTGGTATTTCACCATTATCATTTTAAAAACTCTAATAACTCCATACATATTGGTTGAAATCAAATACAGTCAATTTTGTTAAAAATTAAGTGCCTGTGATAAATAATTTATTAATTTGGATAAGGATTAATATAATGTTTATTAAAACGACTTCGCAAATAATGTGTTATTTTAGTACTATTTTGATAACCATACAAATGGTTATAGTGGGTTAATCTTAAAAGCTATACATATGCTGTCGCGGACTTTCTTTTAGAACTTTTAGAGGGGAACAATTGTGTACTAGTGGATTTTTGCCGTTTACTCAGCGCACGCAAGGAATGTTTTGAATTTTGCCGTTGTCGCAACATTTTTAATTGCTGCTCCTCCCCTATTTATCTTAGCGTAACGTTATATAGCCTATAACACTCCTCGCTAAATGGACTATCTTACACTGTAAGATTTTTTCAAAGGGGTCCAGTAGTTCCTGAGATTAGCTCGTTCAAACAAACAAACTAACTCTTCTGCTTTATATATTAGTATACTCGTAGATTGTTGGTTTGTATTACATTGATACATGCCTAAATAATTAAATAAGGAAATTATTGACTGTGTTCCTATATAACTGTGTTCCTAGCGCTAGGTATCTAAGTGAAACCGGAATGCAAAGCGTGTTAAGTATCTGTCCATAATTGGATAGGAGATTGGTATCTAGTAGCTTTTCTCATTTTCGTTTACAGCTCAAGTAGTTTAGCTATTAATTTTTGGCTTTTACATGTACTTCTTTAAATTTCTTAACGATACGTAACTTAGTACTACTTCGTCATATGATTTAAAGTACCCTTTTTAAGTTGCGGTTTTTGGGGCCCCCATAAATAAGACATTTCAATCGCTTGTGACTGTGCAGGTAGAAATTGAAGCCTTATTATCTTTCTCTAAGTTGTTAGGGGAATAAAAATAACTACCAAATGCTTGTACTGCTCGTTTTTTTATTAATAAATGGTTTTAATTATTCCCGTTGAGTATTTAATTTATATAGAAGTTGATGCCAACTGTTTTTAGCATTTTCTGCACCAATGTTCCAGGGCAGAAATTGTCCGCTTCGTGCGTTTTGAGCCCAACACCTGGAGTTAGATGTTGCAGCTAGGCAAAGCGACTCCTCGAGACGATTGTGTATTCGGCGTGCCTCTACCAGGGCCTAGAAATCAAATTCGACATCAAAATATTTATACGTATACGAAAAAAATTGCATGTAATCCAAATATTTTTGAAATAACTTTAAATTATAAATAGCATATATTAAATTAAGTTCGTGTCAAATCTTATTTATTAAGATCGCATATTTTATTCAAATTGCAGTTGGAAGAAGGATTAAAACTGTTAAAGCGTGTGGAATGTAGTGTGATGAACGAAATTCATGGAAATTATTGATCAATCAGCTCTTCCGAACACTTGCCGTGATGAGTTACTACTTACGTATTTCGTGGTATTTCTGGTGGTGGACGTCTCCACATAACGACAAATAACGAGTGTAGAAATAGTATATACCATAGAAAGAATGCCAAAAAGAATACACTCCATTCCAATCTGCTTACTATCTAGGACCATGACTTGAAGCCGATAGATACTGGATGGTGACATTGAAATCAATAACGGCTATTATAATTTCAGTGACGATGATAACCGTTGGAGCTGACGAAGTCACGGGCATCAGCGAGTATTTAATATGTAGCTAATATTGTCAACCATACTTACTTGATTAAAAAATGTAGTTGCTGTAGTTTGTCGCCCCGAGACACTAACAGAATTAGCTTTTATTAACATCCATCTTGGATAAATGGCTCGTAAAGTCCGAGCATCCTTTTCTAATCTGTTTAATTCTCGATCGGCCAACGAGCGCAGCTCCATTAAATCAACAACCTAAAATTTAATGTTTAATGTGAGTTCTAAAACACATATTAATTTTAATTATATTACTGTTTTATATACCTTACGTAAATCATCCACTTTTCTGGCCAAACTTTCTAACATGCCTTCCGCAAGTCTCATAGCGCTGATAAGTGTTCTTAATGAGCCATCATCCTCGTCCTGGACTGACCAACTTAACGCTTCATTTTCAAATTGTTTAGCTCGACGCTCAATATCAGCTCGGAGCCAATAAGTCCATAAATTTACAACAAGGCGACGTCGACTTTCACCACCAGATTTTCCTTTACAAATTGAAAATTCAGCAAAACGGCTAATCTCATTCGGTGATTCCAACTGAAACCCACAATCTAGAATCATATCCATACAAAGAGCATAATACCAAGTTTCACATTCGAGTGTCGTGTGATTTCCATCTAATTGTAGAGGCAATTTCATTACGTCGACTGCTTCCTGAATCCGACATCTAGATAATAGTAAGTAGAAAACATCTGGTATTATATCTACCGATATTTTATTTGCGAAAAGGAAGCGGCTTATAACAAGTGCTCTAAAACCACAACGAATAGCAGCTGCAAGCTGCCCACGGGCTGATCGAGCTCGAAATATTGCCAAAAATAATTTTCCTAATGCAAACAATTCTCCTGCTTCAACAGCTCGGTTCAACTTAAGAAGAGCGCTACTTGCAATTTGTTCTATAGTGGCAGTTGCCTCTGGTTGCCCGCGGTCGAGTTCTATTTGTATTCCATTAGTCAAGGCATCACACAAGTCAATAAAACTACATTCATTTTTTTGTATAATGTAAATAGAACGAATGGCTGCTATTCTGGAGCATCGTTCATTTTCCAGTGTAGAGTACAGAACCGCGGCGACGTTTAAGAAAAATACTGAATCAGATTTCATCAGTGCATTTTGAAATCGATACTTTTGACGGTTCAGCCTCATAGTTGATATTAGTTTAGTTAACTGTAGAAAACCTGTTCTGTTATTAAGGTTGATATTATAAATTTTAGAAGCTTTTTCTATGTCCAATTTAGCTGCTGTTAGTCTGCCACTCAACATATTCAGAGCTGCTTTTAGAGAGTAAGTTTTACCTAGAAATCTTTTTCTATTAAAACTTAAAACTGGTGTTTCCTTATCTAGAAGAATGTTTTCAGCTTCGTCAAGTTTGGGTAAAGCACATTCAAATGTATGTGCAAGTATATTTAAATAGCTAAACCGTAAAATAAATTCAACCATCTTGTCTATAAGCTCCGCTTCTTTAGCATGGTAAATTAGTTGCTTAAATATTGTTATATGAAGCTCGGCACACGAACATTCTTTAAAATTTATTTGGGACACACCTTTTTCTATTGCTATCTTAAAGTATTGTTCTTTTGCTTCTGGCTCTTTATTAATATTATCTTGACTATCTATAACACCGAGGGAATGCCAGTCTTTTACTTCATAAGCTTCTGTGATAGATCGAAACCAATCGAATATAGTTGGATTGCTTAAATCTGTTGAGCTAACATTTTTAAATAGTATATTCGACATTGTTACCCTCTTGGTAG
This sequence comes from Dircenna loreta, assembly GCA_963555665.1. NCBI lineage: Eukaryota > Metazoa > Arthropoda > Insecta > Lepidoptera > Nymphalidae > Dircenna > Dircenna loreta. The sequence goes on along the minus strand of OY743097.1, from coordinate 11,514,668 downwards.
ATCTTCTACTGATCTTAGGATCATCTTCAACGTTTGTTTTTGTTTTTAAGATCGGAGTACATTGAGAATTTCGTATGCTCGATCTTAGATTGCGTACCGAAACTTTTGGTGTAATGAAGTTTGGTTTAGATTCTTTGACTTGAGAACCCTCTGATTGAGCTCTTTTCATGCTTAAGGAATCTTGTTTAATGTTACTATTTTCACTCTGAACCATGTCTAAATTGCTCACTTCACACTCATAAGATTGACTTAGACAATCGTCTTGTATCAAGTGTTTGGAATCGGTGTTATAATTATTATCACACAATTGTGAATGTAGACTTAATGCCGATTGAACTACCATAATAGTGCCACCACAATCAGGGCATTTTTGCTTGTTGTTTTCTAGATAGCTTACAATACGAGAATGAAACTCTTTTTTTTGGTTTAACGGCAATAGGTTGTAAAAAGTCTTTCTAGAATTTTTGTTTCTAAATTTCATTACTTTACAAAAAGCGTACTTTGGAAGGTTATCACTATTATCAGGATCATATTCAAAATAACATTCACAGGTCAAAAAATGGCTTTCCACATAATTTGAAAAATTGTTTTTAACATTTGCACAGGTTAAAATACGCATAGCAAAAAGTCTTTTTACAGCCTTTGCAGTGGTAACAGGCTTGTTTTCATACATGATGTTTTCCAAAAGATCTCTTGAGAGTATGTTGCCTATCACAGAAGCTATCTTTAAAAGAAGTTGCTGGTAAGGTGTAAGTGAATCTATCTGGATCATAGTAAGAGCATCAATATTTTGCATGTTTATATCCGTATTAAGCTCTTCCTTCTTTATGACATGGCAAATGAAAACTTCTTCTGTTGCATTTTCTTCTATTAAAGTGTCAAGAATGGGTTGATCTTTAATATTCAATGCTACTGGTCGAACCTGTAGTGAATCCGGAAACTGCAACTCTTCTTGTATAGAGTTTATAATATCACACTTTAAAATTTTCTTAAATTCTAAAGCTCCGTTAGAAAATAAATGCACAATAAAACTTTCAATAAGTCCAGGTTTACCGTGGCATTTGGTTATAAGAGAATTGCATAAATCGTTTGGTACTGCATCTACGTCAAGTATTTGACAAGCTAATGGCGGTATCCAATTAGAATCTAAAGAGCCTAAGACGATTTTTCTTATATTATTTTTAATAAATACAGTGTAAAGCCAGCTATGCACAGCACTAAACTTACCACGTGTAACTGTTAATATTGTGAAAATTTTTGAGGATTCCAACATGATATCTAAAAAATCCCAGGATGACTCATCTAAATTGTGCAAGTCATCTAAAAATATGACGTAAGTTTCAGTTATTGACATGATTAACTTCTTAAATATATTTTTAGCCTTTTCTTTTCTCACTTTCTCATCTTGCATGTAAACACCTTCATGATAAGCAAAACGAACTTTAATGATGTTGTTTAAATAACATAAATCTTCACTGTAATGTTTTATTAGGTTTACTACCTTTTCCTCTTTTTCGAATCCAGTGGACGGAGCTTTAAATTCAATAATTTGATCCACAATTTGACTTAAAGCTAAATGTGGAGTAGCAGAATGTATTGATGTCAAACTTACATGACACACCTTAAAATCTTTATTTTTAGTAAATCTTATCATCCACTCCAAAAGTCTAGTTTTGCCTAATCGAGCCTCACCTACCAACAACAAAGCATCAAAATCTCTAAAAGGCAAATTGTAGCCATCGAGCCAATTTTCAAAATATTCCATTTCGTCAATGCGATTTAATAAAGGAGAGACTAAAGGTATGTTATATAGTTCTTTGACTCTGATTTCTTCTGAATATTCGTATATTTTACCTGCTTGATTAATTCCCTTAAGATGCGTTGGCGGTTGTAAGGTGAAAGCATTAGTAAACATTTTACTTTTAATAAAAGTAGATTCATCACAAGTAATTTTATTCCGAAAATTGCACATAAATCTTGCGGCTTTATTTACAATAGCTCCTATGACTGTAAATTCTCTGCGAAGTGGATGACCAACTACACCACAATATACCTGACCAGTAGTTACGCCAATTGAAACCTCAAGCACACCATCAAGTGCAGATAAAGACTTCTTTACACTGTAAGCACATTTAAGTGCTGCCTGAGCCTCAGATTCATGTTTGAATCCTCGCAACCCAAAGATAACTAAAATCATGATATCCTTATCAAATAAAATAATTTTGTTGACACATCCCATAGACTTGTAAACAATGTCACACGTTATTTTATATGCATTATCAACTATAGTTATGAGCTGAGAAGCAGGACATTCTTTAGGCTTAAGGGTCACAAACAAAACAGACACCTGCCTCATCTCTGTAAGATATTCTAAAGGTTGATGAGCATCAATCTGCGTGAGTATAGGTCTGATCATAAATTTTCTGATGTCTGCACCGATGTTTTTGTCTTCCGCTATAAGAATAGTTTTACGAAGACTTAGTATTTCATGCTTTTTCGAAATTGATGAATCAAATGAATTAGCATAGGAGAAATCCGGAAGACTTTCTAATGCAGAAAATGGTTTATTAGTGACTTGACGAATCATAGCTGCAAATCCTACGAAAGGCTTGCTGACATCTTTTTCGTGGGGGTCATACAGTATTGCTTTAATGGAGACATGTCCATCATCAGCAATAACGTGATCATAATTTCTTGAGTAACAATGGCCCCAAGCTGTAGGTGTTAATTTAACTTCACCCGAAGAACAAAGACTTTCTGCAATTTTTGCTTCAATGACAGGCAATCCGATTATAACGTAATTCATATCTATTCCCGAACCGATCGGAGAAAAGATAAGATTTCCAGCGGAGATGGCTAACTTAACTTTGAGATTAACTTTGACATCGGTTTCATAAGAGCCGTAAGAATGTTGAATAATTAAAGCACAAGCAATTACGCTGTGAATTGTATGACATAAAAAAGTTCTATTATCGGTCTTCCAAAGTGCTAAAAATGCGTCACCAGCAAACTTGATAATATCACCTCCGTGACTATAAATGATCTCGCAAAGAGAACCTAAGTATGTGTTTAATGTCACTGTCAATCTATATGTACCACCTTTTCCACTATTGTTATATTTTTCTGACAAAGCAGTATAACCTGATACATCAGCCATCAACAAAACTCCAACAAAGCGTTTGGGATTGGCCGAAGTGAATCTGCAAAACAATTTATTTAGTTAAATACATTCTGAAGTACATATATAATAAACTTAGGACGATAGAAGTATTACAATATTAGCAATTAACAATTTAATGCACACTAAGAATTACTTCTCCATAAGAAGTATTTCGTCTGGTACCAGAGTTGATAATATCATGGTTTGTTTTTTTGTAAGATTAACTTCAACGTCCTGGTCGGATTGCTCGGATTCCATAGATTTTTTAAAGAAAGAGTCTTGAACCCAGTCTTGAAGTGCAGCTGTTTCTGGTAAGCCATCTTCTGGATCGTCGGTAAATTGATCACTTTCGAGACGGGACGCTCTTCTGCCATAGCTCCGCCATTTTTCGGTGCTAACCATTATATTCATAGAATTTTTGCGTGAACGTGCTCTAGCTCTTCGGAAATTCATATTTTATGTTTTTTTACAATAAATTTTATTTATATATCCAAAAGGTTTACTGACATTTAAACTTAAATTACAATGACCTTAAATCTACGTGGCCACAGCGTAGACCGTCATAAGAAAAATATAAATATACGAAATAAACTTTATGAAATGGCTACGACGTTTACGGCCTTTAGCAGTCACAGATTATGTACTTTATCTGTACAATGAAAACATACCTTTTTTTAAACAGACGTATATTGAAAAAGGTTTCATTTAAAATGTTGGATTATTATGACACATCGATAAAACTCTAATATTTAAAAATATGCTTGAAATTAATAACATTTTTTACTTCTCCTCAGTCTCCTTATGTTAGTATTAAGAGAATTTATGCGGGCTTAGTGTTTTTGCCAAGAAAAATATGAAAAACGTTTGCATTTATTATAAAGCGTCTTTGCTAATACCCATTTAAGAGGCGAAACATTATATTTATGTTTAAAAAATATTATAATATTTGATAAGAAAAAAAAATCAACGATGTTCTCTATAATTTTATTTTCTCGGTAAATTATTACGAAAATAAATTCTAACTATCGTATCAATTAGCTGGCAAGTAAATATTTTTTTTTAATCCATAAGAATTTCGGCACGCAGGATTGATGTGAGAGCTAGAATTAGAAACACGTTTTTAAAAACAATGGGATTTTAATATTTCAAATTGCTTATTAACATGTTAGCTATGTTATTCTTATTTATATATTTAAATAATCATTGAATAAAAAACATCAATACAAACTCGAACCTGCGACCCTTGTGGTATTTGAACTTGAAGTCAAGTTCTAACTTTTAACAATTAAACCTGCTGACCGTTTTAGCTTTATAATAAGTGGTGGACAGATTTAAGGGAGTGGAAGAACAAATTTAAGGGCACATATAGGGAATGGCAGGGAAATATAGTGATGGAATCGTAAGCGTTGAAACGTCTTTGAAATCAGTTTTAAGGGACTTCCGGGGACGCATGTTGTGTGTAGGACAAACTGCCCTATTTTGTAAAATAACAATAGATTCTACATCTGCTTCTGACTCTCAGAACAGAATTTCGTATCTAAAACAATACTATGGAATGTATTATATTTTACGGCATGGATTTTATGCAAAGTAAACAAACCTTGCTGTGGCGATATTAGTCAGCTGTCTAATTTTCGCAGAACTTAAGCTATTAGCAAGGTTCTTAATGTGATCGCCTTATCTAAATACATACTTAATATACGGTTTCATACAGATAACATTTATTAAAAACATAAAATATACCGTTTCGTTGATATAAACATTTTAAAGTTTGAATATTTGTTAGTAAATAAGAAGTTATGTTCCCGTATTTTTTTTTTAACCAGGTTATGACAACAAATCTGCGGAATGCAGTACCAGCTGTGTAAAGAGATGTGAATAAAAATAATGTATATTTATGGAACGCGTTAATGTTTATAAAATGAACAGTAATAGGCTTCTCGCATTCTTGGACAGTCGCTTTCAGTCCTTTGTTCATACAGCACATGCATTTAAATCGTCTTTAGTATACGAGCAAGTGCCTAAGAATGGATACAAACGGACACTCCTTCTTGGACAAAGTTCGTGGCATATTGCAGGACGAAACCGCTGACCCAGTGCCTTTGATACATTTTAAACATCCTAAGGAGCTGGAGGTACGAATAAATTACTTTCTAAATATGCATTAAGGAAGTTAATATCGGAATATTTATAAAAATCACAAAAGCAATACATAATTTAATTAAAATATTAAGGTAATACACTTTATGAAAATTGTAGTGATGTGCAAAGTAAAACAATAAATAAATAACGTACGTACTATTTTTTAGAGAAAATCCAGAAATACATTTTTTATTGTTATCCATAAAATGCAAGCAAGTAAGGGTTTTTATATTATGAATAATATTTATTCGTATGTGTTTGATTGTAGTTCCTGTTAGACGTATTTTTATTGTTTAAATGTGATGCTTACGGATTATAATTCATGAATTAATTCATTTCTAAAATATGTTTTATGTTGTTTTTTCTTATATATATTATCTGCTTGTTGGTATGTAGTTATAAATATAATTAAATTCAAATTCAAATAAGAAAACTAACCTTTATACTTTAAACCTCTAGTTGTTCAAGACTGTGCTTAAACTTTCTTTTAGTTTCTAATAGTTGGTCAGTTATTTAAGTTAAAAGTAAAAATATGTAAACGTGACTACTAATATAAAGTAGTGATGAGATGGTAAATGTGTGATTAAATGAATAATAAAAATATTATTCGGACATTTCCACTCTAGCCCCGAGACTAAACAAGTTTTTAAACTAACTAGAACATTAATAATATATTAATAAACTTTCAATAAAAAAATGTTTGTTGTAAATATATACATACAACAGATACGAAAAACACCCAAAATTTGGAAAACAAAAGTTTTAAAAAAATACATATTTCTGGTTTGGGGATTGAACCCGACTCCTGCCACAAAAGTCGTAGTTACAACCACTGCGCCAATCAGTCGTCAAAATAACTGGAGACATGCAAGAAATATAAATAATTAGGAAATATCAAAACACGAAATTATTTCCTACCACATACATTTTATATAAATTAGTTTACATGGAATTTCTGTAAAGCAAAAATATTCTTGGTAATATAATATAAATTATTCGCTCAATTTTATAATGGGGTGTACGACATTAACTTGTTTACTTTACATTTACCGAGCAATAAATCTACATAATTGATATAATTAAAATGTCGTTAATAAGGGTTATCGTTTATTTTATCTTTCAATAAATTGCTAGTTGGTAACGCTCTGACTTGAAAACCTTCCTTTACTTGGCGAATAATATTATGTAGGTGTAAAAAAACGATTTCTAATCTTTTCAAATAAAGCAAATATAAATCATGTGAGTGAATAAATATAGAAACCCGTCATGCCAGATAAAGTATAATTTTGCACGATCACAGTTTCACTGATGGGATCGAAATATGGGATGCGAGTATATAAAATATTTCGAAAATTCTATAATCGTCACAATTTTACAGGAAATTCTGAGCAAGGACCTGGATATAACCATAAAAGTGGACGACAAAGAGTTGGAGAAATCTGTTAGAAAGGTGTTGCAGTATAGTGTAAAGACAAATAAAGCTAATTTTAGGAATCAACTGTATGGCGGAACGGATCCATATGGACTGGCTGGGACATGGATTGCGGAATCTTTTAACACTAGCCAGTAGGCGTGATTTGAAAATTGTTAAAAAATAAAATATTTATACCATTCTTTAAAGTATAGATTTGTTTAAATTATATTTTGCTTTGTAACTTTATTTCTATTATTTAATATAGAAATAAAGTTACAAAGAAAAATATAATTTGAACAAATTTATACTTTAAAGGACTTTAATATTATTGTTTGTTTTTACAGGTACACATATGAAGTCGCTCCGGTATTTACCTTGATAGAACTTAAAATGATAGATCATATATTAAAATTGTTTGGTATTCCTGGGGGAGATGGTATTTTTAGTCCGGGTGGAAGTATATCAATGTTATATGCCCTTGTGGCGGCGAGGTTTAAAGCTTTTCCTGAAGTAAAGAGCAAAGGAATGCAAAAACTGCCAGAGATGGTCATATTTACCTCGGAAGATGTAAGGTTACTTTATTACCTTTGCATACATATTAAAATTTGTAAATAAATGTACGGTACATATGTAATATGTTGTGAAATAATTTCAGAGTCACTATTCAATAATGAAGGCAGCACATTGGCTCGGGTTTGGCACGGAGAGTGTTATTTCTATTAAAACTAATGATAATGGTCAAATGATGACAGAAGAACTAGATATGGCAATAAAGCAACAATTGAATCTTGGGAAGTATCCTGTGCTGGTAAATGCAACTGCTGGTACGACAGTGTTGGGAGCTATTGATGACTTAGAAGCTATTGCATCTGTGTGTAAAAAGTATAGCGTGTGGATGCATGTAGATGTGAGCATAGTAATTTGTAGTACCCATTCCAGTATACAGTACTCCATACCATGACCGATGCCGACACAAGCAGAATAGTATTCTATATATGACCAAATATGAACTAATGCTCGTTATATAACATCCTCATACTCAAACACCGTATAGTGCTATGACCGGAAAGAAATCGCAATCACTTGTCAGTCCGATAAGTATATATCACGCTCCGTTTAGTGTTTGTAGTAGGTTTGTTATTTCTTTTTCATGGAATATTCTCATAGGATGACATAGCATGGTCTTGGTATAATGATAGTTGGCAACGACACATAATTTTAAATACATGTTTGACTATGTTGTTATGAAAGGTTTATAAATGTGTGAAATATTTACAGGCGTGTTGGGGTGGAAGTTTAATTTTGTCTAAGAAATATCGCAAAAGGTTAACAGGAATTCAATGGTAAGATGTTTTTGAGCGACAATTATTTAAGACGAGGAATATTAATGAAGCTAAAATATGTATTTTTAATTTTAAGCGCCAACTCGATCTCTTGGAATCCACACAAAATGTTAGGCGCTCCACTGCAATGTTCTGTATTTCTGTTGAGAGAAAAGGGTCTTCTCCATGAAGCCAATGCTGCGGCTGCACAGTATCTGTTCCAGCAAGACAAGTTTTATGATGTGAGATATGATACCGGGGATAAAAGTGTTCAGTGCGGACGAAAGGTAGTTGCATATCAGATGTAAATATTCAGTCAGTAAGCCTTTATCTTATAACTGTACGAGTTTGTTTTCATTGTTTTTGATTTTAGATAGACTCTTTCAAGTTATGGATGATATGGAAAGCTCGAGGGGATATTGGGCTTACTCACCTTATGGACCATGTTATGGATATATCTGAATTTTGTCTGCAATCTGTTGCCGAAAGAAAAGGCTTCAGACTGGTTTCAGTGCCGATACAATGCCCTAATATTTGCTTCTGGTACATTCCGGCGTTTATGAGAGATCAAGAGGAAAATGAAGAGTGGTGGGCTATTATACAAAAGGTAAGCTATGCTAAATCCAAATAATTTAATTTAATTTAAATATAATTATTATATATTATTTAAAGGATAAGAGTAGAAAAGTCGTTCTTTTCCGTTTATGCGAAACAAATATCTTCAATATAAATAGTAATACTTACTTAAATTCAAACATAACTGTGAGGTATTGTCGATTTCAGATTACACCGAAAATCAAGGAACTACTAACTCTAAGTTCTCGTTTAATGGTGGCCTATTGTCCTTTACGTCAATATAAAAACTTCTTCCGTTTGGCATTCACCTTCCATCCCATTCTCGAGAAAGTGCAAGTACTGGAAATCTTACAATCTATAGAAGATTGTGGAGAAATGGTCACCATTTCCACGCTTTAGTGGTTTATGGTATGGTATTAAAACAGTCAATTAAGTATAATTCATCTCATATATTTTTTTATTGCCTTGGGTAACCAATATCCACCTTTTTTTTTTTACTATTTTTTTCTTTCAATCTTTTGTTGATTCCATGAAAGAGCTTATATCTATGGTATTATGTGGAAGTACTGGGTAGCATAGCAAAGCATTCCCTTCCTGGGAATGCATGTTGGTGGGATTTCCTCCACTTTTCCGATGAATGTGTAGGGTCGTACCATATATAATCGTACTTTTTGTCACTAAGCCTAGTCCTAAAGACTCATTGTTCTAAACAGCGATGTCACGCACGCATGCAAACAATTTGGTACTGCTAACTAATGAGTTATATTATAATAATTCATTGCCAATTCTTTTATGTAAATTACTTTTAATAGTAGTAGTAGCATACGATTTGTTAATTTTTGTAATAAATGGTGATATAGTATGGTGAAAGATACATCATGACTCCCTTATTTTTAAATAAAAAGAACGCTGTAAATAATATTAATTCGACAGGTACAAAAAAGAAAATATGTAAATAATAAACTTTAATTATTTAATATTTTTTATTTTTAATGAGCTATGGGCACTCCGGATTATAACAACTATATATCGTGCCTCTGAATTAGCCAAAAAGTTCAAAATGTTAATATTGGTCCAAGCCAAAACCCTGCTAGAAAATAGCATTTCGTAGTATCCAGGGCAGATATTTGTCAACGCGGCAGTAGAGGCCCGGGTGCGTGGGTTCACCGCAACGAACGCCCCACGACACTACGCCCACCACGGCCCAGCGCCCGCTCGAAAGTTGGTACATGAGAGGACCACCGCTGTCTCCCTGGGAACAAAGAGAGAAAAGGAATCACACAACCATTCATCTCGTCATCTCGTGAGAGAAGTTTAAATCTTTTTAAAAAGTTTCCGATGGCTTGCTTTTCCGAAAACGACCTATATTTAATATACTTTTAACGTTTTAAGCATTAGTGGGAATTAAAAAATCATTTTTAAAGAAAATCGCCCCGATATTTTTGTAATCTTTACCCTTTATTTCTATAAGTCTTGATATATTTTACCTGACAAGCATCCTTGCCTCCTGTCAGACCACCGGCACATAAAGTTTCATTGAAAATCGAGTCACTGAAGGCAGAATTGCATTTTGATTTTGACCAAATCGGCACCGAAACCTCCATTAAAATTGGGCTTACGGGACCACCGTACCATTGAGTGCCCCAACCTTAAAGGAAATATGATATATTAATTTATGAAATCCATTAGCGAGAAATTCATTATATTGTCTACTTTACCAATCACTGTGCCAACTTCATCTTCCAACTGTAATCCTAGGGGAGGAAGACATATCGGCCAAACGTAAGTATTGAACACGGCAGCTCTGTGCAGCTTCAGTATAACAATGTCGTTACGATAGTTGGAACTGTCAAACTGTTCGTGTTCCCGCTTCTCGATCACTCGGAAGTTGTAAGAACGGGAATCATTGGTTCTCTTGAAATCATATTCGCCGAGTCTTACGAACAGTTCTTCTGGTTTGTAACTGCATTAAATGAATTTTAACGATGTATCCACGTATCCTTAAATGATGTACAATTCAATAATCAGAACCTGGATCTCAATTACCCATGAGTACAATGTGCAGCTGTAAGTACATGTCGGTCGGTGATAAGAGAGCCGCCACACCACTGGTCTCGGCCCTCTGGGGTCACGGAGGCCATCCAAGGCCACTCGCGAGGGTTGGCGGCCATGGCACCAGTCACGCGGCCCTGAGCACGGGTACTCAGCCCGCAGCCTGTAATGCTGACCATAGTTTTGCAAGCGGAATTTATTAAATCGTTTCTGTCATGAACATATGTTTTGCGTAGAAACAATTGTTGAAATGCTAATTTATATAATTTTTATGAAAATAATTATGATGTAGGTACATTGATTTAAGTTTTTATAAAATCTAATGTAAATAAGCGAAAGCTAGGAGTCTAAATATATATATTTTAAGAGCGATAACTAAAAACCCATCAAAAGGAATGACAGCGACCTAAACATACATAAAAATGATTAATTTGAATAATTAATCGCTTTAAAAAATAATTGTTTAATTCTTTAACTTTAACACTAAAACTAAAATTATTAATATATTCAAGGTCGCCAAATAAAACACACATTTCGAAATAATGATTTAATCAAATTCAAAACATTACACACCTCGATTTTGAGACTGGACTATCTTCAAAGAGATCTCATTCTCATCTTTCGGTGCTGTGGCAGGAAGATCACCAGCCAGTGCATCCATGGAGCCAGAAACGCGATCTTCCGGACAACACACGCCGATCGATCTAGAGATTGTCTTATTTTATAAAAACCCTATAAGCTCGTATTCATGACCTTTTTTGAGTTGCCATTTTGTATAACGATTATATTACGGGAAAAAAAAATATTGTATAGAAGTTTCACAATTACGTCAATGAGGGTAAAATTGATAGTTACGTTCAAATTTAAAAGTAGATGCAACATGCAGTGAGTTCCTTACGGCTACTATTCCTACAACTTCTCAAGATATAATTTTCAATCACGATCGATGTTGCCCACATACAGTTGCTTAATCGTAAATGATATGATAGCACAAAAAAATACTAATAAAAATTCTGCCCGTGTTTGATTTTATTTATTTCAGTGTAGTTGAACTAAAGCATTATTAAAATTACACTTACGAGTGCTGAATAATACAGAAATAGTCCATAAACTTCATGAAATCCTTCTTAAAATCTTCTTGTATGCAATAATGCAAATGGCGGCAATGACCTGCCTTGCCATTCGGTAGAAGGCATGCTTGGTGCGGTATGTTTGGCTAAAAAATAAATGATTGGGCTAGAAAATAAACCATTGTATTGTGTTTATGGTTTGAGTGACATTTAAGATGTGTCTAAGTAACGTTGGCGCTTAATGCGGTCAAATGCGATCTGAAGTGTATTAACTGTCTTGGTTAACATATTTCATTGTAAAATGGCTGCCCCTTTTACCAAAGAGAAAATGAAAAAAGAAACTTATCTCTGAGTTTAATTGTAACTATATATGGGCCTCCATCTAAAAGAGGAACCTAAGCTGTACAAAATAACAATAAAATACCACATGTCTGAAAATGTTCAGATGCTTTTTCCTCACATAACTAAACGTGTCAACATGAATCAACGTTAGAAGCAGCAGTTTTCATTTATTATCAGGAATTTCTAATAAATACCCCAAGTTTAGACATCGACACTAGAAAAAGAAACGAAAAGCAAAAAAGAAGATTCTGAAGACATTTTAGGAACAATATATTGATGATGTCTAGTCGTCAATTCAATCAATTGCTAGTAATGGACCAAACATACAAGATGAGTCTGATGCTAAAGAAAAGGAAGAGGTATTTTTTTGTTATCCCACAATTAGTAAAGTTAACAGAGATATTTATATTATATTTCTAGAATCTGATCATAATTGTAAACCCTGGCTTGTATCTACTAAATAACTTTATAATATATCAAAAAAACAAGTAAACCTTAGCACTCTTCAGTGGAACGCACAAAGTCTAAGACAAAAAAAAATCACATCAGAATAAATTCTAGAGAGAATCGCATTAGAATAGATTCTAGAGAGAATCGCATCAGAATAGATTCTAGAGAGAACATACATGTAGTAGTTGTTAGTGAAACCTGGCTAGACCCGAATTCTGATTTGAGAATTTCTGGCTATAATATTCATAGGCAAGACAGGAACAGGACAGGTATGGTGGCCTCTTATTATTAACGCATTACTCTAACAAAATATTTTTTAATTGTAATAACTGGCATCCAACTAGTATGCTCACAATTTTAATCGTTCAAATTTAGAAATGTTGGTGGCAATCTATCATCCTCCCTTTGTTAAGAGTTTAAAAATAAATCTATAAGTTAAAGATTTATTAATTATTTCAATGATATTATATCTCGAACTGGTCTTACGAAACTAATAAAAGAGGACACCATATTTTTGACTCTACAAGTGATTCAAAATTTATTTAATTAAACGACAAAATATCGATAAGAATAAAAATGATTAGGGCATGCTTACATTAATCTTCACTGGATATCACCCTTATAAAGATTGATATAACTTTAAAATATGGTTGGAAGTTTACAAGTAAATAACTAGGCAGCGATCAATTAGTCTTATATATTCTTACTACTAAATTGATATCGTAATGCAGAACGTTGTTCAGCATTGTCAATATTCAGAAAGAATCCAACACCTCCTATTTTTTTTTTCGAGTCCGCCACGCTCAGAGCTCATGATTAAGGATCCCGAATGAGTTCGAAACTAGTAGGGCACATTCTGATTTAATTTCTGCGTGAATACAGCAGGGTAAATATAAATATAACCTCCTATTTTAGATAAAATTAGTATAAAAAAACATTAAACCTAGATTTCATATTGATGATTTGAAGACACTTAAGCGTCTTTATCATTTGATTCTAATTTCCCAAGAGAACCTGTTTTTTTCATGTCATAGTGATCTACGAATATCTTTTACACAACAATAGTTAAAAAATTTAATTAATCATAAAAACACTCGCTCTTGATGACATTTCATATTCTATGTTAAAAAAATTACCACTGTGAGCAAAAAATATACTTCTTTCACTTTTAAACATGTTTAGCCAATTAAGTTGTGTGCCAAAGCAATAGCGAGAAAAAACATTGTACCTATTTTTAAACCTGTTAGAAACCCAGCTATAAATTCAGCTTTCGTCCCCTTTCGCTTATTTCGTGTATGATAAATGTATGCTTAAAATTTTTAATTCTTTAGAATAATATAATATAGTACTTTGAAAAGAAAATTCTTTTTTCACGATGATTTTATTTACACAAATTTAAATAGGTATGTCGCAAATAATTTGGATATAACTAAAGCGTATGCAAAACTACTTTTACTGATGCTACAAATTTTAGACCGATGAGGTGTTGGTTCAATGATATATACTCTTTGCAGGTATCACATCACGAATACTCAGTATGACGATCTGAGAAACTATTGGAAGTAGAAATACGAGGCTTAGCACAGGCACCCTTTCACCGGCACCATTTAATATATGAACCTAGAATGTTTGCAAAATTTTTAAAAATGCGTCTATTTTGCAGTATACTGATTTCTTAAGGATAAAACAGTTGATAGTTTTAAAACGGTCATTTGTCTGTAGAAAAAGCTATTTGAAACAATACGATTTAATTTCGACTATGTTATAGGCCTCAGTTTAACAAGTGTAACCTTTCACCTCATGCCTTATTTTAATTTACACTCTGGTGTCTGATGACATTTTCCATTAAATAAATTTGCATTTATGATGAAAAAAGTAAGTTCTCCTTTATGTACAGAATGTGGCAAGGTTGAGGATCTATATCAAATAATGGAGTAATGTGTTAGAACTGAAGCAAGGACATTGCAATTTTCATTATTAAGAAAAATATACTTGGGAGGTTGTTATATTATGTTAGCCTCAGCTATCAAATTATGCTAAAATATTATTAAAGTTAATAGAATTTGCTCTTAAAGTGAAATGATCTTACAAAGCGACATACTGGCTTAGCTTTTGTTAAATATTAAAAACAAAGAAAGATAGATATAAAATGGAATCCATTTCATGATTTTTTAATTATTAACAAAATGTAAGCAAATATATAAAAATATCGATTCAAAGATATCAATTTCTCATGAAAAACTTGAAATTTCATTTATATTCTGATAAAATATAAATATTCAAACAAATTTGGTAATTAATACTTTTTTTATGAAAGTATATTTTTTACAATGAGATAATCGAACAGGATTCTGCGACCTATATGCATAATACAAATACTCATATTCGTCCCGAAATATTAAATATTCAGAAAGACGAGCAATGACATGTATGATAGATAGCTCTCAGTTTTCTCTTACTTGATTTTCGCTAAGCTCTACAAATCTCTTGGTACGTCCATGACCAATGTGCATCCCCCCAGCAGACATCACGTCCTGCCATCCTGGATCTATGAGATCCGCTAAAAGAGTTCAAGCTGTTGTAAATAGATATAAGATTTTAGATTTAGACTAAAGGTCTACGCATTGCAAACTCTGATAAATAGTGAAGTTATAATTTGTATAAATAATAAATATAGTTGGATAAGAAGAATTGTCTTATATTGCTATGTGATGTGATATATACTTTTTACAATAATATCTTCGCCACTTTGCAGAATTTTCCAGAAGTATCTATCGTTATAGGCTAGAGTTAATAGCAAAACAAGTTTGTTTAGAGTTAATAAAAATATTTTTAAAAAATATATAGTTTTTTCATATTTATAGCTTATAAATTAATTATAATAAGTTAAATATGCAACTTACATTTTAAAAGCCCTTCAGAAAAAGAAACGAACACAATCAGAATGAGTGGATACCACATGATGACAGACTCACGACTAAACTTTGATTTGTACAACTAAAATGTCATTTAGCACATCGGATGTTGATAAGTCCGATATCAAAAACTTTAGCGTAGGTATAATCCGCAGGAAGCGAGCCTGATAGCATTCGACTTTACCACAAAAACGTTATTGCTATTTTTAGTATTAAAAAAATATTTTATATGGACATCTTTAAAAAGAATAGTTTATTAATAATGTATTAAAATGTTTTAATGCACTCTGTTTTACCAAAATTGTTCGTCCGCGTCCGACCAAGGCGCTGAGGGTAGCCGATGGGTTTTGGTGTTTGTCCTGGCGTTCTCTATATCGGCGAGTCCCACATAACTGTCTTCCTCACCCCTTGAATCTGGTGGTACCCATAAAGTAGTTCTCTTCCCAAAAAATTGGATCTTTTTGTTTTCAGATTACATGAAAATTTATTGTTTACTTGTTCACCTATTTATAATATTAAAAATATCTGTTTACTTATTTTAAAAGGGACTTACTATTTCAATTAGTAAAGTTAAATATAGGTATAGATAACCCGCAAATTTGTGTGCAATTTAAATGTTTAACTTATTAACTTAAGCAAATTCTTACTCGCTTATTACATTGAATACACATGTTCTTGTCAACTTGAGTACTCCCAACTTCTATTAAATTCTAGTACTTAAAAAAATCTATTACTTTTAATTATTATTTAATAGATTGTGTAGGAGTTTATTATAGGTAACAAAAAAATATATATCATTTTAAAGGTTTCAAGGATATATGAATATGTTATTCCGGCGATTCGAATGATGAAATAATAATATGGCTCAGTCAAAATACGTTACATCAAAAGCTGCTAACATTGAGTTTTGAGACTAGACTAGAAATATATACAATTAAAATCTGGACGTAAAGAGCGCAGAACGAAAAAACAGTCTAATGAAGAGCTATTGTAATTTATAAACAAGGAAACATTATGATGACAGTGTATGTCCTTGCGGCATTCCTGATTTAAAATCATTCGATTCTGAAGACTTATCCCCCAAGCTGAACTAATTGCAGACGGTTGCTATGATAAGATATCCAATTCAATGGCGTTGGTACTGCAACTGTATTGTTTTAGTATGGAAAGTATTCTGTATCGTAATATATTCTATTAAAAGTATTAGACAAGTCTGTAACTATAGCCCAAGTAACCTTTTGAGCTGATATTGGCCATTCCACGTCATATATTAACTAAACTTTGATAACTTAACTTTGATAAGAAATGTTCTAGTAATTTTGACAGTGGTGTACGCTTTAACGTAAATTTAGAGTTTGATTATATATACAGGTCTTTAAAACTTAAGAAGGCAGGTTAAAGAAATTAACTAATCTTCATAGTAGGATTAGGAACTAAAAGTTATGAAATTATATCTTGCAAGACGAATCCTAAAATATAAGACTTTGAAGTAATCATTTCATTGCTATTATTTGTTTTATATTTGCTTAAGTGCTAATAGCATTCAATGTTTAGACTTAGTTTGGTAAAGAATGAATTAGATTCTATCAATAGGTAACATTAGAATATTGTCATTGTATTATACCTTAATGCAAATAATCAAGGTGCTAGTTCTTCAAAGTCCCAAGTAGTTTACTACTTACCGAGTAATATAATATATAATAAACATACTTATATAATATTGTTTTCCAAAGCTATGAGAATATAGAACCTACAGACTACAGTGTATATTTAATTGAACTATAATATTACATTGTATAGATTTGTTATTATTTATTTTATTTTATTTTAAAGGGAATTAAACAATTGAATAATACTTATAGATACAACAAAATAAGTTAACCGAGAAATCAGTAAAGATTTCACTGAAAATATTTAATGTATTAAATTTATTTCTATGTATACTATTCTTAAAATTATACGGTTTAATATGTAATAATATTATTGATATACTTGGTTGTAGTATTATTTTGTTCATGAATTTGTTCCCCCATTGTTGTTTTATCTGTTAGCTGTGTCGGTTAACTATTAGATAATACTTTAACATTAGTTCCACCAATTGTACTATTGTTTGTTCATTGCGGTTTGAATTAATTCGTTTGGTTTGAAGGGACAATATCAAATGTGGCGATTTACGCTTCCACGTCTTCGTCTCAGTTTAGTAAATTAAGATTACTTAAAAGTGTAAAGGTTCACTCAAAAATTAAAACGTCTCAATGTCACCAAAAGACAAATATCCGAACTGTTTATATCCAAGAAAACCAGGAATGCACTTTAAGAAGTAAGGCTACTTAAATTTCGTAATCGATTTCGAAACAATAAGACCATCGGTGGATAAATTATATAAATGTTGTTGCTATTAATAAAAATGCCAGATAATAAATGACATTCTAATTGTTGACCCGTCGACCACAGCGCCACGGTGTCAGCTATACAGACCGCTGTAAAGATTGCAGGACACAAGCAATATCAAGAGCCTTCTATTTTTGAAAAGGGTAGACAAGCCACCTACTACCACGACAGTTGAACAGCCAATTAAGGGTCTTATTTTTGTATTTTATTTAATTCTACATATAATTCTTCATTGTTAGTCGCCTTATTTATTTATTTTCCCGTTCGGAGATACCGTGCTTTGTTCCTCGGGACAAAGGGACACTTGGAATCAAGAAGCAGCGAAGATCAACTTCAATAGCTTTTACAAGACCCATCAAAACACACTCTTGCAGCCATCGTGATCCAGCCAAACTGAGGTCCAGCAGGGTCAACGCAACACATGAAGGGTTTACCAGGGTTTACCAAAAGTTCCATTATTGCTATTCCCATTCCATAATCGCTATTTGTCTAAACACAGAAATTAATAATAGGGAACCTAATTACCCACAGAACATAAAAATACACGTTCGTATTGAAGATAATTTTTTCATTATAAGGCTTAGACATTAAAAATTAATAACATTATTCTCCTCATGTAAATATTAAGCTTTCAGTATTGCCTTCGTAACCGAGGTACAAATAAAGAAAAGGGCTTAGAGTGTTTTTGTCTAGAAAAAAAATAAAAAATTGCATTTTAGCTTCCAAAGTGTCACCAGTAAGTCTTTGCTAATACTCATATAAGAGGCGAAACATTATATTCATGTTTATTAAATATTTTTTTTACAACGAAATCAATGAACTTTTTTCATGCATCAAAAATATTTGACGCTTTTTTCATGCATCAAAAACATGAATTCTATTTATCGTACCAATTATTATTCAAGGCAAGTAAATATATTATTCATCGCTAAGATATGAATAATAATAATGAATATTTATGGTAAGCGTTAATGAACTGTTATGGGCTTCCCACATTCTTTGACAGTCACTTTCAGTCCTTTGCTCATACAACATACGCATTAGCCAGTGTGCCGTATTAAAGAATGGATACAAACGGGTATTCCTCGGACAAAGTCCATGGCATTTGGCGGGAAGAAACGGCTAAGCCGGTTCCTTTGATGTAGTTTAAACATCAAGGACTTGATCATAATAAATATGCACTATTTTCAAAAAATACAGGAAAGGGAACAGAAATGTATTTCTTTTATTGTAATTCATATAAGGCTTTGCCTTTTTAGAATTTCGTTATTATAAAAAGGATATACTCGTATTTGTTTAATTATAGCATATTGATCATTTCTTATTATGTACTTTCAACAATTTACTCAAAGTTCATAAATGTTTCTTCTATATAATTTTGTCACCATCTAAACAATTTAAATAGGATATTAATTTCAATAAAAACTTTGCAGCTATCCGTGAACACTACTTTGGCAACCTTTTATTTTATTTCTAAATTATTATATTTTATTAAATTTTTCTTATATGTTTGTTGGTATGCAATTACGTGTACGTTTTACTATTATTATTTAGCTATTAGATCAGATGATTTCTATCAGATGAACGACGATTCATATAAGAAAATTGTAATCTTTATAATTCAGCTGCTGTTTTTTTAGTTGCAAATCCGGTAAGAATTTTCAAATACTTACTCTCATGCAAAATAAAAAAAAAAACTAAAAATAAAAATAAAAGACGGAAATCGAAATAACACTGAGATTTATTAAAAAAAATAACTCTGGACGTACAAGACGGACGTGCAAAGTAATGAGGGGTTTCTGGAAAAATATGTTACATTCCACCAAATGCATATTATGTAAATTGGATAAAATAAACTTCTGTGATACAAAAATTACTTGAGAATATATTACATCGTATATCAAAATTCTATAACATTAATTATTCCTTATCATGTTACCGATCAATAAGTCCACCTAATTGATAATTAAAAATTGGTACTTTTCGTTTTCGATTTAAACTTTTGATAAATTGCAACTTGATAAGTTACTTAATTGAAATTCTTCAAGTTAATAGTTGGTGAATAATTTTGTGTAGGTGTACCATTCTAATCTTTTGAAATAATCTCGATTTGAATAAAATATTTAATTTTCAAAGTATGGAACAATTAATATGGAATGTGAATCTTGGAATGCCCGGTAAAGTGTAACTTTGCGACGGCCACGGTACCAACCAGTCTAACTGAAACGATCATGCCTGTGTTGAACGTAACTAACTGCTGTCTGAATGTGTTTGTTGTGAATTATAATATTTTGAATGATAGTCATAATTTTACAGGAAAATCTGAGCAAGAACAGAAATATGTACGATATCTTGTATCTGTCCGTGATTGCCACGCTCAGGATGGTGTCTCATTCCGTTCTGTCGAATCTATCCAGTAGAGTTGGAATACTGAGTCTCTTTAATCTTACTTATTGAAGGCCTTGATCTGCAATTAGTCCGTGAGCAAGTTCATTTTTATGGTTTGAGAATCTGCTTTCGAAAAAGTAGTCAACGTTTTAAAGCTAATTTATGTTAAGAAGACAAGTGATCTAAGGCATATCCATTAACGTACTTCGGCCACTTACACACATTGTTGCGCTATACTTAGCATTAATTTTCAATAGCTGTATAGATTGCGGTATATTTCCTGATGTTATGAAATGAAATAACGACAGTGCATTAGATCCAAATAACTATTTGCATAGAAAAACATTTCATTTCACTCCTGGTTGCTCAACAACAGTTCTGATTAGGTCATATCTTAGAAAAACGTGATCCTGGTTCATTATTCAAAATGAGTCTGCCACAAGGCTCTATATGAGGGTCTTTTTTGTTCTTCATTTACATAAATGACTGGCCTTATATAGTAAGGTATAAACAACATAGTATTTGTTTGTAGAGTGGAGTAATTAAAGATGTAAACAATACTTTCTCAGATGTTGTACAATCGTTTAACGCTAATAAATTGTTGCTGAAGAGAAAGACAAAATATATTAAGTTTACCTTACCAAACGTGAAAACCGTCAAAAGCAATGTACAGATAAATAATGAGGATTTGAATTAAGTTAATTATGCTGTTTTTTGGGCATTACCTTTGATGCAAGATTACAATGGGGTTCTCGTGTGATTGGTCGAACAAACTTACATCTGCCGCGTACGCGGTCCAAAGAATACGCCGGGTGAATAATCATGAAACGGCTAGATTAGTTTACTTTAGTTATTTTCACAGTATCACCGAAAATCAAGGAACTACTAACTCTAACTGGTGGCCTGTTATTCTTTACGTCAGCAAATGAAGTCTTCCGTATGTTCTTTCATTCACCGATTTTCTTTCCCTCCTATTCTGGTGAAAAGCAAGTACAGGAAATTTTACAATCCATAGAGGATTGGTGTAAAATTGTCAGATAGATGATCATGGAGGAACATTAGAGAGTTCTTGGCAGGATATCATCTTATATACCATTATATATAGCATTATCTTCTTGGGAATGAATGTTGGTGGGATATCCGTCACTTTTCGGATAATTGGGTAGGATGAGGTCCACTTGTATTTTAGCCACCTGACCGGATTTTACGGCACCATCAGAATTATATGGTCTTATCCTTAGCAGCGTTCACACGCACGCACTCTTTTTATCAGGTACTTTACAATATGTATATTACTCGTAATTAGTGAGCTATATTGATGTTATCCTGATTCATGACCAATATTTTTGTGTGTATTACTTTAAATAGTAGTAGGTGTACCAATTTATAAAAGAAAAAAGGGTTTTGGTAATTTTTGTAATACATAAGTATTATGATCTTTATATTTAAACTTTCGTGAACCATGACTATTATATATATATATATATATAATAGTCATGGTTCAATCCAGTGTGCAGTTCAATCGAACTGTTCAGTTCACGTCGCGAGTCCGCCACGCTTAGAGCTCATTCATAAGAGCCCCGAATGTGTTCGAAACTAGTCGGGCACATTCCGATTTAATTCAGCGTGAATACAGCAGGGTAAATATATATATAATACTTATATGATACATTTTTTAACATAAGGTGGATAATAAATCATGTATCCTTCATTTTTAATTTAAAATGATCGCTGTTAGTGATATTTTTTAGAGAGCCACACAATAAAAGAATGTTACAATAAAAAACTTCAATTATTTAATAATTTCCCCATTTTTTGTTTGGTATTATTTATGCGTTCCGACTCGTCTCTACCAGGTTAGAAGATAGCATTCCGTAGTATCCAGGGTAGGTATCTGTCGACGCGGGTGTAGAGGCCCGGGTGCGTGGGTTCACCGCAACGAACGCCCCACGACACTACACCCACCACGGTCCAGCGTCCGCTCGGCAGCTTGTACATGAGAGGACCACCACTATCGCCCTGGGAATACCAAAGCAGGGGATAGGGAAAACAGGGAAGAGAATGACACACAACCATTAAACGGTCTTCCCATGAGAGAATTTTAAAATTTAAAAAGTTTTTGATGGGTTGCCTTCGGAATTCAAAAACACGTTTAACCTACTACCTATCAGAAAAAAAATCTTTTATATATAAGTATACATATATTACTATTTCCTATAAACGATATGATCTTTAAATCTTGATATATTTTACCTGACAAGCATCTTTGCTAGCTGTCAAACCACCGGCACATAAAGTTTCATTAAAAATCGAGGCAGTGAAGGCAGTGACGCATTTTGATTTTGGCCAAATGGGCATCGAAACTTCCATTAGAATTTTGCTTCTGGGACCCCCGTAACTCTGAGTGCCCCAACCTTAAAAAATATTTTATAATAATTTATAATATCTAAAAATTTGTAATATTGTAGACAACTTTACCAATCAATGTGGCGACTTCATTTTCCAACTGTAATCCTAGGGGAGGAAGACATATCGGCCACACGTAAGTATTGAACACGGCAGCTCTGTGCAGCTTCAGTATAACAATGTCGTTACGATAGTTGGAACTGTCAAACTGTTCGTGTTCCCGCTTCTCGATCACTCGGAAGTTGTAAGAACGGGAATCATTGGTTCTCGTGAAGTCATATTCGCCGAGTCTTACGAACAGCTCTTCGGGTTTGTAACTGCATTAAATGAAAATTAACTTTGTTGATGCATCATCATTATTAAGAAATCAAAACCTTATATTACCTATCAGTACAATGTGCAGCTGTAAGGACATGTCGGTCGGTGATAAGAGAGCCACCACACCACTGGTCTTCGCCCTTATAGGTCACAGAGGCCATCCAGGGCCACTCAAGAGGGATGTCAGCCATCGCACCAGTCCCGCTGCCTAGAACTCTGGTACTCAGCCCGCAGCCTGTAATGCTAACCGCAGTTTTGCAAGTGGAATTTATTGGATAGTGAAGTCTGTTGAACTGTTATTTTACATTGAAACAATTAGATAATATTATTGTTAAAGTTTGAAAAAATCTATAAACATTCAAAAGCACGACAAGTTTTGAAATACAATTTTGTAATTAATTTAATTAAAGAGGCAACAGTTGTTCTTCATTTTGAAGTTTTACAAGTAACAATATATACTTGATCAACCTTATTTAAACGAAATTACTACAAACGTAACCGATGTTTACAAAAATTAACAAATATATTTCAAACGATTTTATTACCAACCAATATCTATAATAATAATGGTAAAGCATCCTTAGCATACGTAATTATATTTGTCGTAAACATACTAAAACAATAAATTTTAACATCTAATAGTTTTAAACTCTAAATATTAGTTTCTTTATAACACAAATATCTTTTCAATAATTAAATTTAAGATCGCCAAATAAAACGCATTTTCAAAATAATGATTTAATCAAAATTTAACACAACCTCACACACCTCGATTTTCAGACTGGATCATCTTGGAAGAGATCTCGGTCTCATCTTTCGGTGCTGTGGCAGGAAGATCACCAGCCAGTGCATCCATGGAGCCAGAAACGCGATCTTCCGGACAACAGACGCCGATCGATCTAGAGATAGACTTGTTTCATAAAAATACTAATAAATATGACCGTTGAGTTGCCATTTTGTAAATTTAATAACGATTAACTCAGAAAAATAAAACTTTAAAATTTCATTAAAGTTTCACAATTATATACATTGCGTAAGATTGAGTTAAAGTAGATACATGAAATGAGTTTCTTAGGAATACAATTCCTACAATTTCTCAAAATGACATGTTCAAACACGTTTGATGTAGATACGTTTGCACTAATACTATGAAAACACAAACAAACAAAAAAAAACAAATATTAAAAAAGTTGTAGTCTGTTTGTGTGTTTGGTCTAATCATAGAAACGATTAAACAAATTTCGATGAGACTTATGCTTGCTAAAAGAATTTACAAAAATAAAATGTAAATATTCAAATAATAATTTATGTCGAATATTAATATTCTCTGACAAATATCACAGTGAAGTTCCTACTTTCTCCTGTTATCTGTTCGTGGGTGGTACAACTGTTCACATATCTATTGAAAAGGTAGGTTATGATATCATTTCATTTATAAAATATATCAAACAGATACCAAAAAATGTGGGAAAACTACTTAAGTTATCTCTATCTAATTTCCTAATTAGGTGTTTAACTAAAGCATTATTAAAATAACACTTACGAGTGCTGAATAATACAGAAATAGTCCATAAACTTCATGAAATCCTTCTTAAAATCTTCTTGTATGCAATAATGCAAATGGCGGCAATGACCTGCCTTGCCATTCGGTAGAAGGCACGCTTGGTGCGGTATGTTTGGCTAAAAAATAAATGATTGAGCTAGAAAATAAACCATTGCATTGTGTCCAAATGATACTCAGTTTGAGTGTCATTTAAGATGTCCGCAAGTAGCGTGGGCGCGACATGCAGGCGCCATCGCGAACTAAAGCTCGTCTATCACATAATTGAATTCGTTAAACTCTCTCTCGAACGCGTCAATTATTCAAACAAATGTCGTTTGCACATTCAAGCGTGATAAAGCTGTAGCTAAGCTGATTGTACTTAATTGGTTAAATATAATTTGGTTTATGAGCTGGCTGTATTATTTTTTATTTTTTTAAAATTTCAAATTTAGAAATGTCTTATAAAAATATCCAATTATAATTGATGGGAGATAAAAAACGAAGAACATATTTTTTTTTATCATCTACAATCATGCGATCCATTTAATGATTTTATAAATAATGCATATAAAAAATACATATCCTCATTAAACTACTAGCTTCAATTTACAGAAATTTTGTATACATATTTAAACAAATTACGGAGATCCATGCATTACATTATAATTTTAAATATTAAACTTTATATTGTATATAGACGCGTATATTGTAACACTATTAGAATACGCATTTTCATTCATCCTAAAATAGAAAATTATTCATAACAGCTCTCAGTCTTCCGGTGATGCTGTAACAGCCAATAGGGCTAACAGCAGAGCCATGACAAAAAAAAAAAAAAACAGCTCTCAGTGTTTTCTCTTACTTGATTTTCACTAAGCTCTACAAATCTCTTGGTACGTCCGTGACCAATGTGCATCCCCCCAGCAGACATCACGTCCTGCCATCCTGGATCGATGATATCCGCTAAAAGAGTTCAAGCTATTGTCAAAGTATTTTTTAATTACAAAGAAGCAAACATTGCATTTATGCAATGTCAGACTCTAGATGAACGGTTCCAAAGTGTAGGTCCATGGAAAAGAACCTCAAGAAACTTTATGGATACTCTTGTAACTTAAAAATTAAAATACAAGAAACTTATTAATGTAAATAGAAATAAATTAATAAGCTTTTAGATTTAAAGTTAACTTTTAGATTAAAAAAAAAAGATAAATAGTAAATTCAATCTTATTATCATCATATAATCAATTTTTTAAATAATAAAAATTATTGAATGAGAAGATGTCATTAATTTTTCCATCAGGTTCAATGTATACTTTGGATAATACCTTTGATATACCTTCGATATTTTGCAGAAGTATACAGAAGTGTCTATCGTTGGAAGCTAAATATAGTAAAAATATCCTAATAGGAAACAAATCATTCAAAATCAATACATGTAACTTACATTTTAACAGTCCTTCAGAAACAAAAACGAACACAATCAGAATGAGTGGATACCACATGATGACAGACTCACGACTAAACTTTGATTTGTACAACTAAAATATAATTTAGCACATCGGATATTGATAAGTTTGATATCAACTTCACAATAGATTTATTCTGCAGGAAACGTGCCTGATAGCATTCAACTCTGCTATTTTCAGTATTTCAGAAAAAACATCATTATATATTGTATTTAATAATTTAAATTAAATATTATGTTTTACCGAAAATTCTAAATATATAGTTCCTAATTTTTTTTTCCTCACGATGAGTGCGAACAGCGACTCCTGGTATTCTCTGTGCCCGCGAGTCATTTAAGTTTTTTTTTCCAAAAAATTATCATTTTGTTTTAAAATTAACTGATAATTTATCGGTTACCTGTTTATCTATTTGTAGCTGTAAATGCATCTATAAACATAAATATGTTTATTTATTCTATAAGGGATTTACTATTTTAACAACTAAAGCTAAATAAGATAACCCGCGAATTTGTGTGCAATGTAAATGTTAGTTTATTTATAGACCAGTCTATGATTTAAAGTTACCGCATTTGGCCTAAGAATACGACAACCTGTTCAAGCAAGCAAATTCTAAGTCGCCTTTTGCATGAACCACAATATTTACTTATTGTACTTAAATTGTAGCAATTTTATTGGACATTAATAGTATTATATACATAATAAAATATATATATTTTAATAGTGTACATTTTTTAAATGTGTTGTAAATTGTTGTATAATTTTTTGTTCTGTGTTTGGGAAAAAAAAAAAAAAAGAAAAAAAAAAAAAAGGCTGAAATGTAATAAGGTTTCAAGATAATAACCTGCTGGGGAATAAACTTTGTTCCGGCCATTCTAGGTATATGCTGGGATATCGAACAACTTCTATTGTGTTATTGTATGCCAGCATAACCCATATGTCAATTATGGAAAATATGCAGCATGAGTTATTGACAATTGTTTGAAACTGGCGTATTGACAATTAACCTAATTGTTAATGGAACCTTATTATGATTAAGTATGATAGTGTATGATTTACTAGTATTTTTATTGTTTTCTATAACAGAACAAAATGTAATGTTCAGCTGTTAGCTTTTCTTGAAAGTTCACATACGTCTTGTCGCTCGTCTCCCATTGTGATGGGGAGAGACAGTTAGAACGAGGTGCATTCCACGATACTAACCTCTGTATATTATTCCACGTTTATTAATCTGTACTGAAATACATCTATTAAAGTAGGTGCATAATTAATCCATTCTTTTGCAGTCGCCAATCTGGTCAGGCTTTTAGATATTTATCTCTATTCAAATATTATTGTTTAAATAAAAAACAGGTATAGAATCGGCCTAATATCTAGTGCCATTCTGTCAGACGATCAGTGGTGCTGGTGAGAAAATATAGTAAGTGTATTAACTAACTAACTTGATGTCTGACATGTTTTGTTTAATGCGATCCCGTTTAAGCAATACGTACGTCTAAAGTCATCATTGCAATCCCGTTTAAGCAATACGTACGTCTAAAGTCATCATTGCAATCCCGTTTAAGCAATACGTACGTCTAAAGTCATCATTGCAATCCCGTTTAAGAAATACGTACGTCTAAAGTCATCATTGCAATCCCGTTTAAGCAATACGTACGTCTAAAGTCATCATTGCAATCCCGTTTAAGCAATACGTACTTCTGTAGTCGTCCAAGAACTTGGACTTGGACTTGGACTTAACATGGTTCTATGGACTGGTGTGGATTAAAGAATTAGGATGATGTTTTATAGATGAAAAGAAAATGAAATTTAGTTTTACAAAATTCTTACACTTGTCTGTATTTCGTCCAGTATGTAGAACGAACGAAAGTTGTCCCGGGAACGTAGGTGGATAAAATCCAAACTGTTGTTTGGACTACGGTTATGCATTTCATTAAAATCTACGAAAGTCATTTGTTAGGTTTATAATTGACCATATTATAATGAGAATTGATTTTCAAGATTAATCCTAAATTGTATAACTTTAAAGTCCTAATTTGGTTGCTTTTGTTTGTTTTGTATACGCTGACGTGCATTCCTTAATAACTGGCTTGTTTATACTTAGCTATGTTAAGGACGAACTAGATTCTATAAATAGCTAACAAGGTGCCATAGTTTCCTAATATTGTAAATTTATTACTAGCTCAATATATATCACTGAGGTCTTATTTCTTTAAAGTACTAAGTAAAAATGCAAACGAGTAATATAATATATAATAGAAATTGTTTTCTAAACCTACAATTATTACATGTAACTGTATAATTATATTGTATAGATTTATTATTAATCGATGTTTTTAAATTACTTTATTTTTAGCTCTAACTTCTGATTTATATATATTTATTATATTTATGTATACTGTATAGTCTGTTATAAAATTATTAATAGCTTTGACTATGACAAAAACTGATTTTCAATAAAGATTTTGATTTGGATATATTAACAGTTTTTCATTTCGTTATTTTGATATTTTTGTACCTCGCAATGGTATTTTTTTATCTGTCACCTGTGTCGGTTATGTGTGAGATAATACTTTAGAATTAAATCCGCTAATTCTATCAATTTATGCAATGCAGTAGAAATAAATAAAATAAATATAATTTTCATTATATCAATATTCAACGAGAATACAATTAAATATTAACAAATAAAGCATCAACAATGGTCGCCGTGAAAGTTTCTGGCATCCTAAGAGCGTTTATCACGTTTTAGCGAAAAGCTGCACTTTTTCAAACCTTTCTTAACCGCATTTTACCAATACATTATTTGTAAGTTATTATAGGCAATAATATACGTACACAGCCCATGTGTATGAAATTTAAGAAATAACTGAAATCGAGGCGCATCAAACGCGGCACATGCTCTTATGTCTTATAAATGTAAGCGTCTCAATCTCAATAATTTATCTCTACTGTAAGAAAATAAAAATGTCGTCAAATAAGAAAAAAAGGTTACATCAATTGTGATTATTAATTTTGGAATTATATTATGATTTCGAAACAATAATACAGGCTGCGGATAAATTATATAAATGTGGGTGTTATTAATATAAATGCCATATTATAATAGATATTCTCATAACATGTAGCACCCTGTGCTATTGTTATGTAAACTTAATATATTAAAAACGCTAATATTATATTTAAATGGTACGCCCATATGATGTAACCTACCAAGAACTCTTATAGCAATATAACAATAATCTTTCAGTCGAAATCATCCGAAAAAGGAATATTTCTTTAAAAATGTTTCGATAAAAAGTTTTAATGACGTCATCCTAAACCATTAATTCTTTTACTATTGGAAACATTATTAACTCGTACCATGAAATGTTTTGACATTTGAATTATTAATATTAGGTATATTATTTTTATGTCAAATTTTGGCATTTTAAGAAAGAATTCATTCTTTTACGTCACTAAGCAAGAAGGATTTTATAGAGCTCATGGTACGAATCAAAGTAATATTATGGTAATATTACAACCAAACTTTTTAAAACTTTGATAGTTTTTAGTTCACGGTGGGCCTGCTGTAGTTAAATTAAGTTCTGACTGTATCTGTTTGTCGTTTGGTATTTTAATAGTTTTTAATGGAGTTATGCAAAGCCTAGATTGTGATTACAGAACTCAGGTAAATAGCTTAGGTTGTAATTAAAATACTAGTTCCATTATTCTAGTTCGGGCGCCAGCGCGGGCGGCGTCTGTGACCTGTGTCGGCTATGAATATATTTTAATCTACTTTGAATATTCAAATAAGATTTTTAAACAACTGGATATTAATATTAATTTTATATACTAATATTTAATATTTAAGTGGATAAAGTACGGAGAAACGTTATTATAAGTATCGTTGTGAATATCAATATATAAAATATTAATACTACAAATAAAGATGTAAAAAAACACTTCATTTTACTCTATACAGAAATAAAATTTAAACCAATTACTGTTATATATTAAAGATATTTAAATATCGTCTATATTAATCAGTGTAATATGACTAAATAGAGCAGTTACAAGGACCTATCTACAAAGCTCGTTGAATCAATTTTAATAATTTGTCTACCTTCAAACCGCCATTAAACAATAAAAATATGGTATATTGTATTGCATACAAATAAAATCTATAGTTACATCTTTTTAATTGATATCGTTTATAACAGAATGCCAATTCAACAAATTTCAATTAACCGCTATTTAACCATTGCATGCTTGCACTTGGTACAGTAAAAATTTCATACATATATGATAGTATTTAAAATTAAATTCCAAAGTATTTACTTCATAATCATGCAAGTGTGTCTGTCCTTCGGTGCATTGGATAATAGTTTTAACTGGTGAAGGGAACGCGTAGGTTGTTTCGATTACATTTGGCTTGGATTGAAATTACTGATGGTTGTGAAGATATATTTAGTTATATTGGAATCATTCGTCATTATGATTGAATGGTTTTGAAAACTCGTTTTTTGAAATTAATCGTTTAGGTATTTGGTTGCGGTCATTTAGCCAAATAGAATTTGGGACAGTTAAGTCTGTGAAAGATATATATATTTTTTTATTAATATGAAATTAAAAATCATCAGCACGGGTAGGATTCGAACCTGCGTCTGTCCAGTCAATGGCGTCCAGTCAATACCGTCTAGTCAATGAAATATAATGCAGTCAATAGAATTTAATCCAGTAAAATATAATGCTCAATGCTAAATTAGGCGGGACGCGACACGGTAGCTTATTTGGTAGAGCGAAGCAAATAGGCTTAACTTGGCGAAACAGGTTTATTGACAATTTCAAACTTGTATTATTTTGTATAAGAAATCACATAAATCAAAATGTCCGAACTTACGTATTTAAGATACGTGCGTGTTGAACATTATCTCAATAATATGTGAGCATTTCACAGTCCATATTCTAAATAAATAATTAATAAACATGGGGGAAGAAAGTGTGGAAGAAACGGCAACTCTCACTCACCACACGAAATTTAGCTATATTTTTTTCTTAAAAAAATCCCAATCGAGCGAGCATACCAGCTACATTACATATAATCTGTTACCTTGTTTATTTTTTGTTTGTTCGCTGTCCTTCATAATTTCATGGAAAACATAACAATTGATTTGTTCTATAATAACAATAAAACTAAATGTCTATAAAATCCTACACATTTTCAGTGATGAAAGATGGCCTATAATTTGAGTTTATAAGGGGTTAGGCTAGTAGGCGTCATTGGCTATAGCTAGTAGTAAATAATCTGCTAGAATTTAGAAATAATAAGCTAATAAAACGTTGTTAGATTTTATTTGAAGGTAATAGATGTGAAACAATGAGATGTATTGGTTTAGTATAATTAATGATGGTGACAGTTACGCTGGATGTCGTGAGCTATCTCTATAAAAAATATCCACCACTTCAAGAGAAAATCGGAACAGAATCGGAATAAAAGGAACTCTTAGTATATACACTTTGATAAAAGTAAACCCAGCCCTTAATGATTATTTTCAATAATCAAACAATCTCAATTATCATTTAGATGGCGTTGTCTGATCTTCAATGTCATCTTCCAAATTCAATATATTCGAGTCAACATTGGTCACGTCGAGACAAAACCTTAACATAAAACATTATTAACTAAGCACAAAAACACCTTAGACTATCATATTAATACCCCAGTTTTACTTTTGCTATAAATGGCTTTAAAGATTTATCAATTCTGCTTATAATATTCAAAACAATAGATCTTATAGGTAAATGTAGTTCATCACGTTTTGAATACATGGGGTCTAATCATGGCCTGACCACGCCTTTGACCCCGGCTGATCCCACAATCTAGATTTGTTAGGGTTTGTCTCACACGCTACATGAGATTGACACTAAATACGTTTTCCATCTACATTGAGTGCAATGGAAATTATTTTATGTGGCAAAGTTCCTGTCAGTGCCAGTTGGGTTCAAACAAAATTATAAAGTATCAAAATTGTTTAAAGTTAAGTTAGATTTAATGTATGTATACGTTCTTATAACAAGATGTGAATAAAAGAAATGTCTCAGTAACTCGTAAATTGAGCTCCAAGTACGGTGTTAGTTATAAACAGTAAGAACACTTGCTTTCTCTCGTCATTAGTCTTGTTAGCGGCCCATCATTATCACTCATTATTCTACCAATATATTGCCTCCATTTTTATAAAAGATCCCTCTCTTACTTATGTTAATTCATACTTGGCGAAACAAGACAAAAAATTACAGATTGTTAGTTTATTTAACTTGGGCCCTCTTCTTTTCCTTTTATGCATTGACAAAATATATTCAACATGGCAGCAAAATGTGAAGTGAATCGCAATAAGAAATATAAAATCTTAAAGTATAATTAGCCAAAGTCCACATGTTTTCATTCAGAAACGAGACGGCCTTCTTTTCGTATTGAGATCATTTAAATTCCCGAATTTAACAGTTAGAACTCATTGTGTCGTGTTTTGGTTGGTTTTGTTCTTTAATGGCGTATTATAAAGCAAATCACGATCTCATCGACCATCTTGGATAACGACACATTGGATGGTCCAGAGTCCAGACAGCATTGCGGTTTTAAAATCTATGTCACAAGAACCATATAGATATTGTTATAAATCGACTGAGATTCACTAGTTTTTACCTGCTTTTTATCTTTTGATTTAATGTAACATCCAAAATTTATTATAATAATAAACTTACTCACATTTTTTATAGTAGTAATAAATATATTTATATAAATATGTTACAGTTATGAATACGAATTATGAGCCATTAGTTGTTAGAGTAGTAATTTATTCTAATGTATGTTAAAAGCGGTGAAAACTTGTTGGCTTTTGATTAGAATCGTGTGGTGGAACGGTTGGCCATTTTTTGTACGGTCTCATAAGTAGCCGGAATAAGTGTAGATGTGTGGTTTAGGATTGTTAGCAATTAGACGTCTTTTTATATAGTTTGTTTACAGTTAGGGTCCAGGGCACCTTCCTTACAAGGAGACCCGTCCTGACGGTAGCAGGAATGCGTCAATATTGTGCCGTTGACGTTCCGCCGTACGGTCAATGCCTGCTTTCTAGTTTGTTCTCATTGATCACATCAGAAGGATTATAAGGATTTATAAGGTCAAATATTGCGTCTTTTTTATTGCATATCGTTTTTTGTAAAAATACTTCGTATAGAGAGGAAATTGCAGTTTTAAATCAACAACAAAAAAAAATGCGGGCATTGTGGCAATTTTGTGATTTGGTCACGTAATTTGTTCAGTGAACAGTTGCTCTTGATTATTTTACCAAGAAAATGTTTTGTAATATAGAATCAATAGTAAATTAAAGTTATATTTAAGTGTCAAACTATATATAGGCATTTTTTTTCTCCTTTTACAGTGTATGATGCAGCCAAGTCATTTACAGCTCGGGCACGTATGTAAGGCGCGCGGGTAATGTTGAGATGAGGACGCTGGACGCTGCCTATTACGGAGTTCAACTTACTCTCATTATATCAATTGTATTTCCATTGTATGATTCGAAATACCACAAAAATATCATTATGCTCTCGTACTGTGTATGATTGATATTCGTTTTACAATTTCCAAGACCAATTTATTTTTCTAGTTCAATAAATAAAATTCATTAACAAACCTTATTCCTCGCGAATAGAGTTACAAATGTATACTAAAATAATGAAGTTGAAAAGATTTTTTTGCGACAGCACCTGGAAGGACATATCTTTAAAATTGACATTCATTTACAAGGGTCAATACACTACTACTACTATTAGGAAGTCTTTTGGAAAAAATAGACAAGATAATTTGGCCATTATTGGTAATGTTTTCTGTGTGATGAATGTGAATGAGACTGTTTCTTTCCCATCTTCTATTAGTAAGTTACAACAGTATCAGTTACTCATACGTCCATGATGTGTAATTCACTTCTAACGGAGTCGCGGGCCACAGCTAGTTATTTGTAAACTTGTTATATCTTTTTTGCCTATCCACATTCACTAAGAGACATGTTCAATTTGAAATTGGAAAGTAGTTGATACACAAATGAGAGCATTTTAAATGAATTCACTAGTTCCGGTACACATTATAATAGACATCCAAATATTATACATATATATGTAACATATATAAATTAAATACAAACACACACAAACATATATACATTAAATTGTATACTTTCAGAATACCTTGTGTATAATATGAACGTAGTAAAAGCATTGATAAAAATTATTATCTCTATTTTTTAACTTAATTATGTTTAAAGACATAATATTTACGTTACACGTAAGACCCGATGACGGCCAAACCCTTCCGCACCCCTTACTTCCTTCTTCAGTACCTGTAGTACGAATTTTAATAGTACGAAACGTTGATAGTTTTCGAGCAGTCACGAAACGAGTTGTTGGTTGCGATTTGTTTTTATAAACATATAAAACCTATATAAAATAACGACTACAATGTAATGTTTTTTATATTTTCAGAATGCTTTGTGTATAATATAAACGTAGTAAAATCATTGATAAAAATTCTTATCTCGATCTTTTGCTAAAGATTCTGATTATAATCTTATTCCATTGTTTTGTTCCATTAATATATAAGTTTCGTATTTGAGACACGTAGCTACTAATTATACGAGACTGTAGTCTAACGTCGATGTGTATTTTGAGGTGAATATTAAGTGAGTTACCATGGTACCTATAATATTGGTACGTATACAATTATGATGTATATTATACCAATAAGAAAGTTAATATTCATTGCAACAATTCATCTCTCGAAAGTGTAATAAGTTAATTAATAATGTAATAATGCTGTGATACATCAGTGTTATTAGTAAATGACTTAAATTATATTTTTAAAAAAACGTGCGTGAACTCGTCATGGATCTGGAGAGAGAATGAATGGTCTTCCTGTAATTACTCCCACTGTGTTCGTCACAAAAAGTAGCTATGTCGTACCTTGAAGCTGGAATCCGAGAAGCCGGTGCATTGAGTATGAGATACTGGTACTGTAGGAACTTTGATAGGCATTTTTAATTTGATTTATCCTTACTGAATATTATAAATGTTAATGTGTCGGTTTGTTACGACATAGCTAGTCAACTGATTATCATAAAATTGATTTGGACCGTGTTGTAAGGGTTACATAAAAAAATACTGTTCTCGAGCAGAATAGAAGAGATAACTTTAGACATGCGTTTGATACAAAAAACCGCTTTACTAAGTATATTCGACATCTGACAATAAATAAGCTAAAATAAAATATACTAATATATACAAAAGATAAGGAAGGAAATGCGAATAATTCAAAAATAAATAAGATTTCTTAGAATGCTTTTATTTTTAAAAGTAGTCCGTGTGGTAAATTTTGGTGAGCGGTGACAAAGTTATAGCCATATAGGCGTAAATAATGTTCGACATTAATTATCGACTTCCAATGTTACTGTGGTCATGTAAGCGCCGTGAGTTAATCTTAAGATTTATTTCCCGTCGAAATAGATTTCGTCGGTCGATATAAAAATCTTTTATCTTTTTGTCAATTTCCATAATCGAGTTTGGTGTTGAGATTTAATACAATTAGGTTGGTTCGAGACTTATGGACCTATTTCATTATTCAATTAAACACTATTTGACCCCAAAAAATAGCCAGTAAGAGTCTCCATCAATCAGATCGGAACACTAACAGTATTTTCATCCAATTTTGGTATAAGTTCACCTTAAATTTTATAATGAAATGGATGCTTTATTGCTTGGAGTCATAAATTATTATCTGCATGTTTAATTATTATAATCATATATTTCAGTCATAATTAAGTCTGCTTGATTTTATATTTAACTTAATTATAGTTAAAGAGATAATGTTTACGCTGTACGTAAGACCTGATGACGGCCAAACCTTTCCGTACCCCTCACTTCCTCGTTCAGTACCTCTATTTCGAATTTTAATAGTACGAAACGTTAATAGTTTTCGAGCAGTCGCGAAACGAGTTGTTGGTTGTGATTTGTTTTAACAAACTAATAAAACCGATAAGCTTGCTTGTGATTGTTTTATAGACCAATCACACCTCCAAATAAAACTAATAACTCGTTACGTGTCTGCTCGAAAACTATCAACGTATCGTACTATCAAAACTAGTACTAGGGGTACTGTTAATAAGGAATAAGTACCTAGTTTATGACGTAAAAATACTTACACTATTTCCATATTTATTTATTTATTTATAATTAGAATTAATTAAAAGAGAATTAGTGACTTACCTAAGTTTTATTCACGTTGGTTGAAGCTTTCTAAATATTTTACGTTTTAAAACATAATTTACACCATCTCCGAAGTGAGAACGGGAATTCTTTGTAGTCCTAATAAAGGTACAAGGTTTCTTTCAAGTTTACAATTATTACACTTTCCTTTCATTATATTTATCTTGATTAAAATCACTTCGTATAGTATTGCATAACTTACAATATCTTACAATGAGCCTCGAAATAATAATGAAATACAAAGGTGTATTGTATATAATGGATTCTTTTGAGAACTGTTAGAAGATTATTGGAACATAATAACGGATAAATAAAATCTCTTTATTCGAAAAGTTGAACAAAGTTATAAGCTATTCATACATCAATAAAGACGTTAGCACCTAGACTAGACAAAGAAATCGATTTTCTTAAGCACTTACTAGCTATAAAACCTGTCCTCTGGCTAACAGAAGCGGAGAGAAAATACACGTCTCCAACATATCCTGACCTTTCGGTGTGGCGCTACTTGCTGCAACAGGAATCATTTAATCGTACTATCATTGTAGTTTCAACGCTGATCGTGTGTTAAGATAAACTGGTTGCGTGTAGAAAGTCGCGAGCTTGCCATATCGAGTGGGCTCTCAAAACCCGCGTCTAACTGAATATCATATATTAATAAAAGTAATGTTAATCTTTTGTTATTAAATATGTTAATATATAAAAACTATTTATGTTTTAGTATAGATATATAGTCTATTAAGGCTTTTTACTATTTAAAACAAATCAATAATAATAATATCTAATTATTTATAACGAAATTGGACGATTTCTTGGTTGCGACATTGTATGTAATGTTTAGTTTCCATTAATCATAAAATTATACTTTATATAGTGTAGATGTTTCTAAATACATAGGGATCAATTTTAATTTTTAACAAAATCGGTCCAAGTTTTTATAAAATATCTAAAATCTTATTAATATCTGATTTTAATTGGTAATAATCAGAAAAATCAGGTTATATGATCAATGCTTCCTTAAACACAATTCAATAAAACTTTTTAATCGTATGTATTTTGCAAAAATCGTAACAGGTAAAAAACATAATTGACCTTAATTTGCACTTTCAATTTAACAACACGTATAAAATTAATGATTTTAAAAGTAAATGTACTCCAAATAGATTACGATTGCTAAATTTTTAATTCAAAAGCTTGAAACTTGAGGCTCGCGTGACTGAGGGTTTTTATCATTACATGTATACTGCTAATCTATTTTACAGAATTAGAATACAAAAAACAAACAAACAAAGTTCTTGAGATCAAATTAAGGTCATTTTACAAAACAAATAATGATCTTGAGATCAAATTAAGGCCATCCTACAAACGATTCTCTGTATTCGAAAGAATCAATTTAATAACAAACAATATTCTTACTTTTTATAGATATTATAATATGAGATTAAAATTCTTTTATACATACAATTTTATTATTTCTATTTATATAGGTTGTTATACAGTGAATATGAAATGCTTATATGTAAATTGGAAGCAGTAAAAGGTTTAAATTGTATATTTTAAAGCTATGGGATTATAACGAGATATGCTATCATAGACTGGTGGCTTCGAGTCTCCTGACCTTTGCGAATGAACAGATGTCAGCACTTGTAACTGTCAAGTTTCAATGGTTTTATTGGAATTTATGATCGTGATTGCTTAGTTTTCTTACGAAATTATAATTCATTTGTTTTCATGGAGTCGTAGACAAACTTTATCCAAGATTGGTTTAATACAGACGATTTGATCGTAGCACGTTTTAAAATATGTAAATGTATACAGTAATATAATGTCTCCGACATATTATTTATGTACGCATGCGACTGGCGTTATAAAATGAACCACTTTTCATGTAAAATAGATAATGTTTTAACATTTTTCATAAAGATAAGAAATGCCAGTGGTATTTATAGGCTCAGGCTGATAATGTGACGTCACTCTTCTGTGACGTCAGAGTAGGTTTAACAAGTCAAAAGTTGGATTAAGACAAGAACAAATAGCGGGTGAGGTCGCCGGCTAAAGTAAATTTTATTATCTATAAGATTTAATAATATATAATAGATCTTTTATTATCCAGTAGTCAATACGTTTATTAACTATCCCATCAATTACGAAAACGTAATCATAGTGAATATTGATTCGTTATTATGAACTCGTAAAAGCAAACCTGATCAATATGTACAAGTAAATTAAATGCAATCGAAGTTGGCAGCAATGCAGCTTTGCAATTCTATGCAATTATATATCTTACTGAAATATTCCAGATGTCACTGTTTTGACCATTTACTGTTGTTATTATTAACATACATATTTTAAATTTAGAAAAACTTATTTTTAGTTTAGACAACGGAATTTTAGGAAAAAGTTTCTTTTTAAAATTGTATTTATGAAGGGGCCATTTTGTTGTTTATTTTAAGCACGCTAGGTCAACTAGCGTAATAATATAGGATTGTGAAGGCTTTTAGTGAACTAGTGCTCTCATCTGATTGGTGGAGACTTACTCGCTATTTTTCTGGTAAAATAGTGCCGCTTAAATTGGATAATGAAATGGCCTATAACTCAAATATATATATACACATATATATATATATTTTTATATACTTATAATATCATTTATTACATATATTAGTCCTATAATAATTAAAAGGTAGTGAGCAATTACTCCTTTTTTTTCACATAAAGTACGTACGTACGTAAGCTTGGGTTTAGAGTTTTTGATTAAAACTATACTTTGTATTCATGATGTATTTTAGGATGAATAATCACTTCCTTAGTGTTTAGATAAAAAAAAATCGTTTTCGCGGCAGGACGTGACAGTTTTTAAAATATATTAAGTGTCTATTTTTATGTTATTTGAATTATTTATAAAAAATAACTCGAATCGTATCGTACGAATGTGGGTTTGTTTATTCAAATACCTGTATAAAATAGTCTTGACATCTCAACTTTTCAATCGATCGGTCATCATCATGAAATTTTCCAAATATGCTGTCATGGTACAGAAAGATGGAGTGCCTGTCATCCCGAAAAAAAAGTAGGTACTCTTTTTTCGGGATGACAGGTACTTTTCCTGATAAAAGTAACATTTAAAGAGAAAGAGTAACTTTTGGATGGTCAACTGTTTTTTTACATGTACCTACATCAGCGCGGCTGTCAAAAGCTAGAATTTAAATATGTTTGAAATAGTGTGATTATTCATTGAGTTGAAATAGTAATCTATAATTTTAATTTTTAATAGATCAGAAATGTTAACCACTATTGGGTACTGAATTAATGTTATTATTAAAAAAAAAAAATAACCTAACTTACAGTATCAAAATTGAAACGTGGGTTCGGATTCAAACGTAAGTATATACCAAATACAAATTTATTTTGGTTTTATTCGTTGAAATATTCGTGTTTCAAATTCTTCATATGTGTTTACAACATTAATATTCATTTAAGGTCTGGGTATATATATATAGATTTGATCGTCCGTTTTATATTCGTTTTTCTGTCAAATGTTTAGCTCAAACATGTCCGAATGCGCTAAAAAAAACGTAATGCAAATAAAATGCAAATTACCAAGGAAACTATTCCTATCTGAAAAATACTGTATATTGCAGCACATAGAGCGTGTGTTTTTTTTTATAACATAATTTGATCAATTTTATCAAATTTATCAAATTATGTGTGGTCCGATAATAAAACCTAGCTTTTAATGTCTTTATAAAAGTAATAACAATTGTGTCCTAATTTTTAATGAATAAAAGCCCTATGTTTTTGAAAATATCTATAAACATAAAGGTATATTCTATAGCCATGTTAAAACTATTTCAATTTGTAAATAGATATAGAATGAAAAATAAACCGATGCGAGCAGGGATTCGAACCCACGCTCTCTGAGAAACCTTCTCATTGCTCTACCAATTGAGCTACCGTATTGCTGCCAGACTCTGCCAATTTAGCACTCTATGCATATTCCTCTTTATCAGGACGATGGCGACTTGTTTTAGGCTTCTTTGGAAAATCCTAACCAATATTTCTCAAGCAATTCTTCTATTTGCAGTATAGATTAGCATTAAAAATATATATTTTTAGTTCTATATTTACTTACACATTTAAATGCCATTTGAATAAATATGATGAATAAACGACATTTTCGACGAATGGCAGTAACTTTTTAATCTATGCGATAAGAATCCAGCATTTTATAATAAAAACATTATTCATATTACTATGTATGTATATACTTTATATTACATAAAGGAAGGAAAATATATATACAGAAAAATAAACTATTCCTATCTGAAAAAAAACATAATGTAAATATAAGGCGGCCTTATCGCCAAAAGGCGATTTCTTCCAGGCAAACATTATATAAAAATAAACATTACTAACTAAACTAAACAATTCATTATTTATATATAAAAACCTTCGTGTCAAATTGTCAACTATAGCTCATAGTCGATTCAATGTATTTTATTATAATGCTGCAAAATCTTTCAAGCCTATGATAGTTTTGAAGAG
Organism: Dircenna loreta; assembly: GCA_963555665.1. Classification (NCBI taxonomy): domain Eukaryota; kingdom Metazoa; phylum Arthropoda; class Insecta; order Lepidoptera; family Nymphalidae; genus Dircenna; species Dircenna loreta. Next base: position 11,473,881 of record OY743097.1, on the reverse strand, counting down.
TTCATGGTAGACTGGTCAATATTGTAAGCCAAGTAAAATTTCTATTAAACATTATCTACACTCGTTATAGAATACAGTATGATACTATACAGGAACTGATTTTATAAGGCACGTCTATATCAATGGAACCGGTTCAAGTATCGTGATGAACGATGAGTTCATGATTAACTGAGTTGCCTGACTGAGTTAATGCCTAGAGATTTATTAAGCCTCACAACTGTTTTGCGAGAACTATATCCAAGCCAATTTGTTTTCTTTTATTTGTAAAGATAATTACTTATAATATATAGTCATTGTTATTTAAAATTTTTTTTTTGTAATCATAACAGAATGATCTTGATCTTTACTTTATATGATAATAAAAAATACAAGATACAAAAACGAGAAATTGACTTGTGTAAGATTTTTTTTGTTACTGGATTTACAAATAAAATTTATCGATCTACCCGCAATCGTTTGTGGGTTAACTACCGTATTGGACACGTATGCTGGAACTTACTTCTTACTTACTTACTTAAAATACTGACCTGATAATATTAACTTTATAGGTAAGTTAATATTATCAGGTCATTATTTTAATCAGATCAAAAACATGACATCTAATAAAATACTAAAATAATGTTAAAGTTCTAACTTATTTTTATAACTCACAGTATTATTTTATTAATAATCACATTTTATTACTTTTATTTTGTTTTTATTAGGTACTTTTATTTTTAAACGTGTTTGTAAATATTATTAAATTAAATATATTAAGTTGACGATCCTTAGCAGATAATTTCAAGTTTATATATATTATCACAATTACACGACTCCCTGCAAATCAGATCTCGTTACTCACACGTGTTCCCTTATCAACAAATCGCTGATCTCACTGATAACAGTGATACAGCGACAACTGAGTTTGTTCAACGTCATTTGGCCAGCATTAAACTATATTTTATGATTCTTGTACATAAACTGATAATTTATAACGTATATATAAAAGAATTTTAATTTTTATATAATAGTTTCGATTTAGATAACTGCCTTAATTAAGATTATATCTAGACAGCATAGCTATTGCTTGCTATGCTTTCACCAAAAACATTTAATTGACAATTAAATAAGCTTTTTTATTTTTTTTTTTGTTTCGAAATATAAGGACTCTTTCGTATCTACTTTCATAATTTGTTTAATGTAAAGTTTCATGTTTTTTTTCAAGAGACATCCCTCTTTTAAGGTGATGTCGACGCTTTGTCTTTCAGTCTGGTCAAGTCAATCCTTGTGAAATAACATTCTTGATCGTTCGTCAAAGTCAAAGAATGAATGAAACATTATAAAAGTAATACCTAATAGTTTTAGGATGAATTCGAGTGTAAGATTGCTATTATTGTAATATTGCTATAAGAGTTCATGGAATGCTGATACTACTTTAGTAAAACGCAAAGAACAAGTATCTGGTACTACATAAGTGGAATGCTAGTGTCAATTTCTTGTTGATATATTGTGGTTTTTACCTTTTTACTTTTACTCCCCTAGAGTAATGAGTCTTATTTTAGTAATTATTGTAAGTTTGATTTGAACAGTGATAAAGGCTGATAAGTCATACTATGCGCTTTCTGTTATCTAAATATCAACAAGTTCTAATATATCTTTAAAACGAGATAGTGATTATTCTATCTATAGATCTATAGATGTACACATTTTTACATACAGGTTAATCTAATTCAAGCTAGTTAGAGGAACCCCGTGGAGTTTTCTTTAGATTTCTAGATTGGTGTCAAGAACTAGGAATATAAAATCGAAAGAAACCTGAGGCTATGTGATAATTTAGGTTTTCTGTCTAGTTAAAGACTTTTGAGTTAGTTAAAATAGCTTTAACCTGCTGGGATAAGAATTTATTGATAAATTTAATTCCTTACATTTTTGCTAAATCTAGTGCTTTTAAAGATATCTGTTGTCTGTTTATTTAATGGTTTTATTATATTTCTTAATGATATTTCATTCAATATGTATTTAAAAGGTGTATGTGTCAATAATATATGTTTATAAATAACTACATGGAAATAACTCGCATGTATGGACCAAAATTTGTAGTAATTTGCAGCAGAAGTTTTTTTAAGTTAAACTTTTAATTTCTGATACTTTTACTGTGTTTTACCCAGTTTGTGTTTTTTTTTGTTTTGTCTAAATATATTAAAGTCTATTCCACAATGGTATTAATTTGGAATATATTTTTGCTAATTTACCTACTTTGAAGCAATTATGTAAGCGGCTTGAGTTGAAACACCGTGGGTGTGCGCTGGACATGTGTCGCTCACTGGGTTCGGTTGTAAATACAAATAGAAAAATAAATCATTTTACAACTTTTCAAGATCGTAAATTGATTATAAGGAATTAATGTTATATCATGAATTATGAAATATGTATGATTATTTTTATTATGATTAGATATTCAATCAAATTCAGCACCTTTTCAGGTCATTTTTAATCAGTAAAATACTATATTATATTTAAATAGATTATTTTTATAACAATAAGTTTCTATTTAGAATCATAAGATTAATATAATAGTGACAATATATATCATAATTAATTTTAGCGCCATTTAGCAATATACAACATTGACAATTTGTATGAATGTAATTCGCACAATTACGAGTGTTGCCAGCTCATAATTACAGGTTCGTTAGAGTGCATACAGATCGATTTCTGTTCAATATTTATATCGAGGCAGGACCCGGCCGAGCGGCGCCCGCTACGATTTATATACTGCGCCGTTTTATGACGCTATAGAATTTATATTCACGCTATACTTTGTAAGCTTCTTAAATAAATAATGTTGATATACAAATAAATATTTATTTTGAATAATTTACATACATTAAGATTGCTTTTATTATGAAAATTATCTTAGATGAATGAAAAAATGGTTTTTGCGTTGGTTAATATTTTTAACTAATACGATATTTTTGAATTAATATACGCTGGTCTTTGTTTAATATTTGTTTAAATTAAAATTGATTACATTGTTTTATGAACTTTTATCAAAGTTTTTATTAACTTTGATAAGCTTTGAATGAAGCTCCAGTGGGGAATAGTTAACAATAATATCCATACATAATACATTTTATGCCTAAGGCCGTAAGTAATTAACAAAAAGAAGAAAAATACTAAACTTATTTATTCCTGTTCAATAACAGTCGTTATTTTCAAGAGCGTTTAACAAAAAATATATAAAATTTATTCCAATACGAACAAATAAAAATAAATATCCCACCGCTAGTCGATACACGGACATAATTATGATATCAACGACTTTTAAAATGGCGGTAAATACCGACACTTTATTATGTTGCACAACCTGTATGCACGTTTAAAAAGATTGAAACAATTTGCAATATTCTTTTTAGTGTTAAATTGTTTTGTTTTATGTATTGTATGGTTTAATGCCAACATTTGATAAGAAACGGAAAAAAGGATTTTACTTTTTTTTAATACTTTGATTAATTTTGAAAGATCAATTTAAATTTAAAAATTTAAATCAATTTATTTTATAAAATATTTTTAAAAACCTCTTTAGAATAAGTAAGTATATAATATAAGTACATATAAAGGTTATAATCGAATGTATAAATATGTTCTTTATAAATTAGGCACTTAGGTATATATATATATATGTATTTGTAATTTGATAAATGTCAATCAGTAGACGATAATTATGTTTATTTACCAAAAGTTGAATAATAAAATAAAAAGCGACGCAACGGTTCAATGACCTTTAATGATCAACCATTTGTTTAATTTCATTATTTATAAAATATACATACAAGCATATTATTTCCTTAAAAAGTATTTTGTTAGTGTTTATTTTTTTAATAGATTATTGACTGTAACGTTTTTTTCGGGTTCTGAATAACAAAATAAATTAATTATAATACTATAATTATATATGCAATACCATCGACAAGAATAAACTTCAAAGCTACAAGTATATGTATGGTTAATTCGAAAACTTCACGATTGACCTCATTTTCAAACAAATAAGGAATGGTTTTTTATACAAGGTTATTGTAATTTTAATGTACAATGTTTTATTAATGATGATTATTAAATAAAGACTAGTTTGTAATGATGAGGTAATTGTGTTTGTAGGCAGATTTAAACAAGATTTTATTCGTTTAAAAACGAGATCTATTTCCTAATGTAATTTACTTTATTTACAATGATCTACTCGCCCGAGTGTAGATACAGACTGCTTTGTAAACGATTGATAATAGACAATATTTGATTATAAATGTCCGCTACTAAGGTCAGGGTCAGCGAAGTAACTGCCGAATATATTTACATATGGATAGTTAAAAGCAACTAGTGTTGTTTATGATTCGTTACTGATTTGTTTTTGTAAATTGTCAAAATTTTGGGTCAAAGTCAGCAACCATATGTTTAATAGGTACAGTTTGAAAAGATTTATGAGTTCCTAATAATATGTTCAATAAAAACTATAAGTCGAGTAGAGCACATTAATTATGAAACCAGAAGGTATCATTAATTAGTTTGATTTTTTATAAATCCTTTACTAGGAAATCATTTGATATCTACCCAGATATGCAGGTGCCTACATCTTAGTGTTCTGTTACACGTACTTATTTGATATTAAGTATTTACACAATCTTGCTATTTGGAAATGTATGGAAATTTATATTATTATCGCTTATTTTATACGAAATATAAATTTCGATTTAAAACTCATAATTCGACATACATTGACATGTTAGTTGAATAAATTACCAAAATATTCCAATTGAGTATTCAATGTATTATAGACTAAGCTTGTTTTTATTTAACAAAACAAGTATAAAAGTTGTCGGAGGTTTGTGCGGTCGGTGGCCGCAAGGACGTCGGTGCGCGGGCGGTAAGCATTATTTTTCTATGTGTGCGTGCGGTCGTGCATCTCCGGCAATGCCGTACGCCTTCCGAGGTTTGGCGGGGATTGACGCTGAGAGTTAATGCTGCCAGTATCAAAGGTTTTACTTTAATTCGTGTACATTTTGAATTGTCAAAAGTATTTTTTTATTATTATTGAATATCAGTATTTTAGAAAGGGGTCACATTAAAAAAAGTAAACAAGACGTTATAACTCCAATTTTTCTTAGAATTAATATTCGTTGAAGAACATTTTAATTTTTTATACGCTCGGCTATTCATCAGTAATCATAATACTTTATTGTTATCAACCTTACAAGTTATCATTTTTATATGTTATCAAGGAATCAGTTTACAAAGTACTAGCAACACTATCTCTCTGCCGAGGTAAGGCGCGCATACGGTATGTTCATTCAGCCACACACACATTGTCGTGGACTTCGTAAAGTTAAGAGCGTGTTGTGGGTTGTGGCGCGGTTTGCAACTTTTATTGTTTTTTTTCAACTTTCCAGCTAGCCAACCACTTGCTTGGTTGTCTTTACCTGCGGGTGTACTTATAAACTTTTATTCATACCCTCTACGATCGTGTACATAGTGTTTAAATAGATTTATTAGTTAGAAATTGGGAAGTGAAATTGCCGTAAGACCAGATGTTCTGACGAAACATACAAACTTCGTTCAGTGTCATAAAAGTAAACAGTGATTAGGACGAGTTGCTGTTCGAAACAAAAAATACCGTGATGAATTATACAATTCTCTAAACAGGATATTCAGGACGAGAATGGGCTTATTTTATTGCTGTTGGAACGTGAATTTTTTGAGGATTGCGACTTCACCTACATTACATTTATGGTAAGTAAAAAGTTTCGTGTTTTGTTTCGTAACATTCAACTTTTTCGCGAGTCGTCACTTAGTGTTTTTATTTTACGATGCATCCATGATTTTGTTGAGTATTTTATATCAGGGCTCAAAAGTTGCGGGGGCAGGTTGAAGTTTGCAAAACTACAGTAGGCTGTTAGGCGTAAGCCCACGCAAATATAATATAGAGGTGAAGCTCACCGAGCTTTTTATGAGTGAACTTTTCAAATATTTTATTATTGTAAGAATAGTAGGAGATTGTTTTCAGTTGTGGGTGGGCTAATTTTATGTATTGTGGGTAGGCACAAATTGAGGTATATTTTTACATACTACTTACAATTATTATTGTAGAATATGTTTATATATGTACTTATTTAATATTAACTTATATCAATTTTGTTATATTGTACCAACAGAATAAAAATGTCATTACAAATATACTTCTGTTCAGAAGACTGGTAACATTAGTGTAAGAGAAGTTAAGGTAAAAAAATATCTCTGTCCTGAAGAGTTATCTAACTAAATAGTGTAAATGTGAAATACATTTATTTGTAGCAAATAAAATGTTACAATCTCACACTAACACATTCATATACCCTAATTTATCAGAAAACAAAAGAAAGCAAAACATCTCGGTATAATGTCTTCATTTAACAATACAATGGCAAGTTAAGATTGTCTAACATCTTTCAAGTAGACAGTTCAAATAGATGCAAATTGCCTACAATGAATACAATATGGAACATTACGGGCACTGCAATTTAGATGAGGACAAACTAATGATTAGGATGACTTGTATGAACTCTCCTTTTTATTTTGAAGAATACTCTAAATTACATACAGCTGGCACTGTAATATATGATATATGTGTAAGAAGCTTGGACTGTTTTTTTAGTGTTCATTTTATTCTAAGAAATGTTCATGACAACTAAATTTATTATTTATTTTTTCTTTTCATAATTTTTTATAATTCTTAGTACATTATTTCTGTAATTATCATAGTAAATTAATACTATGAGCCTTTTAAAATAACAATAATAAGACACTAATTCTTTGATCAAAAATAAAAATAAAAATTTAAAACTAAATTACTGTTGTCATACTAAATCATTAATAAATAAATATCAAAATTAAATAACCATAAGGCACTAACTCATCGACCCCTGCGTTTATTACAAGGAGCTAGGACGTCCGAAGTGTTAGGTTTCAAGTCATAATTCTACCTAAGTCCAGTTCCGTTGAACCCTTCCTTGAACCGGCGGGATACCGGTTTCACTAACGTCTGACCTTAGCAACCTTATCATTTATTGTAACTCCTCCACGCGCATAAAACTAAACAGATGTCATTAAAAATTTCTAATAAGGAATATATGTGTCATAAATAAAGACGTTCAAATATATATATATATATATTTGATCGTCTATATGTTTATATATATATATATATATATACGTAATCTAAGCATATCTTTTTACATATGTGTATATTCTATTTAATTCATCATGAAATATTGATACGTAAACACGTTGACAAATAGATATAGTTCTCTAATCTGAGCATATCTTTTTAACATTTATATGACGAGATATACTGATTAAGCACTACTGGAATTCAGCATTGGATAGATTTTCGACTTTATTCTTATCTATAAGTATATTCCCATACTAATTGTTATTATATCCGTATATAACTAAGCAACGAAAACATTGAACCTTTCATGGCAAGCAACAAAAAGAAAAGTTTAATGACGGTTAGTTTATTACTCGTATAGTTTCATCGTGTCCGTGATCTTAACCAGACCGGTAAACCTAATGCGAGTTTGATAGTACGAAACGTTGATAGTTTTCGAGCAGACACGAAACAACTTCTTGATTGTGATTGGGGTTCGCTACTAACCACAACCAATCATAACCAAGAACTCGTTTCGTGACTGTTCGAAAACTATCAACGTTTCGTACTATCAAAACTCGTCCTAGGGGTCCAGCTTTGATCGGGTGAACGACTTGATCGTTCGTACCTATTCTGAGAAACAGTAGCTCCTTATGTTCGATGACTTCTTGTGAGAGTCCATTGTTCCTATAGCGTATATAGGTAATAGTAATAATGCTTTCAGCGATACGTTTGTTCATTGTGACCGACATGTCGCTGAGCACGTAGCGCTGTACAGTGCTGCAAAAAAGTTTGACTATAATATTTTAATTGCGATGCACTGCTTTCTAAGCTTAAAGCCATGTTTCAAAGTAGCTTTAAAGCGCTTTGTGCTGTCACGTTTTACTATTGTCGTTCCTTTTTTTAATGCAATTAACTGTTAAAATGCGTTGGAATTTAAATTATTTGAATTTGGAATTCTATTTTTAAATTTTCTGTTTCATGAGACAATGAGATCATTGCCGTAAGTGTTGACGTTCTTGTTAATTAACTTTTTGAAAGCGTTGACGATATTGTTTATTGAGATTTATGTTGTAATGTTGTTACGAAATATAAGATTCTTATCGAAATGTTTGTTTGATTTGTTTTGTTTTTATTGAGAGTACAAGAGAGATAATTGATCGCATTGTTTCTGTATATTAAATTTTATAATTTTTTTACTTGCTTGTACTGCGTAATTATTTCATATCAGCTTATCTGTTAAGGAGTTTACTACTATTACGAGTAAACATCGCCGTTATCAATATTGGTCAAGCGACTTGATGCGACTTATCTTTTTTAAGTGCTCTATTATCAAATAAACTTAAATACTTAACGTATCGCAAGCTTTTAAATAGGTTGAGTATATATATATATGTTTAAATATTATTATTGACTTCAATAACAACCCCGTAATATTTAAGTTAAAAATATGATTACAAAGACATTTGATTGTTTTAAAACCACTAGGGTTCAGATGGCCTGCTGGTGGTTAGTGACCCTAACTTTTCTTAAATAAACTTTTAGCTAAAAATGGGTTCGATCCCTACGACACTTTGTGTTAAAATAAACGAACAAGTGAATAATATTAATAAACAAAAATACCACACATGTTCAAAAAACAAAGCTGTAACGTAGTCTAAGATATATTTTCCGTTATCCAGTAACACCTACATACATTTTTGAATCCAACATTCTACATTATAAATTTTATATTGAAGTTGGTAGCCCTGTACAAAATTAAAAAAAAAAACACTTATCAAAGCAAACACTTAAGTAAGTAAACAACCGGAGCAAATAATATACCAATATCAAACCAGATCTCGTTATCTATATAACTGAACCTGCTACACTTGCTCACTGGATATTGATAGATTAATCGATTTTCTATGAAGATAAAGATTAACTTATAGGTTAATTGCCGATAAAAAAATCATGGGTTCAATGACACTTATAATTAATATTTATTTCTTTATTTATTTTCTGACTGATTGATTGACTAATTGATTGATTGATTGATTTATTTATTTATTGATTTATTTATTTAAATTTAATTATGGTTAACAAGTAGGCTAATACAGCAAAAAAGTAATTTAATAAGTACTTATACTAAATATGTATTATCCACGTAACCATACAACTTGTTTTGAGTCCTATAATGACCACTAACAATAAATATAATCGAATTATGATATAAATATAAATAAATAAATATATATATATATATATAAACAAACAAATATGTATAGTACTTAAATTTAATTTACTTGCTTGAATAATATGTAACGAAAATGTCTTGTCTATTAAATGTAATACCTTCACTTTGCAGTATTAAAACCTTAGCTTGTGAATAAATAATGTACTATATATTTTACATCATCTTCATAAGTATTATTAAATAAAATTTATAACTACAATTGCTGTTATATCGGTATCTAATTTAAAGTTGCCTAATAAATAGGGCACGTCTGTACACTTAATAAGGCCATATAAATTTAGTTGCTTAAATTTATTATAAAAGCTTTTGAGTGGATTATGCATACCTTGGTTATAAATAAATTTACTAGCTACTGCTGACTAGTGGGTAAGGAAATATGTATGTGTGTATGTACAGACAGAACTAAGTAACTTTTAAAAGATAATAAGATATTATTTTGTTTATAATCGTTATATTTATTTACTAAAACGAATAATGTTTCACGAATGATAACATTGATGGATTTCATTTTCGATTTCATTTCCAAATTCTGAATTTATATTTTTCAGGTATTTTCAATAATAGATATCCTTTAAATTTAACTAACGGAATTGTGAGTGCAAAATTAGTTTAAAATTATCTTCGTACAAATGTTTAAGATTTAGACTTATTATGACTTAAAATTACTTTTATGTATGAGTACTTAAATTTTAATGGACTACCAAAGACACTAAAAGTTTTACTGAGTTTACAGTTAGTCAATACATACTATAAGAAAGACACGAAAATGCTAAACCTTCATATACAAATAATATAACATTTTTAAATAATTCCTAACAGACTGGCCACATTAGTAAGTAGTATGGCAATAGGTATCTCCACCAATCGGAGAGAGCGCTAACTCACTAACAGGCTTTTCACTATGCGATGCGATTTACAACAGTTGAGATAGAGTGGCTCAGATCGTATAATGAAATGTGTCCATTACAAGCATAACATATTTAAGTAACGAGCGCAAAGTTGTTAAGATGAGATAAACGGTTTAAATTATAAAGAAAATATCTCAAATAAATTAACTTATATTAATTTGTCATATTAATGGCCCTCAATCATTGGAGCGGAATGCCTCCGCATTGATTGCTAACAGTACCCCTAGTACGAGCGATTATAGTACGTAACGTTGATAGTTTTCGAGCAGTCACGAAACGAGATCTTGGTACTGATTGGTAGTAAATCAATCTACTCTTACTATTATTAATATATTGTAAATTTAGGGAAACTTATTTTTATTTTATACAAAGCAAATTAAGACTTAAGCTTCTTTTCGAAAAAGTTTTTATTGCAATAGTAAATAACTCCAAAAATTTGATATCTTTGCTGATATGATCAGTACCCCTAAAACAATTCTTAAAGATACGAAACGTTGATAATTTTCGCGCAATCACGAAACGAATTTTTCATTGTGATCGGTTTACTATCATAAATCTGAAGCAAATAACAACCAATTACAAACAAGAACTCGTTTCGAAACGCTCGAAAACTATCAACGTTTCCTATTACCAAAACTCGTACTAGGGGTAAAGAACAGGTGGGGAGAAAAAAACCTTCATTCCGGTCGTAATTACACGCAAATAATATAAGACTGTCAGTGTGCTAAAAAAATACATCCTCTAGATACTGGTTTGTAGTTTTTTTTTACTAAGTAATGTTTAGTCTGGCGATTACTTTTTTATGAGTTAGGTAACAATTATTACTTTTGTGTGTTTAAGTCGACCTCGCTTCGATTTACGTTGGAGATATAAACAATCTTACATCATAAGTTGTTCAATTAACTCAAAATGACTTACATTACTAACTAAAGCCTAAATGCTCTATTGAATCTGTTATTTGAGAAAATCGCATCAAAATCTGTGCTGTAGTTTTAGAGATTGTCGCGTATATGTAGACTGACAGGTTGTATTGAATTACTCTGTCATTAGAGAAAATCGCATCAAAATCGGTGTTGTTGGTTTTGAAAATTATAGCATTCCGATAGACTGTACTGTTTAATGTTATGCCTATAGTTATGGAATGTATAAATATACATTTGATTTGTTTTTCATCATTATAATAATATTTTATAAAAAAAATGTTTATAATATAATATCATATTAACTTTATCTGTCATGTTTATAATAAAATAACGCGTAGTTGGTCACAGGTCAACTCAAACATATAATGTTGGTACTTATTTCATTAAATTATCATATTTTTCAACAAATTTTAAATAATATATGTCCAAATTTCATTATACGATCTAACCCACGATTTGACCTTGAAGAATAGCTAATAGGCTCCGCCAATCAGAGAGAAGCACTAATTCACTATTAGCCATTTCATAAAGCGATACGATGTACGCCAGTTGACATAGAGTGGCTCAGATCGTATAATGAAAAGAGACGACAAGACGAAGCTTCGTAGCATTCAATGGATTCACCGTGCGGGTGCCGGGCCCATCGCGTTGCAGGGAGAGGAGTGCAAACAGTTCCTGGGACTTGCCACCCAGGTGTAGGTTTACGGGGCCCCTTTAAAATGCACATTAACGTTCACCTTCACTGGTTACGTTACTTAAAATATACGTAAAATTCATTATATTTAAACATTTTGTAATACGTTATCTTAAATCTTAAACTGATAAAGTCATAGAGAAATGGACGTGAAGACAGACTTGAGATAACACGCTACCAAGAATTACCAACATTTCAAATACGTACATTTCTCTTACTATTTATAGCCGGTTATAGATTTATTATCTTGAACTAGTTTTGATATTAACATTATATTTATTACAATCTAATAAATAATTAAATAATAAATATTCAATTAAAAGTTTTCAAGTTATTATTTAAAAACAAGGTTTGGGTCTATTTCATTATGCAATTTAAGCGACACTACCTCAATTAGTGTACTAACTAAGCTCTCTGATTGATGGATTGCTTACTCGCTATTTTCAAGGTCAAATAGTATCACTTAAATTGTATAATGGCATGAGCATAAGGCTAAAGACTTGAATATTTATGTATGAATTGAATTAGCTATTTATTGCATCGTATATTATATTATATTATTTTATAACATGTATATTTATGTATAATTTGATATTTATGTTGTAGTGAAGTTTGCTCTCTCTGTAGTTCTAAGTTTTCATTCTTTATCAAGAGTTGTCAACAAGACCGCCTTTGCACGAAATTTCTTACAATATTTGTGTGTATATTTTTTAAAATAAAATAATGACATAGAAATAAAAAATAACATAATCAGTATTAGATATGACTAAAACCATTTATAAATACATTATTAAAACATGACTAACCTTAGTGTTTTTATTTCAGAGTATTGCTGGCACTTGTGTCCAGGATGTTGGGAATATACAGAATAGCGGCCATCATATTCCTGGGTGCTCTTAGTAATGGGGAACTACCTGAAGATGAATTTAGGATAATTAATAGACAAGGTATGAAATTTTTTTTTTTTTTATATCTATAAACATATATTACACATGTTAAGCTTTTAAATGAATATAGAATGAAAAATAAATATGTGCAGGGATTCGAACCCGCGACCTCTTTGAAACCCTCCCGTCACTCGATATATTTAAAGCATGGAGGTATTATAATATCTTTAAATTTCGTTTTTAACTGGCGAAGCGTTAATAATTTAAGTATTGTGGGCGATTCTGAGATGATTTACGTTTCTGTCACTGTTGCTATGTTTTTTTTTATATCTACCTCCAAATTCAAAAAATAAATTAAGACTAGTTTCCTTAGTTTTTGTGCTTCTTTTTTTATTTAATCTAAATCGTGTACTGATAAAAAAGTTTATAGGTGACCAAAGCAATTTCGGAGGTTTGGTGATTATCTATGTGCTTCCAAGCGTAACTTGAAATTCGGGTGTAACAATAATTTGACCAAAAATTTGTTATTAAAGTTAAGAAGTTCATTCACCTATTCTTATCCCAATTATTTTAGGTTGGGGCAAAATGTCAATATCTTAAGTCTCTTCTATCATACGTCATCTCAGTGGAAATATTCTTTGTCTCATATTTTTATCTCTCCATCCATATCTTCTTCCCTCGTCTCCTATAACTGTCAGATAATTTTTGGCGCTCTCAATTCATCGCTTCTAACTTAAGATGCTACTTGAAGCATGCTTCTCTCTCTATCACTCTTACGAACATCCATATTCAAACTCTCTCTCCATCTCTCTTCAACACTGCATTATGTGACCGTACTATAAGCTGTAGGATATGTTCTTAATTCAAATTGTATTAAAATTGTAACACAATCTTAGTATCTATTGTGTTACGCCTACCCTCATAATGTTCCTTGCAGTACAAAGATCAGATTTGAAATTTGAACTTCAAGTAATATGATGAGAAACGTTTAGGGCACATTTTATTATACAATTTAAGCGACACGATCTCAACTAGCGTACTAACATCGTATAGTAAAATGGCTGTCAGCGAGTTAGTGTTTATTCTGTGGTGCAGACTTCCACTAGCTATTTTTCAAGATCAAATAGTGCCGCTTTAATCGTGTAATGAAATATTTCAAGTATAATGAAGAGAATACAGCGTTACTAAACGATTTCTGTCGGTCCGGAGCGCAATAAACCAAACTTTTTATATCAGACCATCGTTGAAAGGTACCGTTATCAAACACGTAATAAGAACTCCCAATTTTATTATATTGTGTATTGAAAACGAGTTATTTCTTATATTTCCAGTAGATATATATATTTTTTTAATATTAACACATTTTGTTCTTAGAAGTTAAGCAACTATTGAACTATTCATAATCAATATAGATATAAATTAAAATATATGTAAGTTATATATTCCTAAAGTATGTAATATCAGTAATATTCTACAAAAGATATCTCTATTAACGGAATCCGCGTATCTTTAAAAGGAACTTGATGCAGCTAGCGAAATATAACTGAACAAGATCTTTGCCTGGTATGGAAACAAGATTTAAAAAAAAACATAGGACGTTTTCTACTTAGTAAGCTATAAGTACTAGATATGTAGTAATAATGTAGGTATTCGTAAAAATAGTATACACACACACACACGTATATATACACAAACATACGTGTTTAAATATATATATATATGTATATGTGTTTTCGTAAAAATAAAATACACACTTAAATACATATGTAACATAGATGTACCATTAATGTTAACACACATGTGTACAAACACACGCATATATGTATGTGTGTGTTTGTAGTATTTTGTAGAAACAGTATACATACACATATACACACACATATACATATGCTATTTAGGCCTTGATCTAAAAATAATCATCATAAAGATTGCAATATTATTTTATAGTCATTTCGACCAAAACGTTATCAGATTAATTGACTTAGAGATCAAAGTTTAATTGCTTCTAATATTTGAACAGTATGGCGTATTTTGAAGAATAGGTATTCAGTTTTTTTTTGGACATAAAAATATATTAAGTATCAAACTATTGTAATATTTGACTGAATGTTAGCATTGCGTGTAGTAATCGTAAGCAGGTTTACGAAATGAATTATACATGCTAAATATTTAATTTATTCATATAAGTCTTAAAATTTTACATATGTTTTTTTTGTCCAAAACTAATAAAATTTGTTGGTATAAGTAATTTACATTATAAATTCATTTTACATTTCTGTATAATGTGGCACGGAGGAAACGTTATTGTAAGGAGGCCATGAGTTGCCATGGGATTGATTTGATAACAGACGGACAGACAATTCCCAAACGGTTTGCACAAATGCAGGTCTTACCATCAACTTTTAAAAACTATCAGTTTTAAAAAGTTTATACAATATTGCTTTATTACTATTTAGTTACATATAAGAATGAATTCTTTAAATATCAAAATTGGATATGAAAACAAATATTACATTAACAATCAAATATCAAAACATAATGTTTCCTATGTTGATGACGTCATCAGACATTTATTATTTAACTAATTAATGTAGGATGACGTCATTAAAGCTTATCGAAAATTAAAGTAATATTTCTTTTAGGAGGTATTTATAAGTAAGATTATTGTAATATTGCTATAAGAGTCTCTGCAGTTATCCGTTCCGTAACCATAATGACGGTTTAGCAATGGCGTCTGCCCCATGGGATAGACTCGTAATTTTCAATATTCACGTTCATATTTCTCAAAGCCTCTTAAGATTCCTGTCATAACCGCCAGTTGGTTATATCGAGGTCGTTTTAATATTTACAATATTAATATTAACTAATAATGACATAAGTTATTTTTGTAAATCTATTGTATATTTAGAATACTTATTTATATATATGATCATTAAATGTGTGTAATATTTAAATTATTGTTAATATCAAGATGTTTTATTTCTCTTTGTTGTATAATATTTTGCTATAGTTATAAATTGTATATTTCGTGCCTCCAAGGCCATAAGCTCATAGAACGAGTTGATCTTTGTTTTAAATTGGGCATCTTATATTTGCAGGTCAAATAAATAATGTTTACAATCCATTTGGAATATAGTATATTTGTTTTTACTTTAACTGCAGTATAATTACATATTTAAAAAGAAAATATTAATTACTAACCCAAATGCGATGTCGACAAAAATTTTAAATTAAGGTTGTTCAAATTGAGTTCTTATAAAAAGTAGACTAAATTTTTTTTTTTTATTTCAAACGGTGTTTGGCATGTGTGTGTTATTTACGTGTGTGTGTTCTTCTTTCAGCCAAACTGGTGGTAGAAAAACACCTTCTGTGCTATGTAAATAAAACTTTTTTAGTATTCCTATTTATAAATCTAGATATTTTACAATTTTAAACCATATTAGTGTAGCATGTCCAAGACATAGCACTTCCAAATCACTATACATTCAGTTGCACGGCCCAAAGAGGATAAACCCGTGAAAGAAGTGGCAACACCGATTCATGAACATAATCTCAGCAAAACAAGCTTTCTATAGACAACCGCAAATATTTACTTCCGATGTGTCAAACAAATTTTAAAAGCGACGCAACCTACCGACGATACACGAATTCGAAACTGAGTTTGTCTGTTAGAGGCTTAGATGTACTAAAACAAGAAAAGAAGAGGGTAGTCCCAGAATATAATAGAAAATATAAGGAATCACCAACACCAGACTGACTTATTATAACATTTTTCTTTCATTACGTCCCTTTGAGAAGAAGAGGGAGAGAGAAATAAAAAATAAAAGATGTAAATGTACGTAAAAATAAAATAAAACAAGTACAAAAATATGAAAAAGAGGACCAAGATAAGAGAGAGATGAAGCTAAACTGACACAGGAAATATGATATAAGAAACATTAACGATGTAAAAAATGTGAAAGAGAGGACCAAGAAGAGAGATGGAGCTAAACTGACAGCAAATATGATATAACCAGCCCATATTGTTTTACGTCCTTACTTTAAACCAATGTTTGAAATATTGGCCAAACATTGGCCAAACTCGTGTTTAAATAAAAAAATATATTACTTCAAAAGATAGCATGGTTAAAGTTATCTAACAACGGTTACCTTCGTCATTAAACTAAAACATACCAAGATACTGTTAGTACAGTGACTAAAAACTAAAGAAACCGTTGCTAGTACATTTGTAAAACACTAAACATTTTTTGGAAGTACCCTCCAAAACTCAACAAAGTATAGCTGTAGTTTAAGTTAAACCTCTGTGGTTTTTATAATGCTATGTAAAAGTTTTATATATTTAAGCTATTGTAAATGTGAAATTAAATAAAAAAAAAAAAAAAAAAAAAAGTTCTCTTCATATAAGTATTATATGTCTACTTATTTTCGTATTAGTAATTTAAATGTTTCGTATTAGATTGAAATATAACAATTAGTTTGTTATATATTCTAATATTTTTTTTATATAGAAAATTAATAACATTTACTTTTATAGTGCATAATATCTCAATATCAAACCGTTAATATAACTTTATTGAAATAAAAGGAAATCTCCAATGGTGATGGAACGTAGTTAGGATTGAAAGGACCAAGGTTTAAAACAAAAAACCGTCATTTGGGTAGGACCTGGCTCACAAACGAACAAACATATTTAAAGACTTTTAACATTTGGGATTTTATATATATATATCTTTGTATGTATGTTATATTAAACTTTATATTATTTCCAGACCTGTTGGCGTCAGATAGCGATATCTTTGAAGATAAGACCGGCAAATCATTCTCGCAACTGCTGTTCGATGTGGCAAGGGATCAAGTTATAGTGGGCGCGAGGTAAGCCATTAGCAAATTATACATTTAATATTGTTATATAGAAAATATATATTTTATGAGGAACTGACCTTTTAGACGGTTTTCATCTATATATATATATAATATTTGAGTTTTGTATTTTAATGAAATCTTCAGTCCTTATTGTAATGCGACTATTTTATTATACAATCAAAGCGACACTATCTCAAGCGTACATCGCATTGCATAGTGAAATGGCGGCTAGCGAGTTAGTGCTTCTCTCTGATTGGTGGATTGCCTACTCGCTGTTTTCAAAACCAAATAGTATAGCTTAAGTTGTATAATGAAATGGGCCATATCTCTCAAAATATAGAAAACATATTTTAATATACATTTCGATAGCATTTCTGGTTCAAAATAAAACGCAGGTCATTATAAGTCGATTTGAAATATAACATAACAATATTTGTTTAAAAGAATAAAGTAATATAAAGCATGAATAATTTAATTTCTTTTCGTTATACGGCAATAAAATATGTTTAATGTATTTTTAAAGACCTGAATACATTTATAAAATGTCCGTGTGAACTTAGCTTTGTAGGACATAAAATGGCCGTATTTTTTATACGTTAGTACATTTATGGAAACTGTTTAAAACATTTTTATTCCAATGGACTGTCATACCGTAACATTTCTCATGACATTTCCGGGAAATAAATAGAAATGTAGATGAATTAAAAAACCGTTATTTTTATTTGACGACTGAATGGCGCAGTCGTCATTTCGTCTATCGTGCCGGTGGTCGTGGGTTCGATCTTTACACTAGAAAAATAATTTTAAAAAAATCTATTTTTCTAGTTACTAGCTGTTGTTTATGTGGATAATATGTATATATCAAAAAAAGTCTATGTATGTTTATTAGTTGTTAGTACCCATAGTACAAACTTTGCTTAGTTACGGACTAGATTGAATTGTGTGTGAAAATATATGAATATTTATCTATAATAAAATATAAATATTGAATTCAGTAACAAAAATATTTATGATATTAGTGAATATTTTTTATTAAATTTAACGACCGAATAAGTATAAGAGTATGATAACTTAATATAATTTTAATGATATTTTTTGAACCATTCGCCTGTTTGTTAATACGAGATAAGGCGTCTTATCACGAACAGGTTCACTAACGAATTTTTGTGACCTTTTTTGTAAGAATTGTATTAAGTCTTTTTTAACTGTAGTTTTGCCTTGAGTTTTAACAATAAAAAATGATTTTACTTTAAACTTAAATAAATAACGTTCATATATATGTCAAACAATATTTTATACATTTCGCAAATTGTATCGGAATTGTACACATTTCCTAGGATTTGTATACAATTCCTTGTTTTCATACATTTCCGGTAACATATACATATATAAATAAATGAACAAGATTATGATCAAACAAAAACCCTATTATATTGAATGTACAAACATACAAAAAAATATTAAACTTAAATAATTTCAAAAATAACAGACTTGTATTCCAACAGAGCCATATTACGATATTTCTAACGACACTTACTCCAAAACTTCCAAGTAACGATAAGATCAAATGTACAGCGCAAATCGGAACGTACCTATAACGGAACAAGCCTAATGCATACTAAATACTTGCTGGAACAAACCCACGATAGCATTCAAGTGTGAACGATGCCTAATTACGTCCTTAGCGTAGCTAATGTGGGTTTTAAATGTTTTTGCAATTTAAAACATTGTTTACTAACAATTGAATTATAAAAAACATTCAAACTTTAAATGTGTTACGTTTCATTTTCGAAGTCGAAATAAGTCTGCGTAGGCGTAAATCACAATTCAAATAAAAAAATACGTAAAACCATGCAATTATTAAATCACTAATTATACAACTGTTAATAACTAAATTTAATTATTTTTATTTTGTCATACAATTCTGAACTTTAATACATTTTTTTTTAATACAGTAAAATAATCACAATATAGAATAGACAGTTTTTTTCTGTACGTCACTATAAAGTCACCTTCTTCGGCCGTTTACTGTAGTATTACGTCTGTCACTTAATTGGTAAAAATGTGTAAATATTCGAGACGTTTTCAAACCAGTCATCTTTAAGCTTTCAATATAACACAACTTTCAGCTAATATTATACTGTCAAGTTATAAAATACATGATGGCATAAATTAATTATTTCTTAAATGATATTTCATAATAGATATGAATCAAGAGTGAAAAAAATATTCGTTAAAAGAAATCCCTAAACTGTAAACGATTAGTAAACACAAAGGTATCGATATTTCTTAATCAGATATTACAGTAACTGATTTGTTTGACACCAACCCTATTGTTTAATGACAAACTGTCAAACGGTATTTCCGATGTCCACTATTTCATTACACAATTTAAGCGACACTATCTCATCTAGCGTACTTACATCGCATTGTGAAATGTCTGTTAGTGAGTTAGTGCTTCTCTCTGATTTGTGGAGACTCCTTACTCTCAACTCAAGGTCAAATAGTGTCACTTAAATTGTATAATGAAATGGACCCATTAAATTAGACTATAGTATAAATATTTAAAAGAATCATTGATTTTACTATTGCCATTGTAAATAATATTTTATCATGCCACGTGTTCACTATCTCAGGGTCATTGAACTTTCGAAATAGCTCTGTAGTACGTAATTATATGCAGCAGGTATTCAAACATTCCAGATATAGTCAAGTGCTGGAAATACCGGGAATTGTAAGATCTATATATGTACGTAGAATTTAATTAACAATTTAAATGAAGGTTTTCTGGTATAATAATATTGTTTTTAATATGATTAAGATGAATCAAAACATTTATTTGTCTTTAGTCGAACTGCATAAAATTCACCCTAAAAGCAATATTACGTTAACAATGTTTCGATAAGTTTGATGACGTCATCATAAATAATTCATTCTTTTATTATAGGAAACATTATTAATTTCTACCATGAAGTGTTTTGACCTTTGAAATAGAAATGTCATATTGTTTTAATGTCAAATATTGTTTATTAAGGAGAGCATTGATTTTGCCACAAAGCAGGAATACAACTATATTGTTTAAGAGAGCTTCATGTTACGAATCATTGATGTTATTGTAATATTGCAATAAAACTTTTAAATATAATATTTTTAATGGTAGGCCAGCTAAAATGACGCCCATCAATTTATTGTTATCAAATACCGCGCAACCTTCAATGCCAGTGATTCATTGAAATAGTAAAATTGTTTATATAGATCAAGGTTAAATTATTTATACAATTTGTCAATGTTATTAATAGTATTGAGATATAAATCTCAATATAAATTATAAATGTATTTTAAGAATGTCTTTGTAATTATTCCTTCCTGTCGACACAAACTTCATCGAATAAAATATCTTCAAAGCATTGAACACGTGCTTCATAAAATAACTTCCAAGCATTGAACACGTACTTCAAAAAATAACTTCAAAGCATGTGAAGTTTGGACCTACCGTAACTATTGACAAATTAAAACAATTTAAAACCAAAACCTGTTACTAAACGTTTGTGTTATATTACATAACTTGTTTAAAATGCAAATGACAAGTAATAGATACGTGTGTGGCAAACTTTGACCTACTCGATTCCGTCGAGATGATAAAACAAAGGAATATTATACAAATGCTTGAAATGTATATACAAATGAATATAATATTACGCTAATTAGATTTTTTTTTATAAATGAAGAATTCATTGACGTCATTGATTGACATTGATTCAAACCTGCGATCTGTAGGATTACGTTCCCGTCAATCTACCAACTGAGCTACCGTGTCGAATTTATCATTTTATATTTCTTTATCAGGACTCATCTTTTAAGTTTCTTAAGAAAAGTTTCTAACTTTACAGTATATATCAACATTGAAAAAAATTACATAATCTAAATTAATGATCAAAATTGTCAATAAACATGTATAGCCATGTTGTACTTTATTTAGGTCTGTATGGGCGTGAGGCCGGGTTACGTAAAACATTCAACCCACGGTTTTCAATATGGCTTAAAACAATATCGTTAATAAAATTATCATAAAAACTGTCTTATTTTTGTATATCATACTTTATGTTTGTCTGTTATAATTTATATTGACCTATTAAAAAACAGACGTATCTTTTCTTTGTCTTTTTACCTTACACTAGTAACACCTCAAATATAGAGATTTCTTTTCTTTTTTACTTTTTATGTACAAATATTTTATGTAAACAAAAGAAATGATCAGAAAAATAAATATATGAATTTTGGGATCCTTCACTGCTATGACTTTAAAAGTTCTCAAAGTAATGACGAAATAAATAACGATTATTATATATATGTATATATAGTGAAATTAACGTGTTCTTTGAGAACCAGCGAACTATTTGTGTCTGTTTGTTCAACTGCTTAGACTCCTCGTTTAAAAACTGGTTCATCTTTTAGTTTGTTATTTGTGTGTTAATACATTGCCGTTATGATATTCATTACTGGTCTGTGAAAGTTATTTCAAATTCAAATAAGTTTTATTTTTTAGCCACTTACATTATATGTACAAGTATTTAATCACTGAAAAATATACCTAAGGTATAACAAAAAATTATCTGAAACCAAAATAAACGAAATAGGTAAATGTCGAAATAAAAATTAAAAAAAAAACAGTATACAAATAATATGCAAAACATGAAATTAACAACAAATAAAAATATACAAGAATTGCCCAAAAATGTGACTCGTAAAATGGTCACCACTCAGCTATTGTTGGAAATAACAATTCCCAATGCTGATTTTCAGTGGTGATAAGCATAAATATTAAATAAGCGGGTTAAATATTTTTATCATATAAATAGAAAAATAAAATTTAGGACAAAATGGCGAAGCTCCTGCAAAGTACCAAACAGAAAAGTATTCTTGTCTAGAAAATTATATTATAATTATTTGTCTGCTAAAAATTAAACAACTTCTTATTTTATTTTGACACAGTGACAGCTAAAGTGATGTTTATTTAAAATCAATAAATTGAATTATTAAAATAAAAACCTGGATCAAAATTGATTTCTAAAAAGAATAAAATCAAAAATAATTTGTCTTCTAATAAGTTGACAATTTATATACATATTTCAATTTATCATTTACATATCGTAGTGATGTTCCGATATAATATTTTGCCAAATAAATATACAAACGTATTTTTTTTCAATAATAATAATAGAGAAGAGTTTCTTGTTATTGAATATTTGCTAATATATTTTAAATATTTAAATATTATTTCTATTCTAAATAGATAAATGAATACGTTATAATGGGGCTTAAAAAAACAATAATGCCTAAAAATCTCACTTTTAAACAATTAAACTAAATGATGAACGAATGTTATATTCAAAATATTTTCTTTCTCTAAATAGAAAGTGTAACGAATTTTGGATATATACGAATTAAATTTCACTTTTGCAAAACGTAAAATAATTTATGAATATCAATTTAGTTATATGGTCCTATCAAATTTATTTTATATTTTGATGCATTCTTTGAAACCTACAAGGAATATAAATTATAAATGTTATTAGGAAATAATTGTTTTTATCAGACGGATTAATATATTTTATATTAAATATATATATTGTATAATGTATAGAGCTTATTAAGAATATACATACTATTACTAAGATCTGTTTGTTTGTAATAAATAAAACGTATTACTTCACCGATTATTTAATAACATGTAAGTTTTATAATTTATAAAAAAAGTTTTTCTCCCGTTCTCAATATTGTATTGGGAATATCGGTTCTTAGCTGTACTCTCTTAATCGGCGTAATAAAAAAAAATAGTAATTCCAAATTTCAATATATATGCTGGAGGTAAACGTTCTTAGCTGCGTTATTGATGTATACTGGCTTGTCAATAAATAGAATACCGAAAAAAAGAAATATGAAATACAAAAAATGGCGGCGTGTTTGATTTATAACGACTAATTAGTCCGCGAGAGTAACAGGTAATTCAAAGAGACGCTAACTGTAAATCTCATGAAGGAATCTAATATCCATGAAGTTTCAGTTCAACGAATATCTAAGTCGTAGATATCAAAGAGATATCGGTACAATTCCGGTTCCATACTCGCCTTCGCCTTGATTTAGTATTGCGTTTATCATCCTTATCTATAGATATCTATAGATAGCATTTGTCTCTGATAATTATAAAGCTAATCTAACATAAATGAGGTTGGTTGTAAGCTAGTGGATTTATATTACTTGATATATTTTTTTATCTCTTATCCCCTATTTATGAATTCAAACTTCTATTAAATAACTAATTTTGAACTAAGTTCTGATATATTTTATTGAAATTATTGAAACTCCTAAATATTCGTTATATCAAGAATATAAATAAAAGTAGTTACTTAACTTATTCAGAAGTTGAGATATATTTTAATAAAAAATCATGAACACGAACTGGAACCTGTGGAACCTCTGGGATAAAGTTCAGTCGCTGTACCGATTGAGCTATAGCGTTAAGAGAGAGTATAGACATCAATCTAGCATTCTACGTATAATCGCCTTTACCGAAACCAACTTTACCACGGCTTACATGTTTAGAGACAAATTTGAACTAAATTAAAATAACTTTAGTGAATTTTCCCCTGTCTGTCTTAGTACCTATTCTGCATGGATGGTACACGTTTAATAATACAGATTTATTACTATAAACATATTTGTAGTAGAAATTTTACATAATAAAAGAAATAATGATCTGAGTACTAATTCCCAGACTATCGAGTATTGCCCCGCATTCATAACGGAACGTTTCCTAGGACTTACTGTGTATGAAATGTGATGCGGGTATGATATTACACACGGCATGCCATATTGCAACTGTTCGTGGTCAACCGCTCTATGATATCTAAATTTCTATTACAGTACATTAAGATTTCCTCACGGTAATTTGTTGGGAATTACGTTATTAGCGACGTAAATAGTAATCTGTACCCCTACTACGAGTTTTGATAGTACGAAACGTCGATAGTTTTCGAACAGTCACGAAACAGGATTTTAGTTATTGGTTTATCACAAACAATAACTGGTTTTGTAACTGCTCGAAAACTATTAACGTTTTGTACCATAAAAACTAGTAATAGGGGTACTGATAATTTTTTGATTCTGGAAGGATGATGATAGTCAATATTATCTGGCATTGCTGTCGAGAGTTCTGATTGGCTGATTATCACGTCATCAACCAATCGGAAACGTTACTTAAATATGCATTTTTTTAAAGTCTGACATTAAAAAATGTAGTGGAGGGTAGATGCAAATGATGTTTCTATTGCTGTAAATTAAGATTTCCTCACGATAATTTATTAGGAATTACGTTATTAAGTACGCGACGTAAGTGGAAAGAAAGTCTTTATATTTAATAAACATTCGCTGCATTCATGTTTGTTTTGATGTACGGCCGGTCTGAAAGGATGATGAAAGTAAACATTAATTGACGTCGCTGTTGAGGGTTTTGATTGGCTGATGATCACGACATCAACCAAACGGAAACGTTGCTTAAATATGGGATAGTATTTGGTTTTATTTTTAAATTCGTACATGAAAAAATGGCTTCTAATAGATTTATATAATACATCTGATGTGTGATAATCTAAATTTCTGTTTAATATGGCGTATTAATTTGATGAATATGGCGTGACTGTGCACATAAATAGGAATAATTTAATTTCAATTAATAAAGTAAAAAAGAAATTTGTGCAAATCAATAATATACTTATTTAGGTGACGTTTCCACAACGCAAACATATTTAATGAAAATATAATATTATACAAATAGTTAATAAGCAAAAAAAAACATACGATATATTTATTTTATTTCTATTTAAATAACTTTATCGCACACACATAAAAGAAATAAATCAAGGAAAAGTAAAAAAAAATAAAGAAAATATGAGGCAAAAGGCTATATCACTGAGGTGATATCTTCGAGGCAATCCACACTTACGAACTAAAGCATTAAAAGACAATAATAAAAATATATGATTAATATTAATAATCAGGGCACGGCAGAATAATGGCCACGTTTCAAAATACGATCCAAACCATCTTGACAAATAGCTTAAAAGCGTCTCCACCAATCAGAGAGGAGCACTAACTCACTAACAGCCACTTCACTATGCGATGCGGTTTACGCTAGTTAAGATAGAGTGGCATAGGTGGTACAATGAAGAGGGACCATGATGGCTAAATTACATTATACGATCTGAGCCACTCTATCTCAATTTTTCTAAATAGCATCGCATAGTGAAATGTTTGTTAGTGAGTTAGTGATTCCCTCTGATTAGTGGAGAAGCCTATTGGCTATTCTTCAGGGTCAAATCTTATGGTTTAGATCGTATAATGTAATTTGGCCACAAGGCATAAAATATCCAGCGATAATTGTAATACGAGAATCATAACTATATATATATAAATGAATATTATATTGTTTGTTCATTTAATATAGCTCCGTAGGTGTAAGATGAAACTTGTTTTGAAGTGTACGCCTTGTATATATTTCAATTTGCAAACGCGTAAATGTGTGTTATAATATTAGTTTTCTTGGAAGCCTATCTGGTTGTAACGATGCTGTCTAATATACACTTATATCTTACCATTACTTTTATGTAAATAGCGCATACTTTAACGATGTTTTAATATTATAGATCCAAGTAACAAGAAATTCTAATACACTTGAGCCAATTAATATGTAAAATGTTTATCTTCTCGATTATCTGTCATGTTATCTGTTGTCTGATATAAAAAGTATATTATATATTGAGTATTCTATATAGGCTGTAATCTATAAATAAACTATGTTTCATGAAAATTATTTCATACATAGATATACAAAGATATACAAGATAGATGGACAAATATCACACATACACATTTAGTGCAATTATAAAGTTCTAATCCAATCAATGCTAGTAGAAAAGAGAGAGTGAGAAAGAGAGACCACAACTAGTTTGTAATAAAACATGTCCTTCCAGAGACACGCTGTACCGCCTCTCTCTCCGCGGTCTCCGAGAACTGGAACGCGCTCATTGGCCAGCACCTGAAGACAAGACGAAGCTCTGTCAAGACAAGGGGCAGTCGGAAGAAGAGTGTCATAACTATATCAAAGTACTGCTTTCATATGGACATAGACTGTTCGCGTGTGGTACTAACGCATTCAGCCCTATATGCAGCTGGAGAGAGGTTTGTGAGCACCCATTTCATTTTCCAATTTAAGCGATACTATCTCAATTAGCGTCCTAATATCGCATTGTGAGAAGGTTGTTGGTGAGCTAGATCTACCTCTCTGTTTGCTATATCTTTGAGGTCAAATAGTGCTGCATAAATTGGATGACGATAACTTAGACTTGACTTTTAATAATTCATATAAAATACGACTCATCTATATTCCCATTAGGTCATGCATAAAACACTTGCCAATAAATCTGTAAGATTAATAAAAAAACCATTTATATGTCACCGTTATTGTATTTATTGATTGAACATAAATATTTGAGGTAAAAAAATATAAAAGCATATTAATTACCAATGAACCAGTTTCATCGTAATTCAAATTCTGACAAATGGCGTTCCCCACATATGCTTAATCGCATAACATGTTTTAAAGCAATTATTACTTTTGGTTTGTCATTAACTAAAAAATTAATTGCTGTCCGTGAAACAGCAATAACATTATTTATGTTTATGTTTGCTCGAGTGCGTTGTGTGCGTTAATATGCGTGTGCGTGCGCGTGCGCGTGCGCGTGTGCATTACGACTGTTTGTAAAAGGGTTTACTGTGAACATGTTTCATTAAATAAATATGATCGTTAATCAATACAATAAAATTATCTTCCAAGGCTCCGTTGTAAAATTTAAACAATCCTTTTCTGGCAATCGTAATAAACAAATATGGTAACGAGTTCTCGTAACGGATATGATTTATACGTTACAATACAACATCGCCATACTTAATTTATAAACGCATTAAGGCAATGCACTCATTTGATGAAAAATACTATACTCGACTCTTGGTTTCGGTCGTGTGGTTAATGTATATCCTAAACTGATAAAATTGTGACGGACAAACGAAGATACAACAATAGGGTTACAAAATTATACTACTACTATTTCAATTACTCTTTAAAAATATGTTATTTTTATATTTAAGTGAACGGTACAGATTTTAACATATATATTTACCCATTATTCACGCTAATATATCACCCGCTATGCTTCGAGCTCAAGAGTAAGAACCCAGAAGGGGTTTGAAACTAGTCGAGCAAATTCCGATAAATTAACGTAAATACAGCCGGGTAAATACATATATTTTATACAAATATATTATCATTGCAGATTGAATCACTGAACATGGTCTCCGAGTGGGTCCCTGGGGTAGCTAACTGCCCCCACAATAGACACTCAAATGTGACCGCTATTTTCGCTAGCAGCGGGGAGTATTACGCTGGCACCCCCACAGACTTCACCAGCTCTGATACTGCTATTTGCAGGTTGGTTATTATTTGTTTTCTGATATTTTCAATTCTGGATAATCCAATGCGTGTTTTTTGGTAATTGATTGGCGCAGTGGTTGTTACTTAGTACATTGTGTCGGTAGTGGGTTCAATCCCACCACTAGAAAAATATCTCTTATAAAAACTTGTATTTTTCTAAGTGCGTATTGCTTATAACTATGATATGTATGTATTTTCAAAAAAAAATGTATGTATGCTTATCAGCTGCGTACTACAAACTACTAAGTTTGGGGATAGATGGCGTTGTATGGATATGTCCAAATATTTAATATTATTATTATTTATTTTCTACCATTAATATTGTTTTAGGAGTCGAGGAGCCTCCCCTCGAGAGACGGGTATGTTGAGGACTACCCAGTATGACTTAAACTGGCTGAACGAACCTCAGTTTGTGGGTAGTTTTGAAGATGATCTCTTTGTGTACTTCGTTTTTAGAGAAGTCGCTGTGGAATATCTAAATTGTGGCAAGGTACTTAAAAATTTAATTTTAATTTATTATTATTACTTATGTGTGCCTGAAAGTGATTACTCGTGAAAAATATATAATAATAATAATATATTTTGGTAAATTAAAATACTGGGCTAAAAATATATGTTGAAAAATCTATGTTTGCAAATATCTATTTATAAAAATATATGTATATATTTGTTAGACATCTTTAATAAATAAAAAAAAAAACAATTAATTCCTTTCTTTCAGACAATATATTCTCGTATAGCCCGTGTGTGTAAGAATGATTCTGGAGGACATCTGGTGATGAAGGACAACTGGAGTACATTCCTGAAGGCGAGGCTGAAGTGCCCTGTACCGGGAGATATTCCCTTCTATTATGATGAAGTTCAAAGCGTGGAGTATTTGGCACAGGAGAAGATTCTTGTGGCTGTGTTTACTACTCCCAGGTATACATTTATCTTCTTTGGCTATATTAAATAATAATTAAAAAAAATACTGTGATGCGATGTCCCAGTAGTTAAAATGCGTACTGTCAAAATTCTCTGGAAGTTGGTTCGAATCCTGATATCAATATGTATATTGTATAACATTTTTTTAACAGCAACAGCATAGCCGGCAGTGCTGTGTGTATATACAACATGTCAGACATACAGATGTCCTTCGAAGGCCACTACAAGGTACAAGACTCCCCCATGTCCTCGTGGGAGCCGCGGACTCCCACGAGACAGGCCCGGGAGCACTTCCGGTGCAATCCTGATACAAGGTAACATTGCAACATGTTTATTTTTGTAATAGATTTTTAAATTAAAAAGAGTATGAAACAATTGTTTTTCATTACGAATAAAATCAAAAACGGTATAACGAAAACATTTTTTTTTATTCAGACCACACCAGAGCATGGAGTATCATAAGTATCACTTAATGTTCGAGTCAATTGAGCCAATATTCGGTGAGCCCGTGTACAAAGCTACGTTAGAGAGATTCACACATGTCACCGTAGATGTTGTCACCACTAAAAATGTCGCTAAACAGTTGGTAGTATTTGTGGCAACACAAAAAAGTGAAGTGCTGAAGTTGGCAATACTGCCGCGCTACGAGGGCGCCTGTTTGGTGGAGATATGGAAGCTCAAAGATGCGGAAGGAGGTTACAATATTGAGCACATGCAGTTCGTAAAAGATACAGTAAGTACCTTATATTCGATTAAAAAAAAAACAAACTAATATTTTTATTATTAAATAATATAGCACTCGTCGTTGTAACAATGCTTTGAAAATCTTATATTTGTTCATCTGATCTCAGATTTCAGATTTTAGGTCATAGTTCTCTTTTGTTAAAAAAATAAATATATATTGTTATATAAATATTAAAAATATTTTTGTGATCTTTTTACCATTTGCAATTATTAACTCTAAAACAAAACAAAGACATAAGCCGAAAATCTCTTATAATTGTTTTAAAGAACATAGCTTGCTGTTTGACGTTTGCCGTTTGACAAAAAACGAGATGTTAGAGATTTCCCATAACTATAAGAACCATAGGCGATTATGAACACTAATACAATTAAATAAAAGCCGATGATGGTGTTCCAAAGACTAGCCTGCCGCTTGAAAAAAACCTAAGAATCGGGAACTATAGGCAATTATCAACTCTAGCACAATGATATTAAAGCTGTAAATCCCCCACAGATGTCGCTGTACATAGGCAGCGACACGGGCGTGGTGCGCGTGTCGGGCGAGCGCTGCGGGCGGTACGGGTCGCGCGGCGGCTGCGTGCGCGCGGCCGACCCGCACTGCGGCTGGGACGACGCGCGGGAGCGCTGCGTGCGGAGCGCCGACCACGTGCGGGGCTCCTACTTCATACAGGCCACCGCCGCCTGCCCCACTGTGGACGCTCCAGGTAGCCCTGCAAAATAATATATTAACCAAATTATGATTCACAGTTTAATTTTTTAAAATATATATATTTAAGTTTAAAAGACACCTCAATTTTTTCCCGTGAGCACGGCTGATTTGAAGCAGACGAAACATCGGGAAAAAGAAAAAAAGATATAAATAAAAAAGAATATAAGACGCTCACATTCTTAAAAATAGTATTTGATTAATACTTTTAAAACTTGACAAACAATACAAATAACGAATGTCTTTCAGTTGACGGTGGCTGGTCGTCCTGGTCGGAATGGGAGCAATGCATGCAGGACGGCACTCCCCACGCTGCTTACGGAGACGAGAAACCAGACATGTGTATGTGTAGAACAAGGAGATGTGACAACCCTAGACCGGCTAACGGAGGACAGGGCTGTCGAGGTACAGTAACTATTTATAAAATTGTTTACTATTCTCTTAGGTATCTATATTATACAACTTGACAGATATTCAGTTTTTTTTTTTGGAATTTAGTTCAAACTAATTATGACGAATTAAACCATTTTTTATAAATAAATATGCACTATAAAAAACTCTAGAAATTTGGGCTGTATAATATGGCAGAAATATGTAAACTAATATGAATGAACCCCCAGGCGTGGGTATATCGGTGAGCAACTGCACGGTGCACGGCGGCTGGTCGTCGTGGTCGGGCTGGTCGGAGTGCAGCGCCTCCTGCGGCATCGCGGTGAAGTTCCGGCGCCGCGCCTGCAGCTCGCCCGAGCCGCGCCACGGCGGCCGCGTGTGCGTCGGCCTCGACTCGCAGGACATGTACTGCGGGGAACTGCCGCCCTGCCCCGGTTGGTACATCCCGGGATTGCTCCGGGATTGGGTTTCTCGGGTGGAAAAAAATAAATTAATTAATTGCGGAATAAATCTAGAAATTTGCCCGGGATTCGAGATATCTCTGTACTTAATTAAAATTTGCAAAACTATTAATATTCACGGTAACAGTAAATTTGTAACTAACATAGCAATACATTTTTTAAACCTTATTTGTAGTAGCTAAATAAAATATTTTGTATATCATGTGATTTTTTGTTACGTATAGATCCGGCACTAGCCCCAATAGACGGGTCGTGGTCCCCGTGGGGTGCGTGGTCCCCATGTACTGGGCAGGGTTGCGGTGCGGGCGCCGGGACCCGCGAGCGGCGGCGCGCGTGTGGCAGCCCTGCGCCCACACACGGTGGCGCTGACTGCGAAGGACCACGTGCGGAGAGGCAGCCCTGCGACCTCAGGCCCTGTGAAGTCAGAAAGGCCACCGCCTGGACACCCTGGGTGCAGATACCGAGTCAGTATATATTAAAATTTCTGTATTGTGTCCTATTCATTTATACTAAAATATTAAATAAAGATTGTGTTTGGATGTTCCGTAATCTTCAAACTAGACATTGATTTCTTTATTTCAATAACATTTAGAATGGACTTTCTGGGCGGTCATAGTACAAATATTATCCTGTTAAAAAATAATTTAAAATAAATTTTAACGTCGAACTAAAGCGTATTTTATCGAATGGAAACGCGGACAGCAATTAGTCATGAGTGAATTAAATATAAAATTTTTACTTTACTCATTCACTTGTTTATTTCAGGTAACACTTCCGATGGCAGTTACACTGAAAAGAGATTTAAATTCTTGTGTAAGGCGCCAGCACCGGAGCAAATTAGAGTAAGTCGTCGAGTTCACGTAATGCATAACACAGTATATTATGTAAACCTTTATTAGATTTGATGAAATATGAGATCCAATATAAATTAAAAATAATTTTTCCTTAGCTATCTCTCGCCCGTGAAGAAGAACGCTATTGCAATATTCGGGGGACGTGTAGCAGCACACCACCTGAGGAAGAGGGCGCTTTCGATGGCTGGGGACCCTGGGAGGCCTGGGGCTCCTGCTCGGCCGCATGTGGCGGGGGCCAACAGGCACGAACACGACACTGTCGCAGGCCGCCCTGTACTGGAACGGGGGATATGCTACGTGCTTGTAATACGCATGCTTGTCTCGGTAAGTTTGGTTTGTTAAATCTGAAATTGAGACAAAGAATTCCAAAACTTTATATTATATTTAATAAACGCAAATAATTCTTCTAAGAATTTTGATCTGTTCCGTGTCTGGAAATAACATTGACTGTGGTATAGACTGCTGTATGCCGTAGGGGGAATTATTTTTGCCTTGACGGGTTCGATTCCCGACTGAAGAAATATATAGATGTACTTATATTCGTTCGGTCTGGTCTAAATTACGAGGAAACCAGCATATCTTAGGAGAAACTGTAGTGATACCTCCATGCAGGCGAGTGGTCGTGCTGGAGCGAGTGGGGCGCGTGCAGCGGCTCGTGCGCGTCGGCCGGGCACCGCTCGCGCACGCGCATGTGCCTGTCGCCGGAGGGCTGCGCGGACGCCGGCGCCGCGCTCGAGCGACGCGTCTGCGTCAACACCTGCGCCGGTACGCGCTCTTTATTTAACATTACACTTCGACGCGTTCTTTATTTGAATTTTACTGGTTTTTATTTTATATATAGTTATCATTTGTACCAATAACAATCCTTATTAGAGTCGTTCTATTATATGAACCAATAACACTGTATATAAAAATCGACAGATTATTAATTAAAAACTTTACACAGAATCGGAAGTCGGTTGGGGCACGTGGGGGGCCTGGAGCGAGTGCGAGGCCGGTGAGAGGGTCAGGCGTCGTAGCTGTGAGTCCGGGGCCTGCGTGGGGGCACAGCTGCAGGTGGCCAAGTGTGGGGACGATGATATGGACAACGGTGAGTTGAAGGCATCGGTTTAAACGGGGAGGTGAGGAGAATTACTCCAATCAGAGTGGGTTACTCGGTTCTTGTGGTCCAGTTTGATAATAGTGGTGTAATGTCATAGTGATATCTAAGATTATAAATTAATATGAGAAACAAAACTAGTCTGTCTTATGGTAAACACTATTTCTGCAAAGTGTTTAAACTGACATTGACATATTTTTAAATATATATATCTGTTAAAATAGTTTAATTAAAATATATATCAAATGTAATTGTACTCCAAATTTACTGGATTTAATTGTTTCAGAGCTATACGCAATGCCGGCATACAGTCAGAACGTAGAGATGGCGTCCTTTGTAACGATGAATCAAGAGCCCCTCGGTGTGGGCGGTATCATTGGCTGTGTCGTGGGAGCTTTCCTTGTCGGTAAGTCTGTAATCTATTCTTATGTAATAAAGCTGAAGTGAAGTGTTTTAACGCATTCAACTCTGGAACTAGAAGTCGGATTTGAAATGTTTTTTAAATTTTGTAGCTAGCAATAAGACCGCCTTGGTACCCCTTTTGTGTATCTTTCTTTTATTTCACTGTTCTCTATATTGTTCTGTTTTGTATGTGTAATAAAAATTATATCTATCTATCTAGTTTATTGAGGATTCTTGTAAGGTAATATATAAATACCATATAAATATAATACACCCTACAATATACACACACAGGCAATGCGTCCATTACAACTATTAGTAAATTTTAGGAAATACGCAGATCGTACCATTACGGAGGTTAAATATTAGCTTTCAACTAATATTTAAAACTGTTTAACAGTTCACGGACCGAGGTGTTTAAAACAGTTATTTTTACTAAGTCATGAATTTTTTGTGTTGCTTTTGTATTTTGTATTAAGTATTTAAATAGCAGATCGTAAAAAAATACTAAAATTTATTATACACTTGTTTATAGATCGTAAAAAAAAAGACTAAAATTTATAACACACTATACCTTGGTATTACAGTTAGAAATTAGGAAAATATTAACATATGCATGACAATTTTAAATCACTGTTGCTATCTGGATTTCCAAAATAAATGCTTAAACAACTTGTCTAATTAACTATATATTAATAAAATTATATAAAATATATCTGTTCTTATCATTTATAAATAGTTATAAATGATTAGGACAGATATATTTTCAAATCAATTTATTGATACGTTTCCATACTATATGTATTTGAAATTTATTCATATATATCAATCTTATGATTTATCATAAATGATGAATGATTCATTCATATTTGAAACAATTTCTACCCAACTGTGGTACATATAAATTCATAGAGCCCTATTATATATACATATATAGATGTTCATATATGGATCCACCAGACATTGGTATTGAAGTTTAAATAATATTTTAAATTTGGAACGTTATAATATCCGTGTTTCGTGCTTGTCCCGCAGGCTGCGCGTTGTCGGCGGTGGCGCTGGCGGCGTGCGCTCGGCGCGGTGGTCTGCCATGGCGCGCCCCCCCCCGCGTGCCGTCCAGCCCGCACTACATCACAGCCAAGCAGAACAGCTACGTCACCGTGCCGCTCAAGGAAGTGGTACGACCTTTGATATAACGCTCTAGGGGTTGAAAAATATAAAACCTCTTAATATAACAATATTTATACAACTTGAGTATAATTAATTGCCAGAAAACTTATTTTTACTTTGCTAAAATTAAAGTTAGCACAATAAATTAATTATTTTAAATTAGGGCTAATACTGCATACTTATAATAGTAAGTTCTGTGAATTTAGTTTTCTATTACTGAAACAACTAAATGAAGCTACAATGAAACTTAATTATCTAATAATTATTAAGAATACTCAAATGTATCTTACAATTTTTATACGAACAATATTTTAATGATTTAAATATTTCACAGCCAAGAAAAGCAAAACGGCAGCCATCATTCTCAGGTATTGGTAACTCCAGCGGCATTATGGTGAAGAGCAATAATCTATCCAACGCAAACCACAACAACACCTTAACGACCCCCAAACTGTATCCCAAGGCCATCGCCAATGAGTACGACTCTATGGGCACTCTACGAAGACATTCCAACCAACCGAACAATAAGAGCAATATTGATATTGAAGAGGACAAATTTTATTGAGTTCTAGAATGTTCGAGAAGTTTTGGTAAAACAGTACATGACGCAAAACGTTCTGGAAGGTTCTGGACGTTTTCATTTTCAGTATATGCAGAACATTCTGGAAGTTTTGGAATTTCATCGCATGTTATTATGAAATAGAATTGTTGCGTTTAGAAATTTATAGAATGTGAGTAATATTTATTTAATGTTCTGGACGTTTTGGAATTCCACATAATGATGTGCCTTTTAGTACAAAAGGTAATAAATATTATATTGTTATAAACATTGAAATATTATTAATATCAAATACGAGAAATTATATAAAGATTTATACATAGATGAAGGCACGTGACTTAATAGTTTAAAAAAAATAATTCAAAATATCATATTATAATTGTATTTCTAAGCATATAATGTTACTTCTAAAGCCTATCAATTTGTAACACATCTGTCAGATGTTTTTGTTACTTTGAGAAAATAATTCACAAGTTCAAGACACACTCCTAAGAGACTTGGATATGTCTCGCGTTACGCGAAAAATGTGTTCAGTTTTGCGTTTAAATGAATTATTCTGAAAAACTTTGATAATATATGGGACTTACGGACTTTGAATGAATATTCCTTAAATGTGTATTTACATGTTTTGGTATATCTTCTTTCGTCTTCAAACATTTCACAAAGTTAGGAATTAATGACAAAATATCCTAATCACGAGTTTCGATAAATATTATAAAAAGGATTAAAAAAATTTAATATGATTCTAGAATTTTCTGGAATTATAGAATTCTTCATTGTATTTGAAAATTACTAAAGCCATTTGAGGTTTACTAATCTGTATTAAAGTAAGATCGAATCCCGTAATTAACTTCTGGATCAGATTCCCAACTCATGAATATGCGTGGATCTCGGACATAAGGCTACGTTTTTATAAATTATTTATAAGTAAGGTCAATGCTCTTTTCGAATGTATCACTTATACTATTTTTGCAATATTTTTGCGTATTGAATTATTTCTATAAAAATGTCATAAGACTTTATTTCCATTGTTAATTCCTTCTAAAGTAATTGTTAAATTTATTTAAATTTAAACTTTAAATTCTATTTCTTTAAATATCTCTTAGTGAATATATTTCCATAGTAATAACATCTGTATTAAGTATTGTGATAAAAGGATTGAAATGTATTGAGAATTTTAGTTAAATTGAATATACGATTCTATGTGGCGTTTTTATAATAGTTTGTTAATTCTATCCTTGTCTCTCTTAACTATTAGAAAAGGACAGCTATCACAAATATTTAAAAAGCGCCATCTAGAGTACATATCAAAGAATAGTTAATGAATCAAGTGCCATTTTAACTAAAATTGTATATTATAGATTTTTATAAATATTTTTATATATAATTCATTAAAGTTATTCAAAGCCAAGTATGTGCCATGTAAATAAGTAATTAGTGCTTCACAGTACAAATAAGTGCCTTGATACTTCAATATATTGTATACAAATATCAAATATATATTATAGTGTTGATGACTTCAACGTATCTTGACTCATGTTGAGTCGGTGTTGTTATAGTTATATGATAAGCAATTTATATTTTTTTATATTGTTATTTCTAAATTTATTGTATGAATTTATAGCGTAGGGTAGTTTTGTATGAACTTTGTATGGAATTTAAATGAGATATACTTTTTTAACATTACTATACACATGTTTTATGCAAGCGAATGTTTTTTTTTGTATTTTTTTATTCATTCAAAAATAATTTATCAATTTAAAATATGCGTGTGTACGTAAAAGTATGAACTCATGTTTTATAAATAATTATTTCAGTGTATATGAAAAAGTCGTCAAATCATTTGATTTTTAATAATAAAACTATGTTTGACGAAATTTGAGTTAATTATACGAATGTTTGAATGTATGTTTGTCTTGGAGGCTTTCTCAAAAACTCACCGATTATTAATATGATTGTTGAATGTATTGGTTCTTCTGCGCTATTATGAAATGTTGATTTAAATGCTGTATATTGTTATTAAGCTACTTAACAATAAAGACTGCCGTATACTAGTTTGTTTTATTTAAAAATATAAAAAAAACCATATTATTAATTCATGATTTTTGTTTTAAGTAAATTAATATCATAGATATAATTCTTAATTACAAACTATAAATACAAATTAAAGAAAATAACTAATATAATATAATAGTATTTTTTTTTTCTATACGCCATAACAAAGTCACCTAGTTAAATATTTTAGTGTAGTGATACAATTCAATAAATGTATAATCAGTATACATGTATGAATAATAGAATCGTTTTAAATTTATCAAATTATATTACTTTCAGTACATATTACTCCGTATAATTGTTATCTTGAGTGCACTGGATAATGCAAAATAGAATGGATTAATTATTCCTACTAAATATTATTAGTTATAAATCGAACACTTTTTTACAATTTGATTAAATTTTAATACTGGTTTTAATTTTAATAGTGGTTGTAAATAAATGTAAACATTAAATAAAAATAAACGTTCTAGCTGCTGTAGCAATGCGTTAATTGTACATATTTTTGTAAATAAATATAATAAAAATAGGTAAATTATATCTTTGACATTTCGTTTTTTTTAAATTTTAAAACGAAAATAAAGCTAAAGTTCGCCTCCAACGCTCTGTCTGTTTGTTCAGTATACAGGCTATGTATCGCATTACTCGTCGCTACTGGGTGCTTAAAGCTTAAGCTCTATAAAAGCTTTTAAAGAGTATGAAGGTACTAAACTGACAATTTGTTATTCAAATCTCTTCATGGGGCTTAAAACTGAACAATGAAAGTAATTATGATGTATAAAATAACAATATATTAAGTACTTGAATTATTTTGATAATGAATGCTTTCTACTTCGCAAACATTACTTTATTATAATGCTGTTGATTGAAAATCCTTCGTCTTTATATAAGTCTAAATAATATATATTTTGTCTTACTTTGAACATGATATTATAATATAACATTTAATTCTTTTATTCAAATTAATAGTACGTATAGATACAAAAATATTGTTAAATAAATATTACCTAAGTATTTGATGTACGGTCTCAGCTGTCTATAGAACGAGTCTAGCTTTATGGGGCCATTCTACTGTCGAAATTGATTCGTCAAGTTCTCGATATCAATTCTCACTTTCTCGCAGATTTTAAGATTTTTGATTTTAGCGACTCTAAATTCATCGTCGCATTGCATTCGATAAAAAATTTGACCGCACAGGTGATAAACGTTTGTCGTAAATTGCGTTGTTAAAGAGACGGAAAATGTTTCAGCTGATATTTTTGCCATGTCGGGGATATCGAGAACCCTACTGACATTCTTTTACCTCTTAAATCCAGATGGAAGACGGTGTATTGCAGACATATATCTACCTGTATAAAGGTACTGTACCACACAGTATCTACGCCTGTTACATGTTGAAAAGATATCTCATCTTGTTTCTCGTCCTGGGTCCTCCAACATATAATTATTTACGTATGCAGATTTATTAAATTATAACCTCGACGTTGCATGGATGCTATGACTGCAACCGATCTTATTCACGGAGAAAATAAATTGATCCACGATCTGCAAAGTCAGAACTATACATAGGATTTAATTAATATTAAAAATAATAAAAAATTTCGCTTACGCTCAAGCGCTTGAAAGCGATTTCGTATATGAAAACGGTTGATTCGGCTGTCACTTTAGTAACGCTGCGCTGGCCTACGCTCAGATACATCAAGTCATATTACTACGCATCCGAGGCTGTTATGAGTAAGCGCTGAATGCTTTCTTCATTATAAAGCGCATCATCTCTAATTTTATATACAGTCCATTTAAATTATCTGTTCCATCAAATTTTGTTAAGCACGACTACTGTCATTAAATAGCGAAATAGGAAAAATGAATAGTTTTTTCTTTTTTGTTTTTCTTACAAAAACTTTTATTTTATCTTTGCAGTGTTGGTAACTATCATGAGGACA
Source organism: Dircenna loreta (assembly GCA_963555665.1). Lineage (NCBI taxonomy): Eukaryota > Metazoa > Arthropoda > Insecta > Lepidoptera > Nymphalidae > Dircenna > Dircenna loreta. Next base: position 11,434,361 of record OY743097.1, on the reverse strand, counting down.
GAAACTTAGATAGTTCTCGGAAGAAATTTATTTTGTTGTAAAATTGAGCCAAAATAAGACTTAAATTGATGAAGATTTATTCAGTTTAGACAGATGAGTATGGCATCGATATTTATTATGAATAATACTTGAGGAATGCACTCAATATTGGATTATATATCTCTCAGAAATATGAATATCTTATATTAAATATATGTCTGTGTACGTTTTATAAATTATGAAAATAACTTTTTAAATTGTAGTGTAGTTTTTTTTCAAAGTTATTTGAATTTTTTAATAGTTTTATTTAATATAATTGAGTAGTTATGTGAAATAACGTTTTAAATCATAACAGTAGTCTGATGGATGCTTTAAAAAAAATGTTTAAATAAAAAAGGCAATATAATTAATTATCTCAATATATTATTAAAATTCGTATGCTTTTTATAAATCTATTATTATATAGCAATTATTTTTATTACTTTAATAATAAAAACTAAGTAATAAGAACACGGAGTTACAGCAGTCGTGATGTTCCGCCTGAAGGAATTTCGTGTCCTCGATAATTTCCCGGACATTTTAATTAGGCTATTAATATTTTGGTTCGATTATTTTTGCTGGTTTAAGCAAATTGAAATATATAGATCAGGAATTATTTGAGGGTAATCATTAATAATATAACTGAATTTAATTTACTTTTAAAGGTATATTTAAGTAAGAGTAGTATCTACATATAAACTAGGCTTTACAATTATACAAGTACAAGAAGTATCTTTTAACGTAGACTACATTACAAGATACGTACTACGTTACATTTTCAAAAAATTAATGTATTTGATTACTGCTGCTAGTTGATAAACCAGTAAATACATAAATAAAAAAAGGATTACATTAGAATATTAAATACAGCGGCTAAAGAAAAATATTATATGACGAATAAAATAAAACTAACGTATAAAATAACGAATAAAAAAATATGTTTAGGTATTAGCTTTGGGTAATTCTAATTCTCGTTCCAGTTGTTTCTTTAGCAGCATGGGGTTGGCTCAGTGCCTCGATTTCTAAACAAGACTAGATAGAAATCTAGCGTTTCTATCATATTTAAGTTGAAACTCACAGCATGATGTCGTCTTATAATTAAGCTTTATTTAAGGCATAATAATAATCTATATTCAATATAAATAAACATAAATTATTTAACGCTTAACCTATGAGCTAATTATAATTAATTAAGCTCGTATATAGTTCTCTCTCATTATCGAGCTCGAATGTCGCTATTATGAGTGCGTTTTAAACCACGAGCGAGAGCGAATACCTAACCTTCTATCGATTTTACTTTTAATATTTTTAAATCTAATGTATGCCATTTCTTTTTTCTCTTATCCCGAATCTCACAGAAATGACATTTCTATTATTTCTGTCAATAGTAATATAGTGTACGTGTATATACTTCTTCGATATTCTCCTCTATTCTCGATTAGAACAATATTTTGCTTCTATGATCTCTACGTTGTCAATTCTGATTTTCCAATACGTCGCCCTAGTCCTTGTGACTCAATAAGTACAGTCAACTTAGCAGTCAGCTCTCCTTCTTCCACTTCTTTATATTCGCCAACTTTAGCTACCATAAACCCATTACCATATTTTTTTTGCAAGGATCAGTCATGATTTCTGAATCCTTTATCGATGCAGGGCACAAAATATTCCCGCTAAAGATTGGAGCTTAAGGTTTTACCCCATTGCCTACTTTGTGGTTTCACAAATACCTGAAAGCAGTAAAAGAGATAAATTATTAAACATCTCAGGATCGGACGTAAAACTCGCAAATCTTTATAATTTCTCCAAACATAAAACCTTCGAGCATCTTGGAAAGATGATCTAGTTCTGCTTTTAGCGAGAACTTAACACAGTTTCTTTCTTCGTTTTTTTTTTTGATTAATTCTTAGTCCATTTAAGTCTTCCTTCAGTTTCTTCTGTTCCTACTGTCATTTCATCTACCTTATACCGTCCGAGTTGTGATTCTTCTTTTTATATAAATAACTCAAAAGGGTTTTATCCTAGATTTACCCCAGTAAGAACGTTCATTTATATTATTTAAATCTAAAAAACATTCTAATAATCAGTGCTTTTTTTTACTCAGTTTAATTTGATACTTGACCACATTCCACCAGATGGTAAGTGTAAATGCAGTCTTAGGTGGTAATCAATTCAGTAAAAGCCTATTCACTCTTGCCTTGAAGACTCCCACATTGTACTCGGAAAATTCTTAACTTATTTTTTATATCGTTTTGTTAATGTCGACGGGAAGAGATGCTCTGTATTTATAAACTATATGTATCCATAAAATTGTGTGAAAAATTATATGCAGTTTTAAGAGAAATGTTAATAAGATTAAATCCAAAGATTGTACAACCCACAACCATTATTGTTTCATCCCTTGTTGTCATGGGTCTTGGCAAACAGCCGAGGTCGCACCGAACTATGTACAGGGGTCAAAGACCCGACAACGTCGTTCATAAATCTTCACAGATACGGAGCTTACCTTTATGTGTAGAAACATTTATTAATAAAACATATTCCTATGGGACCAATTTCATCGATAAATTTACTTTATAAATATATACGTTAGAGGTATTCTTCGAAGTAACTTATCCGACATAAAATTAAAAAAAACCTTGAGCGAAGGTATTTCTTATGAGCTCTGTGTTCTAAAGTCTAAGACGAAGTTGCGGGCAACAGTTAGTAACATGTAAAGAGGAAAGGTTTTAACACCTTTTTGGTGTAAAATAACTATCTAATAGTTTAATTTCGTTAATTCAAACGTGTAAAATATTTAGCTCATTTTGTAATAATCTTGTTATTTTAATAATATAAAATTTTAATCGGTCTTTTTAATTATTTAGCCATCTGTAGATCTAAAAATTATATCAAAGGATTCATAACTGGTGAAACCAACAGACGTTGTCCTTTCTTAACTACGAACATCAAATTGGAGTTGGTAAAATGAATATTATGTACATATAATAAAGAAATATTGTATAGAAATTGTATAGATTAATTCATTTCCCATAGATGATATTTTGCAGCTCGTCTTTAACAATCTCGCCAACTGTCATACGTCAAAAGTTATGACAAACGTAATAAAGTTACATGTAAAGATGACGTGTTCGCTAAATTACTTTCTTTCATAAAAATAATTTCTTGACAGTAATATGAACAACGAAAGAATTAGCAAGATCAGTTCAATAGTTTTCATGTTTATCGCTTTGAAAGAAAAAATATGATATATATTTAGATTATAGCCTATATGTTGCGCGGAGTAACAGTTATATAAAAAATGTAGTTTGATCCAAATCGGTCAAGTAGTTTTTGCGTTAAAGCTGGACAACAGACAGACGGATAAAAATTTCAAAATGGCTTGTGTTAAATAAATATAAAAGCTCCTAGGGGTATTTTTTTTAGTTTTTGATCGATTTACAGAATTGAACTCTTCTACAGTTTTATTATATGTATAGATAACTAGTTTTATAATCTTATTTTTTTTAAGAATTTGACAGTTCACCGAGAATAACCCTCTCCTTTGCCTTCCGAGCGAAGTTCCTGTTTATGAGGCCTGGAGTTAGCGACCTCTCAGTGCCATTTATCATTGGCGACACACATTGATTGAACAATTTCGTTTTAAGACACAAGAATATATTTAGAATATATTTTTATATTTACTTATAATACTATATTTGTTTTAAATATATAGTTACCATATTATTAATCATATCGATAGTTATAATACCTAAAGATATATTATAATAATATACGTTTAGGTTTTAGCTTTGGGTAACCCTAATTTTGGCTCCATTGGCTTGTTTAGCAGCATGCGGTCGGTTCAATGTTTCAATCTGTATACACGTTAACGAAATAAAGTAGATAGCGTTACTAATATATCTAAGTTCCAGATAGTTAAAGCTATCAGCATGACACTATTTTATTATAAAGCTTAATCCATATTAAATAACCAGACCACAACAAAACATTCATCAGTAAATAAGTTAGCTGTATTATGCCATTACTTGCAGCTCGTACTGTTTGACTCGAGGGGTCAGTCAGCTCTCAATATACCTCAGTATGATGGATAAATTGACTTAGATTCGTAAAAAAGTATATAGTTTGTATTTTGTTAAAGGATTTATAATTCTTATATGACTTAGTTAAGCCTTTGTTTTAAGTAATGTACTGTGAATCTTAAAAGAATGTATACACACACCAGCCAAACAATTTGTTTATTATCCATATGTGCGTACGTGTAGTCAAAATAGCAGCTCATTAACCTGCAGTTTTGGGAACGTCTTAATAGATTAACCTGCCATGCTAAAAAATATTTTTTTATATTTAAACTTTCGTGAACCATTACTATTATATGTATACATTTATTCGCGTAGGCCGATCGTGCCTCTCTATCGTATTGTTTCGCGCTCTCGCTTGCACGATTGGCTCAGGCGGAACGTGACAATGAGTAATATTTTTATATCGGAATGTGCCCAATTAGTTTCGAACTCATTCAGGGTTCTTACTCATGAGCTCCAAGCGTGGCGGACTCGTGAACAGCTGTTTTTTACATTGTTTGTTATTAATTTATTTATATCCTTTTTTTATCAGATTGATATTAATTTTAAATGTTTTGTTTATAGTGTCACCTCTTATTTGATTTCAGTTTACTCTATGTTTTTTTAGAGAGTACTTCAGCTATGCGCGAATAGTACAATCTATTTGTAAATAATTATAATAAATAAAGGTAAACTATACATCTGACCTGTAGTATATTCAGCAATATTTATAACTGTATATAAATCGTCACTATTGGTACTTAAAGCCTATAGCGTTATAAAAGCTTTTTATAGAGACTGAAGTTACGTAGCTGTCAATAAGACATTCAAATCTCTTTATTTAGCTTAGAATCTGACATTAAAATTAATTAAATTGCTAAAAAACAACATTTTAATTAAGTAATTTACTTTAATATTCTACTTCTCACGCAACAATTAATTATAATGCTGTCAAAACAAAAAATATTTTCCATTTATTCTTGTTATCCCACCGTAAAAATGTACAGTTTAAATATTTTGTCCAACAGCAGAAATAATATATATTTAATTAGAACTGGAGCCTTTGCTACAAAGAGATTGGATATTTAATTAATTCAGACAAGTAAATAATAAATGAAACGAAAAAAATATTATTACATAAATATTAAAACGATAATGATTACAATAATAAAGATGGAGATTTAAAAATTATAAAACGACATTCGTTTTTCTGAATCTTCGTTAGTAAGATTGAAGAATTGTAGGTATTTCAATTAAATATTATTGAAAATCTGACTGAACTTTATAAAAACAGCCTATACCTTTGGGCTATGAAATACACATATCATTAAAGGTTCTGGTTTTAAATAGTGAAATAGTTAAAGGACATCGCACTACAAAATAGTGGGCTAAAAAAAATCTGCAAATATTAGCAACATTGAAATACGGACATAAAAGAGAAGACCCAACAATCTAATTTTTGAAAGATACAATTTTTTACTTCCTAAGTAAAGTGTTCATTTAGATAAGTCTATCTCTTCTTTTTATGTTCATTGAAAAGTGGAATTTAGTCCGATCTTAGTCTTTCATCGGCGGCCGGCGGAAGAGGCTGTATTGAACGCTGTCTACATTTTATATAAGTCGGTATATTCGGTATTATTAAGGTGGGATTCAAATTAAGTTTATAAACCTATATTTAAAATAATGATAAGCGTTTTCATCGTCGGTTCATATTTGATAAATTATTTAAGCGGTTTCGTTAAATTAGTTTGTATTGAATTATTATTGAATAAAAGCTTTCAATAAAAGCTCGGTCTATGTTATTAACAAAAATTATTTAAATTTTGTTCTCTTTAGTTTCACCATGCGAAGCAAATGTTTAAAAATGTTAGTTATGTTATGATCTAGGATTACAAATCATTATAATCCTAGATCAGCATCACAATTAAACGAGATGTCAACCACCAGTATTCTTAAAAAAAACAAGTAAGAAGGAAAAAAAAGTAGCCCTGAAAAATAAATCTGGAAAATAAGTTTGAGACACCTTGAAAGAAACGTTTTCATTAATTTGTTATTCAATACAGTTTTTCTCTCTTTTACAATTTAAAATAGTAAATGTTTTTAATCTGTACCTCTCTACTGCAACAACTGTTAATAATTGAACATAATTCATCAAAACTGAAAACTAATTTAATGTCTCGTGATAATTAACTTTAATTAAGTAATCATCTATTTTTTTAAATGTTTTATACATTGAATGTTAGCAATTTTATTTAAGAGAAAATAATAATAAATATGTATAAACAAAAGCTTCAGTTTTTCAATTACGTTGTCTCAAGCAAACATCAATTTAGCAAGTAAATAAAAAAGAGTCGGACGGACGTCGGAGTACGGACGATAATTTTACGTGATAGCGTAATAAGGAAACATTTATAAATTGAATTGAATTATTATCATTGAATTAGAATTATTTTGTATAACAATACTAACAAAGAGTTATTTGATTTTTTTTTGATATATTATTTTTTTTTCCACTCAATAATTCATATTTTTTCGGCCGTTCGTGTCTTTCTATCGTATTGTTTCGCGCTCTCGCTTGCACGATTAGCTCAGGTGGAACATGACAATGAGTAATATTTTTATGTGCGTGCAGCTGGTGTTCATCGATTTACAAAATGCTATCATGTCAAAAAATACGAATACTTTTGTATTCGTATTTTTAGCTTTTAAATGATAAAATTTTCCCAAACAAGTCTAAAAAAAACGATTTCTGATTCACGAACCGAAAAAAGGTCTATTTGATTTATGCAGAGATCACAAATGGTAAAGTGAGGATTTAAGAAAAGGGACAGAGAATTGTCAAGAGCAGTACAGTAAAGAAAGGGGGGAAATAACTTCAGTGCTGTTTATCAGTTGGAGACCATATCACACGCACTACTTATTGAGGCTTATCGTTATTATTAAAGAACTAAAATAGAGGAGTTGTACATTTTCTTAATAGCAGAATAAATAAAAAAAAAAAGTAAATACTACAACTCTAATTAATTAATTGATAGACTGTAAGAATGTACCCAAAGTATTGTATAAAATGGCTATAAATTGAGATAAACACTTTATCTTTTTCGATATAAATTATCCCAAAAGTGAAACCTGTACTTGATAAGATTAGTTAATGAAGTATTTAATTTTGAACTTAACATACTATATTTTATTATATCAAATTAATAACTAGAAAAGAAACGGTGTATATTTAAATAAAGATTGAATAGTCATTGTCAGAAAAATATATATTATTACATTATTTGTAATAGGTAAGGATAGGCCTGGATACTTCTTATAAAATAAGACAAGTTTTTTTTAAATAGAGTGTCATTTATCCCAATCTTTTATTTATAGAACATTTAACTGACCTTTACATATAAATATGCAGTTCTAGTCGACGTAGTATGATTGTTATTGATCTCAGACTCACTGCAATAAATTAGAAAAGGAATTCATTACTATTTGAATTGAATGAATTAAAGAAACAGAGCTTTACAGCTGATTATATTTATAAATTTGTTATAATTATTTACTTAGATTTCAAAGTTAAGGTTACTTAAATATAAAATAAAATAGTAAATGTTTATCAAATTTGAACCATTTAATTTAAATTTATTAAAACCGCAGCTTCATTAACATATTACTGGATTTCTATTAAATAACATTGAAACAGCTTTATTTTTACATATTCTGACGTCTAATTTCTGAAGTAAAAAAATACTTTCCCGGCACTATCTAAAGCTGTCAATTAGCAAGGATTAAAGGGATTTGACATTTGGGTGTTATATTTTTAAACAGATTTCGGGAAAAAGCTATTAGTGTTGTACAAATAATATTGTTTTTTTTTTAATGAATCAAACACATTTACAGTTCTGGTCTATATCTACCAGTCAACAGGCTAATAAAAAATAATGTTTAAATCTTTAACGAACACTGAATATTTGTTTATAAAAATAAGTTTTTAATCTAAATAATTATTATAATCGAACAGATTATAAAATATGCTAATGAAAATTGTAGTTTTAGAGTATTTTTAAAATTTTGGTATTTTTTTTAAGTTTAAGTTTTGACTTCCGGTAGTTGTGTCAAAAAGTAATTTGAGAAAATTAGACTTAAAGTGAGTGTTCCAAGACTAAGAGAAGATCAATCAGCTGCTCAGCCAGTTTGTTATCAGGTCTTACATGTCAATGTCAATTAAAAAGCTATACAATCTAGAAATAAACGAAATGTTAACGTGAAACATTATTGTAACTAAAAAACGAAAGTACAACACTAGCAGATAAAAATAATAATAGAACATTATTATAATATAGTAATAAATTTAGCAGAGTTAAATATAAATAGCAATTATTTAACTAAATTTTAAATAAAATCTTATATTTTAAGATAAACATTCTTAATAACAACGAAAAATTAGTTTCAGCAGTTGTCATGTTCCGCCTGAAGGAATTTCGTGTCCTCATTATTTTCCAGGACATTTTAATTAGGTTAAAAATATCATAGAAATAAATTTTTTATGCTGGTTTCAGAAAATCGCAATAAATAAAACAGGAAATATTAGAGAGTATTATTTGATTACAACTTAAGTAAAATTACTTATAGAAGTATATTATATACACTTTAGTATTTAAATATAATGTATTACTAAATTGCTATTAAGACTTAAACTTAATTTATTATCTTTTGTTCACGTATATATTATATATTATAACGCTGTATAAAATATATAGGCATTATTTATTTATTTTTATATACAGCGACTAATGTGATGTTTCCAAGTATAGAAGTATTTTTTAACAGATTTATTATAGCCTTATAAATTATGTTGTATCATCAAAAACCATTAACAAACTAAGAAAACATTAAATAAACTTTCTTGTTTTACTTAAATGATAGACGATGTTTTGGACGACTCCGGGTTGAATGAACTGACATTTTTTATCTCATCTTCTATTTTTCAAAACAGCCCAATGTCTTATAGTCTATTATTCTTGCTCAAGTTAAATAAATGTATCAAATTACAAATTTTACTTAAAATATAAAACACTATATATTCTACTAAATTATAATATTAATTAAATCTTCTTTTTCTCTGTAGTGAATATATTTTTAAAGATTGTTCTAGTACGTATGTTGTGTACTATTCGTAGATAAAAACTTAAGGGAAATGTAATTAAGATTGATTCAATAGATAGTGAGATCCGTATTGTCTCATCCCGCGTCATCATGGTCTTGGCACACTGCCGAGGTCGCACCGAACTATGAATGGGAGTCAAAGACCTGACAACAGCCTTTTCTAAACCATCACCGTGATATGAAGCTTACCTGTATAAAAATAAACATTTAATCAAACCTCGCAATACGTCTGATTAAATGTTTCTATACATGTTATTTACTGTGTGGGAATGACATTTAAGTGTTATTTAGAGGAACAAGAAGAATTTTAACCTAAAATATAATAATTTAATCTCTTTAACTAAAACATATAAATTGATTATGTTATCGAGTAGTTAGTAAGAAGTTTTTGAATAAAATATTTTTTTAATTAGTATTGTTAATTGAATAGCCATTTCTAAATATATTAACGAAGTAGAACGTCGATAATTCAAACCTTGATATCCTAAACCTTTATTACTATAAATTAAAAAAACCTTGAGAACTCCAGAGTTTTCAGCCTCCTCCAGAGTTGCCAGCAACTGATTGGCACAATGGAAGGTCTATTGCGCCTGTGATCGTGGGTTCACTCCAAACACTAGAAATATAATTTCTATTGTAGGGTGTTATATTTTGGTATAGAATTTACGACAAAAAAATTGTTTGAATATGTTTGTAAGTTATCTACGAGTAATACTCATAGTACAGTTTTGCTTTGTGACTCGATTGTGATGGGAAGAAATGTCCGAATATTTATTATTGTTTAAGTGATATAAGTAATTTCATATATTAACAATTTAATTAATATCCCCCAGTTACTTAAAGAAATGTTACGACCTTTGCAACATAAACTGTCATTATGAATGAATGTGCAAGGAAAAGGGTTTCTTAGAATTGCTTGCACGTGTTCACTAGTTAAATTGCTAATATAAATAATAAGCTGAAGCCAGCAACTTCGTCAGCTCCCACAAATCTCATGACTAAAATAATATGGTGCTCACTTTAAACTCTATACCCGATATATTAGTTACTTTATGCCAAGTAGTTATTGATAAACACAACGCTAGCGCCTGTCCAGTATTTTTTTCGTGTAAGCCGGACTGCATACATATAAACAATAATTTCCATCTGATATTCCGATATTTCGAAAGCGTAGTACATAAACTAACTATATATGTGTAGTAAATAATCTGAGTACTTAATTTAAAAACATATGCGTAGTGCATAAGCTAAGTACATAAGCTTATTACATAAGCTAAATACACAGGCTTAGTACATAAGCAAAGTATTTAAGCTTAGTACACAAGCTTAGAAAATAAGCTTAGTAAATAAGATGCGTAGATAAGCTTAGTACATAAGCTAAGTTCATGAGATTAGTAATCATAAAAATGGTTATTGTGGGGTTATTTAAAAAAACTTAGATATGTACTGTCGCGGACTTTCTTTTAAAACTTTTATACGGGAACAATTTTGTCGTAGTTGATTTTTGCGTAACTTTCAACATTTACTCAGCGCACGCAAGGAAAGCTCTAAATTTTGCCGTTTTCACAACATTTTTTATTTCAGCTCCTTCCATATTTATCTTATCGTAATGTTATATAACCTGTAGCATTCCTCGATAAATGGACTATCTTATTCTGAAAGATTTTTTCTAATCGGTCCAGTAGTTCCTCGGATTAGCACGTTCAAACAAACAAACAAACTCTTCTGCTTTATACTTATATAAGTATATTAGTACAGATATGTGTCCACTTGCTATTTTAATAACATCCCTTATAGCTAGATCACAACGGCTTACTTGTATTATTAATATTTAATATGTGTCCATTAAACATTGCTGTTTCCCTAATAATAATTCATAAAATGAAAATTAAGTTATAGAATTAGAAAAAAATCACAGATTTTTTTCAGAACATTTAGTAAACCTTAAACAAAGTTTTACTTTTATGTAACGTGTGAGCATTTTATCTTAATCTTTCTAAATATATAGTACATATTACATAAGTTCACTTCAAAGCACTTAAAACTTTGAGCTTATCCCTAACACGGACCCTTTATAAGTTAAAAAGTAAAAATTCGATAACTTAAAAGATTTCCCGTGGATGACTTATTGAAGTTACTGTTACTGTTATCATATTTTTTTTGTATTAAATTATAGACTTCTGATAGAAAACTTTATCAATCTTTTCACGATATCAGAATTTTACAATACTCGCCAAATTTAGCTGAATTTAGCAGTTTAGACGCATGTTATGGACTTTATAAGTAATGTTTACATTTAATATTTCTGTATATTTATGCGAGGTCGATATGCCCAACACCCCAATATTTGGCAAGGAATTGGGGGAAGTGTTCTCGTCATACGACGAATGGGGTTGTCTTAGTGAGTCATAAAATGGAAACTCGTGTCTTCTGAGGATTAAATTGAACAAGATTCAGTTAACGCCGTTCCGAAATTTTCATTACGGAATTTAGCAGATAAGTGTCTTTCAGCTCTCGTGAGAGATCCTAAAGATCATAAGAGAGTCCTACATTGCCGGAATACGACGAAGCTCCAGTTTTGTCAATAAATGGTGGATGTATCCAATACAACATACAGAAGGAACATTGATGATATGTATCACGACTATCGAACTTATAAAGGGACGCGTAAACTCTGACACGACCGTCTTCTTCTTTCTTGTTCTTTTAAAAACAATCTTAGGATGTATAAGACGTTTTTAAGAAGATTTTTTTAATGTTCCTTTATGTTTATGAGTAGGTTGTGTCAATAAAATAATAGAGATCTTATATTCCAGTATAAATTTCACAAGTGAATTTTTTTAAAATACGGGTTTGGACTTTTCTGTTTGAAATATCTTCAGTGTTATGTCTTGGTTATAAGTTAAATTGTTTTTGTCCTAAAATAACTCTTATAATAATAAAATATAAAAACGAAACTTACTTTTCCTGAAATACGAAAATATTTATAAGATAATTATATGAAGTAAAATAATAAATATTCTTATTATAGCTGTTTTTGATGTAACTTTGGATAAATATTAAGTATACGAATGTTTGAATGTATGTTTGTCTTGGAGGCTTTCTCAAAAACTCACCGATTATTAATATGATTGTTGAATGTATTGGTTCATCTGCGCTATTATGAATGCTAATTTAAATGCTGTATATTCTTATAAAGGTACTTAACAATAAATACTGTCAGATATATATATATATATATATATATATATGTCGTGGATAATGAGGCTGTAATTTTGTTGAATATAAAAAATAAGTGTCAGTGTTATTATTTTACTACACTGGGAATATGAACCCGTTAACAACGAGTCTAAATGTTGATCGCCCCATTTCTCCGCCATACTCTCATCTGGCGTCGTATTGCGCGATTTCATGACCGTTGTTATTTTGTTTTTTAAATTTAATTACGTAATAACTGTTAATTTCTGACGCCATTCAATGTAAAATGAACTCACAATAACACATATGACAACTAATCAGTTATTAGTTTATAGTTATAATGAAGATTAAAATGTTACTAAAGCATGTTAATGAAACCTTATTTCTAGGTTAACTTATTTTGTTGTATCTACAAGTATTTATCAATTGTTTGTTTCCCTTTAAAATAAAATAAATAAAAAATACAGAATTGTGTTAAAAGGTGTATAAAACAATTGATTTTTATAACCAATCGAATATTTAAATGAATAATCTTTGTTTTTGTAATTTTATTAATTACCAGCTTACGTATTTTCCGCATGGACAAGGAAGGCAGCGTTCATAAGAAAGGTACTCGTTCGGGCATTTTTCATTCACTTTGCGAAATTGGTTTTCGTGAAGTTCCTTTCTTTTCACGAGATAATAAACAACCTTTGTCCACCGTGACAGTCTATTCTAATTATTTTTGTAATATATTTTTTACGTGGAATGAGTTGTTTGAAAATTATCTTCTAAAGCCTATATTAGTATACAAAACTTTAATAATTTAGACGTTTATTTTTTTCAACAATTCCTCATTTGGTTTCAGTAATCCGCTAGAAAATTTCTGTGTACAATTATATCACTGTTATGTAATTTATTAGCAATGTTTATAGCTAAGACTTAAATATAACATTTTTATTCGACTATCTGTTTGCTTATTGAGTAGCAGGACTGCGCCGTAATTATTGTAGCTACTTGTACTTGAAGCCTCAATGGTTATAAAAACTTTAAGAAGAGAAGAAGAGAAGAGAATGAGATTACTAAGCTTTTAATCCGTTATTGAAATAAAAATAGAGATTAGAATATATCTAGTTATTGCTCAAAAACAATAACATTACTATTTAAGTAAATTTAACTCAACTGTCGTTACTAAGTGAGGTAAATATTTTTATATTCAAAAATCAAAATCAAAATCAAAAATATCTTTATTCAAGTAGGCATTTACATGCACTTTTGAATCGTCAATTACATTACATTACATTAAAAAAAAAAAAAAAAAATGTCAGTATGTCAGTCCGTGAGTAAGCTACCACCAGCTCGGAATGCGGCTCTGCTGAGAAGAGCTGGCCAGAAACTCAACAGTTGCTCTTTTTTTTTTAAAAACAATTTAACAATGTTTGATGTATACGTTAGAGTATCCCGCAAATGAGTCAACAAGCAAAGCTCCACAACCTAACCTTTTAGTTGACCGAAATACGATCAACCAAAAACTCCTGTATGCTATAATAAGCTTTTTTTAAGAGAATACTTTTAATTTTACATTTAAAAGCAAGAAAAGGAAGGTCTAAGATATCTTGTGGAACCTTATTATATATGCGTACACTCAAACCCATAAAGGATTTTTTAACTTTTTGAAGACGATATTTCTGCGTTGAGAGTTTATTTTTATTTCTTGTATTTATAGGGTGTCTGTCACTATTTTTTTCATATGTATCCAAATTGCGACGTACAAACAAGATGTTATTAAATATGTACTGAGAAACGACCGTAAGAATGCCTATTTCTTTAAAAACATCTCTCAGGGAATCTCTAGCTTTTAAATTTAAAATAGCCCGCACAGCTCTTTTTTGTAAAATAAATACAGAGTTTACTTCAGCAGCACTGCCCCACAATAAAATGCCGTAAGACAAAATACTATGAAAATAACTAAAATAAACTAATCGAGCCGTATTAACATCCGTTAATTGTCTTACTTTTTTAATTGCATAGACGGCGGAGCTGAGTTTGCCTGAGAGTGTTGAGAGATGGGGGTTCCACTGGAGCTTTTTATCTAGAGTTATACCTAGGAAAACTGTTGAGTTAGTTAGTTCCAACACTTCATTGTTAAGGAGCAGGCTACAATTTTGATTTTTTACATTAGGAAGTGTAAACTCCATGCATTTAGTTTTCTTAGTATTTAAGACCAAATTATTAATTTCAAACCAATGAAGAACACGTGACAGAGCACTGTTAACTTCGTCATAATTAGTCCTATTACGCTCTACTTTAAAAATAAGTGAGGTATCATCAGCAAAAAGTACAATGTCACATAGACCTTTTACGAAAAAGGGCAGATCATTAATATATAATAAGAATAAAAAGGGGCCAAGAATAGATCCTTGTGGAACACCCATCTTTAGGTAAGAACCAGCCGATTTAGAATTATTTACATCAACCGTCTGGACTCTTTGATCAAGGTAGGAGGCAATAAGATCAAGCGCAACACTACGCACACCATAGTGGTTAAGTTTGCATAGCAATGTTTGATGGTCAACACAATCAAAAGCCTTGGATAAATCGCAAAACACCCCGATGGCATTCTGCGACTCTTCCCATGCGTTGTAAATGTGCTTAAGAAGCGTGGCACCCGCATCAGTTGTTGATTTGCCTTTGGTGAAACCATATTGTTCGCTATGCATGATTTTATTGTTATAAACAAATTCTGTTAATTGGTTTAAAATAATCTTTTCAAAGATCTTACTCAAGCTCGGTAAAACGGAGATAGGCCTGTAATTTCCCGGTTCTAGTTTATCGCCACTTTTAAACAAAGGAACTACTTTACTATTTTTCATTAAATCTGGAAAAATACCGGTTTCAATGCATTTGTTGAAAATTAAGCAAAGCTGTGGGGCAATATCACTTATAATATTGCTAAGTAAATTAACTGACATACCCCAAAGATCACCGGTTCTTTTCAGGTTTAAGGTTCTAAACGTTTTAACAATTTCATCCGAAGACACAGGCTTAAAAACAAAACATTTATTACTGACTTTAACGTTATTGCTCAATTCAGTGATTGCATCAGATGATGAAGAATTTAAATAACGCGTTACCGTTAATGGAATTTCTGTAAAATATGATTCAAAAATAGTGGCGACATTTATATCAGTACTTATTTCTTTATTATTAATTTTTAACTTTATGGGTTCATTGGTAGCCCTAGTTTTCCCAGTAATACTAGATAAAACATCCCAGGTTGCTTTTATTTTATCTTCTGAATTTACAATTTTATTTCTTATATATATCGACTTGGCTTGTAAGCAAACGTTCTTAAATATTTTAGAGAAATTCCTAACTCTATTCAAAAACAAGGTATCATGATTCCATTGCCTCTCACCATATAAATCATATAACTTTTCTCTACTTCTATGAATTCCCACGGTCGCCCAGTCACTAAATTTAAGATTTAAGTATTTTATCCTTGTTTTTGACTTAAAAATATTATTAAATTCATTTAATAACAAATTGAATACGTTATTATATAAATAATTTGGATTATCGTCTCTCAAATTTACTTTAACGACTTTTCGTGCAATATTATTTTTAAAAGTAAGAATTTTATTTTTTGTTATCGGCCTGCAAGTAAATTTTTGGGGCCTCTCAATTTCATGATTAATGAAGAGAGAAAATTTTTGCCCACAGTGATCTGAACTTAAATTCGTTATCACCATCTCTTCATAAATGTTACAGTGACAGAACACATTATCAATACAAGTTGCAGAAACATTAGTAATGCGAGTAGGTTCCGAAAAGACGTTGAACAAGTTAAAAGATTTAAACAAATTTAATAAACGTACACTAGACGAAGTTACATGTAATATATCTACATTAAAATCACCGCACACTATCACCGACTTGTTTTTATGACAAAGTTTTGTTAAAATATCCTCCATTTTATTTTCAAATTCCTCAAAGTCACCAGAGGGGGGTCGGTACACGCATAAAATAATATAATCATTGAGCTCAACGCAGGATAGTTCAATAATTCGCTCGACAGAGAGCGCCACTATGTCTGGTCGAGACTTTAAAACTACATCGTTACGAGCTAAAATAAGTGAACCACCGCGAATAGCTTTCTCTCTAAAGAACGAACTTGACAATTTGTAATTTTCAATATTTATAATATTGTTGTCCTTTGACATCCAATGTTCTGTTATGCATAATAAACTAATGTTATATTCATTAACAAACAGTTCCACTTCCAATTCCTTGCCACCTATGCCTTGTATATTTTGATGGACAATATTTAACAGCTTAGGCTTTGTCTTATCTTTTAGTTTAAAGTGGACTGATTATTATTTTTCTCATTAAACTTATTTTTCGTTATACCTTGTATAACGAAGTTTTTTAAATTAAATGCTACTAAAGTAGCAATTTGTTTCCTATAATATAGAGGCAGATACATTGTACCTTTTGTCATCTTAAAACTATTATAAATAAATTTATTGATGTCAAAATAAAAGAATGCGTCGCTATGACGGTATGTCAAGTTATACAATGTCATATTGAGCTTATAAATATATTGATTTTGTTTGTCCGAATAAGAATTCGAATATGGGAATGATATTATTAATATCTTATTAATAACTTAAATATATTATTAATTACTTAAATTATGAACGACATATAAATAGTAAAACTTAATGCTACCGTAATGTTTAGGAAGTTGTGTCTAATATAACAAGAATTTTGTCTTTTTTTGTACAAATTATCTGACTTTTATTGTTTGTTTTCACCTGTCTTATTTCAGTTAGACTAGAGTTTTTCTTGGAAAAAACTTCGTTTGCAGTAAATTCGATTCAAAAATGAGATTTAAGTTGATAAAGGTTTATTCAGTCTAGACAGACGAGTCGCATCGACAGTTATTATGAATAATATACGTGATTGAAGCGTTCAATATTTCAATATTTGATCATACATCTCTCTAACATACAGCTTTCTTACGGTTGGAATAGATCTCATACTTTTTATAAATTACCACAAGACCTTTAAATATTGTCTTTGGTTTACCTCTACTATAAATTTTCATCATAGATAATTTTATACAATTTTAAAATTCCAGTAAAAATAGGTTGATTATTATTAAACTCCACTTCACTGAAATAAAATAGAAAAGGCATTAGAATGTTAAACTAATTAGCTAAGCAGTGTTTTGTGTAAACAGAAATAAGTCTTCACAACCAAGGAGCAATGTAATAGCTATTGTTTATTTAATTACAATGAACGAGGTTATTTGTTTCTTACGCACTTTCCTTTAATTGCTTTAATTTTAATTGAAGATTATATCTCTAATAACAATATTGCTTCTAACCTTTGACCCTTTGACTTTTGGACGACTAGATTCGGATGAAAACTAGCTCGGTTCGATATCATAAACGATATATCATTTTCTATTTTTGATAACAACCCAACGTTAACAACTTTATTTTTTATTTTTTTCAATTTTGAATCTTACTTAGACCCTTTAAAATAAAATAAAGTGATATTAAAACATAAAATAAAGCGTTACAAAGAATAAAAAAATATATTTAAATAACTAAAAAAAAAATTATATGCTCAAATTTAATTTTGGGTATCCCTTATTCTGGTTTTATGGGCTTCTTCAGCAGCATGGGGTCAGTTCAGTACCCCAATTTATAAATATATTAAAAAAACTAAACTATATAACTTAGTTCCAGACAATTAATCTCTCAGTATGACACTATTTCGTTATAACACTATTCATATTAAATAAATAGCAGGCCTGCCATAAACTCTTAGATCAATATTTCAATAATTTTACTTTTAAATTCATCGTAGAAATAATATTACTTTAATAATGTTTCAATAATCATTCATTCTTTAAGAATAAGAAACATTATTAATTCATACCATGAAGTGTTTTGACATTTAAAATATTAATGTCATAATATTGTTCATTTATTCTTTTGCATAACTAAGCAGGGAAAAAGCAACATTGTTTTATAGACATTGTTGTACGAATCAAAGTAACATTATTGTAATATTGGGACTAAACTTCTTAAAACTTTGATAGTTTTTAAGAGTTTATGGTATGTCTGCTGGAAATAACTAAACATTTATTAGTATATTAGCTAGCTGTATAAAATTGAATGCAGTATGGGTGGGCTTGACCGGGGTAGTACCACCCTCACGAGTTCATCAGCGACCGAGACTTATATTGCATTGGTGACGGTAAACTACCATGCGATAGTCATTGAGGAGGCCATGGAGGAGACGCCATTGTTATAAAATATACTGCTATAAAATATGTTACATAGCTTGCAATGGAATTATAATTGTTAATTTACGTTATATATATAATAATCCACGTGGTTTTACATCCAATGTGAGTACACTGTGTAGTCCAAACCACAGCTCATTAGTCTCTCGTATTGGAAACGCATTTACTAAATAGATGGCATTTATTGAATACGAGCTTGATGTTGCTGTCATTATTTTAATATATTATAATACATGATATTTGAACTAGTGACGTCAATTATATATTTGTTGGTGAATATTTACTACTTATAGGTAAACATATTTTAACTTTAAGAAATAGTATTAAATATAATACTTTAATTTAAGTACTATTGAATTTAGTACACAAGTTTGGAGTGGTTACCACTTTATAAGGCAGATATTTTGATAATCTTCTTTAAGGATCTTTTTTAAGGTTCCGTACATAGAAGGTGAAAACGGGGCTAAGCCTCCGCTGTCTGTCCGTCTGTCTGTCTGTCACCAGACTGTATCGCATAAACCGTGAAGAAAAGCTGAAATTTTCACAAATGATGTATTTCCGTTGTTTTATTTTTAATGTTTTTGAAATGTTATTATATCTCTATGTTATATACTTATCTAAGAAAATATTTATTATGAATGCTAAGACAACTTTGTAACTTCTTGTTATTGACTGGTGGGTTATGGAGGGGAGGTAATCTAGCAAATATAACGAGGCAATATTGTGAGTGGTATGTGATTTGTGAGGTTACATCGCTGGAAAGCTGGACGCTGTTCTTTAAGAATAGAGCTCGTCAGTAAAGTACTTTATTTAAAGTCTTTGTTAAACAATCATATTGAGAAAGAAATACGTTGATTAATCTTGTCGTATTTTTTATATTCTCTGCCGTGTTGTCCATTCGTCAATATTAATAACCATGAGTTATATTTTAGATTTACAAAATGTAAACTTTGCATGAATTCGTTGTTTACGCTTTGTTTGTTTGTTTGTTTGTTGATTGAGTATCGAGGCTATGTGTCATTTTAATACCCGCTACCGGGTGTTCGAAGCTTTTAAAGAGAACGAAGTTACCAAACTGCCATTTTGTTATTCAAATATCTTAATGGAGCTTAAAATTTAACAAGCAAAGTAATTGTTATGTATATAACAAATCTAATATATTTTATTAACAATTTATTTAAAATAATAAATATTTTCCACACGTATAAATAATTTCAAATATTCACAAAACTAGATTAATTTCAAATAATTCTTGTGATTTGGTCTTTATATAAAATCTTCATATATATTTTATTTAACAGCAGAAAGATATTGAATCTATATGCACTGGAGAAATTTCTGAGATTGGGCCAATAATAAATAAACCGTTGTAACATTTACAATTATTTCATTCGAATTAATAATAAATGAAACAAGGAATCATTGTTATACAAATATCTATTCATATAATAATATTAATACTTGACGGATGGTCTTGATAATAAAGACGAAGAGCTATAAAACTATATTATTTCTCTTAATCTCAAAGGGCAATGGAAACTTAAGCGCGAACTCAAATAAAATTTTAGTGATAAACAAATTATTTATTGCAATCGCCTCTAAACACAACTTAATTAACTTTGGATATTATAAAAGTCAGAAAAAGAACCAGAATTGACTCCTATTACACCAACACGAGGGTAATAGTGGACACCCTGGGGATAATTGAAGTCAAAGAAAAATCTAGCACATATAGCACATATCGCAGACGTAGCCCTCAGCTGAGTTGCACCCAATCCACTCTGTGTGTGCTCATAGTCCATATATGGTGTATCTGAACTACACCTCGTTGTCTCTGTTCTCAGCATTTTCTACATCATCATTCTCATCGTCCTGGCAGAGGACGACCTCTGCCACGTCTGTTTCAGATGTAGGTACTGACGACAGTACCTACATCTGAAACAGACGTTTCGATCTTTTGGTACTTTCTTTTCGTTCGGTACTTGGCGCTTTGCCTTTTCCGAACCCTTCGAATATTGAAGTTTTTTTTCCAATACTTATACTTTAGTAATAACATATTTAATAAAAATGATGTAAATTTAATTATATTTATACATTTTTCATAACTACCTACTCAGACATAAAATTCGACAGCTACTTATATGGCTAAGGTCACATAAACATATAAATATAAATATATATATATAATATATAGCATATAAATGTCGACTCAACCATTTAAGTTAAAATTACTACTTATGTGTGTGTGTGTGTGTATTTAAAAGCGCAGCTTCATTAGCATACTATTGGATTACTATTTAATTACTTTGAGACGGCTTTGTATGTTACATGAATATTAAAATAATAGTTGTGGTTTATTCTACGCTAACTTTATATTATTCACAGTCGTAGGTTTGTTCTACTTTATATACAAGTTTTAAAATATGCATGTGAAATGTAAATTTAGTTGCAATAACACTTCATGGTTTTATTTACGATAAGCATTCGCCTCGCCCTGAATTTTCTTCTTATAAAATGAGTTGCAATCACCGCCCTGTAAGTATTCTGTATAAATCCACTAAGTTCATCAACTTGCATTAGCTCTCAAAAGCCCATAGGAAGATAGCTCCGAAATGAGCGCCTTCTGCCATACGCCATCGAAGTTTAAATACCAAATGCCATATCCTCTCCTTTCTCTCTTATTTGCAATGGTATTCAACTCTGAGACGGCAGAATGGCAGTCAGTATTTATATCGTTGTTCAATGTCGAGTTTGAGGCATAAAATATATTTTTTTTCTGTATGGTATCATTCCTAAGTGTAATTAATGGTGGGAGGCACGGCTAAAGTTGCTAGGAGCCGCTTTAGAAAGGGCCCAGAATTTATCTATCCCAGATGAGTGGTCCAGTTTTTCCAGTTTTGACTAAATGTGCACTTTGCTCCGGCGTTTTACCATTTAAAGAATTTGAAGTACGATTCTATATCCTTTTTCTAGAACTCGAAAGTTCGGGTCACTTGTAGCCAGAACCTCAACCTGGGTTTGATCGGCCGACACGCAACAACTGCTGCAATAGCATCAAGGAGTTCTGTGATCCGACGCAAAAATATAAAAATAACCGTTCTGTAAAATAACATTGGTGACAACAAAAACTTATGCCATAGATTCTTTAGGAGGGAAATTAGCCTGCCTCCAAAATAGTACGGCCCTGAATGGCATTAGACTCCGGCAATAGAGTATCGGGTACATGCCATTGCTCGATAGTCTAGTGCCGGATAGTCTAGTGGCGCACAAATATAAAAGCAATCTAGACAACTTTACTTAAAGATTTTAACAATCCTAAACGTGAGTGTAATAAAATATAAAGCAACGGTTATTTTGATATCACTTTGACTTTTATATTTAAATCTGAAATAATAATCCTCAACATAAAAGTCTGACGTTTGATTTCAAAAGTAAAAATGATTTCCCAGCAAATAAAATTCGACTTCTAGTTCGTATTTACCTACTATTCTTCTTTAAACAAAATGGCTGACAATGATAGAGTATACAAAGAAAACCAATCAAACAGATAATAAAGTTAATACTCGTAGTACATAAATAACGTAATATAATAAATAACTAAAATATAGTAATTAATTATAAATTAATTAAAATGTTATATTTATTTTCTAAAACTACCAACTTTGCTCGTTATTACCAGGAACGAACAATTAGTTTCAGCAGTTGACGTGTTCCGCCTGAAGGAATTTCGTGCCCTCATAATTTCCCGGGCATTTTAATTAGGATATCAATATTTTGGCGATATCTATTTTTCATGCTGGTTTAAGAATTGCAATAAATAAAGCCAGAATAATTAGAAAGTAGTCTATAATAATTTAATTTAACTTATAATTACATATCTATTAATTCTATATTAGTTTAAATATATTGTAGGATTTACCATCAACATTGCTTTGAATAAAAATAATCTGTTGGAATTTACTTACGTTACTATTTTTTTACTTTTGACTTTAACAGCCTTCATCCAGATGATCAAAAGTAGGCTTTTGATCATCTGGTTTTTTATACGCCATACATTTTGTTATTTTAATTTAAAATAACCACGACGTTTTGGGCGACTCGCTCCGGAATGAACGGCTACTATCTATACTTTCGATACGCAATGTATAAAGATTTTTATTTAACATATTTTTTTTTCCATATCTATATGTTTAAAAAAAAAAATTTTCAACTTAATAATAAGATTATATATTATTTTAATAGAAACGTTATTAAGATTAAATCTAATATTTTTTGTAATCGCACAGACACACATTTAATCAGAGATATTGCGTTATATACTGTATGGGAAAAGATAATAAAGAAAGTTTCGAGATCTTTTAGGTCTTGTATAAGTTACTAATGAGCCAACAGTATTGAGACTTAAAATAACAATTTGTTAGTTATTTAGTTACTAACTGTTAATTTAATTATTTATCTCATCGATTAATAAATAGATTAATAAAAAGTTTTCGAACGATATAAAGTTTTAAGCATTTTATTTATTATGTCTTATTTTAATTTTCTGTTATTCACTTATTTGATTTCCTTATGTTTGTAATGATAAGCTTGTGCAAATGGAAGCCTTAATATTTAAAGACTTTATTTCATTATTTTAGGATATGTAAGACAGAGAGTTTTTAAATATTCCATTAGTATATAAATAGTTATTTAAGCCTCCTTGTAAAGTATAAATACAATAATATTAATTAATTATAACAAGTATTATATGATATTATATATGTGTACTGTAAAATAAATAAAATACTTCCAAGAAGATTTGTTTCAGTAAAATAATAGGGATAATATATTCCCGTACAGATTCTATGAACGACTTTGTTTAAAATATTGGTTGGGGCTTTTCTATTTGAAATATCTTCGCTACTATACCTTGGGTATAATAATTCAAGGAAAACTCTTTTGTTCTAAAATATTTCTATAAACGGTGAATATTTAAAAAAAATATACAAAATACTGCTTTATGAATATTTATCAAATAATAATAGGATTAAAAATAATCCCATATTTTTCATAAGACTATGTCGAACTAAATTTTAGATATATATTTTGTATACGAATGTTTGAATGTATGTTTGTCTCGGAGACTTTCTCAAAAACTCATAAATTATTAATATGATTGTTGAATGTATTTAAATGCTGTATATTATTATTAAGCTACTTAACAATAAAGACTGCCGTATACTAGTTTATTTGATTTAAAAAAATGTAATAGATATATAACATAATATTTGACTTCAGTTTTTTTTCGGACGCTCGTCTTGTCTTCAACCAATCGTTTCAAAAGTCATCCATTTTCAAATAATAATACAATTGCTCATATCTGTCGCGAATAATTATAAAATTAACCGTAACTTCATTTAACTTCATCACATGTCTCAAGTGTTCTAATAATACATTAGTTAATAGTTCTAACACAGACAAGCATATTACAAGGTTTATTAAATAATTGACTTTTATAATTGATTCAATATTAAAATTATCACGAATAATTTTCTGGTAGTAGTCTCAGGGGTAAGCTGTTCACGCAATTTCGTCCGCGCTAGACTACGAAAAGCTGCGTTCGTAAAAATCTCATTGGCTCGGCCGTATTTCGCCCATTTGGAAAAATTGTCTTTGTGAAATCTCTTATTTTCACGAGATAATAAACAATCTTTGCCCACAATGACAGTCCATTCTAAATGTCAGTGAAAACATTGACATAGGATGAGATTGTAACATAACATTTTAAATTGAAAATTACAAATGACTACCTGAAAAAAAATACCTATATAAAAAAAATATTATATTTTAATATTATAATAGTATTTTTTTATTATACTGTCCAATAATATGTTCTTTCAGTTTACTATGCACGTTGACAATTTCTTTGTAAATAAACAAGTGTGAGAGTTGTGATCAAAAAGTTAATTGGACAATTTATTTGAAAGTACATACAATAAATACGGGTAAATTATATATCTGACATGTAGTATTTTAGTCAATATTAATAACCACGATTTATATTCTTGATTAAAAAAAGAAAACTAAGCATTAGCTTATCGTTTACGCTCTTCTATTTTGATGATTACTAAGGTGCCTTCGTATTATTTGTCACTGCTGGGTGCTTTAAGCGTCTAGCGCTGTAAAAGCTTTTATGAAGAATGAAGTTATATAGCTGCCAATCTAATATTTAAATCTCTATATGGAACTTAGAATTTAAAAAGCAAAGTAAGAAACAATATTTTTAATGTTACTTAATTATAATGATGACAAAATAAAATTATTTTACGTTCATTCTTGATACGTCTTTATTATTGTCAGATTATTTATTTTATCTAAGATATAATAAATATATCATCTAAACTGGAGTCCATTAAAGAAGTCCAAAGAGATGGAGCATTTAATTAATTGTTTCGTTCAAATGAATAGATTTAAAAATATACTTACATAAATATGAAGACTTGATGTTTTGGATTAAAGATGGAGCTTTTGAAATTATAAAACTATTAATTTTTTCCTTAAAGGCTTTATCTTTAAATGTATAGTAACTCTAGCCTAAGAAGTAATTACCTTAAATATATACTTTAACTATATCATTAAAATTTTGTGGCAATTAAATAGGAAAGAATATACTTTTATTTTTATTGTTACCTTGTTCAGTTTTTTTATCTATGCCGTATTAGCCAATGGATATTAAATAGTAAAATAGGAAAGAATACATTTTTTATCTACAAAAACTTAATACTTCATATCCACGGAAGAAAATTTGTTTTCAGAATAGTTAAGCCAAAAACGAGACTGTTAAGTTGATAAAGATTTATTAAGCAGTCTAGAGTCTAGACAGACAAGTGTCAGATATTATGAGTAATGCAAGCGAGAGATGCGATCAATCTCTGATAAATCTTATAAATCTCCAAAAAATCTTATAGTTCGAGTAAGTATTGGTCCGGACACTTTTTATGAATTAAGAGAAGATCTTATCAAATTGTAGTTAAATGTAGTATAACTTACTCAAACTAAGTAGGGAGAATATGAGCATATATGTGTGTCTGTGTGTGTGTACGAGTGCTAGCACGCTTGGACGTATGAGTGTGTGTTTGCTCCTTTTACAGTATAAATAAAAGTTATATTTAAACGAGGATATTTTTAGCACTTATGTATAGTAGAGTTGACTTTCAGCCTCTTTATACTCTTTATAAAATAATGTCTCAGTGTTTTGAAAATCCATGGAAGTTTATGGGTGTGGATATCTAGAAAGTTGTTGATTGTTTATAATTCCAAGATATTTAGTTAATACTCTTTTATATTTATGGACAAACGTAATAGGTACTTTGATTGCATCTATGAATTTTGAGTTGATGTTGGTTTGATGGTCGTGATTTAATAAATAGTCTTAGACAAACAATTGTAAATATTGAAACCTATGTCCTTCAATGTCAAGTGTCAAGAAATTGACTCTAGGCCAAGAGCTTAGGTTTTTCAAACCTTTCTCAGCTATAATTAGAAATATCTCCAAGCTCTTACCAGTGAAAACAGCCACTATGTCATAAGCGTATGAAGTGATTTTTCCATCCATAAGGTCGTATTCATTAATCACAATCTGAAATAGAGTAGGACCCAGTACGCTTCACTGTGGCACTCCACATAAAATCATTCATTACTTGCTGACATACCCTCCAATTTCAACTTTTCGAGTTCAACTCAGTAAGTAGTCATTCAGTAGATCCGGTAAATTCTGGGAACTTGAAACTCAAGGAGTCAGATGCAGGTATGTTCAACAATCACACACCCGTCATCATTTATGACACAATGGCAGGAATGCATATATCGGCATATAATGGGACTCGTTATGCGAAATAAGGCGGAAATGCACCACAACCACCTAAGGATCCAATTGTTGTCAGGGTCCAATGCACAAATATAGTGTATGATAGACAAATATAGCACAGTAACAAATTTTGAAGGTTGGACTGCACCATCAATAAACTGGGTGAACGGGGTTCCAGGATGTACAGAACCACATGGATAATATTACTCTTCAATCCGGAGAAGCACCATCATCTATACCATCACCACCAAGGCAACCAAGGATCTAAGAAAAATCATCTCTTAACACATAGGGGATAAAGCCAAAAAGCAAATGCAAATGATGGCCTCCATATTAGTAAATGGATTCAGAGAGGTCGGACTATCGCCATTTGGTAGTGGACGGCATGACGGTTAGATTCATCAGGCGAGCAATAAAGGCGACCGTATTGTAGAGTATAACAACGAGATGGCCATTACAGACAGGAACTCAAATATCGTAAATGTCACGTATTTGTTATTTTAAGTTATTTCTTAAATTACACAACCAAATAACATACTTTAAAAAAAATATATCTTCATAAAATTATAAATATAAGATATCAAAAAATACCTTTTGTGATTGAAGCATAAAAGGTAGCTATAAGGCATAAGCCTTTGTCACTTCTGAATAGTAAAGCTATCTAATATACAAAGTTTATATTTTTATATACATTATATAGCCTGTGTCCTGTATAACTTTATATGCTTGTATGGTTAAAGGGGGTGTTCTTCGTGAGAACTGAACCTCTTTATATATTAGTATAGACAAAAGTGATTATATTTTTCGTATATACAAATCGATAGTAAGTTCATTTGCTTTTGTACATTGCACAAAAATTAATAATATATCTGAGATGTAGTATGATCGCAATATTTATAACTACGACTTATATACTATATTTTTATTAAGGAAAACTAAACATCAATTCGCCATTTACGCTTTGTCCATTTATTTGTTAAGTATCAAGGCTTTGTACCGTATTATTGCGCCTACTGGTGCTTAAAGCCTCTAGGGCGGTAAAAGCTTTTAAAGAGAGTGAAGCTACTAAGCCACTGAACTGTTATTCAAATCTCTTAATTGACCCAAAAATTTATAGAACGAAATAGTAATGTTGCATTGAAACAATAGTGCTAAGATTTGATGGATGGTTTTAATGATAAAAAACGAAGATGGAGCTTTGAAAATTATAAAACATTGTTCTTTTTGTTCAAAAGTTGTAACCTTATTTCAGGTATTTCAATTTTATAAAGCACTTAAATAATATGAACTCAAACTCATATCATATATCTTTCAAAAATATAAATGTCTTATAGGATAGGTCTGGGTAGTTTTTATGAATTAAGTCCTTCTCAAATTCTCATATAATTTAAATATTAGTAATATTTAGACGAACACTTCACCTACTGTTATTTGTGGAAATATTTTTCTCGATAACTTAAAATGAGTATTTTATGATAAAAAAACTAATAAAATCCTTTGTAAGTAAGGAAAAAAAAAATAATGGTTATATAGTGAAGAGTTTTGACCAACACCTTAGGAAACTCTCGACTGTTGGATCAAGAAATGGATTCTAAAGACAGTGTTCCTTGAGACAGCCCGCATTATGAGGAGATTTTTCAGCCTGGAACCTTAACTACCGGCAACCTGGGCCTTAACCTGCCACCGGGGACTACTAGTTTTTATATTTTTAAATATTTTTTATTATATTTAAAAATGTAATAATGGAATTAAAAATAATAATAACGTATAGCTATTGCTTAAATTATTATAATGGAAGAGGTAAGGTTCTTCCTACGCACTTTATCGTTCAAAGTTTTAAAAGTCAATGCAGACTTTAATAACAATATTTTTTCTTATAACTAAGAAGTTTTGTTTCGAGTCTAGTTACTTGTACCGACCGTATGCTTAAAACTAATTGACTATTAATAATTTTATAAGACGCAAGTTTAAGGAGTCTTAAAACACCTTTATACTTGAACTTAACTGGAATTTATGCACTTATTTAGCTGATCCAATTTCAACAAATTATTATATTAATTTTAACTCGAATATTTTGTATTATTAATAGCTAATTATTATAACGATATAAATGCTCTAAGAAATAACTTAGAACTTGAATAAAATTAAGGTTTCTGTTAGAGTTTGTGTATGAATCATTTGATTAATGTTTTAAACTAATATCGGGTCTACTACGCGATAAAAATTAATTAAGGTGAAATACCTTTTTATTTCCCGATGTTTCGGCCGAATTTCACCAGCCGTGACCACGGCCAGTATAGTATTGTTGTCCGATTTGAACCGTTAAAGGTAAAATTCGTTCAATTCACACACGGGCTTAAAACCGCAGGCTCATTAGCTAATTTTAAAACAATTTAGAGAATATTTACTATTGAGTAATTAATAGAATTACATTAAGTTTACTTTATATGTTATAATTTTAAGGTTAGGTCACACCTTAACAGTTTTATTATAACAGAAAAAGCCATCATATAAAATAAATTGTATTATTCAGTCTTTGAATTCTTTTAGGTACATGTAAGTTGTTTAAGGCGCATTAAAATGTTAATCGATTTCCAGTAACGTTTTACGTTTTTATTTACGACTAGCTGTGCCCGCGACTTCGTTCTCGACGAATTTTATTAAACAGTTATTAAGTGTTTTTTTTTAATTTTTGCATTTTGTTTATTTTTAATTTTTAGTTTTTTGTATAAGTGTTATTGAAAATTTTCATTATTTATAATATTTGGTGTATATTTTTTTTGGGTTAAAACAAACTACTGGCATTGCTCTTCCTTTTGACTCATCTTTTAACTATTTCGTTTTATTTTTTCTTTAATTTTTTTCATATTGTTGTTTTAAAAAGAAATATCTATATACATTATTTGGTGTACGACTTTTTTGGGCTAAATCAACAATACTACTGGCATTCTTCTTCCTTTGGAATCACCTTTCACTTTAAATGTTTACAGTGGTTACAAAATAGCGACTATCTCAGACATGGGACATAAAAGGTTCTACCTGCGGGAGTAATCAGGGGGTACCGTACTATGTCCTACGCTGCTGCGCCTATGAAGCATCCACCACCTCCACCACCACCCAACTGCATGCTCCTCAACCACACCTGGTATAAGACAAACGGCCCTTCACACCCACCATAAACCCATATTATAGCTACGGTATATTGTCTATCGATGTTTGATTAATGAGCAGGCCGTCTTGATGTCTCCT
The DNA here is from genome assembly GCA_963555665.1 of Dircenna loreta. Taxonomy (NCBI): domain Eukaryota; kingdom Metazoa; phylum Arthropoda; class Insecta; order Lepidoptera; family Nymphalidae; genus Dircenna; species Dircenna loreta. The sequence goes on along the minus strand of OY743097.1, from coordinate 11,404,534 downwards.
AATCTATGACCACCGTGAACATCCCAACAGCGAATCGATCAAGGCTATTGAAAGGCAAGCTTTCGAGGAAGGCTACTCCCACTTACAGAGCTGGAAGAGGCACGCTGATCTGCAGCAACTTGAAATTCCATTTACACTTACGAAAAGGCCACGTTTGGACATAAAATCCGAAACAGGAAATTTCTTTATAAAGTATAAGACATTATTGACATATATAAAATATAAAGCTAAAGGATTGAACAACCTTTATTGTTTCATCCCGTGAGATCATGGATATTGGCAGCCTGCCAAACTTACATGGAACTATGAACAGAAGTCAAAGACCCCACAACGACGGTTATGAATTATCAGTCTGATATAGTGCTTACCTTTACGTATAGGAACATATATTCAGACATATTGCTTTATATATTGTGTGAAGATAGTATCTTATTATTTTGCTTGCTCATACGAAAAGGAAAGTTTTACGGAAAAACTTTAGGTGTTACATATTTAGTTAACTAATCAAATAACTATTTACTAACATCGATAACTACAACTTTTACAATATTTTTCTCATCAAGTAACAATAAGAAGTTTCCGTCAGTATTGTTATTTAAAAAGTTATCGCCACATATGTTTAATATTTTGTGATAAATCAATAAATTCATAATATTATCTATAGAATTCTGATGATCAGACACTTTTTGGAGAACTTCTTTACGCACTTGTTTATTATGTAAAATAAGATACGAGGCAGAACAGGAATGCTAAGGCATTGCATTTCAAAGTAACTACGGGAGATATCAAACTGTACCTATTACTGGTAATAACAGATAACTGGTCTGTAAAGTATAATTTACGTAATTGGGGTATTGTCTAAAGGTCATACAATTGATTGATTGATTGATTTTTCTATAAGTGAATACAAACTACATAATACATGGTGGTTGTGGATTCTGAATAACATAGCTTACATACTATATTTTTAATTATATATATTATAAATATTAATTATAATTTTTTTTTATTATTTAAATTAAGAAACATTGAAAATTGTCTCTCTGATATCAAATTATGGTAAACTATATGGATGAAAATAATATAGTATATTGTAAACGGGGTATTTACGTAATTTTTACTTATTTTAATGGGTTTTTACTAAATAAGACATCTGTGTATACATTTTTATAATTTTGTCCGTTGTTACCCAAAAATATTGGCAGGTAAATTATACATAATATGCAATTATATTTAAAAGAAAATGTCACCTTTAAAAATAAGGCTATCATTAAATACTCGTAGATAAATTTAAAAAGAAGAACTGGTATAGAACATAAAAAACAACGGCAACAGATGGAAATATTGTATAACCTTAAAGAGTTATATCAAATAAATAATAAAAATAATATTGAAGGTGGCTTCTTCATGAGCATGGTGTTGGTTCATTGCCTCAATTTGTAAATACTTTAATAAAATCAAAGCTAGGTTCTAGATCCTAGCGTTTGTGTCATATCTTTGTTGCAGATATTTGAAGCTCACAGATATCTTTTTATTATACAGCTTAATCCATAAGTTAATAAGCTTGTTGTATGCTATTCAGCTCATCTTGTACTGAATGGCTCAACCAGGGTAGTGCCACCGTCTCAGTACCATCGGCGAAAGTGGCTATTATGACTGCGTTTCGTATCATGATCTATGCACATACACAATCCTCTTCCTACCCCTCCCACTGGAGAGTAGGAGAGTTAAGGAGCCCCCTCTTACTTAAGGGGGGCAACGCATCTTCAACGACCCGTGCAGATGTCTATGGGAAACATTACAAAAAAATATTATCATATAAAAGTATATAGCGTGTATTAAAAATATAATTATTATGTAAGTGACTAAAGCTTTTTTTTAAATTTTAATATCGTGAATTTTTAGCTCAAATAATGGATATAAAGACTCATACACTCACACTACAATTTGTGTAATATCCGTGTGTGCGTAATGTACAATGTGTAATCAAAACCACAGCTCATTAGTCTGCAGTTTTGGAACGCATTTACTAAAGAGCGGATAATAATTTTACTCTTGTATAGAGAACACAATATTGTATACAAGCTTGGTATGTCTTTGTATTAATAAACATGCCACGCGAATTACATTAATTCAGAGGTTATGATTAATAGAAATGTTAGTTTTGATATAGGTACTAGTAAAATCAAATATTTTATTTATGAATTAGTAACTATTTAATTCATTACTCAAAAATGCATTATTCACACATTAACATTTCATAAATAAATCATTTATGAAATGTAAATCATTTTCAATCATGTATGTCATTTAAGAAATTCTATATAAAGTGATTATCCTTTATAAACCTTAAAATATTAAGATATTTTTTTATATTCCTTTTATAATATTAATAGTTTTTATTTTCTTAATTTAGTTTTACCAGTTTCTAACTTAAATTTATTGAATTTTAAATGATTTTCTATTTTTATATGTACTTAGTGGAAACTTTGCCGATTTTTGTATTAATTTGTGGTATCTATAAGTATTATTTAAGTGTTTGTTTCCCTTTAAAATAAATAAAAAAAAATAATTAAATAAATTTTAAATCTCTTCTCAGGATTTCGAAAAGACAACGTTTGTAAATATTTCATTAGAATTTATTGTACATTTCGTTGTATTAATTGCAGTATTCAAAAGTGTTTGAGCGGTATGTAGTCATAGGATTCCATTAAATGAGCTTATAGAGTTTTAAGTCTTAAGGATATTAATTAATTGACAATTAGTACACGATTTCATCTATGTGTAAATTAAAATAGTTCCAACAAATGTTGTGGCAGTAAAATAATGGAAATAATACTTCCAGAACAAATTCTTTAAGCGACTTTATTTAAAATATCAATTCTGGCTTTCTATTTGAAATATCTTCAGCACTATGTCTCAGGTATAAATTTTCAAATAAAAATTGATAATATTCGAATTTTGTTCGTTAGAAAATATTATTAAATTTGCCACTTATTCGAATTATAACTGTCACATGTAAACGTGCTACGGAATAAAAAATCTTTATTTATTATATTTGTTAAATTTTTAAAGAAAGCAAAGTAGCTTTCAGTCTTTTTGTCATAATTAATCACGGTTGAGTATTAAACAAATATATATGTGTAGAATTCATTAGCGTATTATAAGCCGTATTTATGAGCTATGACTATTGAAGGAGGCTCTACGGCTATTTGAAGAATAAATATTGTTCTTAAAATGAGAGAAAGCTTGAAAATAAATACGTTAACAATTAATTTAAATCCTAATAAAATATAAATTTTGTTTATTTGTAAAACTAAACAAAAACTAGAGATTGAAAGAGAAAACTTCTTTTTATAACTGTACTTCCAACTTTGTTATATAAAACCTCTTTTAAAAGTATTTCTCACGCAAAACCAGTTTATAAAATGCTGGATTTAACCTTTGAGCGAAGCATTCCTTTGAGTACGAGGAGTCTTTTGCAATGTAGTTATGTCAACTACGTTACTATTCAGTTTTAACTTTAAATTCTTTTACTTACTTACAAAACTGTCATCGGTATCATCTTAAGATATTAAAAAAATTTCAAGTAAAATTTTCTAGGGATTTTTTTCATCTCATTAAATTCATTAACCAAGCAAATGTTGGACAATACATTTTTATCTCTCTTTCGTAAATACGTCCTTCTCACTTTTCTTTAAAAATGTCTATTATTTAGTATTATTTAGCGATTTATCAATGCGCTGAAAAACAGTTTCAGTTTATCCTTAAGATTTTTAACTTTCTTATATTCATTTATTTAAAAAAGCATGTACTCAGCAGGTTTCTTGTTACTGTAAATAAATGGTATAGGAAAGCAGTGATTACTGCAAACTTTAAACGAGAAATTTTCATACATATATAAAATTAATTAAAATTACTATTATATGCCAATATAACATCAATAATTCAGTTTTAATGCTATCCAATACAAACATTTAAAGACAACAAATTTTGAAGACAAGATAGATGGTTAAAAAAAGGTATATCTTGTGCCAGCGCATTTGAAGTAAATAAGGAATATATCTCATTTGTATGTCACAATATATATGTTTCTATATATACATACATATAGTTATTTTGTCATATGTTTGTTTTTCAAAATGTTCTATTCAGCAAGTAAAATAATAACGATGTTACGAATGAATAAATCCGAAAGCAAAAAGAAAGGATATTTTCAGGATTCCATAAATTATAACCAACAGCCAAGAACTTTGATCAAAACAAATAAATAATGACACAATTTGATCAATTAAACGTCACTTAAATAAATGTAGTCATTCAGATATATAAAATATGTTCATATAACTATCGTAATATTACTTAATATATAATATAATAGCAAATGAAATAAAAATACTATTGATCTATTGATCTATAATAATAATAGTGTAATAAAAAACAAAAGTAAAAGACAAATTCATTATCTAAGGCGTAATTTAATGAAAAGTAAATCAAATTCACAATATAAACTTCGCTTATTAATTTTCCCCTCTTTGATCCCGGGTCTTGGCACACGGCCAAGGTTAAACTGAACTGCTAAACGGAGTCAAAGACCCCAAAATTACGACTATTAATCAAGACCTGGATATATAGAAATATATTATCAAGATAAAAATAGTAACGTTAGAATTATAGGTTTAGGAATTATTTAAAAAAACTTATAAAAAATATTGTCCTTAAAAAAAATTAAAGCTTTTTTCATGTGGTCGTTAGGGGATCCTTACATGGAATTGAACTTAAAGAAACCGCCACTTCAGCATCACCGCCATTGGCGCGTGGGTGCATCTCTGTTTTCTTAACTGTTAATTAATGACCAAATGATCAAATATCCTAAAATGTGTCGGTGATTTTTGCGTTACATATTTAATACAGTTTATTTAAATAATAAGTTGTATCAATAAGAAAAATATTCAGATTACCTAGCACGTAAAGAATATAGTTCTTGTGTATTTCTTGCTTCCAAAATATGTACTATTTATAGGACAGCGTAAAACTTGGCTGTTGGGAATATTCCAATTACTTCCACCGTTACCATTCCATTATCGCGACACTGCTGTTTCACAGACACGAAAGCCGCTCTGTTTTTGTCGTTTTAATCTATGTAAGGATCTGAAAAAAAAAACGAAGTTTAACAAAAACATTCCCCAAATAATTGAAACGACCCATCATTCTTGGCATTACTCTCATATCAGAATGTTTTTAATATCATGATTTTCGAAAAAATAAACAAATTTGTTTTAAAAAGAATATATATATATATATATATATATATATATATATATATATATATATATATATATATATATATTTAAATATATATTAAAATATATTTAATATATATTTAAATATATATTCTTGTTGATTCGATAAATTTCTATTGGTATCCTTTATGGTACAACATGGGTAATAACAGACAGCGCGTGATGAAAATATAATTTCGTAATAAGCTTTCTTATCTACGCGTGTTGATATTGAATAAGTATGGCTTCTGGATAAAATTACCATCGGTATAAAATAAAGTAAAACCAAGTATAAACCATTTTAACGTTTCAGTATACCACTCTGATAATAAAAATGCCATACCATGAAATAAACTACCAATCTGTTAAAAGTTAATTTGATCATATAAGTCTAAAATGGCTGGTACATTTTATTTCTTATTTAATATCTTTATTGTTATTTTATAAAAGTTCTATGCTTACAAACTGAATACTAAAAATAGGAGCATTTTTCGTACACTTACTATATCGTGATATAATAAGCGTATGAAAAATACTCTTATGTATGTGTTTGAACCCCTATGCAAAGGTTGGAACCCCTAATTCGTCAATTGAAAGGAAAGTATATGTAGAGCTAGCTTGCAAAGCGTTCGGTATCAACTTGGGCATCATGTTACGGCAAAAAAATAACGACTTAAATAGACTACACAATACCATTATATTATAAACATTATAAATAGGTATTTATTTTGTTTTTGATACTAAAAAGTAAAACATATTGAATAAACTTATTAAAACAAAAGAATCATTGATATTAAAATTTGTTTAAAAATAATAAACAAAATACCATGAAATGTGTAAATAAGTTTTAAAAATAAAAGCAGCTAAAAAAATTTTTTGGTAATTTTGTTCGTGACTGAAATAAAATACAGAGAAATATTGTATCCGTCTAGTGAAAGAGAAACATAATTGTAATTAATTAGTAAGGAATAAGACCGGGCTTATTTTGATAAATTTAATGACTAAATATTTATGTCATAAAAATACAAGTTCAAAATAGAATGTAAAATATCGTTACGTATCTATTCCCACCGTTACGTATCTATCTATAAAAGAAATGTATAAAAAAGAAATATTAGAAATGTTAAGGCATTGTTTTAGTTTTCATATATATTATATACATAGAACATTCGCTATTTCATTAAACGTCGTCTTTTATTATAAAATTATATATATATATATATATATATATATATATATATATATTTATTACGATAGTAAACACGTCCTTCCAAATTGAATACGTACATTAATTTAATAAAAAACGTCACGAGCCGTTAGCTGATAAAATTGAATTCAACCTAATATTCGCTTTCGAGGGCCATTCGCCTTTTCGTTGTGAAAATCTGGTGATATAATATTTTATCCATGTTTCAAAATTAAAAGTTAGTAGTTAGTTAGTTAGTTAGTCTATTATGTGTTTAATTACTAACTGCAAATATTACCTTTATGTATTTCTATTTATGGCTCGTCATTCGGAATTTTTTCTATAATATATATTACAATATATAAGTTAATATTAATCTATGTATTTTAAAGCGTTCATTGCGTTGTGAAATCGCCATTATACGCGTAAATCATGAACCCGTGAACATACCTCCTCTGAGCGTGAAGCCTCATTGATCAGAGTTCCTTCCGAGCCTCCGTAGGCTGAACGCGTCTACGACAGTCGCGCTACGGTCGTAGCACGCTACGCTCGTAGCGTTGCCAGCGCTGTAAACAAATTTTGGCACTAATAAACTGATAAAATAGTGTTGTGTGTAAAGTGAGTTTTTCTTGGCTGAAGAGTAGATAACATGTGAGTTGAGTTTTGAGTTCACTGGTTCATATGTATAGGTTACTGCACGCAAGCATCTTGTACGTGGTTAGAATTCTAAAAGTTCATTATTTTTGTTACCAAGACCATTAAAATTGAAAAATATTAAGTTAACGACTTTTTTATGTAAACGAAATATTTGGAGATGAAATGATAAAATAAGTTTGGTGTTACTTTTAATTATTTATTTATGGGTTCTTATGAAATACTATCTTATTAATTAAGAGTATTTCATTATTTGTGACTATGTACTTATTTAAAAGATATATTATTTAGAACTAGGGTTTATTTCTTGTACTGTACAGTACTATATCACGTGGTTGGTGAATTCCCTGTAATTTATTTCTTCCCTCTTGAATATTGAGCGGCTTACAACGAATAGCTTCCAATATTTTTTAAGGTACATTGCAAATACGGCAGTTTATCAGCTTTGAAAGAAGAGATTTAGTTGACTTTTTCTATACTTAAAAGAATAAAAAAATATATGGTGATTATAAATTTTAGTTAAAAATACTTCCTTTTTTTAGAGAAAATCAGCAGGATAAGAGATAGGAGGATGTATATAAGTTACAATAAAAAAAATCGAATTAGTTTATTAAAACATAAATACAACAAGATATTTTCAAATCCATAATTTTTTGTCGTCGTTTTTTGTTTCAAATTCAAATTATTCATAATTTTTGGAAATTTATTAATATATTTATTTAATTTCAGTCTTCTGGTTATAATAGCTAAAATCATTTTGATTTCAATTTAATGATTAATTGATAATAAAAGCACTTTTAGGAAAGAAAAGCATTCGAAAATAGCATTAGATTGTAAGCCAATAATCTCCAAATTACATAAAAAATTGCCAGTCATGTTGTATTGTAATTATAGCCCAAAGCTATTTTGTGTTTTCCAGTCTAAGTTAGAAAATTTTCCGGACTATAAAGTATTTTATTCGTATCTCGAGGCAATAACCTATCATAATACATACCAAATTTTCTTAACATCCATTTGGATTATTTTGCGCTAATACAACAGATACACGTACAAAAAGACAAAAAAATAAATAAAACTATGTTTTGAGTTCTGAATCATGTATTGAATACTTTTATTTAAAAAAAAAAACAGAAACATAATTTAATTTTGCGGATTTTTTATTGGTGATAGATTTATATTTTTTAATTATATATTATACATTTATATTATGGGTATTATTTTAAAGAATGTATTATTTTTTAAATATGAGTATGTCTCTGAAAGTAATATGTCTCATGTAAACAAAATGTAATATTTTTTTCATTCAAGTAATCATTTCAATTTCCTATTTTTTGTGTGTATTTGTCATATTTGATTCCTTTCAACGTCTTCGTCGACGTAATCTTTTTTAGAACAGATATTCTATTTTGTCAGATTGGCATCTGGGGACTCTTTCCCAGTGTTGGAAAGTGCAGGTCATAAGATTAACTATTATTTCAAATTCAAATTTACACATACACACACATAGTACATTAGCTATACACACACATAGTTTATTACACATACACACATACAGTACATTACACACACACACACACACACACACACACATAGTACATAGACTATTTGCAAGTTAGATCATTTTAAATGATTTCTACTTTAAGTTGCTAGGTTTCACAATTTTTTCTAACACATGAGTTGTTATTCGAGCGAGGACGAAATACAAAATGCATGTCATTAAATCGATCAAATCAAGTTCAAATAAACAAAAACATTTAAATAAACTAACATTCCAAAAGCTTTGCTATTTTAGCGCAGTCAATTCATTCGTTAAAATGATTTCTTCTTATTTGTGTTTATTTCATCTTATAAATGACTAAACTACCACCCCAAGTTCGATAGTTTAAATGAAAAAACTTCAGACTTTATTTCTTCCAAGATTAAAGGATCTCATTAAGATATCCCTTGAGAGAAATATATTGAGTGTTTTCTGGATAATACAGTCCACTTAACTTGCAGACGAAGGAAATTTCGTTGTATTAGTCCGAATAAAAACGATAATTTCAATGATTCTTAAAGCCTGGAACAGGCAACGCTACGGATTATTATTTTCCAAAAATAAATTTTAAATCTTTCTCTTTTTAGTTTATTATCAATTTTGATGTCAATAAAACTTTTAAGTTCACATAAAGTAATAAAATTTATAATTTACTAGCGTTTCTTGTAGTCTTATCTCGGCTAGCGCCCCTTATATTTAAAAGATAAAAAATAAACTAAAATATTGTCTAAAAAGAACTGAATATTTCAATTAAATATGCATATTCGTCAGTTAACTCGTTTTGAAAACAGGAAAAACAACCTTTTGAAAACAGGAAAAACAACCTTTTGAAAACAGGACAAACAGGCAAAGAGACCAAAAGTTCTGGAAGCATGTTTATATATTACTCTCTTGAAAATATTTACAAAAAATATTTATTTAAGAAATAACAGTGAGAGACTCTGATTATTTTATAAAAGTATCTCAATTAATAACGCAAAATGAATATTAAATAAAGAAAACAAAATGTAATTCAAATAATCGTTTATTTAATATAAGTAATACATAACCTTTACAGAACATATAATGACAAACAAATTATATAATGTTAAATAAAATAAAAAAAATGTCTTAATTGTATAACACTTTGGTGGTCTCTCAATTTAATTTTAGTTAGAAAAACACACAAGTTCTACAATTGAGTATTTCAAAAGGAATTTGATTTAAAGTTGACCGTGTCGGTTTTGATTTAATGAGTTGGTTTTTGTTTTATATTAAACGATTAATTTGGTTTTTTTTTATAAATATACGACTACGTATTTGTAATTTGTAGGTATTATATTTCAATTGAATCGAATATTCATTAATTCAATTAATTGATCAACGTATATAATATGACAGGTATATAACTTGGCAAGGCGATATTTTGCAGATATGAGTCGGTTGTTTGGACGGCTGTTTGAATCAGTGGTATTAAATCAGACTATTGTGCCGGTGGTCGTGGGTTCGATCCCAACACTAGAAAAGTATATAAGTTAATAGTTATAATAATAGAAAATACTTATCTTTATATATACTTTTAATAAAAAAAACTTTTCTAGGCTCTCTTAACATCTAAACACTTTTTATGTATTATACGTATGTACGAAAAAAATGTTCATGTATATTTATCAGTTGTCGAGTACTCAGAGTATTTATTAGCTTTACTTGGATTGTAACGCAATGTTACTAGTGGAACTGTCTGAATATGTATTTTTTTTTATTATAATACGATTTTCTTTAGATTTATTTATATTTATTCTGACGTTAAAATTGTGTTATGACAAATTTTGTTATTTTATATAATTATATTATATTATATTATATTCTTTTAGAAATTTGCTCAGTTATTTTTTTACTTAGATAATTCTAACAAAAAATAATTATGTGAAGTTTATTGTTTTACAGTAAATGATTAAATAATTTGAAAACTACCTAATAACTTCAAGAGCTTTTGGTAATAAAACATAAACCTCTTTTATTGAATAAGATAATATAAGGAATATATATATTTCAGAGGCGAATTATGTCAAGGTTCCAAAAGACCCCTCAAGGACCACATTTATTTATGAATATTTGAGTATTGCGTATAAATAGTACTTAAAATGCGTGACGCAAGTTTCAAAGATGTGAGGCAATCAAACCACTTATTCAGCCAACACGAGTCCTCGAAATACTGAACTGACATTCTAACAGCCAATTCATCATTCAATATTAACACGTAGTTAGTTACGCCATGTTGTTTTTCACATGAGTTGGTTCGGGAAGATCCCAATGCTTTATTATCACATTTGTAATTAAATATAGTATATTAATTAAATTTAGATGCTTCAAAAGATCAAAAATAATTGTATAATTTAATAAAATGAAAATATTGTTATGTTTCTATTTTGCTTGTTTGTAAGCTTTCTTCCTTACTCTTTAATTTTCTTTTGAAAAATTAAAGTTTTATTTATAGTAAATTGAATTCATCTATAGTCTTTTTTAAATACAGTTTATCGTATCGCTAACTGCAACATCACTGTGATTGAAAGGAACTTAATGAAACACGCTATCAGAATACGTAACAAAGGTAATATTCGTAGCGGCCATTACAGCTTTGTTAACGAATTTATGAACGTCGTTCTTAGTTTTGAAATAGTTTATTTGACTGTAGGTAGTACGAAATTAAACAAGGCCATAAAATCCTAGCTATCTTAACTAAAATAATGGCTTTAATAACCGAAAAATACCCTTATTCTAGCGAGAGCCTTTAATATAATATCGTATCTACAATTGTTAGGGTATTATTAAAACAATATACTATATATATATATATATATATATATATATATATATATATATTTATAATAATAAATAATGGTATTGATGAATAGCTGTGTTCTTTACGCGTCCATGTGACATATATTATCGTGAAATTACACTTGTTATGAGTTCAATTATAAATGTTACTATTAAACGCATAGTGGAATAGCCTCGTTGGTTAATCATCGTACTTTTTTAAACTTATAATTTGATTTCAGCCGTATATAACACTAAAATACTTTAAACATACATTTTTGCATGTGAAATCATTAGTGATGTGCGTGAATATGTAATTGTTTTGAATGAAATATTTCATTACTAGTGTTGAATATTCTGCAGTAAAGAATATAGTTTAATTATAAGGATAGAAACTAAAAGACAAACGGAAATGTTAATTTAAAGATATAATAGGTTGCCACACAAAGCAACAGTACGTCCGAGCCAACGTTTAGAATTAATCAAAGTATTAACTAGATGTCTCTATAAATCTTTTAGTGAGCGGTCTCGTTAAGCTGATATTCCTACTCTAGTCTTGGTTTTGTTCCATCTTTAATTGAGAATTAATTATAGTGAGATAACTGAACTTATATTTCTTTCTGTTGTAATTTCTACTATCATCTGAAGGAATTAATTTCATCTACGGCTTATCTTCATTTTACTAACTGTTATATTATTTCGGCTAAAGAACTTCGCTAAAATTATCACTGTACTTTGATCTTCATACATTGGTTCAATAAAACCATCTAAAACTGAGCTGTACTTTCAATGAATAAGATTTTTTTTTTTTATTTTTTTTTTTGCATTTTATATATTGAATGTCAATAACTTTGCCTTACACGTAATGTTACAGGAAAACCCTGTGCTATATAATAGCTAATATTTCATATGAGCGAAATTTTTATCGTCAATAAAACCAAACTTATAAATTACAATTACTAAAAAGAGTTAAGATTTTGAAATTAGGACACGTATTATTAAGTTTGATATTTTAAAGTTTAATTTTAGATTTCATTGGAAACATTCGGTGAAGGAAAACTTTATGAATTTGGTTTTGGCAGCCATTAGGAAATGAAGATAAGCCGTGAACAATTATATTTCAATGATTTAAGAGAAATGAATTTATTATTTGAATTTTGAGAGTAATTTAGAGTAACGGATTGATTCGAGATACTAATTGTTTAAACTAACGATGTCTGGTTTTAAAAATAATCATATTATTTTATAATAATGTAGTTTAAAAAAAAATAGTAAATTACAAGTAACATTTAGAAGAAATTTTCTTTTATGTTTCGAGGTTGTCGTCAGTTTCGATATCCTCCAAGCTTAGTTTGAAACTTGTAAAATTTTAGATAAACCTTCTTTTGAATGACTTTGAGAACAGTTATCGGCAATTCGATTCCGATAGGCTTATATTTGTTTTACTTTTATAGTATCGACTTTGGCAGTTTGATGAATTGTCTTCAGTTTGGTGAGGTGGTTAATGTTGATAGCTTTTCTCGATAATTTTATTTATCTTTATTTTTACTCATTTTTAAAAAATATACTTCAGGTTTTATTATATGAGTAATATCTATTATTATTTTAAAATTCCTAGTTTTTTATCAAACTATATGCACCCATGACTTCGTTCGTTTAAGCTGGTAATTTAACTATATTCAGGTTTTTCCCTAAAATATACATTTGAGACACATTGGAATTATTCATGCTATATTATTATTTAATAGAAAATATAATTTTTATTTATTATAATTCTTCACATCAGAAGATAACTATGGATTATTAATTTCCTGCAAATTAAGAAACACTTAAGAACTTATTTTTCCATTCGTCTGATTATTATTTTTACCATTCTATTACCAATAGAGCCTAGTAAATATTATCTTGAATTACTTATCACAAGTCTATTTAATAAATTATTTTTATTTTTATGAATTTTGAACCTTTTGATTATTATTTGATCTCTAATATTAGTATGAGGCGTATTCAAACAGAAAATCATTCAAATAAAGTTTATACTTTTTTTGAACTCTTAGTTCAATTTTGTCCTATTGGTTTAAAAATAATAATAATTAGAAATCGTCGACAGATAGTTGGTTTCTTAGGTTTTTTTTTTAGGGTTCATATTGGAGTTAATGATAAATGTAATGTACTCATAATTTGATACCGACACGAAATGATATTTAATGAAATAAAAATGAGAAATATACTCAGAGTCTTCAGCATTTATAAATTATCCATTTATATTCAAATTAACTTTTCTCAACTGGAATAATTTCCATTATCATTTATTTTAATTTAGATAGATCACTATCGATGCTGAAATAGAGAATTGATGATCAAATGGTTTTTTTGTTGCTTTATTTCAATCGTAATCGTCTTTCTATTGCAATTCGTAACACGGTCACACACCGAAACCAGATTATTATACCTACTTATAACATACACATATACACACACAAACACATATACACACACAAACACATAGACACATACACATACACATGACACACACACACAGCCTTTATATTCTTTATCCTTGTAACAATCACTTCAATTTAAAGTGCGACATACACGTTCCGGTCAGTATATATGATGAAGCGGATGTAATTAAATTTCTTCAGTCCGTTCTTCCGCCATCAATATCGACCTTCACAGAATACACACACTATACCATTTGTTACTAAGCGTACTAGGTGAAGTTGTCAGTGTATATACGGTATTATGACTAATATTGGAACTTCATTTTTGTTTGTGATATTTGTTTCAGAGGCCCTATTTCTATTTCCACTGAAATTTTATACGAACCATGATTCTTTTAAATGATAATATCTCTTTATTACCGACTAAAGAATCTTATTTCTTTATGCCTTAGGAATGCTTTATAAAGTTATAAGGAGAAATCGGAATATTGCTTTCTTATTCTATTTAGTTTTATCGTTGGAAAAAAGAGAATAAATATTTAATAAATTTTAATGCATTAGCCTTACACTTATCTTATCTAGACAGACATATTTTTTATATATTTGTAAGGACCAGTTTCACCATTGTTCAAGTGAATTCTAATTCAAGAAATAAAAGAAATATTATTTGTATAAGAACGTATAATGTTTATAAAAAGATCGTGACGCTTAACTGTTGACATTTAACTGCAGTTCGTATATGGGCTGACTCAACTAGGGTAGTAGGTAGAACCGACCTTTCATCGAAGATTGGTTTGAAATAGCTACCTTGGTTTGAAATAGACACCTTGCGTGAGTGAAAGTGCCGGTTGCCCTCTTTTTCCCTCTGTGTGTCCTCTTTTGAGCGTCCTGTTATATAAGGAGGGCAAAACATTTGCAAGTTTGTTTGCAATTTTGCATATTTTACATTCATGGGCAACGCGTACACAAACCATCAGGGTACATTTTTGGGTGGCAAAAGAGGTGCTGGTTAGTTTGAGAATGAAATAAATTTACTTTACTTTTTTACACATTTATGACCCAAAACATTAACTTTTAAACAACCTCAAAAATAATCAATCTAGATTCAATTATTGTGGTTAATTTTAATATCTGATTTATTCATTTATTAACTTCGGCCGTTAGTAGACAGATGTCGATAATAATCTAAATAATACAGACAACTTTATTATTGTTACAATTTAAAATCTTTACATATTTTTCTATATGTTTGGAACGCTGAAAATTCCATAAATACCTACATATATACTTTATTAAGATTGCCTTACTTCATAAGAAATATAATACGCTTTCTTTGTAACAAAACTTACATTTTTGAATCTGAGCTGAACTGAGTTCATCAGTTATTTATTTAAGAGTGAATCGAAGTAAACCAAAGTATTACTAGTAGTAATAAAAAAATGTATTCGATATTTAGGGACTAATTTACTAGATGTGGTTTATTTCTGAACGATACGAAATAATATAAGAGTTTAGTTTTAATCATTTTAAAATAAATAAATTGATGTTATCTATTTTGTATTGGATTATTTGGAAATATCCTAAAAATTAATGGATTCGACTTCTTCGGAAGACAAGATAATACTTGAAGGTAATAAATTAAAACATACGAATACCAGAAAACTAAATGTTAAAATAACGAAATTTTAGATTCAAGAGGAAAAATTCGTAAAATTTGAAATATTAACACTGTAAAGTACATTTGAATTATTTATTCTGAACCGGAAAAAGCCAAGGCGCTTAAATTCTCGGAATTATATTTGTGGTTAAAAATGTTGTTAAAATATTAGTTAAATGAGATCAATTACGGTCTTTATTTGAACCGATTATAACGTTTTACCACATTTCATATTTATTTTATCATCTTCATCATAGTGATAATAAAGTTTTACCAATATATGGATGCTTTTAAAAAAATTTTTCACCATGTTGAGAAAAGGGCTTGAAAATCTTTGAAAGGTATTGAACAAAAGTTTTGACACTTTGCCAATAACCGGAATAAATAGGTCAATGACCGTGCGGTCGGTGTTGTTCGTGCAAGATTTATTTACCAGGATGAAGTTTAGAACTAACCTGGAATTAAATGCAAATTCTTTGTTAATTATAATTTGTTTGATTTATTATATATCTCTATTTTATGTAACAACTTAATGACTGCATAATATGCTTTTTTAAGATAATCAAGTCCTAAACCAGATTTTAACTGTAGGGGCATTTCATAGATCATACAAAAGTAAGCTCGTATTTTTTCTTTCACACCTACCAGATAAACATTATGGCCGAATATGGACGGATTTCAAAACCTCACTTTTTTTCGCTGTCCGCTTCACGTGAAATGCCCCTTTATTTAAATTTTCTTTAGTTTATTGAAAAGCTAGTGCAAATATAATATTACTCTTCAATCAGAACAGTTAAATACGTTTTAGTTGAGGAACAGTTAAATCTGTTTCACTCCATGGTCACATCCAATTACGTGTTCCGAAACATCCGTCTTGTTTTAATTAAAGCGGCTCCGCACGGGGTTTCAATGACAAGAGATGATTAAGAGCTGTCACTTTGACTATGATATTTTCATTAACTATTACTATTGTAGAGAATTTAATGTTTCTTGTATTGTAATATATTAGTTGATTTTTTCCCGTTGGAAAAATGGTTTTACGGATACCCCCGACCAAGAAGGTGACGACCGGGTGGTTATGTGGAACTACCCGACAGCATAGAAGACGCTGCCATTTTTAAGGCTACCCACCAAAAAAACAACGGTTACCCTCATCGCTTTTGTGGAACGCCACGGGATCGCTTTCGCACTCACCGTGACGCCCCAGCGGAACCCTCCCCGAATAAGGGTACCCCGAGTACATATTAGAATATATTATTATTATATATCAGAATACTATGAGTATGTGTGTACTTACATAACTTGATTAAATTTAAAAGTAAACTTGTTGATATTATTTAATACACCTTACCATTAGGTAAGTGCAAAAAATATGTTTTATTTCAACAATAAGATACGTACAAGTTTTTTTTAATGTCGAAAACCTAAAAACACAAGATGGACTGGACAATATATTGATATAAAAATAAACCTATTATCTATGTGCTTGGTATTATTTTAAATTTATCTGATTAGTTGAGAGTTTTTGTTCCTGTAATATGTTGTGTGCTATATTGTATGCGGGGATAATGACTTAACTCTTGTTCGCCGTCTTCAAAGCACGTACGTTATAAAAGATAGCCAAATCATGTGTCACCTTCTACTAGTGTAAGTCAAAAAAAAAAAGCTCAAGCTGGTTTAGTGTCTTAATAATTTGAAATTTATTTTAAGACACTTATAACTTTCAGCAATGGAAGTTTTTATATACATTTGTTTTAAGATTCATGAAAATTATTATGTCTAATATTGTATCGTAGGATTAATAAATCGTCCTCTTATGTCCATCCAATAATATTTTATTATTAATTGATAGATGCTATAATAGGAAATAAAACACAAATTCTTGACGAAGAATGAATAGAGACCGGAAAGAATTTGATGCTGATAAAACTGGGTAATGTGGAGATTCCAAAAGCCTACTTAAGGCCAACGGTTATTACCTATATATTTCTTTTGGATATCGCGTGAATAGCTAATAACAATGTAGCCTATTGCATGACGCATTATGTTACAACTGAGAATTACATTATTGACCCATAATTATCCAACTAGTTGGCCAAATGCTCAAAAGAGTATGCCAACCACTCAACTAGTATTCCACTTCACTTCCACATAATCTGTACAATTCGTAGTTCAATATTAATACGCACTTGTAAATCAGTGAAAATATTTGTGCAAATAGCTGATATGGTTTGAAGATGTAGAAGGAATTAATTTATCTGCTTTGTGATTTGAACTGCTACCTGAGATGGTTTTACGAGTTATTTATCTACTTACAAAAGAGGGCTTTAAACTATTAACAAATATTTCTCTGGACCAACATTAATAAGTGTTTATATATATATATAAGCACACTTATTATACACAACGACACATTTTAATTTATTCACTTACTTATTTGGGCTGGTGTCTCCTCATTGGATAAATAAATTAAAAGTTACCTAGTCGCTAACTCACTGTTATTTACTATTTCAGCTAAGATTTTAAAATCATATCTATCTATTGTATATTCTTTTGAATAAAATTGATGTACTTTAATATTACTTGGTTTAATCCACTCTAATAATTAATAGCTTCGTCTCGGAATCAGACATCGCTTGGCTATCTTATACTTCTTATCTTAGGCTATCTTATACTACAGAGCATCTTGTCTCGGGATGAGACAAGATACTCGTTTACTGGAGTGTATAAAGCATTTTTAATATGTTTAGATAAAAATGTTTGTTACTAAAATGTAAACACGGTGTTCTGGAAGACAGATGAATATAAAAAAAAACCTATAAACTTGTAATTATTATAAACTTATCTGATGGGTTTTTTTGAGTTATTCTTCTTGTAAGATGTTGTATACTAACTCTTTGAGCACTCCCCTAACTGCCGCAGCCAGTATTGGAATTCGTGGCTTCGATATATCGAGCAAGGTGCAGTTCCACGGTCATATTGAGAGTAAGGCTAAATTGACCTCAAAGAAGCTGGACGTGCTGAATAGAGAGTGGCAGTATTTCACTCCGGCCCATTGCACCTTTATAAGGTGCAGGTTCGGTCGCTTTTGAAGTACTGTTCTCATCTGTTTGCTGGGGTATCCCATTACCGGATTCTCTTTCTTGACCGGATGTAACAGAGAGTGACTCGTATTACCGTTTGCCTTTTCAATTAGTTTGATCCCTTAGTATTGCGTAGGCATGTAGCTTCCCTCTGCATTCTCTATTGGTTATACCATGGGGAGTGTTGTGAAGAGTTCTTCGGACTCATACCACCCACAGATTATAGCTATTGTTCATCGTGACAAATCCTCCACCCACATAATCTCAACAGCTGGCGCTCCCCCATTGTATGCTTCTCAATGAAGCTTTTTGCCTCGCACGATGAATCTGTGGAACTAATTGTCACCTAAGACATTTCCGGACCGATATAACCCTTCTAAAAGGCCGGGAACGCACTTGTAGCTTGATTTGTAGATGTCCAAGGGCGGCGGCATTCGCTTAGGCGACCTGTCTGCCCGTTTCCCCATCCTATAAAAAAAAAAAAAATCTCTAAGCATTGGAATTAACTTTTGTAGATAGAGAAGTTGGCGCACAATTTGTTTGTTAGGTTTGACTCTCACGCAAGGAAAGTATTTTTAATAAAAAATACTTTTTAATAATATATATTATATGTGTCTACGAAAAAAAATGTTTATGTGTATTTATTATTCGTCGGGTACTCAAAGTAAAAGCTTTACTTAAATTTCGTTATGTGAAACTCTCCGTATATTTAATCATTTATTCATTTATTATAATATGTTTATCTTTCCTTTATATTTAGTTGGATTTATTCAGAAGCTTATGAAATGTTTTTATTTTGTATAATGATATATTATTGTTTTAAAAAAATCGCTTTATTATTTGTTTACTTAAATACAATTTATTAAAATATAATTATGTCACAGCGAATCCAAATAATTCTTTCACACGACATCTAAGCAATAGATGAATAATTAATTTAAGAACTATCTAATAACTTCAAGAGCTTTTATAATAAAAATGTCACATAAAGCTATTTTATTGTAACAGTCAAGATATAAAAGTATATATTTCAGTTGCGAATTATATCAAGGTTCCAAAAAAACTCCTCAAGGACCACATTTATTTATTTGTATATGCGTATTGCGTATAAATAGTACTTAAATTGGATGACGCAAGTTTCGAAGATATGAGGCACAAACTACTAATTCGGCCAACACAAGTCCTCGAAATACTGAACTTACATTCTAACAGACAAGTTATCAATCAATATTAACATGTAGTTAGTCACGCCATGTTGATTTTCGTATAAGTTGGTTTAAGAAGATCTCAACGCTTTATTATTATATTTGTGTTAGCTTCAGTAGATATGAAATACTTGTATAATTTACTAAATTGAAGATATTGTTATGTTTTCATTCTGATTGTTTGTAAGCTTTGCTTTTTGCTGGCATGTATTGTTTTTTGAAAAATAAAACTTTCTTATCTTTAAATTAAATATATATATACATGTTTTATAATATATTTCTGTGTCACTCACTGCTACGTCACTGTGATAGAGAGGAACTAAATGAAAAACGCTATCAGAATACGTAACAAAGGAAATATTCGTAGCGGCCATTACAGTTTGGTTAACGAAGGTATTATTTAATTAAAAAAACGCCAAAAAATCCAAATTATTAATAAAAATTATAGTTAAAAGTTACGAAAAATACCTTTACACACCCTTTGATAATATTATTCGTAAATTATAGAGAGGGCCTTAAATATCGTACGTTTGAAAATCTTAATTATTTATAATAAAAAATACTAATATTGTACGTATGTTCAATAATTGTTAGTCACGAGCAATTCCAGATTTTATTTTAAAACTACACTTTTTAAGACTTCCATTATAAATATAACTGTCAAACGCGTCATGGAATAGGTCCGTGGGTTAAGTATCGTACTTTTCTATGCTTATAAGTTGCGCTGTATCCAAAACTATACGTCAAAATACTTTATAAATCCTTCTTTATGGATGTGAAACCATCAGTGATAAATATGTGTCAATTTATTAATATTTATATACATAAATGTTTTGGATTAAATATTTCATTAGTAGTAGTAAGTTTAAGTATTCTGGAGTAAAGTAAATAGTTTAATTGTATATATAGAAACTAAAAGACAAAAGGAAATGTTAATTTAAAGATATAATAGGTTGCCACACAAAGCAACAGTACGTCCGAGCCAACGTTTAGAATTAATCAGAGTATTAAATAGATGTCTCTATAAATCTTTTAGTGAAGCGTTCTCGTTAAGCTGATATTCCTACTCTAGTCTTGGTTTTGTTTCAACTTTAATTGAGCATTAATTGTAGTAAGATAACTGAACCTATATTTCTTTATTTTGTAATTACTACTATCATTTGAAGGAATTAATTGCATCTACGGATTATCTTCATTTTACTAACTGTTGTACTTTTTCTTGTAAAGGAATTCGCTTTAGCGACCACTTTAATTTTATCTTAATTTGTGGGTTCTATAAAAAACATTTAAAACTGAATGAACAGATTTTTTTTCGAGTTACCAATTAATGAAACTAAAGACATCTATGTCATAATAATAATTATATCTTTTTTATTTTTCGGCAAGACATTTTGAAATGACTTTGAAATTGATTTTTAAAATTATCGTTTATTATTATAGTTCATGTTTATACAGATAATGTACTTTATAGTTATATAATTTACAAAATAATGTAATTTTGATTAAAACAATAGTAAAACACATGGATTCTTTTGAAGAAAACGTTCTTTTATGTTTCGAGATAGTCGATTTCAGTTTGGATGTTCTTCAATCATTGGTTTGAAACTTGTTAAATTTTAGATGTGCCTTCGTTTGCTTGGATCACTTTGAGAACATTTATCGGCAATTCTATTCCAATAGGCGTTGATCTTTGTATTACTTTTTTACTATTGACTGTGGCAATTTTATGAATTATCTTTCGTTTGGTGACGACATGGACCCTGATAGCTTCTATTTGTCTTTCTTGTTGTTTATTAACTGCTTTCATTTATGAAAGATAATCCACTTTTGCTATCTTGATAAAGCTTTTATCATTATATACTAAGATTTATATTCTTATTTAGAAATTCCTAGACTTTTATTTTGAAACCATATGCAAACGTTCCTTCGTTCAAGCTAGTTATTTCTCAAATTGTATTTATTATTCTCCTCTTAAACATACATTTATACATTGGCATGATTCATGTTATATTATAACTAGCAATGCATACGTTTTGCGTATGAATTACGTGCGTCGTTACTTTGTTTGTGAAAAACGTATTCGTTTCGTATAAGAGCACGTCAACGACCAACGTATTCGTTTCATACAAGAATACATTAGCGGAAAATGTTTTTGTAAAATTATTTTTAAAAGCACCGCAAGCACCCCGCACACACGCCGGACGCACGATGTCGAATTCTTTACATAGATTTAAAAAAATAAATAAATAGTATTCGTCGACTGAAATAAAATCGAGCGCTTTAAAATTTATAAAATTATTCAATATACTCAGTCTTCAGCAATTATTAATCATCCATTTATATTCAAATTAACGTTTCTCAATTTCCATTATGATTTATTTTAATTCCCATAGAATACTATCTATGCTGAAATAAAGAATTGATCATTACATTTTCATATTATTGTATTCTCTCAGTCATAATCATTTTCTATCTTACGCTGCAATTATTAACTTGGTAACACTTATATAAAATTATTATACATACTTAAAATACACACACAGACTCACACCTATATATATATATTATTATTTATTCTAGTAAGCAGTGTAGTAGAGTATTCTTCAGACTAATATTTAATTTTGTGTAAGATAATGGTTTTAGAGCTTATATTTTTATTTATACCGACTTTTTAAACAAACCGTCAATATAATAAAAGATTTCATCGTTATATTACACACTAAGGATATCTTATTTCTTTATTCCCCAGGGATGGTTTTCGAAGTAATACCAATAACCTGATTTAATTAATACTTTCCAATTCCATTTAATCTTATATTTGGGAAGATGTTTAATAAATCTAAAGGCATTGATTATTAACTTTAAACTTATTTAAAGCTATACAAGTATTTAATTCTTTGATAAATTTTGTAAAGCACAGTTGAAATATTGTTCAAGTGAGTTTGAATTCATGGAAATATATATATATATATATATATGAACAGCTGACATTTAACTGCGCACGTAGATAGGCTGACTCTACCAGGGTAGTAGAACTCACAGAAGATTGGTTTGAAACAGCTGTTAAAGTTACCTTGCGTGAATGAAAGTGCCGGTTCGCCTCTTTTTCTTTCCGTGTGTCCTAATTTTAGATTTCCTTCCTTTTTTTTATAAGAAAGCAACGCACGTGCAATCTTATTTTCAACATTTTTCAATATTTGCATACGTCTATTGGGCGATGCGACACAAACTATTAGGTTTACATTATTTTGACAGAAATATCCAGATTTACTGCTTTTTGTTTTTAAGCATCACTAAGGTATTTACATATTTTTTAATGACAAAACGATAAACACTTTTAAAATAATGATTCAGTTGATTTAAAATATTTTGTAAAAGTTAATTATTAAAATAACTAAATTTAATTTTTGTATTGAATTATCTGGAAATATCCAAAAAAGTTTTGAATGCGGCTCCTTCGGAGGACAAGATAAGACTATAAAGAATCAATACATATGAATACCAAAAGACTTCCTGTCGTTGGAAACTAACAGTTAAAATAACGAAATTTTAGAATAACTCATTTATTTGTGAAATATGAAATTTCAACTCTGTTTCTCAAAATCTTTGAAAGGCATTGAAGATAAGTTTTGACACTTTGCCAATAACTGGAATTAATAGGTCAATGACCGTGCGGTCGGTGTTGTTCGTGCAAGATTTATTTACCAGGATGAAGTTTAGAACTAACCTGGAATTAAATGCAAATTCTTTGTTAATTATAATTTGTTAGATTTATTATAGATCTCTATTTTATGTAACAACGTATTGACTGCATAATATGCTTTTTTAAGATAGTCAAGTCCTTAACCAGATTTCAATTTTATTTCGATTTTCTTTTGTTTATTGAAAAGCTAGTGCAAATATAATATTACTCTTCAAACAGAACAGTAAAATACGTTTTAGTTGAGGAACAGTTAAATCTGTTTCACTCCATGGTCACATCCAATTACGTGTTCCGAAACATCCGTCCCGTTTTAATTAAAGCGACTCCGCACGAGGTTTCAATGACAAGAGATGATTAAGAGCTGTCACTTTGACGATGATATTTTCATTAACTATTACTATTGCAGATAACTTAATGTTTTTTGTATTGTAATATATTATAACACTATGAGTACGTGTGAAATTACGGAACTTGATTTTATTTATAACTAAATTTGCTGTTTGTTTATGCACGAATTAAGTAATAATGAGATATTTACAATATCTAATATTATTAAATTATAGTGAATTGTACACTTTTTATAACTTAACTTTATAACTTCTTTAAGGTTAACTGTCAGAGAATGCTATTTAGCGTTAAGTCCGCCCATTGTAACATTTTTTCTCTTGGAAAAATAAAGTTTTGAATAAATAAATAAATAAATAAAACGTTCCGGTCGAATTTCACCAGCCGTGGTCACGCGATGACTGATGTGAACTCAGCGTCGTCTTCGTGAGTACGAGTCTCGGTAACTGCCCTCGCTTGTTCCTCATTATTTATGTTTTCAATCTTATTATGATCGGAAGTGAGGTAAGTATTTCGACATACGACTTCACCAGCATGGTTTCCAGTTTTAACAAGTGTGTAGATACCGTTAGTGTCGTACGTTGAAATACCCTCACTTTTGATTATTATATTTTTAACGAGTTTAAAAATTAGATCTAAAATTTATTAGCTTAAAATGTATGTAAATGGATTTTAGTTTAAAAGGTATACAATATCTGTCTTTTTTTATCGTCTTATATCTAAAATAACAGGATGTTCGCGAAACCGAAATCAGATCAATAAAACTAAAATAAACCTATATGCTTGGTATTATTATAAACTTATCTGTTTGGTCTGTCATCTGTCAGACGGTGTATGCTTAAGTATCAGGGGATGACGTCCTAACTCTCTCTCGTTCTCGTCAAGGCACGTACAGTTTAAAAGGTAGCTTAGTCGTGTCTCATCTTCTACTGGTATAAGTAGACTAGAAAAACAAAATAAGTACGAAGTTTGGATATTTTGAATTAGTAATTGAAGTTTTTATGTACATTCTTTTAAGAATTAAAGATTCCATTACGTCCATACATGGAATAATTTTTTATCATAGAACTTATGGTAAATAGATAAATTATAGATGGTGGATAATATTCTTTTAAGAAATGACATACAAATTCTTGACTGCGAATGAAAAGAGACCGGAAAGAATTTTATGCGCAAAAACAGGGTAATATCAAGATTCCAAAAGCCTACTCAAGGCCAACTTTTATTACTGATTTATTTGCGTTTTGCATATCGCGTGAATGGCTATTAACAACATAGCCTATTGCATGACACGTCATGTTACAACTGAGAACTACATTGGCCCATAATTATCCAACTAGTTGGCCAACTGCTCAACAGGGAATGCCAACCACTCAACCAGTCCGCCAACCATTCAAGTGGCATATGAACGGAACAATTCGTAGTCCAATATTAACATATTTGTGTTATTAAAGATAGGGTCTACAGATAACTAAATTAAAAGTTAAAAAAATAAGACCTTATCTGCAAATATTATGATTGGTTTCATTTGAGAAATTAACTATATATAGTTTTTTAATATGCAAATAATGCAGATACATATTTTCTTTAATAAATCAAGGGCACTCGTAATAGATAAGATTGGTAAGAGAGAGTAGTTGCAGATTATCGTTTAGCTTACACATTAAACACTGTAGAAAATATTAGTTATTCCTTACTACTACTGCTACTAACGTATCGTGATACGTTACAATTATTATATTTTGTTTTCACACTTATTTTAGTTGATACTTGACTACATTCCACCTAATGGGAAGTGGAAATGAACTCGTAAGTGGTAAGGCGCATCAACTTAGGAATAGCCTATTCACTCTTCGCTTGAAGATAGCTACATACTCGGACGGAAATACCGACGCAGGCAAGCTATTCCACTCCTTCGCTGTCCGATTTAAAAAGATGAAGTTTAGCGCTTCGTTCGGACATAACGTGTTTACTATTCTATAGGGATTCACGATATTAATATGGTTTTAGATAATTATAGTACATATATTCGGAAAAACTTTAAATGTAAATATTGGTCCTTAAATTCTAATAAACAATTACGTATTATAGAAAATCTTGACAACAATTCTAGGCACTTAGTATGTATTCTAGGGGTAGTTTTTTTTGAACCGATTCTGGAACATAGATTTAAATGAATTGTTCCGAGACGAGAAATCAATTTAATTTCTTTCTGTTCCAGTTCAGGTTTATAAGAAATATGAAAATATTCGATAAAATATTCAGATGATGAAATATTAATTTTGAATTCCGGTCGTTTCGTCTTTTTTCTAATGTATTAAATGAATATTTATTTGAATAACGTTTGCTCATAACATTCCTACAAATTATCATAAAAAAATAAACTTAGATCGATATTTATAATTATATAACTAATATATTAAGTTATATAATTATAAATACAGTTGATAAAAAAAATCGAAAAAGTCTCATTAAAAATTAGATATATTGATATTTTATTAAGAATATTAGTAAATGGAGCTCTAGATCATTATAATTTATTTTATGAATTCCATTGATACAAGATTTCTCGCCAATTATCGATATTTCAATTGTATTATAATTGACGTCTGAGAAGTAAATTTAATTTATTTCTATAAACGTTTATCAAATTATTCGAGAAAAGATAATATTTATATTGAATGTTTCATTCAATAGCAAAAAGTATAAAGTTAATTTAAAGTCATTATGAACAAGATTTAATTATAATTGAAATAATAAAAGAATGAAAAAAAATATTTCAAATATATTTTATCATATTCTAGTAGCATTTGGTGGGCATTGTCTCGTCAATGTACAATACTGTTCTATCATTGGTTGAAGGGTGTAAAAGTTGATATAATGAATTGGCATCTACAGTCTAAATCTAGTCTATTCTAGTCTAGTCTACAGTCATATGTATTATATTACTTTATTTAACATTTTGTTATTGTTGTAATTAAAAACTATTATATTTATTTTTACCCGGCTGTATTCAGGATTCTTATTCATGAGCTCAAAGCGTGGCTCTAAGCGTGGCGGCGTGAACTCGTGAGTTCACGCCGCGAGTCCGCCACTCTCAGAGAATGGGTTCGAAACTAGCCGGGCAAATTCCGATTTAATTCTGCGTGAACTACAGCTGGGTAAATGTAAATATAATAGTCATGTTTCACGAAAGTTTAAATATAGTAATTAAAAGCTCTTGTGCATATAATATATAAAATAATATTTTATGCGAATATTAGATTAACACTTTAAAATTAAATGTGTTTACACTTTTTTAAATAAATATCTTATTTTCCTTTAAAAAAACATAAAAATTCGTTGACTTTTAGTTTAAAAGGCCAGATTTTAAATATAATCAATTCCGACTCAGAGAGCTGCCGATGAATTATTCATTTCCGTGGAGAGTGGGAACTCTTAAAGCCTCAAAGGCTCAAAAATTTTGGTTGAATCAAATTTACCTGAGTTGTTTGTATCTTACAATATAAGTCTACTATTAAATATAAGTTGCACATATATAAGATATTATAATAGCATAAATTTAAATAAAATAATAATATTTATCATGGTTTTTAAAAATCTGACTGACTGAACTGACTGAAAACTTGTGAAACGGTATTTAAGTCATGGTTTTGAAAAATTGTGAATAATAGAGAATAGGGATTTTATAGGTAAGCAGCGTAAAGTCAAAAGTGTTCGTGAGAGGATCTTTTATGGATTGGTTTTATTTTTGGTGGAATTTTTATAAAAACTTTGGAAGAGAAAAATTAATAGATAAAATTTTACTTTTCTTGCATTTTTTTTATATTATATGTACGTTACGTCTGCTGAAAAATCTATTTTATATTAATAAACATCACGTTTTCGTCAGAGTGGTTAAATATTAAAGGTTTCTCATTTTTTTAATTAGACGTGAAAATTTCAAAAATAGGTTTACTCTCTTTTCGGCAGTGTGAGCATTGACCCATCAAGTTTCTGCAGTTGACGCAGCGATGGGTGGCAGAAATTTACCTCTAATGTTTTGGCGAGGGGCCAGAACACTCCATTAAGTTTAGGACGAGCCTTCTTTATGCATAAATCTTGCAGGATATGGTAGCTAGATTAAAAGCACTCAGTATAGTCACCTGCTACCTGTTCCAGACAGGCTGATCCAGGATCAGTCATCTTCGGGTACCCTAGTGGCCAGCTGAGTGAATTCTAAAAGTATCACAGTCATAGTTCTGGTGGTTTTAAGTTTAATCATTAGTCAGTGATATTTGACTCTTATGTATATTAGAGATGACATTTGATTTTTGAAAACAACGATAAAAATTAAACATCTTGTGTTAATGACCAAAAACTGACAATATCTTTGTTGTGTTATAATATGAACCTTTGTATTTAGGTAATAAGGTAGACTTTCCATTTGATGTTAAATGTTATCATTACCCATGGACATTTGGAACTGCGTCTTCAAGAAAAACGTGTATTATATTTAATTTATTTTCTTTTTTTTATTTCATTACGATATTTTATTTACTATTCCAAGTTTAAAGTATTAATAATATACAATACTTTGAAACATAATTGTTTTGTCCATAAATATGGTACAAATATAAACACCACTGCTAAAAATTAATAATAATAAGTTAGTCTTACAAAATGTGACAAAATGTATTTGAAGGTTCATCAATAACAGATCGATGCCTGTTTATCACAATACCTCCAATATGTTCGACAAATTACTTTTTTGTTCAATTATGTTGATATAATTTACCTTGAATACTATCGTAACACGTTTTACTTTGGAATTTCGTTCAATATTATTATTATGTTTTTTTTTAAATGGAAATATTTTTAAATTAGACAAAAAACTATTCTATATTTGGGTATTCAGATAAATGTATCAAATTCTGTGATACCTAAATGTAACACGAAATGTTGATGATACTATAAGATAAAGGCATGTATTCTAAGCAAAGAGAAATGTAAAATAACAGATATTGGCGGTGGAGATTATTCATGTACGGTTGGTCTCAGACAGCATTCTCGAGCTTGATAAATAGTTCACTAAGAGCTTGTTAGAGAGGACTGGATCAGAAATATCTGAAAATTCAGAATTCTTTTAACCAATTTATGGTGCAGATTTGTTTTCTTTCGCTGATACTAGGGATTGCACTTCCGCTATCACCAAAACTAATATTCCATGAATTTAGTGTATTTATACCAAACTGTGTAGTTCCTATCGGGGTCCTTCCTATTGTCTTTTGAGAAAAGCTTATAAGCATTCTATGGAATCACCGTGCAGTGCCAAGCCCATCGCGTTGTGAGAGGAGTGCAAACAGTTCCTGGGACTTGCAACCCAGGTGTAAATTTAAACGGTTCCTAAAACTGGTCACAGGTTACGCTCTTCTCCCTACAAAAACAAATTTGAAAAGTTTTTAATGATGATTCCGCGCCAATTATAGATCTTGCAATTGTATTGAAATGGTCGTTTGCGCTGACCATTCAGTTTATTTTTTTTATTGCTTATCGTAAAATTACTGGAAAGCTTTTTTTTCTTCTTTTTTACATTTCAACTAAGATGACGCGTGACTACATTAGCTAATATTTATATAGAACATTTTATAGCGTACTATTATTTTTTATTTATTAATAGTTTTTGTTACATTATTATATACATTAGATCCGGCAGACATTTATAAGAATTTACAATACTATTCATAGCTATGGCCAGAACGGTGTAAAAATGAAACAATTCAGCGGCAACTAGAGTTACAGGAAAATGGAAGTATATGTATTTTATGTTTTTAAATAATACATATTAAATAAAATAAACCTTAATTACTACTAATATACATTAATATGACATGGATACTGTTACAATTACAGTATGTTCGTGTTGCAATGAAAGCGGGATTACAAGATGATATCAATTAAATAGTTTGCCTTTAATTTTTTTTTATATATGTGTATTATTATAACAAAAAAATACCTCTACGATAAGAAAAAATCACAAAAACTTAGACAAAAATTAACTGACTTTTATTTTAAGGAAGAAGTCGAAAAAAAATCAATTCCAACTCAGAGAGCTGTGCAGTTGAATTATTCATTTCCGTCGAGAGTAACAACTCTTAAAGCTTCAAAGGCATACAAAATTTTGTTACATGAAGTTGCATTTATCTGAGTCGTCACTGTAATAGTATTAGACCCATATGCTTGGTGATATATTACTCTCAAATTAAATAAGAATAAAATATGAATCATTAATCAAATAACTTTTGCATATTTCGTATAACCCCATTATATGTTTATGGAAGGTCGGGCCTGAAAATTATTGAAAAGGCAATAAAGTTAAGGTTTTGAAAGTTTGCCAACAATTTCTGTCCGAGATTTTATAGGTCAATGATCGGCGTAAAGTGAAAGTGTTCGTGAGGATCTTTTCTAACTAAATAATGTTTTCAATATCATATCATATAATTTTTAAAATAAGTATAAGAAAATCAAATGTTTACAATAAGGAGTTTTATTAAAGACTTTGAAAGAGATTAATAAATAAATAATAGTACTATTTCTAATTAAACCTTTTTAATTATCTTGCAAAATATTAATTTCGTAGTCCTTGTGGTTTCAGAGAATTTGTGATTGCTCAGTGATATTTCCGTTTTTATATACATATATTATATTATATTTTATATACATATATGTGTATATAAAATATATACTGTAATAGTACCGTGATATACCTTTATATTTAATATTAGTTTTGAGGCCATAATGTTTTCCGCCTTATATTTAATGCCAACATTCGTTTTATAACATTACTTAATAAAAGCATTGAGCATTTTCATTTCCTAACTAAATTTTGGTATTTAAGATAAATACATACAATAAAAAAATATTCGATACGAATCCCTGTTGTATCGTCGTCCTATGTATCGGTTTATTTTTCTTTCTACATTTTTTTTAAATTTAATAAGCTTCCCATGGCTATACATCTCTATAGATATTTAGAACATTTTATAAATGTTGTTCGTATACGGACTATTTTTACCGGGATAGTACAATGTTCGTTCAGAAAATCGGATTAAATTAGCTATTATAGTGATGTTTTGATCCGTTACTGAGAAAGCCGGATATAAGTCCCAGTCATCTCCATCCTTCCGCTTCTCTTTAAAGGTCTCAAAGCATGCGAAAATCTATTTATTTTAAGCTGTTCAAGGGCGATGGTTGAAAATATGATCGATAAATTGAATGGAAAAACTATATCGAAGTTTTATTTTTTTAGTCTTATTTCATAAATTAAAATCGCAAGTAAGTCTTAAGAAGCGAGATATTGGTTGAACTGTAAATTAATTTTACTTCAAAAAAAGGTCAGCATCGATTAAAATGAGTCGTCGTTCGTCAAAATATTTTAGAATATTTAAAGGCATATTTACCATTAAGTGCAATTAGGTACAGTCTACAAAGTCTAGCACATCTAGGGTTGAACAGACCAATTGTCTACTTAATAAGCAAACCTGAGCTTTTGAATGCAATATCCTATTTACTTAACAAAATTTTATAATTGTCAATTTTAATATAATACGACTCCATCCGCTTAGTTAGCAGGTAACATTCGTATTATATAGTAAACGATTATATTAAATGTTTGCTTCCGGTATTTTGAAATAGCTCTCATTCGTTTATATTTTAATTTTATTACTGTTCATTTAAAATTAAAAATTAATTTCGCGTGTGCAAGACGAGATTTTCAGTTATTCAAACTTCAAAAAATTCAACTGGTTTAAAATCGTTTCCCAATCGACATATCAACTGTCAAGTTTTTCAACACGCACGTTATTTATATGCTGGAGGACAGTGAGAGCAAACTTACGTAAATAAGCTATAATAAAAAAATACTAATTGGTGCTCACTGCAGTTATAAAGTAACAAAGAAAATTTGAAGAAGAAGAGATGTTGCCAATCTTTTATATTATAAGATCGAGATGGTTCAAGAATTTTATAACGACAATATGAAAAAAATATTTGACCTATCCAATATATATGATTTATGTTTAAGATACATCAATTTAAAATTATCTAAATGTCTATTCCTTTATGCATTGTCACTCTATGTGACTATATAAGATGTAAAGAAACATTAAAACCAAACTTCATAAATGCAATGGCTTTATACAATCGAATCTCGACAAGTTATTTATTTAAGTTATTTTATTTTTTTAAGTTATCCAGTATTAAATTTATCAAGAGCTTATGTTATGGTTTGGTAAAAAGATATAGTTTTTTTTTACTAAAAATAGTTTAGTAAAGGGCTTCGCGTCAAACCTATGAGAGGCTTTAATATATACACGGTATTGTAAAATAAAATATACTCTTACATGAAAGTAAAACATTATTTATAGTTTACGTTACTGACAGAAGTTACTTTTTTTTGGATTTATATTGTTTTGGACTTTTATTTTATTACTTTTATTTTATTAGGCGAAATACTAATGATTTTATTAGCCCGTCCTAGCTTTCCACGTTGAATCACAGCTTTAAAAGATCTCATACAAACAATAACGTGAACTCTATTGTTTACGTCAGCTCTTTAACTACAAACACGTGCAAATAATACATTCTGAAAAACCTTTTGTTTTTTACGTTCATTCGAAATTGCAGTTTATATAATAGAGCGCAAAATTTGAAATTATTAATTAAAGTTATGGATGTTTTGTATTTTAAATAATAGGTTTTGTGCTCTGAGGGGAAGGATTTTTTGGGTTTCATAACATGAGCTAAAAATACCCTTGGATTACCACTAACCAATATAAAGTCTAATAAGAATAAATATGACAACCGTATTTTAATTAAACGTTCAAAAATTTTTTTTAATATTATTAGCTCTATTTGAATCAAGGTTAACAGATTATTTCAGTTGTTGATACTTTGATTTTCAGCAGTTTTTTTTGGAATATTGATTTTAAAATACTAAATAGTTGAACTCGTTAAATAATATAATTGTTATAATTTATAGAATTTGTTTAAGTTCTATATGAACTAATTTAAACTTATATTTTTGTCTTTTGCGAATAAAAAATACATCCATTAAGGCAGGCTTCAAACATGTGACTTTTGAAATACCGTTTGTTTTTTCCTTGGTATTTAAATTAAACTTGCGTACAAATTAAATAAATTTAATGTTTTTTTTTATATTAAGCTCATCAATAAATGTCAATTGAATTAATAACTTATAGGTCTCTGGCAACTAACTAACTAAGTATTTCGTTCCGTTTTGCGCTGTGTATATATACAAAGATGACAATTTTTTAACATGTGAACACGTGACATAACTGTACGTGAGCGAAACAGGAAAATTCTCAGTTCATTTCAAAAACTTCAAACGACTGGCTTTGTGACTGAATTATGTGCCATCGCAAAAGCCAGACGTACGATAAATTGTAGTCGCTTAGAATTAAATGGAAAATCCGTCGAAATTATCTTTATATTGGTAGTCATGACAGCCTTTATACTTGATTATCTTTGCCTTGATGAGATAATTTATTAGCCTTTTCACAGCTAGTCTCCTTCTATTGCAAAGTCAAAGTCGAACAATATTATGCAACAACATGACAGCTGAATTTACTTTAAGACGTGATAATATAGTAAATTAGATGAAGTAGACTGAAGTAATTTGCCAATATTAAAAGAGAATTTGTAAATAGTACATTTTATAAAAACCTTTGAAATTACATAAATTTGTAATATTTGTGTTTAATGTAGGTGTTACTATTATCCATATTTTATGTATTTTCGATATAATAATATATAATACAAATAGAAACAGTATTTAAAAAATTATAAAACACATAAGAAACTAACAAGAAGTTTTAATAAATTTAATGAATATTCATATTATATTTGTAAGTTAGTTTTACAAACTGTGACATAAGTTATTTGAAGATATTTCCTATATAATAGAAGGGTACTTGTTCGTTATCAGAATGTCTCCAATATGTTCGTAAATTACTTTTCGATATATTTTATAGATTATTTATTTAGAATTCTCTGAAACTATTGTTACAAAACACTAATATAAATGTATTATTACTAAAAAATTGTTTTCATTCACAAAGACGAGCCTTCATTTGTTCAATATACAAGATTTTTCAAGCATTTTCCTTCATTTGGTATACTTAATCGAAAACTCTATTGAATTCAAGTCCTCTCGAGTTTGTAAGACGAGAACGAATAATAATTCAAGTGCACTGCTTCAGAAGTTTAATTAATATGAAAAGAGATTTTATACTTATTAGAACAAAGTAAGTATATATTTGTGGAATTAGAACATTTCAGTGTTATATAGAATAGTTACGTTCTAAATGCCGGCTTAAAAACATAGGCATTGAGCGATATAATTCATAATACATTGAAATGGTTTAGATTCTTAAAATACATTGTGCGAGTTTCATATTAAATATATATTTAGGAAAATTAGCTTTTATGCTTTTATCTTATGACGTCAAATATTTTTTTCTATTTTTTATTCGTCGTATCGTTCATCTTCCGAAACATTCATAATATATAGAAATGTTACAATTATGATAAAGTTGTCATAAGAAAAAAAAACATCACTTTTATAATTCTTCAAGTGGTCATATAAAACTGTACTTTATGATTGGAACATAAATTTTTAAACTGATATCGGCCAATTTTGACGAGCGAAAATTAAAAATATATATTTTTTTTAACCTTATAAAAAGACGACATTGTTGAAGTCGGCGTTAAGTAACCACACACAGCATGAGAATGGTATTTAAAGATTTCTGTGGAGTATCATATCTATAACAAATTAAAAAAAGCGAATTCTAATATATGTTTTGTGCTCGTAAAGATCACAGGCTATATTCTGGCTACTGAGCAATCTTAAAAAATAATGTACAGTGGAACCTCAATATAACACATCGCAAAGGGACAAGTAAATATTCATTATATTAAGTAATTTGTTAAACTGAGGTTTATTTTAAGATGGTCTAAAATTTGTTATAAAGAAGTAAAAATCTGTCGCGATTGAATCACATACTTTGGGATAAAGGGTCATATATACGTTATACGCGAACGTTGTAAAGAGGTTTTAAGTTATCAAAATTCTTTAATTAGAGGTATTTACACTTTTTTGACATTTGAGAATTTTTACTTAATAGTATTACGATTTAAAAAACTCCGGAGTTTCAATTGAATATAATATTTACAAATTTATTAAATGTTATTAAACTAGTTTCGTGTAAAAATATATGTATATATGTATATATATATATATATATATATATTGTATACGTATTTATGTTAAGTAAATATTAAATCCATTTTGCCTTATATTTTGCTTCCTATAAACCAATCCAGTTACTTCGATCGTTAGTAGCTTCAGCTTAATTTGTCTACAAACTACAGTGCGTTCAGCTGAACTCTCTAAGAAATTTCTCACAATCTTGTTGAACATTTTAAAATTGCAAATTGTTTTAATTTCAAAGTATACTCGGTATTTTTATTTTAAACTTAGCAATAGGTGTCTTGGCTTAACGAAGTCTGTTATCTGTCGGATTATCTTAAGGCGATATTCTTTGTTATTTTTCTTTTTCGTTCATAAAATATTCAAATGTCGCTGTAACTTAAATGGCGATTGCCGTAAGGAAATAGCGGTAACGTCAAAGGCTTTAAAACTGTTTTCAGACATTTATTTATTCTAAGTACATTAAAACATTATACCATCAGGTTTTTTATTAAAACCAAATCATGCACAATTAATTATAAGATCATTTGAATAAAAAAAAAATATTTTCACAAAGTATATCAACTTATTTACTTACTTTTTCATAAAACATATTCAATAAAATTAAAAAAATCTTTATTTATAACAAAAAATAGAAAAAAAGAAAGAATACAAAAAAAGAAACAACCACATTCTAATAAACAAAAAACAAAAAGGATAAAATAAAAAAAAAACGTGACATATACAACGGTAAACTACTCAGCTCATGCTGGAGTACATGACGCTGGTTTTCAGTGGCTGGTTATAAAGAAGTATTTTGTGATCCAGGTACCTGATTCAATTGTGTTGGACCTCAATAAATTTTATACCTTTTTTGTTCAATAAAGGCATGTGGAATTTTGTGGTATAAATAGTGTTTCATACAGTTTAGAGACAAAAATGGTCGTTTTAAATATATAATATTATTTACGTATTCGTATAAGCGGAAATGAAAAACAACCAAGTTTACAATAAGCATGTGTATACAAGATATAATTCCTTTTTATATTCAGGATCATAGAAAGTAATGTTGATTAAGAAACACATTTCATATTTAGGTTTCTCTTAAGCTTAAGTTTACATAATATGTAAGATAAATGATAATGGAATGGTTTATCATGATAGTAAACCAATAATATTTATTACTATTACCAGAGCTGAAATATAATTAATTTTAACTCAGAGAACTGCAGTTTAATTATTTATTTCCCCGCGAGTGACAGCCTAAAGCTTCAAAGGCTTAAAATTGTGGTTAAATCATATTGCATGGATCTGAAGCTTATAATTGGAAATTACATAGTATACATGCCAATATGTTTTGTAAAATATTACCTTTATATTGATTTAAATGTTTATCATTGTTCTTTTACATGCTTCGAATAACCTCATTGTAAACTTTATGGAACTATAGCTATCGCAAGTAAATGAGAAGGACTATACTTTACTATATATATATACTCAAGTCGAAGCATAGTGGCCCGTATAGTCGAAGCATAGTGGCCCGTATAGTCGAAGCATAGTGGCCTGTATAGTCGAAGCATAGTGGCCCGTATAGTCGAAGCATAGTGGCCCGTATAGTCGAAGCATAGTGGCCCGTATAGTCGAAGCATAGTGGCCTGTATAGTCGAAGCATAGTGGCCCGTATAGTCGAAGCATAGTGGCCTGTATAGTCGAAGCATAGTGGCCTGTATAGTCAAAGCATAGTGGTAGCTTCTTTTACCATGAAAATATCGAAAACATGTTATATTTGAATACAGATTTCATCGTAGCACCACTAACTTTATACATTAATTTTTTAGATTGCGTAATTGGAGTCTCTAACATATTATTTTCACGAGCACAAAACATATATTGCGAATAGGTTTTAAAAAATTTGCTACTCCATTAAAAATAAAACTATACTACGTGGAAAGGACTGACATTCTCTTCCTGTAGGTAAATAACGCTGAGTAAAACAATTTTCTTTTTATAAGTTTAAGAAAATACGAAGAACTAAAAGGAAACCAAATTCAATTTTATTATAAATTATTTTTTTTAGATATTAAAGCTTTCGACGGTAATTGTATCAATTTAAAAATGTCTGTTCCAACTCAAGATGAAAACTGCTATAGTTTTATATTTAAGTTTGAAAAATTATAAAAATGTATGTTTTAATATGTTATATTAAAAATATATATTATTATTGGAAAGCGAAAAATATACTATAAAATCTCTTAAAATATTAATTGAACTTCTGTAGCAGTACACTTGAATTATTATTCGTTCTCGTCTTACAAACTCGAGAGGACTTGATTTCAAAAGAGATTTTGATTAAGTATACCAAATGAAGGAAAATGCTTGAAAAATCTTGTATATTGAACAAATGAAGGCTCATCTTTGTGATTGAAAACAACTTTGCAGTAATAATGCATTTATATTAGTTTTCTTTTAACTTTTACCCACCACGTTTTCTGATTGGACAACACAAGTTAACGTATTCTTATTATCATATTATCAAAAGAAGGGAAATAATAAAACAAATCATAACTATTTCAATAAGATTTTAGGTAATTGATAAAATCAATATGGCTACTTCTGAGATATTTGAAATGATGTATTTTTTTCTACTGAAAACCACTTTTTGTAATATGTCATATTTTTTATATATTTGATTTCTGAATTCAATAATACCTAGTTTGTTAATACAAGCCACTTACTCAAAATCTTCAAATTTAAGGTCGGTTATTAGTAATTATAATTATTTAAATCTACTTTAGTTTTGAAATAAAGTGCCTCGAAAGAAAAACCTTGACCTGTTTTGCTATATAAAGTATGTGGCTCTATCAATGGCAGGTTTGGCCTTATTACCGAAGCGTTCTTGATGGCGTTATTGCATAAGAAGTAAATGAGGCTTGAACTATACGAGTATTTTATACATAATTATAAATTTTAGACGATGACGTCGATGACGGTTTTATTAAAAACAAACATATATTCTTTTATTTTATAATTATAATTCTTTATTATATATTATATATTTTATAATTCTTTTATTTTGAATAATAGTTTTGATGTAAAACTAAAAGTACAATTTGTAGTTATTAAATTAATAAACATGACCAAGAATGATATTTATTTATTTAAATAATCAGGGTTTAATATATAAGAGAAAATATAATCAAATGAAGTTTATTAAATATTGTTGAAATAAATATAATATTTTTAACTACACAAGCTTAAAATGACGTTATATTCTTTAATAGAATTAATCCAGTAGTATCTCTACTGTAAAATTATATTTGGAATGTTTCTATGTTCAAATAAAAAGTTTAAAAACAAAGAATAAAAGAGATAAAATAAAATGCAATTACCAAGATATCAGAGGAATTTTGATTATTTTTTGAAGTAGACGTAAAAATTGTAAAAAAAATCAAGAAATTTTAAAAAAAACCAATTAACTTTGCAGATAACTTCAACGGCCAGTCTTCTGGTTGTATATCATACTACAGTAATATTAGTTAGCAGTGAAGCAGTGGCCTAGGAATACTGTATTTACTTAAGACACCCCGAGTATACACTCTTACTTCTCTGCCCGGCTCTTACTTTTCTGCTACTTCGGTGGTATCTGTGTGCGTTCGAGAGGAGGTCTGTTGTCGTTACCATGGTTATTTTGAAGGTCCTGCCCGTACATTGATTATGCGTAAACATGAGCCATCGTGTCAAAAATTATACGTCTTTTTTCTACATGGTAATGCAGAAACGAATCCTTAACAATGTTCAAACGAAAATTAATGAAATACAATCAATGGTCCAATCTGACGAGGTCATAGTCCTTGGAGAATTCAATGCGCACCATATTGTTTGTCTTGGGTCACGTTCAACAGACTAGGCAAGGAGATCTGTATTTGCCTTTTACAACAGTAAATGGGCAATCCTAATTGGGTGAGACGTTAATTTTCTCCCAGTTGTGGATAGTCCTATCTTTGGAGGACGGAATGAATATGAATTTTCGAAGATTCTCTTTACTAAGTCCCTCCTTTTATAAATTCTTATTAATAAATTAGATTCCACTCTTATTCTTCGAAAAGTTTCACTTAGCCAAATACATAAATAAAATGTAGTTGTTAGTTCTTATATAGCTTATTGAAAGATTTCAATTTTTTTTTATTTCAATTAAATTTCAATATTTTGATCTTTTTGATATTCTGTCTTTATATTTTTATTTTTTTTATAATATTGTTCCTATCATTTTATTTCTCTTTTCGAATTGTAGTTTATTAGTATAATCTAAAAACAAACAATAAAAATTATAAATTGAATATGTAATATAACATGAATTAATTATAAGATAAATGAATATTTTCTTAATAATATTGTTGTTTCAGAACAATGTCACTCGTCCCTCCCGGGGGAACGGACTCCCCCAGTCCGCGAAGAGCCGTAAGTCCTCTGCTCGAATCCCGCCGGCCTCATTGCACCTTGGCTTGTGACTATTGTGCTGCTATATTGGAAGATAAATTCAGACGTAAGTATCTTTTTTTTTACACTTAAACTAAGTTGATACTTGACTACATTCCACCTGATGGGAAGTGGAAATGAAGTCGTAGTTGGTAAGACGAATCAACTTAGGAATAGCCTATTCACTCTTCGCTTCACCCACATTGTACTCGGGCGAAAAAGTATTAAAACAAAATTTATTATTGTTTAATTATAAACATAACACTGTATATTTTGTATTAATTAAGATATTTATTTGAAAATTGTGATGACCTGATATTGTTTTATTTACTTAGTATTATTTCAGAAATCTTTGCATAAAGAAGTTAACACGTGGACTGACTTTACATTAAGTCACTAGTAAACCGACAATACTAGCAGAAAATCATAAACGAGGAATACGATAGAGGAAAAAAATCCAATATGTGACTAGAATAAATATACGACACCAAATAAATATAAAACACTAATTAAATTTATTTAAAAACACAGAAACATAATATATTTATAAATATACATTCATTACTAATATATATAATATATAATCATGAATGAAATATATATAATATATAATCATGAATATGAGAAAATAATATTTATTCAAATTTCCTAAATATAAGATATAAATACAACAACGCAAATATAAAGATTAAAAATAAAGATATAACATTATAATATTTATTGGTGAAAACAATTATTTATAATTTATCTTATAATATATGTATTTCTGTAAACGAACTATCTAGAAAAGCTATTTACAAGTAGGATCTAATGAATGTTGAGATTCCGAGCTCTCAGCCGATCCAGCAGAGAATGTGCATTAAGCTGGAATGCGCTGGTAATGTTGGTACACTCCCTAACAGCTAACTTAGCTAGCTTTGTATTTTATGTTGGTACACTTGTACACTTCTTAACAGCTAGCTGATTTAATGGAAAATGTTTTGAGAGTGTTCTATTTATGGTGTTTGTAAAAAAAGCTGCTTTCAAAATCATGATATAATAAATGATAATGCTGCTGCAATATGCTTATCCTTAATACCTTATTAACAAAGCCATATATTATAGAAAGAAAACGTTAATTGGCTGTTGAACATATTTTTTAAAAGATAATATATCTTTGAAAGCTGAGAAACACATAATTTATTTATTTAGCTGCTACCTCGATCGAGAGTATTCAATGACATTTTCTATGTCAACAGTTGAAATAGATCATATAAAAGACACTACATATAAAATAAAGTATAAGTATGTAAGTATCTTATAAAAGAAAGTTAGGTTATAGAAAATATATTTTTTAAAATATAATAGATATGGCTTTATAGCTGAGAAACGTATAATTTGTTTATCTCTCTGCTACCGCGATCTAAAGTATCCAATAAATTTTTCTATGTCAACAGTTCACATAGTTAGATCATATAAAAGATACTTAAGAAAGTTTTATTGTATGATTAGAACAAAATAGTGATAAGACAGAAGTACCAACTAAGCTTGACATAGATCTACAAGTGTAAGGAATAAAATGAATATCATGCGTCATAAATAACGAAGACAAATGCGTACAGATTTAACAGGAAAAAATTCGCAACATATAAAATATACTCATTGAATATATTATACATAAATACACAGCTCGAGATAATTTACCTTTATTAAAGTTTTGTATGCCAAGACTGAAAGACAAACGTGTAAAAATTAAAATCTTAATATTTATCAGATTATGATATGGTATTTTTTATATAGAATGGTGTTATTTTTTTAATTTCTGAATATCGTATCGGAAATCAGATTTATGAAAATATTTTCTGGGGATGAAATTACTGTAGGCAGGTTATATATTACAATCCGCGGAAAAAAAAGAAGAGAAGAAAAAAAGAGAGACAAAGAAAAAAATAAGTAAAATGTTTAAAAAGAAAGAACTAAGACAAAAAGAAAATGACAAAACAAAATAGTAAATGCTTGAGAGAGCTTTAATCCAAGATTACAAAGTAATGCTAAAAATTTATAAGCGTTTATTTTTATTTATCTTTATCTACTAAAGGTATAAGATAAAATACTGTAATAACATACCAATAGGCTGCTTTAAATGTTGTTTGCTATTATCGTACTTTTTATGCTTATTCTTATATAGTATTATTTATTATACAGTCATATAAGTGAATATTAATAAATAAAGATAAAAAAAACACAACATTTCTCGTTAAAAAGCATCTGTAAATCATTTGAGTGATTTTGTATTTCCATTAACCTCCTGTGAAATTGAAGTGACACCTGTTATTTAAGTTCAACCAGGCGAACAATTGAGGCTCTTTGTAAACATTCATAATTTTAGATTCAATTGAAATAATAATATGTTTATTATTACTTAATAAGCTACGATTTTATATACAATACAGTAAAATAATATTTTATGATAATAATAAAATAAAATTACAACAAAATATATTGTGGAGAGATAACTGAGCTGAGCTTTAATGGAAAAAAATACTCTACTTTCCGTAATTAAATGAACCGTAATACTTTACAAAATTTTGGAATTACCAAAATAAATAAATACGTCTCTGTAAAGCCTCAGCTTACGTTGTCAGTTTGTATAAAGATACGAACAGCTTAAGGAACCGACCCCTCTTAACTCCGTCAGCAAGGAAATTGAATGAAAATCCAAATAATTATAATTCCGGAAAGTTGGATGCCAGTCATAGTATATTTAAATGTTTTTATAAAAATTAAAAAAAACATATTTATTACTTTTAAAATTATAATTATATATTTTTAAAAGTATATTAAACTTGAAAAATTAACGCGCTTTTTCCAAAAATAATTGTTATAATGAGAATTTGATGAGTTTCATATTTTTTAAAGTCTATCTTCAAAACTAGTTAATAGGTCTATTGTTTAAATTAAAGAAGAAATTACAAACGAAATATTTTTTTTATAAAATATAAACTAGATACCTATGACAATAATTAGTTTAGACATATTATGTAACGTTTTTTAACTGTCTCTTAGATAGCATTTTTTAAGTAAGTGTCAATGCCCGTACATTATTAAGAGCGTATTTGGGATATAGGATTGGATTGAATTCAAGCCTTTCATATTTGACGTAATTAAATGATTCTTCATTTAATTACAAACATACAGATTAACAGTTTCCTAATTATAAAAAGACAAGCATTTCTTTGTTTTATAACTTTTATTCTAACATAGAAAATATTTAGTACCGTCTAGTTAAATTGTAAAAGTAATTAATTTAAAATGATTGCAACATTATGAGGTTTAAAAATACCAAAGCATACACTCATCGTTTACATTAATTATAATTCGGTACAGGTAATGCCGACATGCGAAACCGAGGTACCTCTCCTCTCTCTGTTTCACCGCGTCAGTCCCTCACAGGAGAGGCCCCCTGGACCCTACCGGACGACGACCGACCCGACTTTTCGGCTTTAAAGGAAAACATACATCGGATTAACAAGTCAGTTCATTCATTAATAATTTATAAGCTGTTTAAACATCTTTGTTGTCTG
This sequence comes from Dircenna loreta, assembly GCA_963555665.1. NCBI lineage: Eukaryota > Metazoa > Arthropoda > Insecta > Lepidoptera > Nymphalidae > Dircenna > Dircenna loreta. The sequence continues at coordinate 11,361,349 of OY743097.1, read as the reverse complement.
TCTTTGAGCGGGAATAGATATAATATGGTTGTAAATTTATCAGGGACTGCGAAACCTCCACACGCCTGGATATGTTGCTGACTCAAGTGGAGCAATATGCAAATAACCTGGAGACATTAGTGGAAGAGCGCACGTCGGATTATTTAGAGGAAAAGCGTAAATGCGAGGAACTCTTGTACCAGTTATTGCCAAAGTATACCTATAAAATATAATTTAATTATTCTTTATTTTCCAAAAACAAATTATACTTGTAACTATAATTGTTAAAAAGTTGACTTAAAGGCTACAAAGCATTTTGTACACGTCAACCCGACGGTAAAAAAAGCAAAAAGGCTTTATTACTTATATAAATAGGCTTAACTAAATATATATATATACAGATTCAGATAAAAATATATATTATAATGCTATATGCAGGTATAGCTTTATTTTATATATAAAGTATAGTAAATTTGTTTTATTAGATCAGTTGCCTCTCAACTTATAATGGGACAGCCGGTAATGGCGGAAACGTACGACCAAGTAACTATTTACTTCAGCGACATTATCGGTTTCACTCAGCTCTCCGCAGAATCCACGCCTCTCGAAGTTGTGGACCTACTTAACGACTTGTACACTAGCTTTGACTCTATTATTGAGAACTTTGACGTCTACAAGGTAATGGAACCAATAGTATTTTAGAAAAGTTATAACATATTTTTTTCATGGCATTTTTATCAGTGTAAGTAATGTTTATTTAAATATAACTGTTTCTTTTAAATTTCAGTTATATTTACAAGATAGTTCAATGTTTTTCAGATATCTTTGATAAATAACTAACTTCTAGAATCTTATTCCGATAGGTCGAAACTATTGGTGATGCTTACATGGTGGTATCTGGTCTCCCGATGCGTAACGGAAACCGTCATGCAGCTGAGATTGCACGAATGTCACTGGCTCTGCTCAGAGGAGTGAGGGTCAAAACCGTACCTCATCGGCCAGCGGAGAAATTACTTCTGAGAATTGGCATGCATTCAGGTTATACTGTTTAATATTAATAAGTTTTTTTCATTCCAGAAAAACTAATCGATGATAAACCTACTTACTTTATCACTATTATTTCCTTTAATTTAGTGAGAATATTTATATTTTGAATATTGGTATTGGTTTTTTATTAGTATATGAAGAAAGACGAGGTTTTTGTTTTTAAGGACGCTCTCATTTTTTTAAATTCTCCTGGAAAAATAAGTAAAATAAAAAAGAAATAGGTTTCTTACAAATGTACTTTGTGAAAATATGACTAAACTTTACTTTTTAAATAGGTCCATGTGTGGCTGGAGTTGTGGGTTTGAAGATGCCAAGGTACTGTCTATTTGGAGATACAGTGAATACAGCGTCGCGGATGGAATCACACGGGGAGGCTCTTAAGATTCACGTCAGCCCGAAAACAAAGGAAGTCCTCGATCTATACGATTGTTTCGAGCTCGAGTGCCGAGGGGAAATTACAATGAAGGTAATTTTTAACATTGTGTAAACGAAATTGGGTGGGGATAATTTAAATAGCATTGTATTCCCATTTATTTTGATGATATTGTAAAAGTAACAATTTTGCTATTTTCTTATTTTAAATATTATTATATATATGTAATAAAACTCCTTTTTTTTGTTTCATTTGATGCTGTGTTTCATTTTAATCAAATTTTATATATTCAGGGTAAAGGAAAAATGACTACATATTGGCTGCTGGGGGAAAAATCTGAAGAAATGGAAAATTATAATAAGACAAATAATACCGAAAGCGCAATTATTAATAACCCCAGCATTACTTTCCAAGGTCCAGACAGTCCGGCTTCTCATTCACTCACACACAGTCAAAGTCCCGAAAAGAATATCACAAAGAATCAAGTGGCTAATAGACCATTAGAACTGCTGGCAGAGAGAGATCGGATAAAGCATGAAATAGCAACATTTGTTGCCAAGGATCTTATCAATAACATAGACAACGCAGTCAGAGAATTTAGGTTGTCTCAAAGCGGTAATTTGGCATCAGTTCCAACTGGTACAAAGCCCATCTGTAATGGTAATGCTAAAGGCCTAATCACACCGACATATGATAAAGAGCTTGTTATTAATAAAGGAAAAGTACGAGATGTTGTCAACAAGTTAAACAGTACAATGAATAGTACCAATGATATTTCAAAGTGTAAACAAAAAACGAGTAAAAGTGAAGACTGAAAAGTTGATCTCTGTGTCCTCAAATAGATTGAATTATTTATTTTCACCTATATTTACAAATATATTTATTGTTTAAATAGTTTAATTATTTTATTGGTAGAATTGGATAACGTAGTGCTAAGCACGTAATGCAACTTTCTAGTCAATAATGTAAATATACTTCTAGGTTTAGTTATTATTCTGTGAGTGACGAAATACCTACTCCGAATTTTAGAATAAGAATTACTTTATTAAACTGTGTAGAATTAAAAACTTATATATGTATATATTTTAAGGAGATGTATGAAATATATTAAGATATCGCGATTGCGATAAAGCAGAAAGTCGTAGTGAGAATTTAACAAATAAAGAAAATGAGATTACTATTGTACTTTACACTAGACCCTGTAGTATTTTTACTAACCTTTTGTACGTCTTTACCTTTTAAAGTCATAGTATACTTATTCATACATAATTGTAAAGAATGGTAGAAAAATGTAAAGTCGCTTGCTCTTTTACTACTTCAAGTAAGTATTAGAACGAAATTTGTATTTTTTTTAAAGACTTTAAATCAATTTTCGATTGTTTCGTGCGGTCATAATATTATAAGAAGGAATTATGAATCTTTGTTTATAATTTCCATACGTCTAGATGTTGACTATAATTCTACAGATGTGTTTGTCTTTATATATATTCGCAATATTCTATTTTAAACTGTCTTTGGGTGTACGTAACTGATATATTTATGTAGTAATAGTGTTTTATTGTGATAATGTTGTATAGTACAAGATTTTTATAAGAGCTCTGGCGTCAAGTCATTAAATGTGTTTATGTCAGATTACGTTGTAAAAAATAGAAATTGGTGTAATCACAAATGAAATATGTGAGTAAATAAATGTGTTAAGTAAATCTAACTTGTTTTATTTAAATACATAAATTAGAAAATGGAAAGTCTTTAATAAAAGTTGATTATAAAACTATCTGAAAAATAACCTTCCCTTTTCTTACCTACTAAATTGTGTACTTGAGAGTCTAGTTAAAAATAATGCTACTTTTTATTTAATAGAAAAGTAGCATTGCTACGAAAAAAATCAATCAATTCCTTAAACGAACTAACCATTGAACTTCATATTTTGACAGGGGGAATGGCACAAACATGCAAGACGCAATTTTTATTTCCTTAAAGTAAAGGTAAGGGGTCAACTTGAAAACTTTTTTAAAAAATAAAGCATATATTTTTTGTCTATTTTAAAGTATCAAAACTAATAATAATAAAGTAAGTCTACCTGTACCTCTTGGCGATGTCGAAGTGCTATATAAAAATTTATTAAGGAACTCATTTCACCCTAATGACATTACGGCCCTTGGGTAGATAGAAAGTCCCTAATTTAGTTTCTAAAATATGGACAAATATATCACTTCTTTTTCATAAAACCCAAATGTAAGAAGATAATTTTAGTATATATATATATTTTTGAATTTAGTTAAACTTTTCAAGAATAACAATTTTACAGCATACAGTTATAAAAGACCAAAGTTGCTATAAAAATTACTAATTATTTGACTTTAATGAATCACCAAGTTTTTAATATACACCTTGAGGCAGACTAAAAGTTTTTGACGCTTTAAGTAAAATATTCATTGTGTTTTTGTGACTTCGATAACGACTGCGTTGAGTCTTAATCCCATCACTATTTAACACATTACAAAAGTACACATTACAAAAGTGTTACCTTCTGTGGTTATTATTTTGTAATAAAATTTTGAAACTAGGTACTGTTTTAAGATATATCTGAAATTCATCTTAACCCTATGATCTTTTCAATGTATGAAGCATTGTAACACTGTAATGGGGAGATATAATATGTATTTTATTTATTTGAATAATGCAATAAATTAAAAGTATAGAAGCCGAAAATATGGATACAATTTTATGAATTTAATTCGAAAGTTTTAATAAGAAATATTATACGATGAAAAGTTAGGATTGTATTCTATAGTAAAGTTGGCGATTTATGCATACATTTCTTGATAACTTTTACTGTCTCAATTATACACTTAACAATTACTCGGTTATTAACTACTTATATTTGTATATATATATATATATTCTTTATTGCTCACCACAAATATGTAAAGTACAAGACAAGCAAACAAAAAAAGATATAAAAATAAAAATAAGAAATAAAAAGTAAAAAAATAATAATAATAAAGTAAAAGAGAAAAAAAATACATTTTGGGTATACAATAAGGCATACAATAATATATAAATATATACTTATATACATATATATATAAATAGTATATATATATATACGTAATTAGCTATAAAATAATACCGTGCCACATCAAGATTGATAAATTTATGAGGTTCTTTAGAATTCTTATTTCTGTTTGTAAAATAATCGAGCACGAAGGTAATTAGAAATGCGTACTGGTTTGGTTTTCGTGTGTCTTAAAAAACGCGTGCAACGTTAGTTGATTTCTTAAATCGATTCGAAACTTTCTATATTCTAATATTTTAAATATTCATATTTGTAAAAGAAAGAAAAAAAGAAAACTTTTCTTTTAACTCTTTTACAAGATGAGTGTTGGAAACACATAAGTGTGTACAATGAGAATCATTTTTATATCTTTTCATATTACTGCTATTCTATTATGATAGAATATTTTTTGTTTTAATTTTACATAAAACTGAGTGGAAATAATTTGAAACTACTTTTATTGTAATCAGAGATGTAGTACTCTTTCGTCGTTCATGTCGCCTTCAACGACTTTGTCTAGACGTAAAGGTTCAAGGTTTATCTAGAATAAGTCGAATGCTGTAATTTGTCTATGCATGCAGAGATTGTTATTATAAAACAATAGATCTCTTTACTTATACATTTATTTACGAGTATAAATTCTCAAACTTAAATTATAATTATCGTATGAATTATCCAAACTAGTAACTACTTTTCCTTTTAAACTTTAAAAAAAATATAACACATTTAAAAAAAATATTGATACATAAACTTTTTTTTTTTTCGAAAATGTGAGCATTATTCATAACGGCATTGTACTTTGTGATTTATATCTGAAGTTGAGAAGTAAATATTTAGTAGTTACAGCCGTAGTGCGGGGAACAAAAACCTTTCTCTTTCTTTATACAGAAATCTGTTTACTGAGAATGCCGTTTTATGTCACGCTTCATTACATTTAATTTCCTCGTTTCATTCATTTTATTTTTCACATCACAAGAATTATGTATTACCATGACTTTTCTGTATATTAGCAATAAACAAATTAGTTTAATATTTTTACATATTGAACGTTCGACATAGATTATTTAACAATATTTTCTGATGATTACTTTCAATCGCAGGCTATCAATAGTTCGGTAACAGCTGGAATATATATAGTATCGATTATAGATATTGAATCTATGGAAAGTTTCATATCTATTCAACTCAATACTAATTGCTCATTTTACTTATATTGACATTTGTGAAACAGTGATCACAATAAAAAAACACCCGGCTAAGTTTGTTGTGTAGTTCTTCTCAGACCAGGGCGCGTTTGGAACCCTCGTAATTTTAACTTTAAGTTCAGAGGTGTTCTTGCAGAAGGGCTTTGATAAGTATGGTATTAAAATAGGCCCTCCTGACCTCTATTTGATGTACACAAGTGATCACTGAGAATGATTCAAAGTGGAAAAGATTTAAATAAATAAATAAATTCTATGAGAAAATAGGTACTATGGATATTATTGTCAGTGCAAACACTATGGACAGTTGCATTTTCTTGACAATCATTGAAAAAAAAAATCATATGACAAGCCCGTTGAGTTTCTTTCGCCAGCTCTTCTCAGGTCAGTGGCAATTCATTTTCCGAGTTGGTGGTAGCTTTGACAATGAAAAAATGTTTCGTATAAAACTCACTTTCAATAAAGATTTTTGATTTGATTTTGATTAATTTTTCGATAACGTCTTTTGTATACTTGTAGTTTAGATATGCACTAAGTTTGTATGATATAGAAAGAATACTGTAACTTATTTCAGCTATGTTAAAAGATATAATCCATGTTGATAACGGATTACTTTTTTTTAAATATATTAATATACCATACGCTAGGCGACTAATTTGGCCCATTTATTTATTGATATATCGTCGTTATCTCCCTGTTCTCTAAAATAATGTTATAAACTGCCGGCTCCTGGTTTTCTTTGAGCTTTAATAACTGTAAATATGACTTTAGTCCTGGTCGACAATTTTGTAGTGTTTCGAATATACCGTTGATCGACGGCCATTGAAAGTAAGGGATAGAGTCTGGCAATTTAATTGGATACTTCGAAAGCCTTCGAATTTGTATAGCCCAAAACTATTCTTATAAAGCTCCCTTAACTATAAGTTTCTCGATAGCTCATGCAATCACTAGTTTTTTATTGGTGATCCACTTGAATGGTGTATGAATCCTGTATATTCCGTCCGTAAGCTCTTTCGGGAAAGCTTCCACGAGTGCCTACGGAAACTTCTATTGAGACTTGCCTAGTGAAGATTTCGGAATGGGATGAACTAAATTTTGTACAATTATATCCACATAATATATTTTTGCGCGTTTAGCCATGTCAAGTTTATTTTAATTTTTAATAGTGAAAAATAAATCGATATGGGCCGAGATTCGCAACCAAATCCACAACCTCTGGGAAACCGTCCCGTGGTTTTTATTATGTACTAGGATTAAACATTAATTGCTTTAAGATTTTTTTAACTCTAGCTGTGAAAAGTTAACTCTTAAAAGTTACGTTACATTTTATAAACTTGAGTAAAAACCTTTATGGGGATTTTTTATTATACCATTATATTTATTATTATTATCAAACTTAGGGAATTTAATTCTTATATAAAATTTACAATTTTATATTCGAGTGGTGACTTCTATTAACTGACGCGACGGCTTTTATTGACTAAGAGTTTTTTTAACTCATAGTGATTGTAAATTCAGATATTCACATTTTTGATAAAATTTTTCGTTTTTATAGTATTTTTTTTAATGCATTTACAAAAATTTTAGATGGTAATACAATTAAAGTGGTATTTCTATAAAATTATTTAATAAAAAACAATAAAAAATACCTTTCAGTTTTACGTTATAACTGTCATCTGACATTTGTAATAAAAATTCACTTATTTACTTATAACTAAGAATAAAATATGTATCAAATAACTTTACAAATTGTGTTAACTACTTTTACCAAAAAATATATGATTCGAGTAAATTGTTCATACCGTGAAAGTTTCCAAATTTAAACAAGGTAAAAGTTACTTCTTTTTTTTGAATCTTCTGTATTCTGAAGAGAAACTTTATTCTTTTCGATTTAAATCTTAAGATACAAACCAAAACTGATGAGTTTTACTTATATTCAAAAAAGTTTTTCATCTTTAAGATTTGTTACTTAGATAGTATAAAGATATGAGATGAGATATTCCGTCCGCGTATATTATAAAGATTTTACTTCACGATAATGTGTTTCAGTACATACAGCTGAAATATTTATAAAAATAAAGTATTTTATAAATTAAGTAATTATGTGTACATTTTTTTTACCCATTTTTTGCATCGTCCACTTAAAAGTTTTGAATACAATACGTATAAACTAGAACGGTTTGTACTTTAGTTTCAAATTAATCTTACGAACATTCTCTTGGCGAAGAGAAATTCTTAAGTGCTATTTAAATTTTTTGTTAAATTTTTTTACTACATATCATTTTACTTTATAATACATTTTAATGTTTGCATTATAATTTTCGTAGTCTTCATAGAAGGGCTTTTTTCCTTAAGTATTAAAAAAAGCTTTCCTAAAATTTTCATTTCACATACAAAAGTGATCAGAGGTATTGATTAAAAGTGAAAAATATATAAATAAATAAATATCAGTAACAAAATTACGAGCCAGTAAATATACATCAAATCTATCAGTAATATATAATCTGCGTTTATATTAATATAACTACATTTATTATTTACACACAAGGTCACAATTAACAAAGGTATATAATTATATGAGTTACATATTTTTTTACGTAAAATAATTGAAAGTACTATCAATAAAGAATTTTATTTTAATACACACAGAGATGCAAAATGTATAAACTTAAATTATATTAATAGTGAGATACAGTCTTTTCTAAGTGAATATTTGCACTAAGCAATTAACATTTTATTATTAGCACAGATGGCACATATTATTTAACTTGCTCAGAGAAAGACCTGGAAAGTCCTTTATTAATATTTGTTTCACAATGCCCTGGTTTCCTGAAGGTTTGTTTATGTTCGTTCTTTGTATTTTGCTACTTATATAAAGTGACTTAGAGTTTACATTTGTTTATTTGAAAGATTTTTTTTTCATCTTATTGAATAAAAAGTCATAGTGGTCAGAATCTAGTGTAATGATTAAATATTTTAAACTTGAAATATATTATCAATACAGGTAGCCCTGTATAGATTATATACCTATAATACCTGTATTGATAATATATGCTAGCTAACTAGCAGTGATTCTAGTAGGTAACGTAAACATATGATAAATTATGTGAAGTAAAGAAATTTATAAATGAATTTATCATATATCTCATTGAAGTTAATAACAGATGTATAAAATTTAAAAAAAATAGTAATTTAGTCGGACGTTTTATGTTCTTAGAAGCTCAAGTTTCATATTATTTTTAAAAATAAAATAAATTTTTATTTTACTGGTTTCGACTGTGTAATGGGTCAATTAATTTGAAGTCCTGTTTTCATACTTTCTGTAATTAAGAAGGATCCACTAAGATTTTAATATAAAATGATTGAAATATAATGAAGGAAAACCAAAAGCTGAAAGTTTCATGTCGAGTAAAATCAATATTAGTAGTATTGATTTCTTTTAAGCTGGGACTTGACCTCCTCGTTTATTTATGAAATAGCAGTTTATGGCTGCCATTTATATACAGTATATTTACTTTGAATGGTGCTTAAACATGATGTTTACGTGTGTGTGTTTATTTTATATGGCAGACCAAATATACAATTCATACTGAATATCAGAAACAGTAAATGAAATTTCTATTTATAATCAAGTTAAACATTGTTTATCTCTTTTAAAATTAAACCACTTTAATAATGCAACTATTATATTATTAAAAAGCAAGTATTTTAATATATGTATGTTATACATCAGTATCTATACATTTTTCGTTTTATTATTGCGTGAAAATAAAAAAATGTGTCTGTTTGTTTGTTTGTTCTTTATAGTACACAAATAATATAAACAAAGTACATTTTTTAAAATACTAAATAGATGCAATTTATGCACAAAGGCGGACTTTTGAAGGGATCTCTTCCAGTCAACCTCTAAGGAGTCGAAAGGAAAAATATAACATGGTAGATTAAAGTAAAAAAAAACAAAAAAAATAATAATAATAGATTATAGAATGAAAAAAAAAAGAAAGTACATTCATATTAAAAAATATATCAGAAGTACTAATAGACTGTGTAGATATGTAGAGTTCCTTGTTTTTTATTCTCCGCGATAGTTTGTGAAAGCATGACAAATCAGTAAATTTAATGCATTTTTACATTTTGGCATATTAGCAACTGAAATTCGTAGATCCATGTTTATCATACTTCCATCGGTATTTCGGCAATGTACGCTATAGATAATAATTTCATTATATATAATTTTCACGTTTTACACCTACGTCGTACATTTGAGTATTTATTAAATTTTACGCATTCAATAAAGATTTCATCTCATACGCTGTAATAGACATATAGATTATATTTGTACGTAATTGGTTTTATTTATAAAGACAGTTTATGGTTATAATAGCGATGATGATGTAGAAAATTTTAAGTGTAAGGAATTTATTCGTCTGAGCTCAATTCAGTTAAAACTGAATGGTTAAAATATAAATAAAATAATATTTATCATTATTAAAAGAACTATTTTTAATGTATTTTTATTTCAATCCCGTTTTCTACTATCCATATGTTTCAATCACATTAGAAGTGGAAGCGATAAGTATAACAGCGAAATCTCAGACACTGTTTGCACTTTCCTCCCTGCAACGCGATGGGCTCGGCTACCGCACGGTGAATCCATGGAATGCTAAGAAGCTTCGTCTCTTTCAAAGATCAACTTTTTATTTTTTTAACTATAAGTTTTTTTAACAGTGTGAAGGTGTCGTTGAAAATGTCAATATCTATCATCACCCTGCAAGGTGATAATGTGATAAAGTATTGAGTGCTCTTTATGATTGACGTTAGGGCATTGATGAAAGAGAAGAACAGTACTGGTGGGATACAATAATCTAGTGGGATCCATGTGAAACCCCAGATATGGCAAAGTATTCATATAACTATTATATTTATATTTAAGGAATGTGCCTGGCTAGTTTCAAACCCAGTCGGGGTTCTTAATCATGAGCTCTAACCGTGGCGGACTCGCGGCGTGAACTGCGAAATTGGTCGGGCACATTCCGATTTAATTTCTACGTGAATACAGCCGGGTAAGATAAATATAATAGTCATGGTCAAATATTTCAGTTAATCAAATATTCATATAATTTATAACTATTAACAACCACTACAAGAAGTCTTTTTCACAAATATGAATTAAATCAATCTAGTAGGGAATTTCCTATTCCATAAATATTTTTTAACTTACTTAGTAGAAGAGAATGGTTCACTCTATCAAATCAGCAATACCATCCTTACCACCTGGATGCGTGGCGATCCTCTACTGTGCGATTTTCAAGAACATTTTTCCACGTACCACAAAGATGTGGAATGGACTTCATTCAGCGGTGTCTCCAGATCGATACGACATGGGTACCTTCAAAAAAGGCGTTTATACTCACCTCCAAGGCCGGCAACGCTCTTGTGAGTCCTCGTACGTTGCAAGAGTTCGTGGGTGGCGGTGATCACTTTAGACCTGTGATTCGCACGCTCATTTGCCCTTTTTTTTGCCCTTTTTTTTATCATTGGAAAATCCGTTACGGATACCCCCCGGCCGAGAAGGTGACGGCCGGGGTGGTTATGTGGGACTACCCGGCAGCATAGAGAACGCTGCCATTTTTAAGGCTACCCACTCCCTGATCAGTTCCGCGGCCTCCTTCGCGGAAATCACTTGCTCGCAGAAGGAAGCCACAGCGACCCAAGACCTCTTGCTGCCAAGCATCGCGTCCACGACACTCGACAGCAAAAGATCCCTGCCAACAACGGTCCCAGGTTGCGCACTCCACCAAAGTGTGACGAGCCCGTGGTGGCAGGAGGGGGCCGCCTTCCTGCGTGCTATCCTGTGCAGTTACTGACTGAAGCATCCGTGCCCCGTCAACACCTGCACAAGACGATAGGTTAGGGTCTCATGTCGCCGGTTGATCCAACGATCCATGTGGGGGTGGACTGCCCCCACTGTCACCAGACCGGCGGTAGGAGACCCCAACTCCGATTTCCACTGTCGGATCAGGGCTCGGTGAGAACCCTAACCCGCGCCGCCTCGATACTTTGCCCATCCCTGGCTTTTGCCCGGTGCCAATACACCCTGGCGAGCACCTCCGCGTGTAGCTCCTACGGCGGATCACTCGCTAGGAGTGTGGCCGCAGTGTAGGACACCGTACGGTACCCCCTGGTCACCCTCACCGCTAGGACCCTTTGCGTTTTGCGCGAAGGGCCCTGGAATCTGCAGTGACGGCTCCCGACCATATGGGAGCACCGTACAGGGCCATGCTCCTCACGATACCGGCGTATAGGCGCCGGCACGGAGCCTGCGGACAAATTACATGTAATCGTCGGACTTACTAGGATTTCATATAGCTTTGATAGACAGGATAATATAGAAATGGGGCTATAATTCTTTGTAACATGAATTTATCCTTTTTCAAAGATTGGAACAATATCTGCTTTCGTCCACTCATTGGGAAAGACACATAAGTGATCTATTAAATATTAACGAAAATGGTAGTGCGAGAAGAGAGAGCGCGAGACCGCAACGCTTAAGAAACACGGGCGGGAGTTCATCGGAGCCTACACCTTTATATATGTCTCAGATTTTTTGATCAGTTATGGTATGTGGCATAGATAATAAAATAAGCTCTTATTGTTAATTAACTTAATACTAAATATAACAAAAGCTTGTCATTGTTCCTATAAAATCTTAGTAAAATATATCACAACAAATTATTTGAACTATTTTTTAATATACTTTTATTTCTTTTCTTAAAATGACTTTCTGTTTTTTCAAAAACTAGGCCTTTAAGAAAATTATATAAAGTTGAATATTTTATATTTTATGTTTTGGAATAAATATTGACTTTTATTTGAAGAAATTACAATACGTTGTTATGAGATAAAATCTTAATAAAATATGTATGGGTAGAGTACCTATTGTTTAAATATTATAATTGTAAAATGTCGACCTCGAATAGTTGCGATCATAAAATGTCGACCTCGAATAGTTGCGATCATAAAATGTCGACCTCGAATAGTTGCGACCATAAAATGTCGACCTCGAATAGTTGCGATCATAAAATGTCGACCTCGAATAGTTTAGACGGTGTACCACTCGTACTATTTGCTTATAAATTTCTATTTAGAGTGCTGCAGCAATTAATAGCTTTATCAAAGTTAAACTTTCCTCGTATTAAAGTCATTCATGAAATATTTAAACTTTTTGCACTCAAATGTGGATTCTAAAGGAGATTTGGCCTCATTTATCGAAGCGTACTTTTTTGTATTGCTTAAATAATACATTTTATGTATTTAATTGATAAGTAAGTACTGTAGTTTTAGGTACTGCTTAAATAATACATTTTATGTATTTAATTGATAAGTAAGTACTGTAGTTTTAGGTACTGCTTAAATAATACATTTTATGTATTTAATTGATAAGTAAGTACTGTAGTTTTAGGTACTGCTTAAATAATACATTTTATGTATTTAATTGATAAGTAAGTACTGTAGTTTTAGGTACTGCTTAAATAATACATTTTATGTATTTAATTGATAAGTAAGTACTGTAGTTTTAGGTATTGCTTAAATAATATATTTTATGTATTTAATTGATAAGTAAGTACTGTAGTTTTGGGAGTGAAATTTCCGGGAATTTTAAATTACAAAATAAATAAAGTTACTTCACTTGATTGTATTTAAACGTAAGTGTAAGTATAAATCATATTTTTTCTATAGGTTCAATTTAACGTCACTGCGATGTCCTATTGGATTTTACGATTTACTATCATGATTTTGCTACTTACAGAAAAAAAAGTTTGATTTTTCTTTTGTTGTGTATTTCTATGAATATGATAATATTAATATTTTAATGGTAAACCTTAAAATATTAATATTAGTGGTGGGTATTTTACGGCGAATTCAATCTTTTTATTTAAATGAGCTTAAGTAGAATAAGTTGTTTTTATTATTATTATCGACTATTTAAGTAAATATAACATAGTTGCAAGCACGTAAATATTTACCAAACATACAAATGCCATTCGGAAAGAAGGAAATATTTTTTCTACAATAGAATCAACGTGTATTCTGCTAGCTCGACTGAAATGCAAAAATATATTTTGTCGTTTTGGTCTTCATTCATATTCCGCGTGTAAAAGCAGCAGATAAGATGGGTAACAATATTATATCCCAAAATAAAGGTAGAAATATAATACGGGGACTTTGTAAACAATAAATAATACGAGCGAAATGGAAAATGTGCTTTGTAATTCTTAGCGTAACGTCTAAATCAATAATGCTTTCAGATTTCATTAAAGCTTGTGATTTTTGTGTTGATGAATTACGTATCGAGACGCTCTTAAAAAAAAAATATTATATTTTCCACAATGTAAGTCTAAAAATAAATAAAAATCATTATTATTTAAATTTACTTCAAAATCTGTAATTTATATTTTAGGCTTAAATTGTTAAATATATTTTTTATTTTATAATTTATTTTTATATTTATTTAATAGCAAGCCAACATGATACACAGAGGTAAATAAATCCTATAAAAGAAAATTTAATTGGTGTAAGTTACAATATCTATCTCAATATAATTCGAGTCATCTCATTACGATAGAGATTCCTATTTTATTGCGTAGCCCGCCATAGAAGAATGTTCATTAATTTATAATGTATGTGTGGGTGCACTACAGCTTATCTAATTGTTTAAATTTGTAATTTTAATATAATTTTAACAAGGGATTGAATTTTATTTTTTATCAACCATAAACCTATCGCGTAAAAAAATCTCTTGCTGCATTATTCACATAGAGCTATTATATTACGTATAAAAAGTTAGATTTATAAAATCTCTATAGTTGAAGTATAAATAAATTATGCTTTAAAAGAGTAAAAACAATTCTATTTTTTTTAGAATAGTGAGTTCAAGAATTGCGTTAAGAAAAATGTTTTTCTCAGAAGAGTAATATCGTTTATATTTATCTAAAGTTTTTTTTATAGTTAATGCTCTATTTTAGTTTTGAATATTTCGATCTTGAACAACTTTATATAAGTTGAAAGACGATGTACTTTATTTGTTTCTTTTGTTATTCTCTATCTGCTATTGTGTTCAGGAACAATTTAACTTTTATTATAATTTGTTACAGTTTCGTAGAATTTCATGAAAACATTTTGCTTTGTAATAAAACTAACGGAGAATAATGAATAGTCAGAAGTTGTTGAATAAATCTTAACTTGTTTTTTTTTTCAAAAAGTTTTTGATATTTTCTATTCTATTCTATACTATTCTGTTCTGTTATGTTTTGTTCTTTTCTGTTCTCTTCTGTTCTAATGTTTTGCTTTCCGTATTTTGTTATTTTATTATAAAATAAATAAACGTTTTTATATTAAATAACTAGTTAAGGTGATGTGCCATTTTCATATAATTCTATTAAATTCTATATAGATATTGCAGTGTTATCTACCGTTCCAGTGTAATCAGTAGCAAGATTATTGAAGCTTTACGTCATAATTATTATAATTATTTTGTTATTAATATTAACATACATTAATAACATTTTTGTATGGAGGGGGCTGGGGAGGGCTTAGGTAGGCTTCCAACTCTCAGTTAACGTAAAAAAACATAGATTAAAAATAAAATAATCGAAATGTAGCCAAACAAGTGCTCAGAAGTAACAAACGTCGCTTTATAGTTGTCGAACTCATTAAGGTTGTGTTTCGCAATTATGTGTCTGGACGTGGTGGATCTCTACTGATGTGTTATAGGACTCGGTTTATCGTTGCCGGCTTGTCACGTTTGTGTGAGAGCCCCTCCATGAGAAAATAGCTAATGAAGATTGAATGAAAATTTAATGAAGAATGTTTGTCTATTTTAGACTTATTCCTAGACGAAAAATGCCTACTTTCACCTACAAGGCATTTTGTATATGTTTGTATAAGAACAGAGTGTCTTGCTTGTAAAATAAAAAAGCAGTAATTTTCCTTTTTTCACTTTGATTTATAAAATAAATATCCTAACGCAGCTTTAGGAAGCGAGGTATTTGAACTGAGAATTATTAAATTTCAAATATCCCACAAGGTTATCATAAATTGATTTAAGTAAGCCGTCATTTTGCAATTGAAATGCATGGTACAAATTTTCGAACATCTATGGTTGGAAGAATGAATTGTTCTTTCTACTTAATGTGCAAAGTTCAACGTGCTTCCTGGTCTATTTTAGCAGATATCTTATTACATTTTTTATAATACACCATCAAAATATACCAACAGAAAGACATAAAAAATACACCAAAAAGAACGGTACACATATAAAACTAACATGCCAATATAAACGGTAAATACTTATACTGTAAATATTTAAATTAGACACACCATGTACCTACAACAAACATAGACGATTCTATAAATACATACATTGAAATATTCATAAGATATTATCTTTAAATTATTTTAAATGTGAATATAGTGCTTATAATTATTTTTTTACCTTTTCAAAATCTCTCTATACTTTTGGTGAAAGATCGGACTCAAAATATTTGAAAAGGCAACTTACGTTTATGAAAATTTACCAACAACTTTTGAAAGGGATCCTGTAGGTCAATGATGCGTTTTGAGTTAAAAGTGTGCGGGGATCTCATCTACCAAAATGTTTTTAACCGCTAATGCCTTGTAAATTTCCTTGACATGAGTTTTTTTATTTCAATATAATACATTTACGATTTTACAAATACTATATAAACCAAAACTCGAACATTATTAACAATAATAGTTATTTTCGTGATATTTTTAAAACGCAAAATGTTCTGTTCCATTTAATACTAATAAAATGTATTTTATATCTGCAGATTGATGTTCCATTTTAAATTAATTATTGCGCTTTCATGAGGCTTCAGGATGACTCAATATAGAAGGTTTCTCTTTAATTACATTTCAATATAATTTATCTTACATGTTATTTACGTTGAGGCCTTACAGAGACCTCAAAATGAAATGAAATTCCCATAGAATTAAATTAAAATACCAAAAATATTCTACTCTCTGTACCTGGCTATAAAAAGCAATAATATTTAGATTATTCCTAGTACTTAAAATTATAGATATAGAATAGTTGACTATTCCATATAATAGTGACGTTCTAATTACAAATGTAATTTGTATTTTTAGAAAAATATTTAATAATTGCCAGTAAAAGTAAAGAAACTAATTAAGTAAAGAAACGAAATCCTTAACACATTAATTGAACTTCGGAAACAGTACATTTGAATTGTTATTTCTTCCCGTCTTACAAACTCGAGAGGGCTTTAGATCAAAGGAGATTTTGATTAGTCAAACCAAATAAAGGAAAATCTAGTATATTTTACAAAAAAAGATGATACTAGATAATGGGAAAGAACTTGTTATTAATAATACATTTATTTAGTATTCCTTTTTATCCACAACTTTTTCTTAATGGACTACATGAGTTTCTTTGAACCGCTGTTTTTATCAATTTTGTATATTTGATTTTTACGAAAAGCTCTTTGTTTTTTTTAAGGTACAAATACATAAATTAATGCAAAAGAAAGAAAGAAGACAACAGTCTTCAAAGAAATGTGTAATTTTTATTAAATTATATGAAATTTTGCTTTTAGGAAAAGCTTTTAGGAAATTGATGAGCATTAAGGTTCTGATTTCATTCGATGTTGTTTCATTTTTTGTCTTTAATTTTTTTATCTCTGACTTTTAAATCCAGTACTTAGTTTCATAGTTCTATTATTTTGCTTCAATTGTTCATATTTAAGTTCAGTAATAATTACTTCACTACTTAAACCAGCGGTATAATTACTTGAACTAAATTAAAGAGAAATCTTGACCTGTTTTACAAAATATACTAGGTAATGTCGCATCGCATTTTTAAAGGCGAATATTGAACAAGATAAGTGTCACCTAAAACCACATGTAAATGAGCGACATACTGTACTGATAAAGATTTTTTTTTAATTTAAATAAATATGAATGAAAAATAAACCGATACAGGCAGGGATAGGAAACTCCGACTGATTCGACTTTGGAAAGCTGTTCGCTTTCCCAAAAGTTTCCCAGAGGTCGCTAGTTGAAATCTCTGGCCGTATCGGTATCATTCTATATTTATATAAATTAAAGTAAACTTAACATGGCTATACATGTTTATAGATGTTTTCAAACACAGAGAATATTTTATGTAACGCTATGAACGCAACATCCGACAAATTCCCCGCTTATGTAAAATATATTCACCGCATCCTATTGCGGTAAAGTGTTATGCAGGGTCTTAGCTACGAATGGCATGTCTTTATCGTCACACGCGATAAACGGCCCCCAGGATAGGATGGCAGCCGCGAACGCTCAGTTTACCATTCGAGGAAAGCCAAAGTTAAAAATGTAAGTAATAACCGACTATTTTCTAATACCAATAACGTTATTCGTCGTATTATTACCACACCTCGGTCCACAGGACGTTTTACGGACGTTACGTTATATGTGTGGACTAACCACGTACTTATTGGACTAACTTAACATTTAATCCTAACCGGGTCTTACGCTCTGTACTCCTGTACAAGTACTTGCAGACAGTGGAGTGAGTTCTTTTGTCATTTAATGGTCTTCGCCTCCCCTCTTGTCAAATTAAATCAAATCATTGTATCTTAAAACTGAATCATTGGCGACTGATTTGATACTGTGCCGTATTGGTTTTGGGTTCGATTCCTAATTTATACAAATTATTGTTAATAAAACTTGTATGTTATATAGCACAGAAAAATATTTATAGATCAGTGTCTAGCACCCTTATTTATTGCTTAGTTTGGGGCTAGAAATTCTTGTGTGGAAATGTCCAAAATAATTTTTATTTATTTATTTAAAAGATATTTTTTATAAGATCGAGTGCCTGTGACCTTTACTGACAGTTACTATTGAGATCAGTGCGATTTTGTTATAAAAAAAATGTAACTAGAGGCAAAGGTCAAGCCTTCTAAGATTGTACCAAGATGAACATCAAAACACTAACACAAGACGACCATGGATCTTATAATGAAGCATTTAGGGTTCCCGGATATTCCGTCAAAAAATACATTGTTCATTAGTAAGTCAGACGACTTACGTGTTAATTTAATACGTGTGTATTTGTCATTTTAACACCTTTTATAATATTTTAACAAACCTTCTAATGATTATAAAATAAATATCTATTATAACACCATATGAACACAGAAAAACACAAACATAATGTTTAATCGATATAGGAATAATAATTTAAATTAATTATTCATCTGCATGTGTATAATGGAGATGATCTTTGGAATGGTTTAACCGATTTTCATAAAAATTATATAATAATAAATAATATGTAGATTTGTAAGTGTGTGTGTTTTTGAGTATTTTCAAAAAAATTATATATGGTAACAGCGCAACCTTCCAAAAACTAATTTTTAGTAAATAAACTTTTTAATGCATTTAAAGTAATGAATATATTATGCAAAAGATAAAATTTAGTAATCTTTCAGAAAATAATAGCAAAAAGTTATTGTTAAATCTTTTTGAATAAATGGATTCCTTAATGTATTAATTTAAATTCCGAAGTGAACTTGAATTATTTATATTCTTACAAACTTGAAAATGCTTTGAATCAAAGGATATTTAGATTGAACCAAGTAAAAAAAAAATGCTTCTGAACCTTTTTTAAATCAACAGAGTTTTGTAATTTTATGAATAATTAGTCTATTTATTTCTAGATCTAAGGTTAAACTTACTTACTTACTTATATAACAGCAAATGTTGTAAACCATTTTCCTTACTTATTTTATTGTATTTTTGAATCTGCCAATACTCGAGTGTCACTAAAAATTAAAAGACAAATAATGCTTTATTCCATTGTGTTTGTTTCAAACTGTACTTTAAGAAAAAAAATCACAATATACTAATTTAATTTTTTGGATTCCTTAAGCATGAAGTATCTATCAATATTACAATTAAAACCGTCGCAGGAAGGTTTCAGAGGTCGTGGATTTGAATCCCTGCCCGTGTCGATTATTTTTCATTATTTATTTATTTAAAATTTAAATAAGCTTAACTAACAGGCTTATTTATGTTTATAGACGTTTTCAAATACTTATTATAAAGATAAATAGAGCTTTCATATATGATTTGAAAAACAAGCTAAGCGAATCCAGCATTGTATAAGGATTGGGATTCTAAATTGGAAGATTGAGAGTGAGAAGTGGGTTTGAAGCACCTGTATAGAATGTCCATTATCGTTGTATGTACATGTGGGGGAGGTGAGTGAGTCCACCCACGTACAGCTGCAAACGAGAAATAGTCAGTTCTCATCTTCATGTTCAAATGGAACATCTTAAACTAGAGATCGCATCATATTTATGATCAATAATAAAATTTACATTTCCAAAATTTATTATTTAAAACATCTTTAAAGTTTGAACGAAGCCTCTTTAAAGGCTTTTTTATATTTATTCGGATTCATTCCAACTTTTAATATCTTTTTGAACTTTTTGAAATTGATCTTTATTTACTTATTTACTATTATTTATGAACTATCTCGTTCAGGAACATTAACTTTTATTATAACAGTTTTATACATTTAACAAAAATCCCTTCAAAAAAACTTACACAAAGAATAAAAAAAAAAGTTTAATATTCGTTGTTATTCTAATAATTATTTTGTATTTTTTATTTAAATTAGAGTTTTCATGTTATTACAATTATTATGAGTGGTGTTGTATTTCCATTAAATTCAAATTCTCTTGCGATACTGAAGTGTCATCTGCTGACGAAGTTTAATGAGCGAATATTGACCTATTATTAACCGGTATATGAAATTTAAACCTATTTTTCTACACCTACTATTTTTTTTTAATGTATAAATATGTAGAAAATCTAATTCAATCAGAAACATTAGGTGTAAAATGTTTGAAAAACCCATTTTACCAATTTTTTTAGAGGATATTTTAACAAGATATATAAAAACGCGTAAGACAAGTACACGATACAAATAAAAAATATTTTTTTGATTTGAACCCGGCTGTATTCACGTGGATTTATATCGTAGTGTGCCCGCGAACGGTTCTCGTTCAGACCGCCATACTTCGAGCTCATGAATAATAACCCCGACAGGGCTCGAAAATAGTCGGTAAAACATAAATTGCCTGGAAAATAAGTATACTTTTTGAAAGCCCTTAACGTTCTTTTTCTATTGCAACCCCCATTATAATCTCAAATCTTCAAGGGTGGGAAAAAAAAAATTCATGTTGCAGATGTCCCAGGGAAGCAGTTATCATTTAATAGGCCTTCTACTCGTTTAAATACAAAATATTTTAACGTTGTTTATCGTTATATAAAAAATATTAATAAATATTGCTTAAGTATTCTTTTTATAATTGTAAAGATATAAAAAATTCAAAGGCGTATTTAAATATCTTTTGTATTGTAAAATTAAAATAAATTGGTAGTAGTATAAATAACTATATTTAGTAGTGAAAAATATTAGTATAAAAGCTGTTCAAACACCTTTGGACAACACAGGTATATGATAATGTAAAATGAGTTATCACGAAATTAAATAAAAATTAGGCAATTAAACTAAATTTAAATCATTTCAGTTATTATTTATCTAAATACTGTAAGTGTATCAAAAATATGTATAGGTATTTGATAAGTAAGTAAACATGCAAATTGTTTTGTAAAAAAATATGAAAATATTTGTATCTAGTTTATATATTCAAATAACAAAGAATTTTAAATCATTATAATAAATAACAAAGAATTTTAAATCAATATAATATACCTAATAAACATCAAAGGTTCGAAACTAACATCTACGAGAAGGCTACGTGCGGCTACGTGCGGCTACGAGTTTGTAAACCGATACAAACCACTTTAGGAAAAATAAGTTCAATATAATTTGGATACTATCTCTATAGTCAGTTTGGTTGTAAGCTAGTTAGAGCGATAAACTTTTTACAATGTTATGAAAAGACCAAACCTTTTAGTTCATGGATAAACCTTTAACACAAGTTAATGTCAACTGAGTATCAAGGACAAGTCCTGCAGATTTTTATTGGTAAAAGTAGTCTAATAACTGAATACCAGAGAAATAAAAAAGTATTTTGCACATATATTTATTGATATATATATTGTACGCTATTATTCACCTTGATATATATGTCAAGATAAATATTTCGTATTCGTTAATGTAAGTCAAAGTCCAGGAAAACTTTTGGTTTTTTTTTTTCAATGTGGAGAGAATCAATAATTATTACGATGTATTGTCAACGGAAGGGATAATGTTTTTTCTTGTCTTATTAAAATGACACAAATTTACTTTATATTTAAATAAAATTTATACTTAAATAGAGATATTTCATTGCTGCTTTAATGTGTTTTTGTATTCAGGACACATGTCTAAAATGTGGGAAAATCTCTCTGCTGTCTATTAAGCACGTTTACACTAATACAGTATATATAGAAGTGGTCTGTTACATGAAAATTCTAGGCGGGCTCAAAAGCTTTCCTAGGCAACTTCTGCCAGCATGCCCTGCCGTCGTTACTCATGGGGAATGACTCCATGGCTGAGATGACTAAAGGAGATGACCGACTTGGCTCACTTTTGATTACAAACTCGACTCTCGATGATTATGCAAACATATTACTTAAGTAATAAAGTATTTTGAGGTTTGCCAGATATTGTGATCTTTAAAATATTAAAAATTGAAAAAATTAAATAATAAAAATTAAATAAATGATAATAAATATAATGTAAAAAGATGTATTAAAATATCTACCATCCAATACTTAGAAATATATAAATTTTCTAATTATGAGTTTTTGTCAAGTAGTTAAAATAATACATCAAAACCTAAAAGTGTTATTTAAGGAGATATAATAAAAAAAATAAAAGTAAAAAATAAAAGTAAAATATATAAATAAAAATAAAATAATAATCTACAGTCGAGTCTAATTGCTTTAAGACTAATTTAGATCATTCGAACGTATAGAACAGCTATTGTCTGTGTCAATTTATAAGCAAGTAATTTTAATTCGTACACTTAAAATCAGCTGCGTATTTAAGATTAAGCATATTAAAATAAATCATCTAAATCTTCGTAAGCAAATCTTAGTAATTACATACATTATATAAATAATTTTAATTGATTAATTTATATACATATTAAAAATCTGTTATTTTGTAAGTTCCATACATGATTATTGTTGCATGTATCGTAAAATGATGGCTAGAAATGTTCAATTTAATGTTACTGTAAAATTTAAATTATGTTGAATTTTGTGGTCAGAGCTTCAAGAATTTTTTTTTTTGATAATTTGTATCGCGAATATATCGCATAGATATAAACTAGATAAAGACTTCTTGACGGACCTAATTTGGGCCTTTGCAAGATGAAAAAAAAACACTGGCTTTTAAAAAAAAATGTTTTAAGTAAATTATATTTTTATCCTTGTACGGTATTATTTTACGGTATTATTATTATTATTTATATTTAGATTATTTTCATTAATTGAGCTGATAAAATTGGTAAATTATTCAATTTCAAACATTGGATTCCAGGGTGGCAACTCTTCATAAAAATAAAAAGAATACAAAATAAATTTATTATTTAGGATAATCGAAAAAAGTCCTGTCTCTTTAAACAAGGTTACATATTGAATGCTAAATTCATCGAAGCGAGTGCGTCAGTTAGTTTGGTAGAGCGACGGCACGATTTCGTAGTTGTTTGAATTCCTGCCCGTATTGATTGCATTCCTTTTACATTTATTTAAACATTAAATGAGCTTAACATTATTAAAGTCTTGTAATATAATTTCCAACATTCATTTCTTTACTAAGCCTTAATTTTCTTTTTTCTTTATCTTTCTTTATATATTTTTTCTTATGTAATCTTCACGTGGAATAAGATATAAAATATATAATATATATTTCAATGCATTGTAATTGGTTGTATACTATTCATTGTATTAATTAAAAGGTGAAAAAAACAAATATCTGCTAATAAAGACCAATAGTATTCTAAATCAATTTTACTCACTCAACTCAAACACTTATTTATTGGCATTATTCTATTGTTTTAAACATCAATTCACGTTTTAGAAAATAGTAAGATTTTACAACTTAAACATATTATGACTTAACTAACCATTTTTTCGGTTGGATTGATAGTCTATATTTTACTTAGCTTATGTGTCCACAATTCCATGTTTATTGAACAAATAATTCTTAAGAGTTCAAACACGGTGAAATTTATCATTATTAATTTTGTTTAATAAGCAAAATAAAGACGTCATTAAAATATATATATATATATATATATATATATATATATAAAGATAAAAAATTCTATAATTGTAATCAGGGTGTTTAGAATACTCAGTCATTATTAATATGTGCTCCAACTGAATAAAACTGAACCAAGTTTCTCTGCTGGAAAATAGTGTGGGCTTGTCAGGACGCAGTCGCACTGGTCCGTGTTAAGTAAGTATACCAAAAATACCTTGTTTATTATATTATTTACAGATATAAAAGAAGACTTTTTTGATGGACATACAAAAAAGTCAACAAATTATGTCAACCGAAGATTTCTTCAAGTTATTATTTCTAGCCAACGAACCGGCAAAACTTTTCATTTAACGAGAAAACTCCAAGCTCTTGGGCAAAAAGTTTTAACGGCTCCCAAATTTGTCAAATAAGTAAATATAATATTATGAAGTTCACATTCTTCTTGCAAGAAATTTATATAAGTTCTCATAACGTAATTGATTTTTGTAAATTGGTTTCTCATGGATTGCAAATAATGCAACTATATTTTAATAACAATAAATTCAAAATGTAGTTTTGCCTCAGTTTATTTTAATTATACATTAAAATAAACTGAGGCAAAACTGCGATTGTTTTTTGCAGTCTAAGTAATTTCTTGAAAAGAACAATAATTTGAAACAAGAACATTTTCTCTTTCAGTTTCAAGGAGAGAAATTCTTAAGTGTTAGATTGATTTGTCTTTAAAGGTTACTGCACATAATTTTATTTAGCGTACACTATTTTTTTTCAATAGTTACTGTTTTTAAAAAGTATATAAAAATATTTTTTTCTACAAAACCGATACGACATAGTATTTAATGTATTAATATCTATGATTACAATAACTATATAACTGACATTAGAATACAAACATTAGAAAAGCTTGTAATAATATATTTGTATATCTTGCCTCTCTGTCTCACTCTTTCAGATGTAGTGATGGGCAAAAAATAGTTTTTACATAAAACTATTCAGAATAGAGATTCAAGTTTGTTATTAAGATAAATTGAATGTCCGTTTAGTCACAGGCAGCCAATATAAGACTTGATTGATAGGTGCCCTAATTGAGCTTTATAAAAACATACTATGTGAAATCTCTGATTTATGTATATTTTTTAAATGCTTACCGAACCTCTTGGTTTATATGATTATTTAATTGATGCTATTATTACCATTATTTCTTTATTTATTTAAAATTTATTATTTATTTATTTAAAATTTATTTTTATTTTATATTTATTAAAAAATTTAATATTATCATAGCTCATCATCAGAACATTTTTTTTCAAAACCGTTGATAAATTTTTACATAATTACCAAATAAATAGTTATAGATATGAACGACTGTTTTTTTTATTTTTTTGACATCACGTTATGACAGATATCACAAAATATTTAATACGTTATTAGAAGCAAATAATTAAAAAGTGTTCAAATTATTGTAAACTAAAATATTGTAAAATAAAACATAGCTCTAAAAAATTAAAAAAATATCTACCCTGACACTTAAAAGAACCATCATTCCATAGTTATATTATGACCTATTATACAGTTTAAGGTCAGATCAAATTAAGAATATTTTTCAATTATTAAAACTCGGTATAACATTGCCATGACTATTCCACCACTTTGTCAAAGGGACAGAATGACAATGTCGGAATTTATTGACAATTTTGCGCAATAACGAAAAAAGGCGCAGACATGGGCACTTCTCCAATACGAAAGAGGCAGTTTATCTAATATAGTGAGTATTACAAAAGAGAGGTTGTAATTTAATGTATTTAGGTTGTTTAATCAGCTATTGTAAATAACTTTAAAAGTCCGCAAATTCTCTTCCTCTTCCGGTTTTCATACCAACATTCAAACTTTTAATCTCTAACATCCCCTTGTTTCCGGAATAGCTTTTTGCATCGCAGTTTATTATTGATATAATGTGTTATACTTTGTCTGAGAGTAAGGCTATTAGACTTTTTAAATATATAACGTAAGTATTAGACTTAAGGAATACAAAGTCAACATTATTGATTGCAAATAGGCATACATTTTACTTATGAAAGGTCAAATTATAAGCGATGAATCTGGCATGGAGAAAAACCGATCTGAAATTCAACAATAACTTCTTTAGCTCTTATATTAATTTATAAAGTTTTATTTTACAGTACAGTGCTTTCGAGCTAGTATATGAGTCATAAATTCGTACATGGTACCAAAAAAATATGGACCCTGAAACAATATATCTATTATTAACTAGATAGAACTTGTCGGCAAACAGTCCTATTATGAGCACATTTAGAGTAATTGGACCACCATTCTGTCTGTCTTTAACAAAAGCTCTTTTTACAAGATGTGAATAGTACGTTTTCTCCGTAAATACAAAGGCGCTTAATTGGTTTATGTTCTAAGACTCTTAACATTTATAAAACAAATACTATTATTCGTGTAATGTAATACGGTAATACCCATTAATAATTATTACAAAGGGGAAATTGTATTTATATATAATATCTAATAACATAGCAACGAGTTCAAAGTGATACATAAAAAATAATTGCTTAGTGCCAAAAAAATATATGACACCAACCCAAAAATTACTAAAGGAGTTTTGACTTTATTTGGAAAACGTGGTTTGAGATATGATTTGACCTAATGATAACCAAACGAGAAATGTATAAAACAAACAAGGATAATAGTTGACCCCTTACTAGAGGTGGGGATGGCGGGTAGATGAAAGATAAAACAACCAATTTATCCGATATGACAAAAATGGAAAAGTATCAGATAACTCTGATTGAATAACGAATGCGGACATAATAACATTTTGATATTTAATATTTTAAAATATAACGAGATGGCACATTATTGTATATCTTAAAAGACTCAAGGGCAGTAATTCTGTATAATATTTTTTTATTCTTTAATTTAGTGTGTAATTTAAATTTCGCTTTTAAATCACAATAATATTGATTACTAGCTGTTGCCAGCGACTTTGTTAGCTCTCCCAGAGACTGAAACAATAAAACAAATAACATGTCCTAAAATTTATAAAATGTATACAAATTTATAGCAAAGAGATATATGTTATACTGTACTTTGACAGGTCAATAGATGGCGCAGGGCAACAAATAAACAGACAGACAATAATTACATTATGTACAGAATAGTTTTTTCTACGCATACGCATAAAACGTAAGTTTAGCACATAAGCTGAGAATATAAGTTTAGTAAATAAGCTGCGTACATAATCTTAGTAAATAAGCTGCGTGCATAGGCTTAGTACATAAGCTAAGTATATAAGCTTAGTAACCATAAAAATGGCTATAGTAGGTTAATCTGAAAAGCTGAGACAGGAACTCGGCAGTCGTGGAAGCCTTGCTCGAGATGAGTAAGAACATTAAATCAACAGTGGGTCGTTACAGCAGTGTATTGGGAGAAAAATAATAGTCTACGACTATAGACTATTATTTATCTATAGTAATTCATATCAATGTAATGTTAAACCTAAATTTAACAAATCACATATTGAAATATATATAAATATATATACATACTAAACAAATATATATACATAAAAAAAAAAAAAAAAAAAAAACCTGTGCAAAGGACTAGTACTAACTTAGATTTTTAAGTTTCCTACTAATAATCTCTTCCGTTATGCATGTTTTTAAAATCTCTATTCAAAAATTATATTTTAACTTCACAATAATTGTAAAACGTCAAAAAAGAGCACGGATGACGTGTCCGTGGAAAAATAAAAAATAATAATTTAAAAAAAAAAAAAAAAAAAAAAAAACTGAAAAGCTAGATATATACTGTTGAGGACTTTGTTTTAGAACTTTTAGATGGAAAAAAATTTGTAGTAGTTGATTTTTGCGTAACTTACACCGTTTACTCAGCGCACGCAAGGAAAGTTCTGAATTTTTTTCGCAGCATTTTTTATTTCAGCTCCTTCCGTATTTATCTTAGCGTGATGTTATATAGCCTATAGCATTCCTTAATAAATGGACTATCTTATACTGAAAGAATTATTCAAATCGATCCAGTAGTTTCTGAGATTAACGCGTTCAAACAAACACACAAACTCATCTACTATATATATTAGTATAGATATAGATTTATATCTGGGAATGTATTTGTGTAGAGTTACCAAGAAAAAGGACAAGGCTTGACCGGATACACTCGTTGACCGCCCTTCACAATGTACGTAATAGGCAAAATGAATTCGTATTTTATTTTTACTCATAGCACTACGAGATGCAAGATAATACCAACTTCACACCAATCTTCTGTGAGAGGTAACTGATTGGTTACTCTCTGTTAGGTTCATCCGCATCGTCTAGAGTCCGTTGCTTAGAGCTAGGCTCTATCATAAAAATATTAAAATTGTTTATAACTTAGTTCTATCACTCAATAAACGATTCAAATAAAGTTATTTCTGACTTAATGATGGAGTATATTTTATGATTAATATGTATATTGTATCAGTATAATAATCTACAAAAACCTACTGAAAATAAAAGCATATTTTATCTAATATTCTGTTAAATATCTTACAGAAATAATTACTAAGTCATTAAATTTTGTATACGGCTATTACTGACATGAATATAAAAAAACAGATACATATAATAGAATTTCATATAAAATAACCATTCCCATTTATGTATCGAACGATCAGTTCTTTTAAAATAAATAATGTATATTTGGAATTATTCTTAACTGTAGTGCAATATTAATTGGTCATTCAGATTATCACAATACAGCACCAGAAAATATTTTTTATTCAATAATTCCGATGAAATATTACTTCTGCGTATTTGCGAATTGCGAAATATAACAAAAATGTTTTGAAGTAGTCATTGTTCGAATTTAAAAATAAAATATTTATATGCATTTATGTCGTATTTTTTTGAATTTATTATTTTATTAAAAAAGTTATTCAAATTTTGATATCACATTTTTGTTAATTTTATTCATTGTTTATAGGAACAATTACATACATTGAAAAAAGCATTGATATCTATATATCACGAGATCTTTTTCGATGTAGACTTTAGGTAAATATAAATTTAGAAATTTAGGTAGGTACCCATTAATTAACCAAAATATTTCATTTATATTATGTATAATACTATTATTTTCAATGTTTGAATGAAGAATTCTTTAAGGCCTCGTCAGTGTGAGAGCACAATATAATTAGTCGTGGCGCAGTTAGTTAGTCTAGTCTTCGTTTCGATAAAACGCTTTACTTTATTTCAAATTCGTTTTCACATATCAATTACGACTGTGACTCAAATTGACTATAATATGAAAAAAATTATATTTTTTATAACAGCCCGTTATTCTTCATGGATCTACCATTAAGATCTGTTTGAGAAGATTATAACGTTTCATAAGTGGAATTAAACGCGTTTTAAAATTTGTCAAAGAACTTTTAAATCTTTTCTGTTTTCCGCTGAGAATTTTTGTTTTGTCTTGAACTAAAAAGTCGGATATGGAAAATATTTTGCATTTGATATCGAATTTATGAACGAAGGCTATGGAAAAATATAGTAGAGTTGGTGTTGAAAGTGCCTTCTACATAAAGGTGGCAAATGTGGACAATACTGTTTTCAATGCAAGCCTTTGTTTTTCTAAAGTCCATACAAACCGAGGCGTAGGCGAGCTATCAATATTACGATATGTTACTGTTATAGGGAAACCGTGTACATACTATTAATAGAATATAAGTAAAATAGTTTAATTTATATCAAAATGTAAGTATTACATCAACATATATTAGAATAGAGTTATCTATATATAGTCTACTTTTAAATATTAATTTTTATATCTTAAACCATAAACACTTCAGACAAATATAAAATATTATTTTGGTTGGTGACAATTGTAACTAAGACGGTAAGCTATTTAAGATCAAACAGTGTGGAGATACTTTTATCAGGCTGGTCTTTCAGTACATTGTAATTTTACGAAGTTCATCTCATTCATGTACGAGATACGTTAAGTGACTTTTGTATGCTAAGCTGTAAATCGGTTTCGGAAATTTGAACTGTCAAGCGGCACTTGTGTTATCCGAACCAGGCATTTAAATAAGAAAACCAGTTAAATATTAAATTAATATTATTTTATGTACAAATGTGTGCGTTAATTTATTTTTTAATATATATTATCAATAATTACTTCTTCATTCTATTTATTATTCAAAAAACAAAGAGAAAATGTTTAATGTTTATATTTGTGTTTTTAATTTAAGTTGTGTAAATATTATGGATTTTAACATACTGTGATAAGTTTTCTAGTGGATTTATGTAACTTTTATCTAGTTTTCTAGTGGATTTATGTAACTGTTCTGTTTATTATTTTCGTTCAGAATTTAAAAACTTTGTAAAAAATAAAGACAGTTAAGAATCAACAATAAAAAATATTAACAGATATTGTACTAAGGTAGAAAAAAAGGCTTTTGACAAAGATGTTTGGTGATAGTTTTACCTCATGAAAACGAAGCTTAAAACAATAATAATAAAATATTGATAAAATTCATGATTACTAATTTGTTCGGTATTTAATTAGAAATGAGATTTTATTTGCAAAATTATGTACATTTAAACTATCTTTGTTTGTTCCATCTTGACATTGAAACGGAGAAAATAGTATAATTTTGGCATAAACAATTCAAAGACAAATAAACTAACAACTTATAAAATGAATAAATTCTTCTAATGTATGCAGTTTTCATGCCATGCTTACTTTTTCGGCCAAAACAGACATATAGTATGTTAAAAGTATTTATCATATAAATATTGTATTTGACCCACACAAAGCAAAAACCAGAAGACAGTTTCTGAATCTGTTGAATCCTGTGAATCTATAGTTAACTTACAAAAACATAGTAAAAAGAAACAGAAAAAAATAACCGAAAAATATACATAAATAAACAATTCAGTTCTTAGCAAATAAAGTTATGATAATATGGTTTCGGTACGATAGCCGGATATATTTACGAGTTTTGTAACATTTTTCAAATTCGTTTCGTATAACATTGTACAAATTATTGAAATGAATTTTCGGACTCATTCCAGATACTACTCTCGGTGATAAGATAAATATTTATTTTTTCAATTTAAGGTTAAGGTAAATATGATTTTGGTTACAAATTTAATTACGAACATTTCTAAGTTAACAATAAAGGGTTGCCCCTTTATTGTTAACTTAGAAATGTTCCTAATAAAGTCGGCAAAACGGACGTCTACTAAAGTAGCCGTTAATTGCTTGCGTTATTTGGTTAAAGTTTAGGAAGCATACTTACTCAGGAACAATCATGCAAAGATACAATAAGACAAATTATTGTATTGAGTTGTAAGTATATAATATAAGCCAAAAGTGATTTATAAATGGAAATATAACGTAACCTCATTATATATTTAAAGAAGGTTGGGCCTGAAAAATTTTGAAAAGGTTTTGAAAATTTGCCAACAATTTCTGAAAGGGATTTTTTAGGTCAATGAACGGCGTAAAGTCAAAAGTGTTTCGAGAGAGTAATTAAATTATAAGATTTTGTAGTTTTATATAAACTATGAAAAAAACAAACAGACAAATACTTTTATTACAATATAACTTTATTTCTTTAAAATTTTATAGTAATGAAATATATTTAATATTAGCGGAAACATTAATTTTATTTTGATTATCACGGTTTTATCAGGTTTAGTTAAATATAGTTTTTTTTAATAACGTATTTTATAATTATCAATTATTTTACAAGTTATACAAGTTTACTAACTTGTATAACTTGTATAACTAAGATCTTAAATGCAATGTATTTTATAATTTTAATTATATTCTATCTGCTTTTTTAAAAAAACTAATATTTTCTTTACGGCACAGTTGAATGATTTTTGAAAATTCCAAAATTACCAAATCATATTTCTTACTAATACTATATACTTACGCATAATATTTTTGCTTTTGACTAGTCTTTATCCCAAAGTTCCCAAAGTACGAGCAGTAATCCATGCATAACCGAACTTTTGCTTTATGCTAAATAATATTCCAGTTTGAAGCACCGACGAACTTTCTAGAGAATAAAATAAATAACAGGCCAGGAAGTCTATTCGCTATTTTTTTCCCTTAACTTAATGAAAATCTATAGTTACATAGATCACAGGCGGAAAAAGAAAATGTTTTTTTTTATGAGAACTTGTTTCTTTTGTTAATGCTAGCAAGTTAAGTAAACTAAAAAATACTAATTCAATTGTTCTTCGTGGAAAAAATGGTGCTTGGTTTATTTAGTTGTAATTTTGAAAATTCCAATGTGATGTATTTGGAGATAAAGTTCATACAGCATCACAATTGGATTCGCACGTAGAAGCTCTTGAGATTCATGTGAGAAAGGTAGTATTTGATCTATACGATTGTTTCGAACTTGACTGCCGAGAGGAGATTTGAATGAAGGTAATTTATGTTATTTTAATATTAGGTACACAAATTTATGTGGGCATAGTTAAAATAGCATTATATCCGCATTAATATCAAAGACTGGCAACACTTTTGTGTTTTCTCTGGTGTTGAAAGAGACCGTGTTCAGCGGTGGTCAATTGTCATCACAGGATCCGTATGCTTGATGCCCTACTATGTCTTAAAAGAAAAAAACAGAAGTTAACACAGATACGGGCTGCTGGGATTTAATATGTCTGGGAATATAAGTCTTCCTTATTAAAAACATACAGTTATTTAACTTTGGACAAGCACAAATTGTATACATTTAATTCTTAATATAGAAAAAAAATTTTTTTTGCATTTTGCATTCATAAATGTATGACAAAATGCCTGCACTGTATTGGTAAAAAAATATATATTTATTTATTTGAACTTTGCAATATATAAATCATAAATATGAATAACAAACCAAGCTCAGGTTCTTGGTTCTTACAGTTCTAATGATTTAACTTGTAAGTTTAATAATACGTGTTATTTGACGAAATTTTATGAGCGCCTTCAGATTATCTAGTATTTTGGCGACATGTGCTTTCAAAATTTAATAACTTTTACAGTTTCAACAAGACGCGTGACAATCGATCGGTTATTAACTTTAACTGTCTATAAAATAAAAATAGGACCCATGCTGTGACATCAAGATCGATGAATTTATGAGAATCTTTAGAATTCGTTTTTTATTATAATAAAATAATCGAGTATGAATATACCGGTTTACTGTTTGTGCGTCGTAAAAAGTATATGGGTATTACGTTAGCCGATGACGTACATTTTTAAAATTTTTCCAGAACTTACAGTAGAATTAATATTTCAATTATTCTTACATTCCAATTTTAAAAGAAAAAAACTGAACTTAATCTTTAACGCTTTTTATAATGTTGAATAAATTAATAGGAATCATTTTGATATATTTTAAAGGTTTAATTAATTTTACTTTACTTTGGGTAGAAATAATTTCTGGGTAGAAATAATAATTGGGTAATATCCAAAAGTACTTTTTGGATATTACTTGTAGAAAGTACAGATAAACATGTATTTCATATATAATATGTCAAAAATTAATAAATATAATATACAAATAAGTATGCAATTATTTAAGTCGTATATCGTTATTTGAATTTCAAGTTTGAAAGTAAACATTTAGTTTAACCGTGGTATGGGGAAATATATTTTTTATTAAAAGCTTTCTTATACGGGAATCTGTTTACTTTGTGAAAATGATGTTTCATGTTCCGCTTCATTAGATTTAGTTGATTTTCTCGTTCATTTCTATTTGTTTGCTGGAGATATACGTGACAGGGTGGACTTATTTTTTATTATGAATTTCTTTTTACTAGTAATAAACTCATTACTCTAATATTCTATGCATATTAATTATTAATATAAACTTTACTTAACACTTTGATTAGTGTTGTCAATGTCACTCGATAATTTACGGTCTTATCGATAGTCCGGCAATATCATGAATAGAGATCGACTATAAATTTTGTCGATGTTATCGACTATCGACAGTATTGAACCGATTCAATCATGTCTATTCTACACAATACTCATAAATTATATGGAATTAGATAATTACCGTGTATTTTATTATTAACTTTTTGATAGTAAAGGTCTTTTTATTTTATTTCTGTATGCTCAAAGTTTAGATGTAAGCTCAAAAGAAAAAAAAAGTTTTTGTGTTTCGAGATACCATTATGTTGAGATTTGGAAAGGAGACATATTTGTAGAGTATTTATATGTATATATATTTATATATATATATAAATGTGCTAGTATCATTTAAATTAATATAGCTGACCCGACAGGCGTAGATCTGTCTGAACTATGAATATTGAATCGGAATGTATATAAAGAATAAAAAACAATGCCGACCGATCAAGATTCTATTTATAGCGCGTATTCTGTCACTATCGCCAACTGTCAAACTTCTGACAGATACGACAAAAACAATAGTTATATTAGAAAAGCTGATGTGTTCGTTAAATTTACTCTATTTTTGTCTATGTCCGTGCAACTTTATTCTCTTTTTTCATAAGATTCTCTTGGCAACAAATGCTACACTAATATATTTTTTTGTGGCAAAAAATGCTACAAAAAAAATATTATCAAAGTTAAATTAAGTTTTCACGTTTATCGCGTACAAAAAAAGAAAACATTCATTATGAATATATATTTACCTAGTTCATGACGTTAACGACTGTGATTTAGTTTAAACAAGATTAAATTTATTTCTTTTCTTTGAAACTTTAAGTGAATTAAGTTTGTGGCGATAATCTTAATTGGTTGACTTTATTTTTTACATTTTAAATGTTAAGAAAAAAGCAAAACTTTAAAGTTAAAATTCTAAGCACATAGAATGTAAACTCGTTTGTTTTCCTGTGTGTGTGTTTATTCAATTTCGTGTTCAAATTAAAAAATTTAATAGTATGTCTTAGATGATTTGGCATCGCATTTTTTTTTTATCAATAGTGGATTTATCACCTTCGATTACTTTGGCTTATTGATATATTAAAATATAATTATGATGTTAAAAAGTCAGATTTGATTTTCTGATCAAAGCTCTTTAATAACTTGTTTTATTTTATAAACGCTTGTTTCACATATATTTTTCCGGAGTGTTAGTCTATTGGCTTTGGACTTGTTATTTTATAGATAGTAAGTAACATAATTTATATTTGCATAATAGTAATCTTTTTTATATAACTTTATTTGCATTTTTATTGTTCTGTATCTGCTATTGTGTTCAGAAACTTTTTCTATTATCATAACTTGTTAAGGTTTTTTATTTTAAAATATCAGTTTTCTTTTGAACTTACACAATGAATAATGTAGAGTCATAATTCTTTGTTGGATAAATCCAACATTTTGTATGAAAAACAAAAAAAAAGTCATATTTTTAGTATATTATAAAAATGTATATAAACGTTTTATATATTTATATGACTATTTAGGGTGACGAGAATATGTTCTATT
Organism: Dircenna loreta; assembly: GCA_963555665.1. Taxonomy (NCBI): domain Eukaryota; kingdom Metazoa; phylum Arthropoda; class Insecta; order Lepidoptera; family Nymphalidae; genus Dircenna; species Dircenna loreta. The sequence continues at coordinate 11,325,878 of OY743097.1, read as the reverse complement.
AAACTAAACAAAGTCTATAGCGATATCGAATTGACGTCTACTGGATATTTTAATCAGCAAAGAGATTGTTGAGACGTCCTTTACTTTTATATTATAGTTATTCATCATATATTAAGCATTTAATCAAATATTATTTAAAGTAAAATAAATATGTAGAATATTTGATGTTATTAAAAACATAGTTTAAAATATTTTGCTAAACACCGACTTTAGTCATCAGCAAACCTATTATTAATCCGCTAAATTATTCTATTCAATTAAATAAAATATTAGAATTTCAATTCAAATTCGATGCAAATAGGTTTGTTGTTCACTATTGTAATAAACAACGAACCGAATACATATATATTTTATTTTTTTAATTTTTAATTACTTATTTATTACTTATATGATATTGTTTATCTATAACGATATTCTATTCTTAAAATACAAAATCACGATATGTATTTTAAGGCAATAAATTTATCTCAATTAAAACACATTTACAGATCGCAATTATTTGTCCTATTATAAAGAAAACGTCCATATTTTATCTTTTAATAACAATGAATTACTTATTTATTGTTGGGTTATAGAAAGATAGACAAGTTCTAATCAATTTAACTTTAGTTTATTTATAATAATGTACACGAACACTTTCTTACGCAGCTAGCGACAAGGGTTAAAATTTTCAACTGACTTGCATACACGCACACAACTACACAGCTACCACACATTTATGCGCGCTGACACAAACTCACAGATCTTCGTATACCTCAATATTTATAATGTTCATACAAATAAAATAGAGCATTTCATACACTTAACACTTCAGACAATTAAGCTAGAAATAAATAAAACTAGATTACGTCCCATACAATAATAAAAAGTTTAAATTAACCTTATAAATCTTAGAGGGTCTAAACAAATATTTACGTTTCGGCACTGACTTAATTTATGTGCTGCTGAAAGTTTGTAAACAGATTAAAATATATTGAATTCGCTGCATCTTAATTCCGCCAACAAAAGGTTTACTGAAAATTTTGTATTAAATAGTTTATTTGATTATTAAATGAAATATCTAGAGCTGTATAATTTATTACATTTGAATAAAACACACTTATTTTATTGGAAACCCATAGACAGAATGCGTCAAGAATATCTTCATTAGCGGAATGAGAAACAAAGTCCTACATTGTAGGCACCTGTTCGGAAACTTGGCTTTCCTGAAGAATAAAAAGCTTCGTTCCTCTTGTTATTTTAATTTGGTGTTAAAATTATTTTAACAATAATTTTAACGTTTGAATTAATACTATCTGAAATAATTTTAGGAGTCTGGATGATGAATAATAAACGAATCTTTGCAATGCAGCCATTTAACACACTATAATACGTAGACACCTGGAAGCCTGCTGCTACTACCGATAGCATCCTCCTAGTGGATAGGGATGCTGATGAGCGGAAGGGTTCCTGTCTTTTTCTCTTCTAGATGGTTCGGGTCTTAGTCTTGTTTGAATTTTTACTTTTGCTAAGGAGCCATGGTAATGACGAATATATGTTTTTAAGGTGGCGGTAGTTCATACCGTCAATTTGTAAGACATGTATGGCAACTCCTAAATAATAAACTGCGTTCTAGTTTACGACGAGTTCGCAAGATACACCGTGATCACCACTGGAAACTCAATTATAAGAATTGATTAAGAATTACAACATGAAAACAGTCCAAATACTGACAGAAGAATTGTAGAAAGTTTCTAAGTTAAATCACTGTTACGTTCTACGTACAAAACTTACAAAATTTTGTCTTTTGACACTTATGATAAAAAATGTATATATTTTTTATTATAAACGTGATTATTATATGAAATCTCTCGTACTTATTTTAATGTTATTGTATTTGGCAACCGTAAATTTTTCTTTTGTTATATAGTCATTATTATATATATCTAAAGCACTTTGTATGTAAATATAATGAAGGTTTGCTTCAAGTGTATGGTTGTAAAATGGAAGTTTAGTTTTAGAAAATCAAATCTCCATATTCATAGCCAAGCAATTTAAGAGTGTGTGTGTGTCTGTGTGTGTCATTGTATCAAGTAATTCTCGATAGGGACCCCATGTTTTTTATTTAATATAATAAATTTCCAAAATATTACCATAGTTAAGGTGTTCCGATTTTTATCCTCATAAGTAATAATATTGTGTTTTATAGAGTATATATTTTATTATAATTTGGCTCGTCGCAACTTAGAATAGAAGTGCCCAATTTCTCTCTAAAGGTATAAGAGCCAGCAAAGGGACAAAAATAAAAGTGGTTATCATCAAACACCACTTATCCGAAAGGAAGCAGTTCTCTCAACGAGGGTTGACTTGTTTCCAAGAAGGGTTGAAGTTGGGATAGTGGCGCGTCCTAAAATATTTTGCCTTATCTATTCCAATATTCCAGACATATCCTAAATAATTGGAATAATGTCCGGTTGATGATATGTCTTATACAGATTAACTGCTTTAAATGTCAATACAAAAAGTAATTGAAAGTTAAGGTAATTTTAATTTAATTTTAATTATTTTTTCTTTTCAATTATTAATTTAATTTCTTGAATGCGATACTGATAATCACATAATGTTGTAGTTGTTTTTGTATATATACATGTTATTTATTTTCTTACAAACTCGAAATATATTTTGATTAAAATAAGAAAAAATAAACATAAAAAGCTTCTGAATTCTAAAGACGATGAGATTTTAAATAAAATATAGGTGTAAATTAGACTTATTTCTAGATCTGAGTTATAACTCACTATACGTGAATGTACTAATCAGGTAAGTTCACAGTAGGTTTATTTCACGAAAATAAAAAAAATCTATACTTAATTGATGATGTTCCAGTGCAGCATTAGTTGGATTTTTTTTTAAACTCTGCAACGATGCCTAAAAGTTTTTTTTAGAAATCGTAAGAAAATCTTTTTATTTATAATTTATTATACGATTTACATAAAACAAAGCGCTTGAGTGACATTTACAACTTTTTAATATACTATATTTAACATTAACAACACGGGTAAAACTTCAACGGGCTGTCTCTGTAATATCGAATCCGTTGCTCTACTAACAGAGCTACTGTTTTATCTACCTGCCTTCAGCAATTTATAATTTTAAATATAATTACCTTAATCGCATCTTTACCCTTTTTACATAGCATGAAGGAAAAAAAAAACCTCCAAAAGTTACTTTAATTGCAACTTCAAACACATATCACATATTAACTTCATTCTTCTTAAATTAGTACAAGAATTCTTATGAGATAGCTCAAGTAAATAATAATTTTAATAATTTCACATTTTACAACAAAAACATGCATCTAATACTTTGAAATATAAACCAGGATTCAATTACAAATTAAAGGTATTGCGTTATAACGGAGCAGGGTACTGAATTTAAACATATTGTATTTATAATTTCTAAATGACACTGTTAATTAGTTAGATCAATTAGATAGATTAATTAGATCTTGTTATTTAACGTAATAATAACGGGAATATTACCTGGATGTGTTATTTTAATACAGTAATATAAAAAAGGGCTGTCATTTATAAATTGTATCTTGCATTGCACATATTTTACAACTTTGTTATTTTTTTCTGTCCCTCCACAATAGTTATCTCAGAAACAAAAGTCGTCATCTCGATAATGCTTAAGAAGTTCACGAGCTTACCCCGCTTCTCTATAATTACTTCATCGTTGCTAATTCCCACACATAATATAATTATTTCTGAGGGGTTTGTGTTATATTTTTAAGCCGCAATTATAACTCTACTTGTTATCAACAAAAGAATATAATAAATAAAGAAAAAAACAAACGTTAACACGGCTTCCATTAAATCTAAACATCTACATACTCGTATTAAGTTCATTAAATTTCACATAGTTTTATGGAAACTTTATAAACAATTGAAGTTATAAAAGAATAACATTTTTACAGTCATATTAAAGCAGTCGTAAAACTGTAAAGAGTAACAAAAGGTTGTAGCAAGTAGGTTAAACTTGTATGACGGCATTACCCACTAGTGACGTCATTGGGTACAGAGCAGATACCGCCAGAGAAAACAAGCTGAAATGAAAAAACATGTTTGAAATTTTTTATATTTGAATTTTCTTAACTACGGCGCTGACCACTGTTCATTTCGATACGATTCATATTTTTCTGATATATATTGATTATCATGAATTTCATTGATGAAAGACTATCTTAGATGACTTTATAATTTATCATCGATGTTCACAATAAGTACTAAGATATGAAAAAAGCAATAAATTTTTAAACTCAAATTATCAAAGTAACAGCGGTGATAAGGCATTTCTAACATTGCAATATTTTGTGTTAGGTTTAATGGCGGACTACACATAGTTATAATTACTACGTGAAGAAATATATCCGACTATAAAATCTAGCTTTTGGTCCTTTATCCGTAGATTTCTCAGACCTTAGATCGGTAAAAGAAAAACTATGCAAAGCTCTGCTATCATTATAAAAAATTAGAGACTAAAAATAATTATGTTTGTGGATAATGTGTCTGCTTCAAAAGTGCACTGTGTATCAAAATGCGTCTCCCAACAAGGTATTAAGTTTCTATATGTTGACGGCAGCAATGTTAAACTAATATACGAAATTGTAACACGTGCTAGTATACGTCATTGTAGACGTCATTATAAACTTATAACAGTTTCTGCCATAAGAACTATTTAAGACGTAGATAACGCAATTGTTATAAAAAAAAATATAGTTCGTCAATAACAGTGGCTTCCATCTTAACATTTATCTCAAGTTCTTACGGAAATCCCAAGGAGGATTCACGTAAGACCTGTGGACATTCCCAGAAAATGGTGTCAAATGTTTTGCGAAGTTGATAGACATAGTTTGCCCCAACTAATTTTGTTAAGTCTTATATGTTGCTTATATTTTAATGGCTTAGAAAAACATTATAATCAAACAAAACAATGCAATCCCATATTTTTTAAAAGAAATAACCAGCATCACAAACATCTCGAAAAAATATTAAATATCTTACTTGATAAATATAATATCAACTTGTTAATATAATTATTTAATATTATATCTGACAACTATGTTAGTGGTTTGTAATTCGGTAATTTTACTTAGTAGTAATTAGAACTGGGAACACCAAAATAGAATTCTCTATTTTGGTTCTGATATTTCTATGTAACAGTACCTCCCTAGAAGAATGTTGCACAATGAAAAAAGAAAACTATTCCAAATATATAAATGAAGCTAAAAAATAATAAATAATAACCGACTTTATTTGTTTTCAGGGTAATTTGAATATGTCGAATATATGGTACAGTTTCTTGTCAAATATTACAATATAATCACATATATTCAGCTTTTAAGTTTATTTTAAGTTATTTTAAGGGTAAATAGATTAAAATAAATTATCTAAAAGGGTTTCCTAAAATTAAATTATTCACATAACGTAAATATCAATATTTTTATTTAATAATATTTCGCAATAAATTCCTGACCTCTTACTATAATAATTAACTTGTAAGTTACCATTGTAAAAAAAAAAATTAAAAACTTGCTATGTTATCAAGCTTCAGGCTAGGATTTCAGCTTTATATAAAATGATATGATGGCCAGCCATTTTTAATGAGCTTATAATTTTATTTATCTTGGATATTGTCTTTTTTTTTTTGCTCAACGCTATTAAACATATTTTTCGATGAATTCGTATCACAAATACGTTGAAAATATAGCAACTTCATATCAGACGTCATCTGTGACATTTGACGTATGTACGATTCAATTTGAAAAAGAAAAACAAATGTTTTTTTTAAAACTTTGTTCAAAAGAGATTTTTTTCATTCCTGTCCCACAACATTTAGACTATTTTTCATAATTAGGCTAATAAAATTTGGATTCTGAACACGTTATATTCCGGACATGTAACCTACTTCTGTGGAGCATCAAAGTCGTTCAACCTGTTGAAGAGCAGAGACAGACAGGGAAAAAGAGACAACATGGGTTTCTTTATTCTCCTCTGTAGGAATTTCAAAAAAGTAATGAATGTCCAGTTTTTACAATGCAACGGCTATATTATTGTTTAGAATTTTAGTGACTGCTTCAAATCTAATTCATCAAATAATTTTCATATTTATTAATTACTTTTAAAAAGTTAACATTTAAAGTGGTCTCTATTTATGTCCGACGGGCCAACGGGAGGCTGATTATGGGTGCATTGCATTTGAATTAAAAAATACATGGTTTAAAATATACACCAACTCGCTTAGATTATTATTTTTTAATAATAAAAAGCAATATTTAATACAGATATTAATACTTGATACATAAATAATTTGCTGCAGATCAATGGGAATGTAGAGAAAAGAAATCTGAAAACTATTCGGGTGCTAAATGAAAGAGGCTTTTCGAATAGATTTTTTCAATGAATTCGGAGTGAAATGATTGAGTCACGGGCGCAGTATTAAATGAAGCTTGGAAAGAGGAAAATAATTTGTTTACTAATTTGTCCTCAAATATGATTACATTTTTCTCTTTTAAATTAACAACTTTTCCTGCATGTAATATATAAAGTAATAGCTATAGATAAAAAATAAAAAAAGGTCTATGATTTTATAAAACGTGATGTTTGGTTTTGATTCCGATCGAAGCATATTGCATCTGGCTTTTGCAGCTCTGCAATGCAGTAACTTATGCAATGAAGAATGACTCATACAGCTAAATATGACTTAGCATCAATTATCAAATATATAGAAATAATTTAATTTAATGAACTGCATGGGTGTATAATGAACATGTTTAAATGATCACGAGTCCGAAATACGTAACATTATTTCATATTTTTCAAGAGTAATTTAGTTTCTGTGTGATGTATACACACATATATATGTGTGGGTAATGTATACACACACATATATGTACGTGTGTGTGTGTGTTAAACAGAAAAAAATACACATCAATTAAATTATACATACAATTCTATGAATATTTTATCCAATTCTAAATGAGGATGACGAACAATCAAAAGACTGCTCGTTGGCTTATAAAGGCACATAAAAAAGATAAGTAAATTGAAAGTCATTTGGTCGTATTTCCAAGAGTTGTGGTTTTTTTCAAATGTTCGTCATTAACCAATCAGAAAATTTATCGTGGTCCATTTGACTACTAATAAGTTTGTATTATAAATCAACCTTATGATTATACAATTTATACTTTTCCGATTTAAAATACATACAAAAATTTACGAACTCTTCATAAAAATAAAAGGGCAGCGATAGCATTTTAAAGGGGCCCCTTAAACCTACACCTGGGTCGCAAGTCCCAGGAGCTGTTTGCACTCCTCTCCCTGCAACGCGATGGGCCCGGCACCCGCACGGTGAATCCATGGAATGCTTAGAAGCTTCGTCTCACAGATAGCATTAACGTTAAGACTTCCAGAAATGGTAACCCAGAAGTTACCGTCCAAACCATTGCGAGGAAAATGTATGTGGTAATGTTGGACTCCCATTGAATAAAACCCAAGCATGTTTCTCTTCGGGTAAATAGTAGATACTGTCAAGATGGTGTCGCATTCGTTAAAGTACGTGGAAAGTAAAATATTCAAAAATACCCAATTTATTATTAATACAGATATAAAAGAAGAATAACCCCGACAATAAAACAACAAATTATGTGAAATAATATTTTCATGCATTATTCCTAGTCAACGAAACGAAAAAACTTTTCTATTTAACAAGAAACGTCCAAGCTCTGGGAAAAAAAAGTTTTAATGGCGGACAAATCTATCAACTAACGTTAAATTATTATGGAAAAGTTGTAGTTCACATTCTTCAAATCAATTAATTGTTTCATTTTAAGAATCTAATGATTTATATTATATATATATATTTATAGTACCTTGAAATAATTGGTGTTAAATTATAAGTAAAACATTTTTAATGTTCATTATAATATGATGGTCAAAATAATAAAGAAAGTGAATTCAATAAGGGTCGCCTAAATCTTGATAAGGTTTTACAGAATCAAATTCAGGGATCATCTTCGGAAGACCAAAATTATGAGTGATTTTTTGAAATATAATTAGCATTAAAGATGTGGATGAATAATAATAAAAAATAAATTAAACAATTTGGTGTCATTTAATATTCTAATGCTCAAGCGCCAATCGTGATCTGGAAAATTATTAGGTTAATATTTTGTTTCCCATATAAGACATAACTTCCAATTTCTTAATGAAATTTATTTAAATGAAAGCTATAAACGTTTTCAAGAACTCTTATGAACTCCAATTTTATGTATTTTTTAAAATAAGTTCTACAATATAAGTCGAATGAAAGCAAAGATGGCGACCGTTCAATAAATGTCACAAACCTTTTAACGCTGCATGCGTTGTACGTAAAACGAGGTAATTCTATTGAATCATTCGATTAGTCTCCATTGGAAATGGAAACTTGGAAAAGCAGAGGCTTCATAAAATTGTTCTATACTTAGCTTTAAGCGTGTTTCTGTTGTCAGATAAATAGCTCTTCAGAAAAAGATACGAGTGATTGATTTGAGGGATTTTATATATATTTATACACATTATATTTAATTTAATTTGCAAAAACGGTTAAAATTCATATGTTATAAGTTCCTATCACGTAATGGATATTTATTCGTGAATGCAGTGTATATGTACACTGCGGGTAATACAACCTTGAATATCTACTTTATCTTAATTATTTGGTGCAGATTAGTTTACAAATATTAACATATTTGCTTTATCAATTTGAAAAACTCTGACATTTATAAAATTGTAAACGAACAGGATTATATTTAAAAGATCTTAAAGTATTATGTATTATACATTTATGATAATCTTAGATTTAAAAAAAAATCCTTATCTGTGAGGGCTCCAATCTTTTAGATGAAAATGTTACGTGTTTTCATTACAATATAACCCTTATTATTTCCTTAAATAAAAGCGATATATTTGTTAATTATAAAATGCCGTTCTTAGAGACAAGAAACGTTACTCCTTGGTAACCAAATGCCAAATGTATTTCACAGATTATTTTCACCATTCTTCATTACCTTTAATTACGACTTTCGTCCTTCCAGTGCTTTCGGCTCGAAGTAATATCCTATTAACCTCAATTGGATTATCAGTGAAGTAGGCTTAATAAGTAATTATATACTTATTTGGCTTTGAAAAGTATTTATATAATCTTAGAAGCTTACTTCTTATCGACTATCAAGTTATGTACTACTCTGGCTTTTAAAAAATACCTGGAAACGTACTACTTATATGTTTCTACTTTTCGTTATGATTTAAACAGTTCTAAAATGGTTAAATATGAATATTCTTATATCTATTTTTATATATTCTATTTTTTTCTAAAAGTTTTTGTGCTCAATGCAGGATTGAAATTCAATGAAGTTGTTACAATGGAACAATGAAATTCAATTAAGCTTTTAGGTATCGCTATATTAAAATAATTTAATTTATTTCTTCAAATAATAAAAAAAACTATTATACCTTTTATCTAAATCATAGTGTTACTCATAAATTAAAAAAAAAGTGATAATTTTTGAATGTTGTTCGAATTATGAAATTGTGCTGACAGTTTTATTTGAGGTTATACTATAAATACTAGCACGCTTTTTCATCTACGCGGGAATTTAAAAAAGTGGCCTCAAAAGTATTTTTAAGATTTGAATGACATTGGTTGTTTCTTGTACGTTAATTATGATAATTTGAATAAAATAATTGTTTTCAAGAGCTTATGATTCGTTCTTGCATGATTTTCTAATAAATGGCTACGGATTTTAAAAAAATATGAATTTTTATTCTTCAGATTACGTAATATGATTAGAATTAATCATTTATTTTAACAGCAACAGTTCTTTTTTAATTTGTTTATTTTGTAAAGAGGTTCAAATTAATTCAAGTACTTTTTTTAAGTTAGTAATGTACTTACAAAAAATGTTTTAAAAGGGTCAAAAAAAGCCTGTAGTTACAGGCTTTCAAGTAACAGGCATAAGTAATAAGTCAGTACGAAATCAGAGTAAGCACTTACAGCATGGTAAACAAAATATCTATCTAATAGAGTATACTTAATAACAGGTAAAAGTTTGTAAGCAAAAAGTCCTATTATAAGTACACTTACAGTAATTAGATTACTATTCAGTCTTTGGTCTTTAACAAAAGATTTTTTAAAAGTAGTGAATCGTGCGTTAAATCAGTGAATACACGGGCGGCTTAAGTGGCTTATGCGGCTTAAGTGGCTTTTGTGGCTTATATTCAAAAACTCTCAACATTTACAAAACAAATACCATATTTTAAAGGTTATGCTCCTATTATTTTGTATAAGGAAGATTATACTTCATAGAAAAATATATTGCCGTTATAGAAAAATAATCATGTAAGCGTAGTTGGTACTCTCAGTGATTTAGCTCAACTAGACGTCTTACAATAATTCGCTTAAATGAAAGTCTAGAATGTAATTTATATAATAAATAGAGTGATCTCAAAAATTAAAAACTAATAGATTATTATTAATTAATATTGTTAATATTGTATATACTTAAGTTAAGTATACAATAAATGTATTTTTCGAATATTTAAGCAGAGATTTTGTAAATAATTTTAATTTTGTAAATAGTTTTAATTTATTAAATAATTTCCAGAAGTAATAGCATTATCTCTTACAAATTTGTTCATAAATATGTATATAAATATAAATTCATAAAAACAATATGTTTATAATAATATTTATTTATATTTATAAACAGAATATCATAATTACGATAATGTACTTTAAATACTCAATATAAAACACAAGAGGTGTTATATCTTCATTTCTTATATTTGTAATTCATGATTGAATATTATTAAACACCCTATATTGTGTTTAATAAAAGGTATATTTTTATGGAAACGTTTGTTTCGATTTATTCTGAACAAATAAAACTTTGCAGCGTCATATTAAAGCTGTCGTAAAACTGTTAAGGGTTACGAAGGTCGTCGTAGCAAGTAGGTTAAACTTGTATGACGGCTTAAGTCCCCAGCAACGTCATAGCGTACAGAGTAGATACGGATATAGAAACAGGTAATTATAAAAACAGCTAATTAAAGATTTGAAGAAATAATTAGTGTGAATCGTTTATTTTTGCATTAAAACCGTAATATTAATGATTATTTCTTCGTACCACTGTCTTATTCTCTGTCCTTAAATTTTTTATTATTTTTTTCTCGATTTTGCAAAACTTCTGTACCTTTATTAAAATAAAGATTTTATATGTTTGTGATAGTGGATAATGCGTCTGCTTCAAAAGTGCTCTGTGCATCGAAATGCGTCTCCCTACAAGGTGTTAAGTTTCCATAATATATTGACGAAAGTAACGAAAGCGAAATACGAAATTATAGCACGTATCAGAATACGTCATGGAGTTTATAAAATTAGTTACAGTTTCTGGCTTAAGAATTATAAACATTTAGTTGAAATAATAAGAATCTGTCACTGAAAGAAATTGTTGCCCGTATGTTTATTTATTCTAAATTGAAAATAAAATGAAGTCTGAAAATATCGCGACGCCATTGATATAAAATAATCCATAAAAGTAATCAGAGGGAGATTACATTTTTGTAATATTTTTATTCCGGGTTTACATTTATTAATCTAGGTTTTTAATTAAAAAATAATAATTATTATAATATTAAGGCCGCGTTTGCGAAACAGATAGGTCGCAAATCACATAACTACATTAAAAAGCTTGACTGCGCACTCATACGCACCCGTTCTCATTTCGTTTAGGAATACGTAAAAGAAAAACGTATACGTTTCGTTTAGGAATAGGTAAACAAAAAACGTATTCTTTTCATAGAATACGTAGTGTTTTATTAGTTTTGATAAGATCTTACCGTCAATGCACCAGTATATCTCAAGGTCACTCAATGATGTCCGACGGTAAGAACTTATCATAACTAACAAAATAAGTCTAAACTCGCAGAACCTAGCTCTATTCGTCGAGGAGATCTAATAGCATCCATCCACCTGCATACCTTCAGGTCACTCCATCAAGGTCGACCGTAAGATCTTATCAAAACAAGCCTAAGCTCGGAGCACCTAGCTCTATTTATCTAGAAGATTCAGTAGCGTCCATTCCAGTATACAAGTATACCTTCAGGTCACGCCGTGCAGTCCATACTAGTTTATAATAATCCTTACGTACTTGTAGCAAAATAATATATTTCCTAAAAAATAATGGAAATATAAAAATGTTTCATAACTTATCTAGTCGATAATGCAGAATATTGTATAAACTTTAAAGTATCAAGTTAGGTTTTATAAAATATTTTGTATTCGTATAGCGATCTTTATCAACAGAAATTTTGCTTCAAAGATATACAGAACCATTTACGACAAAGGTCTTAGACCGACTGAGGTGTTGTAGGAATTTTAGAAATATTTGTTATAAAGAATCAACAAAAATGCAAGTAAAATAAACCTTATTAGATTATTAAGATTCATGTGTCAACTACGAAGACGTGAAAATAATAAAAATTATATTATTATTATTTTTTAAGATATTTTGTAAAGTATTGATAATTATTTTTTGATAGGGTTGTAGTTGAGTATGTTTTCTTACCCAATGTATTTTTTTATTCTGAAACTAGTACGAGAAAAATGTACCGAAACTACGTCTGAAATCGTGAAATATTTGATATATATTTTTTAAAGGAATTAAAAATAAAGAAACATTATATCTATTGTTAGTATAGGTTTTATTCCGTTAAGTGTAATTTTATATATTTCAATATATTTTATTATTTATAAAGTATCCAAATTTAAGGCAATAAATTCTTAATTTGGAATTTATGTGACATTGCATATTTTTAATAAAAACATAACTTCAAAAAAATATTTTCATTTCACTAAAAGATAGCAGTAAAATATTGTTTCAAATCTTTGCTCTCTGTCTTTGTGCTAAGCTACAATTAATCTTCTAAACAGATTTATATTTGTTTTTTATTCTAAGAAATGCATGTTGAACAAAATGTTACGTAAGAAATAACATTATATTTAACATATGTTTACGAATCATTTTCGTACAGAAACAGAAAAAGGATGAAAGAAATCCGAGCTTCGCTAACACGTTTGTAATTTGTCTTCTTTGTCATGTTTCTATTAGGGTCGTGATTTGATACAGCTATTATTTTTCTTTTCCTGATTTACATCAAAAATAATTATATATTTGTTTTTGAACATACAAGACAAATGTTATATTATGACAATTTCTTTTTTGTACAACATATTATGTAATACTATTTTATATTATAATCTATTGACTTTATATTTCGGTGTTGTGTTATATTATACATTTGTTTAATGTTATTAACATCACTTTATAACATTAAACTAATGTATAATATTATAATAATGATAAATACAAATAACACTGACATCTAAGATACTTTTTTAAGATTACAAGCTTATCATATAAATAGAAAACAAAGAGGACGCCGTCTCTACAATATTATAATCAATACTAAGAAATTTAGAGTAGAGTTCCGCTGTTGGATGCCTCAAAAAGTAACAGAGTTATTTTTTAAGTAATAATACACGTATAAAATGATTGACGAAATCCGTTTAAAAATCTTTCAGTGTCTTTCGACTTCACTTACAAAAAAATCAAAATTTACATTACTTTAAAATGGTTAGCAAAAATGTCCAGACAAAAAAAAAGCTTTGAATAAACTCACTTAAATGTCAATTCCAACTTATCAAAACTTTTTCCGCAGCAGGGGTGTTGTTTGTTTTTTCCAATATTAGATTATCAAGATAGATGGATTAAAAAAATCATTTATTTTAATCGTAAACAATTCTTTTTTTACGTACGGTTTAATATTTTTAAATTCTTAATATTTCAAAATGAAACCCTTGTTTAATAAAAGTAATTAAATTATAGCAAGTATTATCGTTAAAAGTATATTAAAACCTGTTTTGTAAGCAGGCTTGAAGTTAGTTGTTTTTTTTAATGTAAGATAAAATAAGGCCAGCATTTTTTTATGATCTTGTTATTTTAAATTGAATGTATCTTAGATTTGAGTATTTTTAGCTCACTTTTATTTTGTTAAATTCAGTTATTCACTTATATAATAAATAAGTGAATTATAGAATAATTTCATTTTCCTATTTCGCATTATTTGTGTAATAATACGTTTAAAAAATCTCCTCAGTTGTTTAAAACTTTGTATATTATAATATATTTTAACCAAAAGGTATTTTTTGTCAATATTCTGGTCAATTAAGATTATTTTCAATACTTAAGTTATTGAAATAGGACGATATTATTTATTTCGTCACCAAGCTTCATTCTTTCCAAAGTAATACATTTGATGTAAATGACGAGTTTTTCCCCGGGTAACGTGTTAATTCCTAAAAATATATACCAAAGTACTGGCAGTGTATAAAGCGGAGAAAGTCGCTGGTAAAAGATAACTTTATTACGTATATTATTACTATATTTAATGGCATTTTAATTCTTTTAGTAGTTTCAGAGTAATATTTTTTCAATGACACGGATTGTTTAATGATATTTTCGTCAAAAACAGTAAATGTTCTAAAATATCTAGAAACATGTATAGTCATGTTAAGCTTACTTGAACTTAAAATAATATAGAATGAAAAATAAACTGATATGGACAAGGATTCGAACCCGTGACCTCTGAGACGGTTTTTCTGAATTAAAGCCTAATAGATGTCATTTTCTTAACAACAATAGATAAATAATAATAAAAAAAACTACTAATACAGAAATGATACCTCAGGTATGAAGCCTTTCAGAAACAATATTTTTAATGTTGAATTTATTCATGTATGTATACAGAGCTTATAAGGTTTTATATTTTCACATTCTTCGATTATATAATGGTTTATTTTTGTTCAATTTTTTCAATTTTAATATTTATCGCACTTCCAGAGAACAGAAAACAAGCGATAGTATGTATAATATATTATATATATATCTATATATATATATATCTATCTATATATATATATATATATATATATATTATGTTGCAGATATTAATATAGATAAACTCTTTAAATTATATACTCGTAACTAAAAACTATTCGGTTAATAAAATGAAAGAGGCTTATGAAATAGTTTTATTCGGCATCGGAGTAAATTGAATGTGACACGGACGTAGCATTAAATGAAGCTTTGAAAGCGAAGGATGAAAGGTTTTCGATGTAGCCATGTGGCTATGTACGTGGAGTTATTTTAATATGGCAACCCTGAGGTTTATTGTGATTATTGAACTATTTGACTTATAATAAATCAAATACTACAGATAACACAACAGAAAAGTGTTAATAATTTTATTAAATATTTATTTGGTTTGGATTCTGATTGATTATCGGTTGTTTAAGCAATTAGAATTATTATATTTGTGCTTTGTAGTTTATCATGCAATGAATTATGCTTGATACAGCTAAAAATAATTATTTTCATCAATTTTCATTTCAAATATATTGAAAGGGTTTATGTTAATAAACGCGTATGGTTTCATAGAAATGGAATATCGAGTTTGAAATTCTGAATATTATTTTATATGGCGAAGGCTGGCTGCATAATATTTTCGTTGAATTCATGTTCTCGTCTTGTCGGTAAATTAAAACATAGCCAAGGAAATTGATTAACATAACATATAGTTTTATTCATTACAATATGATAGGTTTTTGACGCTGATGTTTAGTTGATAGTTACGATTCCTTATAAGAGGGACCATCTGTTCTGAATCCATCTAACACCTACTTCTTACAAGTATAATATAATTATTGAAAAAGTTCTAAACCTTCAGAAAGCTTAAAAATTTTAAAAGAGTAATTAGAAAATGCAAAAAATTACCGAATACCACTGTAAAATTTTAATTTTTTAGTAAAAAAAAAAATTACGTATTACAAACATGGGCAGATCAAATTCATTTAAGGCTAGATTAAAATATTTACACACGAGATATTGATATGTATTCGAAAGAAATATATCCCTAATTAATGATAGTTAATTTTTTTTCAACTTAAACAATTTGAAATCTTAATTGAAACTTAAATAAAGAAATTATATAATTTCATTAGACGACAACGATTTAAAAATAAACCCAAAGCATTATACGCGTAATTAATAAAGCTATCATATACAATATATAAAGGGTCGAAATAATTATTTTCGTCGGGGTGAAGGCTTACTTTACGTTCGGCTAAAAGTTTGTAAACAGACTAAAATATAATAATAATACGCTCGACCCAACTTCATTCCGCAAGCAAAAAGTTTAATTGAAAATCCCGAGCTAAAGTTTCGATGTTTGATTGTTAGCTTACAACTTATTAAATATATTCATAAATAGATCGGAGAATCGACGAGCTATTTAGGTGTATTTGAAGGTTCATCTTTAGATCGTGTGGGCGTGTACGACCGGGTATTCACCAAAATAAAAGTGTCACAATATGGTCTGATTCCTGTAACACTAGGGATTACTATTACAAATTACGATTAAGAGCAAATGGGTTTGCAAGCCATCATTACCAAAGTACCAGTCGCTGTCAAAGAATGAGGACCCGTTCGCCATGATGTATCCGCTCTTAATAAAAATAAATCAATATATATAACGCTTTATTTTGTTTTTTTACATTTACATCAAGTTGATTTAGTTTTATTAAGAGCGGATACATCATGGCGAACGGGTCTTCATTATACATAAAGGTTGCGTTAAGATATGTATATATATATATATATATATATATATATATATATATATATACATACATACCTTAACACAAAACCCCCAGAGAGCTGAAAATGTATGAATGTTAATTACATTGTTTAGAGGAGTGATAATCACACACCCACATAATATCTTATTTGCCTCGAAGATAGGAGACACTTTCAAAATCCTCCCTCATTTTCATCACAAAATACTTCTGAAGTTCACTTATTTTTACATACAAATTTCCACACACATAAGAAGCGTGATATTATCTTCCAAAAAAATATAAATTCACTCCATATTATAAAACAAAAACTTGCAGAAATGTTTCTTAAACTTAAATTAATAATTATAGTTATTAGCGGAAAATGATATCTTTCTTCTTTCTTTCTTTCTTTCGGAGTTTCTTTTATCTGTAAAAGAAAATTATATCTTATGAAATAAAAAACCAAAAAAACATTTTTTTTTTCGTTAATGACTTGACATGACTTTTGTTTCTTTTATCTATTATTATATGTATCTAATATTTTAAATTATTTTCTCAATTAAACTTTGTATGTATAATGAAAATTTGGACAAAATATCATAGGTATATGGAAGTTTTTGAGTTTAATTATTATGGACTTCCATCGGGTTCTAGTTGTTATTTTTTTGTTTTCTTAAGATTTTTCATACGTTATTATGATTTTACACAGTTTAGATTTACTTTTGAGCCTGTTAAGATGCTCTTGACGCTTTGATCACGTTGTAGGATTTCATACATTTTCAAGGCAAAGTTTTCATTTCATTTCAGAGGTTACCGACTTAAACATTTAAAAAAAATTAGCAGTGCGATCGCGGTTATAAATAGGGCTACCTCATATTATCCAGTAGGAGACGTAAGAGCGAGTTAAGAGACAGAAATAATAGGGATACTATCCTACAGGCATGGAGAGGGATGCCATCCGAAATAAGAAAGAGAAGCCCAAGGAGATTGGACGTAGGACAATGATCCGAATTAAAAACTATTGAAAAGTCTTTTGCAATTTGCTACACATTACACCAACCAAAATAAATAGGACAAAGACAGGGGAATAATGTAGAAGAATAACTGCTGAAAATATGTATAAAAAGAAATTAATTTAGAATATAAGTAAATTCAAATAAAACTGAGATATAACTAAAATTGTTGTCTTGCATTGTCCAATTAAAGTGTTTGGATATTATAAGTTTGAACTAGAACATTTTGTACTTCAGTTCCAAATAAACTTTAAGAACGTTCTCTTGGCAGAGAGAAATTCTCAAGTGCTTTATTCATTCGCTGCTAAAGGGTTTTTACTGTAAATTTGACTCTAAGTGCAATAATTTGTATGCTACACAATTGCTTACTTACTGCTTACTCTATCCTTGATTGATAGTTTCAGCGGGTTTTTTAAAAGCATACATAGACATATCTTACTTATTTGTTTGTATTCATATGCTGATGCTTACTAAACCATTTTGCTTATGGTATTATAGATTTGATAATATTACCACAGACCATGGAAATTATAACTTACTAAGAAAGAATTAACGAGTAACATTTGTTTTTATATTAGACATCTGTAAAAATTACTTCTGCGTTCTATTTTTAACCAACTTCAAAAAAAGAGGCAACCGTATATAATATGTTTCTTGTATGTGTGTTTGCGGACAGCTTCGTCGTTTATGAACCGATTTTAATGATTCTTTTTTGTATTCACAGGGACTAATGTTATAATTTTTTGTTTTGTCTGTGTATGTTTAATATACAGATTACATTCGCAACTTATAGAGAAATAGAAATCATATAGTGAAACTTGTATTTATAACGACTTTAGACTTTATCTACAGTTTTAACAAGGAGAATTTAAAATTCGTCGTCATGCTCATTTTACGCTATTTGCTCATTTTACATTTTTTCACATATGCAAAAATTAAATGAATTTAATTTTCCTATGAAAATACTTCTATCCAATCTTATTAACACTATTTAAATAACGTACATGATTTGAAATAATAATCAAGCTAAGCAAATTGTACCAATTTATAAAGATTGATATTTTAAACTACAATATGACCTCGAATAGAATATGTATTTATTTGGTATGGTACAAGGTCTCAAATTTTTAAACTCAATCAATAACAATGAAAGTAATTGAAAATGTACAGACTACTCATCGCAATAAAGTACATTTAAGTTTAAAAATATTAAAGAGTCGAAATATATATTTACCTCTGAGGGAAGCTTTAGTTTACGGCTAGGAGTTTGTATACAGCTTAAAGAGCTTTCTCGACCTAACTTAATTGCTCCAGTAAAAAGTTGAATAGAAAATCTGTTTTGTTAATAGAAATTTTTGATGTTTAGTTGTTAGCAATGTAACGCGATACTTTGTACATTTAAACATATATCATTTTTAATTTTCAAAACCTAACATACAATTAATAATATAAAACGAATATTTCATTTCAGATATTGATCATGAAAATATATTTGTAAGATATTCAATATCTAAAGCACTTTGAATTAACATGTTTGTAAGTTGTGAATGAAGAAATAAAGTTTAATTAAATCACTTTATTAATAGCCTTAGCAGTTAGAAATAACTAATAGAATATCTATACACTACGCATTTAATTATTCTGTTCATATTTATTTTTTATAAATAAATTCTATCCCGTACTTTTTGAAACAAGAAATAAACAAGATTCCAAATTGTTCTCCAGAATATGAATTTCGTTTATTTTATTACAAAAATAGGTAAAATAGGTAAATAGGTTATTTTAATAGAATAAAATTAATAACAGTTAATTTAGTAGTTTGTAAGTCGGTAACTTAAATCTTGAATGCTGTTAAATAGATCGATAAATATAGTTTAAAAAACACGAATTTAAAGTCCATCCACTTTAAAAGCGGAAAATAACTCTGAATAAGCTAAAAACAATAATGAACGAAAAATAATTGTATTATTTTGAAAAAAAATCTGCCATATTTTTCGTATGTCGAGCAACTTTTGTTTCCACTAATTGGCCAATCAGAATACCATAACAGCAGCAAGAGAAAATATTTTTATTTCAATAAATTATTGAAACTATTTGCTATTGCTACTACTTTGAAATTCTAAGAGAAATAATGTGTATTAATAATTATATTACATTATTATATATAATATTATAATCTACATGTCCTCTTTGTCCTCTTTGCTACCCTCTTCCATCCTTTGTCACCAGACAAAGCCTACCTCAAGCATCAGTTTAAAAAATTTGTCAGCTTGTTTAAGCGGGGTTGCACCTTGCGCCCCAGGAGAGACTACGTGCTAGGAATTATTCCACGTAACTCTAGAAGTTAAATGGATTCTTTTACAATAAATTCTACCATATTATGGAACGCACTTCCAGTTGTAAGTAAGACGCTCCCAATAATTAACGGTTCTTAAGAATCGTGTCAAAAAACATTACCTGTCATTATAATATAACATCTAACTAATATATATATATATATATATATATAGTAACGTATTTATTTAATATAGGTGTGTATATATAGAATATTTGTTTCTGTATTGTTTTTTATTTACTTTTTATTGTATTCCTATTCCAAGTCTTTTTGTACTCTAGTTCGTAAGTGTGGGTTGGCTGGAAAAAAACACTTTAATTATAAGGTCGCCCTTCGCAATGCATTTTCTTTTCATTTTCTGTACTGTAATTTCTTTTTTTTTTGCAATGAATTATTTAATAATATTTATAAAATTATTATTGTATATTTTTTCCATGGCATGTTTCTATTAACTTAAAAATTTTGAAAAAAATTTTTTTTTAAACTTTAATAATAATAAATAAATTAGAAAATAAAAAAGAGATGATTTACTTTTCCTTCGTGTTTGTCTGTGTTTACATTTTTAATATTTTTAATAAATGAGTGAATGTCATGACATATAGACACATATACTTCGACTATTAAATACATATATTTTAATAGAAACGTTTTCTTCGATATACGATTGTTTTCTGAACAATAGAAATAATGAGAAAATAAAACTTTGCAGCGTCGTATTAAATCTGTCGTAAAACTGTAAAGGGTAAGAAGAGGTCGTAGCAAATAGGTTAAACTTGTATGACGGCATTACTCACTAGTGACGTCATAGTGCATAGTGTAGATATGTATAGAGAAAATACATTATTTAAAACATATAAATTAACATACTATCGTTTCATTTGGCATATTTATAAATGTAGCATTAATAAATCTTTCATTTCATTATGAATGGCAATTTTCTTATCAACAAATCTAATCTGTATGTTCTTATAATAAAAATGTTCATATAGTATTTTAATAATCATGTCTTTGGTGTAAGAAAATCTTAATTATTTTCAGTGTTTACTAAAGTAATAAAAATTCTAAATGGCATTCTTTAAAGGTGATTTGACGTCCCGGTAATAGCCTCTCTTATATCGTATCAATATTCTTAAGGATAATTTTTTAATAAAATATTTCTAAATATATGTGTCTTATGTACTTACATACATACAATTTAAAAAACACGCCTAAATATTTTTTTGTATTTTTTTGAAAAACTCCTATTAATACATTATTTTATAATAAATGACTGATAATTTATGATAGTGGATTGAGTTTTTAAAACTGATTTAAAAGTCCCAGTATCAGAATGTGTCACAAGGCGTTACATTACTTTATATTAAATAGAAACGTAACACGATAAGGTGACGTATAATGACGTATCAGTATATAATGACGGAAGCAATACGAAAATTCTTACACGAAATTATAGCACGTAAAAGAATACCCCACGGAGTATTACGATACCAAATTGATTATACGAAGTTATATGAGTTTCTGGCTTAAAGCATAAACTTGAGAGAATAAGAATTGGCCAATGAGAGAAAGTTTAAGATAATACATATTACGTATACGTATAATTTCGTTGATAATAAAACATTATCCGTGATACGACAGAGAGTCATCAGATTTTTTTTCTAAAAATAAATTTTCGGACATCTTTGATTTAAAATAATCAATTAAAGTATTCGTAGTAAGATTAGATTTTCTTTATAATTTCCTTGTCTCCAGATAATATATATATAAAACCTTTGTATTGTTATAAATAATTACTATGATTTAAATTTAATTCAAACCAATTTCCAATAATTAATCAGTTGCCAAATAATGTAATTGAAATTGTAGAGCTCCTAAATGAATTATCCTTACTGCTTCTAAGTAAACCATATTATAAAAAGATTTTTTTTTTAATTGTTCCAATGAAGCTACGGTGCTGGGTTTACCATCAATATGTGGGTAAGCTAGAAGAAGCTTGAATGAAAATCTGTCTATCGTGTCTGTCTGACGTGCTTTCTTTTCATTAAGTGTTTGAAACAAAATCAACAGACTATTAAAAAGATTTTCGTCCGTGTGTAGCGCACAACATTTTCATTTATAATATTGGTGTAAAATAACTTTTCATATAAATACATTCTTAAAATAACCTACAATTAGAAAAAGCTGTAGACTATGGTTTTAAATCTCCTCTGTCTGTCTTTGGGCTTATGATAAAAAAAATGAGTTGACAGATTAAATTTGGATATGGGAGAATATATAGTTATGTTTTCGAAAGGCTGAATACAATCTTGTCAGAAATATAATTCACGTGACATTTTCATATAGACACAAAAAGGATGGAAGAAATCCTCACTGAACATTTTTCCAATTTGACATTTTGTCATGTTTTTATTAAGGTAGAAATTCGTTACACATATTATTCAGCTTTTTCTCGTTTAGATCGAAAGTAAAAGTATGTTTATTTTAGAACATTTATAAGACAAATGTAATATTATGTTAAATCTGTTTTATACAATATAAAGTTATATTATAATTTGTTGTCTTTATTCTGTTTATGTATATTAAACATTATATAATTTAAACGGACAAGATTATCAGTGAGAGATGCAAATTTTATAAATATCCTAGAAATAAAAATAGCGTTGGAACATTGTCACTGGGGGAAAAATTTTCTTCTGATATATGCAAACTTACATCAGAAATAAATTGAAAGCTAAAAATATTTGATAAAATCAGAAAATAAAGATGACCTCGAAAATTCTAAATAATTAAACCAATACAACGATATTTATTACGATAAGAGCTCTTGCATTATGACCCTTCAAAAACAGAAAATATTTTTGTATGTTTTGACCTCACAAATAAAACAAATAAAAATAATGTAAATCTATAATTTCCTATTTGATATAGAAGAAAACAATATCTGGAATAAATTAGCTCGAATGTAAACTCCGAGCTACTAAAAACTGCATCATGTCGGTTATATTAAGTTTATTATTTTATACAATATTGGTGAGAATATACAGCTCATTCGTTTTTACTGTACTTACATAAAGATACTTCCCTCGTCGCTGTATGTTAATTTATATCATGTAATGTATACGTCACTGCGAAAAAGAGCAACTGTTGGGTTCTTGGCCAGCTCTTCTCAGCAGAAAGCAGCTCGGAAGCTGGTGGTAGCTTATTCACTATGCTGAATTTTTTATAAAATAATTATTAAAGATACAAAAGTGCGTGAAAATGCCTTATTAAATAAAGATATTTTGAATATGCATTTGATAAACATTAATAGTAATGAATTACATTGAGAGTAATTTTAATTACATTGAACCTGTACTTCAAATATTGTTTATGCCATCTTCATAAACAAGTCACTTCAATCACGTACACTTCACTTCAGCTGCGTATTTTAAGAGTAAACAGACTTAATCATCTACTGAAGTTTAGTAAACAAATATTATTTACATAATGTAAGCATTAATATTTTTAACTTGATAATATTTCACAATACTT
The DNA here is from genome assembly GCA_963555665.1 of Dircenna loreta. Taxonomy (NCBI): domain Eukaryota; kingdom Metazoa; phylum Arthropoda; class Insecta; order Lepidoptera; family Nymphalidae; genus Dircenna; species Dircenna loreta. Next base: position 11,302,244 of record OY743097.1, on the reverse strand, counting down.
GTACGTTTAATTAAAATACCCAAATTATTAGATAATTTCACAGGAAAAATAATAATGGAAAAGTTCAAAGAATATTAAAACATATAAAAACCTTGTTTCTTATCAAGCTTCAGGCTAGGTTTTCATAAAATAAAATGAGAGAATTTACCGCATATTATTTACACTATTCATATTTTTTGCGATAAAAACTGACGTATGTCTGTACTGACTGACGTATGTATGTAAGCGAAAAAGATATTATAATTTATCTTTATTGCGCTATAATAGTTATTTTTTATTATTAAGATAATGAAGTTTAAAGATAATACAAGTAGGCTTGGTTAAGAAACCAAGCCATCCTTCTTTAGTTACGAGACGAAGCAGTCACCAACTTGTATTTTAATGACTAGTTATTGCCCGTGACTCCTCGTGATTCCGAGCAAGTAACCTACTTTTATTAAACACGCATACAGAATTGTAGACAACATAACTGTTGTCTACATTTATACTATAGTAAATACAATACATTGCATAAAAAACTCGAAGTTTCAGCGTTGTTCCTGTTGAAAAACACATACAGTCAAAAAATACCAAAAAAATGTTTTTTTTATCGAACTGTTATTGTAAAAATTTAAAAAATGAATGTACGAGTTTGATAAAGCTACACTTTTTTATTGTATAGATAAAATCATCAATAATTTCTGTACTGCTTTATTATGTAAAGTTATCCAAAAAATGTTATTCTAAGAGGAGAAAAAAAGGCATTTTTAACAACACTACAACTTCAATAAATTCACACCTCGTATTCTTGGATGAGAACAAAATAGTTTATTTAATTTGTTAGCCATATTGCTTTGTTTGTTTCTTTTTGTTTTTTTTACAAAACGGTTGCCCTGTAAATAAATACATTCGAGGTGCGTATATAAAATGAAACGATTTGATTTATGATCACTTTATTTATACAACAAAATATAATGTACGTACTTAAAAAATGTGCAAATATAAAATGCATAATAGGATTTAACATTTATAAGAAATAATTCTAACACAGTTAATCCTAAGATTACAGTCTTCTAATCTTACAATGACTAAAACAAAAAAAAAATACACTTTTGGTTAACGGTATTCGTTTTTATAATTAATTGCCCACACTTATTAGTAATCTATCGGATGTAAAATTAAAAGCTCACGTTGCAGTCTACTAGTATTCAACGCTTATTTATTATGAAACTAAGGACTATTTCCATGATAGGTAAACCAAGTAATAACCAACTTGATTAAAATTCAGCATATTTCACTATAACCACTACAATCGTATTGTCTTTTAGCATTCTTAGTTTTAAAACAACGCATTATATAATTCCTTAAACTATTCGTGGAGTAGTTACTCATTTCCGTCTCGTATCTCTCTACCGACATATATATATATATATATATATATGTCGGCGCCAGGGACGGCGGAATGGTAGAGCCATCATCGCTTAGACTCGGTGTTACAGGATTTATATTACATGCATTGCATTATATTAGTAAAATATTAACACTGATACTGTTACACTTCTACTTTATATTGCAAAGAATTACAACCTCACTTTTTATAATTACTCTAAGCAAGCCGTCAGTTGCGTATTGGAGAAGTGACCCAGTCAGTGACTCAAAGAGAATTGACCATTGGGTAATCCATACTTCCCAAAGCGAATTCGTCCGCGTGACGCCATTACAAATAACGTCACCCCATGTTAACTACTAAGTAATCAATCAACAAACTTTGATTAATACAATATCGTTATTCACGACATATAAATAAGTAAAAAGAATATACATGTATTTTACTAGGCGGATTTTTTTATGGTTCTATCCTTTAGATTCGTGGAAATAGAATCTGAAAGTACATAAAAACCAGTTATTCACCCATAAATAGAAACCCGGAAAACATACGCCATTTGTTTCCTTTAATTTAGGTAGAACCAATAATTATCGAGATATATTGCAAATGTTAAAGGAGAATGGTTTTGTTGTTTGACCTCACTGTGTTCCTAAAAGATCCAAATTTCTTATTATCAGTATTGAAAACACACGGTAACATATTTTTTTAAATCTGTTAGTTATTTTGTTTTATGCTGCCAATACATAAATACCAATAAACAGCACCAAATCAACAAAAAATACATAAACTCGTTATTTAATAAATTTTTAGAAAGCAAGCCCTATATAAAAAGAATACTAATTAATTTTTTAAGTAACATTTAAAATAATTTCTGGCTCCAAAAGCTATGAAAGCGCTTATTTGCTTATAAATTTCCGTACTGATGGCTGCAGCAGTTAATTAAGAGCATAAATTATTATGAGCTGATAAACTTTGATTAAGACGACTGCACCACATTATATCTCAACTTCAAACAAACCCTAGTTAAACTAAAGTAACCCTTTATTTTGACTACTAGGAAATGTGGATTGTAGGATATTATTTTTATAATATAAAATAAGAAACAAAAATTCATCAAGGCGGTTAACGATAGAATAGTTCAGTAGGCAGAGCAATATTTTATATTGGAGTTAACTGAAAGTGTTTATATCTTTGTGATAAGATCTCTATCCTTACGTAAGTCCTTCCTCATACGTAAGTCCTTCCTCATACGTAAGAAGAGATCTTATCGCTACCGATAGATATATCCGGTCTGTAACGTGGAAATGATCATAGAGCGTGTGAGACTCGTATATTATTTTCACGTAAATCGGACAACTCAATCACTAACCATCGAACACAGTGGATTAACTAATTTATTATTATTGTTTCAACATGTCATTGAAATTAATTTCAGTTGCATTGTTTTGCATCCCAATGAGTTGGTTATTATTGTTGGTGACATTTTGATACATTTTGCGGCAAATGTTAAAGGTTGAGTTTACATTCTATTTCCTAAATATCAATACCGTATTGATTTCTTAGTAGCGTTATAAATTACATTATAAATAAGCTATTATATATGTTAATGAAATGGGATACGCATTAACATTCAAATTAAGAGACAATTTACATTTCTTTTTACTGACAAAATAATATCAGACCTTTTTCATGCCTTAACAAGCTTAAGTTTTGATATCTCTATATTCTATATTCTGGATGTTGCTTTAATGGAATAAAAACAACATATATTTAACATAAATATATCTTTGAACTAATAAAAATCAAATAATATATTAACAAATTTGGACTCCTAAAACTACATATATATTATATACTTATATACTCGCGTAGACATCACGTTTCTCAACTTATGAATTTGTATTAGTGTTCTTTAGACGCCGATGCAACAATGATGAATGAACGAGCCTCAGAGAGCCTCAAAACTCAAAATGAAAGGTTAAGAAACAAAATATAAACACTCGGAGAATTATAAAAAGTCAAACCTTTTGGGAAAAAAATAAAAAATATTAATGTTATTTTATTTTTCTCAAAAGTTTTAAGACTTTGACGGTCCCCTCCCTTCTGCTCGCTCAGTCTCCGGTTCAGCATTATCAGTTAAAGCTTGTTGCAACGAAAGTTACATACAAGTAAATATTTTTCCAGCTTATTAATGTGCCTAGGAAAAGTTCAACCTTTACAGTATTAGCACGCCTGGAATACAAAATTGTGTAACGATGTTTTTGTTTTACATTACACATATAAAAGCAGCAGATATAATAACATTGTCGTAAATTCTAAAAAACACTATATTTATGCAAAAAAAACTATCACAAATAATAACAAATAGAATTCGTTGTTGATTAAACGCTTAGCAAAAGCAGCTTAATTCTTTTTTATATAAAAGCTTATAACATTTTCAGTGCATTGTCATGTTTTTATTTTATATTTATCTTTATTTGTATTTATATCAAAAGATATTAACAGTTCAGGGTAAATTTGTATTTCGTTTAATTTCAAAGTTTTTTGCGATATTGAAGTAATACTGCCGGTGAAATTAAATATAAAAAACATTAACGAAAATTTATTCTTTATCTTACCAATTGTTACCTTCACGTGAAAAATATTTATTATAATTTTCTTTCTCATACCATATATTTAAATAAAATACGTATGTAGAAAGTTTAATTCCATCTGTTACAGTAAATGTTTGACGAACATCGCACTACTAACCAAATTGGAATTGCAATTGGAAATTGTTTATATACACTCAGCCATGTCAACGATGTTAGTCAAATAAGACGATAATATAACGAATTTGTTGAATTGCGAAATTAATCAAGATGATTAATTACTTCCGGAGAAGTTAGTGTTGTGTGTTGAAAATTATTCATCATAAATATATTAAAAAACAATTTTTTCTCTAACTATTACTTTATCTTCTACTTTTTTTTTTGATTATGACTATTTTGGATGTGTTTTTTATGTAAAGTTATCGCGATTTGGAAATTATTGCACAGCTATTAATATTACAAAACAAAGCACTTTTTAAAGCTTGTTTATTTGTGTGCTTAGTTTTTCTGAATTTTCAAACGATTTATTTTACCATTTTAGTTCAGTAAATAATTATTTAATTTACACTTCTTTATAAATATGTGTATAAAAATAGGTGTAAGGTATATTATATTATGGTCAAATCTATCAGTGGTATGAGTTCTGTCTAGGATGTGATACGGTGAAATGACAAACCCGCAGACGGTCCTCCTTTTGGGAAGTGCCAACCGCCACACATAGACATCTGCGACACAAAAGCGTTGTAAACCACAGCTGTGAAATTGGGTGGGTGAATGAGAGTTGGATACAAGTAAAAAGAGGTAGCTGGGCCCCAAATCTCTTACTGACCACCAAGTGGATCGCCTGTTCATAAGCAATTAAATAAAAAATACCACATTATTTGAATTAATTTTTATCATGAAGAGATTTAAAACTTGTGAAAGCTATAAGGAATCTTAACCAATATGTTTTAAAGTATTGAATGTCAGACTGAAACCCATAGTTTAGCTAAGCTATTTAAATTACTTTGGCTTGCAAATATACCAACGATAATATAGAATGATGACCTAGATTTAATTACACATGATATGATGATATGTGATTGTAGGCAAGATATCTTAATGAATCACAGATTATAAATATTAAATAAAAAAAAATATAGATATTGTGATTTGATAATGATATACATAAAAGATTTAATGAAGAAACATTTTCTTTTCTTGAAATGACAGTGATTTTAAAATTGATAGTATTGATAAAAATAAGAAACAAAAATATACCTGAGATATAATATGAGAGATTATAAAGTTTGAATAAAAATAATTTGTTCCATGCAATATTGTTATATTTAAATTATTACCTTATACATTTTAAAGGAGCTAACCAAAAATTTACATTCCGGCGAGGACTTAGCTTACGTGCCGCTAGGAGTTTGTAAATAGATTAAAACTGTTTAAGGAACTCGCTCGACCCATCTTAAATCGACCAGCGGAAAGTTTAATTGAAAATCCGTCTAAGAATTTCGAAAGTTGTATGTTCGGTTGTTTATTTGACAGCTATATAACTTATTTTATTCGATAGAAAAGTACGCACACATTCTACATACATAACTTGAAACCCCTGAGGTTGGTGTGAATGCATGAATGTGACTTTATGTGTCTACAAAGCGTTGTGTACGTACGTACGTACGTTGCGATAGTAATACTTTTGTTTATTTCATACAAGATTTAACAAGATACAACTTGATTTTCCACAAAATGACACTTTTTATATAAATGTAAAATATAAAATATACGATTTTGAAACAATTTTTAAGGTATGCAAATGTAATAATAATTTTGAATATCTTGCCCGTCTGTCGCTTTCAGGCTACCGCAGACCACAGGTTGGTTTTAAAATAAAATTCTTTGAAATAAACGACTTCTATGATTAAGATAAATCGAGTGTCTGGATTGCCCTGCCGGCATCGTAACTTGGCTTGATGGATAGTAGCTTCAATGAAGTTTACTATATAATAAAAAAAATGATTTATATATTATATAATATATTTTTTTTAATGTTAAGTCATTTTAATTTCACTTGATTCATCGCGGTGATAACTTAGTGAAAGTTCTGTATAGATTTATAAAGATTTCCTTTTCTTGCATAACAATCGCTAAGTATTTAAATGTAACAGAATTTTAGTATGATAAATGAAAATTATAGGTTATAAGTGTAAAGCTAAATGAAATAAATAAAAGAAGTATTGATTTATCGAAAGCCGGCTTTTGGTTAACTCGTTTTTTCTTTGTTACGTATACAACGTCGAATTTGTTTGCGTTGGATTTGACAAATAGTTAAATAGGACATGTGTCTTATATAGATGTCGAACCACACTTTTAATAAACTAAAATAAATATAAAATGAAACTTCTATGTATAATAATATCAAATGTAGTCTTATCAGTTTGTCCGTGGTACTTCACTTACCGTGGTCCTGTTTAACACATGCATTATTGCGGCTCTTGTTAATTTACAAAAGCTTTTTATAAAAGTAGTGAAATATTGAGGTCGTTGATACGTATAGCCTACTTGAAACTGTCAACATTTTTTAATCAAATAACTTCCATAGACCGATATTTCAATGATATAGGAGTTTACAAAGAAAAATAGATTTTTAAGATCTCTAATTATTAAATAATATTAAATGTCTGTTACATACCAAATATTTTTTAAAATTAAAATGCATTAGCTTTTAACTTTAAATGCAACTTTGCTATAGCATCTTGTCTTTTAATTTTTATACAAGATTAAGAAAAATACATTGTTATCATATAAATGTAAATGACTCAATCTGTATATTTATATTAAAATGTCGTAGAAATTTACTTATATTCAATATTAAAGATTTTTGCAAAGATTGCCGCGATAAGTAAATATTTTCCAAGCTTACAAATGCGACTTGGAAAAGAGACAATTTTCTTTTCCTTATTTTATTCAACTCGTACATTGTTAATTCGACTGAAATGCAAAATGGTATTTCGTCGTTTTTGTCTTATTTTATTCTACAAATAAAGTCAAATAATATAATAAGTGAATATATTATGTCTCAAAACAAGGGCTAAAATATTATAAGAGCATTTTAAGCAATTGTTTTATATATATTTAATAATTATTATTGTATAAAACGGAATAAGACGGAAATTAACAATGGTGAATGTAAATTATCAATTGTAATTTAATAATAAAAAAAATTATATATATTTAAAATGTTCTAGAAATATATATACATTTTAGATATATATGTATTTATTTTTAATAAATACAGAGTGATAAGTAAATCCATACGACTAGGTTCTTCAAACCCGCGTACTCTGAAAACTGAAATCGTCCCGGTGTTCTACCAATTGATCTATCGTATCGCTACCGGCTTCGTTGACGCATTCTATATGTTTTAAAATAATACATTGGTATTCAAATATTTTAAAATAATATATATATGTGATCCCAGAATTTGGTTAATGGCCGCTGTCATTGCTTACGGTGATTGAAGCTATGAGAGATTTGAGTTTTCGTACTGGTAAATAAATACTGCAATAGTCATTTGACTTTAGCAGCTCATATTTCAAAATGTTGTAAAAACGTATTGAGAAATTAAGTATTGAGATGTTTGCTTATTAAATACTTAGTTATTAAATAGTTCCTGGAAACATACGACGGGCAGCTGACAATGAATGTATATAAATTATACTCATCAAAGAATTAGGTCATTCCTCATTTTCCTGCAAAGTCTTTGGATTCCAGGAATGTAAGCTAGGTATAATTTTCGTATAAACCAATATTTTGACCATAAATATTAGCACAGGAGGTTTCCAGTTACATATACGTGATTTGTTACCATTCATCGCATATTCTGATTTACTTACCTTATGTTATTTAGTATATACGTTAAAATATACGTTTTCCTATATTTTAACGTTATTGATAAAAATAATCCATAATTAAAGAAAAATTTTATTCTCTTTATTATATATATATATATATATATATATACACGTAACGTAACCTTTGTTTAAATGTAAATGCTCAATAGTGGAATTGAAATTGTAGAGCTCTTAAATAATTGAACGACCTTTGAGGCTTTATTAAAAGCCGTTAACTAATATTACAATAATGATCATTCATCAATCAATCAATCAATCAATCAATCAATAATTATTTCAATTGTATTTTCAATTGTAAACTGAGAAGTTTGATATTATATTTATATTCAGGTTGAAAATTTTCTGATGTATTGTGTTCGTATATCAAGTTATTGAGTTTTAAACCAATAAATCACAGGGATATCAGATCTTCATCATAGAGAATCTTTATGATGACGTCCATTCAATCAAAAATATTTTAGAAAGTAATATTTTTAATAAATTGAGAGCTAACAATAACCGGAGAACTTAGAAGAAATATAAAATATTGTTCTAAATCTTCTCTCTCTCTCTGCTGCAGAAAAAAAAGAGTTAAATCGAATGGACAAAAGTTTTAGAATATACAGTCATATTTCTGGCATCTTGAATAGAATGTCATGTCAGAAATATAATTTACGAAACATTTTCATTTAGATGATAGAAACCCGCGGTTAGCTAAACATGTTTCCAATTTGTCTTCTTTTGTCATGTTACTATTAAGGACGAAATTCGTTACAGATATTATTCTGCTATTTCGTTGATAACGAAATTACAAATATGTTTTTTTTAGAACATAAACGACATATTTATATGTAATATTATGTCTATTGTTTATTTGTTTTTTAATATTATAAAAAATATTAAAATCTGTTGAATTTCTTGTCGGTCTTCATTGTATTATATTTTAAGCATTAAAAATGTTACATATTTTAGTTGACGTACCAGTATCAGTACCAGTATCATAATAAGGAAAACTTCAATATATATATTTATTTATTTTTGATAAATAAAAGTGTCAAGCTCTACACGGCCACGAATCGAAGCTGCGAAACGGAAGCTCAATTGGCAGAGTTACGGAATGGTTTTCCAGAAGACGCTGGTTCGAGTCCTGCCCGTGTCGATAACTGTTACTGAATCTCTAGGGAATAAGCACCATCTACTAGTTATATATATACTTGCAGCAGATATTAAATACCATAAACGTTTTCAAATATAAAAAAAAAACATCTGAAAATTATTGAAATCGTAAAACAATAGAGGCTTATCGTATAGGTTATTTCAATGGAATCGGAGTGAAATGAATATGACACGGGCGTAGTATTAAATAACTCTTTGAAAGCGAAAGATGAAAGGTTTTCGATGTAGGTCATCTAGCATGTAGAGATATTTCTACATAACAATGCGTTTTGTGATTAATTGTTATAATTTACATGTTTTCGAGCTAATATTGAATTATTTCCTTTTTAATTAATTCATAGCAAATTAACATAAATGCAACAAAATAAAAAGTAAATGAATTATATTATATTGTTTTTTTAAGCATATGTTAAAATAAATGAAATAAGCATTTTTTGCAACTCTGCAGCTACTCATGCAATGAAGAACGCTGTATGCAATCGATAGTTCCTTACTGGAAAATTAATACAATTTGAAATAATTTGACAGCAATACAGCAGTTATAAACAAATGAAATTGTTTTCTCAGTTAAGCTCAGATAGTCTAAAATGTTTTTAAATATAATATAATACATATATACATACGTATATATATATATATATATACATATAATTTAACTAAATTAAATTATAAAAGAATATTATCTTAAGACTTCTCTCTTTGTGCTTTTCACTAAACAGAAGAATATTATTTCTACAACCTTAGAATAATCAGTTATGTTTCTGGCATGTTGAATAGAATGTCATGTCAGAAATATAATTTACGAAACATTTTCATTTAGATGATAGAAACCCGCGGTTAGCTTAACATGTTTCCAATTTGTCTTCTTTTGTCCTGTTTTTATTAAGGACGAAATTTGTTACAGATATTATTATGTTTTTCGTTTTCTACAAAATTACATATATTTGTCTTAGAGCACTTATAATATATATTCAATATTATGTTAATACTTTTTTATGCATTTTATTATAATATAAAAAATAACAAACTCTTGACCTATTATTGTATCCGTTGTATTATATTTTAAACATTTCATATATTACATATAGTAGACGGAGAATATCAGTATTTTTTTTTGTTTTCACTTAACTACATTCCACCTGATGTTAAGTGGAAATGTAGTCGTAGGTGGTGAGACGCATCAACTCAGTAAAAGCCTATTCACTGTAAACTCTAACAAATTGTCATATTTTCAATATTAACCTATACTGCACTGTTAAAAACAATGGTTAGGATTTTCGAAACAAACCTTATGTCACCACCGTCCCAAAAAAACAAATGTGTTTTGGATTGTAAATTCACCGCGGGTGGTTATCCCAGAGGTAGTGGGTTTGAATCCCTGCCCATATTGGTTTATTTTTTATGCTAATTTTTGTGTAGATATCTGTTTATAAATTGTTTTGTAATTAATTTATCTTATGATGTGTATAATGTTTTGCAACGTACTGGTACCGAGTTCAGGAATGGGCGTAAACGGCTGCGACACAATTTTTAACTCTTGTAGTCGTTTACGAAATTTGTATCTCTGTAAAAATCATTGTATGTTCATTATTGAATAAATAAATATATAAAATTTTTCATTTCATATTAATTTTAAGATATCTTGTTAATTTTAAATTTTAGTTATCGCAAGGCGATAGGAACATATTGCCTTTTATAGATACTAAATATCGTAAACGTGAATAATAAGGAAAAAAAAAACTAAAATTTCTTGGTTGAAAAAATAAAAGAGGCTTGTCGAATATAACTTCAGTGGAATCGTAGTAATATGAGTGTGACACGGGCGTAGTATTTAATGAAGCTTTCAAAGCGAAGGATGAAAGGTTTTCTATGTTGCCGCTAGGCTATGTATGTATGTGGAGTTATTTCAATATAACAATGTAGGATATGAATAATAATTAAATTTGATTTAAATGTCTCTAAATAAAGTTGAATTATTTATCTATATCAAATATAAGTAACAATAGGTAATCTGTATAGGGGATAAAATATGTTAACTTCGCTGTTTTATCTGCGTTTGTTTAAAAAACTATTCTTGTAACTCTGTAATGCAGTTACTCATGAAATGGAGAACGCTGTACTCGTATGTAGCTGAACGACGGTCAATTATTAAAGTTATCATGTTTTAACAGCACTTTCAGGAGTTTTGATTGGCTGCCCATTACATCATCAGCCGAGCAGAAATGCTGGTACGGGATTTGAATACAAATTACATTTTTTTAAATATACGAATCAGCCACGCGACAACGGAAGCATAATTGGCAGTGGGACTGGACAGTCTTCAAGAAGTCGTAGGCTCAGGACGTGCCTGCAAAACCTATTGCCGTGTTGGTAAATTACTATTTTTATATTTAAACAGAAAGAAAAATCACGGCTCTTTTTTGGTGTTGACAAGAAATTAAAATTTGCCAGTAATTTAAAGTTGGTACTTAAGTTGTTTTTTTAATAATTTCAACATGTGAGCTTTTCGTCTTTTTGCTAAGGGAATCAATTGTATTCTAATTCAGCTAGAGATACTCAATCGTCCAATATTTTCCATTTTAAGCTTCTATTATTCTTTTATTCTATTCCACAATGCTCGTTTTTGAGGATGATTAGATATTACTCACAAATAAATTGATTTCCTATTCAGATTGAAAACCGGTAAATGATTTTAGAAGGGTATCTACAATTCAGTGTTTATTATATATTATAGAGAAATAATGTTACATTCTTAAAAGCGACATCATTTTTTTGTATATTATTATTTATTGTATATACAAAACATACAATATCATATGAAAAAAAAAACTAGTTATATTTTTCACGTCGAGAAATACAGGACTCCCGGAATCCAATATCCCGAAGTTGGGTTGAGATGAAGAAGAAGAAGAATGAAGATGCCAAGCTCCAGTTAAATAAAAACAAAGCATGTTTCTCTTATGTATTTCTTATATGTTAAATCTACAGGTATGAAAAAAGAAAAGAAGATAAATTTAGAAAAAACTTGTTCCATTTGAAATATAGAGTCGAAGAACCGACCAAATTATTAATTTAACGAAACAGCTTTTGGACAACAAGTTTGAAGGGATATCAAATTTATCAAATAAGTAAATATAATATTATAAAACGTAGTTTAGCATTCTCCATCTTGTTCTTCGTTGGTTTACTTATGAGATCATAAAGGACTGATCACAACAAAAAAAAGTATTGGCTGTGATCTCATATAATGTTAAAAGTCATAATATTTATATAAATTTATTTATTCTAAATGAAGTTAAGTTAGGCTTTCTTGTATTTGACGTCTGGGACCGCACTCTCTCAATTCTAGCAGGGTTAAGTCTTGATAAATCTTAACCCTGCAAGACTTGAGACTGCAAGTCATATCTTGAGTCAAGTGTTGACAAATTGAACATTACATATTTGTTCAAAACCATCAAAGTCGTAATCATCTCAATCTCAAATCAACAAGTCGAAATCATCCAAACATTTCGTAATGTCATATATCAACACAAATTTAAAACAATATTAACCTACGTCCAGTATTTATAATATAAATAATTATCTCATTTATAAATGAGACATATTATATTTACGTACACATAAACATGTTAATAAGAAATATAAGAAAGAACTACAGTTCTTTCTTATGAGATATAAGAATAATTATTAAATAAAAAAATATATATTTAATATTCAGAAATTATTAAATAAAAAAATATATATTTAATATTTAAATGACCTACAATTCAATTATTTTTTTCTTAATATCAATGTACAAGTAAATATTGTTTCCTTTTCTGTGAAATGAGTGCTAGAATTTTATTTTATGATTGCAATCCATCCAATTGCAATCCACATAAAACACTCAAAATTATTATTTAAATGAATAAATGCAAATCAATAAGTTATTTAAAATATACATAGCAATAAGACCATTGGTTGTTTTATTAAATTTCGTATTCTGAACGTCGTTATATATCAATGAATACTTATATAACAACGTTGTCATTTTAAGAGGATGGATCGTATACTAACAAGCAAAGTATATTTCTGAAATGTTTTGAGAGACGTTGTTAGAATTGACGCCGTGGGAAAATAAGAAATAATAATATTGGTCAAGCGCTGCTCGTTACCTGGGCAAAGTGTAAGAGACATATTTATCCCAAATAAGAAATAGTTTCAAATGAACATACTCAAATTACATAATACAAATTTCTCACAGACTCTTAAAGTTAAATCCAACTGTATGTTATATTAAAATGGAGTGCTTTAATATTAGTTGGATAAAAGCAAAGATGTCTACCGTTAAAATAAATGTCAGAAACCTTTTAACGCTGCATTGTGCGTACCAAGTAATTGTATTGAACAATTCGATTAGTCTTCATTTGTAATGGGGACTTGGAAAAACAAAGGTTCAATGAAATTGTTCGAGACTTTTAGCTTTTAGCTAAACGCAAACGTTTCTATTGTCAAATAATTAACTACTTATAATTAGCTAGGTAGGTTTAATTTGTTAAATTTTAAGATTCTTGAACATACATTTAGTATTGTTAAAGGCAAATAAATAAATATATAATTTATAAATTAAATGTATCTCATTGATAATAATAAATATTGGATATAGTTCATTTTAAATTTATACGGAAAAGAAAGTCAAAAATAAATAAATGTTTTCGAATATCGAGTTGTATATAATAAGATCTCATTACGTAATGAATTTTCATCTGTCAGTAACAGTACCATTGCAGGTAATACAACCTTGAATATTTTTTTGTATTTATTATTTACTGAAAGAGTTTTCAGTAAATAATAAATACAAAAAAATATTATTTGGACAATTTCTTAAATATCAACCATTAATTTATGTGTTATTTTGATTTATACTGAACGATTGCAAAAAAATATATAAGGCCTAACCCTGGAGGGCCTTAGATTTTAAATAAAATATGTCTTCATAAGTATAACTATATATATATATATAAAGGTCGTATAGATTACGTGTTATCCTATTCCGCTTATTTATAAAGAAAATGAAGTTAATTTCTAATAACATACTATCAATATTCATTCAAGCCAATAAGCCATTATCTAACTATTCATTTAAAAAAATTATTAGATAATAAAGTGGAGCCAAATATATTCCACAGATTTTTACGAAACACGGGATGGTTTCAATGAATGTTCTTAATTAATTTCAAGCACAATCTTTCAGTTCCTTCGGCTCTAAGTAACATGCTATTAGCCTCAATTGGTATAAATTTAAATTAGGCACAATTAGCAATAAATCAAATAGTAATACTGGCTTTGAAAAAATACTAATCAATTCTGAAAACCTACCTATCTATGTAATATTGACCGCTATGCGAATGAGATAGGAATCAATGTAAACCAATATCTTCCATGAGTATTGATTTCTAAGAGCTACTATTTTTATATGTATTTTCAACGCACGAGGAAATTGAAATTGATTTAAGTTAGTAAAATAACAATCTTTCAGGTAAACAAATCATTTTATATTGTACATTTATTTTATATGAAATATACGTAGCTACTAGATGTCCAATAAATTAAACTTAAAGGCTCTGGTGATGTTCCTAGAAAATACATCCCCAAAATTTAATTAAATATTAAAAGTATGTGAGCCACAAGGTGGACCTTGGTTTTTCACTCATTATTTACCATAAACAATAGCGAAGAATCCTTTGCGATGGTGAGCTATACATATATGAATTGTGTTATTATTTTTATTTTTTAATGCATTACATTTGCTCTTATTGTCCCACCCATCTAGGATATAGGGTATGAGAAAAACAAAAATATATAATTTGTAGTCTTCATTTTATATCTATAAAATTAAATCTATTATTATGTACATCGTCCAGTAAAGTTGTTTATGGTGCATCATCTCCTCTGAAAGGCAAATATTGACGTCGGCTGTACGGCCTACGTGGTTGAATGATTATTGGCTCAATGGCAGATCTGGATTGTGCTACCTGGGAATTCAATTGACCAACTGGAACAGGTGTTACTGAGTAACCAGCTGCCACTAAAGCAGCAAACTCTTCTTGGGTATATGCCTTATTGTTTCGTGGTGGAGGCAAGCGTGCTCTTTGCTCCTCAATGCTCTGGGCGTGCTGATTAACGTTGATCTGCTCTGTGCTGGACTGTTGTTCCGTTCTATAATGTTGTTCTCTCAAAGGTTGATCTTGTTTGGCAACCTGTTCTACTCTGAGTGCAGGCCTCAGCACTTTTTTTGGAGCAACATTTTTGCTAACATATATTGCAGAAAGTGGAGATTTTACTGGTTCGAGGCTTCGGGCCTGTTCTGCAGGTGCAGCGGGTGCCAATTCATATCTAGGACGGTCATTTGATCTATAAACTGGACGAAGATAATATTGATCAGAAATTTGAGTGGGCCTTTGCAGCAAACTTTCATGAAGATTTTGTTCTGGAGCTGCTCTTTGCTTTTCAGGATCAGGGAATCTCTTAAGATAAGCCACTGGCCTTTCATTTGTTAGAACACGAGATTGTTCCTGTCTAACCGATTGAGCTCTGGGAGATTCCACAATTCTATATTGTTTCGGTGTTGCCTCTTGTTGATACTGAATTCTATAATTGTACTGGGGATTAAGCTGTTGTAACTTCGGTGCTGGCACAACTTTAAGCCCTTGAGATTCTGGCCGCTCATATAATGATTGCTGGACAACTGCTTGTGCGGGTTGTATTGAAACATAACGCAGAGTCTGCGGAGCTCTTTGATTTTGAACTAGCGGACGTGAATGTTGTTGGAGTGGCTGATGTTGATTTTGTACGTTTGTTGTTTCTATAAGGTATTGCTGAGGAGCTGCGGATGCTTGTGGTTGGATGAGTTGCGTCTTAGGTCGAAGTTTTGTAGGTTTTTTACTGGGTTTTTGTATGTATGGAATGTCCACCTGAAAATTATAATATTTTCTTAACTTGTTCTATTGACTATTTTATCAAGTTAAATCATCTGAAGGTTTTTGGTATTTTATTTAGAAAAAATATTATCGAAGATATTAATATCATGAATTATTAATTTTTCATATAAATCACCTGTTGGTATTGTGGCGCCACACTTTGAGTTTGTAATTGAGGTGTTTGATGAGTTTGGACATAAGATTGAGCTCGTACATCATCTTGCCTGCCCTGATGTCCTAAAAGAGCCAGAAGTTCTTGATCCAGAGCTTCTACAGATCCTGCAGCAGAGTCACTAACAGCCAACGCTGCTCCGACTGAAGCTTCTCCACCATTTGATGAGTAATGGGGTCTCGCAATGACTGCATGCGATGGTTGAAAGGCTACCTGTAATGTTAATATTTATTTATAAATAAAAAAAACCTTATTTATTAGTTATAAGAAAAACACTTATAAAATATCACATAAAAGGTATGCTAATGCTTAGTCAAAAATGATGCATCTTTCTATCTTAAAATATTAATTAACGTTAGCACATATAACACAAATTTGAAAATATTTAAATAATATAAAAAAATAACGATTATTTAAAGATTTTCAACAACTATCAACAGTTCATTTCTAGAACGTGCTTCAAAGGCGGCATTGGTAGGTTCATTCCAAATTTGGTTAGGTAGGGAGAGGAGCGCAACCAGTTGATGGTGAGCGTGAATGCACATTTTAAAGGGGCCCCTTAAACCTACACTTGGGTCGCAAGTCCTAGGAGCTGTTTGCACTCCTCTCCCTGCAACACGATGGGTCCGGCACCCGCACGGTGAATCCTAGGAATGCTAAGAAGCTTCGTATATTGATAAAAAGCTACCTGACGACTAAGTTGAGGTTCTAAGTAATAGAACTGTTGATTATTCTGCCTGTGGTCTTGTTGGGGGCTATTGGTGTACAACTGTTGCAGCTGCTGATTGCCTTGGAGTGGAGCCTTTCTTTCAGGTTGTAGGGCAAGAAGTTCTTGTACGTTTAGAGAAAATACTTGGCCTGGACGATATTCTTCAGCGACATTTCTATAACACAAGATTAATTTACATGATCTCCCTTTAATTAGCACCGATATATATTTTTTTAATTGAACAAAAAATAAACATATTATTTCAGTATTTTCGTTCTGGGGTAATTATAAAACTAGGCTATTTGGAAAGGTAATAGCTATCTTCGGAAAGTAAATTAATCACTTAGTGCATACATGGCGGTGTTGAACAAATCACGCAATTTAGATACGGTTCGGTTGTTAGAGAAAGGTTCATTTCATGAGTGAAATTAATTGTTTTTTCCCACACAATTTCTCAATATATACTTTAGAGCTAATTGTTTGTTAAATAAATATTGTGCAATTATTGTACATTTTGTTTGTAATAAAAATATTTCAAAAGATAATGATAAATTTAATATGACATGCATTATTTGTCATAAGTTAAAGTTGTGTGTTTGAATTCAATTATTTTTTTTTTTTTACGTTTTAAGTTAATATTTATTAAATATTTCATTAAGGACTAAATGAAGTCAGTATTTTTATTTTATAATTCTATGGAATTGAATTTAGTTTCAAATGGATAAATGAAACTAAAATTCATATTGTTACACCTATTGCATGTAGAGCGATAAAACGAATCATGAGTTTTTGATTTATGAATATAGACTCATTATAAATTCCTAATGGCGATAGCGTCGTTAGGAATATCATTATAAAATTCATAAATTATGATTTACTCATAATTTACACATTGCATTATTGTGATTTAGATCATGCTGATTACACATTATGGAATACCAAAGTATACGAGGAAATATAACTCAAGCTATAATGACATATATAGGGCGATGTTTATAATAAATGTGAGTGTTTCTCGAATGTAGAAAAGCGTATGAAATTAAGCTTAAAATAAAAAAAATCTTAACACAATAATATATAAAAAAATCTTAATATCGTTTTTTTGAACGTATAGTTAAGATTTTTTTCCAACCATTTCAGTTTTTTTTCTGGCTTTGTAGATAGAGTTAAAATAACATTGACATTTATATAAATATTTAAAAATATTATTTTTGAAGATTCATTGGCAGAGTGGGCTATTGTACTTGTATTTGTGGGTTCTCACTGGAAAAAATATTGATATAACAAAAAACTTGTATTTTTCTCGAGTCTGGGTGTTGTTTATATTTATGTCATTACGATAAAATATAAACCAAGTTAATATACTTACTTTATTAACATTATTTCTCATTTCCCTATTATATATTCATTACGAACTTCATTCTTAACCTAATTTGGAGCTTGAACGCATTGTTTAAATTTCTGAATATTTATTATTAATTAATGTTATTATTTGCTTAGATAAAATTGTTTACTAATAAATCTTATAAATCTTACCGAAGGCCTTGTTTGTCGTCTTCCTGATTTTCTTGTACGGGTGCAACTTGTTCCTAAAAAATAACAGTATTAAAAAAGTTTCATATATATTTCTTTATTATTATTTTACTTATTAATACGTGTATACATTTTGTTACATACATAATTCTTCGGCTACAATCTAGCCTAGAATCAAGATTGAACTAGATCTAGAATCTATTTAGATCGATCTAGATTTTTCATAACGGTTTCCTTGAATTGTAATATAACGAAACAATTTTCACAGTCACAAATTAACGGTGACAACAGTACATGTCATAACGAATTGTTCTGTAATTATGTATTACATTAGATGCGCGTGCGCCGGTGAAAGGCGTTGAAAATAAACGTAGGACATTTGGCAATAATAGGCGTTCCAACCATTTCCGTTACATTTATAACGACGGTTATAAACCAAATAACAATCTAATTATTATTATTTCTAAATTAAAATGATTATTACTATATTATACATACACTGTTTTTTTTATTTTTTTAGGATTCAGTCGTTTGATGTGAATTTTATCTACAAATTAACAAAAACACTGAATAAAAAAAATATAAACAACTAAGAATATTATTTTAAATATATATAAAATGAAAAATAATCCGTTACAGGCAGGTCTGGGAAACTATCCCGAATCCCCAGAGTGGACGGTTTCCCTGAGGTCACGAGTTCGAATCCCTGCCCGTAGCGGTTCATTTTCATTGTATATTTATTAAAGTAAGCTTAACAAAGCTGTACAAGTTTATAAATAATATCAAACATTAACTAAGAAAATTGTCACATTGTAAATAAACAGGTTTGCGATATTGCCGTAACCCACTTTATAACTAAACCTAACTTGTTATTTAAATCTATTAGCAATCCACAATTACTAGTTAGTTTAAACGCAATTTTTGAGGTCATAGCCAAAAAACGTTTCAAAAATACTTTCTCCGTAAAACATCTATGACATTATGGGCCATATTTAATAGACGAAGAAAGTAACAAAGATCTACCATTACTGAGCCGATGGCAATTTAATTGTTAAAATACATTAACTCAACCTTTATAAAGGTTAAATTATAGGATTTCAGGAAGTCATTATTACCCATTTAAATTATTGTACAGTGTTAAAGCGACAAAGATATTTATGGTTAAACCTTACAAATAAATCAAAATAAGAATTGCTTAAAAACTAAGTTGACTTTTTAAACTTTCGTGAACCATGTTTATTATATTTAATATAATTGCAATAATTACTAAAAATACATTTTTAAACAACTCAATCTAGTTTATGTATATTTACCCGGCTGTATTCATGCATTTTTTTTTATTTGCGTGTTTTTATATTGCGTGAATACATCCGGGTAAATATACATAAACTAGATTGAGTTGTTTAAAAATGTGTTTTTTTTAGCAATTATTGCAAGACTCGGAGAATAAAAATATAAAGTGATTCCTTAAACATAAATCCTCTGTTTTTAATATCGTAAATAATTTTCAAGAACGCGAGTACATACGTTTAATTATTTTATTTAAATATAATTTAATTACATTAACAACACTGTAAGATAATAAAAATAAAAGTAAACCAATGTTTTTTTGTGAAATAAAAGTAAATTAGGTATACAAGTTTTATTATTTTGTCGTATGTTACACATATATTAGAAATATATCTGAATAAAATACGTAGAAATGTTATTGATTTTACTTAAATCCATTTAAGGAAGGCAGAAGGCAATATACCATTATTACAAAATTTTATTTTTATGGCGTTACGGCTCTTGCAAATACCAATTGTAATGTTCAAGGGATGATTAATGTCTGTCAGTTTGTTATTTTCCATTTCTCAAACGATTGCAACACAAGAACCAGGTGTCTGTTATTTTCACAATACACATAAAAATAGTAATAAAGCAAAATCGGTACATACAATGGACTTTATAGAAATATTGCTACGGTAAATTCATTACAGACATTTAAATTACATTTATTTTGTCTGTGTATTTATTTTATATTTCTTTAGCGTGTAATAACAAAAAAAAGGACTGAACAATTTTGTATAAATATTATGTGTATTGGCTTATGACTAGTGAAAATAAGAACAGACAAAGTCACTGGAAACAGTAAGTCTTTATAAATATATGCACAGTAAATAATAAAAAAAATAAAATTTAATTTAAATGTAAATATAAAAATAATACTCAAAGTAATACTTTAGACAAAAATGTAATTAAACATTTTTATTTGTTAACTTTCCAAGCTTTGAATCCAATGCCTTATATTTATATAGTCTTTATATTTATTTAACAAAAACCATTTCCCCATTGAATAGCAATGGTTTCGTCCTATCCCTTTCACCGCGACCTACTTCGGTCACGATTTAACAGAGCGCTGATGTCACGATAGTATGATTGAACGATAAAACTATTAGATCAGATTCATTTCATTTTATTATTGACTATTTTATTTATATTTAGTTTTTAATAAGTTATATATATATAACTTATTAAAAACTAAATAATTTATATTTTATTAATATAAATAAATAATATATAAAGATATATATTAATAATTGAAAACAATAAGAAAACAGAATACTCTTAATTATTATATTATTCTTGTAGTTTTTTTATATTCTTTCTTTTTGGTTTGCACATCTACCAAAATACTCTCATGAACCCTAAAGATGTATTTATCACATTAGGCACGCTTTTTGTGCAATATTATATATTTTGTGAAATAAAGAATAAAATAAATAAATAAAAATAAAAAATATATATATATTATATTTTATGTTACATTTAAACTGAAGTTTACGTTGACGCAATAACTTTGTCTAATTATACTGTTAAATAAAAAATAATAAATAATTTATTCAGAAATATACGTACAAATAAAGTAAATCCGCAAACACATGTAAGTGTAAACAATTAATTGTGTATTCATTGCTCAACAATGTGTTACATTTAAATCAACAGATTAATCTCACTGATAACTTAACTGAATGATAAATGAACGTACAAACATTTAACTAACGATGTTTGAATGCAAATTTAAAAAGATATCCTGTTTATGTAAAATATACCGAAAATATAAGCATATAGGATACAAATTTGTTTGTATTTATAGCGTGGGTAATTAAAAGCTATTACATGTTTTTTATACGATCTTAAACAAAGTTAGGAGATTTATTATTATTTATATAGAATCTATAATACCTGTTTTCTAGCTGTTCTGTAAACAAGTTGGGCGCCTTCCTCAGTTTGCCTTTTGTCTTTATTAGTATCGTTTTTGTTCTCTTCGGAGCGAGCGCACAGGGCGAGGGCTGTAACAAATTGACAAACTTTTTACATTATTTCTTAAATAAAACGGATTTAAAAGTAACATTTGTTTAAAGTATCTTATTATTTTTTTGTTACGAGTGCGTTATTATACATTTGTGTGAACAAATAATTACTTTGGTGAAAATATACATATTTTAATAATAGCATACATTTGAATAACGTCCATTCATAAAACCTTTTGTGAATGAAATTTCTAAATATTTTAGTAATTAAAAAGCATAATTATCAAATGTATATTCTTAAAAATTGGAAACTATATATTATATTGTTTTTCAAAAGTTACTATCTATAAATTCAAATATTTAAAAATAAAAAGAGTAAATATAATTATAATTTAAAGATATTGTTAAAAAATGAGATTTAATTAAGTAAATGAAATACTAGTTTTAACAGTTAATCTTATTTTTCAATATAAAATAAAATTTATTGTAACTGCATATATTGTAAGTTGCAAAGGTTTAAGTTTAATTGAACGAGCCAGAAGATTAACCAAAGACCTTTAGCCCGATATGCTGTAAGTCTGCCAAGTAAAGCTATAAACGACGTAATAAACTAAAGGTACAAACATATTTATACTAAAAATAACAATGTTTCAGAAATTAATCCGCAACTAAATATTGTTTCAATTTATTTATAATCTAATATGAAAAAAATATATTTTTTAAAAATCTTTTCGACATTCTTTCTTCTTCTTTACTTATTCGATAAATAAAATATATATGTTATCAAATGTGAAATCTAATAAGCTGTGGCTAAATATCAATATTTGATATCTCTAAAGATAACAATATATATACATAGATTAAAATCTCCTTTCAATTCAACAAAAAATTGCTAAATCAACAGAAGATCCACCATGAGCAATATTTGATGAAAGTGGGGGATACACTGTTCAACCTGTTCCTGCTCCATTTTCTACGATTCTTCTTGAAATTATAAGAATTAATGAGGGAGGTAAGAGTCAAAAACTTATATTATTATATTTTTATTCCAAGCGAGCAGTAAATAATTTTCATCACTTAATTTTATTTCTGGAAATAAATAAAAATCCTCCTATTGAGTAATAATTAAAAAAACATTTATTTTTAATATAATTAAGTTAAACTAAAGCGGTATTTTTTATCATCATGATATTTTTTAATAAAAGGTATTTAGATTAATTTGAAGTCCTGTTGAATTTATTCACCAAAAGCGTCTTTAGAACCTAATTTGACCAGACGTACGGATGCCCTTTAGAATTCAGAAGAACGACAAATTCTGCACTTAAAAGGGAAGGGACAAGTAAAAGGCTAACACAGAATTCTAATGGCTTGTTTCCTGATACCAAGGCCGTAGACACTGCCAGGGTTGTCAAACTGGTTATTTAAAGCACTATTATTTAAAATAATTGTACGGTTTATTGCAATAGGAAAAGTGCAATAAACCGTAGGATTGCAAAATTTATGTAAAGGAATATTTTATAATTTTCGTGTAATATCTACATATTCAACATTGGAATAACAATAGAGAATATAATAAAAAACTCAACACGGACAACCCTACAAATATATGTAATGTCATCACTTAAAATGCTACCTACACACACTAGAAAAAATTGTTGACTGTCTGTTAAAAGTTTAAAATGAAAACTAAACGAATACTCACACACATACAAAGTAACAATCAAAAAACGGAAAACGTTATTTTTAATTCCAGTTTATTCAATACTGATACGCATTTTCAATATTTAGATTGTCCTTTCATTGTATGTCTATATTATATAAATAGAAATATAAACGACATATCTTATTCCACTCGACCCAATTCGCATGATACTTCGAATGTCTTTGAATGTTATCAAATCCCACGTAATAACTTATCGTTGTGTAAAATAATATTAATACAAATTATCAATATTTTATTCAACAAATTTATATAGTTGTACATATTATCACTTATTATAGATCATTTTTTAAATTACATTATTATGTACTTTGATATGTATTACTACAGTTTTTTTTATTTTTGTAAAATGTCTAAGAACTTAAAACCTATTTTATGGAATATTACCTCATAAGCTTATTTCACACCTGAATTCATGGAATAAAAACATAGTAAGTTCTCTAAATTTCAAGATTTTATATATAGCTAAGCGTTTAGAGTTAAGTCAATATGGACGTATCTTATTATATAAAAATCACTTACTAACTTATCAGTACAAATTAATGTTTGTGATAAAATAACTTGAAACACAAATCACAGGTAAATGCATTAAAACAACTGCTCAAAACAAACGTCTGCTGCAATCAAGTAATTCCATTTTAAAAACCGTCAATATCAATATTACACGAGTATACTAGCTGATCCGACGGTCGTTGTCTTGTCGTTACTTAATAAAAAAAAGTAATAATACAATTCCGAACGAATCAACTGATTTAGAATATATTTTGCAGCGCGTAATCTGTCAATCTCGCCAGCTGTCAAACTTCTGTCAGTTATGGCAAAAGCCATAAGTTAATATTTCACATTCCTCATTTCTTTTCCATTCAAAAGACACGTCTCCTGACAGTAACAAATAAAAAAAGAGTTTGCGAAATTGGTTCGGCAGTTTTCATGTTTATCGCGTTCGAGACAAAACAAAACATTCACATATATAAAGCCAGGATGATTATAAAAAAAAGTATGGGTACAAACTGAATTCTGTGCTGTAATAGCTTTTACTGGAATTAAAAGTTCACAAATACAGAATAAAGCTACGGAATATTATTGGATTTGGTCGCCGGCGGCATCGCAATCAACGAACTCAATTTTACTTTTTTAGGAACATCTTTTTTTATTCTTTAATACGCTTGCAATTTTTGGTAAGGTTATATTAATTTTAAAAACATATTTTATTTGAAATATCTAAAATATATTATCTAAAATATATTATCTAAATTATTTTTATAACGACTTTTCATCATAAAATATTAATTATAAAAACAAATTGATTATTGATAAGAAAAATATACAACTGGCATATAACAGACATCAAATATTGAATCAAATATATATATTTTTATAATTACTTATAAAATATCATTAACATAAATATTTTTATAACGACTTTATATTAAAAAATATTTATTATAAATACTAATTGATTATTGGAGCAAAAGAAATAAAAATAAAAATATATGTCAAATAAATTATATGTCACAAAAATTATGTGTCATATTAATTCTATGTCACAAAAATTATGCCTATATGACACGTCATATAAAATCAATGACGCAATGCAAATATCATCTTAAACCAATACAATATCGTACATTCCTATTGCTAATGGATACAGATGAAACCAATGTACAGAAAGTCGAAAGTGTTGCGTGCTGCGTCGCGTTCCTTACTAGTAAAAGTAAACTTCCTAATACATTTGATTCAACACAATTATTCACTCAGCCACGTGAGTGATTCTTTGTGCCACTTTAATGACATCGAATGAATGAACAATCTTAGAAATATAATAGCTCTTATCTCGGTTCCGCCCAGGATTGATTAAAAACTCTGAAGCAGTGTTTGTTGGTTCCCGAATTTTGGGAAAGATTTCTGACATATACTGACAATAATCGTGTTGATTTATCGTTATGTAAATTATCTAAAGATGTTTGTCATAATTATTTTAGTCTAGTATGTTAGTCATATAGTAGCTCAATTGCAAAATATAGTTTTCCTAGAGGCCGCAAGTCATATAGTAGCTCAATTGCAAAATATAGTTTTCCTAGAGGCCGCAAGTTTAAATCCCGGCCCGCATCGGTTTATTTTCCATTATTTATTTATGTCCAAAATGTCAAAAAGCTTAGCGTAGCTATACATATTTATACATATTATCAAACAAAATATTATTCATATCTGTTGTAATATTTGTTAATATTTTTATTATTTTTTATATATAACAATAACTTACACGTGTAGGAATTATATCACTGAAGATGAAGAACGAAATGAATTAACGTTTATATATTCAATGGCCTCCATTCTGATACAGACTATTGGTATAAAGATTGATAGATTCATCAATGAGACCTGAAATCATATAATTATTTGGTGCCTTATTTGCCTCATTTTACAATAACTGTTCTTTTATTTACCGTGTTTTACAAATATTGTTATTTTATTCGCCGCATTACAACCAGAATCAGAAATCACAATCAGAAATTAAACATGTATAAAGTAATTATTAGTAGTAAAATATATCTTTTATTTTACAAGATATTTGTTATATAAAAGAAAATAATTAGCGCTGACTTGACAGTTTCCTCAGCCCTCAATCAATCAACGTTAAGTTCATTGGCATCGCTTAGGAAAACAAATTTAGGACGCCTATCTTAAGTAAACAATTAATCTATATATACTGTATGTAAACAGAATGAGTTCAAGTATCAGTACAACTATTTATACAATATAAGACGTTTTGTTTGTTACTTAACTAAACCTACTGAATTGTTATTTCAGCCAGTTCCGGCTATTTCCGGATAGGAATACAACCTTTTTTAACTTTTAACGTCAACCTCATTTAAAATTCCATTACAAACCTCTTCTTTTAAAATTAAAATATTGATTTTATCATAATATATTCTTTGTATTTTATAATACAAATATATAATCGGACAATATAAGATATATAAAATACGTTTTTTTATTGAATCGATAAAATTATGAAAGAAATACGTATTGCTATGTCTTATCGCTAACGAGGTTTCAGTTAGGACAAATGAAAGAAGAAAAACTAACTAGCTATTTGTCTATCACTTTACGCAAAACTAAGTAAATAAGGTAATTTCAAATTTCAATATTGAAACTGGGATGATTGATGCACGCTATTAAGGTTTACGTAATATTAATTTATCGTTACTTGTAAATAAGTTTTTCATTATACTGAAAAGCTAGAACCAAATTGCGATGTTGTAACGCTGGCATGAGATTAAACTAGATAATGTCAAGTTATTAATATATATATATATATATATATATATATATATATATATATATATATATATATATATATATATATATATGTATGTTTGTTTATTTATTCATTCAATTTTTTTTACATCTTCGTCACTCTCACGGCTGGCTGATCTATATCTTTTTAGAAATAAATTCATCTAATATATTTTTTCTTTCCTTTGGTCTTTTCTTTCATCCAATCTGGTACATAAATAAATAAATAAATACAAAATAAAACGGTGTGATTTCGGTTAATTATTATTCATAAGGTGACATTGTAGGTATTGTTACTTTTTAATACAGATAATTTAATAACCTAGCTTTGAGTACAGGACTTCATCCACTTGATGTATATTTATATGTACAAAAATAAAAGCAACAAATATATTGTTTCATTTTCAATTCCTATTTTTTTTTAATAAAAATAAATTAGAGTAAGTGGAATAGGGTGGAATAAACGTATTAAAATAGGTGGCTCGTGAGTTTATAGATAGAGATAGTTTAGCGGTTGTTCGTGTGTTTTCTAATAACGCATGCATGCTTTGAAATTAATTTTATTGAAACAAATGTACTGGTATTTCAATTGTATTTCACATTAAATAAAAAATACACAATCACGTTATTTCCTTTGTGAAGCATAGCGACGCATGTCACGGAACAACTTGTTTACTTCTAAATAATGTAAAGAGGTTTAGATTGTTTGTATGTTAATATAAATATATACAAACTTATGACCTACTTTTTGCTATTCATTTTATAGACATAGATTTTTCCTTAAAAAAATAAACAATTTTCTGTATAAACTTTTGTGAACCATGACTATTGTATATATATTTACCCGGCTGTATTCACGTGGAATTAAATCAGAATGTGCCCGACTAGTTTCGAACCCATTCGGGGTTCTTACTCATGAGCTGTAAGCGTGGCGGACTCGCGGCGTGAACTCATGTTGGCACGTGAATACAGCCGGGTAAATAAAAATATACCTAATTTATTTTTAACATTATTTTTTTTTACTTATCTTGATATTGTGAATCGTGTTATATGAACTAGAGGTCATGAAGTTTTTCATCAACATGTGCTTTAACTTTTAGATTTATTCGTTAATGAAAGAAATGAGAAATGGCTTTGGTCGAGCTACTAATAATTACAAAAATACTATTACAAAGTAAGAAATATGGCACATGAAATTATTGATTAATTATACTAAAGATATTTTCAACAATTGAAAATACAAATATACAATGTATTAATTCAATTGACTAAGAATACTTAAACGCGAAACATTTCATCCGTCATTCATTATTTGGCGCGTACTTTATTCACACGAAACCACGTAGGATTTTTTTACGGCACGTTTATTTATGAATTACAATCAAATTGGAGTAAAACATTTATTAGGTACTTTTATTTTATTACTGCTGCCTTCAAAATGCCTTCTATTAAAATATATTTACTTAAAATTCTTCCGTATTAATTCATCATTTTCAAAACCAGATTTAATTGAGAATAAAATTAATTTATCGTCATTATAATACAATATATATACAAATATCTGTATTTTTACCACAAAGTATGAAAACCAACAAGTTCCGGTTTTCATAAAGCCACAATTTTCTATTCAAATGCGAAAGTTATATTAAAATAGTTTGCGTAAGAAATTCTTTAGACGTTGATTTTATTCTGCGTTATAATTTGTTTTATATAAAGAGTAATATAGCTCGTATATTTAATAATAGTAATAAGGAAAAATACAATTATTTCATAATATACTTACTTTTACTTTATTATGAAATCAGTATTACAATTCTATTATGAAAATAAAATTTACTAAAGGCGTTTAAAACATAAAGTAAAAAAATAAATAATTATTTAATTGAATATATATTGTATTATTAGCATTGATTGTTACTCTCAAGAATACAAATTGGGCATAGATAACGAAGTAACGGTATAGTACGCAATTTACTATTCCTTCGAGAGTATTAAATTAACTTATTTATTCCTGGAGTAAGCAATCGTATATATTTAGGCTTTAATTTATTTTAATTGCATTAATGTATTTAAGTAGAAAAATATATGGGATTAAATTTGTTATTTTCTGTATTGTTATAAAAAAAGGTACTCTTTAATTAAAACTTATCTTATTATATAAAAATGGTCTTAAGAAAATTGTTTGATAATAATTTATTGCAGCAAAGGTATGTAAATATATTTATAAGCCTATTGTGATAAAATACATATATTATTGTGACTAATTTATGTTTGTATGTCCAAAATTTTTAATCAAAGCTTCGTGTCAAAGAAATAAACGAGGCGTTGGAACAAACCATGATGATTATTTGAATATGAGGCTTTTAACATTTTAACTCTAAATGCCCGAAACCACGCCATGATTCATGGTCTTCAGTTTTTTGGTATCTGTTAGGTGTTAAGGCTGTTATTTTAAAAATAACCTTATTGTAAGTTACAAAGGTAATGATATTTTAAAATATATAGTTATAAATTAATGAACTATATTTTGAAATAACAGTATTTTATAATATTCTGGTATAACTCAACTAAAATGTAATAATCTTGTTATCCAAGAATTGTGTATTTCATTTCAATAAAATCTCATTATTTTCAAAACTAAGTCCAAACTACGGAATCATGCCAAGAGAAAATGTATGTCGTAGAAAATTGTTTTACTGTCGTAATTTGTAGGAATGAAATCGTGTTTGGGTTGTTATTATTTTTTTTTATATTTCATTTATTTCATATTAGATTATCTCGATTATATAATTAAATGAATTTATTTGTCATATTTTGTATAAAACATAAAGGTAGATAGTTAATAACTTCTTTGTTTTTGTTTGTTTCCATTTAAAAAATAAAAAAACAAAAATAAATGAATTTACTTAAGAATAAATATATATATATATATATATATATATATATATATATATTATGATGCATGCAAAAAATATATA
The DNA here is from genome assembly GCA_963555665.1 of Dircenna loreta. NCBI lineage: Eukaryota > Metazoa > Arthropoda > Insecta > Lepidoptera > Nymphalidae > Dircenna > Dircenna loreta. Next base: position 11,272,563 of record OY743097.1, on the reverse strand, counting down.
AAAGTTTGTTTGTTTATTCAAGTATTTGTTAGAGTCGGATGCAAAAAAATATATATTGTCACACACGAAATATTCAAATAACAAAACAATATACATACAAACTCTTCAGCAAACGACAATTTACATACAACGAAATACAGAACGAATATTTTTTTAAATTGTACATTTTTCATACAAACTAAATAAAATAATAACACGGCTCTTGTTTATAAAATAACGAGGTCACAGTTTTTATAATCTCAAGTTGGATTTTATATGAAAAGTACTTGTGTTTCATGTATTTTTTATAGATAATTTGAAGTTATTTTATTAAAAACGTAGTTGATAAATATATTACAAACTTACAACAAAGAATGTATAAAAACATTATAAGATAATAAGTTTAAAATAATGTGTTTGTATAAAATATCCGGACCAACTGTACTGTTAGTACGAGTTTTTTTGTCGTTACGACGAAACGTTCATAGTTTTCGAGCAGTCAAGTTCTTGGTTGTGACTGGTTGTGATTGGTTTGTCATTGATAAACTAATCACAACCAAACGTAACGTCAAAACTCTTATATGATACGGTTTCTTTAAACGTTTAGCTTATGGAGTAAGAGTAAGCTTGACATTTTGACGACAGGTTCGCTTTATTAAATATGATTTCACTAAGACAGATTTATTAATATTCCATCTTTATGCAAGTTATTACAATATGATACATAAGCCTGTTTCATTTGTAAATAAGAGCCATTTTAAATGATGAGTCGAAAGGAGTAGCGATGCTAGTAAATGTACTAGCATCGCTACAATTATATATCGATAAAAACAAGTATATATCGATAAAATTTAACTTCTTCAATTACGGTTATAGTTTTTGTTTCGCAAAGAAAATAAAAAAAAAATAATTTTATGATGTCGGTTGGTTTGTAATGTACTATGTCATTATTTATATGTTACTTTTGTATAGCGGATGTATGGATTGTAAATGTTGTTTTAAAAATTTGAATGATTCTCAAAGGGGTTAAGGGTTAAGGGGGGGCTGGTTAAGTCATATTTAAACATTTCGAATTTTACTTATACATTTCGGATTTAAAATCCTAAATTTATTAAAGAAAATCTCACAAAATATGAAAAAGGAGATACTAAGAGTATTAAAAATGAAGTTCCTCGTTAGTTTGTTAAATTTAAATTGAGTTTCTCACTAAGTCAATGCTTTTATAAATGTAAAAGTTACGGGTATAATAAAAAAAAAACTGCTATTCTGACCCCGCAGATTAAAATGAGATAGGACAGTGAAAGTGTCACTAAAGCGTTGTGAAATTTAATCATGAGATTATTTACATAATAACACATAAAAACAATTATTACATGACCGCTGTTATATTACATGACTCTGCACGTTCTAGGAACTAATGTTCTTCTTTTATACATATATTTATATACTTTAAAAAGTTAAATAGACTTAAGAGAAAGGTCAAGTAAATGTAAAAAAAAAATAAACATTAAGTCGCACATTATAAAAAAAAATACAATTTAGTTTATTTTTTTAAAATTCATGCATATGCTAAGTTTCTCATACAATAATTTATACTGTTTTGAATGTATGTACATTGAGATTTATAAAGTTAAATTTCTATTTAGAGACACTATATTATTAATACCAAAAGTTAACCCCTTTTCAAAACATCTGTACCCCTAATAAGAGTTTTAATAGTACGAAACGTTGATAGTTTTCGAGCAGTTACAAAATGAGGTTTTGGTTGCGATTGGTCAATATTTGGCTCTGATTGGTTTATTACCAATCATAAACGACTATCAAAAGTCGTATTAGGGGGTACGAGTATTATAAAACGAAACGTTGCTAGTTTTCGAGTAGTCTTGAAACGAGTTCTTCTGTGAGTTGTAATAAATCAATCAGAAGCATATAACAACCAAATAACAACTAACAACAAACAAGAACTTGTTTTGTGACTACTCGAAAACTATAAACGTTACGTACTATCAAACTCATACTAGGGCCATAAAACAACAGCGAAGTCACATACGATAAGATTCCATTGTATACTCTACAACCACAACTTTGTTAAGACAAACTCCGTATGTTATTAAACGTCTTATAACTTTGAAAACACAATAATTACTGCGGTGAATTGAGAAAGCATATTATATGATGTTGTTGGTTAGAATTTATTAGCGAAAATTGCGGGTTATATATGAATACTTTGTATAACAATGTTTATTTAACGAAATTTCAACGAATAACGAAAACGTACGTATAATTACTATTTAATAAAACATACCATACAATTTCAATGATATTTATCTCATTTTCACTTTCAGTTGTATTTATTTAGAATCTCATTAAATTATATGCTATGTTTAATAAAATAATTTTATAAAACGAATAATCATGTATTCGTATTGTATAACGAGAGGCTTTGCCAGAATTTTGTACGTTCGTTTTTAATCTTTGTAGTATTGGAAAATTTGAATAAATATTTTGTTTTGTCCATGAATAAACATTTTTGTAAGCGTTCAAATGAATAGAAGAGTTTTTATAAAGTATATATGTACTATATGCAAATTTGCATCCACGCAGTATCTTAAAAATAGCAATAAAAAGTTTAGAATTTAGTATAAATTTATATATATATATATATATATATATATACATACTTAACTTAAAATTACTTAACTTAATAGCAGCATCATATATATATAAATATATATATATATATATATATATATATATATATATATATAAATATATATATATATATATATATTTATATAAATTCTTAAGATCTTTTACATTATTCAATTCCAGTTGCTAATTTGAGAAACAAGTTATTCGTCACGCATATAAAATAAAGGTTAAAGTTAAAATCCTTTAAGCCCTTCTAAATGTTAGAGCATTATAAAACCAGTCGTGGCTTGGTTAGTTATTCTAGGCTTCATATAGTACAACGCTTTACTTGAATTACAATTTATTCTCACATATCAATCATGACTCTCACTCAATACGAAAATTTACAATTTAAAAAACACCCTTCTATTGTCGGTTCTACTACACCTCTACCTAACTCTACCTTTCTCTACCTTTTGGAACCATGCAACATGAGTCAGACTTATCATAAGTGCGACGTATGTTTATTTAAAATAAAGCAATTTTTAAGTGTATATTCTATGCTAAATGTAATCTAAACTACGTCTAATATAAAAACCATCCAATAAAAATTGTTTTAGCTAGACCAATATAAGTTGACCTGTTTGGAAAAGATTTAGTAAGCAAACTGGGTGAGTCTAAGTGATTAAATGGTATTGGAGTAAGAAACAAACACTCTATTTACTTTCAATAAATTAGATTCGTTGGTTCTTGTCCTATAAACAATTTAACATTATTTCGATACTGTAATACAAACGTGCTCGTTGATTTACAAGACCTTATATACTTTGTATTTTTGGTCTGGCCTTTTTTCGTTTAAATATTGTCTTCAAGCTCAAAGAGGTTTATAAGTGTTAAGTAAATAGTAGCTAAACTATATATTGGATATAATCCCAAATGCCAAACGCTGGCCTTACTCATACTATATATGTGATGGTTTGCTTGTATGTTTGTTACCACGCCTATATGACTCATCTGATTATCATGAAACTGCACAAATATTGATACGAGAAAAGGTTATATGATATGGAAATAAAGTAGATACTGTCCCCGAGTAATGGAAAAATAACAAGACTCTCATCGTAAACAAAGCCGCTGAAAAACGCTAGTTAATAAAAAAAAATAAAAGATTATAAAAATGTATTTAAAAGTTCACAAGTCATTGTACTTGAAATATAAAGTATAATAGTATGAGTTTAGAGAATGAGAGACAAATTATGAGTATAACAGTATGAGTTTAGAAAACTCATACCTTTTATTATTTTATTTAAAAGGAGATCATTTTAACAATACCGAGGCCGCGGTACCATTGGATCCGATTGTCTTAGATTTCCCACAATCATTAGCTTTGAAGGTCATCCATTCAAGTGTGTTAATGTTTCCTAATAGCATTCAAACCTTTTTTGACCTAGTTTATGAGTGAAATTCTTTGTTTTGTCTTATTAGTTACGGTCGGTTATCTCTACAATGTAAAATGCTTTAAATCTCTATAATTAATACTCTACATGCTATTATAAATCAAAATGTACTAATATCCGTTACGGCTTATTTACTTGCATAATTTTAAAGTACCTTCAATCATACTTAAAAAGAACTTAAAATTGTTAATAATAATTTTAAGTGTTTGAGATTTTATTCATTTTATTTATATAAATATACTTTTCATATATTAAAACAAAAAGATTTTTTACAATCTTAAATTCCAGTTGTTTCCTTTTTAAATAAGTTGTTTGTAACTGACTAAATAAAGGTCAAAGAATCCTTCGTCTCTACATTTCTAGTACTGACTAAAAATGTAGAGACGGTATGCGTTTAAAATTAAATGTAACATAGAGATAAACAATCAAATGCTACAGTCATTGTAATCGTAATCTAGATTTAAATATAATTATCATCGTTAAGAGACATTTCGTTCACGATTTCGCCGACCTAAATATGTCTAGCGCAATATTATAACCAATTTAACTTGACCTTTGTCTAATTTATATTATTAAAATTTATTTGCTTATTATCTCGATATTTTTATTGTCATTTCCTTTTTTTTCTATTAATAATACATGAAATAAATATTCGATACAATAAATAAAAGGTGCCTGTAATTCGTAAATGCATTTAAAAAATGGTCAAAACTGTATTATAATATGTGAATATATTATTCTAATAGAAGTAATTTTAAAAGAAAAAGTTCCATATTAAAATGAAATATAAGGTTATGTTAGAATAATATTATTCCAGATCTTAATTAAATATTTTTTATAAAAATAAATCTAGTTACGGACAAATGAATGAATATATTTACAGAACAATCTATTTGATTACTGAATAATGAAATAATTTATGTAGTTTAAGACAATGATATATTAATAAAATGATATATTTTGATATATTGTAATGAATTCACGATATAATTTACTAAATTCTGTGAAAGGGATTTGAATTTTATAACAAATTTTTATATATTTTTTCATTGAAATGAATAATCAATTTGTATTTCATTTAATATTATTGTTATGAGTGACATTTTACATAATTTTACGTATTAGTTTTCAACAACAATGATTAATATTTAATATTACTTTGCTATAAATTATGAAATACATGACGCTTTATAATATAGTACCAACGGAAATTTAAATTCTTACACCAGTAACAGTAAAATGAATAGATTCTGATTGGTTCTGGTTCCACAGGATATACTGGATTACCTTGCTCTCTCTCTCTCTCTCTCTCTCTCTCTCATTCTTTATCTCTCTCACACCTATAAAGATTCTTACGTTAGCAGAAAAATGAGTAAATAATATGCAATTTAAGGAAATCTGTAATTTCCTGCTGGATGTTGTCTGAGCAACGAGTAAACTTGTTCATGTATGATCCTTAATTAAATTAATTTATTTATATTTATCCTGTAAGAATTTACTTATAATAATGATTTATTTTTGAAATAAAATTATTAACAAAAATATTCCAAAGATAAGAAACATTTGATGTGCACTTAAAAGGGAATTTTGATTTTCACTTCTAAAATTTTTATAAATAATTCTTCAAGAAATTCATTCGACTACATACATAAAATAACTGAGACGGGAAACGCTCAGACACGCTCAGATTTATAATATCCACTGTTAATACACTATTAATAAATATTTCTCTCGAACGGAAACCGAACACGCGACCCCTTTATTACTAGCGGTAGTTTGTTAGGCAGTCAGTGACACGCTAGACATACTTCAAATATCCAACTAATTGCAATACATGTGAAAAAATGCGAATTCTCTTCTGTATCTTTATTGAAATACCACATCTGATACTTGAAATGCCAATATGAGAGAGATTTGGAAATTCTTCAATAGCATTTTACTCGACACATACCAGATCTGTTTCCTTACGTTTTCAATCCATGAAAGAGATTGATGGCATTCCTTTCAACATTCATTCTTTTAAATAACGTTATCTGATATTTTGCCTTGAATTTAATTTTATTCACTATTGCTTGAACGTAAAGATAAATGGTAAAAGTACCTTGTTTTTTTTTGTACTTTGTGGCATATATGTATAAATATATTTATACAATGTGGACGTATTCAAGACAAGAGTGAATACGCTTTTACTAAGTTGATGCGCTTTACCACCTACGACTACATTTACACTTCCCATTAGGTGTAATGTAGTCAAGCGTCAACTTAGTTTAAGTGTAAAAAAAAATCTTCAAGTCACAAACTTACTGAAAACGAAAATGCGTGAAAGGAATAAACCCGTGTAACGGATCATCAGGCCCCGGCCTTTGAAAATTAAAAATAAAATAATAATATATACATGATCAAATTTTAGAACATAAAAATTATTTACAACTATAAGCCTGTTATATATAGATATATATTATATATATTATTATTATTTATTTTATTATTTTTTCTTTATATATATATAATTTAACTTGATTTCCATATACTTTGTTCGTTAGTTGATTAGTAAATAAATACGTTGAAAAAACATGTGTTATTATATATTATTTCCAAAAAAATCGTACAGTTTTATTCTGAATATTAAAATTTAATTTGTATAAAATGTAATCCTTATACAATTAAGAAGTTTAACATTAAAGTGAGGTCAGTCTAATAATTTAAACTTTCTCGATTCGACTCGAGTAACTTAATTAAACTGTAACCCTAAACTATTTAGTAACTGACAATAGAATTGGAACTAGTTCTATAAAGTACTTTAAAACCCGCTTGATTTAAGCTTTAACACTAAAGTGTTTGAACGGATACATATATATATATAAAGACTATATATATATATATATATATATATATATATATAAATAAATAGATATATAGACAGATGGATAGTTAGATAGATAGATAGATATATAGCTAGATAGATATAAAAAATAGAAGATAAAACTGTTTGAACGGATTGTTGGTATTAAATATATATTAAATAAAGTATATATTTATATATATATTCTTTGGTACACAAATAAAAGGACACAAAAAAAATTATAAATAGTTATATAATTGTTAAAATAATATTAATAAATATTTGATGTTTACCTAATTTTTAAATATTATTGACTTTTCCTTCATTATAATTAATGAAATATTCAAAACTCTTGTAAATTGTGTATACAGAAAAGAGCGGTCTGTCTGATTGCACTTATATACAATTTTATATATAATAATTATTTTTTTTATCTTTTAATTAATTAGTTTGTCGTGTTGAGTCGTTTGTTTTGCTATTACAAAGACACAGGAACACTGACGGTTAAGATAACATTATTTAACGACCAAGGCTTGTCTTGTGAATTCGATCGATATCAAATAATTGTTCCACAGTCTATCTGTGTATTGTTCTCTCCACGGAAATAGTATTATGTGTGAAATAATACTTTAACGTCGGTTCCGTGAATGACCTTAGCAAATAAATATAATTCTATTATGTATTATAATACATAATAACATCGCATCGTATGAGTGTTTGAAAATAGCGTTTTTTTACTTTTTATTTCGTTATTAAAAGTTATTCACGCGGAAGAAGAGAGCTCGCTTAGGTAAGATATAACGCAATATTAATATAGTTCCTATATTACATAAATAAATAAAAAACCTTCGTATATAACTTGTATATAAACTTGTGAATATGATTTCAAATACAGATATATTATTACATCCGTCACCCATAGATGAACTTAGATGGTAGATGGAAGACATTTTATTATATTTTTCGTCTCTTTGCTATGACACTCTATATATTCCTGAAAGCGAATTACATGTTCTATATTTCAATGACAGTTTATTAATTTTGATACGAAAAAAAAATATTTATTATTCGTATATTTTTCCTGTATGTAACGCGAACGTCGATATAACCAACCTCTTGCATATTACATGGGCTATTTGAGTCGCATCAGCTGGCAGGTAGTCTAATATATAATTCAAGGTAGAGCCGAATGCGAGGGTAGTGTAACAAAACACAGATTGACATGTGACAACCAAATTTGATGGAAATTGCATATTTGTATAGAGGAAATACGATGATTGAAAATTAATGATAAAGATCGAATATTAATTTCTTATTATATACAGAAATATACATAATCATGTGTGTTACATAAGATTATTATATAAGAATCAAAAAATATGTTTTTTTTTATGTGTTTTAATAAGTGTGTCAGTCAAGTTGGCTTCTATCTATTTATCAATTATTTGATTTTCAAAATTTCTCTAATATATATTTTTATTTCCAAAATTTCTATTTTCAGTTATTGTTAGCAATAGTCCAGACAAACAAACAGAAAACCTTTATTTTCGTCTCGCCTATAGTTTAGTAATAAAAAAAAATGTTTAGGAAAATATGGCGTTTTAAGTTTTTTTTTTTTTTATTATAAAAATGACAAATAGACTAAAGAAATTAATTTGACAATTCGTTATCGAATAGGAAGGAACGCCCTTTCTCTTAAATTAACTTATATATGTGTATTAAATAAAGAGTTATGTATAAATATATTTTAATTAATAGAAGTACGCATTATTGCCAGTGTGTCACGATATCTGGTCATCCATTGTTTACACATAGGAAATAAAAACTCTACGTGTATTGTTCCGTTGTTCCTAAGTCTTTCTATTTTCCTTTTTTTTTTTTCACATTCATTACGCGTGTTGCATTCTAAGTTTGTATATTTTATATTTTAATCGTTTGTATAATTTCATATATATTTATAGTTTGTACATGTCATAAAATTTTACAAAATTAACATTTAATATATTGGCTTCGATAATCAGTTATTCTTCAAACAAAGTAAAATTTTGTATTGTCCTGAAATATGTTTGTCTACCGTCCATTTATTATGCCTATTAAATCAAGAGATGTGTTACATCAAAATAACTCTTATATGCATACAAATAAAACAGAAGATTGTATATCATTTAGAAATCTATGGACTTCTTAAAATTCTCATGTGCGTAACTAAAGTGCGGTTAAACGTATAACTGAACTTCTCGTTTTTATGAGGGTTAGCTTCCAATTCTAATAAAACAAACAGTAAAATATTTGCTAGACAGTAAAAAATATGATGGTTTCTGATGTATATACCTCGTGAAATATGATCATATTCAAAGTCTATAGTTATAAAATATTAATTGTTGTAAAAATTCTTTCAGTAAATTATAACACTTTCCCGCGAATTTTCCAATGGCTGACTACGCATTCGAGTGTATGGTTGTTTGAGTCACTGAATCTTTGTAATTAATTTAATAAGAAAAACACGTCTCTGTAAAGAAGAAAGAGAAGAAAATATAAATAAATGTCGAGACTGGATATATTTATTAAGGATATATTTACAGTTCAGGAAATATTTATATTTTTTAGAAAAAAGGAATGATTAAAATCTATTAAAAGAAAATGTTAATTCCTATACTTTATTTCAACGATTTTTGAACTTACCGAGTATAAGGAAAAAGATCTTCATTTTCTTTCAATTTCAAAGCACTGGCACAAAAAATTATAAAAAGAGGATTTATTAAAAAAAATGAATATTAAAATGGCGGCGGCGATCGTTGCGCGTCACCGCCAAACCGCGTGTGTCTGAGCAGTCTTCGCTAGATCACCGGCGCGGACGCATTCACTTTCTACGTGGTGGGGCTGTCCTAGGAGAGGTTCGGGAAGCTAAGGGTTTGTTGACACGATACGACCATCAATAATCGGTCGATTCAATAATTAGAGGACACCGATATTGCCTTATCAATCGGTTATATACGGTTTAATAGGAAATTGCTGTGTCTTAATGGGTGAAAAATATATTGTATATAGATATATATATATATTTAAATTTGTTTCCCGGCTAGTTCCAAACGCATTCGGGGTTCTTCTGGGCGTTCCCATAAGCTCAAAGCATCTTAATAAATACTTTGACATCTATAAAGTCATTGTACCGCAGCTATGTCAGGTCCAGTGTTTTAATTAATTTATTAATAACAAGACTTATCAGTTTACGTCTCGAATAAATACTAATGAAAAAAAGTGTCATTTGAATAAAAAAGATATGAATAAACTAGCAATAAATTTTATAATCGATTAAAGAAATAATTAATTGTAATATAATATTTGCTGAAAATATCAAGAAATTTGTCTTGTTGAATGGAACATATAAGAAGCTTCAGTTAAAATTATAAACGCATTTGGAAGCAAAATAAAAAATATATTATGAAAAATAAACCGATAAGAGCAAGCAATCTGACCCAGCTCTGGTTTTAATTTGCATTCTTTATTTATTTAAAACTTAAAATAAGCTTATCTATTAAGATATTAAAGAACATTTTTAAAAATAAGTTTCTTTCCAATATCAAAAAGGTATATGAATTCAAAAATAATAAACACACCAAAAAAACTAATCGGCTAAATATTTCGAGTATACTTTAATAATTTAATGATATTCAACTTTTAGCCGCTTTCAATTATAATATTCCAACAACCTGATTGATATTAAAATATATTAGAAAGTATTACAAAATACAATATTAAGTAACATCAAAGAAGTTCAAATTATCATATTCATTAAGTAATTGTGATTCAATTCCACTTTTTCGTCGTTTAAATGTAACGTATTATATATTCATCTTCCTGTATTTTGGCACGATGTCGCGTGCTGGTAATTAGAGATCCAATGAATTATATAAATGCAGTATTATTAATCTACTAGAATTTAACAATATATATATTAATATTTTACCTCATTTATTATTCCATTATTAATATATGTCATTATCTTTTACTTTTTTCATATTGCATTTACATTTTAAAATCTGTCTTTGAAAATTTATTGTCTTGTGTTATATTTCTAGAATCGTTGACTTTATTTATATGTTATTTTTTCTAGTATAGAATTTTTGTTTTCATAAGTTATAGGATACTTAGGTTACCTATGATATTTTCAATTGTAACTTCTGCTCCAGAACAGGTTTTGGGAACCATTGGTCTATGTATTAAAACATTCGCTACTAAAATAAACTACTATTTTTAATTTTCGTTTATAATACTAATAAAAAATATTTTTATCACTGAAGGCACACTATCAAGTAAATGTTTTAAAAACATCTTCTATAAAGTCCAACAAAAAATTACTTTCATAGCTAAAGAATAATAAATTGGCGTTGAAAAACAGTTTCATTAAAATCTTTATTTTTCTCTCGGAGCCTTACAGCTTTTATATAATACCGGAGTCAATAACCGTTCAATGTTCTATGTATTTCATTTATCATATTTTTAAACATTTTTCAACATAAATTTCAAAATTTCAGCCTTTGATTGCGCTGGTAAGAGATTTTTAACAAATAACTTATTAATAACTAAATATTTTGATATTAAAAATATATTTTATTTGTTTATTGAAATTAGTATCTTTACTCTTATCTAATTTTATCGAATTAAGTTTTATTATTCAGACATTATATTATGCAGTGAGGTGCAATCCTAAAATTTCAAAAAATAAGAAATTATAATTTGTAAAATCATAATTTTCATAATAAATTCGTAAAATGTTGAATTATGAGATAAACTTCTATTTATATTAGTTGTAAATATACTCAGTATCAAAAAAAAATATTTGCGGTTAATGATGAAATATCCGTGGATTGTATTATTATTGCGTATTGAAATTGATTGAATATTTAGTAAAATATACTTGTATAAGACAAAAGACTTTCAAATATCTTTAATTCATATAGTTATATTATTAAATCTCGCAAGAGGCCATTTAAATGAAGAATTAACTTAATTCCTTTCCATTTACGTCAAGGTTCTATTTCAATTGTCGATGAGTGAAATTATTTTAAATCGTATAAGAAAAGATGTAATTATTATTTGATTGGAATCATTGCAAAGTAATTTAAATTGAATACGAATGTTTGTTTTGTCGTCAAACATTACTAAGCCGTAAATTATTTCTTAATAACAATAATTGAATAACTAAAAAAGCTTTTGCAATCTGTATGATGAATAAATTATTGAGTCATTCCATTAACTTCTGATAATCTTCTGAAGAGACGAAGCTTCTTAGCATTCCATGGATTCACCGTGCGGGTGCCGGGCCCATCGCGTTGCAGGGAGAGGAGTGCAAACAGCTCCTGGGACTTGGGACCCAGGTGTAGGTTTAAGGGGCCCCTTTAAAATGCGCATTAACGCTCACCTTTAATGGTTATGCTCTGACTATACGTAAAGGTTTTAAAACGTATGAATTTTAAATTTATATTATTATCAGCTAGAAACTAGCTGTTGTCCTTTGAACAATTTTAATCTCACAGAAAATTGGTTGAATGTAACTTTTGGGGAGGTATTCATGAATTGAAACCCGTACCTTGATACTTCTAAACTGTCTTAATTATCTTATTGCGTTCCTAAAAAAACTTAAACATAAATTATAAACACTACGCAATTTACATATATCAATCATATAAATTGCGTTTCTGAAAATTAAAAAATATTACCAAATTGCAATTATGTAATTGCATTTCTGAAATGCAATTTCAATATCATTTCACGGAGACGTATTTAAATACTAGACTATTCAATGTATGTAATTAGGCTAACACAATCTGAGTCGTTACTCAGGGTGCTCAATCATTAGAATGTATGTACCTTGAAAATATTGCGACATTTTGGTTAATACTACCATTATTTTGTTTGTATATTAGAAATCTAGGGCTTCGGTCATACTCAAAGCGATTAAGAGCGCTGGATTAAATGAGCTTATTTCGTTAAGGCTATTTATATTTCAACAATAATTTATATTTATATAATACTTGTGCAATCAACAACGAATGTATTTGAAAAATAACATTTGTATGGATATTTTAATGGGCGACTCAATTATTTAAGTCAGCGTAATATTTATTCATTGTAAATTAAAGTTTGTTGTCTTTTTGTGGTAAGAAATGAAACTAGTTGGTAGATTTATTAATATAAGATAATTTTAAAGTTCATAAATTTAGTATTTACTCAAAATAAGGTTATTTTAATGAAGGTTATGTAGTAAAGTTATTTGTTATAGGTATGTCATTATGATGTTATAAGATCGAGATCAACTTGATTAATGGTATGCGCTGTATTATTAAGCTAAAGTAATCAATGTTAACCGAAGTTAATCGCAATGATTTTGCAATAATAAATGTATTGTACATTTGTGTTTTATTTAATATTATAAATTGTATATAGATTGTAAAGAAAATAAGACTTCAAATTAAATAACATTCTAAGTGATTCTAAATTGCGGCGTTGCTAGGTCGCAATTTAAATCATTGAAATTTATATTTATTTCGTTATCATACTTCGTAGCGTCACTACTTTGCGCTTGAAACATTCTGTCACCTTCATGCCTACTCTTAAGAGCGGTAAAATTTGAGCGAAATGAAACGTATATATATATATATATATATATATATATATATATATATAATGTAAGTTTGTTTGTTATGCTTTAACGCATTATCTCTTTCACCTTATATTTATCGCCTTATTCATGTTCAGGGGCACATACTAAAGCATTCATTTAGGGAAAGGAAGAAGGAAGGAAGATTGAAATGGAAAGGGAACGATGGGTGATTAGATTTCCAGCTCTCCAACTCGCATCACAGAAAGCTACTTCATATTTCCTGGTACAGCTAGCATAAAACAACAGTCGAATCTTGGCTCTACCGTCTACAAAACAAGTCAAAATATAACTAACTTAATATTCGTTACTCATGAACTTATGAACCTACAGACTTTAATGTATAATTTGATAAATTTCAAGTCTAGGAATTATTTCATAATTTAATCTTGTTTTACTTACATTTTAGTACCTAATTTGTATTATTATATAACATATGACTGAAATAAAATACAAGAATTTAGTGTATTTCTTAAACAATATTTATATATTTGTATTCTATCGCCCATAAAAATATGATCTAACTAAAAACATATGTGGTAAGTGTGCCAGACATATTTGGAATTTCACGGCTGGCTAAAGAATCATTATTGAATAATTATGTAGAATTATACACATTTATATTATATAAGCATAATATAAGCGCAATAGTAATAAAACTATAATAATCGTTTATCACATCCATTGAAAAAAGTGTCTAGAATTTAAGAATTGCCTCTTTAAATTTCGGTGCCTAATTTTTTAAACAATTTAAACTTTTTCCACCTTATATATAAAATGGGAATTTTGGTATAATACGGTTCGTTACAGAAAAAAATAAATATAATTTCATATCTATAAGTTACATATATAGTACGCATTAACGTAGCGATGTAATGTCTGTCTGTACATTTGCACATTTACCAGCTTGTCACAAAAAATCTGTTAGAAACAATTCAAACATTTTAAATTATTACACATTTTACACATTTTACAAATTATAAACAAGTTAATATTATAAGTTATTTCTTGAATATGCATGTAATTTTTTTTTAAAACTTTCTTAACGATATTCAAAAACTTTGAAGGTTAAGGCTGCTGGGTCAAAAAACGAATTTATTATAGTTTAACTTTAGAAAATTAAAATTTTATTAACATATTAACCATATGTGCAGCTAATTATAATAATTAATAGTTGGCTATAAATTATTATTATTTTATTAAATTAAATAATCCTTACTCGTTGTGTGGCATCTCATATTACAGCTATTTTGATGCAGTTGAATTTATTTTGTTCCGTTAAAGGTCTCAATTAATATACCTGTGACTCAATTATCAATAAAATAAAATGCATTAAAAAATAATTAATCTGTAATCTGTAAGTTAATATAGTATCGACGGATTTACCTGTCGGTTCTTCTCCATATACCTGGAGTTTAAAATTAGAGGTAGACTGAGTTGCTATACTAAAAAATAACACAAAACTATATTTATAATATAATTGTTTTACAAAAAAGATTTTATTTAACTCTGCATGATTACAAGTTTAATATTCAATAAGGCATTTATATGGATAGATAGGATAAGCAAAAACATCCAATGAATGTAACGCTTTTAATTCTTCATCTGTACTTTATTAAGCTGATTGCCTTCTGTTAATTGCTTTAAGCTCATTGCCGTTTATAAGCTAACACAGCAGGAATTAAAAAAGTAGAAAGTGTTATTAATAGGAAAGATTTTTTTTTGTTGCCAGATTGAAAATTATTAATTAAGTAATAGTTGTACCATTGGCGCCATTTTCTTATAAAACTGTAAGATATGTCAAGCGCTACCTTGTTATTTTTATTATCTAGCCGTTATTAAAACCGTTTTTAATAACGGCTTGGTAATATGCCGGCCGTATATAAGCCGTTTCTTTAAATAATACAAAAATTTAAAGCGTATTAAAATTGATATATTTTTTGACCTCATTACTTAAAATGCAGCTAAAAGCTTGTATCGGACTACTATTATGGTTATAGTCAAACAAATATTCAAACAATGGCATATCATGTAACTTAAAACAAAAATTTAATTTAAATTACATCTGTGTTCAAGCAACGTACTTTTATTAATATTTGTATACAGTAAAGAACAAGCAAACATTAAAAAAATCAATAGCATGGCTTGAAAATAGGTAAAAAAAAAACATCATAAATCACTATATAAAGATATATCAGCCCACACACTTTCACATGCCTTATAATATTAGTTATATATAAATAAAAGTAGGTATATTTGATTTTAAATGATTAACATTAAACTGCCCAATTAGAAAGTAAAATAAATTAATAACAGATATTATTATCTAAAAATATTCCCAAAAAGGACAGACGGAATAAATATAAATTTATTGATTTATAAATTTATTCAATAATATTATGATAATCGAAAGAATAAGTTTATGGAATTTTGCATGCCGATGGGCCGGTAGATAAAAAAGAAAACATTTCTTTGCACTTATTTACATAATAGGATCTCGAATTAAAAAAAAAAATATTTTATCTAAGATTAAAATAATTATTGAGAGCACTAAATAAGAGTAAACAAATAGATAAATTTATCTTTATTTATATATGTTAATAGGAATTATATAAATATTTTTTTAGTAAGTACAAAAAACTAATGACTTGACTAAGTTTATATATATTTATTTGATCAATTCTACTGATGCTGGTTCATAGGTGGCGCTGTAACTAATAACTTTATCTGAAGTAGGTAGTCATAAGTTCGATTCAACACCAAAAATATATACACATTATCGTCTGATAAAGGCTTCTATTTTTCTAAAGATAATGTTTTATTTAATATTTTTTAAGTTACTTTTGAAGTTTATGTAGGACAAGCTATGCTTAGTTTGTTTGGTCATGGCAGCATACTATCACGGTACATTCTCAATTTTAGTCTAATTTAAAATAACGCCATCTGCTAGCAATAAATAAAAACTGTTAAGAAAGTACTCAGTAACTACATATACCTTTTGTAAGCTACGGTTGTGTTTTAGTTTTATATCTATGAACTAGATGTCGTTGCACATTTTAAATATGTATATTATATATTTTGTGACATTTTATAACCGCTAGTTGCATTTATTTCAATTTAATGACTCATGCTACTTTATTATGTGATACTGTGTTTAATATTAATATTTTTCCTATTAAACTTACTTGAAAGTACTACCAAAGTATAAGTTTGGAATGTATATGATAAGTTTTATAAATAAGGGTTTTATCTAAAAGACAGATATTAAAGACAATATATACAATGCAAAATTAGAAATAATTTAACAATACTTTTGGTATGTTTTCTCATTAATATATTTAATGTTATTATAGCTTTTTAAATTCTCAAAAAATATTAAAGTATCATTAGATACGTAGCACACTACACCGGGTTTCCCGTCATTTATGTTGGTTTTCAACGAAAGCCTGTCCCTTCTTCCGGAGTTTACCCTAAATATATAATATTTAAAATCAGGGTTGATATTCATAGTGTACTTTTTTATTAATATATTTTATTTTAATACCTGTGGGGGAAGTAATCTTACAATTTGTTTATTAATTAATGAATAAAAAAAAAACAATTAAAACTTTATATCATTTATTTAAAAAAATAACAAAATTTTTTCTAACAGTCGTAAACATCGCTTCTATTTTAACACACAAATAAGTGGCAACTTCTTAGAAAAATTCACGGTTCGTCTTTTGTTTACTTGATTTCAAGTAACCTAACATAAAAAATCCTATTACGATACATAGAAAGAGTATTGTAAATAAAACGAATTGATTTATTATTATATAACATTCCAAAATTGTTAGTTTTAAGATTGCTATTTGTTCATCCTTTTCTACTTTGCCTTTAAATTTAAAAACTTTTTATTAAAAGGCAAATAATTTATTGCTTTATTTGTATTTTATTTAGCTAGAAATTATTTACGTACTTACATTTTCTTTTAGGAATTATTAAAATCCTATTGTTAAACCATTTAAAAATAATAATACCATAATAATATTGCAATTTAATTATATAAAAAAAATATTAAAAAATCTGCCACACCCCTCATACCAAAAATATTTGATTCCAACCCATGATAAGGGTACACGAAATGGATTTTCGAGGGGTCACAGTTGGGTACACACTCCAAAAGTCAGCTGCTTAAATATGAAGGCTTTAAATTTCTTCGACCCCTCATTATATTAACACCTAACGTTTCTGTTTTCTAATGAAGAGTGACATTAAAATAATATGATAGCATCTGATATAATCTATTTTCTTAAACTACATTATACAATATTCAATGGTAACAGACACTTTTAATAGTATTTTAGGTATTTATATACATATGTAAGAGACTTTTACACCTTTATCGAAAATTTCGTGGAGAAGTATGAAATTTGGCAGAGAGCCAAAATTAGTGCCTAATAACGCAATCGATTTTTTTTATATTAAAAAAAATAAAGTCTACCATACGATTCAGATTCATTGTTTTAATTTTAAATGTCAATGTCAAGTAGATATTTGACTCACAGAAATTTTCATCAGATGTCATTTAATAAAAAAACAAACAATATACAGAGTGGTTTACGTTTTGGTCAAGTCCTCATACACGTCCAAACTTAAATTAGGGTCAATTTCGACCTCTATAAAATATTATTATATTTCGGCATATAAAAATTATATACGTTTTTGGTGAATTAGTCATACATATAGGAGTTTGTGATTAATAAACGTCAACAATACGTATAGACTTAGAACAATGAGATAATTTTTATACGCTTATAAAAATACAATACCAGGTTAGCCATAAAAACAATATTGTAAATAAACAAAATGAGAACACGAATTAAATTATTGTTAACATTTTCTGTACGCTGTATTTTGTTCTATTATTAAATCAATCAGAAGGCCTATCATCAACTCTTATAACAATATTATAATAATATTACAAACTAATTCAATATAAAAGTAATGTTACTTTAATAATGTTTCGATAAGTTTGATGACGTCATCATACATCATTCATTCTTTTAACATTATTAATTCGTACCTTGAAGTGTTTTGACATTTGAAAAATGAATGCAATGTTGTTTCACCATGTGACATTTTGTCATTTAAAGAAAGCATTCATTCTTTTACGTCACTAATTAGGAATAAAACAATACTGTTTTATAGAGATTATGATACGAATCAAAGTAATATTATTGTATTGAAACAAAAACTTTTAAAACTATGATCGTTTTTAATGTTCATTATAGTTTAGACTTGGTAGTTAACGAAATTTAGCTGAGAAACAAATAAGCCAAAATAAGTAATTAATTCTTCAAAATCTTAATTAATGTAATTAACAAGTCACATTATAATTATATTATTTTATCACTTTAATAATTGACGTGGTTTTTAACTTGGTAACTAAATTAATTCCATTGAGGATACATTTCGTAATCCTCAGTTAAGTCTTAGACGAGGAGTAAATTCGACGCCGGTAACTACCAATTCTTGTATGGAATATCTGTGTTAATTTATTCCGTGGATAAGAGTTATCTGAGGATTAAAAAAATGGTCTTAATTAAACTTTATATTCTATATCTTTATCGATGTTTCAAACACCTTTTCACATATTAATCTAGTTTGTATAGGATGTCCTTATTATCTATACCTATTATTTAATAATATATATTTATAATTCAGACAGCACTATTAGTTTTTACATTGACGAATAATAAATTTTTGTATCTCCAATATATTGTTTATAAAAATGAAAAATATTATATATAAATAGTACAATATTATGTTAGTTGCTTCTCACTTCAGGTATGTTTGTAATGATATTGTTCCTAAAATGTTATTTTCTTAATAGAGTTATATCTGTTCTTCTAAGAGATTTTCATTGCATCCTCTCCTCTTCCCAAGCTGGTGACAAAGCTGCGGTGACCCCACAATGTCTCCAAGGAACACACTCAGCAAGTACAGCTCCTTGGCTTGATCAGGGGACTGTTTATATTGGCTGGAAAATTTAGAACAAATATTTATAACAGACCAGCGGTCCCGGGAAAGGTTCTGCCCGGAAAATTCTGCGATCTGATCGCAACGCCACGAACTGGATCCAACTATGAATTCAATTTATAGAGATAGGACCTGCTCTAAAATTACCCAAATCAGTCCAACTGTTCAGGAGGAGGAATCAGGAGGAACTCCGTGACAAACACAGGAAAAGAATATTATAAATAAAAAATATATTACTTGTTCTCAAAAAAACGAAATGATGTCATTAAAAGTCAGGTTTGTTTGCATTCAAATATCTAAGTATAAATAATATTTTTCTAATTTTATAGAAAATATAAATAACCGTATATCCGAGCAATTCGTAAAAAGCCGCAAATATAAATTATAATAAATAAATCAAACTAAAGTGCACCTCACTTGCTTCAAATAAATTACAATCGTGCACGCAGTGAGAGATTAAAAAAAGTTAATTTATATAATAAAATATACAGTATGTGTATGGCGATAGAGGTCATTTCTGGTTGATTAACAATATAAGTGAAAGTATCTCTGCGGTGTTGCATAATAGTGGCTTACCTCGACACTAAACCTAGTGCAACGATACGCCATCACTTCCACAACAGAAAAGGCTAGAGATGATATTGCATTATTTGAATTTTAATTCCGCATTATTACGGAATTAAAGTTCTAATATCTTATTTTGTTTTTAATATAAAATTATTGGCCAATCATAATACTATTTGGAATTATTGAATAAAGAAATCAAAACCAACCAAAATGTAAACAATATTAATTAAAGTCGAGACTTTAATTCAGTATGTTTAGTTTTAGTTTATAATTTCTTATACTATGCAGTATTATTATATTTAATCTATAATACGAATGAGATATAAATATAAGTCAATGGTCCATATTTTGATATACCCACAGAGAGTCATACATACATACTCATAGCATGCGTCTATGCTCTATATTTTCATATGATACCGTGTATAGCTACACAACTACATACATACATACATATACGTACATTCAAACATACATATGGCGTACGTGATAAGTCCTCATTGCGTATTCTATTACATCACGGACTGGTCACTGCGAATTTACTATAACGTGACACGAATAAACAACCTTGAATAAATATTTGTGTTGTAATATAGAAACCCATTAAACAGGTCACAGGTCAAGGTTGACTTTTGTTCTAGCTATTAATTTAAAGTAATTAAGGGTCAATTAGAAATGCATTTTATTTTTATTACTTGACTTCATCTAAATTGTCTTCACCTAAATTGTGAATTTCATTTTAGGTTTGCCAAACTAATATAATATAAATATTATTAACGAATAATATATGATTTCAGTGGTTTTACCTAAAGACATGAGACCAATCCATTTGGGGCCGTGGCTGCGCGTGCGCACGGCTTGCGTAGTGCGCACACACGCGCTCGAAAACGCATGCCCGTGCACCGAATTCGCTGATGATGTACTTCTCCACATCCTGGGGGTCAAACGGATCTGACGCTTCGCCAGTGAAAATCAGTGCCCTACGGTTTCTAGATCTATATGTGGCTGAAAAAAAAATATTAACATTTAAAAGCTACCATATTCAGTTCAATGTATGATAAATTGAATATAATTAATAAAAGTTTAATGAAAATAATCATGCAATTAAAAAATACATCGTTATTAACCAGACAGTTATAAATTCTCTCGCAAATTCCAAGTTAACAGCAAAGCTGCCTTAAATACTGGAATGCAATCTAAGCCTATTTGAAATTCCATTCTAAGCCGACTGAGCCGAGAATCAATGTATTTCAATCAATTTAAGCGCTTTATCCGCTTGTGAAATATATTCCATATTGAAATAAAATAAACATTCTTTTAAGCTCTGTCATTTTAATAACAAAATCTCAAAGCGTTTTTATATAGAATATAAAGCTTATATTTAATAGTCATCTATATTATTATTCTTAATTTAAACCCGTTCTAGAAGAAATGTAACAAAGTAATAGCGTTTACTGTTTTATTAAAGTTAGCCAAGTGTGAATTAAAAAAGATTTATTGAAACCAGACAAAACTGGTTATACCAGTTATTTCCGCATTAATGAGACAGACAACAATTATAATTTGATTTACCCTCACATTATTTATTTAATATTATGATATATTTATCGAAACAAAAGTAGTTACGAAGGGCCTTACATAATTTTATTATACAATATTCACTTACAAATAAATATTATTTAATTCTGTATAATATTCCGTGCAATTAAATACTTTTTAATTATTTTTTTTCCGCATAACTCTATCGTAATAGTTCATAGGTAAAAAAAAATGATATATAAATTTTGTAGTTTTTGTTTTGACTTTTATTTCAGCCCCATATGGTTTCACAGCGAATGTTTACTATCATTGTAATAAAGTAAAAAAATAACTATTTATTTATTAGAAGCAAAACATTTTTATTTTTATAAAGTTTTTGGACGAAAAATTTGAAATTTGTACTCGATAATCCGCGTTTGGTTTCTGTTATTACGAATTCTTTTAAACGAAAGAGCTGAGCCATGAAATATTAGTAGTGAAATTTGCTGAACCAATATTACAATATTATTACTGACTTACAACATCTGTTATATAAATACATTTGTATTTTATTTTTCACCTATCTACATATACATTTATCAGAAACTTATTTTGCTAAAATGTGATTTACGAAGCTATATTTAAAGATTTATCAGAGCGTAAATTTTACCATGGTTTCAAAATTTATAATTCATTACATATATATGTAGAATTCTATATGTAGAGTTTTATTAATTCTTTCAAAATAATTTATAATTTAAATAACTAACAAATAATAACTTACATCCAAATTTATAATTATTTCTTCCTATTGTCAATCTCACTGTATTTTAATTGTCTTTATGATTTCTAAGTTCTTGTTTATATATTAATTAAACCATAATCCTTGAATTGTAAAATCCTGAACGTACAATAACTCAATTATTTCAACTTTTCTTTTACAACCAATTTACCTCAGTTTTATGTTTTATTACTACGTATATTTTTTACGATTAAAGTTGATTAAAAATATGCATTTTTTTCACTCAGCATTACATATTATATGCAAAATACTCCATTTAATATAGTTATAAATTGTAATGATTTTCATTAGATATATATCAGTAAATTTATATCTCATATTAAGCTAGTTATACTGAAGAACTTACCAGGACTTAGAGAATAGGAAAGTTTCTTTAGAAAATTCGTTATTTTCACGCTTCCAACAATAAAGGGAAAACCCACAAATTGCACGGGCAATTCATAGGAAGACTCTTCAGAATTTACATTAACAATATTTACACAAAATAACAAAACTAGTAACAAAAACAGTTTGCACACTTTCATTGTTGTAGACTTACTGAAACATAACACTTCTCAATATATATATACATATACACTTCTAATATTTTGAAATTATATACTGAATATTCATAACTGGAGTGTACGAAGGTAATTTAAATTCTATAGAAGTGTAAGTTCGCGAAAGGCTGTGTTCATACTGGAGATTTAGAAAAGACAGCGGTTACTCTCTTGGCCAGCTGTTATGTCATGGCGATCACTCCAAGTAGGTTAGCGAGTATAAATATTATTTAGCAATATTTATTTTATTCGACACAAAGGCAAGACAAAATGGTTGCACTTTATGATTTATTTAATATTTTATTAATTACTTACATCACATTTAACAAAAGAGGCAATAAATATACATGTATAAATAGCAAAGTGTTCCAAATTCAATGAATGTGTATACGAAACAACCTTTTTAGTGCCTTTCCCAATTTAAATGCTATTCAAGGTCGATTGGTACGATATCTTAAATATCAAAAAATTTAACACTTCACAGGATTTATATAATCAAATCTTTACAAATATCAGGATAGTAGTGGATATAAAAAAATATTAATTCTTTCCTTTTATATTTACATGGAAATTGACAGAAAATGACTGAATTTTAATTGAAATATTGTTGCTGTTTTTAAGATACACCTTGACCTGTCACACTTGAGCAACACGTTCGAAGATGAATATAATTATGAAAGGAAATATAATATAAGTAGTTTATTAAAAAAATATAAAAAAATACCTGGACTTAAAGCGTAGGAAAGTTTTTTGACGAAATTCGTTAATCTCACAGCCATTATAATGAACGGGAATCCCACCAATTGAACAGGCAATTCAAACGCAGACTGCTCGGTCCCGACAATAACACTTTGAAAAATTACAAAAGACAAAACAATCCAGATATAGCAGAACTTTATCAATTCCATTTTCAAATATCCAATATAAAATACAAATACACTTTTGACACTTTTGTATATTTACACTTTCACGCACCTGCACTTTTACAGATACAGTTCTGGCCTGTCTAATGCACGACGACCTTAGTCGAATACCCTATTAAAACTGACCGTGTGTAACACACTTAGGGTTAGTGTTGTAATCGTTTATCTATTACTAAATCACCGTAGCTATAATGTTACCTGTTTTAGTCATCAGGAGTTGTGTCAACAGTTAGGTAACGACCAGAACATTCCTTAAATGTTAAACGCATTACATGTTTAGTGTAAACTATCCTACCGCAGTTACACGACTCGTAACAGGGAATATTCATACAATACTTAACAGAATACTGCTAGAAAATATTCCACTCCTATCAACGAAATGTCTAGTAAATTTAACTGTAAAATGCAGGACACTTTTTATATTAAAACGAATCGAATTATTTCCGTTAAATAAATTCCAAATTATCCAATATCTTCCGGAAATCGAATATAGCATCCTTGGTATAGTTATCTGATATTGTCACGCAACTGTGCCATAACACAGCACTAAGTATACAATTATAAAATTGCACCAATTTAAATTACTATCTTCTTTCGTTACTGTATTATATAACTACAATTGCTAGGTAATGCATAATTACACAATTAAAAAATATTATATGCATTTAATATAATATTCAGTAAAAACAAAACAGAACACTATGAAATTTGTTTGTTTTAATGTTTAAACAAACAAAATGAAATTAAAAGTAGTAAGAATTGCACGAAAGTGAATTGGTACTTTTGATAAGACGTTATTAAGATAACTGAGCGCGTGTCGTGTCAATTCCCCACTTAGGTCTCTTATTGCCTCTACCTTTAGTTGGATCCTAGAGGTCGTAATTATTGCTTCGTAATAGAGAAATGTTATAAACTTAATTAAATTCATTTGTTTTTAAAAGTTTTTGAATATATATTATTATATATTTATTTAATTAATATAATCGATATATAAAGACATTTTTCTTGAAGCTCATAAAAATATGGATATCTCTTTACTGTTGCTGTACACAAGATATCCGAATATTAGCAAATTGTTTGAAATGGATTTATTAAAAAATATCAAATTTCAGCTCTCTCGTTTATAAACACCACGAAACTAAACAATTTGTATTTAAAAAAAATCGTTTGAAATTTGTCGTTTAAAAGTTGGTTACGTTCATTTTCACGGATAACATACACCTACCCGCTTAGAAAAAATATTATTCTAAAATGTTATAACATCAAACAAGAGGTTTTAAGACTTATCTGTATAAAAAAAAAATCATCCTTTTCTTAAATACTAGCCAAGGTAAAAACTCTCCTTATTTATGATACCTTATACGATAATTCTTTGAAAAAAAAATACAATTCAATGAAATTTATATACATTTATACCTACGATATATATAAATTTTGTTCCTTTTATCCTTATTAAAATTAAAATAATTTATTATATAAATAGTACAGTTTGATAATTTAATTTAGAACGGAGGTTTAATTCAAACCATATTTCGGTTTCCTGACAATGGCATTTCCAATCTCCAGACATTCATCTCACGACCCATGTTCATTTAAATATACACAATAATAGCATTTTCGATATTAAATTTATGTTTATTATTCACAAATATTTGGTTTAACTTACTGTTAAGTTAAAGTTTATTTTAATTAAGTAGTTTTTTTTTAATTTATAGAAATATCTTGAATACAGACTGGTCCAGTAAGATCCTACAAAAATCTTGCATGTTTTAATAAAAAAGCATGTAGTATTTGTTTTCTTGGCACATATATACATATACTATAAGTATGTACTTGGCAAAATATGACCTCTATATATTATTTTTGGTATATTCATCTCTAATCGCGAATAAGAGACATTTTTCTAAAATATAATAATAATTAAATATAATAAAACGTTGTTGAAATGTTATTTTAAAGTATAAAATATCCAGCTGTTTAATAATTTCACATCCGCAAAATGTTTATTTTTGCAAAAACATAAAATAGCAATTCTTGTTTGTCATCAATATCTGTGTAATTGGTTTACCGCACAGCTCTAACGAGTTTTATTAAATATACAAATGTAAACTGATAAAACATGAATAAATATTATTAACGCCAGTATATAAATATATAAATGTTATCAGAAATGCCGCGGCGTTAAAAAAATATTTTTTTTTAAACTTTTTTTTTTAATATATTCTAATGACATTTATATTTATCTATATATCTTATCAGAATAAGTTTTATTACACAAAAGAGGCATAATAAGAAGACTTAATGGTAAAAAATATTCTCAGCCAGAAAACCTTAACAAAACCGTTAAAGAAGTAATTATATCTCGCATCTGTTATAAAGGTAATTAATTTAAAAAATACTTAACAAGAGAAGAACGCTATACTAGTAAAACACAACACTTTAGAATTACATACGAAAAGCAGGTCATTGAAACTATTAATTAATAATTCAAAAATGTACAAAGTTAGCTAGCGTTCGTTAACAAGCTTTCAGGAAGTTTTTTGCATTTCAGAGCAAGGTAGAATATGAATTACTGCCATTAGAAGTAACAGCTTGTTTCAAACTTACTAATAATCTAAATAGTTTGAGAAATACAGCATCATGCTATAAATATTTTGATCGTTTGATCAAACTAAGAGACTGACGGAAAGTTGACGGGCTCACCATGTGTTCTGTTTCTATTTTTAAATCTACACGCCATATTTAAGAAATACTTATTATAACTGTGTGCGTGTGTGTGTGTGTAGTGTGTTTGTTATTCTATTTAATAAATATAAATTTGTTTAAAGTTTTCAATTTAAGCGGCCATATTAAAGTATGTTGTAAATTATAATCTAGAGTTTGTAAACCTTCGTAATGTTCTTACACGTGCTTGAAATAAAGCTTTTTCTTTTAAAGAGTTGAAAGTTTTACAATTTTGTATTCCCGAGTTGGGTTTCTTTTAACAAATTCGCGCCAAGGGAGACATAAGCACGCCATTACGTAGCCCGTATTATTTTGAACGTACCTTTTTCAAAGGCCTCTTTTAAAGCTCTTTACGAGAGAGCGGATAACATTTTTGCATAGAATATCTTACATGTTTGTATTATTCTTTACGAAAAATATGTATTTTCTTTTATTTATATATATTTGCTGATCTCTTTCCTTTTACTTAAAACTTTTAGTTTATTTTTTAAAAGATATATGTATATTTATAAAGAACATAATTAGTTACGAATGTAACAGATATACTACGATTTATTTTCACAGATATAAAATAAGCTAAATGACTACACAAAATAAACACTTTTTTAACTTGCGTGTTTTATTTCTACCAATACTAAATCTAAAGAAATAATTAAAAAAAGCAATAAAACCAAGCTTAAAGTTAACGAGTACTAGTTACTTGTAAATAATATTAAAATAACATTTATTCACTAACGAAACAAAAAAGCTTATTGAAAATAAAATATAATAAAATGTATTATAATATTAATGAACTATAAATTTAAAAAAGTTGTCGCGACCCTGCCAGGATTCGAACCTGGAATCTTCTGATCCGTAGTCAGACGCGTTATCCGTTGCGCCACAGGGCCGTTGTGAAAACGGGTCAATTTTATTATTACTTAGTACCTTACTATTGATTTGTGTATCGTCGAATGTTATAAGGCAGTTTTTATATTTAGATAAGCTGAGCCGGTTATTGAACCAGGAAAAGTTTTATTCCTTTCCGGCATACATATTATTTTTAACCTATTTCCAAGTTACACTTCAATATAAGTATTGGTGAATTATTAATATTAGTAAAAATACTATATTTGAAATATATTTCAAAGGAAGAAGAAAATAAACTATAAAAACTTTAATTTAACTTTTATTTATTGTCAAACGCCACGCAGTTGAAATATTTAAAGCCAAATTACGCTTGAAAATATATTGAAATGAATGAATTTAAAATACTTAGTTATAAATAAGTGTCTATTGACAAATAGCTCCAAACAATTCCAGTAAACATAAGTTGTTTCCCAATTATTCTAGACATTAACTTGACCAACAACGTACATACGACACAAGAACTGCCAGCATCAATCGATTTTAGCTCATAGTGTGTACACATAAGATCGAATAACGCGTAAAACATTTTAATTTAAGCCTCATATTAGTGGTGTATATGGATTGCGTGGCTTGCGTGAGTCCACGTAAGACTTCACACGTAACTTGTGAATTAGGTCGTATTTTACGGTCCGGTGGTTATTGGTACGCTTTTACATTATTTTTAAATATTATATTATTATGTTAAATAATTTAATGTTTGTTTTTATTTCAAATCTTAACTGTTACTGGTGAGTACGTCTATTTAGTTTGCCTATACTTCCAAATTTCCATTTATTATTTTTTTTTATTACTACTATCATAGCCCAAAACAATTTTTTTAAAGCGTCAAAATTTTTTTTTTTTAGAATGTCAAGCATATTTTCAGTCTGAAATACATCCTATATGTAAAGTCAGGTTTACATTTCCCATTAAACAGTTCAATTTCGCCTGATACAAGCACGATGCAATAGATAAAAAGACTAAAATGAAATGGAAAAATCTACAAAAAAAAAAAGTATAAACACTCTCTTTAAAAAACAATTGAAACATTTTCAGTGTACGTAAAAAACATGCTTATTACATTTATAAATTAGATTCAACATTGTATGTAGTTCGGACAAAGGACAAGGTAGGTTTGCGATGAGGAAGAATCAGAAATCTATTTTTTAAAAATGGGTACATATTGCTCTTTCCTGTAACCACTTCCTCTTCCAAGGTTCCAATATTCTGACTTCAGGTAGATGGCATCATAAGCCGTCTCAGAGTGTCATAGATTTAGTTTCATATTTATTTCATAGTTTTCATTTGGTACCAAGTTATAGATTAGCTTTAAATTTCTTATCACATTTTTATTTATTTTTTTTACAGTTCACGCCGCGACTCCGTCACGCTTAGAGCTCATGAGTAAGAACCGAATGGGTTCGAAACTAGTCGGGCACATTGCGATATAATTCCACGTGAATACAGCTGGGTAAATATAATAATTCACACATATAACCTGAACTGTATACAAACGGAAGTATTTATAAATAAATAAGTTAAAAGAGTATCCAGGGAGTATCTTGACGGCTTTCATTCTTAGATGTCTTAAATAGATATACCGCGCAATGTTAAACGTAAACCTGACATTTCAAGCGCAATTTCTACTTCAAATAGTATTTTGTTTGACATATCCCTAACCTACAAATACATAATAAGAAAATATATATTTTTTCATTATTTACTTAAATATATGATTTAAAATGTAGTTTGCAATTTATTACATCACACCACTGATTCATGTATCATATTTTGTGAAAACTCAAATAAAAAAAACCATTAAATATGCATTAGCAAGGAAGAAGTCTAGTATGCATTTATCTTAAGCCCCACTTCCGTATAGACATTTTCATATCAGCGGTATTGTATTTATCATTTAGTTATAAACTAAGTTAATAAATATCGTTGGTTTTTTCTTCTTCTCCGCCTTCTGTAGGAAGTTTAATTAATATGTAGATACTATTTGAAATATAACCCAAATAAAAGTTTAAATATTATTTAACGAATATATTTTATAATATGGATGCAAATTCTTGTAGATTAGTGGCTAAAACTAAAAAAAAATGAGAAATTAAAAGTAGAAGACACACTATCGAGGATGCTGTTAATAGAGACCCTTAGCTTATTTATTGAGAAATCATAAGTAGGAGATGCATTTACATTTAAATATGGTAGTTGTTTTAACGGTAGGTGTATATTATATGTGTTTAAATTGTCACATCCAAAAATACAAACACATGCTAGTAACAAAGAACTAAGAGCTATCATCAAAAACAATACCAATAAATATATTAAGACTATCAAACCCACAGAATAAAGCATTATTTACATATATAAATTATTTACAAGCTTTTTTGCATAATGTTAAAAGCTTGCGTCGTTCGTTTGAGCGTGTGGTCTGATCGAATGGGTTAGTCAGCAGTAAAAGTGCACAACATTTTATTGTAATTGAATGTTGGTATGATTGTAGTATGTTTATATACTTATTTATTATTTTTTTTTTAAGTATAGGTATTAAAAATTAAGTATAAGGTTTTAATTTTTCATCTTATTTTAAAATAATTTCATACGAATAAAATGTATTTGTTTTGATATTATATATAAATAAATTCATTTCAAGTTTTATCTAAATAAATATAATATATAATCATTACCTTTGGTGTCTCGTCTCCAAGGTCAGAGATTCGGAACCTGTCCTTTTTTATATAGTTGAAAGGTATAGTTCTATATAGATATATTCTATATAGTTTTATTTACTATTCAGTAAATAAAAAGGAAAAATGTAATATGTTTAATAAAATGTTGAAGTTCAAATCCAATCTAAAATTAATATTTGAATAACTTATGTATGATTCGATCATGGATAAACCAAAATTGCTTTTGAAATCATGAATAATTTACTGAATACATAATATGACGTGACACAACTTATATGGTAATTCAATGTTATTACATCCCTACAGTATTAGTACGTCACTTAATATTTTTTTATAATTATTACTGATATCAACATTTTAAAGTCCAAATAGGCATTAGACTTTTGAAACGTCAGATTTGTTTGCATGGTTCCAGGGGGTTAGGTTAGGTTAGTCGGATTAAAAATCATGTACTTTTTTATTTTTTTTTATTGTTATGGTATTTTATATACACTCATAGTTATCTTTTTTTTAACCAGTAGTGGCATATTAAGGGATCATTTATCCATATATTATATAAAGATATTTCAGTGCTTTAGTCTAGATAAACTCGACAATGGTTTGACCGATTTTAGCATATATTTTTGTGATATTCGGATCAAAATTACGATGCATTAGAACTAAAATAATTTAGAAATAAAGTGAGAGAAAAGTCTCAAAAATTATTAATTTGTATTGCTACTTCATTTCAGTAATCGTGTTACAATTAAATAAAATATAGACAAAGGTTATCAGGATGTGTCCTTTATAATATACATAGATAAAATAAATCGGGTTGTTTTTTTTTTTTATTAAGTTATGACTTCATTCGCAATGATGTATGGAATATTCTGCCAATTTCTAATCGTTCGTTATATATAATAATCTGTATTGGAACTTCATATTCTTATGTCAGTTGTTACATTTCATAGTTTTATTTTGTTTTTTTTTTTGGTATCACTTGTAGCTATTTTTTTATTTTTTTCTGTATAGTATTTCGGTTAACTGATGGGAAAAAACTTCGCTAATTTTACTACTAACGTTATTTAATATTTTTTTCAATAAATAAATATGTATGGACCCAAATTACTACTTTATATCTCATTTTTTTACCATTTTAACAAAGTCCAAACAAAAAATGATTGAATATTTATTTTACATTTCCATAATAAAGATATCTAAAGCTGACTGAAAAAATCTAAATATACATAAGCTAAGATATAAGTTCATCAAAATGGCAATAAAGGTGAAAGGGGCTCACAATAAAACAGATGAAAACTCATTTCAAAGAAACGTATCGCAGCTATATTCTTAATAGCGGACGCTAGACAACGAACAACTGTTTTATTTCAGAAAATATTTCACTCAGATGAATGGAAGATTTCTTGAAAATACAAATAGTAGAAAAGAAATAGCTATTAAGTATCATCATAGCATTGGATACAATGCAATGTTACAATGAATGAATGAGTGAATGAAGGTATAAATTCTGGAAACGTAAGGATTATTTTCATAGTCTTTCTTATCATACTTGTTTTACAAGTTTTATTAAACTATATCCGACTAAAGCACAACCCTTGGTTATTTTTTTTGAATATACATTTTTGTATAATTGGAAAATATACATTTTTGAATCTTTCGTGTCCTATGACTTATTGCCTGGAGAGGTTGTTCTTTCTTTTGCCATATGGTAAAGCAGACCTTAGTCATAATTTTAGAACTTGGTATCATTTCTCGCGTTTAATCATAGGTATGTGACCTCTTTTACCTTCCTCTGCCGCTAAAACTTACAAGAAATAAATTTTTCATCTCGTGTCTGCCAATGTGGACAATTTTCTCACATTCGAGAAGAATAATTATGTCGATGTAACAGAGATAGCGTAGCATAAAAAAAACATATTTTAAAGATACTAGAAAATTACCACAGCACAAAAATATGAACTAGACTTTTCTCGTAAAGTCAAGCGGCAAAAGGAAGTCAAACATGCTGTCGACCGGTTACGGTAAAGAAGAGGGTCCCTAATCTTAACGCATACATACGGTTAATTTAACTACAAGAGATTAATATTAACAAGCTAATACACGAAGCAGAGGCCGCTCTACTGTTTTTGAATGACAGCGAGGATAGAGTCCGGCCCCTCGCTACGGCCGGTCTTCCCGACAGCATCGGACTCCCCGGAGGCATAACTTACTTCAAGTATTATATAGTTACAGAACTAGAAAATATCACTACCGTGATTTAGAACCAGGCCGGTGATTGGTCAGAAAATTCGGTTCCAGTCAATGCACTCCAACCAGCAAAAACTCTTGCGTGCGGAACGGTTATTTGTAACGATCACTTAAGATATGACTACCAGCAAAAAACATAACTATTGTTAACTTCGTTGGAATTCATTCTTACAAACAATAGACACTAGAGTTTTTTTTTTTTCAAATTTTCAACTAGAAAATAATCATATTATTTCAACAATAATAATTTCATTCCGAAGCTTAATATGTGAAAATTATGGGAAATCTATTAACCGAGGTCATGACTTGGTACGTGGTTAACCAAGCGATAAACTAATTTCACTCTAGGACTACGACTGTTCAGACACGAAGAAGATATATAATGGTTTTGAAATGACTCTTACACCTAAAGTAGCACCTAAATCCCCATCATACAAATAGTAAATTAAGCAATAAAGATTTTATAATAAAAAATAAGTCAATAAAATAACGAAATACTAAATTGTCCAAGAGTCATTATTTTTAATAACCCCGTGATATTTTTTACTCAAACATACTTAAGAGTTACCTATATATATTTGTATAAATATATAAATTGCAAGTAAGACAAGCCTAAAAAATATGTGTTAGACTATTCCTATAAAATAAATAATATCCTCCTTCACGTCAATCATGGTGTATCAAAAAAGGCAAATCTATTTTCCTTTTATATCTTTAATATCAAAAGGGCAAACCCTTTCAAATCTTCTTCAAAGGTACGGTTATCTATAATCCACGAATCTGTTATGGCTTTACCCTATCTTTCGTCAAACCTTTATGGTTCGTAAGTAACGTTTAGATATATCTTCGGTATTCATGCTTTCAAATAACCATTTTGTATCTTTCTAAACCGTTAATATGTCGTTCAGAGTACAAAGTTGTTTTGTTACAATTATTGGAATTGAATATTTTTATACATTAAATCTTTACAATTATTATTTTAAACATAATGATATATTTTCTTGAGTCCAGTTGTAACTAAAATATAATATACCTTATTTTTACAACACAACTTCCTTTAGTATAGATAAAGTTTACGCGACTGCTGCAACAATAAACTAGACGATATTATTTAACGCTTAGTCTAATTTATAACAAACTAGATTTGCTTTAGAAAACCTCTGATGTACGTGTTAAAAATAGTGGCATTTCACGTAAAACATTTAAAAAGGTCCATCTCAAAGGTGTCAGTAATTTAAATTAATATATTAAAATATAGCAATATATTTTCATAAGAGAAATGTTGAAAAATAGTATTTCAAATCTCGTGCTGTGAAAACGTATTTGTATGGAGGGTTATGAATTAATCATGAGATGTGTGCCAGAACTCGTATAACCTAAATAAAAACGAATGAAATGAAAGGATGCCCAAAGTAAGAAGATTTATTTGAGGTTTACTCTTTGCATTCCCTCCAACAAAAAAGCGAGCAATTCATTCGGAATGCAGATTTTTGTTGAATTATCTTGCATCTACAACATTTTTAATTATGTCTGAAATACAAATGTAAAATCTAGAAAGGTTTTACGACATTTGTATTACTCTTACTATGTTTTCTTTACCTATGTCTTATTTGACTAAAGAAGCAAAGGTTGTTGGTTCGATTCTCGCATGGAAATATTATTTGTATGATCCACAGATTGCTTGGAACAACAATATTTTTCTGGGTCGGTTATAATGTTTTTGAGAACCTCAAAAGAGGGCGAGATATTATAAAAGTATGTGAAATTTCGTTACTACAACACTTTTATCTGTATACCTATTTATTTTCTTACATTTCTAGAAACGGTATATATTTTGTTCATTCATAGAATTGACAAAATAAAAAACAATTTTACAATACAATAGACAGAAAAATACTTTAATACAATAACAAAGAAAGTTATTTTAAAAATCCATATCGAGTTTTACGGATTTAACTCCTGCATATTTTTACATTTTATTTTGAGCCTGACATTTTAATTGTTTTTCAACAATCTGTCCAAGCACTAACGAAATTTTTAATAAATATACGCGAATTATTCCCGTAAAAAAGTTTGATATGAAGAAATATAAATAAACTATGTGGCAAAAGTCCAAATAAGTTTTATTTCAAAGCTATCAAAAGCACTCGTAACAAAGAGCTACACTTTCTGACGACACATACTCGTAGTTCTAATTTGAAACCAGAAACACTGCAATAATAACCACAAAGCCGTTCGCAGGCGTTCAAGCCTTCCTGAAGCCTCTTTCAATTTTCAGTAGGGAAATAATTTCCACCAGTCACGCTTTGAACGTTGGGGTGACCGCACGCCCGCAGTCTTAACCCACAAATACGTAATTTTGAACTTTAAAGCTTAGAGTATAGTGTAAAATAAACAGTATAATAATAAATGTAATAAGTTTAATCTGTGTTATGTCTGACTGAAAATGGAAACAGTTTGCATCAACAATTGTAATGATAACCTGTGACAGAAGGAATTAACCCAGTTCTGTAAGTGCATTGAATCGCTTGCTCGAGTTTGTAAAACGTTTAAACACATTTTACAATTATTCTTTTTTTTTTACGTTGAAGCATAATTGCTCTCTGTTTTTTTTAAATTTAAAGATAGACGTTGGTGCACTTATGATACGACATTGATTTATTTGAAGCTACACATTTATAAATATACGTTAAATGCGTTGGAGTAAAATATCGATTTAGAAATTGAATATATTTTTTATTTATTAAAAGCTGGAGATTAATAATATAATACAAATAATACTAAAGCAATGCTTGTTAATTATTTCAACTAACTTTAGGTACAGTATTATTTAATTATAAAATCTCAAATTAGGGCACGGCACTTGAACGTTAAAAGCTTATTAGAATTATTCAAATGAGATAAACGAAATTTTTTATGTAAATGTAATGTAAATCCATGTTAATTGTCTATTATGTAAGTCATGGTAAAGTAAATTAAACGAAACATTAATTTCGCTTGTGTTATCTTTATATTGTTATTTATTCTACACTGCAAAGTTAGAGACATGGTTAGGATTTTTGAAAGACATTTATTTGATGTCATCTCTGTGCTGTTAACGATACATATTGTATTGTAATATTCATCCAGGAGGGTAACGGACACGGTAGCTCAGTTGGTAGAGCGACGGAGACGATATCAAAAAGTCTTAGGTACAACTCCCGCCTATATTTAATTTTTGTTTCTACTTTATACCAATATGTATATATTAAACAAATATATTTTATATTATACAAATATAAATCAGCTTCGTTTTTAAGTATGCTCCTGAAGCTTATTTAACAAACTTAACTAAGCAATGAAACTTTGACTCATCGTATTATTGATTAAAAATAATTTGTTTTTATAAGATCTTTACTTTATATTTATTTTTCCGAAATAAGAAAGTGTTAAATTCATTAGAAATAGATAATAGTGAAGCGTTCTTGATGTCTCGATAAGTTTTTTTTTAATTCATATATGTCTCTAAAGTCTAAAAACTGAGCTTTATCGTCTTCTCTGTATCTGTTCCTTTTAAAATCCACTCCAAATAACAAACCTGATCTCTCTAATCAGAAGCAAAGCCGGTACATCGATCCAATCTGCTCTGGTTTACTCGTATAGTCCTATTTGTATCACGTCGTAACCCGGGTACGTGTATGTCAAACTTTATTTGTTTACTGTATCGGAATCAGCGTAAAACTCGACCGAAATACGCAATTTTGTTTTTTTACCTTGAATAACCAACGGAATTGTGATTTTTGGTGAAAAGTTTAAGTCTGATTCCTGACATGAATTTTAATATTATTTATAATGGAATTCAATTAATTTTTTAGTTCGCCTCGTAGCTAGTGGCTAAAATTTGCCAGTTATAACCAAGAGGACGTAGCTTCAAAGCCTTATTCGGGCATTTACAGTTCATAATTTACGGAACACCTCGGAATATATCAGAAACAAACGTTATAAATATTACTAGATGTTTCAAAGTCGGGAGTTTTTTATTTAACGTCGACATACATTGCACTTATAAAACATCTTACTCCAGTTGCACGGTTTCAAAGTGTAGGTTCCCAAAGAATACACTCAATGAATACTCTTTATGTCCTAGATAAAGTTTTTTTTTTGTCAGAAATGATTGTATACTATACTACTTAATTAGTATACTATACTATACTATACTATACTCGTCGGATCTAACCGCGTCTTGACAAAAGTAGAGTAGGACGTCCTCCGACCCGATGGACTGACGACTTGCGAAAGATCGCTGGTGCAGGCTGGATGAGGATAGCGGAGGACAGGAATATCTGGTGCAAAATGGGGGAGACCTATATCTAGCTGTGGATTACAATAGGTTAAGATGATGATGAAGACGATGTCCTTAACTTCAATGAATAAAAATAGAGTTTCATTCAAGTTTTTATTTCTTCAAAAATACGTGCTAATGCCTTATTCTACTGACATCTTAATAACAACATAAAATAATACTTCTTTAAGTAGCCAGCTCAAAATTATATACCAAAAGACTGGAAATGCTAAAATTAATAACGAAAATGGCCGAAAGCAAGAATTAACAGTAAAAATTTCCATAGCAACTAACAACAAAACACGCTTTGAAACTTTTTGTCATCTCACGGGCGGTGTTTATTGTTTATTGTTTGAGTGAGCTGATCTCTGTAAATCTCTATATTAATTGAAAAACCTCGTTTATATGAAACCCAAACAAGCGGTATCAGAAAGTGCCTTTTAAGAAATATGGCAACGCATCAGAACTTCTAATGAAATTTAGAATTTGGCCCTACGAAAATCAGCAGAAATTAAGATTTTCCGGTGTGTTAATATAAAATAAATATATAAGATTTTATTAACTACACTATATGTAACATATAAAATAAGTTAAATGTGTTTTGAAATCTTAAAACACATTCAATGAAGATAAATAAACACAAGAAATTACTTTAAAAAATCATAATATTGAAGTCAAAGCTTTACCTCCAGTAATGTAAATGAAGCTAACGCCACTTAATCAATAAGAATAAATAATGTATCATGAATTCCTTTTGACATACGTCACTATTATTGATCGATAAAAAAGCTATGTGTAAAAAGCTTCTAGATGACTTAGGATATTACCATTCAGTTATTGAAAATTAATAAATATGTACATATAAACAAATTATATTCAATTAACATTAATTCATTATTTTCAAAGAAAATTTATAAGAACAATCTTAAAGTTTCTCAAAAGTAATAGAAGTTTCTACAAACTTAAGCTTTTTATTTAAATTAGGCAATTAAGAAACATCAGACTCTAATTGCACGATTCTAAAAGAGAATCTAAAAGTCCGTGGAGAAGGGACGGCAATAAACTCCTGGAATATTCCAAGAAAAGCCCATGGTTTTGTAACGATTTTACAATATAAAATATTAACTTAAATATAAAATTTTATAATATTAATTGAAGCATTCCAAAAATAAAACTTACAACATTTTCAAATTTGTCACTCTCTCTATCAACATTCAAATTTATATCTCGTTTTTCTTAAGGCATATAAAATTATTGAAAATAGAATAAATATATAACATAATTAAAAAAACATAATATAATACAGAATTCCTTACTTTATATTTAGTATGTAAATTAATAGATTGATTTGTTCTTACTGCGAAATCTTTTGATACATTATATTTTTTTAAATATAATTTTCCTATGTCAACATTTATTTTTTACTTACCATGTTTGTATGTATGTGTGTGTGTCTATGCGTGTTTGATACTGTAATCAAGGTTTTCTATAAAGGTTATGTAATTTTATTACTTAATTCTTTTTCTTTGGTATCCGACGGCATTTTTACCAATCGATATATAAGAAGACATCCAACTATTGGTGAGAGCTCTTCTGTCACAATTATTTACTAAAATTATATCAAAATATTAATTTATAGACTACAGACCAACTTAAAATTAGTTAAAGTACAATTTTATATGCCATGTTGTAGTTCTACTAGTATATGTAAAGCCTACTTAACAAGTTTAGAACTCTATCTTAGGATTTACGAATCAGTGTTGCTACGCTAAAAACTGATAAACTCGTGATGGTGCACAAGTTTATCAGATTTTTCCACGACTTAAAGAGATTTAGTGAGTTTTGAAGTCGTTAAACGGTACATTTACCCTGACATATAAAGTTGTTATCTAATCATATGTCTTTTTAAATATGCACATTAAATTTGTGTTAAAAAATAATACTTTCCTTTAAAAAAGTACTATCGAAAACATCGTTCTCAAATCTTAAGCATGAAATACTATATATATATATATATATATATATATATATATATATATATATATATATATACAGTAAATGTGTAAATAAATTATATCCCTAAAGCAAAAATGTCCATAACACGCATTGAATTTCACACGTTTTGTATATAACATGCCTTGAACCTTAATACCGTGTCAACTGCTGTGTTTATTGTTAGAATATCATAAAACATTTTTCAATATTCAGTCATTATTTTTAACTTTAAATCAGAATTAAACATATATATATATCTATATAATACGAACATATATATATATATATGCTTTATGCTTTCGATCACGCCATAACTTGATTAATTTTTCTTTTTCCAATGCACGTTGTTACTACCAGGCGTTGCCATGACAACGTCTAGGGGGTCAGGTAGTACGACATAAAAACGAACGACACCTTTTGATGGGATTCGTAATTATTTTAGACAATAATAGTAATTATTAACGCAATAATTGTACATGATATAATACATTTCTAAAACCCCTCTACAATCAATAAGGGGAGAAGCGACACTTTATAATATGTTAAGTTTATTAGATAAGCGATTATATATCATTCAGAAATATTTTCTTTTTATGAAATAAAAATAAACGTAATTACATCCAAAATGTCCGTTTCTCTCTAGTCTTTTACGGTTCATTAACTTCTCATTACTCAGCAGCGCTATCACCTGAGCCACAAAATGTAGAGTTTGACATTGCTTGCAATTGACAAACAAATATATATTTGTATATAGAAATTGAAATGTCTATGTAGTTTATATTGTTTTTGCTTTTGATCTTATCTAGAAATAGTAAAAAAAACAGTAAAATATTTATCTTTTTGTACAAACATAAATAAATTTGCCTGAAGACATTTTTTTAGAACGCGCTTATACTAAATACCTTTTAAAATTTATAGCAAAGTATCTAAGGTGAGTCCTACAAAAAGCAGCAAATATATGTATTACCGGGTTCATCATTAATTTTATTAGTAGATATATAAAAAGATTTAAGTTTCATAAATAAACTTAAAATAAACTGCATCAAGTGTACATGTAAAATATGTTTTAAAATTCTAAAATATTAATAAACATGAATAATTATGTAGAACTTTTAAAGCTCTTAATACACAGTTAAAAAGTTATACCCCACTTATTGATAATAAAGCTGACAGAATGTTAAATCAATAAGAATAAATAATGTATCAGTTTCATGAACTCTTACTATCAGAACGCACGTCACTATTATTGATCGATAAAATGGCTAAGTATAAAATGCTTCTGGATGCCTTACGATGTTGGCATTCAGTCATGAAAAATTAATCAATATTTGATTCTCAATCTGTATATGTATGCAACGTTATTTAATAATCACTTAAAGGAAATTAGAGAACAAACAAAAAGTTTAATTTCAAGATAATAAGTTTGTACAATGTTATACTTTTTATTTAAATTAGGCACATATTGAGGTTACAAGATATCAAACTCTATTTGCACGAATCTAAAGGAAAATAGTTTCGCAGAGAAGAGACGGCAATAAACACCAGGAATATTTCAGAAAAAAATCCTTAGTTCTGTAATGCTACATCGTTACAGTATATGAATATATACTTTTATAAGTAACTGAATAGTTCATTATAAAATTGTACTGAGAATAATTTAAGTTCCAAGCAATTTAGTCTTGGACTAAAAAAATATAATAATTAAAAATCTTACCAATAACATCTTTAAATTTATAATTTTATAAGTCGTATTTTGTTGTTTATATGTAAATCCAACCTATCAAGCCCAGACTCTAACTAAGGTTTAATTTACAAATCACTGTACCGGCACTTATTCGACTTTTCGACTCATTCAAAGAGATTCAAGTAGTTTTGAAGACGTTAAACTATACCTACATTTAAAGTTCTTCATTACATACAATTTGTACGAGTTATTTTAGCACATCATTTGTTTCTGTTTAATGATAGAATGTTTAGAAAAGCTATTAACAATTATGGTAATATTTAATAATAATTACAGCGGCAGCACCCGACAGTACTAGATTTTCAATAATTGTCATTTCTTAGTATTTATGAATTCTTTTTTAAAGTGGAGCTGGAGTTGTTTACCTCTACAGCCCTTATGAAAAAAATGTCTATAGTTAAGACTTGCCAGTATGTTAAGAAGACTTTTCCTGTACGGAAAAATATAAGAAAAGTAAAGACGTATTTGTAAGCTAATATGAGTTATCAAATGAAAGAAATTGTTAAAATCGACAGCTTCCTGTTACTTTCTTACGTCTTTTTTCACGAAAACATTCCCACAGATTACAGAAAAGGGAAAAGAAATATCTTACTCATATAAAATACCAGCTATCTCAACTTACAACACCTGTATAATTTGTTAAAATTAATGCCACTCTGAAATATAACTAATCGGCTCAATCTAGCATCGTAAACGGTACACTCCTCATTAGTACTGGGGTAATATCTAGGTAACAAAGGTTCTATCTAAAAAAGTATTTACATAACTATCTTTCCAGCGTCTGCATGAACTAAAATAACACGTTCCCAAATTAATTCTATGTTTTTAATTGTGAATAGGACTCGTTAACATAATTCATCTCATTGTTATTTATATATGGTTGCAAATATATGATCAGCCTGTAGGCTATCCATTGATACCCAAGCCAAGATCATTTAACTTTTGTGTTTGGTAAAAAATGAACAAATAAATATTTATTGGTTATCGCCTACCTTCATTTCTTATCATATGATAAGCATCATAGATACACAAATATACATACAAACATTAATAATTAAGACCTTAAAAAGTATTCTCGCACATGCTTCTTGAACGTGCTTTTGGGGGTGCTCTTATACTTATCTTTTCAGGAAGTAAGTTCCAAAGTAGTGAGGCTCAGATTATAAAGGATTTGTGATGGAAATTGCTGGTATGAGATTAAGAGGTGATTGTAAGATTGGAAGATGAAGAAGGTTCTTTGTCTTGTGTGTGTCATGAAGATATTAATATATATCTTTAAGGTATGAGAAGGAGTTTGGATCGTTTCATATCAAAAAGAGGAAATGGAGAATCTAAGAGAATGAAAACGAATAGTAAGCCATTAAAATTGATATTGCGATATGCGAGTACGAGCAAGATGAGGGTATTTACTAATCTTATATTTGTTTAAAATATTAAATTGTCATACAGAGGCCGAAATTCTGGTGCCAACTAATTGTATTATCCATGTAGAACCTTAAATTCTTTATAGTCACTGTACAAAATATTATCCTGCCATTACAGTATACTGATGGCAGGTTCTAAAATTTTGCCCTTACTCCTGGAGATGAAAAGAGCCTGGAATTTTCAATGACTATGGCCTTACACTTTTCAGGATCAGGACACAAAATCTGATTGACCATTGACTTAATTTATTTAGATGATTATAAATGGTGCTAATGGCATTATGGATCTAAAAGTATCGGCATACAAATAATTGTTAAAATTAGAAACAACTTTGATTATAAACAAAGAAAACATCATAGGAAAAAGTGTTCCACCTTGTGGCACACCAGATACAGAGAGAGTTTGGAGAATACGAACCATGAGCAAAACTAAATAGCTGATAAGGGATAGGATGGTTACAACATTTTTATGTTAAACTGTGTTAAAACCATCCCATAAAAAAATAAAACTTATCAAAAAAAACAAGTCTCGCAAAGCATTTTTTTTTACCGTGACAAGTTGTAAGATCTATGTTATACCAAATCGGTTATTAATTTATTCAAACCTTCCCATTATAACACAAACTTACAACCTTACCTTTGTAACACAAACTCAATAACCACTCTAGGCAAATTGACAATTTTATATTAGAGAAGTCACTAAGTCTACTCCTCTAAGAGAAGAAACCATTGGACTATCCATACTTTCCGAAACGACTCTGGA
Source organism: Dircenna loreta (assembly GCA_963555665.1). NCBI lineage: Eukaryota > Metazoa > Arthropoda > Insecta > Lepidoptera > Nymphalidae > Dircenna > Dircenna loreta. Next base: position 11,229,821 of record OY743097.1, on the reverse strand, counting down.
ATTATAAATCACGAACGAATCTGTCTCATTATAAATGACGTCATTGCGCTTACCCCGCTACTAAGCAATCAATTGGAAAACTTTAATTTAAACAATATCGTTATCTACAACAACACATTAACAACTATTTATTTTTATTGATATTAGATAATTATATGAAATTAATTATTAATTACACACTCTAGTATTTGTTAAAAGAATTAAACTAATTTTCACTCGACAATATAATTTCCCTGCGATCCAACTGCGTACATAACTCACTACCGGCTAGAGTTACACGAACCATTACATCACATTACAAGGAAGGTGACATAATTAACCTTGCGGTATGTTTATCTGAGCGAAAAGGGTAAAGTGTACTGAAGTTCCAGAACATTCTGGTATGATAATTAACAAATATAAGGTCACACAAGACCGCCCTCGGAAGTTTCCCAAAGGTCATTCATTATTACATGGCGTCCACAGATATTCTTTTATACATTTTACTCGTGAAATAACATAAGATTACTTTACATAATTTGTATTGCAACATAACTATTGTTTTTTATATAAAGTTGATTTTTTATTGAAGTATATTTATTTGAATCTTACATTACATTATTTCAAGAAATATTTTCTAAAATAATACGATTAAAGGTTTCGCTAATGGCTTTAAATGGCTTTAAATAAATGATGAGGTACTAAGTTAATTGAAATTTTGTACCGTAAATTTTGGTGTAAACTTATACCAAAAAACAGGTTACAGTTGTAACTTATATGTAATTCTACAAATTTCTCTATCTATTGTTGAAAGTGTCATTAAAATAGGTAAAATTGTTCCAAAGATCAAATAAAAACAGTTTCGATCGATCGATTTTTACGATCGAGTTATACGACATAGATTTTTGGGATAAGTACTAGCTTATTTCCTACCATTCCGTTGACGTGGACAAGAGTGGAGCGTTACAATATTTGAACTGTTGGAACTCTTGCATCAAATTGAAATATCCAACTGGCTTTAATAGTTGCTAAATATACCGTCTTTAACATTTAACATTAAACAGGGGATGTTAAAGACCTTATACAGTCTTTAACATTCCCTGAGAATTGTGCTACAAATAATCTGTGTTGTTTTTAAGAACATTTACACAAAAACAAAAAACTGGTGAGTTTTAAACATTAGTCGAGATGTCTCTATAGATTAACACCTGTAAGCTCTACTTTCAAACTCTCCATATCTTTAAAGATTTCTTTCGAGATTTAGTTACGAAACCTGATATCTCTAATCTCAGAAACAAAGTTAGTACATTTGCTCGGGTTCACTTGTAAAATCCTATGTATCACGTCGTAACTCGATAATGCGTTTGTCTAACATTATTTGTGTACTGTACGAAATCACCGCAAAAGTTCGAGATATACACGCAATTTTGAATTTATGTCTTAAATAGCTTTGAGAGTTAGGTGATCTTGAGAAAGCAAACAAAATATTTATTCCGTTTATCTTTATAAGCCTTAAGATTTTTAATAACTGATGTTTCATTTATTCCGTATCAATACAGGCGTTTATGACGTTAAAAGTAATAGTACTATACTATTCTATTATACCGTAGTAGTAATGTAACATAATGAATAGATCTAAAATCCAATAAAGACATGAGGCCATAAATCTGGACCTACAATTTTAATTCAGTCAAAAAGGAAACCTAAGTAAAAAAAGCCAATAGACTGACACTAGATTAAAGAATATATAAATTACATGAACTTTTTACGCAACTAACGTTGTAATAATTGAATAATAAAATGTTAGAAATATATTACATTTGTATTATTACCATATACTTTTTCTACAATAGTGTCAATATACTGATCCCAGCAACCTCTCAATATAACCGCAGAAGTATTACTATACTTAAAAATAATCCATAACATACCGCAGTCTTTGCGTCCATCCAATGATAAATTTTACGCAATTATTATGCGTAAAACTTTTCAAATTTGTACAATTTCTTTCGTACTTAAAATTACTTTAATATCAGTGTACTTTATTTAGAGTTCACCGAGAAAAATTCAAAATGTTTGCAAGGAACTTGTCTTAAGTTATTTATTGAATAAAGAGGTGATGTGATGAAATGGGTCAATTCATAAGAACTGTTATATATACGTTATATGTTATATAAGGAGAGGTAAATATTCTTATGTACAATAAGATTTCGAACGTAATTAAGTTGAATATTAAAAATAATACACAATAAACTAGCAGCTAAAATAACATGCTTTAAATTAAATATATATAGTTATGAAACAACAGGGCGAACAGTTAGACATCCAGTACCAAGAAATTGTAAATTGTATATATATATATATATATATATTAAATTTTTTTGAAAGACAAACAAACAGACGATTCCCTTGTGTATTTTAAGTGTGAATGTTCGAGAGTAACAGATGCCTGTCCTTGAGGACACGCATCTGAGGGATCTGATATCTGATCAGGGATCCAGAGAAAAATAAGTTCGATTATCGGATTAACCGTACTTATCCCAATTCTAACACAATTTTAATACCAATCTACTTAAACGAGGGCGCTATCGATTGATAGCGAAATATGTATGGGATTTGATATCTTGTAAAACTTTCTTGTAATATGCATTAATATTATAAATGTAAAAGTATATTTTTTGTCCTCCTTTTTCCTAACAACGGATCAAAGGATCCGAGTGAATAATTAAAAGGTTAGGTTAAAATATCTCATTTCAAGGAAAAAAAATGAATAACAGTGAAAATATATGTTTTGAAACCTTATTTATTATATATTTTAATAATGTTACAATTAGATATCACATTTATAAATTTTTTTTTTTATTAATCCAAAAAAGAAATCAATTCCTAAATTTACTTTTCATAACGATTTACTGTCGCAATAGAAACGGAATAGCTAACATAGAGCTAGGGGAAAATACATACTTTACTACTTATATACAACGCCACATTAAATAATCAATCCATTTCTCCCTTGCGAAGCTGGAAAAGTTTACAAGGTAATATGATATAATATTGAACAATACGAAAAACTTTCAAGCCCTGCCATTTTATTTTATTATTCATGCAAATATAAAAAAATACTCACATTTTTCAACTCTATAATACCTCGGGGTGGTATTAAAGGATGTATCAAAAAAATTAAGGCCCTTTCTGAGTTATTTTACACGAAATAAAAGAAGCCGAAACCCGGTTATATATACATACATACTTGTACAAAGAATAACAGTTTTTAATTTTAATAAGGGTGTTTAATATCTTATTTACATTTTTGTAATTCGTGTTTTTTTTTAAACAAGATGGCCGTACCAAATGGCGTACATTATGAACAGACTTGTATTTGATATAATTTATTCAAAGTGTAATTTTCAACACAGTTATGTCGTAATTAGTAAGTTAGTTGTTAGTTTATTATTTACCTACGACCCTATTTAGAACATAATTTACTACCAGTTTGCGTAACACGAGTTATTTAAAGAAATAAAAGTAGATGAAAAGTTAAATAGATTTAGTAATTTTATATGAAAGGTAGATACGAGTATTCGAAGTATATATATATATATATATATATATATATATGTATATACTTCGAATATAATCTATTTTATTTATAATCTATTTACCTTTTCATTTACTCTTATATATATATATATATATATATATATATATATATATATATATATATATATATATATATATATATATATATATATATAAAGTAAATTTGTTGGAAGTCCAATCTGGCATGAGAAAATAAAGTATGTAAGTTTAAACACCAAACACCAATTTTAAGTTGGTTCTAAAAGCAAACGGACACTTTTATTTTTTCATGATTTTAATAAATAAGTATTTTCGACTTTTTATTTTAATTAATACGTTTATCATTTTTTTTTCTATTCTTTCTTTACATTTACATTTTTCATTCAAGTAAATTTAACAAAATATAAAAGCATCTTTGTTTTGTCTTATTTACTGCTGACGTATGAGACAGCAGAATAATTCGCCCTCATAAAATCTAGAAAGAACATTAATTCTTAATTGTAAATAAATATATATATATATATAAGAACATGCGAATAAGTTTTGACAATGTGCAATAATGTGAAATTATTCAATTTCAATCAAAGCCACCTCAAAAGTTAAGTCTCATGTTTTTAAATATAACAGAACGTAAAATATATTACAAGCTTGTGCAGATAAGATTTCGTTACCCTCCTTGATATGTAACGAAATCTTATCTGCACAAGCTTGTAATATATTTTACGTTCTGTTATATTTAAAAACATGAGACTTAACTTTTGAGGTGGCTTTGATTGAAATTGAATAATTTCACATTATTGCACATTGTCAAAACTTATTCGCATGTTCTTATATATATATATATATTTATTTACAATTAAGAATTAATGTTCTTTCTAGATTTTATGAGGGCGAATTATTCTGCTGTCTCATACGTCAGCAGTAAATAAGACAAAACAAAGATGCTTTTATATTTTGTTAAATTTACTTGAATGAAAAATGTAAATGTAAAGAAAGAATAGAAAAAAAAATGATAAACGTATTAATTAAAATAAAAAGTCGAAAATACTTATTTATTAAAATCATGAAAAAATAAAAGTGTCCGTTTGCTTTTAGAACCAACTTAAAATTGGTGTTTGGTGTTTAAACTTACATACTTTATTTTCTCATGCCAGATTGGACTTCCAACAAATTTACTTTATATATACATATATATATATATATATATATATATACAACTTGGTGGTAATATTGCGTCCTACATGGCGATTTTTACCAATGATAGTGCGTCCGACCGACTTGATGCGTCCGATATACGGACGCAAGATTAACCAGCCCCGATATTTGGTCCAACGGTCTCTTTTTATGAGTAGAATGTATGGGCGAAAAATTGGCATGGACTTAATTTCATCACTAAAATGCTTTTTAGCGTATTTCGTAGTTCAGCCATCGGCCGCGCGAAATTTGGAGGGAGCTATTTTTCGGCGTATATTTTACAACGTATATTTTTCTTCAATTGTACCGATTTCAGTGCGTCCCATTATATACTTAATTATTAAAGTTTTTACAAGTTCATCGTGACAATTATGTTGCGTCCTTTATGTTATTTTAAAATGAGCACATGAACAACGCCTGAGGGGCCCATTCGGGGTGCACGGGTGGAGGCCAAGCGGGGTGCAGAGTTTTCAGGTCTTATGTTTGTAAACAGATATCGCCGGCAGGAGGTGAATTAGTAGCCGAAGTGAATTTATAACGTATTTATTAAGTCATTTTATTAATAAAACAAAATGAAAAGAAGTGAAAGGATTCTTAAATTGGTAAACTGTAATTACTTATAACTCAATGAAAATAATAACTTGATATTTTTTTATTATTATATATTACTTATAATATATAATTTCTACCTACCTAATAATGCTCAACATTCACTGTCTGTTTAATCGAACTCAGTTTATATAACTTCAGAAGTTCGTGTGCTCGTGTACTTAATCTCCAGTAATGGTGATTGTAATTGAAATAGACACTTTTTTTAAAAGAATTGATTTTAAATATTTTTATGAAAATAATATGCGTTGGCCTTGGTGTTCGACTCATTTCATTTTGAAAAAAAATAATTAATTGTTTCGCGAGCACTAGTACCTACTACTAAAACTTTAGTTGAACACTTTGTTCTAACTATGAACTGCGATGACATTTAACTGCTCGGTCTCTCTTCTTTTTTTTGGTGCAATATTTGTAAATATGCCGTTTACGACCATTATCCGGAAGACGAATGTTATTATAATAATAATAGAAGGTACCTTTCGTTGCTAAATTAATAATAATAGTGTAATAAATGAAAAAAAAAAATTTCAAATACTTACACAATTTACGTTACACTAAAATTAATTTTTTTTTAGCGAGAAATGAAAATAAAGAAAACGAGCCAGGATATATAAATCAATTAGAATTTTCTAATGACGTACGTATTTAATTGTTATAAATTTCCGGAACCTTAATTGCTTTTATTTAACTTACGTGTTACACTAGCATATCTCACAAAATATTTAGCTAGCTTTAGCATCTCTCGGTGGTAGACCATAACATCAGGTCGCCGGCAAGGTTACCACCCATCGGGCAAAGCCATACCGTAAAGCGACTCTGTCGTGTTGTTACGTTGCTCGATGAAGCCGTATATGGGAAATGGGTCTGAACAATTATGTTGCGTTGGTGAGAAGTTATGTCGTCGAGTTGGTGTTTGTTGTGTCGGGTGCCTAGTCGAGGAGGGTAGCGAGATCCGAAGCGACAGCTTTCCGCTGGCCGCCCGCTGATAGTTGGGGGCCCAAGTAGTAGGTTAGCTCCCGATGAAAGGCTGCCTCGCCAGCTGCGAAAAATCCCAGGGTGGCTCCATCGTGCTGCTTGGCGACCAGATGAGGAGGCCCGATGGCGATCCTTGGGGGGGTTCGGGCGTACCCGCAGTCTCCAGACTAGCCTTACATTGGCATAACAACACTAATTTCGACGTCGGGTTCGATACGTAGAGCCTCGTTCAACTGCCATTTCCCATCCTATTCACTCCATTCAAATTTTTATAAAAAGTAAGAAAAAGAAAAGTAAGTTTACTCAGCGGTTGCACTCCTCCTCACTCCTAGTGCACCTCGCTTATATTCGAGGATTGCACGCAAATCTGGAAGCTGTCCATCACCACCTAGAGACAGAGCAGCCGCACTTACTCTTTCTGACGCAGATACAATGTCCTTTGAGCACTGCGTACCTTGCTTACCCTGGGCACACATTAGAGTACAATTTTCGCGCACATGCCGGGGTTTGTGTATACGCGCGGAATGACCTCTCTATCCAGCGCCTTCGTCACCTTGAAGACCCCTCTTTTTCTTCCCTAAGGGTTTTGGTAGACACAGGAAACCAAAAAATCCTGTATTCCTGTGTTTACCGTCCGCACAGCGGTGATCAGGAGCCAACCAGATTATTTGAGTATCTCAGTGAGGCTACTGATATAGCTCTGTATCGGCACCCTTCAGCGCAGCTCGTCTTTCTGGGGGACTTTAATGCCTGTCATCAGGACTGGCTGTTCCCATACCAGAGGACAGACCACGCTGGAAGAGAGGCGCGGAACTTTGCGTTATCCTTGGACCTCTTTCAGCTGGTGAGGCAAGCGACAAGGGTGCCTGACGTGGAGTCACATACAGCCAACTGCCTGGACCTACTGCTGACAACTGATCCACATTGGTATCGTGTAGAGATTTCCGCCCCCTTGGGAACCTCCGATCACTGTCTGGTGAAATCTGTATTAACGTATTCCCAGCCGGACTTAGACTTCCATGGTTTTAGGCGAATTTGGAAATACAAGTCAGCAGATTGGGATGAGATGCGGCACTTCTTTGCATCTTATCCTTGGCGGCAGGTTTGCTTCTCGTTTGAGGATCCATCGAGTTGCGCGGATGCTATAACTGATGTGGTACATCAGGCAATGGAGTATTTCATAAATTTTGCTGATGTACCTATCGGTGGCAAAGCATGGTTCAATGCCGAATGTGGACATGCTCAAAAGTAAAAACATTTGGTATATGATACTTGGGTTGATGCTAGAAACCACAAAGCTGATGTGAGTTCCAAGAAGAGAGCTTTTAACCAAGCTTTTTTTTTTTTTTTTTTTTTTATGTTATAAGAGGGCAAACGAGCGTGCGGATCACAGGTGTGAAGTGATCACCGCCGCCCACGAACTCTTGCAACGTCCGAGGACTCACAAGAGCGTTGCCGGACTTGGAGGTGGGTATAAACGCCTTTTTTGAAGGTACCCATGTCGTATCGATCTGGAAACACCGCCGAAGGAAGTCCATTCCACATCTTTGTGGTACGAGGAAAAAATGTTCTTGAAAACCGCACAGTAGAGGATCGCCACGCATCCAGGTGGTAAGGATGGTATTGCAGGCGATGTCGTGCTGTGCGGTGGTGAAATTCGGCGGCGGGCATCAGATCAAAAAGCTCTTCGGAGCACTCCCCGTTGTAAATGCGATAGAAAACGCACAAAGAAGCCACGTCTCTACGCAATGCCAAAGAGTCCAGCCGTTCACAGAGCACTGGGTCCCCGACAATTCGAACGGCTCTCCGCTGTACGCGGTCAAAAGGTAGAAGCTGATATTGGGGTGAACCGGACCAGAGATGAGAGCAGTATTCCATATGTGGTCGGACCTGCGCCTTATAGAGCGCAAGTCTTTGGCCAGGATTGAAATACTGCCTCGCTCTATTGATTACACCCAATTTCATCGAGGCAAGTTTGACCTTGCTCTCCAGATGACCACGAAACTGACAGTCGCTCGAAATGTCGAGGCCCAGTATACTGATACTTGGCGAGGCGTTGAGGGGTGTGCTTTCGAAGAGCGGCGATACGACAATTGGGGATTTTTTAGTGGTAAACGCGCAAACCTGTGTCTTTTGGGGATTAAACTGAACGAGGTTCAGTTCACCCCACTCTGAGACATCCCAAGGATGTCTCTACAGAAGACACAAGTTTCTTTCGGCACTCGTCGACGTTTTCCCGAGAGAGACCTGCACGGCCGGAATATACCGCATCCCCAGTGCTGTCATCCGCATAACAATGTAAGTTGGAAATATCCAACATATCATTGATATGCAAGAGGAACAGGGTTGGGGATAGCACGCAGCCTTGGGGTACACCTGCGTTCACGGGCTTGGGGTCCGAGCAAAAACCGTCGAGAACGACCTGTATGCTCCGCCCAGTGAGAAAGCTGGTAATCCACTTGCACAAACTCTCGGGAAGCCCATAGGAAGGAAGCTTCGAAAGAAGCCCCTTGTGCCATACACGATCGAAGGCTTTCGCTATATCCAGACTAACTGCCAGACACTCTCCCTTGCTCTCAACAACCGCAGCCCAACGATGCGTAAGATATAAAAGAAGATCACCAGCCGATCGGCCATGGCGGAAGCCATATTGCCGGTCATTGATCAACTGGTGATCCTCGAGGTACGTCAGGAGCTGTCGGTTGATGATGTTCTCCATGACTTTGGAGAGTAGAGAGGTGATGGCGATAGGTCTGTAGTTAGCTGGGTCTGAGCTATCCCCTTTTTTAGGGATCGGATGGACAAAGGCGCTCTTCCATGAGACCGGGACTACGCCTTTTATATAGGAGTACCGAAATAGACGCGTTAGCACTGGAGTCAACTCAGGAGCGCATGTTCGTAGCACCAATGGGGAAATCCCATCCGGCCCACTCGACTTATGAACATCCAAGGAAAACAGAGACTGTCGTATATTTTTTTGCCTGAAAATTATTTCCGGCATAGAGCTCTGACACCGCTGGATGGTAGGCGGTGTCTTCCCTTGGTCGTTCAAAGTCGAGTTTGAGGCAAAAAGAGTGCCCAAGAGATCGGCTTTCTCTTTTGCCGTGTGGGCCAGAGAGTCATTCCCCGTGTGCAATGGCGGTAGGGACGGCTGGCAAAAATTGCCCAGACTGGCCTTGGATAGCGCCCAAAATTTGCGCGTGCCAGGTGGGTACTTTGCCAGCTGTTCCCCGATTTTGACGACATGCTTGAACTTTGCTCTAGCTATTTGCCGTTTGAAGAATCTGGAGGCAAGATTATATTTCCTCTTCAGATCTCTAGAGTTCGGATCCTTGGTGACTAACGCATTAGCCCAAGCACGATACGCCTGCCGTTTGCCGGCTGCTGCAGCCCTGACAGACGCATCAAACCAAGGCCGCGATCTGCCACCAAGTGGTACCACAGAGCTTGGCACAAAAAGTTCCATGCCCTGTAGTATCACTTCAGCTACAGCCGCAGCGCAGTCACTGGGATCATTGGAAGGGAAACAAATCGGCCCCCATGGGTAGGACGCAAAAAAGGACCGCAGTCCATCCCAATCCGCTGACTTGTAGTACCAGACGCGTCGGGTCGCGGGTCTTGTGCGAGCCGGACGTTGGATTGGCACCACACTCCGTACCAGGCAATGATCAGAGGACCCTAGAGGGGCCTCGACAATGACCTGGTACTTTCCGGGATGTGTAGTCAGCAGAAGATCCAACAAAGAGGGCATGTGGCTGTCCACGTCTGGTAGACGAGTGTGCGTCTGAACCAATTGGGACAGACCATTTGCCAGAGCAAAGTTAAAAACAGATCTCCCCGCGTAGTCAGTGGCACGTGACCCTAGCCAGTCGGTATTGTGCGCGTTGAAGTCCCCAAGGACTATGACTTCAGCGGAGGGAACCTGTGAAAGCAGGTCGTCAATCTTCGCCTGGACATGGCCCAAGAGTTGCTCCGTTTCTGCATTACCACTGTGGGACCTGTAGAGGCACGCGTAGACTCTGACACGATCGTCCATGTCGACGCGCAGCCGAAGTAAAGACAGGTCCCGACCTTCAAAAAACTGAAGGCGACGGTAGCAGATATCCTCCCTTACGAACACAGATACCCCGGCGTGTGGTATAAAATGATGTTCAAGTTTATACCCGGGGTATGATAGGTACGCTGTGTCGCTAGGTTGAGATATCTGCGTCTCCGTCAAAAACAACAAGGCCGGCTGCGCCGTCTCAAGATGATAGTGGACGGCGTTTAAGTTGGAGTGAAGTCCCCGGATGTTGCAAAAGTCCACATTCAGGGTGGAACGGGGTGCCGCTGTGTTTGCTCGTCGTTTGCCCTCGGTGAACACGGAACGCAGTGTTATGTCCGCCCCAGATACGACGGGCGGCCCGAGCAAAATCGAAGAATCATTTCCCCGATTTTGCCCGGGGAGGGATTGTCCGGCTTCATCGAAGCCGGTACCCTCCTGGGGTACAATTCCTTTCAACAATGCATTCATGTTCTTTGGCGCGGGGGGGGGGGGTTGGGCTTCCGGAATCTCTCACTCACCGACGGAACATAACCAAAGGAATTTGGTTACTACACGTCTGTCTTCTGTGAGAGGGTGGTCCTTCCCCGGTCGAGCCAGCCCAATACGAACTGCAGTGAGTGGACTGCAGCTAGGCTCTACCACCTTTAAACCTTTTACCACCTTTAGCTGCTAAGTCCTATAAAAAGGCATTGCGTAGGGTTCGTCTCGGTCGTATCGCTAAGGTTGGCGAAAAGCTTTCAGTCCTGCCATCAGGCAGTCGAGCTTTCTGGCTCCTTGCCAAAGCGATTGAGTCGAATTTCTGTTGAACCCCACTGCCACCTCTGCTGAAGCCAGATGGATCTCTGACTCATGAAACGAAAGAGAAAGCAAATTTATTTTCTTCTCTTTTCGCTAATAGTTCTCATCTAGACACTGGCAATGCTTCCCTAGCACATCTTCCTCACTGCGGAATTTCTATGCCTGAAATCCGCATCACTAACAAAGAGGTATGGAAAGCATTGTGTCGTCTAGATGTGAATAAAGCCAGTGGTCCGGATGGTATACCAGCCATTCTGCTCAAAACATGTGCAGCTGAGTTTTCTCCTGTATTAACACGTCTATATCGCCTCTCTTTCAGGACTGGAATAGTGCCCAAATCCTGGCAGCTTGCTAACGTGCAGCCAGTGCCCAAAAAAGGTAGCCGTGCCGATCCTGCCAATTACAGACCGATTTCAATCACCTCCATACTCTGCAAGATTATGGAGCGTGTATTGAACTCGCGCCTTTTAGCATACCTAGAAGGTAACGATCTCCTCAGTGACCGACAGTACGGGTTTCGCCGAAATAGGTCCACTGGGGACCTTCTAGTTTATGCTACACACATTTTAGGCGAGGCCTTAGAGAGGAATGGAGAAGCGGTCGCCGTGTCTCTAGACGTCTCGAAGGCATTTGACAGGGTCTGGCATGCGGGCCTTTTAAGCAAGCTTTCAGCGTACGGTATATCTCCTGGTCTGATCGGCTAGGTAACGGACTTCCTGAATCTAAGAACTATCCGAGTGGTTGTTGATGGGTGCTCATCGGAGCCCTTAACAATAAATGCCGGAGTTCCTCAGGGGTCCGTTCTTTCTGCAACTCTCTTCCTACTGCATATTAACGATCTGCTCAAACCCGGTATCATGGGTATGCAGACGACAGCACAGTGGTGGAAAGATACCTGCCGAGTACTCGGGCCTTTCATTGAGTCGGGCCGGTCGTCGTCGTCGGGCGGTTCATTGAGTCTAGAGCAAGAGCAGCCGCCAGCAAGCTTGGCATTCTTGCAAAGGTCCGGCAGTACTTCACACCGGGACAACTTCTAACATTATATAAAGCACAGATCCGATCGTGTGTAGAGTACTGTGGCCATTTAATCGCTGGTGTCGCAAAAAGTCATCTTGCTGCTCTAAATACAATTGAGAGGTGTGCAAAGAGGCTAATTGGTGACCCTGAACTGGTGGAATACAATCTTCATAGCCTCGAACATAGACGTAGAGTTCTAGCTCTAGCTCTCATATATCATATCCATTTTCCGTACAGAATAAAAAGTTTTTTAATATTAGACAACAAGGTTAATTATTTCCAACTACGTGATGGTATAGCGTTTTTCCTAATGTTACTAATCATAACTTACAGTTCGATAGTACCTACAGTACGTACAGTACGTTTCAATTGGCATGAATATTGGGAGCCCTATTATACACAATTTGTCAATTTTCCACTTCAATCCGAAGTGCGGAAAAAAATTAATCAAGGTCAAATGTTGCAAAAATCGTTTTTTTAAGTTTTCCAGCTAAACGATAAGTTTTATAATAAAAATAGGTGAGACAAAAATTATTTATCATGCAATCATCTATAAAAATTGTTCCTACACTTTTTTCCTAAGAATCACCATTTTGGAGATACAGCGATGCAAAATGTTGAAAAAGTTGTATTCTTCATAATATGCAAGTCAATTACCGTTATATACGTTACAGAACGATAATATAAAGTACCTCCTCTACTCCACAAGCTGTATCACCAACGGAACTCGCTTTCTTCTTTCAATTTACGGAGCTCCAAAAAAAATGACGTGCTTAGATAAGTTTCGATATTTATCTTTTGCAAGAAGACGTAAAAAAAGAAACAAGTACTATTATCTCGTCTTCCTTCAACCTCCCTTAGCCCTATTTTTGATGCTAACTTGACCAGACTATTACTGAATGGTAGTCTCAGTAAGTTGGAAAAAAACAATACTTAATTGTTTGGATAGTAAGCCGGACAAATAATACAAGAAAAGTATTCGGAATCACTTTGAATTCAATATTAGATGGATGTAATTTAGTTAGTAAAGTCATTGAAATATATGAATACATGTAGAATTGATTTAAACATAAGTTTGGATGGAGTCAGAAAGATGCATGCAGGGTACAGAAGGTATACGGTAATATTCAATGTGCTAGAAAAGTTTAAGAGTGAACGGACGCTCTTATTTACCAGGAAATATCTGAAATCGAATATCAACATACTATATTTAAATGGAATATCGAGTTGATTCATGATATCCTGCGGTTCAATTGAACATATATATGCATTGAAAATATTTAAGATATTGTTAAATTCAGTAGACGCCGTAGGGTGGTAGTTTGGAAGGACGCAAGATGTCTCAGGAGATTTATATATATATATATATATATATATATATATATATATAAGAGTAAATGAAAAGGTAAATAGATTATAAATAAAATAGATTATATTCGAAGTATATACATATATATATATATATATATATATATATATATATACTTCGAATACTCGTATCTACCTTTCATATAAAATTACTAAATCTATTTAACTTTTCATCTACTTTTATTTCTTTAAATAACTCGTGTTACGCAAACTGGTAGTAAATTATGTTCTAAATAGGGTCGTAGGTAAATAATAAACTAACAACTAACTTACTAATTACGACATAACTGTGTTGAAAATTACACTTTGAATAAATTATATCAAATACAAGTCTGTTCATAATGTACGCCATTTGGTACGGCCATCTTGTTTAAAAAAAAACACGAATTACAAAAATGTAAATAAGATATTAAACACCCTTATTAAAATTAAAAACTGTTATTCTTTGTACAAGTATGTATGTATATATAACCGGGTTTCGGCTTCTTTTATTTCGTGTAAAATAACTCAGAAAGGGCCTTAATTTTTTTGATACATCCTTTAATACCACCCCGAGGTATTATAGAGTTGAAAAATGTGAGTATTTTTTTATATTTGCATGAATAATAAAATAAAATGGCAGGGCTTGAAAGTTTTTCGTATTGTTCAATATTATATCATATTACCTTGTAAACTTTTCCAGCTTCGCAAGGGAGAAATGGATTGATTATTTAATGTGGCGTTGTATATAAGTAGTAAAGTATGTATTTTCCCCTAGCTCTATGTTAGCTATTCCGTTTCTATTGCGACAGTAAATCGTTATGAAAAGTAAATTTAGGAATTGATTTCTTTTTTGGATTAATAAAAAAAAAAATTTATAAATGTGATATCTAATTGTAACATTATTAAAATATATAATAAATAAGGTTTCAAAACATATATTTTCACTGTTATTCATTTTTTTTCCTTGAAATGAGATATTTTAACCTAACCTTTTAATTATTCACTCGGATCCTTTGATCCGTTGTTAGGAAAAAGGAGGACAAAAAATATACTTTTACATTTATAATATTAATGCATATTACAAGAAAGTTTTACAAGATATCAAATCCCATACATATTTCGCTATCAATCGATAGCGCCCTCGTTTAAGTAGATTGGTATTAAAATTGTGTTAGAATTGGGATAAGTACGGTTAATCCGATAATCGAACTTATTTTTCTCTGGATCCCTGATCAGATATCAGATCCCTCAGATGCGTGTCCTCAAGGACAGGCATCTGTTACTCTCGAACATTCACACTTAAAATACACAAGGGAATCGTCTGTTTGTTTGTCTTTCAAAAAAATTTAATATATATATATATATATATATACAATTTACAATTTCTTGGTACTGGATGTCTAACTGTTCGCCCTGTTGTTTCATAACTATATATATTTAATTTAAAGCATGTTATTTTAGCTGCTAGTTTATTGTGTATTATTTTTAATATTCAACTTAATTACGTTCGAAATCTTATTGTACATAAGAATATTTACCTCTCCTTATATAACATATAACGTATATATAACAGTTCTTATGAATTGACCCATTTCATCACATCACCTCTTTATTCAATAAATAACTTAAGACAAGTTCCTTGCAAACATTTTGAATTTTTCTCGGTGAACTCTAAATAAAGTACACTGATATTAAAGTAATTTTAAGTACGAAAGAAATTGTACAAATTTGAAAAGTTTTACGCATAATAATTGCGTAAAATTTATCATTGGATGGACGCAAAGACTGCGGTATGTTATGGATTATTTTTAAGTATAGTAATACTTCTGCGGTTATATTGAGAGGTTGCTGGGATCAGTATATTGACACTATTGTAGAAAAAGTATATGGTAATAATACAAATGTAATATATTTCTAACATTTTATTATTCAATTATTACAACGTTAGTTGCGTAAAAAGTTCATGTAATTTATATATTCTTTAATCTAGTGTCAGTCTATTGGCTTTTTTTACTTAGGTTTCCTTTTTGACTGAATTAAAATTGTAGGTCCAGATTTATGGCCTCTTGTCTTTATTGGATTTTAGATCTATTCATTATGTTACATTACTACTACGGTATAATAGAATAGTATAGTACTATTACTTTTAACGTCATAAACGCCTGTATTGATACGGAATAAATGAAACATCAGTTATTAAAAATCTTAAGGCTTATAAAGATAAACGGAATAAATATTTTGTTTGCTTTCTCAAGATCACCTAACTCTCAAAGCTATTTAAGACATAAATTCAAAATTGCGTGTATATCTCGAACTTTTGCGGTGATTTAAGTCTCATGTTTTTAAATATAACAGAACGTAAAATATATTACAAGCTTGTGCAGATAATATTTCGTTACATATCAAGGAGGGTAACGAAATCTACATGGGATTATGTTTATCTGAACGTAAAGATTAAAATGTACTGAAGCTTCAGTCTGAAAGACTGCACGTGAAAGAATATATAAGACCTGTAAGGAAAACTCCTAAAGGTCAACACGGCACGTACTTGGATTAAATTACGTGCAGTTATTGGAACTGAATGAAACAATACGTGAAGAATATTTCAATAGAAATACTTTATGTAACTCACGTAGTAAGTTAATATGAATATTGATGAGGTTGGTATTAAAAACTATTTATATAAAATACATAAGTTAACATTGCCGTATTTTAAGTATTATATGCTTATATTATTTTCGTAAACATGTTCTTTGCTACATTCAGTTTTAAATAAACATATATATATATTTAAATGTAGTTTTATATTTTAAAGTAGTTTGTCGATAATTGTACGTTAATGTATTAATTACTGCTGCTCAGTTTAACGCTGAAGCAAGCACGATTGGTTTTTGCTAATTACTTTAAAGCGCTTGTAATTAAATGTTAAGATATTATTTGTCAACGTGACAAAATAGTGACAATAAATTTTTTTATTGAATACGATTTACAAAAATGTGTTATTATGTTCGAAATATATTTTTAACAACAATTACAATAAAGAAAATAATTATACAATATTATATTTATATTTACCCGGCTGTATTCACGTGGAATTATATCGGGATGTTCACGACTAGTTTCGAACTCCGAATGAGGTATAATTCCGCTTGAATATAGCCGGATAAATATAAATATAACAATCATGGCTCACGACAGTTTAAATATAATAATACAATAGCACAAACTACTTTACGTATTATCGTGTTATGTGGTAATTTGGCTTATTATCGGAATGACTGATTTTCATTTCAGGAAATTCGCAGATTTTCAAAAACAAGAAATGAGTTTGAAACACGTTACTGTAAAAATAAATCTGTATGTGTTAGATTAGATCAATTATTTATAATTTAATATTGTTCTTTGACTTCTTCTATCTGGCTGTTAACAAATATGTTGGTGTGGTTTACTTTTATTTATTTTCAACTTCTACATATTGTGTACGGTGAATGGAGAATGAGGCAATAAATTGTTATGAGTGTACGACAACGAATGAATGAATGAATGAGAGTAGTTATTCACACAATACACATACATACGTCACAGGTACACAGACTATATTTGAAATTGGATGATCGTAATGCATTGGAGAGCACTAGAGCAAAAGCTATTGCTGGAATGAATTTTAAATCAGATTGTTTTGTTTTATTTCGAACTTTAATAATACTCAAATGGGGTATACATTATAAGTATTTATATTTAAGTTAAATGTGTTGATTTCCCGTTATGACTTATGTTACCTGTTATAATATTATATCTTGCTTAATATATGTCCATCTGATGACATAATGTTATATCGCTATCAAATATTCTGTCTGTCTGTTTTTTTTTTTATTTTGAGCCTTAAACAGGTTAAGGTATACAAAGTAGATGCTGTCAAAAACAAATATTATTTTGTTTACAAAGCCGATTCTGACTTACGGCGTTATTCAGATTTTGAAAAAAAAACTTCTAAATATTTTTGTACAATGTTTACGTTACGTGTTTTGTAAAATACGTAAAAAAGAAATTCGTCCGCCTCGGGAAGTAAAAGTACAAAAAGTATCGAGTTTCTTTTTAAGTATTTTTTCAATAAAAAGCAAATAACATACCTCGTTCATTTGCCTTATGGTTAATTTGGATACTGAATTGTGCATTTTGAAATCACAATTAATTATTTTGGGTATTTAATTTTTAAATCATTAATCTCCGTCCCGGTCGGATGTATTGTATGACATTCTTTATATATACACGATATCTTATACAAAGCTAACAATATTGCGATTATAATTAGTTTTGAAATAAAACCTATTTAATTTTGATTCTACAACCTCCGTAGCATACTACGGAGAGTTAAATTTTTTTATTCAAAAGCGTCAATGAGGCCGCTAGTATTTACTTGTTTTTATTTTAAGGGCGTACTTTAGGATTATAAAGATAAATTTAAGTCAAAGCTTATGCTTGACAGATGACTTTGTTGAAAACTAATAAATAATGAATAATTTATTTGACAATTTATGATTTATAAGTTGTGAGATATATTTTCATGCAAACTAGATTAAAACAAATCAAATAATAAAACATGTACGATTAGAAGACGACGTAAATTGGACTTAAATAAAACTAAAGATGTATTTAAAAGAAATTTTGTATACTTCAAATTATTATTAATTCAATTCTTTATTGTACATTATAAATAATAACGCACAAAAGGCGGGCTTAATGCGTAATAATTAAAATAATTACTAATTTGTTCATCCACAAAACAAAGATTAAGTAATAAATTAACAAATGCATTATCGTCTTTATTAATTAGTAACATTATTTGTCTTTATTTACATCAAAACATAAATAAATATCTTTTTTATATTTCACAAAATATTAAAAAAAAAAACTTTCCTGCATCTCTTTTTTTTACGTAAATTTTAAATTTACGATACCGAAGTATTATTGTAATTAAATTGTAGCATTATTGATTAATAATTTCTTAATTTGATTAATTTTTTCTGTTAATTCAATTAGTTATATTTATTACGTTTTCAAATAAATTCTCTAATAAACACACATTTTATATTTTTTTATTTGCTTGTGTAATTGCATCTATATGAAGCCTGCCTTTCTTGATTATTAAAATTAATTGAATAATATATCCATGTTACAATTAGACTTACTTAAAAAATATTCAAATCAAATCAAATCAAAGTGGAGCTATTTAGTTTTTATTAAATAACGTTTACTTTAAGGGTTTATGACATACAATAAATATATAATTATATAATGACTATATGGATTTTTATAATATAATATACAAATCATTGACACGGATAGAATTCGAACCTACGGATACCATCCTCGGCGCTCCGCTAACAGTTATAAGCTTACTGACCAGCTGTCGGCGTTATAGACAACCAGTAACCAACAACTTTTAGCAGCGCTGTATTTCAGTAATTTTGTAATTACTTTTACTTTATGCCTTATGAAACCTACTAGAATTATGATATAAATGAGTGAACTAAGATAAAAAATCAACTCTTTGAGCAGATCTTTCTTAATGGATATGCTTACAAGTAAAAAAGCTTAAAAATGACTCTTGCGTTTGTGTACATAGACTATTTCTAGAGCCTTTATAAATTTTTAAGCAAGACCGTCAAAGCACCGCTAAGATCTTTTGTAACGTAAAAATATATTTCGAACATAATAACACATTTTTGTAAATCGTATTCAATAAAACAATTTATTGTCACTATTTAGTCACATTAACAAATAATATCTTAACAATTAATTACAAGCGCTTTAAAGCAATTAGCAAAAACCAATCGAGCTTGCTTCAGCGTTAAACTGAGCAGCAGTAATTAATACATTAACGTACAACTATCGACATACTACTTTAAAATATAAACTACATTTAAATATATATATATATATATATATATATATATATATATATATATATATATCTAGGACATAATACATATATATAAATATATTAAATTATAAGTTCTTAAAATTTAAAAATAACTGTTATTTACATAATATCTTTTAATTAAACAATTTATAACTTACAAGATGGCTACAATATGACGAATACATACAAGGATTACATTTTTCAACAGACGAGCCGTAACGATGACAGGTCAACCTGAAATATGGAGATGAAACGTCATGAGAAGCCGGGCAGTTTGGCGCCCATTATCCCGGCTGGCAAAAGGGAAGAGGAAGGCAAGAGTTCCAGATCCAGTAGTAAATCAGAATTTAAAGTATTGACGGAGAAGTCACCGAGCGAAGAGGCATTGAGAAAAGAACGACGATTGTCCAAAGCAAGTGAAAGTTTTAAGGACACTTTTGAGAGGTATTTTTTATCAAACAATGTTCCACCTTTATAAATTATTATCAGCACTATTAACTTAGATTACTCTGTTTGTTATTATTTTTCATTTCATTTCATCAATACTGATTATACCATTAAGATTTTAAAGTTGTTGAAGTACAGTTTGAAGTCAGTACAGCACAGTTATTGAAGTACATTAGTACCCGTAAATAATAAAAACTTTTTATTCGAAATATAAGAAAAATCTTATCTGTTACATTTTATCTCCATTATATAAACATAATTATTTTAACAAGCTCCGAGTGCAATGTGGGTGTCTTCAAGGCAAGAGTAAATAAGTTTTTACAAAGTTGATGCGCTTTACCACCTACGACTACATTTCCACTTCCCATCAGGTGGAATGTAGTCAAGCGTCAACTTAGTTTTAGTGTAAAAAAAAAAAAAAAGCTTCAGCCAAGAACCAATGTCCCAATCTAAACTTTATATTTTTTTTTCGTTTTGTTTAAAATGTTGTGATAAAACATTATATTGTTTCTAGCTTATACTGAATTTTTCTTTTGTTGTAACATAAATATATTATAGTGTCATTTTTTCTGAAAGGGTCAAGCATCAGCGTCAAACCGCCAACCATTCCGCCAAATATGATACGACAACCTTCTGGGCTAGATTCTCTTAAAGGCTATCCTTTAAGAGAATCTAGCCCAGAAGGTTAATGGCTACAGAGAAGCCGAAAATTCCTACCATTTGTATTCTGAAAGATGCACAAAATCTTGAACTGTCTAGAACATGTTCCATATCCTTTCTAAAGCAGCAAAATGCCGTCCACTACAAATGGCATAAACGCTCTTGTTGTATTTATCAGCGACGGGTTTATCGAACACTATAAGTCACATAGTGGTAGTATAGAGACGTGTCGTCATATTTTCAAATGAGAATTAATGATAGGCTCCCAAAGCCATTGTCCTTAGAAATGGCAATAAGCAATAGAGATGGCTCTATTGGTCAGAGTCACGTATCATCTATTTTGTGACATCTATATTCGACTTTGCAACAGTAACTATTATATTACAAGCGATTGATATGTTTAAAATTTACAGTCAATTGGAATGCATTATCATCTGAAATTCAGCTGAAACGTCAGTTCCCATAGTTTACTATAATCCGGTGTATATGCCGCTAACAAATTGCAGTAACTTATATAAACAATGGCTAGGGCGACTTTTCGTATATATGATATCAGTAACTAACTGTAGTTTATAATTCGTTTGAAACTTAAATTATCTCACTTAACATGTGGTTTTAAGTAATCTTTTTATATTTGTAGGATGTTATTATTTTAATAATTCGGATTTTGGATACGGATAAAGTTTTATAATGGAAGCACTTTAAAGACATTGAATATTAATTGAAATTTCCCTAACAGTTTAAATATACTCTGATACAGATAATGTCATAATTCTGGTGAAGACAAGCTTTTAATTTAAATATTCTAATTGAAAACAGGAGTATACTATCTCTGTTGCTATTTAATTAATGACCATAATGTTATCATATAAGCTTTATACTTCAATTCAGAAGCATATGATAAATTACGTTTGTATAATGATTAAGAGAGAAACTAACTTACTATAAGACATGCGAGAGTCGTTAATTTATCAGTATAAACATCAAATACGATCATTAAGTCGAAAGTACTAAAAAAACTAATAGTAAAATACGTATGTAATGTTTAATATGAAAATGAATATCACATATAACGACCATATAACCCAGAGATCCTAAAATCAATAACAAAAATCAGATTAGGACACCCTAAGACTTGCATGACGCTTTTGAAATGTAAAATTATAGAATGATAAGTTACTAAACACGAACAAGACTTGCCTCTGCGGCCACTGGGATTTCTTCTGGTTCTATCACCAGCTACAACTTTAACGTCTAGATTATTATTTTTTTCTTATAGGCATATATACATCTAAATTAATAAAATAAAATTTATTCTTTCTTTCCATATTTTTATGATCTAATCTCTGGTACTGCCAGTCGGATATAAAACCATTTTTTTTAAACCCTATTTATTGAGGAAGGATGTATGGAATACAGTATTTAAATCATATCAATCATTTCACTCATTATTACATATACCAGACATTTCACTCATTATTACATATACAAGACATTTCACTCATTATAACATATACCAGACATTTCACTCATTATTACATATACCAGACATTTCACTCATTATTACATATACCAGACATTTCACTCATTATTACATATACCAGACATTTCACTCATTATTACATATACCAGACATTTCACCCATTATTACATATACAAGACATTTCACTCATTATAACATATACCAGACATTTTACTCATTATTACATATACCAGACATTTCACTCATTATAACATATAAGAGACATTTCACTCATTATTACATATACCAGACATTTCACTCATTATAACATATACCAGACATTTCACTCATTATTACATATACCAGACATTTCACTCATTATTACATATACAAGACATTTCACTCATTATAACATATACCAGACATTTCACTCATTATTACATATACCAGACATTTCACTCATTATTACATATACCAGACATTTCACTCATTATTACATATACCAGACATTTCACTCATTATTACATATCCATTTCACTTAATACTAGTCATTATATATATCTCTAATTTGTAAATATTATTATGTTAAGGGAACTTAGGATCTAACTTAAACTCTAAACTATATGTATATATATATATATGTGTATATATATATAATTTAGAGTTTAAGTATGTTTTGGCAATTTAAGGACATCTTAATCCAATTGAGAATTATTAGTGTTTTGTTTTTGTAATCAAATTTATAAATTATGCTTAAAATATATCACTTATGACGGAAGTGGTTTATTTCTCTGTTTAAAAGCTTGAATATTACATTTTCTGCTTACAATAGAATTCGCTTCCCTGACGCGACATCGTGGTTTGAAGTTTGCCAGCCATCCACGCTGCTCCAAATCGACCAAACCATTGCTGGCCAAACATTTCACCTTAGACATTTTACACAAACCACTAAATGTGAAAATCCGCCGTCCAATCATAACTATGCGGTTGTAAAAAAAGATTGTTCGTTTCCTTGGCAACACTGTTAAACAAAATATTCAAAAAATATATGCTTTTTAAACGCTTTTCTTTACTTTCACTAGGTCGCATCAAATCTTGTAATGTTATTTTGACTGCCTTTCCGTCAATGAAAATGAATGAAACTTCGCAGTCGTACTTGTTTCCAGTGACAATACACGAATATGACATTAAAAACAGTTAGTGTTATTGTTGTTGTTTCGTTGAAAAACCATTTTTTCACTGAAATAATCGAAATCTTCCGGTTTTGTTAATCAAAATGGATGAAACTTTGCAGTCATACTTGTTTTCGGTAACAATAGACGAATATGACATCAACAACAATTTTTGTTATTGTTGTTTTTCAATAGAATAATGTTAATTTGACTGCCTTTCCGTCAATAAAAATGAATGGAACGTTGTAGTCATACTTGTTTGTTTGTTTTTTATTTCTATTTCAAAGTTTTTGTTGTTCATAATTCTTTATTTTTTACCTTTTAGTTATTTTTAAGTAGTATATTTTTAAGTTTATAAAGTAAAGAAAAGTTTTTCTTAAAAAAAGTTTTTTTTTATTATAAATATTTATTTACATATAAAGTCTCTATTTGTTAATTTTTCACCAATAAGCACCGGACCATGTTTTTTGATATCCATCTTTTATACAAAAACGATATAATATAAATAAGTGATACTTGTGATACCATTAAAATAACTAAAAACTGTTTTGATGAACTCTCACTTCCAATCTCGTAATACAATATTTAAAGCTAGATATTTAGACGCGTGACCTTCTAGAAGCTTCGGGCTTCGTCCAAACTAATGGACGATAATGTATCACTAAAATTAATATTATTTACTTATTTACCGAGGAGAATTTTTATTACAAATTTACACGCTCATAAATAAAACCTTTCATTGCTTTGTAACTTTATATATTTGAATATTTTGTACGTATTCAGAAATATACAAAATGAGGACTGTTTTTCATTATTTTATTTAATATATCTGATTTGAATAGGCTTTTAAGTGCTATGTGTGTTTATAGAAGGGCTTTGAAATATCGGTGATAGTTTATTAGCATGACATTTAAGCTATGGCATGTGGCTAATTTTATAAAAGACAACTATGAAATTATGGCTGAGCTACTGGAACTAGATATAAGTTAACTCAGAACATAATTAGCAATTTAGGTTTTCATATATCGTAAAATTTTATTTAGCACACTGTATGCATTAAGTTATTTAATTTTTTTTATTACAGACAAGATTCAAAATCATCAACACTAAGTCCAAAAGTATCGCGGAAGTATTTTCACAATTGGAAACAAGCATGCGACAAGACTAAAGACAGAACTAAGGAACTTCTAAAGCGGTGGAGGACGTTACCAGAGTCTGAAGTCACTGACAACCAGATGCAACCAGAGGAAAGTGAAAACGACAAGCATCACGGTTGGAGTGTTCATGTTTGGAGTGAGTATTTAGAAAATACAATATATAATAAAAATTACTTAAACTAAATTTATCAAAATCTATTGTTTCATGTTCAATTAAAAAAAAACCAATGTTATAATCTTAGATACGACGAAGGTTATAAACTGATCAGCGCTGTTTACTATTTATCAAATGATATAGAAGGAACTATTTTTTTATTATACGTTTTTAGTCCATAACCAAGAACAACGCAAACATAAATATTATTATACCATATACCAACGTTTAGTAACAAATGTATACAAAATAAAGAGAAAACAACCTTTCTTACCATATAATTTTACACATCGAACAATGGTTCATAAAAATGAATGAAATGGACGTATTTCAAACGAAAATAGACACTCAATACGGGCAGTTTTAGAAGGAAGTATAAGAACACAGGATCTATCGGCTTAGGACAGGAAAAACTTGAGACAATTTACCCTCGTCAAAACGACACTCCCAAAAAAAAACATGTACCCTTCTTTCTCTTGCATTCAAAGACGCAATTGACATATAATCGTTATAGTCCAATAGTATATTTGAAATAAGAAAACCAAAGTCGTGTTGGGATTTCTGGCTGTTAGAGAGCAAAATACTTTCTTTTAAAAGATTTTGAAATGTTCCAATTAAATGGTCTAAGGTTTGTTTAAATTGAGTTTCTATAGTAATTTTCGGAAAATTCGCAAGATCCGATGGAAGCTGTCACTTTGGCACATGAGTCTGCTGTATCATTTTCAACAATTCCAAAATTATTTGATATCCAAGAAAGTGAGGTTTGCAGCCCTTTCTGAAACAAGAAAAGAGAGCCTCTTCGGTCTTCAACACGATGAGAGAAGTCGATCTATTACGAATGGGATTATGATAAAGTGCCGTACGAATATACAGATAAAAAAAGGAGTCTTTCAAAATTATGGTATTCAGAAATGGAAATATGTAAAACAGATAGCTTCAAGAAGGTCAATACAAAACCCGAAAAAACTGATGATTCCGGGAGACATTTAAATAAAGGAATGATTTTAAAAACAAATGTAACAGGCAGCACCAAAGCATTTAGCTGTGAAAACGTTACATTCATCAGTGTACAAAACCGGCATACCCTGAAAATATAACGTACGCATAATGTACTGCAATTATTTGTACCAGGATCATTCAAAATTCATATCTGGAATAACAAACAGTCATATCAAAACAACCGTCTATTAACATTATATCAAAACTTTATACATTGCGATAAATTTGTGTTTCCTAATGACAGCTTTGAATTAATGCTTTTAAAGCATTTACTTGTAACTTTACTGAGTTTCTTATAAAGCAAGTAACTCTCAAAGAGAGTAACTCCTTGATAAAATATTATTGTAAAACACAAGTCTAAAGAATTATCATTTGGATTTGAAAAAACGTCTTCAAGATAGATAATTACTCAGATCATAATAACCGCCATCAACTCTTGATATCCGAAACGCATTTGAACAATCACCTTTTACACAAAAGGTTCCGCAATGCGGTGTTGGTGTTACAAGCTTTGAATTGAAGTGAGCCATCCCTCGTTCTTCGATCTATAGACTATAATAAATACACAAATAACAAATATCTTTAAATAATAAATAAACTTAATAAAAGTGAAGAAACTTTTATTTAGTATATTATATACATATAATGTATGTCAATGCTCGGAAAAACAATCTGTGAATAAAAGAAAAACATATCTTTTGTAGAAATCAAAGACCAATAAGCCAGCATGTTAATGTAAGTTGTTAATTTAAAAAATATATATTTGTTAATAGCAACATGGGTGAATAGATGCAGCGAAGATCTGGGATGTCTGGATCTGGAAGAAGAGCAGCCCTTGGCACAACTTAGTTCTGTGCAGGTCGACAAAATGACCCTCTTCTTCACCGAGCTCCTGGACCATGACAGAGATGACGTGATCTGTGATCAGGATTTCGATAATTTCTTTGAGGTATTTATTTCATATTAGTAAAGTATAGGATGATTTTTATAAATATCAATATATTATAATAAGAACCTTATCAATATTTTTTACATTTACTCATATCAATATAATGAGGATGTGTCTAAATTAAATAAATTTAATTTCCTTTTCTTTACAATAAAACAATTTCTGAAACTGAACATTACAACAATTACAGTTCTTACAAAATCAATTATAAATTCTGAGGTTTAAGATAAATTAACTATCAAGAAATTTTTAGAAGCTCGCACACTTCGCCGACTGGTCGAACAACTCATCTGAGTTTCACATATTGCTGGAAGTGAAAAGCGAATTTATAGACCATTTTATCAATCCGTTGCCCACCAAGTAAGTTACATGGTTTAATGAAAATATATATTTAGAAATATTTATTAATTGTTTCGATAATTTGTGAATGATTTGTGTGGCACAATATTGAACCTTCCAGGCGGTTTAATGTCTATTTTCCTAATTCACTAATCAGGAACTCTTAAAATAAAATGCATTTAGTATGTGAGATATTTCAAATGAAATGAAAATATCTGAGTTTCTTTATTATTCAGATTTTTTTACTAGGTTTGCAGAACTAGCCTACTACAGGAGAGTGTGTGGGCCAGAAGCCGGTGGTATTCCAGGACGAACCACGCTAGAGGGCTGGCTAGCCAGGTGGGCGCTACAGTTGAACGAGATGAAGAGATTTGTGGATCTACCGCTGTATTTGCAGTACCTTTGCAAGATTCTCTTCCATGTGGTGGACAGAGAAAGTTAATATTTAATTACTCATTTTAAATAATATATAAATATTTAATGGTTATTTTGTTTAATCAGTGTCCTCTGAGAATTGTGGACAGTTCAGTTCCAGAATGGAATTACAAGTCATGATTGGAATTTTTCATTTTCATTCACATATTTCATTTAAAATTTTTCAACTTTGTCAACTTTTATTATTTTCAATGCCTTTTATCGAACGAAGCAAAATAAACAGAATTTCATATGTAACTTATAAAGATATTGAATAATAATTGGGTGAATGTAGTTTCTAAAAGCGAAAAAATTATAATAACTCTATATTTCTCAGAAGCAAGTCAAATGAGGATTACTGAATTTTAAATTGGATCATGAATTTGAATGATGTGTAAAAAGTTTGTTTCCATATTGTTAGTAAGTTTTTATTTTGATTTTTTTTTTATGTATTCATAAAAAATTTTTAAATTTCATATTTTAAATTAAATGTTGCTATATTTTAATAATTCTTTTAAACGCTTTCCCGGCATTTCCAATTCATGATACAAAGAGATCTCGAAAATCACTGTATTTATGTGTACTGTATGTATGTGATGTATTTATGCACTCAAAAGTTGGGTTCAGTGACCTGATATATTAGTTTCCATGATTATAATTTATTTAGTTAATTATATTTCTACATCAGCCACGGGTGAGATCAGTAAAGCAGCGCTAGCCTCGTTCTACCGCTCGGTGATTGGCCTACCCGCAGCCAGAGTCGACGAAATCATCGACACTGCCTACGACAGAATGACAAGTGTACGTTATATAATTTTAAAAAAATCTTATTTATGATTAGAAATCTAAATCTCTTACTATCATTTCAGAACAACTATCTTATACTTGACTACGGGACCTATGTTCACTGTTTTACTAATTGGCTAATGGGTAAGAATCCTAATGGACCTGGCCAGTGGGTTCTCGTTCCTCCGAAGGACCCCTTGCCACAGCCGCCGTTTCCAGTAGACTACAGCGCTTTGAACACCGAACCGGCGAAATTAGAACCTTATGCCCCAGACAAAAAGACTAATAGACATTCCGTTATAGTTTAATAATAAAGTAAATTCGATTTATTGAAGACTCTTAAGATATTAAGACATCTTTTACTGTTATTTTGTTAAAGGGTAGGTTAGTTGAAACTTAACGCCCAAGGCTCTTAATTAAAATAAAATTTGTTTGTTACAATGCCTGATAGTACGTATATTTTATATGTTTTGTAGTGAATTAGAATATGAAAAGTCTAAACGTTATATAATTCTCATCTTGCTTATGATACTTTGATATTTATTTTTTTAAATAGTTGTACGTCAACGTACGTTACAAGTGATATAGGAATATTCTTTAAAAAATATCCTGCTATTATAATCAAAAAATCTATTTCGCTTGCATATTAAAAGGTACAAAGTTAAAAAAACGCTTAAAAAATCCTGAACTTGAGCAATTCGACCAATTACTACGATACTTAAGTATTAGGAGCTTCATATTTACTGTGTAGGTTAATGATATATTATTGTAATATCAGGGGCTTTATTTTGTAACTATGAGATTTATTTAAAAACACTACATTTATTATTAAGACCCTAGATGTATTAAGTAGAAATTAGAAACAGTTACATAGTAAAGCCTCTTTAAACTTTTGCACGACATGGTAAGCAAGAACTGCCTTAGTATAAGCGTCTTCACGTTTCACGATACAGCCTTATTTTGTACCTTAGATATAATCTACTGACTAGGTAAAATGTTCACAATGATCCACCTAAATAAATAAAATCTTTATTAAAGTTTTTTCATTTATAACCTATTTTTAAGTTGCAATGACATTACAATCAATAAAAAAATTAGAAAAAAAAAACACAACCAAAAAGTTCCAACTATCGAATGCAAAAGGTAGGGACAACTTATATACATCTACACGAAGAATACTCAAAGTCTTTATTAAAAAAAATTCATTTATAACATATTTTTAACTTGTAACGACATTACAACCAATAAATCAATAAAAAAGAGACAAAAAAAAAACACAACCAAAAAGTTTCAACTATCGAATGGAAATGGTACGTATGATGAAGAATGATTAGAAGAAAAAAAAATGTAATAGAGACCTCGGATAATTTCAAATCTAAAAAGGATATTCAAAGAGAAAACTTTTTTCTTAATGTAATAATATTACCGTTAATCCGCGTTAATGAAGAATGAAACGCAATTAATTACCTTTATAAAAAAAACACTATATAATTTGTAGCATCAGTGACTAAAAAGCTTGAGATTATTATTTATAAAAGCTAATGTGATTGAAGCCATTATAAAAATTATTTGTATGTACTGTATATGCCACTATAAATATTATTTATTGTACATATGTATGTGTATGTGTGTGTATGAAAGTTTTGTACTTTCTATTATTAAAGACTAAAGGAAATATTACAAATTAAAAACTTTATAAGAATTGTTTTCTGACTACATTGAAGTAAATTTTCCAGCAGTATTCATCTATAACATGAAATGAGCAAAAGTGATATTGTCGTCTGTGTAAACCTGACAATATAAAATGCATCTAATGAATAGACAAAAATCAGTCCGTAATAATTCTTGCCTAATACCAATTTCATTTCCTTTAATTATTATTAATTGCTTTCAAGATATTTAGATAATTCTCATGAATTATTTTACTTTTCCAATCATAATTTTAGCACTTTTTGTGTTTCCGCCGTTATGACAATATGTCTTGGTGTCTTGGCATTTCTTATAGTTTTAATATATATAATAATTTAATATATAATTTATTTAAAAAATTACAAAACTGTCTCAATATAATAGAGTATTATTGAATTTATTTCTAATAAGCACTAAAGTTTTGCACCAATAAAATAGTTTGTCGTTCCCCATAGAATAAAGAAATGGTTTGAATTTCTATTTAAGCTTGCACAATGGAGACATTTGTCTTTAACAAGAACTTAGTGTTTCTACTTGGAATGAACTCAATATATTTAATGTGGGGCTTGAACTGCATTTACTTTAGAATTACATGAGTTAGAAGTAATTGTTTGAAGTACCAATTTGGTAATCACTGTTTATTTTTCGTATGGATTTGGCAAAAACTCACTCATAATATTAGATAATTCTTTACCACATTTAATTTAAAGCAAAACAATGTAAACTTATTTTTTATTGCTGGCATTATTATATTTTCCTAGAAATGAATTATAAAGCTTAGGAAAACCAATAAATTAAATGGTTTTACACAAAAATATAGCTAGAGGAAGATATAAATATATATAGTTAGCACTTTGGGAATTTACAGAATTATTTTGCTTGGCATTTTTTAAGAAATTGTGTGTAGTTGCTTAATTTGGTGCTATAATGATTGTATATAAATTAAAAATAGAAATACTCTTCCGAAGCTTTTTTATGTACATTATTCAAAAAATCTTGCGAAATGAATTTAATGGCTTTGTGAAATATGGCAATATCCGGAGAGAAGAGCTTTTGCAGAAGGATTTTTATATTTCTCAATCTACTCAAGTATGAATAAATAAAATAATGTCTCAGCTCAAGAAACTTCATTTTTATTCTGATATACAATTATTTTAACACTGCCTCCTGGTGGTGTTATTTTTCTGTCATCTTAGTTAAATGTTAAAAATATTTTAAATATAAACGTTAAGATAAAATCAAGTTAATATTATATAAGACAGGTTACAGGCAAATGTTCTACGTCTTTTTAATTGACAGGGAATGCTGTCTTCGACGTAGGCGTTTTTATTAAATTTATTAAACACTTCTAAAAGCGTAATATGATTTTTCATAAATTCAAAATGTACCAACGTATAATATTTATATGAAACAATAAAATATATTTTTTTAATATGTTATTTTGCATCGGTTTATTTTTTTATTGATTTTTATTCAATCGAAATAAGTGTAACGCAAAAAAACCAAATCAACTAAACGATTTCAATAAACATAAATAAATATCATACAAATATAAAAGTACCTCTTGAAGAACATAAAAAAATCTGAAAGAATATTCAATACTTCGGTCTCAATTTCTCTTAATTAGTTGAATCGAACAATCAATAACAAGAGCTTTGAAATCAACTTTCATTACGAAGCAAAGTTTGTACAAATCAATGGGGACGGAAATCTTTCAGTAAATATTGGCGTTTGTTTCTCTGTCAAGCTATTTCTAACCTTATACTACTTACAATAAATGCTATTTAAGGTAGTTTTTGTTTCTGAACCATTTTAAAGAATCAAGATGTCGAATCGGGGAGATTTAATATATCCAGTGACCATTTATGGAATATTTCGTAAAAATAATTTAGTGTAAGATTTTTTCTCAAAAGTATAAATGTATAATAATATATTTTATTAAAATCCCGTATTAAAATGGAAACCGTATTTATTTACAATATTCATTCATAATTAAATGACAAAATATTCATTCATAATTAAATAACATAGAAATGTAATTATTCATTCATACTTAAATAACATAAAAAGAAAAATATAAAATGGAGCGCGTGCCTTTTCAGAGATTCAATTGCATTTTCTTCACAATTACTAAAGACTATAAATATATTTCCAACTTCAGTATTCTGTTTAATAAAAAAAGCTGCAAATAAAAAGTTAATCTACATAAGTTCTCCAGCATTTAACTTCAGTGTCTACTTAGAGTAATTACATCGCTAGTACAATATTCACTTAGTAAATTATATTATACCTTGTAACTGTGTTGTGGGTTATAAAAAAAATAACATATAGTTACAATATCGTATACTGTAAGTTTAACTTAAATAATTTAGGGTTAAAAAATGATCGATGATTGAAATGATTGAAATTTGATGCTATACTTATCGAAATAAGCCCTTTTTTTACTTAAATAAGACACCTAAAATCCACCTTTTTTTTTCAATCTTTAGATCTTTAACTCTATATATGTTATATTATTTTGTTTATTGTTTAATGATTGTAGAACTTCGTATAACCAGTGCTATCTTGGTTTCATATTTTATTTTATAGCAACGATAATTGGTATTTGTTAAGAATATAACGAAATGAGAACCATTAATATTTTAAATGTACTATTTTATTAGTAAATTTATTTTGAAACTTTTTTAGGTAATGTGTAATTTGTTGTTTTGACTTTTGATGCAAGAGCGACTCAATTCTATTCATCATAAATCAAATACCAAAATCAAGATGCTAATATGTCGCTATTTTATAAGCAGTTATTTCACAAAAAATAATATACGAGTATTTAACGAAAAACTAAGGTGTCTCGTTAAATTGTTGATCGTTTGAAGGTAAAATGAAAAGGCACAAAAAATAAATACAAAATTTTATAATAGAAATTAATCGAATAGAATAAAGGCTGAAAACAATCCCAATAAATAATAAATAACTAACCGAATACTTACGAATACTTACGAATATTTACGAATACTTACGAATACTTACGAATACTTACGCTCTTCCGTCAACATTTTGTATTCAGCCTTCCCATATAATAAAAACAATCAGCTGTTTTCTGGTTTTCAAAGTTTTTCAGATAGTTATTAAAGTGAACCATAATATTAAAATATATTTTAATTTAGCCGTCAAAGTGTATTATGATAGCAAAGTTATTTAAAATATACTTTCATTAAAGATGAGGAGCTTTCAAGTTTCTCGCTGAGTTATAAACTTACTTAATATAAGATGCAGAAAAATTTAAATAGTTTATTATATTTTAAAATTCAAATGAAAAGAGTTTTTTTACCACACTTACATACAAACATACGGCCATTAATCCTTCCATCAAGAACTCTATTCATAATAGCGGAATACATTTTAGAATAATTTGTCATTTCGTAAAGCTACGTCTTACAGTCAGCATACCTAACAACATAAAAGGAATAAAACTAAACCGCTACAAGAGCCATTATTTTCTCTAATATATATATTAATTATTTGTGTATTAATCAAATCAATTTTATAATATAAATGAGAGAAAACCTTGGTATTATCGATGTTTGTTATATCGATGATTCGTTCGAGTCAATAAACAACGTGCCATGCTATCTTTTACAGATCTCTCTATACGATTCATATTTTTTTAACAAAAAAGAATTGAGAGGAAAATGAAATGGCACGATAACTTTTCAATTACTAAATTCAAAACTGCAATACACGAGCTTGAATACGAAATAAATTTGAATTTGGTATTACAAACCAAACGGTTTGGAATTTTCGATTTAGATTTTTTTCTGTTTTTTATTTATTAACTTGCAAGCCCCATAAGAACTATTTGACGTTTTTTTATGATATTTGAGCAGAAAGTGGCCTAGTAGTGAAAACTCTAGGATCATATGTAAGGGCCCATTATAACTCACTTACCTAAGCCTAAGATATTTTAGTAAAGCTTTTAGAAATAATAACATCTTTTCTCCTTTATATTATTCTTTTTTTTGTATAAAACTTTTCTCCAAACGGAAACATTTTTCTCGTATAATATATCAGCGGAACGTGAAAAGTTAAGAATGTTGTAAATGATCGCTGAACTATTTCCAGCTCAAGAAACCTCTCACTGGAATACAATAAGAAAACTTAATATGATAAAGCTCCAACTTGAATAAGTTCGCCTCTTTTGTACGTGTGATATAAAATGGATTCCCAGTGATTCACGTTTTACCGTTTACTAGTTTTATATGAAATTAGTAAATATCCATTACTTAATTAAAGCAATTGCTAAGTGGCTGTCATAAAATCATATACTGTTTGTATTTTATGACAAACTTTTCAAAAGTTTGTCCTCTAACCATTAATCATGTATTAACTTGTAAACTTGTGTTAAAATGCGAAATATATATCAGAAAACACTTATTAGTTTCTGTATTTACACGAAATTTACTTATTTAATACTTTTTCTATCTATCTATGTATAATATGTAGAAGATTATTTTCCTTATAATATATCTATAATATCACGTAACCCTTAACCATGGATTTTATATTTCAAGGCAAATAATCTTGTATGTAAAGATACACTGTCACGTTCGTTCATACATCCTATTTATTTTAGATAACACGATATACAAATCAAAATGTTATAGATTATTTTATTTTTTTTACACAATAAATAAATATAAATATCCACCCGTACTCTTACACGAGTCTCCGGTCAAAAATAAATATATAAATGGAGTTTATTGCAAGTTTTATACGTCAGCGATATTACATTAATTAATAAACTAATGTACTGTAAAGGTACATTATTACCAAACTTCCAGAATAATCTATGTTTAGTTTGTCATAACAATATACATAAAAATATCACTTTGTCCTTTTGTTTAAACATGGTGGCCATAATTTTGTCTTTCTAAAATCTAAAAATAAACATAAAATAAAAATATATATTTTTTTATTTGTAGTATGGTGTTAAGTTGTGCGGGTAATAAAATTATACTGAAAAAAAAATTAAATCTTTGTTACAAAAAATCAACTTTCAGTCAACGTTAAATCTAAAACAATCGCGGAAACTTGAACAGATAGGCGTTCAGAACACGCTGTCTCACGAAATAGTTAAAGCCGCTTAGCTCAGATGTCTAGATAAGACGTCGCAGCTCAGATGTTTAGCTCTCAAGATAGGATTACTAGATTAAACAACGTAGTTATTGCAGTAATTCTTAAGCAAATAAGACTTAAGATTTAAAAGGTAACTGAAACGTTGTACTGTGAAAACGGTTTCGCTTACAAGAATGGCATTGTTAAATAAGAAATTGTTTTTTAGTGTTTGTTTGTACAATCTTTATAATAAAAAAAATCTGCATTAGTTCACGAATAATTAAAAATATTCAAGAGTTTTTTATTTTGTTAACGTGTACGCAAATGTAATTTGATGATTTACAATGACTATAATTGAAACGAATGGATATAATACAATACAATTGGTATATGGGGCCCTCGCCTTTTGTAAATATAAATGTAAATGCCCACCCTTGAGAAATTGTAAGGAAAAGGAGAGAAGGGATGGGATTTGGCAATCCGGCTCTTAATCGAAACGCAGCTATAATAGCCCGTGAGAGGAGATTGCTACCCCGGTAGAAGTAGCTTATACAAGCTGTAACTAAATAACTACAGCTTTACTCTCCTAGATTCTTTTAAATAATAAGTATTACTAACAAACTTTCATTGAAAGGCAAACAAAATATTGACTTATATAAATAATAAAATAGTAACGAAGTTAAATCTGTATGTAACTATACATACAGATTTAACTTCGTTGTAATGACATATTTTATAGTAATTGCTACGTTTTAAGTCAAGTAAAATAAAATAAAGTGTGAGGCCAGGATCTCAAGCAATTTTTGATTTTGATTTTTTTCTGTTTATCTTTTTGTTGGCTTGCAAGCCACATAAGAACTATCTGACGATTTTATATGATATTTCGGACCAGGCTATAATTATAAATAAACTAGAAAAGTTTTTCCTTTCTCCTTCCCTCCTCCGCAAATAAAGTTTTTTTTAAACTGAAATAATCTACAAAAGCAGGTTATAATATTTAAACAAAATAACATTAAATAACTTGTTTAAATAGAACGGAATACAAATATAGAGCCCCATGTGCTTCGTTCGGATCTAAATCCAGCTTGAATAACGTTTATTAAACTTTCAGTTTGTCCTTCTCAATTTGTAAACATGATGGTACTGTACTGTTTCTTTTCTTAGCAAGATATTTCGGTACATAATAGAATTATTTAAAGACATGATAGGTAGGATTAGATATTCTAATCACAACTTCTTTTTAATAAAACAATAAATAAGCTACCTCGCGTTTTACGGGAAATATAACATATTCCAAATATATTCTCTATTTACCAATAAACTGTATATACGGTATAACAAATTTAAGTTAAGTTTCAGCTTTTTAGATTACATTGGTTTTTAAGTTATTTGAAGTAATTTTCAGTTGAGAAGTGTCCTTTCAAAAGGGCTTATTTCGATGAGTATGTTATCAAAATAGACTCCTGACACTTCTATTTGACGCACGCAAGTGATCACTGGTAATTATTCAAAGTGGAAAAGATTTAAATAAATACAAGTCATATAAAAGATAGTTAAAAAGTAACTGAAGGAAAGATAACAATTCACTAATATCTCTAGATTAGTTTATTTCATAAAACAAGTACTTTGTCAATATAATTTAAAGAAATTAAAATGTGTGAAATTAATTAAAGGATTTTAAACTGAATTACAATGATAATAAAGATAGATATATATTTAATAATAGAAGGAAAATGGTTGGTAAGGTATTAAGTAGTTATTAAATTAATGTTAAATCTTTTTAGTTTGCTTTAACAATTGATTGATTGTCAATACGATCTTAACAAATCGTACGTAAAATATTTTGACTTTCACCGACTTGTAACACAGACAAAAATACAAACGTATTACGTAAAAATACAAACTAAAGTGTATTTATAGGATTTATATTTTAATATTTAACGGCCGTCAACAACAATATCTTGCAAACATAAAACATTGCGTTGCAAAGTCTGTATGAATATCTTGTACAACATAACTGTGAGATAAGTTGCCGGATATTCTGAGAGTTAACTTACAGGGGTACTGAAGTTTGATATTAAGGGTCGCTAACATAACGGGGCCTCAGATGTTGTTAAACTTCATAAAATATGGAAGGCCAAAGGTTTTGAGTGCGTCACTGATAACCTTAAAACAAAAGTTTATAAATTCAAAAGCATTCTGTGGACAAAAATTAATGTATTACAAATAATTTATATGTAAAGAAAAGTAAGACTGCAGTTATTAAGAAACATTATTGTAGATAACTTATTTCGTCAAGATATTGTTGATTGTATTTATTATATACTGGAATTAATCAAACGTTAAATAGAAAACGTTTATATGAAAAAAGATATATCATTTTTAAAATGTCACGAATAACAGTTTTCAATACTTACTCATTTGCTTTTCATTACCGGTTTTCAATAAACGAAAGTGCTTCAGTAGTCTTCAAACCTTAGTAATGGAAAAAGTTCTTTCATTTTAATCTATACATGTCTGTTGATATTCCCTCTGGGACGAATGCAGTAATTTGAAATTTGCATTAGCATCCGCATTGCTACATTGCAATCTTTTAAGCAAACACCTTTAATTTAAAGAGTTTATTATCAGTAACACGTTTTTTTTTAAAATTTAAATGTTAAATGAATATAACCTTTTATAATCTCATGAAAGTAACTGAAATAGCTTTTTGTATAAAAAAATAGCTTTGCGTTATATAACGTCTTTTTTTTTAATGAAATTATTATAATGATAACTAAAATAAAAAAAAAAAATGTATATCTATCATATTTTTTTTCAGTTTGAAATCCTTTAATTCAGTTTACACATTTTAATTTCTTTTTATTATCAAATAAGCTAATCCAGAATTTTTGGCAATTCGAATAAAATTACATTAGATTATGTATATATTAACGTAAAGAGTAAAGTTTACTGAAGTTTCATGTTCCGGTATGAAAGACAGCTGAAAGGTCATATAAGGTTTGTCTGGGAAGTCTCCTGAAGGCCAACACAGGTAGGTCACGTACTTGAATAATAATTTATATTACGTGTAGAATTTATAATATCAAATATGTGGCAGGTAGGAAATTAAAATCGAATTCGGTATATTTTTTTTATAAAATAGATATTTAACTATATTTAAATAAATGTACACATGATAAGCTATTGTATTGTAAGATATGTTTTATTAAGTTAAAATAAATTCAGTAGCATTTTTTCAATGGTACTATTGAAAGTGAACCCAAAGTTTTTTTATTTGTTACTGGAATACCATATACGATATTTATTCCAGTTTAGTTATATTCGTCGAACCCATTCACTGTGAACAGTTCACGCCGCGAGTTCGCCACGCTTACAGCTCATGAGTAAGAACCCCGAATGGGTTCGAAACTAGTCGGGCACATTCTGATATAATTCCACGTGAATACAGCCGGGTAAATATAAATAAAATCTTACCAATGTTTATAACTTTGCAGTATAGGTTTATATTGAAAAGATGCCACAATCGAAATTAATTAATGTTTGAGAATTTCTGAATGCATGTTTATACATATTTTCAAAATATTATTTAATTTGTTTAGCTATGTTAAGAATATTAATATATGAACAAATACAGAATGAAAAAAAATATCGATACGAGATGCAAGAATCGAACCCGTGACCTGAGGGAAATGGTCCTGACACTCTGGCAATATAAAGTTTATTTAAGTACTCATTAAATTCGTCTATAAAAGTATAAATTAGAATTTATTATATTTAAATGTTTATTATAATATATATTGGTTTATAATAGTTGTGATATTAACTGTTAATATCAATTAGTATGTTATTATTGTATTTTCGTCAAAACGTCATTGAACATTTAAATAAATCCCACTTGTGGATATTTCCAAAGTGCTCAAGCAGAAGGAGACAGTCTAATTTGAACTAGATTGCGGCACATATATTTGCGGTCCGAGCGCATTGAGTCTATCTCACCGTCTCTTTATACTCTCCGATTCCTAATTAAATATCGAGCATTGATTTTAAAAATCGATTTATACGTCCAATTAATCGTCAATATTATAAATCAAGTTTCTTTCATTTAACTTTATGTGTAATTACTCCCAAAAATGCTTTTGTCCATATTAAGATAGTGTTATATTCGGAAATAATTCAAAGGAAATAGGATATGTAATAATAAAATAGATACGAAAATGTAAATATATTTCAAAACTTACTTCATCTTTCTTTTAACTAAGAATTATTATATAATGGAATTATAATAATATATTTTTTTATATATTAATTTTGTAAATTAATTAATTAGATAAGACTTTAAGTAAAAATTCATTACAAAACAATATTAGCATTATGAAGTAATGAATTTATTATGAAATTGAATTCTTTAGCTGACACAATTTTGCTCTAAAAGATTTTTTCTCTAATTGAAAATTGTCAGCATTTTAAGTTGTTAGAAGCAATGAATACTAAGTGAGATGCTGCAAATGGTTGCCTTTCCTGAAAAGGTTTCATTTAAATTGATCACCATAGCAATATATTCAATAATATCAATTAAAACCGTTTGTCTTATTGTATTTTGTAGTATGGTATTCATAAATACGAAGACATATTTTTAAAGGCCATAATCGATACAAAGATTATTTTCTTTAGTCATTCAAAAGTACGTTTAATTACTTTAAAGATAGAATTTCTTTTATATCAAAATAAAATATGTGTAAAAGATACAACATAGCTTCATAGCCGTATAATAGAATACAGTCCAAGCGAGGCTGACGTTTCATGTTAATAATTTAAAGCAGCCACGGGAATTAGCGCCGGTATTCTCTTATAGCTGCCAGTGTGGGTTAGGTCTTATAAAATATTACGAGTGTATAACTAAAGATAATATGAATTTAAAATATGATATTTTGTTTTAAGCTTTAAGTTTATTTTCTAAGTAGTCAAAAAAAAAACAGTTTGATATCTTTTTGATGAATACATAAGTCATATTAAAATACATTTCAATATGAAATACTATACAATAGAAATTTGGGTTTTACCAATAATTCGTACACAACTAAGTTGGGCAACATAAATAAACAAAAAACATGCCTGAAATCTTATCACAACGCCAATAAAACCAATAATTAATCAAAATCTTCCAGAAACGTACAAAAATAAAATCATAAAAAAGCTGCAATCGTTTAAGAGGAGGTCAATGACATTTGGAGGTACAAAAAAATTGTATAAAGTTAAAGCTAGAAATTCTGTGTTAGAAGTAGAATATGCCACGTCTTACAAAGAAGTTCTTCAGATAGAAAAACGAATATATAAAACTAAAAACTGATAGATAATATAATAAATTAATTTTATATAACACTTTAAAGATTTTTGTAATTGATTATCTGTTTTATAATGTATGTATACTTTTTAGTAAACATGTCATGAGAGCGGCGACAGGCACAACAGAAAGGACAGAGAAAACAAGGCGCTAACCTTACTCAGCCTTTTTTATACCGATATCATGTTAGGGATCCTACTGAGTAACTTCTCAAAAGCCATAAAGAATATAATATATTTCAAGTTCTTATATTAAAAATAAAACCTATGTTTATCTATTCTATTCTGTAGCTATAAGACATAAAGGCAAGTATTATATTTGTTTAGTTACGTCTATTGTCAAACCATTTTACTTACTCAATGGCAGGTAATGCGAAGATCATTTTGCGGGTCATTAGTTCTATATAACTTTTAAGTTCCATAAATCTTTTGAGGAATTCACCATTAGTATAATTTATGGCAAAAAACGATCCATAAAAACTATCTTGTCACTTTTAAATGCTAGTTTTGAAAAACGTAGAACTAAGGAAACACTGTAATGAAAATATTATGAAGACTTTTATAAACAAAGATCCGTTGATCCGATAGAATACCAATATCGCAATCGTTATAAAATATCTGTGTTCAATGAATAATATTCGTTATTTAAATGCATTGAAATTCGATGCAACGGGTTTGAAGAGAACTGAAATTACCTCTTCAGACTTCAACTCGATCTCCTTAAAACCGTATAATAAGAATAAGGCAGTTAAAGTAAATGAAATTTTTTCAATGTCACCAAATAACTTGCATATACACTAAATAGCTTGAATATATATACCTATAATCATTTTGTGGCTTTTGTGGCTGCCACATATGGAAAAATTTTCAACAGATTTTTAAAACATTCAGGAGTATAAAAAATAAAATCTTATTCAGCCCAATCTATCTGTCTCCCTGCACTGACACAATCTGTAGTCGCATGCATGCAAACAATTCAAACATATTAAATATTTCATCAATTTTGATTGAAGCGATTCAGAATACGTTGTTCTGCCAAAATGTATTATATAGCATTTCCCAAATATAACCCCCATTTTCAAATATGGAGATATACAAAATTGTATTATTGATTGAATGGTATAGATGACTGTAGCACTAACTGATGGCTAGCAACAAGAGTATGGAAAGAATAGTTCTACTACTACTACTGCTACTGCT
This sequence comes from Dircenna loreta, assembly GCA_963555665.1. Classification (NCBI taxonomy): domain Eukaryota; kingdom Metazoa; phylum Arthropoda; class Insecta; order Lepidoptera; family Nymphalidae; genus Dircenna; species Dircenna loreta. The sequence goes on along the minus strand of OY743097.1, from coordinate 11,188,469 downwards.
AGTGCTACTTCTACTGCTACTGCTACTGCTAGTGCTACTGCTACTGCTACTGCTACTGCTACTTCTACTGCTACCGCTACTGTTACTGCGTTGTTTTGCCAAGCATATCCCAAATATAAGCTCCATTTTCAAATATGGAGGTATACAAAATTGTATTTTTGATTGAATGGTATATAGATGACTGCAGCAGCAACTGACGGCTAGCAACAAGAGTATGGAAAGAATAGTTCTACTACTGCTACTGCTGCTGCTACTGCTACTTCTACTGCTACTACTACTACTAAATTAAATTGAATGTTTTTCTTCTTTCTTTTTCTTATTGCCTACATATCATTGCTATCTATTGCTTTGGATTATATATCATTGCTATCAACATTTTAAAATCAAATAAATAGTAGTTGGATGATAAGAATATATAATTATATTGAAGCTAGTTTACTAACTTGTATGAATTGGTAAGGACGCTGCATTGTGTAATCTACAACGCATATTTGATAATGAATTTGATTCTACCTGCAATTTTGAATAATACAAATGTTTGTCCCGTATAAACTGAATTTACAGGTCTGTTGTCTGGATATGTCTGTCATGTTTCCCATTTTACTTTGTATTTTTTTTTCTTTTTACACAGTAATTGTATTCTTATGCACATTAATTTTATTATCCAAATCTGTCGTTAATTTACAAAAATAGAGGTGGGAAAATTTGCCATTTTTTTTAAATATGAGAAACATAAATTATTGTTTCAATTTTAGAACTTTAAACTAAGCTCGTATTACATAAAGATATTATTATACCTTTATTAAACTGTTCACTTAAATATATTGTTCAATTATTATAAATGAACTTTACATTTATTTCATCAAATATCATCAAATATCATTTAATAGTGTAGTGTAGACTGTTTTTTGGCAGTAAAACTAATTTAAATTCTGCGTATTTTATATGCCGTTTTGTATTCAACCACTGTGACGTTTATACGAATATATATAAATAAAATAGGCAATATTTGTACAATATATAGTATCACAAGCTGAATATCCTAGACCTTAATTAATTTGTCTGATGTCCGTTTTGAACAGCAGAACTCAGAATCCAGAAGTTTTTACATTTGAAAACTTTAATATTACAAACTATACAAAAAAAGTATATACTTTAGTATTTTTAGAATATGTGACTCTAATTATAAACAAAAAACATCACCTTTTTTAACCGTTTGTTATTTTTCAAAACATTGTAGAATCGCTGAATAAACATTTTCATGCACCGCGGAATCGCTGTTTGGATAATGGTGCAACCAAATTGCATCAGAATCACAGAATGAATGATAGAATATTCGAAACTTTTATTTATTTAACTTATTTTTCTTATTACATTAATTATTATGTATATTATTTATTTATAATTACATTATTTATTTATTAAGCTCACCCTAGTCTTCAACTTTGAGCAAGTGATACGTAGATTTGTAAAATAATAATATTTATAAAATATTAATTCAAAATTGGTTTTCTTTGGTTCTTCCACTAGTGACTGACGAATAACTATTCGTGTATATTTATTATTTTGTGTATTTCTTACAAAAAAAAAAAAATGTTTTCCGTTTGAATTCTCACACTTATTGCCACTTACTCTACCCCTTCGTGGTCTGCATAAGTAATTTGTTTAGGGTTTATAGTTTCTAAGGCTTGTTAGAGAAAAGTATCGCGTGTATATATGTTAAATACAACACGCAGACATGGATTCTCCATCTATGAGTTACGGTATTACTTATTTCATAAAAATCTATATTTAATGGAAAATCTTTTCTTTAGATCATAAAACGTTACGCAAACAAATAAAGTACATACTTCATATAATATAAGGAATACATCTTAGGTCGTAACGTTTATACACTTCGTAATATACATAAATGGCCTCGTAAAAACAAAAAACATCTAGAGTAACAAAGCTTCCAATATGCTTTAAAGTGTAATGGTTCATGCATTTAGCCATTTTGGAATATTTCGGTCCGAAAACATACGATTCATAGCGGAACTTATCACTGAGAATATTTAGTTATGAGGGTAGCAAAACCGATCTATTTAAAGCCTCGAATGTAGTAGAAAATAGGAAATAGGACCATTCTAACGTATAAAATATGATTTAATTAAATGTTTTAATGCAATTTTTATAAAAACCAACATTTATATGTTATACCTTTTTAAGCAGAAGTTTCGTACGTCACAGATAATCTTTCAAGTGTTTTAAATAAATATTTAATGAAAAAATCATAGATACGGGCAAGACGACAAACCTCTGATTTTTAAAAAAATGTCCAGGTCTTTTACCAATTAAGCTTCAGTATAACTATCCTCTATCCTCTACTTAGCTTTTTATTTATAATTGTCTTTATCGCGACTGAGGTGACATCTACTAGCCTTTTGCAAAACTTGCCAATGTTCTAAAAAAAGGTTTTATTTCCAATTATATATTCAATTGATACAGTTTTGGTACTTCATAGTTTCAACCATACTGAAGTCAACCACTTAACATTCTAAACATATGCTGAGTTTCTGTGTCTGGAAAACGTTTCGGTAATATGAGATCATAATTTATTTGGTTGTTGGATTACAGTTTGTATATATATTTAATGTATCTATTGTTTTCTATATTATATTTATTTTATTATGACAAGTAATTAAAATAATGATTTCACATTGGTACTATAATAATAAAGTAAAATGAAAGCATCGCGTAAAGTATCGAAAAGCACAAACTGAGAGGTTACTTAAGTTTTACGAAATAAGATCGTTATGAAGGCTCGAATGAATAATATGAAACTCTATATACGTAGCTGTAGATAAGGAACACTCAATATTAATGATATTATCTATATATCTGTTTTAAATAATTAATATTGGTTGGAACTATTAATTGCTGTTAAATTAATATATCGAAAATAATGGAAACGTTGATTGCTGATTCTGAAGGGTCGTTAGTCAGTCTCGTCTATCAACGTCATTATGCAATGTTAATGGCATTAAGGACAATATTTTTACTGTAATATTCTCAACAGAACCACCGAGTTCTGTTACAAATATAATTTCTCAGTCTGCATATTTTTATTAAGTAGCATCATTAATATGAATTTTATAAAAGCAATGGCAACAGTCATTACTTCCGGAGTCTATTGGAATTCTTGGTTCGAAGTTAACGCACTATATAATTGCAATCGTTTTGAATGTTTAAAATTAGAATCCTATAATTGCAATATAATTCAAATGGTTGCTTGGTGTTTTATTCTTTAAAAAATATTAAGAAATATTCAATAAGCTATATTTAAAATAAATGCGCTGATATAACATTACACGAGCGTGAAATTGTGTAGACTCGAGCGAGCCTGACGCTGTGATTTTTTTTAGATCGCGTAAACATTAAAAAGTACAGCGGAAATTTTTCCGGCACTTAGCTATACTTATATGAATAGTTTTTTGGTGAACAGTATATTCTTTATAAATTGATTGCTTGGGTAATCTATAAATAATTGAAATTAAAGCCAAAGTCCCAAAACGACTTTGATTAGTTTATTTTACTTACTTTGAGTGGATTATTTATTTAGAATATTTTATGTAAAAAAATAAACAAAATTAAAATTAACGACAATTTAAATTTAAAGTGCTCATTTGAGAGATATCAATTCCAAAACAAGCCAATGTGTAATTCAAATTTAAAAATAACTGCAGTCGACTCAGAGAAAATATCAACGCACAAGTATAGATTAAAATGCAGTAACTATTTTCATTATAAATAAGTTTTGAAGAGTACTTCAGCTGATTGGAAACAGAGAAATAAAAAAGCAAATAAATGTTTTATAGTTTATACATGTTATTTTATATTGTCAAAAGTATATATTTTTATTTAACCAATTTTCTTAACCTTACATTTTTTTTTGTTATAAGTACCGTAGAGTCTTAGAGCTTCTTCAGTGCTGGCTGACTGTATTATATATTTATATATAACATCAAACCTATTCAAGATAAAAACCTTATTCTACACTAACAGGTAGTCTTACCTTACTCTAGGTCAAATTAAAGGGAAATAATCATTGTTACAGAAACATTCCTTTTCGTATAATTGAAAAAAAAACTAGTCAGATTAGTGTCTGAGAGTTTCTTAAAATATAATAAAATATTTTACAAAAAGTTTATACAAAATAAGTATTGTTTAAAGTTTTGTAAAATAAGATTCAGGACGTATGTTAACTTAGAATAACTTTTTAAAACAACTTTTTATGGAATACTATAATATAAAATTAGATGTAAAACGTATTAAGTAAGTTTAATTAATATTATCAGGTAATTATTTTTCACTTACACTAAATTTAACGATAATAAATCAATAACGAGAACTTCTTTGACGATAAGAGCCTTCTTGTTTTTAAATAGCCCGGTTTTACTTTTCCGTTTAAATTAAAGTAAACTTAAAAAAAGATAATTATTTTTTGCTTTACCTTTATTAAAAATATCACACAGTTTACTTTCGTTTCAAGTTATTACTTAAGTATACAATACGTTCTTTACATTTTACAAACTTTAATAATACCCTAAACCCTGTTATATTAGCAATCATAAATATCAAATTTTAATTCTCTGAGAGCTTACTCTTAACAAATATTTAAACATAAAATTTTAACATTACTACAAAGAAATGTTAATTTTATCAACACAATAACATATTTTTTTTAACTTTTAGTCTAATCCCACCATTTATGGTTTCCCACCGCCTCCCTTTTTAAAGTAATAATAATAATACTAAAGCCCATTTATTTCCAATCTACAAATATTGTTACATGCTTTATAATAAATTTAATTGTTTGTTACAACTTTATTACTTAATATATGCTAAATCTTACCTTTTTTATATTTTATTTATAAATTTATTTTTATTTCCCTTATTAAAATAAGGACTATTTAATTTCAAGAACTTCAACAATTATTCAAGGAAAAATACATTTTCTGTAGCGAGAATTTGTGGTTTAATAAAACTATTACAGCTTGTCTGTTATTTTATGTATGTTTATGTTACTGCTGACTTTAATATACGCCTTTTCTTGATATCCAAGAAGAGTTCCCTGACTCTTGTTCCGATGTGTCTCTTTGTTTGACCAATGTATAACAAACCACAATTGGAGGTAAGTTTTTATACTCTGTGTCACATTTTAAAGGAATATTACATTTGATTGTTCTTCTTTAAAAAGAATTGACCCACTTTCCTCTGCGGTTTGTAAATAATTCCAATACAAACCTTTTTCAAGATATTATCAATTCTGTCAGCGTGACCTTTAACATATGGTAGTAGGGCCGGTTTTCGCTTAACTGTGGGTAGCTTGATGTGGCTTCTGTGATGCTGGCGAGGTACGGGCAGGTTGTTGACTTAGATATGCTTAATATACTGGCGTTAACCCCATTGCATAAATTTAAAACAAAAATATGGGTACGCTTAAGGCGTGCTTGATCGGTTAAAAATGTTTTTTTTTAAATGTGTGCAAACCGTTAAACGGTAAATAGTTCGTAAAAATGTTGTTAAAGCGTAACATAATTTACATCCAGGTGACTGATGCTGAGAGCATCTTGCAGGCATTTAATCCTGCGGCTATATAAAGAATAAACAAAAGAGTATACCTTTAAAAATTGTGGAGATTAGATGACACCCAAGGTTCTGTCGATAGTTTTTAAGATTCTTTAGAAGCTTACAGCTTTGAAACAGCAACAGTCATTGTTAAACAGATTTAAGTATAGAATGCAAACAGTATTTTGTTGTTCTTGAATTCAATGTATTATGTGTCGGTAATGAATACTCCTTTTAATAAATGGACTATATTTTTTTACGTCTTTTCATGTAATTTATGAACAACGAGTACTTACGTTTATGAATTAAGCGTCTTTTTTTTTCACAAGTATTATAATTATAGATAACAAGTAACTCAAACTCTGCTTTTAGGATATTTTGAATTACATTTTTAAGAGATTCTACACTCTGATTTACATAAATAATTGTTGTAATTTCATCGATTTTTCACTGTTTTTTCAAATAACGAGTTATATAAGTTGGGGTTCATATGTTCTAAGGAATGTAAAGTACATCGATAAAGTGAAATGTATTGTTTGTGTATTGAATTAACAGATTAAATAGCATTGACAGTGGAACGCTTTTCAGCATTAAGTATATAGAATCTTTTTTGAAAAATAAAAAATAGCTTTATAACACCTACTATCTACCTCACTAATTGCAATTCGTCTAGGAGCTAAATAATTTTGTCGTGGTAATATTAAGATGAAAAACAAAATTCTTCTAATTTATTAAGATGTAGCACTCATCAGTAGCATGTAAAAAAGCGCTCTCGGGAAAGTTTAATGAAAACCCCTGTCCATTCAACTTAATTTATAGGCTTACCTTATGACATCCTTTAATGGCCTTTATTGATAATTTTCTATCCAATAACAGGGTATCATGCTATCAAATGTCTTAAGGTTTATTTTTATAATAAAATATTTATTACAAATATACTAAATTGTTTTGAATCACTCTCCGTATTACATAAATAAAAATGTATAAATACGCAATTCACAAAAATACAAGTACAAATACGCAATACAAAGTATAAATACGCAATACGCAAATCCACCGAGAGTAGTTAAGGGAAAACGTGATCCAAGCACGGTTTTTACTCGTCACACATATTGGTTTCCATGACATTCTATATTCTTTCCATCAATAATAAAGTTTAAAGTTTAATAAAGTAATAAAGTTTAAATAAATAAAAAAGTCACAAAGTTTAAATAAATAAAGTTCTATAATGTATTTTTTATTTATTTTTTAAGTAATACTGCCTTGGCGCCTTTTTTTATTTTTATTGTTTTTTTTTCGGGTTGACTGGTAGACAATGCTTTGTAGCATTAAGTCCACCCACTTTATATTTTTTTTGGACAATAAAGAATACGTAAATAAATAAATAAAATGTTTATTTAATTTATTAAAACAATTCTAAAACATTGTTTTAATAAATTATAAAATTTTTTATTTAACATTATATCAATATTGTAGCAAATGCTCAAAAAAATGGGAAAGGTTTTAAGTTTGAATATGCATGATTATAATAGAAGAGAGAGGATGAAGAGTATATAATTATCGTGTCCCAATAATAAGCAAACAAGTATGAAGCAGAAGAACGTGGATAATATTGCCATATCGGGTCCAAATTGTTTGGTTCGGGGCTAGTGGATAAAGAGTCCTTGTTTAAAAGACTTCATAATTTTTGAGTCAGAATATTCTGGTTTGGTATATTGTCTATATTAATAGAGACGAAGGTCTTTAATGTGTCATATTTATTATAAACTTTTAGATGATAAATTTTAATTTCACAAGCGTGTAATTGGATAGTATCCAAAGTAAGGCTGACGTGACTTGTTTCTTCCAGTAATTAATATTAAATGAGCGACAATATTTTTTTTAAATGAACATATTACGTTATATAATATTATTAGTAACGTAATGTATTAAATCAAAAACAAAAAGATTCGTACATTAAAAAAAGTTACTTAAGAAACTTACTGGCTTATTCAAATCACATTAAGCTTATTTGCTTTAACTTAACTAATACTACACTTACAAATAAAAAAATCTATAAAAAGTAATTTCGTAGTGATATAATTTTATCTGAACAGAAACCTAACTTAATGGCAACTACAGAAAGAAAAAAGATTTTTGTTTTTTAAAGGATCATTTAGAGGATCATCAGGATTTCATGTAAAATACGATATTTTTATTTTCTATCCATAGTCTCTCTAATTATTTTTTCATATATGTCATATATTGTTTATATTTACCCGGCTGTATTCACGTTGAATTAAATCGGAATGTGCCCGAATAGTTTCGAACCCCAAATGGTTTAAAAGAAGAGGATTACGAAAGTTTCAATAAAAAACTGCTAACCAATACGGCGCGGTTTTGCAAAATAAAGCAGTTCGTGCCGTGAATCCGCCACGCTTAGAACTCATGATAAAGAACCCCGAATAGATTCGAAACTAGTCGGGCACATTCCGATTTAATTTCTACCTGAATAGAGCCGGGTAAATATAAATAAAATAGTCATGGTTCACGAAAGTTTGAAATTAAAAAATATGTCATATATTGTTGTTTTCATATACGTTTCTTATATGTTCATATATTTTATATTATATTTCTCGGTGTAGGCTTGTCATACATAAAGCAGATAGTATGGTTTATGTAATAGTATAGAAGGTTTTCTTAAAATCAACCGATGCAAGATAGATTGGTCTACGAAATTATACGTACTTTTCGATAATTTGCTTTAGACTCTGTATGTGATAAATTCATTTCGATTCACTTGGCTGAACTTTTGCATTAGTAATGACTCCACTCCAACATTTCCAATTGGTTGGTGGCTCTTTACGTTGTCGGTTGTTTTTCAGATTTATTGATTTATTATGAATCATTCCGTCTTCTTCTAATTTTAAGGTGATTTATTGACTCACAACTTGTCTTTTCTTATTCTTTATTAATTTGAAGGAGCTCCTTGTATGTATGTGGTCTGATAAAGAAAAGAACTTCAAAGTTTGTAAATAGTAGTGTAAGTAAAGTCGCTCCTTATTGATGGACGAACTAATTTTTTTTTAAATTTTAGTACGATTCAAGTAGACGCATTTTTTACGTTTTTCTTAATCTCATATTTACTATCTTTAGTATAGTTTAGTATGCGTACTGCAATACGCTAATGTCTCAGAGATATCTTTTGTCGTAATCAAAACACACATGGCAGTGGATATTTTTCTAGATACCTGCAAATTAAAAATAATTTCTAGATCATATTAAAATGCGTTGCCAGCGTTTTAGAAAAGAATACTCAAGAGAGTATTCTCTTATTAAGAAAAGATTCTTAAAGGTTTGAATGTCGTATCGACTTTAATTTACAAAAAGCTGAAGGTAAATGTGAATTATTTAAACAGAGTTATGAAAAAAATACTTAACGTTTAATAATTAATATCACACATCTAAGTTGACTCTATATTTTACCAAAATAAAATTCTGATATTGATAATATTTAATATTAATTATAAAACAAATAGAACATATTTCGCAATACGTTGCTTTGAACAAATAAAAATAAAATAATAAAAACTGTATCTCAGATAATCTATATATAGATTTTTGAATAAGATCGTTTCAGTGGGTCGTTATAAAAATAACAATACACTCTTGAAAAGGCGTCCGGTCAGTAATAAATAACGCCGGCTTTGAATGTACGATATCGTTTGCAGGTCAGAGGTACCCATATATTGGTGATGTATATATATGTATATACGTCAGCCATTTTAAAAGACCTATAGAAATGAAATTTCTAAAGAAATACTTTCAACTTTTTTTTCATAAGGACCGAGTGTTGTTCAACTTTAAATAAATATTACTTTGCTTATTACAAACTTGAAAAATCGTGTATTGTGAATCGTTCAGATTTAAAAAAGATATATTAAATAAATTTCATTAAACATTTCCCCTTGTGTCATATCTAATCAATTATATATTATAAAACACATTTTTAATATATATTCTGAGCCATTTTTAATATATATTCCAAGCCTTTCCAGGACTATTTCTGGAATAGAAATAGTCCTGGAAAGGATATAAACGGGCTGAAGGGTATTCTGCAGAAGTATAATATTATTAATATTATATAATATATATATTCTATAACCTCTCTCAATGATACCAATCATACAAAAAGTTTTTCAAATCCAACTGGTTGTTCCAGAGACTAGCTCTAACATACCTATAAAACAAATAAGTACGTCAGTTCTATTATACATACTACATACATATTGCAGCTCTATTATACATATTACTATCGATAATACAATATTTATTACTATGTATATAAATATATATATATATATATATATTGCTAATATATATATGTGAATAGCACACCACTCTCGCTTATTATATTAATTGGATTCCATGCACGAACCCTATCAATAGACGCTTGAATTATATATAACCGGCTTTATATTGATTGCTCTATGGTATTAAAAAAAGTTGATATTTCCAATTGAGAAAAAACCTTATTAATAATAATAGTATAGAAATTAATCAATGTTTCGGATATAATTAAAAAGAAAATCAATTTCTAATGTACTTTCGTGAACTTTCCTGAACCATAACTATTATATATATTTACTCGGCAGTATTCACGTGGAATTACATCAGAATTTGGCCGACTAGTTATATATTACATATATATATATGTTTGTATAAATGTATGTATTAGCAATATAGTCTTTTAAAATGTTATAATAATGATGTAGAGTTCAAACTCCCTCAATGACGAAAACAACGTTTATTTATTAACTCTCTTTATAACGGAGGTACCATTGTTCCGTTTTAAAAGTACGGTCAGGCAAAAAATATATTTTACACAACTAGTTTTTAATATTTATTTAGGATATATTTGTAAGTAAAATAATTTAAGTATGACACGTCGTTGTTCACTCAGTATTTTATAGCTTAGCTTAAATATTTTTTTTTTATTTTTGACTAATACTGCAGCGTTATTGGTGTGGTTGAAGTAGATAGTTTAGATTTAGCTTTAACAAGAATTAAAAGAACGGTACGGTAATAACTTTCAGGCTCTTTAATGAATTATTCAAATTTCTCTCATAACATCATTTACTATTTAATTGTAGAACTCAAGATTTTAATAAACACTTGATTTTGAACCGACGTTCATATTTGATAACATACTAAGCAAAAATAAAGAGTTGGAATAATCGATACGATACGACCTTATTTCTCCAATATACCTAATATTGGAGAAATAAGGTCGTAGTAAGGCCATTGTCTGTAATTAAATTTGCAAACGGAAATCTTGTATTTTTCACTCAGTCTATCAGTGCTGTCCAATCAAAGGAATATTACTAATTCCTTTATAGAACCATCAGTATGGTTTTACAAATAAATATATTTTATTGAGTGTCTTGTTTGATTCGCTCTTATCCATATAAAACTGAAAGAAATAGATATTTAGGGGTTATATATATTTAAGGGTTGCTCCAAAGATCTATTAGATAGATGTATATAGATTTGAGTTATACATAGGGTATAGACTTATCTATGGATGTTTTTAAAAATGTATAAAATTATATATATAAGTATATATATATAGTACAAACTATTTTATTTTAACTATTGTAATTTTGTTATATGAACTTCCGAAACCTTCATTCGAACTTCCTGTCCAACGTCAAAATTGATAACCATAAATCTTACTTTCTCGATTAAATTAAAAACATTCATAAATTAAAAAAAAACATTATTTTTTTCATATAATTCCTCCACCAACCATTTACCAGTTCCTTGCGAGTCCATAAATAAATAGATTTTTGTTTTAAATCCAAAGTTCAGTTTCCAATAGCTTCTTCAATTGTCAAACATTTGCTACTGGTTAACATTCTAGCTAATATTCTAATTCTTATATAAAAACATTTCAATCGTACTAAACGGAATTAATGCTGAAAACTTTTAACATATGCCAAATTTCTATGTCTGGAAAATGTATTAGATAATTTAGGATATTTAATCGTATATTTATATCTTTTGGTACTGGGTTATTCGATAGTGAGCGAACTTCATTAACTTAATATTTTTTACATTTAAATTTAGAGACAGTGACTATTATTTCGACAGTGTCTATATATCGTAACAGGTTCTTTTTTTACTTTATTATAACATACTAGACATATAATAATTAATTAATTATTATATAATAATATAATCACTTTATATAATAGTCGTTCAAATATATTTTTTTTGTGAATAAATAAATAAAATAAATGTACTAAATAACATCATCTGGTAAATTTTATTTATTTTTAAACCTACGTTTTTAAACCCATGTCTATAAGACATAACGTCAGCCTCACTCCAATTTACAATTTTACGCCTGTAAAGTAATATTGTAACAGCTTATATATTTTATATTTAAAATAATATAACTTTTTAAAATTAATTAATAATATATTAATTTACAATATATACGAGATTACTCCAATCATCGTTTTAAAATGAGGCTTGATAACTAGTCTTAAAAATTGGAATTAAATGAATTCATGATAACCAGTCTTAAAAATTGGAATTAAATTAATTCATATACGTAAGTCTACTAGGGATCGAAAACTTATCTGCAAATGTTCATGGCTTTTTTCAGAAGCTATTTCAAATCTACGTATAATTCATGAATACAAATTTCATTCGTTATAAATTAAAAAAAAATGATCTCTCTTTAATCAAAAAACTCACAAACAACTTCGTAATTTTAAAAATGCCTGGCAGTTTGTATAAATTAGCACCGTGATAAACAACAAACATGTCGTCATATAAGACTTATTGTATGGACTACCAAACTTCAACTAGGATATATTTACTTCTAAATATGTAATATAATATGTTTTTTCAGTGATTATAGTTTTAGTATACAAGTTTTATCGAAATTACAGAAAATGTTGAGAAATCCATTACTTAATTGGTACAATCGCATAATGGCCAATAATGTTATATGTTGTCTGTTTTATTCATAAACTTTTTAAAGGAATTGAACTTTTCCAATATTATTAATCCGAAAACAAGTCTTGACTTAAGCCCATAAGCCAAATAACAAAAAAGTTTGTAGTTCTGTGTTTAATTTTCATATTTCTGCTACGTATTCTTCGATGTCTACGACGGTATATAAAGCTTTGTACAGTATATCAAATAAAACACAAAAGGGGGAATGAATGCCTCTAGATATGATCTACCAACAACCAACCTTACAATATACAAGAGAACACGTAACGAGGCGTATAAAAATATTTAGAAAACATAATAATACTAAAAAATTATAAAATATACATACATAACAAGGATTTACATAATAAAACATAAGTTTAATTATTATAATTTAAAAAAATACAATATATGATTGATATATTAAAATTATGTGATATATAGACACATTTAATTCTATAAAGTAAAGTTTCTTTACTAGGCTTTTTACGTTTCATAGCAAATTATTTTTGCATCGTACGTAAAAAAAGCTGTCAAATGTATTATAACATAAAAAAAAACCATTTTATGTATTTCAGAAAAATACTATTACATTTTTTATTTGAAAACATATAAAATATAAATATCCACCCCTCGTCAACGAGCACTTGCGGTCAGCAATAAATACATGGGGATGAATATATGTTTGTAGGTCATAAAAAGAATATTATATACATGAAAAAAACACTATACTAAGGCCTATTGAAAGCAAACTCATTTAAAAGCACATATTGGAACCACTTATTGAATATATTTATATATTCAATAAATTTGTTAAAATTACTCAATAGAGCAAAGGCTAAATTATTTTTTATTCTCTTTTTTTGCTAACTAAAATAGAAATACTATCGCCAATGTTCTTATTATTGATTTTAATATTGAACTTTCATATTGCAAATAATAATAATATTACTTTTCAGGTAACCGACATTTGAATCTTTTTTCATGTCAGAGGGTAGCAAACGAGCACGCGTTTGCTTATCGATTTTGCAAATATAGCTTACTCGACGAACTTGAATGATATTTGGTCACGAAATATCATCAAGGTGGGCTATTATTATAATAAAACTATAAATCGATATCTTTGAAATAAATCGTTTGACTTATAACTCGTCCCTTCCCTCTTTCTCCACTGCATATGAAGTCGCTTACTTTAGCTATTTATAATTAATTCAATGGAGTTATCTGTGAAAACAAGTGAAAGTATTTATGAACCATAAAGTTCAATAAAGTATATGAACTGAAGAGGGAGAACCTCATGTGTTTAATTTCAGCTCATATAAGGCTTTTAGCGTATACAAGATTAATTAGTCTCTCAGTTAATATTCTTCAATATGGGGACGCAATGTTTTTATGCCGCTTTTTAGTTAGGAAGAAATTTTAACCAATAAAAGTATCGTTTTTAGATAGTTCAATATTTAATTACGAATTTCTTTCTTATAACACAATAAATTAACTGCATCACGTTATTCGTTTGAATTATTTGAAAATATTCTAAAGTTCACTCGTTTTCTAAGTTAACTGCATTTATTGTATAAAAAACAGAACAGACTATGATTTTTTTTTCCATGCTTTTAAACATGGCACTTGTCATATTTGATTATACCATGAATAACAAATCTTAATATTTCCATTTGTCAAATCTAAAGTTCAACTAGTGAAGAAAACTGTCACTCATATTCTGTCTTTATTTAAAACTAGTTTATTTATTACATTCAAAGCCTATAAAATTAATTTATAAACTTTTAATAAGTGACATTTTTTCATTTAAAAGAGTTCGTTTAAGAGATGGCAATCCGTAACGAGCGAATATTAATGCAAATTTCAAAATACTGCAGTCAACTCAGAGATATCAACAGAGATGCACAGATTAAAATGAAAGAACTTTTTCCATTACAAATATGCTTTCAAGAGTACTGAACTACTTTCGTATATTGGAAACCGGGTATTGAAATGCAAAAGAAATCTTAAATTTTATTAATATGAATTTTGATACTTATATCTCTTACGTATAAACTGATTTACCGATTAAATGTAATTTGTTTTACAAAATTTTCTTACTTCTAGATTAGCAGTTTCGATATCTAGAATAGTGGAGATCTTTTTTTAATAGAATTTTATATAATAATACATTCCCAACGAATACTCATATTAGGTTTAAAAAAATAATGATAAAATTAATATAAATTTTACACTACATATTGTGTAAATAATATTTGTAATTGGGAGGAATCTTATTTTTTTTAATAGCATAATAATGTCGTTTATTGTGATGTTACGTTTTCATAAATTAAATGCTAATTAGACATAATTTTAATATACTGACTCCATATTAAAAATAACCTATATTTTTTATTACGGTTACCATTTACACATACGGAACTCCATTTCATTATATTTTATGATCATTTACAATACCGTAGATGTTTTACGTTTTGCGTATACATTACAATAAACTTTAATACCCTGCTAAGTTTTCTCGTCACATATATGGGACTTATGGCAAGTTAATTCTCCCAAATATTCTTATAAATTATGCTTAGTAAAGCTTTTTTTATTAAACAAGGTTTGTGGTATTGATTGGAAAATAATAAAGCATCCATCTGATAGGTATTCCTTAATTTGGAAACTTTACTAGCTTAAAATGTAGTACTTACGTTCCGGTTATTTTAAATAGTACAATGTGTCTTCACGGAAAAGTGAATAGATGATGAATGAATAGGCTTTTACTCAGTTGATTCGTCTTACCACCTACGACTACATTTCCACTTACCATCAGGTGGAATGTAGTCGAGTATCAACTTAGTTTAAGTTAAAAAAAACCCAGCACTTGACCTAAGACTACACTTCAAAGTTACAAAATTAATATAAACTAAACCCATAATATTACCAACAGTGCTGAATTGAATTTATATTCTAATATAATGTTACTGAAGCTAAATATATTTCGCATCCACTTCGAGAGGATTTGGGCGGAATTCTGGCCAAAAGCTATTAGTTAATAAATGTCAATAAAAGTTGAACTCATACCGTCTGTGTAACCTAACCTATGGCACTGAAAATCAGGAAAACTATTTAATAAACAAACATTATAAATATAACTTATTAATTAAAGCTAAATGGGTCTAAAAAATAAATAAATTCTTCATATGCTTTTTCATTCGCCGCTATATAGAACTCATATCAATACATATTTGTATTACATTAAATATTAATTTTAAATATATAAGCTTTGATTGTTAAAGGGAAAACACATTCGTGGCCTAAATAAAAAAAATATTTAGTTGTCACAAGAAGTAATAATCCAGGGCACAAAAAAATACTCATTTAATTTGTAAAAATATAATATGCATTTTATATTGGTATTATTTATATAAAAAAAACACAATAATTAAGAATCGAAATATTTATTTACCATTGAAAATATTATATTCAGTAGTAAAATTTACGGGACACAATTTTTTTTCTCGACACAGGCCTATAAAATCATCTAGTTATATGTCAAACTCTATCTGGTATATCATTTATAAATTTAATTTAATTGATAACTCAATTTGAAATGAATTTAAAGTGTGATAAAAGTGCTCCATTTTTTCCTATTAATACTAAAAATAAAATTAAAAAAATATCATTGAAAAAGCAATATCTCTTTTTAATAATATGAGGTTTAGACCTCACGTTACGTTTACGTGGTCAGATATAAGTACTTCCCGACACGAATTCTCCGAGCTATTCAAATTTTAAAGTGCTTCTAAAATACGAGCTGTCGTTTTTAGTGCTGCTTTTAATTAATTATATTTCACATATATTTAGTTTAAAAGTTTTAAGTGCTACTTTGGAATGTTTGATCTTCAAATATTTTTTTTGCTGAAAAAAAAATTGTAGGAAGTCAAAATATTACATAAATTTGTTATAATTATTAGTTCGTTAGTTTTATTGTCATAATTAATGATAGATATATAAAACATATTTACTCCTTTTTAATTTTATCGCCATTCATAGCACTCTCTGCCTCCTTTTTTTTCATCTTCACACGCTTGTAATAAGAAAGCTTTCTTTTCTACCGAAGAAATAAATTACAAAACAACGTTAGCTGGATCAGCTAGTACGTGTGTTTTTTACTTTAGTATATATTTACTTGAATACAATAAAATTATATTTTTACATATATGCATAAAGGTGATAATAATAATAAAAAATATACTCTGAGTTACAAGATAAGTTTTTGATTAGTGTTTCAAGTTTATGGATTTTTTAGTTATCGATACAAATAAACAGTACTATTTTATTTAACACGTTTCAATATATAAATTCCAATATATGGATTCCTACGTTTAAAAGATTATTAAGATCGATATCAAATAAACATATGTCAACGTATAAGGCGTTGTCTGTTCCAGTTTAAATGTGTATATGTATTTGGAAATCTATTTTTTCTCGTAGTTACTAAGGTTACAACCCTTCAGAAGTTTAAATAAACTGTGCTCGTGGGAAATTTTAATAAAACCCCTGTCCATTTCACTGAATTAATAGGATTATAAAGTAAAATCTTATAACAGCCACCGCTTTTATAATTGATTGTAAAATAACATGATATCAACCTTTAATTATTCATAATTGCATTTAAATAAAAAAGATTGTAAAATGACATATCATTCTAAATAATACCTTTAGGTTAATGTTTAAAATATAATATTCATAAGTCCATTTAAAATTAATTTAAATACGTTATAAGAAATAAATCATTTAAATAAATTATCATTCGTAACTGAAACGTGAAACCCCGATGGAATTGCATCGGGAATACGTAAACCCACCACGTCACTTACTTTTCACATTTCGGGTCCCATGACGATTTATATTTTTGAACGCATGTCTTTATGACATGACGATTTATAAAAGAACGCATGTCTTTATTTACATTACTGGACTAATAACGAAAAACATTCTAATAATATTCGTACATTTTCGGTATATTTACATCTGTTAGGTAATTACTCCTTAATTTTTTCCAGTTCTAATATTTTTTATTAACATTTTACATAAATAATATTTGTGCTTCAAACTACATTAAGAGAAACCACATACGAAGAGAATAAAATTGTATAATTAAAAACGTATTCATAGATAGACAACTGTTCATCCAACAAATTAGATTTTTTGGTATAATTGGATTTCAAGACGGAATCGAGGTATTAAGTTTTTATTCAACCTGTTGCCCAACAAGTAAAGCAACTTGTTTAAATACACCTAATAAATTACAACAATTTATCAGTATCATGTAGCATTTTAGAGAATTGAGATTTTATACCAGTAATATAAAGTAATATTTTAAATCATCTTATCACATTTATTATGGAGTTACCGAGTGCCTAAACGTTTCAGAGTTCTTTTCAAGCGTATTTAAGAACGTGTAGAGTAATATTTATGGTGATGCAGCTGACTTAACAGATGATGCATGGATGACTGAATATGACGACAAAAATGGTTATTACAGTAGGAAACTCTATGGCTATTTGTTTCCAAAATTAATAATTACATTAATAATAGTAAACTTGCATTCAGATTGAGTCAGTCGTAAACATCTGTTATTAAAGGTTTTTACAAATGCGTTGCCACCCGGGAGCAATTTTCAGATTCAGTTCAGCAACAAGGTTCAGATTTCCTATTCATCTTACGAGACAGACACATCAGCAACATTAAGCCAATTTACCTCGATAAAGAAGACCATACCAGTTTCTATATACTGGTTATAGCCAGTGTAGTTACACCCTTCTGAAGTAATTATTATACAATCTTTTTCTTCATAACAATTATTTTTTTATAAAACAACGTGCAAAAAGATTTTATTTTACTATATATCCATGACCTAATTATTTCATGCGGAATATAACTCTTATAAAAATTACAAAATATTTATAATAAAAGTAATTATTTATTAATAATGTCAAACGTTTACCGAAATGGCCATACCATTAAATATATTAAACAAATGTTTTGGCAATACATTAGAAAACATGTCAGCTGAAAAACAAATAAATCAATGTAACAAAATTTACAAACACGCTTTAGTTTTTTTTTTTCTTGAAACAGACTTTCATCTGTATTTTTTAGAAGCGTATCAACACTCAAAAAACTATATAAATTGTTAATGAGTAGAGTAATACAGATTTCAAGCCAACATTTCGTGAGAGCAACGACAGGTGTCAAAGCCCGCAGAATTCAATATTAATAGACGCTAAAGCAAAAGGTGGAGCTTTGTTTTTTTCTTTTTAATTATCAGAACTGGAATAGAACAGCTCGTAATAATAATTTTAATGAGAATAATAACAAGGATAATCCTATAATATCATTTATATACATTTATATATATATATATATATATATATATAAATGTTAGGATTACGTTTGAAGGATATGCGTAGCCTAGAAATAGTTCTGCTCTAAAGCCATTTCTCTTAAGCTAAACTAGTTTTCCTTATTTTATAAGATTCTGATTGGGAAATTGTTTAAACTACATGACTCTTATCCTTAGATAAAGATCTTAATCCTTAGAGGCTGTAAAGTAATATATAAAATCTCTGAAAATTTTACTGAATTTATTAAGAAAAATAAAATATGAACTTTGGTTCTAAACAAATGCCGTAACTTCACTTGACGTGTACCTCTTTATTACAGTGAAGATATTTTATGATAAACTGTAATCTAATTCCCGCTAAAACCCCTATCAGTCTCTGGGGTTACTCACCGTTGATGTTAGGGGTTTAATAATTCGTACAGAGTACAAAAGTTGTCCCAGGAGTGTCATCGTGATGGTTGAGAAGACTAAACCAATATTTCAACTGTATATCAGTAGAAATGAACAGTTGTCAGTATACCCCAAGCATGAAAAACTAAAATTCGGATCGTTTTATTGAAGTTAAAAATTTAATAAACATACCACATATTACTGTGGTATGTTTATTAAATTTTTAACTGAGAAACCAATGTTTATATTCGAGTATAAATATTTGTATATATATTTGAAAATATTTATATACATATATAGCCATGTGAAGCTCATTTAAATTTAAATAAATATAGAATGAAAAATGAACCGATACGGGCAGGGACTTGAACCTCTGGAAAACCGTCCCATCGCTCTACCAATTAGTCTACCTTATCGCTACGGTATCGCTACTAGAAAGAAAAAACTGACGATAGCCATTTGGACTAAACGTTAAAGGCTAGACTATGTTAATAGTAGAAACAGTTATATAGTTATCGACAGGTGAATATTTTTATTGCTTCTTAATTTGACAACTTTATTTATGAAAACTTCGTAATGCAAATACAAGTATTAAAACAACAATATTATATTAAGTTATTACTAATGGACCCCACGAGACCAACATTGAAACATTATTATACGAGTAAGTTTAGTATTTACGCGAGAGAGGTAAAGTTAAAGTGAGCCAAATTTCAAACTCCTTCGTTCGCGTAATTCTACCTGTACAAAACAAGCATATTCCAAATATTTTATATATTTGAAATATGCTCGTTAGAAAGAAGTTAGTCAAAAAGAAGGTAAGTATAGATTTTAAAGTTTAACAAATGCATAATTTTGTTTGTATTTTTACGCCACAAATGTATACAAAAAGCAAGTAGCTGTTTTCAAGCATAATACAACCAGATCTTCCCAGAACCAGATAAGAATACGACGGCCACGGAAATCAATATTTGTACCGGGTAATATCTTAGGATCACGTATAACGGATAACGGATTTCGATGGAATTGCGTAGGCAACATACGTTCCATTTAAAAAACGTATTTATTTATGTAATTTTACAGACTATTTTGTTTTGAGCAGTAATATTTATTTTTAATTTCAAAAACTTTACAATAAATAATTTCTAAGCTTACAACAAATATTGTAGAGTTATGAATCCGAAACTAGTCCTCGTTATAATACCAGCCGTTATACGCTAACGTTGCCTGTTAGAGACGGCTGTTTTAGCGATAAGGCCGCCTCTAGTACATTGTTAGCATATTGTTTGATTTATTGAGGTAATTCCTGTATTATGCTTTACCATTAAAATTTTATTGTTCTAAACTAAATTAAAAGAAAGTTATTTGTTATTTAAAGAAATAACAAGACACCAATTATCTTTATTATGAAATATTTTACATCTATTTTTAATAGGTAAAGCTATATCTTTATAAATTTATTGCTAAGGTACATAGAGAGCTTAAATCGGGTTTAGAATTTATAAGCTATGGAAGTATACTTATATATACTATAAATATACTGTAGTTGGTTATGTTTGACTTTAATCTAAAACTTTTAACGACACCCTAAAAACCTATCCTATCAAAAACAAAAAGAAAATAAGAAATAAAAAAACCAATTTGTCTTGTTTCTTTCGTCACTAAGAAGGTAACTTTAAATACAAAAATATTCTATAAATCTTTTAGAATAAGATGAGATATTATTAAAAGTAAAAAAACTTTATTATCAATATTTATATTTATTCAATGAAAAACATAATATACATAATTGAAATATTTAATAATCATGACAATAAGTTACCTAAGCTGATTCAGTTTTCAGTAAACTTTTTTCGTTTTCTTTTTTCATTCCTTTTTTTATGATTGTACACTCCTCTTTATCATATTCTGGTACGTGTAATAACCTTTTTCTTTTATATTACATTTTCGAGTGTTACGTTTAACTTTTTTGTTGATTTTAATAATTTTATTAGCTTTAATTTTTTCTGGTTGTTTATCTTTAGCAACATTTTTCCCTTTTTTCATTGCTTTAACGTTTTATCTTTAAATCTATTTAATAAATTATTAGATAATCAGCACGGTCAGCCAACTTGTTTGTGACGTTGACCGTCAATATATTTTTTTAAACTTCAAATCTAAAATGTTCAATTCTACTTGTGGAAATTTTAACAAATAGTAGTGAATAAAAAAATACTGAAGTTCAAAGTTAATTTAATGTGAATTGATATCTATTTTGTACGATAAATGACAAATAAATCAAAAAATATTATGCAAAATAAATATATGTAAAATGTGTAAATATATTTACTTGATAATATCAGTTTAACTATTTCTTATATTTATTACATTATGTTTATAATTGAAGAAGTTAGAGGATGTTGTTATTACAGCATAAATCTTATAATAATAAATTTAGACTAACTATAATATATAATCTAGATACATCTCAAGCTGATCGATTATCAAATATTAGGTAAATACTAAGTATTTTAACACCACTGAGTAAATAATGGTTGTTATTGTATTACATATATATATATAATATTTTACGCACAAACAATCGTATTGTACGTATAATATATATAATATTGTACGCACAAACAAACACTAAGTATTGATATAAAATAAATAAATATATTTAAGTAATGTGCCAATGAATTCCGGTTCAATAAAAATATGAATAAATAAATAAATAAATAATGAAATTTAATTTTAATCTTTAAATAGTTGTTCTTCATAATCAATAAATTAACGCTAAGACTTTTTGATGAACAAAAACAAATTAAATTATTTACAAAAAATACATTCCGCTACATACTTTGAATAATTAGTATTTTGACCACTAAGTTAATTAAAGCGTTATGTAATATAATTTTATAACTTAACTTTTTTAACCTTAAAATAAACGTTAGAATTAATTTCAAACTGCGTAGCGGCATAGACATAAATTGAATTGAATAGAAAACGTTACGTCAAGTCTTGTTTAGAAGCACTTTAAATATTAAACTGAGTCTCGAAAATTCCTTTCCGGAAATGCTTTTAGCTGACCGTGTAGCAGGTTATTATATTACTTACTTTGAGAGAGGTGTCTCACATCTCTATTTCATAGTTTAAAAAATAAGTCAAAGTTAAATTTTCACTTACAGTAGGTTATTTTAAACTATGTGCTTGGACAAGGTTATTAAGTAAAAATATAAATAATTTATTATTATTTATTTATTTATTTTTTTATATATTGTCTTATTTTAATATTGTTTTTTTTTTGTAACTAATCTTTAGTGAAACGATTTTTTTTTCATAATTTTAGGGTATTATTATTATTATTGCTAAATTAAGTACAGAAAAAATTAAAAATCTCATTATTTTAAAAAAAAAATTGTTAAAACAGTAGTTACATCGAGAAATGGGGATTTTCCAAAAATATTTTTTTTTTTTATATTTTTCCTTACTTGGATATCATATAATAATCATCAAATCATGAAAAAAAAACATGAAAATCATACTTTTGCACTTAAAAAGATAAGGACAATAAAAGTAAAAGCAACAGCAATATTATTATTCACTAAAGAGACAAGTAACGGCAAAGATGGAATATCAAAACAATTCTTACTCAAAATGCAAATGGCTGTCGACCTCTCTTATTATCAATTCTTGTAAACCCTGTCTAAATTATAAAATCAGGTCGCGCAGGCCAAGACTTTCCCTTCGATGCTCAATATTTTTTGCCAATTGACATTATCGATTGTAATTCAGCATCAACTTTTTTTTCGTTCAAAAGGTCATATCTCTGCTATTTCGTGAGAGTCTGCATCTTTTGGGTTAACAAAGTTCGTTATATATCTGATAAATATAATATAGAACTAAAGAATAATCTGTATCTGTGTAGTCACGTACTTATATAAGTTAACGGTGACGAGTTGTCTAATTTTAGTTCCCAGACCAGTTTTCCGCCCAGTCGAAACTCAAGCACTGAACTTCCAACTAAACACTTCGCTTCAATACTAGTTTGGGTAAAGTACAACCACAACAGTATGCAAAGTGAATATCCAATTATTTTATTATATAATAGATAAAAGCATTCATTTGCCAATAGTTTAAAGCCACGAATAAAGTTAAGACTACAAACTTAGTGATTGAGATTCAAATTTTAGCCATTCTAATGATCTCTTATTAGACATAATCATGTCATTATTACATAAGACTGATGTCAAACATTGTCATGCTTTTTTTTTATAAGTCTATGACTCATTATGTGAGGCATATGTTTCACATTTGAATACGTCATATAGTTAGTTATAAACGTTTTTAGTCATTACTAAAAAATCTTACATATATATATTACGTTTATTCTTATGATATAAATCAAATAAAATATTATATTTTTATCTTTTTTTGGATAGATATTATTTAAATTAGTTTAGATGTACAATATAATTTTAATCAATAAATTTTAACTAGTTTAATGCAATTGAAATATTGTTTTTTAAGGTTGTATTCTTTGATATTTTAATACAATTATTAAAATGTCAAATAGGAACTAAGAACTGACTTATAGTAAGTGTAAGTTTTAAGATATAGAAGTTTTATAATACAATTTTTATGTAATCTTTAATAATAATGAATGTTATTTAATACCAGCGATTAATGCTTTTAAAATACCGAAACTAGTAGGATTCTTATGTAAGGAAATCACAAAAAAAAACAAACATATATATATACAAGTTAAAGGTAACCGAATTTCACCAGCCCTGGCCACGGCTGCACGTGATATACCAGCAGATGCTGATATATGTATATTACAAGTATAATAACATGTGCAAAATATTTATTTATTTTTCTCATTAGCTTCAAATTTATCTTTGTCATTAATTAATTTTCGTTAACAGAATATATGATAACAATTTACAACGGTAAAAACAAAAACTTTATATTAAATACGTTATTGTCATTTAAAACAAGATTATATTTAAGCGAAATACGAGTTAGTCACACGCTTAATTACACCTGGGTTATAATTTCAGTAGCAGCTTGTTTAAACAATAAGCATTAAGACGCATTATAAGTAGATAATATCTTTGTAGCTAATTATGAAGAGTGCTGAAGTTTGAGGGGATATTAAGGATCGTATGTTTATGCGAATCTCGTTTATTATTCATTTATTTAAATCTTTATTGCACAATAAACGTAATAACGTACAAAAGGAGGGCTTAATGCCACATAAACATTCTCTATCAGCCAACCCCCTGGGGAATACAGGAGAGGACTCATTTGTTATTGAAGTTTAATTAAAAATAGAAAGTAAATTAATTTGTAGGTTCAATACAGACTTAACAGACAGTATAAACTTTTATTCTGAATGTCGATTGATCAGTAAATTATGAACCAAATGGGAAATAATACGTTCGCTCGAAAATCTTTAGTACTATTATATTTTGAATCAAAATATGCATAAATTTTTTATTTTAATTATGTCATAATACAAATAAGGACAGTAAAAAATCATTCATAATACATTATCTATCCTTGTCAGTAAATTCAAGCAATAATAATACAAATAATTAACAATGTATTGAGAAATCCAGATTCCCAGTAACAGTTTACTCTCTCCAGCTCCGTAAAGGTAACCATATTCATAATACATCGTATTTGCATATTCATAGGCGGTAATTTTGGTACCTTGACTTACCATGAGGTGGATTGCATCTGCTAAAATTAAAAAAAAAATGTATAATGCAAACTTCCATTGTGATACAAAGGGAGACACAGCTAACATAAGTCATTTATAATTATTTGAAAAGTTTCCAAAGTGATTTTACGGATCATTTACTGGACTTAGGAAGAAGGTAGTTTTAAAAATGTTTTGAGGTAAGTCTATCGTCATTCCAGAGATAATACCTTGTCCAAAATAAACGTTTTATTTTTATCAATATATGTCAGTGATCTACCTGGGTTTCGAACCAAGAGTCACTTGGCGATTGTGATTGTCCAACTTCAGATATTAGAACGAGAGGTGAATGCGCGGATCAAAAGTCTACAAAACTTTTTCGGATCTTTTTAGGCTCGGAAAAAAAAAATAACTCTATCCACACAAGTTTAAAAAAACAATACTATGACATTATACATACATTAACATAAAAATATTTGTACTGGAGCCCGAAAACAGATGAATTTTTATAGTTATTTCAAAATAAAAATTTTGTTTTATCCCCACTCTCTTGCGGTAGTAACTGTTTAGACAAAGATATCATATTTTAATACTAATAAGGATGCCCTTTATTATTATTATAAAAATATTAAAGTCAAAGTGACACTAACCAAGTCGTCTAACGATGTAATTTCCTTCTTTCACATAAGGCGCTTTGAGCGTAACGAATACACTTTTGTGACGGGTGTTAAAGACTGAAGACTGACATTTTACCATGGTATCGAAATGGTGACTTTGTTTATTGAATACTTATTTAATGATCAGATATTTAATTATTGCTTTACATATGGCTAATATAATATGTAATAAAAAAATCATCCAGACAAAATCCGCACAAAAAATATTTTTTGAAATAAAAAATTCTACGTGTTCAGTACATGACACAGAAAATGAATAAATATATTTTTTTAATTGTTTTATGTCTATCTGATAGGAAAAATAATAGGTCTGTGTCATTTAATGAATACCTTGCAATATATAAATAGATATCTCGTTATTTATATTTTAGAACTGTATCATCTTTAACAACTTAATAAAAACATTTAAATAAGCTTCAATTATTTTTCCAACAACCAATTGGTCACCTGAAATTGACCTGTCAGCTTTTAATAAGATTAATAACAAGGCAACCCACTTTTTCAGGAACTTATCACGTCACTGCAAATATTATCTTTTAAAAAGTCTCCTCCATTAATCCCTGTAACTAAACTTTAACAGATTAAAAACTTTTTCGTCATAAAACATTGTTTTTTTTAGCTTTAAGCCGTTCTATTATATAATTTTGCGCTGAACTAATATTTCCAATGCCATATATGTACATGAAATATTTTATGAGCTACTTTATGGGATGTGTTTAACTAGTTTCAAAAAAAGGATAATCTAAATTTTTCGTCTTTGTTTATATTTAGTAAAATAACATGTTATTTAATAGCGACATGTTAGCAACATGTTCACGTCTCTAAGTATACAAACTCAACGCTGAACCTAAAGCTTGTAAATATTGCAAGCTATGAGACTGATTACGATTCTAATGAAGGACACGAGAAACTCAATTCAAATTTAAATTTGGATCTGATTCCTGGTTCGACAAATTGCGCCTCGTTATGTAACGTTCTTCCGTTTTCATATCCTTCATGTTTTTAATGTGACAATATTTCATTTAATTTGAGAATTGCTGACAAAGTATTTTCCTATACTAATCTTGCCAATTCTTTAGATAAATCTTTATTTATTAAACAGCTATTACTCCTCGGACACATATAGACTATATATTAAATGTTTCTTTTTCTCTTCGAAAGCGATAAACGTAAAAACTATTTTTCTATAATTCTTTTTGGTTGTTTTTGTTTTTACTGTCAGGAGACGGATTTTATGAAAAAAGAGAGAGTTGCGCGTATTTTTTTAAATTAAAATAAATTAACTAACGAATCAACTTTACTAATGTGACTTTATTACTTTTGTCATAAATGTCAAACGTTTGACAGTTTGACAGACAGGCGAGAATGATAAAATACGCGCTGCAAAATATCACCTAAAGCAAATGAACCTGTCAGATTTATATATATATATATATATATATATATATATATTTATAAATATTAATTTTACCAACACCAATTTAATATTTATTGTTAGGAAAGGACAACGTCCGGGTCCATTAGTATACAATACAATTACAAGATAATTAAAGTATAATAAGCTAAAGATCTACCGTATTAAGGTAATTCCAATAAGTAGCGTCTGTTGGGAGTTTAGTTCTGACCTACTTATGTGGATTAATTATTTATATTCTGATTCAATTTTATTATTATGCAGCATATTGGAGCTTGTAGTATTATTCAATAATAATTATGAAGAACAATTCTGAATTAATTAATTGAAGCCTGTTCAATAAAGCTTTGATAGGATTAAGAATTGAGAATGGTTCATTGTTAAAATATGTTTTTATTATATATGTATATTTATTCGAAAGGCTTAAGTTATAGTATTATTTTAAAGAAACGACATTTTATCTCCATTTTAAAGATATTATATAATATCAAACACGTAGTATGTGTACATTTTTTTTTTAATCTTTACTGAAATGCTACCTACGAGTATTTTTGATTGTAATTTTTTTTTCTGTTCTTCTTCCAGCTTAACAGGGAATCTACCAGGAATATTTACTAAGAAATTTACGTCCCCAATGGCTTGTTCAAACTTGGTTAATGGTTTCTTAATGAATGTGATTGCAACGAACTTCTTGTTACTGATTGTTCAATTTAACTAGTTAGATAAATGATTGAGACCTGAGTATTTAATATGGTCTAGATTTATTACTTTATATTTGCTGGTTTAATTCAAAGTTAAAATTGTGTTGATATTACATGACAGATTAATGAAATAAAATATATATATCTGAATATAACCCTTTAAACAATAATGCAGCTGTTAATTTTAAATTTAAACTTTCGCGAACCATGACCATTATATTTATATTTACCCGGCTGTATTCAAGTAGAAATCGGAATGTGCCCGTTTCTAGTTTCAAACCCATTCGGGATTCTTACTCGTGAGCTCTGGCGCGGTGGAGTCGCGGCGTGAACTGCGTGCAGCAGCTCTCTGGGCGCTAGCAGGTTGAGATTGACAAAGAAAACTTTTAAAATCCATACAGATATTGATCCGTTACTATTTTATGATATATAAAAATTGTCTGTCCTTGTAACCCATATAATATCACTCATGTAGCTTGTGAATCTATTTAAGTCTCCAAAATGCAAGATTTTCCTCATTATCTATCATTAATGCTCATAAATTTATCTGCAGGAAAGCTCTAACCTAACCAAGTGTTAGACTTGGAAACCTCTGTCAATTGTATCTATTTGATTTAAATTCTATTATTTACAATGCATCCCTTATAAAGTTTATATTTTTCTGTACCTGATGAGTTCAGGGTTGATATTATATAAATGTTATAATATAAGAAATATTTTTAAAAAATCCTATCACTGAAATAATAAAAACTCAGATACTTGTAAAACACGACATTCTGTGTTAGATTCAACGAAGTGTTATTCACTAACTTTTATTGTTAAGTAAAGATTGGGTCAAAATTGTTTTTTTTTTAATTTTGTTTTATATATAAATATGTAGATTTCTATATGCCGATAGTTATTTTTTTATAATTTTCATTTCTTTTTATATATTTAAATAAAAGTAATATTAGAAGTTATTAAGAAATGAATTATTTTTATTACTCCAAGAAAATGTTTTATTCTATTTCATTTTTATTTCCATTTAATGTTGATAAATTTAAAAAACTCCCAACGTTTTATTCGCAGTATATCGAGCAGTTGTTTTCGGTGAATGATCGCCGGGACCAGGGTGGAACAAACATAGAAAATTTATTTAAAATGGGCTTTCTGAAGCTGTACAGCCGCACTGCGCAAAGTTTTATAAAAAAGTTAAAATGACAGAGTTTTAGTTAAACGCCAAGTAGGTGTCATAATTATTGGAGCTATTATTTTTATAACTGGCAATATGACAATATACAGGTTATAAAACTTTTGAAACCTATTAACCTTGATATATATATTTTTTTATGATTTGCTTACTAGGTAACATTTACATTTTCATTTTAAACCACTAAGCCATGAAAAGTAATATTGAAAAGAAATACAATACTCGTACTTTATTGGTCTTTTAAAATGTAAAATTAAATTTTGGAATGATATGTTATCAGCTATTACAATAAATCAATAGTTGACTTATTTTTAAATTAAATTATAATAGCACAGAATTTAGTAAAAATGAAATAAAATGATGTTACATTCTCTATTAGACTAAGGTGTTGAATAAACCATTTATAATGGATATAAATTAATATTGAAGCAGTTTAAATTTGCGAGCTTCGCCTGCCACTAGCTAGGAATCCATGTCACAGTAGCGCTTTCCAAGATTAAAGTACGACAGCCTTGAGTGGGGGACACTTAACTTAGATCACTCACCCTTAGTCCCAAATAAGTTAAATTCTTGGAAGAAAATACTATAAATACGATTACTTCTATATTATATATTAAATTAAATACTAACAAATTTACAAACAGAAGTGAATATAATGAAACGTGTGTTAGACCGCATTCCCTGTCTACTTAAAAAATGCAGCATCAGGGTTACACCTATATAATTTTGACTCGAAGGTTCACTAACGTTCATATTTGATTCAATCTTATTATATAAAGACAAAAAATTATGATGTGAATATTTTTATAAATAAGAATAATAAAAGGTAAAATCAAGTCAAAAGCTTAAACACTTGAGATAATTTTACATGAATTTGAAGCTGGGTAACACAATAAATAGAACAGCTTTTAAGATTATTTCTTTGAAAAATATGAAGTCATTTATAAGCTTGATGAAGACAATTGATAAAGTCTTAAAAAATGTCAAGCAAATTTAAGCTAATAATTCAGTAAACTAAGTCTCAAAGTATAATTAATAAAACGAATTAGTAGAATTTCAGTTATTTTATGGACAGTAAATGTCTATTCATAGTTGGTATTTGATAATATAGAAACTTAGCCCTCTTAGATGAAGTATGTGTATATTTCTTTTCATATTTTATGCAATAAATTTTATTTAAAAATTCTTGCCAATTCATTGTTTGATTCATACAGTTTTTAATATTTCTCTTCTGTTATTTAAGAAAGTTATTGATTTAAAACATTGTTTTGTAAAATATAAACAAAATATAAAAAAAAACATGTCTAATCATGTTAAACTTCATTCAATTTATAATTAAATAAAATAAATAAAAATTTAAATAATCTGATGAGTGACATGAGTTGAGTAGGAGTACATGAGTTCAGTTAAATATTTTCAGTGTACTTAGAAGATATAATTTAATTCGTATAAAATGTTTCATTCATATAATTTACATATATATATGTGTGTGTGTGTGTGCTCATGCCACGACTTTGCCCTGGCTATGTCTCTTTTGAAGAAAAAATAGAAATTAGCTGAAGCCGATAACCTAATTATATTCCCGTTTCTGAATAATAATATATTAAAAAAAATTAATATATTTTATTAATTATATCATTATAAACAGTAGTATTAAATACACATAATAAATGCATTATAATTAAACGGCAGCTGCTTCTAACATTACTAAAAAAAAATATGTCACTTCTAAAGCGTCAAATTGTATAAATTGTATAAAGACTAGAGCGAGACTAACACGATTAGTCTTGTTTTAGACAAACGCTTTAGCAAATAAACGAGTGGCGACCACTTGTGATGATACTTATTCCGGCATTTTGCTACAGTTGTTTGATAAAATGGAATTATCTAGTTTACTTTACATTATTATACAAACAATTTTACATCTAGCTAAATAGTTCCTCCTGATTGAAATATATATATATATATATATATATATATATATATATATATATATACATATACAGTCTCAAAATTTCAATGATATTAAACAAATATAAAGAATTATTTTCAAAATTTATTTATCCAACACTGTTTTTTTATACTATAGAATATATTTTCGAGACACAGCAATTCAGCATATATTAAGGATTATAAATGCTTGATTTTAGAAAGTTTTTTGCAATGAGTACCAAAATTATAATCATCAAATATCTATCTCTTCTATGTATCTCTTCTATCTCTATCTCTTCTATCTACATTTACTTATGTTAGAAAAAAAGGCCAACTGCCAGCTGGATCATCAAATATCAGCTACATTTTTAATTCTATTCATAGCATGTATTTTTAAAGCCAATCTAGGTTTTACCAATAGGCCTTGACATGGAACAGACAGACAAACTGGATGAAATTATATGTGTTCTACTTTCACATGTAGTTTTAGACACTGACAATTTAGGTTATTGCTACAATCACGTTATGGGTTACTGCGTCTGTTCGTTTATCTCAGCTTAGAATATAATCAAATATAAAATGAATAGTTCATGATCACGAGTTAAGTGAAATCTTAAGCTTTACAACTACACGATAACGATTAAATTAGTTACTGACTTTATCGTACTTTTATTTAATTCTAAATTTAAATCTTGACTATTTTTTCCAACCACATCACTCATGCAGTATTAAATTATATTAAAAAACATGATATTGATACTAAATAATAAATTAAATACTAAATCAACAAAGGTATCGTAATTAAGTTATTTTACAATCTAAATATTTAGTATTAAAGGGTTGTTTGAAATATATCTTTTGTCTTATTATTTTATTTTATAGACCAGTAATAAAGAGAATAAATAAACGATATGTTCGTTATATTTATATGTACCCGGCTGTATTCACGTAGAAATTAAAGCGGAATGTGCCCGACTAGTTCGCGCCGCGAGTTCGCCCCGCTTAGAGCTCATGATTAAGAACCCCGAATGGTTTCGAAACTAGTCGGGCACATTCTGATTTATTGTCTACGTGAAAACAGCCGGTTAAATATAAATATAATAGTCATGGTTAAATATAAAGATAAGTTCGTTATTACGGATTAATAATATACTATTATATAATGCATAACTTTTCTCATGTTGTGTCGGGACGGTGGTAATATTTCCACTAATTTTCGAAAATCCTAACCAATGTTTCTAACTTAATAGTATAGATTAATAGTGAAAAAAATGACCACAACAGACGTTAATGTTTGAAAACAATAATTTCGGTTGTGGTAAAGCGTCCCGATAAAGAGGACTAAATATAAAATGCTAAATTCACTGAGGTGGTTATTGATGCTCGGATCACTAAAAATATACTAATACGGGCAGTTTATTTTTCATTCTATTTTATTATTCAGAGATATTTAGGTTTGTTTTAGGGCCTATAGCCTGGGTATGAAATAAAAATCATGGAATACACGTTACAATCGTTTAGTGGCGGGTATTTGACAATATTTTAACCTTAACACCGAATTACCGTACACATTTATGATTTATGACTAGAAACGACACTCCGCCAAACTACCATCTCATATTAATGGATTCATTTAGTTATTTAGAAATTGTATGATATTTAAAATTTATCCATTCAAGTTTTACAATTTAAAAATATAGTATAATATTATTAACGAATAATTTATCTTTGGAAGACCTTCGTCAACTTGGTCAATTTATCTTTACGAACTGAAATGAATCAAAGTTGGTAAAAGGGTTCAAGTTTTCGTGAAACTAATAACGTTAGGTGTACAAGTCGAGCGAGGTGTATCGGAGACTTTCATTAAAGGAAATTGCGTCTTCATACTTACCGCTTTTAAAATTGATCCGGTATTCTAAGATTGTGAAAAAGACTGGGATATCCATATTTTGTTAGATTATTCATTTAACTAATAAATTATCTATTGTGTCTTTATGTAGCAAAAGTATAGGAAAAGAGATCACGAATTACCTGATCCAGATAAAGTTTTTGTTTACCATTGACTTACATTGATTGAAGGTGTCGGGGAAAATATTTTTAATTTTTTATAATTAAATCATTTTTTTCATGCAATTATAAACACTTTATTATTCCTGGCTTTTAGAGGAGAGATGTTTCATACATTACTACATTAAACATGAATCCGTTCGTGCCATTGAATTGAGTACAGTACGTGATCTAACTTGTTTTTTCAATTGTTATCATAAATATATCAGCTTTCTGCAAAAATATACAAAAAAACGTCAAAATGATCAATTTTAATTCAAAGTTATAACAAAACAAAAGTAAAGATATAAATTACAAGAATTTTTTTTTTGTTATAAAGTTATGGCGCTATAATAAATACAAATTCAGTATCTCTATTCACTTCGAGAATATTGCAAAGATATAAACAAAAAGTCCACAGTTAATGGAGTTAGAAATCATTTACCATTTACCGAAATAGCTGTTGTCAACTTAGCCCATGGGAACGGAGGCCTTTATCAGAGTTTACTTACGATATAAATTAATATTCAATCTATAATTGGTGATTGAAATCAGTCTTATATAGCTTTCTTAAGTTTTACATTACATTGAAAATTCATAAGATTGTTACTTGGACTCACTATGAGAATCAGGATCGCGTAAGTATTTAATAAGTAAGAATTTCAGTATAAAGTAATTAAAGTTAAAGGTCTTGCAGACTATCTAGGTCTAGACTCAGACTTTGCGGCTATTTTATTCATAATTACTACAAACCAAAAGTCTATCATTGTAGTAGTTTTAGAACAATAAAAAAACTATTACTGTTTATGGTATCGTTATATATAAGAAGATGAAATGATTTAGTTAATTATTTAAATGCTTGTAAGAATTACATTATTATATTATTTCAATTCTCGAAGCTAATATAAAATAGCAGATATTAGAAAAATGTCCCTTAACTCTAGCAAACCAGTCGACGTACAATTATTGCTGCCTTAAAAAATATAAAAGAAAAAGTTTCTGAACTGATCGACCCGTTTCTATTCTGTGTAATTACTACAGACTCAAGAACGAGACACGGCTCACTTCTATCACTGTTATAACACCGCATTGCGGAACCTTTTCTACCAAAAGTTATTGCCTTTTAGAAAATCAAATGATATCTTTAAGCCTTATGTTTTAAATAGATAACTATTTTATAAATTACTCTTTGTAGAAGTCGATTACTTAAAAGTCTTACTTTTCTCTTTATAGAAGTCGGTTACTTAAAAGGCTACTTACTTTCACCAAAATTACTTTTTATATTCTACTTGTCTTGAATATTTTTGAAAACGCTTTTAAGGCTTGTTCTATCTTGCATTTTGCAAATTGTTTAAGTATGGTAATAGAGAAATGTTTTAATATAACTGTTTTCTTTATCTTGAACAGACATTTTTCTAACATTTACATGCATTTCAAAATAAAAGGAAATAAAAATGTGAAAAATGGGAAATAAAATTTATTTTCTGGTCAAACAGAAATTAATTATCAGTGTAGGTACGTGTCCTCAAACAAAATTTGAAAATTTTGTTGAGAAATATATTTTTTTATTTTGTTTTATCTTTGAATGGTATTAGTAAATAACTTAATTTGAGTGATTTATAATATCTTAAATATTAAACTAAAAACCATTTCTATGAGTCATTTACTATACAGACATTAATTTTATTGTGTAGATGTGTTTCTCTTTGTAAAATTTTCAAAAAAGCTCTTTGCTGTGTACAAATTCTTTAAACTTCTAGAAATGTTAAGTACAAATTCTTTACACTTCTAGAAACGTATTTTTATCAACTTTTAAATTTTATTCATATATTCCAATGCTATACGCGGACGTGGCAGTTTGAAACAATAAATTACTGGACTTGCTTTATAACATTGAGGAACTAATAATATATAGCATTAAAGAAATTGAATAAAATGGTTCAAATGTAGCTTATATAGTAGTAAAAGTATAGTAGTGTGGAATAGAGTTTAAAGCTAGCACCATATTATTTTAATCATGAGATTTATAGGAGCTGACGAAGTCGCTGGCATCAGCTAGTAATTTATAAAATTATTTCCCTAATTTGTTGCCATCGCTAAAAATGAAATGTAATTTCCAATATGGCCGCCATAATTTATGATGCATAAATTGTACTGTGCATGAATAGTGCCTTTGCTAATTTATTACTATAACATTATTTTGGCTATCAAAGGCACGCATTATATATATTTTTATAGGTTATAATGATTTTGTGATTTACTAAAATTATACATTTAAGAAACAATTTGCCAATAATACATGTCTTTTAATGTTTTTTCATATTGTCATTTTCAATTGTATATTATTTTAATAATCACAGGAGATTACTTTGATCAAAAATTAACTTCAGTATATGTACTCGTAATATTGTAAAGATCTAACCCGCACTGGCAGCTAAAACAGAATACCAGAGCGAATTCCCGCGTCTCTATTAAATTATCAAACGTCAGCATCGCTCGGACTGTATTCTATTACGGCTATGAAGGTATGTTGCAATTATTTTAAACATACTAGTATGATACAAAAATAAATCTACCCTAAAAGTAAATTATTTTACTTTTGAATTACTAAGGACACCAACCCGTTAATCGACTATAGCTCTAAAAAAATGTTTGAGCATATTTGAATACGAATACCAATACACACATAAATTGAATACCAACACACACATAAAGCTTATCTTGTCTACATCATAAACATTATATATTATTTTATTTATTATATTTATTAATTCTAATATCTTACCAAAACAATATTATTTACTGTATATACAATATATATGATTTTTTTTATCAGCTCTACATTTTATTATTTACTAACAGAATTCTTGCGGTACGACCTCGTGCTAAACGAAATATATTATAACATAATAGTAACGTAGGTTAGAAAAAGTAATTCCCGTTATGTACTCGTTAATGTACACTTATTCAATATGTATTAATATAAGAAGAAAAGGGATAACAGTACTTAAGTTTCATGTTTGCTATATTTAAAAGTTTCAGGCTTTTAATCCTGATATAAAATTGAACCAGAAAGCAAATTTGGTGTTTTGAAAGTTTGTCTACCGAAAATGTACAAAATCATAAAAACAGACTTTTTCTAATAATTAATAACTAAATAAGATTTATAAATTAATCAATTTAGGTAAAATAAGTATTTAAACTAAAAGCAAAATGTTTTACAAGTACACTGTAAAGTAATTTTCCAACTGTCATTCATTTTGTGACAGTTTCCATAGCTGGTCCAATTGCTTCTACAAGGTTTTGAACAATCAATCAATAGCCATCGGTCAATGGCTTGAATTATTCATAAGAAACAAACGAATAAAAGTTTTATTGAACATCAAGTTTTTGTTCATTACATTTTGCGATAATAACTTCACATTTGTATTTTTATGGGCGTTTAAAAGATAAATAGGTTTCATTTTAAAAGTTAACTTAGGTTAACACAGATTTGTAATTTTAAAATTATATATATCGTCTGAAGACCGAGATTGTGAGATATAATTGCTAAGAAATATAAACTGTATTTTATTCGGATAAAATTAAAAATAAACCATAAATAGTTGCGCCTATTTACGCCCAAAGACAAATTAATTTAAATAAGAAACTAGGCACAAATAACTAGCCGGAGAATGCTTTCACGTCCAAGTCCCAAACCCCATAGCTCGGCAGTCAGCTCCGACGCTCCGTTTGTATACTCTGTGGTGCCGCATAGATTGTCCTCTACCTTGCTTTATAAATGGCAAAGGCATTTCCTATAATGCCATTAAAAAAATATTTAAAAAAAACGGTGTAATTACATTTACAAATCAGTGTATTATTACATTAGTGAATATAACGTAATATAAATTATTAATCGAGCACATAACCTATCTTTGTTGACAAGGTCAGTACACTTTAATTTTACGCTCAAATAAACATAAATTTAAGCATTACATTAACAAGCATTGTCACATATTATAAAAACAAAAAAAAAGTAGATTTTTTCTTACAAATTATAAAATAAAGCAATTTTGTTGCTTTGACTTTTTATATTGAATCCTTTACGCAAAATTAAATCAGACTGTAAATATTTGTGCTTTAATTTACAGTATTTTATTTTTATTACGTGTTATTTCAGGAAGCTGAATATCGATATTAAATTACTATTATCAAACAATATTGTGATAGATTATCGGTATTATATATATTATCTAATTGTGTCACTTTATGATAATAATATATCATTTATTTTAAATGTAAAACACGTGTTCACGTAATATTTTGAATAGCCTGTGTGATCTTAATGATAAATAATGAAAGTAAATGGCCTATAGTTTTATACTAGTTGCCTAGTTGCACATTCTATACTCTCAGTTGCCTACAACAGATACGGATATAAATTTTGAAGATATTCTAAGCCGCGGCAAAAAAAAAAAAAAAAACATATTTATACCTAACCTATATTATGGGAAAATTCGTGTACATCATTGGAATTACATTTCCCTATTTCCAATATACGAAGGAAGTTCAGTGCTCTTCAAAAGTTATCTGTAATGGAAAAACTTTGAAAATTTTAATCTATACATCTCTGTTGATATTCACTCTGGGTCTACTGCAGTAATTTGAAACTTGCATTAACAGCTTGCAACGAAATTGCAATCTCTTAAGCAAACACTTTTAATTAAAAAGTTTAATCGTATAATGTGTATGTGATATATTTAAGATTTTTATTCGTTTGTTGAATTTAAACATAATTTCGTGTTATTTATTATTTTTCTTTTAAATGCAGTTGTTTCGATGGTTACTGAAACAGTTTATTTTTTATATTTGCTAATATTTTCCAAATCATCTAATGGTGATTTTAAGGAGGTCATCTATTTAAACTGCCGTCAGAGCCTATTTCGCTATTTATTTCAGTTTTACCGTAAAAGGACAATGATTATTGTTAAGTTTACCTCATATTACTATTTACTTACATGCTATATTATATAAATATATACACATACACGTAAGTACGTAAGTAAAATATATATATATATATATATATATATATATATATATATATAGTCTCGCCTGTCAGTACTGCTCTCTAACAAATGGAACTTTGAATGCTTTCAAATTATTTAACTTTCAGAAATCATCTATGTCAGTACATTACTTAATACGTAAGAATAGTTTTAATTTAAATTTTCTGATACTGTATTTCGTATTTGCTACCGCTTTAATTAATTTAACTAACGATATTTTATGAGTCTTATTTGTTT
This sequence comes from Dircenna loreta, assembly GCA_963555665.1. Lineage (NCBI taxonomy): Eukaryota > Metazoa > Arthropoda > Insecta > Lepidoptera > Nymphalidae > Dircenna > Dircenna loreta. The sequence goes on along the minus strand of OY743097.1, from coordinate 11,150,152 downwards.
GTAGACTAAAATTTATCAAAATGGTTAAACGTAGGAAATATATTAGTTTAAAACCCTTAGAAAGTTCCGTAGTTTTGTTTTTAAATGAGTTTACTTATTGAAGAATCACAGATTTCTTTTTTAAACGAAACTAAATAATTCAGTTTATAAGAAACTAATGATTTATAAATAATATCTGTATATATATACTAAAAGCTATTTCAATTAACAATTTAGAAAAAAATAAAAATGCCGTCTATTTATTTGTATCAGAACGCGGTGTGAAGCAGATTTGAGTACAATTGGAATATCGATTGTAGTGTTATTAAATGGTCAAACGTTTTTCTGTGACAGATAGAATTTAAAATGAATATGTTTTCATTTGCTTAGTGTTGTGGTTACAAAATAAACAACCGCAATAAAAACAGGAAACTATATTTAAATACAAAAAATATATAAGTAATTTTACTTTGATGGGAAATTTATTTTTATCTCTCCTGTAAATTTTGAGAATAAAAAGCAACCTTTAAGTCACTTTAATTTAAAGAAAACGTAATATATGTGCTACTTAAATGTTAAATACATATATAATGAAATAGTAATCTACGTGAAATGAATTTCTTTTTATGTATATTTTATTACAGTTAAAATAATCCTATCAATGTTTAAAATGTAGACAATTTCAAATATTATTATCTAGTTTTGTAGGTTTAATTATTTGCTAGGTTATTTTTTAGAATGCCTGTAATTTAAATGTCCTTGTTATGGTGCCATTAAAAGCAAAACAGATAAATATATAATTATTTACTATGTAATAATAAATACAGTATTAAAAGATTATAAAAAAATATTAATGCATAATTTTTAATATGGTCTTAAGAAAACAATTGTCTATTGTAAGAGTCTGATGATAGTACAAGTTTAGCAAAAAGAATTCATTTCGTGCTCAAGAGTTCAAATATTATGAGTGTAAGTCCCGAGATTTAAGAGCCTTCAAGTTTGAATGAGGCCTTGCAAATATAATATAAACTTTGTAGTAACAACTCTTTAAGATTAGATGCAATAATAATTACATTTAAACTAATTTTAAGATAAAATATTCATGGCTCGGATGTCGAAGTATCCAACGAACTTTTTTTTTCAATTTACGTCAAACAAACATCAACCCCAATAACGCTACGATGATAACAGACAACTAATATTAAATTTATATCAAACTTTTAAAGCGTGGGCTTATGTTTTGAGATATAAATATAAAAAAGCTAAGAGAGTCAATAAAAAAAGTTTAAATTATATTCTTAAAATATAGTTGTGCTCTTTACAACTCACTTGTCATAGTTTGTTATAAGTATAGGATATGTTATATTTTATTGTTACAATTCAAATAAGTTGTACGTTTTCATAAATAAGCAATGTGTAACAAACAAATGGAATGTGAGGTACGATAATCAGTTTCTTTATATATTATTTATATATAATACATATTTCGTGTATATAAATGCACGAAATTACTTGGGTCGCAAGTCCCAGGAGCTGTTTGCACTCCTCTCCCTGCAACGCGATGGGCCCGGCACCAGCACGGTGAATCCATGGAATGCTAAAAAGCTTCGTCTCTGCCAAAAAAAATAATTTAAAATTAGATTCGCTGGTAAATGATAATATTTCATTAAAATGTATATATATCAAAATAGCCGTTATTTTATATATTTATAACAATAGCGCAGTCCATTACACTGACTGCGAGTGAAACTATTGAGATATGATATGTCATCAAGCCTGCTACGCCCATATTCCTATTCCTTTAGTCCGCGATAAATATTCAATTTTTAGTTAACTAACTTAATTTAGCCAATCAAAAATAAGTAAATATATGACTGAATCAAATTTGTACAAGCTTGTACATAAATATTTTTTTGATTACAGTATGAGAAAACCGACGTTTCCTTCGCATTATATTTAACGGAGCGCTAGGGGTAAGTGTACTGAAGTTTTACGAGTACGAGTTTGTACCGCTGTGAGTGACGACTTGAGAAAGGTTACACAAGATATGCCTGAGAGTTCTCGTAAAGGTCAACACAGGGCACATGCTTGAATAATAATTACGGGTCGAATATTTAATTAGTAATACTTAATGTATGGCAAAGGATATCAATATCAAATTAGGTACGAGTATTAATATTAAGTAGATATTAAATTAAATATACGAAATATCTTGTTTTCGTATTTGTAATATAAACTGTTATATCATTATCAATAATCATCCTGAAAATCTTATTTTTAGTTGAGTTTTAAAAAAACTTTTTCTTTGTTTTAAATATAGGCCTATAGTTTTACGTAGTTAGGTAGTTCATATAAGTACTTATTTACTTATGTATATATTTACTTATTTATATATATATATATATATATATACATTATTATTTTACATTATCATAAGATAATAATATAATATTGTACGTTACAAAGAATTTGAACGGCGTCCTCAGGCTATGAGATATTTATAAGTTGAGCTCTTTTATTCGTAGCCAAGGCAAAAGTAAAGAGGATCAGCTTATAGCTATAGTTTTATATCTAGATCTATCAGCTGTTTTCTGTATGTTGTATGTTGTCTGTATGTTGAAATGATTTAACAGGACTGTCAAACAATGATTGGCTACCTATAATGTCGTCTTATCAGATAGATTAAAACGCTGGAATTGACAGAAATTTAAGTTTTTGAATTATTAATTTAAGTACCAAAAAGTTTATCGTATATGGAAAAATGAACTTACAACTTGTAACCTACATGGCATGATTGCTAGTCAACATTTATTGGAATAATGGACTTCATTGAGTTCAAATATAAAACGGATATTAGCTTAAAATATATTTTTCTTAGAGCACCGCTGAACCGTGATATTGAAGAATGAAACAATTTTCGTATAAAATCATTATGTAATTGCTAGTAAATAAAAAACTTAAAGTAATTTATTTTATAGCCTTTTCGTTTGATTGTAATAATACATATTATATGTATGCGTGTTTTGTTTAATATTCAAATATGAAATTACAATTCAATTATAAGTCATACGGGTTTGTTATAAGTACATTTGAAAATATAAAATGTATCTTTTCAAGGGTCCATTATAACTTTTACAGGATATAAATTCCATTCGATTCATTCCTTTAAATTGAATTTAAATTATAATTCTAGATAACACGCCGTAAGCCATAATTTTTTATGCATTTATTTTAAATAGGATATTATCGTTGTATGCAAAAACGTGCCAATAATTGAGATCTCACTTCGTTTACGGAAAATATGTGAGTTTCCTAAAGTACATAAATAACATTGTAATTTTTAAAAGAAAAATCATGTACAAATTTTTATTAAATATTTCACAATTTATATACAACCAACTGGTTTTATATAAAAAAAATATTTTCTAAGTAAATCATACGATAAGCTTCCATTAAACAAAATTCATTCTTTTAAACTTAGTAGTTTTATCCGTGCAAATGGTATATAAATATGGATTGGAACGATATATTTTATCGATTGGTTAAGGTATGATGAATTCCACCTTCATTTATTACTTTGAAAAGTTCACCACCAATCTATATTAATGACTTCACAAACAACTTTGGGTCATTTGACCTTTAAAATTTGTACATCTAGAAGATAGTACCTATCAACGATATTGTTTGATTTCGATTTCTTCGTTTGAACATAAATAAGTATCTAAAAGGTATCCGAAGCTTCTAATAAACAAAAATGGCGTCCGGTAGTGGATTTTCGTATTTTAAACAAAAAAATCGAAATACTCGAATAAGCCATTGAATTTTACCAGACAATTTTCGCGCCAATCCTCAACAAGTCATATGAGCTCTTATTTATTATCAAATAAGAGAATACAATATTCTGCACCGTTCATTTAAGCTTCAAGATAAGTACCAAGATATATTAAAATAACTAATAAGACTGCAAGAGTACCATGCAATTGTTCTTGTATCCTAGAATATCTCGCTGAAACTAAATACAATTTACATCCCAGTTGAAACGAGCTGCCTTGGCAGCTACAGACTAATTCATTGAATCTTAAGATTAACTTTTTGGGAAAGACTTCAGCTTCAGACAGCCGCTTTTTGCGATTGTCTTGATAATTTTATTTACTTGGCACGACCTCATCAGCCAAGAATCTTTCTATTTACATTTTTATTTTAATTAGTTAAATGAATTCTCTATCTCTATCTATAATTTAAGATAATGTTGTAATAAATACTTGTAACTTCGTTTTATAAAAGTCGTATTTTCAAATACAATAGCTATTGGTAAAGTTAAAAATTGCAAACGTCAAAGTGGTCTTCACACGTCAAAACATTTCTGTGTAAATGATATGTAAATTATTGAACAATATAGAAAACGCTTTGATTACCTCAATAAATAATTGTCATATGATTTTAATACGAATTTCAATTATATTCAGAGTCAATTTTAATATTTTTTTTCACAGTCGTTATATTTTCGTGACACTCTCCTGAAAACACTTCTTGCATACCATGCAGTTTGTTTAATATATTTATCTGTTATATATAACTTAGTAAAATAGGTATCCTAATAAATGAAATAGAATTTAATTTCTTTATTTTCTAAGTAATTCAAAATTATAAAGTAACATAAAAGTAATGTTAAAGAGTTTCCACTGAAAAACACTAAGAAATGTCACTATAATTATAAAACGACCAACACGGTCACCTAAGAACAATTCTGGAAACTGTTTGATATTTAAAGTGCTTCTAAAGCTAGTTCTCACCTTTCAGATTTACTTTTTAATTAATAATTTTATATTTTTATTTAGTTTAATAGTTCAAAGTATAAGTTTCCAATTCTCGAAGGTTTAAAAGTACTTCCTGTTAACATGGAGAGCAAAAACTGAATATTACTTCTAATAAGACAAATATTATTCTATTTAATACTTTAATATTTAATACTTACTTATATAAGTATTAAATATTGTCACATAAAATAACATATAGCTCTGAGAGTATATCTTGTATGTAGATCGATAAATTATTAAATTACGTAAGTTTTAATTTAACGCCATAATAAACATTTAATTAATTTCTTCGTTGTGAGCGACGGGTCACTAATTTGTAATATTAAAAATATATTAATTTAAACATAACCCTTGTTCAAATATTATTAAAAATAATCCATTTCATTGCGGTCTTAATAAAAAATGTGACCGCATTTTTTAACAATTTAATAAGCTGAAAGAATGTGCCTACAATTTTTTTGCGCTTTGTTATGTATTTTCACACGAAATTATTAATGCCATAAATAGCCAATTTGTAGAGTAGGAGTACTTAAACCTGTACAAACCTTTTAATAAATATCTTTTTAATATTAATAAAAGATATTTTTATATATCTTTTTACATCATAAATAGTGACGTAATATTACTTTGATTATGTTCAGACTTAAGTATTAATATAATAATGCAAATTGTAATTTTCACCCAACAGGTATACCGTAATTAGTAAGTTCTTAGTTTATAATTTACTTACGACCCCATTGAGACGGTAATTCACGGAGCTTGTGTAACCCTTATTTTTTTTAAATACATTAAGTAATTTGGTTAGTATTAATATATATGAAATAATTTAAAGTATTGAAGTTTCATTTTGCACGAGGGCCTAATGTCAAAAAAAAATAAAATGCATATTTCAAAATTTGTATCCTATAATCCTACTTCTTTAATTTTGTTTCAATTGTGTAACACAGAAGATTTTTTTACAATTCATTATATTTTAAATACCAAAATAAGGATATTTTTTCACCAAATGGTCGTTTTTTGATATTTATATTGGAATCGATATATTTTATTTTTTTATAGTAAGTGATGAATTAATATATCCGTCAAATTAATGTTTATATTCAGAGTGAATTTTTAATGAAGTAAAATACGCTTTAAGGACCCCTTTATGTCATTTTTTATTTACATAATACACAGTAGAATGTCAACAAAAAAAAATACAAATTGAAAATAGACAAATATATATTGTGTAGGAAGTTGCTAGTTAGTTTATTTTTTTATATGTTGTTTATTCGGAAAATATTACAATATTGTTAAATATAACTGAGAACAAAATCTAGTACACGCTTGTACATTAAACATTTTATTATATAATGAGGAAAGTGACTTAGTTGACTTCGGGTTCTGTTTATTTGAGCGTAAAGGATAAATGGTATTAATGTTTCATATTCTGGTTTGTTGTATTACATGTGAAAGGAAATACAAGCAGTAAATATGCCTAAGGTTGACTGAGTACGTTCTTAAATATACTACGTCTATATATTATATTATATTTAATTAGCAATACTTAATGTATGGCACGTAGGAAATTAATGTCGAATTAAGTATCGATTTTAATATCAGATAGATATTAAATATATTAAAAACTAAATATATTATAAGTAAATAGCAAATATATTAAAAGGAAATAATGTAAGGATAATCACATTTCCGTATTTTTAATCTTAAAAACGCAGAGATCAAAATCACACATGATTTTAGTTTATTTTTAAGCAGTTTTTCATTGTTCATAGTTTTTCTTGACATTTGAAAATGTTTATAAACATGTAAAGGCATTTGAAGTTTATTATCATTTTTTAATTAATATGGAATGACAAATAAAGCGATACCGGCAGGGATTCGAATCCGCGGCTCCTGGGAAATCAATCCGTCGCTCTAACAATTAAGATGTCGTATCACAACTTAGTACTGTATAATGAAGGTGACAATCCAAAAATTTATAAGTTAGTGCTAATATTTTTTTTTCTTTACTGGTGGGTATGTTTTTAATTGTTTTATATTTTTTTTTCTAGATATACTTTAATCTAGTTTATTTTTATTGTATATTCATATTATTATTTATAATATTTTTTTTTTTTTTTTAATTTTTGTAGTTTATTATAATTTTACTGTCATGTTAAGTGACGTTAACCTAAACGACGAATGTTTTCTCTCTTTTTCTTCTTCCTCGGATGTGTTGAACTCTAGTGACAGTTTTCAAAGTATCCCTTCATTGGGCGATAGTCTTGTGTCTTATTTCTCAGATTGCCTGAAGAATTTTAATGTAGTTCATATTAACGCCCAGAGTATTCCTGCTCATTTCCCTGATATGCTCTCTACATTTGCTTCTAATAATATACACGCAATATTAATATCTGAATCTTGGCTAAAACCCTGTCTACCTTCAATAGCTTACTCCCTGCCAGGATTTTATTTAATACGAAATGACCGCATTGGGCGAGGAGGCGGTGGAGTTGCTATTTATTTGCGTTCTCACATTCCTTTTTCTATCATAAATGCCTCACAAACTCAGTCTGCAGGTCCTGAACATCTTTTCATTGAACTTACACTTTCTCACTCCAAAGTTCTCCTTGGTGTCTATTACAGCCCTAATCTTAATATTGACTACTTCTCTTCTTTTGAAAACCTTTTGGAACAACTTTGTCCTTCTTATACCCATACAATTATAATGGGTGACTTTAATACTTGTTTAATTAAAAACGACCATAGGTCCGCACGCCTTAAATCTATCGCCAACGCCATTAACTTGCATTTCCTCCCTTTGTCATCTACTCATCATGTCCCTAACTGTAACTCCTCTCTTTTAGATTTGGTTTTAGTTTCCTCTTCTGATCATGTTGAAAAACATGGTCAATGCTCTGCACTGGCTTTCTCCTATCATGATCTTCTTTATTTATCCTATAAGATTAAACCTCCTAAATTAAAACCAAAAACTCTTTTTCAGCGCAACTTTGGTAGAATGGACTTAGCTCAGCTGCGTGCTGATGCTTTAAATATTGATTGGTGTGAGGTACTTACTGCACGTACTCTGGATGAGCAAGTCGCTATTTTTAATTCTCTGCTAAGTAAGCTCTATGACGTGCATGCTCCTATCCGACCCGTTCGTATGAGACATCTTCCTGCTCCCTGGCTAACTGAAGATATAAAAAAGCTACAACAAAAAAAAGTTACAGCCAAAGCCAAAAATAAAAATGAACCCAATGACTTGAATAAGGCCAAATACATCAAAATTCGTAATCGCTGCAACAGGCTTTGTAGAGATAATCAACGACGCCATATTTACAGATCTGTTATTGAAGAGAAGGACTCAATTAAAGTCTGGAACTTTCTGAAATCTCTAGGAGTTGGTCAAAGTAAGCAAAATACTGAAAATATTTCCCATACTGATTTAAACAATATTAACCATCATTTCTCCACGTCTGCACCTCTGGATGATGCTACTAAGACTTGTACAATGAACCAACTTTCATCTCTTCCAACTCCGAATTCTCCAACTTTTTATTTAAGTCATTTTTCCGAATGTGATGTTAAGAATACCATTTTGTCCATGAATTCTGATGCAGTTGGTCCTGATGCTATTAGTCGTAAAATGATCATCCCTATCCTTGACATTATAGTCCCTACCATTGCGACCTTATTTAACAACTCTATTGCAATGTGTGAATTCCCCTCCTGTTGGAAAGATGCCTATATTGTTCCTCTTCCGAAAAAGGGTAACGCTTCCTGTCCTTCAGATTTCCGACCTATATCTATCCTCCCTTTTCTCTCAAAAATTCTTGAGCGACTGGTTCATCTTCAATTAAGCGCTTTCTTATCCAAAAATAATCTCCTAAGTAAATTCCAATCCGGCTTCCGTCCCGGTCATAGTACGACTACGGCCCTGGTAAAAATTACCGAGGATATCAGGTCAGGTATGGACAACCGTCAGGTTACGGTATTGACATTACTTGACTTCAGTAATGCCTTCAATACTGTAAACTTTGATATCTTACTAACTGTATTGCGTAGTCTTAACATATCTCCATCGGCAACTGACTGGTTTCGTTGTTACTTGCGTGGGCGCCGGCAACGTGTGCGGTTAAATGACCTGTACTCTGACTGGAGTGAAGTCAATGCTGGTGTCCCGCAAGGTGGCGTGTTGTCTCCTCTATTATTTTCAGTGTTCATAAACACTATTTGCTCTCAAATAAATTCTTTCTACCACCTGTATGCAGACGATCTTCAGATTTACCGTCAGTCAAATCTTGATGACCTTGGAAATACTATTTTTCAAGTGAATCAAGATCTGGCGCGTATCTCTAATTGGAGTAAATGTTTTGGCCTTAAGATAAATCCGTCGAAGACACAGGTCATTATCATTGGTAGTTCTAGGTTGATTGCTCGCATTTCCGATCTACAACTACCGCCCATTAGTTTAGAAGGCGTTGTAATTCCGTACAGCAATAAAGTTAAAAACCTGGGAATCATATTTGATCAAACTTTATCCTGGAATTCTCAGATTAGTGAGGTGAGTAGAAAGATGTTCGCAGCCGTGGGGTCTATGAGGAGAATACGTAATTTTCTTCCAATCTCTACCAAAGTTGTTTTAGCTCAATCTTTACTTTTTCCAATTTTAGATTATGCAGATGCCTGCTATCCTGATTTACGAGAGGATCAATTAAATAAACTTGAGCGCCTTCAAAACCTCTGCATAAGGTTCATATTTGGCCTTCGCAAATATGACCACATTTCTCATTTCCGTAAAAAGCTCAAGTGGCTTCCGATTCGTTTTCGCAGGAATATTCATATACTTAGTCTTCTATACTGTCTACTGTTCAACCCTTCAAGTCCTTCCTACTTAAGAGAACGATTTGATTTTTTAAGTAGCTCTCATAATCGTTCTCTTCGTTCCAATCAAAACCTTATCCTTAAAATTCCTTCTCATTCATCCTCTTTCTACTCGGACTCCTTTACTATACATTCCATTAGACTTTGGAATGATCTTCCACTTAAAATTAAAAATGCTAAGTCGTGTAAATCGTTTAAACGGTGTCTAAAAGTTCACTTTTTAAATTTATAATGTTTGTCGTCTGGTTATTTATTTGTTTATCTGGATATTTATAAGTTTATTTATGTATGTATTTAAATATATATATGTATATATATATATGTATTTATGTTTATGGTTGTATATATATATTTATTGTTTTTATATGTATGTAATTAGGTATGCTTGTATATATTGTATGTATAACTCCCTTTTTTTTTATTACACTGTAAACACGCCCACCCTACGACTCCAGTATATTTATTTTCCTCCATGCAATGGTTGCCTGGAAGAGATTGCTTTTTAGCGATAAGGCCGCCAAAATTGTACCATTTTTTTCTCACTGTTTTTTGTTTTATGTTTTTTTTTTGTAATTTTATACTCAGGGTGTACAATAAAGAATATTTATTATTATTATTATTATTATTACTGGTTTTACTTATATAGTTTATATGTTCAATTTAACGCTAATTTGTTAATTACCGCTGCTAAATTTTGCGCTAAAGCGTGGACTTATGCTAATTGCCTTAAAGAGCTCTTGCTTAAATTTCCAGTAATTGTTAATTTATTACGTGACAAAATATGGTCTATTATATTACAATATTGTTGTATTAAAAATAATTTAGGATGGGTTTTTATAGTCTAAAGGTTAAGTTTATTCTTTATGGATAAATAATATTCCTCGCAGATAATCTGAAAGAAATTCTTTATACTTACCCTAAGAGTCTGACTTTAAAAATATCCTAAGTTGCCTAACTATGATACATTTATACGTATGTATTTTCAGGCAATTAGAAATGTTGAACCCTCTCTATAACCTACTTAAAGATCTTGGCCTCTCTAGAACTATCATCAGTACATTTCTAGAACGTACTTCAAAGGCGGCATTGGTAGGTTAATTCCAAATTTGGTTAGGTAGGGAGAGGAGCGCAACCAGTTGATGGTGAGCGTGAATGCGCATTTTAAAGGGGCCCCTTAAACCTACACTTGGGTCGCAAGTCCCAGGAGCTGTTTGCACTCGTCTCCCTGCAACGCGATAGGCCCGGCACCCGCACGGTGAATCCATGGAATGCTAAGAAGCTTCGTCTCTTCTGTATATTTAATATACAAACATATACCTACAATTGCTTTACAATCAATAAAGCAGGAACCGAGATATTTCTAAAACTATAAATACAAAAATTTAACTCAAATAAACTTAAAGTTAATAAGTTTTTAACAAACGATAGACATACGTATAGACGTCTGATGAACCCAGTTCCGTCTCGATCTTTCCTAACATACTAGCTTTATTTTCTCTAAATGTTAAAGTCAGTACTCAGTAACAGTCGTTAAAAAAAGTAGTGAAAAAAACTAATATAACCATTGGTCTGTTAATCTATACTAATATTATAATGAGGTAACATTTAAATTTGTTTTTTGTATGTTTGTATAGTTCTCACACAAAAACTATTACACCGATTTCAAAAAATCTTTCATCGTAAGAAAGCTGCATATTCACTGAGCGACATATATTACATTTAAAAAATAGGGTTCCTATTAAAAATGCAATAATGTAACCAAAGGTGTAAAAAAAAGTCATTAAAATATTTTTATCGCTTGCGCTGCTGAAACTATGGATGATAGAACTAAAAAAAATTCTACAGTATTATTGAGATTATTAAGTAACTTGTAATTTTGTAATTTTTAATCTCAAATTTATAAATTTTAATTTTTGATTTATAATTAAAAAGTTTTCAATCCTTATTTTATGTGATCTTTAACTTTATATACATCAATTTTATTTATCAATTTCGAGAAAACTGCAGAGTCCATATAAACTCATGAGAGTTTTAGGACAGCAAGATACATTTTAATTATTAAGAATTTTAATGGATAAAAGTGTGTTGCTAGCTTATTGCATAAGTAAATATATAGTATACTTTTAATTTTATTATAAAGCAACACTAATGGACTTGGAAAAACATTAACTAAACTAAACTTAACGTTAAAATACGTAAGAATAAAATGCTATTAATATAATTGACCAACGTCCTATTTAGTCAATGTATGATTTCAGTTAATAAACTGTTGGTGTATAAATTCATATTTTCACTGTGTGTTTTATGCCTTTTATATTATAAATATGTTTTTATACAATTTAATGAAGGATTATTTAAGCAGGAATACCAACTCCTATTTTACAGCCACACGACATATTCCACTAATAAATTGCAGTCGCTTATGTGGAAAACGGTTGGGGCAACCATTCTTATTCATAAAACAACGCTAACTATGGAATAGTTGTTTAACGATGATATAACCAACCAATTATTGTGTTGTTTAAATTAATCTTTTAATATATGTTGGATATTATTATCTCAATTAGAACCACATTTTCAAATACATTGATATTTTTTTTATTATCTTTAAACTCACTTATCTCTGAAGCTATCAGTGGAATCTGAAACTTATTTGCTGAGCAACGTTGTAAGATATCATACTACAAAACTTACAACTCGTATAAAAAAGTATCTTTTACAATATGGCCGCTAAACGGATTGTGCTGTTTTATTTCTGGGTTCGATCAGTAATTCTTTACTTATGTTTCAAATGCATATAGATTCTGCAGTCTATGGCCATGTCATGTCTATGCATTATGTGGCCGAGTAGCATTCAATATTCATGGTGTAATTTAGTTTGCATATTGAATACGTTACATGTTATTAAAAACTAGCAAGAAGTTATTGAATTGCGTAGAATGTTACAACATAACACATAGAAATAAAATTAATTATAAAGTATTTTGTAAACCGTTCCACACATATTAAAGAGTCCACTCTAAGAAGTATACGATTAAAGTTATAACCTCATAACTAATCTACTATTATTTATTACAGATAAGATAAATAATCACCAACATTGAACCTAGAACTACCCCAGAACTACGTCCTTCATCACCATTTACACCATTATCATTACAAGCATGCGACAAGCCTAAAGACAGAACCAAAAAACTTTCAAATGGCATATAATGGGACCAGTGGCTTCATTGTGGTGGATAAAGGGAAAATGCTAGATGAAAAATATATGATGCCACTTAGCGACCCGGTTTTTATCAATGCACGAAAATATTGTCAGATGATATCATCTTTAATAAGGCTAGCACAATAACAAATTTCGAAGTTTAGAAGACGTCATTAAAAAACTGGGTCAACTGGTTCAGGGATATGGTAGAACCATGTGGATAATGTCACACTTCGACGCGGATATGAACGCCATTAAACGACCCAATTAAAGGTAGTGATGGTCCAATGTACGAAGATAATGATAAATGATTTGAGTCTAGATAAATCTAGCGTAATAACAAACTTCGAAGTTTAGAACACGCCATTAATAAACTGGGTCAACGGGGTTCAGGGGTAAAATGGAGATAATATCACACTTCAGCGTGACCACAACCTGTGAGACAGCCCTCGGCGATAATGATCATCATAAATCAATGACCTTACAGACAGAGATAATTTATTCCAGATGAGGTACTCTTATCCCACCCTATTTCCCATCCATTCCCATCCCACCTTATTTTGTATCTCTTAGATGGAGAATTTGCTCTACAAAAGGTTTACTTCAGAATTTAGTCTAGCAAGAAACAAATACATAACATATTTAGTCTAAAATATTACTATTCACCATCTAAAGGATATCTCAATATTTATATCTTTTATAATTTATAATATAAACACAATAACAATTTACTAAAATTACCCGTGCAAAGAACTTGCTAGGTAATAAGTTGTGTCCAACAAATGAATGCTTCTTTTCATCATATTTTATAACTAAATTTTTTAATGTTAAAAATATAAAAAAAATGTATCAAACATCAGGAGTACGGACGACATGTCAGTGGTGAGAACTAATTCATATAAAAAAAAGTAACAAGTATGAAAAATTCCACTCTCTTCTAAAAATGTCTAAGTCAACGTCAGCTTCGTGGACTCACCATATTTTTACTAAATAATATTTATTTTGCGATCGGCAGACGTAAACCAGAAAACCTATTATTATACTGCGAAATGTATGTACAGTAATTTAACCTATCTCCTTAACTAATACAGATCCCATTTTAAAACTTATAGTGTGTTTTATTTTAAGCTTTACTTTCCAAAAAAAAAAAAAAAATTTTAATGGTTGAAGCTACAAGAATTTTGGTTTGAAATGTTTATTTCCGTTTTTTTTTTTTGTTGTTTAAATTTGACCTTATTTTTAAAAAAATCAGTCCTTCTATTAAAAACGCTAAGTTTTATATTTTATTATAGTATTTAATATTTAGAAAAATATATTTGAAAAAATACGAATGTTAATGATGGCGATTTTCCAAAACCCCATAACTTGACAAATAAATATCATACAAAAGTAAAAGCTCGTGCTTCCTCTTTCACACCTACCAGATAAAGATTGTGGCCGAATAAGGACGGATTTCAAAACCTCACTTTTTTTTGCTGTCCGCTTCACGTGAAATGCCCCATTTGCAAATGTAATTAATAAGAATTGGTATATAACAGACATATTTTCTAAAATATCCGCAATTGAAACTCGTCTTTATTAATTATTTTTTCTGAATTGAATATAATGTTCAAATTAAAGACTCTTATATGCTAAAGTAATTAGATATAATATTTAAATCTAAATTCTAATAGGTTCTTGATGAAAACAATAGATATATTTTTAAACATTTTAAATTCTTTGAAGCTATTTGAAGTTACTTACAAATTATTCTGAGCACTAACAACTATTACAAACATGGGACTATCGCTCTTGGAAAGCTGGAGCTTTTGAAGGCAGACGTATTTTATTCAATTTATCTTTCTTGTTGGAAAGAATCAAGAAATATTCTTATGTAACATGCTATTCATTTATATCAAAAAACAATATAATATATTATGTTTTAAAAAAAAATAAAAATAAAAAATAATTATGTTTAATATAAATACGATGGATATTATGTTTTTTTTATATAAATAACTTACATTATAACTTCCAACAAAATATGTTAGTGAGTATATGAATTTATAGATTTTTTTTTTGGAATTCAAAACGAACACGCTATTTTTTTCTAATGCCAATTAATATTAATTCAACTATTATATTATCTCATATTATCTCATCCTGTCTGAATGTTTGATGGCGTTGTAGTTCACCACGGCTTGTTTTAGTACAGTGAAATTTATTTTTACTATAACCATTCATCTAGAAATTCGGTATTAGTTCTAAAAACCATAATTAACCATTCCAATTAGTAGCGAATGTGCTTAAATTAAAGCATTGACTTTTTTAACAAGATACAACCTTCAAATAATAAAAGTCTGCTGCTTCAGTTCACGTCACTTCCTGCTGCGTTTTAACTCTGTCACTCCATCGTATTTTAAATCTCGTAGGTAGAAGAAGGTAGAGGTCGGTTTAGTCCGAGTGCTATGTATCGAATATTACAGAGGTTTTAAAAATAGAGCTTTAATATTTCACTTTCTTTTTTTTTTATCGTTAGTGCTGTCACTTTTTTTTATTACCCTATCCTTACCTATCGGAATGTGCCCGACTAGTTTCGAACTCATTCGCGGTGGGTTCGAAACTAGTCGGGCACATTCCGTTTTAATTCTGCGTGAATACAGCCGGGTATATATAAATATAAAAACCTTACGATGATTGGTAACTGTTAAGACAAATCTTTATTAACACTCGATTTGGTGTTGGAACAACCTTATACTTATGTTGTATTAAAAGTATAAGATTTAGGAACGTGTGTGCTAACGGATACTACAACTTTCCCGAATATTTATAGGATGATGCATGTGGACTTGAGGCGATCGCTGCCAGGCTATTTCGAGATTATTTAGAGTTTTTCTGTATAATGTAATTGACGATGATTTAAAAATAAATCATATGACAAAACCGCTGAGTTTCTTTCGCCAGTTCTTCTCAGGTCAGTGGCAATTATTTTTTCCGATTTGGTAGTAGCTTCGACAGTAAAAATTTTTTTTGCACAAAACTTACTCTCAATAAAATTTTTAATTTGATTTGATTTGATTTGATTGTTGGTTAAAAACTAATCGAGTTCCGCATTGCGATGTTACAACCTTTGTATAGGATTAAGCCGCCCCACTTTTTAGCCTGTAGAATTTGTACAAATAAAGAATCTTCCGGAAAGGTAGCTCGTAAATAGGGTTAAGTATGAGAGTACTCTTGAAATCCTGTATTTTCATCTCGCGAAGAGGGATGCTGTGGTTACGTTCTATGCGTTGAACAGTTCAGATGACGTTCTTTTTTAAAAATGCGTCAAATATTACTTCGCCCTTACATAATCCCTGTATTTTATACCAATGTTTTTTATATAATATACAGTTACCCGAAACAATCTGCACAAGAATTTTTTCGCTTGGAAAAAACCATTGGATTTTTGAAGTTTACTTGTAAGGTTCCAAAAGATAAATCCTTGATATTATTCATAAAATATTTTCTTAAGCGAATAAAATATGACAGATATCCTTCCAACAAAAAAAGATATTAAATTATTTCTTTTTAATAGTTGAACACGTGATATAGAAGGTAGTTCTTCAAATGGTTTATTCAAATTTTAACAAGGAATTAATTGTTCATGAAATAAATTTAAAACCTACGTACGAAAGCTTATATTCATTTTTAAGTAACTGAGGCATGTAGCTGATAGTGATGTCATCAAAACTGGTCAGACATCCACAGTGCAGTCGTTCCTATCTTACTGTATTACATCGTAGAACGGAATAGCAAAGACCAACATACTGCACTGGAAACAACTCAATTGAAAATCTATTATTCCAGACCGCGTTTATATCGACCAGTAGATTTATATAAAACCGTATTCTTTCCGGTTATACTATGTAAGATTCTCTAGCAGCATAAATATGTATTGTTTAAACTGTTCTTTGTGACATGATACTGAAACAAGGCTCTAGTATAAGTCATAAGTTGTACGTTCTTTCCGGGTTAGAGAATTCAGGATACACATTGGAATTAATGTGAAGAGCTTTCTGCGGCTTACTAAACTACTATCCAAATGTTAAAAAACCACGTGTCATAATGTCCTATCGTCAATATCTTGTCGCTAGTAATATTTCATATTGATCTTATAAATCACATGACATTTCTCTTATAAATTCTTTATGAACTTAAGATCGATCGATCCAAAATTACACGTAGAAAATAAAGCTATAAAATATATAGGTTAAATCAATAACATTCGTTATTTAAGTGCGACGAAGCTCACAGCTCACAGCTCGTCTGTAGAGAAAATAAATTGCCTCTTCAGACATCAGCTCGGTATATTTGAAACCTTGTTATAAGGTCGGGAAAGTAAAAGATATTGCTTATAATGAATTTAAAAAAGAAATAGTCTTTTAAAAGCTTAGATGATCACAATTTTGTTACTGGAATTGCATTAAACTTACTTTTCCTAAGTTATTTTAAAAACAATAATTTTTGATATCATGAGGCAGCATAAATCGGTAAAATTACAAACCCTCCCCCACCCCCACCCCAAACTTTTCACAAAATTAAGTCGTTCAAAAGTCAATTAATGAAAAAGTCTGCCAGATCAAGTAAAAGTATCTAAGCTGCCTGAAATTACATGACGGGTAAATATACAAGCTAATGAGAGCTTCTAGAATACAGAGATTCGTATTTCATTCGAGTCTAAAATCAGGCTTTTAGTCCGTATAACGTATATTAAGCTCTAAGTTTGATTTCGTCGATAAGTAAACACGATGTTTAATTAGCAACATTTATGAATATAGGATATAGCTGAAATTGAAAAACATTTTTTGTTTTTTATTTTTAATTATTTTACTCAGATTTATGGTTTTTTTTTTTAGATGTGCTCTAATATATGATATATGTTTTATAAGCTTTAAGGTATTTATTTTGTAAGTCATTTTATATGCCACGATTTTTTTATTAAACTTCGTTAATATCCTTCGTATTCATTCGTAGTAACTCATTATATGTAATATAAGCTTCAATTAGTGAAAAGAGCTCCCACTTTCATCTTTCTTACGTACTTCATTAGTATAGATAGTAATTATATATTATATTACTAAAATAACTTTTCTGAATGACTTCAACTTGCTTCGATATTCAATTGGTCAAACAATATGCTTATATTGTTTAAACAATTTCTTATTATTATCCTTAAACAAAGAGGCATTTATAAAAGACAAATTTTCAATGATTTGTGCAATAATATGTTAAATAATAATCAATATTATATAAAATAATAATAAAATGATAATACTGAATTTTTAATTATGGAACTCGATAAAAATTTGGGAATAGTATCAGATATTTAAAAACTACAAAGTTATTAACAATAAATAATTGTTCTTACTGATCCTAATCCTAATTATTAATAAAAAATATAAAAACAAAAATTAATTTACGAAACATAACAATGAAAACAAACGTCTCATTTTATTAGAAATAAGGTGAAATTTAAACAATGCAATAAACGTCAAGATAATTAAAATATAAAAGTCGTTGAAACCTTAAAAGGCATAATTTAGTCAAATTAGAGTTTACGGGTCAAAGACGTTGCCTACGTCATTTACCCACGGATATTTTTTTACCAAAATATTAAACCGTTGCCATTAACGGTATAAGTTATATAGAATGCTCGAATCACAAAGTAAAGAAACAAAAAGATATAACAATTGACAGACTGACGTGGACGTCCATCCACCTTTTAAATTTAGAATCCATTATTTAAATATAGATTGAAAATCTTTTCATTCTATATTTAAATAAATAATATCTAAGATAATAATGAATTACGTGTTTAGAGAATTTCGTGAATAATTTATTCTTCGACTGAGTTTCCCCTCTCAATATCTTCAAAGTAAAACTTGTTTTAAATAATTAATTCTAGGGTAGCTCGTAAGTAACTACCGTTTTTCAGAATGTTAATTAATTATAAAAATAACATAACTGTAAAATGTTAAACTTAAAGCATATATAGAATATTTAGAGGCCTTATTTATCACTAGAATGATAGAATAATATTTTTCTATTGTATAAACTAAATGCTTAAAAACATTACACAAAGTTTTCCAAAAAAGTTACTCACTTAAATTGTTAAGTTTTTATTCCTTTTAGAATAATTATCAAAATTAGTAGATTATATAAAAAACATATCAAGACATCTTATATAGCTTTCATTTCAAATACTAAACGTTGATAAATAAAATTTATTTTCCTCACAAAATTAGTATTTTTTGATTATTTAATTCATTTACTATTCAATTAAATGAATTAATCTAAATAATTGAATTCTTAATTAACCCACCTCTTGATATCGTGCGACTAGGATCTGGCATTTGATAAGTGCAATGTATGCTTATTTGAACAAAAAAATTACTGTTTTTGACTTTATACCCAAATGGATAAAACTATTTTCTTCATTTAATAAATCAACAAAAATATCATTTATAAATCAAACGTCAACATACTATAATATCATAAATAAATCTTTACTTTACAAAAAAAAATATCTTACAATCAAGAACCGAGTTATACAGAAATACCAAAGAAAATATTATCTGATAACTTTACTCAAACAGTTTTTCCCAAATTCCTTAAGAGATAAACATATTTTATCTGACGAATCGAATTTCGTCTCGAAGTTTCCTAACAAGTGTAATACTTTTAATGCTGAAGTCAATAAGTAAGTAAGTAACGTTAAAAAATAGTATTTAAAACAAACTAATATAACCATTGATCTATTAACACAAACTTAATTTAATTACTATTAATATATTCTTGGAAATATAATAATCAACACAGAAAAGTATAGCATCTTGTTAAAATTAATTCATTACAAACAGAATTATTTAAAAACAACCCAGAACTGCTTAAAAGTTCAGAAATATTCATAATTTCAACTAATAGAACATGGGTATTTAAAAAAAATAAACGAACGAGCAGACAGACAGTCCACTTGATGAAATATAGATATTACAGTCTCCAAAAAAAAACAAAATAATAAAAAACTCTGTAAATATCAGTGGCTGATGCATTGCCATCATTAAGGAATAACCAACTACGGTACTTCGCTTTTTTTGTGACGGTAGAACTTTAATTGCATCAGCTTGTACCAATTTTTAATCATCGTAGCCATCTTTGACCTTTTTGATTATGTAAAGATACAAAGTTTTTTATAAGAGAATACATAAAAAGTCATAAGAAATCGGCTTCTTACTTTATCTTTATCTTTGTGGTATTATTTTTACTCAAATTATTAGCTTATTTATCAAATTGATTACTTGTATTCTAAGTTTCAAATTATAAATGCAAATTAGTGATTATAATATTTGAACAACGCACAAATTAAATTATAGATGAAATATTGAAATTGCAATTCAAATATACGTATACATTTATAATATATATATATTCAAACGTTTAAAAGATATTGACTTTATTTCAAATTGCACACATCCCAGCTAAGCTATATAAATAAATAAGATGTTTATAGACAAATAGTTTATTAAACAATGTAATTTTTTCATATATATAACATTGTAAATGTGTGTTTTCTTTGACAGGTGAAAAAAATCACCCGTCTTAATTATATTTAAACCTAATTGTGGCCTGTTCATATAATTATTTTACTAATTCGCTAATTAGTACGAATACAGTCCCGACCTGTGAGTATTTGTTCCTCCAATGCCTTCGCTACAGCCGTTTCAAAAAGACTACAGCGTTTTGAACATAAATCCAGCGAAACAAGGATTTTATGACCCCTTACAAAAAGATTAATCAAAATTTCACTATGGTTGAAAAATTTTGTAATTTAGGTTAATTGAAGACTCAAGATATTAAGACTTTTACTGTAAATTATTAAGATATAACCCTTTAGTTGAAACTTGGCGCCCCAATTTTGTTTCAATTTCCATTTGTAACAATACTTGATAATATTTTTTAAGTTATTTAATATTTTAATGAATTTAATATACTCTTGTGTAAATTAAATATGAAATGTAAATGTAAACATTGATTCCTATTTCTATATACATAGATACCTTGATAATTTTTTCTTTGATTTAATAGCTGTTTTTTGTTTCTTTTTGTTTCTTTGTTTCATTAACTGAATACTAACACTAGTGATATAAAAAGATCCTCTAAGGACAATTATTCCGCTTTTACGTAAGTCAAAATAAAAAATCAAACAAACAATTCAATCAAAAAAAAGGTTTTCCACAATCAAACTTTCGACTATCTAATAAAGAAAGAACTTACAACTTATAAAACTCGACAGGAAAAGATGAACTGTAAGAAGTTATTCGAAGAAAGAACTCGGATCAGTTCAAGTTTTCAAACTCGGATATTCGCTGCAATAATATTTTATTCTTGTACCAATAGTACCGCTGACCAGTGTCATTGAAGAATGAAACTCAATTCATACAAAAGCATTTTATAATTGTTAGTATCAATACTGTATCTTAAATAAACGTAGAATTAAAAATATATCTATATAGGCAGATTCGAACCCGCAATCTGTGAGAAATCGTTCCGTCGCTCTACCAATTGAGCTACGGTACTGGCATTTTAAATATAATCTTCTTTATTAGAATGGCGACATCTTTTAGGCAATTTTTTAAAATCTTAACCAAAGTTTCTTACTTTGCACACACACACAGATAAACATTAAAAATATACCTCAAGCGAAATTAATTAACTAAGCTTAACATTTCTTAGCATATTTTTAAATATTTTCAATTATTTAAATGTATCTTATGAAGAGGATAATACCCATATAGCTCCGTTATCATTTTCGTATTGTAACAATTCCATTTGGTTCATTATTTTTTATTTTTTCTATATTATACTTTTAAATTGAGATATGACTGACTCCTTATACAATAATTTATTTTATCATATTTTATTCATTAGTTTTGTCTGGGCGTCTATCAGAACAAACTTTTAATAAATATATTGGAATACCGATTCATCCTCTGGACTAATTCGGGTTTGCTGATCTTGGCTGTGATTTATTGCTTCGAATAGATTCGGCGACGCAACCCGTTCGTACTAATGACCCAACTAAACGACGCTGTGTCACTTGGCCTTTAAAACTTACTCACTCAGAATGTAATACCAAAGTAGTGTAATATAGTAATGTAATTTTTTAAGAGAAAAAATATACTACATTCAGATTTATTACTAATACTACGACTACTATTCATCAAAGCAACAATAAAAATAACTTAAATAACTTTACGCTACCAAAAGCAATATCTCCAATATTATCAAATTGCTAAAAGTGTTGATTTTGTCAGCAAGGTGTTTTCATATTTAAACTTTCGTGAGATATGTTTACTGTTTTATATAGATCCGGTTGTATTTATGTTCACTGTATTGGAATTTGCCCGACTAGCTTCGAACCCATTTGGGGTTTTTACTAATGAGTTCGAAGATTATTTTAATGGGGCCACAATTATGCATTTTTTGTTTTTGTTTTTGCATGTCATTTATGTTGTTGGAAATGACGTTGATATTAATAATACGTGCTTTACGTAAATGTTTTTTATTCTCCCTATTTTTAACTATCGTTTCTATTAAAAAGTTTCCAGTGTTAAAAGAACATGTTTATAATTTAAATGTACAACTTTATCTGGTTTAGGCATTTAGTAATAAATTCCGTACTTTTCCTATCCATTATTTTTTACTTTTGTGTTGTTTTATATTATATTTATTTAATGGTTGTGAGTATAAGATACAAAAATAAATCTGATTTTATGCAACGTCATAATATTTAAGCTCATGGATTATTTGTCTTCATCAGGAAAAATGTATTATTTTTAATAATATAGATTTTTTACCAGCATTTTAGGATACTGGATAAATTTTAGAAGCGAGAAACATGATGCTGCAATTTCCTTTAAAAACGAATGTCTTTGATACGCCTCGCTTCACTTATATAGCGACCATTATTGATTTTACGTTAACTTGAATCTTTTCAACTTTGTTTCGATGTATTTTTATAGAGAAATTGACAAATTTAACGAAGATTTGCTTTCTAAAGATATATTATAGTTTTATTATTTTATTACAAAAAAAAACTTACATTTGTATTTACTTTGTACAACTTGATCAATTTTATGTTTAATTTTAAACATTTTGTAAATATAACAAACTCTTGTGATTACAATAAATTGATTTTAACAAAGATCTATTTCCTTAAACAAAGCATATATATATATACATATATATATATAGAATAGACTCTTAGAATACCCTCTCTCCAGATAATACAAGCTCTCCGGATAATACAAGAGTTATTGTCTTTTGGAACTATTTGAGCAATACACCCAACAACAAATATGCGACTTCGCAAAATAACAACCATTCCATCTTCTATGTTATTACGACATGAGATATAACAGGACAAATATAAATGTTATCGTTTAATTATATGTATAGAAATAACAAATTATATATAGTAAAAGTAATACAAAGTTTAAATAACTATTTAAAATAAATATTATTATTTTACACCAAATAATATAAATACCGGTCTCAATAAAATGAATAAAATGCTTTGAATGTCCATTTAAACTTATGCAATGGAGACTGCAAGTCAAAAAGTCGTCTGTCATTCGAAGTCATCACTATTATCATATCATATATAGTATTTTTCTTTATATATTTTTAGTCTTTATTATTTTTTAAATTATCCCAAAAAATATTGATTGACAAATTACTTTAAAAATTTCGTGGATAATTTAATCTTCAACTGGGTTTCGTAAGCCTTTGTTAACAGAATATTTTGAAATTTAACCGTATTTTGAATAATTGATTTAAAGGTTACTTCGTAATTACTTACCGTCCCACTAATTGTTAATTAATAAAAGACTTAAATTTAATCCAGAACGTTGAGTTGCCTTATTTTAAATATTTATATAAAATGACTCATCAATAAAATTTTAGGTTTAAAGTCTTGTTCTACTGTATAAATGCTTAGATAATATTTTCCGATAATTAAATATAAAGGCGATTCATAATCGTTATTTGATCAATCAGTCATTTAATGTGGGTAATCGGGCAAAGAGACCAGGGTTTATTGAAATTACATATAGCTAGCTTTTATATGAGTGGTTACATAACGTTAATTTGATAACTCGACTTGGGAGGGGCAATACCCTTAGATCTACAATAATCTTCACTAAGATATGGACTCCGGTCCATTGTGTGTGTGTCTGTGTCGCATTAGGTCCTTTCGACCACCCTTATTATACTTTCTGCTGGGCTCGGGTGCACGCGACCCTTCCGACCTTTCCAACCGACAATCTCTTAGGAATTGGTCGGGCGTATGGAGCCCTTACAACCAGTCGACAACTACTGTGAGGCGTGGACCGGGCGCACTAGGCCCTTACCGACCAGTCAACTACTACTGTGAGGCGTGGACCGGGCGTACTAGGCCCTTGCCGACCAGCCCACCTGAGAATAAGGACCGGGCATACTAGGCCCATCCCGACCGTTTTTCCAGGCGTGATTCAGGCGTCCTAGGCCTTTACAATCAGCCATAACAATGACAGACGTGATCCAGGCGCTTTAAATGAAGCCTCTAGAAAGTGAGAACTTAGGAACATTTCAACGTATAAAATACAAAAATGCAATATGTTAACTATATGTGGACGCAACATAGTTTGAAAATATACTTACATTTGTTAGAGAGCAGCACCCATAAACGATATTAAATAATTTTACTTAAGTGAAATGAATATCGATAATATTTAATATTTTATTTTACAAAATATAAGTAAAGTAAAAAAATAAAAAAAAGATAAGAAAATATCTTAATATTTTAATGAAGGAATAGATTTATAATAGAAATAAAATCTTCTTTCTAAAATTCCTTTATTTCTTTTTTTTTATTTAAACAGTTCATAGTGTCACATAACTGCTGCATATTTTTTTTTATAAGATAATAATAAACATCCAGTAAGTGCAGGGGCAAATTCTTTTTAATAATAGAATAATTTAAACTGTCTGTATAGCGACATGTAAAAATAGTTTTCGACGCGAATTCTGGCGACGCTGTTCAAAATTTCAAGCGTTTCTAAAATACGAGCTGACGTTTTAGTCTGCTTTTGAAGTAATTTTATATATTATTTATAATTAAAAGTCACCTATGGTCACCCACTCATATTGCATTTCTATTTATAAAGTTTCTAAATAATTAATAGAAACAATAAAAAGTACGCTATATTTATGCTTTACCTGCAGATATGAATACTTTAACGGAAGTGATATCGTAAAATTTTACAGCGAAAAAAAACGAGCTGTGCTTGCTTCTAATGCCACGTAACTGACGTAAGAAATATTACGACTTACCTAAATTTAAATATTTATATTGAAAGCTTTGTTATCAAGTTATTTTCCAAAAGTAAATAATGTTACAATTAATCATTCAGTAAATCTAATTCATCCCGCGTAATCAATCTAGGGAAATTACTTTGATGTGAAATAAACCAATTATTTCCGAACTGTTGTTTTAATAAAATAAATAAACTGCTTAAATAATAATATTGGAATATTAGGTTATAATTGTTGTATAGCTTATATTTATAGGAATATTAAGTTATAATTTTTGAGTATTTTAGATATACGAAAAGTAAATTAAATATATGAACATTATATTTATAACTGCTTTAGTAAGTTTTATCGAGGTTTTTTGAAGTTTAACCAGGACTAGTAGTTATTTTATTCATTCTTGATTAGTTGTAATTCATTTAATTGATTTTGGTTCAAATGATTGTAACGAAAATTAGTATGTACGTTATTTGAACATTGGGAACATATTTTTTCTATATATTACTTTTCCTGCAAAGCTTTTTATGACCCAACAAAGAATTCCGATTCACCTGAACCGATTTTGATGACGTTTTCTGTGAATGAGTTTGATAGTTAGGATTTACAATAACCTATGTTGTGATTGTGGGATCTTATTTCCGGTTTTTATTATTTTTAGGCAGGATATAACTTTGAAGTCTGATTATTAACCTATTAAGGTTTTATATGAAATCCAAAATAGGGACGGTAATTTTGAATCCGCAACTGACACGACACAACGTGTATTTATTTATGTTCATCCGAAAATATTATTAAGTATTTATCCAAAAGAATGCTCTGGAATGCAAAATTATTAATTTAATTTTTAGATAAAATTCTAGGTTTAATTATTATACAATATTATAACAAAGGAAACCTCAATAGTGCCATCCAATTGTACTTGTTTTTAGTAAAATATTCTAGTATAATAGTTGAAGCATAACACAATTTGCATTTCAATCGCTTTGAGAGCAGCTTTGTGAGGCGTTTATGACCCGGAGCTATTAACAAACAAATGTCGATGTGTCATAAACCAACATCACAATTCAAAGTTGAACTTATACTGTTTGTCCTATATCCTTATCATGCTTTTGGAAAAATAAGCACTAAAAATAGGCTTACTGTTCTTCATGAAACGTTAATGAAAGGCATGTAATTATAAAAATAAGTTTTCTGTAATGAAAGCTTTACATAACTAATAGAATGTTCGCTTTTCATATGCATTAATTTATTTCATGTGCATTAATTTATTTCATATGTATTAATTGGTTATTTCTGTTACATTTTTGTATTCTTAGTATCTCTAAGATTTCTGGTGTAATTAAAAAATTAACACAATTAGTACAAATTTATTTAATATTTACTTTAACTATATAAATTCATAATTAAAATTATTTTTTAAAACTTTTATAGATTTTTCAGAAAATGTATACATTTTTGTATTTTTTCTGATAATTTATTAATTTTTGTTGACTTGTAGAGAATGCTTTAGCATTTATTCCGCTACTTGTAAAATTATTTGTACAATAAAGATTTAATAAATAAATTACATATAACAGTAGAAAACCACTAACTACTAACCTAATATTCTAACGATATCGATTAGTTTGAACTCTATAGTTAAATAATATGAAGTCAATTAGAGCGGTGGTTTCAAACTCCATTATACAGAGTGAAACTTTCAGGATATCAATATCGAAGTCATATTGATACAATCAAATAATAATATTGTTTCGAATTGTTGTTGA
This sequence comes from Dircenna loreta, assembly GCA_963555665.1. Classification (NCBI taxonomy): domain Eukaryota; kingdom Metazoa; phylum Arthropoda; class Insecta; order Lepidoptera; family Nymphalidae; genus Dircenna; species Dircenna loreta. The sequence continues at coordinate 11,123,147 of OY743097.1, read as the reverse complement.
CATAGATAAATGTTAGCATATCCAATCATAATTATTGTTTTATATATTTAATAAGGTGTTTTAATGAAATTATATTTTTAAAGGGTTTACTTTGGACAGAGGTTAAAATACTAAGTTAATACCGGTCCCGTGAAATGACAAAAGTAATCAGTATTTTATCTCACAAAATTGTTTGTCCCAAAAGACAAATGTTTTTTTATACTTGCAAGGTGTTTTTTTGTCACGTCTCTGCTGTTGGCTCTAGCCTGTTATAGCGTCACCGGGGCAACCTGCGATTAAGTCTCCTATTTTTGCCTCGAATCCAACCCTTTTTTAAATATGGAATATTGTATAATAGCATAAAACAATTTAGGTTTAATGTATTGTAAATTAAAACTCATGGTAAAAAAATTTAGACCCAATGCGAAAGTGTTCAGAGAAGAATTAAGGGCCACGACTTCACGACTGGGCCCGTATATGTATTTAATACTTATTCAAAGAATTTTATGGCATCTTTTTTTTTATAACAAACAGTTATCTTTTAAAATGACATCACCAAATGACTCAAATCAAATCACTATCAAAAAATATCTTTGTAGCATAGACTTGGCTGAAATAACGTCCAATTTTTTTATTAACCAAATATAATTCATTAAATAATGAGTACCAAATTCTAAACTCAATCTCTAGCCAAAATTTTAGAATCGCTAGTTGTATTTTACAGATCTAAAATAAATAGTCAAAGAGATGTAATTCGCTCGTAAATATCGATAAATTTTGTAAAATATAAGTAAATAATAAGTTAATATAAATATAATATTCGTATTATTCAATCACTAATTCCTCGTATACACAAAAAATAATAACGACCATTTTCCCTAATCACTCCAATCACGTAATGGATTCAAGCGCACTTTAGTGTGTGTTAAAGTCAATAGAGATGTACCATTTTCTTTTACATTAAATGATAATCTAATATATATTGCTTTTTTCATCAATTATATAATAATTGGTTTTTATATACTTTGCAATCCTTTTATGATTTTCCTTATCGAGCGTATAGCGTCTATAATGTACATACAATTGAGAAATTTGTGATGTGTGTATTTTTATTGTTCGGAATAGTTTAGGATATTATTTAGTATAGGATAAATAACGTCCAGAACAGATACGATCACCAGGCTTACACTATCATCAACAGCATTCTAAGGAATGGCTAGTAAGAAGTTCAATGGTTAGATTGATAGAAGTATTTGGAGATCTACCAACTTTTAACGATTCAAGAAATTTACATATTTTTGTTGTACTACCATTTTTAATTGTCTTCTAAATCTGGCGTCCGTTGTCATCTCTACACGATGTATTGCGTTGACTTAGAGTCTCATGCAAGTACTGCGTTCGATTTCAGAGTATTTTAATTGAAATTTATATTTGGCTCTATTTATAATTATATAGTTAGCTAATGTAGAGGAAGATAATTTATATTCATTATTGGCACAGAAACAAGAATTTCGTTTAGTTTGAAATTTATAAATAATTTGAATTTTAGAAATAGAGTCGTAACTTATGACAGGAGACCAATCTAATAAGTGCAGTGTGTTTTTTGTGCAGTTAAATACTGAAAGCACAAATCACCCCATGATACTAAAATGCTTCAGCGAAGTACTGACTGTTAAAATAAAGCTTGACGAAGATAAACAAGGTCGGGAAAAAAGGGGGTAGTATCATGATATAAATAATTTTCGCTAAGGGGTAGAACCTACAGGTTAAAAGCTTCAGTTACATTTAATACTTGTTTGCTATTATAATCATTTATTTCTAACATCTATACAAATATTAAAATCACCCGTTATGCAAGAATCATTGTGGTAAGAAAAATAAATCAAGATGAAGAGAAGGGGTACATCAGAAGACCTGGAAGGATTTTAAATTGACCTAATATAAATTCAATTATTTGATGTTAACACCACGAGGGTCAGGTGGTTAATTGGAAGACCTTACAAAAGTAAAGGGAGAGTGAGTACCTAAGGAGATTGTCACTCCTCCGTCACCTCTACTGGTACAATCAGAAGTCTGAAACAGATGACCACTTAATAATTGAAGTAAAAACACGTTGCATTTTTTTGAATACAGTATCATAATCAGTTTCCGACAAGACGTGTGTAACATTATCTTTTTAAAACAAAATCTATTATTATCTGTAATTTTCATCTTTATTGCACCACCTATTAAGTCTCTGCGCATTCCAAAAACTGTTAGAGAATGCTATAAAGAATCAACATTATTATTGGTGGGAATAATAAAAGTAAAATATATAAATAAATAAGAAGACAGTTGTCATTGGCGCAACGAGCATTTTACAACCATATTACTAAAAATATGGTTGACATATGTCAATGTTAGCATCAATGACATATGTCAAATTACGAAGAGGTATTATAACACTGGGCAGTACCTGTACAGACAGCTATCATTATTAATAATGTAATAATAAAATATTTTAGATAATGTAAATTATAAACCATTCAATACTTAGGTCTCAATCATTTCTCTTACTAAATAAATCGAACTGTCGAACAAAAAACAAAAGTAATAAGAGCTTTGAAATGGACTTTCATTAAGAAGCCAACTTTCACAAACCATTCTCAAGTAAATCTATTAATTAATGTTAGTGGTTGATTCTCTATTCAGCTTTTTTATATAATATATTCACAATAAATAAGATTGAAGCAGAGACGATTTATTCAAAAGAAGAAACCAGACCTACAGAAAGAGAAAGAGATATATATAACAGTGACCATGGATTACGAAAGTACGAGTATACACAACAATTTAATATCCATTGTGTTTTTATTTTCAAACATAATAGAAAGTCATTGAATTGCTTACACAAATATAAATTTGTAGATGGTGTAGCTTTTTGGGAAAAAGTTTTATCACAATAGGCTCAGTAAGACTGATTTGTGTATTATTCTATGAAATTGGAATATTCAAGACAATTACGTTTTTTTTTTATGACCATTCATCATAACGATGGTATCTTTTATCGAACCTAAAAAAAATAGAATATATTGATAATCATACTAAAGCATATTTAATATTAATACATCTGAGCTTGTATAGATTATTTTTAAAATACCTATAGTTTTATAATACGTATGTATGTATGTACACTTCATATTCATATAACGTTATAAGTGTGTAAGTGACAGCCATTCATCACTCAGCGAGGAATAGATATATTAACTGATGGAATCTTGCTTGTCGTAAATTATTCTTAGTCATACATTATACAATGACACACGACGGCATTGTTACCTATAATTCGGATCAAACATATATAAACTATTATGAATTATTATTATTCCAGTTAATTTAATTGTATAATTTATTACAATAAAACATATGATATATCAGAATATATCATATGTTTTATTGTAATAAATTAAACAGATTATAAATTAAATAAATTAAACAGATATAAACAAATTTGAACACAGATTTTAATCAGTACGTTACCGTTAGCTGAAACCGCCTCGTAAGCTTTACGTTAATATTTTTGATTAAAGTATACGATTTTTTTTAAGCTGTATAAAAAAGGGACTGAAAAAATACTTTTATATTTACAAAGTAAGAAAAAAATCACGAAACAAAAACTTGAGGGGAAAAGAATACTTTCAATAATATCTATGATGTTTTGTCCGGAATAAAAAAGTATCTAAGGCTTTTTATTAACCAATTCAAACAAAATGTTAAGCCCCTCAAGATTGGATAACGTAGCCCCATCGGTTTATTAATCTCATTCTATACTATATTATATTTCCAGGACATGGGTGGACAGGATGCTCCAGTAATATTATATATAGAGTACACTTCAGGCACAGTTCAGGCAGCTAACAGTGATTGATGGCGGTGACAATGTTTTTCATCTTACTTTGTGAAAAACGAATCATTTATGCTGAAATTGTTTGACATTTTGTAATTGATCAGTTTTGAGATGCATTTTTATCTAATATATAACCATATTATATTAAACATCAGAATGAAGAATAACTAAATTCAACTTGAATTAAATAAACCTAAAAAAAATCCTCGTTAATATAAATGTGGATTGAAATGGCAAAGTTATTTCTTTTTATTACTATTATATTTTATTAATAAAACAGAAAGAGGTTTTGATAAATAAACTTATTCGATTTTGTTTGTCTCTCTGCACATCAAGAGATAACTGAACTTGAAAATATATTATTTATAACATTTCAGGAATAACTCGTAATACCGTCGCTTCCATATTTCTTCGATTTGCGGCACTGAAGCTGAAAAATAATTGAATAATAGCATTATCTTAAGCTTTTAATTCATTAATGTTAAATAATAAAGCCAAAGAACGCTTTATACTTTATACATATTTGTTCGACTTTGTAAGGAAAAGAAACTTAGCTTATAAATGAATCATACTTAAGCTAATTAGGATACTTCCAAAGTAATGTCAAGAACTTTTAAGTAAGTTTGATAAAATACCGTTCCAATTATATTTTATCCTCTAACATAACATTTCTAAAATATAAAAACACATTTTCAATATATATTAAATAACACAATATTATATTGAAGTTATTATTTGTTCATGTGATGAAATAACAATAAATGTAAATTAAACTATCAGCGCTATAAATAGTGAAGACCTATATCGACAACTCCAGTGTGAAGAGGAGCATCAGTTATTAAAAGATTAAAATAAAGTTATCGATATTTACTATAAAACTACGCACTGAAACCTTAACACCAAAAAGTACTGTGAGTAGTCATCGCAGATTTATGCTGTGACATGGACAAAACCCAACCCTCTAGCTGTAGCTCTCGAAATTTTAAGAACCCTCGGGAGTGGAAACCATGACTCCCCAAACAATCAGCGTAGATGTTACGGTTCTAGTATATAAGAAAGCTGAGGATATAGAATAATATAGAAATCCTTCTAATACAGCAGAATTTCCATATTATTTTATATCCTTAAAATACATTATAATTCTAATTCTAATACAGAAGAAAGAAGGATATAGGATTCAGATATAGAATTCATAATATAATTCTAATACAGAAGAAAAGAAGAATTCAGACAACGAATTCTATATCCTTCTATATCCATAAAAGGATATAGGACTCGTTGTCGGAAATCCTCCAACCATCTAAAGGTTGCCGTTTACGAAGACTAAAGGGAAATCTTTCAATATCTTAGGTTGTTGTGGACGAGGCTCTCATGAACCATAGTAAAGGTTACGCCGTTATCCGGCTCTGGCGAGATTATTTTTTGTTAAAGATACTACAAAAGCGATGAAACTTAAAAAAAGGACTATCCGTGTTGTGATGATATATCCATATTAGATATTATCCTGATTGGACAGCAGGATTAGGTATTTTCTATCCGTAAAACGTAATTAATTAAGTGAAATGATATAAATATTACATTCGTATTATTCAGTTACGACTTCATCGTGTATTCTTCAGTATATATGAAAAATAATAACGACCACTTCACCTGAGTGCTCCAATCACGTAATGGATTTCTACGCTATTAGACTCTATGTCAATAGAGTTGTAGCATACGAAATGTCGAACTAGATTTAGTAGTTATATATAAATACTAATTAAATATGAAATGAAAAACAAACCTAAATCTGCGAGAGTCGGTTTATTTTTTAAATATGTGATAGCAAATGATGCAAGAAATAGTTATTTAAATCAAACTTTCAGTTTCAGAGATTAGCAAACATATAATTTCTGTAGTTATTTAGATAAGATTAGATTATATGGTTTCTAAATATACACTTATTTTGGATACACATAGTATATCATTTTCACTCATTATACTAATTGGTCCTATCTTTACTTTATATATACATACAATATTATATATAAAGTCGTTATATATATAAAGTCGTTATATATGAATTTCTTATTACAAAAGTGTTCATAAAGTGTCCCAAAAAACTGAACTAAACCTATTCTTGTAAAAAGACGCCAAAAATAAAAACAAGTTTATTTTGCTGAATACCAACATTTTTACAAATTCAGTCGGTTGTCGGTTAGGTCAAATATAAGTTTGGTCGAAAGTTTTTTTAATTTAAAATTTTGCAAATATCTTATGAAAATTATAAAACGTGGTTTCATCTCACACAGCGCGCCTGTGACATTTTTCACGTATTTTATGACCTAAGTATTTTTTATTAAAAAGCTGTTTGCGAGTATTTTTCTGGTCCACGATATTTTTTTTTATAATATGTACTATTTAATGTTATTGTAAATATAATAATATAAATAAAGAAATGGGGCTAATTTCACATTAATATAAATTATTAATTTAACTACAACACTTTTTTAATTTTAATTTAATTAATACGGCATCGATAAACATCTAACGTTTATTATTATTTTTTTTTTTATTTTTACTTTTTATTTATTTTATTGAATTGAGTCGGGGAAAGTGTTACTATATGAATATTCAGCGGAGACGCAGGAATTCACTTTGTCTACCTGCCGTAGGTAAAGTCATTCCAGTATTAGGAGTTAATGTTGTAACCGCTTAAATTAATCCTGTAAATAATATAATAACAATATTATGATATTACATACAAAAATAAACGATATTTTTATTAAGAAGTAATTGGCCATTTGAGTCAGTATATTCATCCATTCGTTACTACCTTACAATAAAAAAAAATAAAAAAAATAAAAAAAGTGGTAAGATTTTTACGAAACGAAATTAATCAAAAGAAATTGTTTTTACGAAACATGCAATCTGTCATTTAGTTTAACAAACCCTTGAATATATATTTTTCAATAAAACAATACCTTACATTATTTATAGACTTATATTAATTTCGCTTATATTAATGTTTTGTCAGTTCCATTATTTTCTTTGAGAATAATTTAATATCAGTTAGTAATAAACGCAATCAATGCAATAACCGCTGTTGGGTTTCAGGTCTACCACAATTATATTTTATCATTTTAAAAGCTTTCTGCTCGTATATATTTATTATTAACGCTGGACAGAAGACCAATTCGTTTATTCTGCAACTTCATTGAAACACTGGAACAACTATTCTATCTATACAGAAGATATTGAGTACAAATAGTTTCTGAGATTGAGAGCGCAGGCTGAGATGAATAGAGTATTTCACGAGACTGATGTAAGATATCTTTATATAAATAAAATCGATTTCGAGTTGGATTGATGAAAGATATTTATTTTAGTGTAACAATAGTACTTACAAGCGTTATTGAAGAATGAATTTTTCACATAAAAGCACTATTATATTTATTCTCGTATTAATTAACACAAAAATATATAAAAAATTTATTAAATGATGAAATAATCTCAATCTTATTAAAATCATGTATTATTTATCAATATTTATCACTATAACAATAATTTTTAATAATACTGGAAAAAATTGAGAAGTGAGAAGTATTATGACACATTATTGCTTTAAAAAAAAAATATCTATTTAACATGTAAAATGTACATGTTGATTTTCCAATACATTTTATAAATATTTTCTTTGTTGATTTCAAAAAATAAGTTACATAAAACACGAATAAATATATTTATTTAAATATGTACTTCTCGTAAAATTATAGAAACCACAAAAAAGTAACAAAAATTGATCTATTTGAGGCATTTTGCTCTGTCAAAGAAAAAGAGTAATTAATAAAAGTGAGAAAATAATAATCCTCTTTTCAATATCACTGAGTTAAAAGCTTAACGAAATATCCGGCAGTGCTCAAAGAATACAGTTTACTTCAGTACAATTAACATTTTAATTAAATTCGAGTTAAATTGTGAAACACGCAAAAGCTTCCGGACGGATTTAAATGAAATTTGGTGTCGCGTTCAGTTATTATTTTGGATGCTCACTTTTCACATTTTTCACGCTTTTCTTAAAAACATTTTCTTAATAACATGGGAAAAAAAAACTCACTTGGTTTATAACTGTTTGATTGTCACAAAAAAACTAAAGCGTCAGCCTATTGTCTTATATGAGAGGGTAAAATTTATTGTAGTTTATTTTTGCACAAGGACCTACATCTTGAATGTAGAACGAAAAAATATATATATTTGTTTTTTGTAAATCTAAATCCAATCTACTACTTTGTTTTTTTTTTAAGGTAAAATTCTGTTCATTATTTATTAAATCAATTAGTTTGTTTTTAGAGCTAACGTACATTTTTAATATATTTTTTACATATGTACAGTGTATTTCTAGTAAGTATAAAATAAAATTCTACACTCTAATATGTCCATCTTCATCAATTAAATGCAGAAAAAAAATCCTTAATTTTTTATTCGATTACGTATTTTATTCCCTTTTGTAAATAGAAACCTCCGAACTATGTCAACTTTAGATAATTTAACGTTTAAGCCTTAACCTCAAAAATTTTACAACACTGTAAAATTTAAATGATAACCAAATTTGTAGAACCTTGTACACTCAATATTTTTTTGATTACATAACAAGGAATCTGACAAAGTTTACTTTGGATTATGTTTACCTGAGCGTAAAGGTAAGTAAACGTAAGTAAAAGGTAAGAAAAGTGTACTGAAATCTCATGTCGCAGTATGAGGGACTACTCCTGAAATGTTATTCAATACATAGGCCTCCTAAAAGTTTACACAGGGTAGTTGATTGAATAATAATTTATAATACGTGTTGCATATTTCATTGGAAATACTAAATTGTAAAGCCCATTGGAACTTAATATCGAATTAGGTATCGCTATAAATATATTAAATTATATTAAAAGTTTATGTATACAAGATCTTATTGTCTTATTTATAATATTATTAAATCTGATATCATTATCATGAATAATACAGGATAACATATTTCTAACTAGTCAACTAGTTAGAAATGTATTCATAGACTAAAAGTATAGTGTATTGTGTATATGGATAATTAAACGTTTATTTGCTAATTAAAGTAAATTCTTTTAAATTGCAGGTAAAATACTTCGTCTGAGTAAAAATGGATCTAATCTGATCAATCATAAATTGTAAAACGATTCATTCATAAATGTCAGTTTTTGATAAAAAAAAAACATATTGTCGACGTCATCAATCACTGTCAACAGTTGTGTTGCCTGAAGTGTGCTCTATATGTGATATTACTCGAGCCTCACACACACTATTATGGAAAAAATGATTGAACCAATATAGATTAGAAAATGACGCTTTAATTTTTTTGTAGTGAACTAACCTGTGGTCAAACTGTTTGTACAGAACTGAGTAATTAACACAATTACTTACTTTTTCAATTTGAAAACATCACTATTTGGAATATTTAAAATTACATATTTCAATATTTTTTTTTATCGTTCCGCTTATTTTTTTTCCGCTTATTCCTTATTGACAGAAAAGGAAATAAGGAAAAATAATAAAAAACATAAAGAATAAAACCGTACTATATAATAAAATAGTAAATGGCAATACAGCTGAAATATATACGTTAAGGCCATCTGATGGTATAATAAAATTTTTCTATAAAATATTTAACAAATAAAAACGGAATTTATATATTTATTTTTATGTTAGCTTACAAAAATATATATTACAACGAAAGGCTTACCAAACCGGTTTAAGCTAGCGGTAATGTTTGGGCACAAATCGGGAGTCTGAAAAAAGGCTGGAAAAAAGCTGATAAAATATCTTTATACCGTACATTTGTGAAAACAATTCATAAAAATGAAATATTGTTGAAAAATTCATAAAACTTATCCGTGTAACTAGTCTTACGTTACATAAGTGCAATGGATGCCTTTTTGAAATGAGAAACTTGGATTTTGAGGAACTACATAGTGTACTCTTAAAACCTTTGAAGACCATCAAGGCCAACACAAACAATAATGCAAAAAAAAATATCACTTTATCAGGGCAGCTAAAAACTACAGTTTGAAAAATTATTCATCGCACCTTGTTTTTAACATGCAATATTCTTATTTAAGGGTAATCTCAATCATCAAATAATCTATTATTACAGTATATTTGAACGCTTTTCTATTGACAAACAACGACGTTACCAAATAGGACTAAACCAAAAACCTAAATGGCATATGTTGGAGATCTGTAAAGTAAGCACTTCTGATATGAATTGCGAAGTATAAAACAAAATCTCCAAAACAAATTAAATCAAAAAGAAACGAAAATAATACTTCATAATGTTCGTAATCACAAAGTTGGGGTGTGGTCTTTTAAGTATTTCTGACATTCCGCGAAATTGAAAATTCCGCAAAATTGAAAAGTCTTTTATTAACCTTTCCAAAAAATCTATCACCAACATGTAACTTCAGTACTTATCTTTTCCGCTTAAGTGAATACGTGTTAAATTAATATATATATATGAATATATGCCGGGAGTAACATTTGTGATGTTTTGAAATGTTTTGATAACACGAGTTGATACAGAATAATGTCAAAATGATGTCTTTAAATGATAATATCTTATAGGATCTAAATAATATACAAAATAATTGAATTTATAAAAAAGCTCTTTGGGTAATATAATATAATATAATATCTCCTTTCGAAAATTCACAATATCAATTTCTATCTTTCAAATATTCAAATATTTTCATTTTTGATTTTTTACACTATATAATAAATATTATTGTCTTAGATATTACAGGATATCAAAAATATGATATCGTATTGATGAAAATTTTAACACTCTTATTTCCTACAATTTTCCTTTTGTGGTTTTTTATTACATATTTTAGAAGAGGATTGATATTTACAATAAATTATAATTTTTATTTTGTTTACTAAAGAAGTTATTTATAGAGATAATAAACGTGTGAAAAATGAAATTACCAATACCAAGTGAATTTCCGTCATTTCTCGTCATAATTCAGAAATTATCTAATAATTCATATCTCTCTTATAGATATTTAGTCAACAATATTTTCTATACACAATGTAATGTTAAAAATTGTTGCATTTGTTTGAAGAAGTACCTACAGTTTTTATTTTAAAACCGATGAAAGCCATCTTATTTCAAAATGGAACATTTTGCTGTCTCGAATTAACTCCCTACATAAGAAGTTCACTAAATTCTAAAATTACTTCGCAAAAATCTGAATTATTATTTTAATCATATTAGTCACGGTAAGAAAATGGGCGGTATTTTTTTATTGTTATTATTTATGTATATTTAATTTGTATATGATATAATTTGTATACAATAATGCTGTTTTAATACATGCAAAGTATCACAAATACTATATTTGAATATAATATATTTTTCACTAAAACTGGAGATATATACGATATATTCTCCGTGGTAAATCAAACATAACGGGAGAATATATCTTACATAAGACCACTTGGCCTTATTGCTCCAATCTCGTAATCGATTCCACCTTAGAATCAATTTCAATTAGAGTCGTAACGCTTTCTATTATAACTTATCCTACCCTGATACCAATTGCTTAGCTCGGTTATATAACAATTTCTTTTTACATATTCTGCAGTTCTTTGGGATAATTTTCTCAGTTATCTTTATCAATATTATTGGGTAATGTATATTATATATTATAAAACCCACATTTAGGTTAAGAGAGTACATCCATTAGATAATTGGATCATTAAGGGTCATACAAATCTGAAAACTGAAATCTTATAATTTCAATAAGTCTATTCATCCATATAACTATTGTTATAAATTAGTGCTGCAAACCGAGTCTACCATTCGTTCATTAGAATCACGAATTTGTTTAAAACTGGTCGGCCAAATTTCGAACCTATTAACGTGAATACAGTTATATAAATATATAGATAATAATCACATATTTATATACATTTATAATAACTTTCGTGTACCATGATTATTTTGTTATTAAAATAATCGCGGTCTAAAAGTTTAAATATTTCCAAATTCTTATTTCAAATTTCTTATAATGTATACTCATGATATACATTCGGACGAAAAGCAATTTTTAAAAAAGGAAGGATTTTTTAAAAATGGATTATTTATTTAATTTTATCGGTTGGCAATTTTGATATTTGAACTTTCGTGAACCATGACTATTATATATATTTACCCGGCTGTATTCACGTGAAATTATATCGGAATGTACCCGGCTAGTTTAGAACCCATTCGCAGTACTTACTCATAAGCTCGTCGCGAACTCGCAGCGTGTACGTGACTATATTTTGTGTGACAGTTCTAGGTGTCGAAGCTGGGTTAGAAAGTAATTTTGTCCATATTTTTTAAAAGGCACAAGTTGTAAGGGTCGTTGTGTAATGTTACAATATATGTTATATTGTTTATAATTTTGCCTGGTAAAAGAAATTTCAATTTCATATTTTTTTTACAACGAAACAAACAAACTCTATAATCAATATTCTACATAATATTATTCTATAATATTAATGAATATTATATTATGATCCATTAAAATACACACACTTCATCCGTATAATAGGTGTTCATACAATACTCCACTCTCGCTGCTTATATTAATTGCATGTCATGGACGAGTCATATCTACCATTGCGTGAATGCCCACTTAGCATTCGCTAATTGATTGCTCGATTGATTGATCGATTGATTGATTGGAAACGTAAAAGCAATGAACAATAAAATCACTGCTTACACTATATAGAACAAAATGAAGTGGTGAAATATAGTATAATATAATATTTGTATTTGTCTTAACCGGCGCAAAAAATCCTCGAAACTCGAAAACGATATGTACTCCAAAAATTGGAAAATTGGTGGAAAATTGTAAAAAAAAAAATATATCATCATAATTTTATGAACAGAAATACAAAAATTTGCTTCTGTTTTTGAAGTGACTGCTTTGTATTTATTCATACATCCAGAATGTTTTGTTCCCTAAGGAGCACGGCTTTTGCTCACAAAATAAAAGAAATAGAGATTTTAAGTTCACTGAAGCGGAATATAATCAAATATCGAAAGTATAGTTTTTAGTAATATTATTTTTTTCAGAGATATCATTAAATACAAACCAGGCAGGCCTTTTGTTGAGTTTTCTGAGCAAATCATATTTTAAAGTCAGGTTTTAAAATGATAAGGTCAATCTAGATATAAATATGCGTTTTGAATGTTTTATTATAATATATAATAATATAAAATTCATCCTTTAGTTAAGAGTTACCTGAAGATTAAAAAATTGGGTCTTTATATATTTTTATATATATCTGTTGTATGAAAACAACAATTTGTGTATATTAATTAAATTATGGTTAATATTTATACCTTTATCTACCATTGGAATAAGATGTTTTGAGATTTAAAAGCATTATAATTGGTTTTTTTTTTTTGTAAAAAATCTATTAGATTAATTTGTTCTTTATTACAGTTTGTAAGACACATTTGTATATCCATATAATTGCGATGTAATAATCACATTTTTATCTATTAAATTTAATATTATAAATTACACACATAGTAAATGTTGTAAATGTGTGTACGCACTATACATTGAACACACATCACGAGTACACATATGTAGTGTATTACAGATTGCATGGATGGAGTGCCGTTAATGTATTGAAGAGCGCTCGAGCGGTAAACGAAGTTGCTGCAATCAAGTTTATATCTGGTTGTCTTGCATGCTTCAGCATTTTGGTAATTAACGCACTTGAAATACAGCTTCAATTTGCCCAAATCATTAATTTTATTTGTTTTTTGTATTATGTTATTGGGAAATGTTGTAACTGGAACTTGAGAGTTTTTGTAAAGAAAAAATTAAAATTGGCTAAAAGTATACACATTTTGAACAACTAAGTAATTATTAGGCTTCGTATTCTGACTGACTGTATTAGTTAATAAAATCAATTATATTAATTTAATAAAAATATATTTTTTAAATTGTTCAAGATTCAGAGATTTTTTTTTTCATTTATCATACTGCGTGGGAAAAAAAAGTTGGAAGAGATAGCACATATATCAGGTATAATTTGAAAGAATTTATAAGTATATTGAATATTGGATTAATTTAGTGAATTTTTAAAAACTTTTACGAGACTAAGATTTACTAAGGTATTATAACCTCTTTGCACTTTATTAACGCTTGCTGGATGATTTTATACTATTCAAACAGTTGAAATGAAAATTTTTGAAGATTTTTTTTTTATTTAACAGCACAACGTGCGCCGGTTCTCCTGAACCGATTCAGATGTTATTTTTGTGTGTAATTGGAAATGGACAGTTAGTGTACACAATGACTATGATTGCAAATAAAAATGAAAAACAATATGTTAATAATAGTTGTTTGTTTGTTTGTTGTTGTTTGAAGATGAAGGTACGGTACTAGTCTGCTGTTTACAAGCAGCAGATGACGTCACCCTCAGTGCAAAATAGAGTAATGTTTACATTTAGCTGCAACTGCTTGCAATACAGCGCTTGCAACTGCGTAGTAAATAAATCTCTTTTGTTTTTTGTGTTGAATTAGTTGCTTTGAAACAATAATATTCTGAAATTATTTCAAACGCGGTTCTTTTGTAGCTATGACCAAGAACGTGGAAGCTTAATATTAAAATTCTAAACGATTTACACTCTTGCACTAGAAATAAATATGGTTTTTGAAATAAATATTATATAATATTTACTAAATAATCTACATTATAAATTAAACAATATTTGGTTTAAAAAAAAAAAAGCAGAATTTCAAATTACCACAACTTTAAAAGCATTTGAATATTTTTTCTAGAAATTCATTTGTATTCAGCCTTTGAAAGTGCAGTGGTTTATAAATGTAAAATACATCATCAATATATGAGAAACGCTGACCTATAAACGATCTCATACATTCCGCCGCGTTATTTATTACTTGCCGCAGCGGCTTGTTCAAGAGTTATATAACGCGTAACCAGAACGGTTAAATTTATAAATCTTTGTGTCGCTATCCATGTGCGTATCTCCGTTTGTTATGTTACACAGACGGTGTGACAAATAAAGAAACTTGTAAACTTAAGTGTGTTTATTTTTCACAATATATGTATGTGTAGACAATCGTGACTAAAAAATATTGTTGATAAGAGAGCATATTTTCAAATACAGTTTTAAAATTTAATAATATTGTTATTATATTATTATTCAAAAAAATATTCGTACATCACCCTAACTGCATAAAAGAGGAATTGCAACGTTAAACCGACTATTCCACAGTTAACGTTGTGTTTTATGTGTGTACGAACAGTCACCCATTTTGCACATAAACGACTTTACACTTTACACATAAACGACTAAAGAGTCAACCGCTTTACACATAAACGACTGCCATTCATTAGCGGAATATATAATGTGAATGTAAAATAGGATAAAATGATAAATAGATTAAATGATAACAATATGATAGAATAAATGATAAAAAATTATAAAAATAATAAATGAGAATTCCTGTTCAAAGAACTCAGCAGTCAACAATTGTTAAATTGTCGATATGAAATGTCGATATGTCATAATGTCGATATGAAATACAAAATGAAAATATGTATTGAAAGGCATTTAAATCATGATATTGATGGTAACGAATTTACTATTGAAAGTATTGTTTTATAACCTACCTGTTTTATTTTTTTTCAAATGTTTTTAAGAACAGTGTTTAATATTTTGTTGCCAAGTTGAATATTAAGGAAAGCCAAAGGGTATTCTATGAATGTTACAATATCGACTTTATTGTCATAATTTAATACAATATAAATATAATGCTTTATATTTTATTATAAACGAAATTCATAGATTGAGAAATTACTGTTTTCTAGAATCTTGTTAAAAGAAGATGTTTAAATAATCAATATTATAAATTATATATTTTTTTTATTCACTGTTATTTTAGATTGTTTTGTCCATTTCAAACTCACTGCTGTTATAATTTTTTCTGTGTGTGTTTTATGTCTCAAATAAACTTGTTCTTTCTTTCTTTCATTCTTATAATATATCGTTTCTTCTTCTTCTTTCTTAACATCGTTAAAATTATTTTTTACTTAACTATTTTGGATGTACTTCAAAAAGCTTCACTGTATTTACTGTTTATGTACACTGGTATCTTTAAGTAGTTTGTAATCTTAGTATTAAAAATGTGATCAGTGGGTAATCGTTAACTACAGAAATATTATGAATCCAGGAAAGGTTAAAGGTTTTTCTTTAATGTTGATTAAAGAAAAAACACAGACGAACTCACAGGTATCATGTGTGTCATGCTAATTATAATCTAGAAAGTGTCATTAATTTTTTATGAGAAAATATATCTCTCAAGAGTGTCCTTGAAACTTATACTTTCTATTTTATTTTATTTATTCACCACCACTGAGGGACTTCCTAAGAATATTTTCAGTTCTGATTTCTCCGTTTTACTGGATCTGTAACTCCTAATTCTTCTTTTCTTCCAGCCGGTATTATGGTCCACAAACTTCTCATGACGTCAGGCTTCTCATGACGTCCCTCCGGTCATCTACATACTCGTAGTTGATGAATTGATCCTCCATGTAAAGAAATCATTTTTACTATTTTTTTACATTTTATCATATCCGTCTGTAATAAGACTGTGACTGACTTTTTTAAAATTATGATTAAACTTTTTTAGAGGTAACAGAAGTATGTTGTCGTGAATATTTTAATTATTGTAAACTTTCCTTTTTTATTTTGAAAACAGTCAATATTATCTTTTTTCTAAATATGATCCTGCAATTGAGTTTTCGAAAACAAAATCGCATTTCAATTGCAGCTGTACTGTAAATCAATGGTATTTTTCTCCTATACCAGTAAATACTAATACCAACATCGCAGCAGAAGAGTCATGGTATATTTTTGTAGCGACATAAACGAGCTATCTAGCTTCCAGCCTCACCGTAAGTCACAAAACAAAAAGTATCGACTCTTGTATTTTTCAAATATTTATAGCAGATTTCAAACAGCATTAGTTGACTTAAAATTCGATGTACCTATTAAGTAACCAATATAAAATATAATATTTTTAAATTAAACTAATTTTGAAATAATTTATTATTTGAAAAGTTCAAACTCGACTCGGTAAACAGTTTCCGTTTTCTGCATAGCACGGAATATGCAGACGCGGATAAATTAGGAAGCTCTCTCATATTTCTCACGGGAATGATTCAGAACTTAAAACAACGTTCATATTAAAATTTATAGTATAGATGATTAACGAGGGAACTATATACTTCATGCAAATGTGATTATTTTTTTTTAATTTATTCTTAGACGATGGATATCAGCAAATATCTTTGCTGAAATCGGCTATAATAATACATTTCTCGGGTGAATTCGACCCGAATTCGGTGGTTTTTTATTTATTGATAGGTTACATCAGTCTTGTAAAATACTCTATTTATCAATCCTCAGTAATTATTTATTTTTAATCATCTGAGAAGTTAAAAAAGCCTAGTGCGTAGTTATTTCATAATTTGCAACAAAAACTATTCGTACTCCAAAGAAATTGTGTACTTATGGCTCTTGAAATAAAGAACATTTATTAGTTTAGTTTTCTATAGTGATAGCTTTGAAATTTCTCAATTTGTGGCTTACAGCGAACAGAAAATGATTGTTGAACAATTTAAAAGAAGTAATTTAATATTATTTATTCTTAAATAAAAATATAAAACTATAAACTATGTAGAGAATTAGTTTTAACATTATTTATTCTTAAATAAATATAAAACCGTAAATATAGAGATTTAGTTTTATTTAAAAGGTATTAATAACTCAATGCATTGTGTAACTAAATGACTATTGCTTGTTTGTTACGTGCAATTTAATGCATTTTGTTTATTTAGTTTTAAAACGATCAAAATTATAATGTAACTGACGTTATGTATAAACTTAAATATTCAATTTTTATTAATGAGAGTGTCATTCCTTCCATACAGGTACTTTAATTAAAAAATTTGTTGTTAGTTTATTATTTATTTACGACCCCATTCAGAATATAATTCACTAGCAGTTTGTATAATCTGACAATTTTTATAAATAGTTATTCAAAATTCTAAATTCTAAAATATCTTTATTCAAGTAGGCATTTACATGCACTTTTGAATCGTCAATTACATTACATTAAAAAAAATGTCAGTATAGTATGTCAGTATGTCAGTTCGTGAGTAAGCTACCACCAGCTCGAAATGCGACGGAATTCAATCAGTAATATCTTATATGAAAACATCAAATAAATATGTTTTATTTTTAATGCACTTTAAGACCTACTGTTTTTATAAATTGTTTTGTTTTTCCTTATTCTGCGGATAGCTGGAAGAGATCTCTGTGAAGAGATAAGTTATCCCATTTATGATTTGAGTGATTGTTATAAATGAGCATAAAAATAAATAAATAAAAAAAATATATCAACGTATTTTAACTTTTAATAAATTTATTAATAATAAAAAAAAACAAGATTTATATAAATGTAAAGATTTTTAAAAGTAAACCAAATCATATATACTTTTTCTTAAATCTGTTTTTTTTTAAATTTAACCATTATACGTTTTGATGAAAATAGATCCCAAAAAACTCATCAATCATAAGTTGTCAAATGACGATAAGTGTTTTCTATATTACAAAGTTAGATAAAAAAATTGTCACCGTCATCTAAAATTATTAGCAGTTGTGTTGCCTGAAAAAAAAATATGTTAAAATTCAAGCATCACACATACAGCCCAGTGAAAGTAAAAAAAAAACTATTTTTTACTGGTGGAAATTAAGAAGTGACGCTTATATTTTTGTATAAAATCACTTAAAGAAATAAAACTGTTTTATAACTCGTATTCTTAGTTTTTATTTCGATATTCAATATAACTTATTGTATTTAAAGTTATTTTAATATTATTAATAACCTTTTTATGCATCGTAAATAATATTGACATAATAGGAATTCAAAACTTATAAAATAATAAAGGTCTAATATTATTTCGATGGTATAATTTTATTCTGATTGCATAACATTATTTTCATTAATTTTGAAAGGTATTATAAAATAGAATACAAAAGAATAAATATAATGAAAAGTTTATAAAGTCGTTTTTAACCCGCGGCCATGTTCATATTTGGCACAAAGAGAAAGCTAAAAAAAGATTTATTAGGAGTATCATTAAACCTTAAACAGTGTATTATTTTAGACATTTCGTAAAATTGAAACCTGTTCGCCTCGAGCACGTATAAAAGGTTCTTTTGATGTAATTTAACCTAAAAAGGAAACAAAAATACGCCGAATTATCCCTGCGGGCAATTTAGTTACTAGATCGTGCATTTTAAAACATAATAAGACTTTTCTTTGGTCATGGATTTTTAGACCAATATGCGTTTAGGTCGGACATGTTTTTATTTTTGTGTATATAATAAATCTAATTTATATATTAATTTATAATATATGATAAAAAGTGAAGCTTAAGTTGACTTTAAAAAAACCTATTATTCTTTTAACCGCTAAACTAATACACATAAAGAAATATAAAGATTCTGCCCAATATGGAAGAAATTGACTAGTAAATGCCACCACAGCAGATTTCCCCTTTGTCCCCTTATTTTCTCCCAATCAAAAATTGACAAAAATACGCAAAAAGTCAAGAAACCTCTTTTCCAAGTTTCATCAAGATCGTTGAATAAATTTGACCTCTATGCTGTAGCGTGCACAGACATTCCCACACACTGACAAACGTCGAATCGGCCTGGAATGGAATGGAGCCTTCGCTCGCTTCGCTCGCACCAGTCAATAAATGACAGTCACTATACTTTTTCAATAAGTAACAAGGATAAGTAATTATATTTATGTAGTTTTATTATGTTTTAGAATTGTGTAATTTTTGTGCTTTTTTTGTGTTTATTTTGTCTCTTTTTTATTTGCACGCTTACCAAATTCTCTCATGAACCCTAAGGTTAGCTAGCGAGTGTGTTTGTCGTCGTCGTTGTCTGTTGTCGCATTAAGCCCGCCTTTTTTGCATTATCATGTATACTGTACAATCAAGAATTAAATAATCATGTAACTAATGACACGTCACACGTAAGAGTCATATTAATAATTTAATTTACTTACAAATAAAATTCGCTGACTGCATACCTAATTCGAGATATCTTAATTCATTGACCTACTGTTACATAAAAAACTTTTATTTTTTAAATTTATTCATCTATAATCCCATAACTGTAATTTTATAAAGTAATTTGTAGTTTTAACTTTCTACCAAAATATACGACAAACAGTATTTTTGAACCGTTTGAAAGTAAAAGTTACGTATAATATAAATAATTCAAAAGCTAGACTGAAGCGTCGTCTTTTGTTTTGGAAGCACTTTAAATTTTAAACAGGGTCGCGAGAATTCGTGTCGGCAACTGATTCTAGTTGACCGAGTAGGTTCTATATTAACTATACACATTGCTTCTTTAGGGTCAATTTTATATATTAATTTATTCATATATTTTTATTTCTTACTTTCCATATGATTTCTTTCGAGGTATTTTCAGTATCAGTTCAAATCTATCTATTTATTTGTAAGGGATTTCAGTTCTCAAAGTTTACATTTTTTTGTTTTACTTTCGTATCTGATTTGTTTAAAAAAGAACTTTATTCGTAAGTAATTTAAAATAAAATATGTTTCTTGGATCTATAACATCAGTATAATAAGAAAATGCAAATATTATTTATGATTAACTGTTATTATGAATATATTTTTTCCTTTTTGTGGAATTCCTTCAATCACGCTAAAATAGGGACATATTTAATACAAATTTCTACACATTCTTGTAACTAAAAATATATCTTAATTATTCAAACCACTTTTTCAGAAAACAATTGACTTTTTATTAGTACGTGTTTCGTCATGAATATTGAACCCATTTATCTTGTTTTACTGAAACTAAGTAAGTTTTTAAAATAGACTGTATAAGTTTAACATCCAGGTTTGTTGTTAATTCATCACACATCGACATTCATTTGTCAATATCTTCAGGTCATAAACGTCACAAAGCTGACTCAAAGCAACCACGATTCAAACTGTATTCAATTTCAACAAGACTCTACCAGAATATAAGTACAATATAACGTGTATTTATTGTTTGTTTGTAACAATATTATAATTTGTTAATTATCTTGAAATTTATTCTACAGTGCAGTGCAGTGATTAATGTATTATTTTTTTATTAGAGGTGTTAACGTATACCTACCAGATTTATTCTATAATATTTACCATAAATATATATACATACCATAATAAAATTTTACATAAGATGATTCGCAAAAATATCAGATGAAATTTACCTTAAATATATATTGACAGATATTTAGCTATTAGGAGTGTATTGAAGTTGGATGTCATAGATCGCTTAAAATGTTGTTAAAGGACAGCAAAAATAAATAGAGCTTTTTTGTCCATATAACATTCAAATTTAAGTTTATATTATGCGGTGTTGACGGTCGGAAGGATAGAGCCTTCATCATTTAGAGTCGTTGTTACAAGTTTCATATTACCGCTGTAATTAAATAATAACACTTTATATATACTTTTACACTTTATATTGCAAAGACAACCTGTCTTAATTAACGCGCACTCACTAATAACTCTAGACAAACCGACAGTTTCGTATTAGAGAAGTGACCATATTGGCGCCTCCAAGAGAAGTGACCATTGGATAATCCATACTTTCCAAAAGGACTCTGTCCACGTGCCGCCATTATATGTGACGTCACGGCACTTGTCCACTACAAAGTAATAAATTGGCGTACTTGAATAAAAATATTGTCTTATTAATACTTACCTATTAAAAAAAACTAATAATACATACAAGTGTGATAAAAAAATTGATTGTAGTAAGACATTTGGATTAAATTTGATTGAAACTTAAATTTATTTTTTCATTAAACTAATGGATTTTACTTACTACGAAGACTTTTGACTAAAGATATCGAAGCTGGTATTCAACTGATAAATGAAATCGATATGAAAAATATACATTCATTTAAATACTAAGTTTGACAAAATTATATTCAGTTCTCTTCAAAAGTTATTTGTAACGGAAAATGTTCATTCATTTAAATCTAAATATTTCTGTTGATATTCACTCAGGGTCGACAGCAGTAATTTGAAACTTTTATCAACATCCGCTTACTACGGAATTGCAATCTCTCAAATACTTTAAAAGTAAAGAGTGTCTGTTATTATTTTACTCATTGAAAAGTAGTATTTTATTATTTGAAAAGATTTTTTTTAATCATTTGTTTGATAATTTTTTATTGTAATTTATATTAGTATAATATATTTCTTATTAATAAAAATGTTATGACACCAACCCAAACTGGTTGAATTTCTATATGTCTATCTTCATTAACATTTGCCAATTCAACTAATGTATGTTTAACAGAGGTCATTGAAAGTACCTTGGGACCTATTCCGATTCAATTAATATGTATCATCCAAAACAATAACGTTTCTTTAGTATTATTAATTAACTTAATAATTTTTTTCTATCTTTTGCTGTACAAATATAAGAATGTCTTTAAACTATTTCGTTATTATTTTAACAAACAGAAAAACCTTAATTACAACTAAATTCCGTAAAAATTGGCTTAATTTATTCGCGGTATTTTTTTTGTATGTAATAAATATACAAGATGAGCATATTATTTTTTCAAAAAAACAGTTTAGGTTAAGAAAAAATCAAATTATATAAAATGACACGAAATTGACTGCGTTATTATTGATTTAATACGAATTCGTTAATAATTCCTACAATTACTAATTTGTTATAAATGCATGTATATAATAACTTACTATAACTTATATAAATACATGACTAAATAGTGTTAAAATACAGTTTAGCAGACGTTTTAGAAGACAACGGCTACGAAATTGCAAATAATATCCAAAACCAAATAATGTTTAAATTAAGCATTCAGTTTGTAATAGATCTACAGAATTGTACTTCTTTGATGTAAAGCAAACCAATTATTTTCTGTCTTAATTATTTAAATAAATTGTTTTATAAGTTATATTGGTCGATTTATTACTGATTAAATAGTAAAACGTATATTTTAAAATGTAATTTTATATAAATATCATTTATTTTATTTATTGGTGCATGCAAAATAGGTAATGAATGAATTTGATAGGTAATGAATGAAGGAATTTGTATAATAAATACAATTTCATCAACAGTAGTTGTATTTCTATACAATTTCATCACCAGTATCCACTTTAACGATACTTGTTTCACCATAAATTCTGTTCAAACGGTTGTATTTGACACTTAATGAATACACACAGACGAACTTAATGAAATTATAAAATTGATATTTTCATATTCATGTTTGGCTTCAACATAGCCTTTTTATATCTGCTAAATTATCTTCAGTAATGTCCATGTTGATTGAATCCTTATTGCAATCTATTTTTAGAAAAAAGTTTTTATATCCGGGTGCCAGCCTGAAGTTGACACTCCTTGGAAATACGAGTTAGGGAGATTTTCACTTCACTACTTTAGGATTATTGGTGAAAGTATTCACTTATTTTTCTTTTCTTTTTATTCTTCTTTTGACTTACGGAAAGATATGAGGCGGTACTGAGCCTTCAGTATATATAGTAAATGACAAGTATTCGTTATGTATTCTATTTAAATATATATTTCTACTATTCCTTTTGGTAGCGATGCGGAAGACTTTTTCGGTAAAGGTAAGGAATGCAGGCCTGATCTCCGAGTCTGCCAATATATTAGGCAGTTCGGACTTTGCCAACTACCTATACAATTGAGTCTCCAGGTTTTGTCTAGCGGCTGCATAGCGAGGATATTCCAGGTGGACGTGCCAAATTATCTGATATCTTGATCGCATTCGCAACATAAACGATAATACAGCGTTGTCTTATGTAAAATCCATATATTTATCATTCTATTCGACTAGCGTCAATGTCGTTTGTCTAGCCCCTCTGTTTTATGCCCCTACCGCACCGTAAACATTCTTAAATTCTTTTACATACATATTTTATATTATTATTATAAAAGAATTATTTCAAATAACTTTTTTATCTGAGAGTTATTTTAAATCAGAAAAAATATTCTTAAATAAAATTTGTTATCGTTATTGTAGTTCGAACTTTACAAGTTTATTATATTTTATGATTCGTGTTACCAATAGGCTTTCTTTTATTTAAGCACTGATTTAATTATTAATCATGCCTTATACGTTTCCATAGAATCAATCAATCAATCAATGAGTGAAAGTAATTGCGTTATAATTGACGCGGCTCGTGCATGATATTCAATTAATATTATCAGTGTGAATGGAGTAACTATATATATATATATATTTTAATCAAATCCTGTCTGTGCATATTAATATATTATAATATAACCTATATTAATATTAATATAATGGTTTATAAGGGGTTATAGTATATTTTATAACATAACACTTTGACCCTACCAACACTTGTGATCCTAATTATGTTTTTATATTTATTTATGTAGCAGATTTGAGAAAAGAAAAAATGCAAAAGGAAAGAAAAAAATGCATTGGATTAACCTATCTCTAAAAAAAGAATTCTACCAGCTACCCTTGAGAGTGACTAAGATGATCTTAAAGGGTCTGCCCTTTAAGATCATCTTTGGTCTGCCCTTTAAGATCAATATGTACACACATATATAAACTTATTACTTAAACAATTTATATATATATATATATTAAAAATTATACTAAAATGTACTAATAATAAACATATATAAAAAATCCCATTATAAGTATTACTTTAAAATATAAAGGCAAACTACATATATGTATCTATAATAAATACATAATCATTAATTTTTATATCTGGGAGAGAAAGAAGAGCTTTAATCTTCTTTATTACGATAAAAAAAAAGAACTTGTTTTTATTCAATAATAATGATGGCTCGTAATCGTAAATCTATTTTGACTTAAAATATAGAATGGCCAAATAATTTAATTAAAATCATATTATTAACACATCGTTATAGTATGAAATTTATTACCACATCCATACATACAATACGTTTCATAAATTCATGTAATTCTAAACTAAATACAGTTGAAGTTCCACATCGTTATTCATTGAGTTAATTCCCAAGCAAGAAAACAAAGTTCTTGTTAAATACAAACTTGTTGTCTTCAGTTCAAACTATTTCTTAAATCTATGGGGAATGTTAACTTAAGTTAGTTAGTTGAGTTACTTTAACTGTAGAACTTAAACATATTTCATTATTTTAACACGTTCATATATGTGGCTATGTGCCATATAATAAAACGGTAACTTGGGAAAATCAGTACATATATATTTATTTGAAATATCTACATTCTTTAAAAATGTACGAGTAAATAAAAATAACTGTATTATTGAGGTACGCTTATAATTCGATATAGCTTGATAACACTTTTCAGTTTTTGAAGCGAAATAAGAAAGGAGAAAGCTTAGAAAAACTGTCATCTCTATATTATAAAATTATATCGCTATATACACACACGTAAACACGTAAACATGTGTGTGTGTATATGTATACACTAACTCACACGTTTCACAATTTATATCTGATATAATGTTTTATGGGTTTCAAATTGCGTAAAACACCTGTACACAAAATAAATTATATAAATGTCGAATACTGGCTACATTTACTATTTAAATAAAAAAAAAATGATTTTAAATAGGTGCCTATCTTAACTGTTCGTAAAACGTGGATCGGATTGACACGCGAGAAAATTCTTTGAGAAATCAGCAGATTGTTGTTCCGAGTTTTAGTGATTTTATAACTTCAAAAGATAATTTCCTTGAGACGAAGCTTCTTAGCATTCCATGGATTCACCGTGCGGGTGCCGGGCCCATCGCGTTGCAGGGAGAGGAGTGCAAACAGCCCCTGGGACTTGCGACCCAAGTGTAGGTTTAAGGGGCTCCTTTAAAATGCGCATTCACGCTCACCTCAACTGGTTGCGCTCCTCTCCCTACCTAACCAAATTTGGAATGAACCTAATAATGCCGCCTTTGAAGTACGTTCTAGAAATGTACTGATGATAGTTCTAGAGAGGCCAAGATCTTTAAGTAGGTTATAGAGAGATTTCGCTGTTATACCTCTCGCTCCCACTTCTACCGCGTACAAATTAACTATATACCTATTCCTGGTCAGTTCGTTGGTCAGTTCGTAATACTTGTTTACTTTAATTGTGTGATCTTTGGGGATGTTAGTTTCCCACGGAACAGTAAGCTCCACAAGTATCACGCGCTTTAACTGTCTAGAGTACAGGAATATGTCCGGTCTGGATGACGAGACCACACAATATCCTCAGGAATTCTATACTGTTTCTCATACGTATCCATCATTATAGTCCAATCGCGAGCCGCCTCCAAGATAGAGTGAGGATTTTGTTTTGTTTTTTTAGACGAGCTTTCTTTAATGAACTCTATGAATCTTTTGGTGGTTGTTATACCCTTTTGCGCTCTAGCTACTGAAAGACTAACCGCTTCACGTATGATTTCCAATACTTTATCATGGCGCCGCGAGTATTGACCTTTTTCCAATAGCAAGCTACACCCTACCAACAAGTGTTTAGCCGTTCCTACTGCCTCCCCACAGATATTGCAAGACTTTTCGGTAGCTTTACCCCATCTTACTAAATTACTTTGATCTGGGAGAGTCATTTGGAATGCATTTAGATAGAATTTTAATAAGGCTGGAGACCACTCATGAAGTAAGGTGCGCCACCTCAATGCTAATGGAATACAAAAGACGCCTATGGTCACCCACTCATTTTGAATTTCTAGATTCATCGCGTGCACTCGATACTGATCGTTTTCATCTTGCCGAATAAAGGATTTTGTTAAGTCTATATCTCGAACTTTCCCGCTAGATCCTAACCCTACTTTATTTGTTTGAGCACCTATCATGAATTGTTTATGGAATTGAAGTCGTGACTCCAGCTCTGATGCATTTTTATCTTTTGGAAGAGATGTTACAATATCATCATGAGATTTTTCGATGATATGTCTTTTGGTAGCTCTTAGGTATTTATAGAGCTCCGATGGTTTCTTTAATTTCATCCCAAAATTGTTTCGGTCTCTGAATAAAGTTGAAGAGTCCGCTGAATGCGCGAGCCCAAACCACGACTTCAATATCTTTATGACGTTTGCATCTAACTTAGACAAAAGGGTTTTATTAAGATCGTAAACTAGAAAAGGCCAATTTAGACGTGACGTTAGATAGTTGTCATATATCCAAGCTTTTTTGATATTACTGATTGGTTGACCGTTTACCTTCTTAAGATCATTTAAAAAGCTATCGACTATAATATCTAGAGATGGAGTGCGACCTTTGTAATCTATTTTTTACCTAAAAATTTGAATGGGGCTGCTTCAGTAATTGTAGCAACACTTTGACCGCCTATTGAAAGACCCGGATTATAAGAGGTATATTTGGTGTCTCGTCTACCCAGACACAGACAGTGGCATTTACTGGGTTTTGTCCTCAGTCCTTCAGTCCACGTACAGAAATCCTCTACTTCATTTAAAAGTACCTGACTTGTTTAGGGTTACGTGTCAGTATAGCGAGATCGTCTGCAAATGCTAGTATGGATTCCGTGTATTTATTATTAAATTTAAACCGATAACCCCACTTTTTCTCATGACTTATTAATTTATCTATTAAAATGTTAATTACTATATTAAATATTATTGGAGAAATGCAACATCCTTGAAACAGACCTATATTATAGCTTAGCGGTCGGGAATGGTTTCCGCTACAAGTTATTGAAAAAAATAATTTTGAATAGTATGATGCAATTATGTCGATAACTAAAGTAGGAAAGTTATACCATCTCAACGCGAACATCATCAGTTCATGTCGTACCGACCCAAAGGCGTTCTCTAAGTCTATCCAACACACCGTAACTTGTCTTTCGCTCGTTCTGGCATCTTTAAGGCTTTCCGAAATTAATGTGTTGTGTTCCAGGCATCCAGAAATACCGGGCAAGAACCCTTTCTGGTGATTCAGTCTGAAATACTTATTTTTAATCATGAATTGCGTCATTTTATTTTGTACAAAAGAGAAAAAGATCTTAGAAATTGTGTTTGTTAAAGCTATCGGTCTAGTGTCTTTCGGATTCGTGACACTGTCTTTTTTTGGAAGAAATCCTTTTAACATTATGTATCTTTTGTGTATTGTGTTATTTGTACAGGACTCTATAGATTAAAAGTTGCTCATTGCTATACAAAGATTGCAAAACCGCATTGCAGAAGTGTTAAAGTTTTTGGCCAAATTCTTATGAAAAATAAAGTGGTGATAAGGATTTTTCTCAAATATTTCATGATGCGTTTTTTAAAGCAAAATTATTAGTAACAATTAGTTTTAAATATATTTCATTGATAAGATCTTTGAAAGTTATTTGCTTTATAGGTTATCCAGAAAAATACAAAACATTTTTTTTTTTACACGGGTCAATAAATATATATTTATTTTACTCGAAATTTTGTTGACGTTTATAAAATATTTAAAGATTTGTTTTTAATTATTTATATTGATTATTATATCGCATACTATTTAATTAAATGTTTAAGTAATTACTATTGTTTTGTAATAACTAAACATCTATTTTATGAATAGATAAGTGTATTATTTTGGGACATACTTGCACCGTGTTCCGTTACGGGCGTAAACGGCTGCGACACAGTTTCTAACTTTTGTAGTCGTCTAAGATATGTAAATTTTGAAAATTTCATTATATTTTCATTAATAAATAAATAAAAAGAAAATTATTGTACAAAGTTTAAGTGAATTTTTAATAACATTTATTTTTTTAGTATTTAGGTTAAAAGATATTTATTTTCTCATAAAGAAAATATATTTCACTTTTCAAATTAATATACATTTTAGCTATTTTACTGAAATGTATATATAGTCGTTTCTTCCTTGACTGTATATTTACATTTACATCTTAAAACTAATGTAATTGTTTATGGAAATGTATCTTCACTAAATAAGATAAATTATAATGAATAATTAATAAGGCATGCTGTTACTTATCTAAAAATAACCTTAGCATACTAATACTTAATATATATAAACATATATATATATATATATATATATATATATATATATATATATAAATATATTACGATGAGATGCGATATATATTTATATATATTAAGTATTTGTATAGCAATATAGTAATATATATATATATATATAATACTATATTGCTTAATGTACGTGGCAATGAGCTTGAATCAATGAATAAGTATTGAGGCTGTAAGCAGACGACCTTACCACTCTCTGTCAGTACTCTTATAGATTTACAACAAATTAAGAAATAATTAATTCATTGCATGATTCTAATATTTTGAATTGTTTAATCAGTACCTTTGTTTTATTAGCTGAGTTATTTAGATAATATATAAAAAAGATTCAATTGATATTTAATATTATTAATATTTAGTGAAATGTCATAGTATGTCAGTTTTTTGTTACATTTAGCGTCGATATTATCGCGCTGTCGTTAGCCCATGGCCTCTTCTTAACCCGTTCTTATTTTATTTTTATATCTCTATTTTTAATTTCATGAGACTATTACACTTTCGGCGTTGTGTTGCTAGAATAGGATATATTTATATATATATTAAATATATATTATGCTAGATGCGATTTTGCGCGATTAGAACATACTAACAGACATAAATTTTAAAACCTAGTGATTTGACATGTGTTTTATGTAAATACTGAACACGTAACTTTATAATATTTAATGAACAGATTTTTTATTTATTTATTCTTTATTAACCAAAAATATTGTACAATTAGCGGACTTAGTGCTATAATTTTTTTTTACCAGTGAACCCGAAAAAAAATAAATTAATTTCTCTCGTTTCTATTTTATGAATTGTATAGAATAGTCTCTTGTCAAAATATTGCAGAAAAGAACGCTGTTCATAGCTTAGAAAATATACAAAAGTGTTTTTTTATACTCATTTATACCCACGGGAATCATTATTACCAGCTTTATTTCTCGATGAGATATAGAACTACTGAAGGGAACATGGGACCTTACTTACGGGGTCATTAATGTCCTTATTCATGAATTAATCAACGAATGAACAATTAAATTTATATATATTTAATTATTCATTCGTTCCATTCTAAAAATAATATATATATATACATATATTTGTGTATCTGTTTTAACGAACCTACGATCACTGGGATAAATGATAATATATATACTTAATTCTTATTATTCTTTTTCTTATTCTTGACAGTATTTGATTTAAGAAAGTTCGAACTGCGTCCCTGAAGTCGCAGATTCAAATCCAAAGTGTTGATGAATTTATATTTAAAACGTTATGTTTTGCTCACCGCAATGTACTTATTTTATTATATTTAATTTATTTTTTATTTAAATTACTTTAAAATTGATAAATACTGCGATAAATAAATAAGTTTAATTTATATCAATATAGTAATATTTTTTAATGCAATCGCTAGCTGGCAACACATCTCATTTGCGTCAAAATTCTTGACTGTACTGTAAGCATCTGTTATATCAAATCAGTCAAACCCGTCGACGGTTCCATTGCTTAAAATGTTTGCATCCTTGTTATTTGTATTTGCGGGTGAGTATTTTTTTGATATTTTTATATAAAAAATATTGAAAATTAAATAAAAATATTGAAAATGAGTTTAAAGTAAAAATAATTGTTTTATTTTTTTTAAACTCGTTTCTTACAATTAGTTTTTAATTAATCGAGAACCACAATAAGGAACAAATTGGTAATAAATATGTAGAAAGTTCAGCCGGAGAAGAAGGTAA
This sequence comes from Dircenna loreta, assembly GCA_963555665.1. Lineage (NCBI taxonomy): Eukaryota > Metazoa > Arthropoda > Insecta > Lepidoptera > Nymphalidae > Dircenna > Dircenna loreta. Next base: position 11,092,343 of record OY743097.1, on the reverse strand, counting down.
TATTTATTTATATCAATATAGAACTAACAGCAACTAAGTTTATTAATATCGTAAAAAAGTAAGGCAGAAATATAGAAAGCTTCTTCCTAATCTTTTAGATCTGTGTCACAATCGAAAAGCCACTTCATTTTTTGGATATAAGTGCCCATAGAGATTTTGTAGCCCCGACCACTATTCACTATGTTGCCATGACAATGGGTAATAGATGCAGTCGAAAAGTCAGGTATTTGAAGAAATTGTTCAAGAATATTCACTATAATTGCAGACATACACTCCTTTGATATCTGGCACCTCGTGAATCAAATAATCTTCCTGTTGTTTCTTGTCACTAAACTGTATGTATGTATCTTTTTATTACCGACCACTGTAAACGTTAATTGTCTTTAGCAGAAACAATTGGTCATGCCTTATTTGAGTATAAATAAATCTTTAATCTATCAACAGTACTGTACATAATTTAAAAGGTTCGACGAATGAAACGTCCCCTTTACTGTAAACAATTATGAAATCGGTTTATTTTATAAATGAAATCTTGTATTGTTAAAAACATATTAATACTGTTATATTTAATAGCATCCAATTTATGAACATTCTATATCACTTTTTATTTTCAGTTTTAACGCTTATTTTTGCGGCTGTCGGCGCTGAAAATATTGCAAGTTCGTAAGTACTGGAATAATGTATTGAAAATAGTTCGTATTTTAGTTATTATTGTTTTCTTTTGCATATCTTAATTTTCTAAACTGTTTCATTACACAAATATTTGTTTGAAATCCTTATTACACAGAACACGTGACCAGGAAGCTAAAAATTGTTTGCTTCCACCTCACCCTGAACACGGGAGGTATACAGTCAGCAATTACCCTTCCGCGACGCCGGGGGAAAGATATTCCAGCGTGAAGTTGGAGATATCTTGCGACACTGGATACCTAAATGACAACTCTATTCAAAACATCTTATGCGTAAATGGATATTGGTCAGCTTCAATGCCAATATGTGTTCGTGATTTGCTAAGTATTTCGAATGATTTATAAATTAAATTCCAATATATTACAAACAAAAATAATTACATTCTATATTATATTTTGCCAGATTTCTGCACGCTCACCACAGATGATCTGAGAGTAGAGTACCGCTGCCTGTTGTTTCCAGGAACACTTGAGAGGTCTCGGGAATGCGAGTCTGTGGTACCTTCTGGAACTATAGTTAGACCCATATGTAGATTTCCGGCCTACTTCTCCTTCAGTATATTACCTGAAATGCACTGCAGAGGTGGGATGTGGGACTACAATCCTATTTGCCAACCAGGTATGAAGAACATATCAATAAGTCTTGATAATATTATTATAACATCAAGTCAAAGTTCTCGTTAGACACACAAAAATGTCTTCGCGGTAATTATATGTTTTATACTATAATATATTTTTACTCGCTATTTAAATCTGAATTTGAATGACTAGTTTTGAGACTAGTTGGAGTTCTTACTCATGCGAAAGCTAAGTAAGGAGCAAGAAAGAGCCGCAACGTTCATTCAATATTTAGTACAGATTGTAGTAGCATAATATATTTTAAAACTTTACTCTTATTCTAAATCAAATAATGTTCTTTCTCTAAAATCACTAATTTTTAAAACCATTTTAAAATCTTCCAGCATGCGGATTAACCACACAACATCTGCAGCTCGAGGATACATCTACCAACCACCTAGAGCTGCCTTGGCACGCCGTTATATACGAGAAGAGATCAGGGCCTTACTATCAGATATGTGGCGGATCTCTCCTTACTGCCACTAAAATTATATCTGGTGAGTTTTCCAATGAAATTCACTTTTGTTTAATTTTTAAACACAATAGCTTTATATACCGATACTTGGTAACAATACAACGGAGCAGACAGCTCAGAGCAAGACAAATTATTCATTATTACAAAATAGTTTCTTCATATCTCCTAAAGATTCAGACTTTTCCATAATAACCCAATTATTAAAATATTCCTTAACTCATACTGTTATATTATATATAAGAACTTTGACATTTCTCTTCTCTCTCCTTGTAGCATCTGGATCCACCACCACTTAAACCAACTGACTTATCTCACTTGTTCTATTTATTAAACGTTCTTACAATACAAAATATAATATTATATTGAGTTACAGGTTCATATTAATTTCATAAATACATATATTATTCTTAAGAGTGTGTAAATATTTGTTAATCTACTATACGATCGGTAACGGTTTTACTTAAACACCGTATTTGATCTCGATCTTGAAATGATTTGATACGACAAGAGAGTATATACTCGTATGATTACTTCTTGTAATAATTGTTTGAATCTAATTATTACGGATCAGAGTATTAGATCAACATAAATAATTATTAATGATAATTTATTTATTTATTTATTTATTTATTTATTTCATGTACCACAATAAGTTACACAAAAATGAAAATAAACAAAGACGTATACATTGGACAAGCTTATCTCTACAGAGAGATCTCTTCCAGCTACCCACGAGTGTTGGACAGGTTTTGATGGCAGAGATAGGTACATAGATATTTAATACTTAATTGTAATACTAATAAATGATAATAAAAAAAAATATATAAATAATACATATACATATAAATAAAAATAAAAAAAATACATATAATAACAATATATATATATAGATACATACATAATAATATACATAATTTATGATTGTGATAGATAATAGTGCTTCAGTCTTCGTTTAAATGCCATGACGGAAGGGCTGCAAGTAACATTAGATGGAAGGGAATTTCATAACCTTGCTGCATGTACGGTAAAAGATTTGGAGTAAAAGTGGGATTTATAGGTAGGAATATCAAAAGTTTTTTCTAGGACACAGGAACGTTTTGGGCGGCTACTGGGAAGTGAGAGTTGAAAACGTTCATGCAAATAAGAGGGGGCACGTTTAGAGAAAACGTTGTACAGCGTGGTTAGGATGTGCATATTCCGGCGAAAACGGATAGGGAACCACTTAAGTTGACGACGGAAATCTGAAATGTGGTCAAACTTGTTTAGTCCGAAAATAAAGCGGATACACAAGTTTTGAAGACGATCTAGTTTATTAAGCAGCTCCTCAGATGCATCCGAATAGCAAATGTCCGCGTAGTCAAGAAGGGGTAACAAAAGAGATTGTGCTAGAAGAATTTTAGTCCGCAATGGTAGGAAATTCTGCAAACGTTTCAGGGAGTGAACTGACATATGAATGCGCTTGCTCACGTTGTTAACTTGCGCTGTCCAAGATAAGTATTTGTCAAATATTAATCCTAGATTCCTAACTTCATCCGAATAGGGTATAACCGAATTATCGTACCGTATATTACTGAGCTGATTAATAACAACCTTATTGCGAAAGTGTCTGCTACCAATTAAAATGGCCTGTGATTTTATGGGGTTCACTATTATGAAATTATAATAATGGTTCAGCATATAATGGGTAATATTATCCCTTTAAACCATTTACAGTTGCACGTTGCTTCACTGACTACAACGAAGAGCTACGTCCCGTAAGTGATTTCGTGGTGACCGTTAACAAGATGTACAGGAGATATAAAGATACTCGAGACAGGAACAGTCAATATTCTGATGTAAGTATACAACACACACTCACATGAAGAGAAAGAGAGGGAGAGTAAGAAAGACATACACAAACAGAACACCATATAAGGAAATATGCATTTAATTAAGTCACTTTTATTATCTAACTACCCACGACTTCGTCGTAGTAAAAGGTGGTTATTTTAACATAACAAACAGACAGTCCAATTTTATTTGTTTGTATAGATATTAAACGAATTTTCAGATCACTGATATTAAAATTCCATCCAGCTATCAAGGCATGGCCACGAAGTACGAGAATAATATCGCAATAATGGTCGTTAAGACTCCATTCTTGTTTCATCTGTCCGTACGACCCGTGTGCTTAGATTTTGACAACAATCTCGATAGCACTCAGCTGACAAAAGGAAACTATGGTAAAGTAAGTCGAAATTAAATTAGGAGGGGGGGGGGGGGGGGGGGGGTTTTAACTTAACAGTGTTTGAAAAATTGATCATCGTTCCCCTGCTCTTATCTAGGTTTGGTCGTCTCGCCATGTTTCATCTTCCACTCACTCCTATTACCCGTCAGATCTGGCTCCACTCCTTTCATACTCATTTTATCATTCACTCGTGCATCCATCTCTCTTCTTCTCTTATATCTATCTACATTAATATTTACTATTTGCCTACTAATATGTTTTACGGGATGTAAAACATTCCTCTATGAGGAGGATACGTCATCATACCACACTAACCCCGCGCTCCTCATCTTTACTTTCTCTAATATACTTTTATTTGTTAGAAGCACTGCTTCATGAGACGCACAATATTATATTTACATGTGTACATTATATGATTTTAATATTATTATTATTTCCAGTCAGACTATAAGTATTCTCAAAGTATTTATAATACCTCGTTAATTCTATACAACCTAAGCCTAAGCCAAGTGTACTTTATGTTATGGATTGTTTTAATTATTTATTTGGGTAAAAGAATCTTCTTGTAAAATGTAACGCACAATTGACAAGTGTTTAATATCACAGCTTTCTGCATTTGGATAAAAGTATTTCTGATAATTCTAATATTTTTAAGGAATTCAGTAAACATTTTGGTAAAACCCCGGTGCTGACTCTTTTCCATATTCACATCCTATTATTCCTTTCACCGAAACGACAATGGAAAGCATTATTGTAGAGTCTACATCCCACATGCTGGTAAGCTCTTAGGCAAGCTAAATATTTAATTAATTTTTTTTTTCGTCCTTTACGAGATTATTGTAATGTGGCATTGTAATATCAACAATAATAGTTTGACACGTTTATCGCTATCGATATATCGATATACTAGCACTGTATCAGGTTAATTGGTTTTTTATTATTTTTAATAACAGACAGTCGTTTGGAGTATTCACGAGGATTACAGTAACTCGTCTGATGTGCTGGATGTAGTCGACATCCCGTACGTGAAGAATGAAGATTGTCAAAATATGTTAATGACCTATGGTCGATCATTTCTTACTAAGGATAAGTTCTGTACGAGATATAATTATGGTGAGATTTTATATATCATCTATAATAATAGTTTGATAGATAATCTTACGAAGTACTGATCCGATCCTAAAACATATTTTACTCACATAAATCTACATTGTGATATAATTAAACATCAGTAATGTTACACAGGGACCTGGCCTGACACAACAACCGAAGGCAGTGGCCTCGCCTTCCTTGAACCCACCACACAGCGGTACTACCTGCGAGGTGTGGCTTGTGACTACCTCGCAGCCAGAGATCGTAATACCTGGACGGTCACGTATATTTCTGTTGTGAAACATGAAGATTTTATTAAAGAACATTTATAATAAATATTAATTATTTAAATATCGTTCACTGAATATTTATTAAAGTATTTCCGCTTGCTTTTTCTTTAAAAACAGAACAAAATTTATTCCTCAATAATAACCAATAAAATAAACAATGTCCGTTTTACTCCTGTACCACCAAATTCTAACATTGTAGCGGAAGAGTCATCGTATAAATTCGTATCGACACAAACGAGCAGTTCTAGCTTCCAGCCCCTCGTAAGTCACATAACAAATAGCATCGACTCTTGTTTTAAATATTTAACAAAGGATTCTCTATTTCTGTTGTATATTCTTCGTCCTTGTTTTGTTTTCTGTATTTTAAAAGTTAGAAATTTAGTTTTGCAGCCAACGACAAGTATTTAATGGAGTCAAGATTATCAAATATGCTGAAACATCTTTCGCAATGGTTCACATACAACGACCGATACTTCTCAACACAGGCAAATATTAATCATTAATAAAGAATTGTTTATTCACCAGCCATTTCCAACGACTTCTTCAGCTTCCTGAGGGAGCCCTGGCTATATAAATAATCAGTACAAAGTTAATACATATCAATGACATTTAAGTCGCATTTTAATTATTATAGAAACAAATTTTAGAGTTTTCCTTTAAAGAAAGTGAAAGAATTTTCAGATATGTAAAAAGCATACTCAGTTTACTTGGAAAATAAACAAACAAAATACTTACATTTATCAAAATTCAATTTATTTTTGCATGTGCGAACAGTTCATGGGAGGAAAATTTCAAATACTTATATATATATATATATATATATATAACGCATTTTAGGAAATATGCTTTATTTTTCCCCCAGAAAAATACATTGAGACAAAACATATAAAAAAGTGGTATAAATTTGGCGGCTTTATCGCTAAAGAGCGATCTCTTCTAAGCAACATCATTTAAGTAAAGAAAGGTATTAAATCTCTTTAATACCGTGGCGTAGGCGTATCATATATATAAGAATAATAAGGATGAAGAATAAGTAAACAGACAAAAATAATCTAAAGGAACAGTATCTATACATTATATACACAATAAAAAAAGAAAAAAAAAGTACTTTATAAATTAAATTTCCAGATTTAGGCTCTGCTTATTATCATATTATATTCATAAATTTACCACATTTATTTTTATTTCATATTTCACTTACATAACCACTGGCAAATAAACGGCATTGCATTTAAAATTCAATCTTCCTATTAAGTGCTCACTATATAGTAATCTTATTGGCAAGGTAGCTAGTTTTCTTTGAGATGACACATGACACATTTCGCTGATCCCAAATAATTGAAATTTTGAAAATTATTATTACATATATATAATAAATTTAATAACAAATCATTTTCTTATTTCAATAACTCAAACATAAATCGGTAAACAATTTCTGTTCTGCATTCTGCATGGAATATACAGACTCATATAAATTAGACAAATCTCTTATATTTCTCTTGGGAACGTTTCAGAACTCGCAACAACATTCCAAGTGGAATATAAATATTGATAATTAACAAGATTCTCGGAATTCAAATAAATGTGAAATGTGAGAGAGAGAATTCAAATGTGAGATATTTCGTAAAATCAATACAAAATAATGAGAAAAGGAGTTATTTGAATATCTAAAGTGGTATACTTCTGACAGCCAGATTGCATTGACTGCATTATTTAGTCAAGCAATTGAACTATGGTTAAATACATTAATATAAATGAATTGAACATGAGAAATATAATAACGTTATTTTAGAATCTTGTTTTTTTTTTAATTATTAATAAATAAGGGCGTATCAATACATAAATATGACAAAAGTAAAAAGGCATACATTATGATTTTTTTAATATGATTTTATAATTATATGTTTTTATATGTATAATTTATATCTTCCATATGAAAGGCAGCAAATTTACAGCTCTCGCTTATATAATTACATTCTTCAGTTAAAAAAAATAAAACTAGGTTGCCTTAAAATGCTGACAATCGTGAATAGGCGTCGGTGTAAGAGTGCTAGCTTTGCAAGATTTCTTAATATGAAATTTAATCTAATGTTAAATGGAATACCTGAGCAAAAATTACGAAATTGTTTTGTAACTTTAACTTATTTTTTCATGCAACTTCGTTAAACTAGCTTAGGAATAAACAATTTGTTTTTATAAAATTGTCTATGTCGTTTAAACTTATACTACTACTTTTACTTTACTAAACTAATAGAGTTTATATTATATTTTCAATGAGTAACGTTCTGTGAATTAATTAAATTAAACCTAAAATCAAAAGTATACTGTTAAATAGAGCTTATTATAGCATACAGGAGTTTTTGGTTGATCGTATTTCGGTCAACTAAAAGGTTAGGTTGTGGAGCTTTGCTTGTTGACTCATTTGCGGGATACTCTAACGTATACATCAAACATTGTTAAATTGTTTTTTAAAAAAAAAGAGCAACTGTTGAGTTTCTGGCCAGCTCTTCTCAGCAGAGCCGCATTCTTAGCTGGTGGTTGCTTACTCACGGACTGACATTTTTATAATGTAATAATTGACGATTCTAAACTACTTGAATAAAAATATATTCAATTTGAAAACGTTTAGTAGGCATCTCAACTTATATTTTCTACGACGTACCTTTCTATATTGATAAAATCATTCTATACGAACTCGTGAAAACAACATTTCAAAATACAATAAAGAGATGAGAAAATGTTTTTCCCGCCATATACTCGTATAAGAACATTAATTTAATATGTGTAATTCTAAGCGGAAATGGGATATGGGTCCTACGGAAATGGATTACTCAGTAATAAATATAAGTATAGTTTTGATCAAATATGGTTGTAGTTTTCGCTTCGATTTGTCTTATTATTAAAATAAGATTGAGAACTAAATTTTAATCTCCCTAATAGCGTTATTTTTCATATAAAATATAAGTAAATATGATAAAAAAAAAAACTATATCGTTACTGAAGCAGCGTACTAAAGCATCGTGCCAGAACTAAAAATGGCATCCAGCCAGAATAGGGATTATGTTTTTCGAATTAAAACATTTAATATATATAAATTAGGTTATATTCATTTGAATTTTGAAGAATATGTTTATACTTTTTTTTTACTCCTATACATTGTCACTCATTCTATTTATGCGTCATAGAAATTATTCTTGAAAATATATATACTTTTAAAACTTTAAGATAGAAAAAATACTAATTGAATGTAATTACATGATAATTTATTATAACATCAGTATTTGACTGTGAAAACAGCTAGTAGTTCCGTAGCACATGTTTCAAAACGTAACGTAAATAATTAATTTCTTGTATACTAGTATAGGAATATTAATAACTTATGACAATTGTAACGTTTATATACTACAAAGTAGTTACGTTTTGTTGAACTGGTTATATAATATGTTTCTCAGTAATAAATAGCCTTTAGGTAATATTTGTAATATTCACTTTACACTCTTCAAATATACAAACAGGAAGAAAGATAAAACAGAACTTAAAGATTTATAGCGCTTTTTACGTAACTTTGGACCCATAATTTTTCCCGATTTTTAGTTAGAGTAAGCAAAATTTATGTTGTTTAATAATTTATTATACCATTGATTATATTTTATGTTATAATCTATATTAAAAATAAAAAGATCGTAACACAAATGTGTGAATAAAATTATTTGTAAAACTTTTGTAAGTTTATAGGGAGAGGTTTATTCATTGCCATTAATGACAAAACATTTCAAAACTGTAAAATATTACACACAAACAAAAAAAACATAAATAACCTCAAAAATATGAATGTTGTCTTGTTACATAGCCTACCAGGGTAAATCGTCCCGTCAGCATGCTTATACAAATGTACATTGCACACGGCACCTATAACCTAAAAATTTTACAAGCTCAGCAGTGTTGCAAGCAGAGATTGACGTCAATAGACGTTTTCTTTCGAAATCAAATTGAAGATATTGTACAAGCATCGACCAATTATCACTAATTTAAGTGTAGCAAGTAATTTAAGTAATTTTGTAATAAAGTAATTAAATAAGAAATTTTCATTTTTTTGGATCCTCCGGTTGCATCCATCATATTTGTCTGACATGATAAAGTAAAAACAAAAATATATATGCATCAGTGTTGGTCCAAATCTTCCTAAATATTAATTAATAAGTTAATATTGAACTACTTATTAATTAATTAAAACAAATTTTAAATTAGATACTTACATAATTTCCTTATAAGCATTTAAACTAAAAATAACTTTCGAATTTCAGACACTGGGTGGTTAAAAATATTTACTATTCTCCAAAGTAACATATTCAAAGTTGTAGATAAAGTGCTAGTCCAGCATCAATCTACTCTATGGTTTATAGGAAAGCTTAAGAAGAATAATGAAAGGGATAAAGCAATACATTTTTCTCTCCCTCTACAGCACTGCGGGGTCGTAAAAAGAATCGTGTAAATATTACATGGAGTCGTCCCTTTATTGACATTTATTTTACAGCACAAGCCATGAATTCCATTGAGTTTATTGAATTTCATAAAAAAAAGTAAAAATATGTACATACCACCGTTACACTTTTTTATTATATTAAAGTTGTAAGAATGTTTGTTTTCTTTAAAATAATCTAACTTCGTAGCTAGTCTATTCAGTAATTACTCATCCCGGTCGTGACTTCAAAAGTTTTTCAGGATAAGTTTTGGTAGCTCATCAAAATCTGTCTTTAAGTTTAAAAAAAGTACGTTTTGAATAATGTATTAAATTATAATAATTATTAATTAACAGTAAGTGTTAAATATCTATCAAAGCTCTCATGTACCTGACGTATATTTCCTTATGACTTTTTCTAACTTTCAAAAAATATGTCTGTTCTAAATATTGAAAATAGATGAAAGAGAGAGTGAGTTGGAGACAATCATACAACAGAGATCGTAACGTCAACAAAATCATAAAGAGCACCAATATTTTACACATTTAGGTGCGATAAAAACTTAAACAAAGACAGATGACCTTTGTCAAGCCACCCTTATGTTAATTAGGACTAGTTATCATTTTTGTAGAAGTATTATTAATTATTTGACTCCTCAAATTCTAAGAGAATTTAGAATAAACTGCTGTCACATCACGTTTTAATCTTTCTGATTGGTTGGTGATGCTGTCACCTCACGTTTTAACCTTTCTGATTGGTTGGTGATGCTGTCATATTACGTTTTAACCTTTCTGATTGGTCGTTGGTGCTGTCATATCACGTTTTAACCTTAATGATTGGTTGGTGGTGTGACAGACAGTCAATTACATTTTTTTAAATATTTTAATGAAGCATCAATTTTTACTTTAATCGTCTTCTATAAGATAACAGATAGTTGCAGATAAAAAAAGCTGAGGTGCCTCTTTTTTTTAGCCACTGACTAAAGGGGATCAGCTTATAAATCCCTCATAGTTAAGAAATTAAGTTACTTTTAAAATTAAATACTTTAAGCAACTCTGTGAGAGCGTCCTTCAAATTCTCCGAGATAATTTTTTTATTCTAAAAGTACCTTACTTGTAACATGTAATAATAAGAACAAAAAAAAAAAAAAATATTGAACATACCTGAAATAAAACAATACACAGAATTTCATGGAAATTAATGTTATGTCTATGTTACTATGTTAATATAATTCAACATATAAATTAAATATAACATAAAATAAAAATGTATTTTCCGAAATGTTAATCACGAGTATGTTATTTTGTGTACATTAACTTTTATTATAATATAATTTCTACGTGATATTAATAATAATAAGATAAATAAATATTAACTTCTCTTGTATAAAGTAATTCTAAATATTATACACGAAATTTTATTATTTCAAGACGTTGACGTTGACCTTTAGCAGACTTGACGTTGACCTTTAGCAGGCTTGACGTTGACCTTTAACAGACTTGAGGTATGTAATCTGAAAGCATTCATGAGTAATCTCTCATAACGGAATATGAAATTTCCATATACTTTAACCTGTACACTCAGATAAATATAATCCAAAGTAAACTTTATTACTTTTCTTGTTATATAATTAAATTTTTAATTTACAAGTTTATACGGAATTTTGTTCTTACTTGTATTAATATATAAAAAAATGTCGTTTGTTTATACATAAAACTGTCACAACTAACTAGTAAGTTCCGACGTAATTTATTTTTGTTTATTTTCAATAAAAAAAATTACATTTTTTTTTTACTGATGTTAGAACGTGTGGCTTTACTTAACGAAAATACACTATTTATATTGAGACTGATTTGACAAATATATTAATTGATAGAACACTTTATCAATTAAAAACAAAACGATAAACATTTATTGAAATCATATAAAGACAAATACGTCCGTTTGGATCCACTTATTTTGATATTTCAAACTTATTAAGAATTAAAAACATGATGGGTTCCAAAAACTAAACTATTTTCTAAAAGTCTCGGGTTACACGAAATGTTAGTAAATTATTCTCAGTGGGTTCGTGGGAAAATAATAAACTAAATACTATCTTACTAATTAGGGTATACCTATTGGGAGAAAATTAAATTTTGCATAATTAATTCAAATACTTCAATTACCTGAATGTTCATTTTGTATAAGTATCCTTTTTGTTTTGAAAAAAACAAAATTTTAATCAACTCACCCAACAAACTCCTTTAATAATATTAAAAATATATTTATAAAAGGTTTTTTAATTATTTTGTGTAAAGTAACAAAATGGACAAACAATTTGAAGGCACATTCTTTCAGGGTATTAAATTATTGTATATTTTAGGCGCCATGTATACTAATGGGATGAATAATTTGATAAAAGGACTGGATAATTTGACAATGAATTTTTATTTATAAAAAAAAGCGTTGTTCGTTTTACGTACTTACAAATATTGACGTACGTATATGCGTACGTTTCTGATGTATTTTTATAAAAGTAAGTTTTTTGTAAGAATTTCTTTTTAATTGTTACATAAAGATCACTGAAACTTTTTAGATAGGTATCGTCGGATATGTAAAAAAATTATATTGTGCTGATAAAAAACAACAATTGCACCTGATAAAAGTAAATCGATTTAATGATGTTTTTCTTTCCAAAATATTCCTAGAACTATCATCCTGCATATACGCGAAATAGAATTATGTACTTCCAAAGTGAAACTGAAACGTCGACTCTTGTTTTAGAAGCACTTTAAATATTAAACAGTCGCGAGAATTCATGCCGTCAACTGCTTTTAGCTGACCGTGTATAGACAGTTTGGGTCATTCTATTATTAAAAAGAGACCTTGCTTCTTCAATTTTTATTATTATTTATTACGCATAGGAGAAATGAAGCACTTATATTTTAATTTTAAATTCATAAGAACATAATGAATTCTATTAATCGAAAGCGAAAATTAAAGTGGAAATTTTATATAATTTATTATGATATAAATTGACTTCCACAGCATTTATTATACTAGAATACAAATACATTTGTTAGGTGTTTTTGGTTTCTAATAAAAGTATAATAATTATGAAATGTATTCTAAGCTAAAAATCTAAAGAATAACTTGTCCTTCAAGTTATTCTTTAGATTTTTATTTGCATATTTATCTTTGAATCTTTGAATATATGTTAAGACTATACTATATTAAATTTTTCTCAAAGATGAATGAATTTTTTTGTTTTATTTTTTTAAAATAATAATGTAATAAATCAAATTTATTTCTATATTTGAGCTAGACTTAGGTTAGCTAATATCAAATAATCCGACAGTTCAAAGGAGTGTGCAGTATTTGTGTGCCTATGTTATAGAATATTTATTTCTTGACAAATATGTCGCTAAGACGCTAGACGCTTCACTGATATTTCCGTAAAGAATAATAAAACTCTCCGCCGTTAGCCGAAGCTTATATTTACGAATTATCTTTAATGAAGGTGAGTAATAAACCATTTCTTAAAGTATTCAGAGAAGACGCGGAATTTTTACATGTAAACTATAGTTTAGCGGTCAATTCCAAGTCTTTATATATATATTTAATAACAACAAAACAAAATGTCTAAAGTCTTTTATTATTATTGTTCCCCAGATAGGCTTTTATTAATTTCTTGATGACATCGTAATGGAGACTATTAGTTTTATCATTGAATTAAGTATAACTTATACGATTGAGTACTGAGTTGGTTATTTATTTTATAAAATTATCTAAAAACCTTTAAAATATTGAAATATTAGGTACCAATGTATTTAATTCCTCGAACAAAGAAGATTAATTTAATAATTGTATAAAAATATGTATTAAAAATTATCTATATACATATTAAAAGAGTACCTGTACATTTTTTTAATACATCTAATTATATTACCCTTGTACATTAGTTAACAATAACAAAACAAACTAATTAGAAAAGTCTTTTCACACATAACCAATACCGCGATGTAGCCTTTGAAAAGTGACATCTAGCGGACTTATTCAAAACTATCGATGCATCTGAACTAATGTCACATAGAATCATCTATTAGAAAATTATTTTTAAGTTTTAACTACATGTAACGCTTTTGTAGGAAGCACAGTTTCACATATTAAACCTTGTAACCCAAATGGATAATACAAAAAGTACTGCGATATAAAACAAAGGAACTTTAACAGATCTGTGGGCTCTCTAAGGTGGTATAGCGCGCGTAAATTTAAGACTTCTTTGTAAGATTTAAAGGTTTAATTAATGCAAAAACGATGATCAATATACGTACGTAGTTACGACATACAAAAACTAGCAAAATATTATAAATATTTTTCGGTTGGTTCGTTTTTGAGTTACTGATATACATAAAACTAGAATGATGACATTTGAACTGATTCGGAGAGTGATATTCACACTTCAATTTATATACAAACGAACCAAATTGATTCGCCTTTCAAAAATTTCACAAATTTCATAATTCATTAACTTTCTATCCTCTAGCTTATAGTCAGGTGTCTAGAAATGGTTTGAAAGTTTGAAAGTGCTACCGCGATGTAGCGCCTGATGAGCACCATCTACCGTGTATTTGCGGATTTTTCAGTATTAACTCTTAAAAGCTTATAAAAGAAATATTTGAATATAGTTCTATGAAAAACTTATATCCATTTTAGTAATGAATTCGAAATAATCTAAAATACAAGTAAATTATTACATATTTAAATGTATGGGAGTTTTATTTATCTACACATAAATAATTTGAATCGAATTATCTTTGCGATATTCAGAGTCACATTTCTGCTATTTTAAGATGATTACAAATATGAATTCTTAATATTTAGAAATAGTTTTTCCTTTTGTAATATGATATGACATGTATATTTTAATATATGTTGGTATGTTTTTTTTTTTATTTTACTATTACATTGTTACGTTAACGAAATAAACTTAAAATCTGGACTTTTCATCTCTTAGCTTTGAACTACGAACTTTAAATTTTCAAATGTCAAATGCCTTAGATGATTATTTCTCGAGTAGGTGAAAGTTCTAACTACAGCTGGACTCTACCATCTATGAGCATATTTACCTATAAGCTAAATTTCCAATTCTCGTCTACCAAGACAGCTAAAGCAATCAAAACATTAATTTATAAGCTGCTGTACAGTAATAAATAAATAATAGTAAATATGATTGTTAAACTGTGTTTTTTTAATATTTTGTATTTTTAGCTTAAATAAGATAAATGTGTGAAAATATTTTTATATATCATAATTACATACTATTTCAAAATATTTATATTCGTTCCGGAAATTCTTAAATGTTAGACTATACTGCAAGGTATTGATGACATTTGAAGTTTTTGAAAGATGCCTAATAGATGTCGTCACGTTTTCATTTCATACATTTCTTGTCTCCACATGTATGTTATGAGTTTTAATGTTGCTTAAAATATATTTGTTCATTTATGGTATCTAATATTCTCTGTAATTTTATTAATCACATATTATTTTTTAATACATTTCAAAGGACTACCAATCCAGTCCACAATACTACATGATGAAACCAAAGCTTCGAAAATGCTGAATCTATTATTAAATTGCTTACTGTTTAATAGCTGAATATTATTTCATATATTTTTTTGGTGTTTGTCAAAGTATCATTAACAATAAAATCGTAAATCATAGACATAGATTAATAATAAAATCGTAAATCATAGAGATTCGTCTACGCCGTAGACAAGATAATGTGTTATAATTCTTTAGCAAAAATGTGACCGTAGAATTTTTTTTATTACTATGAAATACTTAAAAAAATAATTCCTTTACGTGAAAGTTTGATGACAAAACAATTTCAACAAAAAAATTTTCATTTCAAGGTTCAAATAATATGAGTGTAATTGGCAATAAAATTTAAAAGCCTGCAAGTGATAAATAACTTACTCATTTGAATAAGGATTAATATCAAGCTTATTAAAAAGACTTTGCTAATAATCTATTATTTAGAACTGTTTTGATAACCATAAAAATGGTTTTAGTGGGTTAATCTTAAAAGCTAAACATATACTGTCGCGGACTTTCTTTTAGAACTTTTAGAGGGGAACAATTTTGTAGTACATCATTTTTGCGTAACTTTTACCGTTTACTCAGCGCACGCAAGGAAAGTTTTGAATTTTGCCGTTTTCGCAACATTTTTTATTGTTGCTCCTCCCCTATTTATCTTAGCGTAATGTTATATAGCCTATAGCATTCCTCGTTTAATGGACTGAAAGAATTTTTCAAATTGGTCCAGTAATTTCTGAAATTAGCGCGTTCAAACAAACAAACAAACTCTTCTGCTTTATATATTAGTATAGATACATAACACACATATACAACGCCCAAAAAATAAGCAAATTTGTAATTGGATTCGCCGCTAAAATGTAATACTAAGTTTAAATATTTTCATCTACAATAATAAGACCAAATTTTATATATTCACTATGTAAGAGCAGTACAGGCAGAGTTATAATTAGATTCGCTGCTAAAGAGTTATACCTACTATTTTCAAATATTTTTGTCTAGAAAAATATGACTGATATTTTATATTATTATATTAGCGCCATTTTGTTACACTGCAAATACGACTGCGTATGAAACTATTGAAGCATGATTAATTATGTAATTCAATTTGCGGCGAGCGTGCTACGCCCACATTTCCAAAATCCTATACATTAATTTTGTCATTAATACATTATTTTCCCTATAACAGTATGTAAGTTATTTAGCCCTATTGATCTAATAAAGAATATATATTATTCCTCAATCAATTATGTATAAGAAATCACCGAAAAAAGCGTGAATGCGCATTTTAAAGGGGCCCCTTAAACCTACACTTGGGTCGCAAGTCCCAGGAGCTGTTTGCACTCCTCTCCCTGCAACGCGATGGGCCCGGCACCCGCACGGTGAATCCATGGAATGCTAAGAAGCTTCGTCTCATTTTTAAGTATATAAGTTTCAGAAAGCTATTTATAGAGATATCCAATAAAACTAAAAAGCGCTTTGTTTATTGAAACCGTTTTAGAATTTATATATTATATATAAGTATATACATATATTTTAAAATATCATTAATTAATTGACTTTTACTAATTAACTAAGAGTCTGTCTCCGTCGTTCTGCCAACTGAGCTATCGTGTCAATTCTTTCCTTCGTGATTATAGCCATCTCAATCATACATTCTCATCTTTGATATGAACGACAGGTAACGGCTGTTAGCGGTTAACTTTAACATCTATTGATAAAATAAAAAGAACTGTCTTTGCTATAGTTTAGTAAATGTATTATTTTTTAAATTTTATATATTTATATCTTTTAATTTACGTTTCTTCATTTATATTATTGATTATTATGTTTTATTTATTTATATCTTATAGTTTACGTTTCTTCTTTTATATTATGGATTATTTTGGTTACTGGATGTTATTTATTTAAAATTGCATCGGTAGGTTTTCTAATAAACTTGCATTTCTAAGAACTTCCCACCGAAACAATTTGAAGATAATTAAGAAATTCGTTTTAAGAGTTTAATGCTATGAAAGACGCAAAGGTATATTAGATAATGAAGAAAGATATGAATGTAAATTGACTTCGCTAATTGAATTTTTGATATTAATTGAATTTTGGATACGGAAAGGCATGATTGGATGCGACGATTTAAAAATGAAATTATCCATGTCTGCAGAATTATAAAGAAGAAAGTTTCATAAAATCTTTTCCATAGTTTTGAAAAAGTACGTACTCTATTTAACGTTATTATAATTATTTATTTATTACTTTCCAATTTATATCGTTATATTAATTTATTGAACATAGATATTTTAACTTAATTTTTAAAAAAAGCTTTTGGCGGCGATTTAATATGTGGAAGGTGAAAGAGAGGTAAGTAATGAGGTAATGAGTCTTATTTTATCTATGACATTATACAGATAAGATAAACATTTATAATAATAAGAGGCTCATCTCACTAACTTCATCTCAGCGTACAGTCTTTAAATTCAAATAAAAAAGACAGAAAAGACACGATCACGTTTTCCTTGTTAATATATTATTAAGATATCAGAAAACATATTAAATATATATATGTATCGTATTGTTTTTCTTTTAATCTACATACATTATGAAACAGATAATCAATTCCCAAAACCAATATTGCAGATGTAAATAAGAGTTCATTAATTGGGAATGTTTGTAAATTGTTTACCGTTTACTACCGGCGCTTATATTATATTTACCCATTTAATGATTTGGGGCCTCATTAAACATTCAAAAACTTCATTGATAATTTTAGTCTTAACATACACTTAACAAAGAACATTAGAATAGCAAAATAAATTAAAGATAAACTTTGTTTTAATTACTTTTATCTTTTTATTTTCTGTAAACCTTGTCCTAGTAACAAAAAATGTTGGAGTCCCTAGCTACTTGTAAAAATCTTAAAGACCTGATTCTTATAATTTCCGATATATTTGATAATTTTCATATCGATTAAATGTTGTTAAAAATTAAATAAATAGTTATCTATTAATAAAACCATATTAATGACACGAAAATTATATAAAAGGCCGTATACGTCCTATTTGGTACCATTCAAGATGGTGCTTGAAAGGCTGATTTTCCCGCGCAACTGGCAATGGACGAGAACCACGGTGATAAGGGAAGAAATAAAGGAATTGTACAATTATTTTTTTACTGATTAGTGAAAATGGAATAAAAAAAAATATATAATTCCAAATGTTGTTTGAATTGTTGCCTTTCGTCAGTATATGTTTACCCGGGCTGTATTCACGTGGAATTATATCGGAAATTACTCGACTAGTTTCTTTATTTGGCTGTCAAGACTTAAACACTTGGGTAAAACTTAAAATTTAAGAAATTCATGGTAGCCGTCCTCACTGGCTGATGTTACAAGGAAATGCACTTTCTAAATTAACGATGCTGATTAAAACTAGTTTTTTGACATAATACAAGCTCTAAATTAAATAATTTGCACAACATAATGTGTAATATAGCAACACTAATCCTGTGAGTTGAGAACTAAACAGTTTTGCACAGTACCTTGCACAATCTAACAATAACCTTCTGAGCTGAGAACTAAACAAATAATAATTAATCCAAAAATGTTTCAGATTGGTTAGAGTTTTAAATAAACTGATTTCTATAAAAAAATTAGAATCGCCATATTAAAGATTATATTCGGGGTCAAAATAGGAAACTCAAACATCGTACATTAAAACAATATACTAATACTTAAATTTATTAAAATATTTGGACATAGATGTAATACCTACATATATACATATATAAATATAAATGATCCACTTTATCCTATCCTAATTATTTAAAGTCGGCTTAATGTGTCAATTTTGGCATTTAATAATTGATTTGGCAAGACTTGTCGGAGTTTTAGGTCTAGTCGCCGGCCTGATGTGGACCCTTGGGAATGCGTTTTAATAGAATTTCCAACATCTTACGGTTAAGAGACGTAGGTATATTCGTCCCTAAACTGACTCTTACGGCACCCTTGGGAAGATATAGGGTGGTTTTATTCTAAGATTCCCGTAACTCGTTCATTAATATAAATATAGAAGATATGTATTTAGTTAGACATATATAAAAAAATACATATAATATATAGATAGGTAGTGATTGCTTCTATCTTCGTCTGAATATAAGAAGTGTTAGGCTTTTAATTGAAAATAATATAAAGTTCTATTGTATCCAATATTTTTACGAGCAACGCAAGTTTTATTTAAACCAAGAAACATGTGTGAAATATATAACTTATTCCAAACGAGTTAAGATCAAAATTGCCCTACTTTTAAAGGATATCACTCAATATAATATCTATGTGTGTAAATTATTTAGAATATTTATAGCGCTACAATAGATATTAGTGAATACTTAATATATATAAATGTTAGATTTTTCTGTTTGACATTGTTTTGTAAATCAGCTAAACTAGAAATTAAAAAACTTTAAATTCAAGCAACTAAGTAAAATTTACAATAACCTAATACCTATAGTTACATATATAATTATGATCCATCTGCTTTCTGTTTTATTATTGCTTGTGAAATTGTGGCTGAATCGTTGCGTGAACTGTTTTAATTCTACGTGAATACTGCCCGGTAAATATAAATATAATAGTCATGAATACGAAAGTTAGAGGAGAAGGTGGCAATATGGCCCTCTACTTTGTTTTTGGGACTTTATAAAAAAAAATAAAGGCTCCAAAAACTTGAAAAATACTTTATTAGCTTCCTTAGTTATTCTTTTATCCATATTTTACTATGGAATAAATAAAACACGTACAGTATAATGAAAAAAAATATTTATTCTTAAGTAATCAAATTTGGCCAAATGAGATCAAGTGATGGTTTTGTGCCCCCCTGGGGGGTCACATTAAATATATAGCATAATTGAAACCTAGCGGCAAAAATCACAAGTATAATAATCGCCTTCCGGACCTGCACAGGCTGTATGAGCCCATAATTCGCAACTCTGACACTGTATCCATTGCTCTCCAGGTTTGTCATTTGAATAATTAACTTCACAGAACACGCAGAGGACATCTATATTTTCAGGAACTCTATTAAAATGTAAGCTGTCATCATCTGAGTCGTCATTTACTGCTTCACTGTCAGAGCTGCTGCTGGATGTAACATCTCTCTGGCGCCAACCAGCTTTGCTAGTGCCTCCTCTACCATGATCACGCCTGACTCCATCTCCACGAGGACGTCCTCGTCCTCGTCCACGAGCTCGTCCACGAGTTCGTCCACGAATCTCTGCTAAGCGCAAAGATTCAGTTAATTCATTTTTGTATGGAGAGGATGTGATCACTTTTGCTGTTGACGCTTTTCTGAGGAATTGGCTGAAGATCCTCTGGTAGAATAAAACTATTCTGCAGTTCTTGTGGCTCCGTATCTATGCTTGATGGAGGAGATTGGGCAGTATCAAGACCTGTATCGTCATTGGCAAGCATCGAAGAAGTTTGAACAATGTTAGATGCTTGGGCTTCCGCTATAAAATCGATGTCAGTGAATACTTGCGGGTTGAATGGATGGATGCCAGTTGCACGGAAACCATTAACTGCTATTTCTCCCGTTGTGCTCCTCATATATGCTCGACCAAAAAGTTCAGCAATATCAAAAGGTTTCAGCAACCTTTCAGAATGCAAATGAAACTTCCGAATCTCCTCACTGTAATGGCACTTTAAGGCGCCCATGAAAGTTTTCTAAAGGTTGGAGTTTTTGTGTAGTATGAGGTGGGAGACTGATAATAGTGACGTGGTTTTCACGAGCTAACTCTATTACTTCTATGTTCCGGGTATGGCTGTAGTGGCCATCAAAGATAAGTAATATAGGAGATTCCACAGTTGGTTTTGTTTTATCAATGAAATGCCTGAACCATTCAGTGAACAAATTGGATTGGATCCAACCTGAGGGGTGGATTTTACCAATCGATCCAGGTGGAGCACCTTTCATCAATACATCCGTGAATTTTTTTCGAGGAAAAATCATCATGGGTGGCACAAAAAAACCTGATGCACTCATGCAACAAACAAGAGTACACAGTGACCCTCGTTCTGCAGCTGTTAAGGCTCCTATGTGTTTTTTTTCCTTTCTTACCTATCACCTAGGGTATTTTAGACTGAACAATCGCCAGCCCAGTCTCATCCACATTAAAAATCCTGTCTGGAGGATAACGAGTCTTTTTCATTTCAGCTTCTAGAATATCAAAAAATTCTTTGACTGCTAGACGATTAAAGCCTTGAGCACGAGCATATGATGTTCCCATTTGTCTACGAAGGGATAAATTGTCTTTATGTCGCTTTAAAAAATGATCTAACCAAGCCCGCCCTGCCATTTCATTCTTAAAGTTATTGGAAATACCATTTCTCACAGCCAACTGATAAGCCATTTTTCGAACATCCTGTCTAGTGAGTCCATAATATCTAGCCTCCATAAATAAAATATATTCGACTAACTTTTTTTCCAGTTCCGGTAAAGGATGAGGAGGTTACTTACCGAGTGGTTTATTAACAAGTAATTCTAAAGACTCTTGAGGATCGTTCACTAACCGTTTTAGTGTCGATCTGGGTACACCAAACATTTTAACAGCTTTTTTATATCCTATCTGCTTATTCCTCACCGCATCGACCGCTTTTTTCATTTCTTCAGGGTCCCACGTCTTTTGTTTCTTCCTCGAAGATGGAGATAACATACTTTGCCTAGGCATCTAAAAAATAAAACAAAAATAAGAAATTGATTACTAAGTTTTACATGTAATGTGGCCCCCGGGTCCACATTACAAGCAATGTGAGGGGGTCACATTACAGATATGTAAATTATTTAAATAAACATACCTTACATATTCATAAAATGCTTAAAATTCATATTTACCTTTGAAATGCCGCAGAAGAATGTTCAATTAATACAACGTATAACCACAAAAACTCAAATTCGATAGTTTTCTATTTTTACGCAAATAAAATCGCAACAGTTAAAAAGTTTTCACAGTAACGTCTTTCGACTGGTTCAAATGACGTATGAACGGAGCGGCATCTGACGGATTCGATAGGTGTTAAATATTGTTGTGACAAAGACGATTCAGTTTCACCAAAAATATGCTAGGTACCGTTATTATATAACAATAATATCAAGGGGGCCAAAATACATGCGGGGACCACATTACCACCTTTTCCTCTAAATATAAAAATTAAAGCTCTTTATAATTCAGGAACGAAGATGGAGAGTACTCACTAATTAGTAAGTTCTTAGAAATGTCTTCGAAAATTCTTCCTAAAATTCTTAGATATTATTTAACACAAATTTAAGCGCACTTACGTGTTTACGTATCTATAGCATAAAATATTTCAAATACACGGTTTAATGGTAGGTATATGATATGATACATGAATAAAGAAAAAAATTAAACTTTTAACATCGTATATATAATTCTTAATATCTTATATATAGCATAAGAATTATATAAATTACGGAACTCTAGCTTAAAAGTAAAAAATTAATGTTTCATTTCAATAACTACCATGTTGGTAGTTCGTTCAGCAGAATTAATTCCATACATTGTGGCTTTTAAATCTATTGAATAAACAGTTCATTTCATTCTGTTGAACGGACAATTAATCTAGTCTCAGTAGAATTACTCGTAGAACAATTTATTATTGTAAGCGTTTATAAAGTCCTATAAAGGCAACCGTCGTCTCACTTTGAGCAATTTGAGAAGATCATAGATGAGGGTTTAATTAAACTATCAAATTTAAGTAAATAGTTAATGGTTTGATATTTGAGTATTAATATAATTTACTTATTGGATTAATAGAACTTAATTCAATAAGTATAATAGCTGGAACTCAGAATTTAAATTAAATATAGATAGGTTCCTACTTTGGAAACATTATCTACAGACATTCCAGTTACCGTAGCTAAACATTTAAACTATTCAGCAGCTCTGACATTACTTACAGACATTGTAAATCAATATTGTTATTATTCCAAAAAGATAATGCCTAAAGTATAGAACATATTTATTTTAATTTATTAGTGTTAAGAAGACTTAAGTGGTCTATTGGGATAATAAGGACTCTAATAGAGATTGTTCGCATTAATATTCAATAACTTTTTAGATTGTCTTATATTTCCTGATCTAAGGAAACAATTAAATTACACCATTATTTAAATTTGGCAGCAAATTAGATTCAAATAATTACAAATTAATCACAGTATTACCCACATGTAAAATTTTTGAAAAAATATTCTCTATCTATTAGTTGGAACATATTTGTAAAAGGCTGGTTCATATAGGTGTCTTATAATTAAAAAATTCTTTGTGAATTGTCTAAAAATTTAAAGCACTTTCACTTTAATTCAACCAATATCTGGGTGACTCTTTATTTCGATAGAATTAAATTTACTTTATACTTAAATGTTTTGAAACCTCTTATATTTCATTATTGATTGGATGTGGTATGAACGGATTCTTATAAGAAAACACCATCTATTGAAGTAGCGCGTTGAAATGGTAAGTAGTTATACATATTAAAATTTTCATTAATTTGTAAGTACTATAATACTAAATAATACTATACTATATAATACTATACTATATAATACTAAAAAAAAAAAAAAAAAAAAAAAAAAAAAAAAAAAAAAAAAAAAAAAAAAAAAAAAAAAAAAAAAAACAAAACAAAAGCCTCACTCTATCTTAGAGGCAGCTCGCGATTGGACTATAATGATGGATACGTATGAGAAACAGTATAGAATTCCTGAGGATATTGTTGTCTCGTCATCCAGACCGGACATATTCCTGTACTCTAGACAGTTAAAGCGCGTGATACTTGTGGAGCTTACTGTTCCGTGGGAAACTAACATTCCCAAAGATCACACAATTAAAGTAAACAAGTATTACGAACTGACCAACGAACTGACCAGGAATAGGTATATAGTTAATTTGTACGCGGTAGAAGTGGGAGCGAGAGGTATAACAGCGAAATCTCTCTATAACCTACTTAAAGATCTTGGCCTCTCTAGAACTATCATCAGTACATTTCTAGAACGTACTTCAAAGGCGGCATTAGTAGGTTCATTCCAAATTTGGTTAGGTAGGGAAAGGAGCGCAACCAGTTGAGGTGAGCGTGAATGCGCATTTTAAAGGGGCCCCTTAAACCTACACTTGGGTCGCAAGTCCCAGGGGCTGTTTGCGCTCCTCTCCCTGCAACGCGATGGGCCCGGCACCCGCACGGTGAATCCATGGAATGCTAAGAAGCTTCGTCTCGTCTCATATTATGGCTGTGGATTTTTTTTTTTGAAAATGAATGTACAGCTTAGATATGCCATAGAATATAGATGGCATAGTGAGTACTGTTTTTTTTTTATTTTATGTAACAGTAACTGTATAAAACAAATAGGTTTATGTACTTTGTTGTCTTAAATTTTTAATATTATGGTTGTTTTTTAATATTTTGGGAAATTATCATACATCTTAGATATGAACAAACAGCTTAGATATTCTCTAAAAAATATTCAGTCAAATTGATTATATAAAAAAATGTTATATTAATAACTCTTTATGATATCTTTTATTTTTCTTACAATAGTTTCATCAGTGACATACACATCACTAGAGCCCATTGGTATACTGTCACCATTCACATTTAACTGCCTTATTTTTTTACAGGAGCTATGGATTATTTCAAAACCCATATCAATAAAAATTTTAGCATTATCACAGTTAATGCCAGCACCCGGCATTATTTGAATTTTATGTCCATAACTTGTTAATAGGAATTTTAGTAATTCTACAGCACTATTATCAGCAGCTGAATTTTTCTGGCCACTTGTTAAAAGTCTATCAAAACCGAGCTCAATAACATCTTGTATAGCAGTTTTAGGTTCTTTACATAAATCATACGCTCTATGAAATGTAACAGGTACTGCACCAGCTTTTTGTATAATTTTTGAACAATTTAATTTATCTATATCTAGAATTTCTGTAAGAGCACCAAAGACAAATCTGTTGACTCCCATCCCCTTGTAAATGTCAATATCACTCAGCATTGTAGACATTTCATGTTCTGTATAACAGAAATTGGCTCCACCCCTACATCTTATCATTACATTTACTTTCACACCCTAAAAACAAAACAAAAATATGAATAAAATATATTTAAATCAATAGCTTTAAAATATAATATATATATATATATATATATATATATATATATATATATGGATGGTGAACTTGTTCAACAGTTTTAAGCTAATTTACTGGAGAAAGAATAAAAACCTGATAAAAATTTATATGTAGCATATTAAGTTTAGTTATCATAAGTTTTAAAGCTATAATATCAATTCAACCAAACGTAAAATATGAGTTTTAACTTATTATTGTTTAATTGTAGCAAAATACTATACAAACCAATTTTATAACTTCATTTACTAATCCTGGTGAAGGAGTAAGGCCACCTTCAGTCAGACAACTACATAGCTCTAACTCATCTGCACCTCCTAATACAGCATTATAAGCAGATTGTAAACTGTCTACACAGACTTCTATCATGGTGAGTTTTATTAAAATACGATGCAATCTATACAAATCTGTTTCTTAACTATAATGGTGTAAACTAATAAAATATCTATAAACGAAAATCAAGATTTTGTCTGTATAGTAGTCTGTGGTGTGTCACTGTTACTTCAAAATCATATGGTTTATTGGTTTTTTACTTCCCTTCAGTTTCTACGGTCTGTAGATCTCGGCTTCTATGGTATTGTAAATAGTTCATTTCAACTATTATTGTTGCCATTATATATATGATATAATAATGTCAGTATTACTAGACGCAATAATGATTTTGAAATGATATTAAGAAAAAAAATGATCATTGTTAGTTCTTATAAAAGTCTACTTTTTTTTCTTCAGTTTACTGGCCAAGTATCCAATCGTTATTTTTAATATATGTCATTTTATATTCCATCTAAGCACAACTAACTTCATGTTCATTCCTTTTGACATTTCGAAACTTTCGGACACGCGAACGTCGGCAAAGTAAAGCCAACGTTCGCTAAATCCCATTAGGTATTTATTATATTTAATAGAAATAAAACTCACAAAAACTAAGTGCTTATTCATTAATATGTAATTTATGAAAAATAAATAAATGTGTTCTTTTTATCATTATACCATATGATGATCGTATAGGTTATCTTAAAGTGCCTATTAATTTGTGCCACGAATTAAAATTGTATTAAAGTAACTATATATTTTAGTGATTTAGTGTTGTATATTGTGTTCGTTTATTGACAGCGATGTCTCGAAGAAAAGCATTTGAGGAGACAGATAAACTAACGCGTATTGCAATCGTAAACGCTGATCGTTGTAAGCCTAAACGATGCAGGCAAGAGTGCAAGAAAAGCTGTCCTGTGGTGCGTATGGGCAAGCTATGTATTGAAGTTACTCCAAACGACAAGATAGCCACCATATCTGAGGAACTTTGCATTGGTTGTGGTATTTGTGTCAAGGTTTGTTAAAATACATATGTTTCTTTAGTTAATATTAATAACAAACTGCAAGATAAATATATAAATGAATGATAAAGTAATGAAACTCCTTTAAAACTTTAATTGTTTTCAGAAATGTCCATTTGATGCTATAACTATCATTAATATTCCATCCAACTTGGAAAAGCATACCACTCACCGTTATTCCAAGAACTCATTTAAACTCCATCGTCTGCCGATACCTCGTCCTGGTGAAGTACTGGGACTTGTAGGCCAGAATGGTATTGGCAAGTCCACAGCCTTAAAGATTCTTGCTGGCAAACAGAAGCCCAATTTGGGTAGATTTGCAGTAAGTTTTTAATTTATTGAGACATTATTAAACTTGTATTAATTATAAAGTTCTATAATTATATAAAAGCTTGTTGTTGTAGACAACTATCTATCTCAATCTTATGAATTGTATTCAAAAATTGGAATTATATAACATATTTTTAGGATCCCCCTGACTGGCAAGAAATTCTCTCTCATTTCCGCGGCTCTGAGCTTCAAAACTATTTTACTAAGATCCTTGAAGATGATCTGAAAGCTCTCATTAAACCTCAATATGTGGACCAAATTCCTAAGGCTGTGAAAGGGACAGTGGGGCAATTACTTGACAAGAAGGATGAGCGAAAGAATCAAGATGTGATATGTAGGATGTTAGGTGAGGCTTAAAATCTTCATAAACTAAAGACCAATACCTCCAATATATCATTTTTCCATTTCTATTCTACCAACATCTTTATTTAAATACAATTTATCAATTGTTTAATTTCAATTTATAATGTGAACAGAATTTGAAAGTGGATATATTTTTTTTTATATGAATAGGATCTCAATATGAGCCACAAGTAGTTCAATAATATACACATTGCATATTAAAATATTCCACTTATGTAATACAATCATGTAATATTTATTACTTAACTGTGAAAGAAAGCTTGTGTAATAAT
This sequence comes from Dircenna loreta, assembly GCA_963555665.1. Taxonomy (NCBI): domain Eukaryota; kingdom Metazoa; phylum Arthropoda; class Insecta; order Lepidoptera; family Nymphalidae; genus Dircenna; species Dircenna loreta. The sequence continues at coordinate 11,064,422 of OY743097.1, read as the reverse complement.
TTTATCTTGTCATAATCTAAAAATATTATAAAATAAGAAAATGCACATATTTATTCTTTTGTATTAACATATTAAGACATAATTGGATAAGTAATTTGACACTTATCCAATTATGTCTAAATTCATCATATGCAGTTTGCGATTATATTTATATCACCAGACCTATCACATATTCGCGATCGTGAAATTTCGGCACTCTCTGGAGGAGAGCTGCAACGTTTTGCTTGTGCCATGGTATGCATACAGAATGGAGATATATTCATGTTTGACGAGCCATCTTCATATTTGGATGTTAAGCAGCGTCTGAATGCTGCCAGAACTATACGTTCACTTATCGATCCTGATAAGTAAGTTTACATGTACCTAACGTTATTATTGCTAATACTAGGTTGCCAAATATGTACTGAAGAAGTATTGTACCCCAGGTTGCTAATTTATAAACTTGCAAAATAAGACACATTTTTATTGTTGTCTTACCTTTCTTACCCTCTTCATAGTAAAATGTAATTTGTAGTGTTTGTTATCAATAATCTATTACTTTCAGGTTTATTATAGTAGTAGAGCATGACTTGTCAGTATTGGATTATCTGTCTGACTTCATTTGCTGTTTGTATGGAGTCCCTGGTGCTTATGGTGTTGTTACCATGCCTTTCTCTGTTCGAGAAGGTAAGTTATATTTTAGATAATTAAATAATAATCTACTCATGTAAAGTTTTATTACAAAAAAATACTACATGACACACATTTTACACATTTCACACATACACATTTTTTACCTCTAAGTAGCTCTACTTGTTTATACTTTTTCTCTGTCTACTAATACTTCAGATCTTCATTAAGGTTTATGATAACTTAAGGGAATCTAAAACAATTATGTAAAACTGTAAATATTTTTAGGTATCAATATTTTCCTTGATGGTTTTGTACCCACTGAAAATATGAGATTTAGGACTGAATCCCTTGTGTTCAAAGTAGCAGAATCAGCTACTGAAGAAGAGGTAAAGTATATAAATTATATAGACAGAGTATAGAAAATAAAAATAATCCAGTACTTATAGTGTCTAATAATAATACTATTCTAAACAGATTAAAAGAATGAACCATTATGAATATCCAGAAATGAGCAAGAAGATGGGTGATTTTAGTCTAAAGGTAGTTCAAGGAGAGTTTTCTGATTCTGAAATTTTAGTACTGTTGGGTGAGAATGGTACAGGAAAGACCACTTTCATTAGAATGTTGGCTGGTAATTTGGAGCCTGATGAAGGTGAGACTTCATATTTTAAAATAATAATTAAGCATCTATCTAATTAGTCAGTTACATCAGGAGGGACTGTTATTTCAGCGATTTAGGTAGAGTTAATCTTTGTCCAATTAAAATATTATACAATCACCACAACATTAGAATTTAATATTATAAATACTAACAACACATGTTTTCATTTTGCATGGAATATAATGTTTAATAAGCTTTATGATTTATATTCGAATGATGTATCCGAACGTAATATAATTCGTAAATGGTTGTAAATGGCAACACAAATATAATACGTCAGATTTGTGAAACTTGTCAAGTGAAGATTTGTCGTGAAATCTATAAAAGTTATTCCTTTTAAACGTTATAATTGCATTTTATTAAATTATTAACGCGCATTTACATAAATATGCATTATGTTTAGGTAATCTGTGGTGCTACATCAATAATGCCGAACAAATGAGGTTATAGGTTATTAGTAAATTTAAGTGTATATATATGAATGTTATAGCATTTATAAGCCTTTATAATGGCTAGGACTGAATTATTTGACTTATTTTTTCATCCTGTGTTTCAAAAGTGTCTGAAACATGCTGAGTCCACTATGCCTTCCGAAGGTAAAATACGTGACATCTTTTAAAATATTGTACGATAAACTTGGTGCTTATAGCAAATTTTACTCTATGTTCTGTACAAAACGGAAGTAAAAACAACTCTAGCAAATTAATATATAATTTGCTTTAATTAAATTACTATGAAATTCTTCTTACTCACACTTTCTAAATAGTATATACTTTGGACCAGAATTTATTAGTCTCTAAGTAAAATAAAAGAAAAATATCACTCAGCTGGCTAGAGACTTTTTTGAATTTAGAGACCATATTGAGTGCATTCTATGCTCTATCTCTGAGTTTGTGGATTAAAATACTTTTAAGTTTCTTTTAGTTTATGATAAATTATTTTATTCTATTTATAACCTTCACACAACAAATTTATTCTGCCAATAGTCCACATTTATTAACTATAAATTAAAATACAAATTGGTTTTAGGTGCAAGCCAACTGCCGCAGCTTCATATTAGTTATAAGCCTCAGAAAATATCGCCCAAATCTCAGGGTATGGTCCGCAACTTGCTTCATGATAAGATCAGAGATGCATACACACATCCACAGGTATATTATTCGTAATTTTTACAATATGTATATATATATTTTTGAACTTACTAATCGTATAGTATTTTCTAGGTACATGTTCGACATACAGATAATAATTCAATGCTGTTTGTTTGTTTGCATGTCATGTTGTCTTGTGGGATATTTATATTTTTCAATTCAATTCAATATTTTGAATTATAAGGAATATATTTTGATTTATTAATATACTTAAAATGTATATTAATTTTCAGTTTATTACGGATGTAATGAAGCCAATGAAAATTGAGGAGATTATGGACCAAGAGGTACAGAACCTGTCTGGTGGTGAATTGCAACGTGTCGCATTGGTGCTATGTCTTGGCAAACCAGCTGAGGTGTACCTTATTGATGAACCCTCTGCTTATCTGGATTCTGAACAACGTCTTGTTGCTGCCAAAGTTATAAAACGGTAAGAAAAAAGAAGCAAAAGGTGTTAGATCTGGCATCTTTATCCAAGTCAACTATTGAATATATGACTGGTTATAATGACATATCATACACACTGACACCCTCTCAATGCCTGAGAAATGTTATTTATAAAAGATTTTTTTTTTTAATCTTTGATGAAATATTGCAGTTACCTAAATGACTATACAATTAGTAACATTCCATTATATGAAATGTTGTATAAAAACTATACATTTTTAATAAGTTTAACAAATTTTAACAACATTATAACCCCCAGGTTCATTCTTCACGCTAAACGCACAGGTTTTGTGGTGGAGCATGACTTCATAATGGCCACGTACCTGGCAGATCGAGTGATAGTGTTTGAAGGGACCCCCTCATCAACAGCAACGGCCCACGCACCACAGTCTTTATTGAATGGCATGAACAAATTCCTTGAACTACTTGGTATTACATTTAGAAGAGATCCCAATAACTTCAGACCTAGAATCAATAAACATTCTTCGGTGAAGGTTTGTATTTTCTAAATTTTAATATGTGTTAATATATTATTTGTCTGAGCCATGTGTTTATAATATGATGAGGTTTTTTGTTTTTAGAAACTGTTTTTATTAATTTTTGATATCTATAGACATGTATAGCCCCATAACATAAGGTAGCTCAATTGATAGAACGACGGGGTTTCCCAGAAGTTGCGGGTTCGAATCCCTATCAGTTTATTTTTAAGTCTCTTTTAATTTTTTCTTATTCGCGTTATGTAGTCTTTCTTTTTTTTTAATTTTAATTGGTATTACGTATTTATAGTCTAATGATTTGTAACTTTTATAATAGAATTAAATTACTTCTTTTACAGGATATAGAACAGAAGAGGGCCGGGCAGTATTTCTTCCTGGAAGACTAAAAGCTTGTATAATTTATTTATATATATTGGAGCTATTATATATGTCACAATATTGATGGCCTGCCATCCGTGTATTTCCATTTAAATGTATTACTGTAATAAATCAGTTTTATACAAAGTTTTCCTTGTTTTATCATTTATTCTATAAAATTACTATGACATAAATAAATAATAGGCTTGTTATTTTTACACAACAGAGAGCTTACTTGGTATAAATATAACAATGCTAAAATTTGGACCGAAATAGCTGAATCTCGTAGTTATTTACGACCTGACGCCGGTAATAGTATTATTCGTATTACGATGATCGTAATCGGTTCATTCAGAATTAAATTTTAGCACCAAGTGTAGTAAGTGTATTTTTATTTACGGATTACTTTTTTTAGTCTCAACATTTGTCATAATGGCATGCTATGCATGAATGTTCTTGTCATAAATAACAATTAAAAAGAAACAATAGATGATGATGATGCCAATTAAGGTGTTACAAAGTCACGTAATTCGTTACTTAAGAAGTGCTTTCTATACAAATATTTGATATTTTATGAATTCATACAATTTTATGATTACATATATAATTAATAATCGTATGACCATAGAGTCAAACAAAACGATTTTTTTAGGTAAAATATATATAAAAAAAACGATAAGTTTGGAGTAAATTGACGTGTTAATAAATTTAGACTAGTTACTAACAATTACCATTTTCCTATCCTTTTTTTTAAATTCTTCTTCCCAACAATTGGGAATTGCAAAGGCATAGCCATGCAGCCATCGACATAAGTAATCTTTCATTCCTTCGCTATCTCGATAATGCCGGTGACAAATGAGTATCCTCAACAACCTGAAGTTCCTATTGCCAAATGGCGGCATTTCTTTCACACTTAATAAACGTCACGCTCTCAATCATCCATAAATAATATAATTTTCGAGCAATTAGATAATCAACTGAGTTGATCACTTAACTTTTAAACTTAAGGTCAATAAACAGTCGCCCGTGTATAAAGAAAAAATATGACAACTCATTTTTACAGGATGGGTAATATAATACGTATTATTGTCCTTCTGTGTGAGGGTATTTTGTTTCGTAAACCAATACTAACTTAACGCGGAATATTTTTTTAATTACTTTTGTACAAACATTTAAAAATAGACAATTTGAATGACGTTTTGCCGAACATATTTCAAACAATTCCTGAAATCACTGGAATGGAATACTATCTTAAAGCCTGTGACGTATATCATATAAACAGAATATATGATTTTCCCTTATTTTTTGAAATTAATCTATTTTAACGTAAAATCATATTCAAATTCATTGAATATTATAAAACTTATGACAAACATGTTATTAATGCTGTATGCATGCCTAACAGTATAGGTTATATTTTATTTTCCAATATCGAATTATATATTTTAACAATTGCTTTTTTGTTAACACATGAGAATAATCTTAATTTGGCTAATTAATACTATTGATATCATATTTTAAATCAACGCTGCAATATTTTACTCAATGATTAAACATATTTGTTTTAGTGTTGTTGGAAAGCAACAAAAAATAATGTTAATCATTTTCAAACTTAAGTTAATCATTGCATTACGCAGACTACAAGTAGTCATATTTTTATATTTGTTCATTAATACTCTACGTAGCATTTCCTCGGAATCGTCAGTTGTCAGACATTAAATCAATGATTCACTGCGATCTTGATGATCTAATGATCTTGAATAGACTGACAATAAGATTGAACCTCTGTACTTATTGTGAACATGTATGATTGAGCCTTGATGTAACTTGCGATTTTCAATTTGAAAATTAAAAATGCTCTGGAAATTGTTACTGGTTTTTTCAAGAGACAAATTTCTGTAACTCGAGATCGAATCCGGTTCTCCTCTTTTAACAAATGTTGTGAATAAAAATCATCTAGGTTCATAAATATATTATGATGTAAACATTTAACATTAACCTACTATGACTTAAAATTTACCTCATCCCATTTCATGCTGCAATAATATGTAAAATATATACCCACGTCATTGCAATGTTTTCACAAAATAAGATCGGCAATTTAGGCGTGAAAAGGTAACAGACGAGAATTACCTCCGCATTTATACAATTAACATGGATTGTTGTTTGAAATGAAAATAAGTACTAATATTATCCCCGATTAATACAGGACGATATCTTTTAAATTTGTTAAACCAAAATAGAATACCACTCTTAATTACTTTGATAGTTGAAAGAGATTCTGAATTTACTATCATACATTTATTAAGTCAGAGTAGACTGTGAAATGTTGAGTGTTCCCCGGCCGCCGGCCCCGCGGTCGCTGCGACGCCGATGACATCACCTCAGTTACGTGGAACCTGGGTTCTCAACAGTTTATTAAGTTTATATGTTTATTTATTAGAATACGATTTTTAGTAGGTAAGCAATAACACAACTACAATTTTATCGTTTTTGTCAAATGTTATTGAAAATAATAATTACCAAAAACAATTGAATACAATCATATCTGATTTGATTAACTACTTTTGTTATTGTTGATAAAGTTATCTTATAAGTATATCAATTTTATTTTGCGGTCTATTTATATTTTATGGCGGTATCTTTATTTGTACAGTGACAAATTTTCAGGGACAAATTATAACTCCCACCCATTGTGTTAGTCAACAGGAAAACTACATCTTTTAGAATAACGTTGAACCAATGGTTGAGTAGCTCTTAAATAGCGAAGCGAGTGAGAGGGCAAACAAAAACGCCGACAGCCACGAATCCGATCGACCTCACCGACTGAGCTCGACGTGTTTATTTCGGAATCCTCCCTCTTGTGATTTGGGTGTGTCGCAGACTTATAAAAGTATGTATATTTTTTAAATTAGTGTCCAGTGTTATTTATTAGTAGATAGAATATATATAGTAAATACTTTTTGCATAATTTCACATACCGGCTTAATGCCGCTTGTTTGCAAATTGTAAAAGCCGGCTCGCGTGATTGTAGCTAATTTTAGTCGCGTTAGGCGTTCCAGTGTTTGATTTTGCATGTTATCTTTTATCCGCATTTATCTTTTGTTTTAGAACTCACCATGAGCGGACAACAGTATTATCCGTACAAGGTAAGTTTCCTCCTACATTATAGAACAATCTACAGCTCGATCGATTCTTGTAAGATGATGTCATCTTTTAGGTTACCAAAGCGGACCTATTAATTCAAGTAGTAATTAAAGATAATTTATTTAGATACAATTGAGTATGAAATGCAGTTTGTATATAGTATTTGTTTTTCTTATAAGAATCTTCTTTGACCTAGTTGAGCATGTAACACAACTCTGCATCTGAAATCTCAATACATAATTCAAATACCTACAGTAATGGAAGCTGCAAGTTATTTCTTGACGTTTTTATACGTGTATTTTTTTTTGTGTTGAGTAATAGTAATACACTTTATTAATTACTTGGTAGTTCGGTTTACAAGTATTATGTGTAAAATGTAAGATTTTCATTTTATTATTATAACTTTAATTGGTAATATAAAATTTGCATAATAAATGCCGAATCTTAATCTACAGAGCTGTATGGGTTTTGGGATTGTAGAGCAGTATTTCGAGGATCCTTAATTTTCCTTTTACATATTTTTGTGAAAAACTTTTATATTGGTTTTAGAATGCAAATATGAAACACAAACACGATCATTAAAATTAAACGAGACATGTTTTCTTGTGCATTTTACAGTAATTATAGATATTTAAGCACTATTTTGTTAACCATGAATATGATATTTACTTTCTAATAAGATTTTTTTTCTTTAAACGTTTTTTCCTTAAGCCTTAAACGTTCCAAGAGCATGAGGCTACCCTCAAATTTCCAGAAGAAATAAATTATTCTGATCAATTTCCGAATATAATTGGGTTACCCTATGAATGACCCATTCAAAGCAAAAAATAGGTTACCCATTGACCTATTTCTTCAGTGTACCCCCACCGTGTACCCCGCGGAGCCCTTCGAGCCGGCTGCGGATGCGGAGACCCTTCGCAAGGCCATGAAAGGTTTTGGCACCGATGAGAAAGCTATCATCGATGTCCTCTGTAGACGCGGCATCGTCCAACGTCTAGAAATCGCAGAGACTTTCAAGACTAACTATGGAAAGGTATGTTTTTTATTTTTTTTGTTTGACTAATATAGCAGGGACATATATAAGGTATACAACATTTTAAATATTTATTTAATCCGTGTTTGTATCCAATTTCAAAAACTATTTTTATTGTAAGTGGTTTTAGTTATCATTTATTCATTAAGTAATGAATAGGCGCGGACTGACTACGCCCACTGGAGTGCAATCATAAGTAACCGTAGGTAGGTATATATACATATAAGTCTATATGTATAGCCATATTAATATAATAATGTTCCTAAACTGATTTTTAAATATCCGGTACTTCAAAGTTAAGTTACAAATTGATAGTCTGTGGTATGATGCATAGACTTATACGTCTATCTTACGAAACACTAAAGTATAGTCTAGGAATGCTAGAATGTGTCACAGCGAGTCAACGAACCAAAGACCTAGATAACTAGACGTAACTTAATACATAGCGGTAGGTACTAGTTACAGGAAGTATGTAATGAGATATAGTTAAAAGCAGGTTCTGATATTCTATACCATGCCCTTATACACTTTTAACTATATAGTCTATACCTACCCTAACCTATTTGTATAGTTTTTTTTTTTACTGAACATAGTATTGATTTAATGTTTTTGAAAGCTAATGATGTTTCTGACGATTCATAAACATTTTAAAGCTGTACTAAGAATTACTTTAAAACCGCACTTATAGTATTTATGTATATATGTATAAGTAAACGAGGGCGTTTACTTATTTAAATATATATAAATATATTTATAAATATATTTATATTACTATAATTTATATTACTATAATTTTAATTACTTTTAATAAAAAAGGTTCGTTAGAGGAATACATCAACATTATTACTAAAATCATGTAATATTTTTTATTTATTTATAATCAGAATAGGGCTGATTTATAAAAAAAATACATAAAACACGTCGCTATATTTTCCTGTCCATTAATGAACTTGGTGAACACTGGTCCAATTAAAAATATACATTTTTGTTTTGGTAACACGTTATCGGGCTGTCATGTTTTGATTTCATTTTCTTATTATAACCCGGGTCAGTAGTTTAAATGCTTGAGCGATGCGAGTGGAGTCACAATAAAAAGTTAGTATTACATACATGTAAATGGCAAATGCTATTTGTATTGTATGTGGCCTTCATGTTTTTTCCTCAGATGCTAAAAATACATTTAGTACCTAACTGGTATCGAACAATTTTTCTAGATTAGAAAGATACTTTATTGTTCAATATATCAAAATAAACATTTTGACAATACCAAAAATCTCTTAAATTCTTGCGACTATAAGGCATAGTCTATATTTTTAATGACGTTGTTCTATACGTGTGAAACGAAATAAAACATCCAACCGGTACCGATCTTAAAATAAATTCTACCTGCGATGATTCTACCTCTTTTATGAATCTACATACCTTTTTTACATTACCTACATAAAATTAAGAATTAACAATGGTATAACTTTATCATTAATACTAGTGTTAATAATTGTTTTCATCGACTTTATCTTATCTTTGTTTACTTTATGTCATAAACGATATATTACTTTTATATAAGTACTATATATTTTGCAATTATGGAAAAAAGTATTAAATTGACAATAATTTTGTAAAACGTCGGCAAAATAGTAACATTTCGAACACATGTCTATGTAACATTATAGTATTTATACTTTTAGGAATTAATACACATTTGAGCAGCAAACTTATCGTGCAACTTGATAATAATAAAAATACGTCAAAAGTACATTAAAAGGTATCTTTATTAAATAAATCGATATTATTCACCATAAATAGTAGTTATTGGATTAATAGATTTCAAATACCTACTTCCATTATTTATACGATTTTAATAGCATGATGCTTATAAAATATTTCAAATTAAACATTTGAAGTATGCAATTCGGTATGTCACGTGACCTACAAAGTACACTACCTTACAGCAATTGACTGGTTTTAGAACGTATATGAAAGTTAATATTTTATAGTAGGAAGTACCTATTAAATTTTGTTTCATAAAATATTAGCCATTTGTAAAACGAATGTATATTTCAGTGACGTTCTAGAACAATAGGCCATGACTACTCATTGTGAAGATATTCGCGTCTCGATAAGGTGGCATTGATATTGGTTGACTACACCTGCGTGAAAATGACTCGACACCGGATGATTTACATATAATTGTTTGCCTAAAAAAATAATTAATAATGTTTATAAATGTCTAATAAGCTGCTATCAAGACTGTTAGAGAGTTATTAACTCCTTAATCATATTGTTCATTGTCTTTTCGTTTTCAATTCGGTATTTTAAGAAGTACCCTCACGGTAAATCCATGGAATGCTAAGAAGCTTCATCTCTTTGGATTATTTTTAAGTTGTCGATTTATACAATCTGTAGATATTATTGGTTAAACTTCTTTCGTTGCTGCGTTTTTTTGTGAAGCTAAAATATATGTGCTATCAATTGCTATGGGTAAATGAAAATATGGTTCCGCAGTTTAGACTTATTTACTCATTAATATATTTTCCACTAGGACCTCATCAGTGAGCTTAAAAGCGAGCTTTCCGGCAACCTCGAAAATGTCATCATCGCTCTTATGACTCCCTTGCCACACTTCTACGCTAAGGAACTGCATGATGCCGTAGCGGGGATGGGTACTGATGAAGAAGCCATTATTGAAATCCTCTGCACCCTGTCCAACTACGGCATCAGGACCATTTCTGCGTTCTATGAACAACGTAAGTACATTTTTTCTTCTTCATCGATATGAAAAGACCTCAAGTCATAGTCATTAACATAAATTAAGCTTTAACCTTCTAATAGTATATTATGGAAATTTACACCCATATGAATATTATTGATAATGTACATTGAATGTATTATAAACACGCGATAGTGCATTTGTGAAATAATTCATGTGAAACTTTTCATCGATCAACCATTCACTACCGCGCCATAGAAAAGTACCTATTTATATACCTACAGTAAAGTTAAATTTACTACCAGTAACAGGAAAGCATATTAAAAGCAAATATATTTATAAATATTGTTTCGTATTGCTTTTATGTATAGTTATCGACTGGCCATGAATTATTAGGTCACGTTGGCATGTAACGTCATACTCCATTAGTATTCACGGCTGCAGTATAGCAAATTCATTTGCCATTTCATTTAGGTTAATAAAACATTAACATGAATAATAAGTAAATTCGTCTCAAATAGTAAATTTATATTTAAACTTTCTTGAACCGTGATGACTTATATTTATATATACATATATTTACCCGGCAGTATTCACGTAAATTGTTTCTAAATTTTCCCGACTAGTTTTGAACCCATTCGACCTACATTACTCATGAGCTTAAAGCTTCGCGGTCTGATTTCACAGTTCACGCTGAGATTCCGTGTCGAGCTCATGAGTAAGAATCCCGAGTTGGTTCGAAACTAGTCGGACAAATTGTAATACGTACGTACGTCTTAGCCCGGCATATAGACAATTATCATTTTTAGTGAAAAGAACTCTTAAAAATTATTGTATTTAATTATATACAACATCTCAAGGTTGTTTTAACCGTAAACATTATTTTTCCTTCCTATTACCAGTATACGGCAAAAGCCTAGAGTCCGACCTCAAAGGCGATACATCCGGTCACTTCAAGCGTCTCTGTGTGTCACTGTGTATGGCCAATCGTGATGAGAACGCCGGTGTGGACGAGGGCGCAGCCAAGGCTGACGCTGAGTCCCTAGCCTCCGCTGGCGAAGGACAGTGGGGTACCGACGAGTCCGTGTTTAACTCCATCCTTATCACTCGCTCCTACCAACAGTTGAGACAGGTGAGATAGAAATATGTTGTTTTTTAATTGGTTATTGTAATTATTCGATAGTACAATAATATAATTACATGATTATTATTTTGGGTCATGACAATATACAATCAGGCCAACAATGGAAACACTAAATCCATACAGTATCATCAATTACAATTATATTTACAATACTTAATAAACTGTGTTCTATTATCAAAAGCAATAGACAAGAACTAGAAACAATTAGTTAAAAATATTATAAAACGATTTCAGATCTTTTCTGAATTTGAGGCGTTAACTGGCAAAGACATCGAAGAGTCCATCAAGAAGGAATTCTCTGGAAGCGTCGAGAAGGGCATGCTCGCTATTGGTGAGTATTTTTCTATAATAAAAATATATATTTTATATATATATGAAATCATCAATAATTACTCATTAATGTCTAATAATTATCTACATAATGTGGATTTTTGTTTATGTACTTGACACTTATTACTTATTAGAGTTGAGTCATTAATGACGTAACAAGGTTAAATCTGTCTAGAAAAGGAAGTTAACTGCGACCTTGAATTGAGTCATGAGTTTCATTGCAACAGATAATATCTTCTATAATATCTTCGTGGGAAACTTAAATTGTGATGAAGGCCTAGAGAATATTAAAAAAAAAATATTCTAATGATTTTTTTAAAAATAAAAACAATATTGTCTGGAGTAAAATAATTTTATCCATAAAAATTTTATAGTAAAATGCGTAAAAAGCAAAGTTGGCTTCTTCGCTGAGCGTCTCTACTACTCCATGAAGGGTATGGGTACCAACGACAAGACCCTCATCAGAATTGTGGTGAGCCGTTCTGAAATCGACCTTGGGGATATCAAACAGGCATTCTTAGACAAGTTCGGAAAGCCTTTGGAAGACTGGATTGCTGTAAGTATTTTATTTCTATATTTCTGTACTTTGTATGTTTTCGAATTGGTAGCTCAATTTAAGTGTTGCCAGATACCCATGTATGTATTTTATAGTATTAAAAAATTATATTATTTTACAAATATAATGAAAAAAATGAGCTTCCAATTGTATAAAAGATACATATATCAAAATAACCTATAAATTAAACAGACAAGTAGTTATATTATTATAAAATGTGCAAACTAACCAATATATTTGTCACAATAGTATCATTCACCTAGAAAAAAAACACCAACCTCACCAATCGGTAAATGTATCTATATAAAGTTTTCATTATAAATATATACAACCATCAAACTAATAATTTGTTGTTTTTATTGTAACTAACAGCATGGAGAACCTAAAACAATTTAGATTTAAAATAAAAAAAACTGACCCATATTTTCTTTTAATTAATAAACAAAATGTACATATGCTTCTCTGAATGAAATTAATAAGCATGGTCTGTAAAAAATATATGCAACTGAATGATTTGTTCATTTACTGATTTTCTTTCAAATAAAACCTTCATCAAGCAAATAATTATGTATACAGATCTATTTATGTATTCAATCATCTGAGAAACGGAAGTTTGATTTTTTTTGTTAATACATTTTTTTTGTTTTTTTTTTCTCGTTACGCAATGGTATGCGTTGTAATTACAGTTTACTAAGAATTGTGTTATTGAAAAATCATAAAATAACAGATTTTTAATGTCCATATAGTGAAATATTCCAATGCATATGTTGAATGTATTGGATTATTTTCTAAAATAAAGCAGCGTTCAGAATAGTTCAACGTTTTGATTACAGGGCGACACTTCTGGGGATTACAAGAAGGCATTACTGCAACTTGTTGAGTAAACGGACGGGAACTGCGAATGCGACCCATATTTATAGTTTCAAATTAATTTTTGTCAATTGTTAGGTTACACGCTGAACTCAAGATTAGCTAACTTTGCCATCGCAAAGACTATTGTGTCTTCGGAGTAGGTTATCCATGCCGGTTGTAAATTTTATTGAGAGATCTGTATATTTTGCTTCCTTTTCTCATTTTCATGTTCTTGCACAGTAGCTAACTGCTTAGTTTAGCATGGTTCTGGTATTCCTTAGAGATTGCTTTTTTTACAAGTAGTGTGCATTTTTCAGGGGGAGATTGATGGCTCACTCGGTCATCTTCTATCTACAATGTGTTACTAAGGCGATTTTAAGACACTTTAACACCATTGCCATCTAGCCTGAGCGGTGTGAATATTATAAGTACCCATTGGTACAATACTTACTGTGCATTTTAATATTATAAGTTATAATATATATACATTTTGTATGATTTGTAATCTCATGCTAATCTCGAATGCACGCTGTGTGTTTTATTAATAGAAATTATGGGCCAGTTGTGTGTTACTGTTTCGCTAGTACAGTGTTGGTTTTATATGTCTTTACAGGATGACCTAGACGGTGACTTCAGGAATGTGCTAGTCACACTTAGTGCTTAATCCTGCAAAATATATCTATATATATTTGATTTGCAAACAAATTATTTTTTTATAAATATTTTTAAGCAATGCATGTTTCCAATAGTTATAACAGGAGAGTATGTAATATTTTGCAGGATGATACGAAAGGAGACTACAAACGGGTGTTACTCACTCTTGTTTCTTAAGAAAAAGCATAATAAGACTACAATTTATGAATGTTTACTATTGCACTTGCTGGTAATTAAGTTCCGATGTGAAACTGCCTTTATATAACTGTTGAGATGTTTTAGAAATAAAGCTTGATATTTTTGTGAAAATGAGATATTTATTGGTGCTGTAGTTTTGTTTACGATGTATTATTTATATATAAATACATTATTAATAAAACTATGTATGTTCTGAACGCGTTTTAATCTACGTCCCGTATTCCTTCATGTGTTATCTGAAATAAAAATAGGTTGATTATTTTAACTATTAATCTAATTAAAAATTATCGATAACAAAATATATATATGTCATTATTACACATGAATTGCCTTAATTAAATTAATATATTCATATATACATTATAATTAATATATACATTTCTGGTCTGATTTCACAAAATATGTTTTATTTAGGCCAAAGATGATTTTAAAATCACTAGAATAGTTCGAATCAATTCATATGGTCAATACTAAACTAAATATTTGGCAATGATACAATCGATTCTTGCTACTCAACGAAAAAGTTGGGTTTGGTCCAAATAGATAAGCTATAATAAATAGTTAAACTATACTGAAATATTTACTAACTAACCACGTCTTTATCTGTACGATGGTAACAGATAACAATTTTTTAAAAAAGGACAAGTCTAGTTTCAGTATTAAAATCGGACGAGTTTTGAGGATACGAAACGAGTCGAAATTAACCAATCCCAACATGACTTGGTTCATCGCAACCAAATCCACACAAGATCAACCAAAAACTTCGCCACTGCTCAAAACTATTAACCTTTTAAAACTCATAGGTACTATGGATACAGCAGTTTTTACGTAATGCGAGGGCACTATCATTAGTCCGTAGTTTTGATGACTACAAATATTCAATGATTAAGAATCCAGACTTGAGTTCCTTCAAAACTATTGATTTGATTTGTATAATATAAATTTACCAACCTTAAACCTAGCGACTGCCTCTGGAGCCACATTACTCTTGACTACTACCCCGAGGCGTCCACTTTCCGGTTCAGAACACAGCAGCAGACGCGTGTTGCAGCAGTGAGCCCATGCGTCTCCCAGGGACCCCACCAGCGCGCCCGTAGACAGACCCACACGAGTGCTCATTTCATTAGTGAGCACTACCTGTAATATCAATATTATATACATATTAGAAAACATGGTATAACATTCATTTATTGGGGCTGTGGTTAGGGATATGAAATTGTAAATGAACATTTTGGTGAGATGATGGTATAATAACGGATAGGTGATTCTGATCAAGTTAATAACAATTGTTGCTAGTACTGGTATCACGAACAAAACAAAACTCACTTAAGATTTTAAATTATGTTATAGTAAAAATGTATTGTTGTTTATTATTAAATTGAAGCATATTTTTTGCAGAATAAATTTAGTGAGATATGTATATATATTAGAAGACCATTGTAGTTTGACATATTAACTAGTTTGAAATATTAATTTATATTTGTAATACTTGCAGCTATCTGTTTTTCTGATGCTAGTTTATGCAAGTCAGCCATTAATCTAAATAGCAATCCAGTTCTTTTTTTTAAAGGCATCCATTCCACTCCATCCTTAAAAGGAAATGCTATAGAATCTATAACTATAAGCTTCACCTACAATACAATACAAAAGCTATTAAATACTTTGTTAATATTAATGTTATATATAATTAAACATCAAAATTATATTGTTACATTTGGATTATCTGTCAAGAAATTTGGTAATTGAAATAGAAATGAGCAGAACTTTTCTAATCCAATTGCTTTAGCATAGTGTATTTTTTTGAGTGCATCCTCTTCAGTAATAACTATTGAAGTTTCCATTAAACTTTGGCATTTTGCTAGAGTAGCAAATAATATTTCTGAAAAATAAAATTCTTGTCAAGGCGATGTATGTACCTGGAAACTATTAAACTTAATATTTATTAAATACATATCCTATTTATTTGTTTGGTTACTTAATTAAACCAGGGGTTATTAATAAAAGCATACCCTTAAATCTAGATATTGTAAAGTTTGTATTGGTATCTATGTATAGAGCTTCTGAATTAAGACCACCTAGTACTTTAGGTACTTGGATAGAAGCACATATTTGTAAGCTGAAAAAAGGGTTTCATTAAAAAAGTGAAACTTAAACATGAATAGTAACATATTTGAATACTATTACCAGAGTTGAGTTTTTCCAGTGCCTGGTAACCCTAATATTTCAGTTAATACCCCTAACTGTATTCCATCAGTACCAAGTATATTATCAAGTTGCTGACTAAATGTATGTATTGATGGTAAAGCTGTTTCATTCTGCAACCAAGCATGAGGTATTACTATTTTACCATAAAAGTCAATTAAATCTGTTTTTAATTTTTATTTTGATCATTATACAAAACAACTGCTCCCAAATTCACTTGCACTAGGATATGGTATTTTAGAAAAAAGCATGTTCTTAGTAATTTCATAATTAAGAGTTAAACAAATTCTTTCAAATTTAAATATCCTCATCTATCCAACCTGGGTATTTGGGGTATATATAATTAATAGAAATACAAACATAAATAAAAACTATTTATTATTATTGATACAATAATATAAAGATTTGTCAGCTGGTTGATGAAACCTTAGTTTTCATAACATAATATTATCAGGTGATAAATTTACCTGCCACAGTTCTGTAGCATTGTATATTGTATAATCTGAAGTCATATACGTTCAGTCACTGAAAATCTAGCCTAAAATATCAGTTTTTATTTTTGAAAGATGAAAGAAACAATTTTTATACAATATTCTAATTCTAAATTCTTTCTTGGAATTGGAGTTGGTAAACAACTAAAATTATTATAGTATAAATATTTTGTTTATTATTTTCTGACGTTTGACAGTTTACTATTTATACAATATAGTCAATAATGACATTTCACATTCTTGTAGGAACAAAAAGCTGTACAAAGAAAAGAATAAGAAGTTATCTCCCATGATAATATGATGTCTTATGATTGCCAGAAAATGATAACTACATTATACATAACAATTTTTATCACACTTAAAATAATGTCAATTTAACACTCCAACAGTTATTAATTACAGAAATCACTGTACTATATTGTTAATCGCAATAACTTTCAATGCTTTTGGTTATATAAGTGCGGTAGAAATTTTTTTTTAAACCTTCCATTATTACTAATAAGTAATCATAAACGTAAGTAATATCTAGAGATGTTCTGTTCTTAAAGATGATCTATTTTTATAAAAAAAATAAGCAATCATGGAAGGAAAAATGTTGTGTATAAGGTAAACCTTGGTATTAAATAATTTGCATGACGCAGGCACTATAATAAATATACTTGAACTTTCAAAAAATGAAAAACAACATTAATTCTTCGATTATTTATATAAAGGTCCAATTATAATTTTTGCAATCCTCTCATACCATTTAGAAGCCAGCGCAATATAAAAAACTCTTTACTCTTTAGACAACTGTCAATTGACAATTTAAACTTTATGGACATGCCACCACTGTCATTTCTCAAAACAAAACAAGCTATTTTATATCCCAAAAAATAAAAGTTATAACACAGCTACCATGAATCAAATGAATATGCATGTACCAATGAATCCTGTGGGTGCAAATCCTAATGTAGGAATGCAAGGGATGCCGGTGTCTGTTTCCATCATGCCTATCGCTTCACCACAACAGATGCAGCCTGCTATGGCTCCTCAACCACCTCAACAAGATAAAATGGACAACATATCCAAAGTTAAAACATTAATGGGATCTTTGCGAGAATCCTTGCCTGTAAGTGTAGTGTCGAATTTGAAAATTGCTATAAACTTTTATGTATCTATACATTTTGCCTTTAATACTTTTACAGTGTTTTCTATGCTTTATTATCTTTACCTCTTTAAATTATCATAGTACAACTAATTAACATTGTTTCTAATTTCAGTTGACCTTAAAATCAGCTGCACAAATATTACATCAAAATTACAATATAGACTCAAATACCCAGTAAGTAATAATCGAATTTACCAATTAATTAACTAAATTTGCTGCAATAATATAAACATTTGTATGCTGTTTCATGTCTCAAAAAGGCAGATTCATGTTATAATTTTTATAACATACAAATACATACATAACATACCATTGAATATCATTAATTGCTTTATAGAATGTGAAAAAATATATATTGGAACATAACAACCTCAATGTAGTATGAGCAATATAAAACATTTTTACTCCCAACTACTTGCTTATGGGCCCATTTTATTATACAATTTAAGCAACAATATCTGAAATATCAAGTTGGCTTTCAGTAAATTAGAACTTCTATCTTATTGATGGAGACTTTTACTCACAATTTTTTAAGATTAAATAGTGCCGCGAAATTGGATGTGACTGCTATTTCCATGGTTCTGTATCTTAGAAAAATATGGTTGAATTTACCAAAATATTACATCCTACAAACATTGAATTCAGTTTATAAAAACGGAAACATAATTTCTATGTTGTAAAAATGTTTGTGAAATTACTTTTTTTAATAAGTTTGTAAATAAACATTATCATTTTACAGAAAAGGATTGGACAATCCAGTACCAAGATTTGATAAAAATTTAGAAGAATTATTCTCACTCTGTGATCAAATGGAATTACATCTTGTAAGTATTATGAATATTAAAATATAGATAAGTCGATATTTTAATTTATTTTATAACTTACCTACCATACGTACATTGTACAATCATAGATAAAGAACTTTCCACATATAATTAAATTTAATCAGGTAAACAGTTAAGTCATAAACACTCACACAAAGTTGATGTTAGAATATTTCTCTTAAGCACCTACGTGCAACTTCGTTATTGTTGAATAATAACATACATACAATTAACTTATTGACCCGGCAACGAATCACAAGTAAATTATTTATTAGGTGTTATCGTTGATGTCTTTACATGACTTGTTATCAATAACAACCAATAACAAGTAACATACTTGTAGGACTCCATTTCAATTATGGAAATTGAATGATTTCAATGTCCAACTGGTTTTTATATATGTTCTTATTTATATTATTTATACAATTGCTTAGTTATATTATTTATACTTTTTTAAAAATTAATTTATGCTATGAAATTTAAAATATTAGTATAAATGCTACCAATATTTTAAATTCAAATTTTTGGAACTAATTACAAAATCATATGAGGTCTATATGATTCTGTAATTGGTTCCGAAAATTAGTGATAAAAGCTTTTATTTAACGTTATAAGAGCTGGCCAGATGACCCACCATCGCGGCAATTGATCAACATCAATTGCCCCGATATGTCCAGTTTAAACCGGCTAAAACCAGACAGTGTTTCTTTTAATTTAAGACTGAAAATACACTTTTTAATCACTAAGCTTTGGCTTTCCACTGCCTCTGTTAATACCAATGTAAGAATGGCCTGACGATATGTATGTATAAATAAATAAAAAAAAAATATTTGAGCTTGTCCACATGACGCAATCTATTCCCAAACTTTGCTAAGCTTATACTATGGGTACTGAACAACTGACAAACATACATACCTTTCTAGCGTTGGGATCGAACCCGCTACCATCATACAATAGCCCAGTCGTAATATATGTATGTATGTAAATAACTATTGCCTCTAAATGAAACTTCTCCTATAGAGGACGGCAATCACGTGCATCCAGCAGGCGCAGTCCGCGGCCCACTATCTACCACTGACTGTCATCCCTTCCAGACTGGATTCAGGACCCACTACACAGGTACTGTCAAAATATTTTTTATTGTGTATATTTTTTTAATTGTGTGTGTGTGTGTTTTATACAGTTTAATCGATAATTCAAAGACACACACTTGTAAATATAAAACTCAAAAAGTACCAAATTTTGATCTCTCTATCTATCTCAATCTAGTCTAGAATCTAGTAGTCTTCCAGAAATCTGGATTTCAATTATTAAAAAAAACAAATAGAAATACCTATAATAACTTTATATTCTATACTAAAAAAATATATTAATTAATCATGTTTCTATCTACAGTATTCTTGAGACTATTTTTAGTACAATATTGCTAAGAAACAATATATTTGTTTATAATAATTCATAATCATAATAAGGTTTTTGTTTATTTCAATGCTGTTATCTCAAGGCTTCCGCGATCTATTTACACGGCCATGTGCACTCCAAATTGACCTTATGGACATTGGTCGTTATGACGACATTTCTAAACGTCATTTCCTGATTACAAACGGACGGACAGGAAGAGAACAATTAACACTTTTTCGCAATTGTTTGATTCAACAAAAGTTTAAATCATCTTTGAATCAAAATAAAGCGCTGTCTATAAAATAATTATATATAAAGCAGGTTAGCTTTTGATTTCGTCTTGTTGACCACGGAAAGGCTCATTCAGAAATCAGAACATTAGTCCAGAACTGAACAAATCCGTCAAAGAAACAGCTTGTCATAAAACATTTTTTATATCACATATGAACCTTCTTTAATATATAGATATATCTTCAATAATGAAATAGGTTCTATAAATATACACACCGGTAGTTAGATGAATTAGTTCTAGAACTATCTATATTTACTCAAACAAAAAAAAACAAACCAGATTTCTTATATAAGTACAGTATTATCTATTATATAAGCATGTTGTGAACGGTACAAACATCTAAATATAGAAAGACGTACAATAAATAGAACAAATGGAAATATAAAAACAAAACCTTTGTTATTTTCACTGCAAGCAGACGGGTATCAATAACCGATCTATATTTAAATGCACTACCAAGGTTTTGTGATAACTTAGGTGCTTACTGTACGCATGTCGAATGTATCGATAACATTTTATTACTGAAAAATAACAAATAACACGGTTACTAATATATTTACGTTCGTATACGTAGTGTTTATTTACACACACATCGGTAAATGATTTATACCTATGTAGTTCATGTGTATATTTTTTAATTCGTAAAGGCGTACTGGACCTGACTCTATTTGTACGGTTCCGAAGGGTGTATGGAGAACCGGCAAGAAACTCCATGGATACCCCTATACTTAAACGTTCTGAAAATACGATTGAAATAACGATTGAAGTATGAACATCACACATTTTCAACGGCTTAGACTTGATAAATATTAATTAAAATAAATAATTAAAAATAAATTTCAGCTATGAATTTCAACAACATTCAACGGAGTCCAACTTCTGTGATTCTATGCAGCTGGTAGGAACGTGAAACATATTTAAAAAAAATGTTTTTCGTAGATTATAAAAATCTCATTTTAGTAATTAATATTAATACACTTATAAAGCGATGTGAGGGTATATATATTTAATTTTATTTCTATCAATTATGAATATTACTGTTGCCAGTTACCTAATATGTTTTTTATCCGATCCGATTTGACGTTGACACATATTTTTTTTTATAAAACAGATTAAAACGTTTACATAAACATTATACCTGATATAATTTATTCAGTAATTGATTTCACGGAAACGACAAACGTGCTGCTGAAATATGCAGGTGTTTCAAGAAATTGGTATATACCTATTCACTAAAAAAATATATATGTATTTTCATTTTCAATGTTCGTTTTTATTGTATTAACTGTTATTACTGTGCCATTACATCAAAAGTATATTTCTTCACACAGATAAATACTCGACTTCATTGTCTACAACAGTGTGTATAAGCGATCAAAATATAATAACTGTATTTAAAAAACTCATTTCACTTCACACATGTACCTCGGTGTAAATGTAATTATAATTTAGGAATACTTTTATAAAACGTATTTATTTGAAATAACACGGCTTTGCCTGTATAAAAAGAGAAAAGAAACTTTTAACATTTCCTGGTCTGTAAAAACTCCGTCGGATTCAATTTAACTTATGGAATAGTATGCTTAATAAATGGTAAGAGTTTTTTTTTGGTACAGTAAAGATTACTATACACTTATTAATAAACAAACTTACATATATTTTTCAATCTATAATATTAATATAGTTAGAATAAAATTTCATTCCTCAGGAAACCACCCTCAGCTACCCTCAATATCTCAACACAGTTCGCCTCCAGATCTCATACGCGAAGGACATCCACGACACTCTGGTCGCCGCAGCACAAAAGATATCAAACACAGAATAAAAAACTATATACATATATAAGAACATTTAATTTAATTGTACTTTTAATTATAATTATCATTAAAGTAGTGAGATGAGATTATTCATTTTTATATATACACAGTTATAAAATTATAAAATTAAATTACATTTAATAAAAAGTCAATTATCAATGATTTTTAATTATTTGTAAACATAAATATGTATGATTTTTTTTTGAGATCATAAAATATCATTGATCCTTTAAACTAATAAGTAACAATAAAAATTAAATCAATTTAATAAAATGCATATTGACAAACTTATTTCATATAAATATAATAACAATTTATTAACAATATTTCAGATTGGAGCCGGCCTTGAACATAAACGGTTATAATTTAAATTCTAAACTAGATCACATATAAAATACTTTCAGTCTTTAAATTGGGATTCGTTTATTCAAATGTCTTCAATTGGAACGACGAACAACGTACCTGAAAAAAAAAAACAAATTAATAAAACATTTTTCACACAATGACAATACTTTTAATCTAAAAATACGATACTTTTGAAAGGAAGTTAGAGAAAGACCTATTAACAATGAAATATATTAATTTTTTCGCATGGTAATACAAATAACTCTTAATCTAGGTTTTAACTACCAAAAGGTTTGTATCTAGGTTTAGTTGCGTATGTATTAGGTATCTAGGTTTTGTTACGAATCCATTAGGGGTTCGAAACTAGTCAGCCAAATTCCAATATAACTCACGTGGTTACTAAATATTAGTCGTAATTGTTCACAAAAGTTTAAGTCTAATTAGCAACAAGGAAGTTTTTAACCATAAAATATATGTATACTTATATTATATATATTTCATATGGCAATACTAGAAATAACTTTATATCTAGGTTTTATAGCTACAAAAAGGAAGCCCTATCAACTATGAAAAAAAAATCATTTTTTCATATGGCAATACAAGTAAGTAATATTTTTTTTTAAGTAATGCTTCCGTTACAACGGGAAGGAAGCGTCATGAAATCTATCATTCACTCATGTTATCCAAACACTATTTGTAATGACCTGTCGCTGTAATTGCAAAGGAATATTCCTTTATTCATAGCAGCTGATATCTTGAAAGCAAATGAATTATTTAGCCCTTGGGGGTAAAGTGAAAGGAAAGGACATAAATCGTTATTATCGTATCCTCGCTCCTTTGTTTGTGACCCAAGATAAAGCTATTATTGTGACATAAATATTCCTTCTGTGGAATAGTACGGAGCCAACATGGCTGCCTTTGAGCGATGCACCAGAACTAGATTATTGAAAATAATCTTATATTTCTCAATCTAGAAACATTATATATAATAGATAAAATCTATTATATAATTACATCTGTTTTTCCTATAGTGTTATCGCATTAAAAAATAATTCTGTTCTAATATTACATTAGTATATGGTTACTTAATAGGGACGGTTGCTATGCGAGTCGAGTACGATCACCCCTTGATAGCAGTATCGTGTAGTGTCTATCCCCTTGGTAACTGTTGTATTGGTAACTTGAACAGTCTTTATCTCTTAAAATTTCTGTTTTGTGAACATATAATTAAAGTTTTTTGAACTCTACATATATGTTAGTATGTGGAAAAATGGTTGTTTTTTTTAAAATGTTTCTAGATATTTTCTTGGTTTTGTAAAAAAAAGAAAGACGCTAGGGATATTACAAACCACTGGAATGCATTATTCAGAAAAACTTTTGAACTTATGTTACTTGATTGGATACGTATTTATTTTACTAAATACCGACAATAATAAATTTCAAAAGATTTTTGTGTAAATACGTTAATTAAACTATAACAAACAATTCATTAGGAAGGAACCGACAGAATATAGAAAGATAAGTACCTAATTCTTGAAATTCGAAAGAAGACAGTGACACAAACTATCAATTTGCTTTTACGTACAAGCAATTTTCACCTTATAAAATACACGTTTGTACTTACGAAACGTTACGTTGAATATTAATAAAACGTTTTTATATATTGTGGCGTATAAAATATAAATCAGCATGTTTTCTTGAACACATACCTACTCGGTGGCGTCCGTTATCTGAACAACAAGCTAATAAATAACAAAGTTATGTACGTAATATATAATGACAGTTATTGCAAGCAGTTAAACCCTAACTGGAAATGTATTATCCATGTGCTTTTCAAGTAAATGATATTTTTGAACTATATGATCGGAGGGCGAGATACCTTAGATACGATTGTTACAAACTAATTTAAATGGCGGAAAATTGATATTGAAATATTTTATTTATTATTTTAATCAGCTTAACAAAAAATATCTTGTTTACAAAGCCCTAGTAGCTTTTATCTCTATTACTTTATTTACTTCTCTGCCGTCAAGACACGGCTTAGTAATATCGTATCTATAGTTTTCTAATGGTGTTGTGAGAGCTAAGCTAGGTAAGCTAAGCTAGGTTAGTGAGCCCATTTCACTACACAATTTAAGTGACACTATCTCAACTAGCGTATATCGCATCGCATTCTGAAATGGCTGTTAGTGAGTTAGTGCTACTCTTTGATTTGTGGTGACTGCTCGTTATTTTTTCAAGGTCAAGTAATGTCTCTTAAATTGTATAATAATATGAGCGCATAAGGAAAGAAAAATGATACCATCCCGCGTCACTTATCTGAAAGGAAGCAAAAACTTTTGCCAAATTCCTCGTATTGTGCCGACCTCAAAAACACAAATACAAGTGGATACTCTATTTACTCCTCAATATATATATATATTATACCTATTTGTTTAATTGTGTACTGACGACATTAATAGTCATACTTTACTTTACTCAACGTATATAATAGTGATATAAAACTTACAATATTATTTTATTTCCGAGCACGCAAATAACATATTTACCTACTTATCTTAGAATAAATGAATTGAAAGAAATCTATTTGTGTTATAAGCATCGGAGTATAAACATCATATATATATTTTAATTGATTCCTGTTTTCTTTTACTTCAATAATATAAGCAGATGATGATATGTTTTCGATTTTAAATATATAACAAGTCTACTTATTATATATTTAGTCAACAAACATTGATTTATTATATTATGTATATAAAAAATCTAATTTGAGTACAATTATTTATAAATTAGTACAACAAAAAGAAAAACATGTGGTTTTATTTCATAGTCATATAGATTATATAATCAAAAAAATGGGCAACGTTGTAATATCGTAAGACTGGATCTTATATAGAAAAGTAATTATATATAATACCTACCTCTTGCTCTGATACGTTATACTAATCGTATGAATATAATTACGTTAATGACATTTTCAAGCACTCACAATGTGAACTAAGCCTCACTTAGACACACAGTATTTAGAGCCATGTGACTTCCATTTCCAGATAAACTTACACCTAGACAATCTCATAAATTAACCCTTTGCAATTGGCAAGAATATATATTCTTTATTACCGTATTAGACTTCCTTAACACTTGTGAACTCAGAAAATTACTCAATCACTTCATCATATACGACTCTACCAACTCCTATAAACACTAACAACAAACTGATACTCTATTATATGAGATTTCCTAAGAATTAAGCCTACAATTGTCTTTCCCTAACGATTCTTTATATGAGAATTCTTGAAAAGAGTTCCTTCAAACTCACCAGTTCATCCGAACACCTGCTGCGCGGCGTAAGTGACATGGAGGAAGCCGTCCGAGGAGCGGAACTGCTCGTAGGCCTGAGACATCGTGAGGCTGTGACTCACCAGCACCTTGTCGTTCACGAGCAGATACAACGCCTGTGTACAAGTTTTACAGGTATAAGAGAAATTAATACAAGGAGAATTTTGACAATTCCTTTTTATGAAGAGTTTTGAATAACACTTTTTTTTTTTTTTTCTAAAACAAAAAGGTAAAAGTAATTTTGATCTTCGAATTGATAATACTCTCACACTTAAATAAATATATGTATTTTTAATTTTTTTCAAAGTAGCGTACTTGCGAATCTCTCAATTTCATCTTTGTCCGTATGATGTAGAGGAACTGCGACATGGTGAGCTCTTGGGGTACTAAGAATTTGTTCCTGCCTAATACCGGTACTTCTCGTTCTCTTGAATATCTTTCCACATACAGCTACAAGAAAATGTTGTTTTTGTTAATTATACATACAAAATTTAATCAAAAAATCATCTTTGTTTAATTTAACGTCTGTTAATTTTTTCTATTATAGACCTTTGCATTATATTGTTTTTTTTTTAATTCTAAAGATAATGAACTATGATGATTGCCGCTTATCTATTTATATTATCAATTAGGTCGTCTTAAAATATTACTGACAAATTACAATTTACTGACATTATCTCTAAGTACTATATTAATCTAACTATGTATACTAAAAGAATAAAACAAATCAAAAGAAGAATTGTATAAAACTCACCGGTATTTTGTTTGGGAACCTGTCTCTTATCACTTGGACTTCAATGTTTGACCCTGTCATATCTGCAAAGAAATATATAATAAAGTTTTGCCAAAATTTTATACGTATATATATATTTAATAAATGCGATAACAAGATATCACAGTCTGTTGAATTATTTCTTTATTAAGACTATTTTATTTTATTAGCAATACATATAAATTATAATATATTTGTTAACTAACCGTCTTGATAACCGAAAACTTCCTGCGAAGCGTAAGTTATGTAGAGGAAGCCATCTTCATCGCCGTATAGTTCGTATGCTTGAGCCATAGTCAAGCTCATGCTTAACATAGATCGGTTGTTGATTATTAAATAGAGCGCCTGTTAAAAAAAAAATGTTATAAAAAAAAAAAAAACTGGTCCTTTACTTGGTACTATAGAAACATCACAATTATATAACGTTGTTGGCCATTAAATTGAGCGCATGTTGGACACAAGCAATATTAATTAAAAAATATTATATATATTTTAGGTCTTTCGAGCCAGATATAACATTTTTAATTACTAGAGATACATCCACATTTTATTATATGATATGCATGTTGTTGTCGATTACCTAATTACAAAAACAATGTTAATAAAAAAAAAAAGATAAAATTTTTGATCCTTCGAGCCACATTTTAAATTACTGTAGAAGCCACAATTATATAATGTGTGTAATTAAGAAGTAATTGAACATAATAACAATTAGCCTTCTATTAGTATAAATATTTATTAGACGCTGTTTTGAATCGATTAGCGAAGTTAAGATAAGACTATAATGCTTGCGCATGCGACTGTCAGGTATTAATTGCTCGTGGTTCATCGCGGGATTGACCTTTTGATTCATAATGTACTCACTTGATTCGGTTTTATCCTAATTCTGTTGCGTATGATAACTAGGAACTGGGACATAGTGATGTCCTCTGGAACTAGGAATTTTGTTTTGTCCAGTGTTGGCAGATTTCTCTCCTTTTGGTATTTTTCTACTATGAGCTACAAAATAAACCTTATTAGACCAAAGGTATGTATAATTATACGTGTGATTGTGTTTTAAAACTCACCGGTATTTTTGTCGGAAATATTTTCTTTATTGCCATAACTTCTTCTTTTCTAGTGACTGTAAAGTAATAAAATTATTTAGTTTTGTATTTCTTATAATGTCCTACCTAAGTATATTTTATTGATAGATAATTACAAAGAAAATTATTATTTTAAATAAATATGATATATACCTATTAAATGTAAAACTGTTCAACAACTCTACAGAACTCGAATCTGAGACCTCTGTAATATTGTTCCGTGGCCCTGATAATTGAGCTGCCGTGTCTCTTAATAAATCTAGGTTTTATATAAAATCATCTTTATCGGGATGAAGGCGACATCCATTAGCCTTCATTCTATACACATATATTTAAAATTTAAATAATCTTAACATGATTAAACATGTTTATAAACAATTTAAAAGAGATAGTATCAGATTACAGAAACATGTTATGTTTATAGAATATTGATTTTAATATTGATTATTCTTGAGGAATAACAACTTTTAAAGAATCATATGATTATTAATATAATTAAGTAGACACCTGAAGTGTACACCTATGTATTAATAAATGATTTATCATTTACTTAAAAATAGCTTGCTGCAAGAAAACTTATACCATAGAACGTTCTGGACCTTTCTTTCATAAATACTCACTTATTAAAGAAATACATTTAGAACGTCTCTTATCTATCTTACATCGCATGTTTTTAAGTACCTACGCCAGAAATCAGAATTGGGAATCAAGTAGTTACCCTTGACAATCCTTCGTCTTATCTTTTGTTGGTGTACAATATCTATTCAACAATATTCTCAATTATGTATTACTATATACTATAATTAGTAAATTAATAGGATAAATGAATATATAAGACGTTTTTATTTTATATAGTTTGCGACGAAATAAGTACTTAATTTGCTGTAACCATAGAGCACATGAAATCTTTTTGCAACAATAAATGTTAATAATAAAAGCTTTATACAAAAATTAAGCTTCTATAAATGTCTGCGAAACTTAAATAGTAGTCAATGGATTGAATAAAAAATTTAACAACTTTGCACTTCCATACTTCGAATAAAGTAGATACCTATTACATTTGGATCAATCGCTTGATTGAATTAGTTCAAATTAGTTAAGTCTGATAAAATCTGTATGTTAAAAGGTCGTTCGTTTCAATATGAATAGATATATCTATATTAATTGCATATAAACGATTAACCCTGGTCTCCATCAGGTAAGTATTTGTGAGTTTCAAGCGCCGTGCCAACAGTCACGTTCTCAAATCGATGAATTTAACTATTTACATATTACGTATAGTGTTCAAATAAACAGAGACTGATTACAACAAGCTGAGTACACTAGTTCAATGAACCAATAGAACTTAGTAGAAGCAATACCTTAAAATTAACTAATTTTGACAATTAAGCTATACTATAAATCATATATATGTGGATATATGCATATCTTTATTAATGTTTATAAAATTACCTTATACAAGTCAGAAACAGAATTGTAGCCAGTCAAGTCAGGCTTTACAAGTCAGAAACATACTTGTAAACAGGTCAATAGTCTATTATAGCAACACGAGACATATCTATGTTAAATTCTGTTTATAATATATCTTATCTACTTTATTACAAACAATTATGATCATATTATCTGTTTATTAATTTGAATACGTCAGTTTATCAAAATAAGGAATGTCAAATTAAAAAAATGTAATTTGTATTTGCTTAAAAATGCAGTATTAGTAACATTTAAATTCCATGTTCATCTTGCGGGTAGCAAAATATAAATAAAAACCACCGTAAATAAATAATATTGAACAACATACTAAATAGGAATGTAATCTAAATATCAATAAAATACAAATTTCTAATTAAATACTAATTATAAAATATATTAAGAGGCAATAAAGAATGAAATGTGAAAATAAAATACTCACCGAATGGTTTTTTATTTTTAAAACACTGTTTCACATTATGGTTCACGTCGTGTTTAATAAGGGTTGTTATAAAGCTTAGTTCCATTTTGCTAAATTTCACCGGAAACTTATCGAATTTAAAATTCCAATTTCAACGACACCCGTGCGTCCGCCGTGATCTCTGAAGCTCGACTAAAGTTGTAAATAACTTCTACAACACTTTATGAATTTATATAAAGCTGTATGTATAAAAAATGTTTTATCAGAACTATACGCTCACATGGAGAAGAAAGATGGACCTGGCTAAATAAATATTTCGGTTAATAATGCAGGTACTATTTTTTTAAGCTACTACTACCCATCCGCTTATGACTAGTTACTGTACAATAAATACTCATACAATAAATAGAAGAATAGAATAAATACAATAAATAGAATACAAAATCCGTATTCTTTTGTGTATTTGAAATTAGGTATAGAGAAACCAAACATATTACAAATAACATACTAAACTTAAATTAAAGAAATCTGAAAACATTGGTCTCAGTAGAAATATTTTAATGTGTATTTGAATCAGACACATAATATAATATGCCAAAACTTATTCTAGGTTCTTAACAAGCTGTTGAAATTGATTTCACCATTTAAACCCTAAAAAAAACATGTTTATGATAAATATAACTATATTTTGTAAATTTAGCGCTAATGAAAATTGAAAAATGTTAGGCTGTTAATTACATGTTTTAAGTTCATACAGAAAGTAGGCTAAAAATCCGTTCTGTGTTTTCAGCTTGATGCGCGAAAAAACACACTAACAAATATTTTATTAAATAATGTTTATGGGTCTTCCAATCAAGTCTAACAATTTAATATTTTTTATGATCCGGCCAATTACGAACTTCGTATGCTTACAGACATATTAATAAAATGTGAAAGTAAAAGTAAAAAACAATAATAATATTAAAGGATGATTCGATTGTATTGTAAAAAAAACTAGTTTATCAAAAAAATAATTTATCTTATTTAAAAATCAGTTCATACTCTAAAGTCGCGGGAATAGCTAGTTTGGATGTCAATATATCCTGGAATTATCCGGTATCAATACCGGTATCATTATCTCGACCTTGCGACTTTCTGTATATCATGCCAAAGTTATTAAAATAATTGTTTATTGGTCTAAACTGTATTTATTTATTTCAATACTGGAAAATATTTTAAAGTCATGTCTAAGTCATTACGAAATATTCTTTTTGTTTTATGTATAGATTGAGAAAAAATAACCTAATTTAAACTACTATATTACTTATAAACGTTTCTAAGACCAAGTAAATACATGACCTTAATTTGACTTTACTTATCGACCATCAATAAAAGTCAAGCGACTTTTTTAAAAATGTGTAATTAATAATAATAATAATAATAATAATATTTTATTTCAGACCAGGCAATTTAGCATAAAATACATTTTGAAAAAAGAGGAATGACATTTCAATAACACTTATTTTGTAAGTTATGCTAAAGGATTCAAGTTCACTAACTCCCACCCTTGGTAAAAACCTGTGTTGTGGTATTGTGGTATATTACATCATATTAACATAAAATCATTGTTTTTATCAATATAAAGATGGTCTCATGCTTTACAAAATTTATTAAAACTATCACATTACACATATTTCATGTGATATTAATATCCTATTGTTACAAAATCGAATAGTTGTCTTTTTCAAGTATATCTAGCATACTAATAAATTCAGAAGATCTGGTATTATATTCATTCAATCATAATGAATTATAAGTCATTCTTATGTAATTTTGATATCATTACACGACATTTCATAATTTTACATCCTACGTCTTATGTGTGTTAACGCACGACAATGCTTGACGTTAGTCAGATTTAACAATGATGATATAAAAATATACACGGCTCTTCATACAACGTAGTTTGTTTATGAAAGCCTTAAGTTTTAAATTATTCATACTAATAGAATCTGCCGCTCATCAGCAATTGATATTTTTTGCATGAAACGAATACGGCTACAATATCAATCAGTAGCCTTTGTAACGTTGTCATCAAAGAAATAATTTGCAATGTTGTTTCGTACTCTGTAAACTTTTATGCAGAGTACGAAGTGATCCCTCTTAAGTGTGTTATAATTGAAACAGGAATAACGTGCCTTGACCGGCGATTATTGCTACCATTACATAGTATAGTAAGAGACCCATACGCTCCAGTGGAATCAGCTTCATGTATTTTGTAGCTCGCACCGGGGACGCGACACGCTAATAGATTCCTCTCCGATCTGCATATAAGTTGTATACGCTAGATAATTCTGAACGTATCTGGTTAAAATATTTTTGACAGTTAAAAAGGTCAGTTGTCATTTGTCATTGTCACGGTGACATGACATTCTAGTAGATATTGGATAAGAGAACGCTTGAAGTTCACAACGGGCGATCCAAAGTGTGAAATAAGGTTTTTGGAATGCATTCAAATATATATATTTTTTTATTTAAAAACGCAGTATTAAATTAATTAACCTCGTAGTATTAAACAAGAAATAGTGACGGACAATGTAGTAATTCGATTTTATTTTTTAATTACTTCTTATTAGATTATTCATCGTTCTTGATATGGACTTTAGAATCAATAATGCAGTAACCAGGAAGTTTCGTTGTGTATAGCATATTTTTTGACCTAATTGTGATTTGAATGAATGTGTGAATATTTGTTGGGGTGTGCCTGTAAAAGCGATAATCAATAACGATGATTTTTACACCAATTTATATAGCAATGACTTTCATCAAGACTTGGCGAATTCGTTCATTCAGAGCTCGTTTATTGGAGTTCTTGAGCGGTAACACAAGTGTTGCTTTCTGTAAAGTACCTGAAAATGCTGCAGGTGAGTTACAATTATTATCTAATAGTTCACAAATAGCAGAATAAACCATACAATAGTAGTTATGTAAAAAAAAAATCTAGACCCTAAATATAAATATTGTATGTAGTATGATAATATATTTACATATTTATATTATAGGAGAAAAATACCTAATTTATCTTATTAGTAAAATTATAAACTGATCTACAAAAATTTAAATAAAAAATATTTTAATTATAACTTGTGTATTCCGAAACATTCAATTAAAGTATATTTCAGAAACCCCTACACTCAGCTCAAAACTATGTACAAATCCAAAAAATGCCTATCTGTGTGATCTTCTTGACTACACTAATACATCTAGAATATGCAGCATGAAACCAACACAGTGTATAGATATTAATGACTGGGTGTCGTGTGCTGGGGGACTGCCGCTAGGAAATGAATACATCTTGCCGGATGATGATCTTAATGTGGAAGTGCTCTTTGAGTGTGAGATGGATCCACATGAAGATAGCTCATATCAAAACATCATTTCTGTAAGATATACTATACTATTACTTAAAAATGTAAATTTTAACCCTAAGTCTATTAAAAGGAGTTATTTATACTTAATTGATGATTATGTAACAGTTTACATTGTTACCGGTCAATACTATGGATTCCTTTTATTGCATGTGATATAACACTATTACTGACTCACTTAACTGTTTGTTAAAATTTCTTTTATGGCCACCTTTTTGTGGAAAAGTAAATATTTTCTGACTAAAATTAGATTTATAGTACAGTTCTAGTGAATAAGCATGACTAGCATAATTTAAAGTTATAATATAATTTTTTGGTTTAATAATTATTTTAGTTGGAATCAATGGGACAACCAATAGCATGGAAAGCCGGCTCTCATTTAGCTATTGTTATAAAAACAAACATTGAACACCTCAGTTTAGTTGGTTTTCATTTTGTTGGCGGCGAGTTCATCATTGACTACAAGTTGCCTGTAGTTAGGATACAAAGTAAGAGCTATATTGTAATCTATTTACTCTGTATTGAGGGGATTTATTAGATTATAAGAAAAAATATACAATTTCCTTAATATCAATATTTTAAGCTATTTTGAGAGACTGTTACACTTTATGAGGTTTCTGTGTACAATTTCCTTATCATACAAATTATATTCTTGAAATATTCTTGTTTTCCTTATATTAATTATTCTTGTTAAGTAATAATCCAAAATTATAAATTCTCAGCTGTTCAGATATCTGGAGAACCTAACAAAGCTACTGATTTATCTATGCGCGGTCTTCGAAGTGAAATTCAACATGGTTTAAAATTTTCCCATGAAGAATTCCAATGGCCAATACACGCTGCTCTTTTGCGAAAATTATCCAAGGTCGTTGATATCAAGTCTGAAAGAAGGAGTGTGGAAATGAATGGAGGTAGTGACAAAGTGATAGATACAACTCCAAGAACAAAAATCACTCTCCATGATGTCAGCACAATCACAACTAAATCTCTTGGGGAGGAGGAAATGCCAGAAGTATCAAAAGTGGTGGCTCCGATAGAAGTGACGAAAGAAAAATCAGAAATTGTCCTTGAGAAAATCACGAAAGAAATCATACATAAATCCCCCGAAAGAAAAATAAGGAAATCACCAGAAAAGATTTTTGGAAAATCACCAGAAAAGAAACTCGTAATCCCAGAGAATGGAGAGCTTGTGGTTGAAAACGTAACTGTTGAAATACAGCACAATATAACACCAAAGAAATCCAGCCTGAAACTAGATTTAAAGAAGGGAACCAGTCAAGCTTCGTCCTCATTGCTGAACATATCAAGTCAAATCAAGTCAATTACTACTCATAAAAGGGTTGTTAGTACGACTGCGCCAAAACGACCGCAGAGTCGTAATGAAACAACAACATATGTAAAGGAAGAAAGTCCCAAGAGTTCTCCTTCGCAAATGACTCCGAAATCCGCCAAAAGTTCCCGTCCACTAGTGAATACGAAATCCCCAAATGTTTTAATATACTCTGATAGTGTAGTTGCTAGGGATAACTTAGAAACGTCGTTGAAGAGAGTCCTCGATTGTGATAGGTAAGTTATTTTAATTATTTAAAAAAACTCTTTATTTTTTATTTATTTATTTTCAAATCTAAAATGATATTGGAGATTGTTATTTTTGTGTATAAATAAAATAAAAGGTTGCCAATAAAAGGCACGGACGGGATCACTCGTGTAGTGTTAATGGAATGATTATAACTTAAATTTAACTTTATTATGTCAACTTTTTATCATTATCCATTTAGAGTGATAATAAAACAATGCAGATAAAAACTCTTAGCCTAACTTGTATTGACCTTCAAAAGTATTCTTTCATAGAATACCGATAGTGTTCAAACAAAGTGCTTAAAACGTTTTTTTTTAATGTTAATTAAAAAAAAGTATATATTTACATTTGTAATTATATAAAAATATATAATATCTTTTCTTATTAAGCCCATGGATCTTTTTATATATTATATAGTTATTTTGACATATTTCCTAAATATTAAACCTGGTCATTTTTTGGTTTCTTCTTCGTCTTTGACTTGTTCGCCTTTTATCTATCTCACACGCTACCCTATTATGTATACACTCAGATACACGGGTTTACAGCGTGTGGTATATTAACTTGCACGCATGAAGTCCCTCCAAGTACACGGTGTACAGAGTGTGGTATAATTATCTTGCACGCTACATGTTCCCCCAGGTACACGGTGTACAAAGTGTGGTATATACAGCTCAGAAGCTACATGTCCACTCAGGTACACGGTGTACTGCGTGAGGTATATACATCTCGCAAGCTACATATCCCCTCAGATACACGGTGTACTACGTGAGGTATATACATCTCGCAAGCTACATATCCCCTCAGATACACGGTGTACTACGTGAGGTATATACATCTCGCAAGCTACATGTCCCCTCAGGTACACGGTGTATAGCGTGTCCCCGGCGGCGCTGGTGGGGGGCGCGTGGCGCGGGCGGGCAGCGCTGGTGGCGGTAGCGGGATGCGCGGGGCGCGCGGCGCCACTGCTGCTGGCGCACCTGCTGGACGGTGGCCGCCTTCTGGCGCTGTGCTCCGATCTGCTGCACACCGTGCTGCCGCACTACAAGACCGCGGAGGTATGGCACTGCTTCAATATATACAGCTGACACAACTGGTTGCAAGGCCTTAGCGAGTCCCAGATGTAGAGCCCTTCTATACTGTTGGACCTTTTTCTGACCTCTCATCTGGATGGCTACGAGGTCTCCATTGTGGCCCCACTGGGTTCCTCGGACTACTGCCTGACAAGTCATGTGGGCCCCATGGAATCATTTCCATTTTGCTGAAAACATGTGCTCCATAATTGGCACCGGTTTTAACGCGTCTTTTCAGGCTCTCCTACTCCTCAGGCGTAGAAGATGGAAGACAGCCCTAGTGCTTCTGATCCCTAAAAACGATGACCGCTCGGATCCGTCCAATTGCTATAATCTTTCATTGACATTACGGTTTCCGTAGGGCCGCTTAGCTGATGACCTTCTCGTATATCTAAGTCACCGTTGGGCTCAGCTGATTGAGACCAAGGGTGATGCTCTGGTGTTTAGCTTGGACATAGTGAAGGCCCTCGATCGGGTTTGGCATAAAGCGCTTCTCTCGAAGCTCCCTTCCTATGGGCTTCCTGTGAAATTGTGCAACTTCATCACTAGTTTCCTAGTAGACAGAAGCAAGAAGATCGTTGTCGACGGTGCATGCTCTGACTCTAAGTTGGTTAATGCTGGTGTCCCTCAAGGCTGTGTGCTATCACCCACACTGTTTCTTCTCCATATTAATGATACTCTGCAAAGTAGCGGCATTCATTGCTATGCAGATGATAGTACAAGTGATGCGACCGCAGCAGTATTTCACGGGAAAACATAAAAAGCACCAATAACAACTTATATAACATATACGATTATTTCACAGATAAGAGAAAACGAAGTAGTTCAGTTTTCGTATGACAAGTGGGAGTCTGTGAAGATGAAGCATCATATATTCTGCTATCAAGCGTCTCCTGCCAAGAAACAGTTCTCAACCGAGAGCGACAGACAGTACGTATGAGTTTATAATTAAAATATATGTGTTAAATGGTCTTTCAAAATCTCTTCAGTGTGCTTTTAAATGTGTTTCTTGCACACTCAATATGTAGACTATGTCTGATTTGATGTTTGTAAATTTCACAACGTTGACTGTTTTTTTTTAGTAAATCGTGTAAATTATAATTCAACAAGTACCCAAATGAATAAGTTTACCAAAAAGTAAATAAATGTGGAATTAATGTTCTAAATGGTTTTCACAGAGCGAGTCAGGACGCTAATATGTGTTGGTACGCAAACGCTTATAACTAAAAGTATATAGATCGCCGCTTTGCCTTATATAAATAAAAATGCTTGAATATAATGCTCAGTGTTGTATTGTCTTATTGTTTGTTGCATACATTATTAATCTATCTTTTAAGTTAAAAAAAAAACAATTAGCCTTAAAACATGTATATTTTATAAAATGGTATAATTTAAAAGATAGATTTCATTATCACATGTTAAAAATTTAGATGGTAATGACAAAGAAACGGTAAAACTTAATGCTTCTAAATTATGTTTGCTCAAAATTTAATTAAATATCCAATCTTTTTATATTTGCTATATTTTAATAACAACACATTATTTGATAAAAAAATGCGCATAATTTCAATGTATTATTTTGCTTCTACATATATTTTTATACAATATTATATACAAAATAATATTAATCGAAAAATCGTAAAACACACATTAAAAAAATATGTTATCACAGGCCATCAAAATACACGGGTCATCCAGGTCACGAGCTGGACATCCAAGTATTGGCTTCGGAGGAAACTTGGCGAACTCCGTCACTCTTACAAGCCACTGACACTACCAACAAGGGAGTTGCAATATTCTCACAGGTTAGTATATATTGATAGAGAAATATAATACAAGTAATAAATTATCCTGTATAATAATCAAAAATGACTCTAATTTAATGAGACTAGTACAGAATCTTAATATGTTATAGAATATATATATATATATATAATAGAATTCCCTAGGGTGTAGTCTAGATGTAGTCATTGGACCGTAATTCAGGCATGAGCCGGCTTGATCTCGGTGGTACTACCCTATCACGTATTATCAGTACAAAGTATCTAAAATAGCTTATTTTCGTAAAGTGAGTGAAAGAGTCGGAAACTTAAAAACCTTAACTTAAACTTAACTTAAAAAGTCTTCCAACCCTTACCCTACTCTCCCTTATTTCTAGCATACTCTCCTCCGTCCCCAACCCTACTCTCTTCCGTCCACAACCCTACTCTCCTTCGTCCCCACCCTACTCTCTTTCATCCCTACCCTAAATTCCTTTATTCCTAGCATAATCTCCTTCATCCCTCCGCACTTCTAGAATGTGGCAAAGGATTTGCATATATGTATATCTCTAGATGCATATAGGCGAAGATACCACTTACCACCAAGTATACCGTCTTCTCGTTACTCACCCTGTGGAATAAAAAAAGATATATTAATGCAATATCGAAAATTAAAAACATACAAAATGACATCTGATCGTTTGCCACCCTGTAGTAAAAAACAAATATATATTTAAAACTAAAAGTATTTACAAAATGCAATATAAATCAAAAACTTTGTATAAAATATAAACACCATACAATTTTTCCAGATACACTTAGAAGCGGACCCTTGTGACTATCTCGGAGAGGAAGGTGTGAGGAGCAATGAAGCCAGGATAGAAATCCTACACAAGATACTAGGAGATATTCTAGGTCTTCACGTCAAAGACACTAAAGACCTATCTCAGATTGAATACACGAGGGGATATTTTCTTGGAAATCATTTGGTAAGACTTTATTAAAACTCACCTATCGCCATTTTGTTTGTCATGGTAGCCATTGCTGTCGTCACATTTGTATTATTATTTAATAATATTCATAAATAAATTATTAGTTATAGATTATTTATATATATTGAGAGTGTATTATAGCAGTATTATAGAATTGTGAAAGTTAAGTAAATACTTGTGATGCATTAGAAATTTTGAATGTAAATTATTATAAGTTTTAGGTGCTTTTAGAAACACCCATCATTTGGAATTATATATAACAAATAATCATGTTTATAAATATATCAAGTTTCAGAAAATAACTCAATATAACTTTAGAAGCATGTCCTCTTATTAAGACAGATAAAATAAAAAAATAAGCTTTAAACTTTCATCAATAACTAAATATTCAAATGTTCGCTAATTCCTCATACATACTTCAATAATAAATCGTACGCATTTGTATTTAGTATTAATATCGTATAATACTTTTTGGTTAACTAAAGATGGCACGTACACACTCATCTACAATTTTGGGTCTTGTCTATGAGTGAGAGCGCAATTAATACAATCAATTCAATATTTGAATCAGATTTGAATTTTGTGTGAACAGAAGTGACAGATATTTCTGTTTTTTATAAGTACATGGTATACAATAATTTCTATGGCGCTATGGCTATACGGATTAAAAAAAAAATCAGGAAAAAGCACTCTTTGTTTTTTTGGACACTTCCAACGCTTTTAATTCGGCATTTAGGAGTCAATCAGCCAGTCATATCACATATTTTAGTCACATATTGTTCATAGTTTTGAAAACGAGTACAGTAAACGTGTCTTTAGTTAACCAATATATATATACTAATGTAAACTTAATCCATCTTTAAAATAAAAATACACGATTTACGAATACACTTGTTAGTTTATAATCAACCTTATATCGTCATGTCGTCCGCAATAAGATTCACATACAATAAACCTTAATTCAATTTTGTTAAAGCAATTTGAACCTTATTTATATATAAATAAAATGATACGGTTTGTTAGGGCGGCTGGGCGGTGGTGTCGGGCGGGCCGGGCCACGTGACCGTGTGATGCCCGGTGAGCGACAGCTCGCTTGTAGTGCTAGAGGTTTATAGAACATTCTAGAATATTATTATATCGGCTTTTATAGGCTATTTGAGTTTTGAGAATATGATATATTGGCGAGCAACGTTAAAACAGGTTATTGACTCTGGCTGTAATAAATCTTATTCCGTTTAACTCACATATTCTGATAGAAGTAATGTTCTTTAAACGTCTTTGTTTTACAAAATTTGCATTGCATTAAAAATTGGAGCTTATAGCGATGGTGTGTTATTGGCAATTTAATTATATTGCGCACTAACTTTGAATTTATACTTGCACAATTTTTGTTATGCTATTTTTGTTAAAGAATTCTCTTAGGTTACAATGTATTAACGAACAATTTTTTAATCTGTCACCATAAGCTAATAAAATTATACAATAGCGCTTTGTAGTTGCTCTAAATATTTCTAATAGTTTTTTTAAACCTATATTCCCTATGGCATTATTTAAATAAAAATCGGAACCATTTTAAAACTTATAACATAAGAAACACAATGTTTCTGAAATCAACCGATTATATATATGTGTCAGTAACGTGGAGTGCCGAATTTTAATAATAAATATCCCTCAGCAAAAGCTGTCGCTAGTGGAGGGGTGGTGCGGGGGGGGTGAGGGTGAGGGCGCGAGGGTGCAGCAGATTGGGGATGTGCGGGTGCAGTGGTGCGCGAGGGGGGAGGCAGGGGAGCCTCCCTCGGACACCTACCTGCCGGTGGCGCTATACGAGTGCCCTGAGCACTTCGACACCTTGGAGTATTTTGATGTTAGTTCTGACCACTCTTAAATTATTTACATTAGTTTTAGGTTAATATTGAAATTGATCTTCTTAATTGCGTATTACCAGAACCTAACTTCGACCGAGCTGGGCCGACTCCTGATATACGCGGACGTGTTGACGACTACGCACTTTATCAGCGGCAAAGCGTTGTCTCACGGCGTGGGAGCCACCGCGCGCCGCCAGCTGCGGGGCCGCGGCCGAGCTGGCAATACCTGGATAGGACCGCCGGGACAGGCTGCTATATCTTTACAGGTAGGCGAGCTGGCTAAATCTAGATAGGACCGCCGGGACAGGCTGCTATATCTCTGCAGATAGGTGAGCTGGCAACACCTAGATAGGACCGCCGGGACAGGCCGGTATATCTCTGCAGAAAGGCGAGCTGGCAACACCTAGATAAGACCGCCGGGACAGGCCGGTATATCTCTGCAAATAGGCGAGCTGGCAATACCTAGATACAACCGCCGGGACAGGCCGGTATATCTCTGCAGAAAGGCGAGCTGGCAACACCTAGATAAGACCGCCGGGACAGGCTGGTATATCTCTGCAGATAGGCGAGCTGGCAACACCTAGATAAGACCGCTGGGACAGGCTGGTATATCTCTGCAGAAAGGCGAGCTGGCAATACCTAGATAAGACCGCCGGGACAGGCTGGTATATCTCTGCAGATAGGCGAGCTGGCAACACCTAGATAAGACCGCCGGGACAGGCTGGTATATCTCTGCAGAAAGGCGAGCTGGCAACACCTAGATAAGACCGCTGGGACAGGCTGGTATATCTCTGCAGAAAGGCGAGCTGGCAACACCTAGATAAGACCGCTGGGACAGGCTGGTATATCTCTGCAGAAAGGCGAGCTGGCAATACCTAGATAAGACCGCCGGGACAGGCTGGTATATCTCTGCAGATAGGCGAGCTGGCAACACCTAGATAAGACCGCTGGGACAGGCTGGTATATCTCTGCAGAAAGGCGAGCTGGCAACACCTAGATAAGACCGCTGGGACAGGCTGGTATATCTCTGCAGAAAGGCGAGCTGGCAACACCTAGATAAGACCGCTGGGACAGGCTGGTATATCTCTGCAGAAAGGCGAGCTGGCAATACCTAGATAAGACCGCCGGGACAGGCCGGTATATCTCTGCAGATAGGCGAGCTGGCAATACCTAGATAAGACCGCCGGGACAGGCTGGTATATCTCTGCAGATAGGCGAGCTGGCAACACCTAGATAAGACCGCCGGGACAGGCTGGTATATCTCTGCAGATAGGCGAGCTGGCAACACCTAGATAAGACCGCTGGGACAGGCTGGTATATCTCTGCAGAAAGGCGAGCTGGCAACACCTAGATAAGACCGCTGGGACAGGCTGGTATATCTCTGCAGAAAGGCGAGCTGGCAATACCTAGATAAGACCGCCGGGACAGGCCGGTATATCTCTGCAGATAGGCGAGCTGGCAATACCTAGATAAGACCGCCGGGACAGGCTGGTATATCTCTGCAGATAGGCGAGCTGGCAACACCTAGATAAGACCGCCGGGACAGGCTGGTATATCTCTGCAGATAGGCGAGCTGGCAACACCTAGATAAGACCGCTGGGACAGGCTGGTATATCTCTGCAGAAAGGCGAGCTGGCAACACCTAGATAAGACCGCTGGGACAGGCTGGTATATCTCTGCAGAAAGGCGAGCTGGCAATACCTAGATAAGACCGCCGGGACAGGCCGGTATATCTCTGCAGATAGGCGAGCTGGCAATACCTAGATAGGATCGACGGGACAGGCCGGTATATTTCTAGCAAAGCGTTAACATTTGGAAGTAGGATAATGCTATGCATTTGTATTATGCATCTCTACATACTGTGTTGACCCAGTATGTAGAGATCAATATAAGCCTCTTTATGCATATGAGTGTCAAAAGACGGTGAATTAATAATGTTAGCCACATTTGTTTCTCTAATGACTTGTAATCTAGATAAGTATTTGGAGTTGGAAAGAAAGACCTACACATCCGCCGGTGGTTACTACAAAACGAAGTTTATTCAGTAATCACGTTCTGGCTCCAGGTTTGGCAGAAGATGTCTCCGTTGCTGCCGCTGCTGCAGCACGCGGCGGCTCTGGCGGCCGTGCGGGCTGTTACTCGCCTGCCGGGCTACCACGGACTAGACATACGGTAAGTCAATCCTTATATAAACATTTTATTTTGTGTCGCAAAAATTTGAAAATCAATTAATTAAATTGATACTTTTATTTCGAAGTTGACACGGTAACAGGCAATTCCAACCATTCCATGCGAACAAAGTCGCGGTCAACAGCTAGTACGTTTATAAAAAAATCTGGGCTATTGTATGTCTTACGCTCGCTACAACCGTATTAGTGTATGTCTGTAGGGAAATATATATCTAATTCTAATGTCATATCTCATTTCATAATGTCATATCATATCTCTGTCATATCTCATTTCATTCTCTATATGAAATGAAAATGAATCACTATGATGTAAAATTATAGTATGCTCTACTATTTTTTTGGAATATTGAAATAATTTTTTGCCTTCA
Source organism: Dircenna loreta (assembly GCA_963555665.1). NCBI lineage: Eukaryota > Metazoa > Arthropoda > Insecta > Lepidoptera > Nymphalidae > Dircenna > Dircenna loreta. The sequence continues at coordinate 11,021,234 of OY743097.1, read as the reverse complement.
TTAAATGTGTAAGTATAGATGACACAAAATATTAAAGACACCAGTTTTTACCAGAATCAAATGGCCAAACGACATTTATTACGGAAGAGAGGTGAAGATCGGCGGCACCATCACCTCTGCTAACTGCACCGGTGATGACGTTATCATCGATATTGGTATGTCCCGTAAATAAAAATAGAATGTCTTTATAAATAGAAATGTATCTAAATGTCACATTGTTCAAACTTTTTAAATAGTTTAACAAAATCCTAATTATTTACCAAAGGTACGGGTGTGAATATATCAAACAAAGTGCCAACAACGTGTCTAGACGAAATAATAACAGAATACAATCAGAAGCATGGTACATCACTAGAACTTATATCGATAGAGAAGTTCCTCGCTCGGTACTGTTCAGAGCTGGAGCTGGTTCTAGACGACATGCAGTACAAGGGCGTTGAGTACTTCTTGGAGGAGTACTATAAGTACTGGTTGCATACGTAAGTTATTATTATTGTTTTATTATTAGATTTGTAAAAAAAATATTACACTTAATATATGTACTTAAGTTTATGTATATCTATCAATCTTCTACTATAGAGAGTGCCTTGATTACGAAGTCATAGATTATGTGATTTTGAAAACTATAATTAATTAAAGACGCATCATCAGCAAATATTATAAGTATTCTGTACAATGAGATCATTTATATAAGCAAGGAAGAGAAATGGTCTTATCATTGAACCTTGAGGAACCCTTGGTTTTATGTGACCTTCCCATTTAATGTTTTAACCTTTCTTAATCAATTACTAAATGAGATTGAAAACGTATCCTTAAACCAAACCGGTGGTACCTGACTTTAATTTCTTGCTGAGCACAATGGAATGTCTTAGATAAATCGAAGAAAAGAGCATCAGCAAGCTTGAAGCAAGTTTGAAGAAAATTTCTTTTTGTGGATTACATAATTATAGCGGGTTTATTGGTTATTATGTTCAGCGGCGAGGAGGTGCGTGTGTCCGTGGCCGAGGGGTCACCGGTGAGTGGTGTGGTGTCTTGCGTGGACGAGGCGGGGTGGCTGGTGGTGGAGGCGAGCGGGCAACTCCTGCGCGTGGCGCCCGACGGCAACACCTTCGACATGATGAGCGGGCTACTGGCGCCCAAGTGATAATCTACAGCCCGGTTAGGTTAAGTCCATGCAAAGTCCCTATTTATAAATACGTATATTCCTTTCTTAAATAATTTTAGATCATAAAAATTATATTGATATAGTGACGGCGTTCTGTTTATTGAAGGGAGACGAAATAGTCTTTATATTGCAATTGACTGCTAGTTTTTTGACTGTTCGAATTACAGGCGCACATTTATTTGTTTTCCTATTAGGTTAAGAGTTAGGTGAAAAATTATATGAAAACGCTTTCGAGAGATGAGATTCTGGAATGGTTTTGAAGTGGCTTACGATTGCAATACTTTTATTCTTCCATGATGTGTAAGTAAAATGAGTTCTAATGTTACATTTTGCCAGGTTTTAGAAAACTGAAGTATAATCCATACAAATTGAAAACGAATAGAAAAAGTAAAACCGTTACCTTTATTTACTGTTTATTTTATATATTATATTATATAATTATTTATATCTTTACTTGGCATACGTAGTACCGCCTTTTAAATAACGTAATGGACTGACCCTAACCTTGGATTTTGGAGATTTAAATGATATTTAATAAATTGTGTCCATTTAAACTAATTAATTAGTAAAATATATTGTTCGTAGTTACGTAGTTAGCTACTAGATCATATCACGTATCGGAAAGCCGAAACACTGCCAGTGCTCGTACCTTATATCGTAGTGATGTGGAATTTGTAGTACTTATGTGTGTGTGAGTCCCCTTTTTGATTAAAAGTCATTTTATTATGACTCTGGAATTGCATTTTACACTTAAAATATGTTATATAATACTGAACGGTGAAAACTTTATAGCTAATTTTAAGTTTCCTAAAAATACGTCATTTTCGAGAACTATAAAATTATCATGTGAAAATAAACTGAAATAAAAATTAAGCGAATGAAAGAAATACCAGTCAAAGCTACTTTTAAAAGTGCTTTTATTCACGAAATTAGCGTGATTTTGACTTCACTCGGAATTACCTAAAATCGAAAAGGGGATTATGTTGTTTGTTGTCAATTAAAATAAGCTCTAGAAGGAATCTCAGAATCGTAAAAGTTCTACACAAATTATTACACATGTTACCTAATTGCAAAAAAAAGAAACTTTTTTTGACGGCTTTCATTGAAATACGTTGAAAAAGATCTTATTTCATCAGAAAGTACTATTCGCTACAACAAAAGTATTTAGAAATGTTAAAGCTTATATTGTCATTAGAACTACCTCAGTTGTTTCGCTTTCAATCAGATGTTGACATTTAGATGAATATTTAAACCGTTATTCTATGTAACCCTTTTACATATATACCTGTTGATTGTATGTATGTTGGTGTGAAAACGATTTATCATAAACTTAGATTTAAATTGAGAGTGACTTTTTTTTTTAAATTATTCAAACTGTTTATGATTGAATTTTTTCCTTGTATTTACTTAATATCGTCTGTTAAATTTAGTAAGTTTTTGCTTCGATCTTCGATTTAAATGCTATAAGGATTGAGTAACTTTTTCAACTATAGTTGTTCATTTTATAGCTTTAATATTGCTAGTATTAGCTTCAATAGCTGGATATACAAACATACATTCCTTTAATATCGACTGATAGATTTTTCAAATGCTTAGGAATATGTTTTTTTTTTAAATATAATAAATAGTTAAGTTCGATTAAAACTGTTTAAGTAAAAGGTCGTAGTGTATAGTCTTATGATTTAGATTTTAATAATAAAAATATAATAAATAGGTGAGCTACAATTTTATGTTATATACATATATATATTAATGGTGTTTATTTATTAATATTTATAATATTAAGTGATTTGAAATATGTATTGGATTTTTTTATATGAACCTAGGCTTAGTTAATTATTGTGATATTATTTATATTAAGTTGAATGTTTGCTTAAATTAAACCAGATATTTTGTATGTTATACATACATCAATGGCTTATCAAAAAATCACGAATGATAAATATTTTTTGTTGATAAATGGTTATCAATTTTGAATTATTTTAACGGTATGATAATTTTCAATAGCAAAAGAATTTCATAACGCAAATTTATTTTTGCATATATTGTTATTATTTATTTTACTGTGAATATATCAAGTGTGAAAAATATAATAAAATTTAAATCATAGTTCTTATCAGACTTGAAAAGTTCTGATTATTTTTAAGTTATTTAATTGTTGTTAAGATTTAAATGTGCCTAAGGTTACATATGTTAAATTTATCGCAAGGATGGTGGGTGGGAGTGTCAGCCGTGGTTTGATGGGATCTATTTAAACTTTTAAGGGAATTGTTCTAACATTTTGTAATATTTCGCTATTCATTTTATCTTGAAAATTGTTCACAAATTTTATTAATCATTCCTCGATGTTGTCATGTGTTTTTGTTGTATACTATTGATGGAGTTTAAGATTGTTGTATTTATTCCTTGTTAAAATTTCATTCTACGCTCATGTTCTAAATAAATTATTTCTGATCGAATGATAGTTATTTTATTTATATTAACGATTTTTTTTACTTTATGGTTGTATATTCTATGTACAAATCTATTAGATTAATATATTGCACATAGCCTAAATTTAATATTAAAAAATAAATATTAGTATTCGTCTGCGTTGTCCATTTTGAAAGTATTTGCGGGTAATCCTTTACTGCCGGTGTCTCTGATAGTGAAGATGGCGCCACTGAGCGGTTCGTCGGAATTATATGTCTCCTTCGAGGTTGTAACAAATAGCTCGTCTAATTTCGGCCCTCCCCAGGATAGAGACGTCGTCCGCGACACTGGGAGCTTGTATCCGTATACTACAAGTCTTCTGTCAGGATCTATGTGTAGAACCTTAAAAGAAATCAGAAATAAATTAAATTTACCTAATGTGATTTTATTTCATTGAAATCTGTTTGACTTACTGAACCACCGAACATCAGTGCCACCCATAGATAACCCTTAGTGTCTATTGTCATGCCGTCTGGTATAGCATCTTCATACCCATAGCTAGCTACGTCTATAATTGTTCTTCTCCCACCTTGTCAAAAACAACAATCATAAACTATATTCTGATATTTATATATGATGATTACTAACTGTATTAAAAAAGTGTTAGAAAAAGTTGAATAACCATATTTTTACAATAAAAACTCAATAATTACTCACTTAAAGCACCATTAAATGAATCAAAATCAAACGCCTCAATCTTCTGTGTGGGCGAGTCTATGTAATATAGAATAGTATTATTAAGGGACCAGACTAATCCATTGGAAATAGAGACGGGTCGAATCTGCACTCGTGGGTGTTGCAAGCTGCCTTGTTCGAAGCTATAGAGGGTGGCCTTATCTGGGAGAACGTCGTCACCCGTTTGTGGACCTTTAGTTCCTAGATAAGTTCAACAAAAACATTTAAAAGTCATTCAAATTCATATCTTTATTTACCTATTTTGTGACATAACTTCCATACCTGCCCAGAATCGGCCCTCCACGTCTGATTTTCCCTCATTAATGAAGTTATCTGGCAATCCTTCATCCACAGAAGTGATTAGGCGTAACGCAGCGTCACCCTCTACTTCCCAATCAAGAAGATATAATGCTGATCTAACCGCCACTAACAGCCGACGAGAACCCGACACCAGAGACACTACATTCACTTTACCGTAACCTGGGATAAAAAACAAATGGTTTAAAAGGTTTTCATGATCTATGATCACTATATATGTTTATCCGGCTGTATTCACGTTTATTATATTTTGCCTAACGATTTCAAAACTTGAACCCATTCGGAGTTCTTAATCCCGTGAAATCGCGGCGTACACTTCCGAATTTGATTTGATTTGAAGATAGATTCATTTTTAATTTAATGATTATAAATATTGGCTGTTCAAAAAAAGAAAATGTTATAATAAAAAAAATACTTTGTACAAAGATGTTTTCTATCATTGTAGTAGTAAAAAACTATGGGACGGGAACAGCTGATACGTAAATAAAATAAAAGGACTAAATTATCATGACGAACCAATATGCTTAGTGTGTATTTTCCCCGTGACATAATCAAGTCTGTGAACATTCTGCTGAAGTGCGTCGACGAAGAAGAGCGACTGCGTTTCCACGTCCCACACGGGGCTTTCACCGTGAGTAAACAACGCAGGCTTGTTTGTGTCGTCGGAAGATACCTGAAAAGTTTCCTGATATAAAATCTTCGTTTTTATAAAGTAAAGAAAGAACGCGTTAAGTAACGTTTGCGAAGTCCGTAACATGATGGGTAATAACACTTCATTAGGTATTTCTCGTCAAAACTCATCATCGACATCAAGTAATGATAAATAAATCCGCAATGAATGAGCTGTTAAACGTCATGATGAATTTTGCTCAAGATTTTTCAGAGTTTACAGTCAGCAGCCGAGAGCCTATTGTTTTGTATAAAAGCTTCTTTGAAATAAAGAAATAAGTATATAAAACATAATCTAGCAGTTAATAATATTTACTGTACTTATTATTATATTATATTTATAATAAACAGGAGTTTTAGAACCATAAAAAAAATCTGTTTGCTTCAACTGATTTTTTTTAAATTTTGAAATATATATTTTTTAATAGAGTTTTGAAAAAAAATACTGAATGAGGGATTTTTATTGAAGGTAATGAAAATAGTTGTAATTAAACCAGTGGGTAATTCAGCGTGTCTATCAACAGTTGTATCAATATTTTTCATTCTGCAAATTTTGTCGGCAGCATATGTTAGGAAAGTTTAATTAAAGCGTCTATAATCCTCAGCTATATAAATTACCTATTTCTTATTAATCTTACCAAATAGAAGATAATTAAAAAAACCGCTAAGGTTTAGTTTCTCCGAGGAGTAAGCAAAGCACTCTTTTAATTTTTCATCAAGGATAATGTTTCTCATAATGAAATAAGGGCTTATTTTATCGCCAAAAAAGCATAATTTCAATTCTGAACAATAACGACTCGACTTAAGTTTGTGGAAGTGGAACATTTTAGCTGTTACATCAACGAAGCTATAAATGAGAGATTGTATCAAATTTTAAGATCAATTAAGTTTTATTATGTAATATTAAATTACTACATTGTTCTATTAAAAGTTTACTTAACAAATACATAAATTATAATTTGCTTATAGTAATTCCAAAACGGCGTTTAGATTTTTTGGAAATTTTATTTACTGATTTTTATATATTAATGTTAGCTTGTACTGTTAAATGCAGTGATATAACTTCAAATATTATATCGTTATATATTTTAAAAATAGACATTTCTAAATTATAATTATGTCTGAACGTTTGCTTTTAGAGGTCGTAAATAAGTGACCAAGAATCTTGTACGGCTATAGTTTTAATTTTGTAACGTTACTTTAATCAATTTATAATATTGTATAATTTCTGTTTTTAAAAATATTACAAATTAAAATAAATATATAAATTCTCAACAAATTTTCAACATTACATTTAAAGTGTCCAAAATGTTAAAATATACTTAGTTGCAAGTATATATCTTCGTTTTAGATAATTAATAATAATATTTTTGTATGAAATCAAATATAACGTTAAAATAAAAAATATTCTCTTTACAAATAATTTAAAAAACTTACCATGGATATTTTATAATGTTTTATCGAACTACCGAATATGCAACTAACGGAATGCGCCAAGATCAGTAAAAAACGTTTAGTAATCATTATAGAAATTTACAAAAAATATCAATAAATATTTATTAATTTCAATTTCACTGAAAAGCTATACTTCCGTCGTTGGGAAACATCAAACGCGAACAATCAAATCAAAGTTCTCTTTTTGCGGAGTTTTACAAAAAAGAAGCAACGCCTAGTGAATGAGCGTACAATCACAACACCGTTAAATGTTAACTCGATATACATTTCAATCATATTTCAGGTATTTTAAGGATAATTCTAACCTACAATACTGTAATATACATCAAACAAAATGTCGTTTCTGTTTACTTTATTTTATTATGATGTATTTATTAAAAGATACATTAAGATATAACATATTGTTCTTTTGTTGTATTTTTCAGTATTTATAACTATAATAAATAAAAATGCTTTATTTCCTTATATTTTTATTTAAATTTCCTAATTTACTTACAATTATTAATATGCCTAAGATATAATTAATGTTTTCAGATTTTGATAATCCAGACAGTTTGAGATATTTTCTTAATTACATACGGTTTAATTATACTAATATTAAAAATTATTTTAAACATTTTATATAGTGCTGTGACAAGTTTCCATACTTGTATATTCCATACATGTATATATATTATTTATTTTATTTAGAATTATGTACTTATATATCAAAGATGTTTTACAAATATGTTTCATTGTATTTCGTCTGTAGAATTATAATTTGTTAATCAGGAATGGTAAAGGAACAGTGATGAATATTTTATATCATATTTTTGTGGAATCATATAGTAATATTGATTTTCAAAATTCAATATGTTCTCAAAATATGGCGTTGAGTAAGAAGACCAAAAATTTTTGTGGTTCTAATATATTATTAAATATACACGACGCCTAAATTACAAATATTCATAGTATTGTCTGCAACTGTTAAATTTTGCATGATTATGACAAGGACAGCAATAATAAAAATAATGGTACCACAATATCGACTTCCCACGAGCATTAAGAATCTATAAAATGAAACACTCTTACAATATTATAATAATATAATAATTAGTCTTAAATTTAACGTCCGTCTATGCGTGGTGTGTCGCGGAGGGCGCCTCGGCGGGGGGCTCCGCTGCTGGACCCGCGGCCGCCGCTGGGGGACCCACCCCCGCCCCGGGAAGCCCCGGCGCCCCCGGGACCACTCCCGCCACACCACTTTCCGCTTGCAATCTACACAAATGTTAAAATTAAATTTAGATTTTATTTTAGTATTGGACACAGTCATGTTATTATTTTAGTATAGATCAGTTTTTAAATATGTATGTTTACATTTAAAATATATATATGTATTATAAAAAATGTTTAAAATTACATATAAAAGTAGAATTTCTCGGCTCGAAGTGATATACTGGATCAATGTCAACAAAACATTTTATAATATTTTCTTTGGAGTTTGTTACTATAACTCTTACCTTTGCATGGCGTGGTTCCTCGCGCGGAATTCTGCAGCCTTGAGCTGTTCCAGGTGGAACTGCTGTCGCTCCTGGATCAGCTGCTGCCGTTGATATTCCAACCCTAACAAACAATTGATTTAAATTATATTTAGCCATTTATTCTTATACCTTAATATACACTTAATAAAATAATAATTAAAAAAATAATAACTATAACTTAGTTTTAGTACTTCAATTTGTATTCGGAGTGACAATCCACGCTTACAATAACTATTAAGATAACATCAATCTAACCTTCTCTCTCCCTCTCCATGGTGGCCTCCAGCTCCTCAAAGTGTCGTAATTTAATCTCCAGCTTCTTCATCTGTGTCTCGACCAGCAGTGCCACCAGCGACTTGATCTTTCTCTCCTCGACACCCGCCAGGTGCTTGGCCTTGACGGCTGCCGCCGCCAGCGCCGCCGCCGCCGCAGACTGCAGCTTGGCGTCCACCACCGCCGGCTCTGGGGAGTAGGCCTTAGATTATTATAATATCATATTGCCGAGACATTTGGTTATTATTTCAACGTATTTATCGGCCGAAGTCGTTAGAGGCCAAAATATTATAGCGTTTAAAACAAAAAAATGTTTTAAGCACAACAATTCTTGTATAACTTCCTTTTCTAAAGAAAGCTGATTGTGTTTAAACTACAATATTACTAGCCCTTTTCATAGGAGCGCTTTCACACCCTATGGAAAACAAATTTAACCAATTATTTTCTAACCTGGAGGTGGAGTGGCGTCGTCCTTTGTCTCCTTGGCCTCCTCTGCAGCGGGAGCCTCCGCCGGTTCCTCCTTAACCTTAGCTTCACCTTCACTTTCCACTTCCATTGCTTCCGTTTTCACTTCGCCGCCTCCCTCTTTCTTCTCTGCTACGATGTTATTTTTATTTTTTAATAATTGTCCATGTTACATTATCACAAAAAAAAATATGGCGACCGCATCAACAATATATTTGACTGGCACGGCTCTGTGATGAGTATTTGTATAGTGTACCAGCGGGCGGCGCGTCAGCGGGCGGCGGCGGCGGCGGCGCGGTGCCGGCGATGCCGGTGGCGGCGAGCGCGGCGGCGGGCCCGTGCGCGCCGGCCGCCTTCACGTGCGCCTCCATCATGGCCGCCGGGACCTCGTCCTGGAACGGACGGGGGGGACGTTTAGTCATTATTGACTACGGACTATCATCCACGAAAATGGCTAAATGGCCTAGGAATATGACTAGAATAGTAGAATAGTGGCCCATTGTGGCAAAAGAGGAGGCTAAGACGCCTTAGCCGTCTTCCTCTTAGCGAGAGAATTAGAGAGATGCCAAATTCCTCTATTACCTTAATGGCAGCAAATTCATCCATGGCGGCCCTCGTAGCCTTCGAAGCGATGCGCGGGTCAACCACAGAAGCCAGGAAGGCCACAGTGCTCATGACGGGGTTACCCGCCTTACTGAACGGTACAGGCTGGTAGGCCAGCGGGCCTAGGACTCCACCTGTGGAGTTGATGTTATTGACATGTATCACTTATTTTTAGATAAAATCTTCATAATTAAACTTTTGGCTGCATCTTTGTGATCGCAATACTTAAAGAACTTTTTTTTATATACAGGGAGGGTTATAAATATTTTTTTATTCACCTGAGAGCAGGCAATTGCAAGTATTCTATCTGAATATTCTATGTGAAAGAAGTCACAGGCAACAGCTAGTATAAAATGAATGATTTCAGCTACACAGCAATGGTAATTTAGTCTATAAAAAAAGATATATATTTAAGATGACCGCACAATAATTAGTCTTACCGGCAGAAGTATCATTCAAATATGGATCTTCAATAGGCAGTCTGAGGAAATGCAGGATACACTCATCGTGAGTTCTAGTACCGACATGAGCTGCAACCCTGTTCCAATCATCCCGGTGAAGTTCCAGAGCCTCTAGCAGCAGCAGGGTCTCTTGTTCCGTCCATTCTCGTCCTCTAGCTCCACCTCGGTACTGTGAAGCATCAATTAAAATAGATTGACATTCTTAACAATATTTAGATATCAATGATTGTAAAGAGAATCACCTGATCCATTTTAAGTCCCGGCGCGTTCCCCAGCTCTATGGGTTCAGTCTTGACCGAAGGTTCCGACTTAATGGGCGCTCCCGCCTCCGTACCGTTGGGTAGACCAGCCTCCATCTTTGGTACTGCGGCGTTTTCAGCTGTTATATAGAAATTAGAATGTCTTGAAAAGTTAAATGTCATTTAGTTTTAATTTAATTTCATATTTAATTTAATTTAATTTAATTTCAAGTATTTGTAAATCAGATATAGAAAATAGCAAGTACATAACTCAAATTTTTGTCATCCCATAGTCCTTACTATACTAATAGTATATTAGATCTACCTGGTCTTGGTTGCGCGGGTCTGGCCTGCAGCGGCTGCAGCCCTGATGGTGTATCAGAAAGCACGTGGAAGTGAGACGTGGGAGGGGGGCCCATTGCTGTTGGACGGGCTTCAGCCTCCACCTGGAATCGGTAATAGTTTAATGTGGATCTTTAATTACATTAAAGTATGTCAACAAAACAACACGGTAAGACTCTACCACTTTAACAATAATTATGAATCACGAATGTTAAAATATATATCATTAATAAAACAATATATTATCTTAAATTTAGATTACATACATAACCAATTGTCTTCTCTGTTCTATATGTTTTTCAATAAAAATCTGAATCTGTATACCAACCTGATAGTTAATAAGCCCCCACTGTTCGAGGAAGCCGTGCACCCTCATGATGGCACACACGTCGCCCGCCAGGTTGCGCCTGCAGGCGGTGCTGGTGAGGTACTCCGTGGGGTTCAGACGGTATGTATCCAGCATGAAGTTTCTGTTGGATTATAAACATCTATCCAGTATGGGTACGACACCGTTTTGGTGATGGAGATAGAATATCTTATTAGATGTGTATATAAATTGCAAAAAAATAGAATTAGTTAGATGCATTGATATCATTGCATTCCGTGGTTTTAAATTCTCACAGAGGACAATACTTGGTTTTACCCACTAATTTGTTGATCTAAGTTTTCAGTAAACAGTTTCCATTATTTATGCTTTCGAAAAACCCCGGGGACACTTTTTATAAAGCATGAGGGATTACATTCAAGATGATTTTATTACTATAAAGATGAATTACATATTTTCAATTAATTAAACATACATCTTACGGCTTACCTATATGCAAGATAAATCTCTGGTGTTTTGGACTTGTTCTTGCTATTAAAGAACTCTGGTAGAGCTCGCTTCTCGATAGTGTGAATGGAGTTGTAGTCGAACCAGGCCGAGTATGATGGAACCACAATGTGATGCGTCTGATCCGTTACATTGTCCTCCAACTCCTCCTTTGTTAGCATCTCCTATTTAAATAGATATATATATATTATTAAAAATAAAATCTCTTACAACTGTAACATAAAATATAATTGTTTGTATGTATGTGTGTGTGTACCTGTACCTGTGTGTTGGAGTCACTGTGCTTCCCCTGCGAGTCGTCGTGGTGGTCGATGGCGGGCGCGGGCGTGGCGGGCGCGTCGCTGATTGGCTCGCTGGCGCCGGCCCCGCCCCCGCTGCCGCTGGCACTCGTGCCCGGCGTCGGAGGGATCACGGGCGCTGACGCGGACATAGATCATAACTCATTACATTTACACTTTGACATTGAAAGACCTCCTTTATACTAGTGATTAAGATAACCTGTTTTTAACAGAGCTATCTATTCCTCACTTTTTCACTGTGATTAAATATATTTATATATTGGAGCTATGTTTTTTACGATCCGGCATATATTTTTGTTATGAATATTTCATAGATAAATAATGAAATGAATTACTTATCAACAACTGCAACCAACCTTCTGTAGATCTCTCGCTGTCTGGAGTGGGCGCGACGTCAGTGTTGTCTCTGGACGCATTATCATCTTCGTCCTCTCCGTCATTCTCGCGCCTTTTGGCAACTCGACTGTTAACATTTTTTTTAAGTAAACGTAAAGAACTGTAGTACATATTTTTTATAAGCTTTCTCATGGTAGTTAAATAACATTGAGTTATTGTTTTGATATATATACTTAGTTTGTTAATTCTTTTTTTAATGGATTTATTTGTTTTCACTGTCTTATGTATTATTTGGCCTTTTTGTTATAGTAAAAAAATGTGCACGTCCCAACCTCTTCCGCTTGCCGTGTTTCTGCGGCGGGGGAGAGGGCGACCTCTTTCTCTTGCCCTTCTTGCCTTTCCCGGAGGATTCCGCACCCGGCATCAGCTCATCCACTGACAAACGGAGCTTGTGCACCTGTGTTAAATACAATAGTCATTTTATTACAAGAAAACGATAGATGCCTTTCATGTGAATAATGCTAAATTTGCAAAGACAAACTTAAATAGTATAAAAATAACTTTTATTTTTTTAATTAATATATATTTTGGATTGTTTACCATATAAACAATATAAATCCAAATTATAACTTACTTAATTGGATCATTTTAAATAAAAAAAATAAGGTGGTGGTCAGTAGTATTTTATTTTTTTTATAAGTAAGGAGGGCAAATGAGGCAAATAATCATTAAATGGTTACAGTTGCTCCTGATAAACATATGATATTATTTTTTTGTGTCCTTATACCTTCTTCTTGCCATTCACATCCAGTTCGTAGTCCTCCTCATTCATCCACTCTTTGTACTGCGGCAAGTCAAGTGCCCAAGAGGCTGAAACTCGCCAAGGCTCGGATCGATTGCACTCCCAGTTCCCTGTCTCCGGAACCTCCACCTGACCATCAAAAGCTAATTATTACAGATATGTTGACTTAAAATACATTTTATTCTTTACATTTGGTTAAACTAGTATGAAATGTAAATAAAAAAAATATGCAATAAATTACGTCTTTTTAAATATTATTACTATAGATAAACTATTTAGAAAAAGTAACAATAGAGACAATACATATAACATTTAAATTACATATCTCAAAAAATCTATCATCATTATATAATAGTCTTACCGGTAGATCAGCCTGTGCCCATGTGTCATGACTATCCGGAAAATAGTACCAGTGTACAAGGACATTGCTCCCTCGTTTGAACACCGGGCGGGCGTACTCCTCCTCCAGCGGATCCACTATTGGGTACACAATGTGGGTGGCGTCCTCTTCGTCCTCTGGGGAAAAACATTTTATTTTTAACAGGATATGGCGGATGTACATAAATTTAAATTATATATATATATATATATTTATTTGTTTTATTGTTCCTTATATACCATATAGATAATTAATATATTTTTAACATAAAAAGCTGGATGCCCCAATAACCTATCTCCGTGTTGTGTGTATCGTCATCTGCCTATATGATATGTTGTTGATGGTAGGTATGGACCAACCATCGTCATACCATATGAGCAGACTTCCATTATAAATTTCCTACAGTATGAAGCATAATAATATGTAATCGGCCTATAAGCAATAAAAAAGATAATGTGACCATAGACTTCGACCTGTTTAGATAATCTGTACTATACTATTACTACTATACTGTACTATAAAAAACGAACTAACCACAGATCTCTCCCTGGTGGTTGACGATGATGTCTTTGACCTTGTTGGCGGTGGCCTTGTCGACGTCCGGTCGTATGTAGACGGCGGGCGACCGCAGCAGCTCAGCGCCCAACAACGCAGACTCTATCTCCATCATCATCTGCAGGTTGAGGTCCTTCCGCGAAGGATTCTGCAAATGAGGGATGGGGGGAGGAGGGAGAAAAGTGTTGATGTTGTTTTAGTTTAATGTCGATATATATCATTATATAAATTAAATATTTCATTTATTTTATTTTGTATAGTATTTGAAAGGCATTGTTAATTTTAATAACAAAGATAAGGCTATTTTATTATTATTTACAAGCATGCGTACGTAGCGTAAAATTAGTGAAAGAGAAAAACACTGTTAAAACATTTTAAAATATTTAGAATAAAAGGAAACTCAAAACATTGAAAACCTCATCAAAAATGTACCATGGCATGAAATGAAATGTAGGGAATATTCATGAAAAACCATAACATACATAAAAAAATTATTTAAGTGAAATGATATGACACAACAATAATCTTTAAATCGTATTCAATGTAAATACTAAGTGCTTGATTCTAGAAAGTGCACATTCAGTAACAAAAAACTATGTGATAATTAAAAAAAAAATGTCTACTTGTACTACTAAAAGTATGGATTTTGTAATGTTGTGTATTTGTTTTACTGGCAACAATCTGAATTGTCATTATGTTTTAACAATATGAATATGTATTGAGTGTATTATTAAACATGTTTAGGAATACCTTTCAAAGTCTGTATACTTGTGTTAAGTGGATACTGACGTGATGAAAATAATGTTAAATTCTATAAATCATACCCACAGTATCGTGCGAAAGGGTTAGCAACAAGCATCTCGCGACATTTATAACTATTCTTATATTTTTCTCTTCACAAGATTAAAAGAAAAAGAAAATTTAATTCCAGCATCAAATGCAACAGAAAAAGTTTAATCAAAAAGTATTTGCTAACAATACTTTAAAAATATATATATACCGCGAGACGCCTATCATAATGCGTTATGGTCAGGGTCTGGTCTGGTCTGCGTGAGCGAGGCGTGCGGGACGGGTGCATACCTTACCGACCTGGAAGTCGAACTTGCGCCACCGCTGCTCAGACCTGAAGCGGAACATAGTGGCCAACACCGTGCATAAGGAACCGCCAGGCTTCATATCCATGAATACTTTCATCTGTACACAAATAAACATTACTCTATTATATTATACTAGATTCTGTATTGTCATTGTCCCAGCAGAGGAACAATGTATGTATATATACCAAATACATAACTACAACACAACCTCAATATAACAAATCACTAGGGAACAAGTAAATATTCATTATAAAAATAAACTGTTGCAACTGAATCACATACTATGGTTTAAGGGTTATATATTGGTGGGAACGTTATAAAGAGGTTTTGACTTAACAAAACTTTTTAATTAGAGTTATTTAGACTTTCTTGATAGTTGAGAATTAGTTATAAAGAGGTTGTTAGTAAAAAAATTTTTAATATAGGTACAATTTACATTAATTCTTAAGGACAATTTAAGGGAATTACAAAAAAAAATTAATACAAATAAGTCATCATAGCCATCTTAGCGATTGGCGATTGTTGTGTAAAAAAAAACAATCAAATGAATCAATTATTTTTCTAATGCATATTCGATTGTTGATTTAGTAGTTCTCCACCATGGCTATTCAAATAACAAACGACGAATTCATATTTTTATTACTTATTTTGATCTATACATTAAGTAGTATAACAATCAACGGACTCAAATAGTTATTGACTACTAACAACTAGTTTCAACAATTGAATAATTCTATTGTTTTTAGTAGTTATCGTCCATTGCTACACTGTATACAAATGTATCAAATACATACATATATAATTTTAGAAAGTAATTACTAATAAGCTTTCATGTTTGAAGAATGGGTAGCTTACAACCTTCCTCAATACATATGCTAAATTAAATTCTAATCTTATACTAGACATGGGTATACAATTGTTTTTAATATTAAGTATTTTTTCCTAAAAAAATTGGATTAAAAGAATGGATTAAAAATTATATTATATTGATTGCACAATGGATTATAATTTTGGGTAAATTAATTCCATACTTTACTAATATAAAAATTAAAATAGAATTAAGTGACAAAATTACTAGTACTTATTTACTAAAAATATGATGATAACATGTAATGGCTGTAATGTTATTAATCTTATACTTACAGGAAGCCTCATAAATGGTTGATCTGTAGCATTTTTGCCTAATTTATTCTCTTGATATTGTATGAGCTGGATAACAAGTTGAGCCAAACCTTCCTTTGTAGGTGGGTCAGTTTGTACATGCTGAAATATACATTATAATATAAGTTTGAGAAATGTACATAAATGTGTAGCGAAGAATTTCTATTTCTGTAATGGCTGCAGGGATAAAACTTATATAAACTTAAACTAGGACAATGTTAACTACTAAAAATAATAGAGTAAATATATACAATAATTCTACTGTAGAGGCTTTTAATTAAATTAAATTCAGTGGATATAGAAAGTTATTGTACACACACAAACATATGTGGTCAGTGTTGTGTTGAGTTTGACTTTAATAAAAATAAGCCTGGATCTGATAAAAGTATAAAATGGAACTTCAATATAGTTAGAGTTCCTTTTACAAATATGCAATGGTGGTGCATTGTATTGTTGTATACTAGCTACGGTTATAATTTATAGATTTGTGTATTAGTGTTCCTTGTGCCTTTTTTTATTTTAGCAAAGATTGTGTTAATAACATAAATGAAATGTTATAAACTAACCTTTTTGCAATTTTTCTGTAACCAAACACGAATTTGATCAAATTGAGCTAAGGATTCCGGCGCTTGAAAATATTCGATGTTTGGTCCCCCATCCTTCTTGGGACTAAGCGTAGTCATCGTGATAATAAAATTCAGTTATTTTACGATGTCACATAAGGTAATAGCACTGAATAAGATACAAATAGCAATATTCAAACAATAGCGTCCCCAATTACAATTTACAACTCCATGTCGATAAAGTATAAACCGTAAACGATGTTTGACAAATGACAGTTGACATTAACCCATATATTATTTATATTATCTATGTAGTACTAACTCAGGTTGCCAGCTATAATAATGGCGGAAAATTAAATTAATATGAATAATAAGAACAAAATAGTACAAAAATTGTAACACTTAATTTTTTTTTTTTTGGTTTTATATAACCTGAAAAGCTAAATATTTGTAACTTCTCTTCTAATAACTTTATAATTGATAAGTGACATATCACATGGTTGCTAATAATTTTAATAAAGCATTGATTGATAAATTTAAAAAAGTACTAGATCGCCAAATTTCTAAATGATAAACCCTTAAAAATGTTGTTGCTCTTGCATCTTTTCAATATTTAAACATTACAATATATAATATTATACATACTTAAATATGTTTATTAATAATTTTCTCCTACCTTGACCGTAAAATTGTCGGTTCTTAAATCTTTTTTTTTAATTACCAAAATATTTTCCTTAACGTAAAACTTAAAATTAAGCCGTTAAGCCGTCGCTTAAACATAAAAGTTATAGATGTGTAGGGTATTAAATGCATATCGCCCAGATAACTCACAATTAATCAAAACTATGTCCCTTTCCATCTGTGAAAGATGGTATGATGTACTTTTAGGAGATTTCCTGCTATGGACAAGTTTAAATATACTATTATATAATTACAGTAAGAAAAAAATATCTCACTTCTCCGATTTTAATGATTATGTGGACCACAGAAGGCCTTTACATAGCAACACGGAACATTAGTTCATAACTTATGATTGAATCCGGGGATAAAACAGAAATGCGCTTCCAATACCTTGCTATATATTTTTTAAAGGCACTTATCTAATAGCTGTTGTGGTCACATAAATCATTATGCGACTGCCACCATAATATCAATTATATAGCTTATTACCAGCCTCAATAAGTGTGCTATTGTGTGTGTATGTATATTAAAACCGTATGGTAGTTTAAACTCTCATGATGGAATTATGAAAAGCAATACAAATCTATTTCTATACCAAATAAATATATAAAGGTCGAGCATTTAAAATGCGCAGTACCTACTTGTAGAGCTTGTGAAAGACATCCTCAAAAAACCACATATTGAAGATAAATAACTACGGAATGACAGTCTGGTACTGACCAGGAATTATAGTTTTATTGGTAACTTGTACGCTCCAAACGTGAGAGGGAGAGGTATAACAGGGAAATCTCTCATTAAACTACTTAAAGAACTATCACCAGCTCGATTCTGAAATGTATTTAAAAGGTATATATACTGCTAAAGAGAGCGTCAACGCGTATTTTAAAGGGACCACTTAAACTTACACTTGGGTCCAGTAACTGGTCTTCTTTCCTAATCACTGCAACTCCGACCCCAGCACATTGAATCCATGGAATGGTATATATGATAATAGCTAATAATTAATGGTAAGAGCTGTATTTCATTGTACGACCTAAACCATACGATTTGACCTTTAAACACCTCACGTCTTCACCAATCAGATTTGACCTTTAAACACCTCACGTCCTCACCAATCAGAGAGAAGCACTAACTCACTACCAGCCATTTCACTATGCGATGCGATTTACAACAGTTGAGATAGAGTGGCTCGGATTGTATGATGAAATGGGACCACGCATTCTTGAAACTTATTCATTACCAATGAATCCAGTTTCTTAATCGAAGTCATACACAGATTGCTAAAGCGTCCGAATTTATTTAGAACATGTACTTATTAGCTGAGTTTCAGGCGTTTGCATTGGATATAGAAGCAGGTCACTTCTTAATTTCTGGACTTTCATATTTGTTTTCTGTCATCATGTGCACGGCGGCTCAGGTCGTATAATGAAATGGGACCATATCCGTTCTGTATCTGTAGTCACTGGTCTTGATCAATTGACATAACGTTAGATAAAATAGTTTGTTTTAAAATTGTGATCAAACTAATTTCATATTTTAATTTACGGCAATGGGCAAGAAGTATTAAATAGAGTTGTTTCATTATGGGACGTACATTGATGTCTTTTAAAAACAATCTCTTACTTAAACACTTTTGCTATATATTTAAAAGATTTTTTATATGACTAACGTATGACTTTTATATGACTAATGTATGACTATCTTATGACTAATCTCATGCCCGAACATCATCATCATCGTCATTTATAGGAATTTATTTAAATGTACCATATTTTACTAGAGTTTACAAAAAATATAAGATATTAATTTCGTGTTATCGTTAAATACACTTAAACATCTGATTGATAGAAACCAGTGCAAAAAATTACATCGTACATTCCTAACTATCAATATTTTATTAATAATATTAATCTTACTGAGAAAAACGTTACCATTAATAATTCGCGTATTGTATCTACAAGTTCAAGGATACAAATAAATTGCCGGTGGATTGAATTGTCTACAGAGAACAGTTATAAATAAAACTTACCGTATATGAATTCAATGGATCATTATTAGTCGTTCATTGTTTTATTCTTATTGAACAATTAAATGTTTTTTTTTATATTATAATATGTTGTGCAAAATATTAAGATATGCGGACATCTAAATAGGTTTATTATCCTTGCCCGCCTTTTTCCCAAATATTTGTGGTAATTTGTCAATTCTTTCTAGTATATATGATTAGACAGTTAAATTATTTTGTTTCACTATTTCAACTCGTGAAAGAAGTCTAATGTAGGTGCCTATTTAAATTATTAGGAATAGAAAGTATCTCCATTTTCTAGACTAGGAAATCAAAGCAGGATGTAACTATCCAACATCTTATATATATATATTCTTCTTGCTGTTCAACCAATATAACAAAGAATTTTAAGGTCTATCTAATCGAAGGTCATGACCATGTACTAGTAATCCATTCATCCATATCCATTCACTCATTCATTACATGATCATCGCGACAGAAAAGTATTTACTACTTTACTAATATTTCTGAATCGAATTAGATATAATAAGAAGGTTATCTCATTTTGGTTTGAATAGAATTGAACCTTCTATTTATTTTCCCTCTTCGAACATGGATAATATAATTCTTCAGTGGTCAATGCTATATTTACTCTTTCTTGCCTTTCGAAAAACACATTTCCATTGTTGGCAACAATTTTATAACTAAGAAACTAAAAGCTGGTAATTTTATAAAGCCTTATTGTGTACGTGTCGTTTTATTCTTGAGGGGAGGTAAGTATTTCACACGTTTTGAGATAAAAATCCAAATCTCAAATGTCTCTTTATACTCCACCTACCTCTTATAAATAAATATAATTTAAGTATGCTAAATCTAAATATACTATATATAAATACTAAAAAAAGCTAACTTCATATTAGAACTTTTTATGAGTATTCATAAAACATAAAATTATTCATAAAACAAAAATGCACCAAATATATAATTGTTATACAAATAAATGTATACATACTTATATAAATTTATAATATTAATCCAAACTAATGTGACTTAACATTTCAAGACTAGATTTTGAGAAGTTTCTATATGACGGATTTGCAACCATAACATTGAGTTTGTGGCTAATGGTATAGCCATTAAGCGCATAGACTAAATTATAAATATATAGACTATAGTCACGAAGCAACAGTTTTGTTAGTCGAAGATGATCATATTTTCTTACAATAAACTATCATTTGAATAATGTCGTGATACATAAATTTCACATTATGCAAAATGTTACTTATGACAGAAATACAATTAGTATGAAGGAATAAAAATATTTATTTCCCAAAATTACGAATGAGAGAAAGATAGATTATATTTGAATGTAAAATTCTGGATAAATTAACAAATGCAATATGATTTTAAAATATTTATGCAATGCCAAAGGGTATGCTTTTTAAAGTAGGTACATTTATTATTTACTTATTCTTTTCTTCTGTATTTAAAGAGCCAGTAAATATTTCAGGTTACTTTTTTCCCGCCTTGATTAAAACCAATTTTAAGGATCATTAAATTCTTAAAAATATTATTATATAATAAGATTCCTTATTTAGCATTCTTGTTCGGAAAGAATTCAGGAAGTGCTTTTTGCACATTTAGTCACTTCTCTGTTTGTCAGTATTGTTTTTAGGGTTTTAAAAAAGCTACCGAAGCGCTAAATGCGTTCACGATCTTTCCGGCTATATAAATGGTCTCCCACATACTGTCACCGTGGTATCCTACATAACAAAAGGTTTTGAGACGTACCTATACGAATTAAAACTTCTTATAAAAATAACTACAAACTAAAATTACTTAGGTACTATGAATAAAATTCTGAGTTTTTAACAAGACAAGACACCATTTCTTATCCCTTTTATACCGTTTAAGCTATATATAAATTCATGCAAAGCATGTTTATTTACAAATCTGGCCATAGCTGGCTCTCTAGGACGACTGCATTAAAGTAATTTAAAAAACCCGTTTAAACGACTTGTATTCATTTGTTGCCAATATACTCAACTTTTCATACCACATTATTTCGATAAAATATATAAGTAACATTTGTCATTCATAAAGTAAATCTCTCAAGGTTTAAATTAATATAAAGGAACAAATACAAAAGATACGTTTCTCTCGTGAATACTGTTCCTCGCTAGCCCGTCATCTCCAACTCAAATCTTAAGCCAATATTTTTAAATAATAAGCCAATATTATAATTCAAAATTTATAACAATACATATCAACATTTATTAGACATATACCACAAAACAGTTTCTTAATTCCTGTAAGAATTGAGGATTTTTCGGATTATAAACTATCGTATAATTGTACTAGAGCAATAATCTTACACATCACAAAATTTCTTTGATATCCGTCCAATGTTTTTTTAGACAAAAACGTAGCAATAACGTTTTACAAATACATACAGTGAATGTACAGATTCAGTCTCTTTATAGTATATGTATATATTATTAAAACTACATTAACAATATCTTTAGACGTTGCTACTTAATTAAAGTATAATGTATACAATAATTGCAAAATGAGATATCACTATTGAGGAAGGCTTGTTCGAATACAATTCACAAGCATTCTGCTTAACTTGTAACATTGACCGAATTATTGCACGGCAAAGCGGACGTCTGACGCAATTTATTGGTAAAAGTTATTTACTTTATAAAATGGAGTACATTAAATATGCCTTGGTTCTGTCGTTGCTGGCTTCCTTCGTCAAAGCTAAAGTTTCAACCACACCGCTCATAAAGAATGTAAGTTTAAGATTTTTAATAATATTTACTAAATCATTTTTAATTTTATGGTGCGTGTGTTTGTCGCAGAAGTTCTGAAAGGAAAAACAATTTTAAGATTTTATTGTTTTTTTTTTAAGTGGGTCCTTGCCCCTTGGATAGTTTTTATTCACAATTAGACCCGATAGGTGGCGCTACAATAGGATTCTAGGTTTTTTACCGAAGTCTGCCGCGAAAGGTAGTTTTGTTTATTTGTATAATTAAAATATATTTATTTTTTAATATAATATAATATATATTATAGTGTAGCTTATTATTTAAGTCTACGCTACTTCTTACTTCTGAAGAAATCATATTTTTACAGGTAATAACAAAAATTAAAAAATAAACTGATAATAAAACAAAAAAAATTATGGAATATTAAAAATTTGTAATTTTATGAATGAAATTTCTTTATAAACCGGAGGGACAGAAGTTTTATGAAATAATATTTTTACAAACCAACAAAGTATGAAGTATGAAAGTATCGTCTTCTTTGACTTTTATTTACGTTTAATAGTTGATTTAGAAATATGTATTCAAGATAATAAATTGGAAATAATATATATAATAAGATAAAAATACAGGAACTTAATAATGATTTAAGAGGTGATGTGATTTGGAAAATCAATAAAAAATACTGATAGACGTAGGTACTATTTGTAAAGACACACAGACATTTCAAAATGGCTGAGAGCTGTCGTTGATTATTATACAGTTACTATATACCAATATAGTAATATTTGTGTTTATTATTGTCGGAACAAAAATGGTAATTAGAATGCACTGGCCTTCGTATTAAGTTTAAGAGGTTATAATAAGCTTTTAATTTGTTTATCCGGATAGCCGGTGTGTTTTAAATACCCGATAAATTTGTACTGTGATGTCTACATAGTGCCTTCTGCTTGAAAAATTTTTAAGAAAGCAAATATTGTACTAAATCATTATTATATATGTTTGTAAGATTTTTCGGTTTGAGTCTTTGAAGGCAACCATTGAATCTCAGTTCGTATTTATTCCATAACTTATTGCAAAACTCCATAGGAGCATTTACTTATCTATTCTATTCAAAGTTTTAGATCCAAATTAGTTAAGTTTTCATTCTAGAATAATAAACATTAGGCCTGATATACCTAGAATTTGTGTTAAAGCCTTTAATCAAATAAATAATTAGAAAAATAAGATGTCACTTTGCTGATTAATTATTTTGATAGGCTCTGCTTACAATTGTCAATAAATACACAAGTTGAAAATCGATAGCTAGGCGTTGCCCAACAATTGTGGAATAAGGGGTCGAAAAGCGGGGAAAAAGAACAAAGTAATTTCAAGAAGCACTTATACAACATTTTTTTATGTGTTGTAGATACATAAAGGAGGAATTCAATCCGAGAGTCCTCTTTGGGTGAACGAAGAGGGTGCTCTTTATTGGGCTGATATTGTTGCACAAAAAATCTTTAGACTAGATATTGATACCGGGAACGTCACTAACATATACATTGGTAACTAATTTACATGTGACATACACCTAATGCCTTATATAATACCTATTTTATTTTTGTCAAAACTTTTATTAACTCTGCTTCTAGAATATGGTCCCGTGAGCTTAATAGCGAGAGTTAAAGATTATCCGAAGTTGCTGGTAATATCAGTTAGAACAGAACTTTACTTCCTCGATTGGAATACTTTTAAAGACGAAAGGTCGTTAAGATTGATAACAGCAGTGGATCTGGGGTATCCTGATAACAGGTGCAATGATGGAAAGGTTGATGCTAAGGGAAGGTTTTGGTTCGGTATGTTATTCTAAACTTGTGTTATGTTATATATATGTGTAAACTTGTGTTATGTTGTACTTGTGTATGTAACTTAATAAAGATATACTTAACCAAATGTACATATCTCTTTAGGAACAATGGGCAGAGAAAAGGACAGCAAATACGATAAGGATTTCGGCTCCGTGTACGTGATGACAGAAAACAATTATAAAAGTCCACAATTGAAGATCCGACCTGTCTCTATATCCAACGGAATCGCCTGGAGCTCTGATAACAAGTACATGTTCTATATAGATTCGGGCGCTTTAGCAATCGTAGTGTATGACTTCGATTTAGAAACTGGAGCCATTGGTAAGAATAACTTTCAAGAAATTAACTGTAATGATTCTTTAGCTTAGATTTCTTGTTTTCGAGTAAAAACTAAATTAAATTTCAGAGAACGGTAGGACATTATTCAGTCTTCCAGCCAACAATCTTACCGGTTTCCCTGATGGCATGACGATAGACCGAGATGATAATTTGTGGGTGGCCTGCTATCTGGATAGCAAGGTGAGTTTCGCGCCAAAAAGATTTACCGGTTTTTTTGGCATTTATAATTCGATAAAATAAGATGAGATACTTATTTTTAAAACAATCATCAATGATGGCTTGTAGATTAAGGGGCACTGACCCTGAATGCTGAGCCAGTCGTGGGTTCGATTCCCACACGTGACAGTGCTTTTGTGATCGATATATTGTTGTTCAGAGTCTGGGTGTGCTTTGCGTCCTTTATTTATTATAAAGGAAGAGCTTCTTAAAAAAATAATAATAAATTTACAGGTAATAAAAATCGATTCGAGAGCAGGTAAACTGATGGAACAACACAAATTACCCGCAACCAAGGTAACCTCTGTAATGTGGGGGGGATACGATTACTCTACACTCTACGTCACTACCGCCAGCAAGGATTTCACAGAGAGTGAACTAGCACGGCAACCGGAGGCCGGAGCAGTGTTCGCTATTACCGGCACTGGGGCATCCGGGTTTCCTATGAACGAGTTCATCTTCAAAAATGCTGATAAATATTAATTATTTGAAAAACGTATAATAAAACTGTATTAGTTTTTTTCATCATCGATACTTTTAACACCCAAAACTCTGTTGGTTTATTACGCTTTCACGGCCATTATGAAGCCCATGAAGGTGATACGTAAAATTTTAAAGGGAGTAAAATAGGGCTTTCTTTGTTGGGAAACAATCTTTACACAGCTGATATACAGTTGAATAAAAAAACAGAAAACTTTATAATTATTTATTGAACACCAATTTCTAAAATTCTTTTAATTTGAAAATGCGTTAATGCGAAACATTACATCTTTTAGAGATATCTAACAATAACCATTTTGGGATGACGTACATTTTAATACAAATAATTTAAAAAAAAAACTAATTTATATGTGTATTGTCGTCGGGCTGGAAGCATTGGGTGGGGAGTTTTACTAGCAACATTAGAGTATTACTGTTAGTATATATATTTATATATTACGAGTGCTAGAACCCAAATACCAGATCTCTTTTTAAGCTGCTTGATTTTAATTAGCCACTACAATCATTTTACATTAAAATTACACTCAGTGATTGTTCTAAGCAGCCAACACTGAGAAAATTAACATTTCTTTTACTTGACTATGTCTCTTTATTTTTTTACCCGCACACAGTAAATATTTCATTGAACTCTCTATTATACAGCCAACACAATTAGAATAGAGGATAAACTTGTCTTTTTTTTGAATGTCTCTTAATTTTTTTACCCGTACATAATAATTATTTAATTGATTTCCATAAAAAAAATATAGCGATGTAAAAACATAAAAGCAAAAGCGGGTTATAATTAATTAGTAATGCAATCTAGGAACAAAATTGTAGGCCACAGATAATATTAAAGGAACATAATAAACAGTATTTGACAGATATCTACACAGTATCTGTCAAAATAATATTATCTGTGGAAAGAAATGTGGTCGTCAAACTAAATATTATTATAATTTCAATATAATCTGCAACATTATACGACCATATTACAATTATTTAGTATATTTTTCTTGTCTGTATGTTTGTATAGTCATGATGGATGTATAATAATCGACACGTCACATACAATTGACACGGCATCCTACAACACTTAACTCTAACAACACGATTATATTTTGTATTATTGTCATATAATTGAATAACATTTATGATTTAAAACCAGAAATCATAAATTCATTGAATATATATTTTAAAACAACATTATAAGGAATGCAGTTAGTCAAGCGTTAAAAAACTCAATACATATATATATTAGAATTTAAGCAAAACACTAGACATTTTGTACGACATTTAGTTGTTACATAACTTTCAAAATGTATCAATTTCATTATATATCTAAAGATTACAGTATGTCTACAGCACGGGTTGTGTATGGCAAGGTTTGAATGGTATGGAATTGTCTGTCTGGTTTTCAAAATAATAATATAAGGTTTAGTTATATAACAGAATTCATCATAGTCTACTACGAGTAACTTATATCTTTATAAGAATTCTTTTTTTTGTACTGAATATATAATGATATAATATGAGGTCTGAATATATTAATAGAAATTATAAAACGATTAGAAATTCAAAAACACACCAAACCAATTATTATAAATATTTCACATATCATATATAAAATAAAAGTATTAATGTCATAAAATTTTGTTCTCAAACAAAAAACCTGCGCTACAAGTGACTTCTCTTATTCCTTTTTTTTTTAAGTAACAATGATAACCTAATGTAAAAAAATAAAAACTAATAACAGTTTACCTATTCTAGCAATAACTTACAAATTTATGTAGCTAGCTGGAAACTAAAAATATCAAAAGTATGTGACAACAATTGACATGCTTCGAGTACATAATAATATCAACAGCAGAGCTAATAACAAAATAATTCCATACTTCAAAATCAATAACAAACAAAATCTTAAAAAAAATATCGATACTTTTTATATATTTTAAAAATATAGTATTTTAGTATCGACTTTAACAAAGTTTTAATATCACTGATGTTCTCACTAAAATATCGCTAACATAAATTGAGCTAATAATAATATGAGACGCCCAGGCGTCCGTAATACTATTGCAAATGATAAAAATAATGTTACAATTGTGATTTTTATAAATATGTGTAAAATACATAAATAATAATTACAGATTTCATCAATAAATAAAACATTTACTTCCTATGTTTGAACGTACATCAAAGAATTTAATATGTAATTTATACAAAAGACATATTTAACAAGAAAATAAATACCAAAATATACTGAGAGCGAGTCACTGATTAAACCATGTTTATTGAAATAAAGTTAAAAAAAAAATCTTTTCAACAAATTATTTATATAATATCAATTTAGTTACATTTTTTTTATGGCAGCACTATACTTGATTTAGAAATAATAAAAGCGTTGATTTACCACACAATAAATATCAAATCATAAATTGACTTGACATATTTAAGCGCAATCGTTCATATTGTTTCATTGATAAATAGATTTGGTTCGGCTGAAGGTCCCTATTGGCTGGTTGAAAGGTTTATTTAATTCCCAAGTAGTTCTCAGCTAGGCCTATGTAATAAATACTTTGAGCTATACCGAAGAGAGGGGCGATGACCATCATACGACAGGCGCCGCCTTTGAAGAACGCCGTCGGGCCTTCCTTGGATAGTGTTGTCCTGAAATAAATAAGTTAAGTTTGATTTGGATTAAAATTAGTGTTTGGGCACCGGATAATTATACATTGTATCTTAGAATATACATTTTAAAATATACTTACAATACAATATAATTTAACACATTAATATTAAATAATTACTATTACAAATATAATAAATACCAAAAAAATATATATCAAAATTGGTTACCAAACGAACAAACTGAAGAAAAAGGGGACTGAAGTGAACTTTTATTATCTATGCATAAATCGATTTATTTTTTTATTTATAGCGACTTCCGACTTTACAATTAGGGAAATGTCATATTTATCTTATTTTCGGATACTAGATACTACTAGATACTGGTCTGGCTAGAGCGGTAAGTTTATTAACAGGAGATACTAACGTGATGCAGTCCATGATGGATGTGTACTGCCTCTCGGAAGAGCCCTTGGTGATGGTCTGCATGCGTGTCTTGATGACGTCCATGGGGTTGACTGCCAACGCGGCCGTTGACCCCGCGGCGCAACCGCTGACGAACGACCACCTGCAGGGGGGAGGGGGGCACATACTATTTGATTCCAAAAGGCTTTTAACATGGTTTTTTATGAATAATGGATTTTGTATTTGTTGTGTTAGTTAATGTGTGACATAATTTAAAATAGTAAGAATAAATTAACAGCTTGGACGAAGTGGCTATCGAGTGATACTACAATTTTTGTAAACGGCGTTAAATGTCAGTTCTGCTTTAACATTAGTGCTATATTTTGTATCTGTATACTTCATACAGATACAAAATACACGACATTAAGACATGAATGTATTAACTCTAGCAAGAATATGAGCTGATTGTTTTTGGTTTGGATGAAATTGTCGAGTAACCTTGGATGATGAATAGAGTCAAATTGCGATGTAATAGTATGATATAAAATGAAACCCTCACCAGAAGGGCGGTGGGTCGGTGGGTTTCTCCCTGGGCCCGAATTCGTTGAGTGTCGCGAACAGCGGGAAGTACACGACGCTGAAGGACACGTCCCTGGCCCCGGTGGCCGTCACACCCTTGTACAAACCGAAGATACCGCGCTCCTTCATCAGCTTGCGGGTTAGCTCCATTGCTGTTACGCGCTCGAACTTTTGACCCGCTGGAATTATAAGATATAATTTTCTATTTACTTTGTGTGTTCAAAAAATAATTTATGTTTGTTATACATAGGATTAACTAAGAGATATAATTTTGTCCATTTAAAATATTTTTTGGTTTGATTTAATAGTTTGACGAAAAATTTAACGTTTAGTGTTATTAAAATGTATCAATTCCGAAACTTTTTAGTCTTTTCTTTGATAAAACTAACCCTAAGCATAATTCTTAATCAGCAGGCGAGTACAAAAATAATCTCAAACATTATGTCCTAACCCCAAGTCACACAAAACAGATAGTTAGCAGTCGAGTACTGACCGGCCTTGGCCTGCGCGGCAAGGCGGCCCGCGTCCTGCATCTGGATCTTCAGCAGCTCCATGGGCGTCGTGATCACGATCTGACAGGCACCCGCCATGGCGCCCGCGCACATCTGACGCACTATGGGCAGCGATCTGCGGGACACCTTCATATTCATAAAGAATAACACTGTCACATGGTATCTGCATACTAATTAATATCAAGTCCATTGGCCGTAGGGTAGCTGGTAAGAACCTCTTAAAGAGATAATTTATTCCTTTGTACACTTTTTTTTTTATTGTAATTTGTTTAAAAATGTTTTGTTTTTGTACATAAAATATAATTGGTTCATTGGTCATTTCTATATTATTGTTGGTAAAATAAATTATGTGCCATTAACTAACCGTAATTAAAAACGATTTTGATACATAATGAAGTCGTATTTTTCAACATACGCTATATGTATGTATATTTTTAGTATTTTAAAATATACAAAATATAAAAACACACACATATATATATATATTGTGGTAATCAAAACACACGAGTAAAGTTATTTCGTAATCCGTGAAGTAATAGGTGGACCAGGAATACAAGTACCTATTTTAATGTTAAAATCAAACAACATTTTTTTATAAATAAAAATAGATATAATATAACTATGAAGCTATCATTTTATAAATATCTTTATTTTATTTTTATTAAAATAATTAAAATAATATTTTATTTTTATTAAAATAAAATAATAACTTCCGTTCAAACTTCTTTCATTGCTCAAGTGCAACGGAAGCTCAAAAAAAAATACAAACAATAGACAACTCCATACGAAGCAATAAAACACTTTATGGCTGGTGCAGTATAAAAAGGTCTTACTACTTACGAGCTATATTTTTTATTTATTATCATTATATTTTTAACGGATTCCTAAATTTTGATTATTATTGATTAGACATTATTTTATAC
Source organism: Dircenna loreta (assembly GCA_963555665.1). Lineage (NCBI taxonomy): Eukaryota > Metazoa > Arthropoda > Insecta > Lepidoptera > Nymphalidae > Dircenna > Dircenna loreta. Next base: position 10,991,170 of record OY743097.1, on the reverse strand, counting down.
AAGTATAAGCAGGTTATGGAAAAAACTATTTACATTCAATTTGCTAATTGAAAGAGGAATGACACTACGAAGAGACACATTAAATAAATATTATTAGAAGCACAACGAAAATCAAACACAATCTAATATATGTCTCTATAACTTATCTGTTTTTAAAATATGTTGTTAGTAAATATATAAAAAAGATCGCGCTAGCATCTTGCTATTCTCAAGTGTTTATAAACAAACTTTTAATCAATTTAAAAAAATATACTCTGTTAATAAAATCTTTACGTTTTTCGTGTGTCTACGTTTAGTGAAAAACCGTACTGTTTGAAACACTCTCCTGTACTGTTAGTACGAGCTTTGACGTTACTAAACTTTGATAGTTTTCGAATAGTCACGAAACTACTTCTAATTACTATGGAAAATATAGCAGCCTTAATATCTACCAGAGGCAAATGTCAATTATTGGATATTTTTTTATTTATGACGACGTAACTAAACATATTTATTGCTAATTTCATTTTTATCGTTAATTTTTAAGTATCTATAAATTAAGCAAAAAGAAATGTTGACATCCTTAAAAATATATTTAGCACTTTCTTTTAGTATGGTTTTACTTTTAAAATCTGAAAATCTAAACAACAAGGAACATTTTAACAGTCTTTAAATTGGCTTTTCTCTAAAATATATAAAAATAAAAAATAATGAAAAATTGGTTTAAATATATAGAAGAACATATCTCATATTTTACAATGCACGTATAAATAAATAGTGAGGTTTTTTAAAGTCTACTCTAAACTAGTACTTTAAAGGCTTCAAGCGAATAGACGTGTTTCTCTGTGGCAAGTCGATGCGTATGGAAGTAATGAATATCAGATCGAATATATTTGATATTTTCACAATATTATAATTGATATTTAAATATATAGTCAGTTCTTCAAGAGACCATTTTTTTAATTATATATGATGATAGATATTATATGACGGAACCAACAAAAGACATTCAAATGTGCGCATTTATTCCGATATTTTTATATGTATATAATTTATAAATTTGACATTAGTCAATCTCCAAAGTATCAAAGTTTGTTTATTTGACTATAGCAAGAGAGCCGCGATACTTCCACACAAACATTCAAAAATAAAAATTCGCGTCTGTGTGAGTATATTAAGCAATGAAATACCTAAATCTAAGGCGCACTAAACGCGATAAGCGCTCTTAAGCTCATTTAGTATTTAAAAATCTAAATCAACAACGACGGGAAATGAAAAGTGTAACGTGTAGTCATCAAAATGATAGTAAAATATATATATTGTACTTTTACTAATTTCGTTTTACCACGAGCAGAACTCGAACCTGCGAACACCTAAAATACCATCACGTCACACTGTCAGAATACCAAATGTCCTAGTGTTTAGCAAACGTATTCTCGTATCATTTCGCATAATCTTTTAGCGGAATGTAGGAGAAAATTATTATTAAGTTTTTATTTGTCCAAATCTCGATTAAAAAGTATATTTTTTAAACAAGGATTATTGTAATAAAATGCAAGTAATATTTCTTTATATGTCATATACTGGTATGGGCAGTGATTGAGATTCGATCGCTCCGTAATATACCTTATCTTATCTGTTGCTAGATGGGTAATCTATATATGACTAAATACTCCAAGGTGAAGAGATTTAAAAAAAAAAGATAAGTATTTAAAGAAAAAAAAAATGATTTTTTTTTGAGTTACCCTATTAATGTTTTACCTTGTTTTTTGCATGTCTATATCAGATGAATAAAAAAAAATATCAACACGAAATAAAATTGTGACTTATGATGCAGCCTTGGCATAACAGCAAGGAAATTGGAATCTACCTTTAAGATCTTCTTTGAAATCTATCTAGAATCAACTAGAAAATCCCCTACTTTTCCATTAAAATGTAAAAAAAACTCTTCCTTAAATATAATACCTGCTTACCAAGTTCTGCATCTGTTAAACAACTGTTTTTGTTCAGTGGAATAATTATGAGGTACACTTAACATGAAAAATTAACTATTGGAAGAAATACTAGTATCAAAATTAGTTAAATAAGAAATATTTTTATTTATCGACCTATTTTGAAAATTGTTGTTATATATTTGAATACTTATATTTAATACTATTTTGTATTTTTATTTTAAATAGTAAAATAACAAAGATTAAATACTTTTACTAAATTATTTATCTCTGCTATTGTTTATTATTCATGTATTAATAAGATGATATTTTATGAAAATATTGTAAGCAACATTTAAGTCAAAATCTAAATTACCTTATTAAAAATAAGACCTAGTAAAACTTTATGTATTTTCTTAAAATCAGTACAAACCTGTCGTACAAAGATCACATCTTTACCATAACACTAATACCAACCTAAGAGTGCCTGAGATTTAGAAAACAACAACAGACATTAATACAAACTCCTTTAAGGATCTTTAAGATATATAAACAGTAATACCAACCCATCAGGTAGAGTAAGATGATATCTGAATAAATCGTTGGCAGCTAGCTTGATGGCCTTCTCCGGTGTGATCAGTATGATGTTGACGGCTGAGCCCCGGTACATACCGAAGTATCCCTCTGCTCGGTAAGTCTGCCTAAAGCAGTCAAGCCTGAGGAGGGTTGGGTATGACTTAGTTATATGATTATATTTTTGCATGAATTTTAATTCAGTTTATACACTTGAAAATCTTTAGTTCATGGGTTTTTAATATCTTGAAGCATTGTTTTTTTAAAAGGGTATTTACATCAAATTCTTAATTGCACCCCAAATAAAAATAATAACAGTTTGACATGAAGAGAAGTAAATCATAAAACAATAATACCTATTAATAAAATAAATGTATTGATGTTAAATATCAATATTCATTAAATAAATTAAATAGGTACTAACATGTTTTTGTACTGTCTCTCCCCATTTGGCCCCACGGTCTGGTTCTGCAGCCGTGTTTTGACCAAATCGAGGGGGAAGACGACTGAAACGCCGATGATTCCGGCGATACCACCATTTATAATCTTCGGCAGTAAACTGAAAGTATAAGACAGTTAGTTATCATTCACTTACTTAAAGAATATAAAAACAAACGTTATTCTCACAATATATAACAAGTATAGTAATAGTTTAAGCCTTAATTTATTATTGTATAAAGAAATCTACTATAAAAAAAATACTGTCCCTCTAAAACATGTTTCGGTACGAGGTTTACTAATAATCACAACCAAACACAACAATCAAGAGCTCGTTTTGTGACTGCTCGAAAACTATTAAAGTTTCGTAACATCAAAACTCGTACTAGGAGTACGGCACTGCAATTTGTTACGTAGGACGGTGTAATTTCGTATATGATATAATTGTTTCTATAAACAATAAAAAAGGGGACCGATTACTTTTAATTATATACTTTATACCATAGCCAATAAAGAAACCTCATTTAGTTACGTAACTTGTTAGATATAGTATTACATTTATAAATATTTGATACACAGCAGCTAGATTATATAAAATGATTCAGTATTAATTATAATACGTAGCATGTACGACATATCATTAATAACAAATGACACGTTTAGGAATCATTTCGTGCCGACTACTGTGGTCTGTAGGGCATTAATTAAAGGTATTTTGGCACTAGGTACTAGTCAGATAAAACATATTTTCGTACTCTACTACAGTAGTGAGTCAAGAAAAAAGGGAAGCAATAGTAATGATCATGCTGCAGAATCACTAAAATTAATATAGGTACCCTTTTACAGGTAAATAACTAGTCATGACTAAGAGTAACTGTCCAATATTAATACCCTCAATAGGAATTTTGAGTAATTAGATATAAACTTAAAACTGTGCAAGTTTAAGATTTTATTACACTTCTAGTATTCAAGGAGTGAAATGGTATTTTTTTTTAAATATTTATTTTCTTTGTCTCAGATTAATATCAACTCAAGTGGATATTCCACAAGTTATTTATAATTTACATGTCTATGTTAAAAAATATTCAAACTAAAATGAGGAGAATCACATTAGTTTGAAACAATATCATTTATATCCTGCATTACAAAAGTATAATTTGTTAAGCTTAAATAATTAGTATTTATTTTTCAACCTTGGCTCGAACATAACCATTCGAAGCAGTAATGATAGTAAACTTGTCATAAAAATTAAATTACTAAGAGGATACCTCAACCAATAATTGTTCATCTGAATAACAATGCATAATTACCATGAAAATATCCACTAAAAGAATATTATACTCTACTCTAATTTAAATAAAGCACAATATTGTTTACATGACTGGCCTTGTACAAAATAATTCAATTGTTACTAATATTGTAACACCGGCAGTAGCATGAAATATGTAAAACAAAACCTGTCAGTCCTGTTTTGAATCTAGCTAATGTTAAGATCAAATGTATATATGTTCAGAATTATTTATTATATATTTATAGGGATGTTCTTAATCAAGTCAAGTCAGTCAAATGGATTACTTCTAAATGACTCTTAAGATAGCGATATCCAATACACTATTACATATTGATTATGTTCTGCTTAATATAATTTAAATAGTATTTTTTTAAATTATAATTAAGCTATAACATTTTGATGGTCAGATTAGGAAAATGGTTTTATTTTTAAAAGAGATATAGGATATATAATTTATTTTGGAAGTGGTATTCAGAGTATATAATCAAATTTTTAAAGGATCAAGTTTTAGATGACTATAAATTTGAATACTCCAAAATCAAATAGAATACAGGCACATATTTTTGTAATACTATATTAATGTATACTTACTTAAACTGTTGGGCAGGAGGAGGATTTGCTTTACTCATGCTTTTTCTATACCTATTTAAAAAAATAAAAAAATGAATAAAAAAATTATGAAAAATTATTTATTATAGTATTTTATTTGGATTTGAATATAAAACAGACAAAAATATATATTTTATATGTTTACCTAGTCGATCATGTTAGAGCATTATGTTTATAATTTAGAATATGAATTTAAAACGATTTCCTAGAACAAAATTATATAGGAATTACAATGAGTATATATTTTAAAATTTTTTGATAGATCGCGATATAAAAAAACATTCATACATTTTACGTAATCAAAAGTATTAAGTACATACCTTTCCTAAATAGTTTTGAATAATTTTGAACACACAAAAAAATTACAGTAAATATGGCATGGCGAATTTTGACATTTTTATTCTAAAAAAATCAACAACCTGAATCGATTCCAAATGCAACCGGAAAAGGTTTAATATAATAATTGACATTTATCCGTTAACGTCAATGTATGGAGAGTAGAGGTAAGGAGAACCTATTTCAATAAAGAGAAACTGAAACAATGAATATAGTAAAACTAATAGTTCTGTTATTCTCCTTAATATGTCAGTGCACATTTTTTTTATTTAGGACTTTTTCATAATTCATGCTTTTATGAGTTTAGTTCTTTTTTAAGGATACTTTTTGAGACTCTTAGTTGGTCTCCTAATCCTTACCTCTACTCCCCAAAGGTTCACTTGGCTTAACCGTCACAGGTCACAGAATAAAACAAAGAGTATTATAAAATATTATTGTAGTAATTAATTTAAACATCATATTATTATATTTCAATATTATATTAATAAAAAAATGATTGACTTCAAAATTGAATTATAATAGTCTTGGACAGAGGATGCTTTGATTAATTAAAAATTAATTGCAGTAGGAAAGAAATCTACTTCAAGGAAACTATGTGCTTTGTTTTTTGTATGACATTGAAATAAAACCAGAAAGTCTTACAAGAATTCAATTTTACATTCTAAATATCAAGCATCGTACTTTTTGAAACATTAGAACATTTTAGTTCATAAATATGTTCGTTAATCTTTTTTAAACCCTCAAATCTAAAATAAAATTATTGTGAGTCTACCTAGTTAAACTGTAGTCTTAAAGATTAATTAAAATCGTAAGATGCATTGAATGACTCCGCAATGCGAGAACGATTATTAGCTAAAACAAAAGTTAAATTTAAAAGATAATTATGTCGATATGCAGAAAACACCAGCAAACCTTGGAAAGCTTGAAGCAGTGGAAGGTTCTTATTTTCCATTTTCAATATTTGAACTAAGTACGTTCCATATTTTCCCGTTTCTCATGCTAACTCTTCTTTGTGGTGTAAGGAAAGTAAAAAGTTAAATTACTTGCCACCTTTACTTACATCAGTTTTGTTTCGATTTTTTCTGGTCCCGACTTGTTGAGAGCTTAGGATTTATAATTTGGGAAGCGATCGTCAACCCAGTAGTGACTCGTTATTGTTCCATTCATTCAGGATTGCGTTGAAGATTAGCTTCTACCCGTAATCATTGCTTGCTAAGTAATGCAAGCGAGTTTGAATAATATTTTTACCATTTGTAAATTTTATTCAGATAAACCGTTAAATTATGGATGCAGTGGAAAGCAAGTTGTTTTTTTTATTGAAAAATATTTGTCAATTGACTTACCACCTTATTCAAAATAAGGATCAAATCATATACACAGTTAATCTGAAACCTCATGATGTGAACATTTATTAACGAAATTTTTATGCAGACACATCAAACCCTTCAAATGTGATTTCATAACCTCACATATTTTACCATTTTTAATTTAGGGATACATAATATTCTTAGTACTTACCTGTTCATTATTCTTTGGAGTTTATCATCCTTTCTGACGTTCTCCAACGCATTTTAGATGGTAAAATTTTGTAGTCCATAGCTAGGTACTCATCAATTCAAAGTTAGAGTTAGAGTATGGAAGAATTACAAATGAATTATATATATTAAGAATTAGCATCTTTATTAACAGTTATTAAATTATTATTTTTTTCATTATGATATAAATGCAATGTTTAAATTCAAATACAGAATATATAATTATGTTATTACGTTTTCACATTTCACTAGTAAAACGCTGGACTAATCTTAAAATTATGCTTTTAACTTTAAAATCATTATTGAGATAAACGATACCTATTTTTAGCTAGTAAAACTTTTGATAGAAATGAACAATTTTTTAAAAATAAAGACATTATAATGCCTCAGGATATTGCCATTGAAATTATTTCCAATTTATCAAAATCAAATGTGTAAGTAGTGTTCATTTGATGCGTGTTCAAATCGATTTATTTTCTTTATTTATATTTAATAAGTTTAACATGATTTACGCTCGACTTAATTTCTTACTTTACCTATGTATTGATTTATTACGTCAATTCATCATTTAAAACTTTAATAAAAATGTTTATTGATAAGGTATTTAACATTTCAAGAAAAAAAATCGAACAATGAGTATTCTAGCATCACTTTTATTATTATTTATATTAACCTTTTTTATACCAACAACGTGTTATATAAACTATGCATATAATAATATTAAAACTCTTAGGATATGCTGAAAAAGCAAAATAACTTTATACCTATATATATATAATATTTGTTTGAATAAAACTACTATTCTAACTATATGTAGCCTACATTTAAGAGGAAAATATTTAGTAAAACTGCATTTTTTTAAATTAATACCTCAACTGGTCTCCTTTTAAGTTTCCTTTTTTTCGTTTCTAAATAAGAAATAAAAAAACTGTAGCAATTCATATACAAAGCATATGTGTAAGAATTTATGTTATAAGTATATGGTACATTAATCCTGAAGACTTAAAAAGTAAAAGTACTTATTAAAGATCTATATTTTTTCTGTTTCGACGTAACTTTAACTTTCAATTTCAACCGTCTCTCATCAGTACAATCCCTTCGCTAGATTCCTTCCGGATTAGAAACTATAAAACCTTTTTTCTTACTGTCCCTATCAACACATTCTTCGTAGAAACCGAACAAGAGATTGCTTTAAAACAAACACAATGTCTTCAAAATTGTTGGTAAGAAAACTGGGTATTTTTAATTAAAGAACATTTTTTTAGTCTCGAATGTCCTTTTCTGGACATTAATTTTTTTTTATCTGCCTTAATATCATATTGTACTTACAGGATTTTTTTACTTTTCAGATCTTAGCAATCGCAGTCTTCGCATTAGTAGTTTGCGCAGCTCAGAAAAACAACGACAAAAGAAGCGCTTCTGGTTGGGACGTGTCTGCTTTCGTGCCAGGCTTAGTTCAAGTAGCTGCTGCACCTGCTAGTGGTAAGAATGGTCTAGTTTCCAAAAATATATTCCTACATATACATATCAGTATAAAAATGATAAAAATACTGTAATATATCACTGTATATATAAAATAATATCACTGTAGCCGCGGGCTGGTCATCTGAAACAAGTTCAGATGTAGCCGGTGCAATAGCTGCAGCTAAATCAGCCGCTAATGCCGTCATGGCAGCACAGCGTCAAGTTGCAGCAGTGAAACATGCAGCTCTTGAACAGCAAAGCGTCGCCGGCGCCAAAGAGGCCGAGGCTGCTCACGCTGCTCAAAAAAGGTACGACCCCAGTTTCGAAAACTACCATAACTAATATTAACTTCATAAAAAAGTTATCTTTATCAAAGACGCGGCAACATGTAGTATAATACAAATTGAATTCTAAATTATTATTTAGTAATATTTGGGTATATCTAGTGAGGAGGCTGCGCGTACGGCTCGCGCACTTGCATTGGAAGCAGCGCAAGCGGCGGTGCATGCGCAGGCGCAGCTGGCGGCCGCCAAGGCTCGCGCCGCCGCCGCTCAGAAGATAGCCGCAGCACGAGAAGCCGCTGCCGCACGCGCCATACAACAGGCCGCCCACAACCAGGCCGCTAAGCTACAAAACGCTGGTAATACTATTATTTACATTTGAACTTTAGTAGGTTTGAGTTTCACTCAGTACCTATTGATTAATATTTCATTTTATATTTATTTAAAGATATTATATATGATAATGTTTTTAAAGGACAAAAACGGCAGTGTTTTTATGAATGATTTTGATTTCACCTTAAATTCTAGGTTTTGTAGTATGTTACGTTCTGATATACTGTATTATGTATTTAATTTGACAGATTTAGAAGCTTTAAAGCTGTCAGTGATCCAGAGCTCAGGTGCCGCTGGTGCTGCCGGCGCTGCACAGCATGCGGCAACCGCAGCCGCAGCCGCACTGCGTCCTGCAGGATGGAACCCAACCTGGAAGGCATGGACTCCATCATCTGGACCTTGGGCGTGGGCTTAACTTTTAAGTACATTGCACTATCGCTGAGTTTGTTTAAAAATTGTATCATTTAATTTTGTGCTGTTAAAAGTTTTTTGTAATACTTTTTATTTGTATTGTCTTTGTATTGTCTATGCTAGAAATAAACGTTTTAAAAATGACTCTACCTTCGTTTAACTGTTAACGCATTAGAATAATAAGGAGACCTATATAGTAATATTAGGTACTTACCTACTATAAACTAGCTGTTGCCGACGACTATGTTCGTGTGGAGTTTTGATTACATACTGATGTACTTGTGTTACATTTGCAAAAACTTTAGCGTAATTTTAGTAGTATATAATATCACACTCCAAGAGGCCTAGCCCTCCCAAATAAAATGGGGATCAAAGAAAAATACTTTTTCAATCCAATTAGTATGTAGTATTTATCAGTAATTGCGTCATACAAACAAATTGCTATATTATACCTGCCCAGACCTATTTATTAATCAACTAACTAAACATTTTTTACAATTCATTTAAATTTCATTTTCGTTTATTATTTATAAATTTAGTTTATATTCAGGGTAGAAAAAGTATTATATGTATATGTCGAATCCTGACACTTTTATAAAAAACATTTGCTACTCAAAATATTATTTTTTATTACTTTTCTGTGTGTTTGTTTGTTCGCACATCAAAATCTACTGGATTATTTAAACAAAAATGTTAATTTTATTGTCTCAGGAATATTTTAACTCTGGAAAATTGTCAAATCCTTACAAGAAAGCACAAGAACTGGTTTATACTATAATTACAATACAACAAAACTATTGAACTCTATTTCATGACATTTTGATTGGCTTATTATGTAAGTCAATATATATGTGCTCGTTTTATATATATATATATGTAATTTTCACAAGATAACAAAAAAAATGGTTTAAATCGCTACAAAAAAAATTAAATAAAAACGTGTGGATTTGTTTAAATATTAGGTGATGATAGCAAGATTCAGATCGATTTCAGTCGGAATGGGGCAAAGAGGGGGGCAGATGAATTCACTGTGAACAGCTGCACTGATCCTGTATCCCATAGGTTTTATATAATTTTATAAATAATTTTAGACATATCATCATTACTATTACAAAAAAGAGTCAAATCCACGTTTATAATTATATATTTTTTCTATATTGTAAAGACGGGATGGCACAAATACATTGATCGGCACATAATACGTCTGCGCCGTTGTCATGGCAACCGGGGATGAGGCTCCATCTACTGTTCCCGTTCAGCCTCCGACAGATTTGTTACGCAACATGTTTTTATTCCTCAGGGAGTATATTTTTATATGAATGTGCAAAATGTTAAAATTCTAAGACAAAGGCTGATTAATATTCAGGTAAGCATATATTAAAATAAAGTATCTTATGTTTAGTTAAAATATCTTTTATTCTACAAAAAGTAAAAGGCAAGTATCATACAGAACATTTGTTAAAATCATAAATATTGACCTTTTTTGTTTAGATTTGTGTTATTTGTTGTGTTTCAGAAGCCATGTTTTGGATATTATTTGGTGTGCTCTGTGGCTGCCATGTCGTATTTGCCGATATAGATAGACGTAGATATTCAAACCCCACGTATTATAATGTAGGCGGGGTGCTCTCCAGTAATGAATCCATTGCGTTCTTTAAGGATACCATATCTGTAAGTGACATGGATATTGAAATGAATTTGTATTCAATATTTTTAGGGTGAGGACTTCCAAAAGCTACGGCTAAGCTGGACAAAGCAAATTATTTTTTTAATTTACAAAAAGTAAGCTAACTTTTTTTAAGCTAAATTTTTTTAACTTACTCCTTTCGCCTAACTCCTTTCAAAAAATAAGGGTTTGGAATACGATTCTATTACAATAAGCACTTTTATTATTTTTCCTAGTATTTGGTAATAATCCAAATATCAAAGGAACAGTAAAACAAAATCCTTTAAATTTATAATTTATTTCAATGAATTCTAACATGAATTCTTTAAAGGATACATTATTTAATATTCAACATATACTTCATAAATATCAAATATTTTTATTTCAGAATCTAAACTTCAAAGACAAGTATGTACCCCGCGGAGTTACCTATCATGACTACTCGATTCTCATGGACCCAAACCCAATAAAAACTGCCCTCAATGTGTGCAAAGATCTTATCGCACATCGAGTAAGTATTTGTGTTTATATATCTATACATATATATATATATATATATATATATATGTGTGTGTGTGTGTGTGTGTGTGTGTGTGTGTGTGAATGTGTGTGCATTTGTGTGAGTATAAAAATACTTACATGTTTGCAGGTATACGCAATAGTCGTCTCTCACCCACTCACAGGAGATCTATCTCCAGCTGCAGTGTCCTACACGAGTGGCTTCTATCACATCCCCGTTATCGGAATATCGTCAAGGGATTCCGCTTTCTCCGACAAGAACATACACGTCTCGTTTTTGCGTACAGTACCACCGTACTCGCACCAGGCAGATGTGTGGGTGGATGTACTAAGGCACTTTAATTACATGAAACTTATTGTCATACACAGTTCGGATACTGATGGCCGAGCTATATTAGGAAGGTGAGGCATATTGCTTAAATTGCCAGACTGGCCCTGTAGCTACTTACACCAAATTTACCTATCTCCCCCCCTTCCCTTTTTTGCCGCTTTATGGTAGGCCAATAAATATCTTCAAATGGAGAAAATTTTTGGTACTCCAAACTGAATATGAAATCAATTCCTCTCTTCTTAGATTCCAAACAACATCTCAAAGCATCGACGAAGATGTGGATCGCAAAGTTGTTGTGGAGCAAGTTATAGAATTCGAACCCGGCCTGGATTCCTTTAGTGATAAATTAATCGAAGTTAAAGGTGCTCAGGCTAGAGTTTTCCTGATGTACGCCAGGTACGATATATTTTTAAGTTATCCTATGGAATGTCAGTAGTTTGTAACATGAAAGTAGGTATCCATCCATCCATATTTTTATCCATATTTTTATTCTAGAAATTTCTGATTCTTCTTCTAGCTCTACATTCAATTATGGAATATTGCTTACACAACACAAAGATGCACCGATATACACGCATACATTCATACATGAGCGCCTCATTATAGCAATTAATTTAAAACTCCATCTACATAATATAGAAAGTAGATTATATATCCTAAATTATAGCCGATTAGAGTCATCTAATAGACTAATATTTAATTATCAAATAATATTAAACATCAAAGCTTATGATATTATCATTATTTCTCATTATTATAAAAAAAATGTGATTTTGGCATGTTTCTTATTATAGTAAAACCGACGCAGAGATAATATTCCGTGACGCAACATTTCTAAACATGACGACCACTGGTTACGTTTGGATTGTGACGGAGCAGGCTCTGGATGCAGCTAACGCACCTGAAGGCCTGCTGGGGTTACGTCTTGTCAATGCAACTAACGAACACGCTCATGTCCAAGATTCCATGTACGCGTTAAGCAATATAGACATTTTTATATGTTGATGTTGTACCGTTAAAACGAGTTTTGATAGTACAAAACGTGGATAATTTTTGAGCAGTCCCGTAACAAGTTTTAGGTTCTGATTGGTAGGAAGCCGATCAAGAACTTAAGTTGGATAGACAAGAAGACGTTAACAAGAAGACGTTTAGTAACTGCTCGAAAATTATAAACGTTTCGTAAAGTCAAAACACGCACTAGGGGTAAGGGTCTCTGAAAATAAATTACCATGTAAGGGTAAGTGGTTATCGCTTCGAATACATATCTTCAAGTATATGTAATTGCAGATGCCTTGTATTGAGGGACTATAATGTATGAAATTTTGTAGAAATTGTGTAATCGGAGTCTAGTTTATCAATAACGTTGAGACTATTTTTTTAATTACGTTATTTTTAATTCAAAGTAATACAAATGAGTTAATACCTAACTGCTCCATCATAGATACGTGCTCGCATCAGCAATCCGCGACATGAACACTTCAGAGGAAATAAACGCACCTCCGTCAGATTGTTTTAACTCCGGTTCTATCTGGACCACTGGCAGGCTTCTTTTCGACTACATACGAAAGCAACGACTGGAGAATGGTGCCACTGGCCATGTTGCTTTTGACGATCACGGTGATAGAGTACATGCCGAGTATGATATGGTTAATGTCAGGGCTCAGGGAGAACATGTAGCTGTAGGAAAATACTTTTATTCCAAGGTATGCTAAAAAAATGAGTTAAAAAAAAAACTAAAAAACACGCGTTTGTAAAAAAAAAAGAACTGAAAAGTAAAAAAAGTTTTATTTTTAAATTTGAATTAAGAGTAATGTAAATAAGAAAAAACACTATTTTATTGTAATTTAATTTTAATTAACAATATTGTATAAAAAATTAATGAATTGAATTAAGGGTTATGTAGTCAAAAACAAATTTTGCAGTGTAAAAAAAACGGGGTGCTTTTAAAATATCTACACTCTGCATATGGCGATTGACAAGTATGCAAAAATTTAAATAATTCGACTTTTCAAAGTCGATCAAAATTACGTTCAATGTTTCCGTTAAAGAGATAGATACAATTAAAGCGTGTTTCTTAAGATCAAAGATGTTTTAATTTTACTTTTGTAAAAATAATTTCAAATTGTGTAGGAGACACAAAAGATGCGTTTGGAACTCAAGGAGCAAGAGATAATTTGGATGGGTCGTAGCCCCTCCAAACCCGAAGGTTTTATGATACCAACGCATCTGAAGGTAAAATTGACAATTAAATTTTAATAAAACAATAATTAAACTTTAAAGCATTTTATTAAAATTCCTGCTCTAAATCGAAGAAAAGATTTCGTAAAGTATACTTACTATACTTATACTTTTATTCTCTATGATATTTTTGAGATTTTATTGCTAAGAATTCATTTTTGTTCATGGCTAATTAATCTTAAATATGATAAATATTATTAGATACATGATATTTTAGCACAACTTGGAATATTGGACCATTCAATTATTTTCTGCAGGTTCTGACAATCGAAGAAAAGCCATTTGTGTATGCTCGCAGGGTGGATGATGAGATAGAGTGTATGTCTGAAGAAATACTATGCCCACACTATAACACAAGTAAGAAAACTGTTACGCATATATAAAATAATTATCTAGAATACAATAATAAAAAACCTACATATAAACGAATCGATATACGGATAGAACCTTACGTAACTTTATAAAATTACTTATATTTTTATCATATTTGTATTGCCTTTTACTCCCTATGATTGCCTCATTACGTCATTTGTAATCGACTTTCATCTTATTCTAGATCAACTTTATTGCTGTAAAGGCTTCTGTATGGACCTTCTCCGGTATTTATCGAAAGCTATCAATATCACGTACTCTCTGGCTCTTTCACCCGATGGACAATTTGGAAATTATATCATTCGTAATTTTACTCAGCCAGGAGCTAAGAAAGAATGGACAGGGCTTATTGGTAAATGGACGGCGCTTATTGTAGTACACTTATATCTACGGCTTTAATTATTAACGAAACGTCATAAAAAAGGCATTAATATTAGTGTGTCATAAATTAAAAACGGGAGGAGTAAAAAAGTTATTTTACAGGAGAGTTAGTTTACGAGCGAGCAGACATGATCGTGGCCCCACTAACTATAAATCCTGAAAGAGCAGAGTTTATTGAGTTCAGTAAACCTTTTAAATACCAAGGAATTACAATACTAGAGAAAAAGGTACAGTGAAAATTATATACGATACATAATATATGTCTAGATACCATTTTATGGGGCTGATACGTTTGTTTTGGTTTTTTGTTTGATTTCTGGAAAGTCAGTCTCAGTTGGGTTTGAAAATGTATTTTTGCGATAATACATTTTTTATATTAACTACTTTTTTAAAGTTTTATTTTAAATAGCATTTTATAATTTTATATAAAGTTTATATATGAGCATAAAAATGGACACAAAACAGTTTCTTTCCCTGATTTCAACAGTTCAGAACGTCTAGCACCCTTTTATTATCCATGCAGATGGTTTTGGGACAACAGCTAGTATGTTCTAAATATAAAATTAATCTATTTTTTTATTTCTAGCCTTCACGATCTTCAACACTCGTATCATTCTTACAACCATTTTCGAACACATTATGGATATTGGTGATGGTATCAGTACATGTAGTGGCTTTAGTTCTATATCTACTGGATAGATTCTCACCTTTTGGAAGATTCAAGCTTGCACATATCGACGGCACCGAGGAAGACGCCTTGAATCTGTCTAGTGCTATTTGGTTTGCGTGGGGTGTTTTATTGAACAGTGGAATTGGGGAAGGTAACTCTTGTGCTTTTTAAATCTATATCTAAATTCATCAATATGGGCAGATGAAACTGCTACTTGGAATACTTGGAATACCTTGTACCTTGGAATACCGTCCCCATCGCTGTAGCAAGTATAGCTAGCTATACACCCAGTATGGTCAGTTATGAAAATATCTTGAAGGTATCTGAAAATAATCTATATGTGCTTTTCCCCAAGGTAGTGGTCAGGCGGCTTAAGCATACCCTTCCAAAAATTTGTAATATATGTTTTTATATGAGATAGGTTTTCAAAGAGATTACTAGGAATCTAGGCCTATATTCATTTATATCTTTAGGGACACCTCGCAGCTTCTCAGCTCGTGTTCTGGGTATGGTATGGGCTGGATTCGCTATGATCATTGTCGCATCATATACCGCAAATTTAGCTGCTTTTCTTGTACTTGAAAGACCTAAAACCAAATTAACTGGAATCAATGATGCCAGGGTAAGTTAGAAAATAGTTAATATATTTCAATTTTGTAATTATTTTACAAAATGTGTATAATAAAATAGTTACTGTCTGTATGTTATTTTTTTTTGGTATTTATTCAAATTGTAGTTACGTAATACTATGGAAAATCTGACCTGCGCTACTGTAAAAGGATCAGCAGTTGACATGTACTTTCGAAGACAGGTTGAGTTATCAAATATGTATCGTACCATGGAAGCAAATAACTACGACAACGCTGAACAAGCAATACAGGACGTTAAGAATGGGTAAGAATGTTATTGTCTTCTCTTATTGGTCACCAAATAGGTAACTTCTTGGACTAAATGATCACCCACAAAGTAATTCTACTGTAATTTTATTACAGAAAACTTATGGCTTTCATCTGGGACTCTTCAAGGCTGGAATTCGAAGCCGCTCAAGATTGTGAACTGGTGACAGCGGGTGAACTCTTTGGTAGATCTGGATACGGTGTTGGCTTACAGAAAGGTTCTCCGTGGGCTGATTTGGTAACACTTGCTATTTTGGACTTCCACGAAAGTAAGTGGTTGGTTAGGTACAACCAATAAAATCAGTCTTGATACTGGATAATTTCTGGGACAATTATGTTTTTGATATTCAGGTGGCATCATGGAGTCTCTAGACAACCAGTGGATTCTTCGCAACAATATGCTGAACTGCGAAGAGAACGAAAAGACACCGAATACTCTTGGATTGAAAAACATGGCAGGAGTATTCATACTGGTTTTAGCGGGCATCGTCGGCGGGATAGTCCTCATCGTCATAGAGGTGGTCTACAAAAGGCATCAGATCAAAAAGCAGAAGAGGATGGAGATCGCGCGCCACGCGGCCGACAGGTGGCGCGGCGCCGTTGAGGTAAACCGAGCCAAGCTAGCAGCTCTGGACCACGTCGACATCAAACGAATTGACACCAAAATATAAACAGCCCCCTTTTCGATTCGCTTGTTAATACTGTTAATTCATACTAATAAATATATTCATGTTCATTTAGATGCTTAATTTTCTAACCCCCAACCGGATTATCGGCATTGTTGTAAGTAGAAATGTGTTTTTGTAATACTAATTAGCAGTTTGGAGGATAATCGAGTATGTGTTTTCAGAAACGGAAGTCTTTGAGGGCGTCTATCCTGCCATCGCAGCGTCGTGCGAAATCGAATGGTGTGAAAGAGACGGGGAGTATCAGCTTGGCCGTGGATAGAGGAGTGCGGCGGCGCGATGAGCCGAGAATACCACGATATATGCCTGCGTATACACCCGACGTATCTCATCTTGTGGTATAATTATATTGGCAAATGTTAGCTATTACACTGCCTAAAGTAATAAATTGAAAAATATATGTTTAGCGTGTAACTTAGGCGGTACCTAAATAATTTTGCCTAATAAAGTTACTAACCGGACAGGTAATAAAAATTAGATCATTATTAGTATAAGTATGAATGTTCCACTAATATTTTTAAATATAAGTAATATAATTAATAATAAAATACTTAAGAAGTTTTAGCTAGAAGTTAAACATCAAAAAATATAATATTAGCTACGAATATGACTACATTTACTTTAAAGAGAAAATAAAAAAATGAATTGTGTTATGGTATTCTTATTTTAAGAGAGCTGTAATACTCGGTAAAAACATATAAATTCCTTCTTAATACTTCCTGGACTTTGTTTTCGGCCTCATATATAGTATTAAAAAAATATACTATATAATTTTATGTGTAGGCATATGTCATGTATGTATGTCAAGCCAATTGATATCATAATTTGTCTATACAAGAAACTATGAACATACCAACAATGCTTTATTTTTAATTTTTTTTAGATCATCCCTGATTTACCAAAATTGTAATTTGGAACCTCATTGCAATTCGTATTTGTAAATATTCGTTTATACAGTTTTTTTATAAGTTCTTATATGTATATACTACAGAACAAAATTTGCGAAACCAATTTAAAATCACTTAAAAATACCCGTCTTAGACCGAATCCTAAATACGTGTCTACTTACATGGTGAAGTGTACAAAAACTGTAACTAAAAGGTTTAGGATTTTTAGTTTTTAATTTAAATGCGCTAATCTCTTGAAGCACCTACTTACCAGGATGATTAGAATTTTTTAAACATTTGACAGCTCATTAACCGAGATTTATTTTATAGTTTTTATTGCATCATAATACATACATGCTGATACTGTTTAGTTTTTTTTTATTCAGGTCATCCACGGAATGTTACCTTAAAAGTACTAAATATTTTTTACAGGTTAACTTATTCTTACGTTACGAAATGTTTAATAGGAAACTGACTAACGATTCTGGCATCGACCCTAGGATTATTTATTCTTAACTGGACAGTTCAGTTTACCGTGTCACCTGTGTTACATGGTAAACTGAACTGTCCAATTAAGTAAATTTGTAAATAAATGTCAAATCGGTTCTATCTATTCTTAATTTTAATGTCTCCATACCAAAAAATGCATGCAATAAGATTCTTTACCGTGTATTAGCTTGTAAAAAAAAAGTCACATCGGTTCTTTCTCTCCTTAATTTTAATGTCTCTATACCAAAAAATGCAAGCAGTAAGATTCTTTACCGTGTATTAGCTTGTAAAAAAAAGTCACATCGGTCCTTTCTCTTCTTAATTTAAAAAAATGCAAGCCGCAACATTCTACAAGAAGTCTTCCCGGGATTAATCAGTAGTTTTGACCTAGTGTTCTGTGCTAACTTGTTATTATTATTAACATGTAGTTTTCATATTTACTAAAGGAAAGGCACATTTACAAATTAGATTTATTACCCATATCCTATGTAAAATCTGGCAATTTTTTTTATTATATAGGTTTGTAAGACAAACAGTATATTGAAAGCCTGTTGTTTATTCAGGCTAGTGTATAAATCAAAGGGATTGTGTACCTATCACTTTCCTATTTATGGTATTGAACTAAAGAGTAAAAGCGAGATAGAATCAATGAAATTGTTTGTTAGTTCATGGTATGATAGCAATGAGTATCCCGTATTAACTATCAACTCCCGTGTTTCAAACAAAGGACTAAATACACACTTTTCTATTTCATTACGGTATACATTTTGAAAAAAGTGCTACCAGAATAATTCGCTTATAATGCAGAAACTTGAGAGTTTGCTTGAGAGAATTTACGAAAACATAAGAATTATTTAAAAGTTGTCTCATATCATACTTTTTTTCTTTATATGTGTGAGAATCTATTTTATTTTTTCTAATCATTCTTCATGTGTTCCAAAACTACCCACTTCATATTATAAACTAATAAGTTATACAGTTGAACTTCGAAAAGTTCAGTTCCAAGGTAAAGTGGAAATATTTTCAATTTTCATGTATCGAGTTTTTAACTTATCAAGGATTTATTTTGGGATAAGTTCGCCTTTTTACTTATGGTGGTTCATTTATTGCTTCTGGCAGAGCTTATGAGAGATTGTAATATATAATACGTATATATGTATATAATATGGAAAGACTATGATAACATCAAATTATCACATGTGTTACATGAAAGTAGAACGAAGAAATAACAGAAAAGACTATTTTTTTGTTAATTTATTAAGTATCCTAATTTTAGTTCGGATTTTATTTTACTTTGTCAATTTTCATTTTACCACTTGCACTGTGTTGTGAACAGATACAAGTAAGCCGTTATATGTTAAAAAGTACTTTAGGTTGCCTTAAATTAGGTAAAAAGTTCAGGAGCTTGCAAAAAATACCGTCAAACCTTTTGTTTTGCACGTTAATTAGAAATTAGTTCCTGTTATAGTGGCAGTCGAAATATTTATTTTAGATATTGTGGGTACTACTTATTAATTTAAGTTGTGCGAGTTAGAAGAGGGTTTTGGGTTCCTAGAGGAAGGGAACAGATTACTTTGTGAAGTTACAGAGGTTTTTTAGCTATAGCGGTTTTAGATATCGAAGATCTAGTATTAGAAGTTGATAATTTACATATGGACTATAAAGACTAAAAACCAATTTTAGAGGCACCTGGCACAGTACTTTAGTTTGATAATTAAATTTCATTTAAAAATCTATAATCTTGCAGGCAAAGGTTAACCGTTATTGTGCCAATTTTGATTCTAATTGTTTCCATATTTCTTTTAATATTTTATTTCGAATGCAAGAATTTAATAATCTAAACAAATACATGAAATTATGTCACATATATTTTTTCCTTTTATTTATAAAAAAATGTAATTAAATATGTTTACGGCTTACTAGGATAAGTTTTAAAATGATACATATTTTTTAAACTCATATATGATCTGAAGAATGAATGCATCAACTAATCACTAAATTGTCCAAATGATAATTTTAACTGAGTGGAAGGGCTGAAGTGGCTGAAGATAATATCAAAATCGAAAAAAGTATGAACTTTCATAAGACGGGTAGTAGTAACTAGTAATCACTAACCAATAACCACAGTACTCTGTGGTAATAACCTCACATGATAGTTGTCATTTGTTTGTTGATAAGAGATAGCAGCTGTAAACTGATAACAATACCAAAATATAACTATTATATTAACTTATTTACTCAAATTCAATGATTGAGGATTTGATAAAATAATAATAAGATCTCTTAAAATTACGTAACATAATTTTAGTCGATATTACAAGTTATTGATAATTTTAACAATTATCTTCAAGATCATTCATTAATTAAAATCCAAGATGTTTAAGCAAGTGACTCATGTGCTCTTTGATATGGATGGCCTAATCTTAAGTGGGTACCCATAACCAAACTTTTAATAATTATACATTATTTTGTCATTATATAAAATTTCAAATTTTGAACATGGTATCTAATAATGTTTTTCAGATACCGAAGATTTATATACTGTAGCTTTTCAAAATATTGTATCTCGTTACGGGAAAAACTACACATTTGATTTAAAATTGAAGCTTATGGGTTCTCAATCTCACGAAACAGCACAAACTGTTATATCAGAGCTTGACCTACCGCTTACAGTGGATGAATTCCTAGTTGAAACTAAAAAGCAATTTGAAGAATTATTTCCAGATACACAACTGCTACCAGGCAAGTCATTAAGATCAATCTTAGAAATCAACTAAGTAAAACTGATTTTTGCACTATTCAATGTTAATCTTATTACCTAACTTGACCTTAACAAATTGTTTGTACTCATAAATTGCTTGGTAAAAATTATTCATTATTAAAAAATAACTAGTTGATGTGTCACATACATTTGGGTATTCATTTAAACAATATTTACTTGGATTTTTTTACTGTAGAATATATCTGTTACAGCGGATAACATAACTGCTTGTTGCTATTATACATATTTATTTTGATAAAAAAATATGACATGACAGATTGCTTATTACAATCAATACAGATAAAGTTGTGTGATCACTAGTTATGTAATAAATTTACTGGAAGATACAAAAATTATATATACTATTAAAATTTTAGGTGCAGAAAAGTTAATAAGGCATTTACACAATAAAAAAATACCAATAGGCTTAGCAACAAGTTCAAGCATAGAGAGTTATCACCTCAAAGTAGATAAACACCACCAAGAGTTGTTTTCACTTTTTCCATACAAAACATATGGCTCTTCAGATCCTGAAGTTGCTCGTGGGAAGCCACACCCAGATATATTTTTAGTTGCGGCTTTTAAATTTCCTGAGAAGCCAGCAGCAGATCAGGTATGAAAATCAACAATAACCATTCATTAATGAAAATTTAATTGAAAGTATAGTTTTATAAGATTTTTTTGTGAAGCTAAGTATTTAATGAAATTAATATATTTTTTCTTTTTGAAAGTCAATTAATTTTTTTTTCTTTGACCCTCTAGTGTCTTGTATTTGAAGATTCAGTGAATGGGGTGACAGCAGGAAGAGCAGCAGGTATGCAAGTAGTAATGGTACCTGATGCCCGTACTGAGAAAAGCCTGACTGAACATGCAACAATTGTTTTAAAAAGCTTAGAGGATTTCCAACCCGAATTGTTTGGGTTACCACCATATGAAGATTGATTGAAAGATCTATTTAATATAATTTAACTATTAATAAAAAGTATCAGTACAGTTAACTACTCTCTTAAATTTATTCACTTTGTATATATGTCTATATAATTTTTATAATATAAATTGATTCATGTATAATAAAAGGCAAAGACTCCATTTATGTTGTATTGTTTTGTTGTTGTTTGTTTATTAATGTTGATAGCAGAATATTTTGCATGATTCCTTTATACAGTAATTTTTTGTGTTCAAGAATACATTTTGGTAATATAAGATTAAGATTAGATCTGTGTAAGCGTAAAGGAAGTTTATATGAGTAAAACTATCAGAACTGACACTGTGTTAGTTATTATTACATGAATTTGGTGCCATTTATAGCAAATTAAATTCTTACAGTATTTTAATCACTTGTACACTAATTCACTCTTTCTGATCAAAGAAAAATAATGTCTTTCTAATACAGACAGTGATTTAAAAAATATTTACGATCCCTGCAAGCCAGAATTACGGCTAAGCGCTCGCTACACGTACGGAACATTAGTTTTAACTGCTGTATTGTTTTTATCGACCCCTGGAACAAAACAGTATTATATATTTGTAGAGCTCACTTCCAATACTTTTCTATAAATTTTTATTACTTTAATCGGCATTAGACGAAAAATAAATCTTCTTGAAGCAGTGTTATAATTATTAGTTTAAAAATATCGAAAGTAATATTCGTTACTATTCTAAATAATTTTGATCAAAGGTTAAATAAAAACAAGTAACATCATACCAAACAGTTTATTTTTTAACTATGATCTTGGAATCAGGGTCAGATGGCCATTTCGTTGCATACGAATGTTTTCTTAAAACTTTAAGTCAGTTTTTCTTGGTGTTGTTTTTAATGCTTCGAAGAGTGGATTTCGAGATTTTGATAACGTACACCGGCTATTCCAAAGCCAATTGTGACAAAATTATTATTTACTTATATGTTGGAGTCCTACAATACTAATCAGAACTGTAGGTATAAGACACACCTACATTTTTCTTCTATTCTTATCTGGTGTTCTCCAAGGCTTCCATCTCGGTGCTCTTTTAATTAATGTGTTTATTAAAGACGTTAAAAAATTTTAACCCTTATATTCTATTTTATGAATATCAGATTTACAATGCTCTAGACCAGGACTGTCACTTCACACTTTCATGCGGTTTCTATATTAGAAATAGCTGATGTTTGTAACCCCCGATATTCTATTTCTATTAAAGCAATTGAGAATTACCTTTAAGTTTTTAAGGTTCAACTTGCTCTAAATTTATGGGTCTAACCTGGGAAGAAAGACGTTGAGATCTAATATTTCGATCTTTAAGAATAATTTTACTGATTCTAAATAGTTTCTTAATTATAATCCGATTAATTTCAACAATTCTTCTGCACGCTTTAGAAATGCCTTTTCTATTTCATCCGTAAATTTAAAATTGCATGTATAAATTTAAATACCTTAACAATGTTGTAACTTTTAGTGATAATATCACAAAGATTATAAGAAATTTAAAAATCCTCATAAAATTTAACAATTCGATATGTTTTTTAGTCTAAATGTAATCTGATACACTCAAACGATATATTTTTTAAATTTATATCGTCTGATTTTCTAGCATCTTCTTTTGATCATATCCTCACGTATTTCTACTGACTAAAGGTATTGTATAAATAAAAGTCACAATATTTAACACATCTTTATATTTACACAAGAATTTCAACAGTGCCATAATGGGAATCATACATTCAAAGCAAGTCACAAAAAAATTGCCAGGACACAGAACAGGAATGTGTTGTTAAACTGAAAGATGCTAGTTTGACACTACACTGCCGTCAGTCAAATCATGATTTGAGTGAGAACAGCATAGGATGCTGCTGTCATACCAAAATCTTACAGTCACCAATAATTCCTTAGATTAGTTCTCACCATATAATAAAGGCATGATTCTGATAATTTAACATTTTTAACAAGTAATTTAATTGATTAATATAATAAACAGCAAATAGTAACATCCAACTACAAAGCATTTGTTGTGCTTTTATATATACTGTAGATTAACTTGTGACATCACGGTTCTATAAATTCCTCTATGTTTCAAATATAGTTTGTGGCATTAAATAGAATGTTAAATCTTAAATACATTGTTTCAAATCCTATAAACTACATCCTCTAAATACATAGATGTATAGGGATCTATGAATGAATTGTAACAATAAAATACTTTAATTATTAATACAGACACATTTTAGCTGGCGATACCAATTTACAGTTAGAATAGATAATATTTATTTATCAACATATGCCAAGAATCAGAAAAATCACATGACCACACATAATATTTAACACTTTCTGACGACTTAACACTTTCATTTAATAGAGTAAATCCTAAACAGCGATAAAATTGTACGCATTATTATAGTATATCATTAATTAGGCAAAAGGAAAACACTTATTAACATTATTTTAATTCTAAGAAAAGTATATATTTTGTTTTTAAATAAGTAGTTAGTAGTAACAAGTGTGTAAGCTGAAAATATTTAATCGGTGAATTTACGGTTAGGGTTGCGTCCGAAGAGGGCGGTACGGATCTCGGGCAACAGCTGCTGGGCGATCAGCTCCAGGCGGGACTCCAGGGTGTTGCAAATCTGTAAATAATGATAACATTGCTTAATTATATTTATCATCATCATCCTGCCCATTTTTTACGACTGTCTGCTGGCCATGCATCAACCCTCTTTGTGTTTATTCTATATTTATACCACCAGTGCGTGGACTACGAGAGAGCATTGCAGATTTGGAATATTAGTTCAGAAGTTAACAATGAAAACAAAGAATTACATCCTAATTTGCTAAATTTTTTGAGTCTATAACTTTTCTCATTAATCCATTTATGAAATGCAAAACCTTAACATCTAAATGTTTATTTCAGATTACAAAGAAATCCTTTCCTTTACTTCATGTATGAAGACAATAATATAAAAAACTAATTGTATTTCAACAGTGACAATTCAACGAGAAAATTTGACATTAAAGTTTTCTTTTATGATACCTTAATGCGTCCCCGAGCAGCAATAAGCTCAATCCCGCCACAGGTATCTGGGGATAGGTAGGCTTCTGTGTCAGCCTTTAGCACCACATCCTTCATGATCTTGGCCTTGTAGTCCTGCTGAGCTTTGGACAGGAGCGATTCCACAAGGGACTTGTCTTCTTGTCTTACACGGATTGTCACAGTTGGCTCAACAAGCTACACAAAAATATTTTAATTAATAAGGTTTAGTAAATTTTTTATATTGTATTATTTCATCAATTTAGTGAAATTTAAAATTAAAATAGTAGGGAGATATATTTTTATACCTGGAATAGAGCCTGAACCATTAGAGTGACAAGCAGTTCTGAGTACAGCTTGCTGTCCTTGGGCACCTCAGCCAGGCGCTTACGAGCTTCGTCAAGCACACTACGTACATGGTCCTCACGCACTTTAAGTACCTTCAGACGAGCTTGGTTCAGCATGTTCGAAGATTGGCTGTTTTAAATATAGACATATATTTTTTATACATAATTTAATTTAAAAAATAATGAAAGTATTTAAAAAGTAAAAAAATATTTCAGTATCTTTATTTTTATCATAAAAAATAGGTCCCAAATCCTTTGATCTATATGTGGGCATAGTAGTTTATATATATAATAAATACCAAAAAGTACATCCTTAATTGTAAATACAATTTACAGTAGCTAGTCATGTGATCAGCTTACTGATGTTTTACGATTTCCTACTCTTTTGTTTTGCATCTAATCTCGGTATATTTTTTTTACATAATAGTGTTACTATTTTTTGTTTTAGAATTATTAAACAACATTTGAAATTTCTAATACTAATAGGATAAAGATAAACTGAAAGATTCATGCAAGATAATATATATTGTCTATGTCACATGTAAGTTTGATTTATTCTTATCTCTAGAGATAAGTAGTAAACTATTGTACAAAATCATATTAAAAAAAGGGTCATCTTTTCCATGTTATATCAATTTTCATTTACTTTTAGTAATTAAAATTTAGATGGTTAAAATATATACACATGTTATTAAATGTGTATAATTATGTTCTTCTAGTTCCCATTAGAATATAGGCCTAAAAATATATATATTTCTTATACATATAATATAAAATAAAACATATGTACTGGCTTAGGATTAGTATAATATTAGCAAACTTTAAATGGAGATTTTGCCGCGCTAAGCAATTGATACATTCTCCTTTCTTACTGATATTTGTTAATATAATAAGCAAGAATACCTATCAGATTATGTGATGTGTTTCTACTCTTGATTTTCTGAATATATTTGTTAAATTCATTGATTAGGGGTAATATATTTGTATATACAACTAGAATAGTCTGTATAGACAGTTATGATCACAGAAATGATGTGAGTTCCTGACAAATCAGATGATGCAGACTGAAATTTATTTTAGGATATGGGAAAACTTTGTTTTAACAACTTAGTTCCTTGTTTCACGGAACATTCATTTGAATATGGATAGATAAAATAAGAATGATAAATGGTAGAAAAAGACCTACATCTTTTTTTGAAGTTCAACTTGTTTCTCTTTCTTTTCATAGTATTCCATGATCTTGAGTCGTTGCTGCTGCACGAGACGGCCTTTCTCAATGTTGAACTCCTCCTCTGCCTTTGCATCGATTTCTTCGGCCTTTTCGTTGGCCTCTTGTTCGATGAAAGCCATCATATGCTTGATCTATGTAAAGCATAAACATGTTTTAAGAAAATTACGTTTCAAAAGGGATATTTCTTACATGAATTACAGTATTTCAAAAATTTAGTCAACGATATAAAACTTTGGAACCATCGGATCAATCAATCTGACAAAACTCATGTCGGAAAACTACGTGTAAAAATTAAAAGAATATCTGCAATTAGCTTTTATATACCTGTTTCTGAACATCTGCATCGCTGAGCGCCATGGCTGATAGTTATATTTTAGCACCACTAACACGAAAAACGGCCGATATTGAGCCAGAAAATAAAAAACTGGAGGAAAGAAGTAAGTCAACGCCTATCAGACGTGCTTCTTCATTGAACAATCATATGATCTTTGGTGTTACCATACGTGATTGAAACTTCCCTGAAAAGATATAGACAACATTTGTCTATGTTTCAATTCTACGTGCGAAACTTGCCACAAGATTTTACACTCAAATACCATGGAGAGATACTAGTTAAAACGACATTAATTTTCATTAGATTAGGTCATACATAATAAACAAAGTCCGTTTCGAACGACAAGACCGATTTACCTCTTGTAAAACAGGTTGAGTTGAATTACTTAAGAAAAAGTAACACTTAATAGTCTATATAACGTTCAGATCTTTGATTCCTTTATACATGGCATAATTGTACGAAATTGCACATCAAGTAGAAAACATAAACTGTTTTTCAGAAAAAAAACAAACCAACAATATTTATATTTTTTATTAGATACAAATGATAAAAGGGCGACTTAAGACATACTTGTCTATAAAAAAAAAGGCTTTAATAAATAATCATAAAATTGTAGCCGATAGGCGTTGCTGTGCTCGAATTGTTAACATAAATATTTTTCAGATTTTTCATAACAGCGTACAATCCGCTATATATTACCAAAAGTTTGGAATGGATTTCTGATTTACTCACCAAATCATCTACACAATGATCACTGTGCAGAAAAATAAATGGGTTACAGATAGTATTAGTGGATATATTAAATGTAAAAAAATAAAAACTTGTACCTGTAATTAAATGTAAGAAATAGGAATATGTAAAGTAATAATAACATCTTAATAAATCATGAAACTATGAATATATACAGTGTGGTTATAAACAGATATCGCTAATTATAATGGATTCTATATAGAAAAATCTTGCCTATACTTGGCCCTTTCAATCCCACCATAGAGTTTAGACGGTATGCTTAAACAGTCGTGTGATAAACTATAATGCTCAAGAACTAGCAATGGTACACGCTACCAAGAAACATGTATAACATGTCTTTAGTACAAAGACAAGGAAATAAAATAATAGCACGTTATATTTAAATATATATAATTATTATTTAAATATATTTTCTTCTGTTTACTTTTACACACCAGGAATAATATAAAAAAAATATGTTTTTATAATAACAACATTATCCTTATAAATTCAAAAAATGTGGGCACGTGGGTAAAAGAAAAATAAATATGTTGTATCACCGTCTAATATAAGCTAATAATAAATTATTTATACTGCATCAAGAATACAAATACATATTACTTGTTTTATAATGGCAATTGATAAAATTGAAAGAGTTAAAGAAAATGAACAATTATTAAATTAATTACAACTGCAATTGAAGGCTGTAAGTAAACATTATTATATTATTTGTATTAAGATTTTGTTCTGTGTTACAAATCCTAATCTTTACTTGGTAATTGTTCCTAAAGCAGCTAGCTACCCATCCATCCAACAGTCTATTAATATAAAAATCATACAACAATCGTGATTTCATAAAACCAGCTTATACAATTTAATATTACAATCGTTTATTTCGAAATTTATTACCTTTTAATGTTTCTCTTTAGAAATATATATAACAAATAATACTAAATTATTTTCTTACAAAACGAAAAAAATATTTTTTATTATTATATATTAACTTATAAAAATTCATTATATTTGTAAGATTCAAATAACAGACTTCTAGATTTACCTCATTTCAGAAGCTACAATGTGTTGTGGTAACTTTGCTGTCATGATCCCTTTTATGTAGTCAACTTACTTACTACTATAATGTATTTTTTGCTAAAATAAAATTTTAAGTGCGTAAACCGAATGACTACAGTAAAAACGCCTTAATTAAAATTTAAATATAGGCTCACGACCATTAAAAAGATTTTAAAATTATTTGTACCCAGTATGGATAATCTTTTTAGTAATTTCCGCTTTTAACAATATGGCCGCCAGTTGTTTAGGGTAATGTGGCGTTCGACAAATCCGAGTGAAATTATTATAATTTATTTTAGCTTTTTAAAGATGTATAAAGTTTTAGGAGTTTTATAGCAGTGTACATGGAAAGGCAGTAAAAATATACTTTTAGTTGGTGAATAAAATTTTGAATGAGAAAATTGCCTTAAAATTGAACAGTCAACAAACTTTTGTTTGTTTCGTCCTGTGAGTTTATTTATTTTTTCTGGGAAAACTTGATTATGCACCAACCATATGGTTATTGATATAGTGAAACAGGGACTGAAATAACGCATTAGGTAAATATTTAATATTTTTACGAGGAACTGAAATTAGAACGTCTACGAGTCGCCATTGTTTGACAGGCGAATAAATAACCATCTTGATCTATGTATACCTACGTTATTTGTTATTATTGACTACCCTTATCACATTTATCGTTATTGTATCTTGAAGTCACTTATAATTAAATACGACGACATTGTGATCTATAAACAACTTCTTAAGCAGCTGTTAGTAATAACTCGAAACTTAAATATTATACATAGTACAATTCGTATTTAACCTCTATGCTACTTCTACTTTGAACTTTTTTCGATGTTATAGCATTCAATTCAAGAATTCAATTGCTTTTTCTCTTAAAACATTTATAAGGCTATGTATTTTTATTTGTATGTGTACAAGAAACAGATATTCTAATACATGGTTTCGTAAATAGAACTAACACAATCAACGTTAATTTAAAACAATTGCATTTTTCGCATTTAATAGATGAGAGTAACAGATTAATTGTGAAATTTATGACGTCTGAAGAAGTTTTAAGTTACAAGTTGTAGAATTGGAAACAAAAAGGGCAACCAGTATGGAATGTTAGTATTGTATATAACTGATGTTTATATGTAGTAAATGACTTAATTTCTATAAAAAAATATATTATTGATCACAAAGATAAGTGACAAATAATCCTTATATCAAACATTTACCCTTTATCTTAAATTATTATTTAACTGAATAGTAAAATCTCATATGATGAGTATTATTATTTAAAAATGATTGTAACATGGTTTTTGGGTTAAATGGCAATTTATGTTTTAATATAACTTTGCAGGTTATGGCAAACTTGAATTTCCAACAAGCTCCTAGAAGCCTAGCAAGTGGCGGGATTGGTGGGAGAGTTGGATCGGGTTTGGTGGGTGGAGTATCGGGACATGTGACACCGACGTTTGGTGGCGCCCTGTCACCTGGACGGGGCTCCACTGCAATGCCAGGGGGTGCACCACCTTCCATGGCCTCTAGGTCTACCTTATTTGGACAGCGAGCATTTGCTGACCGAAGAGTACCAATACCTACATCTCTATCACAAGCCAACTCAAATTCTATGGTAAGACAAATTTCTAAATGTCATGGATGTTTATTGCTGTTAGAATTAAACCTACATTATTTATATAAGCAAAATTTCAGAAACATGTATTTGAAACCATACTTTTCCATTACTTAGTATTATTTATTCTAGTAGTATTTATATATTTTTTTTGTATCTATTATGTAGTTATGTAGGTTATTGTCATCCAAAATCTAGGCCAAATAATATTAACATGAATAATATATATATTTGTGCAATAACTTGCCTTATTAAAATATTATTTTGTTGTTTTGCACATATAATGCCAATCGGAAATTTTATCAAATACCTATTTTACTGACAAATATTAATTGTTTATTAAGGTTTTGTTCTTTGTAGTGATCTAACTCAAGTTGACTATAGAAGCTCTGATAATTTATTAATAAAAGAAGTAGTTACAAGTAAAGTTTGCCAAAATATTATCATTATTTTGTGTTGAATTAAAATATAAGTATGTAATATATGTAATAAAATCAATTGTAGGCCTTATTATTACTGATTTAATTTAATTCAATTGGATAGTACTTTTTTGTTGTTGTAAAATTCTTTTTTTTAAAACATGTTACATGTCTAGAAAGCCTTGAGCCATTTTTCATGAATTAAGATAGTTATTATATTGTGTTAAATAGAAGAAGGGTTTAGTAACAACCCTTACATTGTATTATATTTTAATAAAATATTTAAAATATACAACAAATTTTTCGTAAATTTTTGTTATCCCTATTCTCATTGATAATATGATAATAAGTTATCATATATATATATTTAAAAGATAGTACTAATTTGTGGTAATTTTTTGTTACCCCTATTCCTAATGGAAATCATATTAAAAAATCATAGGTAGATATTAAAACTGAATGAATTCTTCCAGTCGAGTATGGCGAACCTGTCCCGCTTCAACGCGAACTACCACTCGGTGTTCGGAGAAGGCGGGGACACTTCCACTCCGCCGCTGCTGGACCTCAGCGAGTTCCCCTCTCTGACGGCCCGCGGGGCGGGAGACCAGGCGCCCGCCGCCGCGCCGCCGCCTCCCGGCTCTAAACCTTACGGTATTAAAATCATAATATGTTTTTAAACCGTGACGTATAAACTCAGGTTGTCATAACTTAAGTAAAAGCAATCTCCTTTTTTTATGATGCACTATGAAGACCAATTCTGCCCCTCCCATACCTTCCTTTTTCTAGAGGCTGGCAATTTGCAAATACTTAATATTTACAGATGTCCATGGATGATGAGAACAACTTGAAATTAGATGGATTATCCTCTCTTAAAATAATAGGAATTTTTAAAACTTAAATTATTAAAATAAAGGGCTATAAACAGTTATCAACCACTATGTTGCATATTGCCTATATGAACTAAATTGTTACAGTATGTTAAAAATCAATAATTATATATTTTTTATACTAGAAGGAGAATCATTTAAATTGGATTTTCAATTAAAAGTTCACAATCAATATCTCAGAGCTTGCGATATGTATATGTATGTTTGATTAATAGCCTCCAACCATTTCTACAGCTCCACCACAAGTTGTATAATAAAATAATTGGTAACTCCACGCTAACCAGTGTTTAATCATCACAAACAGATAATTATTAAAAAGATTGTATTTGGGATGTTCTTTATTTTGTTAATAATATCATGAATCGAGTCTGATTAATCTTAAAAAGAAATACAATATTCATTGAAATTATAAAATCCGCAGTGGGTATGGTGAAGCAGCCGACGTCCGAGCAGTCAGAGTTCACGATGTCGTCGGAGGACTTCCCCGCGCTCCCCGGTACGTCCACGGGAGCCGTCGCCGCCGACAAGCCCGTGGAGTACACACACGCCACCGACAAACCTCGCAAGGGCATACAGACCTCGCCCGACGGTGAGGGTAAGGACTATGTTTATGTTTACATCAAAAAGGGTTACTAAACGCTAATTGGCTAGTGCTAACGCCTAAGGACAGCAAATGCTACTAAAACTGCCTCGCTCTATTGGATCACTAACATGGTAAGATGCACTGTTACCACCTGGTTTGGTTAATACTGGTTCAACGATGTTCTTGGATAGCTTGTGCTTACTGGGTTATGGTGTTTGAAAGGTAATATGCAGCAAATGGTAAAGTACAGTATTGATACGAATGTCTCTAATTAAGTATACTCATGGATATATCTGTACCAGAATATAGGAGAATAGAATAACCTTCCAATATATTTAATAAGACAACTTTCGGCATATATTTATTAAAGGTAAGTATTTTTGCTTATATCCAATAGGTGAGTGAAGATGACTTTGGCAGTCTAAGTGAGGTAAGTAATGGGCTCCAAACGCAAGATTGTTTATTTTATAAAAAGGCCAGATAAACATAAAATATTACTAGTTATAATATATGTATATTCAATGTTATGCTAAAATAAAGCTAAATAATAATTAAAATGAATCCCAATTTGAAGTTTATGTCTGAAATGCTAAAACTCAATAAGTAATGCATGTCTTGATGTTTTAATATTATGGTGTTAGAATTGTTATTAAACATGCTATTTTTTTTTGTCCCCAAAGTTATCAGTCAAGGAGCACATACGGAATACTATGGTGTGTATATTATTTGTATAGGATCGAAAATTTTATGGCAGTGTCATTTTATTTTAAGGAATTGCCATGGAATTTTTTTGTTAAATAGTATATTATATTGGTATTTATTGGCTGATTTATTTATAAACTTATCAACCTTTATGCTTTTTTTATGCTGCTTGTAATTTTTTAGTGTTTTTTTTAGAGTATTTTAGCATGTTTAATGGTCAAATAATTTAAGACATTTTTAATGTATATTTTTCTGATTATAACAGATATTGAGAGTCCATATCGAGTTAAAATTAATTTTAAATAACGTTATCAATTTTGTCGAAATTATATGGCCAGTGTTATTAGTTTCTTAATATTAAACAGTACATTATTTACAATAGCCTTAATAAACCTTGCAGGGAAAGTAACAAACATACCAGAGACAATGATACCCAACCAGTTTGGGATAGTGGGCCTTCTCACCTTTATAAGAGCGGCGGAGTCAGACCCCAGCCTGGTGTCACTGGCGCTGGGACAGGACCTCACTGCACTGGGGCTCAACCTCAACTCACCCGACAATCTATACCTTACCTTTGCTGGACCCTGGGCGGATACGCCTTGCAGGTAACATTTATATTTTACATTTAAATATGACTCAGCTAATCTAAGCGCAGTAATATATAGTAATACATAGTTTGTTTTTACGTCATCCTAACCTTCTATATTGTGCTTATTTCTATATTACGTTTTCAGGCCACAAGACATGGACTATCACGTGCCTCCCGAGTACCTTATAAATGGGTCTATTAGAGAAAAGCTGGCACCTCTACGACTGAGTCGATATAAGGAAGACTTATTATTTTACCTATTCTACTGTTTCGTGGGCGATGTACTTCAAATAGCGGCCGCGGCAGAGCTGTGAGTTACCATTTCTTCTTTGAACTTGAAAGAAGTTATGTCATATTTATGTAAATTAAAAGTATTAAATACTCATCTGTTAAATCGTTATAAAAACCATCAACTTATTATTTATCATATCAACAATAGAGCATTTATAAAGAAATGATGCATACTTAACATATATTTTATTTGATAGCTTATGATCAAATCTAAACAAATATATAATTTGTAGATACAACCGTGAATGGCGGTATCACATGGAGGAGAAGGTGTGGATCTCGCAGGCGCCAGGCATGCCCATGGTAGAGAAGACCTCCACGTACGAACGCGGCACTTACTACTTCTTTGACGCGCACAATTGGCGCAAGGTGCTTATTGCGTTTGTTTGTTATTCATCAACCAGTTCGTGATCTGTATGATTAGCATAAATGTTTATATTTTGACACCTGCTTTTTTTATAAATCGTCTATTGCCTACTGTAAAATGGCAGGTTTCTTTATGTGACACTTAACGTGAATAGCCAAACCTGTTCAGTCTGTATAAGAACATTTAAAATGTCCCAATAGTGCTTGTGGTACTTAATAGTGCTTAGTACTTGTGTTACTAGTACTAGCACTATTACTAGTACTAGTACTACTAGTACTAGTAGCACAGTTCGATTGTTTTGTTAGCAAATATACGATTGACATACTAGCTAAGGGAAGTAATCGCACAGTCATAATAACTTGTATATTTTAAAAAGTTGACTATTCGACTGCAACTAGAAATATACTATCTTGAAGCTATTTTATAATCTTTCATATTAATTTGTAATAATTATTATCCCAGGTGGCGAAAGAATTCCACTTAGACTACAGCAAGCTAGAGGGGCGACCGCAGCTGCCGCCGCATGTGCTCACGTAGCGCTTTCGCACCTATTGTAGTTTTGTTATATAAAAAGTACAAGTTATACTTGCAGTTTTATTTAGACTAATTACAGCTTATAAACTGGTTTTATACAGATAAGTAAACCGTTAAAAACATCGAATGTCCACAAAAACTTAGGTAAAAATATTACTTTGTTTTTTTTCAAATCAGTGAAAACCCCGTCCCTTCCGCCCTGAGTTTTCAAGTGTTGTGCATCTCTACCCAGTCCTCTTTGATAGTAAATCCTTCGTAATGGTTATATTCGCAGATGTCGGAAGAAAATGTAATGAGTCTGTGTTTTGTCAGATAGTTCTTTAGAATCAGGGTTTAATTTACATTAAGTCGTTCTTTACCTTATATAATGCATAACTTCTTAAGACTATTCGGCTCAAAAAAATTTTTGTTAGGTGAAATTCGTCGTCATACCGCCAAACAAGAATAAACCAATAATATAGGTTCACTTGCAGTTAAATGTTACATACAGCAGTGCGTATTTAAAATTAAAGTTCTGATTGCCTTCTTTGGTCAATTTTAACTCTACTCTAAAAACAAGACCAATGGTATGTTGATTTTTTTCATTAAAACGATTCAAATAATGTTTCAATAATACATAGAATATCGGATATGCAGGATATTCATGATGTATCATGACAGCGTAAAAATATCTTTTGTCGGTTTAAAAATATTTTATATGATCATCCACAACTCTGTTTCGCTTATGTCAGCTGAGATATATATCTCATATTTATTTATTTCAATATGTAAACACTCAATATATAAAAGACAAATCTGAATTGAATACTTATGCTATTCCTTGTTGTTAGTTTTTGCGTTCGGTAACTTCCAAAGTTGCATTCACGTTGAATATTTAATTGCGAACATTGCATTAGAAATAGCAGCCCCTGGTTGCTCAATATATTACATTTAAACAAATACGTTAAAACTAGCTTTATTTATAATTTTGCTTCAAATTTCAATATTTTTTATATTATACTTGTCACTATAAGTAAGGGGGCCCCAAAATTGAGGGCCACTGTTTCTTGGAAAAGTAATGATACATACATCTCATGGAGAAATAAATGAAACAAATGCTTTAAAATCAGACAATACTCTTTATTATTCACATATTGCATTAGGTATTATGTACATAACTTTGCAAGGACTTAAGATGTCTGATAATACTACAGAAGTAATAAAATAGTTACTTACTTTCTGACAAAATCTGAGGCACTGAACAAGCAAACATTTTACCATAGAAAAGCAATTATGTATGGGTGTTACTTTGGATTAGAAAATGATGCAAAATAGTATCATCTTTTTATTCATCATCTTATCTTTTGTTCAATTGTAACATTTTCAGTAAATTCTTATTTAAAGATGATTATGATTTGAGGATATGGCAGTGGTATTTAATGGAGTAAAAATAGTATTAATTATAAATACCAATAACAACTGCTTTGCATCACTCTCATTTAGTAGTTATATTTATGCATAATAATATGTTGATATTATTATTTAATCAACATCATCGGTGCTTGCTGAGGGTGTTGATTCTTTCTCAGTAGAACTATCTCTCATAGTGGGTTCTTCATCATTCTTACCAGGGACCCAGAGACCAGCATCTACACACCTCTTAATATAGTATACTGCTTTCTGTTCTGGCATTTTTGCAATTGTAGCTTGCAGCATGGGTACATCTTGGGCATCAAAGCATTTCTTTAGCTCCTGATATAAAAATAACAAGTTGGTTAATATTTAACTACATTAAAAATGTCTAATTCAATCTTTAAAACATGTCCAAAGAACCTGAATAGTCATTTGTATTAACTCTAAAATCATAATTAAATTCTAATTAAAACAGATATACTTCTCTATATTCAATACATAATTTAGCAGAAATACTTACATCAGGTAACTCTTCATATACTTCTACAGGGTCCAGGCCCCCCGGTCCCAATCTTGCCTTTCGTTCTTCTTCCTCTTGCTCTCTGATAGCTTCTTGTATCTTCTCAGCAGATCTCTTCTTGATTCTAGCCTTGAACTGTTCCAGCTCATCATCAAAGGTATCTTTGTATGTCTTCTCAGCTACTTGGATTCTATTTTATGTGGTTTTAGATTTTGTTAGAATAAAAAAATATATTTTGTTATATTATATGTAAACAATTAAATGCAGTGTTGAAGTCCCTTTGTAGGATGGTTATATTATCAATTCAATTATTAAATAATGTTATGTTACTGATCAAATCAAGTAATTGAATTATTATGTACTTAATTTTTGACTTAAAGTTAATTCAAATAGTTACCTAGAGAAGAAGGAACCCACACATGCTCTTGGGTCTACATCCAATTGTTTGGATAGTTCCATGATATACTGCATACAGATAGTTTGGTGGGCCACATGTGCCATCAAATCATGTTTCTGTAAATTTAGATGCATATCATAATTATAAATTGATAACAAAGTCTGTGATATGTAATATTTTAAAGAAAAAACACAAACAACAAATCAAATACAAAATATGTTGTACAAAATCTATATTTTCAACTATTACCTCTTCCATTTCCAAGTTTATACACCAAATGACAAGATAACTTGCCGTTTCTTCACAAACTAATTGACTATGCTGTTGCAAAAACACTTTAGAGTCATCATACTTGCGTAGCATTCCAAATTCCTTTAACAAACTTTCATTTTCTTTAATAAACTTTTTCATTCTAGCCTCCTTTTCCTCCTCTGTAAGATTTTCATCTTTTGGTCGATTAGGGTTTGTGTTGATGATAGTTTTTGTAAAACCAGGCTCACTTATTGTGTCTACATTCCATGGGGTCTTTTTATCTTTCTTTTTCAGTTCATCCTCTTTAGCTTGAATATCTTTTTCCTCTTTTTCAAGGCTTGCCAGTGCTGTCTTCAAAGACTCTAAATCTGGACCATTTGGATCTGCCTCTGCAAGCTTCTTTTTAGCTTCAGCTACCTTCCTAATATTCTCAACTTTACGTTGTTGATGTTCCTGGAGTTCACGTTTACGTTCTTCCATACGTTCAACTCGAGCTTGGTGTCGCCAACGGAATAGTGACGGAGTGTCGATGTTGGGATGTGTCTCATCTTCATCGTCCGAGATCTAAATAGATAGAGAAACAACAATGTGAAATAAACCAAATACTAAAGTTGTCGCCTAGAAATGCAACACCTGATGCGAAGAGGTTTACTTTGTTTTGCAATTACTGCGTATTTCAGTTGCTATCATAAAGAGTTGATACAAACCTCAATATCCTTCCATTTGCTATAGTCCACCATTTTTAGTATAAAACTTCGTTGTTTCTATGTGCAGACTTTTAATCCAACTTTGTAAGTTGCCGAGAAGAAACCAGAAAACAATTCGTTCTTATTTTTATTTTATACAATAAACAATGTTTTATTCTCAAAGAAGTCCGGAATATTCTAACGTAAAAGAAGAAAAGCTTTAATTTTTGACGTAAACAGAATGAGACCGACAATGTTGCCAATAATACTCATTACTTAAAAGGCCCTGCGCGCACGGGTGTCTTTTGTCACCGACTGTTTTGTCATTCTATTCTAGAATTTCAGAACATGTATGAGATGCGATCATTTGGCGACGAGACTAATTTATCTAAAACCGCGACATATACCTTCTTACGAATGGGCAGACAAATCGTAAACTTTTTTTCAATATAATTTAATCCCCATCGAACCATTATATTAATCATATTCCTTAACGAAAATATTTGACCATAATTTGCAAAGAAAAACAATTTATTTCCGAAATAAAATCAAAAAACGTCGGAAACCTTAAAAAATTGAAACTATAAAAAACCTTTGTATATATACCTTCCTTGCCTATACCTATACCTTGATGATACCTTGTGACTGATGGCCGGGATGTATATGGAAATACCCGAAGCTGAGAACGCTGCCATTTTTAAGGCTTCCACTAAAAAACCAGCGGTTGACCTCGTCACCAAGAAAATAACAATTAGGGATACAAGAACTGATTTCTTGTATCTCTAATTGTGATGTGATGGCGCAGCTTTAGAGATTAGAGTAGATTATTAGATTAGAGTACCTAACTATTTGATAATTGTTGTTGGTGTTTATTTTGATTCAATAAATTAAGTTTTAATGGTTATTTCGTATTATTTTTTAATACTATTCCATTACAGATATTTTAAATATGTAGTTAATGATAACACATTATTATATTCTTTGGTTACATTATCAATTGTCAATTTTGTGTTATTAAGCAAAACTGATTATTCATGTTGGCCATTTTTATACAATTTAACGTACTTAGAAACAACGTCCACAATTATAAATTTTAGTAAAGATAACGAACTATAACTAAGCCATTGCTATTAGGACTCCTTATTTCTCTGCTATATACTCTCGATATTTACATGGTATTATTTACGAATTATTTATTTCAAGAGAGTACGATTCTCACGACAGAAATGACAGGAGACTTATAACAGCAAAGGCAAAATTATTAATATGAATTACATTACATAAATTTTACCAATACATTAAGATTAATAATTATATTATAAGGGAAAGAAAATAAAATTAAAGTTATATTGTTAGTTTTTCTTTTTCTTTTTGGCCAATGTTGTCAGAATAGTAGTTGCAAGTGTAGTAGTAATTTCCGTTGCTTCAGTAGCAGCTGTGTCGTTAAGTTTTGGACTGTCATCAGTATGTCCGTCTTGGTTCTCGGGAATGCTAATTTGGAATTGCAGTAAAACAACGAGATAAGTAACCATCGTGGCCAATAACTGTAAAAATAAGAACAGTTTAAAATAATAATATTATTCCAAAATAATAATTTTGGTATTTAATAATATTATCTGTGAAATGATTAAAGTCCAGTCTGTGGTTCATTTTATTTAAAAGTAAATGTACTTACCGATTTAAAAAGGTTTCGATTTACATCAAAGAATCCGCCAAGACTTATTTGTGATGGATTCATTTCTGTGGCTCGCAGGAACATGTTTACTTCCGTCTGTGCATCCGTATTCATCCACGATAGTTCAACCATTAACAGTTTCTTTTGGAAATTAGTTCGCACCTTGAAAATTATATATTATTATATAATTATAGGCCAATATCTTAAGGTCCCAGTAATACAACTACTTTTATTATCTTTTGATAATTTATACTTATATTATTAAAGCACAAATATACATTTTTCTAAATTATCGAAATAAATATTTTTTTATTTCTTAATTTTTTATACTTTATACAATTACTGCATTGAATTGTTTGTATATTGATGATATTTGTTCTATTAACTATATTAGATAAAAAAACACGATAGTAAAAATATATTATTTCCAAACAAACAAGTTTATAACACAAAAACATTTCTTCACTTACATTATGAGAAGCATAATGCGCTTCATCGCAAATAAAGAACAACAAGAAGATGCTGCAGCAAGCCGTCACAAACAGTCCTATATCTTTTGTACCGAATCCTTCAGAT
Source organism: Dircenna loreta (assembly GCA_963555665.1). NCBI lineage: Eukaryota > Metazoa > Arthropoda > Insecta > Lepidoptera > Nymphalidae > Dircenna > Dircenna loreta. The sequence goes on along the minus strand of OY743097.1, from coordinate 10,950,891 downwards.
ATCTGACTTAACAGACCGTAGATGGACAGGGTTATGATGAGGAAGAGATAAAGGTTTACAAATGTAAACGTATAGCAGTTTGCAATGCCGGTGTCTCTTGCGAGTTTACTTAGTCGTAGCCAAAGGGCACGATATTCAGCGACTTTTCCGGCCGGACCGACGTGCCGCAGAGCCTAGAATAATACTTATATTGGAAAATTTGTGTACTTGCCACTAATTACCAGTGGCGCCAAACTAAAAAATATTATATGTATGTCTTAAAGGCAATATTATTTCTCCATCTCATGAGTTTTATATGGGATATTGCTGCTCACAATCAATAAAAATGTTACAATATTTACATACCTGTTGAAAATCGTCGGCGAGTATGCCGGCACATACGCTTAACGTTTCACATAGGAGATACCAATACCCTCCTAACACATACGTTAGCATTTCTAAGAAAACATATGGCAAGATCTGCATCAGTTTAAAATCGACCATAGTGATGTGGGTGATGATTACAGAACTTGTCGATAGGGTTGGAATGATTACGGCTATGGCCAGAGCTTTTTTGTACATTTTAATGGGAAGAATGCGTCCAGATAACCTTTTGTAGGAAGTCTAAAAAGGCCAGGATTAATATAATATTATATTATATATAAAGAATTTCTAATTACTTGTACTAAAAGTCTGAATACGTTTTCTACGTGCTTACCTCGAAGTCGACCCATCCATTCAAAATATTAGCGATCTTCCGAGTTTCGTACCATATTATCGGTACAACCATCATGGGAAAGAGATAAACAGTGAACAGATATTCAATAACAGCCTCTTCAAACTTTCCTTCAGCTGTGCGCAAGATTTGAACCTTATGCAGAGAAAAATACAGCACGTAGCCGAGGAGGCCCAAGAAGCAGATCATCGAATAAAACATTGAAGTTGATAGAATTCTGAACTGATTGACACCTGACGAAGGCCTCGTTAGTGGCAGGACTCCCATGATCCGCAGCAATGTAAAAACGGGTTTAATATTCTCATACACGATATCCCTGTTTATTTGTGGGGCAATTAGGTTATCACGCAATGGCGCGATTGAATTCGTGGATAAATGTTTTATTTGCGGAGTCCGGAATGGCGTGACATCCAGAAATATAATTTTATTATTTGGTCCTTCTGACATCTGGTTTGTGAAGCCATTAGGGATAGATATAGATTGTGGATAGAGAGTATTACTCGTAAAAACAGACATTTCCTCAACTTTTTATCGCAGACAAAAGAAGAGCGCGTCAATTGAATTCAATGGATAAAATGGTCATAACGGCACCTGGGGTTTGGTTGTTACCTGTAATATTTCACGTTTGACAACATGATTGTAACTACGTAAGCACTTTAATGACTGTATTAAACTTTCAGTGCGTACTTCACCTTCAAAGCAACCTTGTAGGAACTTGAAGGTAATATGTAAACAATCTTTCGTTTTAAGCAAAGTTATATTTTCTATTATATTATAACATAATGTCAATTGAAATATAAATTTGTGGGTTATAAAATATAAACATATTCGGTGTATGTTCCAAAATAGTACTAATGTTTATTATATTTTTCTTATTATTTTGAATCTGATATATTTACAGGTTACAAAATTGTTGAAGGTGCTTTATCAAAATGTTATGCAACAAAACTTGTCAATAAATGATTGTGACAGAATTTACTGTTTTAAAAAATATTTCACCTCAAATTATTTACAATATATAAAATATTCTGTTAAAAATAAGTACTGGTTTATCTTAGAAGGTGCGACGCAATAAAAATGTCGTTTTATAGGACACCTGCTCTTCACAATACAATATAATACTTGGCATAAATGAACATAGAGTATAAATATTAAGAGTCAATAAACCTCTAGGTAGGCTTGTAAAACACTGCTCTGGAACGGACTCGATGAATGACGCCATAAATAAACAAGATCCTGTAAATAACCAAGTGGAAAACAATTGGAAGTGGGTTCTTAGAGGTTTTATAAGTTACGATGTCGTTTACGAATGGAATCGAATGAAGATAACATAGCTGTCTTAATGTACTGTTCGTTAAATGAATTGTGTACAGGGTAATTTAAGGAATAAAAATAAAAAAATAAATGTTTTTTTAAATTTTTCATGATTTGGTAATTTTACTAATTGAAATAAAACTGATATACTGACGAACGCATTGAATATACTATAATGGATTTTAGTATTTTCGTTAATAAAATCGTCATAAATACGTAAAATAGTTTTATTTAAATAACCTGAAAACTATCGTAGTCACATTAGTATTCAGTATTCAAGACCAAACTGTTCAATATTCTCTGCCCAGCTTTGAGAGGAATTTCGTGCTATAAAACGTAGGCGTTATACGAAGATCTTTAAAAGCTTTTATATTCATGCAGCATGTTTAATGGGTATTCATTGGTGTGAATAAAACAAAATAAAAAAAAAACATAAATTGAACCTTTTTACAAATCTTTAAAGTTCTTATAAAAAAACATAATTTAAAAGTATAGAAATCTTTTTTAGTGTGTTTTGTGGATGTGAGTAGTTTGAGGATCTTGAAACGGTTTTTTGGTTGTCTAAGAAAGGTGTGCCAGGAGACAAATATTTAAGATGAGGCACTCTGGTGTAATCTTTTGGCTGATGACAAGTTTTCGCTTATCATTGAGGTCCAGAGCAGATAGGGAAAGTGGCAAATATAAATCAACGGAATACAAACAAAATGTACCTAAATGTAACAGTAAGATCTGTACTTGTATGAGTATATTTAGGGAGTGTGGTAATATACCTAATGTTTGCATGGTTTTCTAAAATATATTACATATATTTAATTGGAAAGGGTTTGCAGAGAGAGATAAATTATCCAATATGTTCGTTCTTTTAGTGTATTTGTAAAGATAACAACAAATACATGAATAATTAAAATGTATTATTAACAAACCATCGTGTCTATAAAATATTATAGGTTCTAACAATGTAATTTTATAGCATACTTATAAAAGTTACAGAGTTTTAAAATATGTTACAACCACAAGACAGTCTATTCCATGATAAGTTCTTCGTTCCACTAAGTGCAGCCTAGTAATAAGTTTTTTGTATATCAAGTTTATCCTTCGCTCATTAGGTAATAAAATAATAATTAAATAAGGGACTACATTGAAATTAATAAATTTAAAAAAATACCGTTCACACACACACACACACACACACACATACGCACGCACACACACACACACACAATGACATAAATCGGAAAAGTAGTATTAACCGGGTATTATTAGTAAAATAAATACAAACTCTATCGTATAGTAATCAGTAATGCTTGTTAGTCTCTTAATCGATAAACCTGAGGAGTGAAGGCTAATTGAATTCCAGCTCGTTCGAAACACCTCGCGGCTTCATTTCCGTGAGATTAAACGCGAAGAGAATTTAAACTGTCACCGAGACACAAACTTTGAAGCCGATCATTAATCATAAATAAATTAACTTATATATCAAATATAATTACGAGATGTTTGTTTATTAGAAGGCGTAATTCTTTGGGAAATATCGTGCTTCAATCAGGCAATGATTTTTAAGATTTAAAAAAAACTAAATATATGTTTACTTCTTTATTCATTCACAATATTTAAAAAACCATAGGCTGTTAAATCGTCTAGTAAACCCTTTATTATATTTTTATAATTCCTTTCCCCTTCCAGTTTTTCGATATCAGTGCCAAAAATAATTTTACTTCTGACGTGCCCTTCCTGTTGCAAACCACTGGCCAACCAAATGGCCGTGTTGGCAATTATAAAACAAGTTGGCCCAACTATACGTAAGTCCTGGTCGAACATATGCTTAGAGTATATTTTGTTGGAATTCAAACCTGCTTGTGATAATGTCTGTTCAAATGTGTGGTAATACGTATCTAAGAATTGATTCATATTTTCTTTTCTGAGCTCAGGTGACGTGCTACATACTATGAAATAAAGCACATCAAATGCAGGACTACTAATTCTTGTCGTTTGATAATCTATAATGCAAGCCGATATAGGAATATTATCCTGAAAAAAAAATATGAATATAAATAAAAAATTACAATATTTATAAATACAAATAAAATATTATAACCTCGTATTTAAAAAGTACATTCTCTTTCCAAATGTCTCCATGACAGAGACAAATACTTTTGACCAATAAGCTGGCTGCTTCAATCATTTCCGTACATCTATCTTTTAATGTTTTTAATAATGGCACATACTCTGTGTTTTCAAATTTGATTAACGCTTTTTCTAATCGGTTGATTAATATCTCCATAAATCGCTTATTCGTTGTTTTGTTCAATGGCACGCAAACTTTCACAGCCTCCTCATAAAAGTCTGTATCATTACTTTTAAGTATGTACGACAAGGCGTGAAATTGTGCCAGGGCTCTTAATGCCACAATTAAGTGCTCTTTACTTAAAAACATACTGCCAGTAAATGGTTCATATTTCTTCTCACACATATTTTCCATAGCAATAACTTCGTTACAATAATCTTTACAAACATAATAACATTCAGGAATAATGAATTGAGATGTAAAATTAATATTATTTTGTATTTCACGGTACTTTTTAAATAGGTTTGTGTAAACAAATATTTCTCTCTCAAACATCAGAGTCATTGCCCCGCTTACCAGATATCTTTCGTCAGTCGGCGCCAATTTCAGTACAATGGATATATTTACCCTATTTTCACGTACATTTCCATTTAGTTTTACCGGAATAAGTAAGCCAAAATAATTCTGTCCTATATTTTGAAAACATTCTTTATTAAAAGTACAATTCTCTATCTGTATTTCTTTTGCTACTTTGTTAATTACCAAACGTAAATATTCTTCAGAAATTGTATTCATGTTTTAATCTCCTGTTAATAAATAAAAAATAAATTAACTTTAACAAATCTTATTGTAAATAAGCTGCAAACCAAAAATTATAACCTATACAATAAAACACTGTCAGTAGTTTACGTGATGATAACAACTGACAATTGATCGAAGGACTATCTTAATAGTTATGTCATATGATTGTGACACACGTGACACATAATATGTCATTGAAACACATGGCATCTTGCGTCAATGTCAATGTCAAAATATTTAAAAGGTTTTTCTAGCTCGGTTGAAGTTATAATCACAAAGATAAATACTTTTGTGTGTTATGTATAAGTTATAGCACCACTGATTTCATTGATGTTTTTTCAATTGTTTTATTGATTAAATTAAGAATTATATATCTAGAATATCTAGACATTTAAAATATACCACTAATTGACAATTGTAATAATATACTATGATATTATTCATTATGTGTAAATAATATGTTTATATATAAGTTGTGTATTTTGTTTTAATTTTTAAGTTCGTTAATTATGTGTTTTTAATAAATTTAAGTCGCTACGTCGCTTTTTTTTCGTATTAAAGCTTCAGTATAATTCACCGTGCGGGTGCTAGGCCCATCGTGTTGCTGGGAGAGGAGTGCAAGCAGCTCCTGGGACTTGTGACCGAGGTGTAGGTTTAAGGGGGATTTATTATATATGTGGTTATTGTAAATATGGAATTTAATTTTTACAAATTTATTTCCAAGTTCATAGTATATAGATTTAAAATTGATTTTATATGTATTGTCAAATGCTTGTCGAGTTTAATTTAAATTAATGTTCAGAGACAGCTTCCGCTGAAATTTGCTCGAACTTTATCTATTGTTATATGTAAATGACCAATACCGACGAGACGGAGAATTGAGTGGTACTTCTAGATGGTAATTTTGTCTTTCTCAAGTCAATTTACCTGATTAGGACTGGAGTACAGTTTGGGTTCTTTGATTAATATTAATTTCATTGCTTGGGCGTTCTTGAATATTAGTAAATTGTAAGAACATGTAAGCACTTTAACGACTGCATTAAACTTTCAGTGCTTCCTTCAAAGCAACCTTGTAGGAACTTGAAGGTAACATGCATTGTACATACTCTTTGGTTTTACACTAAATTTATATTTCAATTGATATTATGTCATAATTTGTAAATTACATTTTAGTATTAGGTACGTGAAATTTTTATTAAAATTGTATGTAACCATACCAAAACTTGTTTAACATTGATAACTAAGGTAATTTAAAAATATGGATACTATCTCAAATTATAAATTATCATCAAACCGTGAGCTAATACATAACAATTGATGTTCAAAATAAGTACTGGTTTATCTTAGAAGGTGCGACGCAATAAAAATGTCGTAAAAGGACACCTGCTCTTCACAATACAATATAATACTTGGCATAAATGAACATAGAGTATAAATATTAATAGTCAATAAACCTCTAGGTAGGCTTGTAAAACACTGCTCTGGAACGGACTCGATGAATGACGCCATAAATAAACACGATCCTGTAAATAACCAAGTGGAAAACAATTGGAAGTGGGTTCTTAGAGGTTTTATAAGTTACGATGTCGTTTACGAATGGAATCGAATGAAGATAACATAGTTGTCTTAATGTACTGTTCGTTAAATGAATTTTGTACATATTTAATGTAAGTATAAGATCGAATCGTGAATTATGAGTATCTAGGTATTTTAAGTAAAACTAACGCTAACTAAGAACTGTAATTACGTAATATGATTTATATTACCTACGTATATTATATATGTGTCGTAATTTGTTTTCATTTTTAGCTTAAATACTTAGCTTATGTACTAAACTTATATACTAAGCTTATGGACTAGCTATGTTATTCAGCTTATCTACTAAACTTATTTACTACGCTTATATACTTTGCTTGTTTACCAATCTTATATACTAAGATTAGGGGTCGTCCATTAATCATATATTCTAGCTTATAGAAAACTCGATTTTGCCGACCAAAATAAATCCACATGTATTGGTGATATTTTATTGGTGTATCGTAAATTTAATTTTTAAGGTTATATTATTCAAATAGCAAACAATAATTTCACGGAAACGGTTTTAACAAGTTTCATGACATTGAATGATTCAGGGCATTTTAGGTCAAGGAATCGATTTATCATTGACTTTCAACTAATTATAATATTTAAGGAAACCTACTACAGTAGAATCCGTTTATAATGACTCCGCTTATATTGACCAACCGCCTATTATGACGTGACTACACTACGATCTTTGGTTTTCATATAAAATTCTTTATAAAAAAGTCGGATATAATGACTTCTCTTATAGTGACATGTCGCTTATTATGACCCATTTTTAATAAAGTATGTCCGGTTATAATGAACGACATAGTACATTGTACATTGCAAGTACCAAAAGTGACGGCGAAGAGGAAGTCGAGGAAGAACCTTTACCTTCCGTAGAAGAGGCATTAAAAGCTGCTGAATTATTATCCCGATTTGTTAACAGCAGTATTGAAAACGATAATTTGACCATGGCGATGTCTTCTATACACAATAGTATCAGAGACTATTTTTACAATAAAATGAAAAACCAAAAGCAGACAAAAATTACAGATTATATTCATTCAAAAATATAATAGTGTATCATGTGTACGTAATAAACGTATGTTTTTCTATTAAAATACATACATACATATTTACGCAAAAATGGTTTTTTTTCACAAAATGCTTTGTATGACGTCCGCTTATTATGACGTGTTTGTCGGTTCCCTTCGATGAGTTTGTTTAATAACATTTAGTATTCTTGAAATTCTTCAAAAATATCAAGTTGAAAGTTTAAGCTCAAGTTGATATTACAATATATGACCCGGGAGCTATTTTAAGCTTAAAAACCGTTTCTTTAAAAAAAAAAGACACAAAAATGTTGTTACGGAATATACAGAATAGTTTTTAATATAATGAAAAGTTAGTAAATTAAAATTTTAATTGATTTTCTGATATCTATAAATTTTGACGAAAGTTTCTCAAAGTTTGTCCTTTGTTATTAGAAATACAAAGGAGAACATTTTCATCGGAAAGATTTAAATTATTGAAATTTATTATGTATTTAAAAACTATGATATTTCGTTTTATTAGCTAATATATAAACTCAAATTGTATAAGTAGAAAAAATTTAAAGGTTGTAATTACTGTTTTATCATTAAATCACACCATTTAAATTGTACGCCATTACGATAATTTATTAGCTTAGCGTTCAATCTCGTGGAAATTAAGACGCGCCATGTTTTGAGAACAACTAAGTTAGGATTCAACTTCAGATTAATGAAATATTTTCCAACCTGTTGCGCGATCATACAAATTAGACGTAATATATTGTATAGTTAATATACAATCAGTCTAAACTACTGTATATCTGTAGGTTCCGTATGATAAACTTTCATTGCTTGACCTGTCTGTTTGTATTCTAGAACTTACAACCGGCTGGACCGACTTTGATGAAAATTGATATTATAGCAATGAATTTAGGCTATATACACTATTGATAAAAGGTAAAATAAAGAGAGAAAATTTAGTAAGTTATATTGGTCGTAATCTCCGGATATCAGGAAAAAATTAGTTATTATTAGAAACACATAAATAAATAAAAATTTGGTTTAGCCTTTTTAAGATTGATTTACTTAATGTATTCTATACAAAGAACTCCAATTCTTAATAAAAATAACAAATAAAGTATAAACAAAAATACCCTTCTCATTATATATATATATATATATATATATATATATATATATATATATATATATATATATTATATTTGCATTAAAGATTAACTTTTGGATCTCTATTTTTAGTAAGAGCTTCGACGATTAATTAGTTTGTGCATTTTTAGCCGTCAATGTTTTAAATAAATACAGCCCTATGGATATTTATTTAACACTTTGGAAAAGTTGAAAGTTTCATCTCAGTTTTATATTGTTGTGTAGTCACGCAAACTCAATGAAAATAAAAAGTAACAAATACTGATTAAGTTAAATAGAAATGCAATTAATGAGAAGTGTCTTTTTGAAGCCAATTTATTTATTTTTCGGCTTAGTTTCAAGACCTAGCTTTCAGTTAGGTACCTTATTTTTTGTGTGTATATATCTATATGTGTATGATACTTTCTTCTAAACTCTAATATTTTCTGTAATTTCCTTCTTTATTGTACCGCCTCTTAACTCTCTGCAACTCTTTAAGGTTGACTGTCAGACAATGCTATTTAGCATTAAGTCCGCCCATTGTAACATTTTTTGTGTTGGAATAATAAAGTTTTAAATAAATACATAAACAAAATAAGAACGTGTGGTTTTAAAATAATACGCTTAGCTCGATTACGCTTCTGCTTGTATTAAATATAGCATTATAACCACTTAAGGAAATACAATAGGCTAATAATGTTTTTTAATTCTTTTAATAAAGCTGTCGACAGATGATTAATCAACCAGATGTATTTAGATTTCCCGAACGCAATAAAAATATTAAAATGATTACGAAAATTTAAATTAAACATTAAAAAAATAATTTTATTATATATCAATTTATATAATTTTAACATAATTAGTTTTTTTTTCAAATCGTAAATAAATGCAAAAATAATATATTTAAAAAATAAAGTAGTTAACATAAGTATAAGTAAGTAACATTTTTATTTTTCTTACTTTTTTTATTCAGTCTGCATCTATGTATTTTTAAAGTTATTAGGCATAGTTATTTAGGGAACAAACGAAAGTCATTCTTTAGTCTTTATTCTCTAGCCTTTTTCTAATCTAATACTCTAGTCTTCGTTATATACGTTTTAAGACACCAGAAATATAGAAATTTGATTTTGTCATTTGATTTAAAAATTCGAAACCAACAACGAATACGAGCAAAGGAACCGAATTCACGTGTTAAATATTGTTCTACAAGGATTGTACATTTTACGAAGAACCGTGAAACTGACGTATCAGTTATGAATTTTTTTTTTCAAAGTATTAAACGAACAAAGACAACTTCAAAGAACCGGAAACACGTTAGCTACACAAAGTTTCCGCATTTGAAAGTTGCGATTCACAGAAATTAGGGATGTTCCATTAAATTTGAAAGCTCTCTGTTTGATGATAGACTTACAAAGTTGTTTCTAAAAGCGTGCTCGCTTGTCTGTACACTAACTAACTACGTTACGAAGCTATTTCATTTTAAAGTTTTAGAACGTACTCGACGTCATAAAAAGTTTTTTTTTTATTTAACATCCTACGTGATGATAAAATTTGATTTCGTAAATCTTTTGTCCAGGCAGGATTTCTAACAAACTAAAATTTTAAGAAAACTTTAAAATAATACTTATTTTATCAGATACAGTATAATAGTAGTGAAAATTTGAATACAAATTTGTGTGGGTTTACGTGTTTGATTACTTTACTTATTACACATTTACTTTCTAGCCGAACAAAAGGAGCCAAAAAGTTTTTTATATTCTTACATTATACAATGTTAAGTAAAAGATCAATACATTTATACTATGAAAAACTTATTAACATAGAGGTGGTCATTTTTTTTACGTCTGAAATTATGGTTATATACCCCATCCCTAGACGCTGTAACAGCCAATAGGGTTAACAGCAGAGATATGACAAAAACAAATATCTCATCCCAGGGAAAAGACCGGTTATGATGGACTATCGGGAGCATAGAATGTGCCATTCTAAGGAACAAAAATATCCCCTTAGTTGAGCGTCACGGAAATCGCTTACGTAAATCTCCACGTTCTCTCTATCAGATAGAGAATTGTGGCAAGATGTGTGTGTACTTAAGTACTTATTAAAATAAAATAAATATGAAAAATAAGTATCGGAATATTACATATGTGGCATTGTTCCCAAGTCTCACCAATTTTGTTACTTTATTTTTATATTCGTATATAACTATAGCTAACGCTGTTACATTCTAATTATTAATAGAGCTCAGGCATTTTCTACTTATTTAAAACAAAACACCAATTTGAATTTTAACTTAAGAACGCTTTCATTATTTTTGATCGTCTCAAAAAGTATTGAAGCTCGGCAAAAAAGATATATTGTTCGAACCCTCCTCATGCCTTATAATGTGTAAATATCAACTGATCTAAAACGAGATTTGGTCACAACGGATCTGAAAATAGATTACTTCGGAATAGTGTTGTGTTAATTCGACTGAACAGAAATAGGGTTATATCTGAATATTCAAAAGAGTCTTTTGTTCGTTTGTTCAAAACGGCTGTTTCTCCTTAAATAATTTCACCACTGTCCTTATAAAATTTATACATGTCTGTTATTTAAATATTGAAGCCGAGAACTAAAGATCTCGAAGAACAGATCCTTAGACTGCAGACAGTTTAATTACATTTATATGTGATTGCGGTGGAAAAATAATATTTCGCATCAAAGAAATATGTTATATAAAGGCCGGCTCAGTAATTATGCAAGATAAATATATACTCCGATCCAGTGCTGGAGCTAAAACTGCTAAAGTGAAAGGAACAAAGAAGTTGTTACTCCGAAAGGGTAAATGACATTTGAATGAAATTTAAAATGATTATTATATTATGTCTCTAGTTGTTTTAGAATTAATTTTATTTGATATTCTACCACAACTACTACTACTTCTACTTCTACTGTTCTACTACTTCTACTGTTTCTACTTCTACTACTACTACTAAATAAACAGGGATACACAAATTTGCACAACAGTGCAAATTTGTGTATCCCTGTAATAAGTAACAACTTATTACTGTTTCTTCTGATGCTTCTATTAAGTTCTAAATTTGGTAAATATAGAGCGATGGCGGTGTTATAGTAATTTATAGCAATGAATATATATTGGAATATCAATGGTGGTGTTAGAACAAACGCGATGACATCAGTTTTGGCTTCTCTCATATTCTAGGAGGAAACGTTGAATTGATTGATTAAATAATTGAATACGATTCAGGAGCTCAAAAGCTCCTTCATCTTTGCTTTCTTTGACTCTGCTTTCAGTCCAATATTAACAAAATTCTATACGAAATAAATATAATTGAGCCAAACTTACATTTCCTCATGAACTTAGTGATCTATTATTAGATTGTTTGTGATAGTTTATACAAGTTTGCACATTTTAGTTCATTGGGACAGCATTATAATATTTAAGGAAAATGGATTCTGAAATACATGTCGGTGCAAACTTATCTAAAGTTGCATATTTTAGATGGAATTCTAAGACGTATAACCCGTATCCAAGTTCGTAGCCTAAGTTCGTAGATTAATAGTTGTAACTTGAGTTCTCTAACAAAATGTGACTGTACAAAGACGAAGTGTAAAGACTCGCTGACAGTCATATCTATAATTTATACATATATTTTATATCGTTACATTCGACAATGTATTTGTATTTGTTTGTTTGTATTGCAATGATATCTTATAGACCAATATAATTAAAGTTTTGGTGATGATATTATGAAAGAAATAATTTAATACTCTTTGCTTGAACATAGAACTGTAGCCATATGTTTCAGTGGTCTTTCAGCCAATGTGATAATATTAACTGGTAACATTTCTAATGTACACAAAGCGCAGGGACTGACTTATGGCACCGTTTTCATAATTAATACCAGGAATAAGATGCAGCTACACGATAGCGTTCCCCATGCGGTCGTAGCAGTGTCGCGTCACACGGAGAGCTGTGTGTACTTCACCGACAGCGAGAACGACGCGACGGACAGATTCATCAGGCGAGCGATGAAGGCGACACCTTATAATATTGTAGAATACAACACCAAGATGGCCATAAGAGACAGGAACTCGGCAGTCGTGGAAGCCTTGCTCGAGATGAGTAAGAACATCAAATCAACAGTGGGTCGTTACAGCAGTGTACTGGTAGAAAAATAATAGTCTATAGTCTACATCAATGTAATGTTGTTTAAATATAATAACTTAACTTTAATTTAACAAATCACATATATAAATATACATAAATATATATACATACCTGAAAAAAAAAAAAAAACCCTGTGCAAAGGACTCGCTTAGTACTTAGTTTTTTTTAAGATTCCTACTAATAATCTCTTATGTTATGCATGTTTTTAAAATCTCTATTCTTAAATTATAATCTAACTTGACACCCAGCGTCTTTTGTTTTGTTCATTGAATAATACCAGTACATTTTATGTACTTTGATATTATTTATATATATTTTGTATCCGAAATTTAGTATGAATATAATATGGAATAGAATAATTACTGCTATTTGAATATCGCAGTATAAAATATAACTATTTTCATTATGATTTATAACAGAGACAAATTTACAGCAGAAATTATACATAGAGCTAGCTGTGTGATATGAATTCTAAGCTTATAATATCTTTGCCAAGTGTGTTCCTAACTACGTATTCCAGATATGGATTCTGATGAATTATATAGTACAGTAACGATGGGTTCTAATTTCAATAATAATAAGACTGAATAAAAATTAAACAAGATGAAAATGGAGTTTGTCGCACTAGTAAATTAACCTAACATCGTATTAATTATCACTCTGACCTTAATATAAACTATTTTACCCAAAACCCTCATAAAGCGTTTCACTTTACAGGCTTTATATCAAAATATAGTTTTTATCATTCAATCTTGAACTTATTACAAATAAAAAAAAATCTTTAAAATTTTATATCTGTATTATAGGTATGTATTATAGATATAAGTGACATTTCTTGAACATTTGGAATTATAAAATATGGCTCAGTAAAAAATAAACGTGTAATCGTATTTTAAAGATAATTATAACGTATTTAGAAAAAAAAAGAGTTAAAAAAGAAATAATTTAAACAACAATTAACTGGTAAACATAAAAGTAGAAATATATATCTAGTAGCGAGGTAGCCCTTTTCATTCTACTCTAGTGTAAAGTATGATTGAACATTTTAAATTAAGTACTAATAAATAAATTTAAAAAGTGGATTAAAATCCTGAGTATCAATCAATAAGATTAACTCCTCGACCCCAATTTTCATTTCAAAATCTTTGAGAACCGGAAAGTAATCCAGGGAATAAGCTGTCATGTAAACGAAAATTACAAATAGGTCTGTAATAAAAAATACTTTTTTATATATCTACTTAATTGATATTTATTTGTCAGTTTATATTATATACACATATATTTTTTAATCGGGTCTAAACAACTATAATTTATATTTTTAAAGTCTACAATTTATTACATTTATGTATGTTAAATTAAGCAGTCCTGTTTTCTATGTCAGAGACAGGTAGGCTTTTTTTCTACGAGCATTCATTTTTACATTATTTCGAAAAAAAAATTGTATCATAAGTAATGCATATTGCATTATTAATTAAATTGTGGTGAATAAGAAGGTGGGCTTTCCATTGAACAATCACTTGTTAAAGAGATGGCCAATGACGAGGAAATGTTAATAAAAAATATATATTAATGTTTAATTTTTTATAAAAATTATTTAATAATAAAAATCTTTAAGCCGGAAACTCTTGACATTCGCGAGATTTATGTTTTTTAAAATAAGAATTACATTATCGAAAATTTATTGCATTTTGCGTAGTGGAAAAAATCTTAGTGATATATTTTTTGCATTTTTTATGTTTTGTTGAAAATAGCGGCCTTTTTTACTAATTTATTAATCGCTTAATTGTAAATGTTATTTTAATCTAAAGCTTATTGATTTCAGTACTTAATTATTGGATTATTATTAGGTATTAGATTGTGCATTTATCTATATTTTCTAAAATTATAACAAATAAAACTTTTAAAGCTTATCAGCAACTGGCTATTACTTCTGGCTCCTGATCTCGAAGTAACCAAGTGTCGTTGATCAGATTGGCGGATACCTTAAATGGTAGCGACAGCAAGTAAATTAAATTATTTGAAATTAAATATTACGTATATTGATTTACACATTATTTAAATATTCTCAAACATGTTATATTATTGTACCTATTCAGATAAGAACAGTTATAACGTAATTGCGTATAGCAAACCTATGTTTAACAGAAATGTGAAAATTTGTTATGGGTTGTGTCAAGTGGGTCATATTATACAATTTAACTTAAATATTATTATTTTTTCTGACGCTATCTAATAATACAGTGACAAGCAATTGAAAGTTGTTCCAGACTTGCTGTCTACAAACTTTAACTTCTAGGAAAATTGGCGTTCTGCTATTAATTTCTTTGTTATATTATTGTTATTATTAAAGTGTTTGAAAGTTATATTTGTAAGTGTAACTGTCAAAATTTTTAAAGTTCCTGTGATTAGATCACTTATATTTTTTTAACGTAATTAAACGTTAACGGTTTACTTGTCTTTAATGCGCCGTATTGATACGTCTTTGTCTTTAAATATTACAAAAAACATATCTTTTATATATTATACATATACACTATTATTTTGTAATTGGATATACGATAACATGAAGGTGTACGATTTTGGCCCAGGTAAACGTGAAAATTTGAACTCTCAGTAAGTTCCAATATCTCCAGTGAGTTCAAATCTACCTCTGGATCTGGTATCTGGAGCTCTGGACTAGTTACCAAAGCTCTGATATCTCCTTAGGTATCTTGTGGAGTTGCTTAATGCTATTCGGAAGGTAATGAAATGTCAGCCCATATTGCCGTGTGGACTATTTACCTCTTCTTAAACATAATACATAGTGAGTGTGGGAGGGGAGGTAAAGTAGAAAGGGGGGGAACAAAAATGCATAGCTACATTATTTGATACAAGCGTGGTCTAATTGTAAATAAGCGAAAATAGATCGTGGACTTGATTATGTCGTAACCAATAATACAGCTAAAAAAATGATTGTAACATTTTTACTTTAAGGACGATAAAAAGATCACCGATTTTAACGAAATATCTAATATATATATATTTAATTTAATATTTGATGAGATTGAGATGAGGTTTAAATAATTATATGCCTACCCTACAACTCTCATCTCAATTATCATTAGTTAATGTATGTAAAACAATTTAAATTTAAAAACACTTTCTTTTAAGACTAGTAATGACTTAATAGTCATGAAATGACCTGGGATTTTCAAAAGAAAACGATATCATCGTATACTTTAGTTATATCTGAGTCTGATTTTATAAAACGAATACGTACACTTTGGTTCACGTAATATACTCGGCTAGCGTACTAAAGTAATTTCTACATATTTATAAATATAAACACGGAAAGCATTAAATATTTAACAGAGAAATAATCAATATAGTAAAAGAATATCATACAAATCAGATTCATTTTTATTATGTGTTGTGTTTATTATGTGTGTTTATTGTGTGTTCAGTGTCTTCTATTTTTTTAAAATATTATTAAGGAACAGCATTATTTTTAAGTTTTTGAAATACAATGTTAAATAGGAAATCTTCTCTTTTCTCTAGTATATAGTTTGAGAAACTTCATAAGCAAATTTTAAACAATTCACGAACACCGGTTACATTTTTAAAATAACTAAAACTACACTTTAAACTTCGGCATGCGGAAGATGTGATAAAATATACAAAATATTGTTAAAATAATAATCCCTACAAGTTTCATAGACAATGCTTGTAGTTCTTGTAAGCTATTGGATGAAATAAACAATTATTTAATTGTACTTTTTGGAAACTATTGCGTCTTATTTTTATAATATTTAACGTTTAATTATTTTTGTTCTATTAAATGGTCCTTATTGTATTAACCTAAGATTATGATTGTACAATTAATATTATTTTTTATTCCTACGTCATGCAATTAAGGCAGATTTTTGTTTTTGCAATGGAAATACAGTTTTTGTGATTTATATTATGCCATTATATTCTGCCATATTACGATATGACAACATTGAATGTCACGACGTTTACTATTGGAGGTTAATTATAAATCTATTAATCTTTCAGTGACTTTCAGCGTAGTTAAGTAAATGGCACGTAAGAAATTTTAATGTTAACGTTAGCGTATTATTTAGACCTGAGTGTGACCTAACTATAGAACGAATTTTTACAAAAAAATCTTAAATAAAATCAGTTCGGTGTGTTCTTCTAATTCATGAAATACAGATAACGCATGGTTGAACATTTTAGACATAGTAAAACCTTATTAATACTATAAAAGTATTTATTTATTATGAAAGTTTTTTGAAATATGTTATTAACACAAGAAATTTTGAAATTAAGATCCTAACAAAATTAATTTATTATTAATAAAACTTTATAAGACGGTGTAATATTGCAAGTTGATTAAATTTATAAATAAATTCAACTAACAGTAAATATCAGAGACCAAGACAGATAAATAATAGTTTTCCTTGACAATGAAGTTTAAATATAGTCCGGAACAATTTTCCTTTACTACCTCCCGATTTGAAAGTTATTTAAAAAATATTGATTTTCTTGCTTTAATGACGCTATTGATTAAACATAACTAGATGTTTATATATTATATAATGGTTTGTTTTGCTAGTCTATAGAACTTTCTAGAAGATGTGATACAACAAAATACATAGCTATATTTTAAAATTATTTACATCTTAACTTACAGCCGCGAAAGATAAAAGTTTAAATTTTGCCCGTATATATACTACTAATAAAAGAAAAGTAACTAACATAGTTTTTAAAATTCCTACTAATATACTCTTCCGTTATGCATATTGTTTAAATGTCAATTGATAAATAATTTAATAAAACAAAAATTTCTAAACGTCAAAAAGAGCGCGAACGATGTGTCCGTGGGTAATAGTTATAAAAAAAAAACAGCCATTACATTATTTATATTACCACTACGTAATATAAGTTTAAAGATTTTATATTTGAGAAAATATTCACAATAACATAGCATAATTTAAATTTTATATAAAGCTTTAATTAAAATTAATTTCCTTATCATAGTTACTTTATTAATTTTGCGTTCAACGTCGCGGTAATTAGATCGCTTGACGTTTTTAGAATGACGACATTATGTACGAACATGGTTAGGTTAATGAAAGATTGGTAATTCAATTGCACGATCATATTAAACCGACACTGCATATTGTATAATTTGTTGTCAATTTATACAACTGTATTAATCTGGCTTCATCTGATATACATTCATTTCATGATCTGTCTGCATTCTAATTACTCAAAAACGGCTTGACCGATTTTGATGAAAATTAGTATAGTGTAGTAAGAGCATGAGCTTTTAAAAATAGCTTAATTGACAGTTTTATAATGTAGTGACGAGAACTGAATAAACTTAAAAAAACTAACAAAAACTTGTAACAAGTTTAGCTGAATAAAACCTTGGAAGAATATGTGTCTCTTTTGAAGTCAATTTATTTATTTTTGGACTTAGTTTTAAGATCTCGCTTTAGCTGAAGCTCAATACGAGTTGTTCGTGTTGCGGATCGTACCGATGTCTAGTAAATAAAATAAGAATATTTGGTATAAATTCATTTTAAAACTTACATATGTGTCTTCATGCGATGGCATAGTCAATTAACCCAGATATTATAATTTTTGAATAAAACTGTACAATTTTTTATAAATTATGAATAAAAGATGAATAAAAGTGATTGTGCGCAATCAAATAAATGTAATAAAATATTACTTTAAAAAAATTAAGTTATTTTTCTGCACCACCAACGGGACGTTTTTTAATTTTTGTCTTATTAATACCTAATATATATGTAGTCTGAATTTATGTAGTTTTTAATTTGCTTGTTATGTATTGTTTTTTATGTTTCATCTTACAGATTTTGCTTTTGTTTGTGCTTTTTATATTACAGCTTCTCATAAACAAAATTAAAATTTAAAGTATAATAATTACGTAAGAAAATATGGCCTTCTCTTAGAGATTGTACATTTTACGAAGAAACGTGAAACCACCAGGTATTTTCAAAGTATTGCCTCAAAGACACACGGCCTGTGTGTCTCAAACATAGATTCAGCTTTCGAAATTCAATTCAATTTCAAAGAAATTCAAATGTTCCTATAAATTTGAAAGCTTTTTTTCTTAAAAGATTAAAAGATTTCTTTCTGTATGTAAAAGCGTCCGAAAAACGTGGTCACTCGTTTGTCTACCTCATGACCTTACGAAGCTATTTAATTTTCAACTTTCCACCATGAGAAGTTTCTTTCATTTACTACTATTACATACAATAATTAATAACTTATTAAAAAAAAATGGATTTGTAAATCTTCGACCAAACCTGATTAAAAAAAAAAAACAAAATAAAATAAAAATATATATATATATATATATCTTATCAGATAGAGTATTCATTATATAGTTGGAGCGATTCAAATTCAAAAGTTGTTATATGTAATTTTCTTTTTTTATGCAGTGGTAAGTAAACGATAATATATATGTTTTTTTTACGTCTAATTGTTAATGGATACATTAATTAAGATAAATATTTGTTTATTGGGTAAAAAAAAAAAAAAAATTACAACAAAATAAATAAATGGTGCTTTTAGTGACTCTAACGAAGTAATTGACGTTAACTTTTTCAACTTCCAACTCAGCTAAGACTAGAAACAAATTAGTAAGAACAAATTTTGACAACTAAAATGAATATTTTAACTGTTTCTAAGTAGCGAGCATTCAGGAAAATAATTAGTAGTCTGTCAAGTCATTATTCTTAAATTATTTAAACTATTAGTTTAAAGATACAGAACAGAGCAAAATAATTCTAATGAAGGTATTATATAATATCGAATAAATTAAAATGATATTATTTCAGAACGTTATTAAAACATCAATATTAGTTTTTATATAGCACATTGGCTGAAAAGTCCCGGACCTAAGAAAGAAAAAAATGAGTTTTTTGGACCTTACACTGTAACGTCTCTCATATCACTCCGTTATTCATCTCATTATTCCAGAATCGCTTTAATATTTCAATACCACTTTTGTAGAACGATTTATCGTTTGCATCAAAATAGGCCCTAGTGTCAGCATTTATAGATATACACTTATCTTCAACCAGATAACTTTGAAATAGTATTGTGTTAATTGTACCCAAATCAAATTGGGTCAAATTTGAATATTCAAAAGAGTCTTCCGCTCAACACGACTGTTTCTCTTTAAGTAATTTCACAGCTATCTTTATCAAGTATAAACCTTTTAGGTCGTCTGTAATTTAATTATTTTTAAAGCTAAACAAAAGATCTCTGCGGGTTAAAAAAGTCATTTATTTTTGCAGTCCTTTTTATTAATGGCTGCTGAATAATTAATTATGTAAGTTTAAAACGAACTTAAATATATCCGATTCAGTAGCGGAGCTCAAACTCAACTCGGTCAAATGAAAGAGACAAAGAAATTACTAGGTCAAAAGTGTTTATAGATTTTTTAAAGGGTGAATGGCCTTTTTTGTTATTTACGCGAATGAAATCTTAAAAGAAATATACCATCCTAATGATCGGATACACTAGCTGTTCATATGCCCTATGTGTAACTATTTTATGATACAATGTTATTTGTATTATATTTCGTCTCAATCACACGATCCCGTACTTTTTATTTAATTTCTTTCACCTTGCATATTTTATTTATTTAAAGCTTGTTTGTTTTTTAAATGTTTATTTCTGTATGTAATAAAATGCTTTTCTATCTATCTAAAGCTTAAATCTTAAAGTTTAAATTTGATGTTAGTACGATTCATGATTCAGGAGCTCGGTTATCACCGCCTTCATCTTTATAAACCAATCTGTCTTATCTGAGTCTGATCACAGCCGAAGAAGATGGTTCATCAATACTCCACAAAATAAATACAATTTGAATTTTATAATGAACCTTTTTATCCATTTTAAGATTGTTTTTATGAAACTTCGCTTTATAAAAGTATAATCGGTAAGATAGTATTAATTAGTATTTGAATATTCAAGGAAGATGGATCGTGAAGTACATATTGACCTTAATTTGAAACTTAGCCAAAATTTCATAATTTAGAAGGAATTATAGGATGCAGAAACCGTATACAAGTTCCTAGCTTGAGTTTGTTGATTAATGGTTGTAACTTTGCTTCTCATACTAAATATTATGGTATTATAATGACAAAGTGCAGAGTAGTTGAAAGTCATATCTAAATATGGGAAGAGAGGGGGAAGAGAAGGAGAGGGGGTGAGGGAGGGGTCGGGGAGGGGCCGGGTAGGGACCGGGTAGGGGAAGAGGCTGGGGAGGTTATGAACAATGTAACGGAAATACTATTATTATTGTTATTATTAATTTATATAAGAAGTCAAAAGGGATGGTTTCAAAGTAGTTTAATTTCTTTGAATATATTACTATGATACCCTGTACTGTGATATCCAGAGAACTCTTAGCAACCTGACAACTACAATTGCATTTTTCTTCTATTTTAGGTGACGTTTGCATTTTGTTTTTTAATTTTAAGATAAAATAAAATAATAAAAATCAATACACCAATGTGTAATAAAAAACTATAATACAAATTTATAATTAACATCGAATACATATATTAAATACGGTTGTTAAATAGATTAAACATTATATGAAACACTAAAAGCGCATGATACATAGCTACATAGCGTTTTAATAAGTTTACAAATATAAAGATATGTGTATATATTAATTAAATTAGGAGAAAGTTCATTAATTTCTTTTAGTCTTTGTCCATCATAATCTGAAGTTCTCCATTTTACTACGATTTTTTTGATATTTCGTTAACTTTATTTGCCAAGAACGGTACAAAAAAAGTAAGGAGCTATCGTACATATCTTTCTTTTGTTTTTGGAACAGTGTAGATAATTAGGTTAGGTTAAGGATAATGATTAATTATTTTAGTTTTAGGTTAAAGTTAGTCTCAGTATAAATATTAGTCTAATAGATAAGACTACTAGTTTTATAAAGTTTACGAGTTATTTATCTAAAATCTTTAACAGGGAATTCTCTCTTCGATCCCTAGGGGCCAATGAGCTCTTCGATCCCTAGGGGCCAATGAGCTCTTCGATCCCTAGGGGCCCATGAAGAGGCGATATATTTTCGTCATTAAAGTTTACAGTCAAACCAATTTGTATAGGTTTACAAATTATCCATTTCTGACACATTTGTAAAGGTTGTAAATATCTCGTAGCTCTATCGTCTCTCTAGGCTATAAATATCTCGTATCTCTAACGTTGCCAAAAGGAATTGATTTCCTTTTTAATTAAATTATAACATGAATTGAAAGTAATAACTTCAATATGTAACCAAAATACCTTAAAGTGTAATTAAATTCGAAAAAATCTGCGGACGAAGAGGACGCGTATTTATCAATCAATCAATCAATCAGTGTGAGCATCATAGACAACTCTTTAAACGATAACACCCGATGGCCTTTTGCCCTGAACATGTGGCTTTTTAAACTTTGTTTATGTTAATTTTCCCAACTGAAAATGAAAATGGGAACGGCGGATAGATTACGTATCCATTTTATTTGATTAGTTGATAAAATGTGATAAAATTCAATATTTGATTATGTGATCAAAGGAAACCTAGCAAGCCTATAAAATGTGTACCGTTCATTATCTGAATATATGTTCACTCTACGGGCTCTATCAGACTCTACGCGATAAAAACCTACTAAAAGCGTAAAAATTTTACACCTTCGCAACTTGATCTTATGACGGTGTCTGCACCGGAATATACTCGTATTCATATATATGGTCAGCTATCAAATTCGTTATGTTCATAAGAGACCACTTGATCTCTTCCAGATAACCCACACTAGTGTATAAGGTCGCTTATCGTTGTACTGATTTTTTTTGTACGTTTATTTCTTTTTTTGTATGCAATAAAGTTATATAAAATAAATAAAATTCATAAAAGCGGTTACGATTCCATTTTCGCTTAATTCTCCTTCTAACTCTATATAAGCAAACAAACATATAAACCGAAACCTTTATTGCTCGAGTGCCACACTTGAATATCGGCGATAGGGGTTTTATTAATGCAAAGCCATGCATTCTCCATGGATGGACATCATAAAGAAATTATGACGAGGACGTAAATAAAAGCATGGTCGACATTTAAAATGCGAGCTCTAACAATTATACATAAATATATACATATTTGTATGCTGATCGTCATCTAGTAAATTGATTCATCGCGTTATTTGTGAATAAGAAAAAGAGAGAGAGAGAGAGAGAGTTTAACTATTATCAAGATCACTTGTTCTCCCAGGGTTACATTCCTTACACAAAAGGAATTATTTTGAAAACTAGGCGTAGAGTTTTATTATATTAAATTTACTTAAATTCATTGTGTTTTTTTTTTAAATAAATATATTATCGTATTAAATAATAATAATATTAAAATATTAGAGCAAGAGCTCGAATACAGCCGGGTTAATATAAATATAATAGTCATGGTTCACGAAAGTTTAAATATAATTCCTAGTTATAATAAAAAATGTTTTTCTGCTTTGATTTACTACCTTGTACCTAAAGGTTAATTAAATAAAAGTGTCTACTGAAATTGATCGCGTTTATTTTTAGCACTATAAGATCTATTAATGCAATATTTATCTTTCATATATTAGTATTAGTAAACTAATTTTAGTATATTTAGTAAATATTTAATCACTTCTAACGTAGGTTCTGTCAGTCCCTTATGAATAATCCAACCCTTCGTATGACAGTAGATTATCTCCACGTCCACAGAATGTAAATCAAGCTGAATTATCTATTACAATGTCAAACACATATATCATGCATTTTATGATAGATTAAATTATTTAATTCATCTCATACTTTATAAAAAACAGTCTATGTTGTAATTAAAACTACATATTAGATAACTAGGGCAATACTAACGGGGAAATTGGGACAATAAAATTAAAAAGGGGGGGTGAATATAGTTTCCACGCGATAGTCCCTTCTATTAGAAAAAATATTCTGCTGGAATGTTTAAACTTTATTTTTATAGTAATAGAATTGAAATCGAAATCGAAATACTATTTACATGATTTGAAAAAATATTGTAGACAAAAAAGATGATTAACATTAAGAATAAAAACAAAGCTATTTCAATAAGTTGTTTCAATAAACTCATTTTTTTAGTTTAGTTTAGGAATTGTTTCAAGGGTCCTATGATAGTCGGTACATTAGCATCGCAGCATCGGCAATTATAAAATACTAACTCTAAGTTGAATGTTTTCTGAATGTTTCATACCTGAATTATTGTGTACTTTCTTGTTACAGTGAGTATTCGTAGTAGATTCTCTCTAGAGAGATGGACAAATCTGCTTAAGGTGGATTTTTCTCACATATCCCGTACAATTGAAACCACTGGATATTTTATATATTCGAATCCTAAAAGTAACTTATTGCCAGTATAAATGTAAGCTTAACACGGAAATAAAATGAACTGATAAAACCTGTTAATAGCACATAAATATAAAATATTCTATAATTCTCTTTTCCAAAGAGCTCAGTGCTATTTTATTTTATATATAAGAGTCTTTATAAAATAAAATAGCACTGAGCTCTCCGGAGCAATCTAACAGAAGTCCTTAAGCTAGTTATAGAATAGAGACATATTTAAACAAAATGTAGGGGGCAAACTTTTTGTAAGAAAAAATTCTAAGAAAAAATCTAAGAAATAATAAAATAATATATATTTATTTTGATTAATTATATTACTATATTACATTACTAGGCACTACATTGTTACCAAATATGTATAACAATGAAGCGCTCATTAAGACTTGGCGCCTGGTAGCAGCAGAACACCTTGGCTGATAATAATTCATTGCGTTAAGTCAGTTATTAAAAAGAAGTAATTTAAATCAAACTGATTATTTAACTTTAAGTATAACAAACTAGATTAGTAATAATAAGTTAAAATACATTAAAATACGAATGTAAATACCAGTAACAAATATATTATGACAGGGTACACTGTTGAAACAATAGGGTGGGTCGAAACAATGCGAATATCTCGCGAGCCGTACGTTGTATCGTGCGGGCGTGCGTATCGAGTTGGTTACAAAGGTAGACAAGGGCGGGTGATAAGTTATAGCCTAGATTTAGTGTGACGTTGCTCTTAGTGAGCCCTTTTGTGTATTTTGACGGAATGGAAATATTTTAGTTAACATAATTTTTTCACTTAGTTTAAGTTATATAAGAACTTTATAAATATCAAACTATAAAACATAAAAAATATATAGGTTTATAATTGAATACTTCAACAGGTTATTTTTGGCGACGCCTTCTTAGTTTTGTTTAGATTTTAAGTAAATTAAAACTCAATTGGCATTGAAAATGGTTTCTGTTTAAGCTTTGGACAGTTAATGTCAGTATATACTTAGAAGCTTCATGAATATTTTATAGTAAACTACAATGTCTCGTAAGTGGGTGAATAAATGAAAAACTGAACAAATAAAGTACATTATTCCATCAACAATAATCTTATCAAATACACATTTAAAACTGATAATTATACTATTACATCATTGTAATATTATTTTTTGCAATACGTTTTGTTAAAAGTCTTAAAATCGTAAAGAACAAAATTATAATATATTTTTTATAATTTTAAATAAAACCTAAATATTCATACATTTATTTTATATATAAAGTTATGTATTATTACAATTTATATTTCCCATGATAACTTAAATTTAATTTAAACTTTGGTTACTGAAGTATTTCATTGCACGTAGTATGTAAATATGCATGAACACAATAATTTTAATAGTACATCCAATAATTAAACATATTTACAAATTATTGGCATAAGTGACGTTATAGGAATAAATTTTAAATATATTGGATATACTATTTATAACATTAGGTTTTTATTATTATATTATTTTAATCATTAAGAATATGATAAAGAATAGATAAATCTGGATATCGACTTGTCAATTTATACACACTTTGCAAGTATAAGTGCGTCCTCTTATATTTTCTGTATGTATAAATGTTAAATAAAAAAATGAGGTTGAATATATTCTTGCTGCGAATGTGGCCTTGATCTCTTTGACCTTTCGGAGGACGACTTATCTCAAATACCGATGTGATTTGAATTCAATTTGTCAAATATCCCTAGGTATTTAACGACAGGAAGATTTTTAATATTTTTTGTAAATAAGCTTTTCTCTGTTACACTTGGTATTTCTAATTTCAGTCCTATATTATATTTGACTTAAACTAGCGACTAGTTAAAACAAGAAAAGAAATAATATTATGAAAAACGCGTTTAAAGAGATATTATAAATTTTAATTTCAATTATAATGCCTTTGTGATATAATATAATTATATAATTTTTCATCAGCATTTTAACTCTAGTATCATAATTGTATAGCGCTGTTCATTTCAGTAAGCCCGGATTATTCTTCGCAGATAATTTATTTTCATTTCATTATTTTTTTCTACTTATCTTATTATAATATATACAACATTATGGCTAAGCTCTGATATTCGTAATTGTGATAAGAAATGTATATGTATCCATTAATTGTAAAAAAAAACAGGAAAAAAGTACACCTGACCTACATATGATGTTAAATTGACAGATATCTGAGTCTATAGTATATATACATGAATATGTGTATAGCAATAATTATTATAATATAATAAAGAAGCATATTATTTCAACATATAATATGCTTATTATTTCAATAAAGAAAAATATGAATATTATGAAGACTTCCCTACTCCTGATGACTTCCTCTTCTTCTCCCCTCTCCCCTCTCTTCTCAACTTTAATCATAAATGATCACATTTTGTAATGCTCTCTGATACTTCATTAATATGATATTAAATGGTTTTCGTTATAATACTTAATAGCAATTATATTCTATTATATTTATATTTACCCGGCTGTATTCACGTAGAAATTAAATCGGAATGTGCCCGACTAGTTTCGAACCCGTTCGGGGTCCTTAATCATGAGCTCTGAGCGTGGCGGACTCGCGGCGAGAACTGCGTGCCTCAGCCTCAGCTCTCTGGGCCCGACGCGAAGGTGGCGGCGGCGGCGGGGGGGAAGATGTAGTGATGTCATCGGAGGGCTCTTGCAGGTCTTCGTCACTCGTCGTTGTCACCCATTGTATACACACTGAACTCACTGTGTCACTATTAAAATCTTCTGAATAGAACTTGCTCTTCATTGTATTGATAACCGGTTTCCACGCCGATGGTAAGGTCCAACCACTATCCCTATTGAAGTTCGGTATACGACTAATTTCGATAGCCTCCCGTACTTTACGCGGTACTAAAAACTTTTCCCTTGCTAATACGGACGCTTTGTCAAAACGTATGAAATGCGCCGTTCCCGAATCTAAGACGTGTTCCGTTATCGCTGAGCTATTGCTGTCTAAATTTTTAACACTACGTATATGTTCCGTGATCCGTATATTGACGTTTCGACGAGTTTCCCCTACGTAACACTTCCCGCATTCACAAGGAATCTTGTATACTCCCGGGACGTCTAGGTTGCTGTCGTCTTTAGGTGACCGTAACAATGACCGTAACTTGCAGTGCGCACGAAAGATAGTTTTAATATTATAATTACGACGTAATAAGTACCCTATCCTATCAGTAACTCCTTTAATATATGGTAAGTAAGTAGGTGAACGCGATGCCTCTAATTTAGTATTGTAGCATTTCTTATTTACAACTCTTAGGCTTTGACGCCAATTATATCCGTTACTTTCCAATACCTTTCTAACGTGTTTAAGTTCGTCCTTCACGTATATAGGGTCACATAGTTGTAACGCTCTGTTTATTAGCGTACGAGGTAGTGATGCTAAGTGGGCCGGATGGTGGTGCGATTGGGCATGTATATAATGGTCGGTGTGCGTCGGCTTCCTATATACCTTAGTTATTAGACGGCCCTCAGTAGTTCGTTTCACCATCACGTCTAAGAATGGTAACCTACAATCTAATTCTCTTTCCACTGTGAATTTCACCTTTTTATGTGCCCCGTTAAGGTAATACTCTAAGTTTTGAAGCTGGTCTGGCCATACAAAATAAGCACTTAAGCACCACTGATAACGTTTTGTTTGGAAAGTGCTTATTTTGTATGGCGTGGGGATTATTTCATGCAAATTGATGGGGTAGCTATGGGGTCGCCTATTGCTCCCGTGATAGCAAATATTTTTATGGAGTGGTTTGAGAAAACCTTTATATTTAACCATCCTCTCAGACCTCGATACTGGTGGCGGTATGTAGATGACGTTTTCGCGATTGTATCCAAAGACCAGCTTCAAAACTTAGAGTATTACCTTAGAGTAACTAACTTAGAGTGTACCATAACTCTTACAATATTTTTCTTGTCTGTACAATTTGTACTCTCTTTCCGAATGTTAAAATGTGTTACTGGTAATGACGGCCTCATAAATTGTTTATTTCTTGTTATAAAAGGAGTAACCTAAATAAATCGATTCAGTTTCTACAACTCTCATAAAACTAGGTATATAAAGTAAATGTACTTAGAGTAACCTTTAAAAACCTATTTTTTATTGCCAAAAAAATACTAAACGAAGTGATGTATGCTATTATTTGCTTAGTTTATACATAGTGAAAAATAATAATAAAATATTTAATATAAATACTCCATTAATATTATTTATTTCATTATGTATGGTCGTAACGGAGGATGCAAAAGACGATAAGACCTTAATGTAAATTTATTTTAAAATTAAATTTCATTTTATTTAATTCTAAGCGACGCCGATCGTAAGTAGCAATTTAAATAATTATCAAAATCAAAATCAAAATCAAAAATATCTTTATTCAAGTAGGCATTTACATGCACTTTTGAATCGTCAATTACATTACATTACATTAAAAAAAAAAATGTCAGTATGTCAGTCCGTGAGTAAGCTACCACCAGCTCGGAATGCGGCTCTGCTGAGAAGAGCTGGCCAGAAACTCAACAGTTGCTCTTTTTTTTTTAAAAAAAAACAATTTAACAATGTTTGATGTATACGTTAGAGTATCCCGCAAATGAGTCAACAAGCAAAGCTCCACAACCTAACCTTTTAGTTGACCGAAATACGATCAACCAAAAACTCCTGTATGCTATAATAAGCTTTTTTTAAGAGAATACTTTTAATTTTACATTTAAAAGCAAGAAAAGGAAGGTCTAAGATATCTTGTGGAACCTTATTATATATGCGTACACTCAAACCCATAAAGGATTTTTTAACTTTTTGAAGACGATATTTCTGCGTTGAGAGTTTATTTTTATTTCTTGTATTTATAGGGTGTCTGTCACTATTTTTTTCATATGTATCCAAATTGTGACGTACAAACAAGATGTTATTAAATATGTACTGAGAAACGACCGTAAGAATGCCTATTTCTTTAAAAACATCTCTCAGGGAATCTCTAGCTTTTAAATTTAAAATAGCCCGCACAGCTCTTTTTTGTAAAATAAATACAGAGTTTACTTCTGCAGCACTGCCCCACAATAAAATGCCGTAAGACAAAATACTATGGAAATAACTAAAATAAACTAATCGAGCCGTATTAACATCCGTTAATTGTCTTACTTTTTTAATTGCATAGACGGCGGAGCTGAGTTTGCCTGAGAGTGTTGAGAGATGGGGGTTCCACTGGAGCTTTTTATCTAGAGTTATACCTAGGAAAACTGTTGAGTTAGTTAGTTCCAACACTTCATTGTTAAGGAGCAGGCTACAATTTTGATTTTTTACATTAGGAAGTGTAAACTCCATGCATTTAGTTTTCTTAGTATTTAAGACCAAATTATTAATTTCAAACCAATGAAGAACACGTGACAGAGCACTGTTAACTTCGTCATAATTAGTCCTATTACGCTCTACTTTAAAAATAAGTGAGGTATCATCAGCAAAAAGTACAATGTCACATAGACCTTTTACGAAAAAGGGCAGATCATTAATATATAATAAGAATAAAAAGGGGCCAAGAATAGATCCTTGTGGAACACCCATCTTTAGGTAAGAACCAGCCGATTTAGAATTATTTACATCAACCGTCTGGACTCTTTGATCAAGGTAGGAGGCAATAAGATCAAGCGCAACACTACGCACACCATAGTGGTTAAGTTTGCATAGCAATGTTTGATGGTCAACACAATCAAAAGCCTTGGATAAATCGCAAAACACCCCGATGGCATTCTGCGACTCTTCCCATGCGTTGTAAATGTGCTTAAGAAGCGTGGCACCCGCATCAGTTGTTGATTTGCCTTTGGTGAAACCATATTGTTCGCTATGCATGATTTTATTGTTATAAACAAATTCTGTTAATTGGTTTAAAATAATCTTTTCAAAGATCTTACTTAAGCTCGGTAAAACGGAGATAGGCCTGTAATTTCCCGGTTCTAGTTTATCGCCACTTTTAAACAAAGGAACTACTTTACTATTTTTCATTAAATCTGGAAAAATACCGGTTTCAATGCATTTGTTGAAAATTAAGCAAAGCTGTGGGGCAATATCACTTATAATATTGCTAAGTAAATTAACTGACATACCCCAAAGATCACCGGTTCTTTTCAGGTTTAAGGTTCTAAACGTTTTAACAATTTCATCCGAAGAAACAGGCTTAAAAACAAAACATTTATTACTGACTTTAACGTTATTGCTCAATTCAGTGATTGCATCACATGATGAAGAATTTAAATAACGCGTTACCGTTAATGGAATTTCTGTAAAATATGATTCAAAAATAGTGGCGACATTTATATCAGTACTTATTTCTTTATTATTAATTTTTAACTTTATGGGTTCATTGGTAGCCCTAGTTTTCCCAGTAATACTAGATAAAACATCCCAGGTTGCTTTTATTTTATCTTCTGAATTTACAATTTTATTTCTTATATATATCGACTTGGCTTGTAAGCAAACAATCTTAAATATTTTAGAGAAATTCCTAACTCTATTCAAAAACAAGGTATCATGATTCCATTGCCTCTCACCATATAAATCATATAACTTTTCTCTACTTCTATGAATTCCCACGGTCGCCCAGTCACTAAATTTAAGATTTAAGTATTTTATCCTTGTTTTTGACTTAAAAATATTATTAAATTCATTTAATAACAAATTGAATACGTTATTATATAAATAATTTGGATTATCGTCTCTCAAATTTACTTTAACGAGTTTTCGTGCAATATTATTTTTAAAAGTAAGAATTTTATTTTTTGTTATCGGCCTGCAAGTAAATTTTTGGGGCCTCTCAATTTCATGATTAATGAAGAGAGAAAATTTTTGCCCACAGTGATCTGAACTTAAATTCGTTATCACCATCTCTTCATAAATGTTACAGTGACAGAACACATTATCAATACAAGTTGCAGAAACATTAGTAATGCGAGTAGGTTCCGAAAAGACGTTGAACAAGTTAAAAGATTTAAACAAATTTAATAAACGTACACTAGACGAAGTTACATGTAATATATCTACATTAAAATCACCGCACACTATCACCGACTTGTTTTTATGACAAAGTTTTGTTAAAATATCCTCCATTTTATTTTCAAATTCCTCAAAGTCACCAGAGGGGGGTCGGTACACGCATAAAATAATATAATCATTGAGCTCAACGCAGGATAGTTCAATAATTCGCTCGACAGAGAGCGCCACTATGTCTGATCGAGACTTTAAAACTACATCGTTACGAGCTAAAATAAGTGAACCACCGCGAATAGCTTTCTCTCTAAAGAACGAACTTGACAATTTGTAATTTTCAATATTTATAATATTGTTGTCCTTTGACATCCAATGTTCTGTAATGCATAATAAACTGATGTTATATTCATTAACAAACAGTTCCACTTCCAATTCCTTGCCACCTATGCCTTGTATATTTTGATGGACAATATTTAACAGCTTAGGCTTTGTCTTATCTTTTAGTTTAAAGTGGACTGATTATTATTTTTCTCATTAAACTTATTTTTCGTTATACCTTGTATAACGAAGTTTTTTAAATTAAATGCTACTAAAGTAGCAATTTGTTTCCTATAATATAGAGGCAGATACATTGTACCTTTTGTCATCTTAAAACTATTATAAATAAATTTATTGATGTCAAAATAAAAGAATGCGTCGCTATGACGGTATGTCAAGTTATACAATGTCATATTGAGCTTATAAATATATTGATTGAAATGTATATTAATTTAATTCTCAAACTTCACCACTTTACGCCGGGAATATTCCATGAACTTGATGACTTTTCTTTTAAGCAGTAAAATGTGGCCAAAGCTGGAGTGCTACAAAGTAACAGTTTTAGAATTATAAAAAAACAATATCATGGATATTAAGATTAATATTAATACAAAAATACAATAACTACGTAGCTGGTTTAAGTTTCCGTGAATCCTAAAAGCACAAAAATACGACGCAGTTTTCTCGCCATATCTCCAGGGAAAACTTGAACTTCTAACCAACGATCCAGGAATATAGAAACGTTACCACGAACCGACTCCAAGGAGGATAAATGAATAGAACTCAATAACTCTTTCAATAAAAGATGTTACTTTCTTTGTTCATCAATAAACGAGGGACACCTCGCAGAATAATACTATTTGAAGTCGTGTAAAGTTTGAAAGAAAGTATATATATTAAAATAAATAAAAGTATGATTATCAAAAATATTTTGATTTAAATTGTGTAAATTTGTAAAAAAAGGAGCAATTTTTTTTATTGTAAATTGAATTTCACGAACAGATTTGATATTTCAACAACTATATGGGCAAAAATTTGTAACACCTTAAAACTTTTTTTAGTGGCAATACATTTTACTAATAAAACGCCAAATTGTAATTTTTCTGTTTAAAAAGATGTGGTTATCATATGGTATAATCGACATGCAATTCCATGTGTATTTATTTTAATGCTTATTTAACTATTTTTTTTATACAAAAACAATATAAACAATATTTGGCTGTTTGGTTGCACATGTATTTGTCACTAAGTAACAAATACTTGTGCAACCAAATAGGAATAAACACAAACAATAATCTTGTACTTATAAATGTAAGGCATTTTTTTTTGGTAACCCCAATTTTTTTTATAAGACTTTATGTTTTCTTGAAATACCAAATAAAAAGTTAGTAACTGGATACTTGATTTCTAAGAAATAATTAAATTATATTCCATGTATATGTCTTTTTCGGTTACACTCTTCTCTTATAACCATCCAAATTCATACCTGAATTACACACTTCCTTATAACCAAGAATTTACTGTCTCGGGATATATTTTCCACTATTGAGGTTAATGCCAAATAATTCATTAAATTTCATGTTTCTTTCCATATTCGTTTCTAATACTAAATAATGAAAAGAGTTCTAAAAGATACTAAGGATATTATACCTTCCAGTATAAAACTCAGCAGTTAATATTGTGTTGGAAGTGAACATTTTGTTAGTTTACTATATTCATTTATATTTCTTTATTTTTAAAGTAAGAACTAGGAATAACATAAAAACAAGAACACTTATTTGGCGAAAACAAAATGTTCTATTCTTGATATTATTCGTTTTATTAGTTAGTTGACATTTCAACTTACTTCTTTGGTTTGCTGCCAAATAACCAACAATTTTGACTATTCTTTTATCAGCACGATTTTCATATTGATTAGTTTTTGAGATTCCTATTTATTAGGTATGAATTTATTTAAGTGTTTCAGTTTATTCTATTTTATTGTTTGACATGTGCTTTACTTATTTAAAATCAATTTGCCATTTTATTTATTTGTTCAGAACTACAAGTTCACATGGAGGCTGCCGATCTAAGACGAAAAAAAACTTGTAACTATAAATCTTCCCACAGGAAAGAGAAGGCTTTTTAAAAAAATAATAACAAATAATGGTGTCTGATTAGGTAAAGTAGTTGTTTGTTTTTTACGCGATAGTCTTGTAATTTCAGGAAAAATTTATTCTATTCAATATTTTTCTTCCAGCGATGGATTTTCTCATTATAACATTTCGTGAGTATTGAATTACATGAGTTGTGAAGTTATTTCCGGTATCTCTTTATTATATTATACAACGTACACGTTCTTTCGAGAAACATTTATTTTATAATTATTTTATAGTAAGCACAGTGATTTTTAAACTTTTACTTCTGTCTATTTTTTTAAGTATAAATTATATTGTACTTCATACAACTTAATAATGTTTTATTTTATGGACGTCATGAGGTTGATATTATCTTGAACGTTCCTGTTTATTTTTTTTTATTTTCTCTTAGGAACAGTACTATTTTTTGGAAAACTATATTATTTGCAAAATTGTATGATTATCAAGTGAGTAGCTAAGGCGTTACCATACTCAAGCGTAACAAAGAAACATACTGGACATTCTCGTTAATAATATTGGTTTTGATCTATTCTTGATTCGACAGACTTATTTCCATATATGGTGTTTCTTTAAACCATTTAAATTAACTGGATAAATTCAAAGAGCGTTAATACATAGTGAGCCTTTCTGTTGAACGGGTTTTTTAACTAGACTCTGTAGAAATCGTTATTATTATAAGTGAAAATTCAAAGCGTTTAAAAGCCACCGTCGTCTCACTTTAAGCAATTTGAGAGGATTATGGATGAGGTGCTCTTTTGTTTATTACTTAATTTTATTTTGTTTACATATGCACCATATTCTTTCATATAAATAAATAATAATTATTATTAATAAATATATACACGGCTGACTTTAATGTGTAGCTTTTTTTCAGACAGGGTGCGTTTGGAGCATTTTTTTTAAGATGACGAGTGTCCTTACAGAGGGGTTTATTTCGATAAGTACTATAATAACTTATTATAATATATTATTCTTCTTCTTTTAAAATGAACAGAAAAGCTTACTCTTTCCGTAATATGGTTTTGTGAGCTATGAATTACGAATAACGAGAATTTGTGAGCCAATTGGGAGTAAGAATATTTTCCAATTTATTCTTGAGTTTTATTGTAAAGAAGCGCCAAGAATACTATGAATTTCCAAGGTTTAAATGAATTAAATTTAAAAAAATGTTTATTGGGTTAATAATACAATATAACATGGAAATAATAAACAATTTAATAATACCGGTTCCATTTTAATAGTAGCTTCAAACTTAGAGATTTTGAAATATTAGATTTGTTAACTGAAATATACGATACACTTTTATGTAATAATTAATAATAAATATTCGGACATAATATTCCTTGCTAGTTTTAAAAATAATATTTTTTGTCGGTAATTCTTATATATATATACTTTTTATATTTTGTATTTTTTTAAGGTTTTTTTTTAAATATTTATTTATTTTATAATATATATGGATATCATATTTATGCTTTAGTATTTTTGTTACTATAAGTTGTATTTATTTAAACATTGTATTATGTCTACTGCCATACTGTCATATTATTATTTTCCAATGTCATACAGTAATGGCAGGTTCATTTTATTTGTAACGGCGAAATACAGGGTTGTGTTTTATATGGTGCCATTATATCACATAAGATTATAAATTCATCGACACCTGATATATAAGTTTGTTATAATATAACCAAATCCTAATATGCTCTCGGCCTTGTTATACAAATTTACCTCAAGTTCAAATTCAAAATATCTTTATTCAAGTAGACGTCTCGGCGTTTTTATTTATAAATATATATTGAAAAAATATATAAATAGAGTAATTATGTTTTCAACGTTTTCAAAGTTTGTAAGTCACGTTAATGTCATGTATGGCAAAGTTAATATTACACTGAACGGATTATTATAAAATGAGTGGGGCGGTCTAATTATAAGTTTAATAAAGTAGTTTCATAAGTTTTCACTCGTTGTACATATTTAAATTAAAATATTTTTCTACGAAAATTCAGGTTAATTTATTTTAGGTTATATTTATATATATACATATAATATTAATTATAGGCAACCTTAATCCGTTGAAGATAATTTTATTTAAGAGTTTATATAAAGAGTATCTTAATAAGTAATATTTAAAGAGTTATAAAAAATCCTTGAATTAAAATCACAAAACGGAGTGTTCTTATTTATTAGATACAGAAATCGCAAGGTTTAAAATTTTTGGATTTAATAAAACCTTCATCAAAATATTTCTTATTAGATAAGTACTTTTACAGAATTTCTTTCTTTATTTTTTGTATTTTATTTTCATTGACAGAAGAAAGTGTATGTACCTAGTCACTTTGAAGTCACGTCACGTCACGTCATTACATACATTTAGTATGTCATTCTGAAGTCATGATTTCATACAAATTTTTTTTGTATATTCTAAATAAAATCTAATGAGATGGTTTAATATCACTAATACTTTCAATAAGTATTTTAAAATGTATACTTTCAAATAATGACAAAATATAACAAAGAAGTCAATATCAGAGACCAAGACAAATGAATGCCAGTTTTCCTTAACAATGGATATATATAGTTCGGAATAACTTCCATTCACTGATCGCTGGTTTAATAGGTACCGTCAGCAATGGCATAACCATAAAATCGTGATTTAAGTTACACGTTTCAACATGGATACCAATAACCAGTATGCAAAAATGAACGCTTATATTTATGAAACAATCTTGTAAATTATGAATAATTTTCTATACATATAATTAAACTGTAGAAGAGTTTAATTCTGTACAACGAATAAAAACTTAAAACAATACCCATAGGTACAAGCGTCTTACAAGTAACAAGTTAAAATATACATAATTATTTAGAAATTTTTGTCTGTTTATCTGTGGTTTGTATGTAAAAACTATTGGAACGGCGCAAGCATTGTGTTTCTCAATGTCTCCTTACCATAGAGTAACTTAATTATCGGCTATAGAGCTTAAAAAGAGCGCATAATTACTTGAGTCTCTGGGTGGGAGCTGACGAAGTTGCTGATAACAGCTGGTATAAAAATAAATATAAATTTTAATATAACTTGCCGTCGCTACTAGTTAAAGTTGAACGCCAATCAAGTCAACGATACTTCATTACGAGATCAGGTCGCAGTTATAATAATCCCGCCCTAAACAATTTTAAAACATAATCATATTATTTATTCCAGCTTAAACTTTGATAGTAAATTAAAAAAAAAATAACAACACACTTTTCTAACAAATAAAGGACATTTTAAGCTTTTTTTCAATGATAGATGTAACACAAAGCAATATTAATATCGGTACTTACACTCATTATATTTTAAATAAAATAACCTTTATATTATGTTATTCATAAATCTGAATATAAAATTCAAGGTTAAATTTTTCAGAATTACAAAAAGTAAGAATAAATTATACTGCACATGACCAGAGATATTTTCAGACGTAGAATATATAATGCAATAACTTTAAAAGGTTTATGCACAAATAAACTCTGAGAAATTGGCAAGAAACCTAGTCGATTTAACTCCAGCGTGAGACTAACAAAACGAATAAACAAATAACTTTGATTTATCCAAATATGTATTCTCTAGCAAGTATACATATATATATATATATATATGTATATATATATATATATATATATATATATATATATATATATATATATACTATTTATGTTAGTATACTTCAAAAAATATGATAGCACTTTTTAAAACTTTTAAAATTAAGTGATAAAGTTCAATTTCATTATTTTTATGGAATATATATTTATGAAATTATTATTTATTAATGTATGAATCGTCAATTTGTTAATGTATTATGTTATGTTTATTTCACGTTTACTCTCTTTTTAGAGGCTCAATTTCATTTCTTTAATATTGACCTTTGGCCGTCAGAATCTATACCTTTATTTACACGGCTGTGATAATCTAATTTTCTTACTTTAGGATCAAATATTTTTAAATCATTAGTCATTTTTCAGAATGTTCCCTTTATCCGTTAGAAGTTTCATTTAAGCTGCTGCAAATTGAATGCCATTTGATGACTTGTTCTGGTCTAAATTAAGGACAAACAGCTCACGACATACGAACGGCACGAAAGTTTCGTGCGTGGAAGGTCCTTACTACTCGTAGGAGTAAAGGCATTTGGCAATCTCCAGTCGCGGTGGTTTTGGTAGAACGTATGGGTTAAAGTTTTTATGTAATCATAATATTTTATTATTTTATATAATTTTGTATCCATTATAAGATTTCATTTATTTCCTGAGAAGTTGTGTGAACGCCCTGAAAGTTGTATATTCCTTAGTGTAATAAATGCATAATCCAGCACATTACTCAACTGCTACAGTCGAGGATGACGTTCGACAAAAAAGGGACTTCCATAACTATCGAGTTACACATTAAAAATAAAATTTTTGTAAATAGGCATTATTTAAAAAGTATAATATTTTTTAATTTGTGGTACTTATAAAAAGAAGAAGATTACATCAAATATTACATGTATTTTAATATATTATAATAAAAAAATAAATATTCATAGACCTTTGCTTTATCGTCAAATTCATTTTTTATTCAACGTAAAATAAAATGAACAAATTGTATTGAGAGCGTCGCGCGAGGGCTCTAATAAATTGATTATTTGAGTAAACTCGTTTTAAGAAGCGGCAAATTTTGTTCTATTTTTCTTATAATAGCGGTGGGTGATTTTTAATAGCTGTAATATTTGTTGTTTTCTACTAGTTCAACTGAGAAATTCCATGGTTGAACTAGCAATACTACATTCTCCGTAGTTCAACTATACCCCGTAATTTAATTAGTGGGACAAAATAGTTAAACCTCTAAAAATATTGGTTTGAATGTTTTAATTTCGTATGTGAAAAAATTGTTACTGCAAATATTTATGCTAAAAATAAAACAATATAAATAATTAAATACATATAATTTATATTTCCATAAATTATATGTATTTCTTAACAATACTCATATATATAATTATGGAAAAACCTGCTGAAGGAAATAGGATTTATATAAAAACACTAATAAAATATTTTAAGGTGACTCATATACAGAGACAGCAATATCAGAACGAAACTTATCTCGGGTAGCGGGTGCTACGACTCACGACAGGCAAGTGCTACGTTATACTACAAACGCGTGCTACGAATTACGAGAAGCGGTTACGGCGAATAACATGAAGCTACGTATAGTGCTTTAGGTGCTACATAGCACGAGGAGTGAAAGCGATATATTCTCTTAAGTAGTCTTTTGACATAAAAATGTACAAAAAATAATATCATTAAATAATTTTAAACTAATATCGCGTAGTAGACCCGATGTTAGTTTAAAATGTGTACAAGTCGCGATAGTTTAAAAACATTAATCATTAAATAATGTTTGAAGGCTTTGAAATATTTCCAAAATCCAAAAGTATCTATAAAAGCAATTCGTGTTAGGGATAAAAGCAATAATCTATGTGTTTATTATCTCATGTTTTTGTTACCTTGTTGTTTGAAACTACCGTAACAATGAAAACTTCCTAACTAATATAAATTTCCTGTTTATCGCAAAGGTAGAACAGTGTTGCTATCAAGAACAACATAAATTGATGTTACGGGCAATCTAATTAGAGAAATGAATGCGAAAAATATTTTCTATCAACTTTAACAGTTATTTATTTATCACCCATATAATATAATGTAACTATTGAATGTTTACTTTTTTTCTAATTTTGTAGCAATTGTGTGAAGTAGAGTTACAGACCCTAATTATTATATTAATAAATATATTATTTGTAAACAAGTTCCTCGTTTTTTGAAAAAAAAAAGAAGGAACGTCGTTTATTTATAAAGTCACTAAGTTATATTTATTTTTCCTTTGTGGAGTATTTATTTACTCTGTCCTGGAATGTCATATAAACAGGTTTGTAGAAGTTTTTGTAACTACGATTTCTTTATATGTCTCCTGAAATGTTTCTTAAAATATATTTCCTAGAATATGAATTGATTTACTTATGTTATTCCTTTAATAGCAAATAAAACAGTTTGACCATACAGACACATTTTTATGTTAAGGAAAGGGCGTATTACTAGTATAGACTAGATAGAGATTATAGAATTCAAGTTATCAAAATAATAAGCCATGTATACTATTTAGTATTGTGACATTCATTCAATAACTTTATCCGTGGTTTTGTTATCAAATTGGTATATGAATTATCATGAAAATAGCTCGTGGAACGATATAGTTCTAGAATACTATATTATGATAGGATATATAAAATAATGCAGACTTCTATTGAGTATGATATTTTAAAATTAATGAAGCTTCATTTAATATTATAAAATATATTTATATGTTTTTTAAGTCGAGATGGGAGACGAAGATTAAGTTAGCGCCAGTAACTTATAATGTTTTTTTTATAATATTAATATATTATGGTTCTTTATTATATGACATTTATTGTAATAGAGATTTATATTATATACTATTCATTATATATTGAGTCTTAGAGATTATTATTATTTTGTTTTTTCTCACGGATTAATAAGTCCGGTATAACTAAAGTCCCGCCTTGAAACCTTCAAGGATGAGGAGCTTCAGATTCCCTCTCTGTATATATCACATTTCCTAAAACCTTGACTACTATTGTGTTTGTGTTGATTGCTGCTTGTTTTTGTATAATACTGATATCGATGTTACTGTCTAATAATTTAACATAGTTTTCTAAACTTTTTGCTATGATTCCGGTTGCACCTACTATAATCGGGACTATTGTTGTTTGCGTATTCCACATTCGATTTACTTCTTTTTTTAATAAATTGTACTTACTTAACTTTTCTATTTCTTTCGAACCTAAATTATAATCGGATGGTACTGAAATATCGATTAGATATGTTTTGTTTCCTATTTTATCTATGTAGATTAAATCTGGCCTATTGTGTGTAATCGTTACGTCTGTTTGCACCGGTATCTCCCACATTATTTTGGCAGCATTATTTTCTATTACCTTAGGTTCGGTTAAATGTTCTTGCCACCACAGTTTATTGACGTTAAAGTTATGTTTTTTTGCTAGTGTCCAGTACACGTATTGGACAATATTGTTGTGGCGTGTTGTATAGTACTTGCCTGCTAGTTGTTCACAGCCTGATATAATATGGTGAATCGTCTCGTCTTTATTTCCACAAAGTCGGCATTTACCATCAACACTTTTTTTCATAATATCTCGTTCATGTTATCTCGTAACTATTGCTTGATCTTGTATTGCAAAAATTGAAGCTTCTAATGCTGGAGATACCAGTTGAGTTTTAAGCCATTTAAATGAATTCGATGTCTGTATATTTATTCTGTCTAGTACTACATTGGGAAACTGTCCATGGAGCGGTTTGTTTCGCCAAATAGCCTTTTTCTTTTTAATAACGGCATTTTTAATATCAATATCAGAATATATCTGTTGCTCTTGCAGTCCCCATTCTCTTCTAATTTCTTTTGCTGTTTTATTAATTGAATATTTATCCTTGTATTTATCACGTTTTTCTATTGCTTCTATTAAGTAATCAGATTTACTTCTAAGATAATGATCATATTTAATTATTTGTATTTTGTGTAATGTCTCTATACTAATAAGTCCCTTACCACCTTCTTCAAGTGGTAAATAAAGTCTTTCTATATCTGCTTTACTATGATGTTTTTTATTTATAGCTAAAATCTTTCTGGTTTTGATGTCTATCTTTTTAAGATCGCTTGTTTTATAATTAATAACTCCAAATGTATAAAGTAAAACCGGTATTGCGTATGTATTCATGGCTCTGAAGATGTTTCTAGAGTGTAAATGTGAATTTGCTAAACATTTTATTCTTCTGTAGTATTCTTTTTGTGTCTGTTGCCTAGCTTCGTTGTGGTCTATATGTCCTGATTCATGAATTCCTAAGTATTTATAAGTTTCATGTTTTCGTAAGTGGTCAAATCTATTTCCATTCAGCAAAATGTGTCCCTCGCCCTCAAATTCTGTTCGTTTTCCTGCCGTTAAATGTAAAATATTGCATTTATTTAATCCAAAAGTCATACCAATATCTTTTGTAAAAATTTCTGTACTATCTAGCAATACCTGTAAATTTTGTTTATTATTTGTGTAAATTTTCAAATCGTCCATATAAATTAAGTGATTTATATTTATGTTGTCTTTCAATTTGTATCCTTTGGAGTTATATGTGTTCAGTATGTGTGATAATGGGTTAATAGCTAAACAAAAAAGAAGAGGTGAGAGTGAATCGCCTTGGAAAATTCCACTTCGGATATATATTGGGTCAGTTGTAACGAAAGCATTATTGCCACGGGCTGTCATGATCACTCTCCAAGTAGGCATTACGATCCCAAGAAAGCTCTTAATAACAGTCGGACATTTGTAGATATCTAAGATTCTCAAAAGCCACTCGTGTGACATGCTATCAAAAGCTTTCTGGTAATCTACCCAAGCCATACTGAGGCTTTTTTGATTTTGTTGCGCATCCTCTAAAATTGTTTTATTTAACATAAGATGATCTTTACATCCTCTTACCCGTCTTCTGCAGCCCCTCTGTTCATTAAATATTATATTGTTTTTACTACAGTGGTTATACAATTCATTACTTAAAATGGAAGTTAACAGTTTGTACAGAGTTGGTAAGCATGCTA
Organism: Dircenna loreta; assembly: GCA_963555665.1. NCBI lineage: Eukaryota > Metazoa > Arthropoda > Insecta > Lepidoptera > Nymphalidae > Dircenna > Dircenna loreta. The sequence goes on along the minus strand of OY743097.1, from coordinate 10,908,475 downwards.
TGGGCCTCCAATTTTTGGGTTCTAATGTGTTTTCATTTTTTGGTATAAGAAAAACGTTGCCGGTAGTAAACCATGGTTCTAATGCTTCCGTTCCATTTATTATTCTACAGTATATTGCTGCTAAAATCCTATGTGTATTGGTGAGGTACTTGATGTAATAATTTTGAATTCTGTCTAATCCCGGTGATTTCCAGTTATGTAATCTTTTTATTGCCCTTTTAACTTGTTCTGTTGTTATTTCACTGAGTTCAGACTCATTTATTTCATCCATATTTCCTTCTATTTCATTTAACCACTTAGCCTCCTTATTATAAGATTTTGCTTGTGACATGATTCCTTGCCAGAATTTTTCTGTGTCTTCTTTTGTTGGGATCTGAGATGGTCTTTGTGTTTTAGTGTTAAGATGGCGGTAGAATTTGTTCTGATTTTCTTCAAACATTTTATTTTGTATTTTTGTGTTATTTATTGTGTCATATCTTTTTATTCTAGCAGCTAAAGCTTTTACTTTCTGTTTAAGAATCTCTAATACGATATCATGTTTATTTTCGTTATGTATATTGTATTTGTCAAAAAGAGTTCGTTTTATATTATCAAGTTTCTTTGATTGTGATCCTTTCCGAATTTCTGTTAATCGTCCTATGTCCTTTCTTATTGCCTCTAATCTATTTTTTATTCTTCGTTTCCAAGGTGGATCACTCAGAGGTTTAAATGTATGATTACTATCGTAAGGTTTTTGGTTGTTGTCTTTAATTAATGTAATGGCTACTGCATAAATAACGTTATTTAGTTCTCTCAGTGATTGATTTTCATTTACAATTAATGGGATAAAGTTATTGAGTTGTTTGAGTTTTTCAATGAATTGCTTATTAAATTTTGGTTTTGGTATCGTTTGTCTTTTTTCTATATCTATCTCTTTAACCTCGGCTAGGTTTTCTAAGAACTGTAATATAATAGGATCTTGTATTTCATCAATATTTAAATCTAAAGGTAATTCTTCTCTTTCTTTTTCAATGTCAGGTGTTAATAGCGCGTTAAATTCTTGTGTGTGTGTATTTGTATCAGTATCTGAATGTGTTAGTGTTGTATTATCAGTGATCTCTAATGTGTTTATTATGGAAGTAGGTGATTGTGTATTTCTTAAGTTTTGTGTAATTGTATTTGTCATTGATGATTCATATTCTGATTTTCTCCGTATTTCGTTTAACAATTCGGTAGATATTACTTTTCTTGTTATAATACTGCGCGCCTGATTGGCTAAGGTGTTACCACAAAACTTATTTATTTTTGAATTAACTGGATTACGTTCCTTAAATATTTTTTCCAATCGCTTAATATATCCTGCTCCTCCATATTTAGCTTTATAATAGCAGAACATCAGTTCCTTCTGTTCATCCGATGTCCATTGTAATCTACCATCCTGTTTTAAGCTAAGATCATAAGTTGATTTTGGGTTTCAATGGTAAGGTTTGGTTCTTGAGTTATGTTTTGTCTTCGAAGTGGAGGAAATTCTATATTAGAAGAAAGAGATGGCAATGAGTTGTTATGGTGTTCGATGTTAAATCTTTGTGATTGTGTTGTCTGGTTAATATTGTTTTCGGCCCTTCTTTGTATATCGTTTAGTTTTTCAGTTGTTATTAACTTCCGTGTAAGAATGCTACGTGCTTGTGTTGAGAGTTTATTACCGTCCAATTTTTTAGTTTTTGAGTTATCAGGGTTTCTATCCTTAAATAAAGTAAACAGTCTTTTAATATAACCTTTTCCTAACATCTTTGCTCTAAAATAACAAAAAATTAACTCTTCCATTTCAATTTGCGACCACTTTTCCCTATCTGTAATTTTATTTCTATTATCACCTTCAGTGGTCGCTATTGACGTACCGATCGAACTGGTGGGCGATGCCCTGTCTGATAAGGTATAGTCAATATCTGATAAATTTTCGGCTGTGACATTTTCGGTTTCCCCGACTCCCGCCCGCCTGCTCAACGTGGAGTCACTGACGGTCCACATGCTGTCACGTCCAGCGTCAGCTCCAGACGTGCCCCGGCGATTGCCCCCAGGTAGCGGCATTATACGTTCTACATTATTTATATTCTCCATATTAAAAACGGGTTGCCATTGCCATGTTAGCCGTGTTAGTAAATTATAAAAATAATATCACGTGTCCGCCCCCCGCGTGAGTCTGATGGTCGACTCGGACGAATGGCTGGACTTTAGGGGGCTTATTATTATTATTATTATTATTATTTTAATATTATATATATTTTCTTATTTTTTATTTACACGTCATTGCCTTAATACATATACATTTCTTATACAAGTAGACAATTATTAATACTAGAGATACATTTATAACGTAACGTACTATATTTTATATGGATCAGTAGAAAATATAATAATCCGAAAATAAATTATCTGAGAAGGATAATCCGGACTTACCAAAATTAACATTCCTATACAATAAATATATTAGAACTAAAATGCTGACTAAAATTAATAGTATTGTTATTATATTCACAGAAGAAATATACGATATGATAAGATACTAAAAGATATTATTTATTGTACAAAAGATATCACAAAACAAAAAGATAAAATAAATAAAATAAACAATACAACAGGCGGCCTTATTTCATAAAAATAATCTCTCCAGGTAACCTATGGGTTGAGATGACGTATGAGCGTGGATCTAGATATTCAAATAGAATTAAACAATATACATATATATAGACAATATAATATAAAATAATAACACGTAATTTACATTTAAATACGTATTTCTATTTTATATTATTAAGTAAAGTAATACATTTATTTATGTTTTTATTAGTCGCTAGTTTAATTTGCATATGGAATAAGATAAAAATTACAAAAACCAAGTTTCAAGAAGAACAGCTTACCTTCATACAATCATTCCAATCTACCACGAGTTAAATACCTAGGGATATTTGACGAATTGAATTCAAATCACATCAGTATTCAAGGTAAGTCCTCGTCCTCCTAAGGGTCGGAAATCTCAAGGCAAAATATGCAACAAGAATATATTAAGCCCCGTTAATTTTCCATAACATTCACATGTCAAAAGATACTCCACTTTGAATTAACACAGTGCTTTTAAATTGAAAAATCGATTTTCAAATAAGTTGACAAATTTTCAATATTTTCTTGTATTAACATACAGGTTTTTTATGATTGAAATAATGAAATATAGAATATCAAAACAAAATTATAACATCGCAGATGCCATATAAGCTAATTGGTCCATGTATATTTATATACTAAGTGCAGTGTAATAAATTAATAAATACACAGTATAAATTGAATTATGTGTCATGAGAAATCTAAATCGTATTATTTTATAGATATGTAAAATAAATATACGTATATATTTATATATATATATATATATATATATATATATTCAATTTTAAATCAGATAATATGTATTTGTGACAATTGATGTATATGTTGATGTTGAAGATTTCAATGAAAAGTTTGATTATTTAATAATTAAAAAAATGACAATAATAATTCTGTGTTTGCTTAAAATTTAGATCTGACTCAAAACTTTATTAGTTCCTTTTTAATTTACGAACCTTAAAACGAGAAGTTGTAAATTTCTATTAAATATTCATATCTCTAATTAAGCATGTTAGTATGTGCTTGAATTGTCCAAGCTTTAATAGAAAGTGGTTTTCATATCAAAGTAATGACATTGCAATTCATTATTCATTATTTACATTTTATTGGAAAACGTACGGGTCTTCAATTTTAATAAAAAAATAAAACGTCGTTGTCCTATATTATCATGTCGAAGTATTGTGTTATAAACCTATGTTACATATATATATATATATATATATATATATAATCCAACGTTTCGAACTATCAAAACACGTACTAGGAGTACAGAATATAAATAATTTAGTAAGCCATCCATCAACTTCAAACTTATAATTTCTTATTGTTTTGAATAATATAAAAATATACATTTTAGACAAAAATATTGTTACGATTGAACATTTTCGTAAAAAAGGAAGTGATGAGTTTATACTAACGTATACAAAAAAAAAGATCGTTTATTCTAGAGATAAATAAATAAATCAAGAATTGCTTATAATCGAATAAATATCAGAAAATATTGGTTACTTTTGGGCATTATTTAATTAAGTCCAACTTATTAGTACTCATCCAGTTTCTTATATTTATAGTTAAATAAATAATTAAAGTGTGATGAAAATTACCTCTTACATATATTATATAGGTATAGCTGGTAATTGTAGACGGATATCTACAATTATCAGACAGAAGATGGCAGGCCAACAGTAAAATAAATTACTTTTTCTAGACCTTGAAGCGTCGCGTGCCAATTATAGTGCACGGGTCTCCCTCAACCCTCTCTGGTCGCTCGGTTTTCGGTGCTCAAAACTAGTTGACTCTGTGTTTTTTTTATATATTTTTAATAAAAAACAGAGTATTAAATTGTTAAGCTTCGACAAATTTAAGACACGCTGTTGTAGTTAATACTACTAATTACTTGAGTTATACTTAATTTTGAGTATAACTCAATTAATTAGTAATTCAGTAACTAATCATATACATTATATTTATATTTACCCGGCTGTATTCACGTAGAAATTAAATCGGAATGTGCCCGACTAGTTTCGAACCCGTTCGGGGTCCTTAATCATGAGCTCTGAGCGTGGCGGACTCGCGGCGAGAACTGCGTGCCTCAGCTCTCTGGGCCCGACGCGAAGGTGGCGGCGGCGGCGGGGGGGAAAGATGTAGTGATGTCATCGGAGGGCTCTTGCAGGTCTTCGTCACTCGTCGTTGTCACCCGTTGTATACACACTGAACTCACTGTGTCACTATTAAATAAAATCATAACTTTATTATCAGATAATAACACCTACAAGAAAGTTAACTACAACCCCACTAATAGAACTGTCAACAAACTAACAGCATTGTTGCAGGCGCTTAATAATAAAGAACTTTTAAAAGCGTTACGTCCGATAAATCCCACTCCCCCTAAGTTGTATGGACTTCCAAAAATTCACAAACAGGATTGGCCTTTAAGACCTATAGTGAGCCAGATAGACTCTCCCACATACAAGGTAGCCCGTTACTTAGCCACTAATTTGAAACATTTGACAGGCAAAACTGAGACTTATGTAAAAGATTCGCGACATTTTATAAAACTAATCAGTGAGATTAAAATCAAAGACACCGAAATAATGGTTAGTTTTGACATAGTGTCGTTATTTACTAACATCCCTATTAATGAAGTTATTGATATAATAAACATCTTAGCTCAAAATAACTTAGAACCGTCTCTAATACCACTGATAACGTTTTGTTTGGAAAGTGCTTATTTTGTATGGCGTGGGGATTATTTCATGCAAATTGATGGGGTAGCTATGGGGTCGCCTATTGCTCCCGTGATAGCAAATATTTTTATGGAGTGGTTTGAGAAAACCTTTATATTTAACCATCCTCTCAGACCTCGATACTGGTGGCGGTATGTAGATGACGTTTTCGCGATTGTATCCAAAGACCAGCTTCAAAACTTAGAGTATTACCTTAACGGGGCACATAAAAAGGTGAAATTCACAGTGGAAAGAGAATTAGATTGTAGGTTACCATTCTTAGACGTGATGGTGAAACGAACTACTGAGGGCCGTCTAATAACTAAGGTATATAGGAAGCCGACGCACACCGACCATTATATACATGCCCAATCGCACCACCATCCGGCCCACTTAGCAGCACTACCTCGTACGCTAATAAACAGAGCGTTACAACTATGTGACCCTATATACGTGAAGGACGAACTTAAACACGTTAGAAAGGTATTGGAAAGTAACGGATATAATTGGCGTCAAAGCCTAAGAGTTGTAAATAAGAAATGCTACAATACTAAATTAGAGGCATCGCGTTCACCTACTTACTTACCATATATTAAAGGAGTTACTGATAGGATAGGGTACTTATTACGTCGTAATTATAATATCAAAACTATCTTTCGTGCGCACTGCAAGTTACGGTCATTGTTACGGTCACCTAAAGACGATAGCAACCTAGACGTCCCGGGAGTATACAAGATTCCTTGTGAATGCGGGAAGTGTTACGAAGGGGAAACTCGTCGAAACGTCAATATACGGATCACGGAACATATACGTAGTGTTAAAAATTTAGACAGCAATGGCTCAGCGATAACGGAACACGTCTTAGATTCGGGAACGGCGCATTTCATACGTTTTGACAAAGCGTCCGTATTAGCAAGGGAAAAGTTTTTAGTACCGCGTAAAGTACGGGAGGCTATCGAAATTAGTCGTATACCGAACTTCAATAGGGATAGTGGTTGGACCTTACCATCGGCGTGGAAACCGGTTATCAATACAATGAAGAGCAAGTTCTATTCAGAAGATTTTAATAGTGACACAGTGAGTTCAGTGTGTATACAACGGGTGACAACGACGAGTGACGAAGACCTGCAAGAGCCCTCCGATGACATCACTACATCTTCCCCCCCGCCGCCGCCGCCACCTTCGCGTCGGGCCCAGAGAGCTGAGGCACGCAGTTCTCGCCGCGAGTCCGCCACGCTCAGAGCTCATGATTAAGGACCCCGAACGGGTTCGAAACTAGTCGCGCACATTCCGATTTAATTTCTACGTGAATACAGCCGGGTAAATATAAATATAATAGTCATGATTCACGAAAGTTTAAATATAAAAATAATCATATACATTCAATTATTAGTCATAAAGAGACAATATCTGAGTGGACAGGTATAATTAAAATCAAATGTAAACACCGTCCATTTAGAACAATTTAAGTTAATGGCATCATGAGTTCAATATTGTACACGCCATGTTATACATTAAAATTTTTACAATTTTTTTATTAACATACGTTTTCATACAAAATAAAAGTTTTTTAAAAAGATAATAAATCTTAATTTTATTAATTTATTACTTACTTATCATCCCCTTACCCTTGTCCTTAAATATTTAGGATCGGTGTAATATGTTATTTTAACCAATTGCGATTTTTTTTTTCAAATAATTTACCTGAAGTCAACGCGGTCTTAAAATGTGTATTGATGGTATTTCCGACATCTTTCAGATAAGTGGTGTAGGAACTTTTTCTATCTGAGTCCACTGTTACGACACCCTCGAGCAAATATACGGGTGGTTTCGTTCTCAGCCACGACCTCATTATCATTATCATTAACCTTATCATTATCATTAACAAGAATGTTTATAACATTATCATTATTGAATTCGTAAATTCTACATAAAGAGTATTTTTTAACTAATGGAATTAGCTTATAGCTTAGTCACTAGATTAGAAGTTAATATATTTCAACCTTTAAGCATTGTTTTAGCTCCTTGGGGATTTTTATTTGCATTGAGCACATTGCATTTTTGCATTCAATTTAGAAGTCTTTACTTGTAACTCAACACTTTGTTCATTGTTTTAGAAGATTAACTTCTTCAGGGATCTTATAAAGTTAAAACCATAAAATCTTGTTAAGCCTTACGCAATATCTAGCAATTTTATAAAGTCATATTCACCTATATCCTTTAACATATAATTATATATACTTATATATAATTGTATAAAATTATAGCTGTTTTTTTCTCTAAACATAGCACTGGTTAACTCGATAAAGATAAACAAAAATTCAAAAGAAATTTACCTAAATACACTTTTATAATTATCTGCACCAACCTGACTGAACTGTATATTATATAATTAGAAAATAGTCTATCATATAATGCATGATATTTGTGTTTGACATTGTAATAGATAATTCAGCTTGATTTACATTCTGTGGACGTGGAGATAATCTACTGTCATACGAAGGGTTGGATTATTCACAAGGAACTGACAGACCCTACGTTAGAAGTGATTAAATATTTACTAAATATACTAATATTATATTATCAATACTAATATATACTAAGATATTAAAGATTAATTTTATATTATTAGATCTGAGCTATATGTAATTAAATCAAATAAAATATAAACACTTTCATTTCTAGTAGACACTTTTGTGTAATTGTAACATTCAGCTGACATGGAGTATTATTTATTTTAAAGTTATGTAAGGTATATTGGGGTTCAATGGTATGATAAAGATAAGACGCACCTGTGACATCAATTGTACTCTCGTGACATAAGTATGACAAAAGAATGACGTACCCCTGACACAATTCATATTGAAATGTTGTATGTGCAATGTTATATATCTATGTTTTAAAGTGTATTGTGTTATGTTATATATCTTTCTTCTTAAGTGTATTCTAAATATAAACAGGTACTGGATACATTTACTCGAATATATTTTATAAAAAAATATTAGAGGAAACGAGCCCACGTGTTGGTGGTAAATGAAATTCATTAGGATAGTTTTTATGAGGAAGATGTCTTACTTACTGTTTTGGGATACCCATATGAGGATATGAATGAAGGTTTGATATAGTATTTATTAATTGAGATTCTTAATGTTTGACCCCTGGTCTAGATAGAAGCGATTTAATATTACAAATTTAATCGATTCTCTGGGAGACTGGGACGTACCCGTACCTGAATTTAACATTTAAGTACTTATGGGGACGGTTTTTAGTAAATATATATTTCAAAAAAGAAATATACTTCATACAGCTACTATATACATAAATGAATAGAAATATTTAGAAATATTTATAATATTTGTAAATATTTCTAATCATTTATGTCGGTTTTGGTATCTTTGAAATGTTGATCTATACTGCAAAATTTAGGGGCGTTGGTGAGAATTTTCAAAAGTAATCTATAGATGTTACCAAGTCCCGGTAAAGACCAATGTACATGGAAAGCTATATTTATCATTCTGTATATATGAAAAAAAGAAGTTCAACGTGGCTATAAATATTTATTGATCCCCATCAACCCCATCAAGTTAAATATATATAAGTAATAAAATACCACAATAGTACCACTAGACATAGAGTTTTCAAGATAATTCAATTCAAAGCATTGGGAAACTAGTTATTTTGAAATAATTACGAGTAAGCTGTCCTGTATTTTCAATCTATTATTTGATGCGAACTTTTGTCCAAATTAATATTATGTACAGATATATAATATATAAAACGGAACAAACATAATATTAATCCAACATACTATTTTTCTTGTGTTATATAGATTGAAATTGAAATAAAAATAAATAAATTTGAATTAGTTTTATTAAAAGCACATAAATACTTGAATGTAAATGAAAAAATATTCAAAATATATTTCTCTTAAGGAATTATAAAATTATTATAATAATTCTCTCTATCATTCTCAGAATAAATTGATATTAATAATTGTTTATTACAGAAAATTATTAGAATTACAATATTGGGGCCAAAACCGAAATATAATATTATCAGTACACAAAAGCTTAGCTAACTCACATAATAGGAATAGACTAAGTAATTTGCCAAAACAACAATATAAGATATTAGGATATTAAGTTACAAATTTGTCCTCAGCTACTTCTTTGTCATATCTTCGACAAATGTTTCCGACAAATTATATATATTTATAACGACAAATTATTAATATTTATTTCTATTATATTATAGCTTGTTTGTTTCTAACTTAAATTAATTTTACTTTTTGACATTAGAACGAACTAAAGTGTTGTAAAAGTGCAGCTAACGTTGATACAAATAAATAAATAACAATGATAATTTATACATTAAATTTTAAAGTAATTGAAATATACTACAACGCTGCAATAATAGTGCATCTAGCTTGAGCTATGGTTTGAATATTTTTCTACTTACTTTTCACTTCATGGAACTTTATAGATATAATATAATTGCTTACTAATATAAATTCCCTTATATAAATTCACTAGCCTATGATTATTTGACCATTATATTATTTCATACAAAACTAATATTTTGAATATTGTGAACTTTTAAATATTCCCGGTAATTTATAAAAATATAAAACGCAGAACATTGCATCTCATTATATTAAGTATTCATTAATTATTTTACGAATTACAGGAATATGTTTTACAACGTTATTTTAATTTACAACCATATCAAGTTTTCGGGAAAGTATGAAATTTGGTAAATTTCCATTTTCCAAAAAAAAAATAAAATGTGCTGAATGTAAATATTTATATACAATAATGTATTAATTATAAATACATTAAAGGAATATATACAGCATTACGGACACTGCAATGCGAAAAATATCACATATTACCTTATTTTTTAATTTGTCCTCTCTAAACATTAATCGATAATTCGAAATGAAAAACTAAGCACTTTTCCAATGAATTAAAAAAAGAACGATCACTTTTCATTCCCGTCTCGTTTAAATTTTCATACTAATGGACGTTTTTTTTTTAAATTCTCTGAGATGTTTGTTCTGTCTCATCAAAATATCTTATTAAGCACTTTTAACGAAATCTTAACTTCAAAAAATGTTTAAAACAAACAAATTGTGATAATTTTATTAAAATATATAATTTGTATGTTTCACTCACGAAATGTAATCAACTTTAACAATGGGAATTTAAAATAACGTTGATTGACATTTATTCATTCATGTGTCATTCAATCATCATTCATCTTTGTTCATTATCAAAAGTTTTGAGTCTAGAATTCGTTATTAGACCGTCGAAAGTTCTTAATCTGGATTTCATCTAGGATTCAAGAGCTAAGTTATTAGCTCGACTTCATCGGACTCAACTTTATTTATTTAACCGTAACGTAATTACTCATTCTCATTTTTTCTTTTACTTTTTGTTTTTTTTTACAATGAGACTTGAATTGACCCCAAAATAGATTTTTAAACTTTTATTGAGTTCTATTTATATATTTGGATGTAATGTTTTATGTTAGTACCTAATTGTAATGTTGTTTTAATAGTTCTATGCTTTTTATTTTAATGTTTTTTTTTGTTTATTCAATTGTGCTATGGCTTTATTCACATTAATGTATGGAATATTCTGCCAATTTCAAGTTGCATTCAGTATTCAGTAGAAAAACCTTTTTATTTTCCTATACAACGTGGTAGCCAATATCATTATATTGGAGTCACTATAAAAAAAATGAACATATATTTTAGTCAAAATGATATATCAGTGAAAACAAATACCTTTTAAGTGGTATAACGTACTATATAGTGAACAATAAGTTATTTAATTAAATATACGATAATAAAAATTATTCTAAAAGACAAAAGAGATAAATTATAAAGAACAAATCTACGGCTTAGTAAAATAAATAAACAGTTCCAAAGTTCCAGTACGGTCATTGAATTATAACTAACACATTATCTGGTAGAATAATCCCAAAGAATACTCTAGAAGGGTACATACAAACTTTAGGAGATTAATTTGGCGTCTGTGAGGCGAAGTGTCACTAGCCGGATTATGGTTTGAACCTTTTACTGTTCTGATTCTTTTGAAGCCTTTATAAATGTATACAGATTTTTTTACACTGAAATAATAATGTAGGATTTGATTTATTTATTCTAATTGTCTATCTATCTATCTATATCTATCGTCTAATAATATTTAATTTAAACTAGTGTTAGTGTTGTTATTGACTGTAAAATATTTTTTTTACCATCCCAATGTAAGAAGGGAATTTAAGTCAAACCATGTATCATTGCTTAAAAGTTTATATAAAAAGTCTATAATTTTAGCTTCATCGTAATTATATAGTATTGTAAGTTTTGTATAATATATATTAGATGTATAAAAAAGTGACAAAGACATAAACACTTATAGATATTTTGTGTTATCTGTATATATTATTTGTCAATATAATTGTAATTTGTAAGATTTATTTTTTTATTTAATTCTGAAATTACTGGTAATCTATAGAAAATAAATAACCGTTTTAGTAATTATTTTCTTACGACCACATCTACTAATATATCTACAAATCGAGGTTTTCAAATTAAATTTAGATTTTAGGTTATTGACAAAAGTTGGATCAGGATCCAATATTTATTTTGTCCTTTAGCCATCATGAGGTTGATTCTAACGTATCACGTAAACAGATGACCAGGCAGCGTCTTATTTACTTACAACCTTGAAGAAACTCCCAACTAAGACACGTAAGGAAAATCTAAAAAAACAAACGGCCCATTTAATTACAGACAGTCATATTATAGGCATACTAGGAGAAGAAAAAAAAAAGGAAAAACAGACGAACTCGCTTAAAAAGTTAGTAAAATAAAAATAATATTTAGTAGTGAAGTGTTTAGTAGGGTTTAGTGTGATAATTTATTATCAAATTACTTGATAAAGGTACAGCTAAACATTGACAAATTACACTGACAAATGACAAATGACAGATGACAGATGACAGATGACCAGATAGATATATATATATAAAATATCAATTTATGGTTGCTTTTTTTATCCTCATTTACAATTGGAAAAGTACGTTGGTATTTTATAGACATCATGATAAGATTACTCTAGAACCAATGATGTTTGAAAAAATATTATATAAATATTAATATAATTTTAATAAACCTATGAAGTTAGCAGAGAAAAGTAGTGTTAACTTCTTGAACTTCTTTTATAAAATAACTTCTATCGACAAAAAGCTTTTGTAACGAAATAAAAGAACAGATGTTAAAAGTAAAGTTTGTATATACAATTGCCGAGAAATGGTCTGTGTAAATAACTTTACGAAGTTTGAACGTGAAGTTTTATTTTATTTCAATTATTTTGCTTAACTTATTTAGTAAAATACAAAATAACTGAATTTTAAGCAATAAAATTTGTTGAATTAATCAGATTTTTTTGTTAGAATTATATATAGCATATATAATATATATAATGAATCTATTTAGTTATAAAAAACTTTATTACACCATGAAATATTAAAATTGACAGGCAAACAAACTGTATACAGAAAAATACAATGAGATACAATACAGGAAGATACAATAACTTATAACTCATAAACCCTAAATACAATATAGTAAATATACCTACAATTTTAAAACATATATTTGCGCTCCTCTCCCTGCAACGCGATGGGCCCGGCACCCGCACGGTGAATCCATGGAATGCTAAGAAGCTTCGTCTCGTCTCTTTCTAACCTCTCTATTATGTTTGTCATCTAACTTGGTACTGATTAATAACAATTATTTACTGATCAGTATTAAAAATCCTTCAACAATTGCAATAATACCATATTAATACAAAACGTTAGTGATAATGTCACATGGCCTGGGTATTGAGAAAACTGCAAAATTAAATGAGGTCGCTAATAATTAAATATATTACCCCTTAATATAATTTAGATTTATGAATGTTTATTTGAAAAGTAATTTCGTGTTTTTTTTTAATGAAACACAGCGTACATCGTCATATTGGTTCATTTATAGTTTAATTCAATATACAGAGGGAAAAGTCGAATGGTTACCAGAAAATAAATAATAAAGAAATTATTTTCTTGCTGATAACAGACACGTGAATATTGTCATCGTAATGGGATTTAGGGTCCCAAAGGACGTGAACGGTCTTCTATGTATCTACTTGTATATTATGTACAACTATAAATTATCAGGACAAAGGTTCTCTTATTGGAAAAACAGTTATTTTTTTGTCATAAGATAAATAAGATGGATAACAAGTTTTTTCGTTAAATATATCGTCATAATTATTGTAAATTAATGATCTTTGTTCTTCTACAGTTTCCGACAGAAGTATGTTTTCAGTTTCTATAATGGCGTTTCATATTAAACCACTAATAACACTTATCAAGACACTCGTGGTTTGCGAATATAACAATTTTAACCTCTTAACATTTACGGAACTGTAAGTATAATGCTTTCCCGGAATTTATTGCTTTTACAGAATATATAATATGGAGCATTTTGATCTGTGGTTCTTCTTTATTTCCAAAAAAAAAAACAGTAATAGATTTAGATGAAAATTTTATATAAAGCCTCTAATAGCAATGGTCAAATTGGTCAAGTTGTTTCAAATTATAATAGAATATACGGACAGATGAAAAAAACCATATGAAATAGTAAAACAGTGACACATGAAATGAAATACATATGTAACATTTTTTTAACGGAAAATAGAAATAGGCCGAACCTACAAGTTAATATAGCAGTATAAAAAAACTAATTCTTAATATAAAATGTTTAGTTAGTATAAGCGTCCAGAGATTTAATTTTTCATTAACTTGACGGTGCACTTGCGCTTGAATTCTCACGAGATTCAACGGTAAGTCAACAAACTATCGTAACGCATAATTAATATTTCTACGACAATTACTTAATTTGAATATTTTCATAAAAAGAATTTCAAATGTCGTATTGGTTAATTTATTGAAAATAAAATATATTTTTTTAAAAACCCAATTATATCTCTAATAAAAACCGGTTTATATTTTATTATACATTTCTAGTAGGAAATTAGAATTAAATTGTTACTATTGAACTATCTCATGTAAGTCTTTATGATACTTTAGGAGCTTAGCGTTCAAAATTAAGCAGCTTGATGTTTTTAAAATAACGAAGTAAGATTGTTTAATAAAATTTAAAATAAATTATCAGCTGTATCATTATAACAATCAGCTGTAGCAACTAGAGAAATCTAAAAAATAATAAGTCATGGGTAAAGTATAAAAAGTGCATTTCAATTCTTCTTTGGAATTCTCTTGGAATTGCATTGTTTGCTTCCAGTTCTTAAACTCGGCTTAGCTTCAAGATCTCGCTTCAGCTGAAGTCTAAAACTAGATCATTCAGCTTCGAATGGTATCGATTGCTAGGAAATAAAATAGAAATGTATGGTGATAAATCGTTTTTAAATTTACATTTTGCGATTGTCATGGGATCGCTTCTGCGGCGTTTAAAATAGTTATTTTTCTAACAAATAGTAGATACATAGATTCTTTTTTGAATTGAATTGTGAATTTATAAAAAGTTTGTGTAAAAATTAAGAAAATTAAATGCCACGTACTTTACGTGGCATTTAATTTTATTAAGATGAATTAACAACCTAATGGTCTCGTTTCATTATACGGTCTCAACTGGCATAAATCGCATCGCGTAGTGAAATGGCAGTTAGTGAGTTAGTGCTCCTCTCTGATTGGTGGAGACGTCTATTAGCTATTTTTCAAGGTCAAATTGTATCGCTTAGATCGTATAGTGAAAGTTGGTCATAAGTAATACTGATTTTTTCTAAATTTCGTAAAGATCAAAGTATATTTTTAGTAAACATTTCCATAACGTTTTGAGTATATAGTTAGATAATAAATAATAAGAGACTATAAATTCAATAACATTTGTTTAACAATAATTTTAGTAGATTCTAACAGAACTAAAAACTAATTTTTCTAACTATTATGCTTATAGCATCTCAACCCATTAAAATTAAGGGTATAAAAGTTGAGCCGGTGTATCTGCACCAAAATTGCATATGGCGCAGGGACCTTTATACGTCAGGTATTACGTGTAACGTTTACCAACGAGCGCATAATAAGCCTTGCGAGCTATAAGGCTTGTAGTTCATGGATGAAGTCCGATTACAAAGAATCTGCTACCATTTCTTTGCGTACCAGAGCTGGCCAGAACGTACCAAGGCTGTAAGGCCTTTTAGATCGAATTCATTTTTTACTTGTACCTTAGACGGCTCTTACGGACTCCTCGGCAAGATATAGGGTGTTCTTACTCTAAGCTGAGACGGCACGGTAAGATTTATCGCCTTCTAAGATAAAATATATTATATCATCGATTTAAATAAAGAAATGGTTTAAAATATCGATTCAATAATAAAACGTTGGAGCTATTATAATATATGAACATTATCAAATTACATTACGATTTATATCAGAAACAAATTATTTGGAACTCTACCATTTTAAATGATAATTTTAACTCTTGTATTCAGAAAATCGATTAATTAATTATGTTTAATAAAGAAACGGAACACAGAAAAAAATATTATAAATAATAAGAAAGGAATTATTTTCTATCTGATAAATTAAAGTGTCTATATTTTACACGAAAGTATTTTCAGCGTCCTGTCCTGAAACAAAGAATTCGTTTGTTCGAAAGGGTAAATGGCAATTTTAAACAATGATTATGTAACGAATCACTGGATTTATTTTAAACTCGAATTTATTTAAAACTTCCTTCAGTCTTAACAGGGTTAACATTTGACAGGGTTTTCCAAAATTAAGCATTATCTATTAAGAAATATTAATATTTGTTCTGAAAGTTCTATTTAAATAATACTGCAGATAACTTATAGCTTTGTCGTCTTCACTCTGATTTAGTTTTTAGTGTCAGTGTCAGTTGATGTTTGTATGTATGTATTTATGTATGTATGTATTTATATATGTATGTATGTTTCAGTGTCAACCTTCTTATCTATTATAAGATTTGTTTCATGATATATAGAATAGAAAATAAACATTTAGTACGATTATAAAAAGTTAAAAACAATATTCGAGAAAAATCGGTAGTAAAATGGTATGTTGGCGGGAAATCAGCTAAATTTACATATTTTATAAAGCATAAAACGCTTAACCCTCCATACCCGTAGCTTATATTCGTAGATTAATGGATATAAGTCTACTTCTCATAAATACTATTATGGTATTATAAAGACAAAGTGTAAAGACATATTTCGTGGCATTATATTGTCATAACCTTTGCGCCTTTTATAGGTTTATATAGCCATGACTTCTTATTAGCTATTGGGTGATATATAATGCCGGTGACATAATGTTAGCTTTAAACTGAGATCATTGAATTATAGCCCTTAGTGCAATGGTTAAATGGATATTTTTAGCTAGATTAACCGATGTCAACATTTTAAATGAGATTTTTTTTTATTGTTATCAAAAAAAAATGTATTCCTGGCACTGATGATATCCTGTTATAATCAGATACAGTTAAAGTAAAAAAAACTAGTAGTTAGGGAATACTTTAAAAGTTTGTCTTTTTCGACAGAGAAAATTATATAGTAAATATCACTAATTATTGTAATTGAGCAAATTATTGTAATTGAGCAAATTATGGTAACTGAGCAAATTATTGTATCTGAGCAAATTATTGTAATTGAGCATCTATGCACAATGTGCAAGTCCCATGACTGTCATTATAACACACAGACATACAACTTTAAGATCTATTTTAAGGTTTACAGAATCTAGATCTTACAAATAATAGTAGAGAATTTATTAATAAAAGCATTTATTACAGTTTTCGTTGCTATTTGTCTATAAAAATCGTATTTATTGTATTAACAACAAGCAAAACATATTATTACTTTACATATTATTAATAGTAAACTAGTTGACTAAAGCCTTATTGGTTAATAAGTTGGGCTATTCTCGTCAAGACACATTCATCTCAACATTCGCATTTCAGCAGTATAAAATGCAAAAATTTCTTTCGTAACTTGAATAATACAGGACAGGTCGTAATACTGTTATTACGTAATACTTATTTATAAAATTTTAAAGTGTAAAACCGCCATTTCATTTGTGTTTGACAGTTCGATATATTACGCAATCATTTTGAACGACTGAGTCAAGGTAGGTACTGCAAGTCTGAAAAAATATTTAAGGAATTTATCAAAGTGCTGTTAGTACATATCTCTCGCTAACGCTTTCGAAGTTAGTGCTCATATTAAATAAATGTAATTTCAGAACGTTATAAAATTATTTTTACCACTAGTCTTTCAATTCAGATTATTGATTAAATAAATGTAATTTCAGAACGTTATAAAATTATTTTTACCACTAGTGTTTCAATTCAGATTGTTTGATTAAATAAATGTAATTTCAGAACGTTATAACATTATTTTTACCACTAGTGTTTCAATTCAGATTGTTTGATTAAATAAATGTAATTTCAGAACGTTATAAAATTATTTTTACCACTAGTCTTTCAATTCAGATTATTTGATTAAATAAATGTAATTTCAGAACGTTATAAAATTATTATTACCACTAGTCTTTCAATTCAGATTATTTGATTAAATAAATGTAATTTCAGAACGTTATAAAATTATTTTTTACCACTAGTCTTTCAATTCAGATTATTTGATTAAAAAAAAGTAATTTCAGAACGTTATAAAATTATTTTTACCACTAGTGTTTCAATTCAGATTGTTTGATTAAATAAATGTAATTTCAGAACGTTATAACATTATTTTTACCACTAGTGTTTCAATTCAGATTGTTTGATTAAATAAATGTAATTTCAGAACGTTATAAAATTATTTTTACCACTAGTCTTTCAATTCAGATTATTTGATTAAATAAATGTAATTTCAGAACGTTATAAAATTATTATTACCACTAGTCTTTCAATTCAGATTATTTGATTAAATAAATGTAATTTCAGAACGTTATAAAATTATTTTTTACCACTAGTCTTTCAATTCAGATTATTTGATTAAATAAAAGTAATTTCAGAACGTTATAAAATTATTTTTACCACTAGTGTTTCAATTCAGATCTTTAAAATCTAGGAATGAATTCATAGAATCTTATTTTTTTTTAGGATTAAGTCTGTTATGTTTCCATGTTATTGGTAATATTGCGTAATATTTAAATAGCTTTAACAAATAACTCGACTAAATGTGGGTGGTCGTTGATGTGAGGTGTATTGAAGTTGTCTTCTTTTTAATCTATATACAATAACTTCAAGATGATTAAAAACACAGCAATAATTTCTTATAACGATACTTTCTAATTAGTAGTAATAATAATTGTAGTATTACTACTACTAATTAGAAAGATACTATTACTAGTAGAGTAATTCTTTATTTCTTCAAAAGAATAATCATATAATGAAAAATAATTATTATGTAATGATGACGTGAGTTAAGGAGAAGAACATCAATGTAAACGGACCAAAGAGTGTTTTGAATTTTACATAGATAGGGTCAAATTAGCACACTACATATTGCGAGACTACCCTTGAATAGTATAGTAGTAATTCACTATTCAAGGGTAATCTGGCATACGCTTTCGGATCAGCTAACCTCTCTCTATACATTAACTAGCATATCTAAAGTGAACGAGGTCAGCCGATGCAATATTTAAGTTTGTAATTTTAAGTTTCTGAGACAAATTTTTTACTGACGAGATATATTAGTTGCTGAAGACAAGTTTTACTTCTCTTTTTTTGGGATCCGATATTAAAACGTATAAAATATGTGTACTTTTACTGGTTGTCAAAAGCTTCACTAAAGCTCCTATCTCCTGATAGCTTTCTATGAAATTAATTAGAGCTATTTGTGTGGATAAATTATAAATTTATTATCATTTCATTGCATTATCGATTTGTGAGAGGTTTTCGTTCCTGTGTAAGAAACATACAGTCATATGGAATTATATTTATATTTACCCGGCTGTATTCACGTAGAAATTAAATCGGAATGTGCCCGATTAATTTCGAACCCATTCGGGGTTCTTAATCATGAGCTCTGAGCGTGGCGGACTCGCGGCACATTCCGATTTAATTTCTACGTGAATACAACCGGGTAAAAAGAAAAAAAAAAGGAATATTTACTTAAAACAATGTTACCTTAATATAATGTTTACCACAGATCCAAATTTTAGAATCAAGCTTAAATCTTTCCAAATTTCATGAAATAAAAAAAAATATGACAAAGTTCTGCATAATAATGCTTAAAGAGGTCGAAAATATAACCAAAAGGTTGCCAATATATATTATATATTGTACGAGAAATTGCCAAAAATTCCAGTGCCATTTATATACGTTTTAATTCCAAAGCCTTAAACAATTTTAAATATTCCAAAAATAATATATTCTATTGTTTTATATTTATTTAATGTTTAATATCATTTTGGTGACTTAATTACTTTTAAAAGTGACTTTTTACTATTTTAATTCATATCTTCATTTATGTAATAAAGATTTCAATATTTTGTAAATGAATGCATATTTATCAGATCCATTATACTACATGTATGCGAATTGTTATAACCTTATTTTTTACATATATTTCTCAATAAGAGATTTCTATATATTCGAATATATAAAATATTGAATATATTTACAGCTTACAGTTAATAAAACTTAGTATAAATTCCGCGCTATTTCAGTGACTAGGTATTTTACTATTTTGGCAAACTAAAAATGTTTCATGTATTTCCAACAAAGAATTCACATAAAGTATGCATTTTTCATTGTTCAGTTTAGGTCACAACGGTTATTCAAATGGTTATAAAATCTATATACATATTTATTAATTAGGTTTGACGTTGTTCCATTAATGCTATCTTAATTGAGATCTGCTTTGTGAGACATTAATTTAACGTCGAAAATGAGACATGTAATTTTACTCTGATAATTAGTTATTTATTGTAATCAATATTATATTAATGAAATTTAATAAAATAAAATAAATAGACCTTATAATATATTATTTAACATAGTGTTTAACTGTTTATTTGGACAAATATCATAGAACAAACTATGGAAAAAAGAGAATTCTATGTGATGGAGCCCAACGCTATAACGAATTACCTAAATGTATAAAAGAAGCAAAATGTCTGTATACATTTAAAAAAATATTAAAAAGTCACATTTTAAACTTAATATTAAGTGGTCCCAATTACTGATTTACACTGGAATACACATACAGTACAAAATAATTATATCTTATTAAACACTTAGTCACACTTTAACATAATAAGTATAATACACTTAAGTACATTAAGTATATATTCTAATCTACATAAAATTATGTTAAAATAAAGAATGTAAAAAATTACATAGAATTTCATATGTGTATATTAAATACATTAGTAACTATATTACAATGCAAAATTATATATATTAAAAAAAAGAAAATAATATAATATATATATATAAAACAACTTAACAGATACACATAAAAATACTTCAATTAAATATATTTAAATAAATGTTATGTATATGAAGATTATTTCGAACAGAAGTAATCATAATTAATAGATTTTAGGTAGCTTTGGATCATTATAACATTCCAAAATTATGTCGAAAAAAATAAATTTACGAACACAATGATAACAACCGTCCAAGCAGTTATTCAAAATGTATTTGAATAAGATCACTGTGTCATAGGCCTTAATAAACTCGTATTGTTTTGTCCCACAACTTATTTACAACTACCCGCAGTGCTGAAGAACATACCTCGTCATGTACTTAGTTTTTGTCAACCTATTATTGTTCAACTACCTCCTTAAATTTTGTCACAGTTTATTGCTACTTTTAAAATTAAGTATTTATATTGTATTTTATTTATAAGTGATTGTGTAATCTTTTGAGATAATAAATGTCTAAAATCTTAAATATAACTAGGTTCAGGATACTCTTCTTAATTGTACTATAAGTTATATTATAAATACCTCGCTCCCCACCAGTACATTTTCCTCATCCTGGCATAAAGTAAATGTTATGCCAATTCCTAAAGTTCACACACCTTCAAAAGTCCACAAAACGATCGTCCCTAAGTAATTTTCTTAATTTCTGACAGCAACAATCTTATTTTCAATTTTTAACCCGTGTTTCGCCTTGGCCATAGTACAAGCTCTGCTCTCCCTAACGTTATGGAAGATGTCCAAGATTCCATGAAGGATGGACGATTCACTGTTGGTCGTTATAAATTTTCCAAATATATTTAATTCAGTCGATTATGGCATTTATATTGTTCTTTTTCCACTTAAATGACTTGGAAAGAACAGCACTGGCTATTATTTTATCTTCTACTAAAAAGGAAACATGCTGACGCTTGGGAGGTTTGGCAACTACGAAATTGTATACGATTCCACATTGTAATTACTTTCATGGTTTTACGTTATTGCGTTCTTGGTTCGAAGTTTATTACTATTTATTTTAATGTTTAAAATTAGAATTCTTTTAAACCTTGCAAATGTGACGGCATATTTTTTTTATAAGTTAAAAGAGTATCCATGAAGTTTCTTGCCGGCCATAGAGCTACACTTAAGAAAAAATACATAAAGTGTCTGACGTTTCATACGTGCAATGTATACCTATTCTAAATTTTAAAAAAATCTATAAATATTTAAAAAATATATGTATATATATACAAACGTATCATAAAAGAATATTTAAAAGCTATATATCCATGAAATTCTAAAATATCTATGAAAATACTTGATGCTAGAAATAGCCGCAATAATCTACGTGTTTATTATCTCATGATACTGTTTCTATTAGCTTGTTATTTGAAAGTGCCGTAACAATCAAAACTTCTTAACTAATATAAATTTACTGTTTATTACAAAGGCGGAGTTGTTATCTTAAGAAAAACAATAAAAACGGATGTTTCAGCTATTTTAATACAAATATTGTTAAATAAAGCACTGTTTTTTTTAATGACAATTTAGTTTTAACTTAAAATTTATAGAAATTGCCGAATTCATATACAAAAGTAAATTAATGAAAATGACACTGAAAAATAGTCTGATGTATATGGATGTATGTGTTTTTTTGCATTACTTGACGATTTTTTTCAAACAACTCCACTCTAGCCAGCCGCATTAGGGTAACTGGTTCCAAACAAATACATTGATATGTAAAATATTATTGTGCAATAATAATGATCGTGATAAAATATGATATTAAATAAAATGATTTTAAACAAAACTTAAATAATAACATAACTAATCAAAATAAAATTACAACAATTTACCTAAATACACTAAAAAACTTCGTGCAAGAGCTGTATTATCTCTTGAGAGCAATCTCTTACATATATAAGAAAGTTGGTTGACAATCCGCGGAGATTAAGGATCAGAATGTTTTTCTTTGAATATTTTAAATCCATCATAAATGTAAATTAGTAACGCAAAGATGTGTCTTCCTTTAATGAATGAGTTCATTTTTGTGACTTCACAATCCATACATATCCCTCTTTAAAATCCGCGTCTTCTGCAGCACTCGTACATACCAACCAAGAAGCGAATGTATCTCTGATTGATCTGATTGCATCGGCAGAAAATGTTCCCTTACAACTCCGTCTTCACCTCCAAATTTATTCCCTATTCTTAAGCATTGCACTTTTAGGATTGTAAAGATACATTGTTAAAGTGTCCCGATGTTAAGTGGTAGTACAAAAACGTGATCGCAAGTGTATTGGACGTTTGTGGAATTGGACTGTGTAAAAAAAATATTAACTTCCGTTACTCGTCTTCAACCTTGTTAGAATATTTTGCTGGAGCAGCTTTGAATTCTGAGGTGTATATTTACCCAATATCCTTTTACTTTTCACCTTTGCGAGTTACATTTTAACTGATACGGTATATGAAGAACGTGCTTCGTGGCGGCACTAGACTTCGTATATGAAGAACGTGTTTCGTGGCGCCACTAGGTTTCGTTCAGGATATTTAATCTGTTAAAGCTATAAATTCAAAGAAAGTATTGTTGCAACAGTTCTAGTAAATGTTAAAAGGTTAAAATAGTAATATCCGCACACCCACGCGTTACTTGCGAAGTGGGCGTACTAGCTGGCATATGGATTTAAGCTGTAAGCTATTTTGAAAAAATGTTGTTTTTGTCAAAAAAAAAAGTTTGTTTAAAGTTGTTATTGTAGAAATTTTAACATTAAAATTACATATTCGGTTCTGATATGAGGACATCTTTACATCAATATTTTTTTTTTATTCATGAATTTTTATAGTGGTCGATTTCTTTGTTTGTTGTTGGTCCTAGTTTAAAATGATTTCTTTGCAAATATAGACCTATGTTTTTGTAGACTGTCATGAGTACTATAGGTTTAAATAAAACAATTTTCAAATTATTTAACTCGCCTTTAATGGATATAATCTTAAATTTTAAATAAACTTGTCGTAGAACTGTCACTGTATACTTGTCGTAGAACTATCACTGTATGCATGTCGTAGAACTATCACTGTATACTTGTCGTAGAACTGTCACTGTATACTTATCGTAGAACTATCACTGTATACTTGTCGTAGAACTGTCACTGTATACTTGTCGTAGAACTATCACTGTATACTTGTAGTAGAACTATCACTGTATACTTGTCGTAGAACTGTCACTGTATACTTGTCGTAGAACTATCACTGTATACTTGTCGTAGAACTATCACTGTATACTTGTCGTAGAACTATCACTGTATACTTAACGTAGAACTGTCACTGTATACTTGTCGTAGAACTGTCACTGTATACTTGTAGTAGAACTGTCACTGTAAAAAAAACTATTTTACTGTCGACAAATGCATAATTAAATTCAACTGAAATATATTTCATATTCTTCGAAAACTGGGACGCAAATTAGGATGGCGCTATATATGAAATAAGGGAGGTCGTAACTATGCAAGATAAAAGACAGATAAATTAAAGACGATCCTGTGCAAAAAACAACCAGATGAGATCTTGATGAATTTTTGGAAGTTGTGTCATTTGATAATCTAATTACCGACTATAAGTCATATAAGAGTTTTCATTTTTAAGTATTTAATCGATTTTGTACTAAAATTGCATCTTTGTTCGTCATCAGAAAAAATATTAAAGACCAACAAAAATACCAACCGATATGAATAAAAATTAATCAAATATTTTAAACTATATTTTCTTATATTCAATACTGCATTATATTATAATATTAAAATGTCTTCCGGAAAATAATTTACTGATCGTATCGCAAAATCAAGCTAAATAAAGAGATAAACTTTTTGATGAAGCAGTTAACTTATAGTTTAATTTATTTCCGTAAAGGAATTTATTTGTTTGAAGATGTATTATTTATAGTAATATATTTTATTTCAATTTTAGGCCGAAAAAATAAGTAATATTTATAGTTTAATTCCATTAGCATATTTACTTTTTGGTCTACTCTATGATTATTAATAGAAATATATTATAAATACACAAAAGGCCTATACTAATAAATTACTACAGTAAAAATATTTTAAGCCGATGAAACATGAAAACCAAATATAATATTGCATTATTGATGAGCGATGAGCGATGAGCGATTTTAGGCATAGTATAATATGAGGGAATTATAATAAAATGGTAGCTCAATTAGTAAAGCGATGGTAGAGTATCGGTTTATTTTTCATTTTGTATATAATTTTATTTAAAACAAAAATCGAATAAATACTAAAGAAACTGAGAAGATCCACATACTTAAGATGACATTTACTAAAATAACATATATATACAAAAGATAGTTCTTAGAGATATTAATTTTAATTGTTATGCAGACCATACCGGTTTGACATGTGGTTGTAATTATAACTGTCAGATCCCGACCGCCATAGTCTCTGTATGATCAATTATTGTTTTAGCCCTCGTCTAGTCGTTGAGAGTCGTTTTGACAATTATGTTATATTTGATAAAAATCATAGACCTGTACCAAATCAAGTTACACATTCAAACCCGACAGATTTCGTAACAAGTAATCTCTCTTTTAGAATTTAAAAAGTATATACATAGACTAGAGTCGGTGAAGACCAATGGCTCAAACTAGGGAAATAAACATACTTTTTTCTTGTGGTTATGCCATAATATCTATGATATAATTTCGTTTTTTTAAGCACAGACTAAGCTAAGGTCAAAATATTAAATCATGTATCTATGCCTTTTACTCCTCGCCACCTCCCCCCACAAAAAACTTTGATAAATATGAATATTAATACAACTTTTTCCAAACTGTATAAAATATAATGTTACTTTTGGTATGGTTTTATTATGTTATACAATAAAATCATACCAGAAGCGTATTACATAAATCAAGGGAGAAACAGGTGGAAAAAGGGGGGAAGATTGATATATCGTTTAGAAGTTGATTCCCGAAAGCATTCGTTACTTGAATATAAACTAACCCCTTTTAATACTAGATGGATCGATTTAAGTATCTACTTTATACAAGTTAAACTTGTATGTTTGAATTGTTTGGATTCACGTACTTAAGCACTTTTGTTTTTCAGATTAACATTAATTAAAGTATTTATTATGAAGTGGGAAAAATAAAGCGTTTATGCAAAAGGCAGTCATGATCTTTGTTTGAGTTCTTGATTTTTTAAAAATAAATATACTAATTAGCGACCAGCATAGATATCGCTGGAATACAATTTGGTATGAACTCGTCATTCAGTTTTTAATATAAAGTACTTTCTATTATACTTCGGTTTTACGTAATATTAGTTATTTATATATAAATATAGTGACATAGCTGGTAAAATAATAAACCCATTCAAAATATATAAAAATAAAAAAAAAAATATTTGAAAGAATCAAATTTGATTTACTCAGTGTAATATAGTGATGTAAAATCAAACTATGATCTGTTTGTTGTATTTAGTATAAGAAATATAATTGAAATGTACAAAATATTAGAGTATTTAGTAAAATAAGAAGATAATTTTTAGTAAGGGTATAAATTATATTTTGTTGTATTTTATGTCGTCAAAAGTCTAAGATATATTTAATTAGTTCGTTGGGTGCTTATTTAACACTTGTAAAAATATATAAAATAATAAGCTGTGATCTATTTTTATTAACGTCTGTTACTTGATTATTTCTAAATCTCCCGCTTTCTAATAGAAATATCTTAGTTTTTTTCGTACAGACATCGTGTTAAACAAAAACTTAAAAGTTTTGTTTAGATATAATTCATTTCTAGATTTTCCAACTTCTGTCTCCATCATCAAACAAGGTATAACAAGGTCAAACAGACACTATTACAATGTTACATAGTAACGAGAGTCAGGTATAAATAAGAAATTAACAAATACGTATTCACGCTCTATTTATATATATTTTCCTTTTTAATTAAGTTACCTTTAGAGCGATTTCCTGGAACTTATATGTAATATTCAATAGCTAATTTATAAGTAATTTGACATAGCAGAAAAATAAATTATCTTGGCTGTTATAAATAAAAGGAATATCGATTCTATTTTAGAATTTTTCAGACGATAGCATTGTTTGCCTCCACTTTTTAAACTCGGCTTAGCTTCAAGAATTCTCTTCAGCTGAAATCTTATATGAGCTCTTCGTGTTGCGAATGGTATCGACTACTAGGAAATAAAATAGAAAAGTGTAGCTTAAATCTGTTTTAAAACTTACATATTGCTATATACATGGATAAAAGTACGCTTCTGCAGCTCTTGAAAGAGGTAAGTAAAGGAATTTGACACGATCTTCAAATAGGTATGTAAGTTCTATTTTAAATTAAGGTAACCTTAGGTATATGTATATAAAATTTACGTAAGCGAGAGTTTGAGAATTTTATTCAAATAAAAGGTAAGAAATATTAGTATTTAACTTGTACGCATCCAGTCTGCGCTGTTTTTTATATTAGACTCAATAAGAATTGATTTGTGTTATTTGAGGTTTTGAAAATTTTATTCATTAACTATATAATTTATGCAAAAAAGCTATGAGGTATAGCTACTATGAATAAATTACAAAAATTACTGAACGTAGCATGCTTTAAGTATTCTACGTTATGTTAAATTAATCATTCATTCATTAATCAATAGTATTAAAAATAAAATAACGAATAAAAATGTATCAACAGCAGAAATGAAATAAATACTTATTTTCATAGAAGTCTAAGTTTGTAGACAGCAAGTCCGGAACAACTTTCCATCGCTTGACGCTATATTATTAGGTAGCGTCAGAATGAAATAATAATTTATGTTTTATTTGTTTAAAAATTCGCTTACTTGTCATTTATAATAAATATCTATCTCAATTAACTTTCACTTTACTTCCATAACATATGGACTTGTCATATAAAAACCAATATGATATAACTTTCCTTATTTAAGTATATATTGTAATTTAATACGTTTGTCGGAATATATATTTTTTAATATATGTTAAAAATACTAAGAATTTATTTTATTTGTTGTCGCTACCAGGATATACGGCCGTCTAGTCAACGACACTTGATTAGATTTACGATCGAGGTCAGGAGCCAGTGGTTATAAACCAGCTGCTGATGAGTTTTATAACCAATGTATTTTATTTGTTTTAGTTAAGAAAATTTAATAAATACACTGTAGTACTTAAAGTTTTTAAGCTTTTGAAGAAAAAATTGAGATCGTGATTGAATGAAGTTTTGAAATTCATTATAAATACCGTGCTGTGCATCTTAGACTGAGCGAGAATATATGTGACGATGAGATTTTCATGTTCGAAAATATCTAGAAACATATTAAAAAGTATGTTTAATATGTAAATATTAAACATACTTATATAATAAAATGTCTTTAATCATATTATAAGTAAATGTAAAATGAGGGAGAATGTTACAAGACTGTAAATTTAAACCAAAAACCTATATAAATATCCAATTGCAAGATTTTGAAGTTTCTCAAGATAGTTAAGTTGAAAAAAATATGCGGCATAATTGAAAAATTATGCATACGCATAATCGAGATTGAGTAAAACAGCCAAATACATAAACATATAAATATGAAATGTTATAAAAAGTGGCTCCATTCTAAGAAAAGCTTCAGCGGCCACTGAGTGGCTGTAGCAGTAAAAGGTAAACGGCCCAAACCCTTTGCTCTCCTCCTGTTAATAATATAAAGATATTTAAAATATAAGCTAAATTTACGAGTATATCCTTAACATCACTATATTCTACGTCAGTAATAAAAATATGTGTCAAAAACATTGGATTTATAAAATTTATAAAAAAAATATATTTTTTTTTGTATATTTTGTGTACAGTGTATCAAGTTCATTAAATTCACAAAATGTAGACCTACTAATTGGTTCAGTTTTAACTTAAATGTGATAAATAATAAACCTAAAAATTTGCGAGTTTATTTTCATTCAACGGTCAGACGGGGACAAAAGCAATAATTAATCATATAGAGACAATGGTTGTGGGGACCGGACAGTTAAAATTTAAGACAGTTAAAATCACATTTCAGAAGTTCTGCAGAAAAAAAATGATGTCACATATACATTCATTAACTATACTCAACTTATAATAGATTAAAGAAAGATCCTCTCACTTTTAATATCTTTAATTTATTTATTTATTTCTAAACTCTATTAAACTACCAGTCTGTTGTTAGCTCAACATCAATACCGATTCAATCTGTAGCGCCAACTATTAACTACCACGTCTCATTTTTCAGGTAAAATGAGAACTCAAAACTAAAACTAGAATAAAAACAGCTATAATGAAAAACAATAACAATTACAACTTAAAAATTGAGGTCTGTTATTTTCAAAGACGTACTCTATTATATTTTAAAATAAAGATAAATCCTATTAATTACTGATGTGAGTAACTAAAGACAATTTATAAAGAATTTTGACTTGAAAATTGGACCACACCGATAATAACCTATTAAGTGAAAAGATTGGTCATTCTGTTTTACACGAATTGATTTTTTTCATTATATATTTAGTCAACATTTTAAATTAGCTTTCAAAATTTTATATTTATGTTTGCAGATATTTTAAAACAACAATTTTGATTGTGGCATCTTCTCAATATAAACCTATACTGCCTTTAGAAATATTGGTTAGGATTTCCGAAAAACCTAAACGAAAATAGTATTCGTTTTGTGCAGGAAAACGTTAACGAAAAACGTATTCGTTTCATGTACGAAAACGTAAACGACCAACAGATATACGTCGGCTCCGTCCATACAAAGGCGATTAAATATGTCGATCGAAGCAAATAGCAAAACTGGATTTCGAGAAATACGAGTCAAACATCAAAAATGACAGGCTGTTAAAACGAGAAGATTACATTACACTTATATGAATAATGAGAAAATGTAATGATTTATATCGTAGCTTGTTTCTTAATAACCTCCAGTTATAATAAATAAGTATAGCCAACACGCAATTCGTTCGACGACACCGTCGCACACATGAATATAGTTCACAAATAAAGAGTAGTGTCAAGTTAGTCTCGACTTGTCATCGAACGAACGTCAATCTAAGTTGTATATCTACTAATTGAATATTTACTTCTACAACTATAAAATATTTATTATATTTATTAAGCATTAATTTTAGTACAAAAAGGGTAATTGTCATATTTATTTATATATTTGAATTCAAATTCAAATTATCTTTATTCAAGTATGCATTTACATGCACTTTTGAATCTTCAATTATTACATTATAAAAATGTCAGTATAGTTAGTTACTCACGAGTAAGCTACCAGATGATCTACGACCTACGATCAATTTAAAACTCTTGTACGCTATAATGAGCTCTATTTAACAGTAAACTTTTAATTTTACATTTAAAAATTAAAATCAATAACAATACAAGATTCTGTAAAATAACAAATCCAAGAGTCATTTTGGCCAATGACATTTTAATCCGCGGCTTATACAATATAGATATATTGAATATAAATATATAAAGATAAGTTGTAAATGTGGGTGTATTTTCTGTTATTCCTTGTTGGTTTATTCTAACAATGTATTTTGGGACACTATTATTATTTGAGTTATTTTTTGAAAGGAGTGTTAAGGCTTCATTAAAGTCTTTTTTTTTTAATTGGCATAAATTTCACTCATAAAACGTCAGACTCTAAATGCAGAAGTTGAGCAATTTCAACATCAATAAAAAGAATATAATCAACTTAGCAATGATAAAAAATATATAAATAAAAAAAATCGTTCCTAAATATAGAATTAAATAATTTGGATTATGTCTATTGACAAACTAAAGAAAAAGCAAATAGTTTAGATCTACGCAAATCATAAGATAGTTGACATGTTCTGCAATGCGTGCTCAATCATAAATCAACGTACGTATTTTCGACAAACTTCATCCAAGCCAGAATGGTAGAAATAAGTTCGGCAGAAGTACAAACTTCTGTTTGCACCATGCCAAAAGATAAACTATTAATCTCAGATAGAGTTACATGTTACCCACGTCCATTTCATCTCACCGTATAATTGCTTTACCGTCAAAATATACAAAACTATTATTTAATATGATTACCGAGGAAGGTAAAGTTATTCAAATTTCAGGTATTAAAATTTTAATCATATTAAATTGTGTATTTTGTGTTAGTATTATTTTTTTGGCTAATGGTTTTTTTTATTTAACTATCTCATATAAACATTTTTCAATGAATCATAAAAAATATTTGTAATGGATTGATCTAGTGTTCCCTTATCAATATTTATTCTTATTTCTATGTTTTTAGTCTGCTTACATAAATAGTAAAAAATCTACTAGTGAGCACTTCATTCAATTTTACTTTTACTTTCACACATTCAGATACTTTTATTAAAATATTTATTCAATAATATCAGTCAATTAAAATTAGTTATTTAACAAAAAACAAACTTATTACATTCAAACCTAATAGAATTTCATTATTCAAATATTTATGATCAGAAATAATTAATTATCTGAATGAAATATTGTAATAACAAATTATCTTTTTTTCTGCGTAAAATTAATGACTCACGAAGTAGATCTCAATTGAAATTACTGTAATTAATATATAAATAAATAATATACGAGTACATTTATAAGTGATCCTTTTGACTTGAACTTAATAATAATAATAAAAAAACAGTTATAAAACGAATAAATCAATATTGATGTACAATTTATTTGAATAAATATTTTCATTTCAAATATTTACGAAATAGATATATTTGTTTTCATAAAATAAAAACTATGTCGAATCATTTATTATTTTTATTAATATTGATTTCACATTTTTTCAACCGATTTCAAAGTAGAGTCCAAACGGATGGTTTATTAATTGGCTATTAAGTAAGAAAGGATTAAACTCCCGGTATCAAGGATGTACACGTGTGTGTGTGGTTGTCTGTATGTTTTTGTGTGTGTGTGAAGGCAGGCCTTATGACGTTTCGCTACGGCTGCGTTCTTTATTTTATCTTCATAAATTTTTCTTTACTCATATATTTTACGAGAAGAGAGACCAAATATTTTTTTTAATTTAATATACGATGTAATTTAAATACTTTAAGAATCGTTTAAAAACATTTTAAATTTTATGTTATTCAAAAACACTTAAAATTGTATGAAGGAAATAAAATGAAAAAAAAAAAGGTAATATGTTTATTAAGCAAACCACAACACAAAAGGTACAGCGTTTGCTGTAAAATTTTAATAATAATACCATCGCAATATTGAGACATATAAGTATTATAGATTATTGAGAAAACTATTAAATGGAATCTTGCGGAAGGATTTCAGAAACAATTAATTTTAATTCACTCAATGTCCGTTACAGTTAGTTAGTTAGTTAGTTTGCTTCAACTTAAGTGACACTGGCTAATGATAAGGACTTTATTCTAGAAACTGATTAATTACTTCAAAGAGTATCTACTTACAAGAAATAAATGGATTTCTGGACTTGATTACGGAATAGGGAACAAAATATTAAAATGTTAAAACAATACATTCATAAATGGACAATTTAAAATAATTATTAATTTACTGTAATATTGAATAAAAAAATTAAGCAAAAACTAGAAATGGATATAGCGATAAAATGGACGTTGCATTTTAAGCAATGAAAATAAATAATTGAACAGTTTACAGCTTTGTGCTATACTAGGAGTAAGTTTCAATTATATTTCATTTCTTTGTAAAAGTTATGAAATGGGTAGTAAGCTCAAAATTATTGAAGTGTACTGTACTGTACTGTAATATGTATATAAATAGTGGGGGTAAATCGCATTGCGTATTTTGTTAGTCATCTGACACCGGAGTTAGGTCAACTTGGTTTTTGGGTAGCTCTTCTCAGCAGAGCAGCATTTCGAGCTGATAATTGATGATTCAAAAGTCCATTTAAATGCCTACTTGAATATTTTTGAATTTGAATTTTGTTCCAAATTCTCATATAACACAATATTCATTTGCAATCCTTTTGAAGCTTGTTTATTATATTTTCGACTTCGCTAAATATCTATGTGCGTTTTGTGAAATTCGACGCTTTATTTTGAATTCGAGATAGCGATTTGTGATGAATATAATATAAACGTAATAATTATTTGAAAAATATAATTCCATATAACCTCATTATATAGCCGATACTCTCAATTTTCTAAATAGTTTCATTAAAAAGTAAATGTCAGCTATATTATGATTAAAATATTTTCAATAAAGTGTTACATTGAAAATGGTGCGCAAGTCGTCTTCAGTGTAAATTCGACTGGTTATAGACAAAAACGTATCAAAAATTTAAAAAGAACTTGAAAAAACTTTTGAAAAATTTAAGCAATATCTATATTATGTCATTTACAGCCTAAATTTTGTTTAAGTTGAAATAATAAACACGTTTAGTTATTTATTCAGAATATTTCTTATAAAATCAAAGGTTTTATTCACTAATAGAATCTGAATCGATATTGGATAACAGCTCTTTGTAATTGGATTGCTTATCCCATCGTCCATCTATCAAAGGAAATAATATATGACTTATATGATATTACGGTAGGTTATTGTTAGTTATATTTGGTGATAATAGAATGAAGAATTAGATGCTCCTTAATTTTAAATTTTGTAAGAACAAAAATTTGTACATGAGGTAAAATTTGGTTTGAATAGGAAATCTTCTTTTCTTTTTGTTAAACTTCATCGTAAAAATATTTTTATAATAATATTTTTTATTCCTGTTAGTCATATAAACTATAAAATAGAATGCGTAATACAATTTGAATAAAATAACCTAATTTTTAGACAAATCTTCTGGTTAATATAATTATTTACACTGTTAATATAATTCAGATAGTTTTTACAATTTTTATAACCAATAATGTAATACTTCACTTTTAGGATTCCGTACAAGGTGAAAACGTGAACCCCATTATTAAGTTTCTGCTGTCTGTCTGTCCATCTGTCTGTCAGCAGACTGTATCTCATAAACCATCGTAGCTAGAAAGCTGAATTTTTCACAAATTATGTATTTCCGTTGACGCATAACAAATACTAAAAGTAAAAAATATCAAGGCGAAGCCATAGATAATGCTACGGAGCCATTCCCAAACTGAATGTTCTCAATATAATCACGTAATTTTTATGTCACAGATATGATACCAGTTATGGTTTTCTTGAAATATCCTTTCGGTGCCAAATTGACGATAAAACCAAGTTATTTCATGATTTTAATTTTCCAAGCATCCAAGTTACAGTATTATTTTATATAAGATATATATAGGTTTTAGTAAACTATAGTTTCTAGCATCTTAACTTAAATGTCAAATTTCTACAATATTATTGGGATGTATGCTGCTGAGATTTAATAAAGTACACAAATAAATAGAGGCGCCAAGTCAGTCTCGATCTGTCATCAAGAGCAAACAAACGTCCATTGGAGCTGTGTATCTACTTACTGAATATTTACTTAGGTTGGTTATACCTATCTGATAAGGACAGGGCATCGCAAAAAACTACAATATATATTAGTAACAATAATACATTAATTATATATTTGTATCCAATAAAGCTTATAAAATATTTAGAATTTGTAAACTAACAATTTCAAGGTTAGATTAAAATTGGCCCGTGACGTTTTACTTCATTAGGCTTCATCTAAAATAAAATCTTGAAGTTAATCCAAAACATAAATAAATAAATTTCCTTTAAAAGACACATTAGTTATAAAATATTTTATTTAGCTTGAAAGAGTATTAGTTTAATTATTATTTGCATTGAGTTCGTGACTGTACAAAATTATAACAGCGTAAATTTGATAACGAGGTTCTGATAATAAAGTCAGCTCAACTTTTTGAAAAGTTATCTCGTCTCGAGTTCGGGCTTGTTTGCTTATTTTTGAAGAGTCATACGATACACTTGGTAACGGTAGGATAATGGAGAAATAAGTTTGACCGTGCAACTTAAATTAATAAAAATATCTAAAAACTAGAAATTGATAACTAATAGTTAAAAATAACTTTAAAGGTGAATGGTTTATTTAATTATCAGCTCTATCAAAAAATATAGTACCAACACCGGTACACCGGTTTTATGTAAAATATTTATTTTTATTTTATTGAAATATAAAATTGTGATCAAAGTACTGGCTTTTCCTAAGTCTTAAATAAACATCGAACCGACTGTATTTATTTTAGACCTTTGACAGCTAAAAATAAACAGACTAACTGAACGTTTCAGTCCTCACTAAAATCAGAAATTCCAAAAATAAATAAAATGAACTAAATAATTAATAATTGGAGTCCGATAACTTTATTACATTCTGTGAATCATGTTCAAGAAGTTCAAAACAAATGTAGGTTTTTCTCATAGTGTAAATTAAATCTCTTTATATTTAACACAACGTCTACCGATGTTTACGAGGCATATCATTTACGCAAGCACATTCTTTTACTTTAAACTAATGTTCATCAAAATCGGTCAAGCAACGTATTTTTTTTTTAATTATCAGAGGGAACCTAAAGATTGATATAATAGTACAGAATAAAGGTATATTATATAATATATAACAAGTATTTAGTATGATGGTGCAATAAAGTCTTAAATCTTTCATTAACCTTTAATAAATTCCATATATTTCAACTTGGGATAATATTTCTACAGATCTTAAGAATAAAAATGTTTTTCAACTGTTGGATTTTTGTCAACGAAATGCAAACATTTCTCCAGTCCTAAATAATCGAGGAAATTAACTTGACAAAATCTAAATCGACCATCTGTAAGTTCATTTAATTCAATCTCGTCGCTGTTGGTCATTTACATGTAACAAAGGACAAAGTTTGATTAACTTTCGCCTGAAGAAGTCCCTTAAAATTTATTTAAATTATTCTTGGGCAGCAATTGATAATAAATACAAATTCAAAAAATCTTTTTTCAAGTAAGAATTTGCATGCAGTTTTACATTATAAAAATATCAGTATAGTAGGTATGTTAATATGGCAGTCCGTAAGTAACGTGTGTGTTTATTAGTTGTCTAGAATCCGTAGTAAAAGCTTCGGCGTTGTGGGAAAATGTCTGAATATTTTTTTTTTTTTATATAAACATAAACCTGTAAAGCGATGGCTCGAGTGCCCTTTAAGGAATATCCCTTGTAACCTTTATATCAATGCTAACACGTCCTATTCCTAACTAAATCAATATAATCTGATTAAATCAAAAGGATAAAGTAAGTAATTAATATTTTTTTAAATTAAAGGGCTGCCATGGCCAATCATAAGTTGGTAACATAAATCGTACGTACGTAAGAGCGTACCCAGTGACATATTTAAGTAAATTATTGTAAGAGAAATCTAACATTTCTTTGATTTCAATTATCCTTCTGGTGTTACATTATCATTTAACATTTGAAAATGGCAATAGCAAATGATGGTTGCCACTTACCATCGAGTCGATGGTCTGCTCGACATTCACCCATAAAAAATAAAAATAAAATCTACAAAAAAAAGAAACATTTTTTAATAGATCCGACTTACGTTGCAAAATACACACCATATATAAAAAAAAATACAGCCTAATTTAATCAATTATGAACAACATTTATCAAACAATAACGCCTTCTAATAGATATTCCTCTCCTAATGATGTTTGGTATACAACGTAATTTATCTTTGATTAATGATCACCTTCAAAGTTTAAGTCACGGTGATAGTTTAAATTGTCTTTGCGTTTAATCTTACGGATATGACGCCGCGAGGTGTTTCCAAGGAGGTGCAATTCAATTAGTCTTCACTCAGGTTTATTGATTAAGAGATTAACGAGCATCACAGAGAGCTTGTATTTATTTTTATATTTAAACTTTCGTGAACCTTGACTATTATATTTATATTTACCCGACTGTATTCACGCAGAAATTAAATCGGAATGTGCCTGACTAGTTTCGAACCCATTCGGGGTTCTTACTCATGAGCTCTAAGGGTGACGCGGCGTGAACTGCGTGCCGCAGTTCTCTGGGCCCGACGCGAAGGTGGTAACGGCGGTTTGTATTTATTTCACTAATAATATTAAGTTTATACTAGATCCCAGATTTGTGTTCCTCTCTGTTTGTTTGAATGCTCATTATATATTTCTACGGTAACTCTCATTTAATCATCTTGTTACGCAATTAAAGAACTATGAAATTGGAAAAAAATATTACACTTATTAGAATGAAGAAAATATCTTCTGTCTTGTAGTTGTAAAATATTTGTAAATGGTAACTCTGATATAAAATTACATTGTTTGAATCTATAAAATTTTATAGATACTAGAGAGAGAATTTATAGCCGCGGTGTTCTATATGATATATTTTGGTGAGTGTGTGGAAGAATTAATTCAATAAGTAGAAACAAATAAATTCGCCCATCCCCGTCTCTCTTCCGTAATCAGATGTTCCGATATACGGCGAGTATTCACTCTTACGTCGTGGAAGTTCAGCCTGTGCAAAGTGCTTTGCCTAGAATTTTGGGACTGTGACAGTAGTATGAGTCGGCGTTTCACTCCGACTATAATGTTGGTATTTGTAAGGCAAGGAGATGCTATAACTGAGTTAGTGCGATTTTGAGTGAGAGAGAGAGAGAGTAAGTTTGTGCGCGTGATTTTAAAACATGGCGATATTTGACAACACGCGTTACTGAGTTAACGAATTACATTACAATATTATATTAATACATGAGCTATGTGTCTACTTGTATTGTATTTTGGTGGTAATTTTATCATAAAGCACTTTTAATATTTGGGTTAACTAATTTCTGGTTGAAATCGGGGTTTAAACTCTTCAATTTAAAAAACAAGTTTAATGCAAATAGTATTTTTATTGTATTGGTATGTATTCTTACTGTAATGAAATGTTCGTAAAAATATTTTGATTCTAATAATTTTGTCACAGACAGGTATATATATATATATATATATATATATATAATAAGTAATTAAATAATAATAATAAATAAGGTAAGTCGCTTACCTGATCTTCGTCTTGTGTCCGGTTTCACACTCCGGTTTCTTTTTAGACTTGATGTACGGATAAATTCTTATTAAATGTGTTTTAAAAAAAATAACTTTTTTTTTATAATTTAAGAAAAAATACTTGACGTTGTCAGTTTAACAGTTGTACTCGTATCTATAAAAAGAATAGAGCCAAGAAAGGAAAAAAAATGTAATCAGGTAGGATGCGTCGAATACCATCTATTACTTGTTCTGCAAAATAAGCCATACCTTTCTCGAAGCAATTCCTATCCCTATAACTTCGTTGTAGATAAAAAATAGAATCATTAATTTAAATTCTGACAATTAACATACTTTGGTTCCAAACCATATCTCCAATTAAACAATTAATAAATTGGGAAAAAAGTTAAAGGCAACTTTTTTATCAAAAATAAAAAAAACGTATACATACTATTATGTATTTAAAAAAAACATTTAATATTTTCGATAATTGCAATCAATCTTTATAGATAAGATTTTAATGTTTTCCTCATATTAATTTCTATCAAGTGCTAATGCCTACATATAATTATAATATTTACGTAATGTTTTGTCATAACTGACCTTATAATATCATATCATATCGCTTAGTAACTTCCATATCTTTTGTATATTCAAATAGGGATATTTTGAATATACAAAAGAACATTTTTTTATTATAGCTAGTGATATTTATTTTGTTTTAATTCATCAACTTTATTACTTTGTGTAAAGTAAAAATAATTACTTAGGCAATATCTACGAGTATATATAATTTACTCAATATGTAGTCAATGAAGACAATTCAGTTTACTTATGTTATAAATAGTTGTGGTGCGTCATATAAATAATAGTAATACTTATATAAAAACCCTAACAAGATAAATAAAGATAAGCTGATAAACTGTTAAATAAAACAATGGAAATTATTTCAATTAATTTATAATCTCAGGAACGTCCCTTTATCTTTCTAGTCATACATATTTATTACTAGCTTAGCATATTTTGGTGGAAAGGCAATTATGGAGAGGTGGAATTAATTCTTATTTTTTTAAAGGAGGATCTATTAATATATATAATTAAAAGTACCTAATAACGTAAAATTCATACGCTACATAAATATTTTTTAAATATTGCTAAACACATGCCAAAAAACTCAATGTTATAATTTTTTTTTATCTTAAAATTTGTAGGTTTTTGCCCCGATTGGGATATAGGATGCTTTTCAATACGTAACATTCTCTTATTTTTACCGGAAAAAACCGGTTTCAGTAAAAATACAACAAAAGTATTAGATAGATCCTATAAAAGATAAGTGTGGTGTTGAGTTGACTTTCTGTCGAGTCAACATATAAAATATTTTCACTAAATATTTTCTCATTTTCACGAGTAAATATAAATATTGGTATAATTTGATTTAAAATGATCTGGCAACAGCCTTTTATAATTATATAATATTTTATTGACATTCTGAATTTATATTTATATTTACCCCGCTGTATTCACACAGAACTAAATCGGAATGTGCCCGCCTAGTTTCGAACCCATTCGGGGTTCTTATTCATGAGCTCTAAGCTTGGCGGACTAGTGGCAATAACTGCGGCACGCACTAGTCTGCCTGGGCCTGTCGTGAAGGTGTCTGAAGACATTCCTACATCTTCCCCCTGCCACCACCACCTTAGCGTATGTACAGAAATGAAACAATTATTATATTTTAGTTTATTACTAACTTCACTACGTTGTCCATTAAATTTTGTCTTAGGAACCAATAATGATTTATGTTTTATTAAACTCGATTTAAATTCATGACAAGCCGTCATTTTTTCACATTCTCTTAAAACCTATAAGAGAGAGAGAGAGAGACATACATCCCCATCTTTAAATCAATAAGAAATGTTCAAATATAAAATAAACTTACAACATTGGCTTTATTTTGTCTCTACATTATAATCTAAATATTATTATAGTTATTAATTTTTGCAGGTATTATATATATAGTTGTAAAATTTATGTTATATACGACAGCCCTGTTTATATAACAGGTTATTCTCAAGAGCGAGCTGGTTAGGCAACCCTGATTAATTTCCGGGTCTCGTAGATTTTTAAATGAAAATAAGCGTCGTGTATTTAATCTTCTTTATAAAGATATTTCAACCCAATTTAAATTTTCATGCGTAAGATTCAAATTTAATTTATTCAATAACATAAAAATATAACTGAATATAAATTTGACACAATAAATATGGAATAAATATTATAATAAACATTAATTATTATTCCTTTATTGGTATGTATATATATATCTGTTTCTTTAGATTTATTTTGTCTGTTTACTTATTCTTCATCCTTATTATTCTTAAATATATGATACGCCTACGCCACGTCTCTTTGATATCTTTTTCTTTACTTCGATGGTTGCTTGGAAAAGCGCTCTTTAGCGATAGAGCCGCCAAATTTGTACCACTTTTTTATATTTGTTTTTGTGTCAATATATTTTCGGGGTGTACAATAAAGAATATTCATTATTATTATTAATTATAATATAAAGTTAGTATTTTTTTGTAAAATTCACATGGTATAAGTTCTTACCAATTACACTACAAATATATATTTTAGTATTGAAGATTTGCAAAATATCTATTACTTTAAAATTAGACACTATAAATTACATTTATAGTTTCAATATCAATTATGTCAGAGGTACGTCAATTTTATGTCATACTTATGTAATGATAAAATCGATGTCACGGGTGAGTCTAATTTTTATCATATTAATAAATCGTGTTCCGAACTACAGAAGTTTGAAATAATTACAAAATTTTTACGTAATGCCTAATAAAAATACTCGTTTTCAGGTCGATCACAATAACACAAAATAAATTATCCTCTTCATTTTAGGTTCTACTTGATTAACACTAAAATATCTTATGATAAAACCTTTTGTGTTTTGTCACTTATGACGTAAAATTACTTATGACGTGAAACTACCTTTAATGTTTTATCACTTATGACGTAACATTACTTATAACGTGAAAATGCCTTTAATGTTTTATCACTTATGACGTAACATTACTTATAACGTGAAAATGCCTTTAATGTTTTATCACTTATAACGTTATCTGTCAGCCTCTTATGAATAATCCAACCCTTCTTATGACAATAGATTATCTTCACGTCCGCAGCACGTAACTCAAGCTGAATTATCTTTAACATTGTGAAGGTCATATGTAATACAAATTATGATATATTATTTGATAATTATATAAAATAATATAATGTTAAAGATAGCTCCTTGATTTGAATTCCAAGTAGGTAATTTTATGTTCGTTATTTATATGTTTATGAAAAAAGGGGAAAAGTAATGCAGTAGTTCATTAAAAAATAATATTATACATAATTACTAATCGATTTTACTATAAACAAACCTTAGTTTATTTATCTCTAGACAAATAACTCTTTGTATGGTATATTTATCTAAAACACTTCTTCCAGTGCATTTAAAATACAAAGTAAAGATAGCTATGTGCGTTGATTGATAGCTTGATAAATTATTTATATTATGTTATTTCGTCCAATTTTCTCGGTTCTCCAGCGAAGGTCATTCGCAGATAATAATGGGAAAAGTTTGTACTACTTGCTTCCAATCAAGAAATCTCTCCGAAAATTACCTTTAAATTCGACTTTTTAAATTGGGTCATAAATATTATGAGTAGAACTTTACTAAAATGAAATGCTTAAACAAATATTATAAATACATATACGCTTTTTTAGTCTTACTAGTATGTGTTAAAATATAATGTAATGTAAATAATTATTAATAACAAAGATATTTGGCATTAAAGCCGAACTCTAATAAAGTTTTGGAAATATTTTATCGCAATTTCTTGTAAGAAGGTACGAAAATTAAAAAAAAACAAAGAACGTTTGTTTATTATATATATTGGAGTCATACTTTTGGAGTCAGTTTTACTTTTTAAGCAAACTCATTTATTATTCAACTAACAATAAACTTTTGAGATAAAAGTTTTAAAGGAATAATTAGACTATTATATCATAATAATTAAAAATTTACTAATTGTAAATTTTTTAACGTTAGAAAACAAAATGATAATATATATTCTCTGAATTTAAATTAAATTAAAAACCTTAATATTAATCTAATTATTTTAAATATCAATTGCAGTATTATTACCATTTAGATTTCCCATGAGAATTTCAACTCACTTCAAACTGTAGTTAATGAGATGTTTCATTGCATTTAGTATATGGCAAGGCTTCAATAATTTGACAGATCACTATCTCGTAATTATATATCTGCGAAGTTTTAGTAATAAATAACTAAATTGATATACTATTTATTATACTATAGATCGGGTCCTTTCCACGATTAATTTCTTTTTCATTTCCCGAAGTTTCAGCCGAAAATCATCGGACGTAGTCACGGGATGACTGATGTCGGCTTGGCAACTACCCTCGCTTGTTACTTGGAATTTAAGATTTTATTTTAATTAAGATTTGCGACATACTACAGTAGAGGTACGGTATTGCGACATACTACAGTAGAGGCTTTTCCATTGTCGTTTTAAGTCGCGTGTATAATGACATTTGTTTAAAACTGAATTCTTTGAATTTAATTGAATGAATAAGTTTTATCGTATGAAATGTTTATTGCAATTGCTATACAGTTTGATTGTAATCGTAATTCAATTCGATATTTAGTCAATATGACGTGACAAACAAATGTGATACAATATAAATCACAAACCTGTATTTCTGTTGCAGAAAATAAAAGCTGCCCATTTGGAATAAAGTAATAAAATACTTTCACAATTATAATTAAAACAATAGTATAGTGCACAAAAGCTTAGATACTACAAAAATTTCAATGTAAAGAAATAGTTTACAAAAACTAGTCATTCTTTAATGTAACATCGAATATTATGTAAAGTATTTTGTATATTTCAGTTAACAGATGCATACTTCCGAAAGTCCAAGTTTAAAGTGTATTTTTACTTATTTTTCAAATGGAAGCGGTGTTCCTGAATTGTTCACTACTTATTTACGAGAAGTTTCTTAGACAATAGAATGAAAAGTAAACATTTTCCAAATAGCATTTTATTTCATAACTTTAAAAATGATTTTATTTGAAGATGTAAATTAAATGAATATAATGTAATGTGCAAGAAATAAGAAAATAAAATAATCAATTTTAGTGCAAAAAAACATGACGTCATCAAAGTAACACATTTTGATGAAAAAAAATCTAGGTAGATCTGAAAGCGGATACCATCTTTAACTTTGTACTTGAAAGTAAGTACATGAAGCTGTTGACTATACTAGTTGTGGTCCGCGATTTTATAAGAGAAAATTAATTTTTCAGTACATTAAGTTTGATAAAAATTTCATTTTATTTGCTTGTAATCCAACGTATCAAATTATGTTTTTAACAAAAAAAGAATAATAATATTATCTTCAGCGATATTTGCAAGGTAGTTTTTTTTGCGAGTTGCAAATTGTTTGCAAATTGTTGCGTGCTTTTTAAATTGTATTTTTCTGAACGAAAATGTTTTCTTTGTATTACAAAGAATACCATATATATATATATACATTATATAATCTATATTTATAACGATGACTTTATTGACGAAGACGGAACAGTACATCGTATTAAGCCAAGTCACTCATTTCGTTTAACCCCCTTTAAAATTCCGGACAAATTTGTTTTACAGATATGTCTATAACGAGCTCAGGCATTTTCATCTTAGATCACGCATTATTCCATCACCCGCATGGCTTAATCCTCGCACTGCTTGCTTCATTATCCCTTAATATCTTTTATCTTTAGAAATAATGTAAATACTGTCAATGTTAAATGATAAAATTATTATTTACCTTCGTTTTATTATCTTTTACCTTCTTTTATTTTTGCTTTTAATTAAATTACATTTTGAAGTGTTTTTATATTTAAATTTTCGTGAATCATGACTATTATATTTATATTTTGAAGTGTTGTTTCATCTATTTTTGTTTTGTTTCTAATGCATCATAGAATCAAATATGTTTTTTTTAATATCTTCATTATACAATTGTACATATATATATATATAAATATCTTTACAGCTGAACCGAAAATCACTTATGATATATAACTTATATACTAGTTTAGGATCCAAAGAATAT
Organism: Dircenna loreta; assembly: GCA_963555665.1. NCBI lineage: Eukaryota > Metazoa > Arthropoda > Insecta > Lepidoptera > Nymphalidae > Dircenna > Dircenna loreta. The sequence goes on along the minus strand of OY743097.1, from coordinate 10,864,381 downwards.
ATTATAACGGTATTCCTAAATATATAAGATCAATTGATTTTTTTTTTTGAAAAAAAAATACAAATTTTTGTAATAAAATAAAGGGTTTTTCATGATCCTTTCATTTCCCAAAGGTAGCTCAAGTTCTGTAAAAATACTTTATGTAGGGTAATATACTCTAAACTGTAAATAAGTAGAGTTAGACCTGCGTAGCAAAATTCCTCTCAGCGTCGTCTTATCTATGTCTTTATAATTTATAAGATGGAGCTTTCCGATAAGCGAACCTTCAACTATCTACATTCTATAGTTTTTTCCGTTTTGGATACCTGAATCTTATATTGCGTACTTCATTGGAGTACTACGTGATATGGAAATTTTGGAGTAGATAGAATCAAAGCTACCCCAATGCAATGAAGCGCTTTTAAGCCTAATTAAATATTAAAAAAATTAAAAGGTATTTAAAAAAATGTCATATCTAAACTTATAAAAATCTTTTGAAATTTTTCAGATATATTTTATCATAACTAAATTTTATCAGCGACATCAGTCGCACTGTATATGCAAATAAAATCCGATGTCTTAAATTTAGAAATAGATAGAGACAGATAGATATAAACATATGTGTGTGGCTATATCTATCTCTACAGCACATTGTATCTTGATGAAAGATACGTTAAAGTTATTCTAGTAAATATAAGTATATATAAAATTATAATAGTAAATATATAAGTAGTAATAAATAATAAACAAAGTATAAAAGATCACCTTCTCCGCAAACATTTAAGCTAAGTGTTTATAAATCATAATGAAACTAACAACGCAATATCCGTTACTAATAATAAATAATGTCTTTTTTTATATTGCTGTTTTTGTTCGGAAATTCAGGAGTTCAGGTATAATAAAAACCGACCCATACTTCTCTTACATCAAAAGAAATAGGGCTGCTTAATTTAACGTAAACAAATTTAATTATTATAATATTAAAAGTATTCGTTTGGACTCAATGCAATATAAATATATATATATATATATATTTAATTCACTATAAATATATACACATAAATTTAATTTTTGTATCACATCCCTATAAGTTATTTTCGTTTAAATAGCAGTTATATTCCAATGAGCGATCTTGTTTCCAACAATTGCTTTCAATTGCTTTCCGGTCCTCAAAGATTTTGAAAGGATAATTAGCGTATTGAATTACATCTTGTTAAAATCGGGCATTTAATTAATCTTTAATGTGTAATAAGAAATATTTTATTTTTTCAATTATATTAATAGACATCTGGTGTAGATAAACCGAAAAACAAGTTCAGAATTTAATTAGAATCAAATAGCGCCACCCCACCACGTTATATATTGAATATAAACTGGTGAGATTTTAATATTTCAATGTATTAAGTATATATAAAAAAAGAAAAATTGAGAACCTCTTTTTTCAAAAACTAAATGCGTTTCTTTTCTAATAAGGAAAGCTTACATACATAAGCATAAATACATATTCTATTTTTCTGATAGCTCTGAATGCCCCAATAAATTAAATCCTGAACAGGAAATAAAAATAAACTATTATAGAAAAGAAAATGATGACTTTTGAAAAAAAAAAAATTACAAAAGAAACGTAACTTTGCTTTTAATTAAAATACAAATTTTACAGCGTATTGCTTTGAGTTTACATGATATAATTTCTTTCCTTGTAACATACCCACTATACCCTGCTATTTTTTTACACCTCAACTAAGTTGCAATACAATCACCAGATATCAGAACTAGTAGTTAAATTTTTGTTTATTTAAGCTTCAAACAAGTAACCATATATGGTTACATGTTCGAAGCTTGCAATAAATAAATTCATAAGTGTCTACTACATTATAATGTAATTATCATTTTAAAATGTTATTCACCTTTTTAGGGTTAATTTTTTTGATTATTTCATTAGCATTTAAAAAAAAAATTTTTTTTTTTTTAAATATATTTTCTTGAGAAACTCTCAATTTGTTAAATGTACATGTTCAGCGTTATGTGATAAAAATGTAGGTAAAAAAATTGTGTTTTCGGAAATTCAAATAATTTCCTACCTAAGGATTAATTTAAAAAGTTAAATCAATTAGTTAATTTGCTGAATGTAAGCTAGATAAAACCAGTTAAAATGTACATGTAAGTTGTTGTAGTTGTTGTAAGTTGTTGTACATGAAACTGAACGTCTCCTACTAATTTGTTTCTAGTTCAAACTATCTAGGAAGTTGACGCAGTTAAAGTCAATTGCTTCTTTAGAGCCAGTGACACCACCGTTTAATTATTTTCTCGTTAATTTTTAATTAACGCTTTTTTAAATTTTAATTTATTTATTTGTTTTATCGATTATATCATATATTTATTAAGATAAATATATGAAATAATATTTATTTATTTTATCGATTATATCATATATTTATTAAAAAGTAAGTAAAATAAGTTCAATAAATCCTGCTATGTGGTCAATGCTTAGAGTGAGGTCGAGTCATATCTTCCCAAGGGGTCCGTAAGTACAAGATAGGGATAAAAATAAAAGAGGGTACTTTGTACTTGTCGTAAAGATGGCGAAAATTAAAGGGGCAACAACATTTTTTAAGTTTATAAGAGCAAAAAAGGGACAAAAGTAAGTTTAAAATTTAAAAATATTTAAAAATAATAAATGTATCAACGTATTAATTCCTAGTAGGTACATTCACAAGACAATGACTAAATTCGTCATCCAACTGGGAGTAAAGTTAAGTTTTCCTAGATGTTTGGCTAACTTTTTACATTTAAAATTCAATACCATATCACTTTGGAATAGTTTGTTAAAATGTTGCTCAAGAAGACATGCATTTTTCACTTGGAACAAATTGTACAATAAAAGTAACGTTAATTAAAATTAATTGTGATACAAGATGGCGTGCAAGAGCGTACATTTCTTTGCTGTAAGAAGTCGGATCACGTTAATGTTGCGTGTATAGAGGAATAAAAATGGTTTGTTTTTCACTTCAAACCTTTCTTTTTTTTTTGCCTAAAATGTTTATACATTTCTAGTGATTTATAATCGAAGGTGATAATTAAACATGGGTATATTTATCACTCAAACTAAAATATAACTATTTTTAGATTAGTTATTGTTAGATTTTATTAATAAACTTATTTATGATACTTATGGTTTACTTTGAAAATTTTATTATATGTTACACATTAATTGCAGCCGGTACTTAAAAATGAAATTTATTAAATAGCTTTCCAACGTCCATATCTATATTTTCATTACCATAGAAAGTCCTAGATCTTTTCTAGGCCGATTTTCATGACGTATTTAGTACATCCTTGGCCTTGTTTAAGGTTACTGATGGCATCAGCTATGCTATAGACCTCATAACCTTTACTATACTCGTAATATTAGATTTTGCTAATGCTTTTAATATAGTTAATTTTAATGCATTGGTAGGTATGATGCATAGTTTTAATTTATCTCAACTGGTAGTCAACTGGTTTCAGCCAAGCGATCCAACCATGTTTAAATAACCTTGTTTATGTATTCCATTTTGAGCTAGTTTATTTTTTTTGTCTTATAATTGAAACACTAACGGTTTATCTACCTTTTCATTTAGCTGCTTACAAATTACCAGCACATTTTCTTTTTTTTATTTATTTCGTTTCAGTGTATTCAAATATATACTAAGATTACAGTCCCAACGAGATAGAACTAGAAATTTTGACGAGCTTTTTCTTAATATTAAATATTTTTCTGAACAAAGGGAAAACTTTTAGTTTTTAGCATGAGCTTTATTTGATTTTCTTTATTACACTCTAAAAAAAACACTTTAGTATGAAATTTGAGGAGAATTTACACTCAGAAACAAATTTATTTATTGCAGCATCGATTACTAATTTTATAAAATTGTGCTTAACATTAAAAAATGTGTTAAGAAAAATTAAACTTTGTCCATAATTGTTACTTTAACTAAGAACTGTATAATAGTCATATTTGCTTCACAACTTTATAATATTAATATTTTAACTAAACACATATTTGCAATTGTGACCTCGTTTGTTTGTTTTTAGTTATGCTTTGTTACGTCTTAATTACTCGATGAATTACAAATATTTTTTGAAGGGTACAAAAGAGGTCATAGTCATAGAAAGAGGCCTTATATTTTAAAACGTATGGCTCTTAAGGTCAGTATGCAAAACTAAAAAAGCGTAGTCCGAAAATAATATGTAGAAATAGTATATTATAGAACTATCTATTTTCTGAAAAGTTTTATTGTTTTACTTCAGTGAAGTTCTACTTATAAAGTGGGGTAAGCAAGTTTTATTTATGACACAATTTGAAAATTCGAATTTAAACGACGTTTTCTGGAACAATTTAGGAAGCAAGTAATGTAAACTTTTCCCTTTCTTATACTGTACTGGACCATTTCTGAAGATCCTCGGAAATCGGTTCTTATTATGGATTACATAATATTATTCACTTATTATTCCATAACGTACAAAATTATTTTTACGTTATGTTCCAAATAAGCAAATAAATATATTTGAATGCACAATAAAAGAAATATTTAAAAAAAAGAAACAAATGACTTTTATAATATGTGTAAAATACAAAAAATATATATGTCTAGAGTTATCTCTAATTGTTTAATTATTTAAACCAAGGGTTGTTTATAATCAAATTGATGTCATAAATATACTTTCGGTCATGTGTATTCAAGTAACCCGTTCGTACTCATCTAATTTATTACATTTGTTTTAAAATAATCCAAGTATGACGTATATGACTCTATAAAAAGGCACCAAGCTATAACAGGCGCTACCGTATTAGTAATACTGTAGAACCTGTTATATATATATATCTGTTTTCCCTAATTCATTTGATACAATATTTAATGATGGAAGCTTTCGTTTACATTTGACTCCATTTTAAAACTAACTTTCGGCAATGAATAGAAGTAGCAGTATAAGATAGAGAGCCAAAAGTTTAAAGATCTTCTCTGCCTCTCTATTTTTATTATTTAGATTTTTTATATGTGAGCTATATTTATATATTTAGCATCACTAATCACTACATAAATAAGAAAATAAAACGGACATTAATTGATTTTTTAAAATAGTTGTAACTAAAATATAAAATAATCTCCTATAAAGAATATTCATAATTATTTGCATTACAATGTTTCTTGTTCATTGAATAGAACTGAACAAAAAAAAAATAAAAATTGGAACCTTTTTTATTTTCCATTACATTAGAGTTTTTATCTGTATGTTTAAATCGTTAGTCCGGATGTTCATTGTTTTTTCAGGTGCATTGAAGCGACCTTTTTCCTGATTAAATAATGCTATTTGTAAACGAATTTCATTAGATTGGATTGTAGACCATATTTTTATTTTATTTTATAAGCTTCGAAAACGAAAGTCATAATTTTATTTATATATGCTATAAACATGTTGTATTTCAGTTAGTTACATTTAAGGTTTGAATATGTAAAATATCCAGCCGTTCTCTTCCGATTGTAAGGGATATGTTGAGCAAATTCACTTTGAAGAAGCTTTATACGTCTCTACAGAGAAACTTCTCCAAATATTTGCACTGTACCAAGTAAGTATGCTTTGTTTCAGGTATGGCACATTAAGTATACTTTAGAACTAGACTAAAACAAGTATTGTTATTTCTTCAAATAAAATTTAGCTTATGTTTTTTTTATTATTATCATTGAATAATTTGATCCGATAAGACTGAAGAGATTTGACTAAGTTTTAGTCAAATCTCTTCAGTCTTATCGGATCTATAGTAATAAATAAGTTTTAGTAAGTTCGTCGTTTATCAAAATAAAATGGAGTACTAAGCAAATACTAGTAATTTTGTCAAACGATTGCAACCATACTTATTAACAAGAGTACAGGTGAAGGATAAATATATATATATATATATATATATATATATATATATATATATATAAACAAACGATAAACTTTGGATTTTTGTCCTATAATTGCAACAATGATGACGTAACGACTAACATCTATGAGTCCTACCCATAGAACTACTCAAAAAATACTGTCAGCTCGAGAGTAGTCAAATCTAGTGAAAAAGTTCTATTTACTTTATTGTTTTAATAAAAATAGATAGAAAAATAAACAGATACGGGCAGCGATTCGAACCCGTGACCTCTGGGAAACTGTCTCGTCACTCTACCAATTGAGCTGTCATGTCGCTGCCAGTCTCGGTGAAATAACCATTCTATAAATATTTGTCTTGTATCGGGACGGTGGTGACACCTATTAGCCTTCTTTTGAAAATCTTTGTTCCTTACTAATATTTGTTCTGCTGCCGTTACAGTGTAAATAGCAAGCAGCAAGGCCGGCTCTAGAATACGGTACCAAGTTATATGAGGCGGTACAGTATTTATAGTATATGTTACCCTAATTTTTTGTTGTTCTATTATATATATTTTTGTCTAAATCTTTTATAATCAGAAGGATTATGGGGGTCGCGTACTAATTATATAATTATATACCCCACCTGCTCGCTTAGTCTTCGGTGCACAGCAGACATAGTCAGGCTATTTCCCTAATTTCAGCCGTTAGTTTTGATTGACTCTAGCTTTAAATAATTTGAGATACGTTTTTGTAGATATATATTACGAATTAGTTGAGTCATAACTTAAGCAAGCATATAAAACCTCGTCGTAACTAAATATTGTTGACGTGATTTATGTGCAACCGTAACTAGTAGCGACAACAATTTAAATCAAAATATTGGTTATTAATAATAACAATTACAATAAGTAAAATATTCGTAAGTAAAGAGATCGTTTCATATATGTACAATCTGTTTAATTATATATATATTTAGTGGATATATGTAAGATAAGTCTTAACGAGTCATGAGTAAAATTGATTTACCTCGTTAAAAGCTTTAACTAAAATAACGGCTTTATTGTTATGCCATCGCTGACGGTATCTTTTAAGACCGCGATCAGAGAATGAAAGGTGTTCCGGATTATATTTAAAGTTTATTGTTAAAAGAAACTTGTATTCATCTGTATCTTTGATATTGACATTTTTGTTACTATTTCAAAATTGAAAAATGTATATTGAAACTGTACTATTCATATCATCATCATCGTCTGATTACATATTCAGACGTTGAATAAAATCATCTCTTACCCTAGGGTAATTTTGATGTTGATAATTACCCTCGGGGTAATACATTGGCTTTTTCTTGTATTTTTGCATTACTTATATTTTCTTCCGTCAACAAAAAAAATAAGAAAGAAATACTTTAAAAAATATTGATTTATTGTGAATGTTTCATTGAAATTTTATTAAAGGAAAATTTTTCTAAAAAATAAGAGGATCATAGCGATTTGTGATATTTTGTGTTATTTCAATGATTTCTTTATTAAACTCATTTGATACTTAGAGGGATCACAAGTCTAACTACCAGTCTCTCTTCATTAATTTTAACAGTTCCTAAACATCGGTGTATTAGGCACACGAGAATGGTATTATCTGTTTGACAGTCAGACAGTTTGAATGTCGGTTCGGTCACATTTTTTAACCGATCTTGATAAAACTTAGCATTTATCCTTGATTTCGTGCTTTTCTTGCCGTCGAGCGACGAGCAGTGTGGCCATTGAGAGTAATTAAATTTTAAGTGTGAAAACTATACTGTAAAATAGGAATCTACTCGCGAGATCTACTATTCTCACTATTTTATTCTTTTAATTTAAAGCTTGGTTATATTTATAAAATAGGTTGACGGTTTTGCTATATTGCTTTAATTTATTTTTAATTTTGTATTCTTATATTCACGATAACCAGAAATAACAGAATAAAATCCATTAAAAATAATATTTGTTTTAGAAAGGATACTGCTTATTTTTTTATGACAATTGGGGTGAAATCACGAAGGGCAGGCGATTGAGAGCGGATAACAAGATTGCTCTTGAAAATAAGCTGTTGAGCATACCCGGATTACACTTGGGAACGTTGTATTATTTGTGACTTCTGTTCAAAATAAATGTATAAACCTTTTTTTTACCTATGTACGTTTTTTTATATATCTTATTTTAGAAGTTGTTTTAGTAATAGGATGCGCTTAATATGTTTAATAATATAATTAATATTTTTTAAACGAATATAAAAACAACATTATTTGGAGATTACCGTACAATTAAAAAACTGAAGATCAGATTCATGAATCTGTCTCAAATATTAAAAAAAACAATATGCCATTACATTTTCTTTGTTTAGATTTAAGCAATCGCAAACGTCGGGTTAAATTTAAAAGGATATAATCTAAAATATAAATTGAACTATACGTGAGTTATATCCGTAAATATAGTTTTATTCAAAAGTGTACTTGCGAAAATTTTTGAAATTATAAATTTTATGAGAGATTAAGACCTTTTAGCATAATATATAACTGAGAAACCTAGAATAAAACATAATAAAGCAATTTACTAAACTGATATTTACTTTCAAACAATAAAAATCATAAGTGAATCGTTATTTCTTTTTTGTAAACATAACATTGTTGACTCAATAGAAACTGAACTTAAATTTACATATTATTTTTATTTAGATTAAACTTTTATGTTTCATTACATAATTAAAAAATAATCTCACTCGTAATATCTATTATATATGAAGCCAGCTCGATATATATGTTCTTTACGTGGCAATAATCTTTTGTCATAATAAGGGTTGGATTATGAACAATTGACAGTAGGGTCTGTCAGAATTGAAAAATTATACAACACACTAAAATATTTTAGTGATACTCAAATTGAATCGATTCGTTAACACTTTTCCATTATTGTGACATTCAACTGGAGTAAATAAATAAAGTGTGACAAAACTCTATAACAAAGACAAGAAAATTTGTATTATGGAAATAAAATCTGATAAAACGAGTTGATTGAAAGTTGATTAAAAATTTGTATTATGTATATATATCTACCGAATACAATGCAGCAGATAATATTTTTGTTTGTGTAGAGAATAAAAAAAACTCTGTTAAATTGTAATTTTTTCACAAACAAATGTGAAACATTTTCATTAAAGAACTTACATAAATTAATATACGAAAGTATGTGTATGCATTGAATTATTAATTAATTTCAATCACGCCACGTAACGATAAACTCCCATGAGTAAATCAGATTAAGCCATTTAAAATATTATGTAATAACAGGCATTTTTATAGCAGTTGTTATTTTTGTTTTTTAAAAAAAAAGAAAATTATAATTTCTGAGGTTTTGTGACAGTCATTAGAACCTATTAATATTAAGCAATTTGTTAACAGAATTATTATTATTTCCCTGTATTTGTAATATTGACATGAAAGGTTCGTTATATTTATATTTACCCGGTTGTATTCACGTGAAATTATATCCGAATATGCCCGAATAGTTTCGATCCATTCGGGGTTCGAAAGCGTGGCGCACTCGCGGCGTGAACTGCGTGCAGCCGCTCTATCGGCGCGCCGCGAAGATGGCGGCGGCTTTGCCAGTGTTAGTGGTGGGCACATTACGATATAATTCCACGAGAATATAACAGTGTAAATTTTAACGTAATAGTCATGGTTCAGAAAAGTTCAAATAACAAAAAAATTAAGGTTCATGCCATTTTTTAAAAATAAATAGGCTGAGACATACTGATAATCAAAGAAATGAAAACAGAATTAAAAATGGTTTGACCGATTTTTTTAAAAGTTTTGTTACATATATTGTTTAATAGACTCTTCTGAAAAAAAGAATAGGTAATTACAGTATAAATGTTAAATTTTATAATGTATACTATCAATTACAGCTCCTTCTATAGAAAACTATGGATTGGTAATAAAAATATAAGATGTTAGAAACAATGCATTTGATGTAAATAGCTTATACGGAATAGCCATTTTCATCAGTCAAAGAAGTAGCTTAATTGCCTCAGGATGCTACGCCATTGTTTCAAAGTTTGTCTTAATGACCAGTCGCATTTGTGATATCCGATAATGTTTTAAGTGGTATTAGCACTAGGATTGATGGAGTTTTATGATTTTCCAGTTCAATAATGCAAATAAGGTAGATATATATTTATATTTACCCGACTGTATTCAAGCAGAAATTAAATCGGAATATGCCCGACTAGTTTCGAACCCATTCGGGGTCCTTAATCATGAGCTCTGAGCTGACTCGAGGCGAGAACTATAGTCATGGTTCACGAAAGTTTAAATATAAAAAAAAGGTAGATAGAATTAATTAATTATATATTATTTATGTATTGCTTATACCTATAATAAAATACCTGAAATAAACTACATTTTTTAGCAAAGCATCACTGTATTTTACAAATATAAATTATTAACTTAAAAAAGTATATATTTTCAAATAGATTCGATAGATCAATCCATTTAATTAAAATTATTTTTTTTGTATAACTTTACTTTTGTGAAAAAAACTGGATATATTTCTCGTTTATGAAATAAAAAAAATAAAAAATATTAAGCTAATAATATGCTCGGCTAAAACCTCCTATTTTTACAATATTTGTTAATAATTTCAAAAAACAAGGTGAAGACTTTGTTCATTTTGATTCCAAAAATAACGTACAAAGGTTATTTAAGAAACTACCTTTAATTGCAAATTCAACAATAATCCAAATATAACAATAAAATTCATTATTATCTGGTGATGGATGAATAAAACAATACAGATACATTCACTCGATAAAAATCAGAGCGAAATACCCGTATCCAGCATGTATCAAAACTGTCGGGCTCGCTCACTTCCTGATTACTGCCAGTTTGCAATCCTACCCTCGTTCACAGTCGGATGACCGGATAGATAAAGCTCAACTATCTATCTATCAGCCATCTGCTACTAAGCACTAGGTTATCTAACCTAAAATTCTACTTCACACAGTAATTAAATAAAAAAAATAATAACAAATTTAATAAAAAAAATCATTTTTTTTTAAATATTTTTTTACTGACTTTCATATTTCATTAGTAGTATTAGATTTCAGATTATGCAAGAGATAATTTATTAGTTTAATTTCAACAGCCTCCATTTTATTTATGTCATTAACGAAATTACATTTTTTGATTTCAACGTAAATTGCAGATTTTTTTATAATAATAAATATATAACGTATAGTGTATCAACAAAATGTTAATCAAATAGTAAGCAGATTTGTCTGTCAGTGACACAGCTCAGAGACAACAGCTCCCACTCAATTGTGGCAATTTATTATTTTCTCAAAGCAAAGTATCAAAACTATTTATAACATAGGAGTAAAAAAAAAGAAAATCTGATTCGTTAAAGAAAAAGGGAGATGAAGGATAAAAATAAAAATTTGGCTTAGTAAAATAAATAAACGACCGTAGTTTGAGTCTATTTACAAACTACGGCAGTGAAACTCTAATAAAAACATTATCTCGTATACTAATCCGTAAGAATCCTCAGTCGGATACAAGCTTAGGAGATTAATTTGACGTCTGTGAGGCGATGTGTGATTAAACGGGCCGTGGTTTGAACCTTTTACTGTTTTATTGCCTTCGCAGCACCCTCTATATGCATAAATATGTTTATACTAAATAAATAATGTAGGATTTTATTTTTTTTTATTATTAAGTAAATTTTGCTTAAATTATGAATTAGTTATTTATATCTTAATACAATATTTCACAAGCAGTTTTCCGTGAGAGGTTATTTAAAGAAACGCAAAGAACTAACTAAATCGGAAATTTTAAATATGCCTTTGACTCGAAATAATTAATGGACAGTTATATACTCGTTAACTGAGGAGTAATTCCTGTAATTAAATGAACAGCTGGGAAACTGGGCATTTAAGTTAAATGGTATATAAGGTTTTATTTAAGTATTTTAAAAACAAAATAGACTAAATGCAAGAAATGTGTAGTTGACTGAGTAAAATAATTAATATATTAAACATAAAGTAATAAGAATTGAAGAAGAGCTTCAACATTTCAATATTAGCGAGGAATTTGAGGAAAATGATTTAAATTCAATTCTCTACTACAAATATTATAATATTAACAATAAAATATATAATTTAATAAAACATGTTGTGGTTTCAAATTGAATTTACAAAATTCATTTTTGAACAATAGTAAGATCACCAAAATGAGAAATGAAATCTCTTTTTCAGTGAAATCATAATTTATTCTTCGTGTAGCTTATAAAATGTTATTACTCCATTGACACTGAAACTAAGAACATTTGGTTTGTTGCCAAATCGTCACATATCAAAATATTTATTATGGATCTACTCTGTTTTTTATCTTCCTGTGCAGAATTATCTCCAGACTTTAAAAAAAATATATTATAATGAGGGCACAGGAACTTGCAGGTCAGATAGGGTCAGATGCTGATTGGGAATATCAGGGGATGTAAGAGCGTTGCCGGTCTTTGAGATAATTTCAATAGGTAAGCGTGTCTGAAAGAATAAATATATGAGTATTGAAACATTTTACAATCATATGGTTTTCTATAAAAAATATATTACAAAAACTTTATTTACTAGTTAGTAACTTTATTACTAATAGTAATATGTTATTAATGTATTTCATTAAAGGTTTAGTTACGTTTAGTGACAAACACATAATAAAAGCTTGTAATGAATTACGTAGAGTGTATGCCATTTTAAAATACAATATACTCTATCGTCTTAACAAATTTTTATGTTATTTTAAAGTAAAAACTGAAGTGACCTGAGACCTTTAAAAATAAAAGATATATGTATTTGTAGAATTGTTATAAATATTAACCATGTAATCAGTTTATTTAAAAATAATAAGAACATAGTTATATTTTAGTCAAAATATTACCGTGTTTAAAATACAACCTAGATTAACAAGTAGTGAATATTTATATATATTTACCGATTGCTATCAAATATATAAAAACTAGACGCATAAAAGAACAGAACATTTGAATGTATATTTTAAAAAAGGTTAAAAAGACATATCTATTCTAATGGAAGCAATTTTATTCCTGTGTGCACGCAACATTAATTTTGTATCGTTAACCTGATCCGAGATGTTATATCAATACGAATGTCAACGTTTGCACGCTACGTTGAATTACCATTACTTTGGGTAAATATTCCTTTTATTATTTTGTACTAAGTGCGACATGACACGTTTGTTTTTTTTTACACTTCAACTAAGTTGACACTTGCCTTCATTCCGCCTGAAGTGTAATCGCAGGCGGTAAGGCTTATCAACTTAGTAAAAACTTTTTTTTTTTTGAGTCGTGGCTTCATTCACAATGATGTATTCTGCCAATTAAAAAAAAACTACTAACTCTATTAACCCTCGTCTTGTCATGTGGAATATTTATATTTGTTTATATTAAGATGGTAAGTGGACACGTATGGTCATAAAGAACATTTCAAATAGTTGCAACTTCTAAGAAATATAAATGCAAATTGAAAATATGCGAACATAAAAAATATAACAATTACTACAAAATACGCGATTGAGTTTGTACTTCCCAAAATTTCAGCACGCTCTTAGGCTCTCGCATGAGAACACTTTTAATGACCGGACAAGATAGTGCGTCAAAAAAAAATACGAACATCAGTCAGTTTTATAAAGACAGACATAAAATAAGTACGGCTCATATTAAGTACGGCTGTATAATATTTGGAATATTTATCATGTATTCTTTCATATTTGCTATTTACTTCTTTTAGATACTTCATTATTACAGTAGGCACTACGATTATCGAGTATATTGTTTTTAAAATTATCAACGTGATAAATATCTGGCAAAGGTTAAAACGTCTAGTCTAAGTGGTAATATAATTGGTTATTTTCAAGACCCTATAAAAGTTTGTAACGGTTGAACTAAAATTGCATTTATTGTACGATACGCGTAGCGATAGCGCTTACATGTAATAGTTAATAATAAATAATAAAAAGATGAAAGCTTCATCCAATTTACTCAAATATTAAATACTCCCCCGACTCTAGCTTTATTTCCATTTATTTACAGCAAAAGCATTTAACTTCGCTGAGAAGATATCAAATATATTCTGAAATTTGATTTCGCAATAACTCTACACGGAGCTTAATATTCTTATAGTGTAACGAAAAATACTATTTATATACAGATTTAGTCGGGATGAAAACATTCGCTTATTTTGCATTTAAGTGATTTATGAATTTCTTTGAATGCAGCATCTTTTATAAATGGCGTTGACTTTTGACAATTATTAATGATAAGATTAAAACAAAGAACTTCAGGTATATTATTCTAAAAAAAACATTAAAATTCTCATGAATTTATTTACAATACGCTTATGTATGTTAATTTTTCATGAATAATAATATATTTATTTGTGTTAAAAAAATATGTGTTCAATTCAGACAAGGTAGAAGTGAAACTTAAGAAGAGTAGCTTACGAGAGGATGAGATGAAAATTTGCCAGGATCAAGGATAATGGGAAGGCTTGATTGTTTATATAATATTTTTATCAAGCTTAAAAATGATGACTCATTGTATTTTACTCATTATATAATATTTCTGATAATGCTAAAATTATTAATTTCGTTATTTTGAATGAATTATTATAATATTTTTGAAATAACGTTGTTTATTTTAGTTCTTGCTGGGTTATGAAGAAATGTCATTAAAGGCTACAAATACAGTTTAAATCTAAATGCCAGCTGCTACCCACTCTAAGCAAGCAATATTACTATTTTACCGTCTTGACATTTACTATATTTATAATATTTTCTGAGAATTTATTGCTGTTACAGTAGGTTATTATAATTTCTTGCTTTTAATATCGTGGAGATGTTGATTTATGATTAACGTACATTTCTTATGTCAATTTATAAAATATATTAAAATAGTCTTGGATAAACGCTGAAGTCAATATTTGTTTACTACGTGATATAACTTAATGAAAACATATATCACTCAGTCATTTCGTTGAAAAAAATCCTATAAACAAGTTGTAAAATATCACATTAATATAAGCTGAACCAATTAAAAATACTAAATCTATTGACAGTATTCTAGTTGCAGCCTTTTTTATGCGTCCTGAACGTCGTATGTCTAAGTATTACCAAATAACAAATTTGTCTAAGCGCTATGCTATTTTTTCACAAGAGCTACATCCGCAATAATAAATTTTAATAACAGATATAATTGCGTTGACCCTGAAACAGTTATTTATTCAAGTTTCAGACATAATTCAGTTATGTACGTACTGAGATTGTAGCTTCATGAATATTCAGTCGTAATTGCAATTTCTTGTTAGATGCTAAGTCCCAGGAAATTTGTTATGTAATTATTACTGAATATTCTTTTGAAGTGAAGATTCTATACGGACTCGTTGTTTATTTTTGGGTGTTAATTTTTCGGTCACCCATGTTCCGGTCTTTGTCATTGTGACTTGATTTGCTTGAACTACATTGTCTGTTAATTTTTCTTTTTTATAAACATATATTATTTATTTTTTCAGACACCGTCTGATGGATTTTAAATACTAAATATGGGAATTATTTAACCGGAATAAGCGCTTATATTATTGTAATTATTGATTGTTACAAATATATATACGACTTATATTTACTTTAAGGAACTAAAATAGGAGTTCGTTTACTCATATGTAATATTATTATTTTTAATTTTTATTAAAGACTAATTTCTTTTATTAGACTGCCTTTTATGAAACTTTTAATAAATTTCCATGAAATAGTCTCTAATTAGTTTTGGATATGAATTTTCTAATAATAAACGGGTACTAGTTTGTATTCTAGTTGCAGATGCTGCCTTGATCTCTACGACCTTCAAAACTCCTTCGAATACTGACGTGATTTGAATTCAGATTGTCGAATATCCCAAGTTATTTAACGCCTCGAGGGTTGGAATAATTTATCTATTCGGTATCTTTTAATCCGCCTATTTTGCAATCTTAAGCTTACTATGTATGTTATTTTACTAGACGACATAAGACTAAACGTATATAAGAAATAAATTAAAACTTAATTATCATATTATACATTATATATATTTGTATTAATTAAGTTGTAAAATTAATTACAATGAGATTGAGATTAATTAACATTAAATCAATTATTCTAAATCGACTGTACCGGTCTATTGATAGGTAGGATGAAACCCCATCTGTTTTTGACAGAAAAACTTCTGCCGCGTAATACTCAGATAAAAAATGATCAAATCATTGAGGGAAATAATTTAATGAAATTCTGTCAGAAATTACAAGATTTTAATACAAGAAGGAATATGTATAGCATCTAGAACCTTGTCATATTTAAAAGATGACTTAGTTGCAGCTTATAAGTGAAGCACGAGTATAATTTTCAATTGAATAGGGTGGTTAAATTAGAATAACTTTATAAGCGGTACGCAAAGAGGAGAGAAAATTAGGGGCAATAAAAAATATATTATTAAGCAATGTTTTACTCAATCTTTATAGAGGTTTCATAATTTGCTGAAGACTAACTGTTATCTTGTCCCGTTATGAATCCGCTGAATTATGATTGAACATTTGAAGTTCATAAAACCAACCATAATATTGGCAGTGAATATTTTTTCCGTGTAGAGTGCGTGTTCCATTTTTATCTGGTCCCAATGTTTCAAGGACTAAATAAGAAACAATTGAGGTCTTTTTAAATGAGCTTCATATAATTTTGATTATATAGTTATAATAAATAATAAATAAATATATATTTGTATAAGCTAGCACAGTACACTTATAAATGTTTTAATGCAATTAAAAAAAAATTTTACTTGTAACAGTAACTTTACTACATCGCCATTGAAAAGTTAATAAATAAACCGACAAATGCTTTGAAGTACCTAAATATTATTATTTACTACGTTTTATATGAATTAAAATTTATTAAAACTCGGAGATCTAGTTCTAAGTTCTAACTGCTGTTATAAAAACTAAAGATAAATAGTTTACGTTCCTAAATACTTTACTTGTGTGCAATTTAAAATTATTTATTTATTTTCGTTAACTGCTACTACTACTATATATATAAGTTAATTATCTAATTCTTCCACTTATATTTTTAATATTAATTACACTATCTAATAAATAATATATAATACAAGATGACTAACATGGCTCAAGAGTTTATCTTGAGTTATGGGATTCAGTAAATGGACATACCATGTTGTTATTGTACATGATTTATTCGTATTTCTTCCTTTAGATATTATAAGGAAAATTAATAATACCCAACTCTTTTCAGATGGATTTTTCGAATGACCTTCGCTTTATTAACAAATAGGAACTGTTAAAGGGTAACAGTTGAATAAATGATGATGATTGATATGATGATGATATGATTTTTTTGTAAAATGTATATTTTTTTCATAATCAAGCAATTTTTAATTTTTAATAAATAAAGTATATTTATATATATCAAATGTAATGTTCTTGGAAAATTCACCTTATTACGAGCTTATTAGTTAATTAGCACTGATTATTTTCGTTTCAAATTTTTTCCCGAGTAAGGGTTTGCTCGTTTTATAAAGACGTAACTTTCATTTACCTTACGAGCGAAATGTAAAAGGCCTAGTTAATACCTACGTGACAGTTTTATTGAGTGATAGGACTTTGAGTTTTCGTCCTTTAGAGATGCTTCGTTTTAATGTGAGTTTTTAAATATAATATATTTCTCATAACGCATCGTGCTATTCAAGTTATTGGCTAGTGTAATCATATAAATGTGTCATATAAATGTATATAAAGAATTAAAGTACGTCTGCAAATTGGACTCGCTTGTCACCGAGACTAAGACTTGCAACATCAATAATTACAAATTAATAATTATAATTAGTAACTAATAAAATCGAGAATATCTTTTTTTGAAGCACTTATAAATGAAATCTACAGTCTAAAAACCCGACAGATTATTTACTGCAGTTGATATATTAAAAAAAACTAAAAGCTTCAACCAGCACCTCATTATCATATATACTTTTAAATTATATTTAAACCAGTAAAAATGCTTATACTTTATTCAAAAATAAAAAAACAATAACAATTAAGTTTAATATACAAAATTTAATAAAGCCATGTTTTATTAAATTTTGAATAAATATTTTTTATAATACCATACACATATATTTCTTTTTTAAAATGCGTCAATAATGCATAAAAAAAACACTTCGCCGTTACTCACACATCGCCTCGCAAAACTCAAATTAATCTCCTCAAGTTGGAACCCTACTGAGGATATTTTGGGTTTAGTATACGAGATAATGTTTTTGATCGAACTCGAATACTATAGTTTTGGTCTGTTTATTTATTTTATTAAGCCTAGATTTGTATCGTATTATTTTTTGTTTATCTGTTTAACTAACTTGAATATTAAAAATATATTTTCTATTATTTAATTGTTAGCTTTAGCATCTATTTTTTGATATACCTAAATCTTAAAATATACTCGGAAAAACTCGTTATCTTTAATGGAAAGTAATTTTTTTTTTTAAATATTTTTATGAATAATCGAATGTTATTGAGATAAATAATTAACCATCTGACATAAATAATTAACCCCGAGAGGTACGGAAAAGTATTTAAAGAAACTGTTAACCTGATATTGACCTTTCAGGATATTAAATATATACTCTGTGTTACCAAGGCACAGTAATTGTACAGGTACAAACATTTCTTTTACTATTTAAAAAATCTTAGAAAACGTTATGTCTAAATATACAATTAAACCTATAAATTTCAATCAGCTGTACATTTGGTTCCTATGTTATAGTTTATTTCGTTACCAGTATTCATTGAGTAAAATACATGCAAATTCTTACTGTGTATGTAGTTTTTTCCACTCCCAATTTATTTTACTTTTGATATGCATATATCACTCTCAAACAATGCCTTTAAAAAAGAGATTCTTTATAAAAAATAAAGTTACGGTTAAATGTGTATGTTAAAAAAAACATGAATTATATTATTATATGTCAGCAATATTTTTTAAAAATGGCAATTTATTCAGATTGTTTGATATGACAGCAATGAAAAATGAAAGCGTTGAACGTTTTTTTTTCAATGGAAACTCTGCCTTAGTTAAATTAAGTTAATGCTAAAAGGTTTGACTTAAAAGATTTGTACAAAAAAGATCCAATTATTTTTGCTGTAACCTTTATTACTTCCATTTTCATCAAAGCAAAATTGGTTTTTTTTATATGATCGCAAAACTGACATTTGAAATATCGACTTTAAAAGTTTAAAAGCATCATACTACCGCATAGCCATTATTTGGCTTCCCTGCCGCATTGTTGTCTTCCTTTGTTTAAAAAAATATTTCATGTACTTATAACAGTTATATACGGGCAAGGATTCGAACTCGCGACCTCTAGGAAACTGTCCCGTCGCCCTACCAATTGAGCTACCGTATCGCTGCCAAAATTGATGAATTTAGCACTCTATACATAGTTGTCTTTATCGGGACGGTGCTGAGATCTAAAAGGCTTCTTTCGAAAATCCTAATCAATGTTTAAAATTTTGCGGTTTGAAAATATATATAAACATTTATAGCCATGTGAAACTTATATGAATCTTAAATTAATATAGATAGATATATAAAAAATATTAATTGTTAATGTTATTACGTGTCATATTTTTTTTCAAAGTGTTATTTATTATTTTAATATATATATATAACGCAAAGCCGCGTACATACATTGCATACCCTACCCCGTCTTTTTTTTCAAATTCGCATTTTGCGTGTGTTTTGTCGAATTGCATTTTTGAAATTGTAGTGTCATAATCATTATCCCTTTATTTTTTAGTTAGCCGCAGATCCGAGTACATCTCTTTCTCGCATTTACCGGCCAACCTACCTAAACTAATAATACATTTTTGTTCGTTTTGTTCACGTAATTTGAAATACATTACTTTTACATTTTGGTATTTTTGTTTGGGTGAATTATATTCCTATAAATAATTAATTAATTATAAATTAAATGATGTGAGCTGTTCCATTTCTTTCGTATATCTAGTTGTTTTTATTCATTATATTTTAAAGACTTCAAAATATGTTTATTAATCATATTTTGAAATCTTCGCATATCTACTTGTCTTCATTCATATTTTATGTCTTTAAAATAACTTTTGAGGTTCTTCTATTTACAAGTACACGCTTTCCAACAGCCGCAATACTTTAATTTTTCGTTAATGTATTCTTATACGTAACGAATAAGTTCATCCTTTAAGTTTTCGTAAACGATTGTCATATTTCATGAATATCTAAGTCAATCAAATGATTTATATGAAATTAATAGTAGATAAGTTTGCATATTTTTTACTCTTTATCAAATAGTTTAGTTTATATAAATCGAATTTTACATAATACAAAATTATGCATTACTTTAAAGAGTAATAATTAATAAAAAAAACATGTTTTTCTGTTAAATACATATTTCCTTATTATTTATACGGTTTCATATTTTAACACGAAAACGTATCAAACGCAACGGGCTTTAGTCTAAGTGACATTTATGAGAAATATACTTATTTTCATATCAATAACTATAAGCGACTTTTTCTGGGTCTTCCGTTCTAGGTGTCACATTTATATGAAAAACGTTTTTTTTATATGAGAGACGTAACTTTGGCCTCAATTTCGAGACTAGTCCCAATCACGTCTAGATTTTACCACTTATTGTCGCAGGTAACTTAAATTAGTTGAGATTTTCTTATATGAAAGTTAAAACATTTTACCTTCGTCTATTTGCAATGTATAAAAAGCATTAAGGGCATTTACCTTTTAGTAAAATTTTAGTCAAATACTTGGTTGTATCGCTTGAAACACTTTGCATTTCATAACAGTAATGGTGTAAGAAGCTTAAAACATTTTAAACTGAAACTTTTTTATATGTAATTAAGCTTGAAACTTTTAGTAAAAATTTTTTGTAGATTCGGCATTAAATGTTCCTAAAATCTGTTTATCATTCGCGTAGACTCTTGTAATTTGGCGAATTAAATCATTAAAAAAAATTGATCTGACAAAAAACTAAGTAGGACATCGAAAATGTAGTAAAATAACAAAAATCTAAGTCATTTACAATCGCAAGGAAAATCTTGTTTTTCCTTTTGTCCATCTAACTTAAAATAGTTCATTCATAAGTTAATACACCAAAATTCTATTAGCGCCCTGTCTGCTTTCTACTACAATACCCGCATCGTAGATAGTTTACAGCTGATAGGCTATAGGATACACTGATAGATAGGCTATAGGACCAGCTGACCTATACAGGATAGGCTGTATAGGCCAGCTGGTCAAGTAACATCAGTATTTATAGTGCTGAAGTTTGAGATGGCATTGGAAGTCATACATGTTGAAAGTAAAAGTCCTTACTTAGGCAACTTTGCTAAAAAAGGCTTAACCTCGATGAAAACTCCTAAAGAAAATATATTACCGTTTTATTCATCAATCTCGATTAAAATCATTGACACCCTGAATAATATTTGACTATATTGTTAACGAAAGTTTATCGAAATAAAATTACCGAGTACTTTTACGAGCCTAACTTTTAGAAATTAGATTGCTTCAAAATATTTTACATTACACGTTTCTGGATTATTTTTTTCAGAATAAATACAGTCAAGTTATTCTGGTTACTTGAATTATTAAAATCTATTAAATTAGATGGTTGTAGCAAAATAAAATATATTTATTAAGTTATATTTTTTTATTGGTTATTTAAATTAAATTATTTCACATTTTTACAATATCACTCAATACAGTTCACAATTATTTAATTGAACCATTTCAATTGTAAAGATTTAAAACCCTTTAAATCGGCCTAAACCAAATAGGTTTATAAGGCTATAAATAGTAAGTAAGTATACTTTTTTAAGTTAATAGTTTATATTTGTGAAATACTTTAGTTACATTACATTATTTTACTAAATTTTTATTATTATTCTTATAAGATATTTTAGTAAATTATATTATATTTATACCTTATCAACATTATAGAAAATTGTAAAAATCTATTATTTTCGTAAATTTTAAGTAATGCATGAGCATAAAGCCATGCCTTACCTGAAATCACAATTGCTCATGATGAATGGCCATTGGCCAAGCACGGGAACAATGGCATAGTATTTCGAAGCATTTAAGCTAGCCCTTTGACTGATGCAATTGGCTGTTCTGAATTATCTGTTCAGATCAAATGCCTTGTATTTATAATTATATATTTTAATGATAGGTAACTAACTTAATATATATGAAATGATAACTGTTTTGCATTGGACACGCAAAATTTACATAGTTTACTCTTATATACCGTTTTTAATGTAATTAAAAATTCTAAGCTCTAGTAGAAAATTCTACTAATGGTTGTATTAAGCAATTAAAACAAACAGTTATAAAGTCTAACACCTCATTAATTTTACTTCATTTGATTGGACTACGTCTTAGCACTGACTTAGCTTCAAAAATAATAAGAAGGCTTGAAGCAATGAATGCCAATATGACAAAGAATTAATATGTAAATAAATTATTAAATTTGCATCAAATTTTATAAATTTTACATTTATTATTAAAAACAATAATAAAAAAAAAACCTTTTTATAATGATATTAGTAATCCCCGAATTGTCAAAAAGTGCATAACGTGTTCAAAAACGGTTTCAGCCAATTTAGTGTCGGGAAATTTTGTGACATGATTTAAATTATTTAACAATTCCATTTGTTAACTTTACTATAATATTGTATAAAATAATTCTGTTCAAATATACGTATTTTAAAATTGTATCTGTACTAACATTTCCGAGCAACTTGGTATATGGCTATCACATTATATCAAGATGAGTTGTTCTTCAAGGATATTTTTTTTCCACAATAGGACTTATCTTGAAGCTTAGGCATAGAGTTATGTAATATTTATTTATTCACGCCATTTTTTATTTTACAATAAAAGATATTTGTAATGGATTCCACTTGATTGTCACTAACATCTATCATCAATATTTTAGTGTATAGTATATTTTATCACTCTTGACGTAGGCTCTGTCAGTCCCTGGTGAATAATCCAACCCTTATTATGACAATTGGTTATCTCCACGTCCGCTATATGTGAATCTAGTTGGATTATTTATTTCAACGTCGTGTTCATATATAATGGCTGTGACGATTGCAATTATTTTCTTATTATCTATACAAATAAATAAAATTGGCGTGTCTATTTGTAATTTTAAAATATTAACTTTTTACTACACGCGTCATATATACGGTACAATAATTAACAATATTTTTTAATTTACAATATATATTTTTTAATTTGTGACTGTCTCTCTGTCAGTCTGTTCGTTCCGACTAATCTCTGAAATGGTTAGACCGATTTCGATGGGACTTTCACTGGCATGTAGCTAATGTAATAAGGAAAAGCCTTACAGCGTTGGTATTAAATCGGTTTAATTCAACGTGAATACAGCCGGGTAAATATAAATATAAAAGTCATGGTTCACGAAAGTTAAAAAGAAAAAAAAAATGAATAGCCTAGGCTACTTTTATTTCAGAAAAATCAAAAAATCAAGTACCTACTATAGAACATTGCAATTTATATTTCTTGAAGAAGTGATTATTTAGTGAAGCAAAAAACAGTTAAAGCTTAAAAAAATACTTCATTAAGCTTTAACCTAATTTTAAAGAAAAAACAAGCCTTTATACTTACCAACTGCTCTCTATTGTTCAAAGTTTAATGAAGTAATTTGAATAATGTGATTTCTTATTTCTTAATAAAACTTAGTTCTTGAACCTTTATTATTATTGTTATATATACACCAACGAAATATACAAAGACAAAAAAATATATAACAGAAAATAAATACACATTGAAGAAGGGTATAAATAGGAGGTCTTGTCGCTTTAAAGCGGTTTTTTCCAGAGAACTTTTAAACCTGAGCTTAAATCTGATTATCTCGATTACGTAAAGTTAAATAAAATATGCCAATAAATCTCTAAGTTTTATTTGCTAAATATTCCTTTTGTAATATTAATATATTTCATACTATTTTCCTCTTCATTACTATGACACTTGATATTAAAAATAAAAATATAAAATCTCAAGCAGTATGATGATTGATTATAGCCAGTATTTTTCATAAAAAATGAAATGTACTTACAATGTAAATGTATGTATTACTAATTTACCTTTTGTACCTTTTGTACTAGCTTATCTTTTATTTGTTATTGTTTTTATATATATTTTTTGTTTGTTGTGGTACAATAAAGCATATCGTATCGTATCGTAAATATTAATATTTGTTGAACTCTAATTATAACTTTTAAGTTTTAAACTTGTTTTTGAACTAACCACAATTTTAGTAATTATAATAATCATAAAATTATATTTCGTAGTTATGTCAAAATATTGTTTTTCCTTTCTTGGATTCATATAACGGATAATACAGTACAGGAAAGAAAAATCAAGACAAGTAGCGACCCTTTATCTCAAGCGACCATATATCTCAAGTGATTTTTCCAATCCACACTTAGGAACCAAAGCACAAATAAACGGGTAATCTTTTTAATGTAATGTCATATAATTGACGATTCAAAAAAGCATGTAAATACCTATTTGAATAAAGATATTTTTTAAATTTCTTTTTTTTTTAAATTTTGAATCAAAACAACAAACCAATATCTAAACGCAATTCAACATATATACTAATTTATGATATTTATTTCTTAAAATATCATATTTCACAAATTCTAAGAAATATATACCTCTGCGTAATATAACATACGCTATAATATAGACGACAGATAATGCTTTAACAAGGTTTTTAAAAGCCGTTAGGTAGGGTTTGATTAGAATAGAAAGTGTGATTCACGGCCTGGCCTCTCTGTGTTAAAGCGCTGGAAAAACCAAGCAGTGCCAAGATTGATACTTATTTGTTATCGATTTTAAGCCGAACCTCATCACAAACCATTGTTAATGTGTGTGTGTGTGTGTGTATGTATGTGTGTGTTGTGCTCTGCGAAAACAAAATGGCATTCTTAGAAGGCAAAAGCGAGCTATAGGAATAAACAGTTCGATTAATGACCTTAGATTATTATCTATGAAATTGGATTATAATCTAATGAGTGTAGCATTGAATTGCTGTTTTGGGAAAAGGAATGAATTGCCCAATATACCAGGCACTAGGGAAAATATAACAAGAAATATTAGATATTGGTTGCCTATAAATTGATATTAAAAATATCGATAAGCGATTTATTGAAAATATTAAATGAAACATTAGCGAAATAGTAATATACTCTATTTGTTATTCGCGTAGATTTCGCTTTTAGAGTAACTGTTGCCCATAACTATGAAATGCTATGAAAAGATTTATGAGCTTACACATTATATTATCGTGATGCATTGTCGCTTCCTGAATAGATGTTTATAGAAAATCATTCGAAATGTTGAGTTACATTTTAAATATTATAATATAAAATCTACCCATATTGTCTTCTTCTGCAACTTTAAAACTGTCCCATCGCTTTACCAATTGAGCAATATGGTGGGTTAGCGCGCGTTTATAGGGTTTCGAAGAGGCAAGAGCCCGTATCAGTTTATTTTTCATTCATATAAATATGAATTAGAATTTAGAATTTAAATAAGTTCAACATGGACATGTTTATAAATATTTTCAAACATCTTAATAAAATTTTATGTATTCCAAAACTTAAAACAATGGAATTTAATTCTCAGATTTTGATTGAATCCTATTTTTCTCCAATTAGGTCATTACCAACTATAAGTATAAATAGTGACACGTTCTCGGCACGTTAGCAGTGTTCTCATGTGAAAGTGAGGCTGTGTCGAAGGTCTGCAGTGGATGTCACGTTGGGTCAATGTTATACGATATTAATTGCAAGGACTGGACTTTATTATTTAATTTTATCTTACTTTATAATATAAAATAATAAAAAAAATATGCATTTTGATATTATCTTATTAGATACAATGGTAAATTGTATGTTTATAAAGTTGTAATAGCAACAATACCCAAAAAATCAAGTTTCGTATTAGGTGTTTGTCATAAGCAGAAGATTTAATATTTTTTTATATTTTATGGTTAAAAATTGTCTATGAGAATAAATGTCAAACTAAGCAGCACAAACTTATTTTATATGAAGTTTTTATAAATTGTATAACAATACAAAAACGACTACTTCTATATCCAATAATTATTTATAGCTTACCGTCTATTAAATATATTTTAAATAAGGTTTCATTCGAAATTTTAGTAATGCAAAATAATCCAAAATGTATATTGTAACTTTATTTTAAACACCAATTAAGTACCTTCATGATCTTTTCTATGCAATCAAGACAAATTGACTTTTATGAAAATATATTTACATGATTGAAATTAAAGTTGTTTTGAATTTGTACGGAATTCGACGATGTAGTTGAAATGGACGGGAAAATTTGTTTGAAATCTGAAATTTATTCTATATACATTTTTTATGGCATATCAATATTCTTATATTGATATGCCATTAAAAAAATGAATAAGTAATGTTTACAAAATTGACAAGACTTATCGAAAAAATAAATCAGATATCGGATTTTTTTTTCTCTTTAGATATCGGATTTTATTAGCCATTGGATATTAATAGCCAGAAAACCAAAAGTACGGACATGATTTCGTTTGAAAAGGAATATTTATATAAAACTATGATTTCGTAGAAATATATAGAAAAATAAATAAATAAGTAAAACATTCAATACAATTTAAAAAAAATAAGTCCAATATGTTTTATATCTCCTGATTGTTAATCTAATTGGTTTTAAGATTCTAAGACCAGAACTCAGATTTTTGGATTACCGGAATAATATCTTTAACATAATTTATAAAATAATATTTTATAAACCTATTACATCATAATTAATGTTCTACGATATTTCACTCTTCATTTCCTTGGCAAGTTAGTGGCTTATTGAAACAAATATATAAGTATTCGGTATTATATATTATTATATATATTATATATTTGATATTATTATATATATTTGATATTATTATATATATTTGATACCTATTGTATCATTTCATATCATTTTATCAGCGTTTTAATTTTAGTGCCTTTGTAAACATTTAGAATTCAAGTGATAGTGTAATTTTACATAATCAAACATAATTTTGCAACTAGATTTACCTTTAGTGTCGTGGTTTATTTACATTGGTAGCTCGAAAACGTAGGATCATAAATACACATACAAAACCTTTGCTTTATTGTACAGAATTTTTCTCTTATCTTTTAAGTAAATATTCTATTACATGCAATAATATTATATCACTGGATATTTATGCTGTCTGTACTTTTTATCGTAACGTAAACCCAAAATGGACGATCCTATATATATGTTAATAATATTTATACCTAATCTCGAAATGGTTGTGTATTAAAAATTATAATATTTTATCTATTCACATTAAAATTGTATTATTTTGTTTTGTGATGATGTAAAATAGTTTCTATAAATATATGTTAATTTTCATCATCATCATCAGCTCATAATAGTCCACTGCTAGACGTAAACTTCTCCCAGGCCCCCTAAAAAGCCCGGTCTTCGATTCTTCTCTTCCAGTCATTGCCAGCCACCATGCGTATGTCATCGCTCCGTCTAGCTGCAGGGCGTCAAAATACGTCTGCAAATTCGCGGTGTCCACCACATCTACCCCCACAGTTATCGTTTGTACGGCAGATATGACCAGCCCACTGCTACTGCGGCTTGCTAATCTACTGAGCCATGTTGGTAACTTTGGTTCTCTGGCAATTAAAATAATTTCAAATTTGATCCTTCAGACCAAGCATAGCACTCTCCATATCTCAGGACGCTATAAACAGAGTTGTTTAAGTTTAAGTTGATGGACTAGTCAAACCGCAAGTGTCCACGTTTCGGCTCCATAGGTCTTGACTCTTTTGTCTTCAGACTTTGTGCTATGGGCTACCAAAAGACTTGGCAAAGGTTCGCAAATGCTGCCCAGCCTAGCTGAATTCTCCTCTTGGCTCCGCTCTTAACGATGTTCTTACCTAATGCGAGCTTTTGCCCTAAGTTAACATACTTATCAACAACTTCAAGAAGTAATTCATTTGCGGCCATATTTACGAAAATATTACGCATATTAAATAAATTGATAAACTATAGATTTAAATAGTTATGCTATTTATTTTTTGTACATCAGTACATATTTTTAGTATAAGGTTTATTATTTCGTGCTTGTTATTGCACGAACTCTGCGCGAAGACTAAAGAACGTTCATTTAGAACGGAATATATGGAGAACGTATCCACATATATATTTGAATCTAATAAAATGGCATAAGCATATAATAAAAGTATCAACGAGGAAGTATCGTAAAACTTTTAATGGCGTGCTAAGTTATTCTAGTCTTTATTTAGTACCACGCTTTACTTGAATTTTTATTGGGTCATACATATCAAATATAGCTGTGAATCTAATTAATAGTCAACACAATGAATAATTGTAGTTCATAACTTTTCTAAAAAAGTCTTGAGATGTGAATGTAAAGAACGGAGTTTCTGAACGGTTTTTCTCCATAGACGTACTTGAAGTCATGGAACTGGAATCCCAAGTTACATAAGTGCAATGTATGCCTGTGTGCAATTTAAAAGAAATAAGTTTGACTTTTAATTGAAATCATTGACACGCCTACATAGATGGCCACAAAAATTAATTAAAACTCGAAATAGATACTTCGGAGGAGTTCAGTGTCCATCCATACTAGGTAAGAGTGGACAGCTCGTATCAAATATTACGCATGACAATACATGCCCACTTTCATATTTCGTGTCCTCTACCCAAAGGTTACCTGGAAGAGATTGCTCTTTAGCAATAAGGCCATCTTTTTTACTAGCTTATCTTTTATTTGTTATTGTTTTTTTATTTTTTTGTTGTTTGTTATGGCACAATAAAGCATATCGTATCGTATCGTACATGTTTTTCAATAACTTAAAAGACTTTATAGTCAAGTACAAACAAAATTAAAAATAGTTTACTTTCTAAACGTTCAATTTATTGTTCATTTCATTAGTTTATTGACCCTGAAAGTAAGACAGATTATAATGAAAGGGTTGCGAAATCATATATTTTTTTAAACTCTATACTGTAGTACAGAGTTTAAAAAAATATAGAGATTTTATGTGTATAATTACATTAATCAATTATTTTAAAATATTTAATGTCAGTATAAAATACCCTTCCCGTTAATAAATGTATTCGTATCCGGTCTCAGTACAACTGTTAGCAGAAACTCTACTATTTTTTTAATACGATAAACTGGTACACTGCTCCAATTAGCATTTCAATAGGTGGGGTTGAACCTCTTTCAGACATTCAAACTGGCTCCTTGGACTAATTGCCAATTGCAATTCAAGCTACAGCTAGTTGCAATATTTATTGAATTTATGAAATGTTTCGAGATATTTTTTTTTACAAGTACTTGTATTTTTGTAATTATTTAGATATTACGTTTTTGACATTTTAAAAAAGTTGGTCGAATTATAAAATATTTGAACATGGGTAAAGATAAAACAGGTTTGAGACATTAGATGTCTTTTTTTTTTATTTTATTCAACGTTTTAATTATATATTCCTATCTCAGAATAAGGAGGAAAACTAATTTTCTTTCATGCGTTAGAATTCCTTAAGGTACAATAGTTAGCTCTCGACCATTTACCCGGTCAAGTGTTTCACGGATAAGAACTTATCTATAACAATAACCGTAACGGGAAATGACACAAAAAGGTACGTACAAAATGTACAAAACGTTAATGTAGAAAATACCTAATACGATATTCCTAATATTTTTCTATTCTTTAGTATAATATAACCAACGTGTTAGAAGATTTTTTATAATGTAATTATTTTTTATTGCTTAATGATGAATATATAAGAGCTTATAAATGACGATTATAGACGCCAGGAATAAATACGGTATGTACTTTTTTCTTCTTGTTTAAGAAATTGATTTTCTCTTTTGCAGTGTAAGATGGGGAGGGAAATTCCCAACATGTAACGACGGGGGAAAAAGGCTGACCGAAGATGGTAACTGAAGCTTTTGAAAGTTCTCAGTTGGTTCCCAGATGGTTGTATTTACTCTTTTGAACATTAGAGTTCAGGTACTTCGTAATTCACGCCTCATCTAAGT
The DNA here is from genome assembly GCA_963555665.1 of Dircenna loreta. Taxonomy (NCBI): domain Eukaryota; kingdom Metazoa; phylum Arthropoda; class Insecta; order Lepidoptera; family Nymphalidae; genus Dircenna; species Dircenna loreta. The sequence continues at coordinate 10,834,193 of OY743097.1, read as the reverse complement.
TAGGATAAGTATGACAATTGCGACTAGCTGCTCTAACTTAAACAAATGTTCGAACCGAATCGAACTGGAGCCGCAATCTACCTCCATTTGGAGCTACAAATTGCCAATTTGGATTTGATCACGCTAAATTCTACTAAATAAAATATTTACATAATACATTTAGAAAACTTTTTGAATATTTCCAAGCGACGGATCCCTTAAAATAGGGTAAAATTATATAGTATATAACAGCCAGGCTGTGTGGATACTGGACTCATTATTCCAATAATCATATTATATTATTTTTTATAGATGGAGTAATATAAATGATTACCCGCCACATATAAAAAAAAATACAAATTACTAACTCTTTTGTAATATATACCTGTACATATGCACACACTTTATATATGGGACGGGATAAATGGGACGGGAGTATATATATATGTACTCCCGTCCCATTTATCCACGTAAAAACTCGTTAACTGCTAGGATCTCGTCACCGCTGTCAACTGCATCTTCAATCTTCAAATGTATATGTAAATGTCGTCTACGTTTATTTATATTTTTTGTGTTAAATATTGAAATAAAATGTGTGTTTATTTTTATTATTTTTTTTTTATGTCAAAATAAATTTATTTCAATATCAGCTAAAGTTAATATTTGATTTTGAGATATGGGTTATTATTCATATTTTGAAACTTAGAAGCTTTTAAAACTTACATACAATGTAAATGCATTCGATGAAATTAGATCTTTCCATGATAATTAAGTATAAAGATCAGGTTTATAGACTTTAAGTCATGTTGAGTTAACCTCTAAGTGTTGATATATAATATTTACTTATGTATTATAGGTAATATTGTATCTCACGTTGGTTTCCTATGCAATAAATAAATAAATAAATTTAAGAGATGCACAGACAAATAAAAAAATTAAAACATATATTTCTGTGAATTCAAATAAATTTTACATCCCTGACGTGAACCTTAATATAAGCTCCTTGTATATTTGTGTAACTGCAGTCACACGTGTTGTCAAATACCACAACGCAACACTGTAGTATTAATATATGAGTTACGTGTCTATTCCTAGTATTGTATTTTAGTGGAGATTTCAAATATAAAGCAACTTTTATAAATTACCCTCCATGACATTTTTTTAAGCTCTATTTATACTTACTTTATAAGTTAATTTCAAAGACAAAGTGTAATTAAAAAAATGAATATAATTTTATTTTATCTCTACATTTTACTTTATTAAAAAGTCGAACATTTTTATTATAATATAATCAAATTTATTTTTTTCCAAAGGGACAATTAATGTTAGTAACACCCTGAGCTCGAAAGATAAACATGTAAGTGAATCTAACTACTGTAACTTTAGCGGATAATAAATGTACCTATTTGAATAATATTTTTTAAAATAATATGTGTAATATTTGTATGAAAGGGGTTAAATTTGAAGTCATTAAAGCTCATAAACTATCCCTGTAAGAACACTTTCAGACTTTACCAAACAACAATGTATGAAATGTTACAAATGCGGTAACAATAGATGATTTTATCAACTTCACTTAGTGTATTTATAAGCTCCCTACCAGGAAATAAACATACATTTTGCAGTCGCTTGAAAAAATAAACAACGCAAGCACGAAGTGTAAGGTACGTTATAAAATAAGAGAATTAGTTTCTGACCATTCCATTACAAGACAGCTGTTAATAAATTAGAGAATTAGAAGTTCATATTTCATTGTCTTTAAGAAGCATTATAGGTTATTGTTTGAATTAAACATTACTTTTTGTTTTAAGCATTTTAGTTTCAAATCATGTTTTTGTGGAAGAAAACTACTTTTCTATTGTCAAGGTCTACGCGTTATAGAAGGAAAAATATCACCAAGAAAAATATATTTTTTTAATAAAAATCTGGTGAGATCAAAAAGCTCCCTAGGGCATTTATAACTTTGTTCTTGAAAGTAAGCTATTAAGTAAACGAAGTAGAGCAAGCTGTTAATTATACTAGCTTTGGCCCGCGGTCTTATCTTGGAAAATATAAGTTACTTTGCATAAGCTTCGATAGAATCTGTTCTTATAGTCTTATTGTTAAAAGTTAATTTACCCGCAGTCATCATTTTATATGTTATTTTGTTCTAGGTTCAAAATTTATTGCAGTAGATTAATATTGCTATAATAGTGAAAATACATAACACAGAAACAAAAAATTAACCAAGATATTGTAAGGGGTCTGTATCATCTAGGCACATAATTCATACAGCTTGCAATTAGTTTTACATTTAATAAACAGATTTTACATGATTCATAAACTTAAATATTGTATGATTTATAAACCATATAACATTGCAGTTGAATTTTAAATGTTCTTTATTGTTTTTACGATTTCACGTCTTAACTCTTTAACCAATTATCTTGAAATTTCACATACACACTGCCAAGAATACAAAAAAAGATATAAAGATAAAGAAGGATTTTTATTTTTAATCCTAAAAAGTACTGTTTGTGAAATTAAATATAAACTTTCAGATAGCTGACGACAATATAACAAGGCTGTTTTTTAATCTATCTAAATCTCTTTAAAACAATATTTAGTAGTATATCTTTATATCTAGTATATAAAAATAAATAAAATTGAATAATTTTTTAATAAAAAGTGTACTCTAGCAGTAATTTCAGTTAATTAATCAAGTAGTTTAAAATATAATAGAAGCAAATATAAATACAACCAAATTGCTTACTTTGCATTTTATTGTTTTAACGAAAACGAACGAAATTTTAATTTGGCTTGAAAGTGAAAGTTGGAGTTCTTTAAAGTGTTTAAACTTTAAAGACAATAATCATTCCATTAGTTTAACGACAAGACGTTTCGTCATTGCTCAGCTCAAGTCACAACGTGTGCTATTTTTTAATATAGAAAAGGAGTTTGTCCTTTACCTATTATTATACTATTATATATTGTTTCTTACCATTGCTCTGAATACACTAAAACAGAAAATTCCTAGTAGTAAATTTAAATAATACAAAGCTTTTGAAATGAAAACTCCGAAAAATACGAATAATTAACTTTATGATAAGAAAAAACGTCAAGTAATAAATTAAAAGTCACGAAGATGAACCCTAACTGTAATTCTACTTACAATTACAACTTGACTTTTAATAAATTGACTTTAGAACACTATATTTACAAGATATATTTTCTGTTCTTCGATATTTGCTACCCACTTTACCCAGCTCTATTAATTCATGACTCTATTGCTTCGTAACACTTCCTTCACAGCAACTTGCACTTGTAATTGGACTCAGTATACGATAGAATAATCTTATCTTTGTTTTACTTACTTATTTTTTAACTTTTTTCAAAATATCTTCTTTTGATTTTTAAAATATTCGAGATTTCATTTATTGTGATATATTTTACTGGATCATAAAATGAAACTAGTATCTGAAATCTTTGCAAGTAATTAAAAAAATATAAAAGATTTTATTAAATTCAAGACTTAAGTATATATTTTTTCTATTAAAACAAAAAAGAAAATGCTTTGTAAGAGTTTTGGGTAAAAGGGTTTCTAATGTGCCTCAGTATATGTTGACTTGGCATATTATTTATTAATAATATATTGACTTGGCATATTATTTATTAATAATATATTGACTTGACATATTATTTATTATGATTAATAAATTTTTCATGTCTTATACTCTATATTCATCTGGTCAATTTTTTCTATAGTCATGTTCTAAAAAGATAAACACTCAAGTTAAAGAAGTATAATTAATACATTAGTAGAATAATAAACTTTGCTCTTAGACAACAAATAACACAAAAGAAACTACATCAAAACACATAAAATGTAAATATAAGGATGAGATATCGGGATCTTATTTGAGAAAACGGCTTTGATCTTGAGACGAAATGAAGTTCTTAGCATTCCATGGATTAACCGTGCGGGTGTCGGGCCCATCGCGTTGCAGAGAGAGGATTGCAAACAGTTCCTAGGACTTCCGACCCAGGTGTACCTTTAAGGGGTGTGATACAAATATTATACAGTTTCCATGTATTTTAAAAAATATAATGTTGGGTATGTTGTTGTTAGGTGGTAAAGGCACGCGACATTATAAAATGCAATTTTGAGATCAGCAATAAATATAAATATAAAACAAACGAGAAAACTCACGTTATTTTTTGAACATTTTACTCGTATTGATTTGTGTCTGTTTCATTGAAACGATTTAAATTTTTTTAGCAAAAAATAAACTTGATCAAGAGTCTTTACTGCTATTATTTAGGAAAATCTGTTTAGATTTTTTTCAAGATAATCTATCTCTCCTTCGTTTAACTTTACAAATGTAAATTTTTAATTCCTACCTAATGTGAATAGAAATGAAAGTTGTATCAAAAATTAAGGTAGGTTTAGATTTAAAAAGTAGTAAGGAACTCCTATTCTAACATTCAAATAATATTTATTTATACCTACTCGATATGGAAAAGGGGCATTTATTTTTATCTGCAAATATAACAACAGCAGCTGAAAAGCCTACCTTAATAGCTAATAAGATTTATCCAATTATATATTAAATTATTTTCTCTGTTTCTCGTGGATTGTGGGATAAATAAATCAATTACTTACGAGTCGTAGTAATCAGATATCTGATCCAATTCTTTTATCGCATAATATCTGCTTGCTGAGTATGAAATATCAACGAAAGCTGAGTAATTAAATCTGTTATATTTGTTCTATCAAAACTAACGATTGCAAATTGGTGGATTAAGTGTTTGTTTAATTCTTATTTCCGTAATATTGATAAGCCCAAGAATCTTACAATGATAATACTAGTGTAAGTATCGTTTAGTGGATTAATAATAAAATTAAAAATCTGTCTTTTCTGACCGGTATGAATCTATCTTAAGACAGTCGTGAGATCTTGGCAAGCATGAATATTGAAATGCAGCAAATAGTGTCAAAAATGTATCACAGCAAAATATTACAAAAAAATACTTTACATAAAAAACATTGGTAAATATTAGTAAGTTATTATATATGAATGACAATAGACATGATACCATAGGTATCCCGAAAAGATTTTTCCCGTTTGCGAAAAATAAAATATCTTATCTCACTTAATATTATCATATCAGCGAATCAAACATAACCAATCCTCAAATATCGAACTAAGGTCTATATATAAGCTTTTTGTTTAAAAAAAATGGCATGATATTATTATTTTTTAATAGAAATTACAATATTATCACCGAATCTAAAATTGCGAATCATTCAACAGCTTAAAAGATTGCTTCATAAACATACAAAAGACGCAAACCTTACCAATACTGTGAATTTTTTTCATTAGCATTTTTTCAGTAAATATATGTACATGTATCATCCTCAAAAATATATATACTATGAATACTACTATTATATGGATATTGCCTGAAAAATAAGATTACGGTTATTTTAATTGCTTAAAACTATTAAGACCTCCTATAGTTAATTTGATAAAAAACACGTAAGTTTTTTAAATTTTTCTATTAGATGAAGTGAAGTCATAATTAATAAATAATTTAAACATACGTTTTGAGGCGATAGAGCACTTATATAGTCTCTGAAACATAAATATTGATATGATGATTTTATTTATTAAATTTAATTTTGGAATAGCATAGTTTTATAAAGGCAAATAATCTGTTTATTATGTACAGTAATAAAAAAGTGCTTTAACTTATTTTCTAATGAAAACGAATGTAAAGTGTAATTGGTTAAATTGTAACATCAGCCAGCTAGATTACACTCTTACACGTGCCTGTGCGCTCGGCATAATACATGTAATTTCTTAAATTTAAAACAAGTAAAGTTCATAAAAATTGCATATCATACAGCTGCTGGTGTTGAAATGCAGGTCATAAATTCTTCAATGGTTTTTGGTAAAGCGCAAATTGAAATACTGTTCTAGGAAAGGAATTTAGGGTAAATAAACTTTTTAAATGAGCTTTACAAGGTGTAGTTTTTTAAACCATTTTAATCATAAATTAACTTTCCCAACTTGTCTTAAATTATCCTTACATAAATCGTTAAAAATGTGATTAAATCAACGGTGACAATTTTGCATGAGTGGCAATTGTTCTGATATTTGGTACTGTATTACCGTTGTTTTGAATATATTTATAAACATGTATAGCCATGTGAAGTTTATTTAAACTTTAATAAATATAGAGTGGAAAATAAGCCGATACGTGTAGGGAAGCGAACCCGTGACCTCTGGGAAACTGTCCCGCCGCTCCATCAATTGAGCTACCGTATCGCTATGAAACGTAGCGCAGTTTCATTCTATATTAGTAAGATTATCGCTCAAATTAATTTCTCATTTACACCAACTACATATAAACAAAGCAAAGAAAAACGAGCGTAGTGCTCATAAATGGGTTATTTATAGCAGTTAGAATTTATTATTTCTGTAAAAATGATTGCTATATCGAGTGTTTTCTGATGGAATGGCATAAATTCTTTCTTTTATTATTGACCAAGATGCAAAAAATATCCCTCATCATCCAAACAGATGTACGCAGATATTTTATGACTACATTCAGTTTTTAGACTCATAGCTGTAGATCTTCGTTTCTTAACACATTTTCCATTGGTGGTTTAATCTAATATTTCCTCCGTATATTATCAAAATTAAATATATATTTATTTGATTATAATAGTTACCATCAATGCTTACAGCTAAACTGTTAATAGCTTAGCCTATTATTAAAAGTTTTTAATGGTTTATCATAACAGCATAAAGTCTACAAACATTACTTATTATAAGATTCTGAAACTCTTTGCTATTATGGAAAACTTTGATTCTAGGTAAAGTATCTGCGTTTATTTTAAAAAATGTAATACAACAGCATGAAATAAACATTTTTGAAAAACCACAAACAAACCGTTTTTTTTTTAATTTTTCTTTTCAGTACAGCAAGACCTATAGAAGTTTGTAGTTATAGACCATTCAATCTAAGAGGTACCGTAGTATATTTCATACTTAAGAAATCAAAACAGCTTTGTTTAGGCGTACTTCATGCAATTTCCATATAATTTTGAGCAATACTATGGAGTTATTAAGCTATGTTAATTTTATCACACGATGTCAAGTACTTAATACAGTGGATTTTTAGCTTTTAATAATTAATTTTCAGACAATATTAAACAGTCAAGTTATCTTGCGTGAACTCTTTAATACACAATAACATATATTTATCGTTTAAGATTATGTTACAAATTGTCTTCATAATATTTACGAATGAAGCTAAACACGGAACACAGATACACATACACATACGGACATACAAATATCTGAAACTTATAGCACGCCTATATTGCATGTTGGTAAAATAATAAATAAAATGGAGCAAGATCATAACAAACAGACATACACAAAATATTGCAAGCTTAAATTATGGATACTATATATTTATAAGAAAACCCAAACACTGCCTATGTTTTGTTTTGTTTAGTAAAGTTAACAGTAGTAGTAGTAGTAAAGTGAATGACTTATTAGAAAGTTAAATTAAACAGTCATTATTTTTGAAGCAGACGAGCGCTGAAATCCGCTGTAAGAAATTTTATACAGGTCTCGGTAACGAGAACAAATTGCCAATACCCGAATGCCTCGTTCCCAGCATATATTCGTTTATTTTTCTTTTCATATAAAATTTACGAAAAATAGTACAAAGTACATAAATGGATTTTATATTTGAATTTTAATATAAATAGAATGAAAAATATTGCCGAAGTCAGTTATACGTATCATAACGATATATATAACGATACATATCGTTATATATATCGTTATGATACGTATAACTGACATATCGTTATATATATCGTTAGCAGTTTATACGTATATATATTTATATCTATATCTATACGTCTACGTCTACGTCTACGTCTACGTCTACGTCTACGTCTACGTCTACGTCTACGTCTACGTCTACGTCTACGTCTATGTCTACGTCTACGTCTACGTCTATATCTATATCTATAATGAAAAAATCATGAAATCTAATTTCTATCTAATCTAATAAAAAAGTTCTGGTTCTAAAAACTGATAGATTAATTTTGCAGATTTGCTAAAAGTTCTGTAAGGACATTCGTGGAGTTTCCTACGAGTGTCAGATTTACGATACAGCCACGATAGTTCATGTGGCTGTAACTTTAAAACTAATCTAATTTACAGAATTATTTTTTAAAATTAAAGATTTAAAAACCCATCGTTTTTATATTTCATTCTTACTATTATTAAAAAATACTATACTACATGTTGTGACGTACTAAAAATTTCAGAAGGCTAAAAATAAAACAATGAATTTTAATTTAAAAGGATATATTCGTTGTATTTTATTTATATATCAGTATCGCTCGGAATTATATTCATTGAATAGAATAGTATCGAGAAACGTCAGATGGAATTAAAGCACGTATTTTCTACAAACAATTCATTGACTGGTTGATTGGAACAGTACAGAAGATTCATTTACGAATATTTTTCTAAAAACGGGTGATACACCCCATTTTTTTTAACTCACATAAATAATAATGTTAGTCAAATTAAAAGTAAAGATCAGAAAAATGTAAAGATTTTTCAAGTATTAATATATATGTTTATATATATCCCTACAGTAGTCATATACAATGCTGGCCAATGTAGCAAACCACTCCTTTTTTGCTATGATTGACAGGTCACGAGGTCTTGTCGGTGTTCAACTGCCTGTCAAGTGCGCATATATCAATTAATACTACTACCCTTTTAATGATTATAAGTGTGACAGTTTATAATAAATTATTTGTTTGAATGTAATATTGAGGGTTATAAGAGATGACGTTGACGTTGACGTGACGAAGACTGACAGAAACACGTGGAAGGATTTGATTACGTCTACCCCAACTATTTGGACATGGGGCAATTAACGTTTGTTTAAATATTTGTCCGTTAATCTTGCAAAAAATACTGAATGGTTTTGTTTGGAATTTTGCAAACTTTCTTAACTTAGAAAATTCGTAATATTGAAAAAAAAAACGAAGGGCTACTCTACTGGATATATATGAATTATGAATTGTATAAACTAGTCTTGTTATAAGTCTTTTGCCTATTCGTCTAGAAGTGAAGCCATACTACTCGTATATACTTTTAATAAATTAATTGATTTATAAAATATAAGATTTTTTGTAAGATCTATATTTTTGATAACCGTTCTTAGTCTCAATTTCGATATTCGAAGATACTCTCGATTTGTCGCATTAAAATATTCTTTGAATAAAAAATATTCTTTATCCATGCCTACCACAATCAATACTATAAGAAGTTTCAACAATAATATAAGAAGTTATAGACTAGAGAATGTCATAACTTTTTTTTTTAGTTAGTATTACTCTTATACAAAATTGATTGTAAAAGTTTTGGGAATCTTTAAATTTAGCTTTAAATTCTACAAATAGATTTCGTATGTTTAAAGTTATGGATAAAAATATTATATTAAATCCGCTTATTTATTTATGTGACTGAGAAATTGTTGATATTTTTGTTTTATTATTTTTATCCTATATAAGCAAGAAAAAGAAACTTTCGAATATAATCCTAGAACCACGAGTAAGTAACACATCCTATTTTTGATCCAAAACAATCCTAAATCAACACATTTCACGTTATTATATTTTCAATAATAACAATAAATTACAAGAAATCATAATAGACACGGTTCAGAAAATGTGTAAAGCCTAAGCTGATAATGTCGCAAATACACACGTACTTTATTAAACGTGAGTATCAGCTGGCAAACCGATTTAAGCTGTATATGTAAGTTACATTTCATCATAAAGATTTCTAAATAATTTATACATATATACAATATATTATTCTAGAAGATTTAAAGTTTCAGTTTCAAACAAGTTTTGAATCTCAGTTGACAATGTCCGTATATGATTTTCTGTACTAAAACTGGAGCCAAGACTTGTATTCAGCGTAACGTGGTGATACCGTTATCATCTCTCCCATTGCCACATAATTAGACGGAACGCCATTTCTGAAAACAGGATTTATATTTCTGTAAAAACTTTAAGAAGAAAAAAGGACAATCTTGATGATGGAATTATTTACAAAAATACAATTCATATCTTGTTAATAAACATATTTTTATATTTGCGTAAACAAACAGAAGCAATAAGAAGAAAAGGAAGCTTTCCGAGAAGAATACAATAAAAATGTATATTTAGTAAAAAATGGTTATAAATAATATACACGTAGGTTAATAATAACAGTACAAGTGTCTTAGGATTCTAAATCCTTTTACAGTGACACAATTAACACGTCTGTTTTGAAACAGACCATATCTCCTTTATTATTTATTTTTCGAAATCCATTTTTTTAAGTTAAAATAACTTAATAAGGATTACCAGGTATCTTATTTATTTTATATGTAAATAATAACAAATGGCAATAATGAATTGAACAGTAACGATCTAAATGTTATAAATCCATTTACTTAATCATTTTTATATACTTAGAATTTGATTGATAAAAGAGCTAACTCTAAGTACGAACTGACCTTTTATTTAACGGTATATTATATTATCATGAATTATTCAGAATCCTTTTTATATATACGCAGTATAAAAAGGCCGACAATTTCATTATCTTCCGGTGCTATGGACCACAGCTTCCATACACAAGTTATATAAAGTTTAACTGAACCAGAATGCAGGCCAGATTACATCTGAATAATAATTGTGTATTATTTAGACTGTAAGCATTCGTTACTTATTCCTTTGGTAAATATATCGACACAAAATACAAAAATGTTATATATATATATATATATGAAAATATGTAAACTAAACAGGTAAAAAAAAATGAAAAATGCTTTTTTATAATTTTTTATTATTTCATATTTATTCTAAATAATAATAAAATTAATATAGAAAATAAGTTGAATAACGAAACTGAACTGTCTCTTATTTGGTTTAAACAACTTCAACCACTTCTATAGTTTCGTGTGTAGAATAAAAACTGGAATACTTCTCACAAATTGGCCCTACAAAAGCTTACAGACTTAAAGATTGCTTTGTTTGCTTCCACTTCTTGTGCTCAGCTATAATACCCGCTCGACCGAAAGCGAGCTTCAACTGGAACTTCTAAAACTTTGCTTTGGCTTTCACCTTACAAAATATGATCCAATGTGTATGTGCAACTAAGATTTAAAATACTATGTTTAAACAAAAATGTTTATTTCATGTTATATATTTTTTATATAAGAATAAAGTTGAAAAATTCTTTCAGTGTAAGATAGTCCATTTATGCGTGTATGCGGGGTATGTGCGGGGTGCATGCGGGTAGCGTGTGGGGTGTGGGGGGGCGGGGTGGGTGTGGCGTGTACGCGACGTGTGTACGGCATGTGTGCGGGGTGTATGCGGCGTGAATGCGAGATGTGTGCGGAGTGTGTGCACGGTGCGTGCGGGTGCTCGGGTGTGTATGCGTCGTGTGTATATATTTAGATGTTATTGTATAAATTAGAACTAACATATTTTTATACTTCTCTATGATGGTTGAATGAAAACGTTATGATATATAAAACTAGAGGCAAAGAGCATAGTTTTAAACCGTAGAAAAGGATTTTTATGTAACATTGCTAAAGAGTTGGTTTTTTTGACCGCACTTACCTCTGAAACAACCTTTATAGTTTTTTTAATTGTCAGGCCATACCCAGCCATACCAAAAAGTATACATTATCTTTCATATTTTTTTTTTAATTAATTTTTTCGACGTGGGTTCAATCAAAACGATAATTAAATCATTAATATTATTTAAACCAGTTTCATATTAGAAAACTTAACTGGTTTAATGTGTTTACTTAGTGTGAAATGGGATGATGGTTGATGAAACGTGAAAGTGACAAATTAAGGTACTTTTTGTATTTATATACTTAAATTGGATAAATACAAAGAGAAACCTACTACGTTTTAAATTGGGTATACATTGTAAGAGTAAAGAATAATTGTAATGATATATTCATGAGATACTTTTTAAAATTATTTACTAAGTTCACGACTTAAATATAATGATTTAACTGGAGCACTTTGAAAATATTAATTATAATATTTAATTTATATATAATTCATAAGTAAATTTAAGTAGCCAAAGTGGTTTAAAACTGGATGGTTCCGTTTCTTCGAGGGTGCCCTAAGACTTGGCTAAGAAACAAAAAAAAACCCTCTAAGTAAAGTGCCGGTAGAGTTAAATTTACCAAATATAGCTGATGATTAGGAGGACCCGTAATAGAACACAGTCCATGGTTATTCGGTCGAACTGCAAGCATTAGAATGTAGTAACTGTAACTGCAACCTTGTAGGTTGTTTCGAGGTTGTTGGGAGTCCTTGGCCTCGTAGGAGACATGGAAGAAAAAGAAACTCAAGAAAAATTTATGGTAGTATTACATTAGGTGATTATGATATGGGTGGCAGTATTGAATTGTCACTAGCTGGGCCATGGATGAAAAATAATTTAGAAATTCAATAATTTTGAGGGTTCGAAATTTTATTTAATAATTAGAGGCTAAGAGTGATATTTCAAGCTTATTTAAAAGATTAGTTAGGGAAGCTATAAATGTTATAATTAGTTCATGAGAAATAGAGTTGTATTAAAAAATATGGTCAAGTTGGCGGACTGGATAAAAAAAAAGGATTTTTAGTCCATTTTGTATCAGATACACCAGAGGACATGTCAGTGTGTCAATGACACGTCAGTGTAACTGTACGAAGTGTAACTGAGCCAGTGTTATTATTTTACCAAATTGGCGATACCAGTAACACCGGGTCTTGATGATAATGGCTCTATTGCTCCGCCATTGGAAGCGTCGTCATATATAACGTTTTAAAACTATCGCGACTTGTATATATTTTAAACAAAAAATAAAAAAGGTATTCTACCTTTAATTTACATCGCAAAATAGACCCGATCTTAGTTTAAAATATCGTTATAGATATGTATATTTAATATCTAGTATATATATCATATTTTCATAAATAAGTATATACTGAAATTTGAATAAAAAATATAGATCCCAGAAACACATTTATTTATTTCAAAATAATGTCCCGTCAAAGTTTCAATTAATACCCAAAAGTTCCAAATTTGCAGTATTTGCTTTTGCAAATGTGTCTTTCTTAGAAGATTTACCTTATTACGAGTTTGTTGGCTAATTAGAACTGATTTATTTTGGTTAGAAATTTTAGGCGAGTAAGGGTTTGATGTTAATATAAAGATTATCATACGTGACTTTTATTTACCTAACGAGGGAAATGTAAAAGGCTTTATTAATCTACGTGACAATTTTGTTAAGCATTTAATAAGAAAAATCTTTATCATAGGGAGTTCACGTTATAAAAGTCAAAGTATTTTTTTAATGAACAAATAGGCGTACATTTCAGTTAGATGACGATCCATTCTAGTCGAAAGAATAGGTACATGGAGAAAAAGAAACTTCATGGGTACTCTGGCCATAAATACTGTTACAAAAAAAGAAAAGTAATATAAAATTTGAATTTGGAATCTGTCATTGTTAAATAAATATTCTTTGTGTTTTCTCATACAGGTGTTCAATATTTTTTTGTGAAATTTAAATAGAGTGGGGTTATAAATACAACTTAATTACTGTGAAAACATTACAAAGAAGGTATGCAATTATTCTTTAAATATTTGTATACCGGGATATTGAAAGGCTTAAAGTGGCTCAACCTTATTCCATAACCAAGAACGGTTTTTTTTAGTGAGACTCGTCACCGGTTCAAAAAGCTTGATCCACCCAACCGTTGTTTTAAACGAAAGTTTCGAATTTTATTAAAGACTGTCTGTCATCTAGTCCCGATCTTAATTAATCTGATGGATTATGATTTATGGTCAAATGAAAAGGGTAAGGCATGCACTAAATATTATGGTATTTTAAATTACTTAAATAATCCATCTGCAGTGGAAAATTTTCCCTGGTATTTTTCTATTGATAACAGACTTCCAGACTGCAGAGAGGTTTAATAGACTACGTTAATAAATTAGAAAGGATATAATTTTGAATGGGATTTATATATTTTTATATTAATGTATAAATTAAGACACAAGTTTGGTAACGCAAGTAAGAATGCCACTACTCTTGTTACCTGTAGCTGTCGTAAAAGACGACAAAAGGATCCAAACGTGCTGTCTATGATATTATCACGAATTAGTTAATTAAAAAAATGTTTTTATTGATAAAAATTGATTCGACTATGTACCACAATTACACACAAGACCGGCGTGAAGCATTCGTCAAATGCCATTGGGCTTCGCATAGACAAATATAAAAAGCCGGCATCCCCTTTTTGGTAGTCCTGCTGCTGATTTCACATCCTAATAATTACCAAGTCACCTTCGAAGGCCTTTACTAGCGCCCTTTGGGACCGTCTGATCACGTACGGAGTGTAGTTAATAAAAATAATAAATATATTTTTAAGAATTAAAATATAAGAAATATTTTAAAATAAAAACAATTAAACATTATATTAAATATATCAAAGTTTACTTTAATTATTTTGTATATAGACGATGAAGACATAAAATGCGTTCCAAAAGTATAAACAGTCAAAGTTTTAAGTCGCAACCTAGCACAGATGGCAAATTAGTCTCCTAAAGTTTGTACTCAAGTAAGATCCTTTAGATTAGTATACGAGTAATGTTTTTGTTGACATTCCACGACCTTTGTTTAGGTGTATTTGTTTATTTTATTAAGCATTAGATTCGTAATATATCAATTTATATGTTTTTCAATTATTTATTTCTAGAATATTTAGTTTAAAATTTTATAATTAATGGAGTCACTTTTTTCAATGTAGGTGTCTTAATATTTTACCCCTTAAGTTTAATTTATTAACAATTACAAAGTAGAGACTTAACTATTTGTTCAGTTACTTATCGATAAAAAATCCTCGTTAAAACTCGGAATCAATCGTAATTTAAACAGAAAAAAAATAAACGTATAGAATTGTTAAAAATATTTTTAAGTCATTGTGACATCGGATTGACCTTTATGTGATAAATATATGACTCATTATCCCAAATCTATTTACGTAAGAAAATTATGATATAAAATGCTTATGACGAATTTATGGCATAAATAATTAAACCACAAACTCAGTATGACATAAGAGCTACACAAAAATATTAACGTAGTTACTGTAAAGCTGTCATTTAAATAGACCACGCAGGTTATATATTATACTGAAATAACACGCACTACCACACCTCTAGCACGAGATAGTGTATATTACATTACAACTATATATTTTATTATTATTACATTACATATAACTAGACTTTGGAAATACTAATGAATAGCCATCTTAAGAATGAAAAAAAAACCGAAACGGGCAGGAATCCGCACCCGCGACTTTTAACAACTCAATAAAATTATGTTAATCTAAATATACTTATATATTGAAATTATTTTGAAATAATTAAGCTTAAGTCAAGACGATTCAAAAAAACCTAGAAGTATATTATCCGAATACATACATTAAATTAATTTAGTTGCTTTCAAATCCACTTTTAAGGTTTCTGATTGGTTATTTAGATAGTTGGAGTGACCGCCAATTTTTAACTTGATTGTCAAACTATCTTTAATCATAAACTTTCGATAGTTCCGTTAAAACTTATCGAAAATTTGAAATATCTCTCTTATAAAATCCCAATATCATATAAATAAAGATATGGAAATAAATCTTCTAACTATTTTTTCTGTCAATAAAAAACTTATGTTTATAGAAGATTCATCTGAATATTGAATCAGTCTTTTTTTTGTTAAAAAATTTAAATTAACTGAAGCTGAAGCAATGCTTGACGAATCCCGAAGGGAAGTTCTTGTAGTCTAGAAGAAGATGAATTGTCGTTGGTGTCAAAGAACGTTAATGTAACTGTATTTCTATACCTTATATTTTACTATCGACGGCAAAAACGTGATTAATGTTATAACACTGATTGCCAAGCCAACATTTTGAACTTACATAGATAACCGAAATAAATTTTTTTTAAATACGGTTTTCATGGTACCCTAGAACAGCAAGAGAATGAAAAATACTTGAAGATATATATGTGTGTTAAATATTTTATGACGCAAAGACGCGTGACGTGTATATATTTTCTGACTGATGAAAAAACTAGTCATTATTATAAGACGTGGAAATCGTCGTAATTTTTATGGCATCGATTTATTTTTATATACATGATTTCGTGTTTATTTCCATGTTTTTTTAAATAAGACAAAGATAGTTCGATACTATATTTGAATAGTAATTTCAACATTTGCTACGGATGTCCTCATTTTGATTATCAAATTGTATTTTATTTTGCTTCAAGAAGTGTCTTTTTAACGAAGAAGTCTAGTCGGTTAAATTTTGTATTAAACGGCTACACTAAGTTTTAATTTACAAAATACTTACTGTTTAAAGTTTCTTGAAGCAATTTGAGTAATATCTTTGTGAAAACTTTTATCAACAATTTGTGCTTGACTCGTCATTGCTAGTACAGAAGTGTTCTTTTACCGCTTCGTCTGAAACCAACCTCTTGTTTATGTAAAGTTGAAGTGCTTGATTGTTCTATAAGAGCAAAGAAGATATGCCAGTAAATTAATATAGTTGGTTTTATTAACAGACAAATAATATTTTTTATTCTGAATATTAACTTATACTACCTTTCTTTTATCTATTATCTATCTTAAGATCTCTTATACTAATACGTAATATAAAATAAGGTTCTCTTCAATGCTTGAATAGGACTTAAACAATTTTAGGAATAACAAAGTGTTTCAGATATATAATCGTTTAAGATCATAAAATGTTAGACCACATAAACACATTTATTAACAATGTAAATTAAAATTATAACATACATTTTTTTTCAACTAAAATTATTAACAAATATGTTTAGCACTACTAATATTTTATTATACTGTTACATCAGTAAAATGTTACATAATGACCATTCTTTGGTTTCGTACGTTACATTTACGTTATTTACTTTTTCATTTTATTTTTTACTCTTGAGAGTGTATTGAATTATAAATATTAATCTCATCAGTGTAATCTAGATTACCGGATATACACTAAGACCATCAATGAGGCATCGTTTCCTTCGACAAAAGAAAGAATAGAAAAGAAACAATATGCTCTTAAGAAATCAATTACTCTATCTAACTTCGTATTAAGATAATCAAGATGAGGAACTCAAAGGAGATGTAATTTTATATATCTAACTTTAGATACTTCAGATTTAATACTATATTAATAATCAGACTAATACGGTTTGATTATTAGTAGTGGGATATAAAGGAATTTTGGAACCGGATTCTAATGAACTAATTATTAATTATTTTCCTAGCGCTAGTAGTAGTTTTTTTTTGACATAGTGAGATAAACGAGCACTAGAGTCACCTAAGCGACTGCCTTCGTCCATGGACACTTGCAACTTGGTAGCTAAAAGTGCGTTGCCGGCATTTACAAGTACGTTGCTTACCTGATATATAGGATGCAATTTTCTTTTACGTTATGCTGCGGTAAATATAATTTATTGATCTCTTTATAAATCAATTCCATCACGTTTTTAATAGATGCATATTGCACCTGCCGTATAATCCGTATAATATTGTGAGTATATTGTTAGTATAATTTAGCGGTTTTTTGCAAACACTTATAGGTAATTATACATTTGAATTAAATTGAAGTGTAATACTTTTGACTTTTTTTAAAGTAAATCGTAATATAATATCTCTGGTCTTTAAATGGTTCAACCGGCTCATTAATTATAAAGTCATTAACTAATTGAACATACGTTCTTTTAAATCCTAAAAAATACCAGAATTCATTCCGGATTATAAATTTTGGGTACCTATATTTAACTTTAGAAATAATTGTAATATTAAGTAAGAGTAAAATATTATAAAATTCAGAGCCAAATCTGAATATTATATGATTTGAATACAAACAAACTTATATTTTTCCATTTTATATAAAATATTACGTACGCAGTGAGTACACGAACAGTATTCGATCAGATTGAAAACTACGGAAGTTGAATACAATGGAATCCAATTCATATTGTTTTCTACTTTATATTATATAATCTGACTGATTATATGATATCATATTATTTTATTTGGTTTGTTGATTTAATATAAAATTTATATAACAAATATGAAAGGTAATTTAGTTAATTTATTATAGTGAATAGTTTATTGAAGTGCGAATTTTCGGTTAAGACTATTTTGGAAGTTTATTAAAAAGTAATCAATATTTATTAAGTAAATAATACTGACCCCGATACAATAATTATAGAAATTGTCTAACGGTTCGTTTATGGTTGTTCGCGAACTACTCAAAAACTACAAACTACTTGAAGTTACTACCAGTCTAGTAGTTTTTACGCGGTATGTTTTGTTCCAATTAAAATGTAGAACACTTTTTACTTTAGTTTCAGAGTACACTTTTTACTTTAGTTTCACTTTAGTTTAGGTTTAGAGAAAATACAAAAGCTAATTAAAGCTATAATTAGAAAACAACAAAACTAATTACTAAATTTTAGTGGAATTTGGTTTGGTGACAGTTTTTATGTGAGAAGCTAATGACTGACGAAAACACTGTGATTTCAATATTTTCATTGAAATAACAGTGTTTTTTTTTGTAGAAAAAAAGTGGTTTGTGTTTTAAATTTACTTACTTTTACTTGATGGTATTGGATAGCAAAAACGGTTTATATGATAAAAATCAAGATAACAAGACGAAAATCATGATTTAAAAATGCGCTTTACTTTTAAAAATGGGTTGTCTCATTGTTTACTTTACTTTACTTAGCCTAAAATAAGGAAGACGGTTTATTTAAAAAAGGTCCGTGAAATTATTTTTTTCATCAACTCTTACTACTATTTACTTATTAATTAACTTGTAAATTATTTTTATATGATTTTAAATTATATTTTTGATGTGAATTGGTTTTGGTGAACTAGTTTTTCGGCTGTCGTGTTAGCTGTACCAGAGTCGGTCAAAACTAAAGGTGATTGAGGAGCCCATTTTATCTCATCTTATCTTATCTTATTTTATATAATATCTTATTTTTATAACTGTGGAGTAATAAAAAATAATACAAATACATTTCTAATAAAAAGTTGTGTCAGCTTTTTGAACATTCGTTAATATGTGGTTAATATGTAATATGTATATAAGCTAGATACTGAGAAGTCCAAATTCCCTCTCTGCCTCATTACTTATATTACAAATATATCTAAACATTATCTAATAAAATAACAAAAAATAAACGAATTTTAATTGATTTTAAACATTGTTCTTACTTATATTTAATATAATAACAAAAAGCTATTCGTTACCATGTTTCATGTTCGTTGAATTCAGCTGAATGATAAGAAAATTTAGCCTTTTATTTTTTTGCGACTTTGGGATTTTTTCTTCTTGCTTCGGTAAATCGTTAGTTCGGATTTTCGCTATTAAGTCTTTGAGGTGCATTGAAGCGACTTTTTCCTGATTCAATGTCGTTATCTGTAAACGAATTTCATGAGAAGTTTGAAGACTTGGTGTTATTTTATGTTAGTAGAGTCTGAGACCTATTTTTTTATAAAAGCAGTATAAATACAGTGTAAATATTCGTAGATCATGAGATAAGTTTGAACATTCAGTTTTATTTTACGTTATTAGAATCTGACAGCCATTTTTTAAAATAAAAACAGTGCAAATATTCGTGGTGGATTCTCTTTAGAGATAAGAGAGACAAAATATTTTACAATTTCAAATCTATAAACGTAAATCATTTACTAAATAAATCCAATAAATTTACTAAATAAATCCAATATAACAAATAAATTAAATGAAATAAAAAACGTTTATATTCAAATAAATTAATTAACACACATAGTTTATTTCCAAGACACACTGATCTTTGAGTTGGTTCCATCATTATCTTTTGTACGAAAATTTCTCAAAAACTGCAATACTTTTTCTAAAATATTACATTGTTGCGCATTTAAAATATAGAATAAAGATAAATTTGTATTTGACGAATGGCTTGAAAAATTAAATATATTCTTTAATGCTTATTTTTATTAAATGCTTCAGTAATGGTTTTGTAAAAAAATATACTAAAGCAATAGAAAAATATAAAAAAAAGGCCCATAAAATACAATACTTCGCATGTCATTTTGTGACAACGCCAATTATGTTTTTCATAGACCTTAGACCTTAGATTGTATTATTACATTGACTTCAAAGGTTACTCGTTAAAGCTTTGGATATCGTTAATTTTAGTGTGTATTTTAGTTGAAGTTCATGAATATTCAAAAGCAAACAGCAATTTCTCAAAAGGCGGTACGTAAACGTAGGGAACGTAACAGACTATACAGATATAGAAATCAATATGACAGATAATAAAAATACATAACATAGTAAGAGTTCAAATAAATTAAAAAAGAGAAAATCCTACATATACTTAAAAAATAATATGTTATAGTGATTAGCACATTTTATCCTGGTAACCGTTATAAAATAATATATTTACACCCCTTGTATCGTAGACCCAGGTACTAATAAAATAAGACTAATTAACCACTGTAATTTTAGACATTATGACTTAGTACCTTTGCCTGTCATTTGACGAACTAAATCAATTAAAACAAATAACTGTTCTTAACAGCCAGCATAAATTAAAACAATAGATATTGCGTACTATTATATTTATAACAGAAATTTTAATATAATATAGTTTAAAAAAAGAATGACATGTAAAACTAAATATTGACAAGGCAAGAGTGAATAGGCTTTTACTGAGTTGATGCACCATATCACCAACGACTACATTTCCACTTCCCATCAGGTGGAATATAGTCAAGCGTGAACTTAGTTTAAGTGTAAAAAAAACTGGTTAAGCTGTATGAATACGGTAAAAAAAGAAACCAATATAAATTAAACTATTTAAAAAAAAAGTGAAATGTATTTTTTAGTAATTTCAAGCGAAGGCAGATCACTGACAAGTATTCATTCTTTTTCCTGATGTAAAGTAACCTTCTGCTTCAATGGACTAAAAACAAATCTCCTGGTTTGAAACACAGTGGAAATAAAAGGGCTTGACACAATTGAGACTTGACTCAATTGAGTACCTCATCATTAAATCCTCAAGGTCTATTGATTCGACAAAACACAGAATATTTATAAATATACTCGTACATATATATATATATTGTTTGTGGTATTCTATCTGCTTTTTCTTCTATAAATTGAATTAAGCTTAGTCAATGAATACGATGTAAAATAATCAATTAACTTGAAATAATCTTAAAATTACTTTTATATATTAAGACTTGTTAACTTTTGAAAAACTTTACAATTTAGTTAATGAATTTTCAATATCTAGGAAATTATGAAGTATGTTTGATGTCTTCGTAACGTCATACTAAATAAAAATTTGAAATAAAAATTTTATGTACTGTACAGCACTGTGCCTGTTATTTCTTAACTGTGACTTTAAAAAAAAAATGACACCATTGGTTACATTCAAACTTTAAATTTAAATATTCCATACTATTTTATTATGTTATATGTGACATCTGTGTATTATAGTACTTTATAAAATAAATTGGTTGTGGTATAAATTCATAAAATATATATATATTTTTATTTCAAACCATAATGTATTGAAAAAAATCTGGCAAACTATCCGCCCAGGACACGAAAGTGTTGGGCGTTAAAAACCCTTTTTAGCGCTTCCAGACATCTTTCTGTCGTTACACATTGGAAATTATCCCCAGGGCAAAACAGAAAACATTTCTTACGGGCACTCTTTTTGTTTGAAGCTCGATTATGGATGACCATGGAAACATTGGTGTATCTGAGCTTATTTTTATTTACAATAAAACAACGTGGAAATATATTTGTACACATATTAACATTATTCATGACAAACTTTCGTAAAAAAAAGGTAAATGCTTTATTATTTTTATTACGTTATTTTATTACTTTACTGGTTCTATAAATTCACAATACTACTAAATTAGTTGTCTTTGGCAATAACAATATAAACAACTGTTTTGTTTTAGCTTAATATTCATAATTGTAGAAGTTAAATACATTTATCAAGTACGCCTGCATAGAAGGAAATTAATAATTCGCTGTTTGAATGCAACATAAATGAATGTCTTCATGCAGCGTGAACCTGTATATAAATAGTACTTTAAGAATATTAATTTCTGCTTAGCGTTCTCGCAAATTCCACTTTTAGATTTTACTTGAAGTCTCCCGGGATAAGTTAAATGTTTTTGCCGTCTGGAAGAAAAGTAATCGTTTTTAACTCTCCGGATGATTGAGTATCGCATAAATAAACGCCAATAAACGTGGCAGTAATATATATTTGAATTTGAACTTTTATCATTTTGTAAAATGTAGTTTCAGTTAAACGGTTATTTAATAATTTATTTGGTTCGATTTTTACAAATAAAGCCGGTATTACGGTCAATCACAAATGACAACGCTACTATTTATTTATGAAATAATTTAATCATAAAAGACAAAATTTTTCGTTTCTTCAAAAATTTAATACATATAAAATAGAAGTTATTTTTCTTAGAACGCGATGAAAGTAAAAACTACAAACCTATTTTGAGATTTACCTTTATAAATATTGATAGAAATACTGTTACAGAAGAGCCTCCGAAATGCAAGTTCTCCACAGACAATAGTAGTGATGCGACCACAAGCTCTCCCTAAGTGCAATTTTCTAAGTGCGTTATACACGGTTTGCTACTCTATATAAGTAGAATATAGACACTACGAACTAAAGGAGCCATATATAGCCTAATTTATCAAGCCATTTACCTGGGAAGCTATCCATATAATAAGTAATAACCATTATGTTTTAGATATTTGCAGTAATCTGCTTATCGCTTACGCCATTTTTAAAAACTGAAGTTCCAATTTTGAAATTTGTTTATTCATTACTTTATATACAAAATATGGAAAACTTTTTGTCTAGGCATGTGTTCCTTATTTTTTCTCATACAACATTTTCTTATTATTCTGACACCATTTAAGACGTCCCTTAGAAATCAAACTACTATTTTTATTATTTTTTACAGACTAAGACTTCTGTAAGACTTTGCCTTGCAGAATGGACTCCATGTCTTGAAAATGAAACATTATAGTTAAATACTTACGAACAAAGACAGATTCTCAGCTAAATAAAGTAATGCAGGATCTCAGATAGTGAGTATCCAAGTGTGTTTAAAAAAGTATTTTTTATTATATGTAAGTAATAAGGAGTACGCTAGAAAGTTCAGTGGGTTAAAGTTACAAACAATATGCAACTTACGTTTTTCCCTTAGACCGAAGGGGAAAATTTATAAAACAGTTTTGTATGGATCACAAATGCTGCACTTGAAGGCGTATTGCAAAATCTAACTTTTACTTTAAGCCAGTAGTATATATCAAGAGCAATCAAAGCTTTTTACGACGAATGAAAGTACCGGAAGCTTACTCTAAAGACACTGCTATATGCTTAATGCAAAAAAAAACTATAAAGCAATCTAAAACCTACAAACTCGCAACCGACAATCAAGCAACCGTCCCGTTCGCTGACAATTAAAATAAGTTTAACATGGTTAAAGATATTTATATAAAATATATATATCAAATAAATGAGTAAAATATAGCTTACTTAATTCTATTATTAGAGTAATTTAATATTATATTACCGATCTCTGAATACTGATGTGTACCTTGATAGGTACAAATAATTAGTCTATAACATAATAAATTTACTAGCTATTATTGTTGTTTAATGTTGTTTATTGTTGTTTGGTTGTTGTTTATTGAATGAATATAATTCACATATTCATAGCACTGACATAAATAAGTTGACAATGTTTAAATTTAGAGAACTATTATTTTAAATGTAATAAATATGTAACAGAATTAATAAAAATATTAGTATATTTACTAAACATGAGAACGAGAAAATGAGCGGTAAAAGTTCAAAAATATGTATATGATATGATGGATTTTCTCAGCGGTATCAAATTTCTTTTTCATTTAATAAAAAAATGTTCTCTCGGACGGCCCGCTAAGAGTTATTTTCTTTTCCTAGTAAAACAGCACTTTTTATTAGAATGAATAGTCTATGTCGATTTCTGTACTTTTGACAACCTGTGTGAAAATATTTATGATTATATCGTTATACAATGTTTTTTATGCAGTTGGTGTTTCTAGAAAACTAGACCGAAATTGCATTTTAGTTCTTTCTTGATTTGACTAAACACTAATTATATTCTAAATATGAAACTTCTCTGTCTGCAGGAAGTGCCTTAGACTTTTGAAATAGATAATATATCAGTTTATCACCTCTATGGTACATCTTCATTCTTCATCACGAAATTTCATCTTAATTACAATAGTTTGACTAATTTTTGAGGGTTTAATATCTAGTGTAGGTAAATGAGGTCATCTCATGTCATGACTAAGACTAAGACTTTCATGCCAGAAAAAATTAAGTACATGTGACAAATAATATTCCATTCTACTATTAAATAATATAATTCAAGACTTCCTGTAAAAAGGTCACTAATCACAGGAAGTTGATTTCCTAACATTTTTTTAATATTTTGAACGAGTAAATTAATATTGCTTGAGTCTGACATAATAATATCATTACATCTAATTAATGGCTACGTTACTACTAAAATATGTTTCAACTTAGTCAATTCATTTAAAATTATGATGTCGCCTTAAATATAAATTACTTCGAGAGGTTGACTCCATTAGCATTGTAATGTTGCTATTTAAATTGATTAAAATTTAATATTGTTCAAGTTTCCAATTTAAAATTACAATGCCATTTTACTTCATGGTTTTAAAATATATTAATTAAAAGAGCAAGTAAACTCTTGTACTAATTAGCAACAACGACGAATAAAATGTACAACTTCGTATGCTATTTGAACTTATTGTGGCTTAAAAGCCTCATATAATTCAAATATAACATTTGACACCCAAACTTTTTAGTTTTGGTATCAAAGAAAGAAAGTGGAAATTTTAAATAAATCTAAGTATCTATTATTTTGGAGGTCAACAAATTTTTTTGGAGTGATAACAAATTTGAGAATTAACATAAATTGAGGCCAGCACTAACGGATTTAACGAAAGCTTTAAACAACAACACGCTAGCAGGGTGCACTTTGCTTTTAATCAATTCGCGTTGTCATAAAGCCCTATAAGGCTATACATATTCGCTAGTGCTTTATAAATTACTATAAAATACAATTAAATATTAAAAAAGTTCACTTAATACTTGCTTATTTGTTAAATGCTTTTTTCAGTAACTTAAAACATATATATATTTATAACTATGAATCAATAATGTTTCACCTGGGTTCCTGGTTATTCAAACCGGAAATATTAATTGAATATATCAAGTTTAATTTAAAGTAATTTTCTTAAATATATTGGAAAAATTGGTGTTCTTTGTTCTGCATTCAGATGTACATTTTGGACATGCGGTTACAGAAATGTTTAACCCTGCAGATGACCTTTATCAGGAAGAAATTGGTAACATTGCGGTTTGGTAATACATAAAAAAAAATATTTTATATAATCATACTTTGTCGTATATTCGATCTGTAAAAACAAAGGTACTTATGGGATGGTCACTTTTTTGGTTCTTGTTCGTATACTCAAGTGTCAGCCATTATCCCCTTCGCCATATTTGAGGGAGGGAGGGTGACCCGACCTCCAACGCTACCGCAAATAATAACTTAACATGAATTCATTAAAAAACTTATTATTATTATGTAGAATAAAAAAATCAATAACTTTATCATTTTTAACAAAGGCGCTATATTTAATCATTACAACGACAGCTCAAAGCCGCGGCACCACAAAGGAAAGCAAAATAATGAATTTCAATTGCGTATGTTGCCCTTTGTATAAATAAAACCCTATAGTAATATTTTGAGTTAATAATATATGTGTAAAGAAAACAATTTGTCCTGACCCTTTGTGGAAATTGCGAATAAAAAGCTGAAGAAAATTGTATGTTTATTTGACAGTGGAATATAATATCATATGGGTTAAAGAATCCAATCCTGACAATATTATTTATTGTTTGCGTCCATTTTAAAATAATCAGTTGAAACATTGTTGTAGGTTTTAAAACAATTATTTCAGTACTGCAGTGAAGACAGTCGTTAATATGTACAAAATACAAAGCTTTCCGTGCAACGCCCAACAATTTGTCGCATTGAAGATTGATAAAAATCCATCTTTTATCGAAGGTTTACTCCATTAGCCCGGGGATAGACGTGCTATTTTCGGATTACGTAACAAACACAAAAGATTTCGTAGTGCACGATATTCGTGACGGGCAACACGGAAATTATTATGTGATATTTTATAATAAGCTAAACTTTTCTCTGTGACCTTATTTGACATTAACATATATTTATTTCTACATATTTATTAGCCTCTGCTATAAACATATATGTAATAAAATATGGCAATTCACAAAGCAATATCAAAGCAATAGCATTGATTTCGACGTTAAGAAAATAGGTTTTGATTCTAAAGTTAAGTTTCTCAATAACCCTGACATCTGTCTGCGCTAAATTGCTTTTTCTAATAAAACTTTAGGGTTTATTGTCAACCGAGTCGAGATTCATTCCCAAAAGTTTTATGACATGAAATAATCAATTCCACATGTATGATTCTATGTTATCTTGTAAAAAATGTTGTTATTTTAAATCGATTGATATATTTTTATATTTAAACTTTCGTGAACGTGACTTTTACGTATATATTTACGCGGCTGTATTCGCGTGAAATAGTATGAGTCCGACATGATTCAATCTCATGAGTCGTTCACATTTCGATATGATGTCAAGTGAATAAAGCCGTATAAATATATATATGTCTATATAAATAAAAAAAAAATAAGTTATACATATTTTTTTCTGAATTTTATACGGTCAAACATTATTTATAGGAGTGGTTTTAACATGTCATTAATATGAAGTCACAATAGAGTGAGAAATTTATATGGCATTTGATGTATGTGACACGAATTTCCAATTTACGAACGTCACGATTGTTCAGAAACTCATAGTAATCGTATCATGTGCGAGTTAAGTTTATATAACGAGATAATATAGCTTATAACATATTTTAACACTTTAGTACCTATGTAAATCTATTATATAATATTGTTTCAACGTTTGCTTATCTTCAGACGAAATTCTCAAACTCGATTCAAGTTCATTTATTCAAACAACTTCACAAGTTTAAGTATATACTGTATTTGTTTTAAAGTTTACGAGTAGATGCAAATGGATTGCAGCTATGAAAGTTTCAAAACTATCTGGTATTACTTTCATATAACATATAAAACTGAAGGAATTATAGTCGTGGAATAATTTATATGAAGTATATAATCTAAAATATTATTAAGAAGTGTAATGTTACCTTGAATTGTGTAATGTTAATATTTTAATCAAAAAGTTCCTGCATACTAAAACTTTTTATATGGTAAATCCTTTATTAAGCTTATAACAATAACACTATACAAAAAAAAAAATCACACCATTTACTTACATTTTAGTAGCAACGCAGAACTTACTGAATCGGCTAAAAGTTTATCGTCTCGAGTACTTAAGCTATTAGAGCGGTCTATATTACCAACTGTTTAACCTTCAACGCCGAAACGAGAGGGGATATAACCTTTTTTCGTGTATACATGTGTATTTGTATATATGTCTCTGGCATCATAACTCCCTAAGGGGGAAAACCGATTTGCGTGCGGATCTTTTTTACCCAAAACCCAGTCTGTTGAGATGGCTTTTTGTACTATTTTTGGTGGAAGGAAAAGTGGCAGTTGCATTTAATGTCAATGTATTATGAAATTTCTTACTGTATTTATGTTAATATTGTTTATTTTTGTAACATCTTAATGTGTTAAAAATTATTTAAGTAGAGAAGAATATACATAATATTCTACATTAACAATTTATAGAGAGTAAGCTTCTTAGCATTCCATGGATTCACCGTGCGGGTGCCGGGCCCATCCCGTTGCAGGGGGAGGAGTGCAAACAGGTCCTGGGACTTGCAACCCAGGTGTAGGTGTTCAAACAGCGCATTAACGCTCACTTAACCTGGTTACGCTCCTCTCCCTACCTAACCAAATTTGAAAATAAACTACTAATGCCGCCTTTGAAGTACGAAATAATATTTTTCTGACATACATTTTTTCTTTGGAATAATATTTTTTCCGGCATGTAAGGCCCTATATTTTTTTTGTACTTAGCCCTCACACCCTGAACGTATATATACAGCATAACGTGATTGTGTCTTGGTCGAGTAGTGAATAAGTGAATTCGTAATAAAAAAAACTCACAACCACATTAATCATTTTAGTTGGAGTTATATTTTAAAAACTTTGCTTTTAAATTCAAGCTAGAGCAGTATATTTGTTAAATTTTAGTTCCTCGACTTTTGATGCCCTTTTTATCCTGATTTAATAGGTCATGACTTTTGTAATTGCAAAGCAAAGACAATTTTTTAAATAAACTCAAACAAGTTCAAACAAGCTTCGGAAAACTAACTGGATTTTGCACACACAAGGACTTAGTATCATAAGCATTTTTATGATTTCAAGTTTGTTATTGTTATATTCATTTATTTTATGTAAATCTAAATAATTGTACAATAATTCATTATATAAATGTGTGCTTACGTACATTATTTATGGAGATATATTTGACTGGCAAAGTGACAAAGTGCAAAAAAATAAATGTAATACCTTAAAAATTCTTCGGTTTTCACGATTAGTTTTAAATAAAAATATAGATTAAAATAAATATATTTTTAAAGAATTAGGCTCGCGTATGATTATTAACATACTCAACTTTAAATTTAAAACGATATTTTGATCGCTTTGTAGTAAATGTGTTCACGGGAAGAAGAGATATAGGTGTCTGTCAGTAAGTCAGTTAATTAGTCCTCTACCTTTAATGTCTCCTATGATTCTGGTAGAAGTTATACCTGTCTGTAAGATCTTTCACATATGGTAGCAAAGCCAGTTGTCACTCAACTGTGGAAGACTTCCGCGATGCTGACGGGATATTTTTTTTTGTTGACCAAGGTATACTTGGCGTGCTTGGCTAGGTTGGTGGAAATATATCAATAAAATCTGTAAAACGTACCTTAAAAATAAATAAGCCACTTACTATTTCTGTTGACACACGCGGTGGGTCCTAATCCAATATCTAATTCTTCCAATTCTAGTATAGTATAAAATATACTTCTAAAATATGTTCCCATTTTCATAAAGAAATATCAACAAAAGCTAAGTAGTTATATGTTTTTATTTTCTTATTAAACGTCAGTATCCAAAATAATATTATAATTAATATTTGTAAATTCAAGTTGCTTTCGCTTTGATCGCTGATCGCTTTGATCTCCCACCTTCGAACCACGATTCCTTTTTACGATTCCGAGGTCCCAAAAACCTTGGTTACAAAATGGAATTTAAATGCTAATTTAATATATAATATTGTATAAAATTTTTACAATATTTTTTAATTTTCGTGTTCTGCGTTTTAAAGAAATATGTAAATTTTTTTTTTCTTGTTACTTATATTTCATACCTTTTAAAAAACACTATACTAAAAACATCCTTACGTTGTTTTTTTAAGTTTATTATTAAACTTGTTTGAATTAGTATACAGCCATGTTAAATTTATTATGCGTTTGCTTAAAATGTTAGTAATTACAGAGATTATAGACTTTGGAATCTCTATTCCAAAGTCTATAATCTCTGTATTCCAAACTCTATAATCTCTTTAGTCTCTACTAAAGCTAACTTATATAATATTTTTCAATCTACAGTCTGATATAATAACAATAATAATAAAATAAAAGACTCAATAGCATAGATCGAGACCGATAAATACCAATTTTCTTCGTGAATGATATTTATAGGTAGGCCGGAACAACTTGCATTCACTTATTTCTGTACAGCTACCGTCAGCTCCGTGCTTCATAAATTACACAAGTGGAAGATTTATCTTACTTATGTATCTATTAAACATGTTTTTGTTTATAAATTAAATTAAACATTATATAAAACATGTTTCTATATATACATTATTTATTTATTTATTTTCCAAATTAAAAATTACATGAAAAGTTACATATTAAACATATACTAAATAGTAAAAATATATTTGATGTCTCTGTACACTAGGAAACCTGTATTGCAGCATACAGCGTCCCCTTTATTTATTGACAAATATATATATATATATATATATATATATATATATATATATATTTAAAGATATCTACATAAACTTATATTAAATAAAGGAAACAATTTCGTTAATTATGATTAATTATTTTTAATATAAAGGTTTTAATATAATATCATCAAAGAATAAATTCATTTTATCTTGTTGTCGCTACTGGTCAAGTTGGGCTTCAATCTTGTCAATGACACTTCGTTATTACGAGGTCAGAAGCAGTAATAATAAGCCTGCCCTAATATGTCTAAGAACAAATTAATTTTAGTTATTCCAGAATAAACCTATATAGGTTAGGAAATAAATAAAATACTTTTTGTAACGAATAAAGGAAACTAAAAATATCCATATATATAAATTATCTCTCATTCCAGAGAAAAATATATTTCCTTTTTTAAATATACAGGATAAGACCAAGTTATATACAATATTAGAAGTAAATACATTTAGATATAACGAATTAACATGAAATTAGAAAAAATAAAATCAAAATTTTTGGCATTAGTTTACAAATAACTCGAATAACAATACCGTCTAGACATTTTTGTTATTTGAATTAATTATTTATGTTTATTTATTTATATTTATTTATGTTAAGTTTATTGTTTCTAGAAATACGTTGTTAGAATAAATCTTGCCAGCAAGAACAAATTACAGAAATGAAAACACACCCACACATATGTATTTTATTTTTAAGGTCGTAAGGTATGGACGAAAATTTAACGGAGCCAAATTACTTTAAATTTATTTATTTTACAAATACAATATATTGTTATAGGATACAACTGATTATTGTTATAATTTAATTCCCCAATTATACCCTTTTGAATTATAATACATGTATTGTGGTTTATATTCTAAGTTGTAGTGTATTCTGATGTACTGTTTTGATGACAAATAAACATTCAAAAGGTTAGAAGCAATTCAAATTGACATTCGTTCGCCCTCGATGACGGATCGAAACTGACTTGGCAATACTATTAGAACCTTTCTAACTTTAATTCTAAATAAATAGTTTAACATAGAAGTGCTTGCAAAATTAAAGGAAGACAATAAACATGTATGTAGTGAATTTAGTAAATGGCTTCATATAAATATATTAATAAATAAATTTGATATAACGTGTCTCATGCCTGTAATATAACACATACATGGATATATTTTGAACGTACAATAAGTTGCTCAAATACCATATTCAATAATATTGTTATTTAATCTTAATTGGAACATTTATTAAAAAACATTTTATTTATATAAGCCTTTATTAAAAATGAATAACACTACTTGTTTTATTTATATATAAAGATTATAAAAGAATCAGCTAGTCTTAGTCTATGTTAATATTGTAAGCATTTCTATCAGTTTCCAGTACCAAAAGATGTATCTGAAAGTGATAATTGAATGTTAAATTATAATATTTAACATTCAAATTTCGCTTATAAATATCATTTTAAGAATTATCTGATAGTTGAGTATTAAAAAATATATATAAAAATAACAGATAGATTGCCTTTTATTTCCTTTGCCGTTCCGGTACCGTTATATTTTTAATAAAGCGTATTGTTGTGTATAAGTAAATAAATGGATTCAGACAAGGCAACTGAATAAAATAATCGAAATGTTTAAAAGCATTCAAAGTTAGTGAGTATAAGTAAGAAATTTTCCGACCACATCTGCAGTACCTACATTAAATGTACATCGGAATTAATTACAATATATCGAAAGCGGAAGCTTGTACAGTCTAGCTTAAAGCGTATGATAAGCGACGTATTGAAGATATTTGAATAAATACCTATCTTAAAGATGAATGAAAATATAGCAATTATTTCAAATACTGTATATACATTTGCAACATTTTATTACGATATCATAGTAGTGATTTAATTATTTCTTGTAAACTTATCAAAATAATTTATTTTTAGCATTGTAAGTAATCTATTTATTTATTTAAATTGATGTAAGGTTATAAACTATCTTATTTATAGTTTAACTAATCTAGGGCTTTTTTATAGTTTGTGTGTGAAATACTTACATCCAGTCTAATTAATATAAATAACTTTTTTTTTTTATTTTCACCACACACTTATGTTAAATCTTCCCAAATATAAAGAATATTAATAAAATGCTTCTGAGGGGTGCGCGTGAATATTATACATAAAAATATTGGTAATTTGGCAAAGTACCAAGTCTCTTTCAAGTTTAACATCAAGGTCAGATCAGTAATAAAACGAATAAACCGACAATAATGCTAATAAATATTAATGCTGCAGTATGCATTTACTCTAGTTTTACTATTTGTAAAATTAGTACTAGCGTACACTTAAATAATTTTTGCTACTACTTTCATTACTTTCGAAATAAAAAGAATCGCATCTTATTTTACTTCAAAGACGTAGCTTTTATTTTTTAATTAATTTAATTTTACTTTAGTGTCGTAAAGAACTTTTAAGGTTATGATGTCATTTGGTAAAATGTTGCCGGCCACTGGGCTGTCATGTAACCTCTTTGGGAATATGTTTTGTTTGCCGCTGCGCTACCAATCACAAAATATATGGAATAGTACCATTTTAAGCTGCTGCTGCAAGAAATCTAACTAAGAAAAAAATGTAAATCCTAATAAAAAAAAATCTTTTAATGAAATATATCAATATTAACTACACACACCTGCCTTATAACGGAAGCCTAATCTGTCGTAACTGTGACTTTTTGAACATTACTTTGAATTATTTTTTTCCTGAGATAATAATTTAAATACACTACCTATTAAGTTTTGATTTCTGATTTATACAAAATAAAGCATTTTTATATATTCAAAATAAAGCACTTATATATTCCAATACCAAAACGTAACAATGATGACTTCATTCAAATAAACCGAATTCATATAAATCTTTATTCTTTTAAAATAATGAACTAAATGTAAATGTTTCCTCTTTTGAAAATCTTAATGTCATTGAACAACTGTCCTCAGTTACGAAAAAAGGTAGGAAGAACGGAAAAAACGAGGAAAAAAATTACAATTGCCTCTTCTAACTAATACTGGAAAAAGTTTATCAATACTGTGAAATCATTGTACAGTAGACATTTTTACATATTCGACTTTTATACCGAAATAAAATAGAGAAAGTTCTTTAAACGTCGGCTTTAAACTATATTTTATATGAAAAAGCGTAAAAGTGAATAACGTGTTCTTAATTCTAGAAAACTAATCTCAAGGCACATGCGAAATAAAAAAAGAACGTACTGACCATATAATTTATATTTTAAGACATTGGCAAAATTTCAAATGATGCCTATTTAAATAAATGAAAAAAATCTAGACGTTCAGTGATTATGTTCAGTCATGCTTCTAGCTCATGAGAAAAAAAAATATTCAAAATTTCGTCAAACAAAAGTTTGAATCCGAATAACGTTAAACTGTACCGTCCTCTGGGAAGCTAATATCGGTTGTGGCATCTTTTAAATGTTCATCTATACTGCAAAAGTTAAAGACATGGGTTAGGATTTTCTAAAGAAGCCATACTTAGTTCACCGAGTCGGGCAGTGATACGGTAGCTCAATTGTAGAGCGACGGAACGGTTTCGCAGAGGTCACGGGCTCAAATCCCTGTCCGTATCGGTTTATTTTTCATTCTATATTTATTAAAAATTAAATAAGCTTCACATGGCTATGTTTACATGTTTAATGATATTTACTAACAAAAACATCTATGTTAATATATCAAAGAAAGTCATCTTAAAAATAAATATATATGAATACACCTTCGCCTCACAGTTCTTTTTTTATGTAATATAAAGTGCAAATTGTATCGAGAGGGTCGCAAGAGGGCTCTAATGAAATGATGTTATGAGTAAACTCATTTTGTTATATTTTTATTTTAACAGCAGTAAGTGAGTTTCCATCATTATTATATTATTATTGGCAACATTCTATTTTTAAATCTCAGTTTCTCACTTTTTAATCTGCAATAAAACTTTATATTAAAAGTTGAACAACTATATGTAAATCCGCTGATGAGTTGGGCTAGTTCCAAAATTAATTAAAATATATTGTACAATTTCACGCTCGTTTCACGCAGTATATTAAGATATTTGAAATATTGAGGTTAAAGATAAATTATATTTCTTGAAAAAAACTTTCTGAATTATAATCTAAATTATAAATAATTTAAGAAATATAAATATTGAATCAAAAATATTTGATAGTCTTGGTTATAAGTTTTTATAAATATTCATAGAATTTGTTTTAAAAAAAAATATCACTAGAAAGAAAACTATATGTTGAATAAAAAACTATTATAATGAGATAATATTATTATTCACTAAAAATAACTTTCCTATTTCCTGTTTGCGGATCTCGAAAATGCGTTGAAAGTTAAAATATAAACATTAAAAGAAAAAGCAACTTCTGCAATAAAAATCAATCACGGTGTCCCAACGGATTTTTATAAGAATAATGGACATAAAGTATTTAAAACAAATTGTAAAATACAAACAAACGGTCCCATGTGAAAATCAATCTCATGACTTTTCAAGAGCCAGTCTTTAATATGTTTTTAAATAACAATTTTGACGAAAAAGCCACGCTTTTATTATTGTGTATATTAAAGGACGAATTGCGCACAACGTTCGTCTGCTTTGTTGATTTGTTGCAAGAAGAGGCAATCCCTCAGGAATCGTGCACTAATAGTGTCTATCTCCAAAAGTACGATGATATAAAAGACTGCCATGTCTATCGAGGATTAAAATTTATGTCATACATTATAAAGTATTAGAAATAACAATCAAACAAGGAGTACCCAAGAACAGTGAGATTAATCAAAAACAGTGCAGGTGTAATTTGGGTTAAGAAATCACATATTCCATATTTTACTTTTCACCAATTGGTTGAGAAAAGCAAACGATTTAGTGTGTCAGTTTCCCTGTATCATGAATTGAGTTTTTGTTAGTGGATGCCTCGACATAAGCCATACGAGATGATTCACTCTAATATATACGATTATTTTAGTCTATGAGAAAGATTTTGAAACCATTAACATTTTGGGAAAGAGGCACAAACTTTGGTGAGCGTTGTAATGAAAATCAACAACAATAATGCTGAACACGTCATGTTCTATGATTTTGCAGGTGCCTTCGAGTTTTGAGCCAATAGCGCTTGATGGTGCTTCTTTACCAGCTTAGTCCGACTCTAGACACTTTGGATCTGTCGTTCAAAAGTGTGTCTTATCAAAAGAGTGTCTTAAGAGTTCTCAAGTTCTCGCAGATGAAGTCGCGGCCAATAGCTAGTTAAATATAGCAAAGAGGGATTCCAAACTGTATTGAACTATAATTATTACTTTTACCATTTGTTGTTTGGCCAAAAGTAGGAACGTAAACACTTTATTTCAACTGAAAGAATAACATAACTATTTGTCTCCTTGTATGTAACGAAACTAGATGACAAATAGAAAGAAGTTTAATAAATCAGTATTCAAAATGTGATTCATCTAATTGTGATCAAAAAATCATTCGTAATCAACTCATCTTTCGAAAGTCAATATTAAAATTAAAATAACCTTGCTTGGAATGGTTTTTTTCAGTTGTTTTGAATTTTATCAGAAACTCAGATTGTATAAAGGTCGACAGTTTAATCACCTACCAACTACGTGCCACAGCTCCGCTTATACATTATGTAACTGACCCGAATGTGCCGGCTAGGGTATCCCGGAATAGTAGTGACGTGTTAATAATTAACCCACACAATTGTAATTAATGCTTTTGATAATTTGTTACCAGCAGCATAAAGTACAAAATATATGTAATTTATTTACAGTTCATTATATTTACACTGTAAAATAAATTTTAAGAAATTAGTTTTACTAAAATATAATTTCGGCCATTACCTTTTTATGACTTAGGTGTATTTTCTAGTGTACTTTACTATAGTGATGGTACATGAGCTCTCAAGTTGATGAAAAGCGAAGTGAACCCTGCTAGTGTGTTATTCCTTGAAGTTT
Organism: Dircenna loreta; assembly: GCA_963555665.1. Classification (NCBI taxonomy): domain Eukaryota; kingdom Metazoa; phylum Arthropoda; class Insecta; order Lepidoptera; family Nymphalidae; genus Dircenna; species Dircenna loreta. The sequence continues at coordinate 10,797,817 of OY743097.1, read as the reverse complement.
ACGCGAAACCAGGTTTATTTTTATTTTTTTTATTGTCTCTGCTGTTAGCCCTATTGGCTGTTACAGCGTCACCGGGCCATAGCAATTTTTTTTTTACCAGCCAACCAAATAGCGCTCAGATCACTTTAAAGTGATTTACGTTTTTTTAAAAACTGTATTGTCATTCAAATTAATTGCTAAGCTATTTGGATTTATTTGACCGACATGGGTATGATTTGCATTTTTTTAAATATTATCTGAAATCTTAACTTAAAAGAAACTAGGTTCACGTGTCGTATGGATATAGTACATTTTAAAATGACGACGTCGTTTTAATTATTTTGCAACGCCTCCTTAATTAAGTTAATTTGAACCCTTAGAATAAAACAGATTGGTAATTTAATAATTGTGTCGCAGTATAAATACGACAAAGCTTTGTAAGTCTAGTTGACAAAATATAATAAAACGTAACATATAAAATTTACTGTAAAAACTATTTTAATTTTTTTATTCCAAAATCCTAGGCAATCAACTTCATGTGAATAGAAGATACTTTTGATTAATATTATTTCATTGTAGAATGTTTTTTAAGTCAATATTATAAATATGTATTTATAATATTGACTTAAAAAAAAAGAGAAAGAATATGTATTCTTTCCCTTTTTTTCCGATTTTAGGTACACCATGTCGCGTTCAAACTTAAACCGAGAGATTTCAAATGCTTTTACGCTATACTAAAGCCTAATTAATTCGTTTAAATTCTAAGGTTTTAAAACGCGTAGAACTATCTTAACCGAGAGGTAAATTTAATTAAGGTTTAATAAGGATATACTATAGAGCTGAAATGAATTTAGAGGGCTGCTACACGATACGATAAGCTTGTAGTATTATCATGAAACTGGAAACTATTACACCGATTTTATTATTTCTCATCAGTTGTTCAATAAAATACCAACGTATGGTATTGGTATGGTATGTCATTGTAAATACTTATTTACGTCAAATTGTTTTATAACATTTTAACATAATTGTGATGTATTAATGACGTCATAAATATAATTGTGACAAACGTTATATAAGGTGACGTCATGATTTTTTTACTTAAGTTTGTTCTAGTTTATGAATCTATCAAAAGATTTTTTTAGATATTTAAATAAGGCAATTGGTTTTAGAGTTTACAATAACGATGAAATACTTAATACGTACAGACTCAAAATCCATTCCCTATTTATATATATATATATATATATTCTACTGTGTTAACAGAACTCATTTTATTAAATAGAAAACTATATATATATTTACACTTTCGGGCTTATTAAACATACTTTTATTTAACTTTTAGGAATACAACTTGTCTTTGAAATGACGTAACGGTAAGATGCGTCATAGATATCGAATAAATTATAAATTATCATATAGAATTCGTTACTGTAGGTCTATTTATTTTACGTTAGTATGGTTCGGGTAGTAAATAAATTATTTTTGTGGCATGTATATAAGTTATTATAAAATATATATATATATATATTGATTTTTTCTTTTTGAAATGTGTGTTTGTTGTCAAAGTAACAAAGAAATAATTAAATACAACAGCGCTTCAAAGATTTTTAAGTTTCCTTAAAAATCTTTGAACTATAATTAAAAAAAAGACTAAACTCACCACAAAATATATAATCTTTAAAAAAAATAAAATTTTGTTACTTAATACAAGTAACAAAACGAGTATCTAATAAATACTTCTTTTAAAAATCAACTTATTTGAATAACTATTTGACTTGGGTTCATAAATTCGTTTACTTTCAGTGGCGAACGACCCGCCGTTATTACTCCTCCGGCGAACTTCAAGCTATCCGACAAAATTCCTGCGAACAAACTTACATATAGCAACTCAACTTTATTCTATACTTCATTATCTTTTATGCTCCAAGTGCCTTCTCCAAAGATATATCTTTCTAAAGTTTTTGTATTTTCATATATATATTGGGCAATCTTTTGTCTATTCGGTTTTCATAATACGTATATATAATACGTATATATAATACGTATATGTACACGTATGTGTACATAATACGTATAGTACTGCCAGTGCAGCCACTGGCAGTACTTGTTTATCTCGTAATGAGCATGCAATTAATTTACCTATCCGTTTTGTTCCGCGCACCAAAATGTTAAATAATCGCAATTTAAGCTGCCTCTATTTATTTTATAATTCGTATCCCGCTACAACATTTTAATCTTGTTTCCGCCGTCGAGACCTAAATATTCACACGTTTCCCCTTTTGCATGAAATAATCTGAATAACAAATGTGACTCAGTTTAAAAAAATAAAATAAAATAAGAATACATAAAATACATTTTCTACTTCATTTGTTACAATGTAAAATGTTTTATATTTAAATTCTTATATTGCTGTTGAAAGATCTGTGTACATTACATTTAAAAATGGATGGAAATGGATGTCGTATCAATTAACATAAGAAATTTTTTCAATAAGTTTTTTTTATTTTTCCCAACATAGATTTTTTTACCTTCAAGTGATCCCACATAACACGCTGCCAACACAAATAAAAGTTTAAACATGCTCCGTTAACTTTGTGGAACATTTATATTGAACGAACGTTCCGTTTACACCACTTTGTACCCGACAAAATATAACAAAGGTTATTTACATACTATTTAACGCTTAAGGTGTCCCAGTGGATATTCTCATTAAAAGCCTTGAGCTGTTGGGAAAGATTGGTTTTAATTTGAAAATTGTATCTAACTTTTATTCATCTATATTCAACATAAGCTTAAAATGGCTTGCAATAAAATAATCAAATCAATATTAAGTATCCTAAAAGGTTAGCTTTATTATATTATTTTATAAATATTATGTTCATGGAATTATAACTATCTACATACAAAAATAACTCGAGAGTAAATTTTTAATCATACAATATCTTCTTCTAAATTGTATAACATTTTTCCATATCATTTCCCCCGTATCTTAACTACGAAGATTCCTCTTGTGTATATTAAGATTATTGTAACGTGTACGAGATGTTTCAACGAATTAGCGAATATTTGATAAGTTTTCGTCATAAATTATCTTTACTTTTAAGCATAGGCGTATTGCATATTTATCATTTTAATTGGTTAATAATATAAATATAAACTATTTTTTTTTTAATTTCGTTCAAAAATATTATATCATTACGTTCAATTATTCATCCAGTAATGATGAAGCGAAATATTCGTTTATCTTTGTTAAAGATAAAATGTGTCCCAAGATATTAATATTTGTGAACAAGACACTGGAGCTTACATATTGACATCCTTGTTGAGATCTTTATATAAATATTATAGACTTAGGATTCAAAAGTGGAAATGTTTTTTAAGAAGGTGTATAGAGAGATCTGTGTATTTTACATAAACAAATAAATTGGTTATTGTGTCCATTAGTAAAGTATCTTTAAAATATTACGTTATTTTATTGCGTAAGTATTATTGAAGCATATTTTGAATGGATATAAAGCTTTCTTTATATCCATTCAAAAGTTATTTAAGACTAAGTTTATCTTTATAAAATAAGTCCTAAATTACAAATACATTTTTATATAATAACATATATATTCACCGGCTTATCACATGAAATATGTAAATTTATTTTAATATTTTTTGTGTCTTCAATCATATCTACCGTACCTTTACTTTCATGCATTAATATGATACCACGTAACACGCCGCAAAGACAAATAAAAGCTTAGACATGCCCCGCTAGCTATGTGGAACAATTATATTGAATAAACGTTTATTTTAAAACACTTCGTGCTAGTAAGTATGACAAAGGTTATTTAGATACCTTTGAATTCATAAACAAATTACTATGTCTAAGTAGATATTCTCCTAAAACGATAAAGCCTTTTGGAAATGCTGCTTTCGTTATTTTTTCGCCAATTTTTCTTTGCTATTTATTTGTAATAATATAATTCGATTTATAATTATAATTAAAATATTACCAGAAATTTACCATCGCTTAATTTAAAAATACGGCAGCATTATCTAATAAAATAGAAAAAAAGAATTATTTTAATTATTATTATGGCTATTGAGTTACGAATTATACATTCTACAAAAAATAATCTTAATTCCAAGGAAAACATACGACTATGTCAGATTTAAAAGATAAATAGCTTTTAAAGATAATTCAATGATTAAATGGAATAGTTGTGAAATTTTGTTATAATAGTAGACCTTTCATCCCTATAAAAGTACCGTTTCAAAGGGATATTATAGATTGTAAAACAAATTCAACATTTATATATATATCGGAGCAAAAACGAATTATACGACTAATGAAATCGGCGAGTCATCGTGCAGGTGTTACAAACTTTGTAAACAAGTGATTAGTGATATTTGACCCACTCCTTCGACTATGCTGTGTATAAAAGCGAGGCACAAGAAATGGAAAGGGTGGACTCGTTTTGTTAATTTTCATACGGATAACAACTGTGTAAAATTCCTTTACTTAAAATGAAGTTTGAGTTTACTGTATTGGTTTATTTCTATTATGGAACACCAAAATATCAAGGAAGATAGATAATGACGTCATAATTTTAAAAAACACTGGACCGGCTTACTCCGACATATATAGTATTTAAAGTCCAGTGTAAAAAGTATTGGATCATACAATATGTACTCACCATGAATTTGTTCATGTCAGTGACCTTTCCATAAGCATTCCCTTGTTTATAAAATTTATTATGTTTTAATAAACAATATAAAATATATAAATAATGTCATCATGAGTATTTGATGTCAGTTTGAGTAAAAATAAAAGTATAAATTTCCTCAAACCAGATTTATTCTTCACATATTCCTAAAGCCTTACTCATAAACAACGAAAAACAATTTACATCGAGCATAAACTCGAAATAAGCAAAATGGCAACTCATAAACTCGGTGTAACTTAATCCTAACATAACGTAGGTGTAACGTATTAAGAAAATTTATATCATCGTTATTCCAAGCTTAAGTTCGGTTTATGTCACGCTTTTTTCTAACTTAAAAAATGACAATTGTATTGTAAAACGAAATTCTTCTTTAATAATATGGAGATGATACATACTCGTATGTAAATATAAAATACCAAATTAAATGAAAATAGAATTAATTTACAAATATTTAATTAAATTAATATAAACTAAAACTTAGGAATAATTATGAAGGTGTAAAATAGCGTTACAGTTATTTCCATCCATGCTGCTAATGTCGCATTGTTTGTGCCTCAATTGTTATTTTCGAGCTTTTGTATATATGGCTTTATAATTTCTCTCTGAAGTTCCTGTAATAATATGTTAGACGCCTTATGAAATATTATGCCACGTGTTGATTCCATATTGTAATAACGCCGTGATAATTATTTTGTTTCTTATTTGCAGTGAGTACTTAATTTATTTATGTGTATTTAAAAAACCTATTAAATAAAACGTTGTACCAAATATTACGTTTGCTTTTGTATAAAATCATCGTTTTGAATAAACGTCATGAAACGTCAAAGTGACAGATTCCTTCACAGACCAAAAGCAACTTTTTTCGTTTTTCTATGCAGTATACCAATGAATTCAGAGGTTGCCTTTTAGTGCCTTTGACATCGGACGTTGCCGTTTAGTCCCTTTGACATCGGGGTAGAATGGTCATGACAATGTTATACCAAGTTTAATAGTAAAATATTAAACATACGTCATATATAATTTAAACTAAATGTAACCCTTATATAACTAAAGAAAAACCATTGAATAGCCAGTTTTGATATATACAGGGCAATCATTTATTTTTTTAATACATTTTAATATTAAATTATAATTAACAATGAAAAATTCAGCTTAGCAGTTTTTCCCTTAAACCTTTTATATTAATATTTTATTAATTGAATAAAACTCCAAAACCACTTCAGAATGGTGTAATATAAATGAGTTTAATTTTATCTTTATCAAAAGGCATTGATAATGCTATGAATATCTTTTCTATTTACAATTTTTCGTTTAAAAAGTCGTTCCTAAGTAAAAATATTACAAAGAGCATTAAGAAATTTTGAAGATCAGAAAAATCGAGAAATAACTGTAACAAAATTGAGTTAGTCGTTTCATCATATTTTGTTCTCATTTCTCATCTTTTTGTAACCGAAGTTTTGTAAATATCCAGATTGAATGCAGCTTGCAATAAAGTTTGAGCGCCATAATATAATATTATAATTTTATTACCTACTTGCGCACTATCTCATATAATATCCTCTATTTATGATTTATCTCAAATATTTTTTAAGATCTTCAGTTACATAAATGTCATCAGTCTCTGAAATATTCATCTTTAAGCTTTCAAATATTTCCCAAAACGTCTGCTCATTCTCTCGTTCGCAAGTTGTGGTCCATATACAAACAACATATAAAATAAACCCTTACAAATTACCTTTACAGCAATGACTGTCGTTTATTAATTTATTTTGAGTTAAATATTCTCTCGTATCGCTATCAAGTATTATTTCACCAACTTTTTATTTTCAATTCCTACTAAAATAGTAAATCTTGTGTCCTTCATCAATATTCCTTAGATTGGCACGTTTTCACTTCGTCTCTTGTACATCTATTCGTTTTTTCATAATATATCTGTTAGTTCCGTTCTCCCCTTGTCATCGTCTCTATATTCTAACTTGTACATCTCAGTGGGAGCTGTCCTTCTTTCTGAACTTGCATCTTACTTCGCACCAGACCTTGATGATGCAACAACTCTTGTCTATTATGTCACAGGAGCCCGGTGCTACGCCTGCGCACTGTTGCAGGGTCACTTGCTGTAGGATACGACCTAGCGCTATACTCAAACCTTTCCTTTCTGATAAATTGCATAATTGTTTGACAAAAAAAGGAAGTATATTTTTTTAATCAATATAGAATTTAAAATAAACCGATACGACAGGGATTCGAACCCGGAACTTCTGGGAAACAGTCCCATCACTCTACCAATAGGTAGATTGCTTGGTAGAGCGCTTATTGAATAGCTTCTTTGATTGTTATTTTTACATCTCATTCTTAGACATTTATAAAATAAGGATTAACACTGTGAATGGTTAATGATTATATCCTATATGTAAGAAAATAAAATAATAAAGGTTATATTACATTTTAATTTAGTGGATCAAAACCAACCAACTGTATACACACGTGATATCACGAAAAACAGAATCAATTTGTTCCGACCCTTTGAATCATGAAGTAAAAGAAAACTAAAGAAAATTATATTTATATTTCACAGTCAAACGTCAGTCAATCAGATAGGTTGAGGAATTCAATCTTGTTCTAAAACAAGTCACATAATAAATACAATATAAGTTGTTCTTTATTTAAATATGTATCAATTAAATTTGTTAAAGATATAAAGAGGTTTTATAGAATATATTTTTCTATACTGCAGTGAAGTTAATTAATAATAGTCTTTGATAATATATAAAATAACTTTACTTAAAATAGTAAGTAGTATTTCAGAAAGAAGTGGAAATTTGAAGCTGTTCGGTTCCTGTCCGCTTTTACACTTACATTATTTATAATTACAAAAAATAAACCAATCACATTACTATTTCCATCAAAGGCGTTCTACCAAATCATAACACAGACAGGCCAATGGTAAACAAAATACTGAATTTTTATAGCGGAAAACCGGTATAATATGGGTAAAATGTTTGGACGCTGGTAAGCTTATCTAATTTATGTGCTGTTTTTATAAGAGCTTTAAATGAATAAAATTTGTTTTTAAAATAAATCTATTTAAAGTAGAGTAGTTCTTCGACTTAGTTGGAAAAAAAAATAAGTTTCATTACATAGCGTTATTAAAATACCGAACTTTGTAACATTTTACCAAATCAAGTAACCAAAGCGAGTATTTAAGAGCTTCAAATATTAAGGTCAGTGAGTTCAATTTTTCCTGATTATCTGGACCCTAAGTGCGCGCACTCATGCTACCGCATGCCTAAAATCTGTTACAACCCGGTACAAAAACTATCAACAGCGTCACTGCATGATGGAGTTGTTATTTTATACAAAAAACTAAGTTTCCTTGTCACATTAAAGATAAACTATTCAGTTGTTATATTCCGAGCACACCCACTTACCAAGTTTTATACAGGTGTCTGTAACGATAACATTTTACCAATACTAGTATTTCTCGTTCCAGGCACTCAGTGAAATGAAAAATATGAATAACTTAGATTTTTGATATTCTCGTGAAATCTCGCCATTTACATTTTTTATACTTCTGGATTATGTACATTGCTGTGATTATGTAATAATCAAAATAATTAGTATTTTAGAAATCATCCTGAAAAAAAAATTAAAAGATGTTGACACATTGTTTGAAAGACAATCATGAGAATATTTATTTTTATACAGGAATTTTACTCTCACAGAATCTCCTTGAATCTATCTCGCTTTCTCCTTGTTTTATTGATTGCAAACCATTACTATAAATAAATATTATTTGGATTTAGTACATAAAAGAAAATTTCTTTGACGGTTCAAAATTAAATCGGTATATGCATAGATCATGATATGAGTCAGTAAAATGGAAAAAATATTCCCTACAAATGGGCCCTGGAAGCTGTTAAATTGAAACATTCCGATGTTTGCTTCCACTTACTCGGTTAAGCTGTATACCGGTCCGAAAGATAGCAAGCTTCGTCAGATCACACGAGTGGTTGTGCTTTCATATATAAGAATGGGTTTATCAAAAACTATACATTTACTGCTAGATTTTGCTCATTGAAAAATTATTAAAAATATAACGTATAAGCTATTTTATTAAAAAATAAATTTTACCTCACAAATATATTACGTCGTTTAGATGTTTATTTTTCGAATTGTATACACAACCTTAAACATAAGCCTTAAAAATTAAGATGTAAAAACTATTTACGTAACAATAGTATATTATATTATATTATATTGTAATCGTATCTATAGCCCGTATATGTCCTATACGCGTTGACAAATATGGACCCTTCTACTGGATTATAAACAGAATGATGGTTGAAATTATAATTAAGAATTTAATAATATCATAAAATATGTTTTAAAATGAACATAATTTATACTAAAAAATATAATATTCATTTTATATTTTATGCTGACGGCATTAAATTATCAAAAGCATAAATAATAATTGCGTGGGCTCGATTTGACACGTCACCATCCACTATAAAAGTTTCCACAAAGGAAGTGAAATATAATCTATCAAATAATAAGTTTAAAACGAAATTTAAAAAGGAGGAAAAATTCATTATAATCTACATACACTTAAGCCATAATATATATATATATATATATATATATATATATATATATATATATATATAAGTAAATTATTATTAAATAAGTCAATAAGTTAGTATTTTTTACAATAATTATCACAAGACCTAAATATAGAATAAATTTTAAGCAATTCGCTCTACACAAGAGAATGAGAAATGAAGCCTGTGAACGAGCACTTAAGTTAGGACACTTAAATGAAATTCTACAAAGGAGGTTTGGAAAATCAATAAAATTATGAAAAACTTGGATTATTGGGTGTTTTTGTTCTTTGCATTTTTAAAGTGACACAAATGGTGGGGGTAACAAATTTATATTGCAGTCTTTTTAAACATGTATGCTGTATTTTTCAATCAAATTTTTATATTCAGAATAATATGGATTCCAGGTCAGAGTATTCAAAGATTAGTCACCCAAATGGATAAAGGTTATAAACATTACAAATTTTTGTATAGTGACGAGCATTAGCTTTTGTGGTATAATAATTAAATATACACAAAATATAATATAATTATAATATATATATGATTGTAATTATATTGAACTGCTTTGTTTCGTACAACAGATTACACGTGTGTGGAAAATAGAGCGCAAAGGTATGTAAAAGAATAAAAGATATATCAATTTCAAATTCAAAATATTTTTATTCAAGATGGCATTTACTTTTGAATCGTCAACTATTACATGATAATGTAATAAATGTCAGTGTCGTGAGTCAGTGAGTGAGCTACCAGCTCGGAATGCTGCTCAGCTGAGAAGAGCTGGACAGAAACTCAAAAGCTGCTCTTTTTTTAATATTGAGATAAGTATTCGTCATGATGACATATCGAATTTCAACCAGTGAGCAAATACTAATAGAAGTAGTTGAATATACTGAATTGAATAAATTTACTTTTGAATATATCATCAAAAAAGTGTGTTACGGAATCCTGGCCTTACATACATTGCATTAATTTAAATTAAATTTAACAACACTTTATTTATAAAATATGACTTCAATTAATGAACGTAAATTTTAAATACTTTATTCGGATATAGATCCATTCTCATTCGTACCTGATACTCTCTCCGCTGCATCCTTTCACCCTTCTGGACTACGTAACTAAACCATGAAAAATAAAGAGCTTAATACACTAAAACTATCGATTGTTTTGTCGTTACAATTTTCTATACCCTTAAACACCATGTGCACATCTTTTGTACGCTGGAAAACTTTTTCTCAAACAATTCGCGAAGAGCTAATAAGGCTTTCACTTTCACTTTCTTCACGCTCTGATAATGTGTGACATACATTTATTTTCCTTTACAAATTGCAGTCTTGTATATCTTTCTAGGTCTTAAAGATAGGCACTAATGTCCTAGTGCAACATTCCTGAGCGATCGTCTCCTCTCGCAACAACTGGAAGATCCAAATCAGGCACTAACATTAATTCTCCCTAAGACGCTTGCTTATAAAAAAAAGCAATAATTCGTGATTTAAAATTGGATTTCATTTTTAAGATGCAGAAAATTGAGTTGGTGTCAATAAAAAATAATATTGTCTTTGTACAAATTATTCTACGTTTTAAATATGACAATATTATCGTTTTGCAAATTTTGAAAAAGTTATGTCAAGTCGTTCACGGAATTGGCTATTGGTGCCATATTTACGACACAGGTTAAATGTTCATGATTTTGCTTTAATTTTCCAAGTACAGCTTTTATCATCATCAAATCTTACTTTTATATAATATTTTGAAGTATAGATAAATCGAAAGTTCAAAAAACCTATCGCTTTTAATATAATAAATTATAATCAAAATACTACAATATTATTGCAATGTGCACATAAATGTAGTATCTTTACAAATATACAGTTACGCCAAAACTGTCTCGATCTGTCATCGAGGGTGAACGAACTTTAATTTGAGTTGTCTATGTATTTGTCCTTACTGAATACTTGCTTGGGTTCGCAATTACGATAGAGTAAGATAGAGTATCTTTTTATTTCCGTTTATACAACTCATTTCTCAGTGATTTTATGTTCTAAATTACAGGAAAATCAAAATTGTAACTCTTTAATTTATTTTATAGAATGTCATACCCGCCTTAATATTTATAATATTTTATTGTGTTTTGTAAATTAAAAATTGCAATTTAATAGTTTCTAACTAGAGAATAAATTACTTGGTCAATCAATTGGTGAATTGCCAGTTTAGAAATAGTTCGAATTGTCATTTAAGTTGTTTTCGGCTAAACGGCTCTTAGTAATTAGTTTTTGGTCTAAGCTGTAATGGAAGTTGACGAAGTCAAATGCTTCCTTAACGCCACTTTGAGTAAACTTTAATTATTTACTTTGTTACTCTTCACAATGGTGAGCTACCTTGGGTTAATTTAATGAAATGACAGCATGCTTAAAAGCAATATTACAAAATAAATCTTAAGCTGAATATAAAGAATAAAAAGAAGCGGTGGCTTACAAGAGGTAAATAAGCAATCCTAGTTCAATCAAATAACAAACTATTTTATTACATTTCTAGGCGCCACTGACAATGGACAAGTAAAGATATATTCACAAGAACATTATTTGTCAGTACAAAAAGATCGCTGGCAAATACTTGTTCGTCAAATTTATAAGTAGTGCAGATAAAATATTACTAGTTGTACATCACCAGATATTTTTTAGGAATTATATATTGAAGATCGGGAATATAATAATATCAGGCTCGAAATTCACTTCCCGCCAGGAAATAGGAAACCATGACAACTTAAACGACGCCCCGAAGATTCACGTCTACCCGCGACAAAATTATAACAGAAATGAATGTTTACTACTAAATTTGTGAAGGAAAAAAGTTACAGACGGAACTTATTATAATTACAGTAATAAAGATTGTTAAAATATTATACATACATACACACATATACAATATCTAGTTTGTATGATCATCCAAAAGGGTTGTAAGTCTTCCATTTACCTGATGGTGTATTCTAACGTCGTTGTAAAATATGAAGCGTCGTATTTTCCACGAGATTGAACGTTAAGCTAATAAACTATCGCAATACCGTACATGATATATAATAGTAATTCTGTTATGGTAGTATTATAAACAGGTTTTTGTTACAAAATATTAGTACCCCATTTTTTAATTGTATCGGTTATATAGAATGTTACGAAATAAAAGTTTTTACAGTGCAAATATTCCTTAAATGTTGGAGTTTTGGCAAAGTATACAAATGTTAATCCAGTCTTAAATAATTAAAGAATTTGACTTTGTAAAATCAGCATCGAACATCTGTAAGTTCAATTCTCATAAAATTCTCCTTTCCGTCGGCATTGATCATTGACATATAACAAAAGACAAAGTTAAAGCAATTTTAGTCGGAAGCAGAAAATTAATTTAAATTCCTTGAAAATGTTCTTTGAAGATTTTTACTATTAGTTTAGATTTATACTGACCTTCAACGCTTAACGGCAGACTAGGCTTTCTATTGAAATAAATAATAGGTTTTCAGAACTTAAGTATTGCAAAAATATCCACAGAAAACTACAATTGATTCTTCATACACCAATTTTATTTATTATAAAATCCTTATCTTTATCTTTAATCAATGTATTTGTATTTTTACTAATGTTCAGTTTATAATAATTATATCTAAATTACATCATATAAGTAATAGTAAGTGATCCAACCAACAACAACAACAACCAACATCACTGAGACATTCGCTAAAAACAGGTTGATTTTCCGCCGAATCAGTACAGGAAAGAAAGGTTGTTAAAGGTCATAGTAGCCATAATACCCACAGAACATGAAATATTACATGTATTAACAGGAACGGAATTAATAATATTGTAACACCTCCGTATGTCCGCTTTTGCAAAATTCTCCTAGTTCCAAAACTTCGTAGACAACGACCATATTTCCTGAACCGCCACTATGTCTCTGTTTGACACAAGTATCTTACGTCACTTACCTACCTCTCAACTCTTTAAGTATTACAATTGAAAGTTACAAATGTTGATAAGTTTCTTGCTTTGGTAGTATACGTTTGTCAAATCGTATATCAAATCATTATTTTTGACATATGACAAACTTGACCAAACATCTTGCTCACTCAATATTCACCTGTATAAAAAAATACATATATATATATATATATGTTAAAACCACCCATGGATTTTTTACTATCCTAGTAAATGGAACATACACGTCCACACACACAGATACACACAAACACGCACTAACATTCATTGAGTTTATACTCAATGTGCGAGGCGAGATTGAGTGACGAGATTAGGGTGACGCCGAGGTCTAGTTTGTTTATGGTCCGTTACGGCTGATTTCTAAAAAGTAGGGGCCAGTCTGAACTGCTTTATTTTAGCTAAGTAGAGATACGCCTGCATAAAACCTAATATATTATTAACATACCGAATTTAATAAAACAACATAACAAGCAGCTTAAAACTAATTTAAAACCGGCAATTTATATTTCTCTGTGCTTTGTAACGTTAATCTGATCTTCCACGTAACAGCAAAACAAATGTAAGCTCTTGTAAGTTTCGTTTCATCACCATTACTTTGAATAAACGTCTGTTGAATGCTTTCTTTTAAAACATGTGGCACTTCAAGAGTATTTATTGAAAATTGTTTAACAAATAGGAATTATTTACAGCATATTTAGTTGTAAGTGATGTTCTACAATCTAAGATTGATATTTATCTAAGATTTATATTTAGATATCTATTCAATATTATTATCAACCTTAGATTGATTCCTACAAACCCAATACAAAGATCAGCTATTTTCTCATATAGTTCTACATAAAGATTGTTGTTTTAATGCTTTTTAATGGGAATACTAGCTGGCGAAGGACATAGAAAAACTATAAATACTCGCTTCAAAGAGCAAGGAACTCTTCTATGTTTCAATGTATTCATTTTTTCAACAATCACTAAGTAATACGTTCAGACATGTAAAGATTGACAATAAAAGTAAGGAAAAATACTTTATCTATGGCTTTAAATAACAAAAGACTACCCCGATTTTTTCGTAAGCTCTTCACAGGTCAGTGGCAAATATCTTTCAAAACAGGTTATACATTTCATATTTGAAATATGTATGACATTAACTTACAGTTCAGAAATATATATTTATTAATTCAGATAAAACACAAACAATGGCAATATTTCGTAAATAAAATTGACAAGGAAATTCTATTAATCTTAATCTCGTCGAAGCAAACCCGCCAGCAATTTTCGACGGCTTCGATAATCCATTTAAAGTTAATCGGTTAAAATTCATTATATACCAACATTGGGGCATCATTGGGGCCAACACACATATATACACCATTTAGTTATAACACCTCTCGTTTCTACGTCAAGGATAAAAAAGTTAGTAATGTTGATCGCGCTAGTTGTACTTAAGTACCCGAGAAACTTTTAGCCAATTTAGTAAGTTCTGCGTTGCTAATAAAATCTCCAAGTGTTAAATTATATGAGTTTATTGTTTTTATTATTATAGAGTTGTTATCTTTATATTTTTAATTATAATTAAAAACTTTAATATATTTCCTTTGCCAATTACTAATAGATTTTTTTACTTTAAATAGATTTACTTGCACAGATAAATGTAATGATGTACCTGTATAAAAAACCTTCTGTATCTGTTCACTACGAGCGAAGTCACGGGTAAACATGCGTTTCCATAAATTGATGATAAAAGTCTTTGATTCAAAAGCCGTATAAAAATAGAACATAATTGTGTATGCTCAGCAAGATTCCATTGGTGAACATAGACTTCATTGGTGAACATTTTTCACTATTCAGTAAATGTTTTCGACTTCCATTGAATCGATCTTCCTTCTTTCATCAGCCGTCTCCTTGCCGCTCCTTCTTTGACCCATTCTCCTTTTCTCTCATTCACGTCTTAATTGTCTCTTCTAAATCCTTACATTTCGGATATTAATAGGCAATAGTGGTCACATTCCTCATTTGTTATTCAAAATAATTTCAGAATATATGTAACTATGTTAAAAATTCGTTTATTTAATTTACTTTTCAGCCTTTACTACTTCATTTAATATCAGTAGATAGAAAACAGTTCATAGAAAATATCATATTGTTGCATGAAATATATTACGCAGTGAAATAAATATTATTAGGTACATGAAAAAAAAAATGTTATTAAAGGTACGTACGTATATTTTTTGTTTTTATTATTATTTTACTATAGATTATGCGATAAATCCATCAGTGTAATGTATATTTACATAAAAATAATACCAGATAGTTTTTAAACTTTCACAGCTGCAGTCCATCTGCACCTACATTTAAACTTCAAAACAGTATGTACTAAAAATAAATAAATATAAGCAAACTTTGAAACAATATTATATAATACCGAATAGTTTATACCCATATTATATAATTCCGAAGAGTTTATACGTATATTATATAATTCCGAAGAGTTTATAGCTATATCATATAATTCCGAAGAGTTTATACCTATTTTAAATAACCTTATTTCCAGAATAATACGATCACCATTAGTTTGTGAACAAACGTGACACTCGTAAATTGGAATTTCATGTCACATACATCCAAAGCTATAAAAATTCCTCACTCTTTCGTGACTTCACATTAATTACATGTTGAAAGCTCTCTCATAAACAATGCTTGACCCGGCTTTAGAAAATTTTTGATGTAACTAGTATTTTTTAAAAATCATGTTTTTTAATACATAATTTATTTTTTTAAATGATTCCACAGAATCATACATATATAATGAATTTATGCAGGGAAAAAAATTAGAAATTCTATACAACTTGACTCAGTTAAGAGTTGTATGAGAAAAAGCAATTTGTCAAGCAGATGACATGGTTATATTATATTTATTATATATTTATTAATTTGACGTGAATACAGCCGGGTAAATATAAAAAGAAAGTTATAGTTCACAAAAGTTTTAATATAAAAAGATGACAAGGTTATTTATTGAGAAATTTAAATATTGTATCCTCCAAATCAAATAATATAGCTTTTATAATTGCAAAATTTTTTTAGATATAATTATTTAAAAAAGGTTGATTTAAAAACTGTTAGATGTTTGCAAAAACTAACTAATAAAAAATATTAAACAAAAGTAGTAATATTAATAAAAAAAATAACCACATTCATGTTAATATAATTAAGTTTTATCAGAGAAATAACCTGATGTTTTGAACAATACTTCTATAAAAAATATTAAAAATTAAAAAGGTTAAGCGTTGTCTGTGTATTGAAAAAAATATAACATAGAAAAAAGGTCAGCTTTTTGCACTACGAAGGCTTTAGCGTTTTGCCTTTATACGTAATCCGTAAATAAGACGTCTTTCCCGGACTAATGGAGTAGACGCACGGTAAAATTAAGTTTTTGTAAACATATTATACGACAAATTGTAGGAATACGCACAAAAAGCGTACATATCAAACGTTAATGGCAAAAACGGCATCAATATTCTTATTTTTTCCGTCAAATTTTGATGACAGAAGTATTATTGAGACTACAAAACATAAAAAACAAAAAACCATAAGATTTCTAGATATTATTTTTTTTATTGTATTTGCGGTTTTTAATTAAACGATCATATAAATTAATAAAATTATAGGTACCTACATAATATACTTCATAAATAGAAATAGTAGCTAAAAGGTGTTATTTATATATCTAAGTCTTGCTTTTAATTTTTCAATATGTACCTAAGGCATTGATGCTTTGACTGGTTTTAACAAAAATAAAAAAAGGCCTAATTATAACTTATGTAAGGTTTAAAATCCGGAACAAGGAATATTAAATCATTGGGCAACTGATTAGTTTAAATCATTTTTACATCATTATTCCAAAATTGTATATAATCCATAACATATTCAAAAATATTAAATGGTATGAATAAAAATTTCATTTTTACCTGGATTGATTTCAAAATAACAAGTTTATTCTGAAATAGAAATCTTCCAAACAAATTTTATTTGAAATAATATATTACAAATAAGTTTTGTTTGGCGTTGATTGGACCGGGATCCAAACCAAATATTATTTTTAAAAAAGCCGTAATAAAAGACGCAGTTCGTTTGATCTTGCAGTGGTAAAGCCTAACGCTCGTGTGCTTCATGTTAATAAATTCAGTAAAATCGTCAGTGTACATTGTACATTTATCAGACAGAGTATTGCGCTAAAATATTTTATATTTTTTTTTTGGGATGTATTTATTAAAAATGAAGAGATTTAATGAGATGCATTTTTTCAACAATTTTTTCTAAGCTTCAGTATGGTACGGTTTTTTATATTCTCATAGACAAGACAAGAAAAATGACGTTTTATATAGAAATGCGAACAAATTGTCATTTTTTAACATGTAAAAACTTAGTATACATATAAAAGCATAATGTAAACGCAGTATTCATCAATGTATATTAATTTATGAAAATAAAAACATGATTGTACCTCTACGGCAAACGGCTACGGCAGACCGCTACGGCAGACGACTACGGAAGACGACTACGGCAGATCACTACGGCAGACCGCTATGGCAGACCGCTACGGCAGACTGCTACGGCAGACGGCTACGGCAATTCTTACGGCGTGACGGCGAATAAATATTATTTTGTCGTAGTCTTGATCATTATATTAATAGATAAATTCAAAAGTCAGCATTTAAAATATAAACATATGTTTTTGTACACACAATACTTTCTACATTCTAAGCTACTTGAAATACATTATGGTAAGTTAATTTATACCAAACAATATAAAAATAAATCTGAATTTGGTTATATGGTCTTTTAAAACTTTGAAACGATTATTGAATAATAATCAATTAAAAGTATCCGAACAATTCTGACGGTTAAAAGTTGATGTCATTACGGGTAGACCCACTATCAGCCGGAACCTCCAACTATGCAGTTTCAACTAGTTTGTACTATATAGTTAGCTGTGGTTGAAATAGTTTTACTAACTAATTTAATTCATTATTCTCCATAACAATACAATTTAGAACAATGAGGACATATCCCTGTTGTCTCTATTAACACAGTTTACGAAGTCATTTAGTAAGCGAGTCTTATTACTCCACATAATATAAAGTAAGGTTTACCATCATTCTGGCATTTTATTTCGAATTGGAGATTATCTATGAACGTGTTTAGGCATTCTGGATGTTTATTTTATGTTTGAAAATATCTATAAACATGTTTAGGCATGTTCAACTTCATTGAAATTTTGAATGAAAAATAAACCGACACTAGCGAAAACGCGATTCGAAAACGCGACCTTTGCGAAACCATCCCATTGCGGTTTCGCGGGTTCTAATAGGAATTAGAACCCGCGAATATTAATATAAAAATAAATTATAAAAAATAATATTAGTATATTAGGGCCCGTATCGGTTTATTTTTCATACAGTATTTTTTGAAAATATATGCTGTTTATTTAAGTTGTAAGTAAATAAGTTATGAATAACACCACCACAACAACCTTGATACACTAAAGTTATACACAATTATAGTGTATATATAAATTTTAATCGTTGTACTTCTTTTCAATAATTAAAATTAAACAACAAAAAATTGGTATTAAAAACAAACACACTAAATAAATAAGCATACAAAAGCTTACTATGCCCATCTGTTTTTCAGCAAGTTTAAAGAATTTTCGGATAATTACTTGTAGAGAAAAATCGATGTTCTTTCAGTGGAAAAAATGTACGTATGTCTGCGTGCCTAAGCTGGCTAAACCTTATTATGTACTATAGAATTCAGATCTAAATATGAGTTAAGTCAATTCGTATTGCTTTTTGAAAAGTAACGAATAACTACGCCATAAAAGAAGCCATTCAAATTAATATAGTAAACACTAGCTATATAATTCACTAGCTCTTAAAATATATAGACCACCCATTACCGCCCGTCGTACTGTAAATTGTACACTATTTTAAACTATGAAATTAATTTATTATGGCACTAGTTCAACTGATCAGAGAATTTACATGAAGTTGAACAGAGAATTTCCTTAAGCAAAGTACTACTAAATCAACCGTTGAGATCCTAAGATTTAAGAATTTGATGTAACCTATTTTACAAACAAAATTAATCTCAGCTACTACTGTTATAGTAAAACGAGTTTACTCAGACCATCATTTGATTAGAGCCCTCGCGCGACACTCTCGATACAATTTTCACGTTTTATATTACATAATAAAAGGTGTATTTATTTATTTCTTTCACGTTTTTTTTTAAATTAAAATATATGTTTTTTAAGCGTAATTCGTCTTTTACTATTTACAAACATGAGAAAATTAAGGATTTTAAATCATTTACCATATTATCCATTCAAAATTATTATTTCGGAGGTATTTAAGTATTTTTTTTATAGTTTAAATATGCAAACAATAAATGGCTACGGCATAGAAAAAACATCATCTTGCATTGTTTTAAAACAAATAACTTATGATTTATGTACAAGAAACTTAAAAAAAATATTTAAATTCAGTTCGTAACGTCTGCAACTAGATTGGGAACTCTATTTGAAAACTGTATAATATTTTTGTAAATAAAATAATATTCGAAACAAATATAAACTTTCATGGAATAAAAATACCTTTGTCCTTAGAACAAAGTCTTAGACAATTGTTAAGTGGTGATCCCAAAAAATTTGAATAGGCCTGACATGGCTAGACGTGTTTATAAATATTTTCAAATCAAAATATCGGCTGTGGCAGCTTTTCAGTGTTAATCTTTACTGCAGGGGTAAAAACATTGGTTAAAATTTTCCAAAGAAGCCTAACAGAACATGTATAGAAAGCTAAATTCTCCGAACCGACTGTTTCATTCAAACAATAAAAATATTTTTAAAATTTATCTAAGTGGATAAGGGATATTACTTTGGATTACTAAATATACCAATTAGACATGAAAAGCTTACCTTAGTAGCAAATTAGTCACATATAATTTTTTGTAATATATAACGTCTAGTAATCCAACATCTATCTTTCTTTTGTCACATACAATGCAATGTTTATATGATCAAACTTTGATAGAGTAATATTAAGAACGGTAAGCTAAATGTTCATATTTTTCTAAAATAAAATCACTTATTAAACTTTACTATCGAAAATAAAGATCTGCAATTGCTGGATAAATACTGCAGTTTTTACTGAATCAATTAAAACTACACATACAATGATATTATGGGCGGATGTTATTGTAGAGTCAATTATTTATAATTCGTTTATTTTCAGTTGATAATTATAAGATAATTCGTAAGAATTTAAAGTAAAGTCGATACTCTTTTAATTAATGATACTTAATTTATGTATATTACCGTGTTCTATTCACGGCAAGCGAAAATAAAATTACCAAGCCACTAAAATAAACGAGATACAATAATTCTGATTTTTGTTTTTGTGAATAAGTTTTATTTCTAAATACGAGTATAAGAGTAAAATAGTAGTATGTATTTGCAGAATATTTGTGCGCATACGAATATAGGTAATTTATATAAATCAAGTTTTTGGTATATTTAGGTATTAAAAAGCTTCCCTCTGCATTCTCTATCGCTTATACCATGGGGTGTGTTCTGAAGAATTGTTCGGACTTATACCAACCACAGATTTTCGCCATCGTCCATCGCGACAAAACCTCCATCCACATTACTCAAGATTTTTTTTAACTATTCGAGACGAATCTGTGGAATAAATTGTCGCCTAAGGTATTTCCGGACCGATACGATATTCAAACCTTCAAGAAAAGAGCGTATTCCCTTCTAAAAGGCTGGCAAAGCCCTTGTAGCTCCAGAGTTGCAGATGTCCATGGGCGACGGCAGTCGATTAGGTGACCCATCTGCTCATTTACCTCCCTATCCCTTAAAAAAAAAAACTAGTAACCAGATATCCCTGAAAAGGACATATTATTATGAAATATCTACGATAATTTTGAGTGGCCGTCAATTATTCTCGCAGTCTTGATAATAGTGAAAACTCTTTAGAAGTATACTCTTTTGGAGAAAAAAATATTTTGAAAATCGATCCACAACTTACGATGAAATCAGTAGACAAAAAACTTAAGAAAGAACGTCCTCTGTTTTGAAACACAGTTAAAAAGGCGATATTGTGACATCATCCTAATAACACTCTTAAATATATGACTCTCAGACAGTTTTTAAACTTTGTCTTTATAATACCATAATATGAAAAGTAATATAACAATCATTAATCTACGAACTTAATCTACTTGAATGCTTCTAAGTCTTAAAATTCTCTAGAAAATGTGCAGTTTTAGCTAAATTTCCGTCAAAATATACTTTATTCATCTTCCTCGAGAATTAATTGTTTATAATTGATTATAGTATGCTAGCTGAATACCAGTCTTGTTTATGAAACTCAGGTAAACAATTTCATCATATCTAAAGTATTTAATTTAGTAATATTTATCGAAAACCCCAGCATTTACTATTATTTTTTTTTATATAAATATTTTACGTATGTAATCTGCCACTACTCTGCCATTATAACTGTAATGGCTGTAAACTGACTATATTTTTACATAATCAATGGATAGTAAGAAATTACTTATAAAATTAATTGTGTCATGATAACCTTAAGATAATTCTTACCCACTGACAACAGTATGGCTGGCTAATTAATAATATTTACAAAAATGTCAGATTAAAAGAAAACCAGAAAAGCGTTCAACGCCTTCTTTGTATTTTTTGTATCGTTTTTGTGTCATTGTTAGTATAAATGCCATTTTCCTTCGCATTTATATTCCTTTAAGGCTAATGAATTATTAACTTTATTAAAAAAAATATATTAATACGTGAATAATTTAGTACGTGAATGTTACTGGTAATATTTTATTGTATAACCGTAAAAAGCATATCTAAGATAATTTCTTTAACATATTGCTTACCCCGTCTACAGTAAAGTTTGCTTTTACGATCTGTCAGTTGTGTAACGCAGTGGCTAGATACTTATCGTATATTGTTAGGTTTGTTTTATGTATTAACGTAAGAAAGTTTCTTCATATTTGCCAATATTAAATTTCAAGCCTTCTTCGTCGTTATACTTAAAGCTTAAGAGGCTTAAACTTCGAAAGTAAAGCCTGATTGTACACCGTAGGTCCATTACACAGATGGTTTATTAGAGTGTTTTACTTGTTTTGTGTGATAAGATACAATTTTTGTCTAGAAATATTTGAACTAAAACTTTTTATAATTATGCTCCATAAAAAATGTAAAGCTGATTATTAAAAAAAATACTCAAAATAATAATAAGTACGCAATAAAGAAAGTGGAAGTATAAAAAAATATATATAAAAATATTTTGAAAGCAGTTTCGACTCTAGATCGTAACCTTAATCTGTAACAAATTATCGAAACAAATTAATTAAAAACAGACACAATCTAACCTTATGTGAAAACGCAAGCAATTACATATAATTCATAATTTATTATGTTATGATAAAATATGGGGCATTTCACGTGAAGCGAACAGCAAAAAAAAGTGAGGTTTTGAAATCCGGCCATATTCGACCACAATCTTTATCTGGTAGGTGTGAAAGAGGAAGCACGAGCTTACTTTTGTATGATCTTTATTTGTCAAGTTATGGGGTTTTGAAAAATCACCATTTTTTAAAATTGGTATTTTTTCAAATTATTTTTTTAAAATATTTAATACTATATAAAAGTATTAAACTTACCGTTTTTAATAGAAAATTGTATGATTTTTTTGAATTAAGGTCAAATGTAAACAAAAAATAATAAATCTAGATTCAAACATACACTATAAATTACCATTTATAGTGTATGTTTGAAGCTGGATTTTAAAATTGCACACAATTCCAGACATAACCTTATTAAGGCAAGCTTAACTTCGGCAAACATTAGATACCCACTACTTGTTACGTGTCTGTTGAAAGAAGGATGAAAAAATCGGTTTTTAAAACTATTTTACTTCTATTTTAAAATGTATACTCCATGTTTAAGTTTACTTAATATAATAACATTATCTTTAATATAGAATATATGAAGAAATATTTATTGTAATTTATAGAAGAGTCGTATGTAATGGGCGTAGTTAAATTTTGTATGAAGTATTATTTCATAACTCGCATGGCTTAACCCTGGTAATGCTTGCTTCAATAACCCTTTTGTTTTAAGTAATATTGTAAATACTGGGTGCAAGAATAAATTATCAAATAACTTTACTCCTTCATTTTTTATCTTTAGTAAAAAGTAATTTTTGCTTTTATCAAAATAATAATTATATGACATAGCTGGAAGTATTGTTCATGTCCGGTCACATCACTAATAATCCCATAGCTATCAAAATATGCCACCAAACCTATAAAAACGTCGTGTTTCAAATTATCAAAACTTATATGTCATACTATCCGTTTCTTCAATAGACTTGACTTTTTAAGACTTGTCAAAGGGTGACAGGCTTCAGAGAGTTGACCCGAATGAGCGCGGCATAACTCTTTGAAACTCAATTTTTCAATGTCAAATGTCACAATGTAAAACACTGGCTAAAAAAATCCATTCATCCATTCTGCAGATATTCTACCCGAAATAAAATGTTTGTTACACTTAGTTAAGGATTTTAATTACTGAAAATATCTATTTGACAATATTATAAATGTTTTCAGTTATTAAAATCTTAAAATATAGTTTCGAACATTATATTTCTCAGTTAAGGGACATGTTTATTACTGGTTAAAAATATGAAAAAAAGAAACAAGTTATTTTTTGCACTAAAATACTAACCATAAAAGTAATAAAATTCTTACGTAAAGAGCTTATTATATGTTAAAAACGCCATTTCACAAAATAGCTCGGGATATGGTGCCCCATTCAGGGCCTGTGGAGATAAAGCGTTTTTACTAAATATGTCGGTAAAAGATAAAAAAATTTGCTAAGGAATTATTATAATACCTACTCTCCTTACAAATTCAATAAATAAACTCTTATCAAACTATCATATTAGACCAACTTGGATATCGTATTGATAGATAAATATGTCTTTGACGATCAAGTACAAACAGTTAAAAATCAAAGAAAACTAGATTCCTTTTTAACAAAAAAAATACTAGCGTTACTGTAGCTAATTACGTAAAGCCATGGGATCTTTTTCTAGAGGTCGCGGATTGCAAACCGTTTTGGGTAAATTTTTCATTCTATATTAAGTTAAATTGAAAATAACACTTTATATAAAAAAAATAAAATTAATATTACAGACAAGTTTTTAAGGTAATCAATATTAGAGCAATGTGGATATGGATTTTCATTACTGATATTGTGTTAGATTTTTAAGAGCAGTACAGAATTATAATAATCAGATCTACACCTCGTCTTCTCTTGAAAACTATAATTCCAAAGCTTTTAAATATCGAGTTAAAATTAAAATGTTGAATTTAAAACCATCGCCTTTTAATTCACTTAAATATTTATAACATCACTGTCGGTTAGTAACATAGGACTTAGTTCAAGAAACACAGCTAGTTATATCATTATCCTAACAAATAATGATAGGAGTTCTTGTAAATAGTCTTGACAAAAATAAACTGAAAAGTATTTTACCGTTATAAAATACAACGGAAATGATCTAATTCCTGAAATTAACCAAAACCTTTCTAGTCATTTATATTTTTATCTTTATCAAGTTATCAAATGACGTCATTAAAATAAAGAAGAAGACATTTGATATTTCAGTATATTTAATGTCATTCTTTTTTTGAAAGTAAACATTTCTTTTGTAAGTAAATATTTTTGAAATAAGTGATTTTTTTTTGTTTAAAGACTTCAATTATTGCGGTTTTATGAAAAAAAAATAAGCAAGAATAAGTTTTTATTTGTAAATATTTCCTCGTCATTAATCATTCCTTAGATGTCTTAACGTGTAACAGACATAGACCAATTATAATACCGAAATAAATATTCCTCAAACGTTTTAACAAAATATTTTTAGAACATACTGTAATATCCATTACAAATAATAAATAATGTTTTTTTTTAATATCTTTTGGTTGGTATTGTGCACTTAATGAGTGCTCGTAGAACATACTTCTTCTCTGACGTCAAGTGAAAATAGGGCTGCTTAATTCAAAAAAATAAATTGTAGCCTTTTAAAATATTAAATTTATTTATATTTATTATAATTTTAGAATCAATGTGGTAAGAAAAGATAGATAAATAAGTAAATATCGGTTTTAATTTATCTGAAAATTAAACATTGTAATTTCAATTAGATTTTTGTGGTATGCATCCATTGAAATCAATTATAAATGTATTTTTTGTCAATTGACAGCCCTGCTTGTAATCCACGTTTACATAACAGCTTATTCTCAAGAGCCATCTTGTTAGAAGCCCTCGATTGCTTTCCGGTCCTTAAAGAATTTGAAACGAAAATTGGCGTCGTGTTTTAATCTTGTTTATACGCCAGTTTTTAACTTAATTTTAAATATAAGAAATAAAATTACCATTTTAAATTATATAAAAACAGTATGGCGTATCCTTTAAGACCCAGGTTAAATACTAAAAAGAATAAAATAGGTCTAATACGCCAATATATTTGTTCCAAGGTAAAATGTAATTGCAATTATAAAAAGAAACTTTGAGTCTTCACTGTACCTATATTATATTTTTTGTTGCATCATTGCTCTACAAGCCAAAAAATCGCTAGTAGTGGACTTAAATATTAGAATGTATATTGAGAGTTCATATAAGTACAAATAATAAAGAAATAAAAAAACACAAATATAAAAAAAAACAAAGAAAATTTTAAAGTTATCAATTAAAAGCCTTGAAAATGAAACGTTACGTTTTTTATATACAAAAGTGACAACTTAACTTTTATCAATTGGAGCTAAGCATATTATAAGATCTATTTTCTGCTCCGACATTTGATATCCACTTAACCCTGATTTTTTAGGCCATGACTGTTGCTTCACAAAGCAAAGACCACGATTTTAATAAAGCACGAGGTTCTCAAAATAAACCAGATACAAAAGAACTTTTATATTTTCGAATTAATCATAGTTTTATATATTTATTTATAATCTTTTTTGTAAATATTTTGCAAATATTCCCTTATTAAGAACACGATAATTACTTGACTGATCAAATGACCAATTGCAAACTATATTTCATCATTGAAAAAAATATTTATATTTGAATCACGAAATATATCTAGCTATTGAAGCTGGAAATCCTACCTTAGTTACAAATTAATCTCATTTTATTCATCCTGATTCTCACCGTGTGATAAATAAGTGAATTACTGACGAGGACTAGTAATCCAATATACATTCAGATTCTTTTATCGCATGAAATAAAAAAAAAATAATTAGTATGTTCATACTTTGTTAGAGAAATATCCACGAAAGCTAAGTAGTTAAATGTTATTAAACTTTAAAGGCTTTGAAAATAAAAGTTGTAGTATAAACTGATTAAATGATCAGATTTAATCAGATTAAATGAAACTGATTAAATGAATGATTAAATGCACTGATCTCATTGGAAAATGTTATTTTATTGGAAATATTGTATTACTTGTCCATTTCGAATAATATATAATTGAATAATTATGGCTAAACTCATTAGAATTTCAAATAATATGGATACACAACCTAAATTAATCAATGCTATAATATATTATACGGTATATTATGGCATTGATTAATTTAGGTTATATTCAAGTTAAAGTGAAAATGAAATTACCAAGTAAGGACTTTAAATTAATTGGGTAAATTAATAAATTTTATTTCCAAATATACAATTTGGTTGATGAAAAAATAATGTAAGGAAGAAAGTATATTAAAGAATTAAAATTTTATTGTGTATTTAGTCATTGAATAATTAGTACACTTTCTTCTATATCTTTACACAGAATATAAAACTTATATTGCTTAGATTTCAGCTTCGTTTTTAGCAGCTGAGCTTAAGAAGTGGAGGCAAACAAAGAAGTGGAGGCAAGCAAAAAAATGCCCTTTTAGATGAAAACCATGATAAATTATTTTCCCATTACAACAATTGAATATTAAACATAAGTTAGATTTTATCGCCATAAAGTTTATTTAAAGTTCAATTGAACTCAATCATGTTTATTAAAACAATTATTTTATTTGTCTATTCTATTTCTTAACACCATGTATATTTGTTACTATTTGTCATTTATATCACGCAGAATCATTTCAAATTCTGCTGAACCGATTGTCATGAAACACATTTAACATTGCACATATTGAGTTCTCGTATCTAAAGAACATTACAATAGTTATAACTTGGTAACGCAGGTTTGATGATCAATACAGGAGATGGCTTAGTAAAAAAAATATCGCTTTTGAGTTATAGAAAAATATAGGTACAGAAAGACAGACACAAATAAAAATAATAAACTGTTAAATTTAGTGACAAAACCGACTGCATAGTTTAAATTAACAGTGTATTATACAATATACAAAGTTTAGCTTGTGTTACCGTGCAATAGGGTTGTAAATCTTTCATTAACTTGACGTTGCTTTCGTATTTTCGTGTTGACGATGTTCTACGAAGACCAAGCGGCAAAATTACTTATATTAATTTAGATTGTACTTTTATCTAATAAACTATCAAAATTACATACAATACACGATTTAATAAATATAAAATAGTTCTAAATTCCAATTTGAAATGTACAGAAAAATGTAAATAAGATTTTATTAGAATATTATCATGGAATTTTGTGTTATCGGATCAAAAATCAAACTACCTAAAATCTTGTATCCTTGATTAAATCATAAATTATAAGTTTAGGAATATTTTTGATGAAAATATTCTTCAACTGTCGGAGTTTTGTCAAAGAACACAAACTTTATTAGAAGTCTTGAATAATTAAGGAAATTTACTTGCCACAATCAAAATCGACCATCTGTAAGTCCATTCAATACTCATAAAATTATCGTCTCGTCGGTATTGAATATTTACATGTAACAAAAGGCAAAGTTTGAGTAACTTACGTCGGAAGCTGTCGCAGAAAATTAATCAAAATTATAAAATTCTTTTTAATTCTATATACTATGCAAAAAACAATATGTAATTTATTTTGTTTGTATAATATTAAATATTTATACGCATACATAATATAACTTATGTAGATCAATCATCAGATACAAGAACGTCTTATGTCCAGAATTGTAGGTGTATCCTAAATTATTGTCTTAATCTTTAAATGTTTTTTTTAAGATTAAGTTGTCAATTCATGTGCATTAAAGATTAAAAAAAAAATTTTGTGTGGATTTGTGATATGATGAGAAATGGCTTATTATTTGTATTGCAGGGGAAAACGAATATATGTATATATTTATTACATTCAATATATATATTGAATGTAATTTTGTACTTAAAAAAATATGATCAAAAAAATCCCAAACAGTTAATAGCATAACTGATAGTTTTGATTCTTAATAGTATAAATCTTAAAATTAAACTTTACGTCATAGCATTCAAATTAACACTTTAGAATAGATAAAACTTGAAATTTTGATACAAAAATATATAAGTACGTTATTTTGATATAAATAATTACTTTAAAGATATCACTCGTTAAATTGATTAACGGTAGAAACCTTTCACATCTAATTAATCATATATGTATCTTATCTTTCATAAACCATTGAATATTACTAAAAGAGTACAGAAATATTGTGATAGCAGTAACCCTGCACTTTGCTTGCTAACTAATTTTATTTATAAAAATGGCGGATTTTTTAAAAAGCAAAATGACCTTGGGCGGTTTTTTATATGAAAAACTAAAAATCTTTTTACTTTTTAGGTCTGTTTTCAATTTCTACATTTTTGTTAGATGCTTTTTGGTGCCATTTAATTATGTTGCCATAAAATTCTTGATATTTATGATAATTTCATAAATGTTATATTGTTATCTTTATAATTTGAGTAAATTCGTTAAAAGTTGTACAATCTGTCAATTGTATAACGTACTAAATAGATATTTATTCTGTGTTATATCTTGTAAGTTTGTAAGTTTATCATCATCACCGCCACCGTCATCATCATCATCACCGTCATCATCATCATCATCATCAATTGTAATCTCTGGTTATCTAGTTATCAAATGTTTTAGTTATCAAACTCTGTATAATTTGGATTGCATCCTCCTATTTGTCTTTTTGATTTGAATTTTGATAATCAATATTCAAATAAAAATATCCTTTCTTAGATTTTTTTTTTGTTCTTGTAAGAATTCTATCATCAAGACAGATTGCATAACGGCTGATAATTTAATAATCTAGCGGATCTGTGTCCCAGCTCGGGTTATACATTGCGTCATCAACCCGAGTGTTCTAAACTACCCCTAAATAATTGTGACATGTTAATTCGAGCTATATATAATTTATAATAGTGTGTATTATAAATATTTTGATATTTTTGGTAGCATAAAATATATATTTTTTTGTGATATTTTTATCGTAAATTATATTTAAAATAGAAGAATGATTTTTAAGAAATCAGTTTCTTAAATTCTTAATCATAATTTCGGCCACCATCGATATACTATATAGGCTATAAAAATGGCTATATAGTCTATGACTTAGACTGGTATATAGTATAGCTATATAGTAGATATAGAGCTTATAATTGACACATCATATACTTCATAGAACTCTTATGTAAGAATGACCACCAAAATATATATTTATACGCCGTTTTATCAGCACATGTAACATAAATATCTTATTTTTACGTAAACATCATAGATCTTGAGGACCTTGAGGAAAAAATAATAGTAAAACTTATTTGGGTGATGATAATACAATATATTTTATTAAAAAATATTTAATATTTCAATTATTTTTATCAAAACAATGGCTTATAACGAATGAATGAATGGTTGAATAGGTGACGCTGTAGTTTAAAGATCGGTAGACAAGTGTTCGATTTATTTGTAATATTTTTCTACGAGCAAAATCTAGCAACAAACATACACTTTGTGATACACACATTCTTATTTATGCAAGCACAGACAGTCGTAATCTGATCTGACGAATCTTCCTATCGGCCGCGCCGGCTTAGAGCTGAGCAGGGTAAGTGGAAGCAAACAGTTGAATGTTTCAATTTAAAAGCTTCCAGGTCCTATTCTAGAGAAAATATTTTTCATTATACGGACTGACATCATGATCTATACATTTAACCTTTAAAAAAAAAAAACAAGACAGAAGAGACTTAAGAAGGTTGTTCTTGATTGATTGTAAACTTTGATGCTTAACTTGTGTACGTATGTAAATGTAATGTAAATGTGAGACTTTAAACTGATGAAAATAATTTGTATTTCTTTGCTTATGTGGAAGGCTTAAATTTGGCAGAACTTTTGAATATTTAAATTTTGGCGCCTTCCATTCTGTATAGTCTGTGACTTAATATATTCTGGTATAGTCTGTAAATAAAACCACTATACCGTTATACTGCATGAGTGTGTTATTATTTAAAATAATCTGCTAATATAAATAATTAGATCACTACTTTATAATTAAAACTATACGTTACTAAGGTAAAAATTTATAAAACGATAAATATAAATAATACTTCCCAACAATTTGGCCCACGAAAAACTTTATTTTTTTCATAATTGAAATCATTTTTTACTCATTTATATCCACTGTAGTCATACCGTTTAATCGTTATTCTGAAATGTTTGTTTGAGTCATGAAGGGCCTGTAAATTATCGAGGATATATCTGCGGAATAATAAGCCCACGGGATTGACCGACTCAGGAATATGATAATAAAGTAAAATCGCAACTTTTTGGTTGAAGTTTGAATATTTTGATACCCACAAATCACGAATTTTGAATTTTCGCGGGTTAAGTATATTCTAATTTCGAATTCGAATATGAATTCTAATATGTTGGTACATATGTCTCTCACTTATGCTGACAAGTTCGGCTATTTTGAATGTTCAGTTAATTGTGGACAGCTGCTTTGCTTGCACGTGTTTTGGTTCGTCTTCGTCTTCTATTTAAACAAATGGAACAAAGAGCCTGTATCAAATTTCGTGTGCAAAACGAAATTAACTGCGCGGAATGCATTCCGAATGTTGACTTGTTGTGGCCTACGAAGAAGCTATTTTGGACATTTGTTTATCGGTGGTACAAAATGTTTTCAGAAAGCCTAGAAGATTTGAACGACGAAGAGCGTACCGGACGCCCGAGCACTTCAACAACAGGCGAAAATATTGATGAAGTGAAGAAAATAGTATAGGCCAATCGTCGAATCGCCGTTAGAAAAATTGCCTTATATCGATTGGCTTGTGCCATTAGATCTTAATCTATAATTTGGGCATGAGACGGGTCGCCACAAAATTCGTACCAAAACCTGCTCATACATCGCTGCTTGTACGCTACTTCTTGGCCAAAAACAACACATTAATGATATCACAGCCACCGTATTCCCCAGATCTGCCCCCTGTGACTTTCTCTGGTTCCCAAAACTAAAGAGGCACATGAAAGGACGACGCTACGCCACGATTGACGAGATAAAGACGGCATCGAAGGACGAGCTGAACAAGATACAAAAAAATATTTTTTTGAAGTGCTTCGAAGATTGGAAAAAACGTATGCAAACATAAAAAAACGTTTGTAGGGTACAAAATGGATATGCACGAATCATTAAAAAATTTTGAAAATACACAAAACTCATGAGACTTTGAACATACTACGTTTGTTTTTTTTATAAATAAATTCTACTGTAAAAAAATATATCAAAAAAAAAATTTAATATAATTCCAAGTTCTCGTTAAAACAACCATATTGAATTAACTTACCAACGGTATCCCAACATTTTAGTCTGAATGTAAGGGTTTTAATTATAAAAAACGACAACAAACGCTATAGAAATTAATTATTTTGTTTGCTTATGTGATGCCGTGGCATTTTGAGCTGTCTGTATTTTGATTAAATGTTGCTCCTTTGATGAAAATGATTATGTAATTTATTTATACATTTGCTGTGATAATATTGGGTCCTAAATAAATATAGAATTAAAATACATTTACACGGTCAGGAATCTAACTAGCGACCTATATCGACACGTCAATTTGCTTTTTCAGTTTGAATAAATGTCATGGTACGGTTATATAAAATAAAGGTTTTTTCTATATATATCCGACCCGTATTATTGTTACCAATATTGTACTGATGAAGGTCATTTAAAAGGTTGGATATTTTTGTAACCGCATGTCCGAAATGAACATCTGATACCAAATTAGTCTTTTTGGTCTCGAAGAAAATCAATATATTCAGTATATTGAAATCAATTGGTTGTGTCTTTGTTTGAATAACCGTTTACATAATATTCGTCTTTAAATATTTTCTAAGTCTGAACATAATTATAACTAGTAATTTCCTAGTGGCAAAGTTCTACTTCAGTTTCGTTTTCGTAATTAAGAGGATAGAGTTTTATTTGACAGTGACAGAATTTTATCGAATTTTTTTTTGTAGTGTTCTATTACATCAGACGCTGACCAACTATTTGCGATTATTTGAATTCAGACTAATATTTAGTTGTCATTATCAGAGTTAACGTAAATAATGAAGGAGTGTATGTAATGTTTCCTTCTTTAATTTTATGTATTTTTAATGTACTGTTTTCGTACTTTTCCGTTTTGCATTTTATGTAAAGAGGAGTACAAAGTTTTTCCTGAAAGTATTAATAATGATTAATTACAATTTATAATAAAAAGGAACTATAAAATTACCATCGAGCTTTAAGTTAGAAACATTTGAGCTTAAATATAAATGTGAAAGCATCATTGAACTAGTTCTTGTCTTATTACGGTATCACGCTGTACTTGAATTTTTATTTATACAATTACGATATCATATCGTACGATATCAATACATATATCAATTACGACTGTTACTCAATAGTCAATACTATAAACAAAAGTAATTAATATTTATGTCAAAATAGTGTTCATGGAGTTTCTTGCCGGTTCTTCTCCATGGACCTACACTTCGGAACCTCGCGGCAGCAAAGCAAGTAAAGCCCGGTTTTATCACCGAAATCATGTTTTATTGGTTATAAGACATAATAATAGTTTCAATGTTTTTTTCCTTCACCTATGAAACTACAAACTCAAGATGCAGTTATGAAATGATTTCATAATCATTCAACACGTATCTCGAAATATCCGAAAAGATAAAAGATTGCCCTATTTTATATGAAAACAGAAAAACTGTGGGATGATCTTTTTTTAAAAAGGCACTTCCAGCGTATAAGGTAATGAGATATAGAATAAAGTTCAGTTACAATAGTAACTGAACAAATAAATAGTAAGTAATAGTAACAAAGTAATAACTTTGTTACTATTACTTACTACTTTGTTGGTGGGAGTTCTGTCTGAAGTTCTGATATAAATAGGATAGGAGTAACGGCGGGTTGTTTCCCACTGAAAGAAAATAAACTAATAAAGCCAAGAAAAAAAAAATATTCAAAAGAGAGAATTCATTTTTGGTCGATGGATTCCGAAAATTCGATTATCCTTCAATTCTGACCACTACACTTAAAATATTTCACACAATTATATTACGACCCCATTTTTAAATTACAAACAATACATACATTTACATTATAACCCACAAATAACTTAATTTAGATGGCATACACATATTTCGTCCCAATTAAATACAAGGTCTTCGTACTTCCAAAACGAACCACGCTCGTCCGCTAATTCAATCTATTGTTATATTTGAATTGAAAAGTCAGAAAAAATGTTTAAAAAAATGCAAAGTTGTGCCCAATTACATTTAATTAATTCGAAATAGCTTCGCAATTATTTTGGAGGACACTACGTGTGAAAACAAACCCGTTAATTACCATAAATTGAGCTCAGCTCCAACTGGTTTAGCGGAAGCTTCAAACAACAACACGCTAGAAGGGTGCAGAACGCTTTTAATCAACTGGCGTTCTTACGTAAATATATAAAGCACTATAGTGTACAAAACTTGAAAATTAAAAAAAAAACAATTAACATTTGTTTAAATGTTAAATGCTTTCTTACAGTACCTCAATAAAATAATTGTATTGAAGAATCGATAATGTCTAATGGTTGCTATTTATACAAACAAAGATAAATTCGATGCTTTCATTTTAAATTCAATCTATTTTAATTGAATATATTAAATATATTATTGCCTTTCTTTGGGACTAAATAACAAATTTAGGTATCAGAAGTACTTTTCGGTGCGGTTACAAATGTCTGACCCTATAGTTGACCTTCATCAGTACGAAATTAGTAACAGTATAACGGTTCAATTATATGTAGGATAAACATTATTTTTATATAAACATACTTTGAAAAATATTTGAACTAAAAAAACTGAACTGTTGTTGGGATCCAGCCCATGTGATTTTTTCATTATATATTTATTTCAAAACGTATAATTATTACCGAAAAGAAATAAATCAATTACATTATAAATTCAATCAAAGGCGCCACATTTAATAATTATACAGAAAGCTCAAAATAACGGCAATACAAAGACAAACAAAATATTCGATTTCTTTAGCAGTTTTGTAGTCCTTTTTATAATTAAAACCCTTATATTTGGAGTTAGATATTTGAATATTATGGTAAGTTTATTCTTACGGGTACTTGGACAGTTTGAAATTGGTTTGTAAAAAAAAAACAATTTACATTATAAATGATTAGCGACTTGTTAATGAAGGAAAAAAACAAATATTAATTTATTTCGTTACAAAGACTTAAAGTTTTTGTTCAATCAAGAGTTGAAAGTCTTTTTTCAATAGACATCAAAGAAACAATAAAATATATACATACATACATTACATACATTTTAGGAATAAATATTTTCAACATTTAAAATCAGTATATTCAAAACTTTTATAAGCATATATTTTTAAATCATTTTAGGTATACATAATAATTATTTATATTCAGTTATATTTCAATTTTCTGAATCGAAACAACCAACTACATACATACGTGACGTAAATAAATGTACTGTAACAATTTGTCCCGACCGTTTCAGGAAATTGCGAGGAAAAGAAAGCTAACGTAAATTGTATGTATATTTCGCAGTCAAGATTTCATGATGAACGTTGTTATAGACAAACGAGAAACAATTTTATAGATTTTAATTCATAATTATTTCTGTTCTACAATGCAATACTTTAAGTACTTTGAAATAGAAGAGTTTCCACATTAAGTACTATTTGCATACAATTACTTTTTATAATTGCTCTTTCAATTTGTGTATTTGCTTTAAAAGAGACTGTTTTTTAAGTATCTTGTATAATTAAGTAATTATGGGAGCAGCAGCTGAAGGACTTTAAAAAAAATCTATGCAACTAATTTAATTAAAATAAAAATATTACAATAAAATTCATTCTAAGATACTAAGTGATAAATTCGAAGTGTGAATTAATAATAATCCCATCGCCTCATGCCATAGTCCGTTTTATACTTCTAGCAATGTGTTGCCAACCCGCTGACTGGGCGGCTCACTTCCAGCTACCGCGCCTCGTGTCGGAAAGCAGGTCGAAGCATTGCTTCAGTTTTTGTAGTTATGTTGTGCAATATGTAAGCCTCGTGTCAGAAAGCAGGCCGAAGCATTGCTTCAGTTTTTGTAGTTATGTTGTGCAATATGTAAGCCTCGTGTCAGAAAGCAGGCCGAAGCATTGCTTCAGTTTTCGTAGTTATGTTGTGCAATATGTAAGCCTCGTGTCAGAAAGCAGGCCGAAGCATTGCTTCAGTTTTTGTAGTTATGTTGTGCAATATGTAAGCCTCGTGTCAGAAAGCAGGCCGAAGCATTGCTTCAATTTTTGTAGGTATGTTGTGAAATATGTAAGCCTCGTGTTGAAATGCAGGTCGAATCATTGCTGCAGTTTTCGTAGTAAAGTTATGCAATATGTTAATTAAGTTAAAAACAATTAGTAAATATTTACAAGAGTAAAGCTGATATTAAACAGTTAGAAGATAAATATGTAAAGTGTTTCTAAAGTGGTATCATCTCGAAAGATTTTAATAAACTTTATTAAAAATACACGAGTCAAAGCCCGCTCCAAGTTATAAAATATTTGAGTGGTGTTTAAACTGTAGTACAGTAAATGTTATTTGAGATAAATCTCACCATTTCATGAAACAAACTTATAAATTTTATTACTACCACTTTACTACAAATGTATATTGTGTACTTTATTTGTGTTTTTTGTGTAATTCACTAATAAACCTATTTTAATTTAAAAATTCTTAAAATTTTTGAATAAACATTCCCATAATAGTTTATTAAACTGATCCACATCAGGCGACTTTTGATATTATATTGGTTGGTGACACTAAATGCAGATTAAATACGTTCGATATTTATAAATAACACTTCCGACACTTTTTTGATAGAAGGGCTTTATTTTACTATAGCCTGCCTTATAGCTAGTAAGCTGTCGAAACTGCCGAAGTGGCACGCCTATAGCCAAATTATTAAAAAAAATGTAATAAATATATTTTAATACGTTATAAATTTCTTTGAAATTGAACTATGCGGGTTCAATTACCTAATAGCCTATCTTTATACCTTTGTAAATGCCAATTAGAAAACAAGGTTATTTTTACGGTTACAGTTAGACATATATTATTTCTATATAGTTTTTATTTACTGCATATTTAAAATGTAAGAAGTAGATCAAAATTTTCTCTGGCTTTCGTGCACCGCAATCTCCTTTATCCTTGTATTCTTTTCCTCCAGGGTATTAACGTATTCGCAATTTCCCACATTTGCAAATGTCCAATAGTGAGAGTAAACACTTACCATCAGGAGAATTGTGTAGTTCCTCGTACATACAATTAGACAACCATTAACATTAAATTAGACTCCTGAGTTATGTAAAGTAAATAGAATAAAAGGTTTGACAAAGATAATAGAAACAAAATAAAATATACATACATTAAAAAAATAAACATCATGGCCGAAATTCGAACCAGTGACTTCAGAGAACATTTTCAGAGCTGTGGGACAGTATCCCAGAAGTAGCAAGTTGGATTCCTAGCCCTGTTAACGAATTTGTCATTTTATAATCATTTCAAAATCAAAGTACAAGTATTTATTTTTAATTTTATTTTATTTATCAAACGTCTCTCTAGAAGCTCGGTTACAAAGGATAGATCCATGAAGAAGAACTGGCGAGAGTTCCATGGAAACTCTTGGAACTTATTTTATTCTTTCAGTCACAGTCATTAACAGTTAAATATCTAGAATTTTACTAGCGAAAAGTGATAAATAATTTGGTGATAAAGTAAGATGTTACTGAAGTAGCTTTAATAAGAGTTAATTACAGTATTGTTAGTACAATTTGACAATAATTGATTATTACTAACAATTAACTTAATCAAAATATTTCTGGAACAAGATTTTATGTTTTATGACCTCATTGTTCCAAAAGTATTGTTATGGACAATAATGAATTATATTAGTTAGTAAAACTATTTCAACAATAGCTAACTATATAATACAAACTACCTGAAACTAAACAGTAGACGGTTCCGGCTTATAGTGGGTTAAGACGTAGTACCATCAAATTTTAACCGTCAGATTGGTTCTGATGCTCAAAGCATTTATTTGTATTAAATAATGGTTGCACATTTATACCCTTTTTTTCTTTTTTTTTTTTCTTTTTCACCGACCAAACCATACCCGCCGCTAGCGAGGCGACGGACGTGTGTGGGGTTCACTCGGCGCCCTAAATTGACACCGAGTGGGACCCACTAAAACTCCCCGGTTACCCCTTCATGCCCAGCAGAGGTGACCCGAGGTCAGCCTTGCGGCTGTTCCGGTAACAGCCGCAAGGCACACGCACGCACATTTATACCTTAATTTAGATTTGTGGATTAATTGGTGTATTGGAAATAATGTAACTTAGCGTAATACACTACTTATAATACCAAAAACTATGCTTACATTTCAAATGCTGAGTTTTTGATTTTTTTTCATGTATATTGCTGTAACATTATTATTTAGTATGTATGGTAAGCTTTTACATGTTAAAATATGTCATAAGTTTGCTTGTCTATATAACATGTCATTTTTGTTTCTAAGTTAAAAAATCATATACAAAAAAGTGGTAGGGACAGTGAAACGGTTGATCTTTTTAATTAAGATACCAGTTTTTTTATCCTTCCGTAGATTAGAAAATATTTTAAGAAATATATATTTCATAAAATCTATTCACAAAACAAGGATAGGGGCATTTTTTTAAAATTAAATATATTTAAAAAAAAATCAGTGCGGTAAATGACCCAAATTAATACAATTATTTTTAAAAAGGAAACCGGTGGCAAAATATCACACATACATCTCTGAACACCTCAATAGGATATATGGTATAGATTACACCATTAAATTAACTTCCAACCAGTCAGTTGGAACAACAGACGGGCGTAGCAAATAGAAATGTTACTCCGGTAATGAATCTGTTAACAAGAATCACACGAACGTTAGTCTAACCACTGCAACGTCAAATGAGTGGAGTAATTTACTATGGATTCCATTTTATATTATATTGTTGTTGGGATCGCGGTCTAGTCAAAGCGAAACAAAACTTACTTGTAATATATTCTACAGAATCAAAAATAATATATTTAATAAAGTTCTATTTCATCTTGTTATTTTGCGACAAATTCAAATGTAGATATGAAAGTTTTATTCATAAATGTATATATGAATGTGTCAAAAATAATATAAGCGTTTGGAATAATCTAAAGTAGAAATCAGTTGTCTGATGATGTGTCATTCCAAGTTCTGATTTCAGTTCATAGATAAGTTTTAACTTAGCCCTAGTTTTTACATTTTGGCTGATATTATTATGAAACATTTACACCAAATTTATTTACCGGATAAATCTTGAGAAATAAAAGAAATGCTACAGTTTTGTTATATATAATTATATTAATGTACATATAAAAAGGATAATAGGAGTTATATATTACCTTATTTATTATGTTTACTTCTCAGTACTTAGTTTACGTCTAAGCAGTGCTTCATTAAGACTAAATGAATCTGGCGGTTAACCGCAGTAATACCAACATTAGAGAAATTTATAAAGTTATAGAAAAGGTATTATTTATATACTTTATATAAATGTGATTATTTGATATTTATTCTTTCATTGTATATAATATGGTTCGAAATCAATAAAACATACCAATACTTATTATATATTGTTTAAATTTTCTTCATACACATTTTTTTACTACATACTGTATACTGAAATTACTCTCTTTCTTATTAGTCTCTTAATAACTGTCAATTCATCATGAAATTTATAATCTATTTACAAAATAAACAAGATGATTAGAATTAATATACGAGGTACTAAGATTATCTGAAAAATGGATTCAGAATGGAAATACTTATGATATTTTTATAATAATATTTTGATTTGTTGTTTAATATTTAACACACCAAAACTTTACGTGGCAAATAAAAAAAAAACAGTACCGGTTTTTGCCATTATTTACGTTTGATATATAAGCTTTCCGTGCGTCGCCTCACAATTTGTCGCAGTGTAGGTTGACAAAAACCGTCATTTACCGAGCATCTACTCCATTACCCCGGGTAAGGACGTGTTATTTTCGGTTTACTTATACACATAAAACAAAAAATGTACCACAGTGTACGAAATTCGTGACAATTCAACACGGAAATGTTTATCTGATATGTCATCACAAGCTGACCTTTTTTTCTTTTACGTAATTCTTAGAGGCATTTTCAATGCACAGATAACTTTTTAATTTTGGAATATCTCATAGAAATACTTACTGTTTAAAACATCAAATTATTCTCTAATTAAATTTATCTAGTTATTAATTACGTAAATTACATAAATGTCTGTTCTTTCATAAAGGTTATAAAAGATGTGTAAATATTTTTTTATTAACATGACTAATTTTTATATATATTTATTTTTGTATATATCTGGTAGTTTGTATATCAAACTATGATAAGAATATATTTAACAAAATATCGCTAATAAAAAGCTAATAATTTGAAATAGGGTTTGACAAGTCTTATTCCATTTTTATATATTGATGTCGACATTAAAAAGATAAAATTCGATTCAGAAGTTAAATTTCTCTATAACCTTGACATCCGTCTGCGACAAATTGCTTTTTCTCATAAAACTTTGGAGTTTATCTTCAACCGAGTCGAGTTGTGTAGAACTTCTGAAAAGTTTTATGACATGAATAAATTCATTACATATGTATTATTATATGTCATCTTGTTAAAAGTTTCGTTCGAGTAACAGATATGGATTAAATGATATTTATTTAACAAAAATATAATTAAAAAAGGAATAGAAACACGGTACAAATAGTAGTACTGGTCAAGCGTTGTTAACGAGGGTTTAAACATTTAATTAATGTGAAGTCACGATAGAGTGAGAAATTTACATAGCATTTGATGTATGTGACACGAATTTCCAATTTACGATCGTCACGATTGTTCACCAACTAACAGTAATCGTATCATGCGTGAGTTAAGTTTATATTACGAGATAATATAGATTATAACACATTTTAACACTTTAGTACACACATTTTAATACTGATGCAATATTATATAACAGGCTATGTTAAGCCTGTTATATAATATTGCATCAGTATTTATTTATACTCGTAGCAAATTCTCAAACGCCGTCCCATTTCGTGTATTCAACCGTCTTTACAAGTT
This sequence comes from Dircenna loreta, assembly GCA_963555665.1. Lineage (NCBI taxonomy): Eukaryota > Metazoa > Arthropoda > Insecta > Lepidoptera > Nymphalidae > Dircenna > Dircenna loreta. The sequence goes on along the minus strand of OY743097.1, from coordinate 10,756,745 downwards.
GAAAACATACACTGTATTGGTTTTAAAGTTTACGAGTGGGTGCAGACGGACTGCAGCTATGAAAGTTTTGAAACTCTCTGGTATTGTTTTATATAATATATATTACAATAAAGGAATTATAGCATAATCGAGAAATAAACTATAAAAATAAATATTTTATCAATAGTTTAATTAAGAAGAATAATATTGGCGACATTTAACAGACAGTATAATTTACAGGTTATTTCCGTATAATAATATTTATTTCACTACATAATATTATATACCTACGCTAAATATGATATATTATATTTTAGCGATTATAGCTTAAGTAGCAAAAGGTATAGAAGCGAAACAAATAAACGGCATTTTGGCATATATACTTATATTAGTTAAGACGCAGAAACGACAACTGCTATAACTCTATTTGTGTATTTGTATGTATGTCTTTGTTATCATAACTGCCCATTAATGAACTTATTATTGCGTTTTTTGGATACACAATGCCTGGTTCCTCAAGATAGTTCTTAGCTATGTTTGTTGCAAATAGAAGCTATCGTCTCAGAATATACAGTTCTTATTGTGTTGAGATTTTTATATCTTTGCCTAATATCTAAACCTATTACTGAATTAGTAACCTACACTATATCAGGTTAATTGTAATTAAAAATAAAATATGTGTATTTGAGTGGTTTAATATGTAATTTACCTTAAATTTTCCGCAATCCTCTGGGGGTACATATAATTTTCTGTACCATCTGTATTTTCTTTGTACTTGTCCTTTGAACACTCAGTACGGTTACATTTAATGATGTTTGTCTAAGCATTTTTTTACACAGTATGCTGGGTCCATTGAATAGTTTTAAATATTAAAAACACACCTTTATATGAATAGTTCTATGATGTTCCTTTTTTAAAGCGCTAAATTGAAAGACTACTTATTATAAAGAACTACGGTTAGTGTTCCGTAAAAGAAGCTTTAACATACATTTTATTTCCAAATAAATACAAACATCATGTAAACAAAACATCAATATTACTCTCTCGAAGTTAGATTTGAAATCAGCATCGCGATAGGCAGACTCTTAAAATATAATAATGTAATTAAATATTGATGGTAAAAATGCAAACATTGCACTTTGGGCTATCCAACCGATTTAAATATTACACAATTTTTTTAATAAATCAATAAAAAGTAACAAATATCATTGAATTATATATATATTACTGATTACCACTTGTTTATACCCTACTAAATTCAAATTAAAAGTCACAAAGTTCTGGAGTTAAAACGTTTAGCACTCATCTCCCTCAAACGTTGTATTAAATATTTGCTTAAAACGTTCTTTACGCAAACCCAATAAGTTTGCGTCGTGGCCCCAATCGTTATGATGAGCTTCGTCCGACCAACTTTAAATGGATTATCGAAGGCGTTGAATTTTGCTGGCGGCCTAATTTCGACGAAATTAAGATTAATATAATTTTCTTGCCAATTTTATTTGTGAAATATTGCCATTGTTTTCTTATAACAAAAATAAATTATGTCTTGAATAACGATATTGTTTAATTAAAGTTCGTCAATTGAGTATTTTGTAGTGTGGCAAAAGCCATTACGTCGAAGATTTGTAATGGTGGCACGTGGACAGAATCGGTTTGATGGGTATGCATAATCCAACGGTTACTTCTCCTGGAGGCGCGGAGCTGGTCACTTGTCGATTTGACTTGGTCACTTGAAACTGTTGGTTTCTCTGGAGTAATAAGTGATTGTTCCTAAGTGCATTGCCGGCCTTTTAGAAGGAAGTACGCTATTTTTTTGAAGTTTTGACTGTCGTATCGGTCCGGAAATACTTCAGGCGACAATCTATCCCACAGATTTATTGTGCGAAGGTAATAACTTTTAGAAAAGCGCACAGTGGTGGAGCGCCAGCTATCGACATGATGGGCGTGGAGGTTTTATTACTATGGACTTTGGAAAAAATCTGTGGGTGTGTGTGTGTGTGTGAGTCTGACAAACTCTTCAGAGCACTCCCAATGGTATAAACTACTCCGCGACCAAGGGATTAAGAAGATTGTAAAGGTCTTGAAAGTCAAAAATACGAGTTGCTCTCCGTTAACTCTGATTAAGATCTTACCTTCAATATGACCGCGGAACTGAACCTCGCTTGATATATTGACGTCAAAGATTCCAATTCTGGTTTCGGCAATTAGGGAAGTGCTCTCATTTTCCCATGCTTGATAACAATCCCATTTTCGGCTAGATGCCGCCTTACAGGTTCAATAAACCAGGGCTAACCGGACATAGTACCTCTGTAGAATTAAGAACTTTGATCTCCAACTATCTATCTAAAGTAACAAGAAATTAAGTAACGAAAGTTAAAAAATTAACTTTCATTCAATTAAGAGTTAAAATAGTTTGAGTCTTTAACCTCTAACTACTACAGTTATTAAACGTTACATTTTAACTAATGACTCGACTTCAACAATATGTTTACCATTTTAAAATTACAAACACGTTTTAAAATAAGGGTTTTAAATAATTTAATTAAGAGATCATAGACACTATTCGTCCCAATTAATTATAATGACTGTCCTTTCAAAACGAACCATCTCCATACGCAAATGAAACCTATTGTTACTTTTGAGCGGGGATGTCAGATAATATTTAAAAAATGCAAAACTGACCCAAGTCGTTTAATTAAGTTGACATAGCTTCGCAATTATTTTCGAACGCAATACGAGTAAAAACAAAACCGGGAATTACCATAAAATTGGTTCAGCACTAACTGGTTTAATGGAAGCTTCAATTTAATTTGATTTCAAACAACAACAGACTAGCAGGGTGCACGACGCTTTGAATCACCATACAAATCTACAAATATTATGTAAATATATAAATTCAATATTAAAAAAGCATATTAAACAAGCAATACGTTTATCATTTGATAAACGCTTCTTACAGTGACTCAAAAAAAATGTTATCAAGGAATCAATAATATCTAAACTGGGTTGCTGGTTTTCAAAATCAGAATTTTTTTTTGTAGCTTTAAAGCTAAATTCAACCTAATTTACTGGATTGGATGGTTGGATGGATTGGATTGGATGAATAATTTGTAATTAAATATATATATTGATTTTGTTGGGTCTAAAAAGACTAATTTATGTACACTTCAGACTAACGGTTTCAAAAATACCTGACCCTACCTACTGATGATCTTTATCAGTATGCAATTGGTAACAATATTAAGTTTCAGCTTAGTATAGGAAAAATAATTTTGTAATATAACTATACCTTGACATTTATTTAAACTGAAAAAAACAAAGCAACGGGAGGGATCGGTTTACTATATTTCACTTGTTTGATTCCTGCCCGAGTTAATGCGTTATACATTCTATATTTCATTAAAAAGTTATTATTATAATAATTTTCATCAATGGCGCTATATTTAATAATAATGCGGACAACTGAAAACAACGGCACCACAAAGACAATAAAATAATTGCCAATAGCCCTTTGTTTTCCTTTTGTTTACATTTTGTGTAAAATATTTGGATATAGTTACTTAGTTTTAACTAACTTTCAATGTTTGAATATTTATAAAATAAATGAATTTACGTAAGAAATGATATACGACTTGCTAGAAAAATATATTGTCTATTCTAAAAGAATTAACAATCTCAGAATTCAACATAGGTTTCCAATAATTAAAAGATTTTTTCAGTAGACATCAACGAAATATTAGAATTCATTTTAGAAAATTGTTTTCCACTTCATTATTATATAAAAAAAATATAAGTATGTTTTTAAATGTGTATTTTAATCAATTCATGTATACATAATAATAAATGATGTTTAATTAAATTAAACAATTTTATAAATGGCAACAAAACATTTACATATATGCGTGATGTAAATGTACACAGAAATAATTTACCCGACCCTTTGGGGCAATTGGGAGAAAAAGAAAGCTGAAGCAAATTGTATGTATATTTCACTGTCAAATTTAGAATAAGGTGGGTTAAAGGATCCAATCCTGTTGTAAAACTAAACAACTATGTATGCAATATAGGTGATATTCTATTTACATCCCATAAAAATTCTATTTACGTCCCATTTCTATCTTAGATCTATAGATAGGATGCAATACCCCTACTACGAGTTTTGAACGAGTTTTTTTTAGTTATTGGTTGACAAACGCTTTATGTTTTGCCTTTGATTTATAATTGGTTTTTCACCGATAAATTATTGGTATAATGGTCTCAAATAGTTAATTACATAAGCTTAGTTACATAAGCGTAGTGCATAAGCTAAGTATATTAGCTAAGTAAGCATAAAAATGGTTAAAGTGGGCTAATCTTAAAAGTTAGATATATACTGTCGAAGACTTTCTTATACAACTTTTTGAGGGGAACAAATTCGTAGTAGTGGATTTTTGCGTAACTTTCACAGTTTACTCGGCGCACGCAAGGAAATCTCTAAATTTCTCCGTTTTCGCAACATTTTGTATTGCTGTTCCTCCCTTATTCATCTTAGCGTGATGTTATATATTTATAGTATTACTCGATAAATGGAATATATTACACTGAAAGAATTTTTCAAATCATACCAGTAGTTCCTGAGATTAGCGCGTTCAAACAAACAAACAAACGTTTCTTCTTTTTTATAAATATATAAAAAAGTAGTGTGTGTGGGTGTGTGTGTGTGACACATTATCTATAGTAATAAGTATAGATAATGTGTCACACCAAAATATACGCTCACATTTCAATTACTGATTTTTTAAATTTGTTAGTATAATGATTAAAGGCGATAAGTCCGATGACTACGATAAAATAATATTAACGTGCCGTCGCGCCTCATCTGCCAGGAGCGTTCACGTTTTTTATCATAGTATATAGATAACCTTAAATGTATGCTGTAACGTTATATATGTATATTATAATAAACTTTTACATTTTGATATGTCATGAGTTTGCTTGTTAAAGGTCATTTTTCTTCATGTCTATCTGCTATCTACTATCAGATCATAAAAAAGTCCATCACATAAAAAGGCGACCGGGGCAAAAACGGTTGATCTATAAAATTAAGATATCATTTTTTGCTGTACCATACCGTAGCTTAGAAAATTCAATTTAAAATTTCACTTTATTAAATTTGTTTGTATAAAAATGAGACCCACAATAATTCCACAATTATTTACATAAAATATTTTCATTAAAACTCTTATCTACCAACCCAATAATCATTAATTGGATACGTAGATAACAGTAAAGTAATATATACATAATATAACAAATAAAACATAAAATAAATTAAAAAAAAATAAATTGTAAATGAAGTCGCCGGGAATAGCTTGTTCAAAATATAACACAAACAAATGTCTAAACATATCAATAACAAATACCGTATAGATTACACCATTAAAACAACTTCAAAAGCATCATGATCCGATCACTTTGAATACCCTAGTTTGAACGGAAGACGGGCGTGATAAATAAAAATATTATATGATTAGATTAGATAATGAACCCGTTAATAAGAATCACACGAGCATTATTCGTAACCACTGCAACATGAAATCTGTGGTATTTTTAATTATGAATCGTTTTATATAATCTTGTGGTTTGGATGGCGGTATAATCAAAGCGAAAAAAAAAATTACTCGTTATATAAACTATAAAATCCAAAAGTAATATATTTGTAAGATTTCGTACAAAATAATTGTATTTTGTAATCAATTCAAATGAAAATATTAAAATGTTATTCATATTTGTATGTATGAACGTGATATTGATTCTATCAAAGTTTGAGATAGTGACGTGACGAATATAAATTAGAAATCAGTTGTCTCAAGTTTGGATATTCCATGATCCTATGATGATTATATTTTGTAAAAATATGCTTCAAAGATATATTACAAAATAGTGTAACTGTTTTGTTTCATTTCATTAAGTATTTCAATATCATTAAAACTATTTTATTTATCGTCATTAAATATAAAACCACAATATCATTATGTAAATGTGATCACATTACAAGTTCTTTTGGTATTCCTTATTTATTATATTTGTTTCTCACAATTTACGTTACGTTTAAGCAGTGTTTTGTTAAGATTCACTGAATCTTATACCGCATGAATTGTTATTCCACATTAGATAAATTTATCAGGCTTTTGATGATATAAAAGGTGTATATTTTATATATTAGGTATTTTATTTTTTTTATTGTTATTTCTTTCAGTCACTAAATGCTTATGAAATCTATAAATATATTTATATTTTGTTTTGTTGTCTTAAGCTTACTTGTCACATGAAAATCTAACGTATTTACGTTTGATATATAAGCTTTCCGTGAGTCACCCTACAATTTTTACTGTAGATTGACAAATAGCAGTATTTTACCGATCCACTCTATACGCTCAGGGAAAAACATGTTATTTTCGGATTACGTATGAACACAAAACACAAAAACCTCCTTAGTGCACAAACACGGAAATGTGATGCTTTATTAGAAGTTTCCCCTTTTTCTATAACATAATTTTTAGAGGCATTTTCAGTCCACAGATAACACTTAACCTTTTTAATTTTGAATATTTTATAGAAATAACTTAGTACATCTAATTTGTTGATATATAACATTATTTTTTTTATTAGCATACGTAATCAACATAGGATTCTTTATACATATGGTATAAAATATGGTAATGTGTTTGCAATACCTATTAATATATTAAATAAATATTGCAAATAAAAAGAAAAATCAAGAAATTCGGTTTCACAAGTTTTATTCACCCTACATTTTTTTTTTTTTTTAATTATTATTTTTATTTTTCCACGGACACGTCATCCGTGCTCTTTTTTGACGTTTTACAATTATTGTGAAGTTAACATATATTTTTGAATAGAGATTTTAAAAACATGCATAACGGAAGAGATTATTAGTAGGAATCTTAAAAATCTAAGTTAGTACTAGTCCTTTGCACAGGTTTTTTTTATTTTATTTATTTATTTTTTTTTATGTATATATATTTGTTTAGTATGTATATATATTTATATATATTTCATAGACTATTATTTTTCTCCCAATACACTGCTGTAACGACCCACTGTTGATTTAATGTTCTTACTCATCTCGAGCAAGGCTTCCACGACTGCCGAGTTCCTGTCTCTTATGGCCATCTTGGTGTTGTATTCTACAATATTATAAGGTGTCGCCTTCATCGCTCGCCTGATGAATCTGCCCGTCGCGTCGTTCTCGCTGTCGGTGAAGTACACACAGCTCTCCGTGTGACGTGACACTGCTACGACCGCATGGGGAACGCTATCGTGTAGCTGCATCTTACTCCTGGTATTAATTATCAAAACGGTGCCATAAGTCAGTCCCTGCGCTTCGTGTATAGTTAGGATTCGCGACCCTTCTCCTGATCCATAACCCTTGTTAGACAGTGTTGTCTTTTCTTCTTGGGTGTGTACTAAGAAGAGGGTATGGGGTTGGGTTTTGGGTATTTGAGTTCCTGTGTAGCTTTGCATGGTTAAGGACTGCACTCGTTTCTTGCTAGAGTAGATGCCGGAGTAGACCTCTTCTAAGGCATACGCCACGTCTAAGGGGTTCCGGTGTGTACACAGTAATTCTTGGCTGATGGACGTTACCAGGGTGGGACGACAATACCTCATCTCGAATAGATTATCTCTATCGATGTAAGGTAATTGGTTCTGTTATGTTCAGAACTTTACGAAATATTTATGACATGAATAAATACATTATATATGTATAATTGTGTGTAATCTTGTTCGATTAAAAGATATGAATTAAACAAAATATTAATTAAAAAAAATTAAATATCGTGCATGTTTATGAGGGTAGTTTAAAGATGTTATTTATATGAATATAGATAGAGTTAGAAATTCGTATATCATCTGATGTATGTGACTCTGTAGTTGAAGACACCCACTTTGTACTCGGATGGAAATACCGACACAAGCAAGCTGTTCCACTCCTTCGTTGTACGATTAAGAAAACACAAAGCCTTATTTAAAAAGACTCACCGTGCGTTGGAACGTCCGGTGATGAAAGGGGGGTGTGGGAATCAGGTCATGTAATTTCAATACACACTCACCAAAACGTATCCTATAGAATAATGAGAGGATTGCGACTCTACGTCTGTTTCCGAGGCTTTAGAGTTTAGCAAGAACCAGCTCATAGTCGCCAATTAGCCTCATAGCTCTCTTAGATATTTATTGGTATAAAATTTGAATCTGATGATGAACCTATTCGAGTGCGGTTTTTTTATCAAAAGTCTTGTATGTCAAGAGAGTTTGGTGAAAATAAAATGGGTTATCTCAAGATATTCAGATCTCATTGTCAGATCAGATCTCATCGGGGTTTTCTATCTGCGAAACTTTAATATAACAGGTTACTCATAATGGGGATGCAAATAATTTTCCGTACCACTTACTGTACTTATTTAACACTCGGCTACTGTAAATTATGCATGTCTTACATTTTTTTTACACTGTATGCTGTATTTAATATAAATATTTCTGATTCCGTCGAATAGTTTCGTAGAAAACACATCGTATGATTAATTCTTGGATGTGCTTTTTAAATAAAACAAAAAAACTAAGATGCCAAGTAACTAAACCTTATCCTTACTCATCCGCCGTGAGCTGAGATTTTTAATCAGCATCGCAATAGGCAGACTCTTCATACGGCATAATGTGATTGAAAATTGTTGGTGAAAGTGCAAACAGTTCACCACTGCCATACCTTTGGAGCTAAACAGAACACCTAATAAGCCTGTTATATATTCAATTATTTCATCTATATTTTTTTATTTCCTTTACAAATAATTCAAAACCAAACAATTCACATTTAACCATATAATTAGTTGTAACCACCTACGTAATTCAAATTAAAAGTCACAAAGTCCAGGAGATAAAACGTTTAAACTGAGTGTTAAAGTCCCTTAAATGTTGGATTAAATATTTGACTAAAACGTTCTTTACGCAAGTCCATCCTTTGCATCGTTGGCCCCTATCGTTATGATGAGCTTCCGACCAACTTTAAAATGGATTATCGAAGGAATTAAAAATTTCTGGTTGCCTCGCTTCGACGAGATTAAGATTAATAGAATTTCCTTCACAAAATATTGCTATCATTTTGTTTAGTATCAAAATTTAAAAATATTTATTTTGTAATAGCAAGTTCTTAATAAAACGTTTTACATTATGAAATTTATAACCAGGTTTATAAGTTATTCATACCTCCAATTTTTTTTGGCAGTTAGGGAAGTAACCTTCCTACACTTCCATATCTTCTATCCCTTTTCTTAACATATCCATACCCAAGACAGACAACTTCCTCTATTTTTTTCAGTTACTCGTGTTACTTCCAAATTTCCCATAATACGGTTCTTTCTTACTGTATTCTTTCTTGTCAACCCACACTCTTCATAATTTCTTCACCATCTTAACATTCGCATTTCCGCTGCATACAAATGCTTTTCATGGTGTGACCCATTGCGTTCAATGCCCAGCACTCAGATCTGAACATAACGAGAGGCCTTATGGTTTTACAGATTGTCACCTTTAGCTTCATAAGATATCGAACATGGCATGTTGTCCCCGTGATCAGTCGCCATGTCATCTATCCTGTATTGATTCTGTTCTTTATGTCTGGACATAAAGAACAGAATGGCAATATTAATCTGGATTAATATTGCCATTGCATTGTACGTCGTAACTGAGCTGGCAATAATCGAATCAAATTGGCAATGGCACTGCATTCAATGTAAAAAGGAAAAAAGTGGAGATACCACCGAATCACAAAACAAGTGTTGCGTTTTGGTGCTACTTATTTTAAGGTTCTGCTTATTTGACAAACCTCTCAAGTTTTTGTTGCCATTTTGACAGTCTGCTCTGTATCGCAAGTCCATCTTTTCCGACAACTGACTGCAAAGAACAAGATCATCTGTAAGCAGCATACACCAACTTGCCTCCTTTCGTATCTCCAATGTTAGAGCTTCCTTTATTAACAAAAAGATGTAGAGACTTAGAGCTGGCCCCTGGCACAAGTCTACTGCCGCACTGAACTTGCCCATATCTCGAGCGTCCGATTGCACTTTACATTGCACTATCCTACTTCACATACTTGCAAAGCATACATAACTCAACAACAACAAAGCCACTTATATCCATGTATATTGTATATTCAACAACTTCCATACCTCCGCTGGTGTTGCATCCGACCTCACAGCTTTTCCATTTTTCGTACCTTGCACATCTGCTGTAACTTAATCATTGGCTATTTCTTTCACTAAATAAATAATTTTAAAATCGGCCAGTAGATAAGGATTTACTGGCTGGTTTTAATACACTTATGTATATGTGTGTATAAATTCCGCTGTTTACAATATAATTGACCACCAAGCACGCCAATCACTCTTAAGTAGCTTTACCTTTTTAAAATAACGGTTGTCTGGAAGAAATGAAAATTGGTAAGGCCCCCTTATACCCAAAATTGTATGTATTTTCTTTCCTTTTGGTAATAGTAACATTTATATTACTATGTTTTTTTTAATGTTAAGTGTAATGAAGAATTTCAATACTACAATTTTCGTTTTTTTCTTAAATTCAATACATTTTTTTCTCATCTTTCCAACTTTTCTTGTTATCTTATCCTGTATTTGCTTAAATGCAACTTTCTTAACGCAACAGTTTCTCTAAGTATTTTATATTAGTATCTAGTAATTTATTAAAAAAGTAACGTTCGTAATAAAACAAAATAGTATTTGAAAAAATATTGTTTATAAATTTATCCGACAACCAATTTTAATATGTAAAATATACACAGATCGTACGATACCACTATGGAGTATTTAAATTTAAATCATTTTGTAATTGGATTGTAACAAATGGCGTAGATATTATTTACAAAGGTCACAGTTAAGAAGTAACAGGCACACTGGTGTTTATTTTGGAGTACATTACACTTATATTACAAGCTTTTATTAAGAGTCACATTAAATAACATAAAAATAAAGAGTAAATTAAAAAAAAAAAACTATAACATTGTCTGAAAATATTATTAGATTTGAATAGAAGATAAATCATGTATACGAAATACGTAATAGTGTCTTCAATTATTTTTATATGTATAGATGTTGGTCTAGTTACACTATAGTCATTATTGAATATTCGTGATACTTAATAAAAGCTTATTCAAAAAGATGTTTCACAATACTATTGTATTATTAATTAGGTAAATATTGAACACGAAATTAAATAAGTACAGAAATAAATATATTAAATAATAATGTATATTTATTATACCTAAGATTTACAAAAACTAAATCATCTAATTACTTGGAATATAATTTACTTTAGGTGAAACGTTATTTATTATATGGTTAAGCACATGAGAAAATATTTCTAATAATTTTAATGACTCCATTTAATTTTTACACCACTTTAAACATAATCTACATATTTTTTTTATTAAAGTAATATCTTTGATCACATTCATAAAGGTACTTATCTAAACTAGAACTTCATTCATCATGATTTTATAACATAATATTCTGTTCTAATAATTATAGAAAATATTTGAAAATATAGTATCTATTATTAACAAAGATTTTTTTATTTGAAGCGCTTTAATTCCCTTATTAATTTTATACACATAAAGCATTATTAAATGTGAAGTAAATGTACAATCAAGTGAGCCTTTTAAATGTAATTGATCAGAAAGATCGAAATTTATGAATCAAATATAAATTTAAAAACTCATTTGATTGGACTACAACATACAAATACTTATAACATTAACTATTTACACATCTATTGAATCACAGCTCCTGATTGATTTTAATTTTCACAGCGTGAAAGTCACGAACTATACTAAATCTATGTTGAGATCACTTCAGCTTTGGTTTGGTAAGTTACTCTCTTTTTCTTTTTAATAGAAGGGTTACGGGAATCACTATCTAAACTGATTTCACTAACGGATTCCGAGTCGGCATATAACGTGTCGGGGCACATGTGACGTTCGAAGCATTGGATTGGCTTATCGAATGAGCTTTCAAGAGTTCTCAGTGGGTAGTCATTTGTCTGCGTGTCGCCGCTCCTTTTGACTGGTATGGACCGGCGTTTACAGCATCAAGAGCATTGCGTGCGTGGCGGCCGACATGTGCCCGCCCGGGCCTGCTGTCACAACCGACACATCTCATGCTGCGACACTGATGAGTACATCATAGTTGTCACGGGGTACTGAAATGAGGACAGGAACTCTTAATATTGTGTTATGACAGTATTCAAAGCAGCAGCTTTAGAAGAGGAAACGCTACAATTGTTACTTTTAGTATTTAATTCAAGTTATTTGTGGGCAGAAAAAAATATAATAATAATTTACTGTATTATTGATATCATAAAACATTAACCCAAATGGTTCAATATAATTAAAAACAATAAATTGCATTGCATTTTTTTGCAGTTATTTTGCATACGAACAATGCAAATTTTATAATGAAAAGTGTTTTGTAAATTTTGCAAATTTTATAATGAAAAGTGTCTAAGTCACATACATTTGTTATTCAGATTATTTCATGCAAAAGGGGAAACGTGTGAACATTTAGGTCTCGTTGACGGTGGAAACAAGATTAAAACGTTGTAGCGGGATACAAATTTAGAATAAATAGTGTCAGCTTAAAATTTTACGTATTTAAATTAAACATGCATTTTGGACGGAATAATCTGAAATGTTATTAAAAACGTGGACAAACAGCTGGGAAGTTTTACATAAACATAATTAAGCGTTGGAAATTATTTATAACATTTATATTTGGTGCGCGGAACAAAATAGAGAAAGATAGTTTGCAGGCTTCATTCCGAGTTAGGCGAAGACTGCCACAGTGCAGTGATTATTAACACGTACCTCAAAATAGCCGAATAGACAAACGATTGCCCTACTTTATATGAAAATACAAAAAGTGTGGGACGATCTTTCTTTAGAGAAGGCACTTGGAGCATAAAAGATAATGAAGTATAGAATAAAGTTGAGTTGCTATATGTAAGTTTGTTCGCAGGAATTTTGTCTGATAGCTTGAAGTTCGCCGGAGGAGTAATAACGGCGGGTCGTTCGCCACTGAAAGTAAACGAATTTATGAACCCAAGTCAAATAGTTATTCAAATAAGTTGATTTTAGAAGAACATAGTTATTTAAGTGACTATTTTTTTATTTATTTCTTATTTTATGATTAGTATGGTGTATATTTCCATTTATAATATTACCTGAGACTGTTTGAATCGTAGCTGTGGTTGATACTTTCTTCGTAACTTTCTTGGACAGCAAACACATATGATTCTAAGGAAGGCTCTGTAACAAAACACAAACGTCAAAATTATAATAACTTAATTTGATACACAGATTGTCTAGACGTCTGAAAAAATATTAATTTAATATCTTAACCATTATGATGCAAAATCGTTCTTTTAAATGTTTTAATAAATATGGTACTAATATTTATGTATATCTTATATAACTTGAGCGTCTACAAAATCTCTGCATAAGGTTCGTTATTGTACTTAGCAAATATGCATAGCTTTCCTATTAATAATATAATAAATTCTTAGTATTTTGTACTGTGTAGTTGAATCCATCTACCCCTACATCCTACCTAAAAGAACGATTTAAGTTTCTAAGTGACTCATAATCGTTCAATACGAATGACTGGAGAGTCAAAAGCTTACATTTAAAGTTCCATCTCATTCATCTTCCATTTACTCAGATTTCGTCACGGTTCACGCTTCCCATCTTTGGAATGATCTCCCCTTAAAAATTAAATGCGCACAGTCATGCTATTCCTTTAGATGTCATCAGGAAAATTACTACTTACTTTTAATTTAATTTTACCTTATCTCGTAATCTTTGTTTTACTTTATTAAATTTATTTATTTTTATTTTGGTGTGTATAGTTATTTGCGTCTTGTATAAATTTTGTCTGTTTACTTATTCTTCTTATTTATTATTCTTGTATAAATGATACGGTAATGTATGAATGCATACCTATCTTCGAGTAGAAACCGTCTAAATGAATTTATTATAACACTTCGTTATAATTATATTTCTAATATGATTTTTTTATACCTTTTAAAGCTTAAAATAAAGTTTTAATCAATTTTAGGCTTTAGTCTAAAGTTAATTCATTTGAAATCTCTTGACGATGTATGTGTGTGAGTAAGTTTGTTCGCAAAATATTCTAGTATTACATTTTGGAAATACAAAATTTATCATTTGATAAAAAATGTAAATACTTGTAACTAATGAAAACACAAAAACACTTAAATATTATGAAATATTAAAAATATGTAATAATATCTACTAAAGGAACACATGAAGTGGATTTCCTAGAAATATTTATAGTAAACTTCATTATTATTATAATGCTACTCTCCTTCAATAGTATATAAAATTCAATTATAATATAATTTTGAAATCTAGACTTCAACAACACCTGACACAGTAATACTGGGACACCTACGTTAAATGCTATCAACAGTAACTCAAAAATATTTTTTTATCAAGGAATTAATAATATCTGATCTGGGTTGATGATTATTCAAAGAAAAACCTTTTTGAATATTTGAAGTTAAATTCAATTTAATTTACTTTAATATACTGGTTTTATTATCCTTTGGCAACAGTTAATTCATTATTAATTGTACATTTAAAAAGTTATTATTAATGCAGAGAATATATTAATCAATTACGTAATCATTTTAATTAAAGGCTTGATGTTTAACCATTATACAGACAGCTCCAAACAGCGGCTCCACAAAGACAAACAGACTGATAAATTTTAACAGCCTTTTGTCGTCCTTTTTTTACTTTAAGCCTTACATTTACCTTACATTTTGATTAAAATATTTGTATGTGGTTTATAAGTTAATTATAACGAGAAGTTTGAATGTTTGTTTAAAATTGGTTTGTAAAATAAAAAAAATACATAAGAAATTATTTAAGACTTGATTGAGATATTTAGTCTAAAAGAGTTAAATATCTTAAAATTTTGCAACGGTTTATAATAAAAAAAAATAAAAGGTTTATGGAATACACATCGACGTACCAAATATTATAACTCCTTTTGAGAAAATGTTGTTTACCATTTCATTATAGTTGTAATATTTAAAAAATTATATATTTTAGTTTTATATTCATCATATCATGTATATTTATTTCATTTCAAGATTTCATGAATCGAAACAACCAACATGCACACGTGATGTAACTTAAAAAGAAACAATTTGTCCCGACCCTTTGAGGAAATGGCGAGAAAAAATAAGCTGAAGCAAATTGTATGTATATTTCAAAGTCCAATGTTGTATCAGGTGGGTTAAAGGATCCAATCCTGTGTAAAACTAGACAAATATGTGTGCTAGAGATTGTGTGTAAAAATTACTGACAAAATGATGTTTTAAACCGTGTATGAGCATTTACGTTGAAATTTTGATAGTTTTCGAGCAGTTACGAAACGACGAGTTTTTGATTGTGGTTGGTTATATTATTGAGCTTCCAATTTGTGACAAATGACTGTTATTTTAAACTCTCAAATAAGTAAATTAAAACCAAATAGTAAATGTTTATAAGGATAAAGTCGATAAGATAAATCTTATTTCAGAAGTAATATAATCTTGAAAGTTTTTAATAAACTTTATTAAAAATAAGGACCCTCGAGTCAAAGTCCGATTCAAGTTATAAAATATTTGAGTGCCTTTTAAACTGTAGTACAGTAAAAGTAATTTGAGATAAATCTCGCCATTTCATGAAGCAGACTAATACATTTTATTACTACCACTTTACTAGAAATGTATTTTGTGCATTTTAGTTTAATATGCTGTTTAACTCGCTAGTTTAGCTCTCGAACTTCAAACAAAAGAAATCGAACTATTCGGTATATTCTCATAATAGTTTAATAATATTTTACAATATGCTTTGTCCTTTTCCTCTATTCCGGTTTTTTTCACCACACCCTTTATAGATAAGACTAAATAAATCTGCCAAAAACGAATGAAATCGCCTGGTAAATAGCGCCACAGAAAACTTCTCCTCTTCCCCCTTTCCGCCCCTAATTTTTTTTACAATGCAAAATAAAATACTTAAGGTTTCTGCCAATTATGTACCATATTTAATCGATATATAAAACTAAATATTTCAATTATATAATAATGTTATTAAATATTTCAATTTCATTTATTTGTAGGCGGTAGTTGCTAAAAAGTATTAGTTTTAGAATTTCTCCAATGTAATCATAAATTGCATAGAGTATTTTTGGATTTATCACGCGACAAGTCCACCGATATGTCTGCATACAAATCATCGTTTACGGATCGGTTGATGCTACCACAGGTGACACAGAAGTGTTTATCATTAATATTTGCACACACACAAATAATTCAAACAAATAAGTAGACGATCTATAATAGGTGTTATTTAATTATTACTAATAGCTGCCGATGCTACCGAAGTTGCGGACTGATTACTGTTTGATTTGAAATTTGTAATTGAAATGTATTAAAACATTTTAGATTTATATGATATTTAATGGTTTTACTATGAAATAATATATTTCTATGCCTTTTTAAATGTCTGTGACTTGAAAAAAATATTTTCAATGGTTGCTGTTATAGGTAAACGTTTAAGAAAGATAATATAAATTAAATATTAACAATAATTGTAATGAAAAAAAATATCACGTCCAGGATTCGAACCTGAGATATCTAGGATACCAGCCGGTTGCTCTGGCAATTAAGTGAGTCTGTCACTTTTCACCTTGATGAATCCTTGATGAGCTCTTTAAAGTAAATCCCAATCAATGTTTCTTATTTATTTTTTGATATTTCGAAATAAAAACCATTTAATATAGGATGCAAGAGTCATGAAGGCTTGTAGTGACATGGTAGATCAATTAGAAGAGTGACGGAACGATATATCAAACGTAGCGTATTCGATAAAATGTATATAATGTAAACATGGCTAAACATGCTTTAAGACAATTTTCAAATTGAAATAAATAAATAACAAGGTATTGGCGAGCCTCATGGTATATTGTGTGGATTAATAAGACTCGCTTACTATATGACTTCGTAAACTGTGTTAATAGAGAAAATAGGAATATATTCTCATTGTTCTAAATTGTATTGTTATAGAGAATAATGAACTAAATAAGTTCGTAAAACTATTTCAACAACTGCTAACTTTACAAACTTCTTGAAATTGCACAGTTGTCGGTTCCGGCTGACAGTCAGTTGACCATATTTTTTAACAGTCAAATTGGTTTTGATGCTTATTTATTTGTAATGTATCAAATAATCAAATTTACATTTATTTCCATTTAATTTGCTGTATTATTTAAAGTAACTAAGCGTTATATACTTCGAGTTACGAGTACATTTTATTTGCAGATTTTTTTTAATTTGTTAATAGAATTATATTAATGGAAATAAGTCGATGACTACGATATCAGCCGCTGGGTCAGCCTGAGGCATATACATATTTTTTATCGTAATACATATATATATAATCGTAAATGTATCCTGCTATAACATCAATAAATAAAAGTAATTTCTATATTTAAGGTAATTTTTCTATATTAAAAATAAAATGTGTTATAATCTATATTATCTCGTAATATAAACTTAACTCACGCATGATACGATTACTGTTAGTTGGTGACCAAGCGTGACGATCGTAAATTGGAAATTCGTGTCACATACATCAAATGCTATGTAAATTTCTCACTCTATCGTGACTTCACATTAATTAAATGTTTAAACCCTCGTTAACAACGCTTGACCAGTACTACTATTTGTACCATGTTTCTATTCCTTTTTTAATTATATTTTTGTTAAATAAATATCATTTAATCCATATCTGTTACTCGAACAAAATTTTTAACAAGATGACATAATAAAAAATACATATCTAATGAATTTACTCCTGTCATAAAACTTTTGAGAAGTTCTACACAACTCGACTGTGTCAGTTGAAGATAATTTCTAAAGTTTTATGAGTAAATGCAATTTGTCACAGAAAGATTACAAAAAGACAGATTATAGAGAAATTTAACTTTTGAATCGTATTTTACGATCTTTCCAAACCTAATTTCATAATATTGTTTTTAGTGAATATGTTGAGTGACGCAAACTTAAATGGTGACAATAGCAGTACCGTTCTATTTTTTATTTGTTGCCTTTGATAATGATGTGACAAATATTTTTAAGACTACAAGATATTAATAAATATATAGATTTCATTAGATATCTTTTCTGAAATCCTAAAAAAATATCCATTTTTTTTAAATTATTTAGTAAGCATTAGATATGTTAATGATGCATTGCCGATTATAAACAGATTAATAAGAAAGTGAGTAATTTTAGTTATTCAGTAATCAGTAAGTAATAAGTATTCAAAACTAAGAAAAGTCTCTAGAACGTTTTTTATTTTAAAAACTTAGAATTTATATAATATTTCTTATATATGGTCTGATTTATTTATTTGGGGAAAATCACCTTCATTTAATTTTTTATATAAAATGTATAAATACTATCTTATCAAGAGCTTGATAAATTTTTCTACTTAATGTAAGATAAAAGTTAATATGATTCGGTGTCTCGATTTGGAATCGAATCAAACTTAACGACCAATTATAATTTTTATAATGAAAAACATAATCTAATACAAGAAAACGGTAGCACATTTTGAAAATTGTATATTCTTAAAGCATATTTTTTATATCTCAAGATTTATTCAGGGAATAAATTAATGTTTTTATCCTAATATCTGGCAAAATATAAGATTGGTGCGTAGTTAAAACTTGTCTGAGGATTCAAAATTAAAATATGGACTTACGAATCCTCAGAAAAATAATTACTACTTGAGATTCATTTTCCTTTGATATTAATAATAATACATACATACATTTATAAATAATACTTTCATATATGCATTGAAATTGATCGCATAACAACAAATTTAATATAAAATAGAGATCCCACTTATATTATTCTTTCTAACAGTAAGTTTCAACAAGTAAGTTTTGTTTCACTTTAATTAGACCGTAATCCAAACCTTAATATGATAAAAAAATTATCTCTTATTAAATAAACGATCAAATGGTGTTCCTTTTGAGGTGTTGCTTTTGAATTGGTTTTTATGGCCTTATCTATATAAAACTTCCGGGTTACGGAAGGCTGCTAAGATATTCCTGGCTACTTATAATGGACGCTCGTTACGGCTGGACCTTTCCGAATCAGAAAAAGAGTTAGTACAGGGAGTACAAGAAAGCAACGTATCGAAAATCTATCCACACAAACTGGAGCGCAGAAATTACAGGGGGACAATGTTAGTCAACTCCTTCAAGACACAGGGGCTTTTCTTGATGAACTTTTTATTCAATAGGAAGTTTTGCATAAGACAGACCTGGCAAAGTCCGGCTATTGTGACAAGTAATGAGATGAATTTTGTCATGACGGATAAAAAGCATATTTTTAAAGATGTCTGTGGACTGCAATAGGTTAACTTCTTTAACCCTGATACTCAAACGAGAGGTATGATAATTCTATCTTTGTATCTATAAGATATGTCTATGATATCATAACTGCCTTGTCTGCCGAGATAGATTTTAGCTATGTTTGGTGCAAAAAGATTATGCCGTCTCAAGATATTCAGCTCTCTTTTTGTCGAAGCTCTTATATGTAGCATACTTCAATATTACATATTTCTTTCTACAGATTTTATGTCGTTAATAAATCAATCAAATCGTAACAATTCACATTTAGCTCAGCATACATAAATACATAAATCAGCTGTTATCAAATGCATACATAAATCAGCTATTATCAAATGCATACATAAATCAGCTATTATCACTTGGTTATACTACTCTTTAAATCTTAACACACAAAGTTCTGGCGTTAAAACATTTAACACTCATTTCCCTTAAACGTTGTATTAAATATTTGATTAAAATGTTCTTTACACAAATCCAATAAGTTTGCGTCGTGGCCCCAATCGTTATGATGAGCTTCGTCCGACCAACTTTAAATGGATTATCGAAGGCGTTGAAAATTGCTGGCGGCTTAGCTTCGACGAGATTAAGATTAATAGAATTTCCTTGTTAATTTTAGTTACAATATTGTTTTGTTTTGTATCAAAATTAAAATATATATATTCCGTTATAAGAAGTTTTTTATAAAACATATGTACCTACGTTTCTAAATCAACCAGCCAGTAAGTACGTTTTTAATACAACCAGCTTTGAAAGTTATTTGCAACAGACCTAAGAAGAAGATGGGTAGCCATTTGCTATTTTTAAGACATACTTTAAGCATTTCACAATACCTGGCCTGGCGCTGAGCGCTTACTATATGCGGTGATGCTACGAAAACAATATAATGTCATACAGATATTCCTTAATTAATATTTTTATTTTAAAGGTAAATATTTAAACGTTTCATAAAAGAGTTACATACTATTTAAGTTGAATTTAATTTAAATAAATATAGAATGAAAAATAGAACGATACGGGGAGGGAGTCGAACCCGCGACCTCTGGGAAACTATCCCGTCGCTCTACCTACTGAGCTACCGTATCACTGCCAGACTCGGTAGACTAAACATTCTATACATATTCGTCTTTATTGGGACGGTGGTGACATCTATTAGGCTTCTTTTTAAAAATCTAACTTTAAAACATAGATGAACATTGAAAAGAAGCCACAACCGATATTGATAATTTGAAATTATTTATAAGTATAGCCCTGTTGCGCTTACTTTATTTAATTTTAACAGGTTACTTTTCGTTGTGAATTTATTTTAATTAAAGCAAGTTTAACATGGCTTTACATATTGATGAATATTTTCAAATAAACAACATATTATGTGTCGAGAATCAAATAACGTGAGATTATTTATATAAGTATAGACTCACACTAACCACTACAGGCTATAATGTAATTAAATTAATAGTATTTTATTTCTTTTAACAGAATAATTAATGATTTGTTCAGAGATACTATTAAGAAAATACTGTTTTTGTAAATTCATGTAAAAATAGTATAATATCAATTTAATTAACATAGAATGAAAAATAAAAAAATCAAACATTCTGGCAGTAGACAGAGCAACGCGGTGGGACGGTAATTCAGAGGTGGCAGTTCGTGTTGCTGCTCGAGTTCATTATTTTTTAATTTTTCCATTTATGTAAGAACAAAAAATGGTATTTTAAAAAATACATCATTTTAAATGAATAATGTCTTCGGATTAAATATTGTTCTTGTACATACAGACAGTATAGACTTAGTACAGACGTACAAACCTTATATAATACGAAAAAATATTATGTAAATCATCTAAAAGCATAATATAATGTCGAGGACGTTGTATTCTTCTACTGGTTACCGCATTCGATACTAAATTAATGTAAGACTACGAAATACAATTTATGAACCGAATGTACGCGCTTGTTGGTAATTGCGTTTACGCCTTGTAACGCAATAAACTGAAGAAGCGACAGGAAAGCCTTCCTCGATGAAAACAAAACAATCATATTACCTTGTTTGTTGTTTTTTATACATTTTTTGTATAAAAATATGATATAATTCGTTCACTCATACATTTTTACATGGATTTTGAACAAAACATTATGAGATTATTAGTACAATATAGTGTGGAAATTTTAAATTCAATAACAAAGTAAATACGAAATAAAGTTATATATTAGCTTTTAATTGACTGTTCTTTATTCTTTGAACATCAAATTAGTATTATAAACTAAAGCTGAAAGTTACTATTAAGTTGTAACAAAAACAAATGATTTACTACGTATTTGATTCATAAGAGCCTTTAAAAATTAATTGAATAATTGTGAGTACTTTTAACCAGAGCTTGAGTCATACTTAAACGTGTCTAAAATAACAGATTCCTTTAGATATTTTATATATGGTTTGACCTTATCCTACTCTAGTTATTTTATTCTGTTTTCGGTACATATTTATTTATATTATAATATAAATATTGCACCTACTGTTGGAATAAAAATGAATAAGCGTTTGAAAGGAATTAGAACGTATATTAAAAATTAATGTTGATTTATGATAATTGCTTCTTGCCGAATAATTGGAATGAGGATCAAAAGATAATTAAGAATTGTATGCAATAGGACACGAGAATTTTCTGGAGTTCGTTTGTACGTTTTTTTAATCATATACATCACTGTTACAATGTTTGCTGATGATGAAAAAAATAGTTCTTGTAACTTGGTTTATAAAATAGAATTAATATAATAAAATTTATAGAATTAATATAATATATAGAATTTATATAATAGAATTAATATAATAATATTAATATAATAATATAATAGAATAGAATCAATTTATAAACCTTCATTATTAATTGAAATGAATTACTGATGTAAGTATCAAAATATTTGATTATGAATGTGAAAAGTTTTATGTAGTACCTACTTTCATATATAGTTATACGTTACATTAATTTAATTGTCGGCATATATTAAATATCTAAGGTAACTTTCAGACGTAACGTTAGGATAACAAATGTATGAGCTTATACGTCTATATCATATCTACAATGATGACTATAAAATCAGATACTTAGATGTTTGAGTCAATGGAGTCTCTGCCACGAACGGAGCCCAGTTCAATGCTTTTTTACACAGTGTTCGTCATGCTGTATTCAATATTTCGTTCAAATGACGAAATCCAACATAAACCTCCACTTCTATTCTTAATAAAAAAAAATAATAATTCAAAAAAATAAAGCATGGAAACTTAATACTTAAAATGGAAAAACAAACTTACCTTGGTTAATAACAAATATTTTAAAGTTAGATCCTTGCAAATTATAAGTTCATCAATAATACTATATTTACAAATTGAAATATTCAAACATCAAAATATTTTATTTATTGTAAACGAATATGAAAGATTTGACTACGTTATTAATATAAAAAAATAAGAAAGAAATATGACTCGCCATTTTCGACTGTATGCAAAACATTACCAAACAGGCCCTACCTATTTCTTATGAATGTGTTTCTTAATTGAAAATGTAACGAAAATGCCATTAGTGGCAACTGTGACCCAGATTATAACCATTAAGTGCTAACAATGCAAGAAGTCATAGTCATCAACTGGTTAAAATACAATGGGAAGGAATTTTTATGACTTAGATTGACTATACACTTTTGTTAGCTATTTGCCGAGCTTGTGAGCAATCAAATCATTATTAAGTCAACTACCCCCTACTCTCCATTCACGATTATGAATATTGATTTACTTTTGACCCACGTAATGCTATAAATTATAAACCATTTCGATCACTAATGGCCGGTTTTTTAAGGATGATGAAAATCAAAAATATTTTTTAAAAACTAATTACTTATATTTTACGCGTCACTTGTAATAAAAGTTACTATTGATATACGTAGAATTATTCAAATATAAATTTCTATAGTTCACAGGTATAATGCTTTAACTGCTCTAACTATAGCTTATAACTCATGAGTTAGTCCAAGCAAGAGAATATTAAAGCCGCTACGTGCCGTAGACTGTAGCCGTTTTGTAGAGACTAAGTGCTACGTTGTATTTTTATTACATGATTGTATTTCGTGACCACTAAATGCGTAATAATTTATGTGATATTTTATATTGTTTCCATTCTATACATTTTTGAGGTATAAAATAAATATTTGGAAAATATATACCGCATTAAATGTTGGATCCAAAGTAAACCCAAACCATCAATCTGTGGGTCCAACAAAGAATTGTCTCGTGTGGGAATTGAACTCACAACCCTTTATTCTTTTAACTAGCCACTAAACCAACAAATCTTCTAGGTTATTTGCAAAGCATTGATTTATAAATATGCGCGCGCCGTTAAATATAAAAATGTAATCTAATGAAATGTAAAATAAATCTTATAAGCTACATAAAACATATACTAATCTATTTTGAAACATATTGTTAACATAATTTCAATAACGTTCCCGTTTTACGGATACGAGTTCGGACGCCGACTGCGCAAAATAAATGATGATGAACTTTCTGAAGTGTATGTAGAAGTTGGTTGGCTGGTATTCATTGCTAATGTGACATTTTCAACAAGTATAAATACTTATTATAAACATATATAATAAGTGTTTGTCAACATTTTTAAACATGTATAGCCATGTTAAACTTATATAAAAAATATCGGAACGGTAGTGACGGTAGAGATAAATATGTATGATATTGCAACTCAATTGGTAGAGCGAATGTACATTTTCCCAGAGATTACGGGTTCGAATCCCTACCATTATTTTCAGTCTCTTACCACATTGCAATTTTATATTGTGTATTTTCATTATAAAATTTTATATAAATATTAATATTTAATTACTAGCCCGCTGTGTATTATTCAAGCTTTAATACTGCAAGGTTACATAGCTACCTTTTATTTTATTATCAGTATCCCGTTTGATTCACAATGAAAATTATAAGTATAATGTGGCTAATTATATATTTATATATAAGATTTTAAGTCTGATAAAGAAACCATTCTGATGTTGTTATAAGAAAAAGCTGCAAATATTTAACTTGACACACTGAAACGCCATAAAATATATTAGTCAAGGTCCAAGAAAATGGATTTTCCTTAAATGATTTAGTGGGGCTTTTAAGAAGCATCAAGTGTAATGTGATTTACGAGTGAAGTTTGATGTAAATAGAGATAAATTGTGACACTTAACATTGTCAATAACATTGTATAGTATATTTTTTTTCCAAACAAGATTTTTTTTTTCTGTTCAGAACTCTTCTATATTTGCTAGTCAACGGTCACAAATATATTTTTCTAATGTTTCATATAAAATTCAAAACAAATATTATCCTATAATATGTTATTTATTTTTATATCGTATCTATCTTGTTGGTAACTTAAATAAAAGAAGAAAATAGTACAAGAAATATTATTCTTCTATTATTTTTAAAAAAGTGTTGATTGTCACTTTGAATGTTACTTTACACCATTAGTTTTACCTGCTATTTTAATTATTACTAATTATATTTTTTTTGAATTATTATTGTAGTATTTAACAAATGCATTTCTTCTATATATGCGTATAAAATTATATGTATTCGCTTTACTTGCCTATACATAACATTTAGCATTTGTATATATACTAAAACTCAATGAATATCAATAAAAAGTTACCCCGAGCCTTTTCCAAGAGTTTTTTTATACATAAAAAATTCTCATGCACTTTACCCGCCCGTTGTTAGCTTTTTTAACTCGAAGTCATAATACTAGCTCAAAATTCAATTTTTACCCCAAAAATGGATTGTGTTAGGTTTATACAATTTCAGTAAAAGCCTAACTTTATATATGGTTTTTACTTTATTGATTTAATGGACTTACCTTCTAAAATCCCTGCTCCAACACGCATAGATCACTGGGTTCATGGAAGAGTTGACCCACCCGAGCCAAGTGACCACCACGTTGACGATTTCCTCATGTGTGATGCAAGATGAACAGATACCAGATAAGAGATTGACTACAAAAAACGGTAACCAGCACACTATAAATACACCCATCACAATACCCAAAGTTTTTGCTGCTTTCTTCTCTTTAGCGAATTTAGCAAGTTTACGCGAAAGAGAAAAGTTTTTTGGCAAATTTTTATTATGCGTTACATTTGTTAGGCGCGTTGATGAACGGGAAAGTCCATTATTTTGTAACGCGGTCAGAGGTTCTTGATCAGCATCTTCAGGGGTACACATTCCGTGACACACATCAGCTCTCTGTCGCATTGTTCCACCTCTATGAATACGTAAAGTTAACTCTAACTCACCACTAGGCCTCATCACTTGTTTAGTTCCTATTTTCAACGATCTAGTTTGTATTGTAGCTGCTCGATATATACGATAATACGTGAACACCATAACAAATAATGGTAAATAAAATGAAATTGTCGATGAGAATATAATGTATTCCAAATTTTCCGTAAACGGACACTTATAATCTGGCACTTCTTCTATGCGCACTGCACGCCACCACGCAATAGCCGGAAAAGAAATAGCACCAGAACACACCCACACAGCTGCTATCAGGAAGGCAGCTTTACGTCCACTCATTCTCATCGGATATGTGATTGGGTCAGTAATAGCCCAATACCTGTCTAGAGATATAACGCATAAATTTAAAATTGATGCCGTACTGAACAGCACGTCCAAAGATCTCCAGACATCACACCAATCCACTCCAAAAAACCACGTATGTTCCAATACTTCGTAAAGTGCTGAGAATGGCATCACCACGAGCCCGACCAGACAATCAGCTACGGCCAATGACGTCACAAAGTAATTTGTTGATGTATGCAGATATCTTTCTCTTACTACAGCCAATATTACCAGCATGTTTCCAAATACTGTAGTAAGTGAAAATAAGAGCAGGAATATAACTAATACAGCACGATCTTTAAGAAGATTTATATATTCCTCCCAGGGTTCACTAAAGTCATTAGTAAAATTAAATGTGCTATTATTTAGAGTAGAATTAAATTCTAAAACAATATTATAAGGCAGCCCTGGACTATCTAAGAAATATTCGGGCCCCTTTTGTAATATATTCGATTGGCTTCTTGCCACAAATATTTCTGTTCTATTCGTATTCATATTTTCCCAGTAACTATTTGCTCGCTAGCGACATGGTAAGTCTTTATGTTTTCCTTGTTTTACCCGAAGCCATTTGGAGATTACGTTCTTGACGTGCATTGTGTTCTTGATTTCTAATATCGGGCACATTTTGCGTTGACATACTTTTTCTTCTCACTGATATGTTTTACCTGAAACAAATAATATACTATAAATGAAATGAAATTTTATAAAACAAATATAGTACGCTTCTCCATATTATTTAGTTACACATGGTAACACCTGTTTCATGTCACTTATCGTGATCAACGATTGTCCTTGGTTCGCCGGGACATAAATAGTGCTTTGCGGGTAGGCGGCGAGATCAAACGAATTGTGCTCTATGGGCCGTGATCAACCCGTTCACATGAGGGCACTTCAATCGTCCCCTCCCGGTCCCCTTTACATTCACCATAGCACGATCAAAATTTACGTCAGATGGTAGCTTGCAAGACATTCACGATACATAAATAACTATTTAAGGGATTCGTATACAATTGGTTTGCATTTAAGATTAAGCTTGGTAACTACTTGTATATCGCATTGATTTAATTCTATGCATATGTATACTATTATAATAAAGATGGCAAGTTAGTATTTGTTTGATTGTCTTAACCTCTGAATATACAGCCATATTTGATTTTATTTTTCATTTGAGAAACAATTAAACGAGTACATAACATAATGCAAATTTTCTTTAAACAATATAATTATAAACAACAATTGTATTACAAGTATTTCCTAGTAAAACATAGTAGATGTATTTAATTTTGTTTTTTCTAAGTTCGATCAATATTTGTACGCTAAAGTTCCAAATATTTATTTTTATTTATTTATTTAAATCTTTTCCACTTTGAATCATTATCAGTGATCACTTGTGTACGTCAAAATAACATGATTCCTTCTGTAGTCCAAAAAACGAAGTGGCGTACATAAAGTACAAAAAGACATCCAGCATTCAAATATTCTAATCAGGTATTCCATTAATTTAATTTAATAACTTTTGATTATTTTGGAGAGACTTTATGTGATTATGCAAAGAACTACAAATTTCAAACTTTATAACTTCAAAAACTTCAATTACATTTTATGTATAAGATTAACTTTGCATTTACTTACAAAAGCTTATTGTAGAAATTTCTTACCAAGGCTTTATAAGTAAATATCTCTAAATTATCATTACTAAGCATTTCTTCATTTATATCCGAAAATGAAAAGAAAACCGTTTCGAGATCATTTCAACTTTTTAGGTTTATTAAATCTAAAGTTATTTTACAAAGACAACTACTTTTCGTTATATTTTGAAATATATGTATTATTATTTAAAAAAATTTAAGAAGCAAAAAAGAAAAAAAAATAGAATGGCCAGTAAGGCATTTTTATCATTTTATATTACAATAATTAATCAAATTTTAAACAATTGAGCAACGATGACCATAAATTGTACATTTTTAAAATAGCAAATATAAAAACAAATTTGAAAACAGTTCAAATATAGAAGAAATTTATTGAACTTGAAGTGTATATTTTTGATTAAATAATGAATAACTAAAACACAAAATGTATGATGATCCAAATTAATTATTTTACTACTCTTTTATATTCTAATATATAGAAAATATACAAAATTACATTTTATTTTCTGGTTAAATCTTATCTGTGATTTAAAAATCCACAAAATAACAATCCTTTTAAAATAAAAACACATTCGAAATCCATTGAAGTTTTAAAGTTAAAAGTGAAATATTTTATTCGAAATTGCCTCAATTTCTAGAGACGGGACTCACAATCAATCAGTATGAAGGTCTCAGTGATTAATGGTTTGGATTCGTGTATGCCGGGACTCTGATAGCTTCGTCCTTTGTTACTTTGACTTGAAAGTATTTAATTAATGAATGCCGAAGATACGAGGAATTACGTGTTTTATGTATATATATACTTAGTCTGGCCATAAATACTGTTACACTTAAAAATAAAAATGTTAACTGCAAATAACATTTATTACTTTTACAGTATGTTAGTTTAGTACATAAATATAAAACTAAAAAGATATAAAGCTTATTCGAAGTGGTCTCCATTGGCTGCAATACAGTTCTTTAAACGTATAAATTGTTTTAGGGACTCCAAATTATCATGGCGTTTGGAGCAAGCTGTACTCTCTAAAATTGACCATAAATCCTAATTCAGCGGATTAAGATTGGGACTAGACGACGGCCAGTCTTCAGCTCTGATGAAATCCGAAACGTTCGCTTCCAACCAAGACGGCGTGGAACGAGCTTTATGACCCGGCGCCGAGTCTTGCTAGAAGGACCATACTTGGTTATTGAACATGGTGATATATATTAAGGGGCTTAACTACCTTCTCAATAATGTATCTTGATATACTTGTGCCGACTTTTTGATACCTTTTTTAAAAAAATATGGCTATCACTCCTTCATAGCAATATACCACCAAACTATCACTAAGTCGGACAATGTTCACGTTGCACTCTGTCGACTAATTGCTAAGCTTCCTTAGAGCTTTAAGCATAAATACGGTAATTTTGTTTGTTTAAATGTTGCTCAATTGTAAAAATATTCTCATTATACCGCTTCAGTAGTAGTTTCAGTAGTAGTTTTGATTTTACCACCCTACTCTTCTTAAAATAATCAATTAAGAAATGACCAGTGCGTCTCTTATAGGCTGCAAGTCCTAAGTCATCTTTTAAAAAACGTGACATGGTTCTAGGTGCTATCTTCATTTCCCGAGATAAAATCTTTCGCTTTCGGACTTTTTTTCCTTGCTGATTTGACCACCTTTTTCGTGCGAACACTACGTGGACGGCCAGATCTTTTTCTGTCACAAACAGAGGAAGTCTTATTGTACCTAACCCTCTGCAAAAACATTTTACTAATACCAAATGTATAAAGAGTTTTAAAAATTACATTTGGCTCCGTAACTTCTTTGTGTAATGCAATCAAAGCGATTCAGTTCTCTTTATCGCCCCACTCCATTTTAATATCGCAAAATATTGTACAATGTATTGGTGCCAAAATGAGAAAACACAATCAACAATCGTATAAAAATGACAGATTCTAAATTCAAATGTAATATTTTTTTTATTTTTAAGTATAACAGTATTTATGGCCAGACTAAGTATCTTGTTATTTACAGTACGAATTTTTGTCAAAAATGTTGCTATTACATTTTTTTGTTGAATTCTTTAAATGAAAGAAGGTGGCCATACATATTAATTTTTTATTCACATTAGATAAAATATTTAGGCCATCAAAATATAACGTAAAATTAATGTTATATCTATTGGATTTTATCAAGAAACTTTTCTTTAACTCTATGACGAACACGCAAATGTTAATATCGATTTTTGTGGCTTGTAACATCAGATTTAAACAGCGAGATTTATTATTTACATTCTTGTATCTATTGTAGGACGAAGTGGAAGCCCGTCTTTCATAATAAATGTGGCTCATTCCCTCAAATAACCTAACCTAACCTAACTGATGGGTAATATTAAGTCATTCCTTTCACGAGGCCTTATCGTGTCCGACCACTTATTGTCGACGGTAACAAATCTGTCAGTTTATGTACCGGCTGATTTATGGATATTCCTTGTTCAACCTGACGGCTCTAGCAAATAACGACATTTTGACTGTAAAAATGATTGTAAAATAGATTGTTTGGTATATCAGAGGTTAGATATTACTTTAGTTCATTCAATACAATTTTTGAATAGTGATCTTTTTTTTTTATATAAAAACTATTCTACCTCAACGGTTATGTATACATGTAAAAGACAAATATATTAGAAATATTGGTTGCTATTATGTATAGCTCATACAAATTATTTATTTCAATGCCATGAATCTGTTTGAAATTTAAGCCATTTTTATTTTCAAAAACTGTTATTTTATAAATAATAATATAATATCATTGTTATTTATTCCAATAATTTTTAAAGTAAAGATATACTTTATTTTAATGTCCTTTTTAAGTGTTATTGTGAAATTTTATTTTATATTGTTTTTTTATCTATCTAGGAGGTAACATTTAATTTGTGTTTTTGTATGTTTGTATTGTTTTCCAACTTTTCAGTGGAATAACCCTTGACAGTACTTTTTGAAAGTTTTACTTAAATAATTGTCTTTTTTTCTTATTTTTCCTTTTTACTTCATTTACTTACTTACCCTAAACCATGTGGGTTTTACCTGCTATAATGAATAAACCATCAGTATAGCATAAAGAGCTTTAATCTATGCTTCTTAAAACTTCGTTAAGTAATCAGAACCCAACTAAAACTTCTTGATTGTCTGCGATGATACAATGACCAACTTCACCAGGTAACTGACTATTTTAGCTATTCAAGTTGTATGGTCATTTAATACATCGTTAATGATATTTAAATAAATGATATTTTGAAAGGTATTTTAAATCTATTCGTGTATTAAATTAATAGTTACCGTACTATTACTATACATTTATTTTAATTTATTTATTCGGTTGTTATTTAGTTTCATTTAAACCCCCAACAAAAATAAACTAGATGCAAATAAAGTGGAAATATTACAATTGCGTTTTATATAAATGTGATGAGTTTGACTTATAAATATTTATTTTAACGATAAAATCACTGGTGTAAGCTTGTTTAGAGTAAAACAATTTAAACTCCTTCTGATGTGTTTTAAATTTGAATATTATAACTCAAATTTTGACTTAAAATCAGAATACATATAACATATTAGTTTCGCAGTCAATTTAGTCAATAACTTTGCCGGTTTTAATTTATAATCATAGCTCATACCCGGATTTATTACTATTAATACCTTATTTAACTTCTTAAATAAAAAAAAGTTCAGTATCGACATCATCATCCAGCCCTTATTTTTTTGGAGCCGGTCTAATATGTCAATTTCTTTCACGTTATTCTATCATACGTTATCTCAGTGCGAAATAAATTATTCGCCATTTCGTTTTTCACGCCTTCTATGTAATGTTCTCTTTGGTTCTCTTATGACCCTTCACATTCACGTTTGTACTAAATAAGTTATTATAGATGAACCTGAGGTGTCGATATTTTGTTTTGTGATTGCTGGCAAGGAGATAAGAGTTTGATCTATGTTAGGATGTTGCCAACTACGAAAAATACAACACCGATAATGGCTGTTTTGACAGATCGATGGGTTACCAAAGACCTAGCAAACAGATTACCTTAGACTCAGAAAAAAATATTTATCATTTTATGTGATTTTTAATAATAACTAGCATATTTTTGTCTTTATATTTTTTAAGCCTACTTTCACAAGCAATTGCTTGTGAAATTTTTCATTCATTTCATTAAAATCTCGGTCCAATTTATAATAAAAGATATTACTTTTTCTACTTATTTCATATATTTTTTTATGTGTGCCAGTTTCACATATCTATAGAAACACCAACTTTTACTATCGATTTTTCCATCATATATTTATCTTTTGATCTTGACATTTAAGCGATTGACGCTTGAAAAATAAATCGATGGCAACTTCGTTAAAGGTAAAACTAATTATTACACGAACAAAAATACAACCACAAAGAAATATTGATGAAATACACGAATTGAATTTTTTATAGACATGATGATTAATTTTGATATATTTTTTCTAATAATTCTAAACCACATATTTCTTCAGATTATAAACCATATTTTGATGATTTTATTTTAATACGACCGTGAAAAGAGTTCTTCAATTACATTACGAATGGGCATTCGTAAAAAAAATATGCATACGACATGAGATATCGTAGACTAAATTAAAAACTATAATAATATCTGCGAACAAATCTCGGTAGAAGCTCCGTGCTTCCTTTTAGAATTAAACTTGTTCTTACTTCATAGATACTTATGAGACTTAAAACTTCATTAGTTAGGAAGTCGAGCGTCGTTCTTATTTTAAGTCAATTTATTTTCGAATATTCCATTTAAGATGTTTAATGATTTGAAATTAATAATGTTAATACTTTATAACTCACTCCAAATACATTTTGACGTCAAATAAAGTATTTTTTATTATGTAATCTTAATTGCAATTAAAATACATTTTTTTTATAATTATAAATGACGCAAAAAATCCATGAATTAACTTATGAAAAACTTTCTTAATGCTCAGACACAATCTTAGTTTAGTTTTATTATTAATATAAATAAATAAATGTATATATATATATATATATATATATATATATATATAGTAAAATGTTATTTCCTCCTATAAAAGCTTATAAGTATATGGTAATAAAAACAAACGTAAGAGAAGTCAGAATGAACGCAGATAAACAGATCTATAAATTGTTTATAATAAATGAAAATATCTTTGCTGGTTTGATAATAAAAAAAAAACTGTTTACTTAGACTTATGATACTGTTTAAGATTTCCTCAATATCATAACCAGGACTGATCTATTTTAGTTATCTACAACAAGAAATAAAAAAACAACAGTAAAAAGATGAGACAAACTATGTAACAAACCATGTTAGACATGAACATGCTTTCTTTTTTTTTTATATAGCAACACACGAAAATATACCAAAAAGTATTTAATAATTTTCGTCATTTGGAACGCTCATATGACTAAACTGATTTGGCGGTTCACTGCGAGGCTTACATCGTCAAAAAAACTATCTATTTAGACCAAACCTCTGTCAATGAAGGTAATCTTCCTCCTTGTCATAGACTATGACAGAAGCTGTAATATCTTTAAATATAACGTTAATTTATTCAATCGTCTTCTCAATAGCAATTCTATCTGGTTACTTTCGTCTAAAATGGCTACCTAACACCAAGCAAAGATCTTCAAGATATTTGTGGAAATTGTTTTTATCCTTGATGCAATTTCTCCTCATTATTTGAAGTTTAAATGTCAGTTACTGGAACTCATTCTTTGCTCCATCACTTCTCATCCAACCTTAAAGTTTTCTTTTCACAGCTTCGGGTTTTGTTTTCTCAATTGAAATAAATAATTCTAGAAACTCTTACGGGAAAGATCTCCAAGATAGCGTTCAAGGAATCCGTTTAGAAATTAAATCTTTATGTTGAGTGTTGCAGTGTTAATTATTTATATATACAAATTTATCTAGTTTTTTTAGGTATTAATATATAAAATGTATATGAGCTATTTAAATACCAATTCGTGTTGAAAGTACACAAAAACTTCTATTTTGCATAAAAAATGTGCTATGTTCCTATATTTTCAATATCTAGTCAGTATCTAGTATTTTATCCTTTAATCTTTAAATAATTATTTATTTCAATTTTAATTATTCAAATGGAATTATTTATTTTAAATTATTCAAATGGAAAAGAAAAAAATCAAGAGTTACTTAAAATAGCTAGAACACAATAGTTACAGTCGGTAAGAAGTGTTTAATAAAAGTAAAAGTATTTTACTATCCAAATTTGTTACACCGAGTCGGAAAATATTTATTCTAATATTGTCTGTTACCTGTAAAATATTCTTCAAATAACTACATGGAATAGAACTGAGCCATCTTTTTTATTTAAACACAAAAAATCAACGTTCAAACGTTTATAATATCACTTCAAGGAGCATAAAATATTTTATTAAAGATAAATTTGGTATACATATGTTTATTATTCAAAAGCATTCACAATTCATTTTTTTAAGAATCAAAGTAAATTTTACGAAGCAAATTAAAATTCATTCACAAACAGGAAAAGTGTCCTAAATCGTTTTTCGATCGTAAATCGTTTACATCGAGATAGTCCGCCAGATTCCACGAGGCATTCTAAAGCTGCCGTTGTTTAAAATTGGAAGTCACGCTGAGCTGAGGCCGAGCGCTTGCTTTTCATATTAAACTCCATTTTGTAAACATTACCCGCTGTTTGTATTAAATTGCAAAATATCCAAATACAATTGAGTGATTGGTGTATTTATTTGTTTAAATTGTTCGTGATAATAAAATTGTATTTGATAATTTTATTAATATGGCGGCCCTTCAAAGTACCCTCAGCTGTCATCTGTCAACTGTCATCGATGTAGTGTCATTCACTCTGACGCCGCACCGACCGGTAGACGTATTGAAAACCAGCAGTCGTAAATATCTAACGAGCAATCACGTAACATCACAAAAATGCATTAAATATGTAATATTCGCTTATACGTTGCCTATTTTTTTATTTGTTACTAAGATAAAATAATATGTGATAAATGAGGTAATTATACTCTGTACTATAAAGTGATATTTTATTATTCTTCGCCTCTTAATAAGCTTAATTTGCTGTTTTATAATAAAGCAGTAGGTAGGAACTAATTTCCACTAAGCATTGTGAAACCGCGAACATTATCATAATGTAATTCAGCGGTTGACCGTCGATTCTCATATACATACCGTTACTTCAGTGTTAACTTTAATACAACTTATTGAACTGATTCCAATATTCACACCGTATTGCAGAGCAGTTATTGAGTTATTAATTACGATATTATGAAATAAAATTAGGGCTCTAATTATCTTACAATGTTTATATTTAAAAATATTTTACTAAATTAACCAGCATCTGAATAGCTTCGATTCCAAATAAAAAAAGGTCAGATGATTAACCGGCCTAGTTGTATATATATATGAAATGTATTCGTTTAGCAAAAGCTCTTGAAAAGTTTCAGAGAAAAAAGATGTAGCTTCAAAACATATTTTACTACAAATGTGAGATTATATAAAAACTTATTCAATCAAGATGAGTCGTAGCTCCTAATATTTTTCCGGATCCAAACCAGGGATTAGACAAGTTTGACAAGAAGTTTCCAAGTTAAGCTGAAGTTTTTCTGTTTGAACATACTTAGCAATAGTTTTTATACTCAGCGAAATAAATTATGAACGAAACGTTATATTATGAAAATCAAAATAGTAATCAAAGTCAAAGTATTTATTTTATTTGAAATAGGCACTGCACTTATAAAATGTCAGACTGTACGTATGATTTCAAAATGTAGGCCTATGGAAAAGAACCAGCAAGACACCCCATTAATTGATAAAAAAATACGGACAGTTCATTATATGGTAACATTTTGTTATTATAAAATGCCACGGCTAGTGGTTCTATCGTATGCATGGAATATCTAAGTATCTGTCAATATAAATCATGTCAATAGAGAATTCCATACAAAATGACAAAAGGTATGACGTATTTTTCAACAACTACACTTTTCTTCTTCTTCTTTTCGTCTTAATTTAAAGGAATATAAAATAGTTGATTCGTTTGAGCATTGAAATAAAATATGTTTTTTCATTTGCTGGGCACCAATTAAAAGAAATAAAAACAAATAAAATTTTGTTTATACCCTTGTATAGATTCAATTTCCGTAAAAAGTATTGCAAACCTAGTTAAAACTCTTTCTTTCCCGAGTTTAATTTGTAGCTCTGAATTTTCCGAATGGGTTACATTATTTGGACTTTAACTGGATAGTATAGTGAGCAACAACTAACATAACATAAAACAAATATAACGATACATTTACCTTTATTATATTATAAAATATATATAACATTTCACTTACATTTTATTATTACACGTTCTTATACAAAAGTCCATAAAGAAATGAAAACTCTTTGAATTTAAGACAGACATTTTTAACACGGTTCGATTCAGTAACACACGTCTCAAGAATCGCTTACACTAATCTAGTAATTTATTCTTATCACATTTACATTTAGAAAGGACAAGATTGAAATGAATTGTCTATGTTAATGAGACGAAGATGAATAAGAGATAAGATGATTTATATTGCTCTATAGTAAGGCGACGAATAAATTAAAGCTCAACATATGTTGGTCGCCTTAGAAACAATAACCCATACTGCTAAAACGAGGGTTGTTATAAGTTAAACTCGTTATATCTGTGTTTTTGGTTGAAATAAAGTCTTTAAGATGTTCACCTCTCATTGGAACTGGTGATTAGATTTCAGGCAATATTGAATAAGAAAATTTCAGTAATATTATCTATTCCACAAAATTTTAGGGTATACCAAATATTTTAAATTATCAATTTGTAATGATTATAAATTTATTTAAATAATAATAATTATTATTAGTGTCTACATTTTCAGCTTTATAAAAAAACTAAATGATGTTTAGATACTAGATATATTTTTAAACTTTTCATGAAATGTGAAGTTCCCGTTCTTTAATTTTCTTCAGCGTATGTTCCTACTTTAGTTGTATCAAACACTTTCATTAAATCCTTTTAAAATATTTTATTCAGTTGTAATTTTAAATTAATTTATCATTCATTTATAATTAATAACAGATTTATTTTAATGAACGATATTTAATGACTGAAAATACTTACAACTTGATTTAATTATTTTCAACTGAACTGAATATCTAAATGATCTTTAAAGTTAACATATTTCAAACAACATGCTTTAATACATATTGAAAGTTTTACTTTACGATGATTAAAAAATACTATAGTTAAAGCTTGAAATAAAACTTTATTATTGGTTATAATACTTAACAGTACAAGATATTTTAAAGCTCGACATTCATACGCTCTATTTATTGCTCGCAATAAATGTATTTTTATGACCGACCATTTTTAATATTCAAACATATCTTTTTATATGTACATGCCAACCATGAGCTGGTTTGTTCTTAACACGGATTGAATGGTGGAGTCATATATAAAATACAAAACCCTTATTTTTCATTAGCGATTTATTATCAGAATCAATAATTGAATACGCACAAATAATATTAATTTATAGTTTGAAATAAATATTTAATTAAAAATCATCAACCCGAACCGGACTCCAACCTGCAACCGCAGGGAATTCATCGTGTTCACTCGTCCAACTGAGCTACCGTGGGTAACGAAACGGTAACTTATTGGTTTATTCAATTAAGGAATATATTTGCTAGAAATATATTTATTTTTTTAATATGCAAGGTAGAACTAAATTATACAAGTCTTTTGTCTAATTATATGATGTGACGCTTCTTGGTATAGTATTTCAAACGAGCACTCATTACTAGAAACCACATTTAGTCAACCTTTATTTACATTTTAGTTGTTGCGAATAATTGTGGATTGTTTGATATGATTTTTTTGATGTGACTTAAAATTTATGTACAAAATAAAAAATAACAAACTAGCACCCTATTCCAGCTTTGCAAGCGTGCAATTAACTATTAATTCTAACTATATTTACTATAAATAATATTAGAATTGTTTGTCTCGTCATTGGCTTACGCTGTGTGTCAACTGTCAACCTGTTGTCAAACTAATGTCGCATTAAGATGGAGTATTTTATTATAAACATAATTTTCATATATACTGCAGACTTTTTGGGTCCATTTTCAAAAAGTTTTTCGTATAAACCTTGTCCTATTACACCCAGATCGGCCCTCAAATGTTTTATTGATTCGGCAATTATTTTTTTATTTATGTTGCAATATTTTCTACTGTACAGTAAAGTTGAGCACTTGACTTCGTAATATTTTATTAATACAACTGATTTAGCATAACAAAAGATATTTTTCATCAATGACGGTTAGAACAAACAGAAGGACTGTATTTTGATTAATCAGACTCATTCTAAAGGTTATTGCTTTTCTCTTTCATTTCGCTCCCTTAAAGACTTGAGTACATTACTGTGGAGCGTTTCAGACAGTGATTCTTGAATTTAGATGCAAATTGTTTTGTAGTTTCATTACTTATCCGTTAAGTCTTTGAGTTTATTTTAATGACAAAGCCTACATAACGAATATTATAAGTAAGTA
This sequence comes from Dircenna loreta, assembly GCA_963555665.1. NCBI lineage: Eukaryota > Metazoa > Arthropoda > Insecta > Lepidoptera > Nymphalidae > Dircenna > Dircenna loreta. The sequence continues at coordinate 10,718,251 of OY743097.1, read as the reverse complement.
GTAAGAAAGCATATTGCCAACTTCACGTAGGAGCTTTAAGACTATGATTATGAAGCATCGTTTCAGCAAAACCAAAAAAAAAGGCCGTAATTTATTCATTTATCAGAGGTCCGTCAATTATCACAAATATAAAAATGTATCATCGATATAAAACATATCATCATCGATGGATTAAGTAATGAAATGATCTATTCTAACATAAGCTTCAGATATAAATGACTTTTCAAGTTGTTTAATAATTTTAAATAGTAATGCTTTTATGATGCCAAAATTAAAATGTTTATTAAATACATAAGGGCTATTATTAAAAAAATAAAAAAATAAATAATTACGTTTAATTTAATGTTAACAGACGTTGTGCAATGATTTCTATAACAAAGAACTTAGGGTCTTAAGGGCTCGTTAATTTTGAAATGTGTTAAATATGAAATATCTTCCGATATTAAAGTCTAAGATAACTTTTAAAAATGTTCCATTAAGTTTCAGTTTTTTATAAAATACCTTTTCATTTTCACAGATTTTTGTACGTGCTCAGAGTTTCCAAAATTGTTTGGCCTATATTTTATTTGTTATTGAATTTGAAGAGGATACTCTCGCATTTATTTCTACTTTTGAAATAAATTTAAACAATAGGAAAAATAAGGGTTGCTTTATTGAATATAAATAAAAATAACTTGATCTGATAACAAAAAGGTTAAGGATTGAATGTGTCATAGTATTTTCGTCATTTTTTTTTAAATAAGCATCAATCAGCCTATAAATTTGCCAATACTAGTTTAAGGTTGAACTCAATACTTTACTCCGCTGAGAGTTTTTGAGTTACATATCATAGACTTTTCTATAATATAAACAAGATTATTTTCAGTTTCTTCACCGAACAGAACCAAATCATTCAAACATTTTTTTTTGGGATTGAATTCGGGATTGCCCCACATTTGTATAATTAAATTTTTTTCAATGTTAGATGTTAAACTGATTTTAACATTTATCACCATCTCGTTGCTTATAGCGAAGCAACATTTTATCTACGATATCATAATACGAAGTTATCTAAAATCAATAGTCGACATTATTATCTTGATGGAAACTTTTATCTTTTAAATTTTTATTAATATTTTACTTACATAATATAAGGTAAAAAAATAATCTTTAAGTTTCATGAAGGTGTACTTGACGCTTTTATTATGATAATACCCTGAAGATCTCTTAAAGTCGTTTAAGAGTATAATGAGGCTGAAAGCTTAAGTGCTTATTTTTTACCAACAACGGTAATGAGGGCTTAAAAACACCTACCTGTACCTGTATAAGTTTCTTTGTAAATATTTATGTAAGTTTTTTAAATATTGGGTCTTAAAAAAATCATATATTGGGTCTTAAAAAAGTAATATAAACACTGGTATCTAATGATTATTTTAATCTTTTTTTTTGGGTAAATGCGTACTTAAAAGCAAAGTTTTCAATTTATTAACTGACATATTGTCGATCCCATACTTTTAGAGCATAAACATACAATTCGGACAGTAGTTATATTACCAAAATGGTTATAATCATATTTTATCACATATGATACGAAAGAATTAATTGCAGTTTTTTTTTATTCGAAATCGTTTTTGACTTGAAACAATAAAATTTTATACAGACATTTTTAAGAAATAAATTTAGTTTGTAGTAGAGCGTTTTAAAAAAAAATATGATACTTGGTATCACATTTTTGGATACTTTGGTCTTGTGATATTCTAAAAAATCATAATGATTATTTACCGTAAATACGCCGGTAACTTCTTGCAGCGCTTCCGCGCTCGCGACCTTCCTGACGGATATTAAGGCGTGAAATTGCACTATACCAAAATGAGTTCTGGTTTTATAAATAGACTATAAATGAAATTGAAAAGAAAAGTGGTTTAAATAAAGACGCCATTTTTCTTTAAAAATAATTGCAAGTACTTTTCAAGAAGGATATTCTGATTTTTTGCTATATAAGATTGATAAAATATTTAATTTTGTGTTTAAAATGTTTTAATTATACGCAGCAATTGCATAAATTAACATATCATTAAATTATTTTTGTCACAAATATAATTTTAGGTTACAGAAATGTCAGAAATAAAATTAAATGAAAAAACTACCAAACAATTAATTTCGGTTCATATAAATTTTGTGCTCATTTTGCGAGTTTTAATACAATTGAGGTTTGAAAAACCCTTATCTCATTTCCCTCGTGATTTATTAATGTTGCCGTTATCACTTTTACAAAATGTTATTTATGAAAATATATTTTAAATAGTATTGATAAGAAGCCTTGTAAACAAATTGTAAACTTGTAAACTTATTAAAAAAAATAACCATCTACTTTGTTCACTTCTAAAAACTAATACTCCAACATATCTAAAAACACTTCAAAGAGCGTTAAACATTTAATTAAAGAAAATTATTCCAAGGCATTTAAAATAAAACTCTAAGAGAATCGAATTTTACGAAGCAAATTTAAATTCATTTACAAACCTGAAAAGTGTCCTAAAACGTTTTTCAATCGCGAATCGTTTACATCGAGATAGTCCGCCAGATTCCACGAGGCATTCCAAAGCTCTGCCGTTGTTTAAAATTGGAAGTCACGGCTGAGCGCGTGCTGTTCATATTATACTCCATTTTGTATACATTGCTCGCTGTTAGTATTCAATCGCATTTTATATTCAACTCAGATACGATTCGGGGGATGGTGTATTTATTTTTATTAATTTATTCTTGATAATAAAATTGTTTTTAATTATTTTATTAATATGACAATACAGATGACAGTTGACATTTACTCTCAAAGTAAATGTCAACTGTCATCTGTCAACCGTCATCGATGTAGTGTCATTCACTCTGACGCAACACCAAGCGGTAGACGTATTAAAAACCAGCAGTCGTAAATATCCAAAAACAGAATTCGGTTGATATAACAAGAACTCGTTAATTATTTTGTGAATTATCATAGGATTTGTTCATCTTTATTACATTATTGTAATATTTATTAATAATCTATAATATGTAATATTTAATGTATTTATACTCTATACTCTAAAGTAATATTTTATTATTCTTCGCCGCTTAATAAGCTTAATTTGCTGTATTATAATAAAGCAGTAGGTAGGTAATTTCCACTAAGCATTGTGAAACCGCGAACATTATCATAATGTAATTCAGCGGTTGACTCTAATTATCTTACAATATTTTTATTTAAAAATATTTTACTAAATTGACCAGCATCTGCGCAATAACTTCGATTCCAAATATAAAAGAGGTCAGACGATTAACCGACCTACTTATATAAATATATAAATAGGTCGTTTCATGATATATATATATATGAAATGTATGTATTGAAAAGTTTCAGAAGAAACATGTAGCTAAAAACATATTTTTATTCAAATGTAAGATTATATAACAATAATTCATTCAAGATGAATCGTAGCGCCTACTATCTTTCCGGATCCAAACCGGGGATAAGACAAGTTTGACAAGAAATTTCTAAGTTAAGCTAAAGTTTTGTACACACCGTGCAATAGTTTTTTTATTGAGCATAATAAATTAGAAACGAAACATTCCGTACATCAAAATAGTATTGATTCAATAATACAGATGACATAAAAAATCAACATTGTTATTGTGAAATTCCATGTCATTCGATCGTCTGTTGGGTCATTAGGCTTCGGTTCAATCGCATGCATAGAATATGTGAGTCGAAGTTGATGTTTATTATATCAATAGAGATTCAAATAGAAGTCTGTATAAAATGAGAAAAGATATGTTGGGTTTTTCATTACTTATAATATTTTGAAAAATATTAATCTATACTTACAAAATAAATATGTGTATTTATTCCATGAAATGAAATAAAATACGTTTTTGCAAGTTATTGTCATTTGTAGGAACGAAGGGCTAAAATTCCTTGAAAACTTTGCACACACCAAAACTGTTACTTTACTCAGGGAGTTTGATCAGTAGCTCTGAATTTTTCGAGTGCATATAATGTAATATTATATAATTAGTGCATTTTTGAAGTAATTAATAAATTAAAATGTACTTATATATAAGTAAGTAATAAGTATATACAGTATTTAACGTATGATTTGTAAAGGTATTCACAAAGACTCACAGATTATCAAAAACCTTCTGTGACATAGACATACATCTATAATAGGATTACATACGTAATTTATACTTATCACAATGAAATTTACATTTAGGAACGACGCCCTTGAAGTAAATTGTCTGTTAATGAGACCAAGAAGAATAAGAGATAAGAAGATTTACATTCTTTTTATATCTATATTAAGGCGACTAACGACATACCAGCCAATTTTGGTCTACTTTGGCGTCACCACTTTCGGAATCGTATTTCCAACTTAACTTCTATTGTAACCCCCAGAGCTAAAATTAGGGTTGTTATACATTTCAGTTGTTTGTCTGTGTATTTGTGTGTGATTTTTTATTTATCGAAAGCCTTATCTATCAAGACAGTTCAAAAGTTGTTTTGGTAGATATAAAATCAGCTCTCTATGGAACTGGTGACAGGATCTTAGGCAGTATTTAACCAGTTAAAACTACTTTTGGAAAAACCATAAGTAGGTTTAACTAGTTTTATGTTTTCAGAATATTGTAGGGTTTTTTATTTTTAAATTTATAGTTTTGAAACATATTAAAAACAATTATTATTATAAGTCTACGTGAAAAAAAAATTACGACCTATTTATCAGAAAATTTAATTGCCTTATTACTATTTTTACTATTTGTTTACATTTTTACTGTGATAAAATGTGCAAAGTTTAAAAAGGTCTAAGTATTTTCGGAAGCAACTAACCATTACTTTAAAGAAATGCACTAAAAAGAATGTCACAACTTTTCATGAAATGTGAATGCGAAGTTCCTTTTCGTTCATTTCTTCTGCGAATGTTCGTTCTATAGTTTTATTAAACTTTTTTATTTAAATCCCTTAAAAATTTTACTCACATATAATTTTAAATTTACCTATCACTTATTTAAACGTACTAAATTATTTATATTAATATTGATTTTCAAATGAAAATGCTGGTAACGTTATGTCAGTAATATCAGATTGATCTTTAAATTTTACGTGTTTCAATATTTTCAATATATTTTGAAAATGTGACTATTACAATTTTAAACGAGTCCGCCACGCTTAGAGCTCATGATTAAGAACCCCGGATGGGTTCGAAACTAATCTAATTTTAAAATATTTGATAGCAAAAATTACAATTTATCTAGGTATCCTAAAACTCTCACGAGCTTATATGGACACTGCACTTTCCTCGAAATGTTAAATAAAATTGATGTAAGAGGCAAAAATCACATATAATAAGGATTAAAAACTTTCAAATTTTAAATTCAAATTTTCAACATGAATTTAGCCGGTGAATATAAATATAATAATCATGGTTCACGAAAGTTTCAATATAAAAAAAGGAAAGTTAAAGCTTGAAATAAAACTTTATTACTTATTATAGAACTAGCATTATAACATATTTTTAAGCTCGACAGTAATACGCTCTATTTATTTCATTCATTTTTATGACTGACTTTTTATAAAAGGTACACTGGAACGTTTCTTTTTATATGAATATTTCAACTATATTTGCTTTATTGTTAGCTTTGATTGATTTTTGTGGAAATTTATTTGAAATCAGAATGCATATTTTTTTATGCATCTTACCATATTATGTATGTTGTTTTATGCATATGCATAACAAATTAAGGAATACGTTAATAATAATCACTTATTTTTAAAATAACCAGTTTATTTGTTAGATTTATTTGTAACAGTTTATTTTTGCCTTATTAAATAACGTGACGCCACTTAAAGTTCTGTTTCAAATAAGCGCTACTAGACACGACATTTGGTTACATTTTGGATGAATGATGATGAATAATTCTGTATACATATGCGAATTGTTTGGATTCAAAGTTCATCCACAAAACGAAAAATATAACAAACTAGCACTCTGCCTGGGCGTCGCAGGGATGCAAAAAAACGATTTTATTTTTTAACATGTCTCTCTCAAAATTTGTTTAGACTATCCGTGGACTTGATGTCATTATAAAAAACCTGTAGAATTTAAAGTTAATTTTCAAAAAGTTATCGTTGAACCGTGTCCTAGGAATAACAAAGTCACTGTAAAAATACCCAAATCAAACGAAACGTTCTCAAATTATTATCTCTCACTGATTTGGCTATTATTTTTTATTTATGTATCAATAAATTATACAGGACAATAAATTTAAGCACTCGACTTCGCATTATTTGATACATTTACATTTATTGATTTACATTTTGTTGATCCAACTGATTTAACATAACAAAAGATATTTTAAATCAATGACGGTTAGAACAAACAGATGGACTGTATTTTGATTAATTGGACTCATTTGAACGGTTATTGCTTTTCTCTTTCGATTCCCTTCCCTTAAAGACTTGAGTACATCACTGTGGAGCGTTTTTTTTTCAAATTGTTTTTTTTTATGCAAATTTTATTTTCAAATTTATCAGTTATAATAATTTGCCTTACCTTATTTTGTGTCCTGTCCGTCCTATATAGATTTTTGGGTTTATTTTGATCTCGTAATTGAAATATTCAAATTACAAAATATCTCTCTTTTCTTTACATTTATAGTTATTTGTAAATCTTTTGTATTCCCGTAAAAGTAATAAAAGATTTTTTTAAACATGTCAGATATATTTAATTGGTAATGTAACTAATACTTCACTGGATTCTACAGCGGTTCTTGCATTATGTGGGAACAAATATACACAACAACATTATATAAAAATGTCTTATAATATATTCTTACTATATATAATCAACGTCCCTGGAATAATACAGTGAGATAAACTACCCCACCATAAGCTTCAGATAAAGACCTACCTATTAAGTTCAAAACTTTTGAATGATTTTAAACAGAAAAGCCTTAATGAAGTTAAAATCAAATCTTATAATACAAAAGAACTATTAATTTTCTTATGGATTGTAATAGAATACGTGAAATTCAATATTAACAGACGGTGTACTATAATTTTTATAACAAATAGCATTAAAATCTTAATGTTTTCCACTTTAAAAACGTAAGGTTACGTAAAATGTTAATTTATACTATTATAATACAAGGATCGATAATCCTTTTGTAATTGATAACCCTTTCAATGTGGAAGGACATACATTTCCTTTAAAAAATGTAGATAAAGCTGTTTCATTCCCCGGCTTGAATAGTATAATTTAGAGAGAATTTTCCACGGGTAACGCCATTTGGATTACACCTGTATAATAACGCAGGCAAAAATTAGCGTAATAAAACTAATTTAAAGAATACATTTACTCTTTTGTAGATTAACAAATATATATGTACAAAGATCCATTAACAAAACCCTTTGAATTTAAGACAGACATTTTTAACACGGTTCGATTCAGTAACACACGTCTCAAGAATCGCTTCCACTAATCTAGTAATTTATTCTTATCACATTTACATTTAGAAAGGACAAGCTTGAAACGAATTGTCTATGTTAATGAGAGGAAGATGAATAAGAGATAAGATGATTTATATTGCTCTATAATAGGGCGACGAATAAATAAAAGATCAACCTATTTTGGTCACATTTGGCGTCACCAATTGAGCAACCATATTTCCAAGATTACTTCTATTTTAACCCCCAACGGGGAAACTAGGGCTATCAAAAGAAGGCTATCAAATTAAACTTGTGTGTCTGTGTACACAGAACTGCACACATACACACTACTAGTATGTGTGTAGTTCTCTGTATGTGTGTGGCATCATAGCTTTGACACGGATGACAGGATTTATGTGCAATTGTTTTTTTTATCGCCTTGTCTATTGTAATGGTTAAAATGTATGTTTGGTTGAAATAAGCGTAATTGTAGTAAAAGTATACAGCTCTGATTGAAACTAGTTACGATCTCAGAAAAGTTATATAGTTATAAAAAAAGTTATATAGTTATAAAAGTTATATAGTTATATTTAGGCCAGTAATACTAGCCTAAATATAAAACATATTTTTAAATTAAATTTCATTTTTTTAACTTCTATAGTACTGAAATCTTCACTATAAAATGTGGAAAGTTAAAAAAAGTGTTAGAATTTTCGGAAGGAACTAACCATAATTTTAAGGATATGTACTGGAAAGAAAATTAAAAATATTCACGTAATATGAATTATAATTAAGTTCCTATTCTTTTATTTTCTTTAACGAAAGCTCGCTCTGTAGTTTTATCAAAAATGTATTTTTTCACTTTTATTAATACATATTCTTTATACGTAATTTTAAACATATTTATCACCATTTTGGGTTAGGATTATATTGATATAACTTTATTTTTCAACTTAAAACACTGATAAAATATTATCTATATCAGAGTGACCTTTAAATTTTACGTAAAAATGAACAACTGCTTATTGAAAATATAATTATATGAAACTTTCAAGCAACCAAAGTTAAAGCTTCAAACTAAAACTTTATTAATCATTATAAAAGTTAAAAGTACAAGCTATTTCTTAGACACCCATACATACAGCACATACATTCTATTTATTTCAGATAATAAACTAATTTTTTTGACTGACTTTTTGTAAAAGAAAGTTTTTTTTTTAAAAGCAAAAATATAAAAAAGGAAGGCACTGACATGTTTCCTTTTATATAAATATGTCAACCGTAAATTGCTTATAAACTCGGTAAAATTGGTTAAGTGTTAATTAAGATCAAATCTTTTATTTAAATATGATACGATACGATACGATATGCTTTATTGTACCACAACAAACAAAAAAAAATATATAAAAACAATAACAAATAAAAGATAAGCTAGTACAAAAAGCGGCCTTATTGCTAAACAGATGTTGTTAGATTTCAAATTTCATTTTTTATTACCTTATCGAATTATTACCACAAACAATTATCGAACACCTAAAAACAATACTGATTTGTATATAGAATAAATTTATAATGGTAAATTTACCAACACGGACAGGAATTGAACCTACGACCTCTGGTAGTCTGTCGCTGTCGCTCTGCCAACCATTAAGTGTATCTTTTCTATAAATAAGTTTTGGCATTTAGTTTTATATTAGAACTAAAATTTACATGATTTTTTTTCCAATTAAATGACTCTATTTAGAATAGTATTTCAAATGGGCCCTCGATACCAGTTATCACATTTTGTTAAACTTTATATACATTTTAGATGTTTCGAACTACGCATTAGTATTTGCGAGTTGTTTCGTGTGATTTAAATTTAATTTACTAAATACAAAAAGTAACAAACCAGCGTCCAGTCCCGATTTTGCGAGAAAATGACAATGGTCTTAGCAAGAAAATAATAGTTATATATATTTTCTAACATGTCTTTCTCTCCTGTGGCTTAGTTTGTGCATCAACTGTCAAGCTACTGTCTAACTGAATGTCGCATTCAGTTTGGAGTGTTTTTCGAATTTGTCGGGTCCATTTTCTAAAAACTTTTCTTTCAAACCTTGTCCTAACAAAAACAAACACAATTTAACAAATCACCCAGATCGGTCAAATCCGTCTGTCCTCATGTGACTATTTTTACTTTAATTTATGTTTTTGGAAAAACAAAACAGCATCAATTTAAAATAAATATCACAAAAAATATATACTATATATAAATATAAACAAAGCAAGTAAAATAAAATGTTTAAAAAAATTTGTGGAAACATAAAAAAATACATTAAAATTAATCTACATATTTTTTTTGTTCTTATTCTTCAGCAAATTACATATTTATCTAAATTTTGACTTAATAAGTCAAAATGGTTGTATTTTACATGGATTCGGTAATTTTTTATTTGAAAATATCTATAAACATGTATAGCCATGTGATGCTTTTTTAAATTATAATAAATATAGAATAAAAAATAAAACATTCCGGGCAGGGATTCGAACCCGCGACCTCTGGGGAACCATCCTGTTGCTCTACTAATTGAGCTACCGTATATATGTATAGATATGTATAGATACAATTGAGATACGGTTGGTAGAGCGACGTCTACGCAGCTTGACTAAGACTACTACTACTACGACGTCTAGCGAATCTACTCAATTGGTAGAGCGACGGGACGGTTTCCGAGAGATCGTAGGTTCGAATTCCTACCCATAGTCCTTATTTAACTAGAAATATATTATACCAGATAGAAACTGAATTTGCAATATTTTATTAATACACCTGATTTAGCATAACAAAAGATATTTTTAATCGATGACGTTTAAAACAAACAAAAGGACTGTATTTTGATTCATCAGACTTATTTGAAAGGTTATTGCTTTTCTCTTTCATTTCCCTCCCTTGAAGACTTAAGCATGTTACCGAGTAACGTTTCAGACAGTGATTCTTGAATTTAGAAGCAAATTATATTTTCCAGTTTCATAACATATCAGTTATATATTAATTATTATCTTTATAACTTACCTACCTCCTTTTTTGGTTTTGTTAGTTTTATTTTCATAATAAACTTATATTTCTGGTAATTAAAATCACATTTCTAGATTACAGCGCTTTATATCGGATCATATGGAGCCATCTGTTTGGAAAAATGTTGTATAACCTTAATCAATTCACGAGGTTACACAATCGAGAAATATCGAGAATATATATTCTCGATGTTTCTAGTTGTATTTTAACTAAACATCTTTTGTTTTCTCTTAAATGTAAAATTGAAAAATATATGCGTATATTTATATCCCATACATTGAATGGGGCTGTCATTACAATGGATTTCATTAACAGACCAGCATTTCTTGCGTGGTGTTAAAACAAACAAATAGGAAAAATATATATAATAATGTTTTTTACTATATTCTTTGTATGTTATGTCATCGTCGCCAGAATGATTAATAATTATTCTTATCATAAGCTTCAGATAAAAAAAGAAAAGATCTACCTTTCAAGATCTTTTAATATTTAAGACAGAAATTCTATAAAAATCTAAAATGAAAAGGTTTTTTAAACACAGTAGATGTAATAAATTGTAAAATGAAAAAATTGATTCATCAATAAACTCAGGTTTAATTTACTATTAACAGACGTAATTTACGTCGTAAACGTAAAAATTATACAACAAAGAGTTTTCAAATGTGAAGGACTTATTCAATTTGCAATATGAAATGTATATATATTTATATATATATATATTTTAATTGTATTAAATATCTTACGAGGCGAAGCTTCATAACATTCCATGGATTCTGCGTGAGAGTGCTGGGCCCATCGCGTTGTAGAAAAAGGCGTGCAAACAGTTCCTGGGACTTGCGAATCAGGTGAAGGTTTATTGGGCCCCTTTAAAAGGTGCATTCACGCTCACCATCAACTGGTTGCGCTCCTCTCCCTACCTAACCAAATTTGGAATGAACCTACCAATGCCGACTTTGAAGTACGTTCTAGAAATGTACTGATGATAGTTCTAGAGAGGCCAAGATCTTTAAGTAGGTTATAGAGAGATTTCGCTGTTATACCTCTCGCTCCCACTTCTACCGCATACAAATTTACTATATACCTATTCCTGATCAGTTCGTTGGTCAGTTCGTAATACTTGTTTACTTTCATTGTGTGATCTTTGGGGATGTTAGTTTCACATGTTAGTCTCACGCTTTAACTGTCTAGAGTACAGGAATATGTCCAGTCTGGATGACGAGACAACAATATCCTCAGGGATTCTATACTGTTTCTCATACGTATCAAGCCAATGGCGAGCCGCCTCCAATATATGGTGAGGTTTTTGTTTTGTTTTTTTTTAGAAAAGCCTTCCTTAACGAACTTTATGAATCTTATGGTGACTTTTATACCCTTTTGCGCTCTAGCTACTAAAAGAAAAGTAAATTATCGTATTCGATAGTTGATTGCGAAAAAAAAAATATTTGAGTCTGAGTATTTTAAAAAATATCTTTAATTTCCACTGATTTTTGTAAATGATCATAGCTTCCTGGATTGATTGGGGTACATTTAATTAGTTATTGATTATGAAGAGGATACTTTACTTTACTCTACGATAAAAATAAATTTAAATTTAATTTATTTGCTTTACTAAGTAGCAAAAGTGGCTTTATTGAATATTGAGTAAAATTTAACTCGATGAGTCAACGAAAAGGTGAAGGATTATGTGATGCAAAATATTTTTGTTACCGTTTTTTTAATAATATTCAATCATACTATAAATTTCCCAATGCTAGATTTTTTAATTATGGAAAGTTCCGCCTCGTAAGTAAGGTTACTTCGCTGAGAGTTTTTGGGTTAGACATCAAAGACTTTCCTATAATATAAACAAGATTACTTTCTGTTTCTTCACCAACCATACCCAAAAACAACATTTATATTAATATTACAAAATAATAATATTTATAAAATTAACATCGTTTTTCTCAAAAAATATTTTGCTAACGCTTTAAAAAAAATGATGCTTTTCAACCTTATAACAATTGATAAATTGTTAGGTAGGCAATTTAAATGTCTCAAAAAACGCTTGAATTGCAATAAATAATGTATAATAAAATTATTTTCATCAAAAATGTAATTAAATTCTTCCAAAAATGTCATTCATAAAATTAAATTAGAAAAGTGCCAGACAATTAATTTCGACTGCTATAAATTATATGATTATTTTGCGAGTTTTAATACAATTGAGGTTTGAAAAACCCTTATCTCATTTCCCTCGTGATTTAGGATGGTTGCCATTATGACTTTTACGAAAAATAAATGTTATTTGTAAAAGTATCTTTTAATTGATATAGATAGATTTGAGTTCAGATTATTTTCTTATACTGTTTGTAAGCCTATCTGCCTTTGCCACTTCGACTCCTTCTTAGGAGTCGAAGTGGCAAAGGAGCGGAGACAAGTGTCGTTCACAGATTTTTTTTAATCATAAAATATATTTTACTTTTTAGGTTCACTTTGGAACCAGTTTGTACTTTACACTATTGAAGGTAATTCATATATTAAATAATACAGCTATGGAAATAAATTCCGTATTCTTAGTATATTAGTGAAATAACAATACTACAAATACAATATTTTGAAAGCAAAAAGGAGGCAAATGGAATGAAAAATTTGAATTTAAAATGAAATTTCATTGAATTAACCAGTTTCTAAAGAGTACATATATTTTAGAATCGGAGCCAACCACGGATAAAATTAGAATTTCGACTATTGATCGCGAGCTCTTTTCTATAAATGTCATCGTGAAGGAATTAAGCCTTAATTAATGCCTTTATTAGTATTAAAATAATACAAATACTAAATGAACCAATCGTAACATATAATAATAAAACTATAGCCAAAAATGTCGACGTTACGTGTTATTTTAGATATCTATGTTTGGTTTTTGTTTCCTGTTATTATTAGTTATACGGATCATTTTAACATTATATGATAAAAATAAAAAAAATTACTGAAGATGCTTGGGTTTTTTTATTTTATTTCATTCTTTAACTTTTTTATATTTCCGCTTTCATCGACTGTAATAAGCTACTCACAGAGACAAGAAATTAAGCCTTTCGCAAAAGTTTTTTACAAAGTGAACTTATTTCTCCGCCTGCTTATAAAAAGTCAATTTATTTTCTTTAACAAACTTAATAATAACTTTTAATAATATTGTAATAATTTATGTTACCTTTCCTTTTTTTTATTAAATTCGATCGTGTAAGTCAGTCATTAATCTTCGCTACCTTATGCTACAGTGGCCCCTGAAAACTTGTAGGTACTCCGTTTTGGATGAGTAAACACACTATTAGTTTTAGAAAAGTTTATTTTTATTTTTAATCTGTATACAATATTGTATCTGTGTCATGTACCTACATGTAAAGATGTCAAAATAAAAACGAATATTTGATATGATACGAATAAATGTCTAATGTAAACATTTATTTGTATTATATCGAATATTTGTTTACACAAACAGATATGAATTAAATAATATGTCATATGATTTAAATAAATTTATTTCAAAGAATATAAAACCTTTTTCTTACCACGTTATTACGTAGAATGAAATGCAATATTTCTCCGGTAAAATGACGGTAACCGAAAGCTGCTCTGCTTTGCCGTTATTGGAGATTGAGTAAATTTAGGAACACCGGAGATGGCATTTTATATGAAAGCGCTTTTCCAGATATTATGCAATCAAAATATGCATTTTATTTACAAAATTTTAACTACTAATCAAAAAAAAATTTTTTTCAAATGTGCGGACATTCTAGAAATAGTAATGAATAGTAATCAATGGTGTATACAATGTATTTTAGTTTTAATTCCCTGTCGATATTTTACCAGTATTGTAATTACAGTGATATTTTAAATTACCGTTATAAAATTTGAAAAAGCGAAAATGCCTTTTACGTTTATAAAACTATTAGCTTTAATTATTCAATTAATTAATTTACAAATATTAAATTCTTATCAAATAACGCAACAGTAATTTTATTGATTTAATATCATGTTATAACTAGCAGTTTAATATTTAAGTAATTAAAAAGACATTTAATTGTCATTACTCTAAAGGCAGTTCGAAAGCTAATATCGTTTAAATATTTATTCATGGTGAGCACTATCTCTATATTTTAAATACTTTCATTATTCATAATATTTACTACTTAAAGTTTTCCTTTGAAAATCCAATATTGATTCAATGAACTGACAAATTTACATTAACATAAGCCGCCATTTTGTTTCTATAACTGTTTAATTGCAATATATTCCCCAATTTTGTAGGTTAAATACTTGTTTTCTTTATTATTGAAGCTAACATAATTAAGTCACAAACATCACATAAATCCGGTCCACTCGTATTCACCCACACAAAAGCATTTTAGTTTACTTTTTCATATGAAAATCACAATAGATTCAACCTATATAAAGCAATGACGCTATTCTTTGTTATTGTCTCCTTTGGTCCCAACTAAAATGTTGTAGGCTTAATATTCTTTGAACATTCATACATGAATTTTTAATATCACACAAAGGGCAATTTATATTTTCATTTCAAAATTGCTATAACTCCAAGCATTTTTGTGTAAACGCTTTAAAAATATTATTTGTTAGGAATATTCGTGCAATAAAAATTACATAAATCAGATTATTCATGTGGATGGATGCAAGATTCATCAAGGTGGGTAGCGACACGGTAGCTCAACTGCCAGAACGACGGGACTGTATCCCAGATATCGCAGGTTTGATTCCTGGAAATATTTGTTTTATTTTCTTCATTTATTAAAAATATACATATATTTACATAATTGATAAAGGTTAATATAGCTTTGGACTGATTTTTTGGATAGTAACTTTTGACAATTTTGACAACCAATTTAATTACTACTTTGCTGGACAATAATATGGCTGTGCGTAATATGGCTGTTACATAAATACCATTGTGTTATAGACCTTATTAAACTATATTTACTTAGAAAAATATGTTTCTAGCTTGTTTTTATAACGCAAATACATCATTAGTTTGAATCAATTCAATTAGATAAAACAAATAAAACATCAAATTTTTTTTAATAAATAACTAATATATATATAGTATTAGTTGATATATTCTATATATATTTTATAAATATATTTGATTTACAATTATAGGAGTCCATTGTCATTCTGGAACAAGCTTCTATTGCGGTAAAAATAACACCTTGTTTGATGATCACTTAATTTCTACGAAAGCATGATAAAATAATTCCTAACTTATAATATTACACGATTGCAAAACGAATGTCAAAAAAACGCTCTGGCTTATTAAAGTATATGTTTTTTCTTGAGGTTATTAGAATCTTTTAATTATCTTGTTCATAAACATCATCCGGTTATAAATACAGCTTTATTGTGTGTTTTTTAAGACGGCCTTAGGGTCGGGAGGCTATTAAAACTTTTTTTAGGCTGGGAAATACTTACAAGAACTTCCCCACCTCTTTGGACGCCATGTTGGAAGTTTTTTAATATTCCACACCCTTTTATCAATTTGGAGCTTCGATAACAAATGGTATCAGGGCTGTATGTCACTGTACTCAAATTAAAGAACATATTTTTTTACCTACCTATTTTTAAAATCAATTCACAACTTCATACATACTTTTTTTTTATAAAAAAGTGTAAGTAAAATGAAGAAGTAGATAATTATATAAATATTCCTGAATATAATACTTAATATTTTGGATGTAAAGATAAATATTCTTGAATATAATACTTAATATTTTGGACGTAAAGATGAATATTCTTGAATATAATACTTAATATTTTGGATGTAAAGATAAATATTCTTGAATATAATACTTAATATTTTAGATGTAAAGTTGAAAGGAAAGACATGTATCCATGTAAAGAATATTCTTAACTTATGAAAATCGTATCAGTATAATTACATGAGGTGTGCTTTATGATAGACCAATAAAACTTTTATAGTAGATGTCGTTAATAAGACAGCGGACATGACATCTCAGACTTCATTATGTTTTTATGAATGACTCGTGACTTCTAAGTCAAATTAAAATTTACTTGATACTTGGTATTGTATTACATGTTATATCAGCATTCTATGTCTAATGAGATCTGTAAGGAGGCTGAAAAAATTTATCCAAAATCAATATAATTTTAAATATTATTCTAATAATGAACCAAGCCAGTTTTCTGAACAAATTAAGATATTTTATTCAACGCGAAAACATATTATTATTTTTCACTTAAAGATTTTATCAGAATTCGCATTCGCCAGTTTTTTTGTATTGTTCTTATAGGAAAAATCAGTTTTAGTGTATTCCCGTGAAAACGATAAAATTTTCTGCAGTAAAAATATATTAAGTTAAATTTGTAATTTAATATAAAATATTTTTTATATTAAATTACAAATTTAACTTAATATATTATTATAATATTTATTTCTATTATGCCACACTGTAGATTTAAAAATTGCGAAATGCAAATTACAGCAAAGGAAGTCCCATTAAATGTTCAAAAGAATATTAAATCTATTTAATTTTCTAACACGCTTATATTCTGGATACACAAAAAAATTATTTCTTTAATTATATGCTTTTCTTGTTATTTTATAAGATCAAAACTCCAATATTTTTAATATTTGAATTTTCAACATATTACTATATTTCTGAATATTCCAGTAGGTAGTTCCTTTGTCTATTTAGTTCATGAAGGAGCAGGATTATAAAATGAAACTTTATTCTACAAAGGTGCTTCGTTAAAAAAAATATAAAACGTTTTCTTCGTTAAAACGACAATCGTATGACAGTTGAATCTTATTATCTTCTTACTTTTAATTGTATTGCTTTATTACTTTTAATTTTAAATATAACGTAAGACAATATCAGTAATTATCAGTCTAATACAGTCCAAAAGAAATGACACAGAGTACCAAGGCTGGACCATAACGTTTGAACTGATGCTGATACCGGCACATCCATATTTGTCGGATGTGCTATCTGGTCGTCTATATTGCCTTTTCACGGTACAAAAGGGCTTTTCGAAATCACATCTAAAAATCTACTTTGCTTCACGTGCTCAATTTTACGACCGATTTTATGTCTAGTGTACCGTAACGCGTGACTTACATAAACTAGTTTGATATTTTATTTGATTCAGTCTCGTTTAATTTAAAATATATATATTTTCACAGTTAATAAATTTATTCTATACCATTGCTAAATTATAGAATATTTCAAATATTAGTTTCTAGTCTAACGATTTGGTTTGAATATTCGATTACTTTACTATAAAGGCAATTATATATAGAATTCTAAATTCATCCAGCCGGGTCACACGATAGCTTAGTTGGTTCAGGTTCACGACGAAAAATTGATCGATTGATTAAACTTTTGTTCTATAAATTTATTTGAAATTTAATTTACAGCTGTTTGGAATTTTTCATTTATATAACTTTTGTTTGTTTACCAAGTATGATTTCAGCAATAAGTTTCATACGTGTAATATTTCAACCTGTAAAGGCGTTCTATTTTCCTAAAATGTGTCTTGTATGTCAACGAGGGCTAGTTACAAAGTGCTAGAAACGTACAAAGTTATTTGATTTTACATGACACCAGAGTGACATACAATTTTCACAAAAAGCTTTTTTAAATTCTTCACCCAAAGATTGTATTTTGAATATACCTTTGAATATACCTTTTGAATGTATATGATATTTAATTCGTTATTTCAAATAAGTTTATTTATAATGTCTATTAATTTCCACAGAATTTTAAACGTGCTCAGAGTTTCGAGGACTGATTTGTCTACATTTTATTGCTTATTGAATTTGAAGAGGATACTCATTTAATTCTACGATTGAAATAAAGTAAAAGAAAGGAAGCAATAAGGGTTGCTTTATTGAATATTGAAATGATATAACTTGATCTCATAAGGTGAAGGTTTATATAATTCAAAGTATTTCTTTTTCTATATTTGTTATGTTAAATATGTAACTTTGCATGTAATTGTTAATTTGGCAAATAAATAAATTAAAAATTAAAAACATATAATTACATTTCTAATAACCTTCAATTGAGAGGATTCGAGGTTTATCTTACACTCTTACTACTTTACTTCGCAGTTTTCGGGTTACATACCATATATTTTTTTAAATATATGCAAGACTATCCTCGTTTTTTTTACCAACTAGACCTAGTAACAATATAAGTGGCATCAATAAAACCTATCCTTTTTCGGGATCGAACCCAGGACCGCCAAACTATTGTCGAGTTAATTGTAATTTAATATTAGAAGTTAGAAACATTATAAACATATTTTAATATCAACTAACAGCTCGCTTCGTTAAGTCAATTTTATCTATGATATTATCAGATTAATGAAACTGAAATCAATATTCAATATGATCTTGATGGTATGATTTATCTTTTATCTGTTTATTAAATTTATATATAAATAATATAAGGTTAGGTATTACGAAACGATAAATAATTTTTATTTCATGAAGCCGTTCTTGACGCTATTTTATTATATAAGTAATAATACCCCGAAGAACTCTTAAAGGCTATCCAAGTCGTTTCAAGAGTGTAATAAGTCTTAGACTTAAGTGCTTATTTTTTACCAACAACTGTACGGAGGGTTAAAAAATATGTAAATATTTAGGTTTGCAAATACAAAGTAAAGTTTTAAAAATATCCTTTTTAAGAATATGTGTACTTTAAAACGAAATTAACCGAGCCAAAACTGTTAAAGCATGCAACTTGGACTGTCAACAAATAATTTTAAAACATGACTTGCTTCTTGATAAAATTTCCAAATTTGCATTACTAAAATGGTTATTATAAGTAAAATAATAATTGTCATGAAAGTAAAATGGAATTTTCTTATAATTCGAAATGATTTTGGTTTTTAATTTAAAAATAAATATCGACTTTTTTCACGAAATAGATAAAGCGGTGAACAAAGGCTAGTTAAGTGATTTAAAATGTTTTTGAACGTTGTAATTAGCTAAAAAATAACATGATGAATATTACCTGTAAAAATAGTTTTATTGAACCTAAATTAACGAAGCATACCCGATTAGTTGATAGTTATCAAGTAAATAAGCCGGTAGCTTCTTGAAGCGCTTTCGCGAACTTCCTGGCGGATATTAAGGTGCGAAATTGCACTATACCAAAATGAGTTCTGGTTTTATAAATAGACTATAAATGAAATTGCGTTACGTACACTCTTTACTTTGCTAGGCATTAAAATAGCATGCATAATCTAACTATATGAGTTGATAAATTATTAGAAAGTTAATTAATTAAAATTAATAAGACGCATAAATTACAATAAATAATATAAATGAAAAAAAAATAATTGATAATATAATTTTAGCGTCCAGAAATGTTATAAGTAAAATAAAACACCAGACAATTATTTTTGGCAGCTATAAATAATATGCAGATTTTGCGAGCTATTCTCCTATACTGAACGAGTGCTTTTTTCTGTATATGTCATCGTGAAGGAATTAAAACTGTCCAACGTTTAGTGACAGTGATTGGAATAGAAATCTAAAATTTGAAGCAGATAAATTTATGATACTTAATATTCATAGAATTTGTAATATTGAATTATCTTTACAACAGTTTTTTTTTTCCATTTAAACCAAGTTGACACTTGAGTTTGACACATTCCACCTGATGGGAAGTGGAAATGTAGTCGTAGGTGGTAAGACGCATCATTTTAGTAAAAGCCTATTCACTCTTGCCTTTGCCTTATTATTTTAACGTACGTTTATAAAGGCTTATGAGATTTTTTACGATCTTGTGGGATCTTGGTGTCAAGGTGAATCAATGGTATGAAATCAATTTAAAATTAAATTTTTAAACTCAAACAGGAGAATTAAATACATTAACTGGAGAGTGGAATTTAATAGTCCGGATGTTTTTATTCCACTTTCCTTTATGCTTTATTAATTCAAACAAGTATTTTTTTCCAAACCCATTTTAAATAATGTATTACATCTGTTATTGTTTTTATTTAATTTACTGACTTTTTAAAAATAAACGAAAGATACCTGAATCAATGGTATACATCATGTATTTTTTTTTCATTGTCGATATTTCGCCTTAGTTACAGGTGCAATAATGTGGTAATCTTAAGGAATTAATTAATATTAGCGATGATTTTGGAAATGCTTCATACTGTTTTATTTCTACGCAATTTTGATACTTGATATTATACCTCATTTTGTTAGGCTAAATAATTGTTTTTTTTTTATTATTAAACCTAAAATAACTCAGTCACAATCATTAAATGATTCCGGTCCACTCGTATTCACCCACACAAAAGCATTTTAGTTTACTTTTTCATATGAAAAACACAATAGATTCAACTATATAAAGCAACGTCCATATTCTTCGTAATTGTTCCCTTCGGTCCCAACTAAAATGTTTAAGGCTTAACATTCTTTGAATATCCATACATACATTTTTAATAACATACAAAGGACATTTTGTATATTTATTTCAAAATTGTATGTCAAAACATTTTTTTATTAACGCTTTTATACCATTATTTAATAGGAATCAGCTAAAGACGATTATGAATAGAACGCTAGATTAATTAAAGTTTTGGGCAACATGGTAGCTCAAGCGGCAGGATGACAGGACGATATACTAAGGGTCGCAGGTTTGAATTATTGCATCTGTTGATGATTTTTTAATTGTCATATATATATATAAAAATCAGCTAATTATTGTAACTTTTTTAACATATTAATTAATATTAATTAAGGAAGATAACTTATTAGTTTCACAGACGTAAATATGTTAATCGAAGAATATTGAATACAATGTAATAATAAATACACATTAAAAACAAAATTTTTATTCAACATAATATATTTCTAATTAATATCTTAATTAATTTCCGTCTATTATTTTGTTAGTATAAATTTCAAATGTATAGTATATTTAGGTACTCTTAGTATTTAATTAATTCAATGAACATATTAACCTTACAACGAACAGGATTGAAATAAACTATTAGTATAATATAGCAAACATTAAACAATAATGGCTTAAAATGGTGGAAACAGGTAAAACAGCTGGCTTTATAATTAAAATCGGCTATCAGAGGCAAATCGCCATTTCATTTCTATTTAATGAAAATCAGCCCTATTTTATTTTGAAATTCAAACATACGGTTACCGTTACTGTCAATTAAGTTTAATCTAAAATGGCCAAATGAATTTGACATTTATATGTTTAGGTATGTAGCTCATATTGACACACGAATAACTTTTTTTTAATCACTCTTTGAACTTTGAATTTTTAAAGAGACCCATTAACGTATACTTAGAAATAATATTATTCATAAATATAACAAGCTTAAACAAAAAAATACGTGGATGACTTATATTTACTTAAATTATTTTCTTAAGTCCACATAATTGTTTTATTTTTAATTATTAAAAAATACACACACATTAAAACTAAATCTATCAATTAATTGTTTAAGATGACATAGTTTTAGTTGGCTCAAAGCAAAGTTCCTCATTTTGTAATGCAAAGACTAAATGGACGTATAATACATGGAGCAAAAAGTTTCGTAAGCGTAATATTTCAACCTCTAAAGGTACTAATTTTTTTCTAGAATGTGTCTTTTATGTCAACGAGACGTAAGTGCAAAAAACCAGAGTATTTGATTTTACATGAAGCCCTACCAACATACATTTCTTACAAAGATTTTTTTGAATATTTTAACTATTTGGATATATCTTATAGGTATTCATATTTAATATAATATTTTACACATACTAATTTATTATAGCTTTCAATGCTCTGAATTTCCAGAATATATTGGCGTGTATTTCATTTCTAATTGAATTTGAAGAGGGTACAATGTAAACATATTTTAACACTCATAGTGAAACATAATTTTATCTATAACATTATAATTTGAACGCAAGTAAAATTATCATTCACTATGATAATCTTCTTGGAAAATTTAATTTTATCATTGTTTTAATTTTATACGTAAATATGATAAGGTTACATACGAAACAACCAATAATATTTAAGTTTTATGAAGCTGTACTGAAGCTATTATAATAATACCCTGGATATTTCTTAAAAACTAACAAAATGGTTTTAAAAGTGTAATGAGTCTTAAGGCTAAAGTGATTATTTTTCAGCATCAACGGTATTAAGGGTCGAAATATAAATAAAATATATGTAAATATTTAGGTTTGCAAAAACGCTAAATTGGGTCTTAAATAAGCACGTAAATAGTGTAATGATTATCTTGATACTTTTTGTGTATGTATATGATGATGTATGTATATGATTCGAAACCTCTTTAGTTTTTAAATTAAAAAAGAAACCCCGAGTTTCTCATGGAAAAGATCAAAAGTTTGACACGCAGCCGTGAACGTATGTGATATAAAATATTTGAATATGTGTTTATCTGAATTGTGATTATCTGAATGAAAACATGATGTGAATTTACCTACTAAAATAATTTAAATTAACAAAGCTTACCTAATTAGCGGATAGTTAGCTATCAAGTAAATACGCCGGTAGCTTCTTGAAGCGCTTCCGCGCTCGCGACCTTCCTGACGGATATTAAGCCGCGAAATTGCACTATACCAAAACGAGTTCTGGTTTTATAACCAGACTATGAATAATAATGTTTTATGTACGTATTTTTCTTACAAATAATATATGGTAAAGAAGTTTTATCAAAATGTACTTTTTCATTCCGATTTTTAAACGGTTGATAACGTTTCTGTAGTTAATTTAATTCTCTTAATTATACGTATGAAAATAAAAACAAATCTAATTATTTTTATCAAAAATATAATTAAGGCTTTCAGACACATCATAAATTAAATTAAATTAAAAAGCCAGTGCCAGACAAATTTATTATAACATGCATATTTGGCGAGTTTTAATACAATTGAGGTTCAAAAAATCCTTATCTCAATTCCCTCGTGATTTAGGATTGTTACACTTAGCGCTTTTATGAAAATTACAAACATTATTTGTAATTATTTGTAATAGTAACATTATTTGTAATATTAAATTTTAATATAATTTAATATAGATGCCTACTAAGCCTTGAGATATGTTTTAATTCAGTATATATATACAGTTCGTAAACATAGCTGCTTTTGCCACTTCGACGTCTAAGATTTCGGAAACAAATGTCGTCCTCAGAATATTTTTATTTATAAATTATTTTTTACATTTTAGGTTTATATATTTTAGATACATTTTTTTACCTATAAATATTCTTATTATGGTTTTTACTCAATTTTCTAAAACTTAGGATATCATTCAAATAACCCATTAAACACAATAATTTAATAACGAGATAGAAGCAAATGCTGAAGAAAAATAAAATTTACATGAAATTCATCACATTCTATAGCTTGCATATATTTTAGAATCGGAGCCAACCACAGATCTATAAAATTAGAACTTCGACTATTGATCGCGTGCTCTTTTCTATAAATGTCATCGTGTAGGAATTAGAAATGACCAACGATTACTGACAATATTGAAATAATAACAAAGATGAATATTACTGCAAGAATTTATAATACTTAATATTCATAGAATTTTCAATATTGTATCATCTTTTCACCACAGATTGTTATTCCAACGTACGTTCATCAAAGCTTATGTCATTTTTTATGGTTTTGTATTATCTTTATGAAAATATGAATCTGTGTTATGTGAAATTGTGTTTTCAACTTAAAATTAAATTCTGAAATACAGCACAACCATTATTTATTTTTATACCATATTTTAAGCCTTATTCTTTTAAACTTAACTTATTTAAAACGTTATTTTAATAAATATTTCATACATTATTATGATGTCAGAAAACTCGGAATCAGAAAATTACAATTCATCTTTTTTTATGATTTATGGCACAAGTCATTTTGAAAACTGTTACATTTAAATGACATAAACCAAACGTACAGTCTTAAATATCACTATACATTTCACTGCATTTCTTTCAGCGTGTATTAGCAATGTTATACTGTGATAAATATTATTTATTGAAATCAAATATAATTTTTCTTCTAAATGGTCTAACCGAGACATATTAAAGCAGAAGCTAAATGTGTCGAATTTGGCTTTATATGCAAATATTTTTGGTTTTTATTTCCCACTATTATTGTTTTTAGTATTTTAAAGATTATTTGGAGTATTTTATATATTATATTCTGAAATTAATAGATACAGTATTCAATAGTACATAACATGTATTTCAGTTTTATTTCCTAGTCGATACTTCATCAACGTTTCAAGTGCCAGGATAATTTAAATTATTAGATTAGCAATACATCAATGGAAAACCAAAATCTCTTAACTTTTAAAAATATATATTAGCTTCAATTTTCAAATAAATTGAATAAAAAGTCATAACCTTTTTGATTAAATTTAATATTCATTATTTTATATAATTTTAGAGTCCCACTCTAATAATAAGGCAAAACATCTTAACAGCAATTAATGGGTCTGCTAGATCAATAAATTTCATATAGTTTTATTATTTATCCTGATAACTAATAAATATATTCTTTGAAAATAACATAACTTAGATATTGATTCAATAAAATGATTAATTAACATTAATGAAAGCGGCCATCTTGGATACGCTCAACATTGCTTTATTTATATGACGACTTAATACGCCCCACTTTAGTACGTAAAATGCTTGCTTTCTTTCTAACGAAAACTTCCATAACTCAGTCACAAACATCAGATAATACCGGTCAACTCGTATTCACCCACACAAAAGCATTTTAGTTTACTTTTCATATAAAAGTTACAATAGATTCAACTCAATAATGCAATGTGGCTATTCTTTGTTATTGTCCTCTTTGGTCCCAACTAAAATGTTTGATATTCTTTGAACATTCATATATGAATTTTTAATATCACATTAAGGCCATTTTGTATTTTCGTTTTAAAATTGTATGACACAAAACATTTTTGTATAAATGCTTTAAAATTATTATTAGGTGGAAATATTCGTATAATAATAATCAGTTAACGAGGATTATACATCATGCTGAATTCATCAAGGTCGGTAGCGACACCATGACTCAATCGACAGAACGACGGGATAATATTCCAAAGGTCGCAGGTTCACCTCCTGTTAGTTATGAGCAAGCAATTGTTATAAATTCTTGAATTCTGATGCAATATAATGAACATATTGCATCAGAATTCACGAATTATAACAATAGTAAAGCTGAATCGTCATTTAACAATATATTTCTTTATAATTAATTTTAAATATAATTGTTACTCTTGTATTCTAATATCGAGTAAGTCGTCATTTTGGTTATAATATAAAATGTAATTTTCAATTTTTTCTTTTTTTTTTTTGGCTGCCACCGTACTTAATTAGTGGATGATTTTTTTATTACCTATTTATTTAAAATAAAAATACATAAATAAAGTATAAGAAATCGTAAAATTTAAAAAAAAACAATTAATAATATTGTAAGTTTTGATAGATATCCATTTAATTACTGCCTAACTGGATAACAAGCGTCATATTTGATGACAAACACGTGTATAATATGACTGAAAGCGTGTCACATCTCATAAACACAAAAAAACAGACAAATGCGAGTCGGACCCACAGAATGAGTTCCGTAGGATCGAACAACATTTAACATATATTTCTTTCCAATAATAAATTTAATTAAATAATAATTAAAGTCTCCCCCTTAAACCTAAACCTGGGTCGCAATACCAGACACTGTTTGCACTCCTCTCCCTGCAACGTGATAGGCCGACACCCGCACGGTGAATCCATGGAATGCTATGAAGCGTCGTTTCTCTGTTTATATCAGCTCTGTGGACTTAAAATTTTCATGGTCTTATCTAAAACCATTAAATGTGTAACGCTCACGGTTTAAGAAATACAGCCCTGAAACAGGCGGACCAACAGACAGATTGTGAAGTCTTTGTAATAGGGACGATCAGATTTCTTTGGGTACTAATCTAAACACATAGATGAAAATGACTTCCGGGCATGTAAAAGAAAATGTATCCTTTGATAGCTGTTGGTGAACTCTCTTTATTAAAAAAAACATATTGATATTATCTTTTCATGACGCAAATATATTATAATATTAATTCAATCATACAAAACTAATATTATATATATAAATAAAGTTATAACAAACCTATGTTGATGTTTTCTATACACATATTATAAATAAAGAAAAATATGATTCGTGAATCATGCGAATTTGCAATTTTTCGCTAAGGCCTTAAATTAAATATGCATAAGTTTTAATATTCTGTTTTACAAATATTACAAATTATGGTACATTATAATTCTGGAACAAGCTTCCATTGCGGTAAAAATAACAACTTGGTTTAACGATAGCTTCATTTCTACAAATATTTCATAAAATAATTCCAAACGAATAATCTTAAACAAATGTGAAACGAATGTCAAAAAACGCTCTGGCTTATTAAAGTATATTATCCTTAAGATTTTTAGAAACCGTTAATTATCTTCTTGATAAACATCATCCGGTTATAAATTAAGCATATTTTTTATGTATTTTGAGGCGGCTTTAGGGTCGGGAGGTTATTATAACTTTTTTAGAGCTGGGAAATATTTTTTCGAACATTTTCATCGCTTATGAAGCGTGCAGAAGTTTTTTAATATTACAAACCCTTTTAATTTTGAGCTTCGATAACAATTGGTATCATGGATGTATATTGTGTGCTCCAATAAAAATACATATTTTTTACTTTCTTATTCTTGGAATAAGATAAGATTGGATAATTCCACTTCATATACATTATTGCGACAAAAAAGAATATCCCTGAAAATATTGGTGTTATATAATTATGTTTGACATTCTGTTATATTATATATTCTATTGGATGTTAAATTGGAAAGAATTATATGCAGCTACGTAAAGAATGTTTTTAACTTAAGAGCACCGTATCAATATAATTACATGAGGTGTGCTTTATGACGGACCAATAAAACTTTTATGGCTCTCATTAATGGACAGCGGACTAAGAAATTATTATGTTTTTATATGAAAGAAATAAATCTTGACTCTTGAGACGAATGAAACTTGATACTAGTTATTGTATTACATGTTTTTTTTCAGCTTATAATATCATTTCTAACAAGGCCTATAAAACCACTGAAAAAATAAATTTCAGTGACTTTGTTTGCTCTTCCCACCATCTCAAGCAATAAGCCGTTTTAATCTAATAAAATGGAAAAATCCAATTTTTTTGTTATTATAACTGAAATCCGTTTCCGTATTTTTCGTTACAACTAAGATATTTTTTCACAGTGAATACATATTATATTTTCACTAAGATTAATTTTCACTTATGGTGTCAGCATATATGTAATTTTTTTTATTGTTCTTATAGCTCAAATCAGTTTAAGTGTATTCTTGTGACAATAAGAGAATTCTCTGCAATAGCACACAAAATTAATTTTTTCAATATATGTTTAGTAGTTTTTGTCATGCAATGCAAAAGGAAAAAAAAATTTTTTTTAATATATTATGAAGAAATTTAGCTTTATACATTTATATAGTTTCTTTTTTGAATCATTACCGGTCCACTTGAGTGTCATCAGGGCCTATTTTGATACCATACTTATCAAATGGAGCCCCTCTGTAAGGACGCTCTTCGAAATTAAAATAACGAGGGGTCCAAGCGTGCCTTGGTCTGAGAAGAACCACACAACAAATTCAGCCGGATATTCCCTTGTTGTTATCACTTCTTCAGAAACGTCAATGTGAATATGGATAAAAATGTATTAATAAAACATAAATTATTAGAAAAATATATACATAAAAATAAACACAAAACCACCAATGCCTGCACACGACAGGTTACCGCAAGTACGGAGGGTACTTACAGCATAACGCAAG
The DNA here is from genome assembly GCA_963555665.1 of Dircenna loreta. Lineage (NCBI taxonomy): Eukaryota > Metazoa > Arthropoda > Insecta > Lepidoptera > Nymphalidae > Dircenna > Dircenna loreta. The sequence goes on along the minus strand of OY743097.1, from coordinate 10,689,814 downwards.
GGTCAGCCATCACTCCCATATTTGAGAGAAGGAGGGTGACCCGACCCACAACACTACCGCAAGTAATGACTTCTAAGGGAACTGTGTAATGCGGCCAGTTAATCAAACAACAGTAGTTAACAACGTCAAACAAATTGAGCCGGTTAATCCTTATTCCTTAAAATATAACTTATTCCCAGGCAATATACCATAGTAAATGTAACCTGCAATATGTTTTTTTTTATCAAATTATTTTTAATGTATTATTTCAATTTATTATTGACAAATTAAAGGCCTAATTGTCGAGCTTATTGTAAAAACTTATACCATTATCCTTGAAGGTATTTCCTATTTTGTGGATTCTAGTGGTGGGCATAGGAATTTAATTTTTGTTTTAGGTATATATTAGTGTAAATCATTTTTCGTGATTTTTTAAATTATCTGATGCATACATTAAGTTTTAATAAATAGATTGATTATATTATTGTTATCCAATAAAAAATATTAGCTACACCGTGGATTTTTTTAAAAACTAAATTGCTGATACCAGCAAAGCAACTTCCATTAAGTTGGCCGTTCAACGGAATATTTGAAAATGAATATTTACTTAGACGTTTGTATTCTGGATACACAAATATTTTATTGTTTCAATTAGTATTCTTGTTACTTTTTAAGATAAAAACTTAATGTTTTTTGTGTTTGAACTCTCAACATATTACTTTATTTCAGAATTAAAGGTAATTTTTCAATAGCAATAATAAACATTTTCTTCATTAAAAATGATAGTTGTATTAGCATTTTGTTACTTTTGATATTGTTATTTCAATAAGCCTCTCTTTTAATAAAATAAAATATAGTTTTCACAAATCACACGACGGTTCGTTTGGTTCGACTTTTCACCGTGTGATGATTGATTTAATGCTTTATTTAAAGCTATTTGAATTCATATAAATCTATGTATGTGTGTAACTTATTATTTTAACTTTATACTTATTAAAGTAAATGCATAATATTTAAATATATAATAGTGGTTCAAAATACACATGTAATTAATATGATTTCAATTCAATACAATATTTTAAAGATATTGTATGAAAATATTACCACCTTATTATTTTAATAGATATACATTATATTATAAAGTATTTTCTCTTACTTTACCTTTTCAGCTTACAATAAACAGAGAATGGATTAAAATCAATTATTAGTAATAAAACAAACATTTGAAAATACGTTAATAATGGCTTTAAATGGTTGAAATAGGTTTAACAGCTGGCATTATAATTAAAATCGGCGATCGGAGACAAATCGCCATTTCATTTGTATTTCATGATATCCAACCCCATTTTATTTGTTAAATTATAATACACAAATATTCAAATAATATGAGTAAATGAATTTGGCACTGATATATTTTTTATAGCTATTAACATTACGATATAAATGAGGCGCCTTTTTATTTTCATATATATATATATTAATTTTTAATATATATAATATAAAGACGCCACATTGTTACTGGAATCCTAAGTTTAAAAGAGTCTACGTGGATACCGAGAAATATTTATTACCTTAAATTATTTGCTTCAGTCCACATAAATGTTTTATTTTTTATCAATTCAAACATATGAAAAAGAAAACAAGTAAATTCATTGTTTAAGATTTTTCAATCTCTGTTTTTAAACAATGAAAAATGATTATTTTACGGAATGAATCAAAAGTTTGTCATATAGCCGTGAACAAAGGCTACTTATTTTATGTCATATAACATTTTTAGACATGTTTTGTGATTTGCATGGAACATAATGACTATTTATCGATACAAACCATTTAATTGATGAATATAAATTGACAAAGCATACCTAATTAGTGGATAGTTAGTTATCAAGTAAATAAGCCGGTAGCTTCTTGAAGCGCTTCCGCGGTCGCGACTTTCCTGACGGATATTAAGCCGCGAAATTGCACTATACCAAAACGAGTTCTGGTTTTATAAATAGACTCTAAATATAATTGCGTTATGTAAATCGCTTTTTCTTTAGAAACAGTTTGTGTAAATATTTTTAAAAGAACGTATATGGTTTTAAATAATATATAATTTATTTATTTTTATCAACCATATAAATTTGAAAAATTTCATACTTGAAATAAATTAGTTAGGTGCCAGATTAATTTGGGCTGCTATAAGTAACATGCATATTTTACGAGTTTTAATACAATTGAGGTTTATTGCCGTTATTACTTTGACAAAAAATAAATGTTTTTTGTAAAATTATATTTTAATTAATATAGATACCGAGCCTTGAGTTTAGATAATCTTTTTATACAGTATATATTAAATTTAAAGTAATAATTTCGGCTTCTGCGAATGTTAGCGATTTTGTCATTTCTTATATTTAATTTAATATAAATACAATACAATACTTTATAATAACGTTATAACTTTTGATAAAATCCAATTCAAACTAAATTGTTTATTCAGTTTTATTTAAATTAATTACTAGCTCACTGGATAACAAGTGTCGGATTAGATCAGAAATACGTGCTTTAATATGATTGAGAGTCCGTCACATTTTTTGTGGAGGGTAGGCGTGGAAGTGAAAGGAAATGTTTTTGACTCTTAGATATTTTTTTATTATAATTATTTAAAGTAATTTAAACTACATGGAAAAGAACGAATAATTTCATATAACTTCCACAATTGTTCCACCAGATATTAACAGGACAGTGTTAACTGATTTTATTTTTATCGCTAATACAATTAAAGATCATTGGAATAAATTAAACACACATTGGAGTGCTTAACATTTTAATGCCAGGATGGCTGATTCTCAAAAGGACTTAAAATCGGTATATCCAAAAGACATCACTTCAAATATTGAGGCACAGTTTCGTTCGTCCCTTTCATTTGTAGTGCACTTGAGAGTCTACAAATGCAACTAAAACCACTTTTCAAACAGTGTGATGAAACAGAGATGACATCTAGGAAAAAAAAGTTGCTTGTTCATAGCGTTCAGGAATTACAAAATGGAAACACTAGAAATATCTCCAAACTATTGTCAGATCGTTATTTGGTAAGTGATATTAAAATTAGTACGTCCATGCGCTGTCATTGGCTTTGTTATTACAGTAAAGACTAAACTCGGGCTATTTTATTAAAATTTCATGATCTTGGAACCAAAGATAAGATTTGGATGGACCAGACCAAACTAAAAGGATCTGGCATCATTACGTCCAAGTTTCTCACTAAAGGATGACATTAGGAGCTCTTGGTAACCCCTCAGAATTTTGGCATGATTAATAGGTGGACTAAAAACGGGGCAGTTGTTGTCCCTGGGTCTGATGGAAGCAAGCATCACTTATTTGATATTGGTGAATTGGACACCATTCCTTGTGTGGAGTCTACGGTACCAGAGGTACATCAAAGTAAAGTCGTAAATAATCCAAGATTCAAAAAAACAGTAAATAAACAGCACTACGTTATTTTATTTTACACCTAATTTCAATTTTCTTATTGGCGTACTGTTACTAATTTTTGTGCTTACTTGTCTTATACAATTTTCTTCATATATCAATTTGATGATTACTTTACTTCTATAAATACTTGATTAAATTCCAAAAAAAGTGATGTTCAACGATTGCCGAATTAATGTCAAAAACTCTCTGGCATATTAAAAATAATAATTATTAAGGTTTTAAGATTCTGTTAATTATTTTTTGATAAACATCATCCGGTTATAATGTTAAAATGACAAGGCGTATTCTTTGTGTAGTTTAAGGAGGCCTTAAGGACGAGGTTATTTAAACTTTGTTTCAGCTCGGACGAAGTTTTTTGAGCTTTTCCACCTCTTAGTATTCCGTGTTGGAAGTTTTTTAATATGACAAACCCTTTTTATCATTTTCGATAACAAATGGTGTCGCCAGAGCTATTTGTAGTGGTAGTTAAATTAAAAATACGTTTTTTACAAACTTATTTTTAAATTTCATACATATGTTTTAAACAAAAATAATCAATATCAGTGTCCCTGAAAAACATTAGTGTAATTTAATTAAAATGTTTAATATTATAGATGTAAGGCTGGACGCTAATATCTATGCAAGAAGTATTTTCAGTTTAGAAAATCGTATCAGTATAATTACATGAGGTGTGCTTTATGATGGACCAATAAAACTTTTATAGTAGATGTCGTTAATAAGACAGCGGACATGACATCTCAGAAGTAATTATTTTTTTATATGAATGACTCATGAGTCAAATCAAATAGGAATTTAATTATTAATCATCATTGTACTGAATTGTACATTATTAAAATATCGACGAGGACTATAAAGAGGCTTAAATTTATGCAAAAACCCATCATTCTTAAACATTTTTGTAATTATAACTCAAACCAATTTCTTGTTCTTCGGTTAAAATAAGATATTTTTTCCTAGTGAAAGCATATTATTCATTCATTCAGAAAGTAATCTGACGTTACACAACGATTTTGTCAGACTTTGTCCCTTATTTTATAACACTTTATTTCACACAAAATATGAAAAAAACAAGAACAACAAATTAAAGATATAAAAAATTTGGTACAAAGACGGCCTTATCACCAAAAGTGATCTCTTACAGGCAACCCATAATTAAAAGGGCAATGTTGTTAAAGCACAGGCAGTAGTTGTGACATTAAATAATTAGATAAAATAAAGTACACACATACATAATAATAATATAGCTAACTTATACAATACTACATATACAAAATAAACTTTACATATTAACCTAACCTAACCCTTATTTTTTTTGCCCGTATAGCCCTAATCAGTTTTAATGTATTCCCGTCAAATAAGATAATTTTTTGCAGTAAAAAAGTAGCCTATATGTAGTTGATAAATTTGTCTTGATAATTTTTAGTAAAAGTAATTTTCGGAACAAAAAATTACAACACTTTTAACACATACCAATTTATTTACTATTTATGTACAAATTTAATTTTAAAAACATATTATATTTATGTACAATATGAGTGGATTTTTTCAAATGGTGAAATAACACAGTGGAATTTTTCAAATGTTATTTCACTAACAGCTACCAGCCAAGCAGGGCCCATTATCTTGCATATGTCCAAGGGCGATGGAGACCATTTACCACCAGGCGAACAGACCGCTGCTTTAAAATCAATATAAGTACATATATTAAAAAAAGACCTTCAGTATGAAATATAATGCTATCACCATTTAATAAAATTTCGTTTCTATTCTTGCTTTTAAGCAGAACAAATGTATTATTTCAATTTGCTCTGTAAATTGTAATTATTTGTTAATTCAGTTCACGAAGCACCAAGATTATAAAATGAAACGTTATTCTACAAAAGTGGTCTGTCAGTAGCAATATTAAACGCTTTCTTCGTTAAAACGACAATTAAATGATAGTTGAATTAATTTTACTTTAATATTGTTATTTTTTATTATATTATGTCAATGAGTCTCTCTTTTATTTCAAATAAACAAATAATTTGATTGGTTATTGATTTAATGAAAACCCATAAAATAACAAACTACTCAAAAAACAAAACTTCAATATCAATTTCATACAGATATTTTTCAAAAAGAAACGCATATTTTACATTTTTTTATAACATTCTAAGATAATATAACATCCGACGTTATACGTTATTATCTAATGAATAATAAAATCTAAAAGATATAACACAGAATACAAAAGTTGGACTATAACATAAAAACTGTTACTGATACCGGCGCATCCACATTTGTCGAATGTGCTATCTGGTCTATATTGCCAATTCACGGCGCAAAAGCGCTTTTCGAAATCAGATAAACGAAATATGCGGTGAGCGATTGTGGATCTAAAAATGTAGTTTGCTTCACGCGCTCAACATTAGGGCCGATTTTCTAAACTCAAGTACAGTAGTATAGTAATAATATACATATATATTAAATTTGAATTCATATATTTCAATCATTACTGTCTTGAATCAATCTACATAAGCTAATACTAACTTAAAAGATCATTGTAAAATATGTAAAATATACATCCATAATATGAGAAAGATTTCAATTCAATGTAATATTTTAAAGATTTATTTCTTAATATCTCCACCTTATTATTTAAATAAGTATACATTATAGTATGAAATATTTACTCATTGACTAACCTTTAAAGCTTACAATAAATAGTGAATGGATTGAATTCAATTATTAGTATGATAAAACAAAGATTTGAAAATACGTTAATAATGGCTTTAAATGGTTGAAATAGGTTTAACAGCTGGCATTATAATTAAAATCGGCGATCGGAGACAAATCGCAAATTCATTTGTATTTCATGACAACCAACCCCATTTTATTTGTTAAATTCGAATATACGGTAATCTTTCCGGTCAATTAATTTTTAACTAAAATGGGTACTGATTTTGGTATTACATGTTTTTATAGCTTTTGATCATTAGAATTGAATATACTTACATATTTTATTTACTTCTGTATGTAAATTGTTTTTATTCTTCTTTTGAAGATGTACAATAAAGAATATTATTATATATTTGAATATTTTTAAATAAAAATGTTTATTACCCCAAATTATTTATTTTAAGTCAATGTAATTGTATTTTTGTTAAGACGCATAAAAAATGCCCGTGCAAAAATTCAGCGAAAAAATCGTATGCTTATTATAAAAAATATATATATATCAACCTCTAAAGGTGCTACAACTTCCTAGAACGTGTCTTTTATGTCAGCGAGATACAAGTGCTAGAAAGGTACAAAGCTATTTGATTTGACATGATACTGGAGCGACATATATTTCTCACAAAAATATTTGTTTTAATCTCTTACTTAAGTATTATATTTTAAACATAGTTGAAATGATTATTTTAAATATTTCGTTTTTTTTTTTAGCCTGACATATTAATAGTAGGACAACTAAATTGGATCTACTATTCAATTTAGCACTGTAGTTAAATAACTACTTTTTTTTTTTAATTTTATATACCTAATAAAAAATCGATAACATGCATCGATGCTTTTTTAAGTCTATACTTATTTTAAATTTATATAATCCAGACTAAACATTTTATACACAATTTAACAGACCACAGAATTATTTGAAGTAGAAAATCGATTATCATTTCGGAAAACACTGGATCAGACCGCTCATCATTAAATCCAGACCTCTTATTAATTTATCTGTAGACCGATATTTAATGGAAGATCGAACCCAAATCAGGGTTTTCAAGTAGTTTACCTTTCCTTTCCGAGTGGTCCTTATATACCAAACCATATTTATACGAAGGGTATGGATATCTTAATTCCCTCAAAACGCCACTTAATTTATTAAAACCTTTTTCAAAGCATATTTTTTTTAACTTTTCGTAGCTCTATCTTGTCTTTGATTATCTTTCAACTGACAGTGCAATTAATGATAAATATCGTCATCTAAAGATAATTTGATATATTTTAATATTGCCTATATAATTTATACAACCGCCTTCCTGTTACGCCATGTAATTTTCCTATTTCGAAAAAAGAATTTGCCTATCATGTTCCGCCATCTTTTCTTAATTAAAACGACCTTTTTCTGATCAACATCACTGCAGTCTTCAAGGCAGAATCCGTTTGAACGGAATTTATAAGATCAATCTTCAAAAGTAACACGACATCCCGGAACCTTGAATAGCATAGAGAGATAAACTTTCAGCTCATACTCATACTTCGCTTTCAGTCTAGTTTTAGTTAGAATATCCTGGAGGTATAATTACGAATATCTTGAACAATTCTTTTAAACAATATTTAAATTACTCATATAATTTCATTTTTTTTTATCATCACCAACTCTGATTTTAATCATGAACGAACCAATAAATATATGCTATAAAATGTGATAAAATTTACTAGAATCATGTAAGATTAATTATACTTTTTCGGTCGACGCAAAAAGACAAAATAGGATTTTATATAATACTTCATTGATCATGTGAAGATCGGTAATGGCTTCTCTCATTATGTCAGTAACCATTCAAAGATTCATATTGTCAGTAGAAATTGAACGTTACATTACAAAGGGCTTACTATTGAATGGAACTTCATTCGAGATTACACTTAATAGGATTACAGAAATCATTTGTAATTATATATAATTATATATTAACATCTAAGTTAACGTCCTTTACATAGGTACAGAGATATATACTAATTTATAAGTAATATAGATTACGGTATAGAAATAATTGGCTAATGATTTATTATATCATTACAATTATATGTTTTGATATATCGATATAGTTCTATATGATCTTTTCTCTTATAAGAAATAATAAAAGTTAATTATAACATATATATCAAAATATAGATCTGATTATAGAACTGATAATTGTGAGCTATGATCTTTTCTTTTTTTTTTAGGTTATGGTTTCATTCACAATGATGTATGGAATATTCTGCCAATTTCAAGTTACACCAAGTTAGTAAAACCTCTTTTATTTTCCAATACTCGTGGATCAGAATAGAGAAAACATGAAGGAGATAGAAAATCATTCATCTGAATGTAAACGTGAGATTCTTGGTGCACGGTTAGTAGGTCCATGGAGAAAGAGTCAGCAAAGAAAGAAAATTATTAAATATAATTTAGTAATAAAATAAAATTTCTTAATAAAATACTAAACTAAACTAAATAAATTTAACATTATGTAAAAATAAATATTACCCTTGACTATAACAAATAATATTTAGAAAAATACATGCACAGACAGTAACATATACCAAAATGAAGAAATTCATTAAGTTTTTAATTTTGGATAATTATCTATGTTTTTAAGTTGTATAAATCAGATGACGTTACAAGAAAAAATATATATTAAGAAAAATAAACGGTTATTCAAGATCTCTTTTAAATGTGGAATGTTAATAGACCAAAGACGTATATTTATTATAGGTTACATCTAGTATACATACGCGTCTAGGTGTAGCCAAGCGTGCGGTCGCGGCTTAGAATATCTTCCCGAGGGTGTCGTAAGAGCTGGATAAGGAATATGAATACCTACACCACTTATAAGAAAAGTGGTGGAAATCCGTCGAACACGCAGTCGGTCTTAAAACTTATTAGAAGTATTTTATTCCCCAGATAATTCCAATAAAGGCAGGTAGGTAGGTCTAGATGTATTGGCTGAACTATATATTTTATTTATACGTATCGTTAATTGTAGTGTTAGAGTTGTTGGCGTGTGTGTTAGTCGTGTTATAATAACCATTTTATGATTACATTAGAATTATTCATCATTATAAAACAGTTACTTAACTATTATTACTCACAACTAGAATGTCTTTGGCTATAATTGAAGCTATGCGTACTTACGACAATCATCTCAAACTCGCCATGTATAGCATGAAGCCATCTTTGGAGACCATCGGATTAGCTATCGGATATCTCCCAGAGGGCAATAAAATCGAACCCTCATTACACTGGATCCTAATAATGCCAATTCGAAACCACTGAGAGTCTTATAAATAAACATACGCTATCTGATAGTCTTTGTTGAATTATTTGTTTGAAATAAATATTTATCTGGATCACATTACATCTGCGAAATAAAACTACAATGAGAAAGAAGATATTTTCTTTTCTTGTTAGAATTGCTATATATAATATTAATATTTATGTAACTCTTTTTATAGAGTCGCAAATATAAATATTATATACTTATACAGTAGAATGTATCTGTATTTAAAGGTTTGATCTTCTTCCACTTCCATAGGTTGCTGTGACTTTAAAATAATATATAGAATAGAAGTAGAGTATAGTAGAGTAAGTAGATTATACCATGGAATAGGATGTAGATTTTTACAATATTCTTTATTTTACTTATTTTTATATTATGATAAATTATTATACACAAATATAGTTTGTTACATTCCTCATGTTTAAAGACTTTCTATAAATAGACAATTGAAGCAAATGTAATAACGCAAAATATGGTATTAAAAAAAATGATAACAACACCCAAATATGTAAAATATGATATTACCGTATTGAAGTATACAATTTATACGCCAATATCATATTTTTTTGTAAATATTATGAATAAAACCTTATTTTCGCTTGAATGTTTAATATTAATAGGTTTCGTTTTTATTCGTTTAGTTGAAATGATATTGAAGCTTTATTTATTAAGCAATATAATTAACTTATAAATAGTTTAAAAGTAAGACTTCCATAGTGAGTAATTAAACTTAAACTAAAGTAATAAAACTACGTAACAAATATGTAAATTTTGTTAATAAATTTATTTTTAATGTTTTGTACAGATTTCTAATTATTCTAAACTTATTTTTTGGCATTGCTATGGGATAACATCAGGGATTGGCTCTAAGTTCTCTTCTTGTTTTTCCCGATAAGGGATGCTGTGACATGAACTGAAAAATTTGAAAGGCAATTGGCTGACTTAGAATGCTCATATAATATAGAAGTTAAATGTATATCAGCAATAAAACTACTCCATACGTAATGGATAGTAAAAGTTATACACAGTTTATAAGTATTGTTAAAGAGTGAGAACTGTGATGACGAATGATAGAGGAGAGTGGGAGACATATACGTGATGTCCCAACCCCACATATTTGGAAATTGGTAGAAAGAAAAAGAATTATCTTTATAAAAATCTAAATATAGCCTTATAATATAAAAAAGTATCAAAATTTACTGTCAAGGAATTAAATTGCTTGTATTTATAACAATTACATCTGACTTGTCGTAGACTACAGAAGGATGTCAGATTTATTTAGATCGTACCCGTTGAAACAGGGTCAGAAACAACAGACGCATTAGCCTTATTTTTTGCAAAAGGCACTTTACTAGTACTGACTGTATGTGGCGAAGTGTAATATTATATAACCTGCCAATAATCTTCCCTATAAATTTAGCTTTAAAATGCAAAAGGAAATTTTGCAACCTAAGAGCGCCACGCACGAACCGTGCCAACAAGAAAGCTCTAGCATTATTATCAATCTAAATTTAAATAAAACGTTCAGAATAGTTACAAAAAGGCTATAAGACTGACACCAATTTTCATATAAACAGCGATTAGATAGATTCATGAAAATTTGTAAACTTTTGAAGGCTAATAATTTCTTTGCCTACAAAGTAATAAAACCATTGGAAAGTGATAAGTTTTAATTACTTTTAAATTCACTTGGCCCCGGTAAGCATTGCGCCCATTACGAATCGTTAAACTTGATTGCTAAAATTTCATTTCAGCAATGGCAAGTAGCCAAACTTTTCACCATTGTTCTATATATTTATAGTTTCAACAAACAAATCCCTAATATGACCTACAAAAATTATTATTTATTATCAGTGCAAAAAGTATCAAAATTTACTAATTTGCTGTCAAAACCCGTGCTTTCTGATTGATTTTAGTTTGTAAAGCTTTAGGATTAAAATAATAAGGTTCCAGAAACTACGACTAAAATATGAGTCCTAAAAATTCGACATTAAGTTATCTATCTTATATCCGTTCGTAGCGTAAATTTTAAATTTTTGTCCGAATATCTTTCAAGTGTCCCAAAACAATATCATAAATATATAACTTTTGACTAAAATAAACATATTATATCAAGAATATCAAAATAAAGCTTTAGTAAATATTATAATTAATTAAACGTAATCCTATACGTAAGAAAATTTAATATTACGAGTTAATAATTGTTATTCTAATAAAATTGGACGTGATTTAAGTAAAATACGTTTAAGTTATTTATATATTGCTCCTAATATTTGAAGTAACTTAATTAGGGCATGTATTTATATATAATTTATTTATAAATATAGGCTACATGTCCCTTCGTGAGGTAATAGCGTTCTGACGTGTGAATTAAGATATAAAAAAACACATAAACCCGCCTACAACGTACGAATAACATTAACAGCCCGAAGTTTGATTAAAACAAAGAGAACAAAATTTACATAAAACAAACAAGGCAAGCTTATTCAAGTAAAACTTAATTTAATAATATCAAAAACATTGCTCGCGTGTGTCCTGATTAACAAATAACAATGAAAGTATGTGACTACATGATAAAATATGAGACTCAAAGTACTGTAACGTAATATATTAAACATAATAAACAGCAAAATCTCTCTATAACCTACTTAAAGATCTTGGCCTCTCTAGAACTATCATCAGTACATTTCTAGAACGTACTTCAAAGGCGGCATTGGTAGGTTCATTCCAAATTTGGTTAGGTATGGAGAGGAGCGCAACCAGTTGATGGTGAGCGTGAATGCGCATTTTAAAGGGGCCCCTTAAACCTACACTTGGGTCGCAAGTCCCAGGAGCTGTTTGCACTCCTCTCCTTGCAACGCGATGGGCCCGGCACCCGCACGAATGAATCCATGGAATGCTAAGAAGCTTCGTCTCTACAATACATACCACTCTACAATACATAGTATCTTAGTACAAGTTTTGACGTTACGAAACATTTATAGTTTTCGAGCAGTCACGAAACAATTCATAGGTTGATAATAGATTTCACCAAATAACAACCAATCAAAACCAAGAGTTGTTTGCTCGAAAACTATCATAGTTTCGTAACGTCAAGCTTACGTAAGCTTTTGTTTATTTTGGGGTTTTTACGATTAAACAAAATGTACTGGTTATATTTTTAGAGCTTCAAGGCTATCTGGAGGAAAACGTCGCGTATGCACAGAACGCTTTGTGAAATTTTCAGGATAAATAACACCGTATTCATGTAATACATATATACGTAAAAGCGATTTAATTTAGAATAGTTGATAAAATAAATAAAAGCAATATTAAAAAAATATTTTGGATTATCGAAACATTATACCGTGTATACAGTTGCAAATGTTGATTTAGTTGTAATGTATTTCACTTCTTCTGAAATATTATATTTTACAAAGTTTCATAAACAACTTTGAAAACTCTTCTAATTTATTATTAAAATGTCAACGTAAAAGTTTCGCTACACATGGCGCTAAGTGACGCCGTTAAATGTGCCAGTACTTGTAGTCAAAATCTAAATTCATTTCTCTGAGTACACTTTTACTTGTACATTTATTAATTAGTTATTTAATCTTTAAAGATGTCATGTTAAAAATATTTAAGCTTACTATTTTGTTACTTAAAATATTAAAATGTTTAAAAAAATAATAAATCCTTCTTTCTATACTTCAATGTTGTAATTATAGTGGTTGGAATTTTGTTATATTTAAAAATTATAAAAATTATTTTACCATTTATGTCTTAAGAAATTAATATTTTCAAGGTTCCAAAAAAATCTCTTATATGGTTATGCAAATAAGCACCATTTTATTTCAAATATGTTTTAATAAAAATATACCATACTAATTCATGTATTAAAAACTATTGTATAAAGTGAGAAGCGGTCCATAAAACGTTTATAGTAGTTTACAATACTTTCGGCACTAATTTAAATATTTTTTAACTTAAATAAATTATGGAATATGAAATAATATATATATATATATATTTAAATATCAAAATATTTTAAATTGCTACCATCTTCAATACGTTGTTGTAGATTTGATTTAAAAGATTGTTTTAAATTGTATCGCAATTCCATACATTATTGTCTCACAAATGTATTCGCGTAATTCAAGCAGCGTTTATCTTCACATTAAAATACAATTCAGTGCTAAGTTGTTTGAATTTACATAAAGCTTTTGTTTGAATTGCAACTTCATATTTGCGATTTTTGTTCGCTGGTTTGTATCTTGATATTTAATATCAAAAAAGTGTTTGTTGTTCAAATTACTTTATTTATAAATGTTTTGCCTATATATATATTTTATAAAACAAAATATGTATAATTTAAAATAAATAAAAACCTGTAGGTATATATTTATATTGCCAATGAATTTAATAATTTATTTACGGATTATCAACCGCAGCTTTCTTCATAAAAGACTACACAAGAGAAAACAAAAATATATAGTAACAAAAATAATAAATAGAAATAAGCCTTTGAAAAATGCTACGATCCTTCTTCCTAAAAATATTTACGAATTATGTTGAAACAAATGTTATTCAAAATATTTATGAATTATGTCGAAACAAACCAAATTCGAATGGAATTTTGGCTTCACCAACAATGTTATGTTGGACGCGAAAGCGTTACGATTTGTTCAAATAACCGTAGGATATAAATTCACTAGGATCTAAAAACGAACATTTCACGGAATATTGAAAAACATAGTGTTATTTTATTAAGAATATTACAATATTATTCGCCTCTTTTTAGTTTATTTATCAAAAGTAACTATTAAAAGAAGACTTACTATTTTCAACATCAAATAAACAAGAATGGGGCACAGTATTTTTTATTTAAATTCTATTAAATAACTTACAAGTGTGTTAAAGGTCTACTATATTTGGCAATATAATTATTTATTTATCTTTTCAATATCATTGTGTACAGTATAATTAGTAACGTAGGTTACAATTTTCGAAAGAACTAATAAAAATAAAGCCTCCTCCCCTATTTTGGTGCTTATAAGAGAGCAAATGCTGAAATTCATCAAAGCGAGTAGCTACACGATAGCTCAGTTAGCAGAGCGGCGGGCATGGAATCTCAGAGATCGCAGGTTCGAGTTCTACTCAGGTTCTGTCTATAATTTTTAATGAATTTAAAGTAATCCTAGCTAATAATTCCTAAGATCCTATAATATTAATTTACATACATTATTGAAATGTTTCAAACATTTATAACGTTGGAAATATATAATGTTTGTAATGTTAGCGTTATTAACAAATACGAAGTTATATTTATGTATTTTTATAAATTACGCCGACCGTGAATAATTTTGATACTGGCTGATGTTCATTAACGATAAATAGGATAAAAGCATACTTAGTTCATTTATACATTGAAATAATACAGTGATCTGGTTTAATCTCTTTGATCAGTTACTGTTTTGTCAGGATAAAACAGCTTACAGGATATCGAATTTAGCAATTTGGTAATAAGGTTCTTGATTAAAAAATAAATCATTAAATTAAACTTCTGATGTAAATGATATTTAATATACGTACAGCGCTATTTTAAAAATATGAATTACAATCAAGTGTTACGAGACTATACAGTAAATTACATATTATAAGAATTTTTTTTTAAATCACTTTTTAGTTTTAAGGTAGTCTTGACTTGTTTCAGTTTAGGTCCGCTCTTTTATTTAAGCTATAAGTTCTAGACAACACCGATCAGGTCTAGATTATTGAAAACAAGGTTTCCTAAGTTCTATAACTTGGTAATAAAGCGGTGTTATTTGTCAAATTGTCATCTCCGCGTTGTACTGGTACAGCAAACATTTTCTTTAATGCAGTAAATAACTTGTCCAGCAATCTGATAACTAGATATTCTGCAATATATCTGTTGGCTAAGATTATATTTAAATAAAGGCAACCTATATTTCACAAACAATAGAATTCTTGCAATATATAAAATAAAAGCTTTTGCCTATGGCTTCACCTACAGGACTGAAAACAACTACAATTTTCTCAAAACGCAAAAATATAAGATTTATTTTTATGAAAGAATAGAAAATATGACAGTTATAAAAATGTAGTAACAAGATGGAATTTTTCTTAAATGGCATTTAACTGAATATAAATCTAAACGTACAAACATGATTGCTTTCACATTTATAATATTATTAAGATTGTTAGAATAGTAGCACAAATTCGTTTTAGTAAAGAGCTTTGCTCACTTACTAAAACTAACTTTTCTAACTGCAAAAAACTAATAACTTAAATAACAGACAGGCAGCCTTCAAACGTCTCCTGATGACGAATGGTGTTCGCGCCATATTTCCAGCGGGAACCTTGTATATTCTGGGGAGATTAATACTTTAGCGTTGAGAAATAAACATCCAAACATACCTACTGTCATATCTGTAATAATAATAAGACCTCTCACTAAATAATCTGAAGTATACGATACGGAACCAGTAAAAAAATACCTAAATATTAGCTCACTTTAATTTTATTAAATGTATAAATTAAACTATTCAGAAAGTAACTTGCTATATTTTTACTAAACCAAACAAAAAAATAATTATACCGAAGCTCAATTAAGATCTGCTCTCTATAATATAATAATTATATTTTTTGTATTATAAATATTTCTTTTTTAAACCGTTTAACACAATTTGTGCTTTAAACCTTCTTTGACATATCAAAAAATCTTCATTACAACAATACACGCCTAAAACACATCACAAATCATCTTGCAAACTTTTCTATACGCCATTATATAATCTGTGTATTGGAAATTCACATTCGATAAAACAATTCAAATTTATTCTGCGAATTCATGTAACATTATTTTTAATACAAAAATAATTTAAACATTAAAACTTTTGCTTCTTACAATTTAGATCTGACAAAGAAAATTCAAAGTTATTGTTATCATGAAAGTTTGTTTTGAAGAACAGTTTAAATAAATTTATGTTACAATGTATAAACATTATATTTTAAGTGAGTTCATAATCTCGTTCTCTTACAGAAAATCGACCTAGTTTATTTTATTCCCCTTTTCTTAAAAATAATTGATATAAATCAGTTAAATTTATTCTGTTACAAAGCTTATGTCGCAAATTGAAATGTGGTTAAAATCCTAAACAGTTTTAAAATAAGAAATGTTAGATTCCTTAGTAACAATATTTTATTATAAATATTGTATATAATATGTGATGATGAACGTAACTGTTTCCAAACCTAACATCGGTTCTTTAAACATCGGTTCTTAAATTGATGTTATAAAATGTAAAGAACACTTGAAAGAAGTAAGTAAATAAATATTTTTAATAAAACGGTAAAAATACAATAAATTTATTATGTTATTAGAATCAAAAAGATTATATTTTTCGAGTAGGTCAGACAGGTCCATTAAATACAAAGTGGTCACCGTAGCCCGCAGATGTCTTCATTACCTACGAGAGAAAATACGAAGGCTTTGCCCTTTTGGGGAAATATTAAAATAATGTTCTTCTACTATATTTGAACAAGCAAGAAAAGTAAGATAAGTCACGATGACTTATAATAATAGTTTAGAATACAAAGGCCAGTTGAAGGTAATTTATTAGATACATTTGACTTGAATGAATTGGGAAAGTGCTAAAATATTTTTTATTTATAAATAAAAATTGCATGTACCTATAAAAGTGAAAAGTGAACGTTTTTTGCTGTGTAATTTCCAACACATGGTATGTATGAGAGAATAATTTTGTAGAATCTAATCGTTACTCCCAAATCTTTTATGAATCTTTTATTATTTTTTGACACATGGTGTGTATGAGAAAATAATTTTGTAGAATCTAATCGATACTCCCGAATCTTTTATGATTTTTTGACACATGGTGTGTTTGAGAGAATAATTTTGTAGAATCTAATCGATACTCCCGAACCTTTTATGATTTTTTGACACATGGTGTGTTTGAGATAATAATTTTGTAGAATCTAATCGATACTCGCGAGACTTTTATGAATCTTTTATTATTTTTTGACACATGGTGTGTATGAGAAAATAATTTTGTAGAATCTAATCATTACTCCCAAATATTTTATCAATTTTTATGATTTTTTGACACATGGTGTGTATGAGAAAAAAAAATTGTAGAATCTAATCGATACTCCCAAATCTTTTATGTAATTTTATGATTTTTTGACACATGGTGTGTCTGAGAAAATAATTTCGTAGAATCTTATCGATACTCCCGAATCTTTTAAGAATCTTTTATGATTTTTTGACACATGGTGTGTTTGAGAGAACAATTTTGGAGAATCTAATCGATACTCGCGAGACTTTTATGAATCTTATAAAGATTTAAAGTGGAAAAGATTTAAATAAATAAATAAAGATAATCTTTTTGGTTATTAAGAGTCTTGTTTTTATTTAAAAATATTGTCTTAATATATAAAATTGTATAAAAAAAATAATTTAATGAAAACTGTATGAACAATGAAAAACAATAGTAGGTTCAAAGATCCTTTAAATTCCTATTTATATCGAAATATCAATTCCAATAAGGAAAATCAAAGAGAATTACATTAAAAATGTATGAACATTTTCAACTTGAACACCAAAAACCTTTTGAAGATGAAAAATTTAATAAGTTTGAACTTATTTTATAAATTGACGATTTGAATTAAAAACTTCTTCTTTTATCCATTCCGATTCTGTTTGATGAAATTGGTGCTCTTTAAAAGCGCTCTTTATTTTTTTTACGAAACAACAAATACAGACTACGAATGGTGATCCTGAGGTCATCTATTATGAAGAGTGAAAACGAGCGTTGCCTTAAAAGGAGTGCAGTAAAGGAAGTCTCGTTTGCTTAAGGTAGAAGTGTTCCATCTTCATTTGAAATTCTTTACACCTCTACATAAATGATGTTACCTGTACTTCAGAGGCTTATAATACGGTAAACACAATATTATATCTTTGTCCTGGATCCAATAGGACGGATGCTGTCAATTATTATGCAAAATACACTTTTTATCACGCGACATTCCCATATTTCATTAATTATGTACAAGTTTCGACGATGTTTTGCACTTACCTTTTAACGAGCTTAAACGAAATCTTTCATTTTTATTTAATATTTTTTCATTTGCTAATTTTGACTTGCTTTCAGATAAATCTTCTTTAGACAGGGTTATTTTTTGAGACCAAAATTTCCAGAACAAAATTTATCAATTCAAAAACTTTCTGGTTATAAACACTGAAACGTCTATTTGAATCTTTCTGAACAATTTAATAAAGACTGAATATTTGTATCTTCAAAAACAAAAACTAAGTTAGAGCTTAATCTAGTTTTAAATTACCCAAATAATAATTTAAATATAATAAATATATTAGAAACAGTCAGTAAATAAAGTAATTTTAATTATTTTTGGATTGAAAGTCTTGTTTAATTTTGTTTTTAATTTGATGTTTACTCAATGATAACTGTACAAGAAATACTGTATAAAGATATTGACTTAAGTAACCTCATCTATTTTGCTTTAAAATGTTGTGAAATTGCATAAAAATTCATCAACAATATTATTTTATATAAATACAACATAGCATTCATTTATATATGAGCTTAACAATTTAGCTATTTGCGACATAATATATAATTATAAAAAATGGTGAGACATTTTTACTTAAAATGCTAATCACGTAACTTCCAAGAAGTAATATTGCTTATCTAAAGCTGAAGAATTATAACGAGTTGAGAATCTTCAACCAACGGGTTTAAGGTTTAAATACTTTAAAACATTCAGTTTTTAATTCTTTTAACTTTTGCACAAAGCTTAAAACCAATTTATCATTTAATGAGAAACCGCTTCACTATGATATTTAAAAATTCAATCTGTATTTATTCTGTCGCTAAACTTATGAGAAATAGCCCACAATTGACAGTTATTTCTATCATTCACAGACTATTTTGAGAAAAAGTGTTCCATGGCTCCGTTGTACCTGTTTGTGAAACCCAACACAGGAAATATTCTCTAATGCTGGAGTTGGTTTTTTATCCAAGTAATAAATATCACATTTTTTAATTACGGAAGGTATTTAAATTTAAAACGTTATATGTTTCTATTTTATCCTATTTCTTTTGCTCAATTTAAATTGTTTTGAGTTTACTGTAAAATGATAGTCACTACAATGGTACTTAAAAATACGGGACGGGCTTTTTTAATAATAATTCACTCCGACGTTTTATTCAGTGTTTCACTTTGTAGAATGTATTCTAGTATTATATTTGTGTTAGTATTATTTGTATAAGAATATTTATTATTGTTCATTCATTCATTCGATGTGTATTTATTTAAAATGTTATATTAATTTTTCATTCTTGTAAATATTAGATATATTCAATAAAATTAATATTTCATTGCCGCTAAATTTCTCTTACGATTTCACTTTTGAGGATTATTTCAAATATATGATACAAATTAGATTTTCACCACAAAAAAAAACAAAGTGGTAGTAAATTCTTTTGTAAGAACGCCATTTTAATTCTTTGCATTTATCCAAACATGCAACCGGGCACACTTCGTACTGCATTATCATTCCACAATCCGCCGTCTCATTTATACCGGCGAAAGCTTTAAATTATATCACGAGAACACCTGCCCTCATGATAAATATTTCTAAAAAACGTTGAATGTTTCTTACGCAAAGGTCCACTGAATTACATTTACGCTAGAAATTTTCACAATGCAATTATAAAACTATATAAATTATAACGATGCTAGCAATCCGCTAGCTTCTATAAAACAATATTTTAGCTTTTAATTTGTTTTTGAACACAAGCTAAAAGAAATTAATAATAATTATACCAAAATACATATTGTCATATCTCGTTATACTAAAGCACTTTGTGGGTGTAATTTTGCATAATCTCATCTCATCGAGTACCAAGGCCTAAAATTAGCCTATACTCAAAATTTTCGAGTCAGTAGTTAGTAGCTCTCGTAGGTTTTAAGATTTATCTTTGTTTATCCATCACGACGCTCAAATCTCCTCGAACCAAATCTAATCAGAATTTGATTCATCAGAGAAGAAATTCAAGAACAAAAACTGAAATATTAACGAGTTGAATTGTCTTCTTCGTTATTTTGATATTAATTAATGTTTTGACAATAATTCACTGTTTCTATTTTAAGACTAATGTTTTACAAATATTGATTGCGATGTGTCACTGCACCACTTTTAAAAATATATTCTAGACTTTCATGAGACGAGAGATTAATCTAGACGATTGAATAATACTCTCTTCTAAATGAGTTTTTTTCTTTGAACGCCGTAGTCCAGTATTTTCTATTTTATATATCAATATGAAATAAATAAATGTTAGAAGCTATTTATGAAATAGTATAAAAGGAAATAGATATATAGTAAATATATTATATGTACAATAATTTATGAGTAAAGGTAATCAAAACTATCAAACCAACATATTCCCAATTGTGTTTCCATTATCTAATAAGAAGGAGAGCTAACTAAATCATTTGATATCTCATTAATCAATTTCTCGTTAATAATAAATTACGCTAGCATTTCTAAACAACAGATTCAGCGAAGTAAGCTTTCAGTCATTATCCAATCGTAAATGAGAATATATGGGTGGTCTTTATTCAAATATTTAAACTCAATTATATTCTGGTTTTCTTTTAATATTATGCTTTACCAGCCAGGCCCAAATAGAGACGAGACGAAGCTTCTTAGCATTCCATGTATTCACCGTGCGGGTGCCGGGCCCATCGCGTTGCGGGGAGAGGAGTGCAAACAGCTCCTGGGACTTGCGACCCAGGGTTAGGTTTAATAGTATTACGTATAATTATAATAATAACAAACGATTTGCTTACATGTTATACTTATTATTTGGTGATAAATATTTTATTTATTTAGTTATCGTTTATTAAATATTTATATAAATATCTGTACAGGAGTACATAATAACATACAATAATAAAAGGTTCAAAATAAGTATATTTTGAACCTATTACTATTAATGCAAAAATATATTTGCTTATTTGTTTGTTTTTCTTTTACAAATAAGCTATTAAAACTACTTTATTATGAATGGTAGTTTTAATCCTGTAAATAATTTACTTTACTCCTTATTTTCATGAATCATTTTATAACTTTTCGCCCTCTTTGCATTTAAGAAGTAAAAGAGGGTGTTGCCGGTTTGTATTAAGTCTTAAATTTCGAACTTAGAACTTTGAAACTAAGCGCTCTGTTCTACGTGTATCGTATCAACTGGTTTGTACACGTTGTCGATTTATTTAATACGGAAAAGCTTAAACATTTATTTCACTGAAGATAGTTTCAACTGAGCAGTTTAATTGGTATTGTGGTATTTATTCCATTACAAAAAGTAATATATTATAGGTCAGACTTTTTCTATACAATAAATAGTACATAAAAAACTAAATTAACCCTACATTTAAATGGATGTTAAAATTAGTAAAACTGAATGAAACTATTTATAATCTTAGAAATATTATACGCACAAAATACGCACCATTAACCAGGACTTGTCTGCAGCTATGATTAAACTGAAAGGAAAGATTAAAAGCAATTAATAAATCTATAAGGACCGGAAATATTAAATTTAACTGAATAATTTTGTAGTAGAACCATGTGCCTTATGCCGTGAGCTTGATAACTTAAGGAAAGACGTTTTGTAAATTTTTGGCATGAATATCGTCACAAATCAAATAGTGTTCCAGAGACGATTTAAAGTTGCAGGGGACTTACTTGGTTCGGCGGTTCGATCCAGTTTTATCGGATTTCCACTTTTATACTTACAATGAAATAATTTATAGCATTCGTAATTTTGTTATTTATTTATTTTCGAAGCAAACGTTAGCAAATATTTGAATAACACTTTACCAGAAGCAGTTCTCGATATTACAATATCATGTGTTATAATACTGTTTAGATAGAAAAGTATCAGTAATTTTATATAATTATTTTACTATTGACTAAATACAATTTGATATACTGGTCATATGCATTCAGAAAAACTAACAACTATTAATAACAAATAGAATACGGGATAATAGAAGAGAGAGACCAATAGATTAGAATTAAATTAATTACAACTTCGAGAATTACTACAAAAAAAATTAAACTCAATCACAATTACAATTTCACAACACGTTCTGGAAATAAGATTTAAATTTAAAAAGATGGAAGTCCAACGTAACAATATTTATAAATTATTTATTTGTACTGCGTACAATTACTATTATTAAAAGAGTTTCTAGCATATTTAGTTCTTGTTGCTTGGGCGTCAAAAGTTACTTTATGTCTAGAGTTATAACTTTGACATTCAAAATTTTATTTGGAAATTAAATATGATTAGTCAATATCATATTTTATGAACTCAAATAATATAAAACGTCGTAACCTCTTTTATTGTCAGAAAAATCTACTGTACGATTTTTATACAAACGAACTTATATACGTAAAATTTTATTATGATACCAAATAGAAGATTCATACTCTTAAATACCAAAAAAAACTATGTATATAAATAAAACTATGCATTTAGCAAGGCTTAAACTTAAAAATGACATGATCTCTTAATAATTAAGTCTAGATATCGTTTCATCGATTTCATTTAAATTGTAAAAATATTTTTTTGTGGAATGCTTTCTACTGTAAATGATTATACTTATACTTATAACATTGATTTTCTGAAGCAATAATTGACTTGGTAATTAAATCTATATAATCATCCATATTTTGTTTCATTGTTTGCATTTTAAAAAAATGCTTAATGCGTTAAAAGCTGCAGTAGTATCATTAACAAAAATGTTAAATACTATAGGACCAAGATGGGGATCCTTTAAGTACTCCAGATGGAACTACTTATATGGCTATGGTTGGTAAGGTACGACTTAATCCAACGCAAAAGGATACCAAGCATACATAGTTTTACATTCTCAAAAAGAATAAAATGATATACTTCGTTAATATGTTTAGAAAAGCTTGCATAATGCGAGCATGCCTTTCCCCGATAACTATAAATATTGATTTATTATATTTTGTTAGTAATAAAATAGAGGTTTAAAATGTAATTGTCATATAATTTAATAATAATAAATAAATTATGTAGAATTGTTACTATTTATTTTAATCTTATTTACTTCTTCCAATGATTCAAAACAGACTTAAAAATGATATTTAATAGCATTATGCCCTGTATGTAGTAATTTCAATAATAAATAACAGATTTTGGTGGAGATATAAAAGGTGGCTCACCGGGAAATGTAATTAATTAATAATTACAAGCTCTTTGAATAAATGAAGTTTATGTTAAATTACAGGTAAGTAAAAAATAAAATATTATAGTTAAGTAAAAAATAAAATTTAAGTTAAACAATTCTACTGCAAATCTTAAATATTATTTCTTATACATTGCAGGTTAGTTTCGTATTTTTCAAACGTGATGACTGAGAATCCAGTCAGGAAGGAAAAGCCTTTCTTATTTTAACCTATAGCCTGAAGCAACAACTTTGCAGTTACTTTATTTATTTAAATTGTATTTCTCCTAACGGAGATTATTCCATTTCTTTGTGTGGGAAAGATGGTTTAATCAGTGAGACTATTCGATTTAGTTTCATTTCTTGGTATAAGGTAAAAATATATATATTTTTTAGTGACAATTTAGAAGAATTTCAATTTTTTTTATTGAGATTAATACTACTATCCTATTCTTTGTCACATTTTAGTAAAAATAAAATTAAAAAAATAAGAAATCATACTATAATTTAAAAATAAAAATCATAAAACACACTAAAATTCATATTTATATTATAGTATAGACATTGGTTTTGTTGGTTTATGCCTTGTTGGCTAAGAGCAAACTAAATAAATTTAAAAAAATACTACTAACGAACAGAAAAGGATATTTTTAACCTAAAAGCTTTAATTGGGAAGTAAAAGTCAATAGATTGAGAAAATACATTTCAACCCTAAAGTGTCTGATTATTAATTGTTAAGTAAATAAAATAAGAAAAAATCACCCATTTCGATTGAGCGATGCGGGATAAGGGCGGATCGCACGCAGAAATATAATTAATGAACCCACTCTGCCGCTTTTTGAATGAACCCACTTGATTGTCTGAAATCTCTTTAAAATCTAAATATTATTCAACACTATTTGTATCTTAGCAAAGAAAATATTTTAAGATTGAGTTTCTTTTTTAATAAAATCTTGCTTAACTTTATATTAAAATTGTATTAATTAACTAAAACTTTCATAATCTTAATAGATTTATCAAAATCTATTTAAGTACCCTATGTCCTTTTACCTATAAGCAATTTTAGACGTCTATTTAATTACTAACAAGAAATATTATATTCGTTAATATTTATTACAGAATATATATAAAATGTATATATTACAAATTATATATAAAATAAAATACATATTTCCGTCTTTAGTAAGAAAACTGAGGTAATAACACACTTCTTAGTTTTGTTTATTTTCGCAGTTTAATAAAGAACGATGGCTGCTTCTTAAAAGAAAGGGAGGCAAGCTTATAAAATAAATATTATTTTAGGAAAATAGAAGTCAGGCTTTTTATATAAAACAAACTGCAATTAGCATATTGAGTTTTATAAAATTGATATTTGTAACGAAAATGATGTAAAATATGTTATTTATTGTTGATAAAAAATATTTTTTCGTATTTGGTACACGCCAAAAACTCACCAAAAACTCAAGATCAGCAGCATTTACTCTAGACAATTATTTTATATCTTAAAAAAAAATACCGATTTCGATGAAATTGTTTGTGATTTTGGTTGTCTCTGGTCATCTTTGTCCTAATAAGGATGATTTTATTATATATAATGCTAAAATTCATCCAGACTAGTAGACGATAGCTCAGTTGGCAGAACTGGGAAGGACTTTCAGAGTTCGCAGGTTTGAGTTCTACTTACACTGATGAATTTTCCTGTCTTTGTTTATTTAAATTGTAAGGTAAGCCTTTTAAAGGTTACTTAAAAGATCACACCACCATTATATAAATATGTATATATCTTTATGTAACCTTACTTGAAGTAACTTATATTAGTAAGCCTATAGACTTTGGTTACTGTCTGATGTTCATTAACAATAAACAGAATAAACACATACTTAATTAATTTATACAACTACATTGAAATATGACATTGGATGTTTAGTCCCTTTGATCATTTATTGTTTATTTGGGTAAAATAGCTGGATTGTCGCTCGATCTTGATCGATTTTCGGAATTGAGATTAATGTTTTTGATTTAAAATTAAATTATTACGTTAAATATTTATGTAAATTATATTTATTATAATGCTGTTTTGAAATATATCTTACAAAATAAACCATAGTAAATTATATATAATAAAAAACAAATACTTTTACTTTTTTTAATTGAAGTAGTCCAGTATTTAAACTGTAGGATCTAGACAATAAATAACACGGACCAGATCTAGATTATTAAAAACAAAGTTTCCTAAGTCTGTATAATTTATAATAAAACGATGCTGTTTGTCAACCTGTCCCCTCCGCATTATACCGGTACAGCATAAATTATCCTTAACGTAGTAAATAAATGTCCAGTAATCTCGTAACAAAATATTTTGTTGCATCTGTTAAATAGGCTTATGTAAATAAATTCGTATACAGCTATTTATACTTCACAAGAAATAGAATATTTTCAATACATGAAATAAAATCTTTTGCCTACAGCTTCACCCAAAGCGTTGACCACATCTTCAATTTTCACATAAAGTTCTTCTTTACAAGAATTCACTAAATTCGCATTCCATGTAACAAACAAAAAACTAAACTAAAAAATAACTAATATAACAGACTGGCAGCCTTCATGCGTATCCCGATGACGAATGTTGGTCGCCCCGTATTTCCCACGGGAATGTTGTATTTTTCGGGATAAAAAACCTACTTCTTTTTGGTTGAGACACAAACAACTAGACATACCCACTATCATATTTATAATAATAATAACACCTTTAAAAAAAACAGTAAACAAAAACCTATATATAATCGCTTTACATCTCAATTTGCCTTTACTTTTTTTATATACATTCAAGAAAATAAATGATAAATTAAAGTTTTCATTACATGAATAGATCCTAGGTATGAAATATAAAATAATGCCTCTTTGTATGCTATGCTTCGGCCTATTTACAATAAGAATAAGAAACTTTGAAGTCAGTATCAAAAAAGCTTGAACTACATTCTTACTCGCCTCTTAGCTTGTACTCGACAAGGCAGGTATCTTTCCACAACTGTGCTGTCATCTGCATACCCATAGATATCGAGTTGCAGCTGATCTCTAATGTGCAGCAAGAAGAGAGTTGCAAAAAGAACGAACCCCTAAGGAACTCTGGCATTCACCCTTCAACTACCGCTCGGATAGTTCTATGATCTAGGAAGCCCTTTACCTAGCCGATTAGACCAGAGGAAAAACCATAATCTCAGAGCTTGCTTAAAAGGCTCGCATGCCAGACCTTGTCAAATGTATTCTAAAGGTCTAAAGAGACGGCATCCGCTTCTCCATTCCTCTCGATGTCCTCGCCTAAAATGTGTGTAGCATACACTAGAAATCCCCCAGTAGACCAATTGTAACTATTGTTGGTCACTGAGGAGATCTTTACCTTCTAGGTGTGCTAAAAGGCGCGAGATAAATACACGCTCCCAAACCCAGTATGGAGGTGATTGAAATCGGTCTAAAATAATTTGCTAATTTGGGGTCTGCAAGCTGGAGAAGATGCAGAAAAAAGAGGTCATCTACACCAAATCCGGCACGTGGGCGGAAATTATTCTCCAACATTTAGTGAGAAAAATCGAGGTGTGCAGCGGTCCGAGGACTTTGTATCTGAGTCTCCGTCAAAAAAGCAATTGCAGCTGTGCTGCCTGATGGTGCTGGTCAGATATGATATTAAAGTGCAAGCCCCTGATATTAGTGAGGGTTCTTTGATTGAGGAGGAGTGCAACCGCTGTATAAACTAATTTCTCTTTTTGGAATTTTTCATAGAAAAAATTGTGGAGTGATTAGGATTAGAAATGGCAGTTGAACGAGGCGCTACGTATCGAATCAGGCATCGAAATAGGTGTTGTCATGTCACTGGGAGACTGTGGAGAAACCCCCGCACCGTCCCAGAAACTATCCACGAAAGGTTTCCCTAAGTGCTTGCAGTCGGCCAGCAGAAAGCCGTTTCTTCGGATCCCACCACTCCACGATTAGACGCCCGACACAACAGACACCAACGATTTTGCGGCACGACTGTTATCGATGGGTGGTAACCTTGCCGCCGGGTGAATGTTATAACCTACCACCGAGAAAAGCCCTCATACCGATCAGTCCTCATCCATCTCCTTCGCACGACCTTGACCAGAACAATTTAGTTCTGAGATATTGCGTTAAAATAAGTTAAATATAATTAAATAGTGTAATTTCTGGTCAGGGCTTAAATAGACTACCTACATTTTTTTAAAAAGGTCAGACAGGTCCATTAAATAAAAAGTTGTCAAGTCACATGGCAAAAAGCTATCTTCGTTACCCAAGGGAGGAATTGCAAAGGCGTTGCCGTTTTGGAGAAATAATAAAAACAATAGTTTTCAAATAAATAAGTATTATTGATTCCAATTTATCAAGGCAATCTAACGTATTTTGAAAAGGTTAGATCATTATTATCATTATTATTATTATTATTATCATTGACATATATCATATAATATTCATTTTACTATTTTACATATATCATATTATATTCATTTAGATTTTATAATAATAATTTTATAATTATTATTATATTAATATTATTATATATAATAATAATTTTATAATTTTATAATTATTATTTAATTTAACGTAGTATTATAATTATTATTGGAGAGCAATTTTGTTTCATTTACCATTAGAAGGAAATGTTTGTAAGTTTGTAAATGTTATGTTTTATATCATAGAGTTCAATGCTTCTAACTTTGTAAATACTAAATGTTTGTGTAAAAAGTCATAAAACTACATTGCACCCTTGCATCTTCCTTTGTTCACGTAGTGAAAGAAAAATACAAGTAACCAAGAAGAGGAAGACAAACTTAATATGATAGTTTAGAGTATAAAAAGCAGTTAAATGGACTTTTATTTATAACATTTGACTTGGATACAAATCGAGAAATGTAAAAAATATTTTATCTTTATAAATAAAACGTAATTGCATGAATGAAACATAGTCACTTAAAAACAGCTCCTAATATTACCTATTTAATTGATTTTTTTTCACTTTTTGTAATTTTCAGACCATGTCCAGTCTCGCAAACTTTAAATATATTAACATCATTATAACGAATAAATTTATAAACTATTAAATTATTAAATTAATGAAAATTACCATTACTATATGAAAAAATTCTATTACTATATGGATATATTCATAATTCTTCAAAATTTCTTTTTATATCGTGATCAATGCCAATAAAGAAAAGTAAAAGGAATATATTAAAATTGTATGAACACTTTCAACTTGAACATAAAAAACCTTTTGAAGATAAGATAAAAATTATATAAGTCTGAACTTATTTAAAAAAATTGCTATTGTAGATTAAAAACTTAAGCATTCTTTTATCTATTCAAATTCTGTGGGAATTCTGCTGGAATTGGTGCTCTTTAAAAGCGATTTTCACCGTGTAGACAGGTTGGGTTTATCTCAGCAAGGTCAAGTGAGAATAACAGACGACGATTGATGATCCTATAATTTTGAGATCATCCAATCATCCATTATGAAGTGTGGAATCAAGTGATGTCTTAAAAAAAGTGGAGTAGAGCCAGTCTCGTTTGTTCAAGATAGCAAAGTTACATCTTCATTTGAAATTCTTCTCAATAAATATACCGGTATATAAATTGTTTTACCTGTACTTGAGAAGCCAATAATACGGTAAATCTCCACCATATTATATAACTTGATTTAGGTCCTGGATCGAATAGGACTGATGCTTTCAATTATTATGCCAAATCCACTTTTTATCACGAGCGACATTCCGATTCAGAATCCCCTTAATTATGTACAAGTTACGACGCTGTTTTACACTTATCTTTCTACGGAACCTTAAATTTTTATTTAATATTTTTTATTTGCTATTTTTTTACCTGCTTTGAGATAAATCTGTTTTATTTAGATTTTCCAATAATTCTCATCGAATACCGTCTCTAGATGACGGGGGTCTTAAGTGAGGCCAAACTTTTTCAGAACAGACTATCTATAATAATCTTTCTGGGCTTAAAAAAGGAAACGCCTATTTCAATGTTATGAAACAAATTAATAAGGACTGAATGTTTGTATGTTCAGCCAAAAGCAGCACGAGGGCAAAGGTAAGCCTTACATGATTATCTAATTGATATTCATTAAATAGTTCACCGACTTAAACAATAATTATTTAACAGTAGTTCAAAGAAATTGCAAGACATTATTATTAGTAAACAAGTAAATTAGATAATATCTATTGGATTCCGACTGCTTATTACCTTTCATCTTATTTTTACGTGATAACGTTTTTTAAATCAATGTATACCGACTGCAGACACGAAAAATATGACTCATTGTCACGTTCCGCCTGAACCGAGTGTGCAACCGAGAGCGCGGGATAAACAATAGAGTGGCACGATCGGCCTAAGCGTTGGGCTTGGGACGCATTTATCACTCAGCCATTCCATCAGCCGCCGCGTCCGATGAACATGTGAAGTGTTCTGTAAACTGTTATTAAAGAAACGTTATAAGTTAATTTAGTGTTTATTGTTTATTAAAACAACAAAAAAATGAGTAAAATTATGCAATTTTTCATCAATATAATATAGATAATTATAATAATATTTTTTTTATCAATGTAATATATATAATATATATAATTATAATAATATTTTTTTATCAATGTAAATAGTATGCACATTTTTATAAATGTCTTTTTTTCAACCATTTTTTTAAATCAAAAATTCTGTATTGAGATATTTAATTAATTATCCTTATCAGTGTGATAAAACTTGCCTGAGCTAATAATGTTGTAAAAAGTTTTAATTACTTAAGATTGCGGGAAAAACATGTTTTTATACAAAATATTATTGAATAACAACGAATATTTTTATAGAAAATATGAATAAAATAAACTTTTTTTTTCAAATATGAGGTAAAATTATATTTTTAAGACTTAAAAAGCTTATCAAGAAAGCTACCAAAGTAATATTGCTTATCTAAAACAAGAATTACAACGACTTGACAATCTTCAACCTTCTACTAACGGGTTGAAGTTTTAAATACCTTAAAACTTTCAGTTTTAATTCTTTTAACGTTTATACAAAGCTCAAAATTAATTATCTTACAGCTTGAATGAGAAACCGCTTCACAGTGATATTTGAAATTCAATCCGTATTTATTCTTTTGCTAAGCTCATAAGGAATAGCTAACCCCCAGCTAGAGCTAAATAGGTAAGCTCCTTTAATCTCTTTTCCATTAAAATACATTTCTTAAAATACTTTTTTTTTTAAACATAGCCTTAATGAAAGTTTAAAAGGGCAGACCCTACCGTAAGTGTCACTATTAAACATAGACAGGAGTATATAGGTATGTTCAGATAAGTATGATGGGTGCAGTGCCTAGTAGCCTTGTCTGCTAAGTCAAAAGTCGTCGGTTCGTTTCTCACACGGCACTGTTATGTATGTGTGGGTGATTCGATCTGAGTATTAGTGTGCTTTGGGTCCATTATATCTGCGTGAGTTGTTTTCTTATGAACCTAAAATATATTCATAAATTATAGGAAATTATCATAATTTTAAATATTGTATTCAATTTATAGTACTGTATTTAAATCGTTATACTGTAGTTTGTAAAACTAATAATTTATATAATTGTATAAGACGGCACCTGCTTGGAACTAATAATTCACTCTGACGTTTATTATTATGACGGTTATTCAGTGTTTCACTTTGTACAATGTAATCCAGTATTATATTTGTGCTAGTATTCTTTCTATAAGAATATTTTATTTTTTAATTCATATTCATTCTGTACTTATTTATAATATTATTTTAATATTTAATTCTTCTGCATATTGAGATGTTCTGTAAAATTATGATAAATTTAAAAAGCTTTCTTTTCAAACACTGCATTTTTGGTGATTATTTCAAAATAACAAAAAAAATAAAATAACAGGAAACTGTTTTGGGAACGTACTTTATTTTAAGCCTTTACATTTATCACAACAAGTAACCGAGCACAATCCGCACTGGATTATCAATCCACACCGCCTTCTCATTTATAGCGGCGAAAGCTTTAAATTATACCACGAGAATAGCTGCCTCTTTAATGTTACCTTAACGGTAAATGTTTTTAAGAAATGTTAAATATTTCTTATCTAAAATGTATAACGGATAATATTTACGTTTGGAATATATTACAATTAAATTATAACACTACAAAAATTTGCCAGGTTTATAACTATACTAGTAGTCCGCAAGTTGATATAAAATAAACTTTTTCTTACGATAAATAGACGAGGTTTGCTTTTAATTTAAGTTTTATCTGTCTAGAAGTGCTTCTTATTTCTTACATCGACACAGATGAAACTAGAATACTAACTTTCATACCTCATTTAAACGTTTTGTGGGTGAAATTTTGCATACACTCATCTCATCGAGTACCCAAATTCTAAAATTAACCCCTTCTTGAAACTTCCGAAATGGTTGTTAGTAGCCCTTGTAGTTTCAGCGATTTCATGATTGATCAGTGAGCGGTATCTCACTTCTATATTATGTATATAGATTATGAAAGTTTTCCTGCCGATAGAATGTCCTTGAAGCCATATCTAATCAGCATATGCACTAGAGAATAAATAATATTGAAATATGAAAAAAATAATATTTAATGATTTTACATCAATACAATGTTTGAGTTCATGACAAAGGTCTTGTAATTATTTATTGGTCCAATGCACAACTTTTAAGAATACATTTTATACTTTTATGAGCTTTAATGATACTATATTTTAATTGATATTCTTTCTTTGAACTCAATAATCTTATATTTTCTTTCATATATATTTAATGTAAAATAAATAAAATAACATTAATAAATCGGATAAAAAGACGTAGATATATAATAAATATATTAAATGTAGAATAATATATGAGTAAAGATAATCAAACCAAACCAACCCAACATATTCGAAGACGTGTGTAATCTAATAAGAAGGAATGCTAACTAAATCATTTGTTATTTCAATAATCTATTTCTCATTAACAATCAATTACGCTAGCATTTCTAAACAACAGATTCAGCGAAGTAAGCTTTCAGCCATGATCCAAACATAAATGGGATCAGACATATTTACTATGTTTTGCTTTGGTGGTCTTTAATAGAGTATTTAAGCCCATTAATATTCAGGGTTTCTCGTAATATTATTTTACTCGCTTTACCGGTCAGTTCCAAAAATATTAGCATAGAAATAGTATAATGTTTGTTTATTTGTCCTCCTTTCTCGAGTAAACTACTTAACCGATTTATTATGAATGGCAGTTGGAACTCTGTAAAATAGACTCTGCTTTTTTTCTAGAATCATTTTATTTGATTTCGCCCTCTTAAGGGTTCAAGAAGTGGAATGAAGATTTGAAATTTTTAATTAAGTCTTACATTTCAAAATGAGAACTCTAAAAACAGCACTCCGGTCTACGTGTATGTTTGAATCAACTGGGCTATACACTTATTCCTCTTTGTTAGAATATTTATTATGGAAGCTTAAACAGTTATTGCATGAATCAATTTTTAACTGTTCAACACTTATATTGCAATGGAATATATTTATTACAAAAAGCAGTATATTTTAGGTCAAACATTTTTTAATACAATGACATAAATAATTAAATCAACCCAACAATTAAAACCAACGTTTATGAAGCCGTCGATAAAACTGATGTATACATAATTTTCCACCATAATAAGCACGAAATGCGCACCTACAATTAAGACATTGTTCGAAACTATGTTCAAACAGAAAGCAAAGAGTAAAAGCAATTAATTAATCTATAAAGACAGTATTTTAGATTTTAACTTTAGAAACTTTGCATTAGAAGCACGTGCCGTATTTCGTGACTCAAAGCGTTGATAACTTTAGGAAAGCAAAATATCTGTTGAAAGCTGAATTTCAAAGCGTTTCGTAAATTTTTGACTTGAATTTTCGTCCCAAATCAAATAAAGTGGTCGTGAGACTACTTGAAGTTACACGAGACTATTTCGGTTTGGCGACTCGTTCCACTTTTGTCTGAATTTTACTTTTACACTTATAATGAAATAATTTATGGTAAACATATTCCATACATAAAGGATACATAACATAAGTAATTGTATATCCTCATGTTACTATCGAGATTCAATACAACTTGAGACCAGTATGTGCTTTTAAAAAGTCTAATAACTGTTATAAATAAATTAAATAATAGACAAATCCAGAGGGAAGCTAGTCGTATGCGACTAATTAATTGAAACGTTATAAAAAAAACATATAATAAAATCAATCATTATTAGATTTTAACAACATATTATTGAAATTATTATTATTTTTTTATTAAGAGGGAGGTGAAATATATCAAATTTCAGAAATAATTTACTGTATTGGGTACAACTTCTATTAATAAAAGAGATTCCAACATATTTAGTTCTTGTTGTGGCAAAAGTTACTTTATATCTAGAGTTTATTTATATATATATTTTATTTTATTTCAAAACTAAATTTGGTGAGTTTCAATTTCAAATTTTATGATCTTATATATAAAAGAACCTGATCCCGTTCATCACGATGGTAATAGATCATGGATCATGACAGCCAAAATACGAATGACTAAAAATATTATACTGTCACAAGAAACTGCTGCCAGACTTTTGAAGAACCGATCATGTATACGTTAAATTGTTATAACCTGATTATTAGTCTAAGAAATCCAAAATAACAATGAATACTCTAAAATAGGTAGGCATCATGCAAAACTATATGCGTTGAAAAATATTTAAAATCTCTGAATAACCTCAGCACAAAACACGGAACAAATACATAAGCATTTTAGATATATCGCGTGCTCATTGAAGTTTAACTTTGAATAAATAATCACAAAGGTCTTTTATAATAAACCCTAGAAAACGTTTCACCATTTCAATTGTAAAAATAATTTATCGTGGAATGCTGTAACAAATTTTATTACACTTTTTTCAATTTTAGAAATGAACAGTTTAGAGTCATAATAATTTTCAATTTTTATGTTGATCTAAATAATTCTGAAAATCTATGTAATCATGGACATTTTTAATTATCCTAAGCATTTTATTTTCGTCTGTATAAAACAAAAAAAATGTACCTACTTCTCAAAAGCTGCAATAATGTCATTAAGATATATGCTAAAAAAGAAAGGACCAATATGAGATCCTTGAAGTACCCAAGATGGAACTGGAATAAAAGATTATGTAAATTATTAAATAATAACAGCTTGGCTATGGTTGGTAAGGTCCGACTCAATCCAACGCAGCAGGTCCCGAGCACTCCGATGTTTTAATTTCTTAACAAGAATAAAATTAGATATTTTATGAAACGCTTTAGCAAAATTTTCACTATGCATGTCTGCACCTTCCAACAACAATAAGAAATTAGGTATAAGATGTCCATTTAATATATAAATTAATAAATTATATATAATTGTTAATATTTATTTTAGTCATATTAACTATTTCCATTAATTAAAGAAAAATATAATAAAACCATCCTAATTATAATATAGAATTATTAATGTATTTAATAAATACCCTCTATAATACATATAACACATTTTGGTAGAACGAAGCAGGAATAAATGGTGGTACAGCCAGAAAAGTAATTAATTAGTCATTACAAGGTCTTTGAATTAATAAAATTAAACTTAAATTACTTTAACGTGATAAATAATCTTTCTTATATGAAAAATAAGTAAAAATAGACTAACAATACACATAATACTTTATGAATACGGAAATTGCATAATAGAAACAAAAGTACATTTTTAAAGAAATTTGAAAGAAATTTGTAATAGCTTATATACCTACTTTTTTATTTAAATACTTATAGCAATATGCAAGTTATAGAATTGTTTATATTTTTAATATTAAAAATAAAAAATATATTACCTTTAAAACTTTATTGGTTTTGGATTAGCGCGCAAAACTTACGCGTTTGCCAGATTATAGATAAGAAAAATTGAAAGTTTATTTCAAGCAATTGTTTTATATCAATTTTCAAATAAGATTTTATATTGCAGGTTAAGTTTTGTATTCATCTAACGTGATGAGAGACGGTCATGTCAAGTAGGAAAAAGCCTTTCTTACTTTAACCTTTGACCTAAGGCAACATTGCCAGTTACTTTATTTATTTAAATTGTATTTCTTTTAACGGACATTCAATTTCTTCGTAAGGAAAAGAAATATTCATCAGTACGGCGACGGCGAAGTTTTATGTATTTTGTATATAGTTTTATTATTATTAATAGTATATTCTATTCTAGTTAGAACAAAATTCAAGAATAAAAATATCCAACAATAAAAATCATTAAATACAACCCAATCCACTCGAAATAAAACATTCATCCGTTAAATAATATTTTTTATCTCTACGAATTTCTTATTAAATAAAAATATGTAACACTTACAATGGTTATCATATTTTATTTCCTTAAATATATATATAAAAAAAATCATCAACACGAACCTGTCGCGGTTGAGAGTCCGATCTGTTCACTCTACCAACTAAGCTATAGTGTCCTTGAGAAATTTAGCATTCTGTATATTATAATTAACTAAGTATCTTATACTTTAACAATATAATCCCTCATTTATTCTAAACGTATTCAGACTAATAACAGGTAGATATAACAAACATTTTATAAATTTCACCTACCACGTTTTTCATTGAGACAAACATTAATAACGTTGGTAAAGCAAAATAAACCTTTAAATGGTAAATTTGTTTTAGGGAGGGTCGTAAAATGTTTGACTTGAATTTTACGTTTCAAATCATATAAAGTTAGCAAGAGTCGGTTTACTTGAACATGTTTCATCTGGTACCTGAAATCTTCAGATTATTAGATACTGTTGGATAAAAATTATTACACTGTACTGTACCGTACTGTACTGTACTGTACTGACAGCTATTAATCGCAATGAAATGTGTGTTAATTAGAATATTGAATATGCAACATTTTCATATGTCATTTCAGTAATTAGCGAAAATATATTAAATTTGTCTCTCTTTGTTAAAAGACACGAAGATTGGAGAATAGAGAATTTTTATTGCTTTAGTTGTTAGTTGTATTTGAACAACTAGTAAAAACGCGTTAAGTGAAAAACTATTTCCATTTTTTCATTATTTCATTGATAATTAATATAATATGTTAATAGAACTAGTTACTGAGTTCAGATCATATATTTCAAAAAGATAACAAATACAAGATATGAAGATTGAATGAAAAAATGTACAATAAAACTTAACTGATAAAAAATTTAATGCATAGTGCTTGAAATATAGAAAAGTTCTCGTAAGCGAAGTAGATTTTAAAATAAGTAAATTGCTCGCTTACGGATTAAGTTCTTGCTTACTGCCCAAGCCTTAATGGAAAAATATTCGTTTCTAATACATTTTAAAATATTTTGCTTTGAAATATTTTCAATCATATTTCGTTTTATATTTCTATAACTCAGTAGTCCATCATATTAGGGAGAGATTTTGCACATTGTTAAGATAAAAATAAGAAGAGAATTAAAACAAGTAGAATATAATTTTAATTATTTTTCACTTTACTATCTCTAGTTCTCATTATCTTTTTATTATATTTATTAATATATATTTGTTTTGTTTTAATTTTAGTACTATAAGAAATATCGTATCGTATTTTAGCACTAAAGGCTTACATTTGGATTGTAAAGTAATAGTCAACAATTTGAGAAGATTTATTTCAATTTAAATGTGTTTGATCATTAATTTGTAATCCAAAAAAATACAAATTTAACCTTTAAATGTTTGATTAATAATTGTTAAGTAAATAAATTAAGAAAAATTAACCCTTTTTGAGCGATGCGGGATAAGAGTGGATTACACGGCTAAATGTAATTAATGAACCCACTCTCCAGCTCTTTGAATGAACCCACTTGATTGTCTGAAATTCGTTTAAAATCCTACCTTGTACTTAATCTTTATAATAATTATAAGGAAAGGCAAGAGAAATATCACAAGATTGAGTTTTTGTTTAAAGAAACCTTATTTATTAACGACACACTATGAAAATCGATATGGACTTAGTTATTTAAACTCATTCTTTAAAATAAATATCATACTCATTAAATAATATATTAAAATTACTATGTTTTACAGAGCAATCCGTATTTAATATGAAACTAAGAAAATAACTCACTGTTTTATTTTATGCGCAGTTTAGTAAAGAATGCTGACTGAATCTGAAATAAAAATACCATGCTTCTTGAAATAAATATTATTTTACTGAAATATGAATAATCCTTTTTTTTTAGAAAACCACAATAGCTATATCGATACAAAATCTGTACGTTAATATCTTTACAAATAAATATAAAAACACATTGCAGGCAATATTTACAATAAAACTTAAATTATATTTACATATAATAATTTACGCAAGAAAAAGGTATAGACGGAATCGCTGACAACAACTAGTCAAAAATATAATGGAAGAAATATTACATCCATTAAAATGTTTCACATGTCACAGCTGTACTCCAGGGTTCCTTCACGTTGGATTATTATTCCACACTCCGCCTCCTCATTTAAAGCCGCGAGAGCTTAATATTACGCCCCGAGAATACCTGGCTCTTTAGTGTTATCTTTTTGTTTCAAAGAAATGTTATATCTTTTTTATAAAGTTATACTTAATAACGTATATAACGCTAATAATTCTCAATAATTCTGAGATTGGATATTCAATTTAAGTCAGAAACAGATTAAGATTATGTCACAAAATACTAATTTATATTTGATTTACTAACGAAGATGGACCTGTCTTTTATAGAAGAATACCTTCTGATTTTATTCATAATTACTAGCTCTTGTTAGTAATATAAAGTGACGACGTGTTATATTTCATTTATAATACGAGACAACTTTTTATTAAAGGAAAATTCCCTTTGGTAATATTAAATTATTATGATGAAGTAATGACTTGCAATTTACATAAAAATCACAGGTCTTTATGCTTCAGATCTAGAGCAGAGCTTATGATATATCATGTTTCAAAGGCAAAAAAAACTGCGTAATTTTTTTTATGGCGTAAAGGCAAAAAAAAAACTGTGTAAACTTTTTCTTTGCAAAAAAAATATTTTTATATATATTATAAATATTTTTGTCAATAGTAAAAAAAACGTTGTATGTACATCAAATCTAAATAGAATTCCTTTATTAATCAAGAAATCTCATAAATTACAAAGGCTAATTCACAAAAAAAATATTTAGGAGTTTAAGTACAAAGTTGAAGTTAGTCGGTTTCTTTTAATTTTAAAACAAGAAATATTATAGAATATAATTAAGTAATTAAATCTTCGGGTAGCTTTAAGGGCATATTTGAGGAACAGTTATTTACTACCAGGATAGAAAAAGATTTAGATAAGAAGAATTTACTATTTTTATCAATTCGTATTTCATATTAAAACTAAACCAATATCAACTATTCCCAAGAATCAACAAACAAAATCTGAGAGTCATGATCCCATCAAATTGGAATTATTCACGTATTTCGTTAACTTATGCCTATGGTTAAACAAAAAATATTTGCCTGTGATATGGTTATATAATTTAACTATAAATACGTACTTATGGAACTTTGTCATTTACAATATTTGGACTCTATGATGTGTGTATTACAAACAGAAAAATTATCATTTAACTTTTTGAAAAATTCGACTTGTATTGTGGTTTTAACTACAGTGCTATTTACCTATTGTGGACAAATTGATCACCTAGAACTAGACGTAAATATATATTGAATTTAGTGTAGTACTCATATAAATAAATTTAGTATTTTTTATGTAAATTCACCTAAAACCTTCTAAGTGAGACAAACAAATTGACAGGTAGATAAATTTAGAGATTCATTTATTTTGGTAATTTATATTGCTATTACTTTTTTTTCTTTTTATATACAAAATAAAGAAAATTTTTATAATAGTTTTTATAATAATCGGTCTTTTAAATAATTATTCCAATTAGTCAAGAAAAATTAAAAGAACCTTCATTTTGTATGCAATATGAATATTTACTGGATTTTCCGTCTGGCTCTATGCGATGCAAACACACCTGAGCGCAGTAAAAAGCAGATTTACATAACTTATCTCTGTTTTAAAATGTCCATTTATCTGAGGAATATAGAGGTCCCAAGATGCATTTTTATAGGCTGCTGACGACGGGTAACTAATGGCCCATTAGGTGTTTAGTTAGAACCATATCTATAAATGTACAGCTAAGATTGTTAGTTCTTTTAAAACTACTTTACATAGGAGAAACGTTTACAAATTAGTTTGTTATATTAAACAGAATGTTAGATGCTGCTTGTAAAAGCAGTCAATTAAATTACGTGGCTTATGGCGAAATGTACATCCTGAAGAGTTATATATTCAGTAGCTTTGTGTAATGTAATTAGTTTTTGTATAGACAAATGAGCACTGCCCGTTCAGCTACAACTTTGAAAGTCTATTAATAAACAGAAAGTTTTGAAGTTCTGAGAAATATCCACAACTGTCATAAACTGCAACTTTCGAATGTAGTAAGTTTCTGCTTCAGACACATGCCGTGTTTCTTTGACATTACACGTTGAAAAACTTGAAGCTGAAAGCTTAGTAAAGAATGATTTCGTTGTGAAATCATTCTTAGAGTAATTTTATGGCGACTTAAACGTTACTTTCAGATCATACGAAGAATTACAGAGTCGACGTACTTCAAAAATTACATGCGAAGTTTTGCTTATTAGACTTTTTACCTAACTCACTACTTACTGACTGACTACTAGAGTAATTAAATAGTTTAAAATCAGCTAACATCAATTTTTAACTGGCAAACTTATTGTGTTTCTTTTATTTCTTTTTGCCATGCTTTTCTTTATCTATAACTAGATGTTGTTTACGGTTCTGTCCGCATGGACTACAAATGACGTTAAACTTGCATAACATAAGTTCAATATTATTTAACGGACCCTGGACTACTAGCAGGGTTATGGTTGGTAATCAAATAATAAATTAATTTAATAAATTTCACTGTAGTCTCATAGGTTACGTTCATTCAAAAAATCATTTAAAGAATTACTCATCAGTTTAATAATATTTAAACAGTAATAAATTAGCCTTTCGAATATCTTAGAAAAATACGCTTTATGAACTGCAATTACTTCACAATCTGCGAAATCTTATTAAAATGAATTTCCAATTACTCAAATAACGACAAGTTCAAAAATTTTCAAGAGAAAAACTCATATATTATTACTATATCAGGAGAACTCTCGAAATTGGCTAAAAGTTTCACAAAAAAGGCAAATTAGAGCGAGACGAATGACAACACGATCTAATTTCTACACTGACGGTGGTGTTATTAAATGGCTACTGAACTGCAACTATGTAGTTTGAATTTGATTTTCATCGTATATTGGCTCGAATTTGATACAATAAGTTCCCGTTCCAATAATCCGCTGTACATTCTATATTTTTTATCTATTTATTTAAATCTTTTCCACTTTGAATCATTACCAGTGATCACTTGTGAACGTCAAATGGAGGTGTCAGGAGGACGAATTTTGATACCATACTTATCGAAATAAGCCCTTCTGTAAGGATATCTCTTAACTTAAAATTAAAATTACGAGGGTTCAAACGAGCCCTGGTCGTAATATATTTAACCGTAATGAAAATAGTTTTTCGCTAAGTGTTCAACTTTCATAGTTAAATTTACACGAAAATTACATTCACATGTATAAGTATTTAATACTCTAAATTGGAACTATATTTCAGTGTAAATTAAAAAAAATAAAAGTGTAAATAGAAATTTAAAAAACGAAAGGAGACAGAGACGCAGAGCACATACGCAAACATTATTTTAAAACTTGTTCGTTTTTTGATATCCTAAGCTGACATCTCTTTATATTAATTAAGCAGACTTTTCCAATACCAAACAAATGGTAAAGCTGTTACATCAAATAAATATACATTTTAAAAAAGGACATCTCACTTACTATTCAAAACAAATAAAAAGGTACTATCACATACAAATTTACATAATATAAAAATAGATTTATTAATAAAAGCTGAGTATGAAATAAGCAAAACTAAATTTAAAATGAATCCGCAGCTCTTAAAACTTACCAATACTTTTTTCTACTTTTCTAGTGATTTTTTCTCGCTTCGATATTATAAACGGAGATATTGTTTACTATAAATACTAACATTGTATATTTTTTTTATTTTTAAACATATATTGCATTTATTTACCTTATTGTCATAAAGCAAAAGAGAACTAATTTATAATTAAATCAGGAATCATTTAACATAAAAGTAAATTACTTTAGTATTACAGAAAAGATAAAAGCTTTTATTTCTTGTGTTACCTTAAAAGAATACGAAAAGTAATTAAAGTGTCTAAATATTCCAGTAAGTACGTTTAGATAATTAAACTTTTCATGTTTCAAATACATTGGAAAGATATGTTTGAGTGAACTCTCTTGTAGAATATATTATTGTTCACGCCTCATTAAATATGTCCTGAAATTGTTATATTGACGATTAAAGAAGAAGGGTTATATCAGAGAGGATAAGCTTTTTAAATTTATTATATTTATATTTCTTTGGATAATCAACACAAATAGGTATACTTTCATGGAATTTATCCTTTATGCCTCATTAAATACGTCAGTAAATTTTTATATTGATGATTAGGGATCAGTGGTTTTTTTTTTAAATTATAATAATTTTTGTCTACGGACACATCCGTGCTCTTTTGGTCGTTTTATATTTTTTGTTATATTATCACATTTATAAATTGCGATTTTTAAAAAACATAAAACATGTATAATAGAAGAAATACCGAGTTGTTCCTGATGTTTTGGCCTTCTATCGAATAAAAACAAGTCATAGCCTATTTAACTTCTTGAAGTCAATTTTGTAATTAGAAAACACTTTTGAGTTTGGATTGATTTATATATTTTATATTTTTGGTACGGGTTGGTTATTGCCTATATTAAAATTTAATTCTTTAAGTATTATGGACTTTTGGTCTAGTTACATTGAAAAGTTAAGTGGTACCAAGAATATTTTTTGCATTTTTCAGCCAATACACATTGATTTGCCATAAAAATAATTGAACTACAATATTCGAGACATGAGCGAAGCAATTAGCAATTTTAGTGCAAGGTCGTTAAAAATTTGTTGTACTTCTTATATCAAATTTATTATAACAATGCATAGCAATTAAGATGATTTGGTTGCTGTTTATCCGTATGTACATGAATACATTACTTTTCTAAAATCTACCCCTAAGTATGTAAGTGTCTGTACCTTTCCAAGATTTTAACCTTCAATTCCTATTTTATGAATTGTTGAAGTCGAGCTAAACAAAATTTGATTCTTTCGAAATTAAAACATATGAAAAACTGTATAACATTAAATATAAAACTTTATCATTCATAAATAAGTTATAAAGAATTGGTCCAAGATGCTATCCTTGATAAACTCCTAATTTAACTTCAATGGGCTTAGAGGTATAATCAAATACTTTGACAACGACATTATTAAGTTTTAGAAATCAAGTATGATTTGAATCACTCTAAGAACATTAACGCCTTACAAAGAAAGCTTATTTAAAGAAAATTGAAACGTTTTTGGTTGAAACAGCTAATGTACTGCAGTAAAAGAAAATAGAAAAGAAAGAAATAGGATGGTTAAATCAATAGAAATATACAACTACTATTTATTAGCATCTGGAACTCACAAAAAGACAAGTGCTATAAATATAGGTGCCTTGTTAAAAATATATGTATGCATTAAAATACATATTCTTCTAGGTGAGGTCTAAAAAACCCTTAACATTTATGCTTTCGTTCATTCCACAGGAATGAATCAAAATTACTGAAAACCTGATATTCTTAGAAAGAGTTCTGTAAAATATTTGCAATTAGAGAGAGCTGCAGAAAATACAAATCTCGTTAAAATCTGCATATTTTACAGCGCGTCTAATTACTTCATCAAGGCTTATTTTTCGTTTACTAAATTTGAAAAGCAAAGAAATTCATAGGGATATTTTAACGAAAATTCTAAAAACTACTTTACAAACACGTAATATACATTACCATGTACAAAAACAATATTGTTGTAAAAAGATATAGAATAAAAAATATAATATATTTGACTTAC
Organism: Dircenna loreta; assembly: GCA_963555665.1. NCBI lineage: Eukaryota > Metazoa > Arthropoda > Insecta > Lepidoptera > Nymphalidae > Dircenna > Dircenna loreta. Next base: position 10,645,819 of record OY743097.1, on the reverse strand, counting down.
AAATATTGCAACCAACCTCTTTAGCCGTTAAGCAGAATTGCAATTTTAAAATAATATTTTCAACTAGCTGATACATAAGCCCTTTCTCACTGCTCTATTCTTAATATCAAAACTAAGAAATTGTTATTATCATAATACCTTACTTTTCTATTTTCATTATAAACTAGCTGATGCCAGCGACTTTGTCAGCTGCCAGAAATCTCATGACTTAAATAATTAGATGCTAAAAACTCTATACCCAATATATTAGATCCAGTTATGTGGGATATAACTTAAACTATAACCTTTCACCTAAAGCAACAACATCACCAGTTACTTTATTTAACTTTTGTTTATTTTACCGGAAATTCCATTTCTTCGTAAGGTAAAGAAATATTAACCTGTTGACTATTCTTTCAATTTAAATACATTTCGTTGCACAAAGGAAATATATATAAATATCTACCTACTATAAATCGAAAAAAAATAATATATTTTAACCCTAAAAGCTTTAACTTGGATTGTAAAGTAACAGTCAATAATTTAAGAAAATTTGTTTCTAACTTTTTGTTTGATCACATTGAAACACATTTGTTTGATCATTAATTACTGAAGATATCAATTAATAAAAATCCAATTTTAACTCCAAAATGTTCGATTTTTAATTGTTAAATACATAAAATTCACATATTTCGATTGAGCGATGCGGGATGAGAGTGGATTACACGGCTAAATGTAATTAATGAACCCACTCTCCAGCTCTTTGAATGAACCCACTTGATTGTCTAAAATTCGTATTTAATCCCTATTTGTATGTTAGAAAGGAAAATATTTCAAGATTCAGTACATAAACTAAGCTAAACCTAGTTTATCCACTTTACCTTGAAAATATTATTAAATGTCTAATATTATCAAAATCTTACAATACGTTAAGACATCAAAATCAATAATTACAAGAAAAATATTTAAGTTAAATATTTTAAATCATTACATCACAAATGCAATGAATACTATTATTTTAGAATGAAAATTATGAAAATAACTTACTACCTAATTTTATATATTTTAAATGCTGGCTGAGTCTCAAATAAGAAAGCCATGCTTTCGTCAATAAATAATATTTTAGGGAAATATGCGTTTATATAGCTTATACCATTGATATCAAGCAAACCGCCATAAGAATATTGAATTGTATACAATTGATATTATTAACTAAATCGATGTAAAATCTGTAGGTTAATATAATTAATAGTTAATTACAATATAGATTTTGATGTAGTTTTATTTGATAAACACGTATGTAAGGAAAAGGGATAGACAGAGTCGATGACAACTAGTCAAAAATATAATGGAAGAAATATTACATTCATTAAAATGTTTCACATGTCACAGCTGTACTCAAGAGCTCCTTTACATTGGATTATTATTCCACACTCCGCCTCCTCATTTAAAGCCGCGAAAGCTTATAATTACGCCACGAGAATACCTGGGTCTTTGATTTTATCATCACATTTCCAAGAAATATATGATATTTATATCCAAGTGTATATTATAGTTTTAAAGAAATAAAACTTATTTTTTCATGAATATAACCGAAACTTGTGACTTATATTTACTGTAGGTTGGAAACATATGAGGATTACACACTTTTAACCTTTAATATAGGAAGAAGAACAGACTGATGATCTTACATAGAAGGATTCTATTATTCATAATAACCAGCTCTTGTTAGTAATACCGTGTATGACGTGTTGTATTTCATTTACAATATGAGACAATACTTTATGAAAAGAAAACTCCCTTAGGTCACATCAAATTAAAATGATGACTTGCAAATTACATAAAAATACACAAGTTTTTAAGCTTCAGATCTAGAGCAGAGCTTTCGTACTTTATCATGTTTTTTCAAAAGTATTAAAATTCGTTGCATAAATAATGAAGTGTATATTTTTATTAATATTTCGAGTACTGCTTACTAGATTAATTATGAAATCTTATAAATTACAGGATTACTGACAAAAATTTTGCTGAAGAGTTTAAATTGGGAATCGAAGTAAGTGAGTAAGTTTCTTTGATTTACAAAGTAAGAAATATATAATTATATATTTATGGTTGGATTAATATTTAATGAACTAAAATTTCGAATTACAGGTAGGTACCTTTAAAGCATATTTTGGGAACAGTTGGTTGCTATCAAAATAGAAGAAGATATAGACTAGAAGAATGTACTATTTTTATCAATTCGTATTTCATATTAAAACTGAACCAATATCGACTATTCCCCAGAATCAACAAACAAAATCTGAGAGTCATGATCCCAACAAATTGGAATAATCCACGTATTTCGTTATCTTATGCTTATGGTTGATATTTGTTGAACAAAAAAAATGCTTTTCATATGGTTTTATAATTGAACTATAAATACTTACTTATGGAACTTTATCATTTCCAATATTTGGACTCGATGACATGTAACTATTATAAACAGAAACATTAATCAACTAACTTTTTCTATTTACCTATTTTGAACAAATTTACCACCTAGAACTAGACGTAAATATAACTTGAATTTAGTTGTTTTCTTAAATAAGAAATAAATGTTATTTTTTATTAAATTATTATTATTATTATCTTTTAACAACAAATATATCTTTGTTTTTCTGTTATTTTGATAATTCTTAATAAATTAAACGATCCTGCATTTTGAATGCAGTTTGAATATTTACTGAGTTTACAACGCGCCTGTGCGCAGTAAAAAGAAGATTGACGTTACTTACAGCTCAATACAAAACAACTTTGAAAGCCTTTTAATGAACAGAAAGTTGTGAAGATCAGAAAAACATCCACGACTGTTGGAAGTTGCTACTTTCCAATACGTAAACTTTACGAGACGTGACGTGATACGTTGAAAGGCTTGAAGCTGAAAGCTTAGTAAAGAAATATTTCTCAACGATAGACTATTCATGGTGAGATTAGCGTTCATATTAATATTTTAAGAGTTCTCTTAATATTATTTAAGAGGAACGTTAAAGTTAGTCTTACTCTAAATTTTACATGTGAAATTAGATTTACCGTTTTTGTTCTATATACACATAGAAATACGAATATAAAAATGTCACAAAAGATGGCATGACCTATTTCATATTCTAACGATGGCGTTATAAAATGGCTACTAAACTAAAACTATGTAGACTGAATTTAATTTCCATCGTATATTGGCTCGACTATGACGCAATTAGCAGTATCCGTTGTGCATTCTATAACGCAAGATACCGTAATGGAAATATTTGTTCATAATTGTTTAATTGTTGAATTTAGACGAAGCTTATACTAAACTATTATAGACAATTTGCAAATATATTGTAGTATTTTTAATCACAATTCAATTCGTTTAGTATTTTTTCAATATTACTCGAACAAAAGAATCCGGGCAAGCATACGCAGACAGAATTTTAGAAAACTGGATATTCATAATGCAGCGTTTTATGATGTCCTAAACTCATTACATTTATATTCATTGGAAAGACTTTTTTAATCACAAATAGCTGGTAACACTGTAATTAAAAAGGTCTAATCATTACACTAAATAATTATTATTTTAAGAGGGGATTTGGAACTTGTCTGTCGCTCATTTGCTAACATATGTTCAACTCCATTGAGTTACATTGGGCTTAATTATTCATTTCCAATAAATTTTGTAATTTATTACTTCAAAATATACATATATATATAATAAGAAAATCTAATTTTAAAACGAATTCGCAGCACTTAAAACTTACCAACTATTTCTACACTTTTCTTTAAACTTTCCAGATTTCAAACAAGGCATATAACTTTGTAGAGGAAATTTATTTCTGTACAGATTACGAATACTATTGGAAATAAAATTTTGTGACTCGAACCGAAACATATAAAATGAGTTATTGTTTAATATTAAAGGAACAATATAACAATGTATTATATATAATATATAAGAATCGGTAATTTATAAAAAAAACAACAACAGTTAAACACAAAAGTAAGTACGTTTAGATAATTAAACTTTTCATGTTTCAAATACATTGAAAATATATTTTTGTGTCAATTCTCTAGTAGAATATATTATTCTTCATGCCTCATTAAAAGTATCACGAACTTGTCATATAAGATAAGGGATGAAGGTTGTATCAAAGGAGTGGATAAGCTTTTTAAATTTATTATATTTATATTTTTTTGTATAATCGACTCAAAGAAGTCCTCTTTTATAGAGTTTATCCTTAAATGAAATGTGTCAGAAATTTATAATTTTAACGTTTAAGGATGAGGGTTTTTTTATTTAATTATATTTTTTTACCAACGGATACGTCATCCGTGCTTGTTTGGACGTTTTATAATTTTTGTTGTATTATAACATTTATAAATTGAGATTTTTAAAATACATGCACAACAGACATTGTTAGTAAGAATCTCAAAATGGAAAGGGATGAGGGTTTCTATCATAGCAGATTCCTTTTTATTGATTTTATTCGGACTTTTAGGTTAATGGGCAAAAAATACTAAACTTAATGTTGATCTACCACGACATGAATCTTGACGTGAGACTTTTAGTCTAGTTATATTGGAATTAAGTCGATCCAAATCATTATAAAAATGTACATAATCATCAATATTTTGAATTATCTAAAACATTTCGTTATTGTCTACCTACAACAAAACTAGCTCAAAAGCTACAGTAATATCATTGAGAAATATAATAAATATTTAGGGACCAAGATGGGATCCTTGAGGTACCTCAAACCAACGTAATTGGACACCGTGCATACCGATCGATGTTTTTTATGTTCTCAAAAAGAAGAAAATGCGTATTATGTCAAAATTGTTAGGATAGCTTGCATTTTGCATTTATATTCCCGATATTAATAAAATTAAATTTTCTTTATAATACGTGAGTAATAAAACAGAGGTACGAGTGTCAGTTTAATAAAATAAAATAAAAAAAATTATGTAAAATTGATAAGATTTATTTTAGTTCTATTTATTAACCATTTAATTAATTAATAATTATAAGCTCTTTTAATGAATCCACTTCATCTTAAATTTTCTCTTTATTACAAATACTATATTTTCTAAGACAATACAGTTTTAAAAATTCAATATACGGAAATGGATCAATTATATAACTCTTATATATATATATATATATATATATATATATATATATATATATATGTGAACAATTTTTTATATTTTAAACGTGTATTAAAAATGACGCGAAATTACATAAAGTTTAAAACTCTTTAGGTTTTGAATCAACTTAACTATAGCATTTATCAAATTATAGCTAAGTAAAATTGAAACTTTATTCTAAGAAATTATTCCATATATATTTAAATATCATATTATATTGGAGATTTGTCCCATTCTCAAATGTAATGAAAGACGTTCCAGTCATGTAGGATACAACCTTTTATTCTTTAACCTATGACTTAAAGAAACACCATTGCCAGCTACTTTATTTGGATTTTATTTACATTTCTTTGTAAGGAAAAAGAAAGATAACCGGTTGGACTATCCAATTTATTTATTTATTTCACAAAAGAAAAATATTTTATTTATATTTACCCGGCTGTATTCACGTAGAAATTAAATCGGAAAGTGCCCGACTAGTTTCGAACCCGTTCGGGGTCCTTAATCATGAGCTCTGAGCGTGGCGGACTCGCGGCGAGTGTTCTCTCGAATACAGCCGGGTAAATATAAATATAACAGTCATGATTCACGAAAGTTTAAATATAAAAAAAAGAAAAATATTTATTTATATTCTGACAATTTGTAAGAATTATAAATACATTTATAAATACAATGTATTGCGATTAATATTATAATTTATTCAAAATGTATTCAGACTACAAAATTAGAACAGATAGATGTACCTTGAGCTCAAAGAAGTTTTGTAAATTCACATACCACATTTTACTTAAAGGACAAACGTTGATAACATTGGTAATGCAAAATCTTTTGTTAAAAGGTAAATATATTCCAAAGTACTTCGCATAATATTTGACTTCAATGGTACCTCTCAAATCAAATAAAGTTGGCAAGAGTCAGTTTACTGTTCAATCGTGTACCGAATGTCCCAGATACCGGGTGTAAACATGTATTTTAATAATTTAAAGATATTATCTCTTTTTTGTTAAATAGACTAAGAATGGAGAATACAACTAGTTTAAATTTATTGAGAGGGGGATGCGCGCATACCTCGTAAATACGCGCTTTGAGAAAGACGATTACAACTTTTAAGTGAATATTAATAAAAAATGTAAACATGTAAATAGAACTAAATAATTGGTACTGGTATGTCACATTAAAAACGGACAACAAATCGTATATTTTAAGTTTTATTGCTGATATTTCATCATCAGAATATTAAACTTATAAAAAATATATCGTGCTTAAAATAAAAAAAAAAGAGTACGTAAGCAAAGTTTTTGAATAAGTAAATTGCTTGCTTAAGGATTTAGTTTGTTATACTATCCAAGCCTTAATGGAAAAATACACATGCTTCTTCATTTTAAAGTATTTTTCATTCATTCATTTTTTAATAATGTTTCTTTTTCTACTCCTATAAATTAATCAGTGGGTAATTTTAAAAGATTATGCACTTTATTAGTATACAAATAAAAAATAAATTAAAACAATTAGTATATTTAATTATTATGCCTTCCTGCGAAGATGGACTTAGTATTTTTTTTATTAATTTATATAAATTTTGTACGAACAAGATTAACATGATTCAACTTTTGTGAACCGAGACTATTTTATTTATATTTACCCGGCTGTATTCACGCAGAAATTAAATAGGAATGTGCCCGACTAGTTTTCGGGGTTCTTATTCATGAGCTCTGACCGTGGCGGACTCGCGGCGTGAACTTTTAATTCTGCGTGAATACAGCCGGATAAATATAAATATGAGAATAACATTTATTTTAAAATACCAATATACAGACTCACAAAAACACGCGCAAAAATACTGTATTTAGGTTAGCCCAGAATAAATTCTACAATATTTATCCTTTTATTCTATACTAAAGACCTCAGTTTTTATTTTATGGTTAAGAGCAACCTAAATGAATGTAAAAAATACTAATAACACAAAATAAATTGTCAAATTCATTAAATCAATAAATTGACAATAAATTTTAGCTAATAAATTGTGAAAATATATTTAAAACTTAAATAATTGATTGATAATTAACAAATTTATTAAGAAAAAATCACCCATTTCGATTGAGCGATGCGGGATAAGAGTAGATTACACGCAGAAATGTAATTAATGAACCCACTCTCCAGCTCTTTGAATAAACCCACTTGATTGTTTTAAATTCGTTCAAAATCCTACTTTGTATTTATTAACTATTTGTATATTAGAATGGAAAATATTTCAAGATAAAGTTTTTGTTTGAGAACCTTGTTTATTAAATTTGCATTGAAAATAATATTAAATGACTCCGTGATTAAAAAGATCTATTATATTCTTAACAAGAAATATTATATTAGTAAAATATTTAAACTTATTCACAACATTACACGTTTAAAGTGAAAAACAAATACTTAATTTGATTTATTTTCGCATTACAGTAAAGAATGCTGGCTGCTTCTTAAATAAGAAAGCTTCATGAAATAAATATTATTAAAAGGAAATGACAATAAATAAATGGCATGACTCAGCTTTTAAATCAAGCAAACAGCACTCATCATTTTGAGTTATATATAATAGCTATTTGTAACTGTAACGATGAAAAATTTTCATGAAAAAATACTAAAAGTAATGAGGGCTATATTTAGAATAATACATAAAATGCATCAACAAAAAAAAGCATTTTTGTAAGGAAAGGAGATAGACGAAGTCACTGACGAAAACTAGTCAATAATGTAATGGAAGAAATATTACATTCATTAAAATGTTTCACATGTCACAGCTGTACTCAAGGGTTCCTTTACGCTGGATTATTATTCCACACTCCGCCTCCTCATTTAAAGCCGCGAGAGCTTAATATTACGCCCCGAGAATACCTGGCTCTTTAATGTAACCATCACGTTTCGAAGAAATAAACAGATAAACAGAAGAAATATCTCAATAATTCTAAACAAAACTTGCAGTTATATTTAATCTAGGTCGTAAATTGTTTAAGATTATGTTCCATACTAATTGATTTTAAATATACCAAAGACAGATATGTTTTTATATAGAGGAATGATGTCTTTTTTTATTCATAATTACTAGCTCTTTTGAGTAATATAATAAAGTAACATGTATGAGAATAATTGTAATGCAAGATATTTTTTTATGAAAGGAAAATTCTCTTTGGTCATATTAAATTAATATGATGAAATATTAGTCATATATGCAGATTACATAAAAATACTCAGGCCTTTATGCTTCAGATCTAAAGCTTAGATAATATCTTTGTAAGAAACAGAATATAATACATAGTAAATTATGTTTCTTACAAAGGTATCATCGTTGCAAAAAAACTTCATATTATTATTATGTAATTTTTTCATCATTTTTTTAGTCCTGCTAATAACAAGGGTAAATTTAAATCAAATCAAAATATGGTTCCCTGATTAATCATAAAATTTCATAAATTACAAGATTACTTACGAAAATTTTGGTGAGAAGTGCAAATAGAAAATAAGTTGATGAATGGGAAGAAGTTGGTATGTTGGTACGTTCATTTACAAAGTAAGATACATTTAATTATATATGTACACTTTTGATAAAAACTTGTTTACATGTAAAAATTCAATCTACGGGTACATTTAAGTGCATATCGTAAAAATTTGATGAGATATATAGACAAGAAGAATTTAATTTCTTTAACTTTTTGTATTTCAATATTAAAACTAAACCAATATCAAACTAAGCTCCAGATTCAGCAAACAAAATCTGAGAGTCATGATCCCATCAAATTGGAATTATCCACGTATTTCGTTACCTTCAGTTTGTGGTTGATCGATAAGATTATTTTTTTGTAATTTAATATGGTTTTATAATTGAATCACAAATACGTACTTATGGAATTTTGTCATTTCCAATATTTGGACTCGACGGAATGTGTCTATTACACACTGAAACATTAATCAACTAACTTTGTGAACAAATTTTGGCGAGTATTGTGCTTGTAAGTCTTACAGTGCTATTTACCTATTGTGGACAGATTTACCACCTAGAACTAGACGTACTCTCTTGAATTTGATTTTGTACTCAAATAAGAAATCAATGTTTTTTTATTGGAATTTCAATTAAAGCGTTCTAAATGAGACAGTCAAATTGACAGGCAGACGGGGAGATATTCAAAGATTCACTTATTCTGATTAATAATCACTTTTGTTATGAATCATTTATTTGATATCTAAATAGCAGATTATCTAAGAAAGTTTCTTATAACATATAAAATATAGTAAATTAAATTATTTTCTCATAATAATATATCTTTATATTTCTGTTATTTTAATAAATCTAAGTAAATTAAACCATCCTGCATTTTGTATGCAGTTTGAATATTTACTGATTTTTCAACGCGCCTGTGCGCAGTAAAAAGCAGATTTACGTAACTTATCTGTTTTAAAGTGTCCATTTATCTAAAGAATATCTAGGTTACAAGATGCATTTTTATAGACTGTTTACGACGGGTAACAAATGATAACGAATGTTTAAGTAAAACCATATTCAGATATAGCTTAAGATAGTTCTCCTGAAACTGGTTTAAAAAAAGACATTGAGAAATTCTTTTCTTTTATTAAACAGAATTTTAGATGCTGACTTTAAGAACAGTAAATGAAATTACTTTGCCTATAGTATATCCTGAACGGTTTAAAATTCGGAAGCTTTGAAACGTAGTTAGTTTTTGTATAGACAAATGAGTACTTCCCTTCCAGTTACAACTTTGAAAGCCTATTTGTAAACTAAAGTTTTAAAGTTCAGAGAACCATCCACGACTGTTGTAAATGCGTAAACTTTGTGACACATGACGTGTTATATTAACGTTACATGTGTAAAAGTTCGAAGCCGAAAGCATAGTAAAAAAATATTTCATATAGATAGACTAATTTCATGGTGGCTTGATCGTTCCTCTCAAATCATATAAGTGATGAGAGAGGGTTTACTTACGTTGCTTATTTAATTCTACATGTGAAATTAGTTTACCATTTTTCATTACTTTAAAATCAGTTGACATTATTTTTTTAAGTCTTTCAATGAAATATTTTTTTTGTCAGTTTTATTGTGTTCCATGTCTTATCCTATTATAACTAGATTTTTCTCACGGTTCTGTCCACATGAAATACACAAGGGCAATACACATTTAAAATATAAGTAAAATATTGTTGTCAAAAATCTGACAATAGTGTCCTACATTACGGTTATTTAAAAAATAATATACGACATTCACTTCAGATTTGTAATGTTTAATAGAATAGATTCTTTTGTCAGGTGTGACAATATCGATATATAAAAGTTTATACATAGTTTTGTTATACCCAAGAACTGGTAATATTTATTAATCTGCATTTGTTTTACCCAAGAACTGGTAATATTTATTAATCTATTCATATTTTGGCTAAAATATTAACGAAACGATAAAATGGATCACCACAAAAAATAAAATGATCTATTTTAAATGCTAACGATGGCATTATTTAATGGCTACTAAACTAAAAGTATGTTGGTTGAATTTATGTACAGGAATTTAATTTTCATCGTATGTGGTACATTTAGCAGTATCCGTTGTTCATTTCATAACGCGAAAATACCGTAATGTAAATAAATCTTCACTGATTGTTTAACTATAATATTTGGCTTTAATTGAAACTTGTACTAACCTCTTAAAGCCCTTAAAGCCCTCTTCACTATGTTGTAGTATTTTTAGAGACAAGCGTATAGTATAAGCTAAAACTGAATATTTTTAATGTACAGCGATATTTGATGTCCTACGATCTTGAATGTTAATTGAGCCGACTGTTTCACTGCCAGTTGGTGAAGTTATAATTGGGAAAAGTCTGATCATTATAATAAATAAGTATGCGTTGCAAAAGGGGACTTATCTTTGCTCTTCTTACATATTGATAAAATTTATATTTTAACAGTTTATTCAAATAAACAGTTAATTGTACTAATGTACAATGAATTTATATTTTTGGCCTTAACTGTTTATTTGCATAAAACTTGTAGTCGATTTTCCCAGAACAAATGAAAAATAACTTTATCAATATTGATATATAATATTAAAATAAGCAAATCTAATTTTAAAATGAATTTTCTGCACTTAAAACTTGCCAACTGTTTCTATACTTTTCTTAGAACTTTCCAGATTTCAAACAGGGCTTATAACTTTGTAGAAGAAATTTGTTTCTTTACAGATTATTTTAAATAAAAATTTGTAACTTTTTTGGTATCGAAACATATAAATAGTTATTGTTTAATTTATAACTATCAAACCATATATCACAATGTTGTGTTTGTATATAAGACGTCAATTGCAATTATTTACTTTTAGGTAATTTAAGGTAACTTATAATTAAATGAGAAACAATTTAACATCAAAATCAATTACTGTAACATTAAAAAAGACATGAAAGCGCTTTGTTTCTTGTGTTATCTAAAATTCTTGTATAAATAAATGTGTCCAAAAATCTCAGTAAATATCAAAGCAAAAAATATAATCAACCAACCAAACTAGGCTACAATTCTCGAAACCTCAAGCGCCTAGCAATGGGCAATAAGCTAAGCAATCTAAGCAATCTTTGTGCAAATTCATCTGAAATCTTTTGTACATCTTATATCAAAGCTAGAATTTTAGAAGCCAAGGCCTAGAATTTTAGATGCTTCGTTTGTATTTTGTCTGTATATAAATGAAAACTTTGGTTTTATCAAATTCTATTATTGCATTACCTGGTAGTTGAGTTATAAATAGATTTGATTAAATTGTTTCGAAATTATATCACATGGAACACATTTTAAAATTAAATGTTGAATTATGTCATTTATAAATAAGTAACAAAGAATTGTACCAAGATTCTATCCTTGATGAACTCCAAAAATATGTTGAATTGTCTTATTGGTATAACTATTTGCTTTGATGACGACTATACACGTTTGAAATCAAGTATAGACTGCGCCACTTTCAGATAGTTCCATTAACAAAAAAGCTTATTTAAAGCAAGTTTAAACCTAGACCTTTTTGGTTGCGCACTGGCTGCTACTGGTTGTAGCGCAAGAGTACTTAAAAAAATAAACAAAGAGAAGTAGGAAGGACAAAACAAGACAAACATACAACTGCCATTCATTAGCTTCTTGAACTTACAAAAAAAAAATATTAGTATAATTTCAAAGAAACCCTTGCCATTCATGCTCTAGTTGATTCCACAGGAATTAATCAAAATAACTACGAAGAGAACTTTGTGGTGGGCTAAGAAAGACGGAAAAGAGGTATGGTCTTAATAAGTTTGTAATAAGAAAAAGCAGAGTGAAAGTAGTTGCAGAAAAATCAAATTTCATTAAAAGCTGCATATTTTACACCGCGTCTAATTACTGCATCAAGGCAATTTTCGTTTACCAAATTTAGTAAAAGGTAAGAAATTCTAAGATTTTTTTTAAAGAGAACTCTAAAGACTACTTTACAAACACGTAAAATACACTACAATATTCAAAAAACAATATCATTGTTAAAAAAAAATGTTGTAACAGATATAATATATTTAACTTACGAGAACTGCAACCAACCTATAACCGTTAAGCAGAATTGCAATTTGAAAATAATCTTTTCAGCGAACAGGTACATAAGCCCTTTCTCACGGCTCTCTTTAATATAAATGAAATGTTTATTTTTATCATAATACCTTACTTTTATAATGAATATTTTATTATAAATATTCTTGATATCTGAAAGTTTTGCATTATAACACGCTTCCTTTACCATTAAAAACAAACTGAATATATACAACTTGCAACTTTTTATAGTATAATATACGATTTTTTACTTTAACTTAAACAAAAAATTTTACGATGCAAATTTTCTGATAAAATCTATGACTTCGACTGCATTTAATCGACTAAGTCCTGCATGGAATTCTAAAATCTGAGTGGTTAGTAGCTCAGCTGAAGCTGTACTGGCTGCCCCAAAAACTGCTGACTAGGTCCACTTTTCGGAAACCTAATATTTAAGTTACGTATCTTGTATATTATATTATTAGCGAAAATTTTAGCTGAAGATCATAAAATTAGAAAATATCTAAATAGGATATAGTAAATAAAACAAAACTGAAAACTAAAATATATAGAAACTGACGAGAGATTATTATTAGATTATTTATATTTAAATAATCAGATAACTTCTTAAATAAGTTTTAATTGTCGACTAGTTTCAGCCTTTTTAAAAGACTAACTAAAGGAAACTAACCTCTTCATTTATTCATGAAAAGATAAATCATATTAAAAAAATAATACCTAAGTAAGACGTATAAAATATAATTTGAAATATAAAAGCGATTTACTTATCCCTATTAAATATATGAAAACATTAAAATGTTACGTAATGAACTTTTGAAATAAACACTCTACTAAAATGTCGAAAAGCCGATTTAAACTTCACATATACACATTGATTCGATTAATTTTGAGGTTTGAATTAAATCATAATATAGTTTTTTGGTTTGGTTACTATAAAGCGTTATTTATATTTACTTGAATATTTTTATATTTAAAATCTCGCAGCACAAAATAAAATATGATTGCAAAATAAAAGACTAAGAAATGTAAAAAACTTGCTCTTTTAAAGTGAGAACAATAATCCTTGAAGAAACAGTGAAGTCGGTTTTAATTAAAAGTCTTAGAAAATAATTCACTCTGACATTCAATTCACTTCTACACTCCGCTACGTAACTGGTAACATTATTTATACTTTACAACTAGTATTATAGTTTTTTTTACATAAAATATAATATACTCATATAACTCAAATCTCAGTAAATATTTTTTTCAATAGGCTATTGGGAAATGTAAAAAAATAATTGTATAAAAATTAACAAATTGTGTTTTTACCTGTCAATGACAGCAAATATCTTATCTTTTAATGGAGATAGTTGAAGGAGGCTGGAATATTGAGAAAGAGAAAGAGAGACATAAGTCTCTGTCTCTTTCACTCAGCAGAAAAAAAAGGAGCCTTAACAGCTACTCATAGTGATAATTTGTGGAAGGATAGTTTGGTTGGTTTTTTTCATACCATACGTTGAGGCTTTTTATTCTATATTAGACAAACCTGATAATATTCCAAAACTCTCCCACAGGATAAAAGGCCAGATATTCGAGATATACATAGTAGAAAGCCAATTTCCAAGTTTTTATAAAACTAAATATTTTTTATAACTTCATTACATTTAATAATAAATTCACATATAAGCTAATGTATAAAAGCACAATGTAAGTGTGATTCAAATATATAAATATAAATAAAATTGAACACATACTATAAATAAAAATCAATGTCGAATTATTACATTAATATTTCTTATCCCAAAACTATTTCGTTTCTTTATGACATTATTACCCATAAATTCTTCGTTGGCGCTTACGAACGTCCGTTATATAAAAAATAAGAATATCCAACTATTTGTTATCGAAAGAAACTCTTCAAGATGTACAATAACAAGTTTATATTGGAAGAGTTATGTAAATTTCTCTTAATTCACTGATAAACATATATTATTTTTGTTCTTTTTGATGTGTTTAGCCTTTTTGGCTTGTGGTATGCCTTGGCCTTGCTCCAGAGGGAGGATAGAGAGGAACGGTCATCATAAATTATATATGAAAAATATTTCCAGCAATCCAGATGTATATAATACCAAAAACGAAAGGAATTGTATGCTCAGTCAGATTATAAGAATTCATATCAGAATAATATTTTTTTTTAACGACCACCTCTTTCAGACCAGATCTTTTTGGTGAATCCACACAAAAAAGGCTTTATAAGTTACATACAAAGTTTATTTTTACATAATATACGGTAAAAGCTTTGGAATTTTGATGCAAAGCTAATTAAACAACCAACGAACAAAGACTATTTAATAAGAATAAAACAAATTCAATTTCCCAAGTTCGAGTATGTTTTCACAGTTTAAGCTTATCTCGGGTTGAGCTCAACTGCAGTAGATTTTATTCTGGGGATTTTAAAACACATTTCCCGAATATTATAATTGAAAAGTACACGGATACGTTGCCGCATTCAATTTGAACTGGAGAGATTTTATGGCTCATAAAATATTCAGGGGCAAAACAATTTAAGTAGAGCATGGAGTTGTGTTTGTCTTTGATATTACAGATTTAAATATTGCCTTTAAAATATGCTGTTATTAAATTTTTAAAAATAATTTATATCTTTTTACCGATTAAATATAATATAATACAATATAATCAATGTTCATACTAGACATATAACTGATGTCACCTTTTAATTAATAATAACAATTAATCGTAAAGTTTACGGCAATGAGTAATCATAAATTACATTGTTTGTATGTATTTGTATGTAATATTTTAATGATGTATTTACATACATTCAATACAATGAATATTATATTTAGATAACGTCACAAAATCTAAACTTGGTAGAGACGGAAGATAAAACTTTTCGGAGAAACCTCTTATTTATATTTCGTTGTTATTTATTTTATAATCTATATAATAAATATTGAATAGCAAAACTTTCTCAGTTTAGTGTTATATTTATTAAGTAAGTTTAGACAGTAAAAATACATTTATCATATAAATCTTATATTCTATTGGCTTATGTAATAAAATAAAATAAATACACACCAATACGGACAATAAATAACTTAATAGTAGATTTTCTGCTACGAATATATTTGTTTAATTATAAACTAATTTGTTTAATTATAAACTAATAATTATTGTTTAATTATAAACTAATTATTAATATAATTAGTTTATAATTGTTTTCTTAAAACTTATAATTTTCTTGTTTTACTTTACTTTGAGTTAAAGAGAATATTTGTACTTCGTTCGAACGTCAGTTTAAGCTTTTTAATAATTTGCATACACCATTTATTTATGATAATGCTAAAATCCAACTATTGGATTTACAAGTGTTTATGTAAGTATATATGTGTTTATATAAGTGTGTAAGTATTTATATATACCCATAAGAGATGCAAGATTGTAACAATTTTAAATAGAATTCTCTATTTATAAGAATACAAAGCCACTTTGAATTTATTCATAGTTCCTGAAGTGGAAAGTTTTTTCTAATAATATCATGAAAAGACGTTTCTTTAAGTCATCAATTTTAAACAGAAATGCTGAAGAGCATTGGAATGTCACAAATCGGCGCAAGCATCCTGAGAAAATCTATCAGTCTTGCAGGCGCCCGGATATATCGATTTTCAACCGCACGAGTCTGAATATGGCTTAAAAATTTAAAATGGCGATATGTCACGACGTTTTAGTAAAGAAAAAGTTTGAATTAAAAATTAATATGTTTTACGTTCAAGATCGATACTTATATGTATATATTAAACAAATATTTAAGTTAAGTTTGTAAAATATAAATAATTGTTAAAAGTTTATTTTATTTCTAATTATGTGGTATTAATAATATTAGGTCACGCTAATTTTGTATGTTTGCGCAGACATGTTTTGCTTACGTCATTTTGTACTATGGAGAATTAAAACTTAATCAGCCCGCACCGAACTCGATTTCTCAGAGGTTGCAGGTTCGATTTCGTGTTGATGAATTTGTTATTCTATATATGTTAAATTCTGCAGCCCGTATTATAGACGCCGAGTGCTATTCACACATTGAGTTTGCATTATTCAATTTATCTCGCCAACGTTTTATTCAAATGGAAATCATTCCGAAATAGTACGGGTATTATGAATTTAGTTTATTTTTGATTGGTTTTCACACTCTATTTTGTAATTTGATAACATCTTTTTGTTTTTAATATTAACTGAGCCATTAAAGACTCTCATATTATTATTGTTATTTTATTATAATATTTAATATTTTAATAATGTATTTGAAGAATATTTATGTATCTCTTACATCTTAAACGTCCAATCCAACAATCAAGGGTAGTTGAAAGATATGTCTTTGTAGAAGTAAACTCATCCTATATATATACATACGTCTTTATTGTTATGTATATATAATATATTTTTGTTTCTAAGTAATTGTTATACATAAGATAAATAAATAAAGTCAAAACGTTCTAGTGAATATTTCAATGTTATTCTACTTTCAAAAACTATATATAATAATAGTTTCAATTTCGGATACTTTATTATTATTTTTTTAAATAACTTTAATAAAACGTTACAAAACTTGTTTCTGTTTTCAGACACACTTTAATAATAGTGGGCTTTGTTTGAAAAAACATACGGATATTGCATCTATCCCGCATTTTTAAATCCATTAGAGTTATAACGTAGTTAGTAAAAAAGATCTTGAAATAAAATATACAATACGTGAATGGGAAAAACAAATATACGGCAGCTATATTATTTCAATTTCATTTAACAATCAAACTTTTTGGATGTTATATTTTTTAACAGACATTTAGCACACTAGATATTTAAAAAAAAATCGATCTATTGATTGATTTTGGTTTCGTAAGGAGGTTGATATTATCTAGTAATAGGTTTTTTTTAATTTTCAATAAAAAAAATTATAAATTATCTCTTGCTCTTCTTAATATTACAAAAATTAAATGTCAATCAATTCTTGTCTTATAAAAGAACATTTTTATTATTTAGATTTGACATTTCACAATATATTCACACACTAATACATAACGAATCCATTTTCTAATCATAAAGCCATTCGTCATTTAGAGGAGACACGTATTCGTTCAATTGTGTCTCTAAAAATATTACATTTGACCTTTTGTTCCTCCCACGCTCAAAAGTTGCGCCGCCTGGGGTATTTTTACACAATTTGCATGATTTTACCCATATTATTAGCTTTGTAAGTTTTACCCTGGGGCAATTATTAGAAGTCTTTATTGTTTTAATACTGTTGTGCCCACGCACTTAAGATTACTTCAAGTATTTAGATAATTATATATTTACGCGGGTTTTTTGTACAAATGAAATGGAAGAAACCATTTACTGCAGCAGGACATACAGTTCAATTTTCAGTGTTCCGGTGTGTATTGCAAAATGGCGCAGGTTCCAGTCCTGATCGTGTTGGCGAGTTTCTAATATAGATATACTATTGTATGATTATAAATAATATAAATTATTAATTAGGTGACATTAAAATTGGCCACACTCAGAGCTGATGATTAAGAACCCCGAATAGGTTCGAAACTAGACGGGCACATTCCGATTTAATTTCTACTTGAATACAACCGGGTAAATATAAATATAATAGTCATGGTTCACGAAAGTTCAAATATAAAAAAAAGTGAAATTAAATATTTAATACACGGATTTTTTTTCATTTTATTCATTTAAAGTGGCAACAAAAGTATTTACAATATTATTTATATTATATTATTACTAATATATAAAAAGTAAAATTATATACTGTGTCTGTGTGCTTTATACAAATAGATAAAATAAATATGAGGGTGTTTAGTAATTTTATGCCTAATTACATTTTAAATAAATACCCAATGCAAGCAGGGATAGAAATCCGTGAACTCTGGAAAACCGTCCTGTTGCTCTACAAATGGAGCTATCGTATCGCTACCCGAATTAATATGATTTTCTTTACACTTTCTTTTGTATTGAGTCAAAACCAAACAAAATATTTCAAGCAGCGAGTCCGCCATCCTTCAAGCTCATGAGTAAAAACCCTGAATAGATTCGAAACAAGTCAGGAAAATTCTAATAAATTAATGTGAAATACACACAAACAGCCACACACACGGCCGGATATACATATACATAATTGTCATCAAGGTTCAGGAAAGCTTAAATATAAAAAAGGCCTCTTCTAGCTTATCTAACACATATATCTTATAAAATACAAAGCCTCGGATAAAAGCTAATCAGAGCAATCTATTTTGAACGGAACGTGATCTCTTAGAAGATTTCTAGCGTCAGATAGTTCCTAAAAAGATACCTGAAAGGAAATAAATGTTTCAATGTTTATCTTTGTAAATAAACTACACTTATTTTATTAAAACCCTGCAAAATTTTGTGTTTTTATTTAAAAACTTTTTTAATTTAAAGTTATGTAAAAGCAGAATGAGCATTCATCCGCTTTTTCTAATGGATTTCTAAATATAATATTTTAAAAGCTTTTGTTGCATTTATTGGTAGTAGGAACTACAGAACGATGTAATGTTTTGTGGGTAGACATTTAAACGTTGCGGTAGGATGTAAAGTGTATGTATATGTGTGGGTTTTGTGTGTATGTGTGGGAAGTGATATACGATATACTAGGTTAGTGAGGGATAAGCTCTTAATCCCGCTTTTAAGACCGCGTCACTCTTTGAAATAAGCTCGAATCGTTTATATTCATAAATGTTAAATGACTTACATTATGTATGATAATAGGAAATAATCATTTTATATCCTGATGAAAATAAAACAAGTGCCCTTAAAAATTGACTTATCTGAAACTTAGCACAAAATGAAATAAAATTTCAAGTTATTTGTAACAAAGTCGCGGCATTGATAATTATTTACAATATGTATAATAATATAATTTTATATAACATAGAGTTTTTATTTGATCGTATTTCGATCAACTAAAAGGTTAGGTTGTGGAGCTTTGCTTGTTGACTCATTTGCAGGATATTTTAATGTATACATCAAACATTGTTTGTCATCTGTTATTTTGGCACTGTAGCAAAACGCCATGATTACGGAGTAAAGAAATAACAAAGCTTTATAAAAAAAGACGTTTTAAATATCCCGCACAAAATAATAATTGCAGTAAAATATCAGTATATTATTTTTTTTAATCTACGAAAAAAATCATTTTCGAACAATTTTCTACCATCTGATAAGTTAATACGTTCGGAAAAGGTTTAAGTCCGGCTGAATTACAAAACAATTTACCTTTATCTTGTAACGTATTTTGGCACACTTTTTGACTTTTTATATGAAACGTCAAAAAATGTCAGAGAATATATATTTTTTAATTTAATTATTAAATTTTATTTTATTATTGATAAAAAGAGTTTCAATAATTGACGTATTTTTTAATCACATCACATTAATATTAAGTTTTTATCAGTAAATAATGGTCCATATAAATAATATATAACATATCTGTCACACTAAAAGGACATAAATATTTATAAGGAATCCAAACGAGCTTATATATTCCGTTTATGATCATTAACTGTTTCTTTCAAGGAAATATATAAGTTTTACAATTACCAGACGCACGTTAAGATAAAATATAGTCCAGAGGGTACATTGATTCCCAGAATAACTGGTGGAGTAGCCTTCGCCAGGATTTATTGCTTGGAAGTCGCGAATTTGGCAAAAATAATTTGGCCCCTCGCCAACATGGAACCTTCTATGTGTATATTCCCATGATACAAGGATGGTTTTATTTTAGTGATTCTGAAACGTTTAGTTTTTTCTATAGTCGTCATTGATTTTGTAAATGACTTGAAAAAAAATACGACAAAGCTTATTTAATATTATCATTCTAAATTCTGTATGTGTATTTATAAATTATGTTTTTAACGTAACAAAGTTAAGTAATAAGAACTAGATAAACGTAACTAAAATGAAAAACCGAAAACACTAAAATAAACTAATGAATAAGACTATATTTCATTCAAGAAAAACAATGAATAAACATCAAAACACGCAAAGAATACAATTACTGGTAGTCTATTAAATCTTCATCTAGAAATATAAACCTTTATTTGTAACATCAAATAAAGAATTTTAATCATTTCGTTATTCTATTGAAGTATCAAGACTCCTTGAAAACGTTTTTCAGCGGTCATTAAGAAGGTTAATGCTTTTTTGTACGAAAATGAAATGGCTGCCTTTGTACATAACCTTTGATGTACCATTATTAGCCAGTACATAAAGGACTTACAAAAACGTCTCGTTTACTCTATATATGTATTGACGTGACGTTTCAAAAGCTTTCTGATTGTTACAAAATATATAAATGTATTGTTGTTATTATATATATAATGCCAAATAATCTATGTACCTTTACTCAAAACTCTTTTACTTATGGATGTTGTTCGTGATGTTAAATATAACAATATATTATTTCAATATGTCATTCGCCTGCTCTCATCCCAATTATTTGGGAACGGCGGAAAATGACAATTTCTTCACCAAATTTTCTATCATACGTCATCTCTGTGGAGAGTTATTTCTTTTGCCATATTATTTTTCACGCATTCCATCCAAATGTTTTTTGGTCGCCCAGCAGTTATACCACGAACTCTTAATAATTATCATAGTTTAAAAAAATGTTGTAACATTAGATCCTTAAAACAACATTGTTTTTTATCTTTATTATTATTATTTATTGTAAAATAATAAATGCTTGCTTTAAATGCTCCAAATTTGACATAAAAACAATATTAGCATAGTATTTCAAGTATAAAAACACACATCATGGTACAAGCTACTAACGTTTTCTATAGCAAGAGAATGAATGATTTACTCGTCTCATCATTGGTGACGTCATCAAATATTATTAAAATAATATTAATGTTAGGTAGAATTTTAAAGTTAGATTATTGTAATATTGCTATAAGAGCTCATGGTAGGCCAGCTGTTCATTTATAACTATCGACATTCATACTTAAGACTCTTCGTTACAAGGTATCATATTTATAAAAGCTATCATAGCATCAGAAATCCATATATTATATAAAAGTTTAATATTAAGATTAAACATTATTGGATATCCACTTATCTTATCTGTGGGCGACGCTGTTTTTGATTTCGTTCTATTTTACCAAGCAAATGTTTCTTTGTTTTTTATTAAGAAAAAAAAATATTTGTAGAGCGAGTATAGTACAAATATCCAACTTAAGATATTTTTTTTTTATATTTTATTAGTTGATCATTTTAATAAACTTATATTTCAGATTTTTTCACATTAAATACGTTAGGAGAAATATACTCACAAAAAAACATGTACAAGATAACATAAAATAATTGAAAAAGAACAAATAAAAGAAATCTCGAAGACTATAAATACGTCATCACTGTGAAGTTCAAGATTGTTCAATTTTTTTTTCTATTTTGACCAACTTAATTTTCATTTATTCAAAATATGTTGTATATTAGAGCATTACTGAGTATTATTAAGTCTTACTGAGTTAGGCTGGAAACTATAACTCAGGCTAACTGCTCTAGTTGCAAACTATGCACGGGAAAGACGTGATATATAGGTTACACTGACAGGTATTTAGAAATTTAGTACGTACTTAATGTACTGACACTTATACTATATCCAAATGTAAGGCGAATGGATACGGCCCGAATTATCAATATCAGAATAATTTAAACTATGGAATAACTTTTTTATTTCGATTTGAATTAAATTAATTTATTTGACTTGTAATATATTTTTAATTTTTACAGAGTTTGGACGAAACAATAATAAAAGTATTATCTATAAAAATATGTCTTTAGTTTAATAGAGGAAAAATATATTTTTCTTAATTAGTTTTAGTTTTATCTGTCACCTTTTTTAAAGTATGACAGGTTATTTTGTAACATATATTACTAAAATAATTGTAAGAGTACTGAGATCACTTTTATATTTCGATATAGTCTATGGAAAATTCAAATCTATAAAATGCTTTTTTTTTTAATTGAATACTAAACTAATTATAATAATTAATACTTTCGTATTACATTTTTGTGAGCAATAATTTGCCCTTCGTTAGTTTAGTTTTATGTTTCGTACTTTTGTAAAATATTAAGATTATTTGATAAAAGATAATTCTAAAATACGGAAGAATTTTTATATTGCCATATAGTCTATAGAAACCACATATCTTGGATAAAATAATTGTTTTTTTTATTTTATTGAGCACAAAAAATATCATTTCAATTAATAGTATGCAACTGTTTACTATATTAATAAACAACCACTAACTGAAAAAAAATCTTATTTTAGTTACTTTTGTAAAGTATTGAGATTATTTTTTCACACATTAGTAATACATATTAATAAAGTTAAATAAAGGTATATTTTAATGTAATTTAATGTTTTATAACTTAATCAGATTATCGAAGTGTGATATTTCCTCGTGTTTTATTTTAAAATAAACAGTATTCTACCTATTTTTTAACATGTACTATTTAAATAAAGTAGTAATGGATATCTTTAAAAAACTTCTATAAAGTTTGATGAAAACTTACCAATTGAATTAACCCCAAAAATTCTCCAGTACTTTTTCAAGCCACAATTATGTCCCACGACTAAACATTGTTAAAAGTACAGCAAAAGTTTTATTTAAACCTCAACCCATTGTATATATTTTTTAAATCACACACATAAACCTCTTTGGACACGCATCATATATTGTATCATTACTTATCTGTGACGAAAATTTTGCGCGCGAAAACTGTAAAATGGCGGCTTACAGGACGTGCCACGAACGCTCGTCTCCAACCTACTAGCTTGTAAAGAGTCGACCCACTAGGTTTGCTATGCGCTGAATGATGCGCAAGTCATAACTGACTAACTTTATTATTTTATTTCATAAAGATAGTAAATTGGTTTGCTAGTCTTATTAAAAATGTTTAGCTAAGAATGTTCCATTAAACTTAATTATTCGTTAGATAAACTATAACAATTATAATGAAGGAAAAACAGTGAAAATAATAGAAGTTCGTAGAATTTATGAAGGAAAAAAAATCATGACAATTGAAAATAATTAAAAGCTGTTTAGAATTTAATTGCCAACAGGCCTTATTTAAAACAGGCTCTACACTTCAAGATCTTTCAAGAGTATAATAATATTTGACAAGCATAATGGGCATTTTACCCAAAACTCCGTCGTTTTGCACGTTTTTACTTATTTACCTGATATTTAGGCTGGCTAAATGATTTTAGACAAACTTGGATTTTTTTTTTACTTTTATAAATAATGTGAAAATAAAGACGTCTTATTTGTCTTATTGTATTATCATTAAAACCAACAAACAAACAGATATATAATAGTATTATATAAATTGGTAAGAGTAAATCAATCTCAATAGTTTAATTAACTGCTAATTATTTAAGCCTTTATAAGAAACATCTGTACAAACATTTTGTACAGATGTTTCTTAAATCAATTATATGTAACAAAAAATTACATAATTGTTTTGCATCTTCACAAAAATTAACATAAAAATACATTTTATAAATAAAAATAGCACACGTTAAAAAAAAATAAGGTTGAACTTTTTGGTGAAAGTAACCCAAAAAAAACACATTTAAAAAAATAGCATACATAAAAAAAATTGGTACAATTCTCCAAAGAGTTTTCATAAAAGAAGAAGAATTTAGTTGATCAAATGAGTCTACACACACTTCCAAACGTGCTAACTTTGATACTGCAGACTATTGACATTACTTACACGTGACATTGTTATTAAACTCCGCTGTAATAACTGCTTTTATCGCGTCAAAATATGATACTACATGATAATGGAAGATATGGTTATATTGAGGCAAATACCCTGCTTCTAATATAACAGGATTAATGCTACGTTTTTATTTAACCTAGCTAAAATTAAAAATAGAAATCGAACAACTGCTAAAAATATATTTTTACCTATACTGTCAACGCTGTCTAAAAATGTATACACGTGTTTTTAGCGTTGGTTACTTTCACTTTTCGACTTTAGAAATAAATTTACTATTTCATCTCAAACTCCAAGCGGCTCGTTGGTCTAGGGGTATGATTTTCGCTTAGGGTGCGAGAGGTCCCGGGTTCAAATCCCGGACGAGCCCAATATTTTTTAAATAATTATGGACCTTTTTTTTCAAACCAAACTTTTATATTTTACCAAAAATTTAATTCCAGATAAAAATGTATTAAAAGTTGAAGTTAAAATAAACAGACGAAATTAACTCCAATATTACACACACAAATTCCATTACTGGTAACTGGCTTCACATCTCAATTATTCAGCTTATATTTCCCAGCGCCGGCAAAAATGACAAACATTAAAAACATTTCATGTCGAAACAAATAAAGCAAAACAATTTTATGAGTGCAAAATAAATATCTACCGTAAATACTTCATTCGTATAATTGCGACTTTTAAAAACGCCCCGCGGACGTAAACCAAAGTCAACAGCGAGATATTACCGACAAATGTATACTTTATGTTGAAAATTTAGGGCTCACTGATCAAACAGACCTTAATATGTGTTATTAATATGTTTGGTGCTTCACGCCTGGGCTGCTTTTAAACGTGGGTGATGTACTCCCGTTTAACGTGGGTTAAATTTAATAAAATATTGTTTCAGACCACGCTAAGTTTAAAACATTTTATAAATGAACCATCAAATTTATGTTATAAATTGAAATGTCAACTGAGTTATCATTCACAGATAACAAATTTTATTTCTAGCTTGGTAAAGGACAAGTAATTAAAATTCCGATGAAACTTTGCCACAACTTTATTAGCTTCAATCAGCAAAATAAATAAATAAAATGGAAGCGACGGTCTATTTTCAGTGAACGCTAGAAAATCTACTTAAATTCTTTAGCTGAGAAACGTCTGCTAAAAATACATTATAGGTTTCTTTCAGTGTGAAAATAGTCCGTCTTTCTTTACTTAAGTAACTAACTAAACCTATTTTGAGAATAATAAATTGAGCAATTTTTAACCAATTTTAAAAATAAAGGCAGTTCCCTTTTGAATGAGTATTCTTATATTAAATTTCAGACATGTAAAACAATTTCAACCAATCAATCTTACAAAAATGACTAAGCCATATGACATTTAGGGTCTGTGTAATTATAAAATAAGGGAGAGAGTAGACAAGTTACTCGTATACTAGCTATAGAGCCAATGGAAGTTCTTATAATTATCAATCTGCTGAAAATTTATAATTGGATTTTTTTTTTATTAAATTACTAATGAAGTATTAATTTTGATTTAGAATTAATAATTATTGTGAGACATGATCGAAATTGTTTTAGATTTTATCGTAGATACATAGAATTTGGTTTACCAAATTAAGTCTTATACTCTAGAAATGCACACAATAATATAACCTTACATATTAGACCCTTGAAGTACAAACGCTGATTTAGTTCAACAATCCCACATACATAGACAGACAGTACATATAACAAGAATTCTCAACATCCATTAATACTAATCCATTTACTCTACTAATATTTATAAAAGTGCAATTATTGCATTGGTACGTATAAAATATAGTGCCAAAAAAAGGAACAGACAGTGACGTTAGTCGATTGTACAATATTCTGTACATTTATAGAGTTTTACCATAATACTCGTCAGTACAAAAAGAGTTTTATAAAATTTAGTTCGGTTGTACCATTGTCCATATTGGAACGTATATTCAAATCATGTTTGTACACCAATGAATGTATTTACGCTAAGCAGTCGTCACGGTCAGCGTTATCCGGCCAATCGCAAACGTTCAACTTGACGTTGAACATAGTACCTGGAAGGCAGGTGAACTGTACTCCTTCTCCGTTCACGCAACGCCAGTACTGAAAAATTTACGTTAATTACGTCATTACATATGTCGTATTTTTTTAAATTAAAGTAATTTAAGTGAGATCTGAAAAAAGTCTGATAAAGGAACACCAACCTCTTTGGTAATAAAATTTTGGTAACATTACTTTTTTTTTGGCAAATAACATTAAACTTAAAAGCCATGCGAAAAAACTTCTATTAACATCAATCTCTTTGTTTATTTAATTTATTGCATATTATATTTATGATGTTCTACGCTATAGTTATACACTAAATACAAAATTTGGATTGCAATAGAGACTTTAATGGTTTATTATTTAATACAAAACTGTAATCAAGAGTTTTTCTAAGGAATATTAAAGTAAGTGGGTAGAAGTTTCCAGTTAAAGTGCGATTACTACCTAATTAAATTGCTCCGAGTAACAGTGAGCCTGCGTTATATAAGTGTAATTGTAAAATAAAGATGTGGCGGCATCTGGCGGTAAATTGGCTTCATGCAATAACGATATTTTACTGCAATTGCAGTTATATTATAAATTGTGTCTAGTTTTATTATATGACTTCAAAAAAATGTTAAATTATAAGGAAAAAGCGATTGAAAAAAGTTTAAGCATTATTATTTTACAATGAAAATTTATTTCCAAGAATATTAGTTATCCGATCCGATGAACAAAAACAAAGGATGAAGAAAAAAAGTTAACAAAGAACGAAATGGCAGCCTTTCAACAAAATCACCCTTTTACTAAACATCCGGCAAAAGAAAAGTATCCAAGAAACGAAAGAATTCTTTAAGAGAAACAATAACTCAATGGCTATATCTTTCTTACCTTATCGCAATGCTTTTTGTCTGGCACGTAATCTCCTTCTGACCTGCATATTTCAGGGTTGTCCACTTCATTTTCCTGGTGAATTATATTTGAATTAATAACAAAATATTTGGCGAATTGTAATCAAAATCCTATAAAGGTATTCTATTCCAATACTATTATTAGTTTAGGACAATATTGTTCTCCACTGCATGAGTACTTTGAATGTATTGAAAGGATAACAAAGGGTAACTTATAGTTATTTATCAAGATATTAAAACAGACTTCTAAATCTCATATATCCTTATTTATAGCGTCCGATATAAAAAACTTTGTCGTTTATTTATATAAGTTTTTTTTTATATTAAAGGAAAATCGTATTCAAACTAAGGAAAATAGTTTCCCGGTTTCCCGGTAAGTTTTTTTGTATAAACATTCCGATATGTAGAGCTCTACTCTAGTCTACGAGGGGTCAGGAGCGTCAGCCAGTATAAAAATATTTGAAGGCTTACTGCTGGTGGTTGTTCGACATCAGCAGGTTTATCTGGTAGTTCGGAATCTTCGATAGGCTCAGGCTCCTGTGTGGTAGTAGTGGGTTTCTTAGTGGTAGTGGTAGTAGCAGCAGGTCTAGAAGTGGTAGCTTGGGTGGCTACTGATGTCGTGGTGGGAATGGGGGCTCCTTCAGAGGCGTCAGATGGCGTTGAAGGAGGCCTTGCCCATTCAGGCTAAAAAAAAACATCTTAAGTATGTTTGTACGTATAAATAAAAACCTTAAATCGCTTATAAATATAGAATGAAAATTAAATTAATTCCGTCCTATCGCTCTACCATTTGAACAATGCGATAGCTCAATTGGTAGAGGGACGAGACGGTTTCCCAGAGGTCACAGGTTTGAATCCTTGACCATTTTGGTTTATTTATAATTCTATACTTATTTTAAATAAGCTTAACATAGCTAGCTATACACGTAAAATATCTATAAGATATTTCTCAACTTTAAATTGTCTATCTTATTTGTTCCCGATATCTCTATATCTCTAAATAAAAACATATGTATACCAAAAAATGGGGTTAAATAAATGGTATCCTCAGATATTTACTAGATAATAATGTTTATAATTGACCTCAATACAATTTATGTGCAATGGACTCACGGTAGCATGAAATAATGATGTCTACAGAATATTTTAATGGCCACTCGATAAAGTGAAAAGACTTGGAATTCTCAAAAGTAGGGCAATATTGAAATAAAGCTGTTTAATGGGTTTAAATTCAATTTCATGATATTTTAAATAGGTCGGAAATTCTTATAACAACAGAATTATTCCGCGGAAATAATATACCATTTGGCCGTGAACTTTATTATTGCAAAAATATCGTAATTCATAATAAACGTTATATATTCATTGGTGTAACGTTCGTTACTCAAGAAAATACTATTATTTCATTCGAATTAACCGAATCACAAAAACAAAACGTATACACGGGAACTTTTAAACAATTTCTAGTTACTCCTTATTTGCTTTAACATTCCTAACTCGCAATATTCTTGGATAGAATTATTTCATTTAAAATATTTCATTTATTTTCTTATCATAGAATCACTTTACGCAGGTTTAAACTAACTAATAAGCAATTCGTATAATTAATTAGTATGTATTTATGTTTTGCCAGTTAATTCAATTATCATAATTTTTAAATGAAGTTAGCTTCAAAGTTTTACGAAGCCCAAATGAACTGCTAATTTCACTCTCGCTAAAACGAAGTTAATAGACGAAGTTTTGAGGTTTTCTATTGAATTTTGTCATTAGTACAAGAACGTTAGACAATATTGTCATTCTAAGTTTTTACTTACGTGACCTTTTTTTTTACTTTCTAACAATTAAACTTTTATTTAAGCTCCATTTTATTTTAGACTTTAACTTTATTAGAGCTAAAAATTAAATTATTAGTGATTAAAGGTTTTGAAACCTAAACACCATAATATATATTTTTTCTTCAGTATCATACTCACTGTGGGAGTGGTGTTGCCGCTGCGAGGTGGAGGAACAGTATATGATTTCATATGTTTATACAATAAGTTTGTCAATGGATTTGTTTCCCCGCAAATTCCCCTAAAGTCGTCCATATCAATTGCCCAGGTCATTGCCCCGAGGTAACCCTTCTCCTTAATCCAGTTCATCTTGATTTCGACACTTTCGGGATCTTCGTATCCAACCCACTGAGTACCCTTGTAGGCGTAGGGACATTTACCGTGATCATCCCATTTCTTAGTCCATCCAGACTCTTTATTGTCTACATCCATACAAATCTGTGAAGTAATTATAGATATTATATTTCTTATTTGCTTTAAAGTTGTGAGACCACAATGGGTATCAGCCTTGTACGTCCCCTTTATTATTAAAGTTAGTAACAAATTAATAAATTAATTTAATAGTATCAAATGTAAAAGTCTGACCACAGTATCATGATACAAATTAATTTTAAGTACATGTATCTTTGCAAAAAGAAGCAGAATTCTCTTTATTCCTATAGACACATTTATTTCAACCCAATAACAAATAATTACACAGAGGTTCAAAGAACCCCTGAGTAATTATTTGTTTTCCTTTAGAGGATTATTCTCCTCAAAGTCTTGTAAAAGTAAGGAATTCTTAGATAACAACACAATTATTCTTATCACGACAGCTAGTAATTATACAACTATATATATATATATATATTGTAAGTATATGTTTTTATTATAGACAAGATATTCCATTTTTTATATAAATAACTTTATAAATAACTTTTTCTGACTTGTCGCAACTTGTTTATTACGGAACTTATTTCTTTGAAAATTAATAAAAGTTCTAGATTTTATTTTAAATGAGATCTCCTCGTCGTAAAAACTTTATCAAAGATATTATGACCGTGATCGTGGGAGACTTCATATAATTAAAAATATTTTCTTACGAGTGTTAAAATTATTTCTGACAAGACTTTGTTTTTTTTATTGCATAAATGGAAATAAAATCAAAGACCTTCTTTAATATACATCTTATATATAAACAATACTTAATTAAAACAAAATAAAATGCTTAAAATTTGAAACTTTTAAAACATTTTAAGTTAATTTATTAATGTTAAAAGATCGTTCGTATAAGAACCTTGCATGGATCAATTTTATCTCCTACATTTAGTCAAACTTAACTGTAATTAAAAATTTCAACAATTCTAGGTATTTTAAAACTAAATACCTCATAATAAGACCAGAATCCAGTAGCATTGGTGTATGGTGCAGGGTTGCCACCTCCAGCTTCCTTGTTGATGTACGTTCCCAAGCCATAGTTGTTGTTACCAGCTGACAAGGTGAAAGACCTACCATAGAAAGGAATTCCAACGACCAGTTTATTTGAGGGACAGCCCTTTTCTTCCCATAGATTGAGTCCATCATTCTAAAAAAAGAGTTAATATCATTTCAAAATATTTGAATCTTTACCTGTGAGTCGTTTCTCGAATCCTGAAAATAACAACCATACAAAAAAAAACAAACTACATACCACATTAAGTTTTTCATAGGCCCATTGATCATGAGGACGCTTGTATAAAGGAGAATGCACATCTGCGAACCCGGCCCAGTTGCCTCGAAGGTCGTAGGACATTACATGTATAGCATCCAGTTCCCTGAAAAAAATATATTTTGAAAAATGCAGAACTAAGTTGTAGCTAAATTTATTTTGGAGGGTCGACCGGGGTTGGGCCATCCTATCACAAGAAGTCAACGTGAATGCGACATTAGCTTCATTTCATGTGATGAGTGAAAGATCCGGATTTCCGGGGAAAGGGGAGCTCCTTTCCCCGTTCTGTATCCTAATCTCCTTCAAGTCTCTCTGTTGTTCAGAGTTTAGAATGCATTCGCATAAAAATAAGAAGTATTGTATAAATATTGTATCAAAATGGCCGCTTTTTTCTTTATTTTAAACTAATTGGGGTTATTGACTACACAAAATATCTAAAATATAACAATAAATTCAAAGCTTTTCGGTATTAAATCAGCATATAATATCCTAATTTTAAAATAATAACGCTGAGTTCGTCAAATGAAATTCATATGATACGGGAAACCACAAGCTATATTAAATCCGATTACAACCCGACATTGTCACAATACGTGTAGAGATAATAAAGTTAGGTTTCGACGGAAAATAAACTTTACAGAAGCGTTCTGAACATGTTGTGGTAAATGTTACAGCAATTTCTCTTAATTCTGAAAATGTATAGAAATTGGAAATATATTTTCGATTTTATTGTTAATTAATTCAAAATAAAGCGACAAATAAAACGGTATTAATGTCAAAGTATTAAATATATATATTAAATAATGTAGTTGCTCGTATTTAACTTAAAAATGAATTATATATTTTAAAATATGTAAGCAGTTTTCGTCTTAAATAGAAAATTAATCTTACAAATTAGTAATATTTGCCATGAAAATACTAAGTTAAAAATTTTTACACTTACTGACACAAATCCGGAACATGGTAACCCTCCATGAGCCTAAAGTTAGCGAGAGGCACAGCGGCTGTCAATTCCCAATTCTTGCCGGCTCTGATGAAGGCTCTCTTCAACTCCTGGACGAGAAACAGGAAGCGGTCCTTATCAGAGAACGAACCTCCACGGTCAGCAGCTCCAGGGTACTCCCAATCAAGGTCCAGACCATCGAAGTTGTATTTGTTTAAGAAATCTGTAAATAAATTTACTCATATTGTCACAATGATATCAAGATTACCTTATATTAATAAATATGAATAGTATATGACACTGTTAAAATTCATTTCATATAATTATCTTCAATCCGTTAAATAAAAACTGTTTTAGAATTTACTGAAACAATTATGATGCAGTTGTAGCGCATATTATTGTCGTATGCTCTGATAATATGACATTTGCATTCCAACCTAGCTGTACATCGGGAATATAAAATTCTCTGATCCCAAGTCAGCAGTCACGTCTACATGCAAATTCTAAGTATTATTTTAATGACATACCTCACTGCCTTCGTAATATCGTAGATATTTTACTTCTTACCTATGGCATTTACCAACGTTCATATATTCCAGAATGAATATGCATACCTATTTTGTTAGCTCAAATAAAAACTTTCGTGAACCATGACTATTAGATATATATATTTACCCGGCTTAATTCACGTAAAAATGTATAATATTACGTGAATAAATCCAGATGAACGAAAATTTTATTTTGTATTTAATTGAATAGATATTATGAGTTACAATTACAATTTTATTTATTTTGACCAGCATTATAAAAAAAATTCTTTTATATCTTTTATGTTATGTTCTACAAAGTCGAATGTTAAGTTTAGCGTACAACAATAAAGAGTTAAGAAAATGTCCTCTTAGAGGATGTCGAATAAACTTGGCACGTACCAGAAGCATGCGGAACACTATTCAACTATTTCCGAGTCTCTCCACGTACACGCTCTTAAGCCAACTGTATTTCCGACAAAATATCTTTGTTTGTTTGACCAGTATTTAAAATTAACATTACACGTTTAAGAGTTTTAACCTAAATTATGCATTTGAACACTTTTGAGACACTTTCACAAGTGCTTTATTTCGTGTATTTATAACATGAAGTTTGTATATTTTAAGACCATTTGAATTAAACATACCGTAGCGTTTCTGATGTTGGTTATTGTATAATTTGTTTAATCTTACCAACAATGCTCCTCACAAATGTCGTTCTAGAGGACTTCTGTGCAACCATATGGGAGTATTTGGAGCCACCCTCAGCCCATCCACCCACAGCCACCATGAACTTTACATCTGGATGACTTTTCTTTAGTGATGTAAAATTACGGAATCCACTTTTATCTACGTCCAACTGCAATAAATAAAACAATAATATACTTAGTACAAATAAACAATACCTCCTAAAACAAAGTTTTTATTATGTTCTAAGAAATCCAAGAAAGCATAAGTTCTAAGAACTTATTAGTTTTCTTAGAAAGCCTGAGTGATCCTTTACAGGCTATTACATCATTAGAGTAATCAACGTTCAGTTTTACGAGAGCCGAAATTTTCCGAAACAGACCAAGTTTGAAGTACGGCTTAAGTTTATAACATTCAGTCTTTTGTAAAATAAATTATTACCATGTAACTGTAATTGTAACCTCCTTGTCAGAACCTCTATTTAAGTTAAATGCTTCGGTTAGATTGGTATGACTGTCATTGTACCAACTATTACAAATTCTAACTTTTAAATTTAAATTATATATGTGATATTGAAGAACATTGTTCATTCCTCTGTAGCATTTTAATCATTAATGTAAACACTAATTAAAAACTTGAAATTTTAATTAATTTTTTTATCAATGAAGAGATTTTAGTGACAGCTATATTTGCTTGTATGTGCATTTCACACAAATTCGAAACATAGGAAATAGTTGAACATATAGCATTTTTAAATAAATGTAATTGAATTTACCTCAGGGTCAATGACCAGCACTTCGTTGGTCTTTTCAGTAACTCCAATGAAGGAGTAGATGAGATGTGTGCACATATGAACGGGTATGTCTTCGATTCCATAGCGGCCAATACCCGGCCGGTAGACCGCCCAATTACTGAAGTAGCATACTATACGCGCTTTGCTGTCCGCTGTAATTTTAATATATAGTTATTATATACTACATAAATGGCTAATTATCTGGTGGTTAATTATAGAAATAAATATCATGGGTTAGATTCCAAATATGGAAACAAATTTTGTGTAGATAAAAAAAGAAAAGTTTGTGTCCGTTAATTCTATTTGAAAAGCTTTAAGGTTATTTTAAAATTCGTGAACTTTTGCTTTTTATAATAATAAAATAACAGAGCTAGTATATATTTTTCAAATATTTTGTTTGTTAGTAATACTTACACTTAGCTGAAGTAAATGCAGCCAGGACTGCCAACGTGAATAGTAAAACTCGCATTCTGACCTGAAAATGAAGTTATTTTCAAATGCATATTGTATGCATAATATTTTATATTTTGCATATTTAAAATATGACCAGTTTTATAACAAAATAAAAGTAGGACAAATTTGAAGAATTATTCGAAAAGAATATCTTAATGTTGGTATTTGTTTGTTTAAAAATATATTTAAACAGGTATAGCCATGTTAGGCTCATTTGAATTTTAAATACAAGAAATCGATACCAAGAAAGATTTATTTAAAATAAGTTTTTTTTTTTTTGAGTTTTGAACGATTTGACCGATTCTACAAGAGTGACATAGGTTTATAATTTTTTCTACAACTATTATATCTATAAACACAATAAGAGCATTGATTTTTCCACGATATCCTAACAATAAAGGTCTTTAACCTTATGCTACAGAGACTTTAACGTCCTTCGAGCTAAGATTTTATATTTGTTCGTTCTATCTAACTTCCAGGCAGTTAATCATTTAGGAAGTTGTTAAAAAAATCACAAATAGGCTATATTTGGTTTTGAAAAAGCGTTTATAATATATCTAGCAAATTAACTATAAAAATAGTCTAAATTTAATGTAATTAATGAATTATTAATGATTTTAATTTACAACGGACCAGTCGAGTGTTACTCTGAATATGTGTTGAGATAAAAAGCGACACGATTGTCGTATAACGGAGACGTGAGTAACGGTGTTCTCGTCCGCCCACTGACCTGATGATCTACCTAAATACTGTATTATTTATTGTTTGAACTCCTCAATACAAATATCCTTACTTATAAGTGAGAATTCATCAGAAAAAACTCAAAAAATCACCATCATAAAGGCATGCATTGTGAGAATGCAAATATAAAGCACTGTCGAAGTTTATTAATAATTTACTTATTATTTATAATATAGCATAATTAAATAAATATTAAGAAAAACTTAACCAATCCTAACCATGAAACACACTATTTTGCTATAGATAAAATTATTCATTTTTCGTCTCTCAGATCAAATGAAAATGTATCAAAAATTATAATTCAAACCAGTAAACTAGTAACATATCCGGCCACCTGTTGAGATTAATGACCCACGTATGTTATTAGGAACTAATTAGCGAAAATATACGTTATATTATAAAGCTTTTAATAGTATAAAAGCTTTAGTAATAATATATTTTTATTTCATATGAATTATAAAAGCATACATATTTGACCTTTAATTTTTATAGGTCCTTAAACATTGAGTTGTTAATAAGGTACATTTAGTATTTAAATACGTATCAAATATATATTTAAAACCATGGTAATGCTTCAACTATTATGGGTTCAACAATATTTTTTACATAAATATGAATAGCCATGGGAAGCCCTGGGAATTTTAAATGTATAACAAAAATTGTCGCACGTGAATTTATAAAAATCCATTTCGATAATTTGATTGAATAATATTACGAAACATTTTTTTTTCTTACAAGATTTTATAAAATAAATATATGCAGTAAGAATAAATTATACGTATGTTTATTGATGCGTAGTTTCTATATGTTGTATGTTATTATATTTCAAAAAAGAAGTCCAATTCAAGTCAATAAATAATAAAAAAAATAGATAGATACGTCAAAGTAATCTTGTATTTAAAAATATTATATATTAAACAATTCGCTCAGAAATCAAAATGTCAGCGTCAGAGCTAACCGGAGTCAATTTAATCAACAATGCAAATTTATTCAAATTACTCTTGAGTTACTGAGACCATGTTTATTCCAAAATACCCTTAAAAATCCCTATAAAATGAATTTTCTTCTTAATGGTTTTTTTTACATTTATCTACATCATGTCTAGACAGGTATTATATATTATTTACTTCATCTCCTAAATTGCATTTGAAATTTATTAAATAACCAAAAATCATAAATACGAAATCCATTAATTTATATTATTGAAATCTGAAACTTATGACATGGCGAAGCGTGATAGAGTCATTAGTCTAAGCTATTTACGAATAGTCGTCATGGCAACTGGTTTAAACGTCATATCTAACTGTGATCTAACTATCAAAGTGATGTTTCATTAAAGTAATTAAAAGTTAGGGTAAATACTAAAAAATTATTTATTTATTTTTACTATATGGGAGACACTTTTTAAAATTACAAACATTATTTTTAATTTGATTAATGTTAAATGGTGACATAGCCTTCATAAATAAAATGTCATTTAAATATACACGTATGACATATCTTCATTTAACTTTGACATTCTACATTCTAACATGTAACCTTTTGTGAATGAATCTATTCTTACACGACCAACCCTATCCACAAAATGCTACGTAGTTTTAACCGTTTTAATATAAATTACCATAGTTTCGGTATTTATGTTTCTAATTTCTATGATGTTATTTTTTTAAAAAACATCGGTTGATACACCATGTGTACTTTTCCTCAAACGCATTTGCTAGGTCATTGTCATTGTCTCGAAATCTGTATTCAGGAATCGATTGCAACGTGATGACGAATTCATTTAACGCATTAACTAATTTGTTTTAATATTTCATAGAGAATTTAAAACTTATGATGTACAGTTTTATGCAATTATCACCTTTCCGAAAAATATGTCAGGATTTTGGATTACGTTTGTGAAATTGTAATAATTCGATTTATTGGTATCAGCAAAAATAATTATTATTTTTCCCGTTTTGTAAAATGAGACTCAATACTTTTGCATAATATTTGTGAGATTATATTGAATAAACATCTTTTAATTTCCCTGTAGAGTCTTAACGCGATCATTTAATATAAAAAGAAAAATTCTAAGAATTGCCTCTTTAACAATAGAATTACAAACACAAAAGCAAAAAGTAATTGAATAAAATATAAGATTAATAATATAATTTTAATATTAAACATAAAATATATTAACAAGAAATTGTTGTGAGAGTAAGAATTTGGTTTAACTATGAGTAATCTTCATTTTAAAAGGCATATGTTCTCAAAGTTGAATACAATTAAAATACGGAATAGTTATAGATATGATTGTCGTATCATTGTTCAAATTCAGGATACGCAAGGACTAAATGCCTGCTGAATACAAATGTATCACTCACTAGCAATCCTTAGTCACCACAAAGGTCGCCGGCCGAAAGAATACCATTGTCGTGTGTGCTTAGACTTTGAGGAACCCTTTAGTTTATCAACGTTGCTTATAGTAAATATACATGAAGATAGTTTCAAAATGAATTTATTTTTACTCGAAATGATAAAAAATAATTAGATTTCATTTAAATTAATGACAGAAAAGCCGTTAACAACACGCAATGAATAAAATGAACGCTTCAATTATCATGAATGAATGTGCCATCGCAGAGGCTGTATTAAAACGGTAATAAATTACCGCCGTATCGTATTACCTAAGTAATATCTTCAATTAATATTTCTGACGTTGAGGGCGCACTGCGTACCGCCTTACTTTAAGGGTAGCTATCTACATATTAAATACTCAATAATATTATTTTGTTCTTCATTTATTCAAGGCACGAATATTAAGAAATAAATAAACAATATTGAATAAATGCTAAGAATAAATGTATTAAATGAAACCTATCTTCGTTTTCATTAAGAAACTAATAAAGTAAATATTAATACGGATCCGAAATAATGGATGTTATTGGGACATATGTGCGTGACGCGTCCATTAGTTTTTGCTATCGTCTTTTGTTTATTAAAGCCGCGCCGACATTATATTTCATGATTTATGTTCGGAAAACTGAGCCTAAAACAAAATGGACGACATTCAAATTTAGATTTTATTTTTTTTTATATTTTTAGTCGTATTGGTTTTATAAATTCGTATGGCCATAAATTTAAACTATTTATCATTCAACGTTAATAAAAAAACTAAAGAACCTTGACATATTAAAATTGCTGTCGGTTTTTAGGATAATAAATATGAATACGAAAAATATGAAAATATTTTTGGAAAATCTCCACACGAGAATTATTTTGCAAAAATAGTAATTATTAATGATAATAAAATTTAACAAACTATTGTATTTATACTAAAATTGAGAATTAGTACACAAACACCGTACTTGAATTTTATAATAACCACAATAATATAGAATTTAAAAAAACACTATCACTATACGAAACACAAAAACTAATCATGAGTGTATACTCACGTGTCTGCGCGGCGTCGTGCGTGCGATTGCGTTCCAGCCGCGCTGCACTGCGGTTATATGCGCCTGCGCATGCTTGATATGCAAAGGGTGCGCAGAAACTGTCATAGGTAAAATCTTGATTTATTGTTATTTACTTTTATGTTGTAATGGTTAATTTTTATTACATTTAATAAAAAATATAAATCCCATAAATGATGAGGCTATAATAGTCTTATGCGTAGTTGATAATGTATATTTTTTGCTATATTGTATGAAATCCCATATAAATAAATATTACATGTCAATAGCTTTGTACTATTAAAGGAATGTACTTTATAAATGAAAATGAAATACGTGTAAGTAAACTGATACTGTATTAGAAAATACTTACTTTGTTATATTATTGCGAAAATGTCCTCAAATCATACAGTGGAACACTTTCCTTATCTTATCTATAAGGAATAGAACTTAATTAGCCAGAGCTTCACACGATGATTATAGCTCATAATCTGTTATGACAAAGAAAATTGTGTCATATATCATAGTTTACATATTGCAAAATTGCATTGTTTTGATAAAATTGTGGTATTTTAACAATTATTGATTACCGACGGGAAAATGTCGAATATGTATTTGATTTTGAGTTTCCCAAAACTATTTACAGTGGTGGTAATATTTGGTATTGTGGTCCAATTTTAACAGTGTATTCCAAAGTTTGTCCAGTTCATCGTAAGGGTAGAAAACAAACGAGTACACAGAGGCCCCAAATTTTGTCCAGTCCATGGTTATGTAATTTACGTTTAATATTTGATATTTAAGAATTATTTTTATCCATCCTGTATATCAGTGATTGATAAAGGACTGGAGACAATCCCGAAAACTGCATCTGTAACGCCAGAGGTGGTCAGCTAACGGTTCAGAAACCTGTATGTTTGCCTCTGACTTAGTATGCGGTTTATTGCCTTCTTCTTCCGTTTAATAAAATAATACCTTTCAGTATATCGTATTATTCAAATCCATGTATGCTGATTGATATTATAATTCAAGGGACGCACGACCCCACGCTCAATCCAAAATAGATTTACCCTTAAGTTTTAGTATGCACATATTTTATTATTTTCGTAACGAAATTACCATTTAGATGCTATTTTAATATTCATTCATAACAATGAATTTGTATATTGAAATATTTTATATATGATTCAAAGGAATTACAGTCCATTTTAACGTACATAATATGGAATTTACAAAACCAGATTAATCCGAGTTCACTATACCCTTATCTGAAACTTAGTAAGAAAGTTGAACAGGTATTATCTTTACAGAATTAAATTAACTTGGAAGTTTAATACCGGGATAAAACTTTTATATTTCTTTGTAACTCAGACATATAAATATACTCTTCAATTTCTTACAATTTAATAATAATAGTTTTTATTTCTATTTATATATTTTCATATGAATACAGTGACATTTGGAAATAATTTTCTAAATAGGATAATCTAGAATAATCTGGGATATATTTATGGTAACAATGCTTGAAGAAAAATAAGTTTTAAAATTACAATACCAATGTTCCAAAATAGTATGAACATATTTTCTCTATGTTCTATTAGAAAATATCTCTATAAATAACTTTTTATCGCTTTATTGGAATCATTAACACAAAATAAAACTTGTACGAACTTTTGTTTCGGAATACATTAGTAATAAAAAACAAGATAGTATTTTTTGGTAAAATATTCCCGTGGAATATATTTTATCGATGAAAGCTTTGAATACGGAAAGTTTTAAAGCAAATAATATTTTTTATTCGTGAGAGAAAACAAATATTTTTAAGTCTCGCTGACCCAGTGTTCATTTTTGAACCCGTTTGCGATTTTTTCGTGATATTTTAAAACCGGTTCGATTTAAATCATTAATTCATTTTATTGAATAAAATGTTTAAAATAAAAATTGAATTATTTTGGTATACAAACAGTAATTTAATACTGAAACAAAATTGTATGTATTTTGTATCATATAATATTTATCTTCTTTCTTTCTTGCTTTCCTATTGCGGCGTGAACCTTAAATATTACCTTGTAAACGGTAGCCTAACATAATTTCTAAGAACTAAACCTGTTGGTGAAAAATTTTTAAAAACTCATGTCCTTACGCAGAGCGCCATGTTTTTTGAATGACAGTTTTGTTTTTGGTACCTTGTAAAAATAAATTCACGAGGTAAAGAAAATACCACATTGTAAGAACTCACCTCATTGTATTTTAATGTAAATGATAGATAAACATCTTTTCGTATAAAATGTTTTTATAATATTACTTATACAAAGGCGATTATTTTATAGGTTTCCATTTAACATAAAATAAAATAAAAAACGTTTTAACAATACTGTAATTATTTATAACTATATGTTGGCAGCATTTTAATCCGCTCCCCCCTTAACAACCCCTCCCACTCTTCCTCCAAATATTATATCCACCCACCAACATGATTAAATTTGTTTTGCATGTATATACAAAAAAAAATATGTTTACATGAAAATGAGAAAATACACGTGTTCAAAAGCATCTGGTTATTCATTAATCTATGTCATCTCCGCTGTCTTCTCTTATATCTAAGACTCCTCTTCTTACATGCTCTCCACATAAAGAAACCATACCAGTAAATTTACAAACCTATTTCCATAATCCTGGTATCAAACCAAACCCTCCTGACACTATTATTTAACATTAAGTCAATAACCTAACTGTTTGTCATGTGTTACATCTAGGTTATTTACTTATAAATTATATCTCGGTCATTGTATTGTTCATCTTAAAAACTAATGTCATTGTTCGTTTTAAATGATGCGAGAGTCCTAATAACCCAGTGACATTAAAATTATAGGGTTAATATATTTTGGAGCTATTATTTAAATCTTTCCATTAACAAAATATTACTTTAACAATATATTGTAGAGAGTGTTTACACTTCTGATTTCTACGAATTGTGTAATTTTGCTGTCTTTTATTACTTTTGTGGAATTATACTATTAAATAAAATTAATCATTGTGTTGATACAGATATTAAATGAATATATTGTATTTTACTTATATGCTACAGAATATAATATTAATTTTTATTATTTAAAAATAGATAAAGTTTTATCGGTAGGTAGAAAGAATGACACTCTTTCATCAAACTCAAAAACAATACATAATATACAAATGGCGAACTTATCGCTAAAGCAGAGTAACGTAAATAAGTAGTAAGAGTCAACAGCCATGTATTTGTATTTATTTTTAATAGATACAAATCTAAAAAGGTGTTAAATAATTATAATTTAAGTAAACAAAATAATTATTAAAGTAGCCTTAAAACGGAGATTTTTAAAGCAATCTTATCGTCCTCACGACGCCTCCTTTAGGAACACATTTTAAATTAACAAAATATTTCTTTGTCTTAT
Organism: Dircenna loreta; assembly: GCA_963555665.1. Taxonomy (NCBI): domain Eukaryota; kingdom Metazoa; phylum Arthropoda; class Insecta; order Lepidoptera; family Nymphalidae; genus Dircenna; species Dircenna loreta. The sequence continues at coordinate 10,603,785 of OY743097.1, read as the reverse complement.
TTTATTTTTAATTATTTTTAATTTTAATTTCATAATCGTCTTGCAATAATTTATTAAAAACTACGTACTGCGTATTTCCGTCTTAATTTGTTTGATCATTTAAGAACCGGTCGAGATGTCACCAAAATAACGGAAGGAAGACAGATCGGTACTGAGCCGAACACGCTTTTTGAATACTCATCAAAAATCACAATGGATCATTGTTAAAAAGATTTGACTTGTCATTGTCTTGGTATTTATATACTTTTAATATAAAACTTAATTATAACATTACTTATTATTTAATTATATTATTTATTTAACTATACTGGCGAAATTAGCAGTAAAACTATATGAATATATAAAGCCTAAATGGTTGAATGGAGTGCTAACTTTTTGGAAGTAATTAATTACAAGCGGAATCATTTAAGCAATCGGTTAACGATACAGATTTATTATGCTATTTATAAATTATTTGTACGAAATATATTAAAATGTACTATGTATCTTATATAATGTATATTCAGTCCTTATATATTTATTTTGTATACATAGAGTGTAATTTATAGCAACGATTTCATAGCATTTATCTCCCTTTGCCTTTAATTTATGTGTCTGTCAATATCTATAGATTTATGGTATCCCACAAACCATGAACTTAACGACCCATGGGAGACTAAAAGCTACTGTTTATCCATGATTATTCGAAAAAGAAGTTTATCTCTTTTTATAAAGGCTTTAAATCTCTTAAAGGCATGACGAAGAGCCGTAAAAAATATAATAAGCTTAATTGTTTGTATGTGATATTTCTGAATTGCACTTCTTTAATTTTGACTTATCTTATATCTCTTTATAACACAATAAAATTGTTTATTGTTGACATTGTATTGTCATATTTTTTTTTCAGTATAGTATCAGAGATGTCTACGAATTTTCCAGAGATCGATAAAAAAACAATAATTACGTATGGATAAGCCCATTATTAAAACACACACAGAATTCGATTTCAGAAGTTTATTTAAATAAATTTGCCTTAAAGTAAATCACGTAGAGCTCATTCTTTAAGCATTTTTCTTGTGTATCACGGAAGAAACAAGCTAAACGCAATGCATGCTAACATGGCCGGAACATTGATACGACAAATTGACGCTTGAATGAATCTAATTATAAATGAAGGATGGAAGAATATTGAACATTTAATTATGTTTATTAAATGATATCGGAGCCGTATCTTTCAGTATTATATTCCGATATAATTAGATTATGTAGATATCTCGTTCTATACACATTATAGAATTTAATTTTTAAAGCGTCACTAAACGAACATTTCCTCCGTCTTTCTAAACATCGTTAGTATGATAATGGCTTCTATAGATTTAGCTGAACTAGATACATTTTTATCTGAATTAGACTTTCGTTAATTTAATAATTACTCTTACTTATATTTTATATTTTAAGAATAATATGAAAGCCACATTACTTTTTATCTAAAAATGTGAGCCATGTTGTAGTATTTTATTTAAAATTAGGTAGGTATATTAAAATATAATATAAATTTAAATCCCAAACTGGAGAAAAGTAATAATTCTTATAAATCTGGTAATAATTTTTCTTCTTTTCTGGTACAGATATCAGCTTTCAGGTAAACACAAAATATTCATTTAAATAAAAGCATTCTTGCTCGAGTAAAGTTTAATGACCTCGACGTGCGAGCCACAGCCAATATCAGAGTATTAATTAGATAAAAGTTTTACTGCATTTCTTTACCAGCAGGAGATTTGGCAGTATCGTTAAATTTGAAAAGTAACATTAAAATTTTAGGATGCAATAAAATGTTTCTTTCCTTTTAGCTTTAAATGTATATAAAGGTCCTTAAAGTGTAATGTTTTGGGACTGTGATTGAAACCTTTTAACAAAAGTAGGTAGCATAATTTATGAATCGGCCATTTTAAAAATAGGTATGTGAAAGGTACGTAGGATATAATTGAAATAGATTCTAATAGCCATACTCAAAGCTTATTTTATTTATAACATTATAATTGTGGCTTAAACAAAATATTTTTTAATAAATACACAAAATATAATCTACAGGTATTGTGCAGTTACCATTTTCCTTTGTTATATATAACCTACATATTAAACGCTTTTTAACTATAGGTAATATTGTTTGTGGTACATACGTAGCATTCCAGTAAACTGTCTAGTCACTGATTTGTCGCCAATCTTTGAATGAAGTTTCATCAAGTAACCAGGAATCAAACCCAGACCACACAGTGTCATATTAATCATGAATGCACACGCTAGACACATCTTTGACATATTCAAATCTCATTAAAATCTATATCAAAGGTACTGAACATCTTATTTAATCAATCATTATAATTTATAATCTATCAGTATGTTGTTCTGTAGGTTTGTAATCAACCAAATGGGTTTAGTAAATAATAATAGGTCTTGGTAATTTTGTATGCAAAGCAGTAATCTGTAATCTTTTGTGATTCGATAACTTACCGTTGTAACTGATACGCGTTTTAAATGTTATTCCAAATTGCTACAAGACAGTTTAATTTTTTAACGGATTTTGATCCTTATAACTGAGAAGATAAAGTAGCTATGCGATCTAAATTGAACGTCTTTTCTTCATTAAATGTCAAGATGCACTTACACAATTCTATGGCATGCACTAAGAGCATCTTCATTTAAAAGTCAAGGTACTCAAAATCGCAGAGCAAAGGTATTTGAAGTTTACTTTATTTACTTAGTCCTAATTAAATTAGTATTTTCTCTAGTATTTGGCTGTAATTGGAGAGTAATTTATTCTACATGAAAACCCACTAAATTATTAATTTAATTTTTTGGTCATTATATAATTCCAATGAATTGTTTTTCAATTGCGTTTCCTGGAAGTAACTTGTCGCGGTTGAGTAAACTAGCGATCCAGTACGAGCCCTTGTGACCGCGGTAGCAATAATCTGGTTTTAGGGTACCAGTTTCACCTTCACCCGGTACCACCACTACCTTCCCATAGATGGGCGTAGATAAATATATAGGTATAATCTTTATTCCACACAAAAACCGGACAATATACAGAACAGTGAAATAAAAGAAAGATACACAAAAGAGGTGCTAAGACGGTCTTATTGCTAATCTTGATATCTTTTACAGATACCCACGTAACTGGGCGTAGTTATGTGGGTATCTGTAAAAAATATCCACGGTTAAAATAAGGTAAAGGATAGAGTCTACATATATGCGTTATAATCATTTAACTGCAGCTCCAATACAGACTCGTCAGACCACCCTCTTAAAAAATATATATGAAGGTATAGATACGTCTTTGTGCCCGATGTCCAATTCTCCTTCCTTCATTGTCGTCTGTTCTAGTCACCTCCAATCTTTCCCATTCCCAAAGTGCGTGCGCATTTGCAAATTCCTTATTTGCTACCATTAGATAAATTTACTTGCTTGGCACGTAATACAATAAATAAAAAAGGGTTACTAAAATTAAGTTTTTAAATAAATAAAACAATGTTAACAATATTTGTGTCTTTATTAAGATAGATAAGTACATAATTGACAATATAAACAATGAAACATTAGGAAATCTGTTAAAGGACATTATATAAGGCAAAACTATTTCAGTCTATATTACACTAAAAGATGATAATTGTATACGTATATATATTAACATTTAAATTCTTTAATAGGATACTTTTCCAAACGACAAGATGAACTAAAGCTATATTTTATTATAGCTTCGGTAATGATTTTCAGTATATTAATTTCAATGAAAACTAAAACATTTATGTATTAACTATAATATTGTCTGGTAAAAGATTTCATAAAAAAAACAAGTCAAAACAGTTGTTATATAATTATGTTATAAGTCAAAGGTTAACTTTATATTTAAAGCTTATATAGGCTAATAATAATCAATAGGCTTTACGTAGGCTAATACAGTCGTCCTAATCTACACCTAACACTTATAAGAGTACATTGAAAGAAGTATACAGTGATCTGATTAAAAAAATCAGGTATTTAGTGATTATCACAAAAATTTCAATTCGTTGCTTCCTTCAAATAACCCGAAGCACAGACAATATGACACTAAATTTTAATTTAGATATAGTTCATAAGAATTTTTTAACTACATTCGACTATGTGCTTGACACTTAACAAAATTAATAAATCGATACCGTATAAGCAAATTATAATTACATATATATATATATATATATATATATATATATATATATATCAAACGAAATACTAAAACGCATTCATTTTTTATTTTTAACTAAATTTAATCGTGTGCTCTCTACATTTATTAACATGGCATCATTATACACTACGTATAAACTTAAATCTATAATCGAAGGCCTTTATATAGAAGACTGTGTAACGTGGGTACTTCATAAACTGGCCCTTAAGAACACGGTAAATAAATATTGTTTTTAAACTAAGGAATGTCTATAAGTTGAGCAATAAAACTCAATTCAGAAATAATTTCCTACATTTACAATATGACGATATGACAGGATATGTTAAAAGCCAATGTCGTTTTAAATTTAGAATGGGATAAACTACCATCGATGATTATTTTTATATATTTGATAGGTTATTATCAATTTTATATTTGTATTATTATTTTATATAGATATAAATTATACGACACACCTGGAATTGAACTGTTTTATTTTTTTTTGATAATTTGATCTTTTTGATAAATGAAAATTTAAATACATCGCGGAATTATAAAGTTATAATTTTTTTTTTATACATGATGTTACGGAAGCAAAACATCTTGGTAAATACGATGTTTAATACGTAATAGTTCTAATATAACAGGTTTCCAAAATAACTGAATAACAACAAATCTAATATTGATTTGATCGTAACGACTCCAGGAGATAAGGAAATATATTTGCTATAAGGTTAATTAGGAGTCAAATATTATATAATTTATGTAAAGAAATTATATCGTTGCTGATAAATCGGCAACTCGACATCCGGTGAACGATCTTCGTAATCGTCATTGTTGTTTTGTAGAGGCAGTTCTTCTAATGCTTTCACTGGTAAAACATTAATATTCTTTATTTGAATGAAAAACAAATTATTCAATGCAACTGAGAAGCAAAAAAAAAATCTACTCACAACAAAATGCAAAAAACAAAACCATGCTGCATCTTCAGATGGGTATGGATTCTTCTATATGAGTGATATGACTAGTGGTTGCTAAGTGTTTGTGATTATTTAGATCCGGTCTTGCCATCGTTGGTTCCTGTGACAATCAAGCGTACATGCCATCACACTGGTCTAGACAAATGGCAAGCGTTCGTTATGGAATCTATTTAAACGTATGGACATAAAATATATCGCGCTATCTTATATCAAATCCATACATTTATTATTCTATTCGACAAGCGTTAACGCCATTTGTCTAGAACCTGTTAGTCAAACAGATTTATCAAAGCATAGATAAACATTTCAAATCAATTGCGAACAATGAAAGCAATTGCATTCATTCAAGCAAAAACAAACATTTCATAACATTTATATTTACGATTTCATGCTTTGATAACTCTTTTAACACAAAACTGGCTAAAAAAAAAACGTGTAAAAATTATTACATATGCTACTACAGTGAAGTTAAATACATTAAATCTTGTGGATTAGAAAGTTAAAAAAATCTTGATCTATAGATCAATATATAAGTTTTTCATCAATGAATGTTTGTTATTCATGTAAGTCGTTAACATTATTTACATTTTGAATTACTTTGCCATCAGCGCTGTCAATCATTGCGATAGATAGTATATTATCACACATGATATTTTGGATATCATGCGACATAAATATTTTAATATCATAGGTCTAAATACCAATGTAAAATCCCGCATACATATTTCGAATTTTGTTTTAAAATTGTTGGAATTACTATTATTTTGCAAAAAATCTATTTTTTTTTACAGAAACTATTTCAAACTTTACCATAAGATACCAATTCGATAAAAGGGAAATATTTTCGCATATTTTACAACTGCTTAAAATTGTGCATCAATATATAAAGTTACGTTAAATATAGGAAATAATAAAAATATAGCAAAATGGTATAACTAAGACCTCATTCACTATTTTCACATCCGAAACTCAGATATGAGATAATCACAATACATCATTAATTTAGTTTTCTTAGGATAACGAGATTAAGAGCTTTTATAGTAAAAATTACCAAAAAAACCTACTATAATTCAATAAATGTTTTTAAAATTATTTACACTTATTGTCAGGAAAAAAAACTGTATGTGAGAAACCCATGATTATTTAGTGAATAAGGTCGAAGTTCGACCTAAAAGCGGCATCTCACCAGCTATGATCTTGCTCATCTCTGTGACCTGCCTGGCGAGGATCTGGTTCATCTGCAGCAGATGCTCTCTCTGGCGCTTGTCTTCACCGTCCGGGCTCTATGTATATACAGCCATTCAAGCGTTTTTGTGTTTGCGGATTATTTTTTTTTGTGTAGATTTATATATGGACATAGAATTTTGTAGATGAAGTTCTTTCATGATTTTAATTATTAATATTTTTTATTATAATATATTCGTTTTTCTATGAACGTTTATTTTAATAGATTTTTCTTATGACATTTTTAAAACATCAGTTCAATTCAACTTCGTCAGTCATGATTCTAAATCCATAACATATAAAAATATTTACTTTTTCATATTTTTACACTTTACATTAATCTTTACATCAATCTGCAAACACTACATATCTATGAATAGTTATTACACAACTAATAACAGATTAAAATCTGCTTTAATATTGATACTGGTATGAGAAGTGGAAATGAACATGCGAAAGAAAAGATACCATTCACAGTAACAATGAAAGCTCGAACTATGCAGGATGCGATGTATCGTCAATTAGTGTAAAATTTTGAACGTCAAAAGTTTTTTTTTACACTGATTGACGTAAACAATGAATTAACTATACTTTACAGTTAATTACAGTACTTAGATAATAATGAAGAAGCAGTAAAATGATTCGGAGAAGTGATAGTCATGTAAAGGGTGTAAAATATTTTATACGGAATTTATTTTCTAGTATATATTTTGTGTTCGTGTTGTGTTTTCAGTTTCACGGACAGCTTTTATATAATATTTTTATAATATTTTTGTCAAAGTGATTAAGAAAAGAGATAGATCATTAATATTGGTAATTGTGTAGAAATTTTAGATTTTTTTTTGTTTTTGCGTACCTTACTAGGATCAGCTGAAGAACCAGTAAGCATTTTCTTAATCGATTCCACCTTTTCTTGACGTTTTTGCTGTTCCTCAGGTGACAATTCTGGTGGCTGTGAAATTTTATAATGAAACGAATAAATCAATAATATATTATACTACAGAAAATTCTTACGAAAATTCCGAAAACGTTACTTTATTCATGACATTGCCTAGTATTTCCTTTAGAAGTCTGCTGTAGTGATGTAAAAGATTCGAGAAATAAACATATAAGAAAACATTTGTTATTAGCTTTTGCTTTCTAATGTCAAAATAATAATTATTAATAACTTGACCACAAAGAACTCGGCACTACCTACAGATACGATAATGTATGAATATTTTTATTATTATACATTTAGATCTTACATAATTACGAATAGACTGCACTTATGATTGTATTATATGTATCGATTTAAATATATAGAACCTTTTTAGTAATGGTTTTATAATAATTTCGTCATCATATCTTTTTGTTTTGGTCAATCGTGAATTGCTCATAGAAATGAATACTATCAAACTAAAAGTAATAATTTCTTCTAAAGATACTTCTAAAGATATTTCGTTATAGGGAAAGCATATAAATCTGCAAATAAGAAGTTATTTTTTTATTCATATTATTCATACAATTGGAGAATATAATATATAATAATAATGTCAGATTGCCTCATACACAAATAAAAAAACACACTATATACAGAGATGTGACATACCTTCTCTGGAATGTACCGCTCGGGGATGACAATCTTCTGCGGCGCGGCCAGCAGCTGGTCGATGGAGTCGGTCATGCGGCGCGCGGGCAGTGCGGAGCGCACCACGTCCGGCGCGGCGGTGCGGAGCGCACGCTCCATGTCCGCGTCGTCCAGCGACCGACCCAGCGCCTATCACCATATATACTTTATAAAAACCTTTACAGCATATTGTAGCATAGTTTTTTGGTATAAACATTTTTTTAAAACTCTATGGAATAATATACAAAAGTAGTTCTAAGCTTAATAAAACAAACTGTGAAAGAAACAAGAATCGAGATATTGAACACATTTTTTTATAGTACAGAGGAAAAGTATTCACCGATGTCAGTTTTTTGCAATACGAGTGGAATTACAAAAATCTTGAAATGTCTGGAAGCACTTACATAATGTTATGATGTGCTGAATTTATATTATATAAAACATTTTATAATATTAAAAAATCGTGATTTTTTTTATTATCTATGAGCTTTAAAAAAATAATATTGTACTTACATCTTGGTTGTATACATCTTTGGGCATTTCGTTAAGCGTCTTCGCACTCAGATGATGCGGCGCGGTGTAATGTCGCCTTTTTTCTTTGGGCACTTGTCGTCTGTGCAAGGATCCGTTCTTTGGCACATCACCGGACATCTCAGTTATAATTTGCTTAGCTGCCTCGCTTTTAAAAATGGGTGATAGTTCCATGTTGGATCTCGTCAAACTCGCCATGCTGCTAGTCTTCGAAATAGGGTCATTGGTCAAAGTCCTGGCACTATCTGTTGGAGTATTCAAGTATTGAGTTGATAATGAATTGGTCCGATCGTAGCTAGATTTATCATAACTTTTGTGGTAACTGCTGCTGAGAGATGAAATGTCTCGAGAGTAATCGTAGTTTGAAAGAGATGGACTTGACGGATATTTCGGACTTTGGTCCATATTTTTATCATTTATTCTTATGTAGGGTGATGGATCTGGATTTGGTGGTTTTGAGTAATATTCCTCGTATTTGTTATATTCCGTTCGTGGCAAGGAAGATGCTCGGTAGTTATTTATTGGCTGTACTAATTCCTCTTCTAGAAATTGGTCGATGTTGGCTGTTATGTTATTTGTTGACCAATCGGACATCGGCTGAAGAGATCTTTCTCTGTCTCTTTGACGTCTCTCACTTTCCCTCTTTACGATACGAACCGTTTTGATTTCTTGTTTTTCAACATTGGATAGATTACCTGTAAATAAAAATACATGTCATTTAATATTTTTCAGAAATTAATTATGAAATTACCGTGAAAATTATAAAAAAAAGTATATACGTTACCAAAAGCCGTATGTTGCATATCTTCGCTATTAATCGGTGATGCTATATCCATCCCTGGGCCTCTAGTATCTACATATAAAGGCGTTTCCACACCCTGTCCGTAATGCCCTGGAGGGTGTAATGGAGCCGAAGGTTCATAATCATAATCTGAGTACCCGTGATCTATTGTATGACCTGTATCCAGATTTGTCTCCTGCCATGATGACATTGGCCGACGTTTACCTAAAACAGAATCAATATGCAAAATAACATGTCTTACTACTATCATGAATAACAATCATGAATACTATCATGAATAACAATCCGCACAGATCATGAAGGTGTCACGGCGTCCTTGATTATAATTAATAATTGAGCTATGAATAGTTGAAATATTTTTATGGAGCTCTTTAAAAAGATTAACACACATTGTATAATTTCAATAATGTTGGGAAGTTACCAATACGTTACTAGGTAGTTGTAAAAAATACATTAATTCTACGTACCCGTCGAGTCGTGAGTAGTTTGCAGCGCGTGGGACTGTTGCGTGAGATGTCTCACCGCGCGAGATAACTCCTGCCGCTGACGCTGAAGAGCCGATACTAGTTGTTGGACTCGAGATACTTCTGTAATAAGTATGTAATTTAAGAAAGGCGTGTCTATAAAAACTGTGTCCATCAGCTTGTTTGTTTTTGTATAGTCTATATGCGCTAGCAAAGTGTTGGTGTGCGCGATCGTGTGTATATGTGTGAAGCTAACCTCCTCATGCTCGTTCGTTGTGTGTGTGCCCACCAAGGTTAAAGACATGTGTATGACTTATATGATTGTTAAAGTGTTGTGCGTTAGTGTAGTGGCTCCATGTAATCTCACGATCCCCATGTATGTATGGACGAGTTTCTGTGTGTGTGAGTGCTCACCGTCCTCCAGTAGCGCGGTGGGGTGTGCATGTGCGTGTGTGTTAGCTCGTTGTGCACGTAACGCTCTTCGCAGATGGTGCAGCTCGCGCTCCAGCCGAGCGTTGTCTGCCACAGTCTGCTCTAGTTTCTGGAAGATATATGTGTTTCTAAGATTTGGCAAGAGCGCTGGCTGTCCCGGCGGTTGAATATGAAGTTAAGATATGTATGACATACAAAGATCAAATCTACTATATAAGACTCTTGTATAACATGGAGATTTTTACACTATGCTGTCTTTTTCAGTCTATTCATAATAGTTTATCATACATTATATATCTATAATCACCTTTTTCCTCAATTTACCATTCAAATGACTATATTGCATTGCTCAATATCAATTACTTTAATTAAGATTCTTAATTCACTATTACTAAATTACTTGATGATATCATGCTGGAAGTAAGTTTAGTCAAATTAAACATTCAAAAAATGTTGCACTATACAACACCTAAAAATAAATGGGTGAGCGTATTTACAAAGCCCAAGAACAGAATAGTGTTTTAAAAATAAATATAAATAAAAAAGAAAAGTGCTTGTATATTAAAACCTTATAAACCTTAGAATTGTGCGCCAACATGGCGTGCACACGCGCCAGCTCCGCCTCCAGGCCGGGCTGGCTCGCACTCGCTGACGTTAACTTACTACGAACACCTACAATACATATGTATTGACTTACTATTGACAATTTATAGAACACTTTATATGATATTATTATGTTTTTGATCAAAGTAATCCATCATATATTTGTTATATAGTTACCAGTAAGTAGAGAATCGATAGCATCTTTATCTGTCTTCAGACCTTGGAGAATAGCCGCTTCATCGGCCAGTTCCTGCTCCAATGCCCACAGTTCTGAAACCCTGACTCTGGCTGCTTCTGTTTCTAGCGATTTACCCGCTGCTGCACTTTCTAACCACCTGGAAAGTAATAAATAAATCTGAAATATGGGCAGTTACACTATCATGAACATCATCCAATAAAACGAATAGAAATAAAAAATAAAAAACGATAAAAAAAGTTTCCTACCTCTGTTGCTCTAAGGCATGCTCCGCGAGAACTTTTTGTCTAAGTCTCTGATTCCGTTCTAATCTTTCAATGGTAGAACCAGGTCTGTTATACAATGAACCTAGTTTCACCATGTTATCTACTAATTGAACCAGCGGTTTGCTTTTCTCGTATTGGCTCTCCAAATCCATTAATTGCATCTTTAAATGTTCCAAACGTTGTAAACTCTCTTCACGCTCCATCGCTTTTAGTGAACTAAGACAATCCTGTAATTTTATATTATAATCATTGTCAAACACGATAATGTATATAAATTAGAAATATATACGAATTTGTACGTAAACTATAATACAAAATACACATCTCTAACAAAGTACAAAGCATAAAATAACGAAAGAAACAAAAAAGCACCTCAATACTACTAATTTGTGCACAACATTGCTCAATAGACCGGTGGGTGGCAGCATGTCGTCTTCTCAGTTGTATCAAGAGCAAGACCAGTTCCTCGTGACTTCTACCCAAAAGTTCTCCAGCTGTTGGAACTTCACCCAACTCCTGACTATGATCCTTACGCTGACGCAACACAACAAAATAAAGCATAACATAAAAAAAACAAAACATATAATATATATATGATCAAATTAAATACAAAAAACATGTACCAATTCATCGTTTTCCGTGTTCCTTCTGACCCTCGGACTAACGGCCCTTATGGGCTGTTGCATAGCTCTTGAAGGTGATCTAACAGTCGTCCATATGTCTTCTGATGTCGTTAAATTATTTAGCTGAAATGTATCACAAAAAATATTTATTTTGTCTTGTACTTAATAAGTTCCATATGTGTAAATAAAAATTCCTACATTATGTTGCGATGTTGTCAGTTGTTGCGAGCCGTACTCTTCATTATGTTTGTCTTCAACCCATCGTACTCTGGGACTCACAGCTCGAACGGGAATATTCCCATCTCTAGTAGTCCTGCCAATAGATGTGTTGCTTCCGAGGAATGCTTTATTTGACAAAGTTGTCTGGTTTGGTTGATTGTTATTATTATTGTTAAGGCCTGTTTCCGTATTTGTTCCTGACATTGTCATTGAGGCTAAAAATAAAGTAATGCACAAATAATTTATTTTTAAGAATTTCATTGTTCGAAAATAATGTTATTACGATGGTGAAACATGATAAAGTGTAACTCCACAAATTAGTATAATTGTTAAATTATGTACAATACATTATGATACACAATCCATGTTAATTTGCACATGCTAAATGTGTTTTATATACACCTTATCGTGTTTACCCATTATTAAACAAATGCGAATCCATAAAATACATAAATCATTTACATAAAATTGCCAAATCAGATGTACGTATGTATTTCTAATCAGACTTTGCTTTTCTGGTAATATAAAAAAGTGGAACTTACGTAGTAGACTTTACACGATCATAGAATGCTATAGGATACCTTCATTGCTTGTACTCTCAGTTTCGTTATTCGTGTTATGGATGACATCACTAATGCCCTTAATTGCAACGGTACTCCGCACGCGCCCTATTTTACCTTTCATAAGACCACTAGACATTAAGTCCCATTGTCTAAGATTTTCCCTATCGATCTCAAATTGTCTTTTATTTTTCACACTACTTACGTGTAAATTTTCCTTTGGATCAATTGCTAACTGTTCGTATACTCCTTCTTCAATGGGCTCAATCGGCAGTTCAGAATCCTTAACAAGACTCACGTAAACATCGTTTTCATCATTATATTCACTGTTACAATTATTCTTCTCCATATTACGTCTTTGCACTAGACTTTGAACATCACAATTGACATAATTCGCAATTCTTTTAATTTTATCAGGACATTTCTTGATTCTTTTAATACTATTCATTACGGATGTGTTTACATACGACCCATTCGGTAAATTATCAACGGGCATAGTGTCTAAGTCATCCATTGACCGTGCGTGCCTATGTGATACACGTCTTAAATTATCCCTCCATATATTATCTTCATCCCAATGATTTTCTCCCTGGTACAATACATTTTCGTACGCATTTGCTTCTGCTTCAGCGTCATAGTAAACGGTATTAGATGAATTGCCACTACAGTGAGAGGACATACTCTCCGAGGAAACCGGTATCGAGGAATTCATATTACTTTGACTATTAATATTACCATCTGTTAAAGTATCTAAATCGATATTCTTTTTTTTTAAACTCTTTTTGCATCCCAGACTAGCCATTAAAGTCATTGATTCCGGAATTTTAGATGCGTTGCTACTCGAAGACACGTATATATTTTTTGAATCAATCTCAGGATTCTTCTCAACTACACTTAAGAATTCAACTGAAACACTCCTTGCAACTAAATCAAATGTTTGGTTAGATGTTGACACTTGATTATTACGAATGGGATTTCGAATATGGATAATTTCATTATTTTTAAGCATTGGGCGTCTTCGCCTTTCATTATTTAGTTTTCTGTGACTGTTAGTATTTTTTAAATAAAGCGACGTAGGCAAAATATTAATATGCTCTTGAGATGAAAGATCTGAATAATAGTAGGGAGCACTATGTTCTGTGGAACTATCTCTGCTGTGAAATCCGGTAGTAACAGATGAAGAAGCTGTTTCGTTATCTGATCTATGAGCTAACTTTTCATTATTAAACTCTTTTATTTTATCCACCGTCACGTCGCTATTTAAGTTTTTTCTTATTAACGTATTTTCGTTGCAATTTTTACGATAAAAAGATGTAGGAGATTTTGGAATTCCTGTTGAACTAAATGAACTTTGTGAATCAGCCAAATCATATCCATGAGTGTTGGAAAATTTGTGGCGTGCGCCTAAACTTTTTTTATCTGAATCTGAATTAAGTATAACATGACTTACAGGCGTACTTGAAGATCGAGTATGTTGAATTGTAGAGTGAACATCGTCTAATGATAAATTATTTTCATTTAAGCGATTTGTATTATTATTCCGATTATTATTATCACTATTAAGGCTTAACTCACTTGTATCTGCCTGTAAACTGTGTAAATATGTATCCAAATTAACAGGAGGTATGACATCACTTTCAATACAGTTTTCCGTCTCCGTTAGCTCAAATAAGGAATCATCTGATAATGGTCTTCTTTTAATATCTTCTGAGCTATGAAATGCATAAGGATTGCGAAAATTAATCATTAAGTCAGAATCCATTAAACTGTGTATTTCAGATGATATATTTGAAGGCGCCATATCAAATTTGCTGCTAACATCTGATTCTATAGATAATCTCGACGACCCTTTGTCTGCATTGTAACTTCGGAGAGAATCAGTTTCAATCATGCTTGCGTCATGTTGCTCTATATTTGAATTATTTAATAAGCTATTAGACGATCCGATGGTTTTATTAAGATCATTCGTCAAACTTGCTCGACTATTTCGAACCTTTTCTCCCCTAGTAAGTGTATCATGGATTGAGGTTCGACTTCCATAAATCATTAATGAAGTTGTTTTTCTTTTAGCTCTGTTCATTTTTTGGTTTTCACTAGTTAACATTTTTATTATTGAATTGTCTTGTGAAATATCAGATTTATCCAATTTGTCTAGAATATATCGTGAAAGTTCTTCATCTAGTAAATTATCAAACGCAGGAGACGAATTTGGAATCGGTGTAGGAGGCAAAACATCACTGTCTGAACTATCTTGTCTATCTAAAATAGTTCTACTGCCGCTGAGATAATAGGACGCTGGTCTAAATGTGTCCGAAATACTAAATCTACAAAATGGGGCATCTAGAGAAAGTTTAGAATTGTTCTCTTCTTCGGCATCCGAAGAGTCCAGTTTATCTTTTGTTATTTTGTCTCCCTTAGAAAGTCTTTTAAGGGTTTGCTCCTTTGTATCTGCAAAATTAGAAGTTGTATCTGACAAGCATTGTGATTTAGTCATATCTTCGTCTTTATTTTTTACTGGAAGGACATGGTTCAATTCCATATAAACGGGCTCTACTCTTCCATTATTTACACACACTAATTCATAAGTTTGCATACTATCATCATCGTCAGTGCCTACATTCATTTCAACGTAATGATTATCTTCATAAGTTTGTGGAGAGGATTGGTCAAAATCACTTAAATTGTCTAATATTGTTTTGTGAGCTGGTTCGATAGCTGACATTTTTCTTGGACTCATAGGTAAATAATGATCTTCGCCCATTGTTCTAATAAAAGTTGTTTCAGATATTTCATCATTGCATGAATCTTCTTTTTGAGAAATTTTTGGTTCAATATTCGATTGAGATTCCAAATTGTTTGTAGAACTTTCAACCTCATTTTCAGAGTCTAACAAGACTTCATCTAAATCATTATCAGTGTATTCCAATTGTGTTTCTGACTCTGCTTCGCTATCATGTGTTTCGTAACCATTTTCATCTACTTCCATGCTATTGCTAACATCACAATCCGTAATATTCATAGTTGTAATTTCCTCGTTTTTTTTAATATCATCATTACTTTTTTCGTTCATAACATCAGTAGTAGATAATATATTTTCATAAACGTTTTCTAAATCTTTTGTAATATTTTTGTCTGTCAGGTCAGTTTGTTCGTTTAAATTAGTGGAAGAAAATGCGTGCGGAGAACTTGTTTGCATTAGGGTAGGACATGTGACATTTATTAAATCGGACCTTCCTGCCTGCATATTCCCCATATTTTGCAGATCAGTGCCCGGTGATTCTTCTGGGGTGCAAAAGCGAAACCAAAGTTTATTATCTCTCGTAATAATTAAGAAGAATATATTATATTTCTGAGTGCGCTTTATTATTTTGTTAGTAATTTATTTTTATCGTAATAATGAAAATAATCGTCTTGACAAAAAAGAAAGTGTTAACAGGCATTGCTACTAAATACAGTACAATATTATAAATCCATAACCCACCACCGGTACTAATCTAATTGATATCGTGTTAGTAACACTAGGGCCCAGCAGGCAGGAAGGTACCTTTCCAAGCGAAGTCGTCATTATAATATACGATTGCAAGTTTTATGTAGATGGGAATATAAATAACTATAATGACATTGATGGCATTTAAAATTTGTATAAAATAATAAATATAAATGTTTAAGTAATACGGATTGCGTTGAAGCTGATTGTATTAGTTAATAAATGAAAATTTTACGAAAAATATAACATGTAAAGTTTAAGGAATTTAATTTTTACGTAAAACTTGCTCAAAACTTATAAACAAAACTCGCAAAAATGATGAACAGGAAACCATATTCAGCTGTTTCTGGAATGAATAATTCGTGGTTCATGCAATGAAGTAGCTACATGCTTATTTTTGGGGGTTCTTCATCATGCTTAAATTCTACATGTGAAGTTACGTTACATTAACCTACCTTCATCGTCTGAAGAGTAGCTGTTATAGGACGCGTTTTTATATGATTTTGATTTATATTGATCTGATCTTAATGATTGACGGCTTTGATTTAAGGATCTTGCTAAAGAAATAGTCGCTGGAGTACTTTTCCTAGTTAGAGGCGATTGTAACATCCTTTGCTTCCACTCTAAAAGTCTTTTCATAGATTCTTCACGCTTAAAAGGAAAGGGTAAAGATTTATTAGTATAATGTTTATAAAAATTCACAACAAAATAAATGAAACAACTAAAATGAAATAAGCCTAATAAATATTTTAAATAATGTTATACCTGTTGTACTTTTTTCTCGCCTTCTCTTTCTGAAGGCAATCTGGCACTAGCTGATCTCATAAATCCTTCTGTATTGGGATCAAATCTCGCATCTTTTAAAACAGCACTAATATTTGAACCATCACTCATCACACTACCGCTTCTGTTTAGAAATTCTTTTTGGTTTTCAAGGTCCTTTTCTTTCAATGTCCAATTTGAGTTAATGGTTTCATGATCTGGTATCTTTGCAATGTAACTTGTATTTTCTTTCGGAACTCTATTTACATTGAATTCGGTTTCGTAGTTGTTGTTGTTGGTTTGGTTATAAGGTGAATGCAATTGTTTCTCAGCAAGACCACTTGCATACTTTTCTAAAGGAATTCTGATGTTTTTAGGACCTAATCCCTGTTGCTGTAAATATTGGGATGATTGTCTCATTTTTTTAGCATAACTTTCCTCTGAATAGTATTTGTCTGAGCTTGGATCATAGAAAGAATTTATATCTAGACTAGATTTGGGACGTTGAGGTTGTTTTATTTGATCATTTGCTTTTCGCACCGGAACAGAATTATTAAGTGCTTCATTTTTAGATTCATATTCTAAAAAGTCAGCACTATGTGGTCGTGGCATGGGCGGTTGAATACCACTCGCTTGCATCTTCTTTCTTCGAAGAACAGACGGTCCGCTAAAAGTTTTCTCTGGTACCTGTAAGATTACTGTGTTTAAAAATACATTTATTTGAATTACTATTTAAATAAATTATATGATACATACATAATTGGTATTCTGATCTTGTGGAGATTTATGACTGGACAGACTTATAGTATCTCTTGACTGTGAGGGATTTGGAGATTTTGCGTAAAGTTTTCCAGTATCGTTATTATACGCCCCGTAAATGTCTTCGTAATCACCAATTTTCTCTGTATTGTAAGATGTTGTGTTCGGGCGTCCATATTTTTCAGGAGTTCTTCTCTCAGCAATGCGTTCATTCAAGTTAATTGGTTTATTACTTTTGATATTTAAATCACCATACACTTCTCGGTTATAGATATTTGGATCATGGGATTTGGTACTTCGATTATCAGAGTAATTGTCATTATAAATTGAAGTTTTATTTAAATCTACTGTAACACGGTTAACTTCGTCTGTCTCTTGAGATTTTCGCTCTTGTCCCCCATAATCTTGTAGAAAAGGGTTGTAATTAGGTTTCTTATCATACAAACTTTCAATTTTATCTTCTTCTTCTTTTGGGTGCTGATTTCTTAACCTATTGTCATAAGGAGATTGGGAGTTAGTTTTGTAGAGAGAAGGATTTTGATTTTCTAAGTTTTCTGTTGTATTAGTTAATGGTAATGAAAGTTGCTGCAAGTCGTATGACCGTTTTGTTTGATATGGCGATTGTAATGGAGACTGAGGAGTATAATTTGTATCCTGATATCTATTGTGACTAGTGCTTTGACTATAGTGTGATGCAGGTTTTCTAAGCAGATCGTAATTTGGATCGTACCTGGAATGTTTTGGAATGGTTAATAAAAAAGAAGCCATTTATTATTAGTTTCGGTTGTGTTAATGGTACTATCTTTTATTGCTTACATATCTGGACTAGGGGAGTTATATCCATCGTTAGACCGCCTAGGTTTTGGTGGTGCGTTAGCATAAGTTGGACCGGCTTCCTCATTACCTTCCTGTAAATAACAAATATAAAATCGTTATTTAGGATTTAATACACACACTTCGAGCGTTAGGATTAGGGAATATAAAGCTCCATGACATTTTATAGTGCAGTAAAATAGTAAAATAACGTTTTATTATCTCCATAAAACACCGATACAGTTATATCAGTATTCTATTTGCAGTGGTCACAAATCATTCGCAGTTATAACCGTACTATAATATCTGTCCTTGGTTACGCTCCAGTGATCTAATTGTTCACTAGCTAATACCCACCTCTGTTTTCGCAGACCGATCATTATGCTTCTGTTGTTCACTGGAAAAATATAAAATAAAAATTTACTTAAATCTCATTATAAGTTATGATATACAAAAGTATAAAAAAAATAACTTCTGATATAAGCTAGAGCAAAATTACTTGCTGAATGACAGTAGTTAATTGTTATTATCTTACTTGGTATTTTGCATTAGTGCAGCCATTGTAAGTGCCTTCACCCATTTCAACATAGCTTCCTGATCCAACGCCGCTAGTACATAAGTACGCATGTTCGCATGTTCTAATTTAAATGCAAACTTCCGCATCACTTTGTCCTCCGCACTACAGGCTGACACTTTGTAAGAAGGTAATAATACTGATCCTAACAACTTCTCTTCATCTTGACCTAAAAGCACATTATAAATGATTTAAATTAATTCAAGGATATTTTAGTTCAATAAGTATAAAATTCTTCACTTACTTTTGTAGTAGAATAAACAGTATTCCGATAGAACAAACCACCTTTTCCGCCAAACTTTGAGCCCATCTGAACCCTGTTTATAGAGCATTCCTGACATAGAAACGGGAGCTGAAGGTATTCGTTGAGCAGTTGGCGATCGTAAGGCTTGAGTGCCACTGCTACTTCTTCGACTATCTGATGACGGAGATTTTATACTTATACTTGGAGTACTTGATTCACTGGATTTCATCGGTGATACGATATCCAAATTGTTCCTTTGGTTGTTGTAGTCAGAAGGTGGAGACTGGCTTTTTGACTTTTCATGTTCTTGATAATATCTTTGCCTATCTGATTCTCTATAATCATTTTGATTTGCTTGCCATTGGGCTTCTTGATACTGCCTGTTTTGAATATCAACATCATTATAGTCATTGTTTTTAGCGTATCGTTCCATGTCTCTTTGTATGTCATTGCTACTATACTCTTTGAAATCATTCTTACTGCTATAACGATCTAAATCTCTATAAGAACTATCTGAGTATATACTATTCTGCAAGTTAGGAGGTGGCTGTACGCCGTGAATTTGCTGAAGTAAAAGTTGTCGTTCAGCAAACTTTTGTTGTTGATGCATTTGTGCTTGATTTTGATAATGCATTTGCTGTTGCATTTTCATTTGTTGAATTTCATTATACTGCCTTCTCAACAATTCAGTGTTACTTTGGGGCCCTATTCTGTTCGAATAAGGAAGATACGGTTTTGAACCGTACTGATTCATATTAGGTCTATACATAGGTTGATGGTTTTGATATATTTGGTTACTATCTTTCGGTGGGTTTCGTTTTAAATAGTCTTGATAAACTTCTGCATTATATCCTTTGGGCATGTTCTGGAGTAGTTCGTGATTTACATTTTGGTCTGTGTGAATCTCAGTTCTCTCGACTCTAGGTGGGGACTGTGTATAATTATAATTATCATTCGCTCCGTAATGTCTAATATAATCGTGATTTTGTCCAGTACCATACATCTCGTGCCTGTTTTCAAGGAGTGGCGAACGTGCATTCATATTGGAGTGATATTGGCTTTGTAATAGTTGGTGCATGACGCCATTCTGCTGAATTTGCGCGGATTGGTTGTTTACAAGTGTAGGTAACTGAGTCTGTTGAGGTGAATAAATTTGTTCGGGATGGACATGATGTGCCATTAGGTGTTGCTGTGTCACCGGTTGTTGTGTTGCTGTCACGTTTTTTTTATTCTCCATTTGAAAGTCTGTCTGTGTTACCGGTGGATCAATCCTGAAACAATAATAAAGCTTATGTTAGAAAATAAATACTTTTCTTTTACACAAAATAAAACGTAATATATTCACATTTTCGAACAGGTCGCGTGCTTAATAGTAATACGTATTACGTAGACGCATCAATTCGATTTGAACTGCTTGATCAAAGCGTTATATTCAGCGTTTGATAACGCATGCGTTTGCGAAGACAGGATGGAATCGGCTTTTAAAAACGAGTATATTACTGCCATTATGTCTTCAGTAGTTGCTACGAAAATAGATAGCTATATCTTTTTACTATAAAACCCTGCTGCAATGTAAATAACCTTATTTTTTAATACAGTAAGTACCACAGCAAAAAAAAAATTATTTATAGTAAGTACATTATACCTTTTTTGTACTACAGTATGCTTAGCTATGCGATAAAAGATAGTTTACCATTTAACCTCCACATTGTTTGTAATAGAATGAACGCTAGATCAATGAAGAATTTTTCCCACGCAAATATCGAAATAAGAACTGTGATGACGTGACATATATTTGATATTATTAGCATAGCATTGCATTATTCAACAAAATTTTGTGACAAAATATAATTCAGTCATAACTTCGATTATTTTTTTTCACTTACAAATTTTGGAAATTGTCATCCAAATAAAAACAAAAACTATACAATTTTCTAATGCTAAAGTTATAAAGCCATAACTAATTATTAATTCATATTTTGTTTGGGTTTACTTTCCTTATAAGAAGTGGAGCAAGTCGAATTAACTCATCAACGTTTCAAATTACAACCTTTAGTTCGGTTTCCTTATTTATTTTTAATCTGTGTATTGAAAAGTTTGCAACCTACTTACTGCGAAATCTATTGCTAGTACTCATTATAATCTTACTATCAAATCTCTCAAAGAAAGTATTTTAAGAAAAGAGGAAGGAAACAATTTTCTTAATCTCAAACTAATTAGTGGTTAGATAATTTTCCTATATTCTTTTCTCGGGTTAACGCCCGGAAGTATGTGAGACAAGAAGTCTCCCTAATGACTTGTCAATCGTGACTCCTAGACAGGAAGTCACATTTTGGTTTTTGAGTTATTTTAGTTTACCCTTTAGAGACCAATTTTTAATTTTAAAATATATTTACAAATACATTATACTTTTTAAAAAATATATTGATCGTTTTAATTCGGTTACATGACTGGATTAAAAATATGTATTTTGAAATTCTAATGATAAGAATAAGAAAAAAAAAACACTAGACAATTTATATTATGAATTATTAAAATAAATAAAAGCTATTAAATGAGATCGACAATGTAAGAAACATGCTATCACCGGAATTGAGTAATGTATTTATGTAAAATGATAAACAAATTGCTTGGAAAACGTTGAAACATACATAATTAACAAGACATTTTGCATAAGTACTGCCTTTAAGTCAATTGCGAGTAAAAACAACTAGTTAAGAAACTACATTTACCTAACGTTTATCTCTTAAACTTAATAACGTAAGTTAATTACCTAACATACACTACGTGATTAGAACGACAATTAAATGCTGGTAATCTGCAAACTGTTTAGTCTAGCCGCTAAATAAAACACGTATGCAGTACTCCCAGATTTAAGTTGGCTGACCGCCAGGCCGCAATCCTGACTTCGTAAGAGACTCGTCGCCCGATTAATCTGATTTCAATGTCATAAGTCTGACCTGACCCATTTATTTATTTGTGTCAAGATAAATTTAACGCAGTGACACGTTGGATCTCTTACTTTGCCTATGGTGTAATAAAAGTAGAACCCGTAGATTACAAATTCAGAAATTAAAAAGCCAAATTTTAGATTTATTTTATTTGCTTGTTATTTTATGAAATCAAATATTAATTTAATTCTATATATCAACGTAGAACTACAATAACCTGGATATAAAATAATACATGCCCTTATAATAGTTGGTTACAATTTAGAATTAATATTAATATAATCTTATTTATAATAAAAGAATCAAATAAGAAATGTATTAATTCATTAAAACTTCTTTTTATTTAAATATAGATACATAAAGCTTCTTTTTATTTAAATATAGATACATAAAGCTTCTTTTTATTTAAATATAGATACATTAAGCTTCTTTTCATTTAAATGCTTTGAAATTATGATTTCACAACGCAAAGCATTTGTTTTATATCTAACATAGATTACTACAACCATCAACAGACTAATGTCACCTTGATCGTATGTAATGTTAGAATATAGAGCAATCTACAGCAACAGGATGTTTTATTATCATATTATAAAAAGTCAATAACATTTTATTTCTTTAAAAAAAAATACTATTGACAGACAACCGAGGCTAATATATTATATACATAATAATTTGATAAATAAATCAATCATAGATTTATTTCAGTTTACTTTTAATTTTAAAATGTCTTATTAAGCTTTTTAATATGTTGTCTGTTAATATGGTTCAATGACAGCAATAAAAATATGTATTGTGTAATACTTGTTTACGCATGTTTTTATTGTAAGTTTATAGTAAATATTATAATAAATTTAAGAACATCCTGGTTATGAGACACATAGTGATATGTTTACCTAAGTATTATTCTTATTTTTTAACAATACTAGGTATTATTTTTTTATCTGAACTCGTGTTTGTAAAGCCTAATTAAAAACTTATAACTACTCAAAATGTTATATTTTTTTAATGAAATATATTTTCACTTTAAAAAACCAGTCATGTAAGTCATGAGAAGATAGCGAGACTTAATCACAAGCCAGAGACTGTAGAAAGGAGTATGTATCAAGGACGACTGCGCGCGCGCCGGTTGTTCACCTTAGCAAGAATGCGCGGGAACACGGGATCCGAGCTCTTGCGGTCAGACCGGTGACTCGATATGTACTACCTATTAGAATACCATATAAATCGAACTGGTTCATTCAGTGTCTCTTGCAATCATTATATTATCTTTTCCTTGTCGGGGGGTAATATTATGTAAGAGTAACTCTCAGCTAAGCTTAAAATAATAAAAACAAGTTATTTGTTATTTATGGGTTTCTTTAACAAAGATTTTAAGTTGTCTGCAGTCATTATAATAAAGTCTATGAAAGTAAACAATCTAATATGCGAAATATCATAAATAAACGCTGCGTTAGACTGTAAAAAGATGAACGAAAATGTTCCGAAAAGTTACAAACAAATTATATTAATATAACAATTGTTATAAGTTATAAGCGTCTATTTAATAAACGTAAGGCATCTTTGAATTGCCGAAGTATATCCTTTAAAGGTTTTACTTCAAAGCGTCGAGATAAATTGCCCTGAATAGGACGATATCCGTCGATCTAAATACAGCTAGTCTTAATGCCCGTAGAGCTAGTTTTTTTACTTTAGATAGCTAACAAGTTTATTGTGGCTCGGCCTAGTTGATAGAAGCCTTATAAATGCAATTAAATTTGCCGATACGACGACATGCGAAGGTTACTATCAGTACCTATCCATATATTATATCATTGTATTCAAGTATGTATTAGTATGTTTAAAGTATAAACGAATATTGTGTAGTAGAATTCAAGAATTTGATAAAAATTAATTAGTCCGTAAACATTTTTTAAATGAATATTGAATCAAAAATTCGTCAATACCGTCAGGTCTCAAACCTGCAACCCTTCAAATATTGACTCTTGAGGTTTAATAAAATAAGCATGTACAATACATTTTCTAACACATACAATCATCTTAACTTCTTGAGAAATTTGCATTACAAATAATACTGAAATTATGTAGGTTAGAATAGTTTACAAAGCGGTATGCAATACAAAATAAACATCCTTTGATGTCGTTAGAGTACGTTTGCAATTCAGACTTCATTCATACACATTGCATGATTCTAAAATAATATGATTCGAATTCACTGGATGTATTTCCAAAGGCAAATATTTTGTTTGCTTGAGGAAGTAAGGTAGGTCCATAGAGATAATATTGATTCTTAGAAACATTATTTTATATTAGCTATTATATGATATTGATTTTATATCCAACTAATGATGTAACTATGGAGACCTTGCTCCTTTTTAGAGGTCGTATTGCGGTTGCTTGGATTAAAAAGTACCTATTCGAATAAGAATAATTAATTATGCTTTGAGACTAGTACCTAGGTATATTAGGTTAGATATATTTTTGAACAATAACCTTTACAAATAAGAAAAATGTATTTTGCGAGGAACATGCCACTTCTTCCGTTCGCCACAGAAAAATTATGACTAATGATACCAAATATATTTTTTTACTAGAATATGGATCTTCAAAACCCAAGACTATCAAACAACTATGACACTGAAAACCACTTTTAAATGATACTGGAGTCCTATTATAAATAAATAATTATCAAAATAGAAATTACAAATATATGTGACTTTTCTAGTAACCAACGATTCCTAGTGTGCACGTGTGAAGAGATCCATACAAAAATAATACGTTCATATTTATTTTCGTCCAGTGTTGTTATTAAGACTTGTATATTCATCAATCCAATCAAATGAAATTTATCAATTTATTTTTTTAATTCTTTATTGAATAAATAAGTAAGAAAATCATTTCATAGCTGAAAAGATTTTCTTATGGAGGTTCCTATATAAGTTATGTTCGTGTTTTTTGTTGGTGTGAGTGCATACGTGAATAGTTACTAGTTATTATGATGTCATCGAAGGTATGGTAAGAATACGATATTAATTCAAGGTTAAGCTCATGGAATTTAATTATGATCAGTACTTTATGTAATTGAACAGAACGATTCAGTTATTCAAATATTCCGTCCAAGTTAACCATCACATCGAAATTCTAGAATAGGTACAATGAATCAAAGTGAAAATTATATTTTTTCTTTCTCAATTTACCAGTCATAATTTTCTGGAATTTTTCCATCTCTAGGTACGGTCGGCTCAGAGTGTTTTTCCTCCATCTTCCTCGTTGGTGCTGCCTCAACTGCTTACATTATTATTCACACAATTAATCCATCTCTTTTTTTACCTCTAGCTGCATATTCTCATTCATCTTCCTAACTCACTTCACTCCCATTTTTTTCAATATTGGACGCAAGTTTTAAAATCCTTATATCCGCAATGTTATTAAAAGAAACGTCATATATTATCATTGTACTCAATTAATATTGAGGTCAACGATAAAAAATATAATTGGAAGATATTATCTATAATAAAAAATATGGATAAATGTTACATAACTATTTCAGTGTCACTTATTAGAATTATTAAAATGTGCTTAGTTAAAAACATATAGTTATAAAACTTAAAAAAATATATGGAATAATAAACTTCAATGTACTAATTGGAACGGTATCCCAGAGGTCGCAGGCTCGAATCTCCAGATTGCTCTTTTTTTGTATATTCTTCACCACGATATATAAGTTTATTTATTTATTTAAGTTTATTTTATATTTATATACTTTTTTCTAGTTTTCAATAGTTAACATTTAAAATACTAAAATTTGTTTTGTTTTTTACCTTATACTAATGTAACATATATTAAACAATAATTATACCTTTGGATCCACCGTTTAAATAGACTTTTAATAATTACAATGTAGTAAATGCGTCAGAGTGTAACGGGTTCACCAAGGTGATACGATACCCCCGCTTTGTATTATAGACTATAGCAGTGTAAAGTTACTGTTACTAGTAAAAGGATGGATTACCAAGATTTGTCATAATTTAAATGAGTTCATTAGAACAAATAAAATATATTAACATCATGGTTTTGTTGTATGAGTTAAGTGGGTCTAAATAAATCTCTTGTCTCTCCCCTAAGCTGGGAGAATTTTTTTTTTTTTTATTTTTTTTTTTTTTTACTTCCTAAGCGAAAACATGAGTGCAAATTTATAATAATAATATGGAATTATACATTTTAATACTATAATGTACTATATATAATATATAATGCCATTAACATAAGTCATTTGACTAAAATGTGATATCATTTGTAATCATCGTGACACGTCCAACTATTAAAACATTATAAAGGAAATGCAAAAACCAGTCTCATTAAAATGCATCAAGCTGTGAATAATCATAAATCTTTTCCTCCTGGATATATACATACTGATGTCTGGTTGTCTGCATCTATCTATGTGTTAATTTATATGAGTAGCGACAGTTAGAAGGCTGCAAAAAACTATAAGTCAATATTTCGATAAAACATGTCATCTTCAGGAATGCTTTTAAAAAATATTCTTGTGTAGGTGTAGCGTTTGCGAATTCATAAATTTATTAGTATAGAATAGAGGTTCTAAAGTTTTTTTGTGTATGCGCATAATTAAGTCTAAATTATTCATAGACTTTGAAAGTCTATGTCGAGGTATTGTGATCTATTTTTGATTCAAAATTGAATTGTCGATTTACTTTTCAAGACCATATTTCTGTTAAATAATAATCTAATTACACGATGAAAATAAAACATATTTAAACCAAATTAGGATTATTGGCTTCTAATATATGGAAGCTACTAATTTCTAATGATATTTATAGTCTTAATGACGACGACTTTCATTGTACCGAACATAGCTTATAATCATCGCGACAAAAAAGATTTTCCATTAAAAGAAAGCACTCAAATCTATCACCTCTTTATCCGTTTGGGAGCTATGTGTTCACAGACAGACATACAAATACATAAGTTAAATTAACATCCCTCGTAAATGCATCGAGGATTAATAAAGCATTATGAAAAGATATAATACTAACTAGTACTCTATATGTATAATCAACGAGAAAAACACATGATTTCTAATCACGATACCTAGCAGAATCAACCAAGATACAGTCAGTCGTTAGAAAGTAATAAAAAATAAAGCTTCATCTGATTTCATCAAGAGGAATAATAAAGAGTTGGAGTATGATATGTTTACAAAAGCGCTACCGAGCATTGCTCATAAAATTAGATCATAAAACGTGGAAAAACAGAAGTTGGAAATATTTTATTAAATCGGTGCAGTGAAGCAGAATGATTTTAGTCATGTTAAATTAACTAATATTAGAGATAAATATTGTTAAATTTAAAGTTTATAATATAGATAAGATGCTATATTGAACTCAAGTGAATAACAAAAAATATTATTAAACAATCAAACGTTATGAGGCCTGTGTTATTATCTATGAATGGTTATGGAGTTACGTGTAAACATGATTTGTTTCCACACATCATGTCGTGGAGATTGAACACGTTCGCGAACAATGTATGAAAACTTTGCTTGCAATGATAATATTGTTCGAAATTTGTCGATTTTTACAATATTTATGATTGAATGATAAATATTAAGTTTATTGATATTTTATATATTTTTTGTTTTGTCGTGTTTATTCGTTAGTGTTGAAGAAGCATGTTTTGTTTCGTTCATTCGAGATTAATCATAACCTCGAGAAAATGCTTTAAATATATAATTATATTTAGTATTATACTCCGTCATTTATAATAATGATTCCTTATATGTAAGTAATGTGTCATAGTTTAGACACTATTTATGATTATTAATATTTTCTGTTTTACATCCTTCATGGGTTTTTTATTCAATTGTGATTGACTCTAAGAATGTTTTAGAATTAAATCTACAAATTTATCGTATAATAAATTTAATACGACAGGATCAAGTTACAATATCAGTGAGAAGTGTTGAACTGTACTGATTCGGTGAGTATATTATATCTTCCCACACGAAATTAGGAGTTGTAAGACTTCACGAAAAACGTTAATTCGCAAAACAAATTGGCTTTTTAATTTTTTGTTAGGTTTAATATTTAATTGTTCCGATATACATTTTTAATATATATCTTTGTTGAAACGAATAATACGGAAATATAATTTTGTATCACAGTTATTTCATTAGATGATGAATATAACAAAAAATATTGTATCTTTATTATATTCAACAAGTACGAAAACGTAGTCACTTATACATAAAAAGATCAACCAAAACCAAAGTAGTACAAGATAACAAAATAGATAAAATAGTAAATGTAATTCGATTAGCCAAAGAAAAAGTATCTTCTCAATTATATTATATTAATCTTAATTTAAATTATACTACATATTACTAAAAAGGTTTTAATTACTATAAAAAAAAAGTTGTAAAGTTCACGTTCTGTAAGCACGGAATGGTAAATAAATTGAAAGAAAAACACGTGTTTCTATTATTTCAAAGTGCTTGAGTGAGCAATAATTCCAGCTGATAACTACTTGGCCATTCTCAATTACCAAGGTGAGATGAAGAATGTTTTATTTGCATAGAACTTAATGGTATTAAATATCCGAATGTAACTTTAACCTATCTGTTGTAGGTAGTTTCACAATTCTTACATTTCTCCTTGTATCAATATCACGTCTATGAAGGTTGAATGTAGGTTTCACTTTATATAACTTTTATTAAATTTTTGTGCCAAAAAACTATTGAATAACATCAAAAGCACTGACAATTTAGTGTACTGGTTTCATAAAACCACTTTGAAGCGATTAGAAGACGACAATCACTCTTAGCTGTATATTTTAGCGACAACGTTGCTCAACTATTAAGACATGCAAATAATTAAAAAAATCACAAGGGAAATGAGCCATCATAATATGTGCTTAACCCTATTTCGAAACGGAAATTGAAGCTACGCCACGGTTTACTCAAGCATACGCTTTGACAATGGCTTTCATCTCCCACGAGCGTTTCTTTGCACCTCTGAAATGTAAGATGTTATCAGACAACAACGTGACCTGTATGAAAGTGAAAACTACAATAGTATTTAAGATTTAATACCATTGTCTGTGCTCGAAGGTGACAGCGGTAAGATTTTGAAGTGTTCAAATAATGTACTTAGACTCGAGCGTTGTTTTCTAATCCTAAATACCGATTGAAAGATTGATATAATATACAAATTGATAACGAATTTGTTTCTATCATTTAATATTTCTTAAACAATTATATTTACTTTGTACTCGTGAGTAAGAACACCGAATGCGTACGAAGGTAGTCGAGCAAATTCCGATACAATTAGCATTAATACAGCCGGGTAAATATAAATATAATTGTTACAAAAGTAAATATAAACATTTCTTAAACAATTCAAGATTTTCAATATTAATTTCAATGAATGAAAAATAAACCGATATTCGGATTACCGATAACCGATCGAACACGGAACCTCTGGGAAACCGTCCCGTCCCAAAAACTCTCTGCCCATGTCGGTTTATTTTTGATTATGTATTTATATAAATAAAAGTAAGCTTAACATTTCCATAAATGTTTATAGTTTAGTTTGTATTATTATTAATTAATAAATGTTTCGGTAAAATTTGTGTTTATTGATAATAAACCTGATGACCTAGTTATATCATTTCATATCAACTCATGTGGCCTATCGCTAGATAAATAGCGTCAAGTTTCAGCAAGTAATTTCGGTAATATGAAAGATAATTGGCCGATTACGCTGTCGGGATGTTTGACCGACATATCATTTCGTTATTGAGCGGCATTTGACATTAACGGTTCTACAATCGATAAAAAATATTACTAGTATAAGTTAATAAAACCTCCTACTATTCAACTTAACAAAGTAATAAATTGAATTGCAAGAACAAGCAAATTAAAATTCTTTTTAAAGTGGTTACTTTTTGTCATTGCACTTGGCACGTTTATTCACTTTAAATCACTCTTACGTAGAACTCTCGATAAATTCCTTTAAAGACTTTTAATTGGGATAGACGCTAAAATTTTTAAACTATCACAAAAGAGAGGAGTTCGTTTAGTTCACTGAAAGCTATTTATTACTGGAGCGCTCTGTTCTCCAGCGTACACTTTATTAGCGGAAGAGCCAGATCCTTTGCATCTACATAGTATCATAATACAGATTGCATCCAAGATAATATGAATTCCCTTTCCTCTTGGAAGCTCTACTTATTTGCCTTACATTTCAAATGTAGTCATTAAAATATGTTTTTATTGTCTAATACTAAGAATGAAAAAAGAAAGTCAATTCGTAAGATTGTGTGTTAACGTAAACTGTTAGAAACTTGACAATAATATGTTTCTTTACAATTTCATTATCGCCGTACGCGTGTTTAAGTGTGAGTGGGAGAGTAAAGAGTTAAACTAACTGTAGTTTTGTGACTACTTTTAAGGCTTGTATACACAGGTGTTACGCAAGCATACCGCAGCGTATCGACCGACCTAACTGCATAGCCTTATTGCACTCAGCTTTGGGTTTAATGATGTGCTCTAGGATTAGCCATAATACCTTGCCCAGGTAGCAGGAAATCTGCAAATTGTCACGTATCCGATATAAGTCCGCTGATTGGAATGAACAATTAAACTTGTGAAACGTTCGACTTAAAAATACAGGAAATGTTTTGCTTTTTAGAAATATTGTGGTCATTATTGTCGAAGAATTGCAAGATGCTTACTTTAATAATATTATAATTTTTATGCGTGGTAGTTGCAAGTAATATATATATTTTTAATTTACTTTAAAATATGTTTCATATGGTTTCACTTAAGTAATGTTTTATGGCGTTTATAACAGTTTTTATATGTTTAAAAAAACTAACAGACTTTGTAATTGTTTTTATCGTTTTTATTTGCTAAATAAAAATATATTGGCTTTCTAATGTTTTTTTTTTCTTTATTTTACCTTTTTACCTTTGTAAACCATAAGATTACTTTCCAGAACTTTTTAAAACATTTTACTGTATATATATATTATTCCTTTCTTTCAAGAAGTAATAAACATACATAAGATAAATAATATACTCAACAACATATTATTCAGGAAATAAATCCTACTGTAGTTCCTTGAATGGATTGTTAATACTGAATGGTTTATGTTGTATCAACGCTTGGACGTCCTCCGCATTCCAAGCACCTTTCACGCTTAGTCTATGCAATATAAATGTCAAAAGACTTATACCCATGTAGTCATCATTGCTATAGCCCAGATTTAATATTACTAAAAAAATCGGATAAGAAAAATATATTTTTTTACATATGAAGGTAGGAGCAAATTAAGAATTCAAAAAATCTAATGGCTTGTTTGTATCTAATTAAGTTCCGGTCTTATTATCACGTTCTCTTGTTTCTATTTAAATTCTGCGAAACGATGAAGGTTTTTCCTATTTTAATATGTATGTACATTAAGTTACTTCGACAATAAGGCATACCTACGTGACTTCATATGAAGCAAAAGAATTTGTAAGTGGTTTCCCTTTCCTTGTACGTTTTTGATCATCCGTGCACAGCGTGTGCGCAGGGTGAGTGCCCTGAGAGATTTAGGAGGGGAGAGATCTCAGATGGTTTATCTTGTATACTCACTATCTTAATAAAGTCCTGTAATACGTACCTAGATGTATGACGTAACATGATTTAAATACTGAAAGATACCCGCTAAACAATGAAGTCGAACAACTATGTAACCTGATTTTCTAAACTGGAGCATACAATAGATGTTTACTTTAAAACGTTATGTTAAGTAGTTCGTAAGTATGCTTATTTAATTATGCGCATCCCTTTTATATATATATAGGTAAGTATAGTCAATGAGTAAGTCATTGACTTACAGAACTGCAATTAAAATAGAGCAATCGTAATGTAAAAACAAAAGACAAGTTTTTAAATATGTTCCAACAAAAACAATGCTTCTCTATATATTTTATGGTATAACAAAAATATTTTAGTGTTCAAAAAACAATAAAGAAACAGTTTTGAGCAAGTGTTCTAAAAATTATAAACTTTGCACGAGACTTTGAGGCGTTTCATTTTTATACCTACAAAGTTGCAGACAAAAAAACTGCGGAAAGGTCCAACTACCTGCATGCCAACATCAAAGGCAACTCACAAACTTTAAACGTTTGGCGTACATTCTATTAAAAATAATAAAAACAAACAAATTAAACTCAAAACATTGTAGATATGGTAAATGTTTGCCGGGAGCTCCACAAGCGTGAAATTATCTAAAAGCAAGCATTATCACAATTTATTTAATGTTCTTCATTCATTTAAAATGTAATACAAGATATATTGAGTGAGAATGTTCACGATAACTTTTACACTCTATACAGTGAGTATAAGATATGTCTGTATTATTTGCTTAATATTCATTATAAAGAATTTGCAAAATCTGTTATATACTGTTTAATGTTAATATTTGTAGAGTTTACACGATTTGTTTTTATTCTACCTTGTTCAATCTTCGAGATAAGTGGCATTCATTGAATTCAATACTTTTTATATTTTAATATCACTACAGGCATTATATTTTATTAGGAATTTAATTTACAAGTCAGGTCGTTAGTATTTTACTTGAATTTCTGACAAAAAGCTAAGTCTTTAAAATATAGATGTCGATGACACATCTCCGAAATTTTAAATCTATTCTTCTCGTGACAAAGATGAGTCACTATATATTAAATAGTCATTATGATAATTACTCAAAATATTACCGTTTCATATGTTATAAGTACTTTATAATAAAAAAAATATATTGCTAATACTAACAATAAGAACGGTACATTGAATTTAGTTAATGATATCCCTTAAGAAAATAACAAAGTAAAAACAACCTTTCTGTTTTTTCATAGCTTGATAGTTTATATCTAAACAATAAAGCAAGCAACAGTTTTCTAACTGAGAACACACTGATTAGAAGCAAAATAAAAATTCAAATCAAGTCCACCTGTTGACGACACCTGGCTCTAAAATTAACGTTAGAGCCTCTTCACACAAAGCCGTCTTCCCCCAACGTAAATATTTAAAGTCGAGCGTGACCAGAGAGAATTATAAGGTTTTTGAAATTACACCTCAGCCTGTCCTACCTTTGTCATGTTTTTTATTTCATGTAACGTTATTACGTGTATAAGCGTTTAACTTGTCGAGCGACTAGCTCTAACTAGTACAATATCCGGTTTCTCATACCTTTTTTGCTGAAAGCATCAAATCCTCTCCCAAGTACCGCTTTGTTTGTATCCTTCTATGAAGGGTACTTTTATCTAACCACAATTCACTTTGCACAAAACATGTAACTTTGGTTTGATGTTTAATTAAATTAGTATGCACTTTTCAACATCTGTTATTTTTTTTTAATTTTATATATGTTACTCGTACTTCTTTTGATATGTTTTAATTGAAAACTTTTCACTCTAGAATTTGGATGTCAGTGATAAGAGCGTAAAAATGTAACCACGTCGCGCGTCGAGTGTGTTAGCGATCGTCGACTGGTACTGTGTAGTAGTAACGTACCGACAACCTCACCGGTCTAGCAGCGGGCGCGCTAAACCGTCGGGTGGGAGGAGAGCGGCGCGATAGACATACTAAAAACATTCAAGATAGAAAGAGATAGAAACCAACGTCATCACCGGTACGCAAGCTACACCTATAATGCAACTAATGAAAATTGTCTTTCAAACCTACAAAAACATTCAGAGCCTAGCGTATCTATATTTTTACTACGTAATACCGGTTTTACCTGTACTCGACCGCGTGCCGATAAGGTAATTTGAATTCCATCGGAGTGAAAAAGACAGAGGTTTCCGACGAAGGCTTTAACGGACTAGAAAAAAAACGTTAATTTTGATTTGCCTAAATCGTTCTAAATACCTCATGTGTATGAATAAATATTGTTTTCGGTTCAATTCTGAAAAGGAACACCCCTAACTGCCCCTATATTGCAGACTAGTTCAAGAGATTGCCACAAATATTGCCGGTAGCTACTTTCTCTCCACTAAACTAATAATAGTGTAAACAAAAACCATAAAATTCTTAATCGTTTAATTAAGTGAAGACTGCCAAACAATCTTGATCATTGTATAAGAGGTATCCGTTGTATCAGTCATCGCTACCAATGAATCAGAAACTTGTGGCTCTTTTGTTTGGCTTTCTTATTGGTGGCCAACAAAAAGCTTCACTTTTACCAATTAGCTGGGTAGTGCACGCTCGATCGACGACAATAACGGCTTTGTTTCTCAAAAACAAGTGATAAATCGTGTTCCAAATATCAACACACTTCCTTCATATTATTTCCAGTTCTACTACAGTGCCGTTAGACGAAGTGTAGGAGAGCGCTTTATTTCTTTTGAATTATTTTGAATAATATGTGTACCTTAAGACAGATTTATCTAAATATATTATACGTATAGCTTACATAACTGAATTTATTTTATTCTTTATAAGCCGGGCGTGTAATATTTTAGTAATATCAAGGTCATTGACACTAGATCGTTGATCAGAATGATTATAATACTTACTGTAAACATTATAAATCATAGGTTTATTATTAATATAAATGCCAATACGATGGTTCTTTTAATATTTAACGTTGAGATACACGTTTATTTTGTTTTGTTCAATACTTTTTGTATAATCGACTGCACAATGCACATTGTTCTTATGTAAAATATAATCTTTTGCCAAAACAATAAGTATTTTGGACATTGCTTTATTAAGTAAATATCCTCCACCTATAATCCCGTTAATGAAGGAAACTTAAATAAGACAGCGGATTATTTTATTCAATTTGTAATGTTTCACAACTTTTTTTTCTGTTTGATCATTTGACAAAGTTTCTTTAAATGATAGAAAACTATCAGGAAAATCTTTTTTTTATTGAAAAGGTACACAAAATACAATTATACAGTGAAAGTTCACGTACTTTCTTAACATTGTCGATTATTTTTAACGATCTTGACTTTAAATTTTTATGCAAAAGAATGTCATTGTTATGTAAACTATCTTACTTCGATACTTTTAATAAAACTATTATTGAGTCGGTTTCGCTTTCACCTCTTCCAAGTTTGGGTTTTCAAGTTTCATGTCTATATCTTGATTTCGACTATGCAAGGTGCAAAACGACGTGGTCTGAGCATTTAGCAATAAGAAAATTGTCCCTTATTTCTTATCATACTTCAATATTAAGAAAACATACATTTTGGTTATGGTGGCTTTAGAGCAGACTTATATACTATAAAGTGAAGGGAATGAAAGTAGTCAACGCCAGATGTCACTCGTGCTTCGAATGGCTGAGACGGTGGAAATCGAATCGACGACTGACCCCTTTCCACGATGAATAGTAATGACCCTAGTTGGACACATCGCACGACTCGAACACGTATCACGAACCCATCAGCCCACTTGCGTGCTTTCGAATTCGTCATCGGATTTATCATTGAAAGCGTTAAGCCCTCGTAATCAATTTCCGATATTACTATTTACGTGCCGGTTAGGAATTCATTAATAACATTGTAAACTTTATAGTAATCTTGATATATTAAAATATAAGATATTTGTAGATGTATACAATTATTAAACTTCATGTACATAACAAACAACATACTTTCTTACTCGATGTCTTCTTACATCGGATCTCACCTTTAACCCTTAAATATGCAAGTTGTTTTTTTATGTTCCTTAAGTATCATAAACCCAAAGCATTTAACAGTCTAATGCATAAAATGCAGTCAGCCTTGTAGAGTTTTAAGAAATCATTAAGCACGTAGATATTTTACGCTCATTACCTACTGGTTTCCAACTGAACTGTAGTCTGTAGTTACTACTTACTTCTATATGTTCTATAAGAACTGTCTCGATAAAATTAATTACTAACTAAGGTAAGGTACTTGTCTTATATTTAACCAAATAGATCCATGGTGTATGGTTGCACCATGCTTTATTGAGAGGCTTACTTTGACAAGTATGATATCAAAATAGAATGATCACTGCTATTGATTTCAAGTGGGAATATAAATAAATATATCGAACACTCGAAATTACGAGTGGCTATTGTCATATCATCTACAATACAAAAACGACACAATCCAAAACCGGTGTATTCAGAAATGAATATACATGTATGTATATACCACACTGCTTTTTCTTATTCGTTTGGACAAACTTGAAGACCTGATAAAAGTAAGCCATGAAGATGCATCATGATGAAAATCAATCACCACTCTTTATGAATGGGGGGATTGCTTGTGACCAGGACATGCTTCGCTCCGATCCCTTGCATGATGGTACTACAAACGTGAAGACCTGGAAAAAGTTAGCGATGAAGATGCTTCATGATGAAGATGTATCACCACTCTTTATAAATGGGGAGATTGCTTGTGACCAGGACATGCTTCGCTCCGATCTTTTGCATGATGGTACTACCACGTTCATCACCATACCTAGAATGCCGCCTAAAAAAAACATTACCAATTTACATCCTAACTAAGATTGAGTAAGATCTAGGTTTAACGCATTTGGCAACCCTATAATACAAGTTCTACAACGGATGCACCTAAATACCAACGATATTTGACGCCATTCCAAATATTGTAAAGTTTCATTACTCTTCGTTTAACTGAACCAAATAAAAGATCATCTGTTATATCTATTAAGAAATATGTATCTAGATAATTGTATTTGACTCGTCTTATTATTACTTGGTAATTCTCCAGTTCCAGAGTCGTAATGTGCTTTCAGATGATATAAGACTTTTCCCTCATAATATTATAGCATTAATTTCTTATGATACTGAACCTTGCAAATGCATACTTCATTTTCTTGGGACGACTTAAAAGCAATGATCTAAAGACCTTAAAAAAGTAGATACAACAGAAAATTAATATTACAGTAATGAGTACCTATAAAATGTATTTTAATCTCGCCGACATTTATTTTGAGAGCAACATAATTTACTTTCGCTGCCAAAAATTTTGATCTTTAAATAACTAATTATGCGTTTCGCAATATCACCCCAATTTTACAAATGTAATTACGTCATAGCTAGTTAGTCAACTTTACAAGAGTAATTATATTTATAAGTATGTACCGCCATGTAAGGCTTATTTAGATTTTAAATAAATATAAAAGGAAAAACAAACCTATACGGCCACAAATCCCGAGACCTTTGGGATACCGTCCCATCACTGGTTCGAATCCTCACCCGTATCGGTTTATTTTTTATTGTATATTTAAATAATTATTTTACGAAATGTCTGATAATATTTATTATATAAAGAATATTCATTTAAATTCCTCCTAGCTGTATTCTATATTTATAAACGGTTACATTCAAAAGTTAACAATAGGTCTAGACTTTTCATTTTCATTCACCAGCCAGACATCTTGTCCGTTTCTAGAAAAGCAGGTATAAGTTCCGCATTCACGGCATTTTATTATTCCAATTGTTAGTGATAAGAATTCCCGTAACTTGTTATCAGATACAAGATGGTTCTATTCTTGTCTAAAGATTACTGATAACGGTTTGTGACTGTTCATAATGGGTGGTATAAACAATGTTTTGTCTTGCCTCTATAACATTTAAGACGAAAAGATAATTATCTTACTTTCTTCCACCAGTCAGAATATGAACGTCATTTTAATGTTTATCTTTTTAATTTTGATTTAAAAACGAGACGCTTATTTCCGCTGTTTTATAGAAAGATTCGGAATATGTAAATCATTAATAATATATGCTCACATTTATAGTTTTTTAACATTTTTAATTATATTTGTTTATTACAAATATATATATTGTTCAAAGGAGGCAAGTCACAAATAGCAACAATTAAAGCTTCAGAGTTCATTGGAGTAATATATTTTGCGGAAAAAATGTATCATCGTCTATAATATAATACTATTTTAATTTAAACTATATGACATTTTGATTATATCATGCATGGAATATAAAAATAAAATGAATGCAATAGTTTTAATAATTTTTAATAAATTCAAGCCAAGTACAGATTAATTTATATTGACTCAGATATTGTACCCTAAGAATAGAATATATTGCTTTTGTATTCTCGTATAACAAACTGTATTCTTATAAACATTTTTACTTATCCCTATCAGAAATAGATCTGCCACAATCTGTTTCAACCAAAACCTATCTTTTATTCAACAATCTTTCTTTTTGCCAGAACCAGGATATTTTTTTTTTGTATAAAACTTCCTGCAAACAGGTGTCAAATTAAATGATACTAGAGACACAGACTACGGTTGAATGGAACTCTATGAAAAGTTTCACTGTGACACGCTGAACAATAGAGTATTACTGGAAAACAGTTCACTGTACTCCAGTTTCTAGGCTTCAAATATAAGGTTGATATTATCTGAGCAAAATTTTACGATCGATATTCTACGTAACTTTTAGAAGAGATCCCGACTAGAATTTAAATTCACTTATGCCTAAAAACAGCTCAATATTTTTAGAACCTGGAACCATAACGTAAACGAAAACTTTCATCGTTTGTTAATATAGAAATAATGGTAGGATTTACTCACCATTCCCATAAATGGACCAGACAATCGAACATAACGCAGCCATGTTCCGAACCCATACATGACGCTGGAGCTGCCATGTTTTCTTCATCGAATCTCACCGCCAGGTTCATACTAATTCACTCCATTTACAACCTCTTCAAGGTTATATGTCCTATAAAGAAGAAAGAGTATTCATTACTATGGGCTACTTAAAACTGGAGCATCTTTGATGTAATTTCTAACAAGCCATTGTTAAAAGGTACTAAAGGAATTCTTTTGTATAAATTATAGAATCTATAAATAATTTTGATCTTTTTAAAATTTTCTTTACTTTTTTATTATTAGAAAAAAATATTGCATTTCGAGTAATTGTTCCTGATAAACTAGAAAAGAGTAGATATTTATTTAATATATATTTTGTCAAATGTGTTATGTAGATAGTAACAAATATTTACTTTTATTAATTTTATTTTTGGATGTTTCAATTTTTTTAAATTTATTTATTTATTTCATCGTTATTATCAAAAAATAATACATTGGGCGGAATTAATTCTCTACCAGTCAATTCGAAGAAAAAACAATAAAAAAATTCAATAACGTCATTAAACCTATAAAACATCAGCTGTTAATCTTATAAAAGGCAAAGTAATCCCATTGTTTAAGATTAACTAATAGTCACCGCCACTTAAAATTAGTAGGATTACAGATATACTTATAAAAATATTAAAATTTGCTTTACTATTATCCCACCAGGGCTTACTCAAAAGTCAAAGTCAAAGTCAAATTTTTTACACTTATGAAGCGTCAGACTCCATACAGGATATTTAGTATATAAGAGTTACCAACATTATAATGTTATTTTTTTTATTATTTTTCTATAATAAGATCAACAAATTCCAACTGCCGTAAATTGTCTAATATAAGTGAGTACTTAAAGAATATATTAATTTAAACATTTCTTCACATTATAAGCTTTCTGGTTTTAAAAGTCTTTTTAAAGTGCTTCTGATTGGAAAAAAACGTTCCACTAACGTAATTACCTAGGGCTAGAGGGCTCATTATCATTAGCCCGGCAGGCTATACATTTTTTATCTATTGACGATTTTTTATAATTATTTATTACTAGTTGTTGCCCGTGACTACGTCCGCAAGGACTTTAGAACACAGGGCTGATAAGGAACTCCTTCGCTCGAGCTTTTTTAGTCATCTTTTATTTCAATTGCTCCCCACAATAAGCCCTATTATAATTTTAAGGGTATAATATAGCTTAGATCCAACGTGCAATTTTTTTCTTTATATTGGTTAAAATATTTTTGGATTCGTATAAGTTACTTTGAAAATTGCCTCCAACATATAAACTACAAATAAAGTACAGATATTGATATCTTATAGCAGTTCGTGTCATTTTTTATGATGCGTAATTTAGAAAAATCCGAATAGTTAATTCTGTAGTAAAATAATAGAGATACGGCGATGTTTTAGAATGAAAAGTAAAAAATACAAAATATATTCTAGCGCTAAATAGCTCACATAGGCTCGTAGATACCCAAGAAAATAAAGCAATTAGAAGTAGTTTTTAAATTATATGAAAATGAATCCCAAATACTATAGTATTTAGAAAACAATCAAAGCAAATATTTTTTTTACTAACCACTATCGAACAATGAATGAAATCACCTATTTGTTTTTTCCGTAAACAGAGATTTCTGTGAAGTGCACTTCTTAGTTAAGACTTATTTGATGAGGAAATGAAGGAATTTCCAAAGATCAAAAGCTTACAAAGCTTTATAATTTATAAAAGGTGCTTTTTAATGTATATTATTCCAGCTTATTATGCAACCCATCTCAAATTATAAGCCAACTATCTTATTACTTATATATTTTTTTCCTAGCGAAACACTATTTGTTAGTACAGGCTCTAACTACACAACATTTCTTTAAAATCTGCTTACGAGTTTTATAAATAAAGTCCAAAGAGGTTTTAGTGCTTTTCCGTGAAAATTTACAAAAAATCCGGAAAGGAAACATTTCAATGAACATTGATTTATTTATTTTAAAGGGAAACAAACAATTACATAATACTTATACAAGATACCACAAATAACGTAACGTAGAAATCAGTATAGTTCATCATCACTGGTAGCATTCAATCTGCGACCTCTGGGATGTATGACTACAAGCCTTTAAGAATCTGTCTTTCTGTATAGAACCATCTTTAAGGACAGAAGCGATATTTGTCTTAGGCTTCTTTTTTAAATCCTAGTTAATGATTATAACTTCTATAAGATATCAATTGGCCAAGCGTCGGGACGGTAGTATATTATATTATTAATAATAATAGAATGCAATAACAATTCATAGCAAAGATGGCGACGTAGACGTACTTGTGAAATCCTAAGAAAATATTAAATGTATATTAATTTTTAATAGCCACTAGTTAGTCTGTATATACAACCTGCCCTGAGGACCAGATGCTGCGGGCATACTCTAAAACGTTTCATACTTTAACAAAATATGGCTTAAATGCAGTTTTGCGAGGCTGGCACGTAAGTTTTACATAACTGAGTTGCTTGTATGCCTTATTTATGTATATTCAACGCAATGTGCTTATTCACTGCAAATTTAACATCTAACTGGCTTTTGAGATTTTCAATATAATCAAATTTTGTTTTTAAACTACCGCCAATTTGGTATAAAATAATAATTCTATTACATTTTCATCTAACGATTACACGTATTGTGTTGCGATTAAAATATTCAGAGAGGTTATATATAGAAAAAAAATACAACTTTCTGTCATATAACATCTTTTGGAATAATGTACGTAATGGTTTTGTATGCGTTTTTAGGGTCTAAATATCTAATAATATATTGTTTGTTGTTTATTGACTAACAATTGGCGATTAAAAAGTATTATCCGATTTTTTTACTGTATGTAGTGCGTAGTATTTCCACCAATTGCTAACCGATTTCGGTCATGCTTTTATTATACAACTTTTATGATAAGAATAATACTTTAATTAAAACTGGCTTTTTTATACACCACATTATTTATTGAATTAGATAATTCCCTAAGTAATGTTAGACCAGGTCCCCTAAGAAAGCACGGTCTAACACTATAAATCTAACTTTAATGGAATCATTAAGCGGTGGCCATACCTATGCTTAGGTATTCATAGACCTCCATTTGTTTTACCAAAATCCGGTATATTTACCAAAAGTTTTTTTGATAAATAGCAAGATTAAGAAAAAAATCCTCTTAAAATTCTACAGACTCGAGCGCGCTGGAAATATAATATTACGAGATTCCTGAGATATTTTATGCGGGGTATTCAAAGTTGTTAACTAAAATCTCGCTTCAGAATGATGAAGTAACGTCATTAAACTACGTGC
This sequence comes from Dircenna loreta, assembly GCA_963555665.1. NCBI lineage: Eukaryota > Metazoa > Arthropoda > Insecta > Lepidoptera > Nymphalidae > Dircenna > Dircenna loreta. Next base: position 10,561,525 of record OY743097.1, on the reverse strand, counting down.
CTCTGTGAAGTATAATATTAAATTAAGAGAAACGGATTAAAAAACCTATTAAACGTTCTTTAGTATTTCTAACAATTATAATAATAAAATATTTGTATTTGATTTTATATAATTTGTTTGTGAACGTGATCGTTGCAGGAAGGTGTGTCCAATTTCCATCAACGATATTTCATCCCAAAATCTGATAGGTTTTTTATCTACCCATGTGTTTCTTAGTAAATTTTCAAACCGATTTCTGTAATTTAAAGAATTATACATTTTACATGATCGTAAAAAAGGAATGACTTAGCCGATAAAAAAGTTTGACTTCGAGCTTTTACATATTTGTAACAATTCTTCATGGTAAGTTTTTGTAGAAATAATAATGTCAAATATCAAGAAGCTGCAATAAATACTTCCGGTACAGGTTCTCCTCACTTTCGAAGCAGCTTCTTTTAAATCAATTTCATTTTGTGTGAAGGTTTAGATGCCTCTCTGGGGTCCAAGCAATATGACCGATGCAGCCAAGTCAACCAACATGAAGTTTTCTATCGTCATACAAAAGCGGATTTTCATCACGAGACTATCCGATATTCCCTCAGGATCCCCTCATTTATCCAATTTTTATAATGAATGGTAATATGATTTAGGTTCGTGTATCTATTTAACAAGTAAAGGCTTTCCTTTACTCCGAAGAAAGCTTCGGCGCCATTTTATTGTTGTTATTAAGAGAGTTCATACAATCCTTAAACTTTTGAATCTCTAACAAACATAAATGAATCGGTTTTGTTTTGTCTTACGTTGAACTCTGATGTAAAGTCATGATATTAAATTGATTGGTATTTGAAATTCCACATCGAATACATACATTATTTTATTGCATAAGTGGTAAGGGCCTAAAATGTTTTTAAAAAAATAAATTGTATTCAAACAAATCTTGCCTCCGTCTGTTTTATTTTGTTGTTGTTTAGTTAGTTAAGTTGATTTTTTATTTTTATACGACTGAGTTTATATCTACATTCTTTATTATTGTTTAATTTTTTTTTACTTCTTGAAGACTAGAAAGTTAAGTAGTTAGGCTATATTTATATTTGTATTTCCGTTATTTTTAATTTTTTTTTTTGTTTTGTTTTTTACACACCCTTATTTTGTTCTCCTTTTACTACTGGGCCAGCTGGAAGAGAATGCTTGTGGCATTATGCTAGCCTTTGCAGGTTTTGTGCAAATAAATAAATAAATAAATAAATATCTACTGAGACTGTAGTAATTATGGCAGTGTTGTCATACATTTTCAATCATAATCCTAATCAGTATCCTTATCCTAATTCTAATCGTAATCCTAATTAATATTTTATAGGTCACCTTAATGTTAATCCTAATGTAAATTATTAATATTAAAAACTTGTACTCGATTCCAGTAATTAAAAATACTTACACCCTGAACAATAAAAGTATTTTATATACATACGTGTATGCTATATTATCATAATAATTTAATTCAGCATTATTTATTAAGATAATGTTAATTGTGAATAAAACATAATTGTTAAAAAAAATGTATTTGTTATACATTTACTATTTACTTATACTATAAGTAACGTAGAACCTCATTATTTATACATAAACAATCAATATTGTAGATAGATATCCGTAGGCAGAATGTAATGACATCCACGACTTAGAATATAGATAAATAAAAAAAAAAAGAAAAACTACACTTAAACCACAAAATATAATGACCTCCATCCAATACGATAGGTATATCCACGTCCCAAAACAAATAGCTGACGATAACTTAAAAACCACAAATTGCTATTTACTTCTTATTACACGGCCGTTTAAAACAAATTTAGCCTATTGATAAATTATTAACCAGTAATGGTACTGTGAAATTTCATAGCAATTGGTTATCAGTACAAAAAATATATATTTTAAACTATAAACTTGTGATTCCGTTTAGCGAGTAAGTAGAGATTATTGCACTTTTAATAACTAGTATGATTTAGTTTTTCAAACGTCGACTTGAATAGAAGAGGGGTTAAGAGCTCACTTGTTACACTTTTTTAATTGAAGATTCTCATCCTTAATACTGGTGTTTTCTTTTGCTTCACTTCAACATAGCCCTTTGGTTGTTAATAATAAAATTAATACCTGAATAACGCTTTCAAAGGTATGAATGCACCAGCTTTGGTTCAAAGCGAACACTCATACAGAATTATTAAAAACACGCCACATCGCTACCTCCCGGGTGCAGAATTTGTGACTGTCATGTTGGTACTAAACCAATATTATATATTTACTAGCTATTTCCCACGATATCGTCCACGAGCACTATTGGATTTATTAGACAATCAGAACTGCAGATCGAACACTAGATGGCATCAATTGTAAAGGTGGTGTTGGCATCGTTGTCCGTCCATTAAGCAAATAGTATAGGAAATATTTGTTTAAAATGTTCATAGAGATCTAAAAAAGGACACAGGTTACGTTCTACCTCGGAAAAAAATAATTCCCTTAGGACTTTTACCCAGCTACAATCGTTACCAGGCTCGAGGGCGCTGCCACTGCCTGTTACTTCAGTTATTCGCCTCTTTTTTTCTATGCTGCAAAAATCAGCTGCGGATAAAAATAGACTGCTATATATTTTTAAAGCACTATCTTTTGCTTCATAATCTTCATTTTATAATAAATGAATGAAATATTGTACATATATTGTATAGATACTTTAATTATTTAATACGTACAATGTTTATTTTAATATTTTCAATCTGCGATTTGTAATTACTAATTCAAATTGTCAAGTATGACTTAGCGAAAATGCGTTTTTAATAAAACAATTTGAAACCTTTCAATTAATGTTAATTGAAACTAGTTGCATCAACTAAGAGCTCTTATGTTTTAAACTCCTTTGATTTGGAAAATGGTTATTCATTTTAAGCGTCCATTTTGACAGAAAATTGGTGCTATAAAAGCGATTTTTATGAAAGTTCCTACAAATTTATATTATGCTATATTTAATGCTTTATTGTCATTAAAAGTAAATAGTAATTCAAAATAATATTAAGCTGTCTGAAACAAATTTCGATTCTATCATTATTATTCTTATGTAGTGTTGCTTTTTATAGAAAATATAAATTGATGATAACAAAGAAAATCTTTACCTATTTGTAGGCATGAATATCCAAAATTTATAGCAGGGTCCAGTCCCTTGAGACGAAACGCCTTCTTATATTACAACTTTCTGATAGAAGTAGTATTTTTTCTTTTGTACCCAAATTAGTCCTCTTCAAAGAAACGAAATTCTCTTTGAGACTGATGTTATGAGACTGTTTACAAAATTAAATATTCAATTCCTGTACAATTCATCTCCTACACAAAGTATCAAAGTTTCCATCCTCAATCTTTAAGTTTCTGGGTAATTTCCGTGTACTTTTGTGTTTTGAAAAGCTTTTAGAAACGCAATTTCTTTAGATTCCAAGCACACAATAACAATATAAATTGTGTAGCAATAGGGCACCAAAAGATTCATTGGAAAACTATTTAATTTACCATGACCTATATACTAGGCGCTCGTACGTTATATTGCGACAATGAAACCTTAAAGCGAAATGAAAAATAGACATGTATTTCAGTGATATCAGCACGCTTATCGGGATCCCTTATAGCAATATTACTAATAATCTTACTTTCTTATTCGTTGTAAAAGTAATATTACTTTAATAATTTTTCGACATTCATTTTTATGAAGCCATTCATTATTTTACTATAGGAAACATTATTAACTCGTAACATAAAGTGTGTTTTGAAATTTGATATATGAATACCTAATACTGTTTATGTTTAAAATTTGGGAATTAAAAGTAAGTATTTATTTAAGACTCTAATAAGGAATGAAACAATATTGTTTTATAGAGCTCATGGTAAGAATCCAAGTTATTCTAATATTGCTACACAAAGCTATGATCGTTTTTAAGAGTTGATAGTAGACCGCAGAGCTATATATCTATTTTTTTAAATATATTATTGCAAATATTATCTTTATTATATATATTTCATTGTCAACCTCATTGCTTATACCAGCTATTAGCTAAATATAGCTTATTATATTGTTTGTCAATAACATAGAAAGTAATGATAGGTGTATCTTTGTATTGAATGTGTTTCATTGGCTTTATTTTCTAAGCGTTGTTTTAATAGGACATTAGAAGAGATATTGACATTATAAAACCATAAGTTCCAATGGCGATATTAAAAACACATTAAACTCAGTGGGTCACCAGTAGGTAGGTAATTACCTGAAGGTACTGTGGTAAGGTAACAGTTATCAGACGATCAGGGTGTGCCACTAGTGAAAGTGTCCCTACCACCAGATAGGTAGTGCTAGGGTAACTATGCGTTAAGAAAAGAAATATATATATATATATATGAGTATTTTTATCAACATTATTTTTCGATTTATGTCTCACATAGTAATAGATTTGAAATATTTCAGGCTGTTACAAATTCAGTTTTAATTAAAAAAAAAAAACATTATTTGTATGAAAGTGGTCTCCTTTTTCTTTCCTGGAATATTTAACAAACTTGAATAATACGACACGCCTTATAAGTAAAAACAACTCTAAATATGAGTAAATATAAGTTGAATATGATATATATATTATATAATTTCATGATAAATATTGATTTATTACATTTTTTTATAAAATGTTTGTGAAGATACTTTTTTTTTAATTTGGCATACTGAGTTACAATCATTTAAAAATAAAATTTAAAAAAAAAATCATGACAACTCATGGGCACCGCCTCACTTTTCTCGGATGTCGTAATTTCTCTCGTATAGTCAATGTCGGTAAACAGCTTTCCATGATTAAGGATGCCACGTGAGCAAATTAACCTCTCACTATATTGAACTTTAGTTACGCTGTACAATTCTTTTTTTTTAATAACATTACTTAAAGATCTTAGCCTCTCGAGAGCTATCATCAGTTCATTTCAAGAACGTACTTCAAAGCATTAGTAGTTTCATTCTAAATTTGGTTTGGTAGGGAGAGGAGCGTAACCAGTTAAGGTGAGCGCGTTAATACGCATTTTAAAGGGGTCCCTTAGACCTACACCTGGGTCGCAAGTCCCAGGAACTGTTTGCACTACTCTCAATGCAACGCGATGGGTCCGGCACCCGCACGATGAATCCTTAGAATGTTAAGAAGCTTCGTCTTGTCTCTTCTCTCGTTATATTGCGATTTATTAATGCATTTAAAATATTGATATTTAAAATTATGTCACACAAAAGAAAAAATAAAATTTAAAATATCCTTTATTGGATAGTCATAACAACATTGTAGATAATAAAAAAATAGATATTTCGATTTATTAACATTTATTTGAACTTGATATATTGAAATTATGTTATAGAATAAAAAAATAAATTCTAAAATGTCCTTTATAAGATAACAATTACTATTCCAGGGAAATAGAAGTCAGAAATTTAAGATGTAGTAAAAATTGTAGCATGTATTACCAAATCATTGAATTTTGGAATAAGGGTATGAAAGTATTTATATTTTATCTCGTGAATCTTGTCAGGCTCATCTCCGCCCGGCGGCAATCTCCAAAGAGGGACGAATTTAGTAGGCATCTAGGGGACTTCCAAGGTCAATGACCACATTTACACACATTTGCTACAAGAAAAGGCAGTGAAACGCAAAAAAGCAATATACCATTAATTACTTTTGCAGTTATTTATTTTCTTCTTTAAATAAATGTCTATCCTCGAGACTTAATTATTACATTTATTTCATAGATATATTTAAAATAATGTTTAACATATATAGAAACAAAAATAATTAAATCTAAATTCAAATTATACCGCTTTTAGAGTATTCAAAATCAACCTTTTTAGTAACACTTCTAACATAAAAGCTAACATAAACTTAAAACTGATTCAAACAAATCAAAGTGTAAAGTGGGTCATCATAACGTGCCAATAATTACCTATGAATTACTTACCTCCCTTCTAAATGGTTCTACGTCGCACTTATTTACGTTAATACAATTTATAGTACACCCATGTATCGATTTTAAACTAGATATAACACTTTTCAGTACTCTACTATCCGGAACGACATAAATGTACGGAAATAATATAATTTTAAGATGAAATAATGATAAAATTGTTAAAATAACGTATTGATTGAGCGGCGCGCGGCCGCGCGGTCTGTCACAGAATGACGCCGGGGTGCGCGCGTTTTCCTTATTTTCCCGCCACTAGGGTGGTTCGGAAACTCAGCAGAAGTTGCGCCGTAGTAGTTATGTTACCAGCCAGTAACAGTTTTTATAGCTATGCATATTCTTTGCTGTTCTTCGTATTGAAACAATTAAATTAATAACTTAGAGTTATTCATTATATTTATAATGAAAAATAAGCTAATACCTATTATGTTTAATCGTTTTATTCTTAAATAATTTTTTGTTTAACACACATGTTTTATAATAATATCTTAATTAGTTATTAAATTATTACCGAATCGAAAGTTAAACTAATGAGTTTTTTGTTGTTTGTAAGTTGTTCAATCGATAAATTTGACGACGTGATCAAGTTGAAATATTGTTTTAAATGGGGCAGGGAACTTACGTAATGAATGAGAAGTGACTAAGGTTTTTTAACCTATTTCTATTTATATTTTTAATTATTATTATATCGACAACGATGACGTCAAAACTATACAGCAATCAACATATAAGTATAAAAGATTAAATGGCTGACTGATCCCAACTGCCTACTAGTACCTAAAAACGTAAAATTTCATTTAGGCTAGATTTAAACACAAGATTTCATTTATGATGTAGTGCTCAATCTGGGAAAAGCTTTTTGCAAATTAAATCCCTTAGGAGGTGGAATGGAAAGCGAAATTTTACATGAAAATCCGTTATTTTTGAAGAAAGTATATCTAAAATGAGAAATGAAAATATAATTAATACAAAATAAAATATTTTTACCCTTTAAAAAGGTTCCCTTATTTTAAAGGGTTAAAATATATACATTAGTGTATGAAAAAAAGAAACGCATGTTTTTTTAAATAAAATAAAAAAAAACATGTTATCTCTTAATTAAAAAAAAACGTAAAGTATACAACCTAAGGGCTCTGATAACACCGTGACATACTTTTTTAAAACAGGTTACTTTTTTTTATTATGGCGCATAATTAAATGACACTGAAAGAAATAGCGTCAAATTAAATTTAAATTTAGAACAATAAGTCTTAATGAAAAGCACTTATCTCTATGCAGTGGATGTTATGAAAACACTTCACTAGAGGGTGACTCCTAACCAACCCCAACGTGCAGGGGACAACCCTAGTCACGGTTACACGGTTAAGCAATAAAGGAAGCAGATTTATATTATTTCATGATGTTATCGCGCTATTATTATATCCGTATAGAATTTTAACAATTAGACGCTTTTGTTTGAAATTGATTACATTTTATTTAATTATTGCTGCTTAGTAAAAGATAACACTGTCTGTGTGATGTCTATGATGCTATTTTCTCTTTTTTTCTATTTTATTGTTATAGAGCTTTCATGTCCTAACTTTTTTATTTATCATAGAGTGTTCAAAAATAAAGTTCTTATTGCAGTATATTTTTTTTTATAAAATAAGAATGATAACTATGATTGAACTAGATATATACATGGCGGGAACTGAAAGTGTTCAGTTCCCGTCAGGTTTAGTAATTATACAGATTATTTAGTTTTTAATTTATTATAAAGTGATATAAGAAAAACTGTTTATATTTATTATTATTTTTTAAACTAAATACTATTACGATTACAAAATATATGAAGAATAAGTGTACTAACAGAACGTGAAAATAAACATGAATTTTACTGGAAAGATGTAACGAATTAATAACTAGTTAAAGTTATTTTTAAGAACTCAAAAAATTGAATAGAAATATATAAAATAGAAAAATAGAAGCCTGTTTCCGTTTCCGAAGTTGAATCTCGTATTTTAAATGAAAAAGTATTTTCATTATTTGTCACGATAATTTAAAATAAAGCTGACAAAGGCTTCCATAATAACTTGCGATAATTTGTTCATATATTTTTTTATTGGCTATCCATTTTTTATGTTGGATGTTAGGTGATGTAGATTGTTAAATTTGATTTGAATTAAACCCGACGTTTTGAATTCTATGATCGGTTTCCATCATTAGTGGAATTTGTTAATCTTCATTGATTTTAGATGAGGTCAGCGAATCATACGAAATCTGCAGAATACTTGAGAACGCCCGCTACCAAATTTAAAGAATCTGCGTAAATTGGGGACCATGCCAAGAAGTTCATGGCTAGCGGCATGATGGTCCTAGCCAGGTGGTCAAGAACCAGTATCGAGTTTTAACTATTCATTAACATGAGTTTCTCGGTATCTTTTTATCATACCGACAAAAAAATATATATTAATCTGCGAGATCTTCCACATGATTTACTACGACTTAACTGAGTTGGTCGACGGTTTGGTCAAGTATATTCAATATTTGATCGACTGGTTGGTCAACGTACCAATCGACTAGTTTATCGGGTGGCTGATTAAGGGAGTGTTGATCAATATATACACTTGTTACATTGCGTTTGTTATTTATAAAATGTAGTTTACCTTTATGATGATCCCTAACCAGGTGATGAAGAAACAATTTTTTGGGCCTCCTGTTGCCACACCTAGACTCACTGTGGACTTAACTTGATTGACCAGTTGCTTGACGATGTAGTAGAAGTGTTGATTGAAGCCGTCGCTTTCCCGACATATTGGTCGAAGGATAGATTGAGTGAAGGGTCGATTGCCGGATTGATAGATACTTGGAAAATCCATATCAAATTTGCAATTAACATTTTCAATTATTTTATTACGTTCCTACTAACCAGTCACGTTGCCTGCTCTGCTGCCTTCCTTTTTGCCTGTGGCTGCGTTATTACTCAAAGAAAAACTTTTGTTTAAAGATCCCTGTCAAAAATTTAACGAATGCTTATATTTTGTCAAGTAAATTTTTTAATTTTTTTTTTGTATATCACAAGCAATTCTGAAAGATTGAAAAAATAAATTCTTAAAAGAACTATCTGACTAAAAAAATATGATTTTATAAATATGTTGTTAATATTTTTATGCTTCTAATTATAGAATAATACAAAATAACTACGGCAAATAGTATTAAAGACCGCTTTTATAAAGGTACGTTAAATATAAAGCTCTAACAGTAAAACTCATTTATAAACAGAAACAATTTTTACTTATCATCGTTTTTGTGAAGGAATTCGAAAATGATTTCTTGCAATTACCCAAAATTTTAATAATATCACTGGTCCTCTAAGTCTCTAAATTTCCATACAATATTATAACTATTCCATATTCAATCCAATTTCCATACTATCCTGTACTAATGTATAATTTTAAGATCTTGCAGCTTATAAAGATAATTTTAAAATACAAGAAAAAATATATATACCTGTCAAGGATAAGAATAGAATGATACATTTCACAAAATAATGTTGCTGTATGAGTAAAGAGAAAAAACAAAAGCAAATAACATTACATTAATTTGTAACAAAACTAGAAACCGCTAGATTAAATATTTTATCATTTTCAATTAAAATTATTTGACCCACCAACCACGTAACCTAAATTTGACGTCACACAGTTCATAAACTAGTTACAAAACTTTATGTAGCAATTATATATATCAAATATATATCAAATTACTTATAGAGGTACTGTATAAATATATTTGAATTATTAAAATATCAATAAATATCTTTGAATCAATATAAGTAATTTTTACGTCACACTTATGTCACACTTTATGTAATTATTATCTTAAACACGTCATAACTACGTCATAAATACAGCATAACGGTACGTCATAATCTTATATACATAACGAGAATTATATATTATATACCTCTCAGTTTTAATAAGAAATAAAATAATAACCTTTAACCGTTGTAACCCATTCAACTACTAGTCAAAATGCACGTTAAAAAAAAAGAGACATACAATTTCGACATATTATTAAACGTCTATTAATATAACGAAATTTAGTCCAATATTGAAAATAAATAACATAATTTATATGTTTTCGTTTAAAGGCAATAGACAAAATAGGTTTGTTATTCAGAAACAATATTTCTTTTTATTATCTATTACTTGTTTTGAAATTAAAACGGATCTGTCAAATTTTAACGGAATTATGCTAAAGTTTGAGTTTGAATAGAGGAAAGAAAACAAGTACTCTGTTTCTTTTATACCAACCATGGATTTGAAGAGCGATTTTGAGGAAGCTTACGAACTCGAAAAGAAAATTAAAAGTCATGAAGCTTATGGAAAATCGTAAATAATGGTTACAATGGAATAAAAAGCTATTTTTAGTACTGATTATTATTTAGTGTTTTGTTTATTGTGTTCTAGTTACCGGTGGTCGCCCAGAGACTTCGAACTTGGTTCAGCTCTGGGCCAAGGAAAGTTTGGACGCGTTCACGTTGCCAGGGAAAAACAAACTGGATATTTAGTTGCTATCAAAGCACTATTCAAGTCTCAAATTATGAAATCTAAATGTGAACGACAAGTTATGAGAGAAATAGAAATTCAATCGCATTTAAAGTGAGTTACACTTTCTTACAGTTTTTGTGTCTCTTTTAACAGTAATTATTTAAAACATTCTTTTGTAGACATCCAAATATTCTGCGGTTGCTCACATGGTTTCACGACGAACGACGAATTTACCTCGTTGTAGAATTCGCTGCTGGAGGGGAATTATACAAACACTTGACGAATTCTCCAAAAGGTCGCTTTCCTGAAAATAAAGCAGCTAAATATATTTATCAGGTCAGCTTTTGACTGTAGATTTTTATTTGAATTTTCTCATAATATGCTACAGAAAAAAAAAAAGTAATATGTTCTGAAGTAGTAGTTTAAGTAGTATATTGTGTAAATTAAAATTACCAGAAGTCTATGGTTATTTTGTAATCAAAAAAACGATTTATTTAAACAAATAATATGTTAGCTTCAAATTATACCAATTTTATTGTTGAGACTTTTTAATTTACTAAAATCACCCTTCAAAAAAGAACAAAAATAATGATAAAGACATTAACTTTGAACTTTCACCAGGTTGCTGATGCAGTAGAATACTGTCACCAACACCATGTAATGCACAGAGATATTAAGCCAGAAAATATTTTAGTTGATATCAATGGTAACCTTAAACTGGCTGATTTTGGTTGGTCGGTCCACGCACCTTCAGAAAGGTAACCTTTTTTATAAAATTATAGGTTTTCCAATGTTTATAAATTGTAAATAAAACAAACCTAACAAGGCTATATAAGGTTTCTTGTGTCCTCTTGTTTAAAATTTAATGAGAAGTTTCTCACAATCATGACTTTTGTTTATATCCTTACTTTGTGCATAAATGATATTTTTTATTTATAACAAATAATTGAATGAATAGCTTTAAAAGTATTTTAACAATCTCGATATTCCTGTTTCATATTTTGATATAATATTCATCAATCTATTTTGATGTCATCTTTTAGACGGAAGACAATGTGCGGGACACTTGACTATTTACCTCCGGAGATGATAAGACGGGAAGTTTACGATGTTTCCGTTGATCACTGGTGTATTGGGGTGCTCCTCTATGAGTTCTTGGTGGGTAAACCACCATTTGAGAGTGAAGGGCAAGACAAAACCTATACAAGAATCCTAACTGTAGACATGACATATCCATCGTATGTACCTGAAGGAGCTAAAGATCTCATCTCTAAGGTAATTTCTAATAACATGCTATTCATTTATTGTAGTTAATGAGTGAATAAACAGGCATGTTTAAAAAAAAGAATATTTCATCCAAAAAAAGTACTATACATAAATAGTAAAAAAATATTTTGTTATTTTCAGCTTCTAAAACCCACAAGCAAAGACAGACTTTCTCTTGATGGAGTCAAGAAACATAACTGGGTTATGCAGTTCATAAATAGTAATAATAAGTAATGTAATTGTATATATAATGGTGACATTTGTAATATAATAATATGACATTTAGCAAACTTTTATTTAACAAGCCATTATAAAATAACATATTCTTATTAATAAGTACTTTACATTTGTTAAATTTTGCTTTAATAAATTAGTTTTTACAGATTTAATTAATTGCCAACACTTGATTTTTTTATACCCTGATATAAATTAAATACTTTTTGTATTTTTAATCATGAACTACAAAGTGTATCCAAACTCCTGGATCCAGTTGAGGCCATCCTTAGTATTTCCAGCAGGCTTGTACTCCAGACCAATCCAATCTGAGTAACTGTTGTTTTCCAACTGTTGCAATATGTACTTGTAGTTAATCTCTCCGTCAGTGTTAGGTTCATTGCGACTTGGTACTTGAGCAATCTAAAAAAGTTTTTTTTTTACATTATAATCAAAAGAAAGTAATTTTTTTAATTAATTAGAACTGCTCCCTGAAACAGGTTATTGTATGTTTCTTAAAAGAACATTACAAGTATTTTTTTTAATAATAGAAATGAGAAAGAATGTCATAGAACATTATAAGATTACTTAATAAACAAAACAAATAAAAAATATGTGTTTTTAGACCAAAACAAGGCTAACAATTTTATTTATAAAAAACTAAGTTTATGATAATATGGTCCGCTTCTATCACATACTAATAATTGGCTTTTAAGCTTCTAATTTATTTTATCATAGTAATAGACTATTCCCAGTCTACATATAGGATTTATTGTTTGAGATCACAGCCTATATATAAAAAGCCTGACTATAAAAACATAGCCTGCATATAAAAACATAGCCTGAATATAAAAACATAACCTGAATATAAAAACATAGCCTGAATATAAAAACATAGCCTGAATATAAAAACTAATTTGAACTATAATAAAAATAAAACTGAAAGTAGACAGATTATTTACAATTTTAGGATGATCATGTAGAAAATATTGGAAGTAACAGCTAGATTAATATATTAATAAAAGATAATTGCATATACCTGAACATGACCTACATATGGCATAAGGTTTTTGATATTGTATGAAAGATCTCCACATATGTGCTGCAAGTGAAAAATATCCAGCTGCAGTTTTAAATTTGCACTACCTATTCTCTTGATTATGTCAATGGCTGCAAAATGAACACTTTAAAGTATAAATTTAACATCAACAAATAAATAATTTAATAGACAAATTGTATTTGAGAATTGAGTATCTGTTAAAAAAGCTTACCTTTGCTAAAGTCATTTAAGAAATAATTAGGAACAGAATGGTTATTTATTGGTTCAATGACACCCAATAATCCTTCTGTCTTTAGAACATTGGCTGCATGCTTTAAGTTACTCTCATAGGTCTCCCAATTTTTTGCAGTTACATTTTCTATTTTGCCAGCCATAATATGCACTTTCCTTGCACCAACTGCCTTTGCATATTCAATAGTAGTGTTTAAATTGTCTTTAAATTCATCTTCCTTTCCAGGCACTGCAGTAACCCCTAATTCACCTTTTGTTACATCTCCTATAACAAAATATTTTTTTTTCAAATTTAATGATAAAGAAGTTATTACCCTCAATATATGAGTTATAGTTAGAGCAGTACACATTACCTGTTTTTAAATTAATTAGAACTTGTTCGATCCCAGCTTGTTCCTTTGCTTTTTTAACTTGTTCCAAAGTTTTACCGAAAGGGAACCCCGTTTCCACTGCCTTAAAACCGGCGTCTTTTGCTAAAGCATATCTTTCTAAAATACTTGGGGTCTCCGTAAACATAAAAGAAAGATTAGCACAGAACTTCATTATTCTTGAAATATTAACTTCGTCTATAGAGCTTATTTATATATTATGGGCACCTAATAGGACAATTTAATTTGTGAAGAAGATAATTAAGTGTGTGTGTTATTCTCCCAATGTTTATATGTTTATACAATTTCACGATAAGTACTACTGATAACTTTATCAAACTCTTATCAGAAATCGGTTATCATTAGTATTTTGGTCTATGGTGACAGTTGTAATTTAGACGTTCCAATTTACACATCTGGAAAAGACAAAAATTGAATCGGTCTCTACAAAAATTGTTTGTCCTGTAATTTTTTTAAATCTTCAGCGTATTAATTATTTTTTTTCCAGTCATGTTGTTGTTTTGATTGTTTTATGAAGGGCGAACGATAAAATTAAATGATATTATTTATCTCTTTTGGCTCAAAAAAATCTTGATTTGAACCGATATATAGTTTATACATGTAGTATCGTCACCAAAAGTGATTTCATGGGACCAGATGCCACCTCCCAGACCAAATCTTGTATCCGCGACTCATATTGCGCCTGACCGATGTTAATATTTTTTTTGTATGAATTACCTTAAAGTCTAAAAGTTAGGTGACTTTGTTGTCGAGATCTGAACTAGTTTCTTAAATTTGGTAGTCCAAACCTTTCTGCATAAAAGTTATTTTAGCTTTCTTACATAAAAATCGAATAATCTCAATTTTTTCAATAAAATCAATCAAATTTGCAGACTTCTTGCAATTCTAATGATCTATGATATTATCAGTCTGCAAGTAGAGTTTATAAGTAAGTAAATAAGTATATAATTAATAAATATTAGTTTTGATTCATTTTTGTTTATCAATAAGGTTTGCTTGTAGAGCAATATCTATAAAAGATAAAATTACTACCACTTGTAAAGATAAGTAAACCACTGAATAGATAACAATATTTTTACTTATCTATACTTTGTTAAATTAGTAACATAATAGTTTGTTAAATTAGTAAAAAAATATATCATCTATATTTAGAACATACATAACAAAAAACAGATAGTTGAAAACGTTATAGTTGTGTTGAGGATTTTTATTCTATATAAAATCAGACGGCAATATCAATGGGGCGGTCATTGATATTCCGTAGTACCTTTTGCAAGACCATCATAGAACTAAAAGTGGTACTTTTATTTATTCTAGTCTTCTTCTTGAATCGCGCTTTCAGTGTACTTTTATTTAATTTGACATGTTAGTTAGGACTCAGACTAAATAGTCGCTTCTATAAAAAAGTCATTTTGTAAAATAATAATAACTTGAAAGAGTATTCATAGTTACTTGCGAATTCTCCATAAACTCCCTTTGAAACCGATCGACTACAGCCTTATATGTACAATGTAATACTTTGAGATTTACTTTCTCGATCGCATAAAAGATGTACTGCTTTCAATTATGCGTAGTGAAATGGAGCATAATTTAATAAAACACGAAACGTTTTCATTTCCTTTAATATAAACATTTTCAGCATTTAAAATACAACAAAGCCGTTAATATAATATGTTCACAGATACAAAATAATCGCTATATTTTCAATAACTGAAAAAAACAACCCTTAAAGGATTCTTACACTTTAAACCGTTTTCAGGATCGTTATTATGTACATTGCTATATAATAGTATCTTAAATTAAGTAGACATGTTTAAAATATTTGTTACTAAACTTGAATACAAAATAAAAACAGTAGCAATAAAAGTACACGGACTCTGTGAACAAATTATCAATGTTACAAGTACATAATATTAATATTTGATTGTTATATAATACAAATGTAACAAGTGAAATCTTAATCATGATTGTGTGTTAACAATAAATTAATAATAGGAAATCGACACTTCGATTATGTTCAGTTAAGCCACGGAATAGAAAAAACCTTTGGAATATATATGGGATGTTGAAGCGTACTTCAAATAAGCGTTGTAACGCTCAAATAGCAATGCTATTTTGACAAGACGTTTGCTGTTATATGATATTCATACATTTTCTAACCTATCACACTGTTGCATTTAACCGACCATTAAAATATATTGTTTATTAGTAGTGGAATATATGATAATTGGTTTATCTGTGCTACTTTGGTGACAGCCGTTCAAAAACAGATTTGGACATATGTCATTTCTTTTTTTTTTTATTCTGTTGACTAATTCGTGAACATTATTGAAGGAGCCGCGTATATAACACGTGTGATTAATCTTAAAGGTGGAATGACAGTAGGGTCGCTAATGATAATATGTAGATTTTGTATTAAAAGTATTTTTCGTTCAAAATCATAATGTCATTTAATCTGTATATTCATGTTTTCTGTATAACGTTTGGGTAATTTACGCACTTTAGTTGAATTAGGCAAATTCGGTCGAAGATTTATTTATTCGCTAGAATTTGGTTCAGATATGGTACGTAAGTGCCCTGAATGGTAGTAAATGTTGCATTAACGACCCTAAAAAAACGTAAGCTACAACTAAAACTACTTTTCCACTACAGCACGGTGTACAATAATCTGCTGACAATATGTGGCTTGCAGAAACAGTCTTCATAAAGAGGTATTTATGGTTGATAATAATTATATAAATATGCTTTTTGATATTAACACAGCCATATTTTACTACGTTGTATAGTTATGATCTAAACCTAGCGTAATGTTTAATATAAAATACTTAACTATTTAATAATGTTCCGAGAACAATTTAATCCAAATCGAGTATAAGTTTGAGCAGACAGTGCCAATACCCTGTTCAATCTATTGAATTTCAGTCATGGCAACCCTTTTTAAATCCTCAGGAATATATGCCGTTACTATCATTCAAAATTATAAAAAAAACTGTTTAACAAATTAGTTGCTTGTAAAATTTTAAACGAAAAAATAATCTAAGTTATTGATTACATACATTTTTTAACATTCTACGCAGTACAGTTCAATATTCCGTACTTTATCATACCTAGTGTCCCGGTACAATATAAGCACCGTTACCCTAAGGGATGTGTAACAACACTCATAATAAAGAAATCTTTTATCATTTTCTTTAACAAGATCTTATTTACTTGAATTATTCTTCATTATAATAAAGAAAAAGCGCACGTACAGCTCAAAAATTTACGATACAAAAACTGGAATGGCTTCAGTTCATTTTGTGTCTATAATACAATAAATCTTATAACATATTAGCAATACAAAATAATCAGTACAATGAGCAACACAAGTCGATCCTCTCACCACTCGACTAGCCGTAGAGTTACCGGTAACTTTGGTGATAGGAGGAAATCGAACTGAATATCCAATTCTCCATCGAATTCCACTCGCCAATGTTGTAATATCTGAAAATTTATTAGTATAATTTTTAATATACCTATAACTCTGTTTTTTTTGTGTTGAAACTTATTGTCTGATTTTTGAGGTTACTTCTTCTGATTATGACATATATTTCCAAATATAAATAAATATAACGTGAACCAAATAATTGAACCTGGAATCTTCAACTAAATGCACGGCATTTTATCGACTTCGCTATCTTCCACTAATGATAAATCGACAATGCTTCTGGTTATATAATAAATATTTAACATAAGGGAATTGACAGCCCCAGATTTACCATTTTACTTTTATAGGTTACAAAAAGGACTGCGTAGGATGGTTGTCTGAAATATCGTAAATTATATAGAATTGAAGAAGACAGAGAGAGACTATAATTAGCAGTCAATTCATACCATAGACAACGTTAAGGAGCTAAGCTACAGAAAAAAAAGACGTGACAAAAAAAGTTTCCAACCTTGGCCAGTATCAGGTGCAGCTGCAGCTCCACGAACCTCTTCCCGGGGCACATGCGTCGGCCGCGCCCGAACGGTGCCAGCAGCGCGGGTGCGTGCGGCTCCTGCGCGCCGCGCGCCGCGCCCCAGCGCTCGGGGAGGAACTCGCTCGCGCGGTAGAAGTTCTCCTCGCTGCGGCACGCTGCGCCCGTGTGCGCCAACACGAACGTCTAGGGTCAAGCACGCGGCACTTATATACTATACTTATATACTACTATACATTCGTATTCTCAAATGCGAATTATAAGAGTCTCTTATAAGTGTGTCTTATATGATATATTCGTATACTCCTAGCTCATTTGGTGGAGCGTCAGGACGGTTTCCCAGTTATCACAGTTTCGATTCCTGTCCGTATTGATAAATTTGGCGGTCCATATTTATTTACAATTTAAATAAGCTTAACCTGACCATACATGTTTACAGACATTTACAAAGATACATTTTAAATTAATCATCGAAATCGAACTTCGAACATTTCAAACCATTTTAAGATTCATTTATATCTTTATTTGTAAAATAGATTCATAGCAATTAAATACATCATATAAATTATTATAACCTTACCCCAGCCGGAAGCCTATATTCTCCAATTGTCATAGGAGCATCCAGAAGTCTAGCTAAGAATGGTGCTGTGGGAAGCATTCTAAACGCCTCGTTTACTGCCGCCTTTACAGAGGGCGCTGAAGACAACTCCTCAATACGCAGCTCACCACTAGATGGCAGTTCTGATCGGATCTTCTGCTGCCAGTCCACTCGACCACTCAGCAAGTAAAGCAAAAACACTAGGCTATTCGCAAGCTGAAAAAGTATTTTTGTTTTCTTAGATTTCGCAATATATTTTTATTGTAATGCAATAAAAATAAAAATTTAATTTGTTTACTCAAAATTTAGTTTTCAATGACAGATAACATATATTTTACGACTCTGACATTTTAACTACATTTTAAAATATTAAGATTTTACAACATTGTAAACATTAATTCAATACACCTGCCCGACCCAGTTTTAATATACGAGCAGCTGTCATATTATAGTTAAACAGATTATAAAAACAATATATTATTCTGACACATAAAATTATGATTTAATAGTGGGGTGACATTTTGAAATAATATTGAATAATAATTTAGTTCAATGTAAATTTATTACATTCGTTACTATAACAAATTAAAATTATAAATAATTATCGTTCATTCGTAACCATGATAATAACCAATTTTTTATGTTATTAATAAACTATAGTACGTTATAAATATACCGATTAATAAACTGAAGTGATACATGTTCTCTTGATTGACTGGAGGATACGAGAACATTGACAAAAAAGAAGATATTAAAAATTATTAATCTAAGATCAATATTGATTTCAAAAGACCGATAGGAGAGCAATCCTTACCGTGTCAATACCAGCTGTGATAAAGTCAATGACGGCGGCCTTCTTATCTCTCATATCAAGTTCGGGTTTCGCCAGGATTTTGAGAAAGATATCCTGCAATGGATCGTCCAGCGCCGCCCCCCGGGAACGACTACGAGCCTCCTCCATCAGATCCGATACTATCCTAACATATCAGACACCTTATCTATCATAGTAATCGATTTATCGTATAGTCTATATTTGGGTTGGAAATTTTGGTACTTGCAACTTTAGATGGTAGATTTGTTTTATTTTCTAATTTTAAATGATGATTTTTTTGCTATAAAACTACGTATTGTAAGTTAATTTAAGAATACGAATAAATACAAACATGTCTTCGATTACTAGGAAAAGACACAAAAAGTATAGAATGAAATTAACAGCGAAACTTAATCATGGCGAGTGAGTCAGTAAGGCATATTTAAATCGAAGTACATTATTATTGTCGGATTCATTATGGGTATATAACTAAATTAATAAGTTTGTCTCATCTCTAAACTCGTTCGTTCAAGAAAGGTTACTTACATATGAATAGTTTCTTCGCTCCTTACAAAAGTTTTATACAAAGCAGTCGGCGCAAACTTCCACAGCGGAGCACCGTAGTAAGAGTCCCTTTGAGCTCTAAAATGTGCTTTCACGGCCGCCGCGAGGGCTGCCGCCCGACCGGACATCCACCGCTCAAGAAAACCGAGTCTCGAGCCCAGCATAAGACCACAAACAGCTAAAAAAAATATACAAATCAATATTAATCAGTATTTAAACTTTCGTGAACCATGGTGACTATTATATATACCTTGCTCTATTCATGTTAACTGTATCGGAATTTGTCGCGAAAGTTTTACGCAAGTCCATCTTTCTCGAGCTAATGAGTAAGAACCCCGAATGGTTTCCAAACTAGTCGAGCAAATTCAAAATCATGGTCATATATATTATATATGTTAATTATAGTACATAGATAGCACTTTGCTGCGGTCTAATTTCTAAGAATATCTGACAGAAAACTTTCCAGTGAAATAAGTAAAAAGTATCGATTTGTTCAATTGAGAAGAAATAAAATATAATATATAATCATATAATATTAATTTAATTACAGAGACGAAGCTTCTTATCATTCCATGGATTCAACGTGCGGGTGCCGGGCCCATCGCGTTGCAGGGAGAGGAGTGCAAACAGCTCCTGGGACTTGCGACCCAAGTGTAGGTTTAAGGGGCCCCTTTAAAATGCGCATTCCCTGGTTGCGCTCCTCTCCCTACTCAGCTATAACTTTTTCCCGTAAAAATTTAATAAATATTCGAACCCCATTCCAATAGATACATAAACAGATACTAATATAAACGTGTACAATTTATGAACATGAACCAGTTTGAAGACCTTCATATCCACTGTTGTCTAGTTATAGTACCTACTATATGTCGAAAACGAAAAAATATAATAATAACAATAGAGAAGTAGATATTTTAAAAAAAAACGGAAAATATTATACATTCTGCAAAAACTTTTTTTTAAAGTCCTTTAATTTCTAGCACATTTAGTCAAAAAAGGTTTTATGTCAATTCACAAACTAATATGAGTATTCTTTTCTACATAATAGTTATTAGAATTTACTTAAGTCTTATATTTTTAATAGTTTTAATAACTTTACAATCATACTTAATATTTTATATATAACCTTCGAAGTATAGATTGCAATGACACTTTGTATATCAGGTAAAATTTATGTATTAAGGCAGGCTGGTTATAATTCATCATTTCTATTCGTTATTTAACCTAAATGAGATTCATTACCCTGACACTAATTATAATGTTTGAATTAAATATCATGATAACTGAAGTGTTATCTATGGAATTACCATTTCTATTATTTATTATTTACCGTCAACTTAACAACTGTTTACGCAATAATATGAAAACATACACACACACACACACAGCCATGCACACATGCACACAAATATATTTTTAATGCCATTTGGTAGTTCTAGTATCAGGTATATTTTGATGTTTTCCTATTATTTTGTGATAATTTAGCAGGTATACTAAGGTATATTTTACGGTTTTCCCCCGTTGAAAAATGACATGATGACAATGAAAAATATTTTATTTATAAATGATTATAGCGATAAGTATGAACTCGTCGCTGTAATTAATTAACTAATTTATATTAAAAATATGTACTTGCAACAATACCGTGGCAGAAGATTGATTTAAAAGGAATTGATCGTTAAACTAAAACGCAGGACGAAGGGCAAAGTGAAGACCAATCTAGTAAAGAGCGCAATCGGAGAAGAATTGAAACCGAAAGAAATGTATTGAGACCAAAAAATACAACACATTGCTCAATTTTTTATGTTAAATGGCCTCAGTTTTTTGTGTCCAAGTCGATTTTTTTTTTAACTCCATAAAGCCTTACACAGAAATACTTCATCTAAGCTTTTAGCACTACTGCAATATACTACAAAACCAATATGATACAGCTACATACATTAACTACTTTTCTAAAATTGATTTAAAAATCTGGAGACTTAAAAACAAACAGCCTAAGGTAATATATAAATTATAAGGTATAAATTCTTCCCTCTCAGTTTACTAAGATTTCTCGAAATAACTTCCACTTCAATAAATATAAACATATAAATAAATAATTCTTAATTTGTTTTCACAAATCCGTATCATGTAAATGAGAATTCTCACAAAGATTGTGACTCATTTAGTTCCTAAATAAACATAAATATCAATAAAATGAGCATCACAGACTCGCCTATAATATATAAAACCCAAGGCACATTGCAATCTGAGACGTGTCTATACTCAAGGCATCCGCATCCAACTATACAACGCTCTAGTTATGTGATACCTCATAATGTATTTCTAATGTGCGCGTGCGTATGCAGTCGCGATAATAGTATTATTAGTATCAAGACCTAGATTTCATTATCTTTATTGCACTATATTTCAGTCAAAAGTGTACACTTATCAGCCAGTACCTATACTGCTTCTAAGTTCTGTACCCCTAGTACGAGTTTTGATGTTACGAAACGTTGATAGTTTTCGAGCAGTTACGAAACAAGTTCTTGGTTGTGGTTTGGTTTTGATTTGTTGTAGACCATTCAACAATCGTTTCGCGACTGCTCGAAAACTATCGACGTTTCGTACTATAAAAATTCGTACTAGGGATACTGGTGATGCAATCCAACCTACTCGAAATCATATTCGCAAAAAGTTTATACATATCGTTTAAATTTTTATGGATTTATTGTGGTAGTAAATTGTTGTTTATTGTGCCTTTTAGCGTTTTTTGTACAAATGAGGTTTTAAGGTTTTGAATGGTCCATATTCTATTAACTTAAGATGACAAAAGGTGGCTCAATCTTATTAATATAATATTCGGTTTTTGAGTACCTACCATTTTTTATTAACAATGTCTATAATATATCTTTTTAAATTAAATGTAGAATGAAAAATAAACCATGCATTCGAACCCGCGACCTCTGGAAAACCGTCATCAATTGAACTACCGCGTCGCTTCCCGTCTCAGTAAATTGAGCATCAAAGCAAAGCAAAGCTTCTACTATAGGCACTAGACAACTGATCAACATACATAAACTATTTTTTTTATATGAACAAAACCCATATATAAAGTTTAGAATACAATAACTTTCGTCATAGAAAATCGTGATGATATCTGAGATGTGATGAGCATCACGACTTAGATAAAAACAACACCTAGCTTAAACGACCATTGAGTCCGCGTGCTTACTTTTTGTTAGTTGGAAACAAAAAAAAAAACGACCTTGGCCTTGACAGTTCACTTAATACAGCAATCGTTTAATAACACATTTTTTTTGCGTTTTATTATTTGCGTTTTTATTAAAGAAACACTAGATTACAATCGTTTTTAGTGCGAATTGTCTTTGAATTGGTTTGAAGATATTCATAAGAAAATAGAACCGAATATTAATATTCGTATTTAAATTGGTCTGGGTGGAATAAAATATGATATATGTACCTTCATATGTTGGCTGAAATGTTATTGTCTTTGAGTACTAATGCATTAAATCAGTAGGCCTACCATGAACTCTTATAGCAATATTACCTACAATAATATTACTTTCGGATTCGTCCTAAGAGTAATATTACTTGTGTACGTCAAGTGTCAGGAGGGCCTATATCTTATCGAAATTAATCCTTCTGTAAAGACACTCTCCTACTTTACGAAAATTAATTCAAAAATATTAATTAATTATTTAGTTAAATGTGATATATTATTATACTTATTAATTACATAAATTAAATAATTCATTAAGTTAATTAGTTAAATTAGATATATTATTATAATTATTCAGAAAAAAAATTAATTATTATTTTTATAATACATATTTAACAAGACTTTTTTTGTTATAACTTAATTAAGGTCTCAGAGCATGTACAAGAAATATGTTTTCTAAGTATATGAGTTAATATAATAAAGTAAATTATTTCAACAGATGATGTTATGTTCCATTTTATTAAAAAAAACATAGTTCGATTACGTATTATGTTATAGAGATAAAAACAACTGAAAGATATTTAACGACGATAACTAGCATTCATTCTAAAATATATCCTTACAAATAGCCCTACAAAAGACAAGATTAATTTTATTTATGAACGGAACATTTCTATACAGTAATTTACGTCAAAATTATTTGATAAATAACTTGGCAACGGAGGTCACAGGTCATAACATGCCAAGTAACGTGATTGAGATTAAACTATATGAATAATGAAAAAATATACTAAAAGAATCAATTTATCAACTTAAATTTACACGCACAGACAATTAAGATAGCGTAAAGTCAATATACTTTTATAAGCCTTATAAATAAATATATATATATTGAATGTTTGTTTGACCGCGTTATCAAGACGGCACATCCGGGCACCTAACTTAAGTACATGACGATTTTTTAGGCTTATCCGTTTCGAACACGTGTGGAGTTAAATGTGCTCAGACTATATAATTCATTTTGAGTTTAATATCAATGTCATTTCAGTTACGTTCTCATTATTATATATGATAATGTGAGTTTGTTTGTTTGTTTACACTTTCATTCTTTAACCATCCAACAGACAAGAAAGACACAGGATTTTAATTCTGAAAAAAGTTTTATTCCCTATGCATACAAAAGTAATGTATAATCTTTATTTTACATTTACAAACCGTTCGAAACTGCTGGCAAAAGCTAGTGCAATATATTTTCTTGCAGACATTTATTATTGTTATAGTATACTTGTATATAACAAGACTGTCTTGACATATTGTGAGACTGTCTTAACATATTATTTTGACATATACATAAGTAAATAATATATCTTACTAGTCCAATTCGAACTATTGAAAAGTTAAAGAATGCATTTTGGACCAGTTTCTTTCAGTTGTCAATAAGCAACCTGTAAAGGACGGAAGAAAAAAAAAAGATTCCATATCGGATCAATTACTAGTACTTACATTCCAATCCAACGCGATTTGTTAGCTGATCG
This sequence comes from Dircenna loreta, assembly GCA_963555665.1. Taxonomy (NCBI): domain Eukaryota; kingdom Metazoa; phylum Arthropoda; class Insecta; order Lepidoptera; family Nymphalidae; genus Dircenna; species Dircenna loreta. The sequence goes on along the minus strand of OY743097.1, from coordinate 10,536,943 downwards.
AAGCCTAGTACGGAACCATCAGGTCGCCTGCAGTTCCGGAGGAGAACAATGAAGTCATCGCAGATGTTGTTCAGCTCTGGAGTGAAGCCCTGGATGGTGTGTGGACTCGTCAGCTCTGAGGTCAAATGGCGACGGAGATGATGCCATTTTTCACCTTGTCTGTGAATAATTTAATTAAAAGTATTGGTATTTTTTCTTACTATTTAGATTAAAACTTATTTTTTAGTGAGCTCTTTTAAAAGTTACAGAAAGCGTGTCCTGAAACACTGGAAATACTATCATTAAACCTATCGACATTGCCACACAATTTGATAAAGTCCTAATTAGCCTGATAGTTAAAGATGGCTGTTTGAACCATTTGTTTAGTCTCAAGGAAATTCTAGTGTCACCTGATAAAAAAAATGATATGGTTCTTAATTATTTAGTTAAGATTTCATTTTTAAAGTTTCGTCTATATATGAACTAAACCAAGATATTTTTTTATTCATACAAGTCACGACAGCAAAATCCTTAAGATACCAGACAATATATATTCAAAGATTTTTAAGTTTCGCGTATCTATGTACAAGATAATGTTTTTTATTTGTACATTACCAACAGCAATCCATTAACAGACAATAGTCTATTTTTACAAACAAAGTATTAAAACAGGAAGTGCCTGCTAGACAAAAACGACTTTTTGGAGACAATTACGCAGCTCTTACGTTACGTGACCGGAGAGTTAAAGCTTTACTCAAATATAAGGACATGATGTTTAGAATTTATGTTTACTTCATACTAGTTTTTACGGCGACTTCACCCAAGTGATAAAATAAATTGTCATGTTATGACGGACTTACTATACTTATATATATTATTCTACTTTTTTAAACATGAAACGTACTCTGTCTTTTGTTTGTTGCCATGACAACGTGTGCACAAATTTCACACACGAGTTAAAAAAATCACATGTGACTTAGGATGCCCGTCTAAAAATTATTTAGATATCCCTCTTGAACAAAAAAGATACTCATGTTACTTTGGAGGGCTGTCTAAGAAATATATTCCTAAAAAACGGTACTTTTTAAGATGAAGTTCTCTGTCTGTTTATGTTACCATGACAACGTGTGTACAAAAATTAATTATGTTCGAAACAAACAAAATGACATAATATATATATCAGTTAATATTTATACAGTGTCATCATTACTATCAAGATTTTAATAGATTTAAGATTGGAATCGATTTCCTGTTCTTCAACGTCGATTAAAGTGAGGTACGAATTACGATTGATACATTTTTTAAGCGGCTAATTATCTTAACTCGTTGTATTCCTTCCATAGTATTAGAAGCCATTTTCTTTAAATTATTACATTGAATATATTTTACGAACCTTAATTATTGATCATAAATAATGTACAATATCAAATAACTCAGACTTTATTCAACTTCCAATTAAAATAATATATACAAAATATGTTTTTGTATAAACGGGCGAGTTGAATATTGCTAATTTATTTCTTAGACAGAGACAAGCTTTCACCTATCACGGAACTCCAGACATTGTACTTTTTATCACTATGCAACTGGTTTATTAATATACTGCACCCCAGGTACGAGTTTTGACGTTATAAAACATTGATAGTTTTCGAGCAATGAAGAAACGAATTCTTGGTAGTGATTGGTTGTAATTTGTCTGTGTTTGTAGTAAACCAATCACAACCAAGAACTCGTGTCGTGATTGCTGGAAAAAATAAAAACGTTTCATAACGTCAAAACTCATAACAGGGCTACTGAAGGCTGTGCCGCGTACGTCAGGCCTCGTTATGATATCAGTATGACAGGTTAATATGACGCTCTATAAATTAGGATATCATCTACTATTTTTGTTGGTCTTAATTAATATGCTACTAAAAATGTAAGTAGAGTTTTTTTCTTTGTTTTAGAAATAAATTAATTGCTGGAAGCAGTTGGAAACTTTAAAGTCAATTAGTTTTGGATAATTCTAAATCCTACGAAGTTAAATTATTACTGATTGCGTGGTTGCTCTTAGCATTCTTAATACAAAAAAAAGCTTATCTATACAGGGTATTAATAAGTAAATCTATCATTCAAAGAATGAAATCCTTAAACGGTTTCCTACAAGGGATTCCAGTATAGAAAAAAATGTATTATCTATCAATCTTCAGTGGCAACAATTATAAATATTATTTATTAAGTGTTAAGTTAATAAAAATAAAATCTTACTCATTAACAATTCCAGTGGATGCATAGCGGTCGGGTCTACTTCTTCTGTACACTTGGACGATCTCAGTGGGGGGTCTGTAGGGTCTCTTGGCGGGGGTGCGTAGGATAGCTTCTAGTGCTGACCGATCCGCGATGGACACCACTAGCGCGCCACCCGGCATCGTCTCCGCGAACACCGGCCCGTATCGCCTGAACATATCTGCGTGCAAATATCTCATTGTGATGGCGAGGGTGTCGTTGGCTTTTAATAACATTTTTAGTATTCTTTTTGAGGGTGTTGTAAGCCTTCAACAACAGTTTCAGTATTACTTTCGTAGTACATAATTGTTAATTAGTGTGCAATGTATTACCAAATAAATTACCAATCATGTTAACTAGATAATTAACATAATTGGTAATCATAACGATTGTGATAAAGTATATAACTTATAAAATAAAAAATGATGCGTAAAATGCAACTTGGAATTCGCGTTTTTTTTTAAATTGACTTTAATGACACCTATTTATTTCAAAAGATAACATCTCAACCAAATAATGCTATCAATAATTATTTATTACACAGAGGAAGATCTGCGGGATAAACAAATAATGTAGAGCGTAGTTTGGAGATTTAGAATAATTATAACTTTACTGATGTTACAATAATATGAACAAAATCTTGAAAAAACAGATGATTATTAAAAACTAAAAAGTCATAAAATATAACTTTAATTCAAATGACAATGTATTACAAAAAAATCATGCATATTTTTATAATATTTTTTCTTAATAATTTTAATAAATAATAAAAGTTTTGTGACGAACTTTACCAAAAATCAATAAATTAATTTTAAAAAAAAACTTTGTTTGGACGTTCCAAATATTTAGATAAAAGAGCAACAAAATTGTATTTATTTAAAAATATAATACGGAGTATGGTAATTAAAAAATATAATTAAAAAAAATACGCTGGTTTTCAGTGGCCGCTGTTATATATTTCAGCAATCAACTGTTATTTTTACAATATTTAATTTCCGTAATTATTCATGAACACAAATGTATTGTATGGCAGAATGCTATTTTATTTTGGCATATGCTATTTTAATTTCGAAAAGAAAAAAATGTGGAATAATATTTGCAATTTCGTCTCACCTTCATAAGCTTCATGCAGCTTGTTCATCTTATATCGGCTCCAGAACAGCCATCTGGTTCCAAGGAACGGTAATGCTGGAGGTCCTGGCAAGCGAGCTGGTCTCTTGCCATCAACCGACTTGGTGAGCAGCGCTGTCACCGCCATAACCAATGCTACCATCGCCAGAATTAATGTTGGTACCCCTGACCAGTCCACTAATGGCGGTGGAGCGCTCTGATAACAAAAACATGTTATTTAATAAAAATAAAAGTAGCTTATGTTATTTTGCAAAAAGTGATTATTAATATAAAACTGCGGTATTTCTGAATACATTTCTAGATCAATGGATTATATTATATTGTCTGATATAAAATATAATTTTTTGTTACGTAAGTATAAAAATACGTTGTACGATCTTAAAATAAAATTGTGATAAAATAATAATAAAACTCTATTGTGACTACAATTTTATTTCAAAAACAACAATTATTTAACCGTAATCTTAATTAAGCACTATGAATTAGATTGACCGACAGGTGAAATCAGCGTTTATGAATGAATGAAAATGCTTCTTTTTTTACTCAGCGAATGTGAACGTTCGTTAACAATGTTTGCTATCGCGGTCATTGACCCCGATCTTAGTGTTGGATTGCTGACGCAGCGATCTTGACATTGGTATTGCGTAACCGCTTACGTAACACGAGTATGGCTGCAGCGCCTTTAGCGTTTAATGTAATCATTGGCTCTTTTTTTCGTATACAAATTGGCGTTCAGCGGTAAATGATGATGATGATCTTTTACCGCATATCATATTCATTTATCAAGCACCTTGCTCGCTAACGGGATTCATGTACCGTTTGTTTATTGAAATGTTGACACTGACAAGCGGAAGTTCGGTTCAGAAATAAATTAAAAAATAAAAGCAACAAAATATTACTAACAATTTATAATAAAAATAAATTTCATTTACATTCAAGATATTAATTTACTGATAGATAAAATTTGATTGATTTTTTGCGCAGTAAACATTAAATCTTTAACCGGAAATCAATAAACATAAAAAACCATTGCCTCTTCATTCAAAATCATTAATAGGTATATAAAAATCACGATAGTAGCCTTGCTTTTTTAATAAAAGCCAGAATTATTTTTTATCTAAGCTCGTGATTGAAAAGGTCACTCGCATCACAGAATCTTGAATCCGTTGTTTTGTTCTCATCTAATGAATTACCGTATCCGTTAGGTACTTATTTACTGAGAATATTTAGACATGCCCCTCGTAAAAAATAATGCAAATATAAAATAATGCATATATATATACCTGATATTTTAATTATTTTATCTAAAACCTAAAATATAAAATTGTATATCTTACTTTAAAAAATATAAAATTTCCAAACAAATTCACATCCCTATTTTTGAACAGGGATTATAGACGAAATTTCATAAGATCTTAGCAAGTACAAAAAAAACATCCTAAAATGAACGCCTACAATATCAGTTGTAGATATAACTTATAGTTTGAGATTTCACAACAACAACAGATTAAATAATTCAATAGCCAATAATTTCTTCAATGCATAATGATTCTATAAATTAAATCAAATAAGAATACGATTAATTCTAAAACAGCGTGACTATAGAATAAGCTATTAAACTTTAGTCTGTTCTTGAATATTCTAATTTTCTGTCTAGAAATTCGATGTGGGTTCAGGTTCTAAATTGTTTTCTTTTAAATAATCTACGTCTGGTGCACGCTTGTTAATTTTTGTAAATTATATATTTTATCGAATAATTATATTCAGAGATGTTTATATTTATTGTATTTCTGGTTTCATTTATGGTTTAACTACATATAGTATTTTTAATATTTAAATTCATATTTTTTTTAGTTAAAAACTAGCTGTTGCTACCTTCTCCTGCACTGACAAAAAATATACATCTATCATCTTCAAATGTATACAATCTGTATCTCTATTTTATGATTATTTTATTATAGCCTAAATCCAATTGGTATTTTCGTGTAAAGAAAACATTTTTTTAAAGTTTAAAGTGACTATACATCCATACATAGAGTATAACCAAACTAAAATGTATTAAACTCCGTATAGTAGTTTTTGCGTGATTCGCGATCAAACAATAAATTCGCGATAAAACAATATATATATTGTTTGAGAAACAAAACATTTACTTAACACGCAGCATTATATATATTATATATATATATATATATATATATATATATATATATATTGTCAGATTTTGCCTCTTCACTATTTTATTATGCCCATAGATAAATTATTTTAGGTGTATATTATACTTATCTAAATTGATTTTATATATTTTTAAGCTTTAAGATAGGGAAAATACTTTTCAAATAATTTTATAATAAGACATAAATAACTAATATATTAAATAACTTTATGGTAATAGTTGTAGAAATTAAAATATATAACAACGTTTAGGAATTATTAATAATATCCTGTAAAACTAGTTTTATTTACGATATAAAGGAAATCCATTACAATTTTATGATTTTAATAGTCACGTGCGAAGGACAGCAAGCACAAAGAAGTACAAGGCAAGTGTCAAAGTAATGAGATAAGAAACTCATACAGACTTGTCCTTATAACGAAACCTCGGGATAAGCGTAATTAGTACTTAAACTTACGTTGTCTCAATAACGAATAATTCTTTTGTATTTTATATACCCTATATTTCGGCTTTTGATTACGATTCAATTCAGCCATTTATACGTTTTAAGATATGTGTATAACACTCATAAAACGATGAAAAAAATTTTTGTTCATTCATGTTTGGTTCATTCATTTCTTTTGTAATAAAATAAAACAATGTGGTTTTTTTAATGTTTTCGGCTCAAGTTTTGTACATTCAGGATGAGGTTGCAGTTTTTTTACCGACAGTAGACTATATATTATTTTCTCTTTGATTTTGACATTTTCGTAAATTAATTTCTTGGTGTTAAAAAAAACAAACAAGTTTTGTATTTTTAGGTTCATGAGGATGCACTTTTTTTACTTAGCTTTATATTGTTTTTTTTTTTTTGCCAACGGGATCTATAGTAACGAATAAAGACAAACATTTAAACTCATTCAGACAGTTAAGTATAGAGACGATGTGTGCGTCTCAAACTTTACGTAACCCAACTTTATCGTTGTTAAATAATCAATAGATATAATACATTATTAATGATAAATATATAGACTACTTTAAAAATATTTTAAAAATCCATCGATTACCTAGACCTTTAAATTTGATATACCTAATATGTAACTATGTGCCCTATCTAAACCCATTTCACAAAGCGAACAAACACTCAAATTGTTCTACTTTTGTCAAGCATTAAAGTAATATAAAAAACAATCATAGATGAGTTAATCAGAGATATGACAAAGCTTATCAACTATTAAAAAATATAGATCTGAAAATTTTTTCAAATACAATATACATAATCCTAATTTCGGTCCTTTTTATTCCCTTTCCCCAAAATAGGGCACTGTTTGGCGAAGGTCAGATAACAATCGCGAAACCAGAATACTGCCCTACCAAGGTTAATATGAACCCTTCAATGGCCTTAAACAGGAAACACAGACAATGCGTATTTTAAACACGACATGCGCCGAAAATTGTACACCGGATTGATCACGTACGCCAAAAATAGAAAAAAAAACTTGACATTACGATTGACGTTTCATTTTCTCCCTTTCAGATTTCTAGAAGTATAATACACAATAAAACAAGAACAAGAGTTTACTAACCTCCCTTTGGTGTCTTAATAAAAAACAAATATTTTGGTTCGTAATAAAGTTTAGTCTTAAAATATATATTCGTTCAAAATATACTGATGTTAGGTAATTATCAGTTATCTTGGAATGGAATGGAATTTAATTTAAATAAACATTTACTAATAAAATATAAGTATTATCGTATAAAGGAGTAAAACCTGTGACTTATATACATAGCCGTTTCCTCAAAAATAATTAAAATAAAAAAATATTCAGACTTTATGAAACAACGCAATCTATTACTAAACTAATAATAATAATTGATATTTTTAAATGCCGTAATACATTGTTAAAGAACGAAAGCAAATGGCGTCATGACATTTGCGTTCTTATTCCTAATAAGTCATGCAACATTGTTATTATACACTGTTACAAGTTAGTCTAGTCAAGTGCCTAGTTTACGACCGAGGGTCCATTGGAGATCGATTGATCATATGGTGTCGATGATTACGACAATTACATATCATTGAACATAATCAAAACAGAGGCCCTCGAAAGTCACGCATGCGCATTCATCTCATTAACGTCAAATCTTTTCAAATGTCAATAACCTTAAAAATCTTTAATTAACTATAAGCATGTTGAACTATTATGTTTAAAAAGAGAGTCAAAGACCGTGAAAACATACATTAAATAATATTTCTCAATATTTATTCAATTGGATTAAAAAATGATCCTTTACAATATTTACATGTGTAGCGTAAACACCGCACCTAATATTTGCACTAACAGTATATTAAGACGGTGCAATGTGAACAGGGTGTGGACAGTTAGTTGAGAAAAACAGCTAATACCTATTAATAGCCTTAACTGGAACGTTGAAAGACAAACCAAATAAAGGTATTACAAAATGTTTCGTGTATTTATATATTAGTTTCTAGATGTTTCTATACCGCCTTACTTTAAAACTTACGTAAGGTGAAGCAGGTTATCGCCACGAATAGCTGTTTCTTCAAATATCACTAATATTTTTATCTAAATAGCTTGAGTCGGAGATGCCTAGGTCAAAAACCTCGTAAAATTGGGCGCTTCTTGTTTGTATTCTGTGTAGATAACGAATTATAATAAAACTCAGTCCAAAACTGGTTACCTACAACTAAGTCCAGCATTCCAGACCGACAGCCCAAAGTAAGGCATAAAAATAAACACACATGAATGGACCTTTTGGTAAGAAGATTTTCGAGAAATACATATTTATGCAGCTTAGTTAATGACTTACTAAATTATAGGAACTTTTTAAATAAATTGGTTATTATTTTAGCTCCTACGATGAGTTTATTATGTAACACAACAATATACCTATAATATAATATGTTATAAGGGTTTATATGTTTTACGATATTTATAATGTAATACAAAACAACGAGATTTTACATTCCCCAAAAGAATGTTTTACAATTAAGAAATGTGTCTAATCTTCTTAATTTTTTTGTCAATACTTTTTTTTTTGTTTTTGTTTTTATGCTCTCATATCTCTTATTTGTTTTTTAATGTATGTAATATACTTATAACAATTATATTTTACGTCAAGAGCAGCTTCTGAATAATAGTTAACATGTTTATGTTAACTATACTAATAAAAACGTAAGAGGTAATTTCTACTAATTAATAATTTACCCTACAAAAAATTAGCTGTCCATAAATAAAGGTTTTGCATTAGTTTCAAACAAATTTAGTTGAGAATTCTGTGATAGTGACAACTCATTATTATTGGTGAATAATTTATGAGTTTTAAAAGTTTAACCTTCCCAGAGACAATTACTACTGAAGATAAAAGCTAATTACAAAATCAATTATTTCTTACTTACTTTGTTTTTAAATTAAAATGAAGTAATGTGAATCACTCTTACAGTATTTTAATGAGTTTTAACATTATCCACCATAAAGTAGACTATTTCGAAAAATAACCTTATAAAAAAATATGACATTTTCCATACACAATATTTTTTTTTACAAGAGTAGAAATCTGTTTCAAAAAATTGTCTATGATTTTAATGTATAAATTTAATTGTAATGAGTGGCTTTACAACTCTTCCGTATTTATCGAGGCCAGTTCATGCAGTTCATATTCTTGATTGATTGCGAATAAGATGCACTTGTGATGCATTCGCCCGTTCAATTTGATGTATTAATGATTTTAATATACATTCTCAGGCCATTTCCTGTTAAGTATTCCTCAATTTCCTTATCTTTATATTACATTAATAATAAATTTGAAAAAAACATTAACGTTCGTTGCGGAACCATAAAAAAATGTGTATTAAGTCTTAAACAACCGTCAGTCATTACTAAACTTAAGAGTAAATCACAAAAAGCTCAATTTGGCGGGCATAAAAATGACACATTTCAGTGCGTACATTAATAATAATGGACAACATAAGTAATCTTTAACACAAGCATGCCCTAAAATATTTTGACGGACATTTCGAGGCAACTTTTTAATTCGGTACCCGTTAATTATTTCTCCAGCGTCGTGACAACGTAGCAGCTATATACAGCATCCTTGCAGACCGTCGGCGCGGCAGAGTGCAGACTGCGCTGTTCGTTTTGTTTTCCGAAGGCCGCCCAGTTCGATCGTCTCGCCACATCGGATATGTGTCACTATAACACTACACATACGTCTGCTTCCCTTCGCATAACCTTCAGACGAGACGGGGACGCGGCATTCACGCTCTAATTTAATTCTCTAAATAAATATTATGCATTCCAAGTCATCAGACATAATTTAAATGGCGTGCACACAAAATAAATTAATCTTTAATTTTTATGTAACATACTTAATAATTGATAGTGCAGTACTTGGTAGTAAATATTTTCGGTTGAAACGAGGTCGAGCACGCGCTATATATAATGAATAATAAACCTTTGGTGTCCTTGATGGAAGTTCAAGGCGAGACGTAGGTGCGTAGCCGCCACGAAATTTCGTATCAAAAGGTTTACGAGCTCCGACCGGTTTGTCAATCCATTATCATACTAATCGGGTAGTTTTCGCCATTTAACCAGTTACAAAGCCATCGATAAACGTCCGATAAAAACAAAATACAGGTGGGATGGTTTAATTTAATATGATTCCACTTAGCGTGCCCAAAATAACAGCCCGCGCTGAAATAACTGTTCATAACGTTACTAACTACCAAATGACGTAAACTGACAATTTTGTAACTGAAACAACGAGGAACGCAGAATTTTATTTAAATCTTAAATGTTTTTTTTTTAATACTCTGTCTCGTTCTGTATTAGGTATGCCTTCCAACGTTTTACTCCATTCTGTTATAAATTGTTGTCAAACTTCAGTTTTGATTTTATCAATGAACTTTATACTTTGTAGGTTCATACAAAAGTATATAATCTAGTTCAGAAGTAATTATTTAAAGAAAACTGAACTATTTTACTTATAGGCTAGGTAGCAAAAAAAAAAAAGAATATAGCTAGGTATGGTAAGAAATTGTATAATTTTATGAGTGTGTTTATTGTTACTCCTAGTGTTTGAGTTTTCTAATATTTAGGTTTTTTTAGATATACTGCCATTATTGCCATTTTTTCTTCGGTTTGACTGGTGGAGAATACTCTGTAGCATTAAGTCTTCCCATTAGTTCCTTTTTTTGACAATTAAGATTAAATAAATAAAGATCCGTTCTTGAAATATTTATTAATTAAAGAATTGGTTAAATCTGTGAACTATATATTAAGATGCACAGATGCAGTTCGTCATTTATCAATGATATCTAAATGCCTTGAACTGTAGTGTAGGTAATACGCTTTCGATTATTTTGCAGATAATGTGTAAATATTATTGTTATTGAACCATTGATACATCACATTTCTATTTATAAATATTATTAAAATCAATCAATATATTGTAAAAAATTTCATTGTTAATTTTAGTAGCTTTTTTTTATCCCTCCCTCCTTTTCATCTCAGACTCTTAATTAGATTTTTTTTTGTTTGTACAATATGGCAATTGCTCATTCTGTTCCCTTGTCCAGTTCATCATATTCATCCGTACTTGAACTAATGTACCTAACGTGCAATGATTGTAATTTTATAGCCCACGCAGAAGGAGTCGCGGCAACAGCTAATTGTATATAAATAAAATTTAGATATTTTATGCTTATTTAAATTTTAGTTAAATATAATAATAAATATTCAAATCTCATCGTGTTTCACAACAGTCTAACTTAACAGTGAGTGAACGGTTTAGTTGTCAAATAGTTCTACAATTATTAATTATTTTCATAGAGATTCAAAGAGATTTTCATAGAGATTCATAGAGTTCATTAAAGAAGGCTCGCTTAAAAAAACAAAACAAAATCCTCACTCTATCTTGGAGGCGGCTCGCGATTGGTCTATAATGATGGATACGTATGAGAAACAGTATAGAATTCCTGAGGATATTGTTGTCTCGTCATCCAGACCGGACATATTCCTGTACTCTAGACAGTTAAAGCGCGTGATACTTGTGGAGCTTACTGTTCCGTGGGAAACTAACATCCCCAAAGATCACACAATTAAAATAAACAAGTATTACGAACTGACCAGGAATAGGTATATAGTTAATTTGTACGCGGTAGAAGTGGGAGCGAGAGGTATAACAGCGAAATCTCTCTATAACCTACTTTAAGATCTTGGCCTCACTAGAACTATCATCTGTTCATTTCTAGAACGTACTTCAAAGGCGGCATTGGTAGGTTCATTCCAAATTTGGTTAGGTTGGGAGAGGAGCGCAACCAGTTGAGGTGAGCGTGAATGCGCATTTGAAACTGAAACCTACACCTGGGTCGCAAGTCCCAGGAGCTGTTTGCACTCCTCTCCCCACAACGCGATGGGTCCGGCACCCGCACGGTGAATCCATGGAATGCTAAGAAGCCTCATCTCTGAATAATTATACTTATTTTTATACCTTCACTATATTTTTTTATTTATGTAACAAAAATATAGTCATATGGTATCATTTATTAATTTAACATAGAAATTGTAATAAAGTGAATGAATGAATGTTTAAGCAACAGACTAACATATGAAAGATACAAAGTAATGAGAAATATTAGACACACAACCTAACGACAAACGGGACTGAAATGGCGTCCCCATTTAATTCCTGTTTGCAAATACCGTTGAGTCTGGATTTTGCAGGAAATAACTGTTCTAATGGTAACTGTATTCATATTTAGATATTTATTTTGCTAGATACATTCCAAATAAACACCCTTGGAACAAATCAGATCATGAGATGACCTCAATATGACTTTAATATATTCATAGAAACAATTCACATAAGTATTTAAAAAAAACAGATGACAAGTTGAAACAAATTATTGATAGATTTATACATATAAATAACCTAAAAACGAAACAGAGATGACTTCAATATGACTTGACTAAATGTTAAAAAAGTTAAATTAGGGTAAAGTTAATAATTATAACTTTTACGGCTAAAATAACATTTCAATTACATAACAATGGTAGGGGTAGCTTATTTCGCATCTAAATCTAAGCGAACGTATATCAACGCCGCCGGTGGGGTGCGACCCCTCAATCCAACCCTCTTTTATAAGGAATTCAATAATCATTTATATCTCTTAATATAGGTATGTGTTCAGTCTACAAATGAAGGTCAAAAAACAAAATGGATGCCATTTCGCGAAACGACAACTTGATTTATGCTACTGTTGTAAATGTAAATAATAAAATTGATTAAATTTCTAAAGCAATCTGAAGAATAGATAAATAATAAAATGCCCTAATATAATTAAGAACGCATTTGAGTTTGGTGATTTTGGATGCTTTTTACGTTTGATTAACTTTTTCACAAATTCGCAGAAGGTTAGACGCACCTGGTCAATTTTGACAGCTTTCTGGGGGGCCAATGTGACTTTGCTGTGACATTAGTAGATGTATAAAATTCTATATAGTATAAAAATCGAATCACGATGTATTTATATTAATATACGTTAATAATTGTGAATTTAACTAAAATGTAGTGAAACGTGGTTTGTTTTTTTTATATGTCCTCAAAGAATAGATTTTTTTTATATAATGTTCCATTTTTATTCATTCTGAAAACCCCGGTGGTTTAACTATTTTTGTTTAATAAAAAAGTTTTTACCTAATGGGGAACCAGTCAACTTAGGTATTTGTTTATGATAACTATATAAAAAACATTTCATGTTCTGTGTAATATTCATTAAATAATTAAGTATTGCATTATAATTTTATAAACAAGGTTCAAAATAAATACTTTTGTTTACATTTTTATATTAATTCAATTTTTTTTTACTTTCAAAGGCTCTGGGTTTTTGACGAAAAGAAAAACATCTAATTTTTAGTTATTTTGTGTAATAAAATGACATATAAGTATTATAATAAATAACCGAAGAATATACACAGTTGATACTCAATCAAAGACAGGATACAGCCTCCTATACATATCAATATATTTCTTACCTTCACATACAACAAAATAGAAAGCATATTAAATCTTGTAGAGCTGCAATTTTCTAACTTCCTTCCACGTTTTCAATTACCGAGCATCGAGCAAATAATCGCTTCTGATTCGATCGTGTTCTCAAGAACGTAAAGGATATTATTTATTTTCCTCCCTGATGAAAATATTTTACAAATTGCATATTAGTAATACGATAAGCTCTTTGGTAATATGAAACTATGGAAAATAGCTGAATCATGCTCGAAAAATACACGACAAATATGATAAGATTACTTTTATATCATTATTAATAGTGGGATTACATTGTTTTTTATTATTCAGCATAAAAAATAGCGTTACCATGGATTATATTATTGTTATTTCAAGAAACCTTTCGCTGTTATAAAGTATTATTTAGTATAATCTAATACGTATATACCACAATTAATAGATTTAAAATATTCTATAATTTCTTGAATGTAAAAAATACTATACAAAAGTGTAAATAAAAAAAATAACCATAATACTGAATAAAATAAAATGCGTCGTTGTTCTATAACCTTTATAAGTATCAAATTTCCGAACGAACATTGTTTACATTTGCAATGACCGAGATCTCGAAATGTATGAAAAAAATGCTTTATTAACGATATAGGGCATATTATTAACCTTGAATAAGAGTGAGGGACCGTTTGAATAAATTGTGACGAGTGAATAATTATTGAATATTCAACGATGCGGTTAAGTAGACTCTCCTCTTTACTTACTTCCATGTCATGAACATTATTTATTATATAGTAATAAATTTCATTAAACTCAATACTGGTATAATCACAATCAATATGAACTTTAGATAATTTCTTATAGAATTATTGTAGTATTTCTTGTACGTAATAAATAAAAGACTATTTTGCACAGTTATTGTGGTCGCATTTTTATTCTATAGCAAGAATATTTTCGTAACCTTTAGGAACAAAATGACAATAACTTTGTGATTATAGCAATGGAATACGATTACTAATTGGGTATTTCTATCCTTATATGGATAATGTCGTAAATAAATCGGATATTCACAGGAAGTTCTGAACTTTAAAGAAAATCCATCGACCGTAACCTGCTTTACGGATGAATAGAAGAGTTTCCTTAATTCCAACTATTCAGTGCATAAAATTGATGTCTGTAGAACATAACATCGCAAGTCTCATTGACTTTCTCTTTGTTACATTGTAATGTAAAATATCATAATGTAAATTAAAACGGCAAAGTTTTAATTTTACTATAAATTCAATGTAAAAAACAAACTTAAACCACGTCCGTAGTTAGTTGGATCCCAAAACACGCAATAATGGTGTAACGTCTAATCAACGGATAATACACAAGAAAAATGCGTGAATAATGTATAGCTTCGACTTACGTAAAAAGCTTAATGTTTTATGCTTTATGTACATGCATCTACTAATGTGCAGCAATTTTTAATCTTATTTTTTTTTGCACATTTCGCCTTTTTTAATAACATGTACATTACAATGGAAGAAGGTTTTATGTTTTATAGAAAATAGAGTTATCAAATATTCGCCTTAAATATAATAAAGTAAAAAAAAAAATGTTATCTGTCAAATCGTTTTGTAATTAACTTGTAAAACTTACCCAAAAGCTTTCCACATAATGAGAAAATAGGAAAACTCCAGGAAGAGACATGATTGTCCATTTAATTTCACAGCAAGACTGACAGACAGGTCACTTGATACTTTTTATTTATACACCTATTGTTTACTAACATCACAGTACATAGAAATAACTTGCGACTATACACAAGTGTCTTAAACCACGACGCTCAAGGTTCGAGTGCTAGCAAGTTACGACTGACGAGTCCGGCGCCCGCTCCGCTTCTATATAGGTACTTACTTTACTACTTCTTGCTGAACGCTTGCTGAACGAATTTCACGCTCTATATCCGTCATCTAATAGCTGGATCTTCATCCAGAAGTATTCAGCCAAACTTTCATTCCAATACTATTTTGACCTATTAAAGTCGGCCGAAATAAAGGAAATCAGATCAAGGCTGCCATCAATACATTTACAATCAATTGCCTATCGTATGAGCCCTCGCAGTTGATGTACTAACTTTTAATAAATTATATTTACAATAACGTAAATATAAAAAGTTAATAACACATCTAAATGTCAATAAACTTAGCTGAGAGTTATCAACTGAAGTGTCAAGAAAAAATATTTATATTTGTTATAAAAAATGTACAATAAATTTGATAAAATAGTTTATATTCTGACATAACGTTCTTTACACGTTTCGTGTTACATCTAATAGTCCTTTTTCTTTTATCTTTATAATGCATATCACGTTTTATGGTACTTTATGTTCATTAAAAAAATGATTTGTTATAAATAATAAATATGAGACGACATAAAATATAATAACGGCAAAATTATCGCGATTTCTGTAAACATATTTTTTTTCTTCGCAAATGTTATTAAAATTGGTATTAGTTTATTGATAAATATAATTACATTATGAAAAATATGATACTTATAATATTATAAATGTTATATTTAAACAGTAATATATTTAATATTACTGAAAGATATTAAGAAAAGTAACAAAAAATTAGTACACTATATGTCTTATTGGCTTATAAATTTTAAATAACTTTTTTCTTAAGTGAATTTTAAACCATTTAACGTGTAAGAGGAAAAGATTGTTAATGTCGTAATGGGTGGAACTAATATTATTAAATCCAAAAATATTTTCATTAAAATCTTTAGAAAATTATTATATTTTATAACTGTATAAAAAATCTTTTTTTTTTAAACTATATTCTTGAAACATTACGTCTGAGTGATTTCTTCAATAGTTGAATCAATTATTATCTTAAATAGAGCATATAAATAAGAATAATACTCTGTTTATTATTACTTAAAGAGTAAACTTTATATTCGTTTCACATCATCTAACAGAACATATTTTGGCATATTGGCATTTGGCATTTGGCATTTGATTTGGCATAAGTTAACATTGAGAATAAGTGCAGGAAGCTGCCATATATTTTACATTCTTATATACGTATTTTATTTATCATATGTATTTTACGTTAACTTTGTCAATACAGTCTGATGTCAAATAGTTACAAAAAGTACAACGTCGCATCATTGAATATGCTATGATTATAGAGGTATACTTTTAACCGAAACATAAACTGTCAAATTTCGGCCATTTTAAGAATGAAAAGTACATTTTAGTCCAAAAATTTTGGTTATTGATGATCTTGTCATAATATTAATTAATTATTTATTTATCTTTTACAATATGAAAGTCTTATAAAATCTATAAATTTATATATTTTTATTACATTATTTTCTTGTATAGAGGCTGCAACAATTATTTTTGATAATTATTAGGAGACTGCAATGAATGTTCGCCTATTGATCTTTTGACTGTAGCTCGGACACGGACTGACTCGACCGGGGTGGTAATCCTACAGATGATCGATGTAAAGTAGTTTTTATAACTAAAACCTCTAACTAACTAAACTAACTAAAACCTCTCCCTTCTTCTCCATAAGTCCTAGTACCGATATTCCATCCTTCGGAACAAAATATCTCAGATAGCTATAATGACTGCGTTTCGTATTTAGTGGAAGTATGTGAGCGTTCCATTTTCTCACCCTCCTCTTCCTACTCTTTTATCATCATGTCCATTTCTTCCAGATGCAAGTTACCATGATGTGGACCATAACGAGAGCCTCAGAATACATAGCGTGAATAACTATACTAATTCATCAATACAGTTAACAATAATAATAAGTTACATTTACTGTTACGTATTTCAATTACGATTATAAAATATTTTCAGGCTTTAGATAACTCTTTAAAAGTTCACGACCTCACTTCTTTGTCATGTTAATTTAAAAAAAATGAAATACAATCATCATTTTATAATTATTATCCTCAACAAAATTCATTCAAGTTAGAAACCCTGACGTTTCTGTATAATTAGTGAGATTTATGTGGGTTCATATGCTAATATTAAAGTAATGTCGCCTTCACATAAATAAACCAAAACGTTGAACTAATTTAACATATCTATTATTACTAATATCTAATAGGTATGACATTTGGATATTAAAATTACCGCCAAAGAAGACGCGCGTCAATTATATCTCAGGTAAATTTTAATGACCTAAAACCGATGACTGCGTTCCATGTTATTTATCTTGTACTAATTAATTTATATTTTTTAAATGTATGGAGATAAATTTTGTTTTTGTCCATACTTCAAAGCAGACATGTTGAATTCGTCCATAAAATTTATATTTCCACAGACTGAAAACAGGTAATACCTGATCAAATAAACCCATAATATACGAGACATTTAATAATACTCTTTTACAGTTTCGGTTCTATATTATCTTACATGTAATATATATTTTATAAATGCTAGGTTAGAAACTGTGCTTAGGATGTGCTTATGATGGAAACTATGAAAAAGCAAAATCTTTAACTAAATTGCTTATAAAATTGTATAATGTTAAATTTTTTGTTGTTATTGGCATGTTTTCTAACCCATGGCAATGTTTTATAAGAATTATATTCTCATGATTTATTTATCTGCCAGGTTGGCAAACGTGCTGACAGTTAACCTAATGATAAGTTGTACCACCAGGGATATTTCAAGTATAGATGCAAGTGCGTTTCCACCCTCGTAAAATAGCGAGGGATAAAGGAAGCCACGTAAGGATAGAGAAAGATGGATGATTAGGCTTCCAGCCTAATTACTCATCTCAATCATCGTTTAAATTGTATAATCGCTTATAAGTATTATAATGGCGACTTCACGCGATTTTCTGTGAGAGTGCCAGCATGTACACTTAAATAAGGAAATTTTGATATTTTCCAAAGAACTTAGTAGATTATTTTCAAACGGCGGCTCATATTATATAGAATGCTAATTTCTTTAATGAGAGTAACGACACGGTACCTCAGGTAGAGCGACGGTGTTCGGAATCCCAGAGATGCAGTTTCGAGTCCTGGCCGAGATGATGATTTTTTTTCATAAAAAACAATCGAAATATATTTTATTTAAGAGACATACAACAGTTTTTATGATCAAAATATAACTTATAGAAAGGAGGATAAGTGATATTCCCATAATATTCGTAATATCTACATATAAATTCTAAAGCACTAAAGAACCTTTTTTCTTTTATCCATATCTTGTATTAGTAGGGGTACCGACGCTCTGTTAATGAGTCTTGCACTTAAGACAAGGTGAATAAGATAACGTCAAATCAAAATAATAAGTATTTGATCTACCAATGCTAACAAAAATAAACATTTACGAAAAAACTCACTTTATTCCATTTTCTACTGAAAAATCATGAAAGAGTAGAATATATAGTAGTTCTTTTTTATTATAATAGTAACAAACCATTTTTGTGTTCTCTCGTGAAATTTTGAAAATTTCAAGCAGAAAAGCTTATCTGTCGATTCTTCTTTCTTTCTTTCTTTCTGGTAACAAACTCTCACCGAAGATCAGCATAATGCTGGTATAATTGTTAAATACCCTAAGAAGAGTGCAGAAGTCCCAAACACTCTTTTTTCCCTCTCTCTCTCTCTCTCTCTCAAAAGTAACTCAACGTTTGCATCTTTATTTTAAAAGGTGTATAAGACGGCACCACTTATTAATATTGCAATGGAGAACTATCTGCTTTTTTGTCATCCTATATATTAAAAAAAAAACAAAAACTTCAGTACTTTTGCTTGATTAGTGAAAAATAAACACAATCAAACCAAGATAACGTTTTGAAAATATCTATGAATATTATTTCAAAACATTAATGTCCGTTATGGCATCTTTTTTAATGTGTCAATCTATGCTGTAAAGTTAGAAGCATTGGTTAAGACTTTCAGCCTAATTTTCGAATAGATGTCGTCCCTATTAAGACGAATATATTTAGAATAGTAAATTCACCGAGGCGGGTGGCGATACACCAACTAAATTGGTAGAGTATGGGATAGGGTAGACCAATGAGATGGTAGCCCCGGAGGTCACGGGTTCGTATGCCTGCCTGTATTGGTTTATTCTGCATTATATATTTATTTAAAACAAACGTAACGTTCAAAAACTATTATTGGGGGGTCTGGGTTGTGAAAAGAATGTTCGACGATGTACGAGAATTATCGTTCATGTGCGATAAATTCATGCCTGCATGCGATGTACGTATATAATGATAAGACATTATTATCGTAGGCAGATTATACTATAATTTCCATCAAAATGTACAAATAGCAAAAAGCACAAAATAAAAAACATATTTTTTGCTCACAGCGCTATCTGTTGGCTTTTTTCTTTCTCTGGAAGTCATTACAGATGCTATGTATCAGCAAAGATATATAATGTCGATATAGCAATTCGGTAATAAATATCGGACATCAATTTGATATCAACGAAACAATGTTCTGTTTGTATTTTTAATGCATAATCATAATCGTAGTGGATACGATATTTTTTATTTATTTCCGATATTTCTACGGCTCTGTTACGATAAGTATACCTAACACGAAGGCTTAATTAATAGCTTTTAATAAAATATTAAATGCATATTAGGCTTTTCTAATACTCTATATATAATGTAATATTGCTTGTATAAAATATTGGTGAGTTGAAAATGATTTTTGTTTCAATTTTACCTATAATATTTTGGACAGTGTCAACTGTCACTTGTGTTGCCGATTTTGTGGTTCCTAGTTACATTATTATATTAGCCACTGTTTACGAAACAGTGACAGACGACTCACGAAGGTACAAAATAGTGACTTTTCGTAGAAGAAACGCAAAAGTGTGACTTATTGATTTTTCGGACAAAATAAATATTAAAAATGGTCTTCAAAACAGTGTCCCACGTTTTATTTGATTTAGACGGTCTTCTTATAGGTACATATCAGAAATCTAGTATAATTAATTAATTCTTATACGTTATTGTAATATTATATATATTTTTTAGATTCTGAGAAAATGTATACTCAAGCTTTCGAAACTGTTTGTGCTAAGTATGGGAAGACTTTTACTTGGGAAATCAATTCTTCTATACTAGGAACTCAAGGTTATGAATGTGCTGACAAAATCATAGAAGTATTAGAATTACCTGTTACCAGAGAACAGTTTATGGATGAATGCCGTGAGGTGCTTCTAATATTATTTCCCGATCTGCAGCTAATGCCAGGTACTGAATATAAAACTAAAATAAACTTCCTATATACAACTAAGTTGTGGAGATGATTGAACAGTTATATAACAATAAGAGATAATAAATCACACTTGGAGATTGTTGATATTTTAAGGAGCTGAGAAATTGGTTTCACACCTCCATAACAAGGGTATACCTATTGCTTTAGCAACAAGTTCCAGTCAAGAAAGTGTAAATATGAAGATGCAAAACCATAAAGAATTTTTAGACCATTTTCATCATCTTACTATGAGTTCTTCAGACCCTGAAATAACTAGGGGTAAACCAGACCCTGAAATATTTTTAGTTTGCGCTTCACGTTTTGATGATAGTCCAAAGCCAGAGATGGTAAGTAAATCTTTATCTTAATATTATTATTTAAATTGAATGCTTCTTTGTACAAACAAAAATCTTAGTTAAAAAAAACAAACAACACTTTACTTTAAAATAAAAAACCCTGATATATTCAAATACAACAAAATCCTACCTTAGTGACAATATAGAATTTTGTGTTGTGCCTATCAGATTATTGAGTATTCAAATTAATGCTTTTACTGATTACACAGTAAACACTTAAATAATAATAATGTATATCTATTGACCATTTTGACAAAACAAAACAAAATACACTAAGAATACACTGACATCTGAACTAGTTTAAGCTGTGTTTCGGAAGTCAGATTACAAAATTTCAAACTAATGCAAACATTATAGTAATAACTTATATTGTAAAGCTGTCACAACAAAAATTTATATTATTATTAACCTTAATTAACATTTAAATATATGTAAAGAAATGATTACATATAGAATGCTAAATACATTAAGGCTTGTAGTCACACTATCACTGTAGGCAAATCAATGGGGCTAGACTCCCTGGTGTCAGAGGTTCAGATTAATTTATAATGATGATTTTTTCGTTTCATGCTTAAAATTTTATTCCACATAAAAGTTTTAAAGTAAATTTTAAATATGAGTTAAAATATAACTATTTGTGTCTTCCCAGTGCTTAGTCTTTGAAGATGCTTTAAACGGAGTAAAAGCTGCCTGTGCAGCAAAAATGCAAGTGGTTGCCGTTCCTGATCCAAGAATCAACAAACAAGAGTTTGATATTGCTACAATGGTACTCAATTCTTTGGAAGAATTTCAACCTAGCCTTTTTGGCCTACCAGCTTATGATTAATATTTTTCAAAAACCATGAAGTTTTCATAAGAGAAAATGTACTATAACAAAATATCTTTCATTTTATTGTCATTCAAAAATGTCTTCATGTCTCAGGTAATTAACCTTACAGGACTTCTTCAAACTTGATATATATTATATGTAACAATTTTATGGTCTTGTACATAATAAACATGTGATGTATTCTTAAGTGTAACATATTAAAAGTAATAGTGAAAGTATTATTTAAATTATAAAATGCATCAATAATCTGAATAAAGTGACCACTAGTATTTTTTTTAAAACAAAATCAAAATGCCTTAAAATTTTAGGTTCTTTTGTAAACATTACTTTAAGTAGTATTATCTTTTTTAAACATTACTTTTAGTATTATTAGTACCTTTAGTACCTTATTTTAGTGCTTAACATGATTTGCTACATAGTAGTAGTACTGTGCAAAATACTAAGTGTAGTTTTTGTAAATTCTGTACTTATTAACTTCAAAGAAATGGTATAAAATTATTGATTACCTCAAATTTTGCTAGTCAAATATTGTTTTGTGTGTTAATAAATATTGTTTATTACGTGCTTGTTTATTTGATTGTTTCCAAATTCTGATGTCGACATGTTTATGTTATATATTTTCACACAATTTTCAATTGAAATGAAAAGTTAATAATTAATATGCCTGATAACAAAAAACCTTATTAAATTCATTATTACTTATGCCTAATCCATAGATCTTTCTTCATATTGTAATATGTGAGTTCGTCGAGTTTGAGTTCGTTATACGAATTGAAAATCGAAATTCAAATGGTGGCAAAAAGAGCATTTTGACCAAAAAACCCCCATAGGTCTAAGTAATAAGTATAAGTGTTGTAAAATATATCAATCATAATACTTTTTCGTGATAAGGGCTTGCAAGGTTTTCGACAGTTGGCGACTTAGATTATATTTATACTTATCTCGAGATGCTCAATTTAATTATAATAAATATATTTTCTAATAAGGTAAAAAGTTAAAAAAAAGACTGGTTATGAATATCTAATTTCTTTATATTTTTGTAGTGTGCTAATCTGGTATATATCACGAATTACCGAAAGAAAAAAAGGTTTTGCTATAACTCTAAAATCCATATTACAAAGAAAATAATAATTGCAAAGACAACTTTAATATTTATCCATTAGTATTTCATGATAAAAGTATTTAAAGATTCATACTAAATTTAAAATAACAAAACACTGGCAACAAACATTATATACTTTATCAATGATTCAATCAGCAATCAACATTGTCTATGCCCACTTCATTTAAAAGTTGAAACGTCACTTTGCAAAAGTGGTAAACTTCGTAAAACCCAAACAAACATTTAAAATATATTGTTGAAATTGTTATGAGTGACTAAATTACATCGAAGAAAGAATTGGTTACACATTTGATTGACGAAATCTTCTAACGATAGTGTAGCTTAATTTCTGTATACAATTATTATTGGTTTTTACGACGAGCTAACTTGTTTTTAGCAAAACATGGAAGGGCCAGGCATGAGCCTTTTTCAAGGTGCTGCGAGCATTCATATTAACAATAGTGCTCAAGATAGACTTGAAGAACAAGAGGAACTGGAAGACCAGAAACGTCTAAATGAAGAGGTAACAAGATATTGTAATGTTTTGTTTTTAACTTGTTTGTTTACTATTGTTGTTTGATGTTATAGTTGAAACATAATTTGGCAAATGCGTTTGATGATCTTCAAGACGATGATGAAAATAGTTCTGTAAACAGTAGTGGAAATTATACATTGGATGCAACTCGTGCTAATGGCGGTAAGTATTTCGAAAAAAAGTGATTTATAAAAACATTGACTATATTCAAGTTAAAAAAAAATGGTTTAATCAAAGTAATTGTCACCACAGTCCAACATCCAATACGGAACGTCCCACCAACATATGTTGAATCTCTCAATCATTTAAAAGAATCTCAACATAACATAGAATCACCAAAACCCTACTGTGATACTCCTAAGTCTCACTTGCACCACTTAAGGAGTCATGAGGAAGGTATCAAACTCCCATATAGTCCCTATGGTGCTGGTGATGGTCAAAACCATTATTATCATCAAGATTTTCGAGGTATGTCTGATTTAAATTGTAAGAATATATAATATGTATAGTAGTCCATACAGTACTTATATTCAGGATTTCTTTATATAAAACAAAACTATCTTATAACAACATAATAAAAAAAAACAAAGATTTGAATTTATAACTATACATTTAAATATTTTATATTTTTTAAATACAATTATATTTACAGAAAAAAAGGTGTGTTCATTTTAAATCCCTGATTAATTTTATATATTAACAGACATATCACAGTTGCATTACTAATATAGTATACTGAAAACATTTTATTCAGGACAACACAATGGTCTTACAAATTTTGATGCCAGGCAAGAGTACATGGATCATGAGAAACTTAAAATTATGTATGAGGTAAGGTTGTCATAGTACAAATCAGATAAAATTAAGATAAAATAAATAAATCAAATTTATAAATGTTTTAATCAATTATTAGTATAATGTGATAAAATTAAAATTAAATTAGTGATATAAACAATTTTAAACATTTTTTATGCAAATACTTGGTGTATGTTGCATGCAAATATAAAAATTAAATACTGTTCACTTACCTATTTCTTCCATATTTTTTTTATCTTTTTAGCTCAGCTCATGTTAATAAATATTGAGTTTTGGAAACTATTGTCTGGTGTTAGAAAAATACATAGTATATTATGAGTTTCACTCTGTCAATTAAAGATGCACCAATTATTGGTTTTGTTGTAAACCAATATAATAATTAATTAGTAATATTCAGTGATTTTTATTTCAGAGTCGGATTGTTGAAAGCCAACACTTCGCTGCTCAGATAGAGAAACTAGAAAGTGAGATAGAAAGCTTACGAGCAAGATTATCGGCAGCTATTCAAGATAAAGATAGAGCAGAGCTATCATTACAAGAGAGTCGTCATTTACTAAGTATATATCTTTTATACATGTTAATTATTTTGATATTGTTACATCCTTTATATATCAATGTTTAATAGTATATTGTCATGTATAAAGTATATCAGTTATAACTCAAGCTATCTGCCAAATTTAACAATATTTAATTCTGGGTCTTATTATAAAATAAAGTAGCAAATATTCATGTTCTTTTAGCATGGAGTATGTATTTTTTTTAAGTGATATATTTGAAGTTATTTTCAATAGCAATTTGGCAATTAAATGTTTCTTTTGTATTATTAAACTCAATAACTAAACTAATTTATAGCATCAAGCAAACACAAGTCAATAGAACTAGAGCAACAAATGTCAACATATACAGAGAAGATAGCTGAAAGTGAAAAGGTCAAAGAGCAGTTGAAACTAGAGCTACGAGCTGCCAACATGGCTTTACAAGAATCACAGACAAGGTTACATACTATGAAGGTGATAAAAATATTTGAATTTGTAATGTGATATTATCTAAGAGACATTTAATGTATACATGTGTTGTTTTTAGGTAGCACATTCTCATGATACAGATGCCTTATTCAGAGAACAGCAGGATAGGTGTGTAATAGATTTTATATTATATATATATTTTTTTTTAACATTGAGAATTATTTTTTTTTTCTCTAATTTCAGACATCGAGAAGAAATGGACAGGCTACAAAATGACCTTATGAAAGCTAAAAATAGGCTTGACGAAAAGGTATACCAAATAAAAATAATCAGACAAGAAAGTTTTTAAATGAAAATTTCCAAACAATGAATAATTGCTTAATATTTTTTTAATTTGCAGGAAAACGAAATAAAACTCCTCGAAAAGCGCTGCATGGAGCGCGATAGAGAGAAAGAAGAGATACTCATTGATAGAGGGGCCACCATCAATAGACTAGCGAGTGAGTTAGAGGAGGCACAGAAGAGAATAGTGAATGGAGAGGCCGCTCGTTTGAAGGAGAAACTGATGCAGGTGACGGCTGAGAGAAAGACTGCATGGGCGCAGGTTAAAGAATTGGGGGTAAGATTTTATATTAAGTTGATTGTGATTTTTTTATGGTAGAATTGTTTTTTAAAAGTATACATTTTCTATAAATTTATTTTATGTTTGCAGTCCAAATTAGAAATAACTGCTCACGAATTAAATTTGTGTCGAAACAAATTGGCCTCAAGTCAATGCGAATACGAGAACTGGCGGACGACTCTCAATCAAATATTAAAAGAAGCTTTCCCCGATAACATTTACAACATAGGTATTAAATTTGTTGTAAATAAATATATTAATATATTGATAATATAAAAAATCCTTTAAAACTAATGTTTAAACAACTCTTCAGGCGGTCCTCCTTCACCGGGAAAGTTAGCAACACTAAAGGAAGTATTGACCCGCAGCAAACAACAAATGCAAAAGCTTAATACAATACAAGAAGAAATATCTAAAAGGTTATAATATTACTAATTATGTATTAACTTTATCTGTTAAACTTGAAGTTAGTCAGTTAATTTAATTAATTAATGTTTTTAAACTAACGCAACTTGTACACATTTTAAACTAATATCGGGTCTATTTTGCGATGTAAATTAAAGCTGAAATACCTTTATTTCCCGACATTTCGGCCGAATTTCACCAGCCGTGGTCCAGGATAGCTAATTTTAAAACCAAAGAA
Source organism: Dircenna loreta (assembly GCA_963555665.1). Taxonomy (NCBI): domain Eukaryota; kingdom Metazoa; phylum Arthropoda; class Insecta; order Lepidoptera; family Nymphalidae; genus Dircenna; species Dircenna loreta. The sequence continues at coordinate 10,510,266 of OY743097.1, read as the reverse complement.
ATAAATATAAAATATTTTAACCCACACAAATAAAAAGATTACTAAAAAAACATAAACATAAACTCTGATAATTCACAGGGATAAGAAAATAGAACACCACAGAAAACAAGAATCTGAGCTGAGAACAAAGTTAGAGGAACAGAAAGGTATAGAAATGCAGCTAACTTCCCGACTAGCCGTGCTACAGAACAAGATTGAATTGTTTGAGACGAACTCTGATTCCGAACTATTGGAAAGCTATAAGGACCAAAATGAACAGTTGAGAAGCGATGCCGAGAACCTGAGAGCGGAAATGAAAAAAGTTTGTTTTTATATCAAATATATTTAAAAAATATTTTAAAATTAGATTAGGTATTTTATGTTCTTTATCACATATAAAAAACTTATTGAATGGACAATTTTAGTGTTCAAATAATAATACTTGAGTTCCCCATAAGTGTTACAAGGTATCTTCTAAATTTCCATTTCTAAAGTAAAGATAATAAACATCTTTTCATATAACTATGAAAGGATGTTGTAATGAAAAATACTGTCAGAAATTCACACAATACTGTTAGCTATGCACACAATTTAAAAAAAGGCAAAGACCAAGAAATATTTACTAATTTATATAGTAATCTTTAGTTAACAGAAAATAATTATAATAAAATTAATCTATGTTTAACATATTCTAATAAAAAAATATCTCAACAATCCAGCTAGAACTGAAGAATACAGAGTTGGAGATGGACTATGAGAAGCTTAAAGTGGAGAAGGGTAGCAGAGCATCCCTCGTACAGGAAGCCAATGCAGACCTCCTGAGAGAGCTTGAGAGATACAACAATCAACTCAAAGACACACTAAGAGAGAACGGAGAGCTAAAAACGCTGTACTTACAGGTATGTATAACAGAATATATATTCGCCTAAAGTAAAACTTATATGTAACTTAAATTGAGTATCTAAAAGTATGATTAAAACAAATATGATCTGATATCACTACCTGATAATAGTGATGTGGTCTTGACGGATGAAATAAAAAAGAAAATGTTTTTTTTTTTTGTGCAATATTTTTTTTTATAACCACAAATATGAATTTAAAGAAAAAATTGCAACAACTTTAAAAATTTAAAAATAAACTTTTTTTACTACACTAGGTCTGTAGCGCACGGGACACAATAACAAGGGAACTTAAAGATGCTCAAACAAAAGGTCAAAGAGAAATAGAACGATACAAATCTGAAGAGAGAGACTATGTTGAGAGAATAGAACAGGAGAAGCGACAAGTAGAGAAGTTAAACTCTGAACTAAGTAGCGCTAAAGAAGAGATAGAAAGAGCAAACAAGAGAATATCAGAGTTGCAGAAGGAGTTCACTGATAAACAGAAAGAGTTTACTGACAAGCTCAATAAGTTTTTAGAAGGTATTTGAATATTAAAATTGTAGTAACGTCAAATACTACATTTCTTATGAATGCTATAAAAAGTTATAAATGTTTTTGCATATTCCATTAAATATACACACACACATACACATCTACGTCTCTTGCCACTAGTAATAAAAGTATTTATTTTTTCTTCAAAATTATCAAACTATTTTAATTGCCTTTTACTAAATATGTAAAATATGGAAAATGCATATGTTTTCCATAAGTAACAATTGAGAGCCCTACTATAGTTCAAGCAGACAGAGTCGCGAGCAAAAACTGGTATAATATAGTTTCCATATAGTCATGTATTATTATAGATGAGAAGAGTGCAATGCGAAAAGAGATCCAGGCGTGTGTCCAGTGTGAGAAACAATTGAAACATATCAGGAAGATTGAGGAACAGCTCAGCAAATGTAACATTAAACTAGGTATTATATCTCTTATTTTGTTTACCTAATATTCATTTTTATTCATTTTTTTTACTATTTTAACTAACTTAAAATTTAGAAGAAGGTTCTCATGGTTTTGTATTTATATTTAAATTATCTAAATAATTTAAATAATATTATATGTTATAATTCTTAATATAAAAGTATTGAGATATAATTCTCTTTTTTCTAGAATCCCATGAAAGTAATGAAACGCTTATGAAGGAACTCAAAGGTAAAGCGGAATTCTTTCAAAACTATATAATGGAACGATACAAGAAGTTATCTGACTTGCGGTCCGTGGCCACCAACACTGAGGACACACCTCACACCGACCACGTCGAGGAAGCTGTTCACGATGAGGACGGACTGGCTGCTAAGGTATTCATAATATTAACTTAAACATACATAAATATAAAGATCAGTATGAGGTAAAGCAGTTTTTGTGTATAACTGAATAAAAAAGACTAAAACGACTATAATTATAATTTCTGTTCAAAATATAAATTTAATATTCATTCAAACAATTTTTTTTTTTTAATTAATGTCTTACTTTTGCAGACGGCTATGATGATGAAAGAAAAAGCGATAAGAGATCAAATAGCCGAAAAATTTACATTAGAAATAAAAACAGTAGAAATGAACTGCGCTAGAAGACTCAAAGAAATGGAGACGGAACATCTCACCACTGTGACGAAACTAAAAGATCTGCTCGAAAGAAAAGCGAAGGAGGTTGATACACTGAAAGAATTTATACTGTCAGAGAGAGCTAAAGTCACACAGATATTGGAATCAAAAGAAAACGAAATATCTGAGCTCATAAGAGAACATAATGAATTACAAAATGAATTCCAGAAGGCTAGAGATGACAGCGGAGAGTGGAGACATAAAGCCGAAAAATATAAGGAGAGGTTGTCGCGGCTAGGATCTGTTGAGGATATCCTGAAAAAGGAAAAGGAAGATTGGAAATCGAAAAATTCTTCAAGTGCTAAGGAATGTCAGTCGTTAAAGAATATGTTGGTGGAGTTAAAATCTAACTTGAATCAGCTCGAACAGAAGTATGCCAAAGTACAATCAGATCACCAGATCTTGCAAGATAAATATAAAAACGCTAAGAGAACGGTTTTAACTTATAAGGCAAGTTTCATATAATTTAAAAAGATTTTGAAAAAGTCGTAAATCGCCCGCTTAAGTTTACGATGATGATGATGATGAAACGATGATGAAACTTAAGCGGGCGATTTAGCAACACTTAAACAGCATCACAATTTAAAATCTGAAAAAAATAATAAAGTCATACATGTTATATGCATGGTTCCAAAGTTTAGGTAGGAGAAGAAGCGGCAAGAAGCTCAAACAATCCCTTTTTTTTAATAAGCTCTTTTGCACACCCTAATATATAAAAAAATATGTATCTCAATGCAAAGAATGGTTCTAATCTGGAACATTACAATCTTGAATTTAAGAACATTAATTATTAGAGCTGTAACTTTTAATAATAATCTTTGTTACAGGATTACATGTCGAAGAAAGATACACACATAAACAACGAGATGAACAGAATACAAGATGAATATCGAAAGATTTTCGTGAAGTTACAAAATCAAATCAATTATTATGTGAACTGCAGAGTTCAGGATGAGAAGAAACATAACGACAAGCGTACTTCATCGCACTATAATATGCAAATTGACGTAAGCATGGCAATATATTTAAGTCTTATATATGGGCTTTTGTGATTTCTATTTAAGAAACAGTTTTCGTTTAAAAGTACTTCACATTTTTCCACAAAAAAATTAAAAACCAATATTTAAAATTATAGTTAATGTATTGTCGTATTAAAAATGATTAAATAATATTTAAAAATGTCACTGAACATGTATATGCTATGTTAAGTTTATTTAAATTTTAAATAACTATTTATCGATACGGGCAGGGAATCGAACCCGCGACCTATAAGAAACAGTCCCAAATTTCTGTTTTTCATATGTGGGTTCGAATCCCTGCTCGTAATGAACTATTTTTCAGATTGAATTACAATTAATATTTTCATTTATTTTAGTACACGGAGAAGATAAACGAGTTGTCGGAGGACTTCGCCCGCCTCGCCCGGGCCAACTATAAGGACTCCCCAGACAGTGCTCACTGATATACAATAAATATATACTAATAACAATTGCTCAACAATAGAGCTCTAAGTATAGTTTAAATTGCCAAAAGTTGGTGCTTTGTTTTAAGGGAAATATAAAAAAACCCTGTTAAATAGGGTTGAATCGTTTAGGAATTATCTTGAAAAAAAGTCTTGCTTAAATTTTATGAAATTAAAAAAAATGCCCCAATGAACAATATTTCAAAATGTCCAAAGTATATGTTAAAATATTTAAAGAGCGAAATAACTTTAATAATATAACTATTTATTTAATATGTACGAAAGACAATAATGTCATAATATATGTCCGTCCTTTAGTTTCTCTTTATTGTACTTAAAAATTCTCAAAACCTAGTAGTATTAGACTGTTCTTAAAATCATCTATTTCTAGTAAGTATTACATATTTTCTAACGAATATTAATATTATACTTATTTTTAGAGTGTTTATTTTATTCTCAGATAATATTAATATATGAACTAAATTTCAAGTTTTAACAGTTTTTTTTAAAGAATATCTTTGAAATTAAATATTATTCCATAGTTATCTGAGGTTTAAAATTCGGTGTTTGGAGTTCTCTGGAGAAATGTTGTTCCTTTATATGCTCTCGTATACTAAATAACAAGGTGCATTTAATACAAATATAACAAGACATGTACAAATTATATTTAAGTTATTTTAATATATGATAATACTTAATTATTTTTTTTATATATTTTTTATAAAAAAAAATACAATTAAAAGTTTGTTATATTGTGATAGTTGTAAATAAAATGCAGTATTAATTGTTCAAACATTGCCATTACATTCCTAGAAAATTCCAGAAATAGATAATTCCGTTGTAGGTTGTTTCGTCAGCTGTTCAAAAATATTTCGAATTTATTGAGTGTTGCTCAATTGTTTGTTACTGAAATAAATATATTATGTTTGACATATTTTTTGTATATGCGTTAATTATAATATATTAGCATTTTTATTGAGTTAATTGAATCGTTACTTAATTATTATGTATTTTTAATTGTGTGTAAATAAAACTATTTGAATTATTAATGAATTTTATGTTTTGATATAATATTTTGACGGTATAAAAGGCATCTTAGCAACATTACACGGTATGTCTTTTCCTCTAATGTTAACGAGTAATTTGGTGCCGGCTTTCTTTAATTCTTCTGTTACGTAGCCCATAGCAACGTTCCCGCCAAGAGACGGACTGGGACAACCGCTTGTAACCTTACCTATAACGTTTCCAGTACTATTTTTAAGAAGTGCATCTTTACGAGCTGGAGCCCCTCCCTCCATTCTAATCCCTACTCTCCTTTTACTAACACCTTCCTTAATTTGGCGTAATATAATCTCGGCTCCAGGAAAATCAGCAGTGTTCCGACGTTTCTTAGAGATCAACCAAGTCAATGCAGCTTCAACTGGAGTTATAGTTTCGTCTATGTCGTTACCATACAAACACAATCCGGCCTCTAAACGAAGTGAATCTCTTGCCCCAAGACCAGCAAGTTTAACATCTTGAGATTGAAGCAATGCCTCTGTCACCTGAACAGCTTTTTCTGCAGGAATCGATATCTCGAATCCATCTTCACCTGTGTATCCACAACGAGTTACTCTGCTTTCTATTCCGGCCACTGAACCAATTCGCGATGTCATAAACATGAATTTTTCTAATGAAAAATCGGTAATAGTTTGCAAATTAGATGCTGCTTTTGGCCCTTGAACTGCAATCAAGGCTCTTTGCGCTACGTCCCACATCTCAACTTTTACATCTTTGCCATTTTTGCGAAATATCTCAGATGTTTCCAGCATATGTTGTTTGTCGACTTCTAATCGACCAGCGTTTGAAACTATGTAGAGCTGGTCTTCCTTAACTTTGGTTACGATAAGGTCATCTATAATCCCGCCATTTTTGTTTAAGAAAACAGTCAATGAACTCGTACCATAGGCCATTCCCTTTAAATCAACTGGACATATTGATTCAAACCACGAAATGCAATCCTTCCCGTACACATTTGTTTGAAGCATGTGTGAAACATCAAATATGGAAGCACTTTTTCTGGTAAACAGGTGTGATGCAGACACACTTAAGTCTGAATATTGCACTGGTAAAAGAAATCCCGAAAAATCGACCACTTTACCGCCATATTTTGTGTGCAAGTTGTAAAGAGGTGTCCGTTTAGCTTTACTGTCGCCATCACTAAAAAAGCGCGCTTGTATTTTAGGGTAACCTAAACGATTCCCAAATAAATACTTTTTGGAAAGAGCTGTTGCACTTCTCGAGCACATCTTTGTAAGAATGAATCGGTTTATAAGAGTATTTTAAACTCAAATAAGGCTGATTACAAATAGCGGTAGTTATCATAATGATAGTTCAAGGGTCAGACAATGGTTACAACATTATCAAATATGTAATGCAATATAGACAATACATTTCATATATTATAGTTATTTCTCAATTTATCAACTTGAAATACATTATAGTTAGGTTTAAAATTTCATACAAAACTAAAAAAAAACAGATAAATGTTTTAAATCTGACAACTGTAACAAATCTTATTCATTAATTATGAAGTTTGGTTTAATATAACAAAGAAAAACCTAAAAAAATGTGCTGTCTTTATCACTGTAAAAGCAAAAGTATTGTATGATGCAGATAGTAAATGTATGTAATATGTTTCATATAGTATTGGAATAAAACGAGAAATACAAAATAATCTATTTATTTATTATTCAATACTATTTACTACTGTTCATAACTTCTAAGTACTTTTCATGGTTAAGCAAATCCTTTTTTGTTGAATCAGAAATAGATATACTCGATAAAATAATTGCAATAAATCCGTGGGAGTCTGGGTGTTCTTTCAGAAGTTTTGGATTTTTCACCAGTTCCTCATTTATTTCTATAAGAGTTCCCTTCATACCACATGGTATTTCAAAACTGGTACCATCACTCCATTCAACTTGGCAAATGGCAGCATTTGGAGTCAACATTTGTCCTCCTTTCTTTCCTTTGCCTTTAACTGTATTAGTTAACCGATCAACTTTACCAACAGTGAAGTTTAGAGTGTATTCATCATTCCTCTTAAAAATGAAATGGCTTGGTGCCAAACATAATAATGTAATTCTATTAGAATGAAACATTAACATAATGTCATTGTTTTCAATACCATTTACATTTAATATGTATCTTTTACTAAAATATCTCTCTGTGAAGGATTTATAAATAGCTTTGTCATTGAGGTCTATTGACTTTAAAATGTCGTAATCCATGATTGTATGAACTATTTAATACTAGTTTTTATAGATTTTGTTCTTTATTTTGTGCTAAAATTCTTGCACGTATTTCAGCATGCTTTTTCACACTTTCATCATAATTTGCTTTTATGCGCCTTAATCGTTCCGCTTTTAAGCATTTTCTCATATCCCGATCATAATCATTACAATAGCCAATGAACTTTCGAAATGGATGCTGAAATAAAACATTGTTATAATATAGTATTAACTTATGATTAAGCAAAGATAAGATAATATAAAGTATCTTAGAACGTCATATTATATAATTTTTATGTGATAAAGCTAATTCATATAATAATATACACAATTATTTGTTATAAAATAATAAGGGTCGCTTTTATATAAAAAGAAATAACAAAAATCGTTACCTCCGAGTGGCAGTCCTGTAACAATTTAATATAAAAATTGCATTCCTGAGTATGTAAATGTGGTGATAAATCTGTGTGCATCACGTAAACGGATTAAAATATCTATAACTGAATAGTGAGAGTAAAAGAATTACTTAAGAATATTGCTGTCCCATGTAACCTAATATGAAAACAGTGATAATTAACTATGGAAATCAGTTATTTAAGGCCTGTGCCTCATGTCAATTATCAAATGTTGACTAAACAATATGACATATGTCAATGTCCTAATCTAGGAAACAACTTTTTTTTCTTAAGTTTGTGAATGGCATACCAAAGTAAAGCCAACAGAAATGTGTCTACCTTATTTAAGAAAGATCACTGTAAAAGTATACATTGAAGTTTTGAATAATGTTGTGAATAGGATATAATTGTTAATTATAATGACTAATTCCGTCAACACGATTGCTACAAAGCAATCGAAACGTCGGCCTGCATTTAAATTTAAGTAACTAAATATTAATCCATTAAAAATAGTTTTTAAAAATGTTATTCATGAAATATATATATATATATATAATATAAATTATAAATTTATTGGCATCGTGCTAGTAAGGATTAGTAAGGTTTTATAACAAAAGTGCAGCGTGAGCCTTAAAATGTAACGGAGCAAAACCTGACTGATATGTTTGTATTTAAGAATAAAGTACAACATACAATTATTTCATTTCTTACAGTGAGTGAGTATTATTATATAAATTACATTCCTTTAATTTCATCTAAAGTTATACTTAGGAAAGCTGTTGAGTCAGTTCCAACACACATTGCTAAGGAGCAGGCTACAATTTTGACTTTTAACATTAGGAAGTGTAAATTCCATGCGTTTAGTTTTCTTAGTATTTAAGACCAAATTATAAATTTCGAACCAATATGGAATACTTGACAGAGCACTGTTTACTTCGTCATAATTAGTCCTATTACGCTCGACTTTAAAAATCAGCGAGGTATCATCAGCAAAAAGTACAATGCCACATATACCTTTTACGAAAAGAGTCAGATCATTAACATAAAGTAAAAATAAAAGGGGCCAAGAATGGATCCTTGTGGAACACCTATCTTCAGGTAAGAAGCAGCGGATTTAAAATTATTTACATCAACCGTCTGTGTTGCGCTTAATCTTATTGCGTCTTACCTTAAAAAAGGCAATAAGATCAAGCGCAACACCCTGCACAACATAATGGTTAAGTTTATATAACAAGAAAAGACAACATAAACAAAAAGATCTTACTTAAGATCGGTAAAACAGAAGTAGGCCTATAATTTTCCGGTTCTAATCTATCGCCACTTTTAAACAAACGAACTTTACTATTTTTCATAAAAACTGGAAAAATACTGGTTTCAATACATTTGTCGAAGATTAATTAATTTATAGTAATTAGTTATATTTATGTCTTTGAGTAACTTGTTCAAAAACCCATTGCACTAAGAAATATTTCGAAAATCGTTTTATCGTATCTTGGTTAATAATATTAATGTCTAAAGCCTGAGCCTAAACCAAATACCACGCAATAGGTTTTTATTATCCACTTGTGTTTTTGTAAATTTCTTTTTTTTGATAAGATAACCTATGTTAAATTATAACTGTTGGTTATAGCTTGCAATTTTACTTAAAATAGATATAGAAGACAAGTTATTCATTTCAATCTAGATTAGAGCTCGGCCACACCACAAAGAAAAATAAAAAAACACTGACTTACGCCTTTTAGAGAACAGAACTTACTTGTAAAAACAGCTGGGATACAGTCACGTCTTTACTCCTGGGATTGGAACATTCCAACTGGGTTTTACTTACTCCAACGAGTTTGTTTTTCGATTTGTTTGGGTTATAGCATAGGTATGCTTCAAATAAACATACACTATTATATTCAATTAATATTAAGACAGTTTTCTTATTATAATGATCGATTTTGTATTACAAAAAATCAGACGCAAGCAAAGGATATGTGAAATAAAAAGACACACTAATATATTTTATTTTATATTTAAAGTATTCACATGATGTCTCATTCTAAAAAGATACAATATTTTAATCAGGGTTGAGACTGAATATTAAGTACTTAGTATCCTAGTGCTCCAGGAACTTCAATAATTAAATATATAATAAATAAATAATACAACAACTTTTATCTAACAAACTTTAACATAATGACTAGATTAATATATTTTTTTTGGTATTCGTAAAAAATGGTTAAGTAGGTAGTCTTGCCTTTTCTAATTCCACTAAAACGCAAAAATTGTCTTAATAAATATATCATCCGGCACGACACCATTCACGACAGGATAGGAACAAGCGAGATATAAGCAAAATAAAAATATACGAATACGAATGAACAGAAAATGCGTATTTTTAAAATAATAAGACGCCAAATTAGAAAAAGAAATGCATTATGTGCCCAAAACAATCGTCTAATCAAATACGCTAAAAAAAGCGGGTGTTATATTACAGTAGGTGAGGGGCCATTCAACTTTTGGGCATTCCCTGGGGGGTGGCAGTTTCTACCATCTTCTTGTACTTGCCGACCAGCTCCGGGAGGTCGTAGGCGATGGCCACGTCCAGCCGGTTGATGGGACAGCCGCGGAAGTAAGTGCACGTCGCCGACAGCTGCTGGAACTCGTACAACGGGTTCAGCCGGAAAAAGTCCCGGTATGTTTCGGGATCCGGAAGATCGTACCTGCGGACGAACATCACAGTTAGATACAAGTCTTAGAGATGTGGTTAATGTTGATGAAACCAATCCTGTACCTAGAGATGTTGGTAAGGGTACTGAGACCCTCGTAGATGTGGTAGTTCTGCGGGTTGTCAGTAATTGCGTCGGCGATGACCTTTCTATTTCCAAATATGGTTTTGTGATTGTAGTAAGTAGTCAGGTAGCAGTCAACCATCTTAGCGTGGTTTCTCACTCGGACCTAATTACAAAAAATATATGTTAAAACGCACATTCATTATTCGAAATCACAAAAGGTATTGTCCAATATATCCAAGAAGATCCAAAATTATCTGTAATAAATTCAATCTAAGTCAATTAAGTGCATTAAAAAGAAATCTACTTCTAGTCAAATATTTGTCAACATGGATGATAAACCCTGATTGTAATATGATAAGGAATTGGGGTAATGGATGAACATGTGGACACGCGAAGACGAAATTTCTGACCGCAAATCGTCTAGCGCTGGCGATTTTGTTCTCGATGCGCTTGTCGATGGCCTGGCGCAGGTCGCGCAGTAGTTCCCTCTCCTGCGCGCGCAGCAGACGGCTCGGCGCGCCCTCCTCCAGTGGCATCGACCACAGTGACACCGTGTACATGGCGGGCGGCTGCGCGGAGCTCATCAGCGGGGAGATGTTCCAGATCAACGCACTCTGCACGCGCATCAGCTCCTCCGGCTTCACCGTGTCCGCTTTGTTCAGCAGGATGCGAGTCTGTTATATGTGACAATAATGTTATTACGGACACGGAGGACATTGCGTCAACTGTACTGACAACTGCTTTAGCTGCGAGCTATATATAAGTATATGTATATGATAGAATACGAGCCTTTCTTCATATTGGAAATTCATTCAAAGGCTTATAGCAAGTTTTTTTGTAAAGAATTATATATATACTGAATAAATGTATAACAGTTCCCATTCTCTTCATTTTACCCGCTTTATTTTGTAATCTTCCATCGTTTACCTGTGATTCTCTTCCTTTGAGTTGATCAAGAATAGCTTCTGTCTCAGGTCCGACATCAAGTTTTGAAGGATCGTATACGAGGAATATGATGTCGGCGCGATCTATGAACCACTGACAGGCGTCGTTGAATGGAAACACGCGGGATACTTGTTTCCTTACTTCTAATATACCAGGTATTTCAACAATGTTCACCTGTAGGTTATAAGAGAACATGACGAATATATTCAATTTACCTATAATTTAGATTTTGAATATTATAATCTATACATACAATCTTACATTAAATAATATTTTACCTTCTCTAGTAATTTACTAGGATACCTAAGACCTCTAAGACGTTCTTCGAGACCTTGTCCGAACTTTTGCAGACCCGAAAACGTCCAGTCAGCTGCTAGCTGAGTGCCATCCAATACTTCTGGATTTTCACCGTGCATTAAAATATTGAAGTATGCAGGAGACGGCTCAGCACCTTAAATATAAAATCTTAAGAAGTCTTAATTACACCCACTGGCATTGTTTTTATAACAAATAACTAAATAACTTTAAATTACCTGTTCTTAGAGACCATTCAGTGAATTCTATGCCTGTCAAATAATTTAATATAGACGATTTTCCGCCACTCCATGGTCCCATAAAAAGAACCAGTGGCTTAGAAAATATTTCAGGGTCACCGAAATGCCTGTTACTTAGATCTCTATATTTGTATAAGCCTTCTAGTGGCTTGATTGAATTCTCGTAAAGCCTTTTCAAATCTCTCAGCACTATATCTGCGGATTTTTCTATAATCAACTCTGACTCGCTTGCTTCTTCATCCAATCTCAAGATTTGGATTAAATGGTCACGGGGACGTAGGTTTTCTGGAATCTCACCAACCTAAAAAAATAATAACAATTACTAATAACATAAAAATATTAAACACTTTATTACATAAAAATACTAAGTTAATAGTTGTGCTAATTCTATTATTTAGATTGTTAAAAATATATATTCTAGTAAAATATATGTTCAACTCAAAAGATAACAAAAACTAAAATTTCAAACTATTTATTTTTTATCAGTTCGGTTAATTTTATTTTTGTTCCTTCAAACTTTAACTATATGTATGTATGGACTGATCTAGTTCAAAATCGTTATATAGGTTGAATTCAAAATCACAACTGAATTAGTAATAAATACAATTTAATTTCAAACAACTGGAATAGTAATACGCATCGATCTAAGTGTAATATAGGTTTTTTAATTGTTTTTTATTGTCTATTGCTGCCCTTTTGGCTTGGACAGCGTTAAAGGGAGTGAAAATATTAAAACACTCTGAGAACACTATAAACGACGGCCCATCAATTCTATTCATCAAAAATTCTAACCTAGCCTAACGCCCAAATTTACTATATGAGCCACTCTATCTCTAAACGTATATCTAAACGTATTTCCGTATTTGTTAAAAGCTAGTATCTTGCTATATATTTTTCAAGCTATAAAGCGTATAGAGCATTTAAGCTAATAAATATCATTATGCCATTTGTTTTTCCATAATATTCTGACGCTTTTTTACTTAGGAAACTGAAATAGCTTATCTTAATTTATTTTGTATGGTGCGATATAAACTCCTACACAATTTTGGAACTCTCCTTTCACAGGACTGCTGGTTTTCACAGGTTTTTAAGAGTTATTTAAAAGCTTATAAATATGAGAAAAACACATTAACTTGCCAAAAGCAAATCCTCTTCAGGGGCACCTTCTTCACTTTCTCCATCTTTTGAATCAGTTTCCCCTGTCTCTTCTGATTCTTCACCACTTTCTTTTTGGTCACCAGTATCTCCTGCTAGATCTTCTACAGATGCTTTATCTTCTTCAGTAGTGTCTTCAGCTGATTCAGCCTTTTCTTCAGATCCTACCTTTTCTGTAGAATCTCCATCTTCTTCCGAGCGTGCCTCTGTATTTTCTTCGGATTCATTCTCTGCAGATTCTGCTTTTTCCGTAGATTCTTTTTCTTCTTCAGATTTATCATCAGTTGCGGTATCTTCTTTCGATTCCTCATTGTCTTTTTCTTCTTGGGAGTCACCTTCATTTGCTCCCTCTAATTTCTCATCTGACTCAGCCTTTTCTTGAGATCCATCGTCGTCTTCAACTGGTTTTTTATCTTCGTCACTTTCTTCTTGACTACCCTGTTCTTCAGATGCCTCAGAAGATTCCTCAACTTTCTCCTCTGACTCAGCTCCTTCTGCACTTTGGTCATCTACCTGTTCACCTGAATCTTTTTTATCCTCAGTGCTATCAACACCATCCTCATTTGATTCCTCTTTATCTTTCTTTTCCTCGCTTTCATTGGTATCTTCTTTGCTATCTTGAGTATCTTCTTTGCTATCTTCAGAATCTTCTTTACTTTCTACCTCATCGATTGTTTCGCCAGTTTCTAATAAGAATAGTAAAACAATGTTTATAAGTATAAAAGAAGATTTTTTTACATAGGGCTAGCAGAAAATATATCAGAATTAAATAGGTAAATATTAAAAACATCCTTCAATCTTAGCAAATATTTTAAAAGTATATTTCAAAGCAATATTTACTTTTTTCGGTTTCTTGTTCTTCAGCAGATGCTTCTTCTTTGCTGTCCCTACCGTCGTCCTCTTTACTGTCTTCTACTTGTTCCTCAGAGTTATCAGCATTTTCTTCTACGGTATCCTCCTGAGAGTCTTCTCCAGCAGGACTTGCAGAATCATCATCATAGGAGACTTGAGAACCGTATGGTTCGTCAGCTACCTCTACTGACGGAAGATCTTGTGTTTCTCCGCTGTCAGCGTCTTCTTTACTATCATCTGTTTCTGCTTCTGTCCCACCATTTTCTGCTGAAGTTTCTTCTTTCGTGTCGTTATCTACACTAGCCTCACTTGAATCGTCTTTTTCTGTAGAATCTGTAAAAAAAAATTCTTTTGAGAAGAAAAAGAAGAAAAATAATATTCATTTTTATTTCATTGTTATTGTAATTTTTATTTTCGGCTTACCATAAAAATATTCATATTATTTATATTCATTTATGAGATTTAGAAACCAGTTACATATACTAAGTCTAAAGTAATAAAGTACTTTACAAAGAAATTTATTACTTTAAACAATACATAGTTTAAACACATCGAATTTAACGCATATTTATAAAGAGTATGAACTATAATGTTTGAGGTCATAAGTAATAATAAATAATATGTAAGAATTACAAACTGAAAATAATGATTTATAAAGTACAACAGTTATTTTTAAAACATCAACCATTATTTGTTTTTGAAACCTTCGTTCATTAATGTTCTAGCATCTGTGACCGTGGAATAAACGGAATTCAGTGTTATTTTCGAATAAATGTCTCGTAGTGCCACAAACGCTGCTAAATCGGCACGCTGTATTGACAATGACCTGTTTGGGCCAAGCGCCGACAAGAATAGAATGTTTTTGAGCCCTTCTCTTCTGGAAATGATGATCTCAATAATGAACGCTGATTTATATAAGTCTAATCGGAAACATAAAGGAGCTCAGCAAATGCATCTCAATTTATTGAATAAGAAAATAAATTTTAGAATAAAATAAATAAATCGTGATCTGGATTATCAAAGACATTTGTCCTAGACGAGGTAGTGAAATCTTGTGTTTAACACAGAAGCTGAAAGGTAGCATATTGAATCAAACGGAACTACTTAAACTGTACACAATACATTACATGTTCATCAGATCTGGCACAGCAGTTACTGCAGAAGAAATAATGCTCGCTATGCAACATTTGTCAATTAGTCTGCAATTCTTCTACAGAATAATATTCGTTTACTCACCGCTTGGCAGGTATAATGGCAAAAAGTGCCAATAGTAAATATAATGGATACCTAATACTTACACGATAATTTATACATGTATTATTAATACTTATACGTATTTTTTATTAAATCAATCTGATTGTATTAATCTGTATAGAATTGTTACCTGCCTCAATTTTTTACCTTTCTGACGCTTACCCAGTAAGGAATTAATATTTTATATTTTTCTTTGCAACTTTTGTTCACGGAAAAACAGAAAGTATTTGGAATGGTATGAATTTGATAAGTTTTAGATTGTGACAATCTTATAGGAAAAACCGTCTTCTTAGCGTGTTTAACTAAACAATTAAGACAGACACAGAAAATTTTACGTGTTAATGTTTTTCGTAACAACTCATCGTAATCTATTTTATTACTAATACGTACAACACTATACTGTGTATTATTACGACCTTTACGTATTTAACACGTAACTACATATTTATTTTCGTTAAACGTGAAATTATTAAGCATACATTTTCTACGTAGGTAAAAGTGCCCTGTGTCAATAATAACAGCGCCAATAAAGCTTACTCAACAATTTCAAGGCAACATTAATAGCAGAGAACGTATTTTTTTAATTAGCTATCTTTTAAAAGCGTGATGTCATGACAGTTTCCGCTGTTGTCCCACCCGACATGTTTAAATTTATTAATAAACGTAAAACTCTTCTATTGCCACGTCACTTTTATTTTATTTTTTGGATATGGAAAATAGAGATCAATGAATTTTTCAGCTGTTATAATTTATATTTAAAGCATGCCTGGGTTTCATTATATGAATTATAAAATCTAAACGCTATTTTACACATTAACTGCCTAACATATTTTTGTATAAGACGGATTATCGTACAAAACTGGAATAATAAAATTACCATTCATTTCAGTGTGATGCGTTTGTGTGTGTATGTATAGAAAACTATATTTTACAGTCATATTATCTCACCTGGTTCTGTATCCCCTGATTCGAGTTCTTTAAGTGCTTTTTCGATGTATGGACGGCACTGTGATTCTGAAGGAATGTCGTCTTCGGCTGAAATTGTATAAATTATGTATCAAAATCTGATGCATTGGCTTAATACTTAGATTGAACATGTGGAAGTTATTATAATGTAATAATAGACTGCAGAAAAATAACAGCTGTTAAAAAGTATCAAGACCTAAAATTTAAAAAAAATATATCTCACAACGTTTTTATAAGTGAGTCGTAATATTTATTTTTTTTAAACCATACATAGGTATAGGTTTCTTACCCTTTAATGTCATTGAACTATGACTTATTATAAATAATTCACATTTAATATATAGATAAATGGAAATAACTTAGATATCTGAATTAAACACTAAAGTTCCGTTAGGTACCCAAAGAAATTTTTAGAAGTTTCATTTGTTTTTAGTCTATATATTTCTTTATATCACCGATAAAAAAACAGGTTCTTTATATTGTAACTTTGATTTTAATTTCAAATGCAACTAAAATCACATCAACAGGTAACTAGCGTCATGATCCCACAACATCCACCAATCTCTAATATTTCACTTTAGCGTTCGTTCTCAAAATCGAATTTGTTAAAAAATACAAACAAATTCTAATTACTATATTTGTAATATATATATATATGTGTGTAAGCTTTGTATGAACCAACAGCATCAACTATTAAGACTAATTAGTTTGAATGCATCGACTAGTTTTGCAAACACTAAAAGGTACTTTAAATAATCTAGGGCAAGGTAAGCTAAAGCGTGTTGTTTTTTACTTAGTTACGAGTGATTTAAACCACATAAAACTACACTAACAAAATCAATGATTTGTACGAAAGAACATATTAAATAGTCGGAACTCAATCGAAGCAATTCTTGTGCTGTCGAGGAAAATTGATCTTGGATTCCCGCCATAAGATGCAGATTATAAAAAGCAGCGATCGCGTTCATTGAATAATATTCTGACACCTGAATTTATTATGATCAAAATTAATTGTTAAGAAATACCAGAGAGAAATATAAAGAACAGATTTTGATATATATAACCTATTTATAACGGTTAATTGCAAATAATAATTTTAAATCAAAAGACAAAAAAAGTATTTTTTATATGTACTATAAGTAAATAGAAGATAGATAATAGTCGAACAACTAAGTAAGAGCTTTAAAATTGTATTTTGTTTTATTATCACAAATTTATTTTCAGATAAGCTTTCAGTTTTTAAATTTAAGGGTTAACTAACGAACCTTATTCTTCCTGTTAACTATGTTTTTATCAAGAACTTACGGGAGTTATTAGTTATATATACAGAATCTAAATCACGTAGTGATTATTTTGAGATATGAGTTATAATAAGGAAAAACTTAACCCTATTCGAAACATTGTATAAATGAAAAAGCCATTTTAAATGACCACCTGTAAAAAAGGGCCGTTATTTTTTTTCAGTCTAAAGTAGTTCAAGAATATAAACCAAACTTGTCTATTTGGCTTAAATATTATCATAAGAATTTTATCTTAATACTATCAAACTATAAGTATTATTATAAATCAATTAATACCTAAACTGTTAATATAATTAATTTCAGGTTTTTTACGAGTTAGCAGTTCATTCCATCCTCCATCCGTTCGAATGATGCTTAAGTGCAATTTATTTAATTTTAGTTGTATTTTAATTGTTGTTTTAATGTCCAAATGTATGTAAACTGTAGAGATAATTGTTTTCAGTTAACCTATTTATTCGAATATGTTCAAGCATATAGCAGAGGTAGCTTTGTCGAATCTACAGATATATTGTTGTAACAAACAAGTGCTAGGTCATGAAAGCTATTTCTGATTTACGATATATTTAATGCTTTCTCCTACGATTCGTTTGACCTAAATTGTTGGCCTTGTTGTATCCTGCTTCTACATCGTTCTTTGTACATTGTCATTGACTTAGAATTCTTAATGTGAGAAGTGCAAAATACCATATTTTATACCAGGGAATGTGGAAGGAAAATGTACCAAAATAAATGGTTTTTAGAGCAGCTTCATATATTATTTTGCCTTCTTAACGTTAGTGACACGTTTAACCATTTAAATAGGATATTAATTATATACACTATTTTTTAATATAAACTCATATAGGTCAGCGATTATGTAAAAGTTATGAAGTGACCTATTTTCGTGCCTCACTTTTATAATGTCGTCATGATCCTATCGTTTTTCACAAGATGGCGACGCATAACGACAAATCCCTGTATTTCTATTTGTGTAGCTATGCCGAATGAAACGTCTGGCGACGATCCGCTCCCGCTGAGATCTGATTAATGTGTACAACTTCTACCATGTGATGAGTGATATTTAAATTATATCAACCTTGATGATCTAATATTCTCATAAGGTTATAGCCAAAAATAGCGCACAAACGCGCTTTTTACATAATTTCAGCGCAAGTTACAACGAAAATAGCTACGATACGGTGACGCAGAAATCGGCTCCCACTCGCCCGGCCGCCCGACTCACCTCTCGCCGTGAGCGCAAGCGCCGACACGGCAAACAGTATGCACAACATAAACCTCCATAACTTTAATCTCTTGGTCCACATTTTGTCGGTTCCAGCCTCTACACTGGCTCTATATCATTTGCACTCACACTCGCGCACCCGATCGGTCGATCTATGGACGCGAATCACAAACTACACTGAACGCAAAAATTTCACTGCCGAGGACGAACGCGAAGTGCATACCCAGGGGAATGCATTTCGCATCCGATACCATTAAATTGCAATTATAGTAACAATCTATGATTAAAAAAATCAATAAAAAAAATAAGAAATTTGAATATTGTAATAACTTCTAGAACGATGGTTACAATTAACCGCAATTTAAATGGTCGCTTCGTCTGGTATCCGCGGATCGGAACGTAGGACACACTCTAGTAGGACTATTTCCGGAGACAGCACAGCATCGCTGGTCGGAGGGGTACTGGCGTGCGCCGCTCCCCGCGGGGAGCTTTCAGATTCAGCGCGAGTGCCAACCGCAGCCATGATGCCGGACGCGTACGCATTAAGCGTCCTCGTATCAAACGGAACTCATCGTAAGCTCAAGCAAACTATAAAAATAATGATTGTTTTATTAAAATATCGCATTAAAACAATGGGTTGCCCCTACATATGTAAAATTAGCATCGGTCTAGCTAGAGCGTGTCATATCCATGGGAATGTTTTATTTTGGGTAAGAAGACGTATGACTTCATTAATAAAATAGTCCAAGTTAATTCAGAGATGGAACGACTAATTATGGTGGGTGTCAGTTAACACTTTTATATAAAGATATTACAGCTTATCGGAAAGAATAAAAAAATATTATTATAAAAAAGTACAGGTAGGTTTAAAGAAACAACCTTTTATCGAAAGAGTTTTTCTGGGACATAATTACCAACCGTAGATTACTACTTAATCAAGATAAAATTACAGTATTATATAAAACATAAGATTATCAAAGATTTATACATGCCATTCGAGTACAATATCAGTTGGCACGAGCCAATCCACCACTTGCTTGAACATATCAAGCTGCCATTATTATTATTTCGACCCTTTACTCTTGCAACCAAATGCACTCTGTATAAGTCCTATGTCAACACAAGTTGCTAGTCTTAGCAACAACTATTTACGATTTTATATCGATTGCCAAAATGCTAATCGCCAATACATAATCATATAAATAGTGATGCTTGGAATGGAATTCGACAGTTAAACAGTCTAATATATTAACAATACTTACTCGTGGCTCTGATAATCAACCTTTTATATATACACTAACCAGGTATCAACCTGGCAATTATATTTTGATGCAGATTGGCTCGCAATATTATTGGTATTAAGCTGTTAAAACTGCATTCCCTCTACCACCTTAATGTTGACTCCGAAGTATGGCCTATGAAAAATGCCATAGATAGCTATTAAAGTTAGGCGCTATGTCTAGACATAGCGCCTAACTTATACCTAGCTTATACCTAGCTTTATATCTAGCTTATACCTCAGGGAAGTTCTCCCGGTTTCAGATCTTTTATCTGTCACCTGTACTTGAGTGTCAAACGAATTTGAGTTGACTTATCTGACTATCATGTACTTATCTCAACTATGCCTGTCCTTCTTCTAACATTTAAAAAAGCTGAACGTGGCTATACAATATTATGCATTTTTCAAACATTTTATATTGAATGGCGGAAATATCACACAATCTTTCAAAGAGTTAAACCCCTGGTTCTAAAGGTGACTTTAAAAAACCGCGACTTAATAAGTCATTAAGCCTTAGTGCCCGCTCATTTTCCCCAGGGTTTTCACGTGAAAGTCGTAGGGAAAATGCTTATGTGAGTACAACTATCTTTTAAAGCACACTTTGCCTATCGGCACAAGGTACAAGGTTATTCTAGGCCATAAACTAACACAGTAGCTTTTTAACACACCCTAAATTACCACACGTCAATAAACTTCCAGCATTAATCATCTATTTTATGTACCTGTGTGAAAATATGACATAAAATCCATACATATAAATACAATTAAAGTGTCTGTTATTTGTTAAGATTTACGGTTTCACTGGTGCTTATAGTTATTTACATCATAACAAGATATATTGAACCTTTTTTAAATTGTTGTCTTTCTCTTGAATTTCTTTAACATTAGCTTAACTAATACCGTTTTAAAAAACGCACAATTTTAATTATCGTAGTATGTTAACTGTTGCGTAGCGCCCACTATAGATCAGAAATAGCCAACCAATTTTCCTTCGATATAGAGGAAGGGAGACTAGACGGCGTCGCACGCAACAGCCTGTATAAACTATTCATTAACAAACTACACGCAAAAAAAAGCAATCCTGAATTGATGCCCTGATGAATGCCTGGATCTTTATATACCTATACATATATAAGTAAATATTTCGGTTAACAGTATCTTATTAACATTATGAATGTAAATGTTTCTATGTTTTGATATTTGTCTGTCAATCACGCCTTAAGTATTGTTAAGATTTTTTATGGAATTTTCACACAAAGAGGCCATGAACAAGACACATTATTCTCGTGGGGACAAACGTGCAACTACCATTTGTATTCTGAGATTGTAAACACGCTGCCACTGTCTTTTAATCGTTTTTTTTTTCACTCAATCTAAATTGACGTTTGACTACATTCCACCTGATGGTAAGTGGAAATGTAGTAGTAGGTGGTAAGGCGCATCAACTCAGTAAAAGCCTATTTACTCTTGCCTTGAAGACCCACATTGTACTCTGATGGAAATACTGACGCAGGCAAGCTGTTCCACTCCTTCGCCGTCCAATTTTAAAAAGCATTTCGTTCGGACATACGGCGCGTCTATTACAAAAGGATGGATGCTCGCCGTGCGTTGGAACGTCCGGTGATGGAAGTGGGATGGAGGATATAGGTCATGTCACAGTTATTCGATTTTCGGAAATATTTGAATATACCGTATAAAAGTGTTTTTTACATTTCGTTATAGCGTGAAGCCATTGGCAAAAGCCAGTAGTATATTCGAGAAGTCATGGCTCAGTGACTGGCAATTTCGAAACTTATACCCGTAAGCCAAATAAGGATCAAGTTATCTGAAATACTGTGATGCCCATTATGATATAAAAAGGTTAAACCTTTTTTTATAAAAAGCTAAAAGGCCTTTTTTAAGATTGTGAGTAGTGCAAAAATAACAGATAATAAGAGTTAGGGAATATCTGTGACGAAAATTACATCAGTGCAAATATCCTTCATTGGAAACTAAAATATAATTTGCAGGGTTAAATTGCAATTTATAAAATATTAATTTCAGTAAACAATATGTTTGGAACCTAGCCTACTTCTAAAACCTCATGATATAAAATGCCGTCGTTAGAGGGGGATGACGATATTTCTTCTACAAAGTCAATTGCTGCAGTTTTGAATTTATTTGAGAATATAAAATCCTTGTAAAATCTATAAAAAGGTTTTGTATTAGTTATAGAGACTGAAACTTTATTTGTGGAACGGAAATTTTTAGGGGTTGAAAGTATTTATTAAAATTGGTAATTTACAATTAAATAAAAAAAATACGACCAGCTTTTTATGGTTAGAGTATGAATATTATTTAGTATTTTTAGCTTTCTTTTTTCTTTCATTAGAAAAAGAGAGTGTTTAGAGAAACATACTATAATTGTGAGTGGTTTCGGAATAATAAGTATTCAAATGTATAAAAAGTTATGACGTTTTGATTGCCTATGTGTGAAGCTGCAAGAGTATAAATAAATAAAAACCATATTATAAACTTATTTTTATTTTCATTTCTGAACCTTATCATTTAATTATTTGATGACAGATCATAGTATGGAATGATAAGTAATAAAAATTTAAAAAAAAAACTTATATTTTTAAAACATCAACACCATCTTTTTTTCTGTTGTGTCAAGTAAACCAAAGTATGGGACTTATTTAATGTAATTATACAGTTATTTGAAGGACTGAAGTAATAAAAATATATTGGATACAATAAGCTATTTTATCTAACTGAAGACTTACACAAAAACAAACAAAAGAATTTAATGTATCAGTCAAGTATAAGAAAAAAATGTGTTAAATATAACTTAAGAGTCAATTCCACTAATCTATTATGGTTATTTAGTCTAATGGTCAATTATAATCAGTTCATCTATGCTCCAGTCTTCATAAGAGTGGTCAGGTAGGTATCTACGGATGATAATGGGGATTTTCCGTTGCTTTAATTCCTTCATAGCAATTTGTAATGGATCAGTCTCTCCTTCTAATTCTACCATCACTGGAGCACACATGGCTATTTGTAAAGCTCTTGTTCCTGCAATGATATCATAACAATATAGAAATTGGATTTCAGAAATCATTATTTAAATCTTTAGTTTTAATTTGTTTTACGTATAATGCAAGAGTATGACAATTGACTTAGAAAATTTTGTATTTTGAACAATATTGAGGTTATTTTTTTATACTAAATAAACTAACCTAATACTCTGGCTCTTTCGTATTTTGTCATGTATCTGGTAGTAATTCGTTTTGATTTCTCGACGCCGCCTCCACCTTGTGCTTGTGTCAGGCACTGAACATTGTACCCATCTTCCTCTTGTTCCTCAACTTCTTCGATATTATTGTCCTCTTCAACGATATCGTCATAATCTGCTCCTCCATCTTCTCCATCAAATTCTTCGTCAGCCATTCGTAATTATGTATTATTATTTTTTTCAAGCGATACTTGAATTGGTTTATAAAATATACACCAAAATACAATACATTCAATACTCACATGAAATGTATTGTTAGGTTTATGGTTAAAGCTTAAAAGTTTTGACTTAATGTCAGACGTCAAAGTCACATTTAAATGTTAAATATGTTTTTTTGCTTGTGCCGTATTATGAACAGGCGACAGGAACTACTGCCTTTGTAAATATAAAAAGTTATGAACAAGTACGTTCCTTAAGGACGCGTTTACGAAACAAATGGGTAGCAGATCACATAGCTACATTGACAAAGCGTAACTACGCACACATACGCAAAATAATGGCTACATAAAACAAATTTGATAGTTTGAATTTATTGGTTTTTCAATTATTATAATAATTTAAAATATTTTATTTTTTATGTTAAATATTATATGTTTTATTATATGATATTCGTATAGTTTGTGACCTGAATGTCCAAACGTTGGAGGCTGCTACTAGATCTCCAAGACGAAAAAGGCTAGGTTAGCCAAGTATAGGCTTGTTTTGACAATTTTGATAAGATCTTTCCATCAGACTTGATGGAGTAACCGGAAGGTATACTGATGGATGAATAGTACTTTATCTTCTAGACGTAAAGAACTAGGTGCGTCGAGTTTAGATTTGTTTTGTTGGTTTTGATATGATCTTTCTATCAGATTTGATGGAGTGACCTTAATGTATATTGATTGATAGATGCTATTAGATCTCCTAGACGGATTGGACTGGATACTCCGAGTTTAGGCTTCTTTTGTAAGCTTTGATAAGATATTAGTTGAAGGTATTGATAATTATTTCTTTGACAGAATTGTAGTTGAGTATGTCTTCTTACCCAAGGTATTTTTTATTCTCAAATATATGGTAACCTATACAAGAAAAATGTACCGAAAATACGCCTGAAATCGTGGAATATGTTTGACGAAATGATGGAATATCGTTTTATTTATATTAAAAACTATATCATATGATTTTTTTGTTGAAGGAATTTAAAGTAAAGAATAATTATATCTGCTGTTAGAATAGTTTTTATTATGTAAAGTTTGATTTTCGGCAAAACTGTAAACGCTTCCTTAATTAATAACAATTGTTAATTGTAAGTGTAAGATTGTAAGTGAATAAGAAGAAAAACTTAATTTATGAATAACTTGTATTGTATAACAACCCATTTGAAAATCTAAACAAAGACGAGCCCACAAAATTTTTTGGCCATGTTCTCTTCAGTTCTCTTGAAAATAAAATGGTTACAAAATTGTAAGTCGCTTGCCCTTCTTTTTGAGGACCAGCCACTGAGGTTACTCCAGGTACTTTTATATTTTGCACTTAGCAGAATACACTATGTATTGCCCCGGGAATTGTTGGGAGAGTTTTTTGTGTGTATGGCCTGGAACAATTAGACAAACACACTTGACAGGGAGAGGATTTAGCCCACTGACAGTATCCCGATTAAACTCCGTCTAGCTCGATACTACAGAGAAAACATCATATTTTTACGGGTTAAGGGCTCTGAGTCAAACAAATCTAAATGTTAAGATTCATAAAGGTTTGCATCTTTATCTAGATGACATTTTTATAGAATTTATATTTTAGAACGCAGCATAATTTGTTCTTTATGGACTTTCTATATTGTCTTTGGTATTTATATCGTCTTTCCTTTTCCGGTTCTGCATTGAAGCTGTAACCATGCCGGTGTGTATTTAATAAAATATAATCGTACCGAAGTATTTCTGTGACTTAAATACGTGATATTTGTGATTTTAAACCATAATATGTTTTAGTATCAGTTGTGTTCATAATCAACGAAATGGTCAATTGCGTACAAAACAAGATAAACACATGGCACTCTTTGACGTCTGATAACTGACACCAAAATGTATTATTTTTTACGAATCAATCTCAAAGGAACAACAAGTGTATAATTAAAGAAGTTCTAACTACAGTATTATCATTAAAAAAATATCTTATGTCTAAAGTACTATGTGAACTGGTTCAAATGTGCAAGCCTGAAACTAACCTAAACGTGGTGTATTTCAGCTCGCAATTGATTTGCTACACCCTTCGCCCGCGTCGGAGAGGAGGAAGCATAAGCTCAAAAGGCTAGTGCCACATCCTAACTCCTATTTCATGGACGTGAAATGCCCAGGATGTTACAAAATCACAACGGTATTCAGTCACGCGCAGAGAGTAGTCGTATGTGCAGGTTGTTCAACAATTCTCTGCCAGCCCACTGGTGGCCGCGCTAGATTAACTGAAGGTATATATATTTCTATCGGAATTTGAATCTTATCAAATATATTCAATCGATAATTTTTGTTTATATATTTTTTTAAATATCATGTCATGTTCCCTTTGTATAAACATATCGCAATTTCCTGTTGTCATGTTATTATTTTAAGACATTAGATTACACCATAATATTTTTATGAAAAAAATGTTATAGTTCCATAAATTTTCCCTTTCATTTAACTCTATTTCTTATTTAGCAAAATCTAATAAAATTCATAAGAAGATTATATTAAAATAGCACAATACAGTAAACACATTATTTATCTTATCATTCTTGTTTATAGAATTGCACAACATACTGAAATGATCAAAACAAATTGATTTAGTTCTCTTGTTATTTTATGTAAATATATTTTATAAAAGATATATATTAAGATGACATACAAACAGGTGATACAATCTGTATATAAATTAAAATATATAAACATCTTAATATAAAATTTCTCCATTTGACCCAAATTGAAATAATTGTATTTTTATTAAATAATATTACTTAAAAAATAATAGACATATTTCAATTTATTTTATTTATTATACATATAAAGTTAATATTTTTATTTAAATTATAATCATTATTTCAACCAAGCCCTACTATAACCTTCAGACTTAATTGGAAAATTAAGCTATGTCTGCTATTGCATATTATTGTGAAATCTGCAAACAACTGCATATATCATTGAATTATTATTTATTGTGTAACTTAGGGTAACTTCATATAACTTAAAGTAATCAAAAATGATCAAGGACTGCTCTTCTGTATTATAATATGGCCATTTTTGCTAAAACTGCAAAACCTTTTTAAAATAAATTTAATACATTTTTGGTTGTGTCAAAGTTGAGTCAATTACGTATGATATGACTAACAATCAGAAAGGATAATGGTATTTGTTAGCTGATTAATATTACTTAAGTGTTTAAATCTTTTGTTGTAACTTTAAATATAATATCACATTATATTTAAAGTTCTGGTATCAATTAACATAGATATTATTAGTTAATATGGTGAAACTTAATATAAACATATAAAATATCACTCAATAGTAGTTATATTGTAAAGGTCATCATCATTTTTAGTAACTCCATTTGTAAAATTGACTTAATTACTAATATGCAAAAAAAATATGTGTCATATAAATAGTATATACCTATCCGTTAGAGGAACTGGTTGGAATAGGTTATGTATTCCTTAAATTTTAATTTAATTTATATTTTAATTCCTGGAATTCATAACAAAATGTTTTCTTAGTTCTTAAACTTAGGTTGTAGAAATAGTTTAATAGGGAAAAACAAACCGGATCCTTTACAACCTAAACCAAAATTCTAAATTTAATTGAATTTCTATAGTCCTCAAAATGACCAATTAATAATAGTATCGTTTTTTATTTCAGGATGTTCGTTTAGGAGAAAACAACATTAATTTTACCTGGAGATGAGCCCTACTTTTAAGATTTGCATTTTATTTTCCAATTCTACGAATGAGTGATATTTTTCTTATTCATTGGATTTGATAAAGCATTACAAATAAAGGCTTTTTCAAAAGGTGTTTGGAGTTTTATTATTCAGAATAGACTATATTTTATCCCTTACATGAATAAGTTAGTTTTACAATACTTTAGGTTGAGTTAAAACTAAAGTTTGTCAGTATTATGGTTCTTTTAAGCATTAAACTTTATTGATCCCTGATGACTTTTGCATATTGTGATATTTTTGTGTAATAGATAACCTTTTAGAGTTCTTATTCTGGAGCTGAAAGCATGGCAGACTTGCCTCATTCTAAAAATTATAGTTAAAATTGTCTACAAATCGTGAAGAAGAAACTGATTCCTATCCGATCTTTTAGTTGTATCTTAATTAGAAAAAGAATAATGCAATTGGACTGCACTGTCTTGAAATTCCAGATTTGACATGCAAACTAGTGATTGTATGTAATTTGTTGCACTTTACAATAAGTAAAAAATTGATTTAATGTGGTTAGAGAATGGATTATGTTATAAGTATAAAATAAACTGTGATGCGAATGAAGTAAAGACTAAATTCATTCTTGAATTAAAAGAAAAAATTAAACAAAAATGTGTTATATTTTTTTAAACTATTCCACTCTAACCTGAACATCTTTACATTTTTATTATTATAACAAATTACATAGTATATTACTATAACAATTAAAAATATATTGTTAAAAATAAAGTTCTTCTGGAATCAGAAAAGAGGGAAATTCCATCTGTTTTGATTAATACCTTCCCTCTGAATCAGAAGGAAGGAAAATCACCATCGAAAAATAATAACTTTCTAGCTTAAGATCTAACGATTGACGTATAACTTAAAACTTTACAAACATGTTATGATTTTAAACAAGTATAACTATTTAAAAATATATAAATTGACATTATTTAAGAAAGTAATAATTAGAAAACCCATCTGACCTGTCTGATGAGACTGATTAATGATGGACTTTAAATGCTACTTGTCACACACACATCACAGGTCGAATGACGAAACTTATGATTAATATAAGTGTTTACTATTCAACCCATACAAAGCGCTAATTTCTTGAAGTACTTCTTATATTTTAAAAACTTTTTGAAATCGATATCAGTTTTCATAGACTCTTATAGATTGTTTAAACATCAAACTAAGAAGAATTTGGATTTATTACAATCAGTATTGCCTTTTAGAAAACAATAGCAAATACGCAAATCATAGTAAGCGATGTCAGGGTTCGACCAGGAATCTGACGTTAATACTGAATAGTCGCTCTTCAAAACCAGCGTTGCCAAATTATCACTTAAACCCATTATCTGTTAATAATACATAAATAAAAAAATTATAACTATGACGGGCTTACATCACGTATAACTGGATCTACATTTTAGAATGAGACGCGATGTAGGTGTAGGTAATCTTCCCGTGAACAAGAAAGCTTTTTATTTATTTAAATCTTTTCCACTTTGAACCATTGTATGAATCAATTTAAGAATATATCAAGAATAAGAACCTCGAATGGGTTCGAAACTAGACGGGCACATAACTATTTCATTTCTGCGTGAATACAGCCGTGTAAATATAAATATCATTATGGAGTTTAGTTAAATTTCAGTCAATGCTACAAAGAGAGGAAAAATTGTAGATATTGTTAGATAGACAAATACTGGACATGATTATTGAAATTGACATAACTTTTTTATTTATAAACAGATTGACAAAACAAATACTAAATGTTAAATGTAGCTTACCACAATATATTAATGAACCGCATCTAAATCGGATAATCCGTTTCGGAGATTAGCGTGCACAACATTTTTTAAATTAGGTACATTATTGGGTTTGACATCGAAAAGAAAATAGCCTATGCTACTTATTTTTTTTATATTTTCAATGTACATAAATCGCATTTCTACAATTTTATTACATCTATACATAGATAAGTACCTATGTCATTCAAGAATGAATTTAGTCTTTGTTTCATCGCAGTTGAGCAATTATTAGATATTTAATTTTATGTGACAACGTTCAAAGTATCGCGAGTACACTACGAACGTTAATTGTTGTTATTTTAGTTTATCATTTATATATATATTATTCTGGAATACAAAATTAATTATATGTGTAAACTATACCATACTACGTATTCACGTCATATACCCGGTAAAATATTATAAAAAAGTACATATTTAACAAAGAAATAAACATAGTTGGTAAACCAATATTTATTAATTTGTCATCGTATTACTAAGGAGTAAGGGAAGAAATTCTTTAATTTTATCGGTAAAAATACAAAACTAACGTTAAGTACGTTGTGAATTATTATGAGTACTGGTGAAATTATTGTATACTTTTAGCTTATTGTCATAATGGATGCTTTTCACTGCGGATTGTTTTGAGAATATCTTGTGGTGGGACATCTTTTTTATTATTTAATTTATAATTATTTAAAAAAATATGCGAAGTTTAAAGTTAGTGCAGTTGGTTCAAATTCAACAAATAAAAACAATTATGTGTATATTTATTCACAATATAACAAATACATATTACACAAAAATATCACAAAATGGAATTCCCTGTATAAGGATATTTATAACATTAGTAGATTTGTTGTAAATAACAATATATTTTGATGTAGCGTGTGATACAATAAATAATTATTAATATTAACATTTATTTATTTACAATATTTAAAACTAATTAAATGTCAGAAACAAGTCAGTAAGTAAATCAAATATATCTCATATTTATAATAACAATAAACAAGAATAAAATAAATTATATAAAATAAATAAACATCATTTCTCCTCAAAGAAGGAGTGCTGCTTAAATGTCAAATTTTCTTCCAGGTCAAGATTTTTATTTGCATCTTCAATATCCTGTCTGATGGCTCCTATTAAATCATCTAAGGATCCGAAGTTCTTTTCTGGTCTCAAATGTCCAAGAACACAAATTTTCAAGGTCGAGCCATAGAAGTCGTTATCAAATTTGTGTAAAACATGAGTTTCCTGAAAAATAATTTACGACATTAAAATTTATTTTTGTTTATTAGGGTATATAACGTATAGCACAGGAGCTCCCTAAAAAGGTTTTACACATACTGAATTGACTAACACTTATCTACTATTTTATGAGAGGTTATTAATATTACAAGTACCTAAGTATTATATATTCTTCTAATGCCCCATTTCGTTATCTAATCTACAACACACTATTTGACCAAAAAATAGCGAGTAAGATTCTCCACCAATCATATGGGAGCACTAACTAACTAACAGACTTTTCACAATGCGATATAGTATGCTACCTACCTACCTAGTTCCCAATAAATTGCATAATGAATAGGCTACTTAACAATAATATTTTCAATATTTGAATGATTTATCTTATTCATTTATGAAACATCTCATATCTCAGATCATTGAGACTTTCAATTCTCCGCATTTAAATAAATTGTAATAAATATAATCTACGAATATTAGTCATGATAGTTGCATGCTACTGTTAGTACCGAGTTACAACTGTATGGAAAATATACTGCAAGCGAAAATTATAATACGATATATTCAGTTATCAGACTTCAATGTTATATCGTTAAATGGTGTAAATATAACAGCAATGTTATAAATATCTAAAAACCTTGTGTTTAATCTACATACAATTAAGACTACAGGCATATCTATAGTTCGCTTTTTTCTTTAGTTAATAAACATACCTTTTCAAATAACAGCTTGAAATTTGGAAAATGTGATAGTAGCTAGTTGTCTATTAGTACCTACTAATAGACATTTTTTATATACATATATTTTTTTGCCGTGTGTTTCAAAAAACCAATATTCGATAACAATCAATAATCTTTATCTACTACCAATATGTTTTATCTTTACGCATTTTATTATAGGTAAATTAAAATAAAAGAAGTCTTATTTAAAAAAAAAAAGGTACTCTACATTTAAATGTAAAATATTTAATGTGCCTAAGGATCTTGAAATATGTGTATAATGTGTAATGACAACAATTACCTACATATTTTCAAATCTTATCTATTTTCGCGCATAATTTAGAAACTACTAAATGACTAGAAATGTTGTCTGTACTACTGATAATCTAATACTTTTACTAATTATAAGTGAAATATTCGACAAGTGGAGTAGAAATTACAACAGACACTGCTATAACTAAAAAGTTAAAACTTAAAAGTACAACGAAAACGTTTTATTTACTTCGGCTCGTAGTTTTTAGGTATTAGATAACCTAAATCTAATTTGACATGTTTCGAGGTATAATCAAAATTCCCGCGTAAAATAATACATCTTTTGATCAATTTGTTTCATGGCTATGGATCCAAGACCTTCAGCCAAAATACTTAATGTATAAGTAAAAAATGCACATCAGTCGGAAATAGAGTTGCCATTTTATTTGAAAAGAACATTTTGTTTTGTTTCAAAAATATAGTATTTTGGGTGAAGTTCAGAAAAATAATAGTGGTTACACATTACTTTTCCCCAATTGTGTTTATTATTATTTTTTGCTATAACCATCTAAGTTCCATTATTGTTAAAATTATATTTAACTGTACTGCACTGTGGGAGCGACCGAACCAGAATACAAAAAAGCGGGACAGATAATTATTTATTAGTAATAACTGCAACATGAAATCAACTTACAACAGACAACTCCTCATTATTATAAAACGGGCACCATCCAATGTTGGCGACCATCTTATAAATTGGCCCAGAGTTAACTTTCGCCCATCCATAATAGACACCAGTCTTTAAATCGTGTGGCAGGGACTGAGCTACTTCCCTCGAAAAATTGGCTGAAAAGAATAGACAATATTAATAAAAATTTATAAAGAGCTGAAATGTAAATAGATTTACAAATGGAAGCACCTAAAGCACAATGATAATTATTTTAAGTAGCGACAACAGTAATTATTTTACTGTGCCAGGTGTTTTAGTACTTGTAGCTGGAGTGGTCCGTTGTTTTTATTTTTATGAGCTGGGCATAGTAGTTGGACATGAATTGTCATTTGTGGTAAAGAGTAGCGAGAGATGTCGCAGAAAATTTAGATACTTTCAGCAATTACTTTGTTATAGTTTGCACTCAAAGTGTAGAGCGGTGGCACTTGTATCGAGTTTATTAATTGTTTACTCTGTGTCTGCTAAATGCGTACTTTAAGCGCACTAATAATACAAATGCACGCGTATTTTAATAATAACTTTAATTTATTTTATTATTATTATTTTCAAATAAAATGGATAATTCCTATCCTCATTGACTGACTGACCTATCAGTACACCGACAAATTACTATATAAGAGGGTAGGTTATTTATAGAAATGTACAACTTTACAGTTTGCACGAAGCTTCGTTTTAATGTAAGTAGGCCTTAGAGAACGAACTTTAAACCTAAATCAATTTCACAGAGAGAAATATTCAGGATGTTACATAAAAACGTGTTACTCATATTGTATAATGAAATAGGCGCATTAATAAAAATTAACTCGTTTTGGTGAGAAAAAAAATGTTTGGGCTATAATAACAAAGAATATGTATGTGATAAACTTTAAGTTATCAAAAATGGCAAATATATAGTGTCGTAAGGGGTTGGGGTAAGGCAGACGAAGTAACAGGCAAGAGTTAATATTCAATAAATCAACAACATAAGTACTCTTTTAATAAAAAACTTTTTTTTTTCTGAAAGTATTACACATGTTGCTATTATTATATGTTATATAGTATATATTATATTGTTGTAAGCTTTTGTCACTAAACGGTATTGGAAAACTATTTGGATTCACAATTAGACCCAGCTGGGAGCGCCGCTAACAGTTTACGGTACTATTATCAGTATCCCTAATACGAGTTATGACGTTACGAAAAGGTCGAAATGTCAACACTCGTGATCGGGGTAAAAATTAGGACGGGTAGACCGTGATTCATCACTCATGATTTATTATCATAATTCATTCTCATACTTAGACAGGACTCCTAAATCTTCAAATTTAGAACATAAGTACATATTTATGATCTTGTATAAACTTTCATAAAATAAGGAAACTTATCAAATGTTGTAAACGAAGATAAAATAATTATGTATTATTATTTATTACTTTATCTGTTTTATTAAGATATCTTAAAATGATTAACTATTCTTGGACCATAAATGTTTACTACAAAATCATTTTTTTTTTACTTTTATTATGATACTATTTTTATACTGGACACTTAAACTTTTTCGTAAAATAACGCTGTTAGCTCTGCTGGCTTTACGCGTTTGGGGAAAACATAAGTTAGAAAATAGGATTACGCCGCATATGAGTTTTTATCCCGATATTCTTGGTGTCTTTAAAAATAACAAATGCAGTACAATTATTGAGAAGGTTACTTCTATTGTAATGTAATAGTACAAAGTTCAAAACTTGTCCTAAATAAAGGCATAGTCTTAGTTGTTAAGTATTTGTGTTCCAAAAAGATAAATTATATTGCTGTTACAATTACCCAAAGACATGTTGAAGTGTACAGATAAGTTAAAACACAAAAACACACTGATTTAATAAATATTTTTTAAATTTAATAAATAAAAATATGTAGCCATCAATGTCAATTATATTATAGCATCAATCAGACTGGCAAATGAGGAAATGTAGGAAAAAAGTTTTATAAAAAAACTATGACTCTCATATTTCATGTACTTGAACTTGAAACAAGTTAAGAGATCATAAAAAAGTATATTTCTCAAAACCTTTTCAACATATTCCACTATCATGTTTAGATTTAAAATTGGATGGCACATTAAAAATAAAAAATATATATATTTAAACAGCAAATTAGCAAAATTACAAAAAATTCTTAGAAAAGTCTAACAATAATAAACATAAAGGAGAACACAATTCACACAGCTTTGAAAACAAATAACAATATTCTCAATGCTGGCAGAGTTATGTTGCAAATATATGAATTGAAATTGTTGAAAAACGTATTTAATGCAAGCAAAGACAGATATTTTGATAATATACGGACAGATAACAATATGTTGTAGATTAAGACTATCGGTCATTAATAAATGACTAATCAATAATTATATCATTATATCTTGCAGTGAAAAACTAATTTTGAAACAGTTTGACAGTTCTAAATTTTCAGTGAAGAAATACAGATACCAGAATGCACAGATGTAATCTAAATCTAATCTGAAAATTAATATAAACCCTTCTTTGCCAAAGGGTAACTGGTAGAGATCTCCTAAAGAGCTAAATCAAGCTTTTGTGTTTTGTTTTTCATAATATATTTACTTTTACAGAAGTTAAGGAATGGTACATAAATGAATATATGAGCTGTATGATGCATGTTGTTTATTGAATTAAATATTGAATAGTATAGTTTTGTTCATTTGCTTGTATTGTATTAATTTAATTTAATTAAGATAATATATATATATTTATTATATTCAATAAGTCATCAGTAATTAGTTCATTATTCAAAATAGGTTTACAAACTATGACAATATCATAAAGTGGGATAACATTTATTGCAGGCTTTCCAAGATTTCCAAGATGGCTTTGAAGATTTGTAAATGGACTATAGTCCATTTACAAATCTTCAAAGAAGATAAAATACAATATTAGCCAAGTCTCCAGTACAATATTTTGAAATGATTTTTTTTTTTTCTAAAACAATTGTATTGATAAAACTTATGCCATGTAGTATATTCAAACAAAAAATATTATAAATATATCAATTGTTTCAATACATACCAGTTGGGCAACCTAAATCCTTAGATCCTCTTCCAAAGCCTTTAACAACTTCACCTTTTAGCAACAGAGGCAAATTTGACGATGACATCGTGATAAAATTAAAACTAAAGTTTATTAAATTTAATTCTGTCAACTTTTCTGTCCTTTATGTTATTTTTTAATATTTGTCGCTCTAAACGTAGGTTTAGAGGCCGAGAACAGGACGTGAAATGTTGGTATTCATTACTGATTATTGTATAATAATACTCACAACTTCAAAATGTACTAATGTATTCTTATCGTGTTTTATTAGGATTACGGGTTTAAAGCTAATCTTTATAGTACTTGATGTGATCTATGACTTGTACAATAAAGTGACTGTAAACTGAAAAGTGTGAACTGTGAACTAAGAGCACACCTGACGGAGGACAGTTGACGCATGACACTGACAGCTTATGCTGTAATGGACTTTATGGTTTATAGCTTATACAGTAATCACTTAGACACTCACAAGGCTTTGAAAAATCACTAATTACTATTAATTATTCCATTAATACTGGTATTAGGCAGGTTTTTGTTTTCTCTTTGAAAGCGCTGAATCTCAGTGAATCTAAACCTAAAAATGTATAATACAATCTAAGTTACCTTATCCCACCTAGAGTACATCGCATTGCATAATGTAATAGCTGTTAGTGAGTTAGTGCTTCATTCTGATTGAAGGAGACGCCTTCTCACTATTTTTCAAGGTCAAATAGTGTCATTTAAATTGTGTAATGAGATGGGTACATTTTATAAACTAGTAGACAGCTGTTTTCTGCTAGTAAACCTTTATCTGCATCACCTGCAATTCTCAAGTCAATTATTAGCAGCTAAATAAACTTTTGCTGCTTACGATGAAAATTAGAGAGTTTTGACGAAAAATTATGAAACAAACTTACTGCAATTGTGCTCATAATATAATATATATTTTTTTATTTTTTAAATGATTTTTAAAATAATATATATTTTAGTTTTTACGTTTTGCAACTTAAGAAAATGAATCTGTATACTATTTGTTACCTTTATCTTTATAAATCTTCTCTTTATAAATCGTAAAAAGTTATAATTTTATAATCTGTGTAATAATGGGGAAAAATCTAAAATTTTTGTTTGTAATGTCGCACTTTTATTTTAGATAGAAGTATGTGTACGATTTCCCCGTAAAACTTTGTAAAACCCAAAAT
Source organism: Dircenna loreta (assembly GCA_963555665.1). Classification (NCBI taxonomy): domain Eukaryota; kingdom Metazoa; phylum Arthropoda; class Insecta; order Lepidoptera; family Nymphalidae; genus Dircenna; species Dircenna loreta. The sequence continues at coordinate 10,474,110 of OY743097.1, read as the reverse complement.
AAATAAAAAAAAAACACCTTCTTAATAGAATATTACTTTAATATGTTTCTATCTATAAGTTGAAAACCTTTGTGTGTAGACTCTCCAGTGTTGTTGACAAGTGTAAAACTTCTCTAAAAATTATTTAAGGATAATCTTAACAATATGATAACAAAATAGGAATATGAAAATGACTGAAAAAGGATATGACGGTGAGCAGTCGTCATCTGCATGGGACATTCCAGGTCCATCGTCTATAGCCGCAATTTTAGATACAGTTTATACATCTACGGCCTCTGACAATCCGTCTAGAAGTGGTAAACTCTTTTTAATTATTCTTTCTGCGATAAGCATTTGTTTCCAAATATTCAGCATAGTTCATTCAAAATCTCTTGTTTTTTCAGAGGAAATGGAATGTGATCCTTTATTTGCTGAAAGTGACGACGAAGTCGAAGTTCTGCCAGCTGAAAGTGCACCCGAGAGAAGTGCGCCTACACCAAAAAATGCAATATCTTCAAATTATGTTAATTCAACGTCACCAAACCAGCCCTATGAAGTAAATGTGGCTTCATTATCCCACCCAATACCATCACACACACCGGTCCCTGAAGAATATCAGCCACTACCAGACAGCTCCAGTTCTATAGAGTATGGTATTGGCATAAACAATCCTGACAGCACTAATATTAATGGGTCAAGATATCAGGATCTCAATATAAGATATCAACCTAAACCGCTCAACCCACAAAATGGCTACTTTTATCCTAATTATGCTAATTACACCGGTGCAAGACCTACAAGGGAGTATTTAGTTGCTCATTATCCTACAACTACGAATATGATTGTAGTAGGTGAAGATAGGGGTTATGGGACCCAACCAATAAATTATACACTCTCAGCCAATCAACCTGTTATTCAAGATAGTAATATGCCACATGTGGGATATGAGCGAATGCAACCAGCAGTGAGTGATGGTTTCAATCACTTTCCAGGTAATAGAGGTCAAAATGAACCTAGAGGGAATGGCCTAGAAAGACCAAGTCGTAAATTAAATATATCACCGAGAAGAAAACTGTCAAAAGAAAATGAAGTTAATTTAAATTTGATTGAAGTGAGTTCTGAAGAGGAAGATAGTCCATCATCACCAAGTATAAAGCCATGTGATAGTGTTGGTAGACAGTTAATCAATATTAATACTGCTGGCAGTTCAAGAGCTTCAGGCAGTTGTTCCAACATAGCCAGAGTAGATGTTAAGAGAGAACCACAGGTTCAACCAGAATTGCCTACTCAGCCTGAGGAGCAAGCAGGAACTAATCAAAGTCAACCAGAACACATGTGCACAACAAATAGGCCACCTCATCAAAATCAGACACTAGGAACTAGATTTAAATGTGCCAAGCATCGAGTTCCTGTAAAGCTTGAAAATCCTCATTCTCAAACCCACCATGGATGTACTTGCAGGAGTAATCACATGCATTCATGTTCACATCACAACCAAGATACAAATGCACACAGATCAAGTCCAAACTATTTTAATTACCACAATGGCTCCCATCATCATCATCATCACCACCATCATCATCAAACATTCCCATGTGCCCACAACAATAATCCTTCCGCTCCATCAAACCCTGTGATATCTAATATTAAAGAGGAACCCAGTACACAGCCAGTTATTAAAGTTGAATCACAGAATACAGATACGGAGCAACCTCATGCATCAATAAAGGTAGAGAATGCACCAGTCTTAGTGAAATCCGAGCCAAGTGTGTCAAGTCCTCATAGGAGTAATCAGGGTAGCAGTAGTGGTAGCACAGTGACAATTAAACAGGAGACAAGGTGTTGTGATGTAGATGCAGGTGGGGATAGAAGAATTAAAGAGTCATCACCGCAGCCTGGAACTAGTTCAGGAAGGAATGCACAAGAAAATAATTCATCAGCAAATCAAAATACTAGCTCTTATCAGGTGTAGTTTCGAAATATTTCTTACATTAATTATTTAATCAAAACACTAGTTCTTATCAGGTGTTCAAAATATTTTACTAATTTTATATTTAAACATTCATGAACAATGATGACTATTATATATATGCCTACCACATTAATTTGGAATACAGAAATGATATAAATATAGCCATATAAATATATATATAATATTTCATACATTAATATAAATCCAAATTATAAAAATTTCAAAATTTAACAGGAAGCTCAAGCAAGTAATACCGAGGGAACTGCAAGTGGCAACAGGAACGTGTTATCTGCTCCAGATTTGCAGCTGGACTGGGTCTCTGATTCCAGTTCCGATGATGACGTGCAGGTGCTAAGAGAAGAGCAAAACACAGTAATTTATTAATTTCTAACTAACATCTAACAAAATATATTGTAATTTAGCTGTACTCATATTAATTTATTATAATCCATTTGAAATTCTTAAATATGACCTGCGAGAGTTGAAGAACTGAAAGTTAATATTCGTGCGAGGGTTAATGTATTATTATTTATTCATAAGAGTCAGATGTATTAACTTATATTTTAATTATATAATTAAATTATAAAATTATTAATTCCAGCGGGAGGTGATCGACCTCACGAGCTCCCCTCGTGGTCACTCCCCGGAGGGCGAGGCGCGTGCTCGTCCGCTGTTCGAGTCCGTGCCGCACCGGGACCCTCCCCTCTACCACACCCCCCCTGTACCAACACACGCACATCTGTTGCATCGCAATAGGTAATAATTAAAACTAGCAATCTTATACCATAAAGATAGTCTTTTTCGTTTCTTCAGAGTATTAATATCAAATGCGTGATAATGTTTTTTTTTTAATATGACGTGTTCATAGAAGAACTGTGTGAACTACACATACGACAATGATTACTTACTATAGAAAGATATCATTATCGTATTGTTTCTATGTACTTTTAAATAGTAATAAATAAATATATATATATATTTGTTTAAATATACATTGTTCTACTCTAAAATTAAACCGTAACTGTATCAAATGCTAGTAATAGCTTAAATGCAAATAGGCATAAGTATTATTAAATACTTTTTTTATCGTCATAATCATAATATTATGACAATAAAAAAAATATTAAATGGTAAAATCAAGAGCTACTAGAGTCAGGAGATAGGCATTTGTACCTATTGCTTACACCCTGTATCCCGACGTCTTTAACATAAAAAAAATACTTGTCTAGAATAAAACTATGTATTTTTTTTACATCAGGGTGCGATGCGGCGTGATGATGGCGTGTCGCGGGTGTTGCTGCGCGTCGCACGGTCACGGGCCGCACGCCGCGCACGGCCACGGCCCGCACGCGGCGCACGGCGCTCACGTGCCGCTCGCTCCGCACGCTCACGCGCCGCACACCACGCACAACCCGCCGCCGCTGGCGCACCGTATGTACTCTATTTTACTATATAAAGATGTGAGTACGCGCTACAAGTACTTGGCGATACCCCAACTCGCTACAAGCTCTTGGCGATATGCCTAAGCGCCACGTGCACGTGCTGATATGCCTACGTCGCCGTGTTGTGTCGTTTGGTTAACAAAAATCATATTAGAGAACCGTGCCGTCTTGTAAATTATGCATGTCGAAATTGTAACAAAATAGGCTAGCGTTACAAATATAGTTACAAATAACAATTTTGTTGATTGCACCGGTGACATTAAAATGTTGAATATAATTATTTTAATATTAACTGTAAGAATGTTGACCAAGGAGACATCGTTGCTACAGATGACGTGACATTTCTTGATAGAGAGAGAAAGATAGATAGATAGAAGTAGTGCTATTTCTGTTATACCTAGCTAAATTGAATTAACGTTATTTTTGTGGAATGTTCGAGCTGTAGTTGAGTTATGTCATGTTAAAAATAAAAGCAATAATGGAAGCAGAATGTCCCAAGAATGTTAGAGAATTAGTTTTTTTTTTAGGAATTATTATAACGTACAAAAATAAGCCAGAACCATCATTTTCCTGTAATAAAATTCCATCAATACTCACACTCACACACATACATAACCTGTACGACAGTACGGTTTGAATGGTAACGAGAAAAAATATTTATTTGGGAAACAAATAATATTTTGAAAAACAAAATAAAATTATTAAATATTACATAATATCAATCAGGTTTCCACTGTTATTAAAATAGACATAATATGAAAAGGTAAAATAAACATATCATTTAATCGAACATTTAGTCAAATAATATTAATTTAATAAAAAATGGAATTAATAGAAAAACAAAAATAATAATTGAAAATGTAGAATTTAAAAACAACATCAAAATTTATATAATTTTAAATTATACCAATAAAAAAATTAAAAAACATGCACACATCAAAAACATAATATATAAAAAGATTATCAAAAATAAACTAGAAGTAATAAGAAAATTTTACACATATACGATAAAAAAATATTTATAATTTATTGTGATCTACATAAATGTTCAAAATGTTATATAAAGTATAATAACATACAAAATAATAATTAAATAATTATTTTGTATGTTATATAAAATGTCCAAGCTATATATATTGTATGTTTTGTAATACAGTTTTGGTTTATTCCAGTTGGTGAACGACGGCGCGACACGATGCCCATAGCACCGCCTTACCTGGTACATGAAAGACTATGGCAGCGGCAACAACACATGCTGGTAATTAAAATATAAATAAAGGTACTACTACGAGCTTTGTCGTGACGAAACGTTTATAGTTTTCGAACAGTCACGAAGTTCTTTCTTGTATCAAACAATTACAACCAAGAACTCGTTTCGTGACTGCTTTAAAACTATCAACGTTTCAAACTATCAAAACTGGGACTAGGTAACGGATAAAATATATGAACACGTGAATTTCGTTTTTTTATGTAATTTTTATGATTACTCGAAATATATCATATTTATTGCATATATTTGATTGCATATCACATGTTATTATATGATGCTATAGGAAGTGCAACGCCGCAGTATGATGGGCGACATGAGCGGGCTGGCGTCCGGCATCTCGCAGTACCCACCCTCCTATATATCACCACGATCCAATGCCATGCTTACGGTAATATTATTTTAAATTATTCCATTTCTATTCAAAAAGTCTTATTATTCACACTAACACTTTGTCAGCGTATACAAACATGCTCGCAGCATTTTAAGAGATGTATTATCGGTTATTACGTTATGAAATAGTATGAATACTGTCTATGATAAATATAAATTATCTTTATATTATTGATTATATAAATGCTACGCATAAATAAGATTCGAATTATAACTATGTGTGTTCCAAAAAACACTGATATATAAAACCAGTAAGAAGTAATTGACTTGACTGATATATGAAACCAGTAAAAATAAAATTTGGTGTGAAGAAGATGGCTCGTCTATGTTTATTGTCTATGCCTGAAAACACAAGACCTCATTTAGCTAAAATCACAATAAAACTGAAAATATAACATTTTCTACAATATAATGGTAATTGCTTGGGAAAAAGGGAGGAAACAGATAACTTAACGGAAAATATCTAGTTACATAAAATAAAGTCAATTATGTTTCCAGTTTCCCGATGAGATGGATCAACCACCTTCAATCGTGCTGTAAGTTTTATACTAGTTACAATTACATACTGATATTCTAAATACATCTATATAATGAAGTTGTTTTGTCTCTTTCAGTGACAACCAACACGTACACCATCATATGCACCACTATCTACAAATGCATCCCCCCCACCTCCACATATCGATACAACCTTCGGTAATAGTAAGTATTATTCAGTTCTTCAAAATCGTACTTTACATTTAACCATACAGGTTTTAAGTGCGTTAACTAAATGCTTGTCGTTATTCATAATCCCCCCCACTGCCCCCTCTTATGCCTTATGTGCGACTATCCGGCAGTATACATACAGTATATAGGGCGTCACCGTTTTGAAAGCTACACGCTAAATTCGTACGACCGTTTGTCCTGTGGTTTGCTTTATTAAAGACAGAGTAAGGGATCTATTTTTATATTTTCTGTCCCTATTGCTCTGGAGGTGGGTGAACTAACCCGACTGTTGAACCAAAGGAAGTGAGTTCAATTCCACAACAGACGGTTCTTGGTGGGATTCACATATTGTTGTCCTGAGTCTAGGCGTGCTTTGTGTCCGTTATTTAGATGCTTATGACGCCCCTTGAGAAACAGAACTTTTTCGTTCATTTTTTACTAAGGTATTTTTTTTTATAAAGAAATATATAAAATAATGATAACAATTCACGGAGGAGTCTATGAACACATTTATTTAAAATTTAATAAAGTCATTAACACTGGCAGGATTCATATAGAATGCTAGAGTCAATAATACCTATACACACATTGTAGCTTAATCGGCAGAGCGACGGGACGGTATCCCGGAGGTCGTGGATTCGTTCTAGCCCATTATTTAGAAATAATTTCTGGCATTCACTCCAAATGTTGTTCCTGACTGAGTAATGTCCCCCCCGCAGGGTGGCGGGCTGGGCGCCACGCAGATGGCGGCCCTGGTGCGCGTGGCGGAGGCGGCGGAGGCGCGGCGTGCGGCGCGGGGCGCCTCGCGGGCCGTCATCGAGCGCAACACCTACCGCCACGCCTACGCGCCGCCCGCGCACCACCGCGACGACAAGTGCACCATCTGCCTCTGCGTCTTCGAGATGGACTCCGACTGCAGGTGAGCTTATGTTTATAGTGTTTATACTATAATAAAAATATTATTGAAAAACCGCTATTTTGTAGGTATTACATTTACAGCTTATTTGAGTAAGTCATAAAAAATAATAACAACTCGAATCTAATCTTTAATGGGTAGAAACCCGTCAACACTATATAACGTTAATACGTTGATATGAATATATTTATACCAAGCTTTAGTGCCATTCGGTGGTACATCGCGACGTGAAAATAGCTGCTACTTGTAAAACGCATCAGACGCATCGTTTTTGGTCTGAAGCATCGATCATGGACGCGAATTCTAAAAGTTCTTAAAGATATGATTGCGTTTTCTATACAAAATTCTTCATATTCTTCTAACGACAAATCGCTAGAGCGAAGTCTAAGTATGTCCTAAAACATCATCGGTGATCTGACAAGCTATCCGCGATACGAAAGTTCTGGGCGCTCTCAAAAGCTGGTGCCGCCATCTGCCATCCTGCCCTCCCGTCGTTGCACTTGGGAAATGACTAATTGGCTCACTCGGTAATATAGCAAGGTTTTTGGTACTCTTTTTGCATCAAACTCTACTATGGACGACCATGGAAACTCACCGCCTACCATAACGCGGCGTCAGAACTCAATGCCGGCTGAGTTGCGGCAAAAATCTACATCACGGACGCTATTTTCCTTGGTGTATAAGACAAGCAAGCCGAATGTCATTTCTAATCTATTTCAGCTCTTATATTTAAAAGGCGTAGTCCTTAGCTTATGGAAAACCGCCCTCATCCATCCGATACCTAGAAAGCGAGAAATCTGATATATAACTAAATATCTATTGAAATTGCCTCCTTGTTCTCTAAAATATTAGAGTTATAAACCGCCAGCTCCTGGCTGACCTTGAGGATTACCATTTAATACAATGATTATACACAATGACCAGAAATGTCTTTCGCCATGGTGGTGTGGGAAATTTTCTAGTGGACCTATGATGATGATGTTGATGGGTGGCGGCCAGTAAAAGTAAGGGTAGGGTCTTGTACTTAGTTCGAATATTTTTGCAATCTTTCGATTATATGGCACAAGGCGCTTTTTTCGAAGCTACCTTCCCATGTGCTTCATAAAAGATGCGAGTGGATCACCAGCTTTTACTCGTCTTTTACTTTTACTCCGATTAGCATTAATGTCGTTCTCGATCAATTTGGCTAAGATTTTAAGCCCGTAAAAACAATACAAAAACACAAATAAAATTTTACCATTTATAACATTACTATAGATAAGTACAACAAGGCTCACATGGTGATAGACAATTTCAAAGCAACAATTATTTTCCAGACGATTGCCATGTATGCACCTCTTCCACATGGAGTGTGTGGATCAGTGGCTCAGCACCAACAAGCACTGTCCCATCTGCCGCGTCGACATCGAAACTCATCTCAACAAGGACGCCACCTTCTAATGACTCTTAAATATTGTACTGTTAATATAATTGGACGATCGAAATAAAAATAAAATGTATTTGTAACTTATTTACTGTTAACACGAATTTACTATCTAAATGTGGCTATTGTGTTTACATATCATTATTTTAATTTATTTTCATTGGGACCGTCTTTCAGTTTTTCTTCAAGATGTGGTGCACTTATGATTGCCTGCTGTTGTAACTCCAAGCTCTCTTGCTGTAGCTCATGTGTTAATTGTTTTTGAGTGTTACATGCTCTGGAATAATACATGAAATTATTATAAAAAATAGTCTTTTAGATTAAATATAATTTCAAATTTGTTAAATCTTTATCATCTATGTTATCATAATTTGGAGTAAGAAAATTTATGTATTTAAAGTTGGTTTCAATAAATTATGTCAGCAATTATTTGTTGATTATTAGAAAACTGACCCTTAAGTGTTGGATGTTGTGATATTTGGTTAAATTTTTATAGACAATTTTTTTGTAAAAGCTTGGCAAAAATTACTTTGAGGTTATGTTACAATTTATTAGAATTTCAGAACATATAATAAGAAGCTTTTGAAACAAAAAATACATTTTCTTTTGTCAACTTCACTACGGTTTGTATGATTGATCATATGTTAATTTGTATTTCTGAATGTAATATATATTATGAGCTTATAAAAAAATAATTTCTTAAAAGAAATGTCCAAATGACTGTTGTATATTCTATACATATATATAAATATGTATCTCTTTTATATCATTATCCACAGGATTATTTAAGTTTTCATTGAAATTTCATGAAAATTACAAAATTATTCCTCGCAGTAATTGAATTAGCTGTTTATTATTTGTTTTAAATGTATATATATCAATATGTTTAAGTAAGTATGACACTGAGAAGTTATTTTCATATATTTACATTGTGTATAAAAAGGCAGTAGTCTTATAAAATGTTTTTAATATGATACACTGCCGTAAACATTTTGTGTTTCATCTTTTTAATGAAAGTAATGGTTCTATTTTAGTTTTATGGTAACAATATCAGCAGCATAATAATAAGAGATACAACTATGCAAATATTTTTTGCATTTTTATGAAATAGACAGTTCTTAATGTAAAATAATAGATCTAAACTGAAAATCAAATATTTATTATTTTTAAAAGTGCATAACCTCATTTATTAAAGTCTTTTATATATAATATTGTTTCCTTTACCTGCATGCATGGTCAATCCTTTCACAGATGGCATCTGAGGCAGTTATGTTTCCAGATAGATATGATATCTCTGCAGTAGTTGTTGCTAATTTTTCTGCATAATCCATGTAGCCTGAAAGGTTATAATGTAAGTTTAAAAAAGTTAATTCTGGAAATTTCATATTTTATATTTCTCCATCAATCAATATTAACAAATTAAAAGATAATGATAACCTTTACCATCAGCTTGTTAAAAACAATATACTTATCGTTATTATGATGTAGAAGTGCAACTTACTAAAAAGAGTTCTCAAGTTATGTTTAAGGTCGCACAAGGCTCCACGGATAGCTACCAGCTGATCCCAATGACCGGGAGGGGTGCCGTCATCTCCCCACTCCAAGGCTTGCTTCACTAAGCATATTTCTTTAGTTAATGCATCTCTTAACCTGGATATACATTTTATATATTACAATACAATTTTATCAATTGGTATTTCGTAAGCTTTCCAAGCTGACATTTGAGTTAATTGAAACTTTTTACCTCTCACTAGTATCTTGAATTGCTATCAAAGTAACAGTTAGTAATTGTGTAGCTGCATTTACATTTACGGTCGTAGCTTGCCGTATTAGAAAGTCATGTTCTAGCTTGTCAACATCAAAAGAGGGATTGACTTCATTTTTTTCTTCGCAGAAAACTGTAGTTAACAACCCTAAAGAAACTGGTCCAATGTTTCGGTGTTTTAAATTTAATTTTGTTGTATTTATTCTGTAAGCAGTTCTTATACTTTGAAATATCCTATTTCTTAACATGACTTAAGTTTTGAAGTATTAGATATTATAATTTGGTTTAAGAAGCCATTCGATTCAATTCTATGGCATAATAAACGAATTTAGATATTTATCTAATACATTAAAATTATAAAAGTAACATTTTATTTTTAAAAGTGACTTTGACAATGAGTTTTAGGTTTTGGCAATTTTGAATTTAATAGCGTTGCACAGAGTATATTATGGTTTCCTGATAAACAAATCAAGTTGTTCTGTATCGATTTTCAACTTTATGCCGAGAGCAATAGTGCTTTATGCATAATCATTTTGAATATTTCTTGCACAGTATATTATGGATGCGTTCCACTAAGAACCTACAAATTACAATGATCAAAACTCTCCTACAGCCGTTCCGCATAACGACCGCAGTCGTTGTGGCCGCAGCGAAAACGTCACTCATAACGTTGTAACTTACGGTTAGGTACGCGAAGCTCACGACTACCCATCTAAAAAACTGGGTCATAGTGATCGCTGAAAAAATTGGCTTCATTTTCAAGTCAAAACAAAGGTAACGATTGTGAAACTTACGTTATTACATGCGGAGATAATTTAGTATAAGTTAATGTTTCTGCAGCGAATGCCCAATGTGCCTCTACAGATAAATATAATTGTACAACAACTTTAGAAAAAATAAATAATATTTTTTTCAATATCAATCCATTTAAAAATTAGTTTAATTTATTTTAAGCTTACCACTTTATATCATTATGGTATGTCAATATTGGAATAGAAGTTATTCTTTCGGAGCACACCATTTTTTTACCGTCTTTTTTACACGTTATATTGTTTTCGTTATACGTACGGACTTTAGAGAGTCTTAAGTTTTATGTATATAATATAATAGATAAATAGCACTTAAAAAAATGATTTAAATACAGAATTAAGATCGATCGAAATTTTTGGAGATGTAGCTTAGAACCAGGAGACGGACATAGTATACTTTTTATCGCGTTCAACTACGTTTATTTATATACTTTACTGCAGATTATTTATTTATTATCTGACCGCACCATCTGTTAGTTCTATACTATCCTAATAGATGGCGGTATAAGAGTATTCGCTGACTACATTGAGTAAGTATCTAATGATGGCGCTTTGATAAAGTACAAATGTTTCATATAAGCTAAACTTAATAGGATAACCGACCATGTGTTGCTGAGGCTAAAATATAAGTTAAATTTATATTATATTAAACACAATACTGTGAAATTCAATATGTGTATATCATATTTTTTGTTCTATTGCGGCAGGTTACAGTCTACGAGTATTTAGCTACTAATAGACATCAGACTAATATATACTTGATTTTGAGAAATCTATTCTAATATTATAAAGAGGTAAAGTTTGTATATTTATAATTTATAAGTTTATTTGTTAGAGGTAATCTTCAAAGTAAGTTATCCAAATCTAACAATTTTTCGAACAATATTTAGAAATAACTTTCATATTGGATTGGTTGGATTTGGAATACACCCTAGGTATTATTTAATTCCCTGGAAATAAAAAAAGGGATTTTCGTGGAGAACTATTTTGAAATAAATTGATCAAAAAAGCTCGAGCAAAGTAGTTTCTCATAAACCTTGTGGTCTGAAGTGCTCGCGGACAGAGTTGCGGGCAACAGCTAATCAATAAATAAAAATAACTAAATTTATAATAAAATCTTGTTTATTAAGTTTCTCAATAAGCCTGTGAATTGTTAAAGTTTTAATTTATTCTGTATAAGTTATTAATCCTGCACTTATGGCTTTTAAAACTGTACTTACCAAATTATATATTTACAATTGTAGTGGGTCAAGAAATAATTAATTGGAGATTAAAGCGGCAGCAGCTGCCTAAACTTTTCAGCTTTTCTATTTCTTGTTTTTTAATTAATTATTGGTAAAAGGCTTAGGAATTATCGAAATCAAATGTTTTGATTTAAATGTTTCTAGATTGCTTACATTATTTAATAATTATATTGTTGCTATGAAAATAATTTGATATTGCGTAACATCTCTTTAATTTAAATTCTCAGTTGCCACTTTTTCGTAAAAATATAGATCGTTATAAAGCTTTTAAAACCGCCGTAAAAAAAATCTTATACAATCTGTACATTTTAATCTCGAACAAAAATATTTCTATCCACCAACCACTTCAAAAGCATGAGAATAATCTCGAATCGGAGCTGAAGAAGCATTCACGTTAAAATTCAATGCCGCTACACCACGATCGGCAGCTGCTATTAGTCTTGTCGAATCAAAATCTAAGCTATAGACACAAGATTTTTTTTTCTGTGTGAAATACATCTGAAACCAAAAATAACCATAACATAAAAAGACTGTATGATTTAGGTTGGTAATTAAATATTTTTTTACCTGCACATGCTGAGTAGAGCGTAAATCGAAGAGAACACAGCGCGAGTATTCTGAAGTCCCAACTACCACTGCGCGGTTTGAGTCGGTTTTCACACAGTATAGTGAAGACAGGAAGGGATCAGTAGTTTCATAAGCCTATATAAAAAAGAGAACATAATTTAAAAAATAAATACTTTTACAGAAAGCATTTTCACAGACATCTTAATGTATAAGTTAAAGTTCAAGGGAGACATATGTTTAAGCTAGCGTGTTTTTAAATTATTAAAGTACTAATGTATAAATATTAACGTATAAATGTTGCCAGTCAACCTTTTTAGTTTTCATTGGATTTAAAGAATACTTATCTTTTTATATAATAAAACATACCACATTGTAACTTCTAACGTCTATTAATTGTAGTTTCCCAGAATGTGATACACAAACTATGCTATTTTCATCATGCCATTGTATGTCTCTGACTAAATGTCTGGAATCTCTAGTTTCTGCAGATGTCGTCAATAGACTACAACTGTAACATTTTTATTTATATTTTTAATGTTAAACAATACGTATTTCTATATAATTAGGTAGTACATATACTTCACCTACGTATTAACATCCAGTAAAATTGGTTTACTGTTGCCATTTAGTCCAATAGCTAATGTATCCTCCGATTTATTTACGGACAAGCACCGACATCCAATTTCATTTGGTATATTGATATTTCTGCTTTCATGATCTGTGAATTATGGGTGTCAATTTGAAATCTCATTTGAAACTCAGCTATGCAAAATATTTTACAATACAACATCACATACAACAAGAAGCCAAACTTACTTTTTCTTCTTCTTGAATATAATTCGCCATAAATAAACTCATCATTCCCATAACTGTAGTCCCAAAAACATATTTCTGGGCTATTTTGTGAAATTGTTATTATTGAGTTATTAATTATTTCTACAGCTGATACTTCAAATGTACCATTTTCATGACAATTCTTGTTATGCATTACTAAATCAAGCCCAGGGCCATCTCTATTGACAAGTTTATAAACTGACACAGAACCATCTCTAAAATATGTTTCAAAAAAATATTAGTTAGTATATTTGTGATCGCTCTAGTCATTCTATTTCATAGGTGATTTAATTCTTACCTATTACCACACCCAATAATTTTATCTTTAACCACAAATCTCGAAATATCATTAGTCCGTATATCATTTCTCTCAACAATTATAACATTTTGAGACCACAAATAATTACAAGGACCCAGACCTTTTTTATTAAGTGTGTAGCATTGTAGCTCTGATCCAATGGAGAGGTATAATGTGTCTGAATTTATAAATTGCAACCATGGCATGTAGTTTGTATAATATTGGATGATTATCTGAAATAAAACCATGAATATATATATATATACACACATATAATATATATATATATAATATATATACATATATATATATATATATATTTTTTCTTTTATTTTTACTTTTAAAATTCTAATTTCTTACCTTATTTTTAAAAATTCCCTTACACCAATTTTGTGATATTCTACATCTGTTGTACCAGGAGTATATATTTTGTTCACTAAAATGGCAATTAATTAATGTGAAATGTGTGTTTTTTCTACTAACCAGACAATTTCATAATCTAAAAAGTCATGACATTTATCTTTTATTTTTTACCATTACTTGTAATTTTGATGAATAACTGTACACCATTCAAAATCCTAATATTATTAGGTATTAGGTAGATATAATTTATTCATATTATTGTAAAAAAATTAAGAAAACAAACATGTACCTGTTTCTGCTATGTAACATAAATTTATTTCGAAATATTAACCTCAGAAATATACTTTCATTGATTATTAAGTTTTTTAAAGTTTTACATGTTAGCATAAGGTTACGAATGTCATTAAGTTTTAATCGTATTACTATATTTACTAATATTTCTAATGGCAAATGAATAAACAATTTGGTAGGCATGTTTATTTAGAGTTTAAAATATTTATTAAATTTTAAATAGCCATAATATTTTAAAAATGTTTTTGTAAAGCATGACTCTTTTTATTTATTTTACACCGAGTATTACACATGATATCCCATAAATGAAATATCTTAGAAGTCAAAATATACTTCCAATAAACTAATGAGTCTACAAAAAGTTATACTTTTGTGTTCAAAATACAGAGTTCGTTGTATTTTCTAATTCAGATTTCAGAATATACAATATTTGACCAGACAGCTGTTGTTGACATTTGACAGCTGTTAAGTGTCAAAATAGGTAAAAATAATAATAGGGAATGCGAAGAGTCGTCGGTGAAAATTTAATGAACATACCGATTTTTTAATAAAATATGTTTTGTTTAAGAAAAGTGTTGTATATTTCACATTGTTAATAATTGCTTAGTGCGGAATAATATAAATATGTAACAAATTTGCGAGTTATAACTTGCTTTGATATAAAAATATTTCCAAAGTTTACCGTTAACGATATTTTAGAAATGACTAGTGAATTGACACGACTGTGTACAACCTGTCGCATTCTTCGAATTTTCTATAAAATTGCAAATGAAATTATGCAGTTAAAACTTTGCGTCATGAATGTTCTTCTTCTGTGTGCCTGTGGTTAATCGTTGTTCTTGTTTTACGCAACTAGTTCGTCATATAATTACATTTATTTCAAAGTTGAAGACAATAACGTCAATACAAATACATCCATATGAAAACCCATGTATTTGCTTTCAAAGAATTGTCGTTATTAGATAGCCGTTTGTTGTGACATTCATTATATCCCCAATATCGTAATGGATTTATTTAAACAAGGTATGTACACTGCTCTTTTTTAGTTTTAAGTAGGTATATTTATTTTACATATAAAAATGCGAGTAGATACAAATACGCATTTCAAATCTCAATAAAATATGCTTTGTTATGACGATCTATATCAAGGCCGTACTCTCCGTACCTGGCACTCACACGATACTGCTCTAAACGCAGTGCATACGACCAGGGTGGGTGGACCTCTTATCAATTTTTATCGTGTTAAAAACCACATCCGCTATTGGAAATTGTCCTATCAGCTGTAAGCTTTTAGCGAGTTCGGTTGTTGATACTTCTAATAAGAATAGACATATTGTTACGATTTTATTTGTATTGAATTATTTACTTATTTACTTATTTTAGATTAAAAAAAAACAGGTTAGTATCTTATTGACAGCTTATTTATTATTATGTGAGTTATTCAATATAGATTTTACTCTCCCTGCATAGGCATGAAGGGACCTACACGGCCTGCACCATCAGTACCAGGCATGGTTGTCAGCAGATACTCTCCTGTCACCAACTGGAATGATGATCCCTTTGGAACTGATGTATTTGAGCCAACACCCAAACATGCACAAAAGAAGAAACCACCACCAAGGCCTCCACCACCAAAAGTGTCTAAACATCTAGATAATTCATCCAAACCTTCCCATTTTGTACGTAAACCTACGGTGCTCTCTTCCCTTCTTACTCGTAAAAATAAGAACATAGTGAATCACCCAAGTGCAAATCTATCTATATCAAATGTCAATAGTGAAGTGGACACACACAAAATGTTTCCTAAATGTGAACGTGTAAATATACAGATGGGTACGTTGATAGACTTATCATCCCCTCCCAGTTCACCAACCTTTACTACAAGGTCCAGCAGTGATGGTGTAAGTGTAGACAGTTTTGGTTCAGACGCAACAACCTCAACCAATCATCATAACACATTTGGTGGAAATGCCTCCCAAGCAGAAAGTGGATTTGAAGATGATTTTGATCTCTTCCTTCATTCTAGAAAACCAATAACTAAAGATGATACAATGGATGATTTTGCAAATATTGATCCATTTTCTCCAGTACCAAATAAACCACCAGTATTGAAGAAGCCAATATTTAGTTTGGACTCTTTCGAGACAGCTAGTATATCAAGTAGTCAATATTCTGTGGCATCATTGAAGGGGCCCACAATAATTCGCGCTAAGCCCGCAAGGCCAAAGCCTCCAGATAACTCTGCGTTATTGAAAAGTACATTTGGAAGCAACTTCCAGCTGACCTCTATGAATGTCAATACAACAACTCCAATTCAGAAAATTAGCAATGGCTTTGCTGATAATTTGGTAAGCAAACAATACAACAAATAGCTTTTTACATATTTTTACACATTACTGACATCATCCAACCGAAATGCCATTAAAATTTAGCTAATTGTTTTAATTAGACATCATAAAAAATTGTGCTAAATGCTTACAGTATTATATTTGAAAACATATATACCTACTGCATTGTTAAAAAAGGGGAGTGTGTAAATGCTTGTTGTCTCATCAACCATTATCAAATCAAACAGAGATATAATTGTTTCTTAATCACTTCTATGTACATTTTGTTTATATAAATGTGATATTTGGTTTTAATACATTATTTTATTTAAGTTTTGTTTAATAACTTCTTGATAAAAAACATATAATAGCTACTTTCCTTAATTTACAGCCCAATTATCATCCTTAATTATTATTTCCTCTTATAACAATAGACGCCAAAGATGCTCATATTTTTTTATTAGTGTCGTAAAAAGTGAGAAAAATATATAAATTATATGTACATTTATTATCTTTGTCAAAATTTAAGCATAATTTTTAATACGACCTTCAAGAAATACGACATTGTCCTAATTTAAAAAAGATATTTCACAATACCGTTGTTACTTTTTCCAATGGCGTTAGATCCAGTAAGTAAATTAAGTGCCTATTTGGGAAGTTTATAACATTTTACATATATATTTAGTTAGATATCAATACCCAAGATGAAATAAATACGAAATTCAATTAGCTATATTGAGTTAAAATAGTTGCTTATATACATTTTTTTTTAATAACTGGTAACAGTGTTGGTTTTCCGCGTTTTATCTTTGAATATAGCATTGTATGGCTAATGTTACATAAATATGAATGCTTTCTGAGTATAGCACGTTCTTTAATTTTCCTTTCAATAATGACGTTCTTACAACGCATTAGTTCTTATGCCTTACGTGTTAGGACCAAGTTAGAATTAATATTCGTTAATCATACCGTATGAATATTTATTATTTGTAGTGTTAGTACCTTTCTGATACCAGATTGCATAAACCTTATAGTGATAAGATAAACAATGAAAGTTAAACCAAAGGGTATTGTTATTAAATATAAGTCAATAATTCAGTTAAAATATAGATTTCAGCTTCTAATTAAAAACTATTTATCTATCTTTGTATAATACCACTACACGACAATACGACTGCTTATATTTAATATAATTAATTGATGATATATGTTTTATTATTATTATTTAAGTTGAGAAAGAGCTGTACTTCCTTAATTCCTTTTTTAATTAAGACAAAACTTTTTCTACACAGGATTTGAAGTCAGAATTTACTTGGGATTCCGAGTCACCGGAGAGGGAGTCCACACCCCCCATGCCGACAATACCACCGCCGCCTCCCCCCCTTATCATTGATGATGACTTACCAGTTGTTTGGCCGGAAGATATACAAGAAGATATACCAGATTTTGAGGATCATGGGCCATATGCCATCGCTTTGTTCGACTACCACCCCGACCATCAGGAGGATTTGTGCTTCTCTGTAAGTTATTCTCAATTAAAACTATTTCATTTTTTGCCAATAAATTAAAAACATCTTATTAACAAGGTCAAATTCAACAATAATTAAGCATAATTATAGCTTAATATGTAATTTTGTTGAAGCGGTATCGCTTTTAAATTACATTATATTAACGCTCTTGTAAAGATAACAATATCTTTTCTTTCCTTAATTTTTATTCTATTATTATTATTCAAACATTATTTTTTTCTATCTAACTTAATAATTAATATGACTACCCATATTGTCGGTTTCTACAAAGCGACTGGTATTAAGTGTCACCCGTAACAATTAAGTCTAAAATGTAGTTGTTTCCAGAAAAAAATCTTAAAAGGCTTTCCATCCATTAACACATGACGTTTCAAAGGATGATGTAATTAAACCGATAAAGTTATATTTATTTAAAGATCGGTATTCTAGCAAAAAGTCAAACTTAATTCTAATGATCTTTATTACAATTTTGTTAGGTATATAATATTCTCGATGTTATATTTTTTACACTACAATAAATTATATATTGTTTACCCGGATATTCTGGAGTGCATTTGTCTGAATCTGCCCGCCTAGTTTCGAACCCATTCGAGCTCGCCTCCAAAGCTGCTGCACGCAGTTCAAGCCGCAGTTCCGCCATTTTAAGAGTTCATGAATAGGGATTTCGATTGAGTTCGAAATTAGTCGGGCAAATTCAAACTACGTGGGTAAATTTATATACATATATATAATAGTAATCAAATAAAGAATTTCAATCAATATGATTGTTAATAGTTGGTTTGTAAGTTATGGCCAATTTGTCATACAAAATATGAAAATAGTTGGCACATGCCTGAACAATTCTTGTTCAGAATTACCTTTAATAATACGTTGAAATGCAATATTAATTTAGCGTGATTTAATTAAGTCTCCTTGATAAGTAATAAGGACTTGACCCTTAACCCTTCGTCTGTCTTCAATTAATTGCAGTTACGTATCTCTAGTGAGGTACATGACCGGGTTCCGATAAGTCTAACAATGTTATTTTATCGATAATTATGTATGGAATCATAAACTTGCATCTCTAAATAGGGCGTGCGAATTGTTATGCTTTAACGTGGCTTGAAGCCAGACGGCTTTTTTATTTTTAGATTGTACACGTTTCATATTCACTTAGCAAGTACAAGTTCATTGGCAATTTACACCTTTACTGTTAACGATTCGTTGATTTTACGTATTTTGTAGCTATGTAAGATATATATACAGCTGTTTATATTTTGTATAAGGATTTATTCAGCTGTTTGATTAAATGATAATGTTAAACGAACGTAGTTAGTTAGTTATATTCTACAGTGATGGGTTTTCTAAATAGACTAGCCAGGCTCATTGTATTAATAATAAAAGCCAAATATATATAAATAGCTATTTAACAATATGTTCGTCTCGTACATTTTATGTAAGACAATATTCTACTAATGTTCGTTCGTTACAAATTGTTTAAATTGAGGTTTATTTCCATCTATTGTAAGACACGTGTCTGTTACGTATCTTTCTATTTGTTTTACATTAGTTACATTGCCCAAGAAAATATGATTTTTTTGAGTTCTTTGCTTTTTTGTTTTGTTTGGATGGCGTGACAAACGAGTAGATGCTTCCCTGATGGGAAATTACGCCATGATTCATGGACGTCAGAAAATGTAGATTTGAAATGTGTTGTTTCCCTTGAGGAATAGGGAAAGGATACAGAATAGGACATACGAAGAGGAAGGAAGAAGGAGCGGGCATCCGACTCTCTTCTCTCCGTCTCTCTCTCTCACACCGTACGATATATCGCTATAATATCAACTTCAGGGTGATCTTCAAATTTTTGCCAACGGTTTATAAATAGGTGTCGAAAAAAACATCTTTCATATTTCTAGAATGTGTCTAAAACAAATGTGTTCTTTTGTCTTTAAGATATTTTCAATGCCACTACGATTGACGTAACGCAAGATTTGAAAAGACATAGAATTTATTAAAACAATACAATGTATTCCATAAATAATGATGCCAATATATTGTTTTTACGGATTACAGTCAGGTATTAAAACCTCTACAGTGCTGTTACCTCATCAGTTTCATGGACAAAATGATTAGCTTTGTCACATTTTATTTTGTTCGGTATATTTATAATATCATTCATAATTTGTCAGTATATGACAGATACAGAACAATAATATTTTTTAAAACATAAAATCATTGTATCAATGAATGAATGTTTGTAACAAAATATTCTAGTAAAACCACAGCGTAGTTTTATTAGATATTGTAATTTTATACTCTATGAGTACATATTATCAATTAACACAATATCACGGAAGAGTATGCCGTCACGGAATGTGAGGGCATGTGTTGTCGTTTGACGTACATAGTGTTTTTATTATAAACTAGTCAATTCCCGCAGATTCGGCATAACACGAAATTCCTTTGCTTCTTTATGCAAAATTATTAAATTAAAAAAAATACTTTACCGCCAACTTACCGAATTAAAATAAAATTCTTGGTTTACAACAGACCTATACTTATACAAGTAACAAAGACAAATTTTTAGTCAAACAATTTTTTTTTTTAATACGCATACATTACTCTTACGAAACCTCATATATTAATTTTGCACGGTTTCAAAAGGTACATTGGATATACTATATGTTTTTGTTATTTGTATATCCCGTACGTAGGCGAATAGCAGCTGGCATTCCGTTTATTGATAAAATGAATTGGTATCACAGGAACTTGGTGTACCGACTTCTAATGACGATCGTATTATATTAGTTGTTTGTGCGGCTTTTAACATACATTAGTTATTATTATTTTAACGATATTTAATAGCTTTATTGATTTTATTCACTATTTATTGAACATTTGCCGTTTTATTTTTCGAACTTTTAAATTAAAAAAAAAACTTTTAAGACTCTGTTCATGTAAGAGACGGAGGGAGAGAAAATGATATATTATAGAGAGAGATATACACATATTTACATATTATATCATATATTTCGTGTTTGGTAAATGAGCTATCATTAATAATAACAGTTAAGTTATCATTTAACAATTAATCTATTTGGCACAAATTATTATTGTTTTACTCTTGAAAACAAGATACGTAAGAGTTTTACCGAAACTAAAACGCAATATTGTTTTGTTTACAACATATTTTTATAAAAATGATAAGTACTATTTAATTTTATATGATTTTGCTTTGTCGTAGCGATAAGGATGATTTTCCTTGAAATCTAAGCTTTTATAACTGAGTCATTTTTAATTGATTAAGTTGATAAATACAGATTGATATTATTTTATCTTTACGATCCATATCTTTATAATAGTTTTAATATAAGACATTGCTTTTTTATATACTTTTAAGTTTAATCTTATTAATGGCGACTTACACGTCATTATTTTTGTGTTATACTTTTTGAAATATTTTTCGTTGAACGGCCATTTCATCAATTTTAAGCGACTCTAAGCTAACTAAGTAGCGTACTAATATTGGATAGTAAAAAGACTGTTAGTGAGCTAGTGCTCCTCCCTCATTGGTGGCTTACTCGCAATTTTTACTGTCAAATAGAGGCGCTGAAATTGGATAATGAAATGGGCCCATAAGGATTGAAAACAAAACCGGTAAAAATAAACCGAACAGATTATCTTATTGTTCATTTATTGTTGAGTCTTTCATTCAGTATTGAGGTTAAAAAACTAAAGAATTTCATTATTATTATTATTTACATAGTTATATCAAGTTACAATACAAAGACAATACGCTTGCCTAGATTAAGTTCAATAGCTTCTGTAATCTTTTTTTATTGCACAATAAGTTTGACTATAAAATGGCAACTAGATTTCCATCATTGTCACTCCATATTAAAAAAATATATATTTCGTTTTAATTTTTTAAAGTTGTTTAATTTTATTGCAACACAAATTTTTGCTCAATATTGTAAAATTTATCAAAGAATAAAAAATAAAATGGATGGATCAATTTATTTGTTAGGTATTCAGTTTATTTCTTTACCAAACGTTATTTAAAGAAATATTATTTTCTTTAGCATCGGACTGAAATGAGTTATATATCTCTTTAAATAACTATACACTATAGCAATAATCTTAATGGTTCAAAATTACTGTGTTAGATGGTAGATGTTATTAATCTTCGTTGCTATTTCAGTGCAAATAGTAATTAAAAGTTTTGGCGTTACGAAACGTTGATAGTTTTCGAGCAGTCACGTAACGAGTTCCTGGTTGTGATTGGTTTACTAATCACAACAAAATAACAACCAATCAAAACCAAGAACTCCTTTCGTTATTGCTCGAAAACTATCAACGTTTTGTATTGTCAAAACTCATACTAGGGGTACAGAAGTGTGGTTAAGAATACCAAAGCCTCATTTTATTTACACTAAAAAACGAGATTAGTGTCCCGTCAGTTTAAAAGCAAGCTTTAGTACTGTTATGTCAAACGGTTCTCGGTCTCTTAATAAAATAATGAATAAATTAAAATTAATTAATCGCTTTTAAAGATAAAATTCATTTATATACAGATTCCTATTGAAAATTGTTGTTTTGTAGGTTAACTAAGTATTTATACATTGCTTAAGAATCTTATGTCAGTGAGTTGTTTTTCAAATAATACATTCTGAGGAGATAAAACACTTTTGTAAAAATGCAAAAAGTTTTATTAAAAATATGTTTTTATTTAAAGACTTTTTAAATATTATGTATATTGTTTGTAATTTTTATTTATTTATATTTATTTATATATAAAAACTTACTATATACATTTTATAATTACAGGCAAACACTAGAATAAGTCTAATAAGGCGGGAAAACGACGCATGGATGTACGGGAGGTTGAGAAATGGAACTGAAGGCCTCTTTCCTTCCAATTACGTGGAGGTCAAGGTACCTCTACCAAACGAGAGACCAAATAATATTGGTCAAGCAATCGCCTTATACGATTTCGAATCATTGCAAGCGGGCGACTTGAGGTTTAGTATAGGAGATAAAATTACAGTACTGTCGAAGATCAACGAAGAATGGCACTTTGGAGAGTGCAACGGCCTTAAAGGGCAGTTCCCAGTGAACTATGTCCAAATGAGTTAGTCCTTAAAATGTAAGTTTATGAAGGTTTTCTTATATTAGATATTTTCAATTAATAAATTATAGTGTAAATCAATTGCTAATTATCAATTATTTTTATCAAATTTAATAATGTCCATAATATAGTAACGTGTGATATTATGTATGGAATCTGTATGAAGACTGATGCTTTATATATTTTTTCTTCCTTGTGGAATTCAAAACTGATGTCAATTGATAATGGACTCTGCTTCCATGTAATAAAATTCATTTTGGTATAAAATAAACAATATATCTATAAAGCAATATATACATGCAATGCGTCTCATTTGCCATAATAACTTAAGTAATATTTATTATCGTTTGACCTTAATGACCACAAGTTAAAATTCTCTTAATGTCTGTATGACAATGTAAATATCTCTAAAACTTATTATTTACATAACGTTTGTGTATAAAATCGTTTGATCTGAATGTATTTTAATATCTGAATATCGTTTTTATTGCAATATTGGTAGTAAAATCCGGGGCCGGTTAATATGAAAGACTCCAGACACCGACTCATAGGGGGCGCCACAGTGAAAAATAGGTAAAAGCTTTAGTTGGATTAGCTCACTATGAGCGCATTGCATCATACAATTTAAGCGACACTATCTCCATCTTCATAACATCGCATAGTGATATGGCTGTTAGTGAGTCAGTGCTACTGTTTCATTAGAAGACTCTTACTTTTTTTTTTTCAAAGTCAAATAGTGTCACTTAAATTGTATAATGAAATGGGTGCATTACAAATTAATACTGTTAACCCCAGCTCAGAAATAACAATAATTCATATACTTTGTAAATTCAAAGTATGGATTTATTATTATTACTAAATATCGACACTATTAAAAACGTATTTCTTATTTATGTGCCGTTATTGTGTAACTGTAAATAATTCTTATCAGCACAATTATCATGAAATAATCTTGCTATATTGTTTAATTTTAGTCTCTATGTATATGGAAATAAGATCCAATGTTTGTTCTTGATCGATTTATTTGTTGTATTTTTTTTTTACTGAAACTTAACGCTTCTTAGATTTAATGCCAAAGGCACTGCTATTTGTTCTGAATTCAATTATAAGGTGATATATATGTAAAGAATATTTTTTTTATGATTTTGTTTCGTTTGTGTCATTTAATTTTAAGTATGTAGTTTTATTTTGGTGGGACCATAACCTTAAGTGCCTAAGTATTTTGAACATTATTTGTGTATAGTGAACTTATTTATAATAAAAATTAATAACATATTCATTTTTATTTTCTTTTTGACCTTGATAATACAATTTAAAACTACATAGCTGTAGATATTTTTCTTAAACAACGGTATTTTTATCTTTACTGAATTTCCGCAATGAAAGAGGAAGCAGAATTGTATTATTGATCATATCGTATTCAAAATTTTTTTTTTTCATAAAAATTTTAATATCAAATTATTATTTTTAATAGGCATAATGATAGTAGTTGAAAATATTAATAATCGTAAATTATCTAAACATAAACTTTGTAATATATTTGCCTCAAGTAACAACTGAATTATAAAGTAGGTATTTAATAAGGATGAGATTTATTACCCAGTTATTTATAATTTAATTGACATAATCGCGCCCGGAGTCGTTTGTTTGGGATTCTCAAAAAGCAACCGTTCATCGCCAGAAGGCGGCAATGTCTGTTACTTTCTTCAACTAATTCACTGTCAAAATATAGGTAACAATAAAAGATTTATGTCATCACATAGTGAGATTTATTATTTGAACAAAAATAATCTATATTATCGGTACATAAAATATTTACATTCACTTAAATTACAACTTAATGTCAACATACCCTGATCGCTTTTCAACCGTTGTTTAAAATAAACATGGCGGTGGCAAGACATCTCGAACTGTACCTTGAAAAATATTTTCGAAATTCGAATACACAAATGGCGGTAATATCAGCTGACATAACTCCTTTACAACTTGTTGAAAAGGGAAAAGAGGGCGAATACATCTAACGAATACACTACTATAAACAATTACTTGTCTAATAACACAGTCCCGAAATATTCTCTAACATAATTTTATGAAACAACTGTCTCTAGACAACAACCAACATTGATTGTTCCTACTCTTATAGACACTTTGTCTATTAATTTTCATTCAGGTACATTAATACAGAAATATTCGTTTTGTGTTTATTGACAAAATATTGTTTGTAACAAAATACTTATTAAACATCTGACATCAAAATATAAGTTCTTAGTAATAAGTTTCAATAATTCTTTATTCGCAATAATCGATATCCGTTAGTTTTTTTAATTCATCGAAAAAAATATAATTATATTGCACTAACATAAACATCCAGATAATAAACTATCTGAAGCAATGTTGGAGGCATATATATATATTCTGTTGTGCGAAAATTATTTATTAATATTGCAGACAGCAAAAAAA
This sequence comes from Dircenna loreta, assembly GCA_963555665.1. Lineage (NCBI taxonomy): Eukaryota > Metazoa > Arthropoda > Insecta > Lepidoptera > Nymphalidae > Dircenna > Dircenna loreta. The sequence goes on along the minus strand of OY743097.1, from coordinate 10,448,413 downwards.
AAACAATGACATTTAGCCTCATCTGCCTCAATACATAGCAAGATCTGACATCTCAACAATTCGAAAACGTTTCTGTGAAACCTTAAACCTACATTACACATTAAGATAACATTGCCTTAAAAAGCAACAGAAGCTGCCGTAACATCAAACTATACATAAAAAGCTGATAACCTGTACCCCTAGTACGAGTTGTGATAGTATGAAACGTTGATAGTTTTTGAGTCGTCACGAAACGAGTTCTTGGTTGGGATTGGTTATTACTTGGCTATGATTTGTAATAAACAAATCACAACCAAGATTCGTTTCGTGACTGCTCGAAAACTATCAACGTTTCACACTTTCAAAACTCGTAGTAGGGGTACTGATATTTAATGTTACCGCGTATAGCACGATTGTGATACCACAAATCTGAAATGTACACAATGAGTTTCAATTTTGTTAATACATTCAAGATGCTTTCATATTTACACTTAGCATGAGATTTTTTTTAATCCGGCCTGTATATTGGTATTTTGGGTATATATTCTATAAGAAGTACATATTCCATCATGGAGGAAGAATCGCAGTGTTGCTTCGTGAGACGCCAGCGCAGGCCCAGCTTATTGTACAGTCTGCTGTTCTCCCATTCCAGCAGTTTGTTCAGAGAGTGTTGTGTCTGCAAGAAAAACCATGACAATTAGAGCAGGTAATAGATATAGAACGGTTTCCTGGAATTATACATTGGAAAAATTTTATATAACTGTTATGTAAGTGACATAAAATATATACGCGATAATACTCCAATTTCTTAACTCGCAAACGTAATGTAACCATAGACCATCCAAAATCCATAGCGGTCTAACTTCACGACACTTGAAGCCCAATTAACAAGTAAAATTTTGTAAAAAACTTGATTTTTGTCAAATTCAACTCATAGCTGATAAAAAATCATAAGTTCACATTTTCACCAGAGATGGCACAACCCAACCAACATTTTTTATCCATAAAATGTTTTTCTTGGCAAATATAAGGTTTCTCTTTTTGCAAAACTCTGTATCTTTTATTTATGAAAATTCTTGTTAACTATTGATATGTTAAAAACCACTCAACTTACTCTTTTACTTAAGCATATAACTGGCCAAAGAGAGCATCCGAGGGTACAGCAGCAACACACACAGCCACAGAAAAGCCATTTGACATTCACAGGTAGGGTCTTCTTGAGCGCACTGTTGATTCGCGCAACTGTGGCCTGATACTCCTCAGGAGCTACACGGGACTGCAGCCCAGTGGGGAACTCACCATTGAAGCGATTGCTTAGACCAAATCTGAAAAATTATAAGCAGTTAACAAATTAGGGAAATTTTAGGTGTCAAAATTTTATTTAAATACACATTGTTACATTCCTTTATTAGTGAGCACTTAGATTTATCATTTATGATTAACATAATATTATTCTTACTATACCATTCAAACAAGTGTTGAGTAATAGAAGGATACCCAGTCCAACAAAAAAAAAAGTAGGTCAGTGAGTCATGACACAAATATGGATCACAAATTTATAAAAAAAGCAAACAATAGATAAAACTACATTTATATCATAGTATAGAGTCAATGTTTTAAAAGCAATATAAAAAATATAATGTAGGATACCCATAATGCATTGTTTTAAAAGTAAAGACTAATTCTAGTGGTAATTAGTCTTAATCAAAAAACCTTGGGTTATACAATATGACCTGTTGTAATTTGATTACCTATTTAAAACAACAATAATATTGAGTGAGGCAATCGTTTTAAGTTAAGACATGTATCCAGTGTAACTTCACCATAGGTTAACAAAATAATTACAAATCATTATCTACTTGTAAACAATAATAAATTATATTTACTTTTCCCTAGTCAATATAACTTAGCAGCAAATATTTGTAGAGAATATACATTACATTTATTATTATAAATAGCTATTACATTGTTCTAGACATGTATAATAAAAATAACATATTGACAGTGAAATATAAGGAAAATAGAGTGAGTGAGTATAGAGACATAGTTTGTGAAACACAAACAAGTTTAATGTTACATGCTAATTTAGGTTTAACAATCAGGTTTTGAATTTGGAGACAAATTCAAAGAAAAGAGGTGCAAATGTAAAAAGATTTTATATATAAATATGTACATAATTTGGTTCTAAGGCATTAACAAAGCAAAACTATAAATTGTTTATTTACTGTTATGTGATATGCAAGCAATTAATGTTTTAAATGACTATTTAAGGAAATAACAATGTTTCTGATTCATATTGGTCACAATACTATAAAATACACAATGTAATAAACTACTAATAACAAAACAACAGAGAGTATTTAAACGGTGTATTGGTAAAAATTTATGATCTTCTATTTATTTTAAATTAATTGTGAATTAATATCTTTTAATAAATTGCTGTATTTGTATTTAGTATTACTGTAATGGAATTTTTATTTCAACAATTATAACTGTAAATATTACAAAAACTCTACATTATAGATAATTATTTCTTATGAGGGATTTGTTTTTAGTTATATTATGTAGTTTGTAGTCATGAATAACCACAAGCTTAACATAATGCCATAGAAAGTCAAAGGTCAAATGTCATTGAGATAATTTGATTCATTTATAATCTATAATTAATGTGTTTGCGCATATTAAACCATATTTACTTTCACATTATGATTTCTTAAATTTCTTGAGAACAAAAGATACCATAAAAGTTTATATATATTAGTACCTTTGTTTGAGATAAAAATATATGGGTCATTCAATTAATGTAAGGTTTTGCGTGTCCTAATTAAATTAATGATTAAAATTTGGCGTTTGGTCAATGTCCGAGAGAATGTTTATAGCCATAAAGAAAAACAAAGAACCAAAAATAGCTCTGTACCTGGGCGTGATTTACGCGAGCGCATAACAAAGGCAACATGTTCAAATTGAAGTGGAAAGTAAACAGCTGATAAATTAAAACCTACACTGTCATGTTTCCAGCTCCTCGGACGATGATCGGGTCAGGCACTAATGTCACATGCGTCTCCTCTAAATTCTCCTCTGGCTCCGGTTCATCAGGATATATAGCATCAAAATCTGCCATCTTTATTAAACACAAACTTAACAACCCTTAAACCTCTGTTTGAAACACATAACAATACACAGTGTTTGTTAATTTTTTACACTCATAATCATTACAAAAAAAAATACTAAGTGACGTTTTCATAATCATAAATACAAAATACCAGTGTTGCCCCTTGTAAGTTACCTCCATTGACATACCCATGCTAGTCAGGTTTATATTTTGTGTTTAGCTATATATAGATAAAAATACGTTTTTGATAATTATTAATACAAAAATATTTTCAAAAAGTTATCTAATTTATCTAAATTATATAAAAATGTTTTAAGCATTTCTGGGTATGTAAACTTTGCTATAGGCGTGTTTTCGTATACGTCGTTTTACATTACACCGATAGAGGGTGTTTATAGCAACAACTAAGCACTAACAAGCAAAACAGCTGTTTATTTAGCGAAACTACAGAATATATTTTTTTACGGTTGTCAAAAAATATTTTATAAAATTTTAGTTTTCTGAAAATGTTAAAATATTTTTATTATTAACATAAGAGTTTTTGCTGTACAGTTCTTCCCCAACAATGTAATTTTTTACCCACCTGCGGTGAAACCAACGTACGAACTTGTGATTTCCTCATGCTATGTGAGCATGTCAGCCTGTTCTTTAGTCTAGGCTGGTTTGTCTAGTGATTTGTGGCTCTGACTGCTTAGCCAAAGGTCGTGGGCTCGATTCCTACAGGGTACAATTATTTGTTGTACAGTAAAGATTGTTGTTTTTAGTCTGTATAATTTGTGTTTATTATTTTGTTTACAAAAAACCTCCTCAGCAAAGGGAGTGTTTCTCTAATGAGGGAGATGATTAAAAAATATATCTTCGGTTCCCTTACATTTCTAATCTAGATAGATTTTCATCATAAGTTTTTACATAATAATATATATTCCGAATTAAATGAAATCATTTATTTATGTATTTCTATAATGTATTGCTATTTGAAAGAGAAAACATTGATTTGGGTTATAATCCATACTTTATGTAGATGCCTGCTAACATATTCCGAATAAAAAAAATCGATGGTCGATTTTTTTTTAAACTTTTTTTCCAAATAGCATCACAAACATCATTTCATCATCATCAAAGAATCATTTTTAGGTAAGACATTTATTTGTCAATTTTAACTTACTTTAATCATCTTATCAATACAATCCATGATGTTGCATGAGGTATTATTTATAATATTTCTTGTATAGCGCACCTATTCTATTATATTGTAGAAAATACATAGATCATAAATGCAAGATATTATTTAAGCAGGCTGTATATGGGCAGGGCTTTATAAATTATCTCATATAGACACACACGCACTTGATAGATAAGTCGCAGCTGTGACCTAAAACGTAGCAGTTTCAGGTCAAATTCAAGTAACAATAGCACTATTCAAGGTGTAACGATATTTTATATGTAGGAAACATCATTAAATAACTTTATTTTCCTTTTTCTTGATAACAAAGATGTGATAAAAGTTTAAATATATATTTGTACCTTTGTGTGTGATATAAATGTATGGTCCACTCAATTAAGGTCTGTAAAGGTTTGCGTGTCCTATTGAATTAATAATTTAAAATTTGGCGTTCTGTTAATATCCGAGAGAATGTTTTTTTAATATTTTTATCTGTAAATAGGTATTGGATCATGTCATTCGTAGCGAATAAATTAATGTTTGTAGATGCATAGTTCATCAGTTTAAGTAAATAAGAATACGATTCAATTATTTAATAAAGTCAAGTTTTAAGCAAAAGAAAAAAGTGCGAATACCTAGAATTTATTGCGAAAAAGTTGCTATTTCACTTGTCAACGTGTCAATTGATCAGCCCGTATCTATAAAAGATTTTCGACGCAAAGAAAAGTACAGTTTACAACGAGCTGATGCAATAACACACCTAATTACTATATAAACCTTGTTACCGTTTAGAAATAAACAAACGTCCGCAAGCTGCAACTCTTCTTGCCATTAGATTATTAGTTTCTGAATCTAAAACCTATATCAAACTAGCTAACCTATATTAAACCTAAATTAAACGATGGTGATCATCTTAATTAGATATTTTGTCATACCCATATCTTATAATAATTATTGAAGGTTGTTAAAACGATGTTAGGCCGTAAAGAACTCAAACCTTCCTATTAAAAAAAATGATATTAAAACCTTTTTAGAACATTCCTATTTATATGAATGATGTTATGTGTTAACTTTGTTGCATTTAACTATTATTGATTTGGGAATACGAATAACTCACAAGTAACATTACTTATCTTATTCTCAATTGAATAAGCTTAAACAAGAGTAAATTACGTAACTAAAGTTTGAGATTAGGCATTAAGATATGTATTTTGCATGTGCTCCGCCCGTACATGACCCAGATATTTAAATTTTAATGTATGTTATATTCTAGTCCTAGATATTGTTATATATAAATAATTCAACGAAGGGCCGTAGAACGGACATGAGATAGAGCTTTTTCTAGGTGTCCACAGGCGTATATAAGCCTGATCCAACCCTTTGCAATCACAAGCTCTCAATCGACTCTGCGACCACCACACGCAAAATGAAGGTATTCAATAAATAGTTTTTATATTACATTTAAATTAAAAATAATTATTTTAAGTTGCATCAAAATTAATTATTATTTATAAAATATATCATTATTCATACTTGTTTCAGGTTTTAATTTTATGCGCAGTTTTATTAGTATCCAGCGTTTCAGCTGGTTTGTTAGGTCCAACGCCGTACGCGTATGCGCGACCGGCGATCGTGGCCAGGCCGTATGCACCATATGCTGTGGCGAAGGTAGCAGCACCGGTTGAGGATTATGACCCCAACCCTCAATATTCCTACGCTTATGATATACAGGATGTTCTCACTGGTAAGGAAACTTAAATATTATTATATAAAAGAAACTCACAAATTGGACTTGTTTTTTTTAATCGGATATTTTGAACAACAACAACAACGCCATCTAGCCCCAAACTACGCAAAGCTTGTTCTATGGGTACTAAACAACTGATAAACATATTTTTTATTTTTCGTAAATTATAATATTATATAATTACACGGCATGTATTTAGAATCATTTGTCTTAATGGTTTAAGCTATTTCGTATCACACAACCCTCTAGTCAAGTCTATTTATGTAAAATAATTGCCAAATTTCAGAAGTATCTTAATGAATACTTTTATTTTTTCTAAATTAAAGGCGATTCCAAGAGCCAGCACGAAACTCGCTCAGGCGATGTCGTCCAGGGCTCATACTCACTGGTAGAACCTGACGGCACACGACGAGTTGTGGAGTACACCGCTGACCCCCACAATGGCTTTAACGCGGTTGTCCACAAGGAACCCCTTGGCGCTGTAAAAGCAGCCCCTATTGCCCTTCACTAACACCATAAACTATTTAGGGGTTCGAGTTAAGGACGCAAACGGAATTATAATATTAATTATGTAATAATAAGTGTGTGCCCTTAAATCGTTCCTTTTATATTTTATTTGATAATTGACCTCTGCTCTTTGTTTATAAGTTATTGTTAATTGTTGTTAAAAATAGGGTAATTAAAAAGAGGAATCTGTTTATATTTATGCTTTTGTTATTATTTCTCCGCAACATACCTTTTTACTTTTTTAACAGCCTACGCGAACTTTATATTGGCAATAGCTTAATAAATGGAAATGGGAAAAAGAATAGGAATCACTTTTAGAGATCGCCAGTTCGAGACCTATTTGTGTTGATAAATTCTTAATTCTATATGTCTTTAGAGTAAGCAGGCCTCACTAAACAGTATATTATATTTAAAATGGTCTAAGTCTGCGTTTTCAATCATTTAGTAATGGATTTGCAACAGTAACGATTTTTATATTATCCCATATGAATGAGTTACAAATATTATTAAATACACTGGAATATTGAATACATATACATATCTGAATAAGTCACAAATATTATTAAATACACTAGAATGTTGAATACATACACATTTCTGAATAAGTCACAAATATAATTAAATACACTGGAATATTGAATACATATACATATCTGAATAAGTCACAAATATTATTAAATACACTAGAATGTTGAATACATACATATTTCTGAATAAATCACAAATATAATTAAATACACTTGAATATTGAATACATATACATATCTGAATAAGTCACAAATATTATTAAATACACTAGAATATTTAATATACATATCTGAATAAGTCACAAATATTATTAAATACACTAGAATATTGAAACATATCTGAATAAGTCACAAATATAATTAAATACACTTGAATATTAAATACATATATATCTAAATCTGAAATCATATATATTATTAAATACACTCTTTTCAAAATCATAGTTAAAAAGTCCGAAACTGGCTGCTTTGGGAAAACCAATTAATAAGCTAGGAATGATTTATTATAATTTAATAAATTAGAGCTTTTTGTTTATCGGCAATCATGTTGCTTATTTAAACTTGAAATATATTTTTTCCTTTCAATTCTAGAAATTGCAGTGTAAAATTGATAGCAATATTTTTAAAAGGACGGTGTTTAAAGAAGAGAAGAGTAGAAAGATGACCAACAAACTTTCAAAATAAAAAATCTCTGTAAAAAAAGTACACTATAGGAAGCTGGTCTGATAAAGGTTAAATATTTGTCGGAAAGTTTTTTGGTTTGGTCGAACAAACTCTTTAGGTGAACTTTTACCATGTGGCATTCTTATTTTTTTTCTTAAAACGGATGGAATCGATTGGTTGGATTTTGTAAGTATGTTTAGCAATATTCACTGTGATTCATATACTCAAATACTTGGTTAAGTATACCAAGAAATGGAATTCATAGTATTTTGATATGGATTCGAAAGATATGTTCATACATTCGATTTCTATTAATTCTGTATGATGTTCAGCCAACAAGAGTAAATCGCTGTAAATATTTTGGATACATTACCTTGTTATGGACAGGTTATATTTTCTTTTTGATTAAATTTCTAGTGTCGATAGTGCCTATTCTAAATCAATCAATTGTTTTTAAGTGTCGTCTGAATTTCGACTTCACATTATTATATAGCATAAGTGTATAATACTTCAACGAAACAATAATAAAACATTCGCCGCCATTATATTTTATTACGTAATTTGAAAAAAATATCGCATATATTTTTTCAAGGTTCAGTAAAACCCGTTTATTTCAATAAAAACTTTTGAGGGTCACTTTTTAATTTTGATAAATTATTTAACAAGCTATTATCAATTTTAATACTTATAGATTATAAAATAAAGCTTATTAAGGACACGCAGTATATATTTATGTGTAAATCTATGTTATTATAAATATGTATATATAATGAAAATGAGTACGAACGCGTTGATGTCTAATTTATTATCATTAAAGCGCAACGTAATTTCAGATTTTATTCCATTTTCTTTGGTTTGATATAAAGATGGATAGCGTAAAAAAACATGATTAAATTATATCTCAAAAATAAATCAATTATAATATAAAAAAAAATATTTCTTTCTATATGAAATATTATACTGATTTTTTTTTTCATCAGGTTGATATAAGGATGGAGAAAATATTAAAATAATTATTGAATTATATTTCAAATATAAACAATTTTTATCATTTTTTGTATGTTAATAAAGGCTTATATTTATAACTTAATAATATCATTCAAAACGAATATTAGCGAAGTCATACGTACACACAAAATTATACAATGAATTAATTAGTTATAAGTACTTTTATGTTTGAACTTTGAATATATTAGTAACAACTCATGGTTATAAAACAGTATTAAATTGATCAATTTGTACAAATGTATGGCCGTGACCAAAGTATATAACGAACTTGAGTTTTAATGCATTTTAAAACAATCGTGAGCCGTTTAATTAAGGATTTTTATTCGAACACAAAGCATATACAATATTAAGTTAAAGGAAGGAAATAAGTTAAAGATATTCTTATGTTTAATGTATCTATGTATATATATTAGGAAAGTGAACGTATTATTTGTATAAATCCGCTTCAAGACCACTTCCTATTCAGACCAAATTTCCAGACAATTCTACTTATATACTATATAACTACGTATGTATTAGTTTGCGAAAACGGAGTATATTCAATACATAAATTGAGATAAACTCTATATATTGAAATATTAGAATGCTGTTATGCTGAGAATAGATATTGTATCAGGTGTAGATATTAAATTTATTCAATATTAATATACAAAGCAAATATTAATATTCATTTTAATAATCAATCATTCAAAAACGTATACTAAAAATAGTTGCAACTAAAAATAGATACAAGGAACCGATAGATTGTTAGAACTTAATGATAGTTCAATGAAAAAAATATTATCTAAAGGTCAATGTTCTTGTGTTGTAAATACTTCGTCAGCGTAATAAATTGATAATTCTAATTACAAAACTTTAATTCATTGATAAGAGGATGAATCATCATATTCAAATATACAATACAATACACATGCAATTATATTAGGATGACGTTTGAAATTTCACCATTTTAATAAACATTCCTTCGGGAACTTGACTCGCGTTAGCTATACATATTACGTATAAGAATATTAAACAACACTAAACACTACTTAATACAAGAAAATTGCAAAATATTATTCAATAACAATGAAACAATCAGGAAGCTTGTAAAATCTTAATTGGCGTAATTCGTACAAACAAAACAAAACATTTATATGATAAAATTTATGCATGATTTTGTGTAAAACGAGAGTTAGTCATGATGAAACCTACGCCACATGTCTTTCACCGCGCAGCATTAATGATACATATTATATTACATACATAGATAATATTAGTTAGATACATATATTAAATAAATGAGGATGTAAAATTAGGTTAAACATCGATAAAGAGAAAAAATATTAACACCAGCAAAAGTTATTGCACAGATTAAACATATCAAATAACTTGGTTTCTTTTGAACAAATATACGTAATAAATAATAAAGTTACAGTTAATGCACAATGTGTTCATTAATCTTATTTAGAATTTAATTTGCCTACTCTGTGACAATTCTCAAGATCTCCGCAATACGGAACACAGTGAACGACACGCTTATAAATACGACTGTCTGGTTTATTAGCGGTATTACTCTGAATCTCTTTATCGAGAACATTTGCGCCATGTTTCGGGTAATTATTTTTTTATATTAATACATTGTGTAATTATAATGTTTATCTGATTTCGTGTTTTCGTTGCAGATAGTGATTTTCGCGTGTATTGTGCAAGCGGCTGTTTCTATAATAGTAACAGATGCACCACCGACGAGCACAGAGTATAATTACTGGTACAATATCGTAGACCCATCCACTGGTGATACTAAAAGTGCACAGGAGATCAGGCATGGTAATATCGTCAAGGGCTCCTACTCTGTGGTCGATCCCGACGGCATTAGACGCACTGTGGATTATACAGCTGGAGGGTCACACGGATTCAAAGCTGTAGTGCGCAATGAGCCCTTAACCAATTATCTTAGCCAACTTTCCAAACAGCAGCAGCAATACAGCGCTCCTGCACAAGGCTACGCATTCCCCGCACCAGCACAAGTCAAAACACCTATGCTTTCAACAAATACGTTCGTTGAAAACACAGCTTATTTCACTCCTGGAAATGATACGACCACTGATAAAGGTAATTTTAATAAAGGAGAGTTTTTTATACCAAATTATATGCATAAGAAATAGTTAACACATTTCAATGTCATAGAGTTCCTTGTTTTAAAAGTGATTGTGATAAATGGTCCATTGTTATATTATTATTTAGAATTATGTGCCAATAAAGAAAGCTTTAGTAAATAGCTTAATATTATTCCAACCATTATCTATCTATCTATATAACCCTTTATTATTGCTCAAAAGACCTTAAAACAGTTGAAACAGCAACAAAAAGGTAAAATATTTTAAATAGTATTTTTAATCTGTGGTATTAAAAAGTGTAAGGACATGCGACTGTCTTTTCTCTAAGTCGTGGTCTCTCTCAAGGTCCTCTGATGTGGGTCGGTAACGGGTGGGGTCGCGATTAGCAAGACAATATAAAGCTAATGTAAATTATAATCTACATTCCTTGATATATTTATTTTAATTATAACTAAACTTTGATAAAAACCTGAACTTTTTGGTGGACTGCAAACATTATTACGTTAAATTATATAATTCATTTTGTTTCTTGTTAAATTACAAACCTTCATTTAAAACATGTTTTATTAACCAGTTTGTATGACACATAATCACAATACATCATACTATAAATAAACAAATAACAAATTAGTATTTTACCATAAAACAGAGCATAACAAGACTTTTAAAAATGATATGTTTATTAAAAACTTTTTATTGTAATCTACCATAGACAAATATTTCAGATAAGTTATCTACAAAATATTCACTGAGGTGCTCTACCATAAACAAAATTATAGGTCATAAAGATATAGACATATAATTCAAAGAGGTGCAATGGGGCACAATTCGAACCAGTAGCCACAGCCGCAGCGCTTCGGCTCGCCGAGGTGTATCCACATGTATTCAATATGGTTGGTTTCCGGGTAACAAATGCAGCCTAACAGACGTTTGTTAAACGCACTCGGTATTAAGTTAGGACGGTCGCAAGTTCCGGGACCTAGAATTATATAAAGTAATGAATTCATTCGTTATAACACGTCTTTCTTTACGTTACTAAGAAGCTTGATATCAACAAGAATTTAACTATTGTTTTTTTTTTTTAAAGCAATATTGTAATATTGCTTTCAAAAAAAAAAAAAAACAATATTGTAAATTTAGAAAAAAATAGCAATATTGTAATTTTGGACTAAATAAAACATTTTGATTAAAAATATATATATATCAGCGGCTATCAAATATCAAATATCATCTTTGTCTGAGAGAATAAGAAAGAATAATATATGGCAAGGTTTTTGAACTTAAATATTATTACTTTTTATAGTAATTAAAACAAAATATTTTGATTTTATCTTTATATATATATAAAGATAAAAGAATATATATAAAGATAAGATATATATATATTGCTTTATCGCACAAAAAGAAATGTTTTTTTTTTGGAGTTTACAAAAAATATTACATTATAACAGAACGCTAGACTTTCCTTATTTTTGTAAAATTACCTACAAAGCGATTTAATCTAAATGATGGTACCTTTCGGAATGCATAGAATACGGAAAGGGTCACACTCCCCCGCGAGATGCGCAAGGAGCTCTCGTTTCTCAATTCCCGTCAGCTGGTCCAGAGTATCGAAGAAGGTGCCGTACACCCGGCTCCCCGCGCGGAAGAATGGGCGAAGGGGTTTAATGAACCACATTCTGTACCAAGTATACCTAATAAGAATTATAAAAATACAAACTCAAGGTTTTGTAATTAATATAGATATATTTAACACTTATAAAAGGAAAAACTCTAGTTGCAAGATTCCTTAGTGCAGGAGGCAAAGAATCGGTAAAGTACTTCATGGATATTCTTTTAGCATTTTTATTAAATTCAAATATTCATGGTATTGATTATCTGTCACAGTCATAATTGAGAATAAATTAAAGGAATTCATGGAAGAAACCGCCAAGAAACTTTATGGATAAAGATAATATAATTTACAAATAGCTATTCGTTTGACCCCATAATATTTTTTTTTATAATAGAATATATATTTGTTCACAGTTATACATGAATCATCTAGAACCTTTTTTTTCTTATACAAAATTTTATCTCCTGTCTTGCTTTCGTACTTAAGCCCGTAAAGTAAAAAAATTGGGATAAATAACATTAGTTAATATCAAATATTCTCAATTCTCAAATATGCTTAACATATTTAACAGATTAATATACTACATATATCTAATAAATAACTACTTTAAAATAATATACAAGGTATCTATGACAACCAAAATGCTCGTAACTAGAGCTGTTTAACTGAGGCTGTTTTATTCATAAAAAGATTGTACAATCTA